>OY728119.1:1323192496-1328192496 GCA_963277665.1 Viscum album
TGGATACGTACGAAGCATATTAGACCTAAGGTAAGGGATAATTTTGCAAATCTCATTTTTATCCGAGATTTCTTATTCGTAAGTATTTACTGGTGTTATTGCTATCATACATGTCCATGTTTTATAAAAGATTATTCATGTATATTTAATTTCCATTGTACCCATTTTGACATTTACCCAATGGTATAAAAATAATCTTTCTTTTATTTACCCTACAAGGTACATTTTGACTTTTCCAACAAAAGTTCGAGAAGAATGTTTATTTAATGTATACTGCATGAAAGGATATTTAAGGATTTATAAAGCCTTATTTTAATGAATATTACTCCAAAATATCTCATGAATATTTTCAACAAAATCCTTTTCTTTTAAAATTGCATGACATTTTGTGAAAAGAAAATGATTTTGAATAAAAAAAGGATATTTTCCTCAATAATTCATTTCAAATGTTTTATCAAAACCATTTTCATATATGATGACATTATTTCACATGTTTATGTTTCATGTATCATTTCTATATGATTTACATGGTTTCACTTTTCTAATGATGAAATGATATCCAATTTTTTTTGTATGGATTACGTTATGATGGAATGATGTTTATGAAACCCATTTTATTCTTAGGTTATGATGAATGATTTATGTTTATATTATGGCACACGAAAGAATGATTTCAATATGAGATGGGTGGGACATATATCTTCCTCCAATGCATTGGGTAAAGATTTATATCTCATGAGATAGACATGGATGGAATGTCAAGTTAAACAGGTTCACTAATACAGGACTGAAACAAGGAGTGAACTCGATTCAGAAAGGGACTTTTTCCACAAAGATGGTTTTGGAAGAAATGCCTTGGCTACTATAGAAATCATATGATGTGCTTAATGGTTTCCACAATTACATGTTTTATTCCCATTCTAATTTATCATTATTAATTTTTCTTCATGATCTATGCCTTACGTACTGCCATGTTTTATGTCATTGCTCATGATTTTGATGTTTAGATTTTATGGTCATGTTTTTTTTACATTCAAATGTCTTAGGATTGTTTTATGGTATCTATGCTTACCCTTACTGAGCATTTGAGCTCACCCATTTTATGTTTTCTTTTCCCTAGGATATAAATAAAGGTCTTAGGTATGAAAAAAAGGGGATGATCTTTATGGGAGATATTGAAGATAATTCACCATGATTAGAAGATTATATTCCGAGTTTCCAAATAAACTATACTATTACGGTCCTTGTGTACCTGTTTTTGTTATGTATTAATTATTCCGCAAAAGTAATGTAATTTCCATGTATGTCAAACTTTGGGTCTCTACAGTTGGTATCAAAGGAAAGGATTAGTCAATCATTGGAAACTAGGATGTGAGAACTTTAGTGAGATCCCTAGAGATATTTCTAAGTTATGTCTAGGGATGTCCCTAAGGTTAAGTATAAGTATAGGTTATAGTGCTAGAATTACGGTAACAATCTTAGAATTAAACCTAAGATGTTAGATATTGAATGTACTCCCCATTTATTATGTTGTTTTCCCTAGGATGAGTTTTGCCTCTCACACTATTCTTTTTGGGTTTTAGACGATGGCTGGAACCCAAAGGAACTGTGTTGATCAATACAATGGACAACTCAATGATTGTCCTCCTGAACAAACAGATTTTATATGAGATGGAGTGGAAAATATTATTGCTATACTTACACAATCTATGAATCATTCTGGACATCCAAATGAGCATGGAAGGGAACAATATTTTATTGAGTCCTTCATGAGGCAATGTCCACCTTCTTTCAGTGGGTCTTCTGATCCACTTGTTACTGAACAATGGATTAGTACCACTGAAAAGATATTTTCAGTTCATAAATGTTCTGAACATGATAAAGTCATCTTAACAGTATATCATTTGGAAGGTGAAACTTTTCAATGGGGGAATATTATCAAGAATACGAGGCCAAGAGTTGAAATTGAGTCCATGGAATGGGATGATTTCAAGAACTTATTTTTCAATAAGTACTTATCTCGTATTCTTCTAACAATGTTGGAGAAGGAGTTTCTTGAACTAATGAAAAAGGATGATGAATCTGTTGGTGTATACAAAGCGAATTTTACAAGGCTTTCAAGGTATGCTTCTGGCTTTATCATCCAACCTGAAAGTAAAGTTGATCGATTATACAGTGGCATAAAACCAAATCGTCGAAGGGAATTAGCTATAAGAGACTTCAGTAGCTATGAATAAATTTTGTGTTTTTCTATCATGGTAGAAATGGAAGTTGGTGTTACATATCCATCTCATGGTTTTGACAAGAAACGAAAGATGATGTTCAAGGAGAAATCTCAGAATAATGGTGAAAAAAAGATGAATGTTTCCTTATGCTCAAATTGTGGAAAGAATCATGGTGGAGATTGTCTTAAAGGAACTATAAAATGTTTTATGTGTGGAAAAGAAGGTCATCGAGAAGATGAGTGTTAATGTAATGGAAAAAGGGTTGCTAATGATGTGAATAATGAAAAGACTGTAGAGAACGCGCCACCAACACATCAATGCTTCATGTGAAAGGAAATGGGGCATTATGCTAATAAATTTCTTAATCTAAGGGTTAGTGATGATCTACCTGAGCAACCACTTAAGGCAAGGGACAAATGGATGTCACATGTGATCACTATTGGTGATGTTGAATATGAAAATGATGTGGTGGAATGATTAAGTTTTTATGTAATGGTATTCCAAAATATTGTTGTATATAGTATCATGGAATATTGGAATATTTATGTATTGGTCTATTGTGGTTTTCAATAATTTTTTTTGTACCGGTAACCATGGAAAGTGATTGAGATATTTTTGGAAAAAAGATGATGTGCACATAATGAAGGGATAAGGATAAAATGAAATGTTTGAAAGTATTCGTGATCTCATGACATATATAAGGAAATAGTTATATCATGGTTTGAGTATATAGAATTTTGGGGTTTTGGTATGTGGAAAGAGTTAACTTTTGATAGCATTCATGTTTTCACTAAGATTCAATGGGTATTCAATTTTCAAGAGAATACATGATTAAGGCCTTCGAATGTTTGGATTGTGACCAACAAGACATATCTTATGATATATGGGGATCAACGATGTTATTAACATGCCTGTTATATGAAATCTCTGGTAATCGTTTTCACTATAATATGTGAGTGGACTGTAGTATTATGGATAAGCCTAAATATTAGAATGGATTATGTTGGACATAAGTTAGTATTGTTTAAGGATAGATGTTTTTTCAACATTATTTATGGGATGTTTTAGTAATATAGTTTTAGAAAAAGTGCAACCTATAGGATTGGTGACAGCCCATCACGTCGGACAAGGCTGTGGGAATCGAACCCACAACCAAAGTGCGACTAGCCTTTATCGCCTACCAATGGCCTACAGGTAGTCCTTGTTTAGTAGAAACTAGTTTTATTATATTAAGTAGTATGATATATGAAGTATAAGTCCATTTTAGGAACCATATCTGATTAATATCACTATATATAGACTTATGTATTTTTGATAACTTTTATAACCTTTTGTTTGAGACAGATGGAATGACCCATCATTCTATCACATGATCTGCTAGCACATTACGAATGACAAATTCAACTTCATTTCTTTATGAGATGAAGCGGAAATTGTCCAAAGAACGACCAATGGTAAGACTATACCAAAATCATGAAAGTATTTCTTCTAATTCCAATTTCATCAAATTTAGGTAAATGATCTTGAAAACCAAAAATGTTGTCCTAGTGCCCTTATATCTGATGAATCAGATGGTACCATAGATCATCACAAATCTATGGATTTTTGATTGATTTTTTTTTCATAGCCATGTTCTCTACCACTATCCATCAGAACATGATGGTTAGATTTTTATTCCATATCCATATTTTCACCTATGTTCTCCTATATGGAAACCCACTGATGAGTTTCATTGGGTTATCGTTAAATTTCATACTTTAGTTTTTAAAATTAAGTTTTATTATTCCATTTTACGATGTGGGTTTCTATAAATAGTAAACGATTTATAACCCCGATGAATTTCGAGGGAGAAATTCATTTTAAGGGAGTTAGAATGTAACACCCCGAGATTTAATGAAAAATATTCTTTTAATTTTATTTATGTCTTGTGTTTTAAGCTACAACAAGATTTCCTTGCGCTATACACACCACTGTATGAGCTTGCAGAATACACAACACTATTCCTGGATCATGTTACACACAATTTTGACAGTTGTTATTCTATGAAAAATTGAGTGTATATATACATATTCAATGTATAAATGAAATATGGTTGGATTATGTTATATGAAACAACGGAGGAGTCTTGCACAACATGCAACCATGACTTGGCTTGCATTACACACAATCGCGACCTTCCTCGATAGTGTGTGTTGTACGCAATACCAAGTTTCACTGAACAACGATATATTGTTATAATATTATTATGGACTAGCCGTTATGAATAGTATTAATATCATTTTGAATTTTATAACATTATTATTCATCTTACACATTTTCTAGAATATGGTATGAGAACAAAATAATTTTTTCATGTAAAAAATGTATTTTTTAAAAATTGCAGTTTTCCCGCCTTTTGATGATGCACCCACCTTAAATCTTATATTTTACATGTCTTAAAGTTAAATTCGACAAAATAAAACTCTTCTTTGGAATCAGGATATAAAAATTTACTTTGGTTAAAATTTTCGTATTATTCTGATAACTTTCATATTTTAATGAATAGTAAAAACACGCTATATTTTAATTAAAAACAACTTTTTTACATCGCAATAATTTATATGGTTAGATTATATTTTTAATTGGTTTTAAAGTGTAATTATAATATATTTTTACCATTTAATCAAATTTTGTTCATTGGAATTAATTTCACTTTGAAATTGGATAAAAACAAGTATCAATCTTATGATTGTTATTGTTTCATAAAAACACGCTATTTTATTTTGATAAAGGGAATTAATTATAAAATTAATTAATGACACTACTATATTTTGAATTTTGAGAAATATACATCAATTTTGAATTTGGAATATCAAATAATTCTTAGGATGAATTTTTGGTATTTTTCTGAAAAACTTCAATTTTTGATGAATAGTGAAACCACTTAGTGGTAGTTAAAAAACTAAACTTTTCATTTAAATAAAATTTTACCACTTATGTGAATTTAATTTAAAATATCCAAGAGACATGGTTAATATCATGGGCTAATGTTTGGTTCAATGAGATTAAAATAATTTTTGGTGAATAGTAACGTTTTATTTTATTTACCACGGTTAAAAGTAAATTGGATAATTAAGGGTAAAAATGATATTATTATTACCCTAAAACATGTCCTAATTCTATTGGATAATTGTAATTCGACCAAAAACAACCTTAGGAATAAAATATGACCATTTAGTCCCACATGGATTACATTAGTACATTTAATATTAATTTATTTAAAGAAGGGTTAAAATAGTTAAAATCAAAGTTTAATAACTCAATAATTTTTAATATAGGGTTATAAATAAAATGAATTCGACTATAAATATTCATTTGAAATATAAAATTATTTCCTACATAATGGTATTTTATTTATAATTTTTATACATTAGATAATTTAATTTATTTATGACACAATGATGATGCAGTAATTATCTTATTAATGAAATATTGACATAATTGATATTATAAATAACCAAATAAATGTAATATGGTAATTTTTTATAAATTACACTAATTTTATAGGTTAATATGAAATGTTAGTTTTGATTTAATTACCTTTTTTTAACTAATCATTCTCTTATGATTTTCACAAAAATCAATTACCAAACAGTGTCAAAATTGACATAAAATAGTTTTTAAAACAAATATTATATTATTAATTGTTATTTTATTCCTAAAAATATAAGGTTTGGCCAAATGACTTATATAAGGATATATATGTTAATAATAAACAACTTGGGGTTCGTTTGTCTTGTTATTGTATGTTAATTAACCTTATAGTGTAAGAAAACAAGAAGACACTATAAAAGAAAAATTATTTAACTTAATGATAAATCTAAATGATAAGGTTAAAATAGAAACCTCAACTTGTCTAAATTCTATTTGATGAGATTATTTCGACCCATACCCACCTTATCTTCTAAATAACTCAATTTAGAGCTATTAGAAACTGAATATGACTTTATAATAAAATAATATTTTTAGTTATTCCAATAGTGCCCCTATCCTCCATTATAAAAGGTCACCTCCTCCCTCTCTTCCTCACACCACATTGAGCCTTCAAGCTCGGCCAAACTCTGCCAAATCCTCTCTCCACTTCTGAAGAAACATATTAGAGGTCCTGGTCTTCTTCAAAGACCAATTTTAGTGCCCTAAAAGGAGGTCTCAAAGAGGCACTTCAAAGAAGAGGTAATGTCTGTCACTGATTCATTCAACTTTATTTCTTCTTCCACTTCTTCTTATTTATTTGTTTCATTATGAAGTAACAACATAAGTATCAATCATATACTGATATGTTATTATAAGTATTAAAGAACCCTATTTCACCATCTATCTATCCTATAGAAAACAAAATCACCATGCGTGTGTACGTACGGAATACCGTCTCCAAGCCGTGGTGTAATCTGTTTTCGACCACCACCTTACCTGGATGGGTATAATGGTGTAAATAAATGACTATGTATGGTTATTGTAAAGTGATATTGATTCTGTAATATTATACATACTCTTCAATAATATTCCACAATCATGGGAATTATAACATCGCTTGTGCGTACTTACGGACTACCGTCTCCACGAAGGCGATGAGATTCATTTTCCATGATTAACCATTCAAGAATGATTATATAAGTATATATAATGAATAATAATGAAATATATGACATAATTAAGCTACTGGATTTATGTATACATATATATATATATATGTCATCTAATTACTTCTATTCAAGTCAAAAAAAGAAAGGAAAACAGCGTTCATGCGCTCGTACGGCCTACCATCTCCATGAACGATGTATTTCATTCCTTTTATGGATTTATAATATATATATTTATATGATTAATATATATTATATATAAAACATGTTTTATCTTCTTGAATTATCTAAATCAGGATATAAGTAATAATATCAAGAATGACAAGTCGAAATGCATACGATAAATTAAATGATTTTACCCAAAACGATGTTTTAACATGGAATTTTCAAAAGAACAGGTAATATAAAGTCATAAGTGAAACATATATGATATAATAACAATGATTATGATTCTTAAATAAGTCAATGAAATTATTTAAATCATTATAAAGTATGTTCTGATACGTACGAAGCATATCGGACCTAAGGTAAGGGATAATTTTGCAAATCTCATTTTTATCCGAGATTGCTTATTCGTAAGTATTTAGTGGGGTTATTGTTATCATCCATGTCATTATTTTATAAATGTGTATTCAAGTATGTTTAAAGTCCTTTTTACACATTTTGACTTTTACCCCAATGGTATGGAAGGAATCTTTCTTTTATTTACCCTACAAGGTACTTTTTGACTTTTCTAACAAAAGTACGAGAATAATGTTTTTTAACGTATACGACATGAAAGGATCTTTACGGTTTTATAAAGCCTTACTTTCATGAGGCTTCATCCAAAATATTTAATGACTGTTTTCAACAAAATAATTTTCTTATTAAATTTTATGACATTTTGTGAAAGAAATTGATTTTGAAGAAAAAAGGATATTTTTCTCTAGAATCCATTTCAAGTGTTTTATCAAAACCATTTTCATCTAAGATGACATTATTTCACATGTGTATGTTTCAAGTATCATGTCTCTATGATTTACATGGTTTAACTTTTCTAATGATTAAATGATATCCAATTGTTTTTTATGGATTATGTTATGATGGAATGATGTTTATGAAACCCACTTTATTCTTGGGTTATGATGAATGATTTATGTTTATATTGGGGCACACGAAAAAATGATTTCAATATGAGATGGGTGGTACCTATATCTACCTCCAATTCATTGGGTAATGATTTATATCTCATGAGATCGACATGGATAGAATGTAAAGTTAAACCGGCTCAGTAATACAGGACCGGAACGATGAGTGAACTCGATTCAGAAAGGGACTTTGTCCACTAAGACGGTCTTGGCAGCAATGCCTTCGATACTATGGAAATCATATCATGTGCTTAATGGTTTCCACAATTTCATGTTTTAATCCCATGCTAATTTATCATGATTAATGTTTCTTCATGATCTATGAATTACGTACTGCCATGTTTTATGTCATTGCTCAAGATATTGATGTTTATATTTTATGCTCATGTTTTTTTACATTCAAATGTATAAGGATTGTTTTATGTTCCCTATGCTTACCATTGCTGAGCATTTGAGCTCACCCATTTTGTGTTTTCTTTTCCCTAGGATATAAATAAAGGTTTTAGGTATGAAAAAAGGGGAAGATCTTTATGGGAGATGTTGAATATCTTTCACCACCATTAGAAGATTATATTCCGAGTTTCCAAAGACACTAAAATATTACGGTCCTTGTGTGTCTGTATTTGTTATGTATTAATTATTCCACAATAGTAATGTAATTTCCAAGTACGTCAAGCTTTGGGTCTCTACATATATGACAAGACATATATTATTTAAAATTTATATAAAATCCATTTTCTTCCGTTTTCCCTGGTTATGTAAATTATGGTACCACTCATGATTACTTATGAACTACCATCCTTACAAGGAAATGTGATTCATTATCCATGATCAAAAGTAAATATTGATTATAATATTGTATCAAATGGATGAAATTATATTTATAACATTAATATAATTTATTATATTATGAAACCATATCAAATTTGTGATATCTGGAACATTCACGATAAAAAAAATATTAGAAAATGATGTAATTAACATCTAAAAAAAATGTGATAATGAATTATTATTAACAAACAAGTGATAATATGATTTAAATTTGATTATATATGAAATTATAAATATTTATATTATTGTAATATAAGTTAATATAATGTTTAATACCTCTATAGAGGATGTTAAAGAGCATTTGACTAAAGGAAAGCATGACATGAGGGGTTTCTTAACTCAAATTACTTTAATTGTGTTAAAATTAAACTTCATTGATTATCTTATTGTATAATTATGTGTGCAGTGAAATTTTATAATTTAAGATTTTATTTCAATATGTTTTAATTATATATATATATTTTATAGAAATAATTAAATCCTTGAGGGATCCGCACTTCAAAGATATTATTTTTGGACAGGTTCCTATAAAAAAGCATTCTTCTTTGATACACATGTTATTTTATTCAAAAAAATTCTTTTATACGGTTTATATACTACACCATTACATATTATAACAAGATCCTATAATAAATAATTTTATTTTATGTTACAATTCACATACATCATATTTGGGGTTTGTGTTTCAAAAAATACCTATGTTGTAATGGTTTTAGATTCAATTTTATTTTCATCGAGATTATTCATTCTTCTTTTTACATTATTGGAAATTATAATATCATTATATAATAACAACCATTATATTTATTACATTATATTTTTTCATGATGTTTTCAATTAATATGATCATTTCCCCACATTTGGTAAATTAAATGATTGTGAACATTATTTTTAAGGAAACTGATTACATTTCTCGCTTCAATCGAGAACCCTTTCCATTCTATGTAGTTTTTTTCATTAATGTATTTCCAAAAATGTTTCAATAATATCCTATAATGTTTTTGATTGATTTTTTACACATTAATGTATTTTAATTTTTTTAAAGGATCCTTCCTATAATTTTCCAATCATCATATATTTGAATTTTCTTATAAAGCCATGAAATCAATTTTTTTTAAATTCTTAGAATGTTAAAATTGTAAGGTCTTAGGGACACTAAACCCATTTATTATTCCTATATATTTTTAATAGTTTTTTTTGTAGAATATGTTTTATAATATTTGGGTAATATTTTTAAAATTTATTATAAAAGTGGATTGTTTATTTAAATCGCGAATCATTTTAATCATTTTTATATTCGTTAATGAGAATAACAATTTTTATTGATTTTTGTAAAAATTGTATATTAGTATCTCACATATATTACTAGATTATTTATTATTATTTTTATGGTATATACTTGTCTTAACATCACATCTAAAATTAATTATTCATGAAAAACATTTAGTTATGTTATGAGACATAATTATGAAACTAATTTCATTCCATGGGTAATTAAACATTATGTGACTTATGATTGACATCCTTGTGTGGAATGGACATTGATGTATTTGAAATGAATATGATTGGTGGTCCAATAGTATATATCCCTTTAATTTACTAGTTTATGTTTAGTCTCATGGGAAATTATGCATGAGTTTAGGGATTGAACCTATTACATTATGGGTCTTCATCCACAATGTAATATTGTCTTGGCAGTTAGCTTTGAGTTAAGATTATATCATCATCTATATTATTTCCACGTTACAATTCTTCCATGATCTTATGGAACCATGTTATTTATATTATGATCCTATTTTTTAAATCATGATCCTTCCCTTTTATGATATATTGTTATTCTTTTGACTCACATGTTATATATATTTATCAAATTTATTCCTTTACTAGGATTTTTTAACTCACCTATGTTCTGTAAGTATTTAATAGGTCACCCCATGATGTTTTAGGAGGTACAAGGGATTTACGAGTTCATTCTGGAGAATTAAATAAATAAATTTTTCTTTTATGTGCCACATGATATATTATTAGACCTGTCTAATCAAGACATAAGGCCTCATGAGAATTTTTTATATTAATAGATTTTTAAGATTAAGAAACATGTAATAATAGGTGCAAAAGGATTGGTTCCCTATAATTGGGAATATGAATCCATTATCTCTCAGAACATTAAAATGAATTTTTAGATCTTTCATTTCATATAGATTAATATAGGAATACAACATCAATATTGGTTGAGTTATAGACACTAACTTAGTAAGGAACATTACCTCTCACTATAGAAGAAAATATAATAAATCATTCAATTTTTTAGGAAACTCGTTGATTATAAGAGGAATAATCACATAAAATGATTACTAATTTAATTATATAGAAAAAATATCAAATTAGTAAACTCTGGAACATGATTCCTTACTAGAATGGGGCATGGATATTATTATCAGTGAAATCTATGGGATTTCCCATCACAGATGTGGAAATACACCCACCAATTTAAGAAACAAACTAAGCCTTATGATTGATCAACCAACCATCTTGATAATCACATAAAATTGATATATGTCAATAAACATAAGATCATGTACCATTCTACAATTCATATAACAAAAGGGGATGAGATATATCGAAACACATGCTCCATGATTATTCCATGAGGCATCACCAATTCTATAAAAAATCAAAATAATTCGATTGGATATTTTTAAAAATCAAAAACATGGGTTAATAAAAATGATATAGAAGAACCTATATTGAATGAATTAGTTGATAATGTAAATTAAACTTAAATTTAATATCTCATAGTCTCAAGAACCATGTAGACTTCCACTAGGAACTCCTCAAAATAGTTTAACTACTTTTCTCTCAAAGCATGTGGTCGGAACATTTTAGTATGGGAGACATCGAGGTATACAACATTTTCTATAGCTGTCAAAACGGATTTATTATAGTGTTAAGAATATAAATCCTAGAAAAACATTTACAAGTGACCACTAAACCGACATGAGTTGTAATACATTAGTGGAATGGGAAAAAATATATTTGTGTGTCATTTCTAGGAACACTAATGACATGTAAAACCACTAGAAAATTAAGATGGTTCTACAAGAGTCTTATTAGAAGCACCATAATTATTCCCCCTAAAACTCACATTGTTTCCTCTATTTCTTATAAGAATAAATAGATCCACCACTTGGTAAAAAATAAACTCTTATCAATCCCGACATACCTGCAATGTCATTTTTATCCATCAATACTCTATCCACCACCTCATTGTAGGTGTTAATCTTTTTACATGAAGAACTATAACAAGATATCAGAACCAAGACCCGTATGAAACCTCTATTAATTAATTTACTCATTATACACATCGGAAATAGAAAATATAATGATCTTGATGAACTAATTAGAATACAACATCAAGGACAAATTCCCCTGATCATGTTTGACAACCTCCATGGACTTCTCCATAGTCATAGATTCATGGTATAACTATTTAGAAAACATGGTTTTAGATTCATTACACTTCTATAACACATGGTTCATCTCCATGAAAACTGATTCAAATTCCCTTATACATAGACCTTTAATATTGAAGATGTTTTACTTCACATTTACAGAGTTTGGAAGCAATAGGAATTCAATAACCCTCTTGATATTTTTCAAAGAACCCACTTCCACCTAAGGATCATTAAAACCTAGTAAATATCCTGGTTTCTTATAATGAATATATTATTATCGGTTATTATCCTCATCCATTCAGGTTTACACCTCCGAAGCCTGAATAAAAGAATATTCTACTCCTTGTTTCATAACTCTTATAGTGATCATGACTACATTGACTCCATTATAATTGATTTTTGGATTTCTAAATAATGGTCTATCGTCATCACTATTTTAGGGAATCATTGAATTTTTTATGATCATACACATTAAAACAAAAATAGATACAATATGATTCAAATAAAAGGAAATATACAATTTAGAATGACATAAATCAACTTGAATTATTATCATTCAACTAAAAGAAATATTCTCATTAAAACTATCAAAATTAAAAAATTAACATTTACAAAAAAACGCATGGCATCTTCAGCTTCATGATAATGAGAGTTGTATGAGAACACCCTTGAATTATTCCCCTTAAGTCACTACATTACAATCTCTTGACTAATAAAAAATCCATATAGTGCATACTAATATTGGAAACATGAAATACTACATTGGATACTATTTTTTAATGACCATGAGTATATTTACCAAACTATATGTAACATGAATTAGTCCAGAGATAGCCTGAAGGTCATTCCCCATCCCCACGGGCTAGACATAAATTTATGTTATTCAAGAGATGACATTGGGAATTATTTATCCATAATTGACTTGAAACAAGGTTAAAAAATATATAGAAAAATCTTGGTATACCTAAAATAATACCACAATTAAAAGGAACGAGAGTCAATAAAAATAATTTTAATGATACATTAAAAACCAAAATATTCAAAATTACCAAGACATGACTCTATGTGATATGATGTCACCTAAAACTTCCCACAACCTGCTATCGAATTTTACCACCCCACTTTGTGATACCATACAATTAACTATATTTTTTGTGACTAGATCTGCATATCTGTAAAGGTGTGTGAAGGGTGAGAGAAAAAGATCACAATAGTGTCATTCATAGTGTTTCATAAGTAGGCATTATAAAATAAAAACAATTATTCTCAAACAATTTAAAATTGGAACAATATAAAATTATACATCATTTGATACAAATATTGGGTAAATCACACATTTTTTATGTTTTCAAAGCATACTAACAACAATAGTTTTGTAAATAATTTCCATTGGTAAATGAAATAATAATTTCTAAGATAATAACTAGAGAAACAATCCCATGGGTATCAATAATTTCATGTTAATGGGGATCCTCAGAGAATTTTTTTAATCATTAGGCTACCTATTATGCAAATTATACTAGTAGAACTGGTCTTGTGGTAGAATACCCACCAAACCACAGCTCATTTACATAACATTGGAAATATGATGCACACATTACTTTAAAAAAATTGATGGATATAGATTAAACATTAGGTTGACTCCCTTCCACATTATCAATCACAATAATGTTCATCATAATATATTCGTACAGGGGAATTCATTCTTTAAAACCACACAATTTAGGTTCTAAAACCATTTCCATTGAAAAACCTAGGGGGTAAATCATTTTCATAAACATTTCCAAACCTAAAACATTTTATGAGAACACTCCTCATTCCCTTTATTAACCATTTACATGATTATTCATAAATTATGTTTTCCAATAATATTATATTCCCAATTAATAGGCAATGAAATTGTGGATTAAAATTAATTTAGAATCTTGAAAACACCTACCATGAACCACATAGAATACTAACACCCATGGGTACACAACCTAGATTTATCTTATGAAAGACATTTGAATTAATATGGGATCATAGATGAATAATTTCCAAATGATAATCTTTAATTCATCATTTTATAATCGAAAAAGTGACAGAATAAAAAACATACCATATTGGTTTCTAATGAATGCACAATGATCAACAATTATTCCCGGAAAACCACCATTACAACATTATTTCTTCATGAAATTGTATTAAATTAGTAAAAAAACATTATATCTAGAATTAGTCTCCATGATCATTAGATCTAGTTTAGAATATAAGAGAGGGTTTAGAATATTAATATATAACATTAATGAATGGGAACATACCATCAGAAAATTAAACACAACACCAAAATATCATTCAAAATTTACCACTAAGTGGAAAGTACACTCTAAAATATCATAGTGTAGTTTATTATGTCATGATAATATTCTACTCAAACAGATATGAGTCAATTTGGATGTTTTTAGGTATAAAAAATTGGATTCATTAATTCATCTTACATTATTTTCCACCATGTTTTTTGAACTATTAAACATTAATGCACTTCTTTCTAGGATACTAAAATAGCCACACTATTCCTCAAAACCATTTGGAAAACCATGTGATAATAGTATAAATATCCATTTTCATGTGTCACATTGTCTGAAGTTAAGCCACATGATTTGGACCCACCATAAAATTTTCCATTGAACATCCTCTAAGATTCCAAAATATCTGCACAATTTTCTAGTACGATCCGTATGGGTTTCCCTCACCAAAATACAACTATGCACAATCCCAACAAACAATAATGAAATCCAAATTTCACCCATAACAAACCAAGATTAGACCCCAAAAATATGATCAAAAAAATGTATTTGAGTACCTAATATCAACACTATGATGTGACTATACTTGAGGTACTTCACATAATCCCACCCAACAATTCTCATAAATATTCTCATCAAACTAAACACATGACCCAAACTGGAAATTTTGATAACATAAATCATTCCACAAACCAAACTATAATAGGAATACTGTTCATTTAATATTTCTCAACATTGGTGTTAGGTATTGATTATAAATTAAATTTAAAATTAGTTCATAATGGTAAACAAGATGATAGGGAATTATCAACTAGAAATGATTTTTTAAAAAAATTGATATATTTATTTCTAAATACATAATTATGTCATTACTTTTTAAACTTGTTAATTTTCTTGACAAGTATAATTTTCCTAATTACCAAATCCTGAAATAAAAACTCCCAATTCATAATTTTGTTCTTTTTCAATCATAATCAATCTTTTTTTCTTCAATGATCAAGTAATCATCCCCAAAAATGGAGAGATAAAGGAATTTTCCAATAATATTGTAGAGAAAACATAATTATCCAACTAGTTATAGTAATATCCATGAGACATTTTAAATTAATTAGAGATGATGTACCAATTGTTTTATGAACCCAATCTTATCTGGTAATATATATTTATCCTTCTATCCATTTTATATCATTGTAGGTTTATTTTTTGTTAAATAGGGTGTAATAAGGTTTTATGGGGATGTGGGTGGATGAATGATATGGTATAGGGTACTCCATGGGATTATGTTGATACTATTATTTTAGTTTTAACTACCATTATCCCAAAGGTATTATACCTCAAACATGCTAGAAACCAATGTAGGATCCCATATGAAAGGGTGTGTTAGTCATTTCAACCAAAAAATGAAACCCCTTTAAAAACAACAACATGGACCTACCTTCCTATTTCTCATTTAGGGCCTATTTTAAGGGATATTTTCCCAATTATCTCCATATAAATTGTTTCACTATAAATCCTTGTATGTAGTTGGGATGGTTGGTTGAAAAAACATGTCTTTGGTGATATATTACCTCAATATCCCACAACTTAATATTATTATTGTTTCAAAATTCCAAAAATTATAAAATCATCATCCCCTAATATATGGATTTCAATATCTAAATAATCACTCATCTTTATCTAATATAATTTCCATGGGAGTTAACCTTATGAAAAGATAAGCTAAATCCATTGATTATCATCATGGATTCATCTCCTTTAGTTAAAGAAACCTAGGCCCTAGATTACCATAAGTTATCTTGATCCTCTCTTTATTTTTTAAAAATTCATATATCATTTAGATATAATGGGTTGAGATGCACTTCAAATCAAATAAGTGACCCAATTCATCAACCAATATTCCTAGGAGTTGTACCAGAAGTATTATAGGGATGAGTGATCATCTTTCAAAATTAAATAATTTTAGCTAACTATTTTATCAATCTTTATTCATGAATTGATTAATATTGTGATGTAATTATTCATCACTCTTAGAATATAAAATCATTAATAATTATGTTATTTCATTTTTTTGTGGAAATTATTATTCTAAATTATCACATTTCTACTTGATAAACATGTTGTGTAGATGGCCTACATGGCTTTTAGTTATGATTTATAGATGGAATTTATGTTTAACAATTCAATTATTTGTTTGTAGAATTTTATTTTAATATTGCTCAAATATGTATAGTCGTCTTTGATCATACAAGAATTTATATTAGTGTAAGGAATGACATAATCGGTCATACCATTACTATAAAGATCTTGTATAGGAACACATCCATCAGAAAAAAAAATATTGGTGGTTGGGATAAGCTCATTGTTCCATGAAATAATGTATCCCTCTATTAGATGGGAAGCATGATTATAATGATTCATTATTAATGATTCCTTTTTCACATGATTGTTTCTTATCCCATTCCCATAATATGAACTTATTCATTGATCTATTAAATAATAAATTTCAGATCCTAGGCTCGTGTTGAAGTATGTATGATTGGTAAGGCCCCTCCCAGTATTTAGTGTAACTTAAAAGGGCATATATCTATATATTTTTCATCTCATACATGATATGAAACCTATTATTCTACCAATTCCTCTATATTTATATTATATTTTGGTGAAATAAATCTTATGAAAGTCATATGTTTTGTATTAGAGACTACTTATTAATTATTGTTACAATCATGAGTCACACCTATTGAATGAGGCATATGTATAATATTTTTCAACTACTCAGTATAGTAAAATATGTCGAGCATGAGAGTAGGGGAATGTGAATCTTGGATCAAGGCTGCCATATTTTTGGTATTTTGATAGATTTACCCTCCACTAGCATGGGGGTAGTTCACATACTCATACCAAGATGTTTCATGCAATGGAGTGACATTTTCGGGCATTGGTGTATATTGGGGAAAAAGTACATATGTATTTATATATTTTTTCATTTTATAACACATTTTTTATATTATTTGGATGTTATCAAGACTTTTATGTATGATTATGAATGTGTATTCAAAGTTACATTTTTTTCAATCATTTCATTATTTTTGGTGGCTCGCATTGATTTTTGGACGGACACTTCTTATCACCAAATCAAAGATATGTCATCCTACATAGTGTAATTTATCATGACTTGATTGAAACATTATTTAATGGGGTAAAAACATCTCCATATTTTCTATTACATAATAGTTGATATTTAATACATCCTTTGGTGATTATGAGGTGCACATGAGGTGTTTTAATAATATGATTCATGTACTGTTTGGGTATTTTGGTCATATATATTACAAAATTCTATAAATCCTTATTATGGGATCAAGGTAAGATATTTGAGAGTATCTAATATATGTAAATATCATGGCTTAATAATAAACCCATAAATAAGATTAGAAAACATATTTATGATATACGCATGAGTTCAGAGGCTTATTACCAATTGTCATATCCCCTTTTATTTCTGTTCATGATCCTACCATATTTTATCAATCTCTTAGATTATATTAAGTATCAATATTTAGGAGCTAGTATGATTATAAGACGTGTCAGGTGCTTAAATGTTCATCTTTTAATTATTTTTTGTGATAATTTCCAACATATATTAATTAATCATCAAAAATAAATAAACAATTTTTCCCAAAATGTTTATTTATGATGACCAAGTTAATGTAGTCTAATGGTTCTCTCCTCTTACTGATTACCACCTAATAAACTATGTATAGTTCATTTAGTTTATATTCTTCTTAATTTATTTTTGGTATATATAAAAGCATTAAATAATTGGTTAAATACTAAAAGACTAATCCTAAAATATATTTTGTTATATAAGGTTTCATTTGACTATTATTAGAACAAAAATATACTTATAGATCAAATGAAATTGAAGCCTAATGTTAGTCGCTTGAAATTAGAATTTTTGTTAGATTCTATAGAATAATATGGAATTTAATGAATCATTCCATAAGTGCATAGAAACCCCCATCATGGACTCAAAACCATGTTACATGAGAAATTTGATGTCAAAATTAGATGCTTCATTCACACATGATCTCACTCTCAAATAAACAAATACATGTTTAAATAACTCTATAAAATTTTGAAACATAGCCCAAATTTTGTAGGACATTATCGATGTTATGTGACATAATGAAAAATTCAAATAAATATGGAAATGGGAACACATTTTAATTGGAGATCTAGGATTCGAATGATAGATCCCAGACTTATGAAAATTTATGTTTCAAGATTCATAAAATCCTAAAATTCCAAACATTCTTAAAATTATGTCGTGAAGAAAATCAATACATGGGCTTCTACTTGAGGCATTTCAATGAAACTACCACCATGGGTAACCTAACTTAATAAAAATTCAAAACATTCATACTGTTTTTTTCTCTCAAAACATCAAAATCATGTGATGTACTATTTATAAAAATCTTTCTCATATTACATTACTCATGCATACATTATTTCACGAAATACCCAAATGTGTGACATAAAGAAAAACATTGAACAAGCCACAGAAATGGAGTGTCGACTTTGTCCCTTCACATTGGTCACTTTCACCTATGAGAAATAGAGAGTCAACCATGAAATAGTTGGACGGAGAAGGGGATATTTTGGGTCGTGTCATATTCAAACCCAACTCCAATATTAGATATTAAGATGAGATGATAAACTCTCTATGGATCCCTAATGAAGAATTGGCTAATTTACTCATATTGGTCTATATATAGGACAATAAATCAATATAATCCTCTCCATTTTTTACCAAAAATACAATTATTTTAAATATTACATAATAAATAAAAGAGATCCCACCACCTAAATCATATGCCATGTTTAACATGAAATGGATTCCTTAGTGTGTGTCCCATGTCCACCTTTGATAGACATTTTCCACATATAAGACCTCACTATACGATGCTAAACTCTAGTATACCCTATATGATAAGCATAAGATTCTTCTAGGTACAAACATGAGATTACATATTCGTGATTTGTAAGATGACTCATTTATTGATCACGGGATGACCCCGCAAATAGTCCCCATGTTCCAGTTCATCATGTGTAATCCCTAATTATATTCCTCTACCAACCAGTGGTTAGAGATTCTAGTGTGACCCAATATTAATTGGAAATAATGTGAATATGTACTAGGTATTCCCCTTATATATCCATATAGATCTCAATTGGTTCCCATGGGACTTATCCTTAGGTTTATGACCCAACCATATTCCTTGACCGATCAGTGGGTTAGGATTCCCCCATGGCCCAACATGAGGAGTAATAATGGGTAGTCTATGAGTGTAATCCCTTTATGTATCCATACTACTCCCAAGTATCCACCATGGACCTCCTCATCAGGTTTGTGTCCCAATAATGTCTCACATACAATTATTAGTCTAATATTAACTTTGAACCAATATGAGGAAGGGATAATGGGAATCATAGTGCATAATCCATACACACAACATAATTGATCATGAAGATAATATATGGCCTTACCCTATACAAAAAATGGGATTATCTATGTAAAAAGTGTAAGATTCCACATGGGATGAGAAAAAGATGCATCATGTTATATGTATGAGAGAATAATTTATCCCCAATGTAAAATCTGACATAATCCCAATGCATACCATTATTTCTCTATTAAAGAACCCAATAATCTCTCACATGTGAGATCCTTTGATTCAATTTCTACTCCATTGTTTGACCTATGAGGATTCCATCTGTAATACCTATTATTATCATCATTTTATATAGTACCACCTAGGAAGGCCGAGGTATAATCTATATCAATATTTAAGTTAAAATACATTAAATTTTATATCATCTACATTATAGTTGTATGAAATTAAACTAAAAAATAATTCAATATCCATACAATGTTAAAGAGTATGACAAAGACATTTGAGCATGAAATTAAATTATAGCCCTTCCTTATGAAACGAATGCAGGATGGACCATGTATAACTGTAATAGGATGGAATTTCACCTATAATGAAACCCTTATGCATGATCCCCACACCATCCTTTTTTGTCAATCTTTTCCTGAATCATGATTACTTACCTCATGATCCTAAACTAAAATGACTGGTCCTATCAGATGACCTTAAACAGTGTACAAAATTTATAAGGTTTTGATCATTCTATCTTAACTAATTACAGGGGATGTCTTCCCAATATTCAATCCTGACACTCTTGAACACCTCCATGAGTTTTGATATAGATCCCCCAATAGCACCATCAAATTTACATACCCCCAAGGTTTTCAAAAACTGTAATGTTGGATTAACCCACTAGTGACACAATCAACATTAACAACCATTCCCCACAAGGTGTTTAATAGATGACCAAAATTTCCCTACATGATTATAAACATGTGACTATCCTATACCCAGAATATGATAAACCTATGGATAACATATCCCCACAAGATGTTAAACTTCTTAACAACCTCTCCCTAAAAAAGACATTAATCTTATGACCAACATGACCCTACAAGAAGTTAAACATTTGAACAACCTATACCCATGAGACATTAAACCTCTTGTAAACCTATTCACATTATATATTAAAACTATTACAAACCCATCCCAAAAAACACTAAACTGATCAATATGTTCTACAAAGACTGTAAAACAATGACTCCACCAAAATCATCAGAACCAGTACCTCATGGGATGATCATGGGATGCTTGAGGAAAATACCCATCAATGACTTATGGCCAAACTAAAACATGCCTCATAGTTTACATATTGTGCATCATGTTTGGCACACAATACGCCTCATACGTGATATTCACTTGAAATCCAAAAAAGAATACATCATAGGTTCCCAAAACTTATAATGTACATTTTTTTCTATATATTCCCAAAATTAAAATCACTTCCAATCATAGGTAGCTACCATAACATGATTGAAACAATGAAATTAACCAGCATCCAACATGAGATGGTGTATAGAATGAGCATCACGATCTTGAATCCAATATTTTTGTGAGGCATGGACAAAGTATCAAATTCTTAGGAAGATTCCATGGAAGTAGGAATCAAAATTCCATCAACCCATTTTGATAAAGGAGTCAGAATCACCCACCATGATGGTAGAGGCCTATTCAATTCGGAAAGAGAAAATGTGGGGAAACCAGCCATGCACTCTAGAAGAGTTTCTACCAATCCATGGAATCAAATAAATTCTTGGTATGTACAAAAGGATCAGTTATACATGATGTGAGACAATATAGGAATAATTGAGAAAAAATATCATTACATGTTTATAATTGGAGTTTTGAGTGTATAGGAGTGTCTTAAGAGTGTTTTTCATTTTTAAAATGAAAATAATTTTTGTAATCTAAAGTGAGAGTAGAATATAGATACACATAATAGTATTCATCCATATCTAATTATGGTGATTTAATTTTTGGAAAAGTGATTGATGTTAATATTTTTATTATTTTACTGTATTCATCCTTGACTCCCCTATCCTATAATATAGAAAGACGAGGGTGAATATTATAATCTTGAAAGTTAATTTGATAATTTTAAATATATTATAAGCCTTTATAAAATGGTTCATATGATATGTAATTTTTTCCCTTTATGGGAACTCACAACCCGCCATGTTTTTAAACTTTTTCGGTTGTCTAAACCAATTAGAGTTTGAATAATGGATTTTAAGGAAGCATTTACTCTATAAAATGCATCAAGATGTAGTGTTATCCCTGAGAATTAATAAATGGATTTATTCTTCAATGTGTCTCTTTTTTATTGTGGGATATTATAGTATAATTAGTGATAGATCATTTATTGAATGACTTTGGACCATCTCATGATCAAACACAACAGTTGAATGTGATATTTGGAGGTGAATTTTGCTTGGTAGAAAAGGTGATGGAATAAACTAATCTCTTGAATTGAGAAGACCAGCAATGTTTTATAGATGTCTAGTGGAATTGTCTATATCCTTCCCAAAAATATTTTAGAGGGTAAATAATTTCATTTTTGTATCCAGTATAGCAACATTATAATATTCTACAAAAAAGATCATCATGACCTATCATGAAATTTTTCCAATAAAAGTTGGTAATGAAAGAATTATTTTCCACCAAATTTAAGAATGGTAACCTTAAAGATTTTTGAGAATATATTTAGGTGGTTTAATTTAGTAAGAAAGATTATTTTGTTATAGTGTTGTTGATATACATGATTTCTCACATAAGATTCAGTATGACAGTCCAGGTGAGGTGTATGTCAGGAAGAACCAAACCATTGATGTTGGAGAGGGGCTATATAGATATTCTATTTTTTCTATGTAAGTCATTGGAATATTCCAAGAAATATTTTTAGATCCAATAATTGATATAACATGCGATTTCAGGGCCTAGTGAGCCTAAGAATAATTTTATAAAAAGATTAATATTGTTTATATTATGCACACAATTTTTTATAGAAAATTGGAATATATTCAGAACGCTGTCTTTGATCCGAAATTTGAGACCACATTTGAATCGAGAACATGGATTTTACCCTAAATGTGTCCTAAACATAGTTGGTGTGAGATGATTGAATGAGGTATCCATAGGCGGGAACGTTTAATAAAAAAATAATTAAATTATTTATTTATTATATTAAATGACCTAATAAAATCCTAGATAAATTCGTCGTAATTATAATTTCCCATGGTTTTCCATCATAAACCATGTCAGATCTAATAGGAGGAGGAGATCTTTCTTCATTGTTGGATTGATATTGGACAATGACATGTGATCAGCTCAATGTTGAATCTACAGGAAGTGGATGGAACTAATCATCTTTCTCACTAGATGTTGTGTTCTTCACCGAAAAAACAATCATTAATTGTTATAAGACTAATCAATTATAGCTTAAACCCCCTTTTTTAAATATTGTGTACGATCATATTTTTTCCTTGATCAGAATTTAAATAAATATTTATATGACCCAATGTATCAAAATAAATTTTGGTCTCTATTTATTTCTGGTCCATTCCATCTTTCTCACCCCAGTTTCCTAGCAATGAAATCATTTACCAAAAAAACATGTTGAATGTGGTTTATCGACTTTTTAATCTTTTTTTCACCCACGGATCGTCGAATTCTTCTTAATTGGATAATGGGGTCCTGATTCAAAAAAAGTTAGGGAAGGTTTGAGTGTGATCAGACCCCCGGATTCATTGTGTCAGCACGAATGACACACAAATCGACTATTTCTCCACATATTGATAAATGAGTGGGGTGAATCTTGTTTAACTGGTCAAATGGATACCATCAGTGTGAATTTGTGATTAATGTTTTTTCAGTATAGTATTAGTCATCCTTCATTTCCCAATTGGAATATGGCGATGCCATTCTGTGTGATGGGATGGATTCAGTGTGGTGGACTTTCATGATATCATATGTAGGGGGATGCTCGGCGTGTATTTGAAGGTGGCTAGGATCGAATCTCCGATGATATAGTCAGATTTCATCAACACGTTTTGTGTTAAAATTAATTGGAATAATAATAATAATGGTTATCATTAATCAAAAGATGATCAAACACTAATTTTTTTTTATTATTATATTAAATAATTATAATGGTTTCATTAAAAGGGTTGTTGGATTATAAAATTTAACTAATTTAATTTAAAATAAGTTATGCATTGTGGAATTCTTATTAGACATGTAGTATTGTAAATAAAACACATTATTATTGATGATGATGATAATAATAATTTGATTTATAATAATAATAACAGATGCTATTAATTGAAAGTATTAATATGAACATTTTTTATTAATTTAAAATGTAAAAATTAAAACAATTGATGAGCCCCCTTAAGTGGTTGTGGAGAGAGATTTAGGGAATGGGGGGAAGCCTAGTGCATGGACCTCTCATTTATAAAAAAAATTCACAAAAAAATTTAAAAATAAAAATAATATTATTTTTAATCAAACCATATTTTATGTATAACATCTTTTTGTGACTTCGTATTGAGGAATTGTCATTGGATGTGTGACAATGACTTCAATATGTTCTGTTTAAGAATGATGTTGGATACCATTAAGAGTCGTTCATTGTGTCAAGAAATGGCCAATTATAATAAAATTATTATTATTTCAGAAATTATACATGCGATGTCAAATCGATGAACCATCAATGGAATTGAAAACCTGGTATTTTGGAAGAATTATCAAAAACAAATATCATGTAATTAATTCGGTTGCATGGCTCGGCCCCACGAAGCATTGTATGTGTGTTATATGAAGGAAATGTTTCTTTTTCATTGAGTGTCCAATTTGAGACTGGTAATAGCCTACCCTGAGATATTTTACATAAGAATCACAATTTTGTGAATCATTTTAAAATATAGAGCCTTTTGTAGAGTCATATTAGTGCAATTTTTTCCCTTTAAATCGATGATGAGTGGTGTGCATTCGTTAGAATTTTAGCTGAAAAATGTCATGTTGAATCCTTACACATCGTGTATTACTACATTGAAAAAAGATATGATATAGAGTGGACATTAATATATATAAGTGTGGAACCACACACTATGTATTTTCCCTACACACCAAGTACCACTTGGTTTCTTTTTAGGAATCTTCAATCATTTGTATATCCTTCGTTTGAACTCATATTTTCCCCCGTGAGTATCCTATTGTGAGTTTTTTCTATGTAAAACATGATAGTTACATAGATTGAGGATTTTTATATATGATGTGGAATTTACTTGGAATGTTTCTTATCTAAGAGATTATAAATAATGTTAGTGATCGTACATGATCACCAGGATATTGTTCGAGTTGTATTGTCCATTAGAACATGGTTGTGGGTCCTTAAAATATTTTGAGTGGTGCCCTATAGTATATTTGGGTAGTGTGTCCCCAATGTATTCAATGTGGTTCCCTCTATTTGGTTGGTTAGTGGGTCCTCGATACCTTTATAGTTGAACCCCCTATGTATTAGCTTGTGACTCCTCGTCTTTCTTGTAGTACCCATCTAGTAGAACTATGTAGCGGGTCCCCTACATTGGCCAAGTGGTACCCTCATGTTTAGAATGTTAGTGGATCACTGAGACCTTTAGAGTAGAACCCCCTAACTCCCTAGGTCACATTCCATCTAATTCATCTTTTTCACCCCATATACCATATAGCATAGTTACAAGTCATGGTTAGACATGAATTTTTTCCTCTGGGAAGACATGCGAGATGATAAGAATTGTTGCTGGACTATTGGAAATTTTTGTTACACTCATTTAATGAGAGGAGAATATGCATGGTGTATGGAAGCTACATTCTGTGTTTAGCATCTCATGGATGGATGCGTCAACTCTCCTAATATAGGTGATTAAGAATGGATGTGTATTTCACATACTCACCATTTTGAGCACAATGTTATTGGATAAATTAACTCTTGTTCTTGGGATGAGCTATGTGATGGAGATCCCCATACTAATTTGTTTTGTTTTCATTGACTGAGTATATATATTCTTATATATCTATACTGTGGAATTTTTTTCTTTCTTAACATGGGATGTAAATATGTGTAGGGTATTCCACATTCATTTCATGATAAGTTTCTTGTGGTTGGATGAGTCTAATCCCCTATAATAGATTGCAAAGACTCACAACGTAGTTCATCTACTCATTTTGTAGACCCCCTTTAAGTTTTGAGGAGGATACTTTCACTCTTAGTATGGGAGAATCTATTCGGTTGGATGTTATCTTTTATATTCTATATATCTATTCTGGTGGTATCTTTTATTTCTCCCCCTAGAGAATTTAGAGAGTCCTACTATGTATTTATATACCCACGACTACATGTTTTTCCCCACACGTGTTGTGTCTTATGTAGGTCACAAACATGTTGGTGGTGAATTAAGAGGAACTTAGGGATACTAGGTAATTTGGATAATGTATGGTGGTCATAGAATTTGATTCAATAGATGATATTTCTTAGTAGTTTAGTATTACAATTCTGTCACATTGCGACATATTTTTGGTTTGGTGTGTATTTTTTCCCATTTCTTTTCGGGTTTTATTGTGGTATTTTTGTACAACGTAGAGGTTTTACATGATTGGAATAATTTATAAATTAATTAAAGATTTCACACTTTCCTTATTCACCATTTCATTGATATGGTTGAGTGTTTTCATATAGGTACAGATGAAAAGTCCTCCCCAAGATCAGACATGGCTTTAACACAGGTCCCAACACCAAACATATAGGGGTTGGCTTCAAGTAGTCGCGACTCAATCCCTTGCTTTGGTTGGGTCATTATAGATTGGTATCAATGTAAGGTAATTCCATAGGACATATTCTGGACTATCCCCATTAAATGGATTTGTATGGGTTTAGGAAAACGGCGTCCATATGTCTCAAGTGCAGCTCTAAAGCTAGAGACACTAGTGACGATGTGGGCAGCATATTTATCCTTTCACCAGGACCCTAACTACCTACTTACTAACATGCCATGAAGAGAAATTTATTGAATAGATCAATGGTACACGCATCGTAAGGGATTTTTTCATTGACTATCCTTCATCAGTCAGATTCCCATATATACATATCAATTGATTTTGACATGCCTCCATGATGATAACCAACTTGGATACATTTTTTGGATTATGATGAGGATATGGTGAGTGATAAATCCTTAGTTCAGGTTCCATCACCTGATCCTCATCCTCCAAGAAAGTATTTAGATGTATCCCAACAAGATTATTAGAAGATAATACCAACATAGAAGGCTAAGGATGTCTGTATGATTATTTCACTCCATGAGTTACAGCATTTTAGGCCGCATATTTTCAACAATGAGCCTGTTATCCAAGTTGTGGAGGATTTCTTGAGTCGGTGATCAGAGTTCCCAAACTTGTGAAGATCAAGACCAACTATATGGATGAACTCAAAACTAGTTATAATCATTGAGAAGTAGTTGTTTCCCGTACTAACATAAATTGAATCACTCATAATTAGTGCAAATTTCAGTTTTTGGAGATAGGGATCACATAGGGTTTATGTTGATCTATACCCATTTCTCAGGCGATTGAATTAATGCATGGTTCTTTTTTTAATACCCCACTAATATAGGATCCCTTTTGATGGTGGTCCTCATGGTTATTCTTGTCCAAGATGATGTAGGTTATCGGTAGATTCACGTATTGGTGATGCACAACAAGGCCTCAATCATGAAAGAAATGGGTTTCTTCCCCCACCAAGTCATGTTCTTGTGATGTTATTTAAAATTGTACATGTGATTCCGTGTCATCCCAAAGATGATAATATTTATTTAAGGTGGATGTTTTCCTTTCAATTAGGTGTTTGAGGTCCTTTTGATGTTGTAATGCGTTGGAGTGAGCCCTAGTTTTTGTGAGAATGTGGGATGGTAAAGGATAACTTCTAGGATTAAAAGCTTGTGGCCTAGTAGATTTCAGCAAAGTTAGGGGAATTACCTATTTCACTACTAATTTTTTAGAAGTTTTAAGAATATATTTGAAAGAAACATTTCCCTATACATAACACATGTTTGAGACCTTGAGATTCAAATGGAGACCCCTTTTTCTCAATCCTCATGTTTGAGGATCCTATATAGAGGATCACCAATTGAAAATTTCTCACAATATGGTGTCATTAGTCTCTGAGAAGATGTAGACTCACAAAAAATATTTCTTTAGAATTTTAGGGCCCTATTATTTTTTCCTCAATTTGGAATGGTCGTCAAGAATCCATAGTCAGATTATGTTTACTGGTGAGTTTTCTTGTGCTTTCAGGTTATGCGATGGATTTTTTCTCCATGAGGAGGAGTGAACTCCAGAAAGACATAGATGAACTCAATCCAAAGAGGTTATAATCAATTACATTGTTCCCAAGTATTTACCCTATAATAAAAATGTTTTTAGTCTCTATTACATCCAATGGTGGTTGGGTATAATGATGTGTCTGGTTTAACTACATACATTGGGATGAAACACTGTATAGACATGCACCATGTATGACCCAAAATCTGTTCCAGTGTATCAAAGGACCCCATCATGATATTTTTGATGGAGATTAATTTGTAGGATTCTACATAGGTAGTTATTATTAGGAACAAGTGTATTTACCTGGGTAGCTTTATGTTTTCTTTCCTAAGGGGAAGATGCGATCTTGTGTACGTATTTGAATTAGTGTCACTCGAACTAGATAACATGAGGAAGAGTACACACCATTAAGAATTGATATGTTCTTAGACCATTATTTTAGGGTGATGTGGATCTCTATTTTTTACCCTCATGATAGGTTACCACCAGCTCAAGGTTTCAGAGGTGGATGTAGAGGGCATGTCTTCTGGGATATGTTGCAGTTGCATTACGTTCTTGGTGACACCCTTTGGCATGTTGAATTCCATGCTTGTTTTCTGAAGACTTAGGATCCAAATCAATAAATTTTCTTGGATCACTATTTGGAAGACTTATATGATAAATCCCTTGTTTCCTTATCATCATAGTTGGATCCCACGAGATAGATAAGGATTATGTTATAAATGAAGTGGGGTTGTAGTAGTATGGTAGCTCTCATGGTGTCTGTTCAAAATAATAATGTTCACTTCCTGGGATATTTATTCTCTATAGTTGTGGTGATAATGGACTCTACAATGGTTTATGTGTTGTCAGCTTAAGAGATAACTAGAGCATGGTCATGGATATAGAAGTTCATAATGAGATTTTTCGTCTTCTGCTGTCAAGCTTGGTGAGGGAGCAATTGACCAAATTGCAGTTGACCCATGTTGTTGAAGTTGCTACAACATTTCTCTAGTTGATGGTTGGTAACCATCTACTTATTTTGTGATTTTGGGAAGTAGAACTTGGGGATATGGACTGAGAGATTATTTATGACATTATATCAAAAAAAGTTTCACTAGAAGGATTTTCTGAAGAATAGAATCCCATCAACAATTTTAAAAATTAAAACAATTCTAATAACATCATAAGATGATATAATGAGGGGGTTTCACAATTCTTCATTGTGTGTACATCACAGGGAAGGAAATATGTATCAAATAGATGAATGTGGGATCTGTGTAACCAACCTTTTCCCTTAATTTTTAATTTTCGAAGATGATCGACTTTGAAGGAGGGATTAATATAGAGACTTTGGTTTTCCTTGTATGAATTTGGAATATTATAATGAACATTTTTAGAGACATGCACTATGATAATGTGCCTCGATGATCCTGGAAGTAATTTTATAAGTATATTAATTTTTTTTATTATGGGTGCACAATTTTCCTACCAAAGTTGAATATATCCTAAACAGGGTCTCAGATATGAAATCTAAGTCCACTGTTGAATCCAGAACATGGATTTTACAATTTGGATTACCAAAATTTGATCAGCACGGGACATTTGGATGGGGTAGCCATTGGGGGTACCTTTAATTATAATAAAAAACTAATTAATTTATATGTTATATTAAAAAGCCTAATTGAATCCACTATAAATTGCCCCTTGTAGAATGTTTCCATTTTTTGGTTACATAACCATTGATGGATCTATGTGGAGGAGTATAACATCCATAATTGGTGGATTCTGACCACAAAACAACTGATGATCTGATTGAGGTGAATCGATAGGGGGAAAACGCAGAAAATCATCTTGAATGTTATTGGATGCTTTTATAATTAATGATTGATCCCAAATCGAGGTGGGACTCATAAATTTTGGTTTCTACCCTTTTTGACTAAATGATTGTGCATGATCAAAATTGATTCTGAGATATACATATAAATGAACCTTCACGTGATCCCATTTACCTAAATAAACTATTCTTCCAATTTTTTCATTACATATTCTATATTTCTCACAATGGTTTCCCTGATTTGAAATTGTTGTCCATGATCGCTTTGCCAAAGATGGTTAAATTTTTTTTATTAGACCTCCCCAACGATTGATTTCCTTCTTCATTATTGGTCTATAGGGCCATAATTCGACAATTTCTGTAGTGGGTTTGTGTATGATCAAACCCCCAAATTAATATATATGGCATGATAGATGTGTAGATCAATAGTGATAGGATGAGTTGAAAAATGAGTGGGTGGTGTTTGATTAATTGATAAAATCGATACTATGGGTTTGGGTACGTGATTAGTGGTGTTTTAGGAATGGATCAGTGAACCCAATTTTCCCATTTAGTGTGCAGTGATGACATGTAGTGTGACATCAATGATTTGATGCACATTCCATGCATGAAGTCTCATGGTAGGGTATGGTCTCTATGAACGTGATGGTGGTTGATCTTGCATCTCTAATATGGTGGTCTGTAGTGCTCTATGCGGTGGGGGTTTACATTAATAATAATAATAGTAATAATGGAAATGAGTTAATATAAATGAAATAATTTTATTGTTTATAAAAATTATGTTAAATAATAACAATATATGCGGCATAATAAGTATTGTTCGATAATAAAATTAAATATCATTAATTTTAAATTAGTTATTTATGGTAGAATATTTATTATATATTGTTAATGGGGAAATACATCATATTATTATTATTTAAAATAATAATAATAATTTCTGTTATAATAATATTAAATTTTGTTATTAATTGATATAATTAATAATATATTTTTTTAATTTGTAATAGGAATTATTCAAAAAAAAATTGATGAGACCCCTTATGAAGTCACGTCCAATGAATTTGTGAGGGGGTTCATGGACCTATCAATTGACATACAAATTATTAAATAAAAACATTTAATAATATAATAATAATAATATCATTATTATCAATATTTGGAAATAAAAACCACAATTTCTTTATATCTTCTCCATGTGACATTAGATTGACAAATTTCCAGTACAAACATGTACCTGACAACAAGACAGTCATTTTAAGATCGCTGTAAGATACTTTTTTAGACATGTTTATCAGGTCAATGAAACATAAAATAATAATATTATTATTACTATTGGTGAACATCTCCATGCGATGTGAAATTGATGAACAATTTGTGGCATTGGAACACGGATATTCTAGATGACTATTCAATACCCATATAGAGTATTTAGTTTTTTATGGAATGGGAGCATGATGAACATTTCATTTGTTATATTAGTAAATGTGACTTTTTCACTGTGTGTCAAATTTTGAAAAGGGAATAGCCAACCATGATAACTTTTCCATGGGGATAATAATGTTTTATTTTTTGTAGTATACAGTTTTTTTCTACGAATATTCATGGAATCATGTTTCTCCCATTGGACTAATGAAGAGTCTCATTCCTTTGTCACTCATTAGGCTGAGACATGTCATGTAGTGACCTTATACATCTTGTAGAACTAAATGTATAGAAATCCATGTTCTGGAGAGGTAAAAACCAGACAATAAAGTGGGAACACACACTATGTGGTCCTCTATATTCCATGTACCCTATAGTTACTTTTTAGGAGACATCAATAATCTATATATCCTTTTTTGAACTCAAATTTTAGCCCTTAAGTAGCATATCTGGAGTGTGTCTTCATGTATAATGGGATAGTGACCTTAATTAAGATTTATATATATGATGTGAAATGTTTTGAAAAAAAGATTATTTAGATTAACCATGTTGATGTAAGTGAACTCACATTATCACCAAGAGAAATTCCAAGTGGTAACCTCTATTAGAACTGGTTAGATAGTCCCTGATGTCTTCTAAGTAGTACCTCCACTAGAGTTGGGCACTGGGTCCTGATATCTTCCAAGTTGTACCCTATATTTTAGATAGACAGTGGGTCCTAAACATCTTCAGAGTGGATCCCCCCTCAAATATTTGTCCGTCAGTCCACATCCATTGAGTGGTACCCTCCAATAGAGTTGGGTAGTGGGTCAATGAAGTCTTCTGAGTGGTACCCGATGTTCAGATGGGAAGGGGGTCCTCAACACTTTCAGAGTGGAAGACCCATGATTAACAAGGGAATATGTCCTCCACTATAATTTTTTATCACCCTACTATGCAGCATAGTAAAGAGTAACGATATGAAATTCATAGTTACTTATGTGTAGATTCGTGAGATGCAGGGAATTGTAAATGGACATTTGGAACTATTGTCCACTCTCCTTCCATGATTAGAGAAGACACCTATTTTATTCCATAATCATTCCATGCTTATCTTTTCATCATTGGATGAGCCTACCCTCTTGATATAGGTTGAGAATAATCTATGTTTTGTTCATATAATCACTTTGTCAAGCCCCTTTTCCATAGATGAGGTCAGTATTCTTATTTGGCTAATCTATGAGATGGGGATTTCCTTACTCCCTATTTTGGTATTCGTGTACATATCATAGATATTCTTCAATATCTTCACCTTGTATTTTTTATCTCTCATTCTATGGGAGGTGATGATGTGCGAGTTATTCCACGATATTTACATGTTTATCGTCCCATGGTTGGATGATTCTACTCTCCTTCAATAAGTAGAAAATACAGATTGTGTAGTTCATCTACTAACCATATTTATCTCCATTTGTCTGGATGAGGTTACATTCACTATTAATTTTGAATGGTCTATTTTATATTATTGTATATTCTATATACTATATTTTTATTCCCCTTTATTTCTTACTACTCCCCCTTCATCTTTTAGGATGTCCTAATTTGTATTTTATACTAACCCCTCTAGGATAATTTCCCACAAATGGTGTGACTTATATAGATGATAGATTGGTTAATTGTTACATCAGAGGATCATAGAGATACCTAGTACATTGGAATACATATGGTGGTCACACATTTGGATTTGGTATTTGGGAATTCTCATAAGATTACTTTTCCATTTTTATCACATTGGGACATATTTATAGTGGGGGTGTATTTTTCCTCTTTTATGTTCAGTTAGTATTTTCATACTCTTTTACACCCTACTACTTGTGCATGATTATTTTAAATTATAGTTGTGTTGTATTGTTTCTCATTACTTATTCTCTTTTTCATCAACATTATTGTGCTTGTGAATACATTTACTTAGAAAAAATCCTCACAATTTTTAGATATGACTTCAGTGACGGTTGTCACCCCACGCCTACAGAGTTGGGCTGGGGTTAGTCATGGCTTGAGCCATATCTTGGGTTGTTTTATGAAATTACACCTAATATTGGATGAAATGTTCAAGTATAATCTACATTATCATGTTCTTGATTCAATACATGGAATTTATATTCATTAATATATATAAAACTAGATCTTATCCTTGTCCTTAAATTAGAAATGTTTCATGTATTCATAATAATTGATCCAAATCTATAAAATAAATTATATCTTTAAAGGATGTTTTTATCCATTACTCTTGTTGTGAATAAGTTGTCCAATACGTGGGATCTTATGTCTCTTGATTTTAAATTCTTCTAATTCATTGCATTGAAGGAAAAGTTATCTATGTTTTTTTTATAAATTAATTTTTTTGATGGAAGGCTATTTTCTAAATTCATTATGGCATTTATTATACTATTTATAGGGAATGGGTGACCCAAGAATAACAATCAACCCCAATATTTTTTTCTTCCATTATTAAACAAGGGGATGGATAATATTTTGATACAATTTTTCGACATTGGTGAGATTATAGATTACCACCATTGGTGGATTTATATTTAAATATATTTATTAATGACTTTTTAGGATTGAATTATAAATGTTATGCAGAAATTATCATTGAACTATTTAAAAAATTTATCTTACATCAAAATCTTTCTATTTAATGGAGGCATCAGGGTTTAGGGATTTGAATATTTAATTTAATAATCTAGAGGACAAAATATTTATTTGGTTGATAAATTCTCCTTTGTGAAAATTGGTTCTCTTTCTAAATAAGGACTTTATATCTATTCATATATTATAAAAACCTAAATCAAGTTATAGTCAGTAATAATTATTCATTATCAATTATTTATGACATTTTGATATGAAAATTGTAGAATTTTGATTCCAAAAATAATCATTCATTCATGTAACCATCAGCTTGAGTTCAAACATGAAGACAATTAACAAATGAATTATTAGAGAGGGTATATCAACATTCATTATCTACTGATTTAGTTTTTATTGACCAAGGATCCCAATGTGTTAGGAAACAAATGGCTAACATATTTCCATGATTTTAAAATCCCATCATTGAGGACTTTATAAGTGATATGATTATGTTTTTTCAACAATCAAGATGACTATTCTCAATATATGTGCATTGTACAAGAGGCATTTTTGGATTATTAGAATTATGCTAAGTTACATTAGTTTTTCATTCAGATTCATGTAGTCAAATTCTTTGAAATTTGGTTTCTAAATTTGTTATCCTGGTGAATCCTAATAATGTGGGATTAGTGTTATCCTAGAAGGATCTGTTGTATGTACTTGAAATAATATATATTCTAAAACGTTTTGTATACCTCCTCTATTATAAATTTGGGGACAGTAGTATTTTTAATTATTTAAAACATTTGACTTAATTAGTGTGTGAAATGTTTTCAAAAAGTTTTAACCTATATCCCACTGCATGTTTTTCCTTATCACAGTGTAATATTTGATTTTTTGTGACATGTACCTTTCTAGTCTTCGATGGATTATATATAGGATCACTAAGGTGTAGAATATAGATCAATAAAACAATATAATTATGAATGGCAATATCAAATCAGTTATGTATATGTTTCCATTATACTTATTTTTTAATCTATTGTTGGAATTTATCTCTTTTGTGAGTGGTTCATGGTATTTATTGATCATGAAATCCTTAAATTTATCTTTCCTTAAATTGAATTTTTTATCATGAAGTGTCACTAGGTAATGTATCTTTAATAAATTTTTTTATATTTCTCATAATCTTATAATTTGGGATTTTTTTTGTTGATTCTCTTAGTCGAAATGTATGTTCTCAATGAGTGATGGAGGCAGAATAAGAGTTGAGGTTGTTGTTGATACTACTTTAAATTTATCTGGATGTGATTGAGAATAGTAGTATCATACAACTACTATAAATTTATCTTATATTATCAATGACCGAGAAAATAATTAACTCATATTTATCTAATTCTAATTTTATTCTAATTAAATAGAAAAATGATGCACGGATGATTCATGAAGGTTGTTTCTAATATGCTACATCAATTTTAAGAGTTTATAGAAAGATTATAGTCCCAATAAATATAACATAAGTACATATAATAGAGTAAAATTTCACATTATTTTAAACACACCATTGTTTTAGAATGTTGCATCATGATACACATCACCAAATTTGGGGCCCTATTTTATAAGATGATATTTTCATGGTTTTATTGTCGGGTGTCTAACCAGTATAGAACATTAAAGGATTACCTTCACCCTCTACAAATTTCATTTACATATATTTAGATTGAATGATATCATGGTGTATTGTTTTTATTAGTTTAAAATATCCTTTGGAGGTTATGATATTGTATTGTTGATTATTGATCACCTAATCATGAAAAAAAACATTTTTCATTTTAAATTGTTTTTTTCTATTGATGATCCTAGAAAGTTATACATAAAAGAGATTGTGAATCTACTTGGTGAACCAAATATTATATTATATGGTATGTAGATATTATTTTTGTTATAGTATTGGTAGGTGATTCATCATGAATTGGGATCTCAGTTGAGATTGAGTACAATTTTCCATGATTTGATCATTTTTTTTATCAATAGTCCATTTAGAAACTTGAAGACATACTTCATGCCAACATTCTTATTATTAATAGCATGTCTGAGTGTCAGATATCTGAGATAGATTCATATAAAACATTATTTATCAATATTATTTTATAGTTTCACTACTTATGTACCTTTAGAGGAGGCCTTTTCATTTTTTTAATTAAAATAATAGACTCTACAATGGTCAGAGAAAGAATCATCTAAGAAATAATTAAACTGATAATGTTTATCTAAAAATTCCTTGTGATCATTGAATTATAATAAACAATGTATGCTGATGATCTTATATTAAAGTATTAATTTAGGTTTATGAACTTTTCTTCTTTGGATTTCACCAAAAAAGGTCATGACTGAATACATAAACAAGGTATGTTGACAATGAGATTTATTATCGCTTCTGAATTTTTGGCCAAATTAGACAAAGTACATATCTCATTTAAGAAACTCTGAAACATAAAGACATGAATTACACATTCAATGTTTCCCTACTAAATAAATACTTAACTAACCCTATGCATATTATTTAGTACTATTATATTGCGATTATGGTTGTTTTATACTATAATGAATTACATATCTACATCATCAATTAGTGTTTAAAGGTACTATGGGGAATGATAGTTCCTATTAATCCAATTAAATTTAAGAATAAAAAATTCCATCATAAATATTATGATTATGGTACTAAATTAATTTTTAATGAACAAACTTATTCACTTGATATGTTCGTTGAAGTTTCATGGGGGTGAAGAGTATGATAGTTTATATGTTTTAATGACCCTAAAATTATATTGTTATATTTTTTGTAATTTTTTTTATTTAAATAAGTTTCATGTGAAATTTGATATAGGTGGGTTTATGATAGTTTCATGAGGTTTAAAATGATAAAGGATAAGGGGTGAGGTGTAGATGGTGCTAGGTAATTGACAACTTTGTGTTGGTTACTCGAGGCGATGCAAGTGTTATAGGATGCTCTTTTTTATCCCCCTGGTACTTGATGTTGTTATTACGGGTACCTGATGAACAATTAGGATGTATCTCATATAAAATGGTATTTTTGAGATTTAAAAAAAAAATTAAATCCCCACAAAAATTAATAAATCATGATTACATTCACATATTTCATTTCTAGATTCGATTAGGATATCAAATTTTCCTTCCTCTAATATCCACTAAACCACCTTTAATTAATTGATTTAGTGCCTCTATTTTGTTTGAATGTGTTACTTTAAACTCAGAAAGTCTTTTATATCCCACTAAATAAAGTTATATTATTTTTTCATAAATATAGAGACTATAATCTTATATTCCATTAATATATATTTCTAAATTCGAACAATTCCTTAGATATCCTCTAGCCTAGTTACCAAGAGTTTTAACCCTATGTGAATCTAATGTAACACCACTAATTTTATTCACCAATTTATATCCTTTGTTGTTATAATCATAATATGTAGATTTTAATATGTTATGTTAATAATCTCCCTCTTTTTTTGTCATCTCAGTTCAATAGTATTGAAAGGGTTTCATTGAATTTTTAATATGGGGGGTAAACCCCTTATTTCCTTGAAATTCTTATGATTTAATCCATGAATGGTATAAAATTTATTGAAAAAAAATGATTGATTATATTTTTCACCTAATAATGTTTTTTATGAATCTCCATTCATGAAATGATTATGTTTTTATTTTCCAGATTAAAATGCTCAATGTTGGAAATCGTAGATAACAATTTGAAGACCTTTTATTTTTTTATGTAATTATTCATCATTTCTCCAAGCCTATATGATATAAATGTTGAGTGTACGACATGTATCACTTTATGTTATGAATTATTTCTATCATTTACTTATCAAAGGGATGATTTTAATATCTGGATATTATGTTTTGATATTGACTTCATTAATAATTTATTATGTGATCTTACATAATTTCATATTGTTATAAGGTATGTTGCAAAGTGATCTACCCTTGTTAAATGGATCCTATGTAGTTACCATTGTTTTTGATGAATGGGTTGTTGGATATGATAGGCTATTAGTTCCCTTAATCATTATAACCTCTTCCCTATATAAATGAATCATGATTCATTATTCCCCTAAGATATATGTTTCACCCTGACTCTAGTGATATGATTTTCCTTAATATAATAAATAGTTTATCTCAAGTATCCTAAAAACCCCCAAAAGGTATACTATCTATAGAACATCCATATATTTTATGTCATACAAAAGTGCATATATTTTCAATTTTTTCATCTATGATATTTTATTATAATTTTTATTCATCCTACTCCCCTATATTCATATTATGTATTCATAAACTCTATCTTCTAAAAATTTGTATGGGGTGGTGTGGTGACAACCCTATTTGAATTTTCATACTCATTCACTACATGTTCCTTATAGGATGTATAAAGGATATTTTATACATGAATAGTGTAATGGAAAGGCCTCTGAGCATTTAAAATAACAAACATGGATCATAGAGCATGAGTGATATCTATTTTTATATTGATGGATGAAACCATTGTTGACGTGAGTGCAATTGGTTGTAAAAATTGAATGAATTTTCATTCATGGGATCACTATTTTGGGTCATAGAGTAGTGTTTGGTTCACATGACTTATGTATATATAGTTTCATTATTTTTCCATGCACGTTGAATATATTTTAGATGTTTTAGTGATGTTTTGTATGGATACACTTTTTATTTATTGTTATATTTATTATATCATGTTATCATTTACGACTAATTCTATTGGAATATGATTAAATACTTTTTATAAAATTATATTTGATAAGTCATGTCACATATTGGATTATACCATGACTAAAATGATACATTATTTAAATGGTGAAAACCATAACAAGTTTTTGTATTACTCAAACCCTGTGATTTACAAATAAATTTAGTGATTAGGAGGTAGTCTTGAGTTTTCTTGATTTCATTATTATGGTAGAGTATGAGTAATTTGGTAATAGAAATCAAAATTTACTTTTACACTGACCTATATAATGATTTTGGATCATAGATTATATTCTTTTTCAAAAATTAATGAAACCAGCATCTTGTTGTATATAAATCCACTCCTTCACATAACACTAAACAAATACTATCTTTACATCAAGATTATCTATATTAAATTCAAATGTTCTCACAATTGAAAATTGAACTCTCATGGTCTTATGATTAACTGAAAGTGAATATATCACATGATAGTAGATCCCCAGCTTTTATAAAAACACATTTTCCTCAATCCTAACATTAAATTTTAATTTCTCAACACTATATATTCCCTCAATCTTTTTATGATATGATTTATTCTAATTGAGTTAAAACCATATCTGGTAGAATAATGTCTTAAGAATGTTTCATTCCCAATTAATGCATATCCTTGGTTATAACCATTGTCAAATTTTATTTGATTTTACATTAAAGTACCTCTTTATATGAATTATACTCATTATATTCAACAATGTATTCCCCTGAAAATGTAAATTCCATAAAAATTATAACTCAAAACACCTTAATCAACATACCTCGTTTTTGGGTAATCTATTATCTCAATGCTCTCTTGTAATAGGGATTATATTTTCATACATATCGTACTTTATTTGATCGTTTATTGATAGATATATACGGTTTTAAGACCCCTTGAATGGTGTTACAACTTCAAAACCCATCATTTGAATATAACCCTAATATGTAATTACTTCAGAAATGAGAATCACCAACTTCTAGTCACAAAAATAGTCTTATAAAATTATTCATATATACTATTAATAAATTTAGGAGTTGCATTATTCATCTCATAACCCAACATAATCCCCTTTAATCTAGTTTCATACACTGATCATTTATTGTTAATTTCATATTGCTCAATTTTATAATCATTCACATGATATTAATGATTACAACAAAAAATTCCCAGACTAAAATATTTAATAGGATTAGAGTATCATGCCTCATGTGGAGAGAGAAAAAAACTATAGTTTAACGATATCTATATATAGATTAATATATGTTCTAATTAAATAATCTGGAAAATCATTAAGAAGTCCTGTATTTATACCCATTCATCGATATTTTTTAAAAATTGTAATGTTTTCCCTTTCATTTGTAGTGTTATTTTTGGGTTTTTATAGGATCGTATGGTGATTTACTATCCCCTAATCGTAGATAATATAATTTAATACAAAATAAAAAATTAATACAATTCTATGAGTTTTGAATATGATATTGATACATTTTTATATCATGGTCTTCCACTGTATAAAATATTAAAACAATTCATATTAATATTTTTAGAAATAAACCCATGTACTTTAATAAAATTTATTAACTTAAATAAAAATGTACCTCTGACCTCTAAAAGACTCCACCGAATATAGGACCCATAAATATAAATAAATATAATCAATGAAAACTCTATAAGAACGTATTCTAGTCCCAATACTAAACCTATGTTTCTTTCCCATGACTCAATTTTCAAAATATTACAAATTTATTATAGTATTATCGTCCAACTATAGATTATAAGTCAATATTGTTATTCCATTATCACCCATGCGATCAAAACATTGATGCCACAAATATATTTAGTAAGCCTCATCAAATGAACATAAAACTACAATCATTACTATCATCTAGTTACCCATTAGAATATTTACAACACTCTCCAATTTCCCCTCATTAAACTCAATGACCGCATTGAGCCATTGAATGTTAAATACTCTCTAGAGAACATATAACTCTTATATTCAAGGATACACAATGTAAAATTTATTTTATACAATCATGTTACAAACAAATAATCAAATTATCTATGAACCCCTTCATACAACTGGATCTATAATGAGATGATACCTTCATCATTAATCTATTTATAGTTCTCCAACCTCACATTGTGGAAGAATTTCAATAATTAAGATAAACCTTATTTATAGAATAATTTATGATATAGATAACCAGTGTCAAGGACATAAGAAATAGAAAAAAATGACATGAATATGGTCAAAATCAAATATCCTTCACAATATTGAGAAATATTTTTAACAACTATCTCTTTATATTTACTACTTTTATCTCAACTTCATTTGATCCTAATATAAAATCTAGTATCAAGTGCCCATTATACATGCATTAAAATCAGCTCATCCCATAAAAACTCATTTTGAACAACTAGTTTTTTAAAATATTTAATACCCCTCTTTTTTAGTACCCTTTCTAATAATCAAACTAAGTGAAAAATAATTTTTAAGGCCCAAAACAATCTTATATAACTCACATAATTCCATACCTACCTTCACCTCATTAACGAATACTATGTATCTACCAATAATCATAGTTTTGAGAATATTTTCAAATCATCCAATAAATGAATATTGTAGAATAATTACTTCTTCTTAATTCATTAACATCACACCAACATCATATCATGGGACTAAATATATTAAAATTATCAATGTTCTCTTACATTAATAATCCTTCAAAAAACATGAGTGTATATAGATATTTATCATTTAATGATTAATTAGAAGAGATTATTTTATAAAATTTTTCTTAATGTTTGTTAAAAATGAATTCATGTATCACTTCATCAAGGAACTATCACATAATCTTATTTTATACAATCAAGAAATTCATTCAGTCATCCCACTTGGGATTTTTCACATGATAATCCCAAATAAAATCTATTATAAACATAGTTATATCCATCATTTTTCATGTATTACAAAATTATACAGAAAAATGTCCAATTATTTATCTTTATATAAAGATTTATCATTAAATTCAATAATTTTTACATCATTGAATTTGGGAACTGTTGATATTTTCATATCGTATAATTAAAAAAACATAGATTCAATCTTTATATAACTAATATAAAACATATCTTGGATTCTCCAACACAAATTTTTAAATCATGGATGATGATATAAAATCAAAAACACTAAATTAAAAGAATAAATATTATATTTAACATAGTTCAATAAATTCTACCTACATCCTTGATCATGACATAAAATTTAACCTATGCGTAGAAACGATAACATATAAGAGAAACTAATAACCCTTGAAATATAATATATGTTATATGGTATAAAAAATTATTTATAAATGTGCTAGGAAAGATATTAATTTAAAAAAATTTAAAATATAACATTTACATGAATTGTGTATCTATATCACTATAGAAAATATAGATATGCTATTAGACTGATCTTTATCCCGATACATGCATTATAAAATGATGATTGTGGTTCATGAATCCATGATCAAATTTGTTGCCCAATGAACAACCAAACATCTACATTAAAGGATCCTAATTGATTGGAATTGTTTTTTTATTAAACTAATAACGGTATCATGAAGATAGTCTAATGGATTAAAATATTGGAGGAGGAAAAAAATTCAAGGGAATAATATAAAAGATAAGATTATATTATATTAGAGTTCCAATGTTTAGTGTGAGGGAAAACTCTCTATTTTCCCTATTTGTTTCTTAATTATTCTTAATTCGTGGATATTTTAGGAGAGTTATATTTTACACCATAATATTATTTTTTGATAATCAATATTATGTAGATAATGATTTATATTGTTTGTGAATAAATTTATTTATTTTATGTTTCACATCATATATTAATTTCATATATTATTTGGGACTTTATTATTTCTTTCATACGTTCTATATAATGGTTTTTTGTTTAAAGATTATAAAATTCAAGGAGAATAACCATGCTCATCTTTTTATATTCTATAAAATAAATTCTAGCATCAAATTTGTATTTATAAAATAAGTTTGAGTGTAAACATAATAAGGAAATTCTTCTTTTACATTATTGTATATAATGTAAGTTAAATCATAAAAACATTGATCATTTTACCTTATTAACTTCAATCTATTTCTCAAAATTTTATGTGAATTTATATAGGTATATTTTTGTTATCATGATTGAGAAATTTACAACTATTTTTATAACTGAAACAACTCACTAAGAATTTATAATTAAAATAACAGAAATCCTAAACCCTGAAATCTGCTAATATTACCCCCCCATATTTTCATATTTTTCAAAATATTATCATTCCTTGGATAAATTTTTTTAAATAAATCATAAATTCATTTATTTTTTAAAAAATTACTAACTCTTACAAAATATAACTCAAATATTTTGTTTTATTATTCCATTTTCATTAAAAAAATCTTATAAAATTCATTTATTTGGTTCCTTCCCTATAGATAAACCCTTAAACTCTAGGATAGCTTATATGGTTTCATAGTTTATAAATATTATTTTATTCATGCCTTAAATCTAGGTACATATATCAAAGTTAGGAATTGTCTACAAAAAATGTCATTAGCATGCTCATTATATATATTTTTTTATTTTTTTAATTTTTTTTAAAATAATTTTTTAATTGAAGATAAATATTAAGTAACACAAGTACTATAATAAAATATAATCCTCAATATTATATTATATAATGATGAAATCCGTAATCATAAGAAAAATATATTTAATTGTTTTATTCAATTTATTATTAATAAATTTCCACCTATATTTTTGTGAATCAATTTTTATAATGTTTAACATATTATAACAAAAATGAATTGTATGTATAATCCTATTATTTTTATATTTATAGTTTTATATAAAACACACTGGTTTCATGTGTATATATTACAAAAATTAAAAGAGGGTCAATACACAATTACATTTAGAGACTATTGGTAGTATTGAGTTTTTCGATAAAAATAATTATTTAAAATTGGATGGTAGTGATCCATTATAGATCAAATCCTTGAGAAATGATGATATATCAATAATCGTATGACAAAATTTCTCTAAAGGATATATAGAGTATTGAAATTTAATTCAAAAACCACTATACTAAGGTCCTGAATTGTCTCAAAATCAATATTATAGTTACATTATAAATATTTTAGAAAAAATGTAAAATAATATGTTATTGGTTTCATGGATAATGTATGACATGTAAAATTGATCTTAATACACTGAAAAAATAAAATAACGATATTCAAATTCATATTTATAGTATTATGTTTCCATAATAATACCATTCTAGTCGAATATAAGGTATAATTTAGTATGGATTCCATGATATTATCATAGATTGGTGTTTACATTATGATATAAATACTAAAATTCATAAAAATTAACATATTGTTATTGAGTGTGTTGAATTGTTAATAAAAATAAATTTAGATAAAAATCTACAATATTTTGAGGTCCTCCATGTAGATGAGGTGAAAAATAACATGATGATAGGTTAGAACGCCTGATTCAAAATTACATATTTTGAAAAAGTTGAGATGCTGATCAATAAAATTTGTATTTTAGTTTTCGATTAATGTTTTAATAATTTGGAAAGTGGATGATAAAGGTGCTGTTTTAAAAATATGATAAGTTTAATAAAAAGCTAAAAAACAATTTAACTAATTCCCTCCTGATATGAGAAATAAATGGAATACAAAAATAATTTATTTTGACGTTCATGTATTAAAAAACTAGATCTATTAATTCTCATAGTTAAATATTGTAATTTTTTGCATGATTGAAAATTGTAGGTAGTTATTATAAATACATAATCAGAGTTTTTTTTCATCCATTAGGGTTGGTTCCAATTACATGTTGTAATTTCATAATAATTATTCATCTAAACCTGTATATTTTAGTTTTTAAGAAGGTGATATCTATTTAAGGACCATGTACCAAGTGTTTTATAGGAAGAAACCTATGATTTGTGTTGTTTTTTGTTTCTTTGATGTTTATTTTTTATCTGTATATATACCCTATTACATAATTCCATTTCCATATCCTTTTCAGAGAGTTAATAAGGAAGATTATTTGTGTGGAAATTAACCCTCCAACACATATAAAGAATAATTATATTATATTATTATTATTATTTTACTTACTAGTTTTTATAATTATTTATAAAGCCTATAGTAGTACTTTTTATACACATAACCCATTAAATCATGATTTAAATTAAATAAAACAAATGATGTGATTAGGGGATTTTATTATCAGAAAAACATAAGACAATACATTCTATTATCGTTAAAGAGTCACTGATTAATTAGATTCTCTAATATACCAAGATTTGAGAATAAAAATATTGATGTCTAGTTGAGTAGAATCTGTGTGAATTATTTCATTTAATTTAATTCATTTTCAAGAAAAAGAATATGTTTAGTTATTAATTTTATACCTAAGTAATTGTTTTCAAATTTACACCACAAAATAGGAAAGAAGATTTAAAAACATTTTTATTGTATAAACAAGTTATAAACTAATTTTAAAACATTTTATTTCAATATAGTCATTGTGTTTGTATTAAATATATATATATGTGTGTGTGTATGTGTGTCTGTGTGTGTCAGTGTTTGTAAAAATGAAAAAAGAGTAAGAAATCCATACACGTTCTACCAGATTGTAATTAACATGACATTCAAACCTTTACTATTAGAATTATTCAAGGTGATTTTTTGATAAATCACATAGATAATGTGAAATAATCTAATTTTATGAATGAAAATAAATTTTTCCCCTCCCCTTAATGAGTTGGTAAAAACACAATTTTTCAGATGGTAATTTGGTGGTAGTAACAATTTCTTTGATGTGATTGGCTCTAATATGTGTGAGTGTGTGTAAATAAAAATATATAAATAAAAATATTGTGTTGTGTGTGTGCTGAATAAATGAAGAAACAAATTGATAAATGAAACATCATGTTCAAATAATGAAGAATTAATTTCTAAAATCAAGTCATATGTATAAATGTATTACTTGGAAATTTTATACTTTTTAATTCCAGTAATTCATGTGGCGTAAAGTGATAAAAATTTAATTTTTAACAATAGAAAATCCCACAACTCCAAATATTGTTGAAATTTTAACAAATTTTTGAATTTGTAAATATTATGAATTTCTCCTTATCATTATTAAAAAACATACACAGGTAAAAGTAATTTTTTTTGCATGGGGGAATAAATAAAGAATTTTTTTTATTATGCCTATTATTTTATAATGTTTTTTGTGACTAAATGAAATGAAATACTCTTGAAGTGTATTATTTTACTCATATTTATGTAAATAATGTGGTTTTGGAAAAAATTGTTTTTATTTTATATTTTAGAGTAATATTTTAATTTATTGGGATTGATTAATTTAATTGTTAGTTGAAATACCAATTTTATTTTAGGGATATGTTATCAAAACCAAAAATTTTCTATTTCATTTTATAAATAAATGTTTAGTTAATAAAAGTTTTATATGAATATATGTAAATTAAAATTGTAATTATGTTTTATATAAATGTAAATATAGTTTTACATGGGATAATTGTATTAAGAAATTAATTATTTAAATTAAACCATTTATATATTTATATATTTTTTTGTATACTTATATAGTTTATTATATAATAATAATAAAAATAATAATGATAAATATATATATAAATAAACAAATATATATTCATATGTATTTTCTAGTTATTACATATTTATGTTTGCCTAATTTTTATTAATTATTATTACATATTATATATATAAACTTATTTTTATATATATTTTAATTCCAACAAATATTATTTTTTGGTTATTTTAAATTAGTTTTATTTAACTTTATTTGTTCTCTATCTTTATCTTTGGAAGTCAACTTGATTTGGGAGATATGATACATATCCATGAAATATAAACCATCATGATGATGAATACCATTAATGGAATGGGTAATTAGTGGTGAATGGATCACAACATTTTCATGAACACAATCTATATCGTCAATTCAACTCTCTATGGGGGAAGAGGAAGGTCAAGGTGAATGAGAGATCACCTTACACTACTTATGATTACATTATTTTAATTTATTTCCTTTAACAATGTTTTAATAATCAATTCAAAAAAATTATCCTTTTATAAATGCTAAAATAATTAAACAATAAAGGTATACTTTTTTAGTGAATATTTTATGTTTGATACAATTTTAACCCATATCATCATTTTATTCAGTATTAATAAATTCTAAATTTATCATGGATAGTAATAGCTCTTATTATATATTTATATATATTTTTATGGTGACATATATATATATATATATATATATATATATATATATATTTCAACGCTAATTTGTTACATTAATGTTTACATGAATTAATTGAATGAGGTTCGAAATTTTTATAAATTATAATTTAATTTTTTATATATTAGTTTTATTATTTGTATTTATATATTCCACATATATATATATTTTTTGGTTTGAATTTTCTATGTAAATTAGAATAAAATTAATATTATATGAATTTAACATTGTCTGATATACACATATATGTATTGGGTTCACCTACTCACACATGTACCTTATATCATTAGACATGCATGCCGACACACACAAAATTTATATGCTATTAAAGACAGTCAATTGTGTAAATAAAAAAATGGAAAAAATGAAAAGATTCTACTCTATATATTATTAGAATTTATACTTATATTTAGAATTTTTGTAATTTTATAATTAAATTTTTTATATATTTTTATATAACAAAAAATTTTAATTATGATTTTTATTTAGGTAATTTGTAAGTAATATATATTTAGAAACATATTTCATATAAACAATTATTTTTTTTATTAAAACAATGATACATTTTCATAATAAATAACAAATATAATAAAATATTTAATAAATTAAATAAATTATATTATTTTTAATTATATTTTAAAACTTATTATATTTTTAATAAAATAAATAGAATGTATAAAAATATTGTGAATAATTATAGTATATAAATATGATTTAAATTTAAAATAAATTTAAATATAATTATTAAGTATATTAAATTTAATTTTATATTTTATTAGTTAATAATATATAATTTAAAAAAACATTTATATTTTTCATGTGATTGATAGAAAACATATTAGGTGTTTTACATTTCCAATATATATATATATATATATATATATATATATATATATATATATATATATATATATATATATGCAGTTGTGGTGGAGCATGAGTGGAAAACCCTATAATCCAACATACAAATGTCTTTGGCATGAATTCAAACAAGCCCCATGTGGGGCTTGCGTTGTAAATGTTGATGTAGACATGAAGTGTCCAGACAGTGATGTAGGCATGATGTAGGAATGACAATACACTAGGCCTATATGAAATGTTCATGGGCCACCACAATTTATCCTTATAAGTTATGTAATGGGTCTCCCTATACACTGATAGAATGATGTATTTGAATTAAAAAAAAGGCTTTAACTAGAACTATTAAAAATATGTCACACACACACACACACATTCCTAAAATAATAATACTTGAGTATTATTTTCAATATAAATGACAATAAATTTAATATGAATTTGTAATATGTTCAGTAAAATCCAATCACAATTGAACCATCATTATAAATATTTTTATATAAAAATTTACCTTTTTATATAATTAAATATCTATTCATTTTTATAAAAAATAATTTCTTAAAAATATTAGGAAAAATATTTTAACATAGTTTGAAATTATTAATTTTATATATAACCAAATTATATACATTTATATTCCATGATATACGGATTAATAGTACTCACAACATGCCTCCACCTCCAAGAGATACTTTTTCAAATACTAGAGGACCCTTGGGGGATGAATCACATTGTCAGGGAGATATGCACTAAGACAATAAAAAGGAAACGTAGGCAGGCAGTAACACATAGAGCGATGCTAATACAATGCAAATCCATTTGACAAAAAAAATAGTCAACGTATTGGGCTTTGTATTGTGATTTCTCGTCACTAGTTATTTGAGTCATGTAAAGGAATCCCCCTCACCAATATTAATAATTGGTTATTCATTTTTTAATAAAAGGGGCTTCATAGAAAAACATTTTAAATATTTAATACATTTATTTTTATAGTGAATTATTGTAAATATATTCTATTTATATGAGTTTTTTTATATTTTTTCAATTATTTATTATTATTTTTATTGTGAAAAATATAAACACATTTCTATTATTATTATTTTTTAAAGATAATTGAACACATTTAATGATATATAATAATTATTAATGTTTTTATATAGTTAATATTATATAAAAATAGTCTACATTTTTATTTTTTTCTGTATAATTGTAATTTATCTTTTCGAATGAACACATGTATTTATTTTTTAATATAATTAAGAATTTATATAAATAATGATATATTTTATAAATATTAAATCTATTTTATAAATATAAATATTTTATATTTTTTAATATGTAGTTAATAAATAAACGTATTTTTATATATGTAATCATTGCAACATAAACATATAAATAATTAATTAGTAATAAAAATTTAAATATATAGTAGAAATTGAAACACTTTTTAAATTAAATGAAAAAAATATTTGTTTTAATATTACATTTTATAATAAATAACATCTTTTAAAAACTTGTGTAATTTTATATTTTTTATTTAGTAGATAAAAATATTATATTATTATATTGTAATTAATATATATTATCTTAATATAATTATTATTAAGTATTATTTTAATGGAAGGAGGAATTGGAGAAATTATTCCAAGGTGATAGTAGTTGAATTGTAGTAGCTCACCTAAGGAGTGTGAATCTTCATTTATATATTGTGATTCATTATCTTTATTGGTGAAGCTTGTCTCCTCAACTGTATTAAATGGGAGGAACAAAGGAGGTTTGTAAGGGGTTTTTTCCTACCTTGGTTTCTCTAGGGGGGGCTCATTTTCCCCACTCAGAAATCAGATTTAACAGAAAATAATCCAAAAAGGATTTATATAACTTATTTCATCCTAGTATGATGCTATTTCATAGAGGATAGATCGATGTAAGCATTCTGTTATTTTATGTGTCTTATTGTCAAAGTGAATGAATCCATTGAAGGTAGTTGATTTGGATTCTTGATTAGGTAGTATCTAGGGGGTTTTGGAATTCAATTTCATCTTATTAGGTTGTGGTTTCATTAAACATATGTTACCTACTAAAAATCGAAGATAACATCATGGGTAGAGGGTTTGGTCAGCCATAAACCAGGTTCTATGAGATACCATTAAAAGAAATTGAACCTAAATATTAAAGACTTCAAGGATACCTATACACATATATATGTAAAAATCTATAGTCTTAATTAGTTTTTTTTGGAATTCAGAAATCCTTTATGATATCTCATTTGTGATTGGTATTTTGATTAGGTTGGATAGTGCTATAGGGATGGTTATCTAATGAAATTTATCTTATTATCTAGTTGAGTTTTATTTGAGAAAATATGTTATTTGATATGGTGTTTCTTTCTACACAAAATGATGTGATAATCCTCAGAATTGAATATGTGAGAACTCCTCCATTTTGGGATGTTGGTTGAATCATGGGACATGATAAATCCTCTTGTATGAATGACCAAGTTTCCGATGAATGAAAATTTTTTGGAAATTATGTTTCATTTAAGGATGCTCAATATAGAGGCATTAATGATAACACTTTTTTGGAATGATACTGATGATAGTCACATATATAAAGAATATGAAGCATCAGAATATGTGGATGATAACTACCAGCATGACCAATCAATGAATTATTCATGGAATAGAAAAGGGAATGTGAATATTTATGTAGCCACTTCTAAGGAAACCATGTTGATAATTTCACAAACCTATTAACATAGTTTTGGTATGTCTTCGCCAGTAAAGAGGATTGAAACTATGCATAACCCTATTAGAAAAGCATTTTCTTTATCTCTTGCTGATCAATATATGGATTCCTCTGGTGTTACATTAAATCACAATGATTATATGGTTTTTATTATTATTCTTTCTTGATATTTTAAATAAAATAAATGTTTCTATTTGGGAGAAACCACCACGGAATAGATATAAATCTTCAAATAAAACTATATGTATGGATGATGGCTATCATGCGAAAGCTGGAAGTTACTGTACATTTAAACATTTATATTGAAGGGATCTCCAAACCCAACATACTATAACCTATAGAGTGGATTTTGAAGAGGATGGTAAGAATAATTATTCAAAATTACTGTCTTATTCAAGATTTATCCTTAGTGGAATGAAAACACCAGTTAAAAGGGGGATCGATTTAGAGCATTTACACGGGACCAGCCACTCTCCTTCCATAACCATGAACATGGGATGGGTGGTTGTTGAAGGGGATGGTACAATTTAGCATCATTGTAAACACATATATGGTAATTTCATGAATCATGGAGGAATTCAAAATCGTGGAGCCTCACCACTACATATTTCTTCTGATTATGATTTGAATATGTTAAAGGAAAAAAGGACAGTGTATGTTTTTGTTTCTCTATCCACATCCTCTTATATGGTTCAACCTGTGATGGGTCAATTTTTTTCGAATTTCAGTACACATTAATCCTTTGATTTACTTGCATCTAGTAGTAGTGAAATGGATAGTTAGGGTAGTGTTAATACATTTGATAATAAAGATAAAGAATCAGTCATAGATAATGGGATTCTAGATTATGTAGGTGGACCATGACTAAAGGTGAAATCATGGATATGAGGTCAACATCTTCATAAAAGCGGTGGACGGTCATCGAACAGTAGCAAGAGCACTTGATTTTTAGTGATGTAATTTTATGGTTTTAAATTTTATTTGGATATGGGTATTTTTGGACTGTATGTTCCTCTGTTGCGTGATTTTTTTCTTTTTTATTTAGTAAACGGTTCTTTTGAGCCTCAACCTTTTAATTTTTCTTAAATATAGTGGATTTTAAAGTTAATACAAAATAGTAATGTATTGGAAAGAATCATATATAAATTGAATCGTAGTTATTAATAATCTCAACTAGATGTAGACACTGTTATAATATTAAATACTTATACATTTTTATAAAAAATAGAAGTTTTTAAATATTATAATATATATTTAACTACAAATATATACATTTTTAAAGCTAATAATTTATTGTAAATCATTTTCAGTTAAATTTAATTTTTAATATTCTTAAATCCATTTATATATTAATATATAGTAAAAACATTAACACATTTATATACTTAATATTAATTCTTAACAAATATAAGCACATTGAAATATAATAAATAAATATTAATTTTTTATATAATTAATATTATATACAATATTTAATTATTCTTTTCTTTTTTATGATTGGTATTATATTTTTATGCATACTTCTAAAAAAATTTATTATTAAAATAATTTATATAATTAATGATACATTAAAAAAATATTTCTTCATGTATATAAATAATAATAATTCAAATTACAATTAATAACATTTAAATGTAGTAAATTATTAACTATTTTTTATATAAAATCAGTATAATATATACATATATATAAATAATGAGTGCTAATATAATATAAATATATTAAGAATATAATTCTATTTAAATATAATCATTACCAATAATACTTTTTATTTCATAGTTTTATAATTAAAAATATAAAAAATAGTAATAATGTTATTTTTTCCTTTAGTAAATAAAAAATATTATATTATTACATATATAATATATTTGGTAAAAATTGTTGGATGGGGTTTTTTATTTGTCTTAAAGGGTATAGTTTTTTTGATAAATAGGTATATATGGAATTAAAGCGCTAAATGAACTAGCAGTTCTGGGTTTTACACAAAAAGTGATAGTTCACCTAGCGATTTGGTGGCATTTCGCAAAATGCCACCTGAGGTGGCATTTTTATCCCCCCCACAACTTTCTTATTTATTATATATATATATATATATGTTGATATTTGAAAATGTATATTTATACAGATAAATGTATATTACTAAATATATATTATTAATTATATTTAAAAATAAATATATATTTATAACTATATAATAATAAATTTTGTCATAAATAAAATTATAAATAATTTCATAATTTAAATATATATTTATACAAGTATATATATATATATATATATTATAAATAAAGGTAAAATTATTAATTTTTAAATGTATATTATATTATATAGTTATACATAAATTTTTAATTATAAAATTATAAATATATTTATAATTTCATTATATGTTGATATAAATTATTATAATTATAGTTATAATTTTAAATAGATATTAATTGAAAAATTTATTTGAAATTTATTTATAAAGAAATATTTATGAATATGTAAATGTAAATATATTTTTAAAAATAGTAGTTTTAATATTTAATTGAAAATAAATTCAATATATATATATACAAATAAATTTATAATTTATAAAATTCATATTATTAATAATTAATAAAATGATATTTAATTAATAATATAATTACTATACTTAAAAATTAAAAATAAATAATAAACTAAATATAATTTTAAATCGATATAAATTTTTATAATTATAGATCAATATTTATATAATTATTACTATATTTAAATAATTAGAAATTCATATCATCAAATTTTAATATAAATTAATATAATTATATATAAAGATACATTTAAATTTATTTTGGTAATTATTAAAATATAATTATTATGTTAATATATTTATTAAAATTTTAAAATTATTTAAATATATTATTTTTTAATATATAATAATATAAATATTTTGAATAATGATACTTATATTTATTTATAATTATCAATATACAATTATGTATATCAAAATTAAAAACATTTAATAATAATAATTTAATTAATAATATTTCATAACAATTATATTAATAATTTAATAAGTAATATTAAATGTTTCCATAATTTATATAAAATTCAAAATTAATATTATAAAAAAATATTGGTTTTTTCATGTAAACTAATTTTTGATTACTATACTTTTTATTTTCTTTTCATTATTCAATATTTTGTTACATGTTTAGTCAGTGTAAAAAATATCTTTGAGATTATGGTTATTCTATACATTTTATACATATTCAATGCCACATTCATGAAACATAATAATGATACAACTATGTGTCTTTGAATGTTTATAAAATATAATGTATAAAAAATTTGATGAAAATGTTAATTCTGAACAAATATATAATAAATTATTGAAAAATTAAAATCATTTTAAAATGAATGTTTTTGAAAAATTACATTAATAGCCTCAAATATCATTATATCAAAACATAACAGTTGTATATAATATATTTTAAATTTCCTTTTCTAGTCGAAATGAGATCTATAGAAAAAGAATAAATCAACATTGAAGGTATAGATTCTATTTCTAATCATGAAAGGAATTTCATAATAATTTATAAGTAAAAATGTTATGTTATCAGAACGATTAAAATTTATAAACTATAAATAAAATCAATGTGAAACATTAAACTGTGTGGTGTTTGTGTTTATTTTTTAATAGTTCGTGTAAATGAGTTTTTCATATCTATTTTTTTATATTTCTATTTATTTTTCTAAAAAATATTAATTATCTCAATAAATCGGGTTTTTATTATATACAATACGGCATCAGAATTCATTGATGTTAATGACTTCAATACCACAAATCTGACATATCAACCTGACGCCCACTCATTGTTTGACACATATGTTGCTCTGTTGTCATAGATATAGGTATGATTTCTTCCTCTTGTTGTGTTGTGGGTTCATCCTTATGTTATTGTTTAGAGGAATAGCCAACCTCTTAGGTGGTGGACTTCCTAACATCATATTTGGATCCTTATGCCCTCAAAAGCTCCTAAATATGTTAGGAGAGTGATATCAAATAATTCATCATCATTAAGAGTGGGGGCCGCCATAAGTTATGTTACCACACCCAGGCCGTTTTACATCATAATTAGCTAAGATAGAGACATTGTATGTTGCACAAAAACTTCTCATTGTTGGACCATATCCTCAATCGACTATGCAGTTTCATCACTCTATGGTGTTGTAGCATTCACAGGAGCCTATATCAGACATCTCCACACTCTCCTCTTCCCTATATGATTTCCTCATCTCTATTATCTTTTAGGTTGTACCAGTGGGGGTGCATCATCTTCCGCTAGAATAGCAGGTACATCATCATCCACAGGAGCCTCAGTTAGGGAATATAGACTAAGATATAATGTTTTCTTCTCATCATAATCACTCTCATAGAAGAAATGGAAAAGATCTCTAAGAGACACCAAAACTGGTTGAACTAAATCCCACCTAAGAAATTACTCCTCATGAGTAATGTGACATATACAAGATGATCAAGTCCATATGACTAGAAATGAAATTAAATTCTAATTAATATGAAACATGAGGTAAGAAAATATAATAAATCTTATTTAACAATCAAACTGTCAAACTCCATTCCCTTGATTTCCAAGGTACATGTTAATGTGATGTTAGAAAAAATCTTCATAATCCCCCTTAACATATAACTGATACTGTTTTGTGAGATATCCATATGGAGTGATATTGTTTTGGTCACTCATGTCCAAATAGTCCATATTCTATGAATCAAAATGAAGGTAGTCTATCGTTTTTCTACCATTATGCATGATGGAATATAACCCATCAACCTATCATTTTTCCATAAGGATATGTTGTATATTTTAAAACATTAGAATGAATCAGCCTGACTGATGCAACTCAATGATGAGGAAGTTGAGGAGTGGATCCACTTCACCAAGTAATCCAATCATATTTGTGCATTATAGTTTCACTGATGCATAGAAAAACGTGTATACGGGGTCCAAGAAACATTAAATGAAATCTAAAAAATGAATTCATAAATTATAATGATAAATTTATTATGATAAAATTGAAATATCTCAAAAAATAAACAATCAAATTAATGTTTAACATTCATCATCTAGTGGTACATAGTCATATATCTATAAAAAGTCAATCACAAATTTTATCGGAATGCATGCATAACATTGTGTCGTACTCCACCTAGTTAAAAAGATATAATATATGGTATTTTTAAAAAATAAATTAATAAATTTACTAAATAACTCACCATAGTGATGTAAACCTACAAGTATCCCCAATGAAAATCCCAATATATGTGATATGTAATAGGTGCTACCACTATATATTCAATGCATTGAAAACCCTCCCAAACCCATGTCTATAGAAAAAATATAAAAAATATTATATGATGATCATTAGATTTATAACTTGTACAAATACATCTATATAAATGTTATATTTCAATGAAACCCCAACTATATCTACCCATATAGTCAAGATCCTCATGTAGTTGTAGGTACATCATGTGTACAAAGGTGGTGGAGTAGTCTCACACACAATATACCTTTGATCAATCACATAATATATGCACATGTGTTCTTAATATGAGTCCCTTATCTGTATCATCTAGAATGATGGTGAAATGCCCCTCAAGCCGCCCCATGTGCAAGTGGGAACTTTGGAGGACATGTCGTATTTCTACGGTGTCATATCCTAGTAAATTGTGTATCATGACAAACGTTTTTCCAATTTCAAAAACTTTAACGTCCTATAGGTGGATGGGTACACCAATTATATAGGCAACATCCTCTAATGTAATTAACACCCCCCTTAGGGAGCTGAAATGTGTGTGTCAATTTTCACCATCTTTTAACCTTTGCAATAATCAAGTGCTGATCAATGGTCTTGAAGACGTACATGGATACTTTATATAATCATTAATGTCAGTGGAATGAAAAAATGGTTGATGGAGGTGCATCATGATGATAATGATATGCTTTCCAATCAACAAGATTTTTAATAAATATCACACCAACACGTTGTTTGTCGCATATGATTGCTGGGCAGATTATATATACTTCTACATCTGAATGTATGAATATTATAACCATTATTTCGATAGCTATTTATCAAATACATATTTTTATGATTTTCAGTAAAATATATTTTATGATTATTTTTTTCTTTTAGTAAAGATGACGTATGTTCTTCAAAATTAACTCATATGTACTTTTCCATGACATTATTTTTAATTGAAATTCATGCTTGTTGATAAAATGAGATATATTCTTGCTAAGAACTATAGAGAAACAAATTCATGCGGCTGTAAAATGGTTTCAAAATTGATAAAGGGTTTTCAAATATTTAAATAATTGATTTCCGATTAAACCATTGAGAATATATTTTAAAGGTCAAACTATATTAATAAAATTTTAATGTTAATTAGATATGTGTATAAATTCTGGGATTCTGTTTTAAATTATTTTAACACATATTTTAATTTAGAAACATTATTCAACACCCTCCTGACTATTATACTCTAAAAAAATATATAAATAATTAAAGAAAAAATTACATGTGAAAACTAGTATATAAACTGATATAGTGCATGAATCCTTTCAACTATAAGATTATTTCTCTCTGTGAGTGGGAAAACATGTCATCATGGGACCTTCCTAGGTTCACAAGTTTCATATTTTTATAGGTACCTACCCACTGGTCTAGTACTTCTCATTCTAAAAATAATTAGACTTTGGCCACCTTATTGGTTGTATACTAGTCAGGTTTGGTAGAAGCATGGGTGTCCAATTATATAGAAATATTATTGATATTCCCCAACAAGAATCCACGAAGAACTGTAGAATTAATTAATAATCTCTAGTCAATATATTGGATCGATGAAATTGTACAAATATAAGTGTATGGAAGTGTGGACTATGATCATATGCCACCAAGGATATTGTAATGCTTTAATGACTCAACATTCATAGTAATACTTCTCTAGTAAAATGTCTCACACATGACAACATGTACTAGCCATAACATTGTAGTGCATAGTGACCGGAAATATTGTCTCTACATAATCAAATTAAGTGACTCGAAATGTTTTAGCATACTAATGAACTCTCTCTAGATCACACTAGGAATGGGGTCCACATCACATCCCTCCATTCAAACCCTATTAAACCTACTTTCCTTGTTCCATAACATACGTTACTTCTCGATTGAAGGTACATTGAACATGAACTATAATTAATATTTAAACCATTATACTAATACTATAAAATAACTATAATTCTTTTAATAATTATAAAATCAATTATTTAATAATTACCAGTGATGTATAATTTATGGACTCTCATGAAAACTATATTTATACATTCTAGGATGTTTTTCATTATATTTCCATATCTCCTCTCATTATCACATTCCAATGAAAATTTATTCTTTTCAATTCACAGCATGTAATAAAAATCATTGCGATTAGATCTGTGAATATCATAGAGATGTTCCTCCACACATTATTGTGGAGGCTCATATTCTAACAAACAATAACTAATCTAAACACATATGAAACAAATATGAAATTTATTTTTATACACAAAAGTATATTCATACAAATAATTATTATTTATTTCAGCATGGAATCATCCTTCAAATTATTTTTTAGAGTGATAGAAATATATTGTATACAGTAATTGTAACACCCCAAGATTCCACAATACGCTTCTCTTTGAATAATATAATAGCGTGTGTTGTACGCAACTTCGAGTTCTAACACACCACGTCCAATCAAACTAGCCATTAGGAATTGTAATACTCACATTATTGAATTTTATAAATTTCAACATTAAAATGGACTTCATTTTTGGATTTGGAATATATAAATTATATTTAGGTAATTTTTTTTATTTTTCTAAAAAAAATAAATTTTTTATGAATAGTGAAAATACTAAATTTTAATTAAAAACAAAATTTTTAATCGAAAAAAATTATAGTATTAAATTATACATTTTAATGATTTTTAAGTATAATTAGATTATATTTTTATCATTTAATATAATATTAGTCATTGGATATAATCTCAGAATTAAACTAGACATAAACAAGTGTCAATATTTTTCTAGTTATTATTTCATAAAAACACGCTTTTTTTTGACACCAGGAATTAATTTTAAATTTATTTCTGAAACTTCTCTGTTTTGAATATGGAAAAATGGATTCGATATTTTGAACCAGGATGTCCAAATTCTGTAAATATGTAACTTTTAGTTTTAAACATTAGGAATATTTAGTTTAGCAAATATTTTATTTACCATGGTTAAAGGGGTAAATTCAATAAATAAGGTAAGAAAATAATATTATAATAATATTAAATTACCCTAACACATGTACTAACCCTATTGTCTAATATATTTACGACCATGGGCTTCCATGGGACTATTTCAGGACCCCAAGGAGCCACTTCGGAGTGATAATAACATTTTATATTAAATAATATAAACTAATGACAGAAATAACAAAAGCAAATATCTTTTAGTAAAACAATTATTATATGAGGATATATAATTGATCTATTAGACAAAAAAATTTCTTTATAAAGATAAAATTATTTTATACCTCAGGATATTTTATTAATAATTTTTAGATATAATATAAATATTTTTATGTATGACCCAATAATGATGCAATATTTTCCTTCTTAATGAAACAATCAAATAAAAGATATTATAAATACAAAAAAATATAATTTGAAAGTTTTGATGCCATAAAAAAAATTTATAGGTTAATATGAAATGTTAGGGTTGATTAAATGTATTTAGTTTCAATTAAGATGGTTGTTAGGACTTTAACAAAAATCAATTATTAAATAATGTCAAAATTGACATAAATGAGTTTTTAAAAACAATACAATATTATTGGTTGATATAATAATCTGAAAAATATATGGATCATCCAAAAAAACTTATATAATGATAGTTGTAACACCAATGAACCACTTAGGGTTCTTTGGGAAGTTTATAGTTTGTTTATTATCCATATTATATAAAAATACCAAGAGACATGGTAAATGTCAATAAATTAATTTAAGAGTTAAATCTAAAATAAAATGTTAATATTGTTACCCAAACATGTCTAAAACCTATTGTTTGGGAGGTTTTAGACTCATCCTATCCTTATAATTTAAATAATACTTTTTAAGCCATTATAAACAGAAAAATATTATATTATAAAATAATATTTCTAGCATTTCCTAAGGTGCCCTCCGCCCTCTTATAAAAGGGAACTTTCTATTCTCTCGAATTCAAACATTCATATCACTTTTTCTCATCCCAACCCTAACCAAATACCCTCTATACTTTCCTCCCTTCATCTTAGAGGACTTCCATCAGTCAGAAAGCCTAAATAAGGAGCCCATTTGATCAAATAAAAAGGAAGAACTCGAAAAAGAGGTAAATATCTCACCTCCTATTTCGCGTTTTCTACTTCTTCCACTTCTTCTTTCCTTGTTTTTTCCATTATAAAAGAATAACTTCAGTATTTTATAAATAATGTGATGTTATTATAAATATGTTTCAACCATATTCATTATTCTGTCTATCCTTTGAATGACATGTCACTATACGTGCGTACGGACGGCTTACAATCTCCACGTCGTGGTGTAGTTGTTATTCAATACATTATTATTTAAATGGGATTAATAATGATATATAAATGATGTAAATATTAAATACAACGTGATAATGATTCATTATATATGACATAACATCTAATTGTATATTATTTTAATATCAAAAAATGATATTGTCGCTCTTGCGTACGTACGGATTACACTCTCCACGAACACGATGAGATTCATTCCCAATCGTATCCATTCAAGACAAATTTTCATTTGATGATTAAAAATAATTTTTAAATACATAATATCATTATAAATATGAATAAGATACATCTTATCCATAAGAAACATTATTTCTGTAACAAATCATACAAAGGAAAAGGAATCAGTTAACACCCGAAACGACGATAATATTAGATTATTATTAACAAAGCAATATTAAAAGATCATATATGATATCATATTAATGTATATGATTATTTTATAATTTAATAACAATTAATTTACCATTATACAAGAGGTTAACCAACCCTCTGCCAAAGATAAGTACAATGTTAGGGTTAATTTCACAATCCTTTTATTATCTGAGGTTGTTTTTACGTAAGTATCTACTGGGACCTCTTTATCATCCACATACGTGTTTTCTTAAAAATGTATTTCAAATTTTTTTTACTATTTACTAAACTATGGGATAAAGTCCCTTATACCCTTGTTTTAATTTATATAAGATGTTTATAAAGGAATCCTTTCATTATTTTCCAAACAGGGTACTTTATGACCTTTTTGAAAAAATTATGGTAAGAATGTTTTGTTAACTTATACGGTGGATGCGGCTATATTCCTCCATTATAACATCATCGAAGCTCCGATTACATGGTTAAGAGGATATTTTCAAACTAAATGTTCTCTTTTATAATTATTTGCCTTTAAATTATTTCAGAAAAATAATGAGATATTTCTCTCAAAAAGTGTTGATTTCATCTATGTCAACATCCTTTAATGGATATTAACCTTGTTTGAAGTTGATTTATTAAGATTAAAATATTTTATTTTGTATTGATTGTTTATTAATATGTTTGAATATGAATGTTTTATTTTTCTACAATTCATGGTTTCTAGATTATGTATCGACATTTTTATGCTACTTTTAATATGAATGTTTATGTTCTGTTTAAAAAATTTCATATGAGGAATGCATTGGACATAGTAAGTCACTGGTGGAGCCCGCTATAGCTCCTCGATGCATCGGTAAGTCTCATGGGAAAAACTAGTGTCTTCCCAGATGGCCTTGAAAAAATATTATTTGTATTCTTGGCAAAAGACCGTGACTATGTGGTTATGAAGTCTGGCATTATGCATTCCATCAGTATGAAAGTGGCGATGGATATTGCATGTGATTATTAGACAAGTAGATTATCCATGTGAACAAGTAAATGGCATCATTTTGATTTATATTTTCCATATTATGACCATGTTTTTGTTGAAAAGGATTTTTTTAGTTCAATACATTGCCTTAAATGTTTATGTTTATTTATGAAAGTTTCCACTATATTGTTATCCTTACTTAACATCTTAGCTCACCCATTTCAATTTTTTTACCAGGATGTGAAGAAGTATATTATGACTAAACTGCTGGGATAGTCTATGGGATCTCAGTGATTTCAATGGAAACAATATTGTTGTAGTTTTCCATTTTATGATGTAATGTAAACCATATGAATGCATCTAGTACTTTCAAGGCTAATAAAATGATCGTTCATTCGAGACATGATCTTTTGTGATCATGCTAATGATACATAATAATGTACCAGCTCTAGTATTCAGGGGTTGAGGCGTTGCTGTTGGTATGTAGAGACACGAAGCTTGACATAAATGGAAATTACATTAATTTTGCAGAATACTTAGTACATAACAAAAACAGACACACAAGGACCATAATAGTTTAGTGTCTTTGGAAACATGGAACGTAATCTTCTAATCGTGGTGAATGATCTTCAACATCTCCCATAAATATCTTCCCATTTTTTTCATACCTAAAACCATTCTTTATATCCTGGGGAAAGGAAAAAATAAAAGGGGTTAGCTCAAATGCCCAGTAAGGGTAAACATAGAGAACATAATACAATCCATAACCATTTGAATTCAAAAACATGAACATAAAATATAAACACCAAAATCATGAGCAAAGACCTGAATCTTGGAAGTACGTAAGGAATATATCATAAGGGAACATCAATAATGATAAAATAGCATCGGTATAAAACATGTAATTGTGGAAACCATTCAGCACATGTTATGATTTCCATAGTAGCCAAGGCATTACTGCCAAGACCACCTTATTGGACAAAGTCCCTTTCTGAATCGAGTTCACTCCTCATTTCAGTCCTGTAACACTGAACCTGATTAACTTACTGTTCTATCCATGTCTATCTCATTAGATATAAATATTTACCCAATGCATTGGAGGGATATATAGGTCCCACTCATCTCATAATGAAATCATTCTTACTTGTGGCACAACATAAACATAAATCATTAATCATAACCCAAAGAATAAAATGAGATTCATAAACATCATTCCATCATCACATAATCCATATATAAGAAATGGATAATATTTCATAATAATAAAAGTGAAACCATGTAAATCCTAGAGATATTATACTGGAAACATACACATATAAAATAATTTCATCATAGATGGAAAATGGTTTTCATAAAACACTTGAAATGAATTCTTGAGGAAAATATCCTTTCTTCTTCAAATTAATTTTATTTTCAAAAAAATTCATGCAATTTTAAAAGAAAAGGGTTTCATTGAAAATTATCATGAAAACTTGTAGCTTAATCTTTATGAAAATGAGGAATTATGAAACCGTAAAAATCTGTTTGTGTCGTATAAGTTAAAAAAACATTCTTCTCATACGTTTGCCGGAAAAGTCAAAAAAGTACCTCGTAACGTAAACAAAAGAAAGATTCCTTACATACCATGTAGTAAAATTCAAAAATGGGTAAAATGGACTGTAAACATACATGAAAAAACTTTTATAAAACATGGAAATAGATGATATAAATAACCCAAGAAAATACTTACAAGTAAACAATCTCGGATAAGAACGAGATTGGAATGGTTATCCCTAACCTTAGGTCTCATATGCTTCGTATGGATCTGATACTCCTGTATATTGATTTAAATAATTTCATTGACTGATTACATAATCATATTCATTTTTATTATATCATATATTTTTCACTTATTACTTTATATTACCCGTTCTTTTTCAAATTCCATGTAAAAGCAGCATTTTTGGTAAAGTCATTTCATTTATCGTATGTGTTTCGACTTGTCGTTCTTGATATTATTACTTATATCCTGATTTAAATAATTCCATAATTTAAAACATGATTTATATATAATATATATTTATCATATACATATATTTTATAGATCGATAAAAGGAACGAAATACACCGTTTATGGAGACGGTAGGCCGTACGTACGCATGAATGTTGTTTTTGTTTCCTTATTGAATTGAATGAAATTTAATAGATGACATATATATATATATATAAATACAGTAGCATTATTATGTCTTATATTTCTTTATTATTAATTATATATACTTTATAATCATTCTTGAATGGTTAATCATGGAAAATGAATCTCATCGTGTTCGTGGAGACGGTAGTCTGGACGTACGCTCGAGCGATGATATCATTTCCATGATCGTGGAATTGTATTGGAGTTTATTTATAATATTTCAGAATCAGTATAAATTTAAAATAATCATATATAGTTATTCTTTACACCATTATACTCATCCATGTATGGTGGTGGTGGAAAATAGATTACACCACGGCGTGGAGACGGTATTCCGTACGTACGCACGCGAGGTGATTTCATTTTCCGTAGGATGGATAGATGATGAAATAGGTTTGTTTCATACTTATAATAACATATCAGTATATTATTGATACTGATGTTATTACTTCATAATGAAACAACTAACTAAAAAGAAGTGGAATAAGAAATAAAGTTGAAAGAATCGGTAACGGACATTACCACTTCATTGAAGCGCCTCTTCTGAACCTCCTCTTAGGTCACTAAAATTGGATTTTGAAGAAGACCAGGACCACTAGGATGTTTCTAGGGAAGTGGATAAGATAATTTTCAAGGGGTTGGCCGAGCATGAAGTCTCAAATTGGTGTGAGGAAGAGAGGGAGGAGGTGCCCTTTTATAAGGGAGGAGAGGGGCACCTTTGGAGTAACTAAAAATATTATTTTATTATAAAGTCATATTCGGTTTTTAATAGCTCCAAATTGAGTTATTTATAAGGTAAAGTGGGTATGGGTCGAAATACTCTCATAAAATAGAATTTAGACATGTTTAGGTTTCTATTTTAACCTTATCATTTAGATTTAACTTTAAGTTTAATAATTTTTCTTTTACCATGTCTTCATGATTTCTTACACTATAAGGTTAATATTCTTACTATAGCAAGCCAAACGAACCCCAAGATGTTTATTATTAATATATATAACCTTATATAAGTTATTTGGCCGATACTAATATTTTTAGAAATAAAATAACAATTAATAATATAATATTTGTTTTAAAAAATATTTTATGTCAATTTTGACACTATTTGGTAATTGATTTTTGTGAAACTCATAACAGAATGATTAGTTAGAAAAAAGTTAATTAAATCAATACTAACATGTCATATTAACCTAGAAAATTATTTTAATTCATATAAAGTCTCAAATTACATTTATTTGGGTATTTATAACATCAATTATTTCAATATTTTATTATTAAGATAATTACTGCATCATTATTGTGTCATAAATAAATTAAATTATATAATGTACAAAAATTACAAATAAAATAAAATTATGTAGGAAATATTTTTATATTTATAATGAATATTTATAGTCGAATTTATCTTATATATAACCCTATATAAAAAATGATTTAGTTATTAAACTTTGATTTTAACTATTTTAACCGTTCTTTAAATACATTATTAATAAATGTCCTAATCTAATCCAAGTGGGCCTAAATGGTCATATGTTCTTCCTAAGGTTGTTTTCGGTCGAATTACACTTATCCTATATAATTAGGACATGTGTTAAGGTAATAATAATAACATTTTTACCCTTAATTACCCTATTTACTTTTAACCGTGGTAAAAAAAAGTGAAAAATTACTATTCACCAAAAATTATTTTCATCTCATTGAACCACATTTTAGTCCTTAATATTAACCATGTATCTCGGATTGTAGAAATTCCACTCACAAAAGCGGTAAAATTAAGTTTTATATGAATTTCCAAATTCTCCTAGGAGGTGGGTAAAAGACAGTGAAAAGTTCGATACAATTTTTATATATCTAAAATTATTATAAAATGAATCCAATGAATTGAATTGAACTTATATAGGTATTATGTATCAATTTTGACCTAAAATAAATTTAAATAAAATAAATAATTATTTAAATAAAATTTCGGTTTTTAAATAGTAACCTAGTGTTTTCACTATTCATCAAAAATTGAAAGTTTCAGAAAAATTCCAAAATTTCACCCTAGTATAATATCGATATTCTGAATCCAAAAAATGAAGTCCATTTTGAATGATAAAATTTATAAATTTTCAAGAATTTGGCATTACTATTCATAACGGCTAGTTTTAATAATATTATAACCATATATAATTGTTTAGTGAAACCTGATATTGCGTACAATACACGCTATCGAGGAAAGTCATGATTGCGTGTAGTGCAATCCAAGTCAGGGTTGTGTGTAGTGAAATCTCAGTTTGGTGTAGCATACAACACAAGACATCAAAGAAATTAAAACTAGTTTCTACTAACCAGGGACTTCCTGTAGTCCAGTGGTATGCGATAAAGTACAGTCGCACTTCGGATGTGGGTTCGATTCCCACAACCTTGTCCGACGCAATGGGTTGTCGCTCGTCCTGCAGGTTGTCCTTTTTCTAAAATTACATCATTATGACATTCCATCGATAATATCGAAAACAGTTCTCACCTTAAACAAACTTGTGTTCAACATAATCCATTTCAAATCTTTAGGCTTATCCAAAATACTTCTGTCCAAGCCTACAATATAAAGATAACAATTTCTATAAATGTAATCTATCGAGCATGTGAATACCATCATTTATCCCTGATATATCTTGTTGATCACATTCCAATCATGGGAATACATTAATCATGTATTCTCTTTAAAAATGAATACACATTTAACCTTAGTGAAAACATGAATGCTGTCAAAATTTAACTCTTTCCACATACCAAAATCCCAAAATTTCTATATACTCAAACCATGATATCACTTTGTCCTTATTTATTTCATGAGCTCATGATTACTATCATATTATTTTCTCCTTATCCCTTCCATATGAACATTTTATCTGCTTTCCAAAAATATTTCAATCACTTTTTCATGGTTACCAGTACCATATAATAATTGAAAACCAATACATAGATATTATAAAATTCTATAATAACATAAATGAGATTCCATGATACTATTTTGAAATCCCATTACATAAACACTTAATCAATACACAAAATCATTTTCATACTCAACATCACAAATAGTGATCGCATACGACTTCCCTTTATCCTTTTTCTTTAAGAGGTTTCCCAGGTTGATCATCATTAACCTGTGGATTAGGGCATTTATTATCATAATGCCCCATTTCCTTCCACTTGAAGTATTGAAGTGTTGGTGGTGCGTTCTCTGCAGTCTTTTCATTATCATTAGTAACCCATTTTCCATTAATTCGACACTCATCATCTCTATGACCTTCTTTTCCACACATAAAACATTTTCTAGTCCCTTTAAGACAATCTCCACCATGATTCTTTCCACACTTCGAGCATAAGGACACATTCATCTTCTTTTCACCATTATTCTAAGATTTCTCCTTGAACTCCATCTTTCGTTTCTTGTCAAAACCATGAGATAGATATGTAACACCAACTTCCATTTCTACCTTGATAGCACAATTCACAATTTCTTCATAGCTAATGAAGTCTTTTATAGTTAATGCCCTTCAAAGACTTGGTTTTAAGCCACTGAAGAATCGATCAACTTTACATTCAGGTTGAATGATAAATCCAGATGCATACCTTGCAAGCCTTGTAAAATTCACTTCGTATATACCAACAGATTCATCATCCTTCTGCTTAAGCTAAAGAAACTCCTTTTCCATCCTTTTTCGAATAATACAAGGGAAGTACTTACTGAAAAACAAGTTCTTGAACTCGTCCCATTCCATGGACTCAATTTCATCTCATTGCCTCGTATTCTTGATAAGATTCCACCATTTATCAGCATCACCTTCCAAATGATATACTACTAAGATGAATTTATCATGCTCAGAACATTGTATAACTGAAAATATCTTTTCAGTGGTACTAATCCATTGTTCATCCACTAAGGGATCAGAAGACCCGCTGAATGAATGTGGACGCTGCCTCATGAAGGATTCAACAGAATGTTTCTCCTTTCTCTTCTCATTTTTAAGTAAAGAATGATTCATAGCTTGTGTAAGTATAGAAATAAGATTGTGCACTCCATCTCAAATGACATTGGTTTGGTCCGGAGGACAATCATTGCATTGTCCATTACATTGATCAATACGGTTCCTTCAGTTTCCAGCCATCATCTGAAACCCCAAAAAATAATAGTGTGAGAGGAAAATACCATGCTAGGGAAAACAACATAATAAAGGGGGAGTACCTTCAATATCTAACATCTTAGGTTTAATTATAATATCATTAGAGCAATTCTCGGACTATAACCTATATGTATACTTAAACATAGGGACATCCCTAGACATACTTTAGAAATATCTCTAGGGATTTCACTAAATTTTTCGCATCCTAGTTTCCAAAGATTAACTAAACCTTTCCTCTGATACCAAATATAGAGACCCGAATCTTGACGCACATGGAAATTACATTACTTTTGCGGAATACTTAGTACATAGCAAAAACAGACACACAAGGACCATAATAGTTTAGTGTCTTTGGAAACTTGGAATGTAATATTCTAATCGTGGTGAACGATCTTCAACAACTCCTGTAAAGATCTTCCCCTTTTTTTATTACCAAAAACCTTTCTTTATATCCTGGGGAAAGGAAAACATAAAAGGGGTGAGCTCAATTGCCCAGTAAGGGTAAACATAGATAACATAAAACATTCCATAAACAATTGAATGCAAAAACTTGCACATAAAATCTAAACATCAAAATCTTGAGCAACGACATGAATCTTGGAAGTACGTAAGGCATATATAAAAAGGTAACATCAATCATGATAAAATAGCATGGGATGAAAACATGTAATTTTGGCGACCATTAAGCACATGTTATGATTTCCATAGTAGCCAAGGCATTGCTTCCAAGACCATCTTAGTGGACAAAGTCCCTTTCTGAATCGAGTTCACACCTCGTTTCAGTCCTGTAACACTAAACCGGATTAACATAACATTACAGCCATGTCTATCTCATGAGATATAAATATTTACCCAATTCATTGGAGGGAGATATAGGTCCCACCCATCTCATAATGAAATCATTCTTACTTGTGCCACAATATAAACATAAATCTTTCATCATAACCCAAAGAATAAAATGGGTTTCATAAACATCATTCCATAATCACATAATCAAAATAAAATAAATGGATAATATTTCATAATAAGAAATGTGAAACCATATAAATCATAGATACATTATACTTTAATGATACATAAATGAAATAATTTCATCTTATATGGAAAATGGTTTTGATAAAACACTTGAAATGAATTCCTGAGGAAAATATCTTTTCTTCTTCAAAACCATTTTCTTTTCAAAAAATGTCATGAAATTTTAAAAGAACAGGTTTTTTTGAAATTAATCATGGAAAATTGTAGTGGAAGCATTATTAAAATGAGGCATTAGGAAACTGTAAAAATCTGTTCATGCCGTATAAGTTAAAAAAACATTTTTCTCGTACATTTGCCGGAAATTTCAAAAAAGTACCTTGTAACGTAAAAAAAAGAAATATTCCTTACATACCATGTAGTAAAAGTAAAAAATGGGTAAAAAGGATGTTAGACATACATGAAAACACTTTTATAAAACATGTACATGGATTATAAAAACAACCCCAGTAAATACTTACGAATAAACAATCTCAGATAAGAACGAGATCAGAAAGGTTATCCATTACCTTAGGGCTGATATGCTTCGTATGGATCCGAACATCCTGTATATTGAATTAAATAATTTCATTGACTTATTACATAATCATATTCATTATTATGATATCATATATGTTTCACTTATGACTTTATATTACCCGTTCTTTTGCAAATTCCATGTAAAAGCAGTGTTTTGGGAAAAATCATTTCATTTATCGTATGTGTTTCGACTTGTCGTTGTTGATATTATTACTTATATCCTGATTTAAGTAATTTCAGAATGTAAAAAATTATTTATATATAATATATATTCATCATATACATATATATTATAGATCGATAAAAGGAACGAAATACACCGTTCATGGAGACGGTAGTCCGTACGTACGCACGAGCGATCATATCATTCCCATGATTGTGGAATTGTATTGGTGTGTATTTATACTATTTCATAATCAATATCACTTTACAATATCATATATATTTATTCTTTAAACCATTATACCTATCCATGTAATGTGGTTGTGGAAAACAGATTACACCACGGCGTGGAGACGGTATTCCGTACGTATGCACGCGCGGTGATTTCGATTTCCGTAGGATGGATAGATGCTGAAATAGGTTTGTTTCATACTTATAATAACATATCTGTATATTATTGATAATGATTTTATTACTTAATAATGAAACAACTAATGAAGAAGAATTGGAAGAATAAATAAAGTTGAAAGAATCGGTAACGAACATTACCTCTTCTTTGAAGCACCTCTTCTTAACCTCCTCTTAGGGCACTAAAATTGGTCTTTGAAGAGGACCAGGACCTCTAGGATGTTTCTAGCTAAGTGGGGAAAAGAATTTTTCAGGGTTTTTTCAAGCATGAAGGCTCAATGTGGTGTGACGAATAGAGGGAGGAGGTTCCCTTTTATAAGGGAGGAGAGGGGCACCTTTGGAATAACTAAAAATATTATTTTATTATAAAGTCATATTTGGTTTTTAATAGCTCCAAATTGAGTTATTTCTAAGATAAGGTGGGGATGGGTCTAACCCCTATCATACAATAGAATTCAGACAAGTTTAGGTTTCTATTTTAACCTTATCATTTAGATTTAACTATAAGTTAAATAATTTTTCTTTTACCGTGTCTTCTTGTTTTATTACAATATAAGGTTAATAAACGTACAATAACAAGCCTAAATAACCCCAAGTTGTTTATTATTAATATATAACCCTATATAAGTCATTTTTCCTAACCTAAGATTTTTAGGAATAAAATAACAATTAATAATATAATATTTGTTTTAAAAACTATTTTATGTCAATTTTGACACTATTTGGTAATTGATTTTTGTGAAAATTATAACAGAATAATGTGTTCTAAAAAAGTTAATTAAATCAATAAAAACATGTCATATTAACCTAGAAGAATATTTTAATTCATAATGAGTCTCAAATTACATTTATTTCGGTATTTATAACATCAATTATGACAATATTTCATTAATAACCTAATTACAGCATCATCATTGTGTCATAAATAAATGCAATTATTTAAAGTCTAAAAATTAAAAATAATATACCATTATGTATTAAATCTTTTTATCTTTCTAATAAATATATATAGTGGAATTTATCTTATTTATAACCCTACATAATAAATTATTTAATTATTAAACTTTGATTTTAACTATTTTAACCCTTCTTTAAATATATTAATAATAAATGTCCTAATCTAATCCAAATGGGCCTAAATGGACATATTTTATTCATAAGGTTGTTTTTGGTCGAATTAAACTTATCCAATAAAATTATCACATGTGTTAGGGTAATACTATTATTATTTTTACCCTTAATTACCCTATTTACTTTTAACCATGGTAAAAAAAGTAAAAAGTTACTATTCACCAAAAATGATTTTCATCTCATTGAACCAAATTTTAGTCCTTGATATTAACCATGTCTCTCGGATTTTCAAAATTTCACTCACAAAAGCGGTAAAATTATGTTTTATTTGGATTTCCAAATTCTCTTAGAAGGTGGGTAAAAGACGGTGAAAAGTTCGATAAAATTTTTATATATCTAAAATTATTATAATATGACTCCAATGAATTGAATTGAACTTATATAGGTATTATGTAACAATTTTGACCTAAAATAAATTTTTATAAAATGAATAATTATTTAAATAAAAAGACAGTTTTTAAATAGTAACCCAGTGTTTTCACTATTCATCAAAAATTGAATGTTTTCATAAAAATACCAAAATTTTAACCTAGGCTAATTTTGATATTCTGAATCCAAAAATGAAGTCCATTTTAAAAGATAAAATTTATAAAATTTCAAAAAGTGGGTATTACTATTCATAACGGATAGTTTTAATAATATTATAACCATATATCATTATTTAGTGAAACCTGATATTGCGTACAACAAATGCTATCGAGGGAAGTCGCGATTGTGTGTAATGAAAGCCAGGTCAGGTTTGCATGTAGTATAATCTCTCTTTGTTGTAGTGTACAACACAAGACATCAATGAAATTAAAAGAGTATTCTTCATATAATCTCGGGGTGTTACATGGTATAAGAGGATGTTTAGTAAAAAACATGGAAACTAGATTTAGATAAACTCTGATTAGAGCACATAACCCTCAGATAAACATTGAGGATTAGTATAAATGAACATCCTAGAATTTTGGTATTGTAGATATTTTGTCAGTTTTCCAAACAATACATCCATGTCTGGATACGAGCAGGTGGAGGGATCTGTTCTATAGATGTACCTAGGTCTAAAACCCGAAAACACTGCTTTGATCTAGACTCGAAAGGGAAATAGTGCACGACAACCGGCCTTGCTGCACTCTTGGTTATGACACTCCTAGGGGATATGCATAGGATAAATATCATTTAATTTACAAACCATTATGAAGGGTTTATGAATATATACTTCCTCAAAGAAAACATTTTTATGATTATGGATTATATCCATAAACTGTTCAATTTATGTTAAGTGTTTTACATGTTTTCATTTATGTATTGTCCTTCATAAAAAATTCTAGTTTATTCTATTATTTAGAAATGGAGCGTAGTGGAAGGAATGGAAATCGTATCAATGCACGCACTCCATATAGGTATTTCCCTCCTGCTCAAGATAATTATAGTGGAGATGGTGATACATTTGGTGCCAATTAGCATATCACTATACTAAGAAAACTCACTTAGGTGATGAATAATAACCATACCCATATGGAGCACCCAGATCTGAAACGTGGAGGATCAATGTTATATCGCTTCATGAGGAAACAACCACCAAAATTCAATGGGGGTACAAATCCATTAGCATTTGAGCAATGTATAAATTCTTAGGGAGAATATTCCACGCCCTGTGGAGTATCGAAATGGAAAAAGTTTTCATGGATGTTTACCAACTCACTAGAGATGTTGATCAATGGTGGTCATTTATTCAAAAAAAAAAGGATGATGGTGAAGTATCAACTATTTAATATAGAGAGTTTAAAGTAATTTTAATAGAAAAATACTTTCCTCATGACCACCGAGCGGATATGGAAAGACAATTTCAGAGTCTAGGGAAAAAATAAGATGAGAATGTCACAATGTTTGAAGCTAACTTTACCAGGATATCAATGCATGTTGCAAATTATAAATGTATCCCAAAAAGTAATATTGATCGTTTCATTGATGGGTTAAATCCATTTCTACGTCGAGCATTAGTCTCACAATCCTTCTCGTCATATGAATATATTGTCTCATGTGCTATCAATATAGAAAAATAATTCTCTATGTATTATGACTTTAAAGCAAAACAAGAGAAGAAGAGATATTATAAACACTCTAGAAATATAAATAAGGGGAATAAGGGAAAATTTTAATATTCATCCTGCACTAAATGTGGGAAGAAAAGATCTAGTACTTGTCTGAATGGAATGAGAGTCTATTACAAGTATGGTGAAAAAGGCCACCAATATCATGACTTCAAGGGGGAGAAATAGCATGTTGATGTTGAATGATACAATTTTAGAGAAATGGGACTTTATGAAAATTAATGTCCTAAGCATCAGGGGAACTTACCTCAGAAAAGTCCAATAGATCAAGGCCAAGATTATTCTATCACAACTACTAAGGTTGATGCTCCAAAAGACGTAGTGGAATGTAATTTAAATGTTTCCTTAAGTTTATCCAATTCTTTGTTTGATTCGGGATCGTCATATTGTTTCATATCTTCCCAGTTTTCTATTAAAATTAGATATTTATAATTTTTATTTAACATGGGAGTTGTCAATCAAAAATCCTAAGGGAAGTATCAATACAACAATGTTTTGTGAACTAGTTCCAATTAAATAATATAAAAGTCATTTATCTGTTGATCTCCTCATCTTATCCAAGATTTAATTTTATATAATCCTCGGAATGGATTGGATTTTGGACCATGATGTGAAAATTTATTCTAAGAAGAAGGAGGTTAAAATTTCGGTTGGTATGGAGTAAATTATCATTAGAGTAGAAATTTCACTACCTAATTCTTATCTAGATGGACCCCAGTAGCTCAACTAAATTGAATTATTGAGGTGGAATAGAATGAAATTACAGTGGGAGAGGAACCGAATGTTCAAATAGAGTATGTACCTATTGTGAAAGAATATGTTGATGTGTTTCCAGAGGATTTACATGGAGATCCTCCAGAACAAGAAATAGAGTTTTGCATTGACTTAATTCCTAGTTCAAGGCCCATATCGAAGACCCCTCATAGAATGACCATTGTAAAATTAGTGTAACTATATAAACAACCAGAGGAACTGAGTGATAAGGGATTTATTCACCCTAGTGTTTCTCCATGGGGAGCCCCTGTTCTTTTTGTAAAAAAGAATGATGGATCTATGAGGTTGTGCGTTGACTACAAAGAGATCAATGCAACCGCAATACAGATCAAGTATACCCTACCTCACATTGATAATTTCTTTGACCAAATTCATGGAAGTCAGTACTTTTCAAAGATTGACCTTCAATCTGGATATCATCATTTGTGTGTGAAGAAGGAAGACGTTCTGATAATAGCATTTCAAACAAGGTACGGGCATTACGAGTTTAAAGTAATGACTTTTGGATTGACTAATGCACCATCTGTCTTCACATATCTAATGAATAATACTTTCATGGAATATCTTGGTGACTTTGTTGTGGTATTTATTGATGATATCTTGGTATAATCCAAAATCTATGAAGATCATGAAAATCATTTGTGCATTATTCTAAAGACTCTTAGAAGACATTAATTATATGGGAAGTTTAGAAAGTGTGAATTCTGGAATAAAGATATTTCTTTTGATGGACACATTGTCTGTCAGGATGGAATCTTTGTTGATCCTTCTATGACCAAGGTAATACATGAATGTCCTACACGAACGCTTTTAACCAAGGTACACGGTTTTATTGGTTTAGCAGATTATTAACAACATTTCTTCAAGAATTCTGCCCAGTTGGATAACCCATTAACAAAGCACACACGTAATGGGGTTAAACTTGTTTTGGAAAAAAGTGTGTGAATAATGTTTTGAATAATTGAATAAATGATTAGTCGATGCACAAATCTTGACTCTACCATTGTGTAATGATGGGTTTGTTATTTGTGTGATGAATCATAGAAAGGACTTCGTTTGTGTCCTCATGCAGAATGATAGGGTTATTAACTATGCATCACGACAGGTAAATATTAATGAGAAAAACTATCCACCTCATGATCATGAATTAGCAGATGTAATCATTTCTTTGAAGATATGAAGACATTATCTCTATGGTAAAAATTGTGAGATATATACCAATCACAAGAGTTTGAAGTATATTTTCTCACAGTAAGAACTCAACATGATGTAATAGAGATGGCTTGAACTACTCAAGGATTATGATTGCACAATACACTATAACCTAGAGAAAGGATAATAAGGTGGCATATGCTTTGAGCAGAAAAGATCATGTAGTTTTGAACAAGATGAGAGTTTAAAGGGATCCTATTTTCATGGATCTAGTATAGATGGATATTGGAATAACCATGGAAGGTGAAAAATCAATGCCTTTTCAAATGGTATCCAAAGCATCAATATTAGAAAGGATAAAAAGATCTCAGGTGAATGTTGGGGAATTTCAAAAGAAGATTAAATCCATGGACGATGGGAGGTCGATAGATATAGTATATAAAGAGGGGATTTTGAAATTTGGGAAAATACTTTGTGTTCCCAATCTACCTAATCTAAAAATAGAATTTTTAGACGATACACATAGCTCCAATTTCTCTATACACCCTGGTATCACTAAGATGTATATAGATTCGAAGGAACATTTTTAGTGGGACTAAATGAAGATGGTGATTTCTGATTTTGTGTCAAGATGTATGGTTTGTCAAAAAATGAAAGGATAAAGGAAATAGCCTAGAGGAGTCATGAAACCTCTTCCCAAACCTGAGTGGAAATGGGATAATATTACAATGGACTTTGTCAGGGGACTACCAAATACTCCTAGACGGAACGATGAAATATGGGTCATTTTTGATTGTCTTACCAAGTTAGCACATTATTTTTCTATAAGAGAGGATTTACCACTTGATTGTCTAGAAAGACTATATATTTATGAAGTTGGGAGACTTCATGGAGTACCCTTATAGATATTTTCTGATCGAGATCCACTTTTTTAATCAAGATTTTGGAAAAGTCTTCATAAAGCCTTGGATGGTAATCTTCGATTGAGCACTGCCTACCACCCCCAAACGGATGGACAATCAGAACAGAATATTCAAACCTTATAGTACATTTTGAGATCGTTCTGACAAGACATTCAAGGTATGTGGGATCAATATTTACCTATGGTACAATTTTCCTATAACAATAGCTTCCATTCAAGTATTCATACGGAACCATATGAAGCGTTATATGGAAAGAGATGTCGCACACCAACCTGTTGGGATGATATTGGTGAAAGAAAACTCATATGCACAGAAGTTGTAGGGGAAATGATGGAAATGGTAAAGTTAATCCAAACCCACATAAAAGAAACTCAATGTAGGCCGAAGAACTATGCCGATAACCGAAGTAATGTTTTGTAATTTCATGTAGGAGATCATGTTTTCTTGAAGGTGTCTCCATGAAAGGGTGTTATATGTTTCAGTATAAATGGAAAATTAAGTCCCAGGTACATCATACCTTTCAATATTATATAACAAATTGGGGTTGTAGCTTACCGTTTGAAAATTCCACCAAGTCTCTCCAATGTTCACGATGTGTTCCATGTATCATTGTTGAGAAAATACATGTTGGGCTCAAAGCATGTACTTATCTATGTGGAATTAGAACTGGAACCCAACCTGTCTTGTTGCGAATAGCCTATCAAGGCTCTTGATTGATGAAGCTTTAATATTGACATATTATATATTGTATTTCAATGTTTTAAATCCCACCAAAGTTTTATTTTATAGGAAATTGTCACATTTTTAAGTTTTTGTGGTATTTTGAGCTCAAATGCAAAAATGGCTTAATTTTGGTGTTTAACTGTTTTATTTCACTTCATTATTTCGGCCATATAATTTTATACACTGACCCAAATTGTGAAATTACTTTTTTGTAGGTATCCTTATATCATGGGCCGAATTTAATCCTTCTAGAGTCCCAGATCAATCAATCATTTGGAGTCTCAAATCCAGCTCAAAATCCGGACCTCGAAAATTGAGTCCATAATTGGAATGTTTTAACTCTGAGCTATTATCTCGAAGATGACCTATCCAATGGAGCTTAAATTTAACATGTATTTGTAAGAGTAATCAATGAACATCTTTAGTTGATGAGTCCATGTCTGAATCGGTTGTTTTCAAGGTCTTAATGTCATGGGAAGTTGGAGTTGTGGAAGACGAAGAGTAACTTTGGCAGATTCAATTGTCCGCACTAAAACTGCCATAACTCCATCATATGTGAACCAATCGGGCTGACATTTTGTTGAGGAACGCGGAATATTATGTTGAACAACTTTAAAGAAGAGACAATGTACAATGTATTCCATTTAAAGGGCCGAAAAGTCAATACAATCCGAGGACAGAATTGAGTCGAGATTTCATCAACCATTTTCCCTATAAATATGTATATCTTCTCTATTTTACAAGGATAGCCATTTCAAGGGGGAAAGGTTGAGTATTCTTATTGTAATAGTATATTTGATTTTTATTATATATTAGTTTAGCTTTCCTCTTCATACCTCCTTCCTTCCATTTATTTAATTTTATGTATTCTCCCACCGTTATTCCCTTCTCAACTCCACTAAAAATGGAGAACTAATCTCGACACTTGTTCGAGAGAGGGAATGGTGAGTTGATTGAGTTATTGAGCATTAATTTTATTATCTTTTATTCAATTATAAGAATTTCGGTGGTGGTAAAAGCGATTATGGTGAGCGGTCGCCCCATTTTCTCTACCACCAATTTCTTCTTCTCGTTTATCTATTTTCCTTCCCTTCGCTATTTGTGTCGTGCATATGGTGGAGCATGACATGAGTAGTGATGGTCAGCGAAGAGGTCTCCTAGCTAAATTTAGGAAGATAATTACCCTGTATGCAGAGGTCTCAGTATGGGGTAATGAAATTTCAAACGAGAAGGTGAGGTGTGACAGGTCTTGATCACCTCACTGAGTTGAATATTGAGATTTCTTTTTAAACAATGATATCAGCCACCACGACCTCCTAGGGACAATTTCCTACTTTCTTTATTCTAACTTCATTCAGTATTGCATTGAATTATTTATTATATTTATATTTTATGTGTTAATTTTCCCCCCATTTATACTAATATTATATTTTTATATTAGTTATATTATAAATAGTGACAATAGGAAAATAGTGTGTGTTAGGGACCTCCTTGTGATCGACCACAGGGTGTGCCACTATGTTTCATTATTAGGTTAATATGAAATTAATTGAATTGTGGTTCGCAAAAAACCACTCTCATCAATGTGGCGCCATTTCCGGGGTGGTCAAGCGCTTACGCACACTATTTTTCAAAAAAATCCAAAAAAATTAAAATTTTAAAAAACAAATAAAAAGTGATTCATTGAATATCATTATTTTTTTTGGTTGAGATGGATTATTTTAGTGATTTTGCATATCCATGGCCTAGTACTGAATTTTCTAGCAGGAAAGAGTCTTTTATGCTGCATATGGAAGAAGATGCTGCGATGATTCAAAATAATTTCAAAATCCTTTAATAAGCAAGCAAGATGGTAGCATTGTTGGCGGCTGATGTTGAAGATGTTAAAGTTCTATGGCTGGAACGACAAAAAAAAATAAAAAAGCTGAAGAAGAAAAGTTTAATGTTGTTCCACCTACATTGGATGTTGAAGAACCCAATGAAGACTTGAATACTCAACTTGAAGATCCAATCGTCTCTCCTTGGCCATTCCTTGAAGAGGTTCCTAAAGATTCCATGCCAGATGATACAACTGTTGGAGGTCAACATGTTTTGGATAAACATTGTTTAGATTTTGTAAAAGAAAAAAAGTTATGTGATCCTGCTAACTTTGTCAAAAAAGAATCAGTACCTCTATACCTCTCTCTTGCTTTGGAAGAAGATGAAGAAGTCCATGCTGAAAAAGAATTCCCAAGGGACTTTCCTGAAGAGATCGTGCTTCAAGCTGGCCTACACAAAAGGGAATATTTTTATATTGAATGTTTATGTTTTAATCATATCCAACTGGAAATATTTTTAGACATCCCTTCTAAATTTCTTGACCCATCATCACATGTGGAATCCCTCGTTGTTAATGTTGAAGGGGCCATTCATGTTGTGGAACTGAACAAAGAGGACCCATTCATCCTCCTTCCCCCATCATTTCAGTTGTACCACAACGAAATGGTGAATGAGCTGATGTACTCTATTTATGGGTTTCTCTACGGATGTTGTAGGATAAAGAGCATTGGAAGAAAGACGTTCTGGTGGTTTCTGAGCACGAAACGTCATCCACCAACGGATTGGGGTTAAACCGCTGCAACTGCCTGCCTAGGGGCAGTAAAAACCTAGCACCCGCTTGGGGGTCAAACCAAGCCTTATCCTTTTTCATTTACATTCCTCTTTCTCTTCCATTACTCTTTATATTTATTTATTTTTCTTATGTGTTCTTTATTTCATGCTTTTTAGGTTATGTGGACGTATCTAGGAGGTTAACTCAAGGATGCCACTGTAAAATAAAGTCAGGTTGTATATTTCCTTCCTTTTATTTTTCTGCCCTTATCATTCTTTTGTTGAGATGCAATGGGGGTAGTGAAATCTAGGTGTGGGGGGAGTGTCAACCTACTTAGATGTTTTGTGTGCTTTATTTTTAATTTTATTTTTCATCTTTTTAGGATCCTTGAGATTCAATGAATATTCTAATAATTTTTCACACACTAATTGATTTTGAGATGATTGAAATGATTTTTGAAGAAATGGATTTTAAATGATTGTTGATGTGAAACTTTTTCCTGGAAGTGGATTTTCAAGCATTTTTATGAGTTTGACCAATTTATGAAATTCATGCCCATGAAACACAGAATCAATATATTTTTCCAGTCCTGTGAGGTATTCTGAACCACATTGAAATATTCTTTCCAATACCCACACTTTCTTGAGAGAAGCTTGGATTTTGTGTGAGAACCAGAACTTGTGACTTTTCTCTTTCGAAGCTTTGGATTTCATGGAATGTTTTTAATATGATTGAGGAATTTGTTTGGCTAGCAATATTTTATTTTGACACCTACCTTTACATATATCCTTCGTTAGCCCTTAGATTCCATGAATTTCCTTATAGGTTTAAGCATATTACAAGCCTAATTTTCCATACCTACCCGCACTCTTGGTATTTTTGCATGGATTTTTCAAGTTTGATTGTGGGGGAAGGGCCATTAATGTGCATTATTTGGGATGTGTTTCATTTGTGGGTGATGTGAGGTGTGTGTGAACTTTTTGGGCAGTGGATGATAAAGATCAAATTGGGCATGGGTAATCCTTTCATTGTGCTTTATTTGTTTCATCTAGTTCTCCTTCAAAAAAAGAAAAAATTGAAAAAATGGAGATGAGATTGAATTTATCATTGTACCTCATTTTATGACTCATGTCACTATTCATGGTCATGATGGTCATTCTTTAATTTTATTCAATTGTCAACTCATTCTCCATGAAAAAAAATCAGAAAAATTAAAATAATGATGTGCCTTTCTGGAGCATTACAAAAAAATGAAAAAAAAGAAAAAAAAGAGGAGAACGTGGATGAAATCATTCATTGGATTCATTTCCTAGCTCTTGTACCATGTCATAAAAATGGTTCGGTGTTGTGTTTCACATTGTTAAGTGGATTTAGTGAGGTTCATCCTGTGTTTTCACTTGATTATTCATGCATTGTGCTTAAGAGTCCAACCTCCTCTTTCTAGGCTTAAATTTTCAATCATTTTCCCACCAACCCTAAGACACAAAATTCACCTAGAAAAAGTCCTCATGATTAAATTCATTTTCATGTGTTGCGCTATGGAGATATGATAATTGTCATAATCCAATGATGATACATGAACTTTCCACGTATGAGCATAACTCCAGATTTAATTTCTCTTGAGTGAAGAGTGGCACAAATTTCAAGGTGAGGTAGGTTGTGATTGGGCCATGGATGGATTTATGAGGTTGAATAAATTTATATGTGAGGATTGATAATGATTTGGAATTGTTTTTCATATAGTATACATGATGTAATTTCTTTTTGGAAGAGATCATTGACGTTTTCTCATTGTTGATTTTTGTGTGAATTTTGATTTGGATATATGATGATTGCCCGGGAGTGAAATGAGTAAGTGTGGGAGAGTGATGAAGTTTGAATATTCACATATTATATACTGTATTTCAATGTTTTAAATCGCACCAAATTTTTATTTTATAGGCAATTGTCACATTTTTATGTTTTGGTGGTATTTTGAGCTCAAATGCAAAAGGGGATTAATTTTGGTGTATAACTATTTTATTTTACATCATTATTTCGACCATATAAATTTATACACTGACCCAAATTGTGAAATTACTTTTTTATAGGTCTCATTATATCATTGGACGAATTTAATCCTTCTGGAGTCCCAGCTCAATCAATCATTTGGAGGCTCAAAACCTGCTCACAATCCGGACCTCGAAAACGGTGTGCATAATTGGAATGTTTTAACTCTGAGCTTTTATCTCGATGATGACCTATCCAATGGAGCTGAAAATTAACATGGATCTGTAATAGTAATCAATTAACATCTTTCATTAATGAGTCCACATCTTAATCTGCTGTTTTCAAGGTCTTAATGTCATGAGAAGGTGGAGTTGTGGAAGATGAAGAGTCACTTTGGAAGATTCAATTATCCGCCATAAAACTGCCATAACTCCATCATACGTGAACCAATCAGGCTGAAATTGTGTGGAGGGACGCGGAATATTATATGTAACAACTTTCAAGAAGGGATGAAGTACCAATTATTCAATTTATTGGGCCGAAAAGTTGATACAATCTGTAGGACAGAATTGTGTCGAGATTTCATCAACCATTTTCCCTATAAATATGCATCTCTTTTCTCTTTTACAAGGATAGCCATTTCAAGGGGGAAAGGTTGAGTATTTTTATGGTAATAGAATAATTTATTTTTAGTATATATTAGTTTAGCATTCCTCCTCAAATCTCCTTTCTTCCATTTATTTTATTTTATGTATTCTCCCACCGTTATTCCCTTCTCAACTCCACTAAAAATGGAGAACTAACCTTGGTTCTTGTTCGAGGGAGGGAATGGTGAGTTGATTGAGTTATTTATATTCAATTTTATTATATTTTATTCAATTCTAATAATTTTGTTGGTGGTAAAATCGATTATGGTGAGCGGTCGCCCCATTTTCTCTACCACAAATTTCTTCTTCTCGTTTATCTATTTTCCTTCCCTGTTCTATTTGTGTTGTGCATACGGTGGAGCATGACATGAGTAGTGATGGTCAGAGAAGTGGTCTCCTAGCTAAGTTTATGAAGATAATTTCCCTATATGAAGAGGTCTTGGTATGGGGTAATGACATTTCAAATGAGAAGGTGAGGTGTGACAGGTCATGATAACCTCACTGAGTTGAATATTGAGATTCCTTTAAAACAATGATATAAACCACCACGACCTCCTAAGAACAATTTCCTACTTTCTGTCTTCTAACATCATTCTGTATTGCGTTGAACTATTTATTATATTTATATTTTATGTATTTCATTTCCCCCCATTTATACTAATATTATATTTTTATAGTAGTTATATTATAAATAGTGACAATATGAAAATAGTGCGTGTTAGCGACCTCCTTGTGATCGACCCTAGGGTGTGCCACTATGGTGAATTATTAGGTTAATAAGAAATTAATTTAATTGTGGTTCGCAAAAAACCACTCTCATCAATTTGGCGCCGTTTCCGGGGAGGTCAAGCACTTACGCACACTATTTTTCATAAAAATCCAAAAAATTTAAAAATTTCAAAAACTAAAAAATGTGCTTCATTAAATATCATTCTTTTTTTGGTTGAGATGGATTATTTAAGTGATTTTTCATATGCATGTCCATGTACTAAATTTTCTAGCAGGTAAGAGTCTTTTATTTTTCAGATGGAAGAAGATGTAGCGATGATTCAAAATAATTTCAAAATCCTTGAACAAGCAAGCAAGATGGAAGCATTGTTGGCGGCTGAAGTTGAAGATGTTAAAGTTCTATGGCTGGAACGACAAAAAAAATAACAAAGCTGAAGAAGAAAAGTTTAATGTTGTTCCACCTACATTTGATGTTGAAGAACCCAAGGAGGACTTGAATACTCAACTTGAAGATCCAATCGTCTCTCCTTTGCCATTTCTTGAAGAGGTTCTTAAAGATTCCATGCCAGCTGATACAAATGTGGGAGGTCAACATGTCTTGGATAAACATTGGTTAAATTTTATCGAAGATGAAATGTTAAGTGATCCTCCCAAATTTGTCAAAAAAGAATCAGTACCTCTATACCTCTCTCTTGATTTCATAGAAGATGATGAAGTCCCTGTTGAAAATGAATTCTCAGGGGACTTGCCTGAAGAGATCATGTTTCAAGCTATCCAACACTAAAGGGAAGATTTTTATATTGAATGATCATGTATTAATCATATCCAACTGGAAATATTTTCTGAAATCCCTTCTAATTTTTTTGACCCAGCATCACATGTGCAAGCCCTGGTTGTTAATGTTGAAGGGTCCATACAAGTTGTGGCACTGAACAAAGAGGAACCATTCTTCCTCCTTCCCCCATCATTCCAGTTGTACCACAACGAAATGGTGGAAGATCTGATGTACTCTATTTATGGGTTTCTCTATGGATTTTGTATGCTAAAGAGCATTGGAGAAATAAGTTATGGTGGTTTCTGAGCAAGAAACCTCATCCACCAACGGATTGGGGTTAAACCGCCGCAACTGCCTGCCTAGGTGCTGTAAAAACCTAGCACCCGCTTGGGGGTCAAACCAAGCCTTATCCTTTTTCTTTTCCATTCCACTTTCTCTTCCATTACTCTTTCTTTTTATTTATTTTTCTTATGTTTTCTTTATTTCATGCTTTTTAGGTTATGTGGCATTATCTAGGAGCTTAACTCAATGTTGCCACTATAAAATAAAGTCAGGTTGTATCTTTCCTTCCTTTTATTTTTCTCCCCTTATCATTCTTTTGTTGAGCTTCAATGGGGGTAGTGAAATCTTGGTGTGGGGGGAGTTTCAACCTACTTAGATGTTTTGTGTTCTTTATTTTTATTTTTATTTTTCATCTTTTTAGGATCCTCGAGCTTCAATGAATATTCTAATCATTTTTCACACACTAATTGATTTTGAGATGATTGAAATGATTTTTGAAGAAATGGATTTTAAATGACTATTGATGTGAAACTTTTTCCTTGAAATGGATTTTAAAGCATTTTTATGAGTTTGACCAATTTTTGAAATTCATGCCCATAAAAAACTGACTAAATATATTTTTCCAGTCCTGTGAGGTATTCTGAACCACTTTCTAATACCCACACTTTCTTGAGAGAATATTGGATTTTGTGTGAGAACCAGAAGATGTAACCTTTCTCTTTCGAAGCTTTGGATTTAATGGAATGTTTTTAATATGACTGAGGCATTTGGTTGGCTATCTATATTTTATCTTGAGGCCTACCTTTACATATATCCTTCGTTAGCCCTTAGATTCCATGAATTTCCTTATAGGTTTAATCATATTACAAGCCTAATTTTCCATACCAACCCACACTCTTGGTATTTTTGCATGGATTTTTCAATTTTGAGTGTGGGGGAAGGGCATTTAATGTGCATTATTTGGGATGTGTTTCATTTTTGGGTTATGTGAGGTGTGTGTGAACTTTTTGAGAAGTGGATGATAAAGATCAAATTGGGCATGGGTAATCCTTTTATTGTGCTTTATTTGTTTCAACTAGTTCTCCTTCAAAAAAAAGAAAAAAAGAAAAAATGGAGATGAGCTTGAATTTATCATTGTACCTCCTTTTATAACTCATTTCCCTATTCAAGGACATGATGTTCATTCTTTCATTGTATTCAATTGTCATCTCATTCTACATGAAAAAAATAAAAATAAATAAAAAAATGTTGTGCCTTTCTGGAGCATTACAAAAAAATGAAAAAAATGAAAAAACAAGAAGAGAACATGGATGAAATCATTAATTGGATTCATTTCCTGGCTCATGTCCCATGTCATAATAATGGGGCAGTGTTTTGTTTTACATTGTTAAGGGGATTGAGTGAGGTTCATCCTGTGTTTTTACTTGATTATTCATGCATTGTGCTTAAGAGTCCAACCTCCTCCTTCTAGCCTTAATTTTTCAATCATTTTCCCACCAACCCTAAGTAACAGAATTCACCTAGAAAAAGTCATCATGATTAAATTAATTTTCATGTTTTGCGATGTGGAGATATGAGAATTTTAACAAGCCTATGGTGATATATGCACTTTCCAAGTATGAGCATAACTCTAGATTTAATTTCTCTTGAGTAAAGAGTGACACAAATTTCAAGGTGAGGTAGGTTGTGATTGGGCCATGGATGGATTTATGAGGTTGAATAAATTTAAATGTGAATAATGAAAATTATTTGGAATTGTTTTTCATAGAGGAGACATGATGTAATTGGATTATGGAAGAGATCATTGATGTTTTCTCATTTGTTGATTTTTGTGTGAATTTTGATTTGGATATGTGATGATCGCTTGGGAGTGCAATGATTAAGTGTGGGGGAGTGATGAAGCTTGAATATTCACATATTATATATTATATTTCAATTTTTTAAATCCCACCAATGTGTTATTTTATAGGCAATTTTAATAATTTTATGTTTTAGTGGTATTTTGAGCTCAAATGCAAAAATGGATTAATTTTGGTGTTTAACTATTTTATTTCACTTTATTATTTCGGCCATATAATTTTATAAACTGACTCAAATTGTGAAATTCCTTTTTTATAGGTCTCATTATATCATCGGACGAATTTAACCCTTCTGGAGTCCCAGATCAATCATTCATTTGGAGGCACATAACCTGCTCACAATCCGGACCTCGAAAACTGTGTGCATAATTGGAATGTTTTGACTCTGAGCTTTTTTCGCGAAGATGTCAAATCCAATGGAGATGAAATTTAACATGGAGCTGTGAGAGTAATCATTTAACATCTTTAATTAATTAGTCCACGACTTAATCAGCTGTTTTCAAGGTCTTAATGTCGTGGGACGTTGGAGTTGTGGAAGACGAAGAGTCACTTTGGCAGATTCAATTTTCCTCTCTAAAACTGCCATAACACCATCAAACGTGGACCAATCGGGCTGAACTTTTGTGGAGGGACACAACCGATTATGTGGGACAACTTTCAAGAAGGTACCAAGTACCAATTATGCCATTTAAGAGGTAGAAAAGTCAATACAATCCGGAGGACAGAATTGAGTCGAGATTTCATCAACCGTTTTCCATATAAATCTGTATCTCTTCTTTCTTTTACAAGGATAGCCATTTCAAGGGGTAAATGTTGAGTTTTTTTATTTTCATACATTATTTTCTTTTTAATATATATTAGTTTAGCTTTCCTCTTCATACCTCCTTTATTCCATTTATTTTATTTTATGTATTCTCCCACCGTTATTCCCTTCTCAACTCCACTAAAAATGGAGAACTAACCTCGGCGCTTGTTCGAGGGTGGGAATGGTGAGTTGATTGAGTTATTTAACTTTAATTTTATTATACTTTATTCAATTCTAAGAATTTTGTTGGTGGTAAAATCAATTATGGTGAGCGGTCTCCCCATTTTCTCCACCACCAATTTCTTCTTCTCGTTTATCTATTTACCTTCCCTTCGCTATTTGTGTCGTGCATACGGTAGAGCATGACATGAGTAGTGATGGTCGGCGAAGAGCTCTCCTAGATAACTTTAGGAAGAGAATTACCTTCTATTTAGAGGTCTCAGTATGGGGTAATGACATTTCAAACGAGAAGGTGAGGTGTGACAGGTCTTGATCACCTCACTGAGTTGAATATTGAGATTCGTTTTAAACAAGGATATCAACCACCACGACCTCATAAGAACAATTGCCTACTTTCTTTCTTATAACTTCATTTTGTGTTACATTGAATTATTTATTATATTTATATTTTATGTATTTCATTTCCCCCCATTTATACTAATATTATATTTTTATATTAGTTATATTATAAATAGTGACAATAGGAAAATAGTGCATGTTAGCGACCTCCTTGTGATCGACCCTAGGGTGTGACACTATGGTGAATTATAAGGTTAATAAAAAATTAATTGAATTGTGGTTAGAAAAAAAACCACTATCATCATTGATTCAAGAGAACAAGTTCAGAGAAACTGGACGACTCGTCTGGTAAAAGTTCTATGGAGAAATCATAAGATGGAAGAGGCAGCATGGGAACCCGAGAACATTTCATGAAGAAAAACCTGAGTCTTTTTATGCAATAATATTATAGATATTTTGAGGATGAGATTATTTTAAGGGGAGGATAATATAACATCTCATGCTTCCATGGTACCTTTTTCTTTGAATAATACAATAGCATGTGTTGTATGCAACATCGAGTTCTAACACATCGCGATCAATCAAACTTGCCGTTATGAATAGAAATACCCACTTTTTGGAATTTTATAAATTTTAACTTTCAAAATGGAATTCATTTTTGGATTTGGAATATCAAAATTAGAATAGGGTGAACTTTTGGTATTTTTCTGAAATCATTCAATTTTTGATGAATAGTGAAAATACTAAATTTTAATTAAAAAATTATTTTTTAATCTAAATACTTTATATTGATAAATTATAAATTTAAATGGTTTCTATGTATAATTAGATAATATTTTTATCATTTAATGTAATTCATCTCATTTGATGTAATCTCATGATTAAACTGGACATAAGAACGTGTAAATCATTTGATAATTATTATTTCATAGTAACACGCTTATTATTTTGACAACATGAATTAATTTTAAATTAATTTTTTCCACTTCTGTGTTTTGAGTTTTGAAAAATGTATTCTGTATTTGGAATTAGGAGGTCTAAATTGTGTAAATAGGTAACATTTTTTTTATACATTAGGAATATTTACTTCAATAAATATTTTATTTCCCATGGTTAAAGGTGTAAATCCAGTAAATAAGGTTAAAAAATAATATTATAATAATATTAAATTACCATAACACATGTACTAACCCTATTGTAGGATACATTTACTACCATGGTCATCCTTTGGTCGTTTTTGGGACTCCATGAATCCACTTGGGAGTGATAATGACATTTTATATTAAATAATCAAAAGTAAAGACAAAAATAACAAAAGCCAGTATCTTTTAGTAAAAAAATATATATGAGGTTATATAAATGATATGTTAGACTATAAATAATCATTAGAAAGTTAAATTAAACATCCTACCTCAGGATATTTTATTTATAATTTTGAGGCATAATATGATTATATTTATATATGACACAATAATGATGCAGTGTTTTCTTTATTAATGAAACTATCAAATAAATGATAATATAAATACTAAAATAAAAATAATTTGAATGTTTTGATTCCATAAATAAAATTTATAGGAGAATATGACATGTTAGGGTTGATTAAATTTATTTAGTTCGAAGTAATATAGTTTTTAGGACTTTAAAAAAATCTATTACTAAATAATGTCAAAATTGGCATAAATGAGTTTAAAACAAATACAATATTATTGGTTAATATAAAAATCCTAAAAATATAAGGTTCAGCCAAAAGACTTATGTAATTATAGGTGTATCATTAATAAACCACATGGGGTTCTCATGGAATTTTATAGTTTGTTTATTAACCATATAATATAAAAATACAAAGAGAAATAGTAAATGTCAAAATATTTAACAAAGAGTTAAATCTAAAAGATAAGTTTAATATAGTGACCCAAACCTATCTAAAACCTATTGGTTAAGTGGTTTTCTACCCCGAACAACCCTTTCTATTAAATAATTCATTTTCTATCCATTAGAAACTGAAAATTATTTTATTATAAAATAACATTTCTAGCTTTTCCTAAGGTTCCCGTCAACCCTCTTATAAAATGGCACTTCCACTTCTTCCTAACTCACACCTTCAGAGCCATTTGGCTAGGAAATCCACTTCCCAAATACCATCTCAACTCTCCTACCTTCATCATAGAGGCCTTAAATTATTCAGAAATTCAACCTAAGGATCCCTTTTGATCACATCAAAAGGAAGAACTCGAAGAGATGTAAATATCTCACCACCTCTTTCATGTTTTTTTCTTCTTCCACTTATTCTTTCCTTGTAGTACCAATTATAAAAAAATAACTCCAATATCATCTATATACTGCGATGTTATTATAAATATTGTACAACCATATTCATTATTTTATCCATCCATTGAATGAAATGTCACCATACATGTGTACGCATGGCTTACCGTCTCCACTTTTTGGTGTAGTTGTTATTCAATACATTATTATTTGTATGGATATAATAATGATGTATAAATGATTTCATAATAAATATAACAAGATAATGATTATTTATATATTATTTACCATCCAATTATATATGATTTTAATATTAATAGAATGATATTGTCGCTCATGCGTACGTACGCATTACCGTCTCCAAGAACACAATGAGATTCATTCCCCATCGTATCCATTCAAAACTAATTTTCATTATATGATTAAAAATAATGATTAAAGACTTAATATAATTCTGAATATGAATAAGATACATCATATCCATAACAATCATTAATTACTTAACAAATCATATAACGGAAAACGAATCAGTTAACAGCTGAAATGATGATAATACTAGAATATTATTAACAAAGGAATATTAAAAGATCATATATGATATCATATTAATGTATATGATTCTTGTATAATTTAATAAAAATTATTTCACTAATATGTAGGAGGTTAACCTACAATCTACCAATGAAATGTAAAAGGTAAGGGTTAATTTCACATTCATTTTATTATGCAAGGATGTTTTTATGTATGTATCTACTGGGACCTCTTTATCATCCACATCCGTGTTTTCTTAAAAATGTATTTCAAAACATTTTTAAAATTTACTAGACTATGGGATAAATACTCTTATTCTATTTTTTGACTTTTTATAAGATGTTTATAAAATAATATTTTCATCATTTTCCAAATAAGGAACATTATGACCTTTTCGAAAAAATTAAGGTAAGAATGTTTTTTTAACTTATACAGTGGGTGAGGCTATATTATTCCATTATAACATCATCGAAGCTTACCTTACAAGATTATAAGAATATTTTCAAAATAAATGGTTTCTTTTATAATTATGTTACTTTAAATTATTTTGAAAAATGAATGAGATATTTCTCTCAAACAGTTTATATTTCATCTATGTCAAAATACTTTAATGGATTTTAATCTGGTTTGATGTTGATTTATTATGATACAAATATTATATTATTTATTAAAGGTTTTGTAATATGTTTGATTGTGGATGTGTTATTTTTCTATCATTCATGGTTAATATATAATGTATTGTAATTTCGTATGTTATTTTTAATACAAATTTTTATGCTATGTTTAAAACCTTTCATATGAGGAATGCATTGGACTTAGTAAATGATGGGTGGATCCCAGTATAACTCCTCGATTTATCAGTAGGTGTCAAGGGAGAATCTACTTTCTTGGAACAAGGCCATGAAAATATATTATTTGTAGTCTTGGCACAATGCCTTGACTATGTGGTAATGAAGTCTGGCATTATGTATTCAATCATTATGAAAGTGTCTATTTATATTGCATTTGATTATTTGACTAGTAGAATATTCATGTGAGTAATTAAATGGAATTATGTTGATTTATATTTTCTATATTATGATGATGCTTATATTGAAATGGATATTTTTATTTCTATACATTTCCTTAATTGTTTTTGCTTATTTATGAAATTTTCTGCTATATTGTAATCCTTACTGAGCATCTGAGCTCACTTCTATATATGTTTCATTTTTCCTAGGATGCGAAGAAGTATATTATGACTGACCTATAGGGATAGTCTATGGGATCTCAATATTGTCTATGGAAACAATGTTGTTGTATTATTCCATTTTATTATGTAATTTAAACCTTATGAATGTATCTAATACTTCAAAGGATACTGAACTAATCGGTCTTTCGAGACTTGATATTTTGTGATCATGCCAATGGTACATAATAAATCACCGACTCTAGGCTACGGGGGTAGGGGCATTAGAGTAACAATTATTGGCATAAGTATTTCATCATGATGGAAACTCAAAATATACTACATCCTTGATTTCTTAATAATGATTTGAAATAAGTCAAGACCCTTCTATGCTTGTAAAAAATACTCTCGGAATGATTGAAACCGACTCAATTATGAGAAATTTTACTTCTAAAATATATAAAATGAAAAATGTAGAGGGGATAAATTACCACATTATATGGTGGAAATAAATAATACTGAAATATATTATCCCGATATAAATGTTCCATGAATCATTATAAACATTATGGAATGTATAAAATTAACCACACATTGTGAAAATGTCCAAAACAATATATCAAACACAACCATCAACTGATCAACATGGTTTTGTTGGTCAAACAACTTGGTAGTATATAACCAATATATTACATGGTTATTTTGGAATAAAATCTTCATAATCTTGGGTAAATCGTGATTAGTGTTATCCCATACTCTGTAAACTTTCACAATATCCTTATCATGTTCCACCCATTCCTTCCTGCAAAATATTTGATACCCAATAAACTATTTGATTATGTTTACTACCATAATGGTTGGATAATCTTGACCTTATCTAATCACATCAGCCATAATAGTTGTTCAAAAGTCAACCTAAAATAATGAGTATTCATTTAAAAAATTGGGTTCACACAAGTGTGTGGAGAATGTATTGTGATGTAAAAAAAAGAAATTTTTTATTAATTATTTATCGCATAAAGATCTAAATTTTTTATCATATTTGTCACACCAAATCACACAATAATATCTCTCTGTCTCTTAAGCAAAATAATTATAATTTCATTCAGTGTGATATTGTTTTATCACATTTTCCAATTTGTATTTTCTCTCAAACACTCATAAAATATATACAAAATCATTACTTAACACATGATTTGTTCCACCAATAAATCCTATAAATTATGTACTACAAATTATTATAGATGAATCAAATTTTGGAATGTGATTCATGACACCAACTGACCATGTTACTATTAGTGGAGGATGGCTGAATGGTCGGTTGAACATCAAAGGAGTTGGAAGATACTATTCTTCATGATGCCTTTCATCTTCAAAATACTTGTCATATTTTTGTTTTATGTTGTCATCATAATAAAAATTATTGATCTTTTAATAAAAATTATAGAGAGGGATATCAATGAAAATATAACTTCTTCTATAATACAATGTAAATTGATGATAAATAACAGTTTCCTAAGGAGATGACGGAACAACTACCATTATTGATGGAACTTTTTGTGGTGTTATAAAATGAGGATATGACAATGAATCATGATGTTGTGATGGACCGACTTCCAATGTCAATGGATCCTCCATTGTAGCTACAATGACACACAACTCCATCATTAGATTTTTAGGTTGATAAATAACCAACGAATATACGTTTTCCCATTATTCATCATTAGTTATATGATATTATATATGCCACAACATAATGTTGAATTGAATATATCTATATATATTGGACACTATCACTAGATTTTACTCCAGTTTATCATTCAATTGATTTTATTTGAATTGGTTCCAAAGTCTTAAAGTGTCCAATAAAAAAACACATTTTGATCGTATATTATATCTTCATCCTTGTTCAGTCTCAATTATTTGACCATTACACTAAATATAGGCATCCAAATTTATTATCTAAAATAATCCATAGTTATTAGTGAAATAAGATCATAGAAAAAAATATGAATATAAAATCATTCATGAATTCTATGATATCTCAAGCTTAAAATTTTAGCGGGATTTTGGATCACCATCTAATATCTTGTTATTTCTTTTTATCTATGAATAATTCTTGTAATGAAATTTGTAATCCTATTACCTTTTCTAAATCAACATTTTATAACTATATTGATGTGTGAATCTTTACAAAACCCATGTGTTTGTGTTACTTACCCAAAAATTGCAGTCAAACACATTCATACATATCAACATTCATCATATTTATGAGGTACATGCACGCATTATGTTAAATCATAGAGTTAATGCGATTGAAAAAATCCACATGAGTAAGATAGAAGTGACATTTATCAAACCCACTCACATTCCTCAATGTGGAAAGCCTCTAAGAAAGTATGTGATCTGACCTAATGCACCTATACATGGGAAAAATTACTACAGTGAAAATTTAATTAATTAAAACACTATAACATAATACACACTATTTTTTATCAAAACCATTTTTTCATGATGATTTATTATAGGGGGTTAAATTGTGAGAAATCACTGACCTTGAGTAAAATATATTATAATGATCACCATCGAGTTTTTTTCATGGAGCCAGAAACACCCAATGACTCTCATATCCATGAAGACTCGTAGAACCACTTCACAAATGAAGATCTGTATTGGTGAACTTTGACGATGATACTTAATTACTCACATTGGTCGAGAGGATGAAAATTCAGGCTCATCACACGCTTTTAGTGGGGTATATTTTATATTCTTTGACACTCTTATATATTTAATTAATTTATATGAATCATTTTTTCCCAATCATACATAAAAGGGTCACCCTATATTGATGATCCATTATGAATAATAATGGGTTTATAATCATCTATATTTATCCATGGTACTTAATTGATAGAGATATTTGTATGTATCCACATTTTTCATTCAATGGTACCCCTTTATGGGTTGATTTGAGATTCTTTGGACATTTATTGGGTCGATGCTTATTTTAAGCCACGTGGTGGGATAATATTGAGTTGTTTATCATCGAGGGGGACATAATTTATTTTAATGTCAGGATGAAAACCATATGATAGGCTTCCTGCATATCCTCAAAAAATTAATAATAACCCATGTAGTGTTGTGACTCATAAAATTACACAAAAACTTTTTAGGTCGTGCGATGAGGAATAAACCACGTAGTTTAACATCATGTGACCAGGATGTCTAGGTAAAAGGTGCCCAGTCAAGGATGATGGGGGACATACGCCGAAGAAGACTATAATACAACAATGATGTTTAGTCTCCCATGTAGATATGAACCCATTTTGAATATGGAACATAGAACATTATATTGAATTTGGGTGTTGGGAATGGACATTAGTGTTGATTCCTACGTATCCCAGTTTGTTGGGAATCAAATATCAAGTAGTAAAGTACATTAGAGATTACACTTTAGAGTATTCCTATACAGTTGTGGATTACCCATGGAAGCTACACATTTAGGTAGAGGTTGGGGCGTACATCTATGGATAAGGATTGTGGAGCATGTGATTGGGGATTATGAATGAAAGTGGAAAATTTAAAGGTTTGTTATCATGTGGATGTAGTGATCATTACTAATATTTATTCCCACATGATTCATGGTCTATGTGATAAAAATGGGAATGTATTAAGTATAAATATTACACGATCCACATTTTTATTCGGTGGATGGATGCTAGATCCCAAAGAGATAGTGGAGGGATTGGAATGTTCGTGATTCATATTTTATTATTTTAACTAGGATAGTCACATCTGGGGACCTATCATGCTATGTCCCAAGCTAATTCAAGGAAGAGTAAGGGATCTACCTCTAGCAATAAATGCTATCGGTTTATTGTAGGATGAATTCCATGCAAGATTTGGTGAAAGAGATGAATTTTTTTGATCCATCCCTCATCGTAGGGAAAATCCAACGGTTCCTATAAATCCCTAGAATGGGTATGTTCTCATTATCACCCCAATGATAGAACCCTTATTACCATTGGAATGTAGCCCTAAAGACATTCTGAGGACCCCCTTGTTAATTATATTATACACATGACTATACATAACATGAATATATAGACTTGAGAGGACATGTTGATGTGCCTAATGATCTATTTATACTTATCATGTGGATTTGGAAGATGCCTTGTCCTGGTGTTGTTATACTTGTCTATAAGAATGTAATCCAGTCCCAATACTAAACCTATGTTTCTTTCCCATGACTCAATTTTCAAAATATTGAAAATTTATTATAGTATTATCGTCCTACCACACATTATAAGTCAATATTGTTATCCCATTATCACCCATGTGATCAAAACATTAATGCCACAAATATATTTAGTAAGCCTCATCACATGAACATAAAACATCCATCATTCATATCATCTAGTTACCCATTATAATTATTACAGCACTCTCCAATTTCCCCTCATTAAACTCAATGACCTCATTGAGCCATTGAACGTTCAATGCTCTCTATAGAACATATAAATGTTATATTCAAGGAAACACAATGTAATATTTATTTTATACAATCAGGTTACAAACAAATAATCAAATTATCTATGAACCCCTTCATACAACTGGATCTACAATGAGATGACACCTTCAACATTAATCTCTTTATAGTTCTCTAACCTCACATTGTGGAAGAATTTCAATAAATAAGATAAATATTTTTTATAGAATAATATATGATATAGACAACCATTTTCAAGGACATAAGAAATAGAAAAAAATGACATGATTATGGTCAGAATAAAATATCCTTCACAATATTGAGAAATATTTTAAACAACTATATCTTTATATTGACTACTTTGATATCAACTTCATTTGATCCTAATATAAAATCTAGAATCAAGTTCCCATTCTGTATGAATTAAAATCAGCGCATCCCATAAAAACTCATTTTGAACAACTAGGTTTTGAAAATATTTAATACCCCTCTTTATTAGAACCCTTCAAAATAATCAAAATAAGTGAAAAATAATTTTTAAGGCCCAAAACAATCTTATATAACTCACATAATTCCATACCTACATTTAACTCATTAACGAATACTATGTCCCTACCAATAATCATAGTTTTGAGAATATTTTCAAATCATCCAATAAATGAATATTGTAGAATAATTACTTCTTCTTAATTAATTAACATCACACCAAAATCATATCAAGGGACTAAATATATTAAAATTATCAATGTTCTCTTACATTAATAATCCTTCAAAAAACATGAGTGTATATAGATATTTCTCATTTACTGATTAATTAGAAGAGATTATTTTATAAAATTGTTCTTAATGTTTGTTAAAAATGAATTCATGTATCACTTCATCAAAAAACTATAACATAATCTCATTTTATACAATAAAGAAATTCATTGAGTCATCCCACTTGGGATTTTTCACATGATCATCCAAAATAAAATCTATTGAAAACATAGTTATTTCCATCATTGTTCATGTATTACAAAATTATACAGAAAAATGTCCGATTATTTATCTTTTTATAAATATTAATCATTAACTTCAATAATTTTTACATTATTGAATTATTGAACTGTTGATATTTTCATTTCCTAGAATTAAAAAACATAGATTCAATCTTTACAAACCTAATATAAAACATATCTTGGATTCTCCAACACAAATTTTTAAATCATGGATGACGATATAAAATAAAAAACACTAATTTAAAAGAATAAATGATATATTTAACATAGTTCTATAAATTATATCTACATCCATGATCATGACATAAAATTCAACCTATGCGTAGAAACGATAAGATATAAGAGAAACTAATAACACTTGAAATATAATATATGTTATATGGTATAATAAATTATTTATAAATGGGTTAGGTAAGATATTAATTTAAAAAAATTAAAATATAACATTTACATGAATTGTGTATCTATATCACAATAGAAAATCTAGATATGCTATTAGACCTATCTTTATCCCATTACATGCATTATAAAATGATGACTGTGGTGCATGAAACCATGATCAAATTTTTTTCCCAATGAACAACCAAACATCTACATTAAAGGATCCTAATAGATTGGAATTGTTTTTTATTAAACTAATAAAGGTATCATGAAGATAATCTAATGGATTAGAATATTGGAGGAGGAAAAAAATGCAACGGAATACTATAAAAGATATGATTATATTATATTAGAGTTTGAATGTTTAGTGTGAGGGAAAACTCTATATGTTCACTATTTTTTTCTTTATTATTCTTAATTCGTGGATATTTTAGGAGAGTTATATTTTACAGCATAATATTATTTTTTGATAATCCATATTATGTAGATAAGGATTGATATTGTTTGTGAATAAATTTATTTAATTCAGGTTTCACATCATTTATTAATTTTTTATATTATTTGGGACTTTATTATTTATTTCATAAGATCTATATAATGGTTTTTTTGTTTAATGATTATAAAATGCAGGGAGAAGAACCCTGATCATCTTTTTATATTCTATAAAATATATTCTAGCATCAAATTTTTATTTATAAAAGAAGTTTGAGTGTAAACATTATAATGAAATTCTTCTTTTACATTATTGTATATAATGTAAGGTAAATCATAAAAACATTGATCATTTTACCTTATTAACTTCAATATATATCTCAAAAATTTATGTGTATTTATATATGTATTTTTTTGTTATCATGATTGAGAAATTTACAACCATTTTTATAACTGAAACAACTCACTAAGAATTTATAATTAAAATAATAGAAATCCAAATCCCTGAAATCTGCTAATCTTACCCCCCCATATGTTCATATTTTTCAAAATATTATCATTCCTTGGATAATTGTTTTTAAATAAATCATAAATTCATTTATTTTTTTAAAAATGACTAACTCATACACAATATAACTCAAATATTTTGTTTTATTATTCAATTGTCATTATAAAAATCTTATAAAATTCATTTATTTAGTTCTTTCCCTATAGATAAACCCTTAAATACTAGTATATCTTATATGGTTTCATAGTTTGTAAATATTATTTTATTCATGCCTTAAATCTAGGTACATATATCAAAGTTAGGAATTGTCTACAAAAAAGGTCATTAGCATGCTCATTATATATATATTTTCATTTTTTTAATTTTTTTATAAATAATTTTTTATTGAAGATAAATGTTAAGTAACACAGGTACTATAATAAAATATAATCCTCAATATTATATTATATAATGATGAAATCCGTAATCATAAGAGAAATATATTTAATTGTTTTATTGAATTTATTAGTAATAAATTTCCACCTATATTTTTGTGAATCAATTTTTATAATGTTTAACAGATTATAACAAAAATGAATTGTATTTATAATCCAATTATGTTTATATTTATATTTTTATATAAAACATACTGGTTTCATGTGTATATATTACAAAAATTAAAAGAGGGTCAATACACGATTACATTCAGAGACTATTGGTATTATTGATTTTTTCGATAAAAATAATTATTTAAAATTGGATGGTAGTGATCCATTATAGATCAAATCCTAGTGAAATGATGTTCTATAAAGAAACATATGACAATATTTCTCTAAAGGATATATAGGGAGTTGAAATTTAATTCAAAAACCACTATACTAAGGTCCTGAATTGCCTTAAAATCAATATTATAGTTACATTATAAATATTTTAGAAAAAATGTAAAAAAATATGTTATTGGTTTCATGGATAATGTATGACATGAGAAATTGCTCTTAATACAATGAAAAAATAAAATAAGGATATTCAAATTCAAATTCATATTATTATTTTTCCATAATAATACCATTATTGTCGAATATAAGGTATAATTTAGTATGGATTCCATGATATTATCATAGATTGGTGTTAACATTATGATATATATACTAAAATTCATAAAAATTAACATATTGTTATCGAGTGTGTTGAATTGTTAATAAAAATAAATTTATATAACAATCTACAATATTTTGAGGTCCTCCATGTAGATGAGGTGAAAAATAACATGATGATAGGTTAGAACGCCTGATTCAAAATTACATATTTTGAAAAAGTTTAGTTGGTGATCAACAAAATTTGTATTTTAGGTTTCGAGTAATGTTTTAATAATTTGGCCAGTAGATGATAAAGGTACTGTTTTCAAAATATGATAAGTTTAATACAAAGATAAAAAAACAATTTTACTAATTCCCTCCTAATACAAGAATTAAATGGAATACAAAAATAATTTAATTTTATGTTCATGTATTAAATAAATAAATCTATTCATTCTGGTAGTTAAATATTGTAATTTTTTGCATGATTTAAAATTATAGGTAGTTACTATAAAAACATAATCAGAGTTTTTTTCATCCATTAGGGTTGGTTCCAATTACATGTTGTAATTTCATAATAATTATTCATCTAAAACTCTATATTTTAGTTTTTAAGAAGGTGCTATATATTTAAGGACTATGTACCAAGTGTTTTATAGGAAGAATCCTATGATTCGTCCTGTTATTTTGTTTCTTTGATGTTTATTTTTTATCTATCATATATACCCTATTACTTAATTCCATTTCCATATCCTTCTCAGAGAGTTAAGAAGGAAGATTATTTGTGTGGAAATTAACCCTACAACACGTATAAAGAGGAATTATATTATATTAATAGTATTAATTTACATACTAGTTTTTATAATTAGCTATAAAGCCTATAGTAGTACTTTGTGTACACATAACCCATAAAATCATGATTTAATTTAAATAAAACAATTGATGTGATTGGGGGAGTTATTTATCAGAAAAACATAAGACAATACATTCTATTATCGCTAAAGAGTCACTGATTAATTAGATTCTCTAATATACCTAGATTTGAGAAAAAAAATATTGAAGTCTAGTTGAGTAGAATCTCTGTGAATTATTTAATTTAATTTAATTCATTTTCAAGAAAAAGAACATGTTGAGTTATTAATTTTATACCTAAGTAATATTTTTCAAATTTACACCACAAAATAAGAAAGAAGATTTAAAAATATTTTTTATAGTATAAAAAAGTTATAAACTAATTTTAAAACATTTTATTTCAATATAGTCATTGTGTTTGTATTATATATGTGTGTGTGTGTGTGTGTGTATGTGTGTCTGTGTGTGTCAGTGTCTGTAAAAATGAGAAAAGAGTAAGAAATCCATACACGTTGTAATGGCCCGGACCTCTCCGGTCCATTACTTTGTGAAATGTTGGTATTGGAGGTGTTCCGGGAGGTCAAGGGGACTTATCCCCAACACTTTGCCAATTTTCCGGTTCTGTGAACAGTGTTTCCAGTTTTATGAACAGTAACAGATCGATGAGATAGATCAGTTTCACAGATCGGTGAGACAGATCAGTTTCACAGATCGGTGAGACAGATCAGTTTCACCGATCGGTGTGACAGATCAGTTTCACAGATCGGTGTGACAGATCAGTTTCACAGATCGGTGTGACAGATCAGTTTCATGAACAGTAACGGTGGGTGAACAGTGCTTCCAGACTCCTACATTTTTGCCCCTTTTGACGTTTCCTTTGACGTAAAATACATTTAAAGCCTTATTTTAAGGGATCTTAAGGCGATTCAAATGCCATAAATCCTATATTAATTATTCCTAAGGCTTGGAATGTTTTACTTGGTCAAACCGCGTGGGTTAATGCGATCCGTTTTTAATGGAGAATTAACCGGGTCTTAAACTGTCACCTCGTTAAATCTTAAAAAGGGACAAGATATCATTCTCCCTTGTTCCTTCCCTATGTTCTTAACTAAGAGGCGCTAGAACCTTTCAATCCTTTCCGTAGGAGTTGCACAAACAACCCTTACTCCTAGGATCGTGACCCGCTGTGTGGATAAAGGACGTCAAGAACTCTTCGAGGTAGGGGATTCATGGATTCTCTAATTATATATGTGCAATCGTAGAATTATCATGATTTATTCCTTTGGATCACAATGAAATTGACCTAATTAAATACTTGAACTGGATTAAAAGAATTGGTTGATCGCATACTGTTGCTTTATACCGTGATAACGGTTTGCCTCATGTTTTCCTAGATATAGTGATATCTATGCTTTCTTTGATTTATTGTTCGTTCATGATAGAAATTGATAATGAACGTAAAGCCGGAATTAATTGTTAATTAATTGGCTAAAGATAAAGAGGCATGTAAATTAATCCGGTTATTGTCGTTGTTGTAGTTGTTCTAATTTGAGGATAATCAAATTAGGGAAGTAAGCTTGGTTATTTAATTGTGATAGCTTACTGATTAGGTATCCATGATTGGAGCCTACGAATAACAAATCTGTTAATTCAATATGGATTAGAGAACAGATTATGTGGGAATTTCAAAAAGGGTTCTGAGTTACCCTCTTGTTTGTTAACGGGCCGAGAGCCCACTTTGTGATGTTTGTTTTCCTGCTGCTTGTGCTGTGATGTGAGCCTGGATGGCTGTTGTGATATTTGGAGGCTGGGAGACTTGTGGTTGTGGCAGCGGATGACGCCTAGTGTGGCGAGATGCATCGGTTTATGCATATGGGTGTCGGGGAGGACACCAAGGGTGATGGTATGAGATGAATGTAATGGTTTGATGTTGGTGGTTTGGTATGGTTGTTTATCTGCATTACTTTTCCCCACTGCTCAAGGAAGCTGGTCTTGCTTACCCTCTTTCCGAAGGAGGCGAAGACACGCGGGGTATGCCACGTGCTTTCCGTGTTTAGCCTCTCGATGGAGGATGGGTCTATGCTCTTTCTATAGGCGGCAAAGACTCGACGGGTAGTATATCTACTCACCATGTTGAGCCTCCTTTGTGTTTAGAAGCATATGATGTTTTTCTAGAATGCCTGGGAATGTGGAAAAGTATTTCTGTAATGAATGTTTGATTAAATGGTGAAAATCCACCGGGATGGAGATGCTGGAATTTAAAGGTGATGTGAATCTAAAAAAGGAGCAGTAGTTTTTGAAAGTGATGCCATTTCAGTTTAATGTGGAATTATTCATTCTTAATTAATGTTTAAAGAATTAATTAATGTACAGTGGAACTGATAAATGAGAATGGAGTAATCTAATAAAGCTCTTCAATTGGTTGTGTGCTTATAGGATACCTAGTCTTAGAAGTAGCTGCCTGGAGTCTGAGAGACGTTAGCTGCAGTTGTATCTAAGACTAGGTAATGCCCATAGTGTGGATGTGAGTTACTTATATATTCTGTACTTTTTGAGTTTCTATACGCTACTCCACCCTGTCGGTAAGGGCAATAGGCACCCCGGGGATTCTGAGCCCTGGGGGGGTGTTTTCCCCAACATTCTGATGGGAGGTTGAATGGCTGACTACCCCCTTTGGCCCCGCTCTCTTCTCTTGGTAGATCTTAGTGCTGGTAGGCACAGTGGTTAGTTTTACCCATATATGTGTGTAGAGGGTTGTAATGGCTTGTGGTTATTTCACACACATATATTCTGGATATAGTATCCTATGGACTACTATAGGTGTAACGTGTATAGGCTGTGATGGCTTGAGGATCCTTACTCGGTGTATGGGCTGTAATGGCTTGAGGTATAATACCCGACGTATGATACACGTTATGCGAGCTGTGGTGGCTCCCGGAAACTACCTGGTTATTTTTGGTTGTGAGGATTGTGTGGAGCTTAGCCCAGGTGTCTACGGGCAAGCCTTTGTGGTGCACGAGGTGCAGATTGGGGAGCTTGACCCATGTTGATACGGGCAAGCCTTTGGAGAGAGATGCACATGACGTATGTTGTTGGGGCAAAGCGGCAAACCAGTGGGGAAGTAGTAGCGTGGTACCCTTGATATTCTTTATTATATGCTATATTCTTGTATGCGTTACTTGGTGAGAGTAGCCATGGTGAGGTTGGGAACATAATATACCTGTTTAGGTGACGAGTTAGTTTCACTTGTTGTTCACTGGGCTTTAGCATGCTTTCTTTACTTTTGCACGAGAGTCTTGGGGAGGATCCTACTGAGTATACTGTTATACTCACCCTATGTACATATAAACTATTTTTCAGGTCACTTAGAGCAGGTTGGAGATCAAGCTGGTTACTACTAGCTTCTGGTTGGAGGAGGAGCTATTCGGGCTTGTGGTCGCTGCCGTTTTTCTTACTTTTGGGTACTTTTAGTTTTCCCTTTCATTTGTAGTACCTTTGCATGACATTTCATATATGTACTTGGTTTCCTTTTTATATTTCAGTTATGAGTTGGAGTTGGTTGGAGTCTATTCTATCTCTCTCGTCTGCATGTGTTCTCTTAGAGGGTAATGCCTCCCTTTTGTGTGTGTATTATACCCTCGGTGCTAGTCGCCAACCCGGGGCCTACTGGAGGCGGGACTCGGGGGTCATTATCTCCCTTTTCACATTTCCGGCCCAGGAGGGGTACACTTTGTGGAGAGGGGGTCGTGACAGAGTGTTATCAGAGGTCTGGTTGAGGGATAGGATGGAGTTTGGAGTTAGGCACATGTGAGGATGCATGGGATGGTAGGGCAACAGTGTCATTCATGTTTAGCAAGTGGGGTAAACACTGGAGACCGACAGAGACATAGGCGTTCAGGGCCCCCTATGATCCGTTGCACGGAACTTTAAGTTTACAGTGGCTACTAAACAAAGTGATACTGGTTGCAGGGTAGAGACCTAGGAAAGGGTCATGCATCATTATTCTTTGCGCCTGTGTTTGAATGGGTAGACCTTGAGATATGTAACCTAAAATTAATGAAACAAAATAATTAATTAATTAATGTTGAGTCTTCCATATTCCAGGCTTAGGAGCTCTAATAGTTGTTATTTTACAGGTATGGCTCCAGGTCGACGTCCTCGTCAGGTTTGCGCAGAAGGTGCCCAGAAGGCTGTTCCGGCAGATCGCCGCCGGGTAGAGGTTGACGACGATGACACTTGGAGGAAGACACTCCGAGAGTTTCAGCGCCAGAGTCTACAGAAGTACGAGGGCTCCGTTTCAGATGCAGTCACAGAAGACTGGTTGGAGGAGGTCGAGATAGGCTTCAGTTCGATTCGTGCTCGGAAGGAACACTGGGTGTCCTTGGTTGTGACGATGTTGCGTGGAGCAGCGAGACAGTGGTGGTTCTTGTTCCTCGGGGATCATGAGGAGTCTGCGATCTCATGGGAGGAGTTTCGAGATAGGTTTAGAGTCGAGTTTCTTTCATCGACTGCGAAGGCATCCAGTCGCCAGGAGCTTCTTACCCTTCGACAGGGGAGATCCAGTGTTCGGGAGTTTGGAATCCGTTTCAGGAACCTTCTACGATATGCTTCAGACCTGTTACCAGATGATGAGGCCACGACGAGGCATTTCGAGGAGGCTTTGCGTCCAGAGATCCAGCGCCAGGTCACCCCATTTATGCTGAAGACATATCATGAGGTGTTGGCGAGGGCAGAGGTTGTTGAGAGGACTTTGACCAGGACCGGATCGTCACGAGAGGGGAATCGTCATGATTCCTCACGAAGCAGAGCTGTGGTCCGGGGTTCCCGGTTTTCATGGCAGAAGAGTTTCCGTTCACCTGGGGGTAGGTCCCAGCCCTTCCCATCTCGTTTCTCTAGAGGTAGCAACTCTCAGACCTATGCCAAGGGATCAGGCGCTTTTTTTCTTGTGGTGGACGTGGTCATCAGCAGCGGGAGTGCCCGAATTTTCAGAGCAGTCATCGTGCACCAGGCGCTCCACTCCAGGTTCCTCCGTTGAGGCAGTTCCAGCCGAGGCAGCAGCAGCAGGTTGCACCAGCTTTAGATCACCAGAGGGTAGATGGAGCAGGCAAAGGACAGCCCCATGATGCTCCCCGTCCTCAGAGAGCAGAGCGCGGCCATGGTGGTGGTCGTCATCAGGGTCAGAGAGTCCGTGGAGGTGGTCGTGGTCAGCTTCATGCTCTAGCGTTGCCAGCTCCAGGTGAGCCAGACGTCGTCCGAGGTACCCTTTGCTTGTTTTCTACCTTGGTGTATGCCTTGTTTGATTCAGGGGAGACACACTCCTTTATATCCCCTACCCTTGTCCACGCTTTGGGACTTGAGGTAGAGAGGCTTCCAGTGCCCTTGGCATTGACTACGCCAGTTGGAGGTCGAGCTAGCTTATTTGAAGTATGTAGAGACTGTGAGCTAGTGTTGGGGCAGCACCGCTCTTGGGGAGATTTCCTATGTTTACGAATACAACCATATGATGTCATCCTTGGCATGGATTGGTTGTATTCGGTGCAGGCTATTGTGGATTGCTACAGGAAGAAGGTCATTTTATTTGATGAAGACGGAGAGGAAGTAGTGTTTGTTGGTGAGAGAGATCCTCAGATGAGTCATAGACGAGTTTCATCCTTATCATCCATGATGGCTGGGATGATGCTGAGTTCTTCAGAGGTTCAACAGTTGGCGTTTCCTAGGGTCGTAGAGGAGTACCCTGATGTCTTTCCAGAAGAGGTTGTATCCTTACCCCCTCGACGAGAGATCGAGTTTGGGATCGAGCTACAGCCAGAAGCGTCTCCTATCTCTATGTCTCCGTACAGGATGGCCGCTTCTAAGTTACGAGAGCTACGTATTCAGCTCGATGGTCTGTTGTAGTGTGGTTTTGTTCGGCCAACTGTGTCACCGTGGGGTGCACCAGTTTTGTTTGTGAAAAAGGCTGATGGCAGTTTGCGGTTGTGCGTCGATTATCGTCGCTTAAACAAAGTGACAATAAAGAACCGCTATCCTCTCCCGCGGATTGATGACCTATTCAATCAACTGAAGGGTGCAAGTTGGTTTTCAAAGATCGACTTGCTGTCAGGATATCATCAGATGCGTGTAAAGAATGAGGATATCCCGAAGACTGCTTTCCGCTGTCGTCATGGGCATTATGAGTTTGTTGTAATGCCATTCGGTGTGACAAATGCTCCAGCTGTTTTCATGGGGTTGATGAATGCTGTGTTCCGTGAATTCCTGGACAAGTTTGTTGTGGTTTTCATTGACGACATCCTTGTGTACTCCACATCTGAAGAAGAGCATGCAGAGCATCTACGAGCCGTTTTGGGAGTTCTTCGCCAACATCGGTTGTTTGGGAAGTTGTCCAAGTGTGAGTTCGGGGCTCGAGAAGTTCGTTTCTTGGGACATGTTGTGTCCCAATAGGGAGTAGCTGTGGATCCTTCGAAGATAGAAGCAGTGGTGTCTTGGCCAGCCCCCAAGACCGTGTCAGAGGTGCGAAGTTTCCTTGGTCTCGCAGGCTATTATAGGAGGTTTGTGGATAATTTCTCCCGAGTTGCGACTCCTCTGACAGCTTTGACCAGGAAGGATCAAGCGTTCATATGGACTGATCAGTGTCAGACAGCTTTCGAGTATCTAAAGGAGAAGTTGGTAAGTGCTCCAGTCCTTTGTCTTCCAGCAGAGGGAGTCCAGTTTGATGTTTTATGTGATGCTTCACATCTGGGGCTAGGCTGTGTTCTCATGCAGCAGAGGTCAGTTGTTTCTTATGGGTCTCGGCAGTTGCGTCCCCATGAACGCAACTATGCCACCCATGATCTTGAGTTGGCAGCCGTGGTGTTTGCGCTAAAGTTGTGGAGACATTACCTCATTGGCGAGCACTTTGTGGTTTTCATCGATCATAAGAGTTTGAGGTATGTTTTCTCTCAGCGGGATTTGAACTTGCGGCAGCGTTGGTGGATGGAGTTCTTGCAGGAATATGACTTCGAAATATCGTATACACCTGGGAAGGGAAATTTTGTTGCTGATGGACTGAGCCGAAAGTCACGTAATGATGTGGTGCGTGAATCTGGTGATTCCTGGAGAGGGATGGAAGAGCTAGCAGCTTTGCATCTTGATATGGGAGAAGTTGGGGGAAGAGGTTGTCTTTTCCAGATGACGGTGCAGTCATCCCTGATGCAAAAGGTGGAAGAGTCTCAGTTGGGTGATCTAGAGGTGGAAGTTTTGAGAGACAGAGTCGTTTGTGGAGAGGCCCCTGATGGTTGGTCGGAGGATGAACAACACCGGGTGTTGTATCATGGCAGGCTTTTTGTTCCCTTGGCGATGCGCGAGACGGTTCTCCGAGAGTTCCATAGCTCACCCTTAGCTGTACATCCTGGTGTGACGAAGATGTATCGATCCTTGAGGAGTCAGTTTTGGTGGCCTGGGCTGAAGCGTTCAGTTGCAGAATGTGTGTCTCGATGTTTAGTCTGCCAGAAGGTGAAGGCCGAACACCGTGTTCCTGGTGGTCTTCTCCAGCACTTAGAGATTCCTCAGTGGAAGTGGGAGGACATCTCAATAGACTTTGTTACAGGTTTACCTCGAGATCCGGGAGGACATGATGCTATATGGGCGGTAGTGGATCGTTTAACTAAATCGGCCCACTTCATAGTAATCAAGGAGTCGAGCTCAGTGGAGGTTTTGTCGAGGCAGTATCTGGAGGAGGTGGTGAGGCTTCACGGAGTTCCTAAGACGATCATTTCTGATCGAGACCCTCTTTTTACCTCTAGGGTGTGGAGAGGTCTCCAGCATGCTTTTGGCTCTCAACTATGCCTTAGCACTGCTTTTCATCCTCAAACGGATGGTCAGACAGAGCGAACCATCCAAACTCTTGAAGACATGTTGCGCTCTTGTGTTCTTGATTTTGGAGGTTCATGGGTGAAGCACTTACCTTTGGTAGAGTTCGCTTACAATAATAGTTTTCACTCTACCATCGGCATGGAGCCGTTTGAAGCCTTGTATGGCCGGCCATGCCGTTCTCCGTTGTGCTGGACTGGGGTCGGAGAGTCAGCAATTCTTGGACTAGAACTAGTGCAGAATACGACAGAGATGGTTCAAGTGATTCGTGAGAGGATGAAGACAGCACAAGATCGTCAGAAATCTTATGCTGATCAAAGAAGGAGACCCTTAGAGTTTAATGTTGGGGATCATGTGTTTCTGAAGGTGACTCCCCGTCGTGGGCAGCGAAGGTTTGGTCATGGAAGTAAGCTTTCTCCCCGTTTTGTTGGGCCTTTCGAGGTGTTAGCTCGTGTTGGAGCTGTGGCATATCAAGTAGCACTTCCCCCTCAGATGAGTCGGATACATGATGTTTTCCATGTATCGCAGCTCCGTCGTTATCTTCATGATGAATCTCATGTTATCGATTGGGCAGAGATCGATATTGATGATAATGCAACCTTCGAGGAGCAACCTGTGGAGATCCAAGACCACAAGGAGAAGGTGTTGCGTGGGCGTTCTATTCCTTTAGTTCGTGTCTTGTGGAGACACGGCGGCATGGAGGAGAGTACCTGGGAGCGTGAGTCACAGATACGTTCTCAGTACCCAGAGTTGTTTAATGTTTAACTCCTTTCATGTAATGATGTTTTCTCTGTGGTTGGACCTTTCATGTTTTATTTATGTACCTTTAATGTGATGTTATGTTTGAATTGTTTTTATGGGTTGTTTGTTCTCGGATGTCGTGGTTTTGTTCCTGATTTTGAACAACTCGTGTTGGTTTTCCCCTGAGAGGTATCTTATGGGGTGGTTGTTCGGACCCCTCTTTTCTTCTGGGTTGGTTTTTAATTCTCGAGGACGAGAATGTTTTGAGAGGTATCTAATGTAATGGCCCGGACCTCTCCAGTCCATTACTTTGTGAAATGTTGGTATTGGAGGTGTTCCGGGAGGTCAAGGGGACTTATCCCCAACACTTTGCCAATTTTCCGGTTCTGTGAACAGTGTTTCCAGTTTTATGAACAGTAACAGATCGGTGAGACAAATCAGTTTCACAGGTCGGTGAGAGAGATCAGTTTCACAGATCGGTGAGACAGATCAGTTTCACAGATCGGTGTGACAGATCAGTTTCACAGATCGGTGTGACAGATCAGTTTCACAGATCGGTGTGACAGATCAGTTTCACAGATCAGTTTCACAGATCGGTGTGACAGATCAGTTTCACAGATCGGTGTGACAGATCAGTTTCACAGATCAGTTTCACAGATCTGTGTGACAGATCAGTTTCATGAACAGTAACGGTGGGGGAACAGTGTTTCCAGACTCCTACAGTTTTTCCCCTTTTGACGTTTCCTTTGACGTAAAATACATTTAAAGCCTTATTTTAAGGGCTCTTAAGGCGATTCAAATGCCATAAATCCTATATTAATTATTCCTAAGGCTTGGAATGTTTTACTTGGTCAAACCGCGTGGGTTAATGCGATCCGTTTTTAATGGAGAATTAACCGGATCTTAAACCGTCACCTCGTTAAATCTTAAAAAGGGACGAGATATCATTCTCCCTTGTTCCTTCCCTTTGTTCTTAACTAAGAGGCACTAGAACCTTTCAATCCTTCCCGTAGGAGTTGCACAAACAACCCTTACTCCTTGGATCGTGACCCGCTGTGTGGATAAAGGAGGTCAAGAACTCTTCGAGGTAGGGGATTCATGGCTTCTCTAATTATATATGTGCAATCGTAGAATTAGCATGATTTATTCATTTGGATCACAAATGAAATTGACCTAATTAAATACTTGAACCGGATTAAAAGAATTGGTTGATCGCATACTGTTGCTTTATACCGTGATAACGGTTTTCCTCATGTTTTCCTAGATATAGTGATATCTATGCTTTCATTGATTTATTGTTCGTTCATGATAGAAATTGATAATGAACGTAAAGCCGGAATTAATTGTTAATTAATTGGCTAAAGATAAGGAGACATGTAAATTAATCTGGTTATTGTCGTTGTTGTAGTTGTTCTAATTTGAGGATAATCAAATTAGGGAAGTAAGCTTGGTTATTTAATTGTGATAGCTTACTGATTAGGTATCCATGATTGGAGCCTACGAATAACAAATCTGTTAATTCAATATGGATTAGAGAACAGATTATGTGGGAATTTCAAAAAGGGTTCTGAGTTACCCTCTTGTTTGTTAACGGGCCGAGAGCCCACTTTGTGATGTTTGTTTTCCTGCTGCTTGTGTTGTGATGTGAGCCTGGATGGCTGTTGTGATATGTGGAGGCTTGGAGACTTGTGGTTGTGGCAGCGGATGACGCCTAGTGTGGCGAGATGCATCGGTTTATGCATATGGGTGTCGGGGAGGACACCAAGGGTGATGGTATGAGATGAATGTAATGGTTTGATGTTGGTGGTTTGGTCTGGTTGTTTATCTGCATTACTTTTCCCCACTGCTCAAGGCAGCTGGTCTTGCTTACCCTCTTTCCGTAGGAGGCGAAGACACACGGGGTATGCCACGTGCTTTCCGTGTTTAGCCTCTCGGTGGAGGATGGGTATATGCTCTTTCTATAAGCGGCAAAGACTCGACGGGTAGTATATCTACTCATCGTGTTGAGCCTCCTTTGTGTTTAGAAGCATATGATGTTTTTCTAGAATGCCTGGGAATGTGAAAAAGTAATTCTGTAATGAATGTTTGATTAAATGGTGAAAATCCACGGGGATGGAGATGCTGGAATTTAAAGGTGATGTGAATCTTAAAAAGGAGCAGCTGTTTTTGAAAGTGATGCCATTTCAGTTTAATGTGGAGTTATTCATTCTTAATTAATGTTTAAAGAATTAATTAATGTACAGTGGAACTGATAAATGAGAATGGAGTAATCTAATAAAGCTCTTCAATTGGTTGTGTGCTTATAGGATACCTAGTCTTAGAAGTAGCAGCCTGGAGTCTGAGAGACGTTAGCTGTAGTTGTATCTAAGACTAGGTAATGCCCATAGTGTGGATGTGAGTTACTTATATATTCTGTACTTTTTGTGTTTCTATACGCTACTCCACCCTGTCGGTAAGGGCAACAGACACCCCGGGGATTCTGAGCCCTGGGGGGGTGTTTTCCCCATCATTCTGATTGGAGGTTGAATGGCTGACTACCCCCTTTGGCCCCGCTCTATTCTCTTGGTAGATCTTAGTGCTGGTAGGCACAGTGGTTAGTTTTACCCATATATGTGTGTAGAGGGCTGTAATGGCTTGTGGTTATTTCACACACATATATTCTGGATATAGTATTCTATGGACTACTATAGGTGTAACGTGTATAGGCTGTGATGGCTTGAGGATCCTTACTCGGTGTATGGGCTGTAATGGCTTGAGGTATAATACCCGACGGATGATACACGTTATGCGAGCTGTGGTGGCTCCCGGAAACTACCTGGTAACTTTTGGTTGTGAGGATTGTGTGGAGCTTAGCCCAGGTGTCTGCGGGCAAGCCTTTGTGGTGCACGAGGTGCAGATTTGGGAGATTGACCCATGTTGATACGGGCAAGCCTTTGGAGAGAGATGCACAGGACGTATGTCGTTGGGGCAAAGCGGCAAACCAGTGGGGAAGTAGTAGCGGGGTACCCTTGATATTCTTTATTATATGCTATATTCTTGTATGCGTTACTTGGTGAGAGTAGCCATGGTGAGGTTGGGAACATAATATAGCTGTTTAGGTGACGAGTTAGTTTCACTTGTTGTTCACTGGGCTTTAGCATGCTTTCTTTACTTTTGCACGAGAGTCTTGGGGAGGATCCTACTGAGTATACTGTCATACTCACCCTATGTACATATAAACTGTTTTTCAGGTCACTTGGAGCAGGTTGGAGATCAAGCTGGTTACTACTAGCTTGTGGTTGGAGGAGGAGATGTTGGGCTTGTGGTCGCTGCCATTTTTCTTTCTTTTGGGTACTTTTAGTTTTCCCTTTCAGTTGTAGTACTTTTGCATGACATTTCATATATGTACTTGGTTTCCTTTTTATATTTCAGTTATGAGTTGGAGTTGGTTGGAGTCTATTCTATCTCTCTCTTCTGCATGTGTTCTCTTAGAGGGTAATGCCTCCCTTTTGTGTGTGTATTATACCCTCGGTGCTAGTCGCCAACCCGGGGCCTACTGGAGGCGGGACTCGGGGGTCACTATCTCCCTTTTCACATTGCCGGCCCAGGAGGGGTACACTTTGTGGGGAGGGGGTCGTGACACACGTTCTACCATATTGTAATTAAGATGACATTCAAACCTTTACTACTAGAATTATTCAAGGTGATTTTTTGATAAATTACATAGATCACGTGAAATAATCTAATTTTATGAATGAAAAAAAATATCCCCACCCCTTTATGAGTTGTTAATAACACACTTTTTCAGATGGTAATTTGGTGGTAGTAATAATTTCTTTGATGTGGTTGGCTGTAATATGTGTGAGTGTGTGTAAATAAAAATATATAAATAAAAATATTGTGGAGTGTGTGTGCTGAATAAATGAAGAAACAAATTGATAAATGAACCATCATGTTCAAATAATGAAGAATGAATTTCTAAAATCAAGTCATATGTATAAATGTATTACTAGGAAATTTTATACTTTTTAATTCCATAATTTCATGTGGCGTAAAGTGATAAAAATTTAATTTTTAACAATAGAAAATCCCACAACTCCAAATCATGTTGAAATTTTAACAAATTTTTGAATTTGTAAATATTATGAATTTCTCCTTATCATTATTGAAAAACATACACATGTAAAAGTAATTTTTTTTGCATGGGGGAATAATTAAAGAATTTTTTTATTAGGCATAATATTTTATAATGTTTTTTGGGACTAAATTAAAAAGAAATACTCTTGAAGTGTATTGTTTTACTCATATTGATGTAAATAATGAGGTTTTGGAAAAAAAATTGTATTTATTTTATATTTTAGAGTAATATTTTAATTTATTGGGATTGATTAATTTAATTGTTTGTTGAAATACCAATTTTATTTTAGGGAAATGTTATCAAACCCAAAATTTTTTATTTCATTTTATAAATAAATGTTTAGTTAATAAAATTTTTATATTACTTTATGTAACTTAAAATTGTAATTATGTTTTATATAAATATAAATACAGGTTTACATGGGATAATTGTATTAAGAAATTAATTATTTGAATTAAACCATTTATATATTTATATATTTTTTTATATACTTCTATTGTCTATTATATAATAATAATAATAAAAAAAATAATGATAAATATATAAATAAATAAACAGATATATATTAATAAGTATTTTCTAGTTAATAAATATTTATGTTTTCCTAATTTGTTATTAATTATTATTACATTATATATATAAACTAATTTTTATATATATTTTCATTCCAACCAATATTATTTTTATGTTATTTTAAATTAGTTTTTTTAAATTTCTTTGTTCTCTATCTTTATCTTTGGAAGTCAACTTGATTTGGGAGATATGATACCTATCCATGAAATATAAACCATCATGATGATGAATACCATTAATAGAATGGGTAATTAGTGGTGAATGGATCAACAAATTTTCAGGAGCAGAATCTATATCGTCAATTAAACTCTCTATGGGGGAAGAGGAAGGTCAAGGTGATGGAGAGATCACCTTACTCTACTTATGATTACATGATTTTAATTTATTTCCTTTAACAATGTTTTAATAATCAATTCAAAAAAAAAATCCTTTTATAAATGATAAAATAATTAAATAATAAAGGTATTCTTTTTTAGTGAATATTTTATGTTTGATACAATTTTAACCCATATCATCATTTTATTCAGTATTAATAAATGCTAAATTTATCATGGATAGTAATAGCTCTTATTAGATATTTATATATTTTTTATGGTGACATATATATATATATATATATATATATATTTCAACGCTAATTTGTTACTTTAATGTTTACATGAATTAATTGAATGAGGTTCGAAATTTTTATAAATTATAATTTAATTGTCTATATATTATTTTTATTATTTTTATTTATATATTCCATATATATATATTTTTTTGGTTTGGATTTTCTATGTAACTTAGAATAAAATTAATATTATTTGAATTTAACATTGTCCGATATACACATATATGTATTGGGTTCACTTACTCAAACATGTACATTATATCATTAGACATGCATGCCGACACACACAAAATTTATATGCGATTAAAGATAGTCAATTGTGTAAATAAAAAAATGGAAAAAATGAAAAGAGTCTACTGTATATATGAATTTAGAATATATACTTATATTTAGAATTTTGTAATTTTATAATTATAATTTTTATATATTTTTATATAAAAAAAATTTAATTAATATTTTTATTTAGGTAATTTGTAAGTACTATATATTTAGAAACATATTTCATATAAACAATTTTTTTATTAAAACAATATTACATTTTCATAATAAATAACAAATATAATAAAATATTTAATAAATTAAATAAATTATATTTTTTTTAATTATATTTTAAAACTTATTATATTTTTAATAGAATCAATAGAATGTATAAAAATGTTGTGAATAATTATAGTATATAAATATGATTTAAATTTAAAATAAATTTAAATATAATTATTAAGTATATTAAATTTAATTTTATATTTTATTAGTTAATAATATATTATTTTAAAAAACTTTTATATTTTTCATGTGATTGATAGAAAACATATTAGGTGTTTTACATTTACAGTATATATATATATATATATATATATATATGCAGTTGTGGTGGAGCCTGAGTGGAAAACCCTATAATCCAACATACAAATGTCTTTGGCTTGAATTCAAACAAGCCCCATGTGGGGCTTACGTTGTAAATGTTGATGCAGACATGAAGTGTCCAGGAAGTGATGTAGGCATGATGTAGGAATGACAATACACTAGGCCTATATGAAATGTTCATGGGCCACCGCAATTTATCATTATAAGTTATATAATGGGTCTCCCTATACACTGATAGAATGATGTATTTGAATTCATAAAAAGGCTTTATCTAGAACTATTAAAAATATGTCACACACACACACACACATTCCTAAAATAATAATACTTGAGTATTATTTTCAATATAAATGACAATAAATTTAATATGAATCAGTAATATGTTCAGTAAAACCCAATCACAATTGAACCATCGTTATAAATATTTTTATATAGAAATTTACTTTTTTATATAATTAAATATCTATTAATTTTTATAAAAAATAATTTCATAAATATATTAGAAAAAATATTTTAACATAGTTTGAAATTATTAAATTTATATATAACCAAATTATATACATTTATATGCCATGATATACAGATTAATAGTACTCATTACATCCCTCCACCTCCAAGAGATACTTTTTCAAATACTAGAGGACCCTTGGGGGATGAATGACATTGTCAGGGAGATATGCATTAAGACAATAAAAAGAAGAAGTAGGCAGGCAGTAACACATAGAGCGATGCTAATTCAATGAAAATCCATTTTAGCAAAAAAATAGTCAACGTCTTGGGCTATGTATTGTGATTTCCCGTCACTAATTATTTTTGTCATGTAACAGAATCCCCCTCAACAATATTAATAATTGGTTCTTCATTTTTTAATAAAAGGGGCTTCATCAACAAAAATTTTAAATATTTAATACATTTATTTTTATAGTGAATTATTGTAAATAAATTCTATTTATATGAGTTTTTATATATTTTTTCATTAATTTATTATTATTTTTATTGTGAAAAATATACACACATTATTATTAATATTATTTTCTAAGGATAATTGAACACATTTAATGATATATAATAATTATTAATGTTTTTATATAGTTAATATATTATAAAAATAGTCTACATTTTTATTACTAATTAATTATATATTTGTTTATGTTGTAATGATTACGTATATAAAAATATGTTTATTTATTAACTACATATTAAAAAATATAAATTTTTTTTTGTATAATTGTAATTTATCTTTTCGAATGAACACATGTATTTATTTTTTAATATAATTAAGAATTTATACAAATAATGCTATATTTTATAAATATTAAATATATTATATAAATATAAATATTTTATATTTTTTAATATGTAGTTAATAAATAATCGTATTTTTATATATGTAATCATTGCAACATAAACATATATATAATGAATTAGTAATAAATATTTATATATATAGTAGAAATTGAAACACTTTTTAAATTAAATGAAAAAAATATTTGTTTAAATATTAAATTTTATAATAAATAATATCTTCTAAAAACATGTCTAATTTTATATTTTTTATTTAGTAGATAAAAATTTTATATTATTACATTGTAATTAATATATATTATCTTAATATAATTATTATTAAGTATAATTTTAATGGAAGGAGTAATTGGAGAAATTATTCCAAGGTGATAGTAGTTGAATTGCAGTAGCTCACCTAAGGAGTGTGAATCTTCATTTATATATTGTGATTCATTATCTTTATTGGTCAATCCTGTCTCCTCAACTATAGTTAATGGGAGGCACAAAGGAGGTTTGTAAGGGGTTTTTTCCTACCTTGGTTTCTCTGGGAGCTCATTTTCCCCACTCAGAAATCAGATTTAATAGAAAATAATCGAAAAAGGATTTATATAACTTGTTTCATCCTAGGATGTTGCTATTTCATAGAGGATAGATCAATGTAAGCATTCTGTTATTTTATGTGTTCTATTATCAAAGTGAATGAATCCATTGAAGGTAGTTGATTTGGTTTCTTGATCAGTTAGTATCTAGGGGTTTTTGGAATTCAATTTCATTTTATTAGGTTGTGGTTTCATCAAACATATGTTACCTACTAAAAATTGAAGATAACATCATGGGTAGAGGGTTTGGTCAACCATTAACCAGGTTCTATGAGATACCATAAAAATAAATTGAACCTAAATATTAAGGACTTCAAGGATACCTATACACATATCTATGTAAAAATCTATAGTCTTAATTAGTTTTTTTTTGGAATTCAGAAATCCTTTCTGATATCTCATTTGTGATTGGTATTTTGATTAGGTTGGATAGTCCTATAGGGATGGTTATCTAAGGAAATTTATCTTATTATCTAGTTGAGTTTTATTTGAGAAAATATGTTAATTGATATGGTGTTTCTTTCTATACAAAATGATGTAATAATCCTCAAAATTGAATATGTGAGAACTCATCCATTTTGGGATGTTGGTCGAATCATGGGACATGATAAATCCTCTTGTATGGATGAACAAGATGCCGATGAATGACAAAAATTTGGAAATTATGTTTCATTTAAGGATGCTCAATATAGAGGCCCTAATGATAACACTTTTTTGTGATGATACTGATGATATTCACATATATAAAGAATATGAAGCATCAGATTATGTGGATGTTAACTACCAGCATGACCAATCAATGAATTATTCAAGGAATAGAAAAGGGAATGTGAAAATTTATGTATCCACTTATAAGGAAACCATGTCGATAATTTCACATACCTATTAACATAGTTTTGGTATGTCTTCACCAGTAAAGAGGATTGAAACGATGCATAATCCTATTAAAAAAGCATGTTCTTTATCTCTTATTGATCAATATATGGATTCCTCTGGTGTTACTTTAAATCACAATGATTCTCTGGTTTTTATTATTATACTTTCTTTATATTTTAAATAAAATAAATGTTTCTATTGGGGAGAAACCACCCCGGAATAAATATAAATCTTCAAATAAAACTATATTTATCGATGATGGCTATAGTGTGGAAGCTGGGAGTTAGTATACATTTGAACATTTATATTGAAGGGATCTCCAAACCCAACATACTAAAACCTATAGAGTGGATTTTGAAGAGGATGGTAATAATAATTATTCAAAATTACTGTCTTATTCTAGATTTATCCTTAGTGGAATGAAAACACAAGTTAAAAGGGGGATCGATTTAGCGCATGTACATTGGACCAGCCACTCTCCTGCCATAACCATGGACATGGGATGGGTGGTTGTTGAAGGGGATGGTACAATTTAGTATCATTGTAAACACATATATGGTACTTTCATGAATCATCGTGGAATTCATAATCGTGGAGGCTCACCAATACATATTTCTTTTGATTATGATTTGAATATTTTAAAGGAAAAAGGACAGTGTATGTTTTTGTTTCTCTATCTACATCCTCTTATATTGTTCAACCTGTGATGGGTCAATTTTTTTCGAATTTCAGTACACATTAATCCTTTGATTTACATGCATCTAGTACTAGGGAAATGGATAGTCAGGGTAGTGTTAATACATTTGATAATAAAGATAAAGCATCAGTCATAGATAATGGGATTCTAGATTATGTAGGTGGACCATGACTAATGTTGAAATCATGGATATGAGGTCAACATCTTCATAAAAGCGGTGGACGTTCATCGAACAGTAGCATGAGCACTCGATTTTTAGTGATGTAATTTTATGGTTTTTAATTTTATTTGGATATGGATATTTTTGGACTGTATATTCCCCTGTTGCGTGATTTTTTTCTTATTTATTTATTAAAAGGTTCCTTTGAGCCTCAACCTTTTAATTTTTCTTAAATATAGCGGATTTTAATTTTAATACAAAATAGTAATGTATTGGAAAGAATCCTCTATAATTTGAATCGTATTTATTAATAATTTCAACAAGATGTACACATTGTTATAATATTAAATATTTATACATTTTTTTAAATAATAGAAGTTTTTAAATATTATAATATATATTTGACAAAAAATATATACATTTTTAAACCTAATAATTTATTTCAAATCATTTTCAGTTAAATTTAATTTTTAATATTCTTAAATCCATTTATATATTAATATATAGAAAAAACATTAACACATTTATATACTTAATATTAATTATTAACTAATATATGCACATTCAAATATAATAAATAAATATTAATTTTTTATATAATTAATAGTATATACAAAATTTAATTATTCTTTTATTTTTTATGATTGGTATTATATTTTTATGTATAATTATAACAAAATTTTAATATTACAATAATTTATATAATTAATGATACAATAAAAAAATATTTCGTCATGTATATAAATAATAATAATTCCAATTACAATTAATAACTTTTAAATGTAGTAAATTAGTAACTATTTTTTATATAAATCAGTATAATATATACATATATATAAATAATGAGTGCTAATAAAATATCAATATATAAAGAACATAATTCTATCTAAATATAATCATTACCAATAATACTTTTTATTTATTAGTTTTATAATTAAAAATATATAAAAATAGTAATAATTTTATTTTTTTCCTTTAGTAAATAAAAAATATTATATTATTACATACATAATATATTTGGTAAACATTGTTGGATAGGGTTTTTTATTTGAGTTATAGGGTTTAGTTTTTTTGATAAATAGGTATATATGGAATTTAAACGCTAAATGAACTAGCAGTTCTGGGTTTTACACAAAAAGTGATAGTTCACCTAGCGATTTGGTGGCATTTCACAAAATGCCACCTCAGGTGGCATTTTTATCCCCCCACAACATTCTTATATATTATATATATATCTACATATATATATATATATGTTGATATTTGAAAATATATATTTATATAGATAAATGTATATTCATAAATTTATATTATTAATTATATTTAAAAATAAATATATATTTATAACTATATAATAATAAATTTTGTTATAAATAAAATTATAAATAATTTCATAATTTAAATATATATTTATTCAAATATATATATATATATATATATATATTAGAAATAAATTTAAAATTAATAATTTTTAAATGTATATTAAATTATATAATTGTAAATATATTTATAATTTCATTATATGTTGATATAAATTATTATAATTATAGGTATAATTTTATATAGATATTATTTGAAAAATTTATTTGAAATTTATTTATAAAGAAATATTTATGAATATGTAAATATAAATATATTATTAAAAATAGTAGTATTAATATATAATTACAAATAAATTCAATATATATATATACAAATAAATTTATAATTTATAAAATTCATATTATTAATAATTAATCAAATGATATTTAATTAATAATATAATTACTATACTTAAAAATTAAAAATAAATAAAAAACTAAATATAATTTTAAATCGATATAAATTTCTATAATTATAGATCAATATTTATATAATTATTATATATTTAAATAATTGGAAATACATATCAAAAAATTTTAATATAAATTAATATAATTACAATAAAGATACATTTAAATTTATTTTGATAATTACTAAAATATAATTATTATGTTAATAAATTTATTAAAATTTTAAAATTATTTAAATATATTATTTTTAATATATAATAATATATATATTTTGAATAATCTTATTTATATTTATTTATAATTATTAATATACAATTATATATATCAAAATTAAAAACATTTAATAATAATAACTGAATTAATAATATTTCATAACAATTATATTAATAATATAATAATTAATATTAAATGTTTCCATAATTTATGTAAAATTTATATTTAATATTATAAAACAATATTTTGTTTTTCATGTAAACTAATTTTTGATTACTATACTTTTTATTTTCTTTTCATTATTCAATATTTTGTTACATGTTTAGTCAGTGTAAAAACGATATTTGAGATTATGGTTATTCTATATATTTTATACATATTTAATGCCACATTCATGAAACATAATAATGATACAACTATGTGTCTTTGAATTTTTATAAAATATAATGTATAAATAAATTAGATGAAAATGTAAATACTGACCAAATATATAAAAAATTATTGAAAAATGAAAATCATTATAAAATGAATGTTTATAAAAAATAACATTAATAGCCTCAAATATCATTATATCAAAACATAACAGCTGTATATAATTTATTTTACATTTCCTTGTCTAGTCGAAATGAGATCTATAGAAAAAGAATAAATCAACATTGAATGTATAGATTCTATTTATAATCATGAAAGGAATTTCATAATAATTTATAAGTAAAAATGTTATGTTATCAGAACGATTAAAATTTATAAACTATAAATAATATCTATGTGAAACATACAACTATGTGGTGTTTGTGGTTATTTTTTAATAGTTCGTGTAAATTAGTTTTTCATATCTATTTTTTTAAATTTCTATTTATTTTTCTAAAAAATATTAATTATCTCAATAAATCGGGTTTTTATTGTATACAATGCGACATCAAAATTCATCAATGTTAATGACCCTCAATACCACAAATCTGACATATCAACTTGACGCCCACTCCGTGTTTGACACATATGTTGCTCTGTTTTCATAGATATATGTATGATTTCTTCCTCTTGTGGTGTTGTGGGTTCATCCTTATGTTATTGTTTAGAGGACTAGCCAACCTCATAGGTGGTGGACTTCCTAACATCATATGTGGATTCTTATGCCCCCGGAAGCTCCTAAATATGTTAGGAGAGTGATATCAAATAATTCATCATCATTAAGAGTGGGGGCCACCATAAGTTATGTTACCACGCCCAGGTCGTTTTACATCATAGTTAGCTAAGATAGAGACACTGTATGTGGCACAAACACATCTCCTTGTTGAACCATATCCTCAATCGATTGTGCAGTTTCATCACTCTATGGTGTTGTAGCATACACAGGAGCCCATATCTGACATCTGCACACTCTCCTCTTCCCACAATGATTTCCTCATCTCTATTATCTTATAGGTAGTACCAGTGGGGGTACACCATCTTCCGCTAGAATAGCAGGTACATCATCATCCACATGAGCCTCAGTTAGAGCATATAGACTAAGATATAATGTTTTCTTCTCATCATAATCACTCTCATAGAAGAAATGGAAAAGATCTCTAAGAGCCACCAAAACTGGATGAACTAAATCCCACTTAAGAAATTACTCCTCTTGAGTAATGTGATATATACAAGATGATCAAGGCCATATGACTAGAAATGAAATTAAATTCAAATTAATACGAAACATGAGGTAAGAAAATATAATAAATCTTAGTTAACAATCAAACTGTCGAACTCCATTCCGTTGATTTCTGAGGTACATGTTAATGTGATGTTAGAAAAAATCTTCATAACCCCCCTTAACATATAACTGATAGTGTTTTGTGCGATATCCATATGGAGTGATATTGTTTTGGTCACTCATGTCCAAATAGTCCATATTCTATGAATCAAAATGATGGTAGTCTATCGTTTGTATACCATTATGCGTGATGGAATATAACCCATCAACCTATCATTGTTCCATAGGGATATGTTGTATATTTTAAAACTTTAGAATGAATCATCCTGACTGATGCAACTCAATGATGAGGAAGTTGAGGAGTGGATCCACTTCACTAAGTAATCCAATCATATTTTTGCAATATAGTTTCAATGATGCATAGAAAAACTTGTATACGGGGTCCAAGAAACATTAAATGAAATCTAAAAAATGAATTCATAAATTATAATGATAATTTTATTATGATAAAATTGAAATATCTCAAAAAATAAATAAACAAATTAATGTTTAACATACATCATCTAGTGGTACAGAGTCATATATCTATAAAAAGTCATGCACACTTTTTATCGGAATGCATGCATAACATTGCGTCGTACTCCACCTAGTTAAAAAGATATAATATATGGTATTTTTTAAAAATAAATTAATAAATTTACTAAATAACTCACCGTAGTGATGTAAACCTATAAGTATCCCTAATTAAAATCCCAATATATGTCATATGTAATAGGTGCTACCACTATATATGCAATGCATTGAAAACCATCCCAAACCCATGTCTATACAAAAAATATAAAACATATTATATAATGATCATTAGATTTATAACTAGTACAAATACATCTATATAAATGTTATATTTCAACGAAACCCCAACTATATCTACCCATATAGTCAAGATCCTCATGTAGTTGTAGGTACATCATGTGTACAAAGTTGGTGGAGTAGTCCCACACACAATATACCTTTGATCAATCACATAATATATGCACATGTGTTATTAATTTGAGTACCCTTATCTATATCATCTAGAATTATGGTGAAATGCTCCTCAAGCTGCCCCATGTGCAAGTTGGAACTTTGGAGGACATGTCGTATTTCTACGATGTCATCTCCAAGTAGATTGTGTATCATGACAAACTTTTTTCCAATTTCAAAAACTATAACTTCCTATAGGTGGATGGGTACACCAATTATATAGGAAACATCCTCTAATGTAATTAACACCCCCCCATAGGGAGTTGAAATGTGTGTGTCAATTTTCACCATCTTTCAACCTATGCAATAATCAAGTGATGATCAATGGTCTTGAAGACGTACATGGAGACTTTATAAAAACATTAATGTCAGAGGAATGAAAAAATGGATGATGGAGGTGCATCATGATGATAATGATATGCTTTCGAATCAACAAGATTTCTAATAAATATCACACCAACATGTTGTTTGTCGCATATGATTGTAGGGAAGATAATAGATACTGCTACATCTGAATGTATGAATAGTATAACCTTTATTTCGATAGCTATTTATCAAATACATATTTTTATGATTTTCAGTGAAATATATTTTAGGATTATTTTTTCCTTTTAGTAAAGATGACGTATGTTCTTCAAAATTAACTCATATGTACTTTTCCATGGCATTATTTTTAAGTGAAATTCATGCTTGTTGATAAAAGGGGATATATTCTTGATGAGAACTATAGAGAAACAAATTCATGCAACTGTAAAATGGTTTCAAAATTGATAAAGGGTTTTCAAATATTTAAATAATAGATTTCCGACTAAACTATTGAGAATATATTTTAAAGGTCAAACTATATTAATTTAATTTTCATGTTAATTAGATATGTGTATAAATTCTGGGATTCTGTTTTAAATTATTTTAACACAGATTTTAATTTTGAAACATTATTCAACACCTTCCTGACTATTATACTCCAAAAAAAATATAAATAATTAAAGTAAAAATTACATGTGAAAACTAGTATATAAACTGATATAGTGCATGAATCCTTTCAACTATAATATTATTTCTCTCTGTGCTTGGGAAAACATGTCATCATGGGACCTTCCTAGGTTCATAAGTTTCATATTTTTATAGGTTCCTACCCACTGGTCCAATCCTTCTCATTCTAAAAATAATTAGACTTTGGCCACCTTATTGGTTGTATCCTAGTCAGGTTTGGTAGAAGCATGGGTGTCCAATTATATAGAAATATTATTGATATTCCCCAACAAGAATCCACGAAGAACTGTAGCATTAATTAATAATCTCTAGTCAATATATTGGATCAATTAAATTGTACAAAGATAAGTTTATGGAAGTGTGGACTGTGATCATATGCCTCCAAGTATATTGTAATGCTTTAATGACTCAACATTCATAGTAATACTTCTCTAGTAAAGTGTCTCACACATGACAACATGTACTATCCATAACATTGTAGTGCATAGTGACCGGAAATATTGTCTCTACATAATCAAAATTAAGTGACTCGAAATGTTTTAGCATACTAATGAACTCTCTCTATATCACACTAGGAATGGGGTCCATATTACATCCCTCTATTCAACACTATTAAACCTACCATCCTTGTTCCATAACATACATTACTTCTCGATTGAAGGTACATTGAACAAAAACTATAATTTATATTTAAACCATTATACTAATATTATAAAATAACTATAACTCTTTTAATAATTATAAAATCAATTATTAAATAATTACCAGTGATTTATAATTTTTGGACACTCATGAAAACTATATTTATACATTCTATGATGTTTTTCATTATATTTCCATATCTCCTCTCATCATCACATTCTAATGAAAATTTATTCTTTTCAATTCGCATCATGTAATAAAAATCATTGCGATTAGATCTGTGAATATCATAGAGATGATCCTCCACACATTATTGTGGAGGCTTATATTCTAACAAACAATAACTAATCTAAACACATATGAAAACAAATATGAAATTTATTTTTATACACAAAAGTATATTCATACAATTTATTATTATTTATTTCATCATGGACTCATCCTTCAAATTATTTTTTAGAGTGATAGAAATATATTGTATACAGTAATTGTAACCCCCCCAATATTCCACAATACGCTTCACTTTGAAAAATATAATAGCGTGTGTTGTACGTAACTTCGAAGTCCTAACACACCACGACCAATCAAACTAGCCATTATGAATTGTAATACTCACTTTTTTGAATTTTATAAATTTCAACTTTAAAATGGACTTCATTTTTGGATTTGGAATATATTAATTAGCTTCGGGTAAGTTTTTTTATTTTTCTAAAAACATTAAATTTTTTATGAATAGTGAAAATACTAAATTTTAATTAAAAACAAATTTTTTAATCGAAATAAATTATAGTAGTAAATTATACATTTTAATGGGTTTTAATTATAATTAGATTATATTTTTATCATTTAATATAATATAAGTCATTGGATATAATCTCACAATTAAACTAGACATAAACAAGTGTCAGTATTTTGCTAGTTATTATTTCATAAAAACACGCTTTTTGTTTTGACAACGGGAATTAATTTTAAATTTATTTCTGAAACTTCTCTGTTTTGAATTTGGAAAAATGGATTCCATATTTGGAACCAGGAGGTCCAAATTGTGTAAATATGTAACTTTTAGTTTTAAACATTATGAATATTTAGTTTAGTAAATATTTTATTTACCGTGGTTAAAGGTGTAAATTCAGTAAATAAGGTAAGAAAATAATATTATAATAATATTAAATTACCCTAACACATGTACTAACCCAATTTTCTGATATATTTACGACCATGGGCTTCCTTGGGACTATTTCAGGACCCCAAAGAGCCACTTTGGAGTGACAATGACATTTTATATTAAATAATCTAAAGTAATGACAAAAATAACAAAAGAAAATATATTTTAGTAAAACAATTATTATATGAGGATATATAATTGATCTATTAGAATATAAATTTTCATTATAAAGATAAAATTATTTTATACCTCAGGATATTTTATTAATAATTATTAGATATGAGATAAATATTTTTATATATGACTCAATAATGATGCAATATTTTCCTTCTTAATGAAACAATCAAATAAAAGATATTATAATTACTAAAAAAATATAATTTGAAAGTTTTGATGCCATACACAAATTTTTATAGGTGAATATGACATGTTAGGGTTGATTAAATGTATTTAGTTTCAAGTAAGAAAGTTGTTAGGACTTTAACAAAAATCAATTATTAAATAATTTCAAAACTGACATAAATGAGTTTTTTAAAAAAATACAATATTATTGGTTGATATAATAATCCTAAAAATATATGGATCATCCAAAAAAACTTATATGATGATATTTTTAACACCAATGAACCACTTAGGGTTCTCGGTTAAGTTTATAGTTTTTTTATTAGCCATATTATATAAAAATACAAAGATACATGGTAAATGTCAATCAATTAATCTAAGAGTTAAATCTAAAATAAAATGTTAATATAGTTACCCAAACATGTCTAAAACCTATTTTTTGGGAGGTTTTACACCCATCCACACCTTATACTTTAAATAATTCTTTTTGAAGCCATTATAAACAGAAAAATATTATATTATAAAATAATATTTCTTGCATTTCCTAAGGTTCCCTCCGCCCTCTTATAAAAGAGAACTTTCTATTCTCTCTAATTCAAACATTCATATCAATTTTTATCGTCCAAACCCTCACCAAATACCCTCTATACTTTCCTCCCTTCATCCTAGAGGCCTTCCATCAGTCAGAAATCCTAACTAAGGAGCCCATTTGATCAAATCAAAAGGAAGAACTCGAAAGAGAGGTAAATATCTCACCTCCTATTTCACATTTTCTTCTTCATCCACTTCTTCTTTCCTTGTTGTTTCCATTATAAAAGAATAAATTCAGTATTTTAAATATAATGTGATGTTATTATAAATATGTTTCAACCATATTCATTATTATGTCTATCCTTTGAATGACATTTCACCATACGTGCGTACGGACGGCTTACAATCTCCACGTCGTGGTGTAATTGTTATTCAGTACATTATTATTTAAATGGGATTAATAATGATATATAAATGATGTAAATATTAAATATAACGTGATAATGATTCTTTATATTTGATATAAAATCTAATTATATATTATTTTAATATCAAAAAATGATATTGTCGCTCATGCGTATGTACGGATTACACTCTCCATGAACATGATGAGATTCATTCCCCATCATATCCATTCAAGGAAAATTTTCATATGATGATTAAAAATAATTTTTAAATACATAATATCATTATAAATATGAATAAGATACATCTTATCCATAAGAAACATTATTTCTCTAATAAATCATACAAAGGAAAAGAAATCAGTTAACACCCGAAACGACGATAATACTAGAATATTATTAACAAAGAAATAATAAAAGATCATATACGATATCATATTAATGTATATGATTCTTTTATAATTTAATAACAATTATTTTACCATTATATAAGAGGTTAACCAACCCTCGGACAAAGATAAGTACAATGTTAGGGCTAATTTCACAATCTTTTTATTATCTGAGGTTGTTTTTATGTAAGTATCTACTAGGACATCATTATCATCCACATATGTGTTTTATTAAAAATGTATTTCAAAACATTTTTACTATTTATTAAACTACGGTATAAAGTGCCTTATACCCTTTCTTTACTTTATATAAGATTTTTATAATGGAATCCTGCCATTGTTTTCCAAACAAGGTACTTTATGACCTTTTCGAAAAAATTAAGGTAAGAATGTTTTGTTAACATATATGATGGGTGCAGCTATATTCCTCCATTATAACATCATCAAAGCTCCGATTACATGGTTCAGGGGATATTTTCAAAATAAATGTTCTCTTTTATAATTATGTTCCTTTAAATTATTTCAAAAAAATAATGAGATATTTCTCTCAAAAAGTGTTGAATTCATCTATCACAACATCCTTTAATGGATATTAACCTTGTTTGAAGTTGATTTATTATGAAAAAAATATTCCATTTTCTATTGATTGTTTTTTAATATGTTTGAATATGGATGTGTTATTTTTCTACCATTCATGGTTTATGGATTATGTATTGACATTTTTTATGCTACTTTTAATATGAATGTTTATGTTATGTTTAAAAAATTTCATATGAGGAATGCATTGGACATAGTAAGTCACTGGTGGAGCCCGCTATAGCTCTTCGATGCATCGGTAAGTCTCATGTGACAAACTAGTGTCTTCCCAGAAGGCCTTGAAAAAATATTATTTGTAGTCTTGGCACAAGGCCATGACTATGTGGTTATGAAGTCAGGTATTATGCATTCCATCATTATGAAAGTGGCGATGGATATTTCATGTGATTATTAGACTTGTAGATTATCCATGTGAGAAAGTAAATGGCATCATTTTGAATTATATTTTCCGTATTATGACCATTTTTTTGTTGAAAAGGCTTTTGTTTTAGTTCCATACATTGAATTAAATGTTTATGTTTATTTATGAAAGTTTCCACTATATTGTTATCCTTACGTAACATCTGAGCTCACCCATTTCAATTTTTTCCCAGGATGTGAAGAAGAATATTATGACTAAACTGTTGGGATAGTCTATGGGATCTCATTGATTTCAATGGAAACAATTTTGTTGTAGTTTTCCATTTTATGATGTAATGTAAACCTTATGAATGCATCTAGTACTTTCAAGGCTAATAAACCGATCAGTCATTCAAGACATGATCTTTTCTGATCATGCTAATGATACATAATAATGTACCGGCTCTATTATTCAGGGGTTAAGGCGTTACTATTGGTATGTAGAGACCCGAATATTGATGTACATAGAAATTACATTAAGTTTTCAGAATACTTAGTACATAACAAAAACAGACACACAAGGACCATAATAGTTTAGTGTCGTTTGAAACTTGGAACGTAATTTTCTAATCATGGTGAAAGATCTTTAACGTCTCCCATAACGATCTTCCCCTTTTTTTATTACCTAAAACCTTTCTTTATATCCTGGGGAAAGGAAAAAATAAAATGGGTCAGCTCAAATTCCTAGTAAGGGTAAACATAGAGAACATAAAACAATCCATAAACATTTGAATGCAAAAACATGAACATAAAATCTAAACATCAAAATCATGAGCAAAGACATGAATCTTGGAAGTACATAAGGCATATATCATAGGGGAACATCAATCATGATAAAATAGAATCTGTATAAAACATGTAATTGTTGAAACCATTCAGAACATGTTATGATTTCCATAGTAGCCAAAGCATTGCTGCCAAGACCATCTTAGTGGAAAAAGTCCCTTTCTGAATCGAGTTCACTCCTCATTTCAGTCCTGTAAAACTGAACCTGATTAACTAAATGTTCTATCCATGTCTATCTCATTAGATATAAATATTTACCCAATGCATTAGAGGGAGATATAGTTCCCACCCATCTCATAATGAAATCATTCTTACTTGTGCCACAACATAAACATAAATCATTCATCATAACCCAACGAATAAAATGGGGTTCATAAACATCATTCCATGATCACATGATCCATATAAAAGAAATGGATAATATTTAACAATAAGAAAAGTTAAACCATGTAAATAATAGAGACATTATACTTGAAACATACACATATGAAATAATTTCATCATAGATGGGAAATGGTTTTCATAAAACACTTGAAATGAATTCTTGAGGAAAATATCCTTTCTTCTTCAAATTCATTTTCTTTTCAGAAAATGTCATGAAATTTTAAAAGAAAAGGGTTTCGTTGAAAATAATAATACAGGAAGAATTATGAAAATGAGGGATTATAAAACCATAAAAATCTATTTGTGCCATATAAGTTAAAAAGACATTCTTCTCTTACGTTTGCCAGAAAAGTCAAAAAAGTACCTCGTAACGTAAACAAAAGAAAGATTCCTTACATAACATGAAGTAAAATTCAAAAATGTGTAAAAAGGAATTTAAACATACATGATTTTTTTTTTATAAAACATGGAAATAGATGATAGAAATAACCCCAGTAAATACTTACGAATAAACAATCTAGGATAAGAACGAGATTTGAATGGTTATCCCTAACCGTCGGTCACATATACTTCGTATGGATCCGAATATCCTGTATATTGATTTATATAATTTCATTGACATATTGAATAATCATATTCATTTTTATTATATCATATATGTTTCACTTATGACTTTATATTACTCGTTCTTTTGCAAATTCCATGTAAAAGCAGTGTTTTTGGTAAAATCATTTCATTTATCGTATGTGTTTCGACTTGTCGTTCTTGATATTATTAATTATATCCTGATTTATATAATACCAGAATGTAAAACATGATTTATATATAATATATATTCATCATGTACATATATATTATAGATCGATAAAAGGAACGAAATACATCGTTCATGGAGACGGTAGGCCATACGTACGCATGAACGTTGTTTTCGTTTCCTTATTGAATTGAATGAAACTAAATAGATGACATACATATATATATACATAAATACAGTAGAATTTTTTTGTATTATATTTCTTTATTATTCATTATATATATTTATAATCATTCTTGAATGGTTAATCATGGAAAATGAATCTCATCGCATTTGTGGAGACGGTAGTCCGTACGTACGCTCGAGCGATGATATCATTCCCATGATCATGGAATTGTATTGGAGTATATGTATAATATTTCAGAATCAATATCACTTTACAATAATCATATATAGTTATTATTTACACCATTATACTCATCCAAGTAAGGTGGTGGTGGAAAATAGATTACACCGCGGCGTGGAGACGGTATTCCGAACGTACGCACGCGCGGTGATTTTGTTTTCCGTAGGATGGATAGATGGTAAAATAGGGTTGTTTCAAACTTATAAGAACATATAATTATATTAGTGATACAGATGTTATTACTTCATACTGAAACAACTAATGAAAAATACGTGGAATAAGAAATAAAGTTGAAAGAATCGGTAACGGACATTACCACTTCATTGAAGCGACTCTTCATAACCTCCTCTTAGGGCACTAAAATTGGACTTTGAAGATGACCAGGACCTATAGGATGTTTCTAGGGAAGTGGATAAGAAAATTTGGAAGAGGTTGTCCGAGCATGAAGGCTCAAATTGGTGTGAGGAAGAGAGGGAGGAGGTGCCCTTTTATAAGGGAGGAGAGGGGCACCTTTGGAGTAACTAAAAATATTATTTTATTATAAAGTCATATTCGGTTTTTAATAGCTCCAAATTGAGTTATTTCTAAGGTAAAGTGGTTATGGGTCGAAATAATCTCATCAAATAGAATTTATACAAGGTTAGGTTTCTATTTTAACCTTATCATTTAGATTTAACTTTAAGTTAAATAATTTTTCTTTTACCATGTCTTCTTGATTTCTTACACTATAAGGTTAATAATCTTACTATAACAAGCCAAACGAACCCCAAGATGTTTATTATTAATATATATAACCTTATCTAAGTACTTTGGCCTAAACTATGATTTTTACGAATAAAATAACAATTAATAATATAATATTTGTTTTAAAAACTATTTTATGTCAATTTTGACACTATTTGGTAATTGTTTTTTGTGAAAATCATAACAGAATGATTAGTTAGATATAAGTTAATTAAATCAATACTAACATGTCATATTAACCTAGAAAATAATTTTAATTCATAAAAAGTCTCAAATTACATTTATTTGGGTATTTATAACATCAATTAATTCAATATTTTATTATTAAGATAATTACTGCATCATAATTGTGTCATAAATAAATTAAATTATATAATGTCTAAAAATTAAAAATAAAATACCATTATGTAGGAAATATTTTTATATTTCTAATGAATAATTATAGTCGAATTTATCTTATAAATAACCGTATATAAAAAATGATTCAGTTATTAAACTTTGATTTTAACTATTTTAACCGTTCTTTAAATAAATTAATAATAAATGTCCTAATCTAATCCAAGTGGGCCTAAATGGTCATATGTTATTCCTAAGGTTTTTTTCGGTCGAATTACACTTATCCAATAGAATTAGGACATGTGTTAGGGTAATAATAATATCATTTTTACCCTTAATTACCCTATTTACTTTTAACCGTGGTAAAAAAAAGTAAAAAGTTACTATTCACCAAAAATTATTTTCATCTCATTGAACCACATTTTTTTCCTTGATATTAACCATGCCTCTCATATTTTCTAAATTCCACTCACAGAAGCAGTAAAATTATATTTTATGTGAATTTCCAAATTCTCCTAACAGGTGGGTAAAAGTCGGTGAAAAGTTCGATAAAATTTTTATATATCTAAAATTATTATAAAATGACTCCAATGAATTGAATTGAACTTATATAGGTATTATGTATCAATTTTGACCTAAAATAAATTTAAATAAAATAAATAATTATTTAAATAAAATGTCGGTTTTTAAATAGTAACCTAGTGTTTTCACTATTCATCAAAAATTGAAAGTTTTCAAAAAAATAACACAATTTCACCCTAGGCTAATTTAGATATTCCGAATCAAAAAATGAAGTCCATTTTGAATGGTAAAATTTATCAATTTTCAAAAAGTGGGTATTACTATTCATAACGGCAAGTTTTAATATTATTATAACCGTATATCATTGTTTAGTGAAACCTGATATTGCGTACAACACACGCTATCGAGGAAAGTCATGATTGCGTGTAATGCAAGCAAAGTCAGGGTTGCGTGTAGTGAAATCTTCGTTTTGTGTAGCGTACAACATAAGACATCAACGAAATTAAATAAATAATCTTCATAAAATCTTGGGGTGTTACATTCTACCCCCCTTAAAATGAATTTCGCCCTCGAAATTCGTCGGGGTTATAAATCGTTTACTATTCATAGAAACCCACATCGTAAAAAGGAATACTAAAACATAATTTTAAAAACTAAAGAATGAAATGTAAAGATTTCCCAAAGTAACTCATCACTGGATTTTCATATTGAAGAATATAGGTGAAAGTGTGGATATGGAAGAAAAATCTAACCATCATGTTTTGATGGAGAGTGGTAGAGAACATGGATATGAAAAATCCAAAAATCACAAAGACATAGATTTGTGAAGATCTAAGGTACCATCTGATTCATCGGATATAAGAGCACTAGGACATCAATTTTGGTTTTCAATATCATATCCCTAAAGATAAAAATTTTGAATTAAAAGAAATACTTCTTGATTTTGGAACAATCTCTCTTTTGTTTGTGCTTTGAACAATTTACACTTCATCTCTTGAAGAAATGAAGTTTAATTTGTTATTCATGAAGTGTTAATAGATAATGTGATATAATTATGGGTCATTCCATTTGTTTCAAACAAAAGGTTAGAAAAAGTAATCAAATATACATAATTCCATCTATGGTGAGGTTAATTGTATACGATTCCAAAAATGAACTTATACTTCATATATCATACCGCTTAATACGATAAAAGTAGTTTCTACTAACCAGGGACTTCCTGTAGGCTAGTGGTATGCGATAAAGTCCAGTCGCACTTTGGTTGTGGGTTCGATTCCCACAGCCTTGTCCGACGCGATGGGTTGTCGCTCGTCCTGCATGTTGTCCTTTTTCTATAATTACATCATTATGACATTCCATCGATAATATCGAAAATAGTTCTCACCTTAAACTAACTTATGTTCAACATAATCCATTTCAAATGTTTAGGCTTATCCAAAATACTTATGTCTAAGCTTACAGTATAAAGAAAACAATTAATAGAAATGTCATCTACCGAGCATGTGAATACCATCATTTATCCCCGATATATCTTGTTGATCACATTCCAATCATGTCAATACCTTAATCATGTATTCTCTTGAAAAATGAATACACATTTAACCTCAGTGAAAACATGAATGCTGTCAAATGTTAACTCTTTCCACATACCAAAAACCCAAAATTTCTATATACTCAAACCATGATATCACTTTGTCCTTATTTTATTCATGAGCTCATGATTACTATCATTTTATTTTCTCCTTATCCCTTATATATGCACATTTCATCTGCATTCCAAAAATATTTCAATCACTTTTTCATGGTTACCAGTACCATATAATAATTGAAAACCAATATATAGAAATTATAAAATTTCATAATACCATAAATGAGATTCCATGATAGTATTTTGAAATCCCATTACATAAACACATAATCATTACACAACATCATTTTCATACTCAACATCACAAATAGTGATCGCACGAGACTTCCCTTTATCCTTTGCTTTAAGAGGTTTCTCATGTTGATCATCATTAACCTTTGGATTAGGGCATTTATTATCATAATGCCCCATTTCCTTCCACATGATGTATTGAAGTGTTGGTGGTGCGTTCTCTGCAGTATTTTCTTTATCATTAGTAACCCATTTTCCATTACGTCGACACTCATCAGCATGATGACTTTCTTTTCCACACATAAAACATTTTCTAGTCCCTTTAAGAAAATCTCCACCACGATTCTTTCCACACTTTGAGCATAAGGACACATTCATCTTCTTTTCACCATTATTCTAAGATTTCTCCTTGAACTCCATCTTTTGTTTCTTGTCAAAACCATGAGATGGATATGTAACACCAACTTTCATTTCTACCTTGATAGCACAATTCACAATTTCTTCATAGCTAATGAAGTCTCTTATAGTTAATTCCCTTTGAAGATTTGTTTTTAAGGCACTGAAGAATCGATCAACGTTACTTTCAGGTTGAGTGATAAATCCAGATGCATACATTGAAAGCCTTGTAAACTTCACTTAGTATATACCAACACATTCATCATCCTTCTTCTTAAGCTCAAGAAACTCCTTTTCCATCCTTTTTCGAAGAATACGAGGGATGTACTTACTGAAAAAAAAGTTCTTGAACTCGTCGATTTCATCTCATTGCCTCGTAGTCTTGATAAGATTCCACCATTTATCAGCATCACCTTCCAAACGATATACTACTAAGATGAATTTATCATGCTCAGAACATTTTAGAACTGAAAATATCTTTTCAGTGGTACTAATCCATTGTTCAGCCACTAAGGGATCAGAAGACCCGCTGAATGAATGTAGACACTGCCTCATGAAGGATTCAACAGAATGTTGCTCCTTTCTTTTCTCATTTTGAAGTACAGAATGATTCATAGCTTGTGTAAGTATATAAATAAGATTGTGCCCTCCATCTCCAATGACATTGGTTTGGTCAGGAGGACAATCATTTTATATTCCATTACATTGATCAATACGGTTCCTTCTGGTTCCAGCCATCGTCTAAAACCCAAAAAAAATAATAGTGTGAGAGGAAAATACAATGCTAGGGAAAAAACATAATAAAGGGGGATTACCTTCAATATCTAACATCTTAGGTTTAATTCTAATATCGTTACCGCAATTCTATGACAATAACCTATACGTATACTTAACCTTAGGGACATCCCTAAACATACCTTAGAAATATCTCTAGGGATTTCACTAAAGTTTTCGCATCCTAGTTTCCAAAGGTTGACTAAACCTTTCCTCTGATACCAAATGTAGAGACCCGAAGCTTGACGTACATGGAAATTACATTACTTTTGCAGAATACTTAGTACATAGAAAAAACAGACACACAAGGACCGTAATAGTTTAGTGTCTTTGGAGACTTGGAACGTAATATTCTAATCGTGGTGAAAGATATTAAACAACTCCCATAAAGATCTCCCCCTTTGTTTTATTACCAAAAACCATTCTTTATATCCTGGGGAAAGGAAAACATAAAAGGGGTGAGCTCAATTTCCCAGTAAGGGTAAAAATAGATAACATAAAACAATACATAAACATTTGAATGCAAAAACATGCACATAAAATCTAAACATCAAAATCTTGAGCAAATACATGAATCTTGGAACTTCGTATGGAATATATCAAAAGGTAACATCAATCATGATATAATAGCATGGGAAGAAAACATGTAATTGTGGCGACCATTCAGCACATGTTATGATTTCTTTAGTAGCCAAGCCATTGCTGCCAAGACCATCTTAGTGGCAAAGTCCCTTTCTGAATCGAGATCACTCCTCAATTCATTCCTGTAACACTAAACCGCATTAACTTACCATTCCATCCATGTCTATATCATGAGATATAAATCTTTACCCAATGCATTGGAGGGAGATATAGGTCCCACCCATCTCATAATGAAATCATTCTTACTTGTGACACAATATAAACATAAATCATTCATCCTAACCCAATGAATAAAATGGATTTCATAACATCATTCCATCATCACATAATCAAAATAAAATAAATGGATAATATTTCATAATAAGAAAAGTGAAACCATGTAAATCATAGATACATTATACTTGAATCATACAAATATGAAATAATTTCATCTTAGATATAAAATGGTTTTGATAAAACACTTGAAATGAATTGTTGAGGAAAATATCCTTTCTTCTTCAAAACCATTTTCTTTTCAAAAAATGACATGGACTTTTAAAAGAACAGGTTTTGTTGAAAATAATCATGAAAACGTGTAGTGGAAGCATTATGAAAATGAGGTGATATGAAACTGTAAAAATCTGTTCCTGCCGTATAAGTTAAAAAAACATTTTTCTCATACATTTTCTGGAAATGTCAAAAAAGTACCTCGTAACGTAAACAAAAGAAAGATTCCTTACGTACCTTGTAGTAAAAGTAAAAAATGGGTAAAAAGGACGTTAAACATACATGAAATTTTTTTTATAAAACATGTACATGGATTATAAAAACAACCCCAGTAAATACTTACAAATAAACAATCTCGGATAAGAACGAGATTGGAAAGGTTATCCCTTACCTTAGGTATGATAGGCTTAGTATGGATCCGAACCTCCTGTATATTGAATTAAATAATTTCATTGACTTATTACATAATCATATTCATTGTTATGATATCATATATGTTTCATTTATGACTTTATATTACCCGTTCTTTTGCAAATTCCATGTAAAAGCAACGTTTTGGGTAAAATCATTTCATTTATCGTATGTGTTTCGACTTGTAGTTGTTGATATTATTACTTATATCCTGATTTAAATAACAACATAATTTAAACCATTATTTATATATAATATATATTCATCATATAAATATATATTCTAGATCGATAAAAGGAACGAAATACATAGTTCATGGAGACGATCGGTCGTACGTACGCATGAACGTTGTTTTCGTTTCCTTATTGAATTGAATGAAATTAAATAGATGACATAAATATATATATAAACAAATAAAATATAATTATTATGTATTATATTTCACTATTATTTATTTTATATACTTTATAATCATTCTTGAATGGTTAATCATGGAAAATGAATCTCATCGCGTTCGTGGAGACGGTAGTCCATACATACGCACACGCGATGATATCTTTCCCCTGATCGTGGAAGTGTATTGGAGTGTATGTATTCTATTTAAGAATCAATATCACTTTACAATAATCATATTTAGTTATTCTTTACACCATTATAACCATACATGTAATGTGGTGGTGGAAAATAGATTACACCACGACATGGAGATGGTATTCTGTACGTACGCACGCGCGGTGATTTCGTTTTCCGTAGGATGGATAGATGCTGAAATAGGGTTGTTTCATACTTATAATAACATATCAGTATATGATTTATACAGATGTTATTACTTCATAATGAAGCAACTAAAGATGAAGAAGTGGAAGAAGAAATAAAGTTGAAAGAATCGGTAACATGCATTACTTCTTCTTTGAAACGCCTCTTCTTAACCTCCTCTTAGGGCAGTAAAATTGGTCTTTGAAGAAGACCAGGACCTATAGGATGTTTCTATGGAAGTGGAGAAGAGAATTTGTCTGGGTTTTTTCGAGCATGAAGGCTCAAAGTGGTGTGAAGAAGAGAGGGAGGAGGTTCCCTTTTATAAGGGAGGAGAGGGGCACCTTTGGAATAACAAAAAATATTATTTTATTATAAAGTCATATTCGGTTTTTAATAGCTCCAAATTGAGTTATTTATAAGCTAAGGTGGGGATGGGTCGAACCCCTCTCATACAATATAATTCATAAAAGTTTAGGTTTCTATTTTAACATTATCATTTAGATTTAACTTTAAGTTAAATAATTATTTTTTTACCGTGCCTTCTTGTTTTATTACACTATAAGGTTAATAAACGTACAATAACAAGCCTAAATAACTCCAAGTTGTTTATTATTAATATATATAACCCTATATAAGTCATTTGTCCGAACCTAAGATTTTTAGGAATAAAATAACAATTAATAATATAATATTTGTTTTAAAAACGATTTTATGTCAATTTTGACACTATTTGGTAATTGATTTTTGTGAAAATCATAACAGAATGATTTGTTCTAATAAATTTAATTAAATAAATACTAACATGTCATATTAACCTAGAAAATTATTTTAATCCATAAAAAGTATCAAATTACATTTATTTGGGTATTTATAACATCAATTATGACAATATTTCATTAATAAGATAATTACTACATCATCATTGTGTCATAAATAAATTAAATTATTTAATTTCTAAAAATTAAAAATAATATACCATTATGTATTAAATATTTTTATATTTCTAATAAATATTTATAGTCGAATTTATCTTATTTATAACCCTATATAAAAAATTATTTAGTTATTAAACTTTGATTTTAACTATTTTAACCCTACTTTAAATAAATTAATAATAAATGTCCTAATACAATCCAAATGGGCCTAAATGGAAATATTTTATTCCTAAGGTTGTTTTTGGTCGATTTAAACTTATCCAATAAAATTATGACATGTGTTAGGGTAATAATAATATCATTTTTACCCTTAATTACCCTATATACTTTTAACCATGGTAAAAAAAGTAAAAAGTTACTATTCACCAAAAATGATTTTCTTCTCATTCAACCACATTTTTGTCCTTGATATTAAGCATGTCTCTCAGATTTTAAAAATTCCACACATAGAAATGGTAAAATTATGTTTTATGTGAATTTCCAAATTCTCCTAGGAGGTGTGTAAAAGACGATGAAAAGTTCGATAAAATTTTTATATATCTAAAATTATTATAAAATGACTCCAATGAATTTAATTGAACTTATATAGGTATTATGTATCAATTTTGACCTAAAATAAATTTAAATAAAATAAATAATTATTTAAATAAAAAGTCAGTTTTTAAATAGTAACCCAGTGTTTTCACTATTCATCAAAAATTGAATGTTTTCAGAAAAATACCAAAATTTCACCCGAGGATAATTTTGATATTCTGAATCCAAAAATGAAGTCCATTTTGAAAGATAAAATTTATAAAATTTTAGAAAGTGTGTATTACTATTCATAACGGATAGTTTTAATAATATTATAATCATATATCATTGTTTATTGAAACCTGATATTGCGCACAACACATGCTATCGAGGGAAGTCGTGATTGCGTGTAATGCAAGCCAGGTCAGGGTTGCGTGTAGTGCAATCTCCCTTTGGTGTAGCGTACAACACAAGACATCAATGAAATTAAAAGAGTATTCTTCATAAAATCTCGAGGTGTTACCTGGTATTAGAGGATGTTTAGTAAAAAACATGGAAACTAGATTTAGATAAACTCTGATTAGAGCACATAACCCTAAGATAAAAATTGAGGATTAGTATAGAAGAACATCCTAGAATTTTGTTATTGTAGATATTTTGTCAGTTTTTCAAACAATATATCCATGTCTGGATACGAGCAGGTAGAGGTGTCTGTTCTATAGATGTACCTAGGTCTAAAACCCAAAAACACTGCTTTGATCTAGACTCGAAAGGGAACTAGTGCACGACAATGGGCCTTGCTGCACTCTTGGTTACGACACTCCTGGGGGATATGCATAGGATAATTATCATTTTATTTACAAACCATTATGAATGGTTTATGAGTATATACTTCCTCAAAGAAAACATTTTTATGATTATGGATTATATCCATAAACTATTCAATTTATGTTAAGTGTTTTACATGTTTTGATTTATGTATTGTGATTCATTAAAAATTATAGTTTATTCTATTATTTAGAAATGGCACGTAGTGGAAGGAATGGAAACCGTATCAATGCACGCACTCCATGTATGTATTTCTCTCATGCTCAAGATAATTATAGTGGAGATGGTGATACATCTGGTGCCGATTAGCTTATCACTATACTGGGAAAACTCACTCAGGTTATGAATAATAACCTTACCCGGATGGAGCACCCAGATCTGAAATGTGGAGGATCAATGTTAGATCGCTTCATGAGGAAACAACCACAAAAAATCAATGGGGGTAAAAATCCATTAGCATCTGAGCAATGTATAAATTCTTAGAGAGAATATTCCACACCATGTGGAGTAGCGAAATGGAAAAAGTTTTCATGGAAGCTTACCAACTCACTATAGATGTTGATCAATGGTGGTAATTGATTCAAAAAATAAAAGAAGATGGTGAAGTATCAACTATTTAAAATAGGGAGCTTAAAAAAAATTCATAGGAAAATACATTCCTCATGACCACCGAGCGGATATGGAAAGACAATTTCGGAGTCTAGGGAAAAAAGAAGATGAGTATGTCATAAAGTTTGAAGCTAACTTTACTAGGATAGAAAGGCATGCTGCAAATTATATACGTATCCCAAGAAGTAATATTGATCGTTTCATTGATGGGTTAAATCCATTTCTACGTCGAGCATTGGTCTCACAATCCTTCTCATCATATGAATATATTGTCTCATGTACTATCAATATATAAAATAATTCTCCAAGTATTATGACATTAAATCACAGTAAGAGAATAAGAGATATTCTAACCACTCTAGAAATAGAAATAAGGGGAATAAGGGAAAATTTTAATATTCATCCTGCAGTAAATGTGGGAACAAAAGCACTAGTACTTGTCTGAATGGAATGAGAGTATATTACAAGTGTGGTGAAAAAGGCCACCAATATCATGACTGCAAGGGGGAGAAAGAGCATGTTGATGTTTAATGCTGCAATTATAGAGAAATGGGACTTTATGAAAATTAATGTCCTAAGCGTCAGGGGAACTTACCTCAGAAAAGTCCAAGTGATCAAGGCCATGCTTATGTTATCACCACTACTAAGGTTGATTCTCTGAAAGACGTAGTGGAATGGAATTTAAATGTTTCCTTAAGTTTATCCAATTCTTTTTTTGATTCGGGATCATCGTATTGTTTCATATCTTCCCATTTTTCTATTAAAATTAGATATTTATAATTTTTATTTAACATGGGAGTTGTTAGTCAAAACTCATAAGGGAAGTATCAATACAACAATGTTTTGTGAACCAGTTCCAATTAAATAATATAAAAGTCATTTATCTGTTGATCTCATTGTCATACCCAAGATTGAATTTGATATAATCCTCGGAATGGACTGTCTTTCGAACCATGATGTGAAAATTTATTCTAAGAATAAGGAGGTTAAAATTTTTTTTGGTATGCAGTACATTATCTTTAGAGCAAAAATTTCACTACCTATTTCTTATCTAGATCCACCCCAGTAGCTCAACTAAATTCAATTATTGAGGAGGAATATAATGAAATTTCAGTGGGAGAGGAACCGAATGTTCAAATAGAGTATGTACCTATTGTGCAAGAATATGTTGATGTGTTTCCAGAGGATTTACATGGAGATCCTCCAGAATGAGAAATAGAGTTTTCCATTGACTTAATTCCTGGTTCAAGGCCCATATCGAAGACCCCTTATAGAATGACCATTGATAAATTAGTGTAACTATATAAACAACCAGAGGAACTGAGTGATAAGGTATTTATTCTCCCTAGTGTTTCTCAATGGGGAGCCCCTGTTCCTTTTGTAAAAAAGAATGATGGATCTATAAGGTTGTTCATTGACTACAAGGAGATCAATGCTACCACAATACAGAACAAGTATACCCTACCTCACATTGATGATTTATTTGACCAAATTCATGGAAGTCAGTATTGTTCAAAGATTGACCTTCAATCTGGATATCATCAGTTGTCTGTGAAGAAGGAAGACGCTCTGAAAATTGCATTTCAAACCAGGTACAGGCATTACAAGTTTACAGTAATGACACTCTGGATTGACTAATGCACCATCTATCTTCATGTATCTAATGAATAATGCGTTCATGGAATATCTTAGTGACTTTTTTGTGGTATTTATTGATGATATATTGGTATACTCCAAAATCTATGAAGATCATGAAAATCATTTGTGCATTATTCTAAAGACTCTTAGAAGACATTAATTATATGGGAAGTTTAGAAAGTTTGAATTATGGCATAAAGATATTTCTTTTGATGGACATATTTTTTGTTGGGATGGAATCCTTGTTGATACTTATAAGACCAAGGTAATGCATGAATGGCCTACACCAACACGTATAACCAAGGTACGCGGTTTTATTGGTTTAGTAGATTATTATCAACATTTCTTCAAGAATTCTGCCCAGTTGGCTAACCCATTAACAAACCACACAAGTAAAGGGGTTAAACATGTTTTGGAAAAAAGTGTGTGAATAATGTTTTTAAATAATTGAATAGATGATTAGTCGATGCACAAATCTTGACTCTACCATCGTTTAATGATGGGTTTGTTATTTATAGTGATGAATCATAGAAATGACTTCGTTTGTGTCCTCATGCAGAATGATAGGGTTATTACCTATGCATCACGACAGGTAAAAATTAATGAGAAAAACTATCCACCTCATGATCTTGAATTAGATGATGTAATCATTTCATTGATGATATGAAGACATTTTCTCTATGGTAAAAACGTTGAGATATATACCAATCACAAGAGTTTGAAGTATATTTTCTCACAGAAATAACTCAACATGATGCAATAGCGATGGTTTGAACTACTCAAGGATTATGATTGCACAATACACTATAACCAAGAGAAAGGAAAATAAGGCGGCATATGCTTTGAGCAGAAAAGATCATGTAGTTTTGAACAAAATGAGAGTTTAAATGGATCATATTTTCATGGATCTAGTATAGATGGATATTGGAATAACCATGGAAGGTGAAACATCAATTCTTTTTCAAATGGTGTCCAAACCATCATTATTAGAAAGGATAAAATGATCTCAGGTGAATGTTGATGAATTTTAAAAGAAGATTAAATCTATGAATGATGGGAGGTCGATCGACATAGTATATAAAGAGGGGATTTTGAAATTTGGGAAAATACTTTGTGTTCCTAATCTACCTGATCTAAAAATAGAATTTTTAGACGATACTCATAGCTCCAATTTCTCTATACACCCTGGTATCACTAAGATGTATATAGATTCGAAGGAACATTTGTGGTGGGACTACATAAAGAGGGTGATTGCTGATTTTTTGTCAAGATGTATGGTTTGTCAAAAAATGAAAGGATAAAGGAAACAGCCTAGAGGAGTCATGCATCCTCTTCCCAAACCTGAGTGGAAATGGGATAGTATTATAATGGAATTTTTCAGGGGACTACCAAAGACTCCTAGAAGGAACGATGCAATATGGGTCATTGTTGATTGTCTTACCAAGTTAGCACTTTTTTTATATAAGAGAGGATTTACCACTTGATTGTCTAAAAAGACTATATATTAATGAAGTTGGGAGACTTAATGGAGTACCCTTATAGATATTTCTGATCATGATCCACTTTTTTAATCATGATTCTGGAAAAGTCTTCAGAAATCCTTGGATGGTAATCTTCGATTGAGCACTGCCTACCACCCCCAAACAGATGGACAATCAGAACAGACTATTCAAACCTTATAATACATTTTGAGATCATGCTCACAAGACATTCAAGGTTTGTGGGATCAATATTTACCTATGGTACAATTTTCCTATAATAATATCTTCCATTCATGTATTCATACGGCACCATATGAAGCGTTATATAGAAAGAGATGTCGCACACCAACCTATTGGGATGATGTTGGTGAAAGAAAACTCATATGCCCAGAAGTTATAGGGGAAATGATGGAAATCGTAAAGTTAATCCAAACCCAAATCAAAGAAACTCAATGTAGGCCGAAGAACTATGCCAATAACCGAAGGAAGGGTTTGTAATTTTAGGTAGGAGATCATGTTTTCTTGAAGGTGTGTCCATGAAAGTGTGTTATACGTTTCACTATAAATGGAAAATTATGTCCCTGGTACATCGGAACTTTTGAAACTCTAGAAGGAATTGTGGTTTTAGCTTACCGTTTGGAAATGCCTCCAAGTCTCTCCAATGTTCACGATGTGTTCCATGTGTCATTGTTGAGAAAATACATGCCTGGCTCAAAGCATGTACTCATCTATGAGGAATTAGAACTGGAACCCAACCTGTCTTGTTGAGAATAGACTATCAAAGATCTTGATTGATGAAGCTTGAATATTCACATATCATATATTGTATTTCAATGTTTTAAATCCCACCAAAGTGTTATTTTATAGGAAATTGTCACATTTTAAAGTTTTTCTGGTATTTTGAGCTCAAATGAAAAAATTGCTTAATTTTTGTGTTTAATTGTTTTATTTCACTTCATTATTTCGGCCATATAATTTTATACACTGACCAAATTTGTAAAATTATTTTTTTTAGGTCTCCTTATATCATGGGCCGAATATAATCCTTCTGAAGTCTCAGCTCAATCAATCATTTGGAGTCTCAAAACCAGCTCAAAATCCGGACCTCGAAAACTGAGTGCTTAATTGGAATGTTTTAACTCAGAGATTTTATCTCTAAGATGACCTATCCAATGGATCTGAAATTTAAAATGGAGATGTAAGAGTAATCAATGAACATCTTTAATTAATGATTCCACATCTGAATCGGCTGTTTTCAAGGTCTTAATGTCATGGGAAGTTGGAGTTGTGGAAGACAAAGAGTCACTGTTTCAGATTCAATTGTCCACACTAAAACTGTCATAACTCCATCATACGTGGACCAATAGGGCTGCAAGATTGTGGAGGGACGCGGAAGTTTATGTGGAACAACTTTAAAGAAGGTACAAAGTACCAATTATGCCATTTAAGGGGCCTAAAAGTCGATACAATCTGGAGGACAGAATTGAGTCAAGATTTCATCAACCATTTTCCCTATAAAAATGTATCTCTTCTCTCTTTTACAAGGATATCCATTTCAAGGGGGACAGGATGAGTATTTTTATTTTAATAGTATATTTTATTTTTAGTATGTATTAGTTTAGCTTTCCTCTTCATACCTCCTTTCTTCCATTTATTTTATTTTGTGTATTCTCCAACCGTTATTCCCTTATCAACTCCACTAAAAATGGAGAACTAACCTCGGCGCTTGTTTGAGGGAGGGAATGGTGAGTTGATTGAGTTATTGAGCATTAATTTTATTATCCTTTATTCAATTCTAATAATTTTGGTGGTGGTAAAATCGATTATGGTGTGCGGTCGCCCCATTTTCTCTTCCACTAATTTCTTCTTCTCGTTTATCTATTTTCCTTCCCTTCGCTATTTGTGTCGTCCATATGGTGGAGCATGACATGAGTAGTGATGGTCAGCGAAGAGGTCTCCTAGCTAAATTTAGGAAGATAATTACCCTGAATGTAGAGGTCTCAGTATGGGGTAATGAAATTTAAAACGAGAAGGTGAGGTATGACAGGTCTTGATCACCTCACTGAGTTGAATATTGAGATTCCCTTTAAACAATGATATCAACCACCACGACCTCCTCAGAACAATTTCCTACTTTAATTCTTCTAACTTCAGTATGTATTTAATTTCATTATTTATTATATTTATATTTTATGTATTTCATTTCCCCCAATTTATACTAATATTATATTTTTATATTAGTTATATTATAAATAGTGACAATAGGAATATAGTGCGTGTTAGGGACCTCCTTGTGATCGACCCCAGGGTGTGCCACTATGTTGCATTATTAGGTTAATACGAAATTAATTGAATTGAAGTTCGAAAAAAACCATTCTCATCAATTTGGCGCCGTTTCTGCGGAGGTGAAGTGCTTACGCAGACTATTTTTCATAAAAATCAAAAAAATTAAAATTTTCAAAAACTAAAAAAAAGTGCTTCAATGAATATCATTCTTTTTTTGGATGAGATGGATTATTTTAGTGATTTTTCATATCCATGTCCTAGTACTGAATTTTCTAGAAGGGAAGAGTCTTTTATGCTGCAGATGGAATAATATGCTGCAATGATTCAAAATAATTTCAAAATCCTTGAACAAGCAAGCAAGATGGTAGCATTATTGGCAGCTACAGTTGAAGATGTTAATGTTCTATGGCTGGAATGACAACAACAAAATAACAAAGCTGAGGAAGAAAAGTTTAATATTGTTCCACCTACATTTGATGTTGAAGAACCCAAGGAGGACTTGAATACTCAACTTGAAGATCCAATCGTCTCTCCTTGGCCATTGCATGAGGTTCCTAAAGATTCCATGCCAGATGATACAACTGTTGGAGGTCAACATGTTTTGGATACACATTGTTTATATTTTGTCGAAGAACCAAAGTTATGTGATTCTCCCAACTTTGTCAAAAAAGAATCAGTACCTCTATACCTCTCTCTTGCTTTCGAAGAAGATGAAGAAGTCCTTGCTGAAAAAAAATTCCCAAGGGACTTGCCTAAAGAGATCGTGTTTCAAGCTGTTCTATATGAAAGGGAATATTTTTATATTTAATGTTTATGTTTTAATCATATCCAACATGAAATATTTTCGGACATCCCTTCTAAATATTTTGACCCAGCATCACATGTGAAATCCCTTGTTGTTAATGTTTAAGGGGCCATTCATGTTGTGGCACTGAAGAAAGAGGACCCATTCTTCCTCCTTCCCCCCATCATTCCAGTTTTACCACAACGAAATGGTGAAGGAGCTGATGTACTATATTTATGGGTTTCTATATGGATGTTTTAGGCTAAAGATCATTAGAAGAAAGAAGTTCTGGTGGTTTCTGAGAAAAAAACCTCATCCACCAACGTATTGGGGTTAAACCACTGCAACTGCCTGCCTAGGGGCAATAAAAACCTATCACCCACTTGGGGGTCAAACCAAGCCTTATCCTTTTTATTTTCCATTCCTCTTTCTCTTCCATTACTCTGTATTTTTATTTATTTTTCTTATGTTTCCTTTATTTCATGATTTCTAGGTTATGTGGTCGTATCTAGGAGCATAACTCAAGGGTGCCACTGAAAAATAATGTCAGGTTGTATATTTCCTTCCTTTTATTTTTCTGCCCTTATCATTCTTTTGTTGAGCTGCAATGGGTGTAGTGAAATCTAGTTGTGGGGGGAGTTTCAACCTACTTAGATGTTTTGTGTGCTTTATTTTTAATTTTATTTTTCATCTTTTTAGGATCCTTGAGCTTCAATGAACATTCTAAACATTTTTCACACACTAATTTATTTTGATATGATTGAAATGATTTTTGAAGAATTTGATTTTAAATGATTGTTGATGTGAAATTTTTTCCTGGAAATGGATTTTCATTCATTTTTATGAGTTTGACCAATTTTTAAAATTAATGCCCATGAAACACTGAATCAATATGTTTTTCCAGTCCTATGAGTTATTTTGAACCACATTGAAATATTCTTTCTAATACCCACACTTTCTTGAGAGAAGCTTGGATTTTGTGTGAGAACCATAACTTTTGACTTTTCTCATTCGAAGCATTGGATTTCATGGAATGTTTTTAATAAGATTGAGGCATTTGTTTGGCTAGCCATATTTTATCTTGAGACCTACCTTTACATATATCCTTTGTTAGCCCTTAGATTCCATGAATTTCCTTATAGGTTTAAGCATACTATAAGCCTAATTTTCTGTACCTACCTGCACTCTTGGTATTTTTGCGTGGATTTTTCAAGTTTGAGTGTGGGGGAAGGGCCATTAATGTGCATTATTTGGGATGTGTTTCATTTGTGGGTGATGTGAGGCGTGTGTGAACTTTTTAGGCAGTGGATGATAAAGATCAAATTGGGCATGGGTAATCCTTTCATTGTGCTTTTTTTGTTTCATCTAGTTCTCCTTCAAAAAAAATTGAAAAAATGGAGATGAGCTTGAATTTATCATTGTACCTCATTTTATGACTCATGTCCTTATTCAAGGTCATGATGGTCATTCTTTCATTTTATTCAATTGTCAGCTCATTCTCCATGAAAAAAAATCAAAAAATATAAAATAATGTTGTGCCATTCTGGAGCATTACAAAAAAATGAAAAAAATTAAAAAAGAGAGGAGAACATGGATGAAATCATTCATTGGATTCATTTCCTGGCTCGTATCCCATTTCATAAAAATGGGGTGGTGTTGTGTTTCACATTTTTAAGGGGATTGAGTGAGGTTCATCCTGTGTTTTCACTTGATTATTCATGCATTGTGCTTAAGAGTCCAATCTCCTCTTTCTAGCATTAATTTTTCAATCATTTTCCCACGAACCCTAAGCCACAGAATTCACCTAGAAAAAGTCCTCATGATTAAATTCATTTTCATGTGTCTCGCTGTGGAGATATGATAATTGTCACAAGCCTATGGTGATACATGCACTTTCCAAGTATGAGCATAACTCCAGATTTAATTTCTCTTGAGTGAAGACTAGCACAAATTTCAAGGTGAGGTAGGTTGTGATTGGGCCATGGATGGATTTATGAGGTTGAATAAATTTAAATGTGAGGAATGAAAATTATTTGTAATTTATTTTCATATAGGATACATGATTTAATTTCATTTTGGAAGAGATCATTGATGTTTTCTCATTGTGGATTTTTGTGTGAATTTTGATTTGGATATATGATGATTGCTCGGGAGTGCAATGATTAAGTGTGGGGGAGTGATGAATCTTGAATATTCACATATTATATACTGTATTTCAATGTTTTAAATCCCACCAAAGTGTTATTTTATAGGAAATTTTCATGTTTTTATGTTTTACTGGTATTTTGAGATCAAATGCAAAAAGGGCTTAATTTTGGTGTATAACTATTTTATTTCACTTCATTATTTCGGCCATATAATTTTATACACTGACCCAAATTGTGAAATTCCTTTTTTATATGTCTCATTATATCATGGGCCGAATTTAACTTCTGGAGTCACAGCTCAATCAATCATTTGGAGGCTCAAAACTAGCTCACAATCCGGACCTTGAAAACTGTGTGCATAATTGGAATGTTTTAACTCTGAGCTTTTATCTCGAAGATGACCTATCCAATGGAGCTAAAAATTAACATGGAGCTGTAATAGTAATCAATTAACATATTTCATTAATGATTCCACGTCTGAATCGGCTGTTTTCAGTGTCTTAATGTCATGAGAAGTTGGAGTTTGTGAAGATGAAGAGTCACTTTGGAAGATTCAATTATCCGCACTAAAACTGCCATACCTCCATAATACGTGGACCAATCGGGCTGACCTTGTGTGTAGGGACGTGTAATATTATATGGAACAACTTTCAAGAAGGGACTAAGTACCAATTATGCCATTTAAGGGGCCGAAAGGTCGATAAAATCTGTAGGACAGAATTGAGCAGAGATTTCATCAACCATTTTCCCTATAAATATGTATCTCTTCTCTCTTTTACTAGGATATCCATTTCAAGGGGGCAAGGTTGAGTATTTTCATTGTAATAGTATATTTTATTTTTAGTATATATTAGTTTAGCTTTCATCTCCAAACCTCCTTTCTTCCATTTATTTTATTTTATGTATTCTCCAACTGGTATTCCCTTCTCAAATCCAGTAAAAATGGAGAACTATCCTCGGTTCTTGTTCGAGGGAGGGAATGGTGAGTTTATTGAGTTATTGACCATTAATTTTATTATCCTTTATTCAATTATAAGAATTTTGTTGGTGGTAAAATCGATTATGGTGAGCAGTCGCCCCATTTTCTCTACCACCAATTTCTTCTTCTTGTTTATCTGTTTTCCTTCCCTACACAATTTTTGTCGTGCATACGGTGGAGCATGACATGTGTAGTGATGGTCAGATAAGTGGTCTCCTAGATAACGTTAGGAAAAGAATTACCCTATATTCAGAGGTCTCGGTATGGGGTAATGATATTTCAAACGAGAAGGTGAGGTGTGACAGGTATTGATCACCTCACTGAGTTGAATATTGAGATTCCTTTTAAACAATGATATAAACCACCACGACCTCCTAAGAACAATTTCCTACTTTATTTCTTCTAACTTCATTCTGTATTGCATTGAATTATTTATTATATTTATATTTTATGTATTTAATTTCCCCCCATTTATACTAATATTATATTTTTATATTAGTTCTATTATAAATAGTGACAATAGGAAAATTGTGTGTGTTAGAGACCTCCTTGTGATCAACCCTAGGGTGTTCCACTATGGTTCATTATTAGGTTAATAAGAAATTTATTTAATTGTGGTTTTCAAAAAACCACTATCATCAATTTGGCGCCATTGTCGGGGAGTTCAAGCGCTTACGCACACTATTTTTCATTAAAAATCCAAAAAAATTAAAATTTTCCAAAACTAAAATAAAGTGCTTCCTTGAATATCATTCTTTTTTTGGTTGAGATGGATTATTATAGTGATTTTTCATATGCATGTCCTAGTACTGAATTTTCTAGCAGGGAAGAGTATTTTATGCTGCAGATGGTAGAAGATGTAGCGATGATTCAAAATAATTTCAAAATCCATGAACAAGCAAGCAAGATGGTAGCATTGTTGGTGGCTGAAGTTGAAGATGTTAAAGTTCTATGGCTAGAATGACAACAAAAAAATAACAAAGCTGAAGAAGAAAGGTTTAATATTGTTCCACCTACATTTGATGTTGAAGAACCCATGGAGGACTTGAATACTCTACTTAAAGATCCAATCGTCTCTCATTGGAAATTTCTTGAAGAGGTTCCAAAAGAATCCATTTCAGCTGATACAACTGTGGGAGGTCAGCATGTTTTGGATAAACATTGGTTAGATTTTGTCGAAGAAGAAATGTTAAGTGATCCTCCCGACTTTTTCAAAAAAGAATCAGTACCTCTATACCCTTCTCTTGCTTTCAAAGAAGATGAAGAAGTCCTTGTTGAAAAATAATTCCCAGGGGACTTGCCTGAAGAGATCATGTTTCAATGTATCCTACATGAAAGAGAAGATTTTTATATTGAATGATCATGTATTAATCATATCCAACTGGAAAATTTTTCTGAAATCCCTTCAAAATTTTTTGACCCAGCATCACATGTGCAAGCCCTGGTTGTTAAAGTTGATGTGGCCATACAAGTTGTGGCACTGAAAAAAGAGAACCCATTCTTCCTCCTTCCCCCATCATTCCAGTTTTACCACAACGAAATGGTGAAGGAGCCGATGTACTATATTTATGGGTTTCTCTATGGATGTTGTAGGCTAAAGATCATTGGAATAATAAAGTTCTGGTGGTTTCTGAGCAAGAAACCTTATCCACCAACGGATTGGGGTTAAACCGCTGCAACTGCCTGCCTAGGGGCTGTAAAAACTTAGCACCCGCTTGGGGGTCAAACCAAGCCTTATCCTTTTTCTTTTCCATTCCACTTTCTCTTCCATTACTCTTTCTTTTTATTTATTTTTCTTAGGTTTTCTTTATTTCCGGATTTTTAGGTTATGTGTCAGTATCTAGGAGCTTAACTCAAGGCTGCCACTATAAAATAAAGTCACGTTGTATCTTTCAATCCTTTTATTTTTCTGCCCTTATCATTCTTTTTTTGAGCTGCAATGGGGGTAGTGAAATCTTGGTGTAGGGGGATTGTCAACATACATAGATGTTTTCTGTTCTTTATTTTTATTTTTATTTTTCATCTTTTTAGGATCCTTGAGCTTCAATGAATATTCTAATCATTTTTCACACAATAATTGAATTTGAGATGATTGAAATGATTTTTGAAGAAATGGATTTTAAATGACTGTTGATGTGATACTTTTTCCTTGAAATGGATTTTAAAGCATTTTTATGAGTTTGACCAATTTTTGAAATTCATGCCCATGAAACACTGACTGAATATATTTTTCAAGTCCTATGAGTTATTCTGAACCACTTTGAAATATTCATTCTAATACCCACACTTTCTTGAGAGAATCCTGGATTTTGTGTGAGAACCAAAACTTGTGACTTTTCTCTTTCGAAGCTTTGGATTTAATGGAATGTTTTCAATATAATTGAGGCATTTGTTTGGATAGATATATTTTATCTTGAGACCTAACTTTACATATATCCTTCGTTAGCCCTTAGATTCCATGAATTTCCTTATAGGTTTAAGCATATTACAAGCCTAATTTTCCATACCTACCCGCACTCTTGGTATTTTTGCGTGGATTTTTCAAGTTTGAGTGTGGGGGAAGGGCCTTTAATGTGCATTATTTTGGATGTGTTTTATTTGTGGGTGATGTGAGGTGTGTGTGAACTTTTTGGGCAGTGGATGATAAAGATAAAATTAGGCATGGGTGATCCTTTCATTGTGCTTTATTTGTTTCATCTAGTTCTCCTTAAAAAAAGAAAAAAAGAAAAGTTGGAGATGAGGTTGAATTTATCATCTTAACTCCTTTTATGACTCATGTCCCTATTCAAGGTCATGATGTTCATTCTTTCATTGTATTCAATTTTCATCTCATTCTCCATGAAAAAAATAAAAAAAAAATAATAATGTTGTGCCTTTCTGGAGCATTACAAAAAAAAAGAAAAAAAAGAAAAAAAAAAGAAGAGAACTTGGATGAAATCATTCATTGGATTCATTTCCTGGCTCATTTCCCATGTCATAAAAATGGGGCAGTGTTGTGTTTCACATTGTTAAGGGGATTGAGTGAGGTTCATCCTGTGTTTTCACTTGATTATTCATGCACTGTGCTTAAGAGTCCAACCTCCTCTTTCTAGCCTTAATTTTTCAATCATTTTCCCACCAACCCTAAGCCACAAAATTCAACTAGAAAAAGTCCTCATGATTAAATACATTTTCATGTTTCCCGCTGTGGTGATATGAGAATTGTCACAAGCCTATGGTGATACATGCACTTTCCAAGTATGAGCCTAACTCCAGATTTAATTTCTCTTGAGTGAAGAGTGACACAAATTTCAAGGTGAGGTAGGTTGTGATTGGGCCATGGATGGATTTATGAGGTTGAATAAATTTAAATGTGAGGAATGAAAATGATTTTTAATTGTTTTTTATATAGGAGACATGACGCAATTTGATTTTGTAAGAGATCATTAATGTTTTCTCATTGTTGATTTTTGTGTGAATTTTGATTTGGATATATGATGATTGCTCGGGAGGGAAATGATTAAGTGTGGGGGTGTGATGAAGCTTGAATATTCACATATTATATAATATATTTCAATTTTTTAAATCCCACCAATGTTTTATTTTATAGGCAATTGTCATATTTTTATGTTTTAGTGGTATTTTGAGCTCAAATGCAAAAATGGCTTAATTTTGGTGTTTAACTATATTATTTCACTTCATTATTTCGGCCATATAATTTTATACACTGACCCAAATTGTGAAATTGTTTTTTATAGGTCTCATTATATCATGGGTCGAATTTAATCCTCCTGGAGTCCCATCTAAATCAATCATTTGGAGGCTCAAAACTAGCTCACAATCCGGACCTCGAAAACTATGTGAATAATTGGAATGTTTTAACTCTGAGCTTTTATCTCGAAGATGACCTATCCAATGGAGCTGAACTTTAAAATGGAGTTGTAATAGTAATCAATTATCATATTTAATTAATGATTCCACATCTGAATCGGCTGTTTTCAAGGTCTTAATGTCATGAGAAGTTGGATTTTTGGAAGGCGAAGAGTCACATTGGGAGATTCAATTGTCCGCACTAAAACTGTCATAACTCCATCATACGTGGACCAATCGGGACGAACCATAGTGGAGGGACGCGGAAGATTATGTGGAACAACTTTCAATAAGGGACCAAGTAACAATTATGCCATTTAAGGGGTAGAAAAGTCAATACAATCCGGAGGATAGAATTGAGTCGATATTTCATCAACCATTTTCCCTATAAATATGTATCTCTTCTCTCTTTTACAAGGATATCCATTTCAAGGGGGAAAGGTTGAGTATTTTTATTGTAATAGTTTATTTTATTTTTAGTATATATTAGTTTAGCATTCCTCTTCATACCTCCTTTCTTCCATTTATTTTATTTTATGTATTCTCCCACTGTTATTCCCTTCTCAACTCCACTAAAAATGGAGAACTAAACTCGGCGCTTGTTTGAGGGAGGGGATGGTGAGTTTATTGAGTTATTGAACTTTAATTTTATTATACATTATTCAATTATAAGAATTTTGTTGGTGGTAAAAGCAATTATGGTGAGCAGTCTCCCCATTTTCTTCTTCTCGTTTATCTATTTTCGTAACCTTTTCTATTTCTGTCGTGCATATGGTGGAGATTGACATGAGTAGTGATGGTCAGAGAAGAGGTATTATAGCTAACTTTAGGAATAGAATTACCCTGTATTCAGAGGTCTCGTTATGGGGTAATGACATTTCAAATGAGAAGGTGAGGTGAGACAGGTCTTGATCACCTCACTGAGTTGAATATTGAGATTCCTTTTAAATAATGATATCAACCACCACGACCTCCTAAGAACAATTTCCTACTTTATTTCTTCTAACTTCATTATGTATTTCATTGCATTATTTATTATATTTATATTTTATGTATTTCATTTCCCCCCATTTATACTAATATTATATTTTTATATTAGTTATATTATAAATGGTGACAATAAGAAAATAGTGTGTGTTAGCGACCTCCTTGTGATTGACCCTAGGGTGTGACACTATGGTGAATTATTAGGTTAATAAGAAATTAATTGAATTGTGGTTCGCGGAAAAACACTAGCATCATTGATACAAGAGAACAAGTGCAGAGAAACTGGACGACTCGTCTGGTAAAAGTTCTATGGAGAAATCATAAGATGGAAGAGGCAACATGGGAACCCGAGAACATTTCATGAAAAACCACATGATTTTTTTTATGCAGTAATATTCTAGTTATTTTGAGGATGAGATTATTTTAAGAAGAGGAGAATATAACATCCCATGCTTCCATGGTACCTTTCTCTTTGAATAATACAATAGCGTGTGTTGTATGCAACATCGAGTTCTAACACATCGCGACCAATCAAACTTGCCGTTATGAATAGAAATACATCCTTTTTGAAATTTATAAATTTTATCATTCAAAATGGACTTCATTTTTGGATTTGGAATATCAAAATTAGAATAGGGTGAACTTTTGGTATTTTTATGAAATCATTCAATTTTTTATGAATAGTTAAAATACTGAATTTTAATTAAAAAATTATTGTTTAATCTAAATACTTTATATTGATAAATTATAAATTTAAATGGTTTCTATGTATCATTAGATTATATTTTTATCATTTAATATAATTAATGTCATTGGATGTAATCTCATGATTAAACTGGACATAAGAACGTGTAAATCATTAGATAGTTATTATTTCATAGCAACATGCTAATTATTTTGACAACATGAATTAATTTTAAATTAATTTTTTCCACTTCTGTGTTTTGAATTTTGAAAAATGTATTCCGTATTTGGAATAATGAGGTCCAAATTGTGTAAATAGGTAACATTTGTTTTTATACATTAGGAATATTTACCTCAATAAATATTTTATTTACCATGGTTAAAGGTGTAAATCCTGTAAATAAGGTTAAAAAATAATATTATAATAATATTAAATTACTATAACACATGTCCTAACACTATTAGAGGATAAATTTACTACCATGGTCATCCGTTGGTCGTTTTTGGGACTCTATGAATCCACTTGGGAGTGATAATGACATTTTATATTAAATAATCAAAATTAAAGACAAAAATAAAAAAAGCCAATATCTTTTAGTAAAAATATATATATGGGGTTATATAAATGATATGTTAGACTATAAATAATCATTATAAAGATAAATTAAACATCCTACCTCAGGATATTTTATTTATAATTTTTGGGCATAAAATAATTATATTTATATATGACACAATAATGATGTAGTGTTTTCCTTATTAATGAAACTATCAAATAAATGATAATATAAATACTAAAATAAATATAATTTGAAAGTTTTGATTCCATAAATAAATTTTATAGGAGAATATGACATGTTAGGGTTGATTAAATTTATTTAGTTTGATGTAATATAGTTTTTAGGACTTTAAAAAAATCAATTATTAAATAATGTCAAAATTGACATAAATGAGTTTGTAAAACTAATACAATATTATTGGTTAATATAATAATCTTAAAAATATAAGGTTCACCCAAAAGACTTATGTAATTATAGGTGTATCATTAATGAACCACATGTGGTTATCATGGAATTTTATAGTTTGTTTATTAACCATATAATATAAAAATACAAAGAGACATAGTAAATGTCAAAATATTTAACAAAGAGTTAAATGTAAAAGATAAGTTTAATATAGTGACTCAACCCTATCTAAAACTTATTGGTTAAGTGGTTTTCGACCCAGAACAACTCTTTATATTAAATAATTCATTTTATATCCATTAGAAACTGAAAATTAGTTTATTATAAAATAACATTTCTAGCTTTTCCTAAGGTGCCCGTCAACCCTCTTATAAAATGGCACTTCTACTTCTTCCTAACTCACACCTTCAGAGCCATGTGGCTAGGAAATACCCTTCCCAAATACCATCTCAACTCTCCTACCTTCATCATAGAGGCCTTCAATTATTCATAATGTCAACCTATGGATCCTTTTTGATCAAATCAAAAGGAAGAACTCAAAGAGAGGTAAATATCTCACCACCTCTTTCATGTTTTTTTCTTCATCCACTTATTCATTCCTTGTTGTATCAATTATAAAATAATAAATCCAATATCTTCTATATACTGCGATGTTTTTATAAATATTTTACAACCATATTCATTATTCTATCTAGCCATTGAATGAAATGTCACCATACATGTGTACGCACGGCTTACCGTATCCACTTTGTGGTGTAGTTGTTATTCAATACATTATTATTTCGATGGATATAATAATGATGTATAAATGATTTAATAATAAATATAACAAGATAATGATTATTTATATATGATTTACCATCAAATTATATATGATTTTAATATTAATAGAATGTTATTGTCTCTCATGTGTACGTACAGATTACCGTCTCCACGAACACAATGAGATTCATTCCCCATTGTATCCATTCAAAACTAATTTTCATTAGATGATTAAAAATAATGATTAATGACTTAATATAATTCTGTATATGAATAAGATACATCCTATCCATAACAAACATTACTTACGTAACAAAGCATATAACAGAAAATGAATCAGTTAACACCCGAAACGACGATAATACTAGAATAATATTAACAAAGCAATAATAAAATATCATATATTATATCATATTAATGTATATGATTCTTGTATAATTTAATAAAAATTATATCACCAATATGTAGGAGGTTAACCTACAATCTAACAATGAAAAGTAAAAGGTAATGGTTAATTTCACATTCTTTTTATTATCCGAGGAAGTTTTTATGTATGTATCTACTGGGACCTCTTTATCATCCACATCCGTGTTTTCATAAAAATGTATTTCAAAAAATTTTTACAATTTACAATACTATGGGATAAAGTCACTTATACTATTGTTTGACGTTTTATAGGATGTTTATAAATGAATATTTTCATCATTTTCTAAACAAGGAACGTTATGACCTTTTTGAAAAAATTAAGGTAAGAATGTTTTTTTAACTTATACGGTGGGTGAGGCTATATTATGCCATTATAACATCATTGAAGCTTACCTTACAAGATTATAAGAATATTTTAAAAATAAATGGTTTCTTTTATAATTATGTTACTTTAAATTTTTTTGAAAAATGAATGAGATATTTCTCTCAAACAGTTTACATTTCATGTATGTCAAAATCCATTAGTGGATTTTAATCTGGTTTGAAGTTGATTTATCATGATACAAATATTCCATTTTTTATTGAAGGTTTTTTAATATGTCTGATTGTGGATGTGTTATTTTTTTTACCATTCATGGTTTATAGATAAAGTATTGGCATTTCGAATGCTATTTTCAATATGAATTTTTATGCTATGTTTAAAACCTTTCATATGATGAATGCATTGGACTTAGTAAATGATGGGTGGAGCCCGCTATAACTCCTCGATGCATCGATGGGTGTCAAGAGAAAATCTACTGTCTTGGAACAAGGCCATGAAAAAATATTATTTTTAGTCTTGTCATAATGCCTTGACTATGTGGTAATGAAGTCTGGCATTATGTATTCCATCATTATAAAAGTGTCTATTTATATTGTATTTTATTATTCGACTTGTAGAATATTCATGTGAGTAAGTAAATGGAATTATTTTGATTTATATTTTCTATATTATGATGATGTTTATGTTGAAATGGATATTTTTATTTCTATACATTGCCTTAATTGTTTTTTCTTATTTATGAAAGTTTCTGCTATATTGTAATCCTTACTGAGCATCTGAGCTCACCCCTTTATATGTTTCAATTTTCCCAGGATGCGAAGAAGTGTATTATGACTGACCTATAGGGATAGTCTATGGGATCTCAATATTGTCTATGGAAACAATGTTGTTTAATTTTTCCATTTTATTATGTAATGTAAACCTTATGAATGTATCTAATACTTCAAAGGCTACTAAACTAATCTGTCTTTCGAGACTTGATATTTTGTGATCAAGCCGATGATACATAATAATGCACAGACTCTGGGCTACGGGGGTAGGGGCATTATAGTAACAATTGTTGGCATAAGGATTTCATCATGATGGAATGTCAAAATATACTAAATCTTTGATTTCTTAATAATGATTTGAAATAAGTCAAGACCCTTCTATGCTTGTAAAAAATACTCTCGGAATGATTGAAACCGACTCAATTATGAGAAATTTTCCTTCTCAAATATATAAAATGAAAAATTTAGAGGTGATAAATTACCACATTATATGGTGGAAATAAATAATACTGAAATATATTATCCCTATATAAAAGTTCCATGAATCATTATAAACTTTATGGAATGTATAAAATTAACCACACATTGTGAAAATGTCCAAAACAATATATCAAACACAACCGTCGACTGATCAACATGGTTTTGTTGGTCAAAAAACATGGTAGTATATAACCAATATATTACGTGGTTATTTTGGAATAAAATATTCATAATCTGGGGTAAATCATGATTAGTGGAATCCCATACTCTGTAAAATTTCACAATATCCTTATCATGTTCCACCCATGCCTTCCTGCAAAATATTTGATACCCAATAAACTATTTGATTATGTTTACTACCATAATGGTTGGATCATATTGACCTTCTCTAATCACTTCAGATATAATATTTGTTCAAAATTCAACCTAAAATGATTAATATTCATTTAAAAAATTGGGTTCACACATGTGTGTGGAGAAAATATTGTGATGTGAAAAAAATGAAATTTTTTATTAATTATTTCTCACATAAAGATCTAAATTTTTTATCATATTTGTCACACCAGATCACACAATAATATCTCTTTGTCTCTTAATAAAATAATTATAATTTCATTCAATGTGATATTGTTTTATCACATTTTCCATTTTGTATTTTCTCTCAAACACTCTTAAAATATATACAAAATCATTACCTAACACATGATTTGTTCCACCAATAAATCCTATAAATTATGTACTACAAATAATTACAGATGTATCAAATTGTGGAATGTGATTCATGACACCAACTGATCATGTTACTATTAGTGGAGGATGGCTGAATGGTCGGTTGAACATCAAAGGAGTTGGAACATACTATTATTCATGATGCATTTCTTCTTCAACATCCTTGTCATCTTTTTTTTATGTTGTCATCATACTAAAAATTATTGATCTTTTAATCAAAATTATACAGAGGAATATCCATTAAAATATGACTTCTTCTATAAGACATTGTAAATAGATGATATAAAATGGTGTCCTAAGGAGATGACAGAACAACTACCATTGTTGATGGGACTTTTTTTGGTGTTATAAAATGAGGATATGACATTGTGTCGTGATGTTGTGATGGACCGACAACCAATGTCAATGGAACCTCCATTGTAGCTACAATGACACACAACTCCATCATTATATTTTTAGGTTAATAAATAACCAACGAATATACGTTTTCCCATTATTCATCATTAGTTATATGATATTATATATGCCACAACCTAATGTTGAATTGAATATATCTATATATATTGGACACTATCACAAGATTTCACTCCAGTTTATCATTCAATTGATTTTATTTTAATTGGTTCCAAAGTTTTAAAGTTCCCAATAAAAAAACACCTTTTGATCTTATATTATATCTTCATCCTTGTTCAGTCTCAATTATTTGACCATTACAATAAATATAGGCATCCAAATTTATTATCTAAAATAATCCATTGTTATTAGTGAAATAAGATCATAGAAAAAAATATGAATATAAAATATTTCATGAATTCTATGATATCTCAAACTTAAAATTTTAGTGGGAGTTTGGATCACCATCTAATATTTTGTTATTTATTTTTATCTATGAATGATTCTTGTAATTAATGTTGTAATCCTATTACCTCCTCTAAATCAACATTTTATAACTATATTGATGTGTGAATCTTTACAAAACCCATGTGTTTGTGTTACTTACCCAAAAATTTATGTCAAACACATTCATACATATCAACATTCATCATATTTATGAGGTATATGCATGCATTATGTTAAATAATAGAGTTAATGCGATTGAAAAAATCCACATGAGTAAGGTAGAAGTGACATTTAGCCAACCCACTCACATTCCTCAATGTGTAATGCCTCTAAGAAATTATGTGATCCGACCTAATGCACCTATACATGGGAAAAATTACTATAGAGAAAATTTAATTAATTAAAACACTATAAAATAATACACACTATTTTTTATGAAAACCATTTTTGCATGATGATTTATTATAGGGGGTTAATTATGAGAAATCACTGACATTGAGTAAAATATATTATAATAATCACCATCAAGTTTTTTTTCATGGAGCCAGAAACACCCAATGACTCCCATATCCATGAAGACTCGTAGAACCACTTCACAAATGAAGATCTGTATTGGTGAACTTTGACGATGATACTTAATTACTCACATTAGTCGAGATGATGAGAATTTAGGCTCATCACACCCTTTTAGTGGGGACTATTTCATATTCTGGGACACTCTTATATATTTAAGTAAAGTATATGAATCATTTTTTCCCAATTATACATACATGGGTCACCCTATATTGATGATCCATTATTAATAAGAATGGGTTTAGAATCATCTATATTTATCCAAGGTACTTAATTGATAGAGATATTGGTATGTATCCACATTTTTCATTCAATGGTACCCCTTTATGGGTTGATTTGAGATTCTTTGGCCATTTATTGGGTCGATGCTTATTTTAAGCCACATGGAGAGATAATATTGAGTTGTTTATCATCAATTGAGACATTATTTTTTTAATGTCAGGATGAAACCCATATGATGGGCTTCCTGCATATCCTCAAAAAAGTAATAATAACCCATGTAGTGTTGTGAATCATAAATTTACACAAACACTTTTAAGGTCATGCGATGAGGTATAAACCACGCAGTTTAACATCATGTGACCAGGATGTATAGGTAAATGGTGCCCAGTCAAGGACGATGCGGTACATATTCCGAGGAAGCCTACAATACAATATTGATGTTTAGTCTCCCATGTAGATATAAACCCATTTTTAATATGGCACATATAACATTATATTGAATTTGGGTGTTGGGAATGGACATTAGTGTTGATTCCTACGTATCCCAGTTTGTTGGGAATCAAATATCAAGTAGTAAAGTACATTAGAGAATACACTTTAGAGGATTCCTATAAAATTGTGGATTATGCATGGAAGCTACACATTTAGGTAGAGGTTGGGGCGTACATCTATGGATAAGGACTGTTGAGCATGTGATTGGGGATTATGAATGAAAGTGGAAAATTTAAAAGTTTTTTATCATGTGGATGTAGTGATAATTACTAATCTTTAAGCCCACATGATTCATGGTCGATGTGAAAAAAATGGGAAAGTATTAACTATAAATATCACACGATCCACTTTTTTATTTGGTGGATGGATGCTAGATCCTAAAGAGAGAGTGGGGGGATTTGAATGTTCATGATTCATATTTTATTATTTTAACTTGGATAGTCACATCTGGGGACCTATCCTACTACGTCCCAAGCTAATTCAAGGAAGAGTAAGGGATCTACCTCTAGAAATAAAGGCTATCGGTTTATTGTAGGATGAATTCCATGCTAGATCTAGTGAAAGAGATGAATTTTTTGAACCATCCCTCATCGTAGGGAAAGTCCAACGGTTCCCATAAATCCCTATAATGGGGATGTTCTCATTAGCACCCCAATGATAGAACCCTCATTACCATTGGAATGTAGGCCTAAAGACATTCTGAGGACCCCCTTGTTAATGAGATTATACACATGACTCTACATAACATGAATATATACACTTGAGAGGACGTGTTGATGTGCCTAATGATGTATTTATACTTATCATGTGGATTTGGAAGAGTCCTTGTCTTGGTGTGGTTAGAGTTGTTTATTTAAGGGCCAATATGGTGACTAATGAAACATTGCATGGTGTAATGGATGATGTAGTGTGGAAAACCCAAGGATGTCCTCTTTTGTTAGGCTTGTTCTTGTGAGGGATGTGGGTCCATCAACAAATCATGTTTTACTGTGTGTGAGTGTACCATTTGTGTAGCCTTGTCCTATGTGGAACATGGGTTTAACAAAGCATGGTGTCGCTATTTAGGACTATGCTCACCAAATATACAAATTTACTATATGGGGTCGAGTTCCACCGGTACATCATTTTTCAATTCAGGGAAGGTATCTCCCATGTATCATTTTACAACATGGTTTTGGGACCCACCCGCACATGTGTTTTCTATACAGGGATGGGTTCCACGGGTACATTGTTTTTCTGTGAGAGGTGTTGAGCCACAAAGGGGGAATAAATTTATGGCTCACAAAATGGTGTTTGAAAATGGGGTTTTATCCTTATGGATGGATATATGATTTATTATTTCTTCATTAATTCTATGTTGATTATTTTTACATACAGGGAATATAATTATTAGTGTTTCAGAACTCATCCGGGATCTTTTCTTCTGATATCCATTTTCTCATCCTCTCTTTGTTTTCCTCCTCACAGTTCATCTTAGGGTTCTTTTGTAGAGGATTAGAGGGACCAGATATTGACATGGTGAATAATCTATAGTGGGCCACATGGATTCTTTCTTGGGTTCCACAGGAGGAAGAACTGACCAATATTTGACTTCATATGTGAAGATAAATCATTCATGGGGATTGGGATCATTGTTGTCCATACAAAAAACATTGTTTTGTTTGTGAGGGCCGATGAATCTGCCTAATCCTGCAAGAAAAATTCATAGGGATGGCCATTTAGAGGGTTGTAAATCACCATTTGTCCAAACATATGACTTTGTTTCATTTTTCAGGAGTGGTGGTTCTACTTTGTCCCACCAATAATTTTGTTCGTTTGGTGCTTTGATAGGTGGAAGAACACCATGTAGAGTAGAGGTCTGCAATGCAATATGTGCTTCATGGGATCAATCTATATTTCATGGAATTTCCCATTTAGAAAAATTTTATTTTAATTATTCTTCATATTTTTTGTTCTCATTTTTCCAATTAATGCAATTATATCCTTCTTTTATATTGAAGTTTTAGGAACTGTCAAATTCCCCCATCAGAATGGCTGCTGATCGAGATGAAGAGGAGGATATTAAACTATAGTAATAGGTCCTATTTTGAACTGGTTTATGGTACACATGTGGACCCAAAATAGGGGACCACACAATAAATAGTGTCCCTAACTCATTTTTCATTTACTAGATTTTGTTACTATATTAGAACTCCATAGAACCTCTGATCACTTATTAACGCTGTGTTGTATTTCCTTTATTGACCCTCATTATATAAACTGAAATGTGTAACAAAGAAATGGTAATTTTTATCACCCACATAGAATCTAGATGATTTGTGGATGAATTCATCACACGTGATGAATCTCACTATCCAATGCTTCATGAGACCATTCATCCGCATACAACACTTCACGGTCTAGTGCTTCATGCACTATTTCTTCGTTAAGTGATGTCTCCTAGGAGATTTACAAAACATATTAAAAAATTAATATAAACTATTTCAATGGATCTCATATACATTTTTTGAACTTATCATAGGAATAAAACGGAACTGGCTTCCACCTTGATGATTGGTACTTAGAGACACACTTCAATGGATGAGAATATTAAAGAAAATCATTGATATCATGATATCCCTGAGCAGGTTATACCAAATAAACTCCTTTGTAAAGAGATTAAAACCTACCAATTTTCCATCATACAAAAACTAAAAGAAATTTAACATCAATTTTATTCTCCCCTTCATTCAGTTAATCAGAATCTCCCATCAGTTAGGTTTGATATGTTTCATGATCATTCCCATGTGAACATCTAGTCTACCTGGAATATAATTTTTAAGCTCGTTCAATAGAAATTATTTTTATATAATTGGTTTCATGTGGACTTAATGTGAAATTCAGAGTCATGATGTTTCCATAAAATCATAAATTCATAATTTTCCTTCCATCATCAACCTTTTGCGAGGTAATCATAATTGATGGTCAATCTCGAAGTGGGACTTGGGGCGTCTAGGGAGTTTTTCATATGATTGTTCTTTGGAATTATGAGTGCACTAGAATTGAAAAGTGTTTTATTGATCACTAGAAATCATTGTAATATATCTAGTTGAATGGTTTTATCAATTTTTAGTTTATTCACCAATAAATATTTTCCCTAAATAAATCAGTCGTTATTATTTGAGAACCATCAAATTAAACCAATTTCAGGCTGAAGTTGGTGTTAGTTTATGATATGTCAACCATCTATAGAAAATATGCATTATTTGAAATATATATGATGTAATTTTTCCAAAACAATTCATGGGGAACCACTGAAAATGTATCCCCCTGGGGGAGGGACTTTCTAACCACTGTAGATGAATTTCCTTGTGTGGGCCTCCATACCCCTCAATAATTACATTCAATGAATGGAGAATGTAGATAATGTAAATTATAGGTCTATGGATGAATGTTCAATATAATAGGACTCATCCAACTCAATAGTCATGATGATTTTAATCTTTGTACTAGGACACTCTTAAATTTCGATAATATTCCATATAGGGACACTGAATCCTTCTAGTCGTGTCTCCTGACTTTAGGTTGGAATGATTTATTGACTTATTCCTAAGTGGATGTGTGTTTCTATTCTATGATTCCTATATGGGTGTTGAGGTCTGTACCCTGATGATGGACACCACGCTAGTGGAGGGACAAACCATCAACTTAGTTATAACCACCCTTACTTGTATTTATAATTTTTGGGCCATATACAAGAAAGAAAGTTTCCACATCATATATGTATGCTATTTGAATTCTTATTTGATTGGGTTGTGGAACACTATAGATTATATTAATAATATCATTCCCTGAATATCCATCATTCTTCCTTTCACCATACACTTCTTAATATTGTTTTAGTTCTCACCAAACCCCAAGGAATCAACAGCACTATCGATATTTTGAGTTATTTGATTCCTATTTTACATTCATCCCTTAACCCTTGCCTTCAGGAATAGAGTTGGATATTGGTAGGGGATTTTAGAGGAACTATCTTAGATAATATCATTTCAATATAGAGTTTTAGCTACACCAGATGATGGTGTAACCATATGCGAACCCTATACCCCTTATTGAATCACATGAAAATTTGTATGTGTTCAATAGGGTACCTCTTGTCATTTTCTATCGATCAAGGATATTCATGTTTTCATCCCTCACCAACACTTATTAGTGATGATTTGAGTAGATTCTAGAATAAAAATTTTTATGAGTTATATAATAACACCGAGAAATTTATCACGGGATTACACAAGAATGCTGATGGAATACTGTCAAGATGTATTAATAAGGATGTCGATAAAAAATTCAAATAAATAAATTTCTTCTCCCAACTCATTTCCCAACACACCTTCTTTATCATTTTCAAAGGGAGAACACCTTTCATCACGAATGTCAAAGAGACATAGGGGATCCTTTTCCCCTAGCTCCCCCCATACTAAAGGTGGTGAAGATCTTATTTTTTTAATATCTTCTAATAGAATCCCTACCAATGATGGTCACTATAGAATTGAATTCGGAACCCCCCAGTGATGTTGGTTCTGTCATCCTAGTTCCTGAAGTAAGGAAACATGATGAGATGAATGATTCTCCCACATTGGAGTTATTTTTTTGACTCCATCCTATCAATGGTGGTTGAAATTTTTAAAAAATAACTATTGAAATGAGTTCCCAGGACCAGGATCCTAATGTTTCAATGGAATACCATGATATTCGAAGATGGTTGTAGTACATAATTTTAATAGAAATCATAGAGACTATATGGTAGAAATAGATGATAATACAAAGAACCTTTACTAACTTTTACTTAGCTTAGTCTTAGATGGAATTGATTACTAGAACTTTCATATCCTTACCCCCAGATCATCATTTATCAAGAAGCATTAGTTTCTTGGGTATGTGAATTTACTCAATCTAATACATCACATAATAATGTGGAAGCCTTAGTTAATATCACTATCAACCTAAATAACCTTTTTGTTGAAGAATAAATATCTTATGATCATGTGGTCACATAGACCGTATAAATATGGAAATTAGAATCCTGAGTGTCTTGGTTAAATGAAACGCTTTCATCAACTAGTGAATGTTTTTAATACATCATGGAAATGGGTCAATACTTAAGGGGTATTAATAAATAGATTCACTCGATAGCTAAAATAGAATCTGGGAAAAGGACCAATTTGGAATGGGTTATAAATGGATCACATCGGGCAATAGTCAATTTTCTAACTAATGAAAGATGAGATTCATTGTATCCATTTTGTATATATTACACCCCATTTTTTAGTAGTGTCAGGGAGAGACTCCAGTATCTAGATTCACCTCCATTATCATTTAATAAAATGAAAACTTGTTATTATTTTTTGTCTCATACATTATATTATTATGTAGTTCCATTAAAAATGAGTTGCAATAATTTGAAGGACAATCCCTACTTGATATCAATTGTAATTGAAAAATGGGATAACCCAATTCAAATGATCATTTAATGCTCACGTTTCTTTCCATTCCAATGTAATTAGTGAGAATAGTTTTAACTGTTCCTAGGGTTACATTGAAAACACTAAAAAAATTCATCTTTTCTATTATCTCCCTTGATTTTTTCTAAATACACTGTGGTGTAGGATAATTATGAATAACGTGACATTTTATTATTCCCTCATTGTATTGTTTCGACCAAATTATTTTTGTCTCGTTTAAATTTTTGATTTCTCGATTATTTCATAAACCCTTACGACCATAGGATTAACAAGATGGTATTTGACATTTACTTAAACTTCCATTTGTTGGGTTTCACCATATGAGTGTTGTTTCTTTTTCCATATGTTGTTTAGTGTCTTGAAAACCTAACTAATGATGTTTAGGTTTTAGGTTGAATAGCTATGACCATGAATTATGGGGCGAGGGATCCAGTTTTTCTTAATGGAATATAATGTCCATATATTATTAAAAAACAATCATGGATATTTGATTACCACTGTTTTGGTATTTTGGAATCCCAAATGTGATATGTTTAGAGTACATGATGAATAAATGTATTAAGAAATTCCTCTATTATCTATTTAATGAATAAATAGGTAGAATAAGTCACTCATAGGGATAAGTTTTACTTGGGTTGATAGGCCATTTTCATGGGAAACCTATGCAGAGCTAATAGATTAATACTATTTATAGTCAAAAAAATGTCTCCTCAAGACACTAATCCTCCATTTCCAAAATCCATAATTTTGTAAAATTCATATATCTCGATACCACAGTGGGTGTCCTGTCAAGGGAATTATATCTGAAAATGATGAGGTCATTTTTATCAGCACTGGCCACAAATGGGAAACAACTCCAACATGAATTTGACTTGTGTAACAGAGGAATACAGTTTGATTTAGTTTAATTTCATGAAACATAGATGATGAATGTGAATTTTAATGTGTTATTGTTATAAAATTAAAGGTCTATGTTTCATGGTCAATTATCATTGATGATGGTATAACCAATTTTCCCTTTCCATATCATTCAAACCATGAATATTCCATCATTATCATGCATGAAGTGGGGAGTTCTGTAAACATTTGTATGGGGGTTAATGAATACTAGGGGTGACATGGGATGAAACAATTATTAAGGAATACCTGTATAAGAATATCCCCTCTGGGGGATGGAGTTTCTATTGGTTGATAAGACTTTTTTGATGGAAACATATGCAGAACCAACTGGGGAATATTATGAAATGTCTAACAATAGTACACCTAGAACACTGGCCATCCACTTCCTATGGCTAGAGATATTTATAGATATTCTTACATACAAAGGAATATCGTTTGGTTAATATATGTAATGTACTTGAATATGAATGGAAAATTTCACATTGAAATTGCTCACAGATTGGTTGAAACATTTTCATTTTGTAGGTTTAACAAATATATAGAAAAGATTTATTTAGGATGGTTAGGATTGAGATACATGTTTTGGGAATATGGATGTATAATTTTGGAATTATAATTATTCCATACATATTTTTTGAATGGATTCCCCACACCTCAATCAAACTCCTGTGTGGGAAAATGGACTTTTTATTTGAATACTATCTCACAAATGTGGTGTAGTTCATATCAAACACTCCATTGAAGATATAGATCATGTATATGAGATCATGGGATATAATTTGTTGCTTATTTAATAGGATACATGATCTAGGGTCACTATGTATCTCGTCATAATGAAAATCTGGACACACATAATTCTTATAGGGATCCCTATGCAGGAATAAAATATGCCCCGACATAGGGAGTATTAAACTTTTTATGTATTTTGACCCATGATTGTAAATTTGGGTTTCACTATATCTAATGTGATGGTAGTAATAAAGAAAAAAATATTTTTAAACATTATAATGTTTTTTTCCATGTGATTAGAACATCATCTGTGAAGTTTAGCATCATGTGAAGAGGATAACATGAGGTCTTGCAGTTTTAGGCCATCCGACTAGGTCCGATTGATATAAAAATGAAGAGTATTAAGAGGCTCATTAGTATGGGGTGTTCTGAAATTCCTCATGTGTAATGGAATAATTAATGTTTAAACCATTATTCCAAGGATTCTTGGATCAGGATAAATGATATTGGGAAAAGTCCATTAGCATACCGAGATAGATGATGCCTCTCTTAGCCTTAATTTTCTTTTAGCTGATTTGACTTTTTGTTGGAAATTTATTTAAAGAGTACATGGGAATATTATACATAGTAAAAAATGGTGTCCTCCTAAATTTGACCCTCCATTTTTGATGGGTAGAGGAATATTTTAATGATCCAAAATTTAAAAGGAATTGAGTATGATGGATGGATGGACTACATTTGGGTATATGAGATGAATTCAAACAATGATTGACCAGGTAATGTGTTTTTTCCTACACAGATAAGATTCATATCTTGGGGGTATTTTTTCCTTGATAGATCCCTGAATGAGGAACCAAAACGTGAGATCTACTGTATAGATCCTTTTTATATATAGGATACATGGAAAATTTTCCATTCCTTTTACCCGTGGATGAGACTAGGAAATGTTGTCTTAGTATGAGTAGATATCTTTTCAATATTAGAATCAAGAAACGTATAGTTCTTGAGGTTCCATAATGTTTAATTTAGTGTGTTAAGGACATTATCCCTGATTTTTAACATCATACAGTAAGGAAGTAGATTCCTAAATGTGAAGGGGAAATATGTAGTGTGCATTTTAAAATCATTCTACATGGACCATGGAAAACCTGATGTCGATTTACAAGCATTGATAAAGTTGGGAATCTGATTCTAAATCTATTAATACAACATGATTTATGCTTGGTGTCAGAATAAAGTGATGAAAATGGTTTATTCCTCCACACAAGGGTGTTAAAAAATTAAGGGTAACTAAATTTTTAATTTTTGGTGGCATGACCAAGATTGAAGATCTTGGTGTCACAACATATCTCATCATTTTAAAATCAAGAAATATATAGTTAATGAACTGGATCCCTATTCTTAACTGAATCATACAATAGGAGGGGACATTTTTTGAATTTATTGTTTATTTTATTGTGTCTTAATTCAATATTGGAGTCATATGAATCACTGCATATCCTATATTGGTAGGAATCAGGATACATGTATTTCTGGGAACATTTGTAGTTTAACATCATGTGGTGGGAGTGAATGTGACACAACATAAAAGATATGTAATGTTGTATCTAGAATCAAAATCATAGATTCAGGAATAACTACGTATCCCATTCTAAAGAGAATCATGAAACACATAGTTTTTGATGCACTTCTATACAACTATTTGACTCATGTATAGGTATAAGGAATCTTGGTTGAAATAATCCAATAAATAGGACTGACATTGGAGTCATTGACATTCATTTAATTTTTTTGAAGGAGAGTGGACATTTTGTATTTTTCATGACTATGACCAGGACATGAGGATTAAATGTCATTATATATCTCACAAAATGTGAATCAAGACACATGTAATTATTGATGAAAATGACCATTTTTAGGTTTTTAAAACATGTAAGGTAGGAAAATTTATTACTTTTGGGGTGACTAGACCATGAGGTAGCATCCAGAAAACGCTACGAATCCTATGGGGATAAGAATCAATATCTTTGTAGTTTATAAAGATGGCATGGTAGACGACTGTTGATGATAGAAATTTCATCTCAGGGGAGAAGATTACAGTGTTTTGTAGTATAATGATAGATCATAATGGAATTTATGTCACACTATTTACTATTTTGAGACATGGATGATGTACCATTTTGTTTAACATCCTTCGGTCAAGACGATTGTGTATTATAGTTATTGGAAGGATGATTTTGTAGGCCAGTGTGAAACAAAATCATGACATGAAAAGTGACCTTGAGGCTAAATGCAAGTAATAAAATAATCTTATGAATTTCGGGGATGTATTTTTGGATGGACCTAACACAATTTATTTTGGATTCAGTATGTAAACATTAATGAGATTAATAGAGCCATTCTTAGTTCTGGATGAGATGTCTCAATGTAGCTGTAGCCCATACGTAGAGGGGGGGGGGTTTCCCATATTATGACACTGGGCCCATGCCATGAGATATGTGGATCACTATGTATCATGTGATGATAGAAATTAATCAACACATATATCTTGAGAAATAGTCTCCCTACATGAATCAGAATCTCTAAAAGTGATATGGTAATTTTCTCCTTTACCCACATTGATCGATCTTTTTTTTTCGTGAATCATCAATTGAAATGATGACTCCAACTCACTTTAAAGTCATACAATGACAATGTTGAAGTCATGTAGTTTATTTTATTTTTTACATGGAGAATGATGTCATCATTTTTTAAGGTCATGAGACAAAGAAAAACTAAACAGTTTAATGTCATATAGAAGAGAGAATTTACTATATTTTTTAATATTATATGATCATGAAAATGTACCATGTAACTTAATACCAAGTGTAATGGATATTATTCCACGAAGATTAACATCACGTGGTGAGAATGTTTTTCCATGCAGTTTACCATCATGAAAAAAGGGAGATAAATAATTGTGGTTGGGCCCAAAAATATGTCTCGATGTCTGTACATATTCTCTGTGGAAAGGAATAAATCTATAAATATTTACATAATAAATTCTGGGGATAGTCCAACACTTGTAGTGGAAATAATTTCTAGTGATGGATGCGAGGAATCCCTTGATTATTAGAAGGAATCCCATGTTTAGTGCAATGTGTATGAATGACATATCATAAGTTTAAGAGGAATCTCGATCTTATTCAGAATTGGATTATAGTTTAATGCCATGAATTGATGACAATAACTTCTAATTTATGGTAATAATTTTTGGTCCAATGGGAGAGGTATCTAGAAAGGCATATGTGTAATGAGGTGGCACAATATACCCAGTGTGAATGTGGACCATGTAGGAACACACACCACATATTAATTCTATTAGAGGCTATCATATAGTTTTATGTTGTGATCCGTGGACATGGGTTTCTAGTTTAATGTTGTGTAATTTGTAATATGTTTATATTTAGAACAACATATGTCTGGGATATGGACACGAAATTTATTACTGAGCATCTAGGATACTGGTATGTGACTTTAATGGTCATGAAGAAATAAGACCAAAGATAAGTAGTTTATAATAATATTTCTATGATAGGGGTATTTTGTGGATTATCGCCTTGTGGCTGAGATACTCAGTGTTATACATATTAACGTTATGAAACTATGATGAGGTAGCCTATATTTTAATTTCATGTAGTAAGGAAATTGTACCATTCATTTTAGCTTCATTCAATCAGGATGATTTACCACGCTGTTTAACGCCATGCGATTAGGATGATGTACCATGATGTTTGAAATCATGTTATCAAGATAATATACAGTGCAGTTTAATGTCATTCATTTAGGATGATGTACAATGAATTTTAATATATTATGATTTGGATGACATACCATGGTATTACACGAAGTTCTTCACCAGAAATCTTGCATTGGTAGGAGATATGTTAGGTTATTAATCCATAAAAATCATAGAATAAGATCCATTACAGTATACCTTAGGTATGGGGAAGGTTCCTCTCATTTTGTTTTCAATTTTAAATGTTTATCTTAAGGTATAATTAAATTCATAAGGACAGACTCCATCTCACCTTCATGGAATGATCAAAAGAGAAGCTTTTTCCTAATGGCTCACTCAATTTGGTTTTGGCAGACTTCCAAATGATGCAAGGTTTCAAATATTTTCATATCTAGTAAATCTAATTCAATTATATATTTATGGAATTTATTATCTATGGAAAATTATCATTACTTTATATTATGAGAGAGGGAAATGAAACTTCAATGGGAAGGACCGCCTTTATCTTGTATTCTACTGAGTTTGGGGTTGACAGTGTGGAAGTGTGGGTTGTGTTCTAGTAATTCCACAAGGCATGTATGAGCATTTCATGCAATTCCATTTTGTCATTATCTACCATATTATATAGTATAATATATACGGTCTTTCTTACATCCTATATGTGTCTGTTTCTTTCTGCATTATAGTGTGATGAATGGTTGGACATGATGTGATACTCTTGATATAGGTTTTTCTGTTCTTCAGAACAGAAAGTGATACCATTTTCCATCATCCTTTTATGAGGGACACCAAATGTGGGACGGTGTTGGTTCTCATGTACCTATAAATTATTCTTTACATGACCTTTTTATGGGGAATGGCTTCATACCACATTGATAAGAATTCGTTTTTTTGGGAAAAGTTAATTGAAAATATAGACCATAGTGGGATGATATGGTCCCATGATATACATTCCCTATATAGAGAATGTCAAGGAGTAATTGGAAACGTGATGTAACTCTAGGGGTTAGTGAATGAAATTGATATTGAACAGATATGTATGGATCCTTTTTGGTGAATTTGGAGTATTCCATCATTAATGTGGGCCAGTACCCCAACCTTAAAATTTAGTGGGGAATATTGAGTCCAGACTAGTGGGCAATGTAGGATCTATGTGAACATATTTCATGATAGCGTAATTCACTTCTAAATTAATTAACTTGAGAGGGAACCCATGAAGGATTTTATAATAAAAGATATTTTTGTGATTTTCATTATCATATAAAACAATTTTGTTTCTCATCTATGAATTTTATATTTATTGGCTCTCTATAGTGGGAGATCTCCCTTTAGATGATATTCCACAATAGTGTCATCATTCCAGTTTTAGGACAATATGGTTTAAGGATGACACTAACTTCATTGATATGTTACATAATGTCTTGAATGATTACTGACACTATATTGTGGTTCATAATTCAGATGAATGTTTCATGTCAATTTGGATTTTCTAGAGCTATTAACTCATTTTCAAATATAGCTTCCTAAGATTTTTTTATCATGGGGCATGATTCATTGTTTGTTCTAAAGGTAATTATACCATTATTCCTCAAAAATGGGTTTTCAAAGTGATTAGATATTCTTTTTTATAGAATAATCTCCATTTAACTATTTTATGAATAGTTTATAAACACCCATTATCTACATGTGTTTACTTGTACCCAATTTTCTATCTCTATTTGGAATATGAGAGATTGATATTTTGCATCATTGTTCATGCACCCCTCTAGAAATAGTAAAGAGTAATGTAACAATTCCATTGATGGAGATACTGAAATGACTCCCAATCCAAAATTATTGAGCATATGGTCTCTATACTATATCCTATCAGACTACTTGATAAACTGTCAAAATACATTTCCCATATCGGGGTCCCAATTAAACATAGAAAATCACTTCAGCTGGTAGTTTTGTGTCTACAAAAGTATTTTTGGTTGAGGGATGTTCTGCCATGAAATATACTAATTACTATACATTGTACACTCTCTAAATAATGAACTAAACTTAAAACAATTTTAGGATGACCTCCCACCATGAGATATGTCTGATAAACATCAGATAGTTGAGAATATATTTGATCAGGTATCTTTGAGAGAATAAATGAACCTTATGATGTCGTATGTATTGCCTATGTTTTTTTACTACAATTATTAGCACCAGAAAACTATTATCAATATTAGAGTATTGAGTCTCAGTATCCATAATGGTTCATCTAAGGTAGTAGACGTTTTTTAACATCATTTATTTGGATGAGGAAGACACCTAATGATCACTATGTGGTATTCACTTGTAGAACAAGTGTCCTTATTTTGACAGGTGGCATCATCAAGGGTGGTCTCAATAGATATTTCTTGAGACAATCAAATAATTATTAAAAATCATTAGTCCACTAATAATAGGCACCTTATTTCATCAACCTGGTGAAGGGAAGGAATTTTCTAGCAAGATTGGATATGAATCACCAGATATAGGATATGGATCACTTATGTCCACTCACCTTTGTGAGTTTTCAGGAGGTATAATTTCAAGGATAGACATTGTCATATAGGTGAATAATTTAATGAGAATGTGGTTTATGGAGAACCTAAAACATTTTCCATGGGTGACATCAATAAAACATTTTAATGGTTTAATGTTCAAGCTATGTTATCACAATTTGTTAAAGACAATTTCATGGTATTTTAGGTAGTTTGATCATTGTCGAGATTCATCCACTAGGCCATCAAAATAAAACATGAAAATCCTTCCTTTGAGGGGTTATAAGATGTGATTCATGGTATGTTGATATGTAGAACTGTCACTTTTCAAACCAAATGTCATTATCTAATAGAAAATTACTCTATTTGGGGACCTAAATGTTGTATCTTCTTCATCTTTTGAAGTCATTTAGATTTCATTATACCTCGAATATTCATCCATGAAAGATAGAGTATGGTATCATTATATTGAATCTATTGGTAGTTTTGTAATTGGGATTAGGATATCATATTTGGGAAATTGCTAGTTGAGATACCATAAATCAATACAGACTATAATTTTCAAATTTTTATTCTTCACATGGATGATATCTGCTATAAATATTGGAAATTGGACCTCCTAGAAGAAGTTAGGTCTATTGAGTTTGTCAACATCATCCTCATATTTGGATATATAAGTCACATGTTCCCTTCTAGATACTTGTTTATAGCCCTAGTGGTCTTTTGGTAGGCCAAGGGGGTGATTAGATACTATGAAATAATGGCCAACAATTTCTATGTAGTTCTGGCCAAAACATCTTGACACTGCTTTAGGATATAGGCATATTACTCTTTTTCATGAGATAAAATAGATTCACTAATCAAAGTCGGTTATGAGTCTTCTACTGTACCCAGACATATTTCTCTGAGATCATCAATGGTGGTATATACACCCTGCTTAAATGTTTGAGGTAATACCTAAGGTCCTCCTCGCCTTATTCTTCCCCCTCTTCATCCTTTCCACTTTTTCTATTGTGGATTAATGTCATCAGATGATATCTATATATTAAATAGTGTAATAAATAAAATTTTATTATAAGGATGAAGTGACTTACTCTCACCCATTTGTTAGTACGAGATTTCGATGAAACCCTAGAGGGTATAGAGTGAGGGACAGAGAAGGAGTGCCTCCGTCCTGCTTGAGTAATGATATTACCTATTATGCCTCAATAGGTGAGGAAGGGACTTCCTGGAGAACTAGGGAGAGACATTTGGAACTTTCATTCATGCTTTCACCATTTTCCAGGTAGTGATCATACTTTTCAACATTGATGGAATTTGTTGTCATGGCTGAAATCAGGAATACTACTATATATTATCCTATATTTTAGATTGTATAATCAACACAATTGACAGATTACACATATTTTTTACATATAATATTTAACGGGACTACTAGGATCATTTATACATAATTTGTGGCATTGACCCATGAAACACCATCATCCTAGTGTTACTTCCCATTCCCTCGATATAATACTACATCAATATAATTCAACACAAAGGATTTGAATAGGGCCTTTTCAGTGTGAAACATCCAACTTTTTCCATTAATATAGTATTTGATGCCTTTATTGTATGATATTTCAATTTCTATATTTGATAAAACCAGGGCCATCTTAGGAATATGTTGAAGTTTTCATTCTATCAAACCACCAAAAATTCAATGTCAACAATGAGGTCTCCAAATTGGGCTCGGATATTGATTTAGAAAATAGATTATGTTCACTTTTTTACCCCCCTTGAATGATATGGTGAAAGGTGCTATATAATCCTCATTGGATCACCGGTTCAGTGTTCATATTAAAATGAGGTTTAATACCGAGACATTTTTAATGTAGACATTTTGAAAATCAACCCCATTTACCCCACCAGACACACGCATTTGTATGATGTGTCTCTGTATGATGGAATCATAATCTTGATATGATAAGGATATAACAACATGGAATTATGTCGAAGAAGTCTTTATCTGATAGACCTCAGTAGTGAAAACCCTAATTTATGATTATGAGGAATAAGTAAAACCATTAAGAGTTCTTATCAGATTTCTTTTGAATAACTTAGTGCCTCCTTGATCAATAACTTTCATGGTACCAAGGAAATCTATTTTAATATGTCATACATATTTTCTAAAGGCTTGGAATTCCCTGCATGGGGGTGTTGTTTCATATGAACATTAAGGGATTTAGTAATTGATGTAGATGGATAGGCCCTCATGATATGATATGGAGGCACTCCTGTCCTTTGTGGATTGGTAAGGTAGGCCTATCTACCCACCAAGGGTTATCTTTTACGTTTTCCAATTCTAACTGATATCGTATAGTGAGAGGTTCAGGGTATATTTTTCATTTGTAGGAGTCAATTTTTATCCCTAGAGAACACATTTAAGATATCTTCCCCGAGTTTCTTCAATATTGACAGTATGAGTAGGGGTGTTTCTATTTGTCTAGATTCTACCGAGGAAACACCTTAACTAGTGACCTCGTATCCTGCAGCCTATCCCTCATGTTCCCCAATTGGATGTGTGGATATTGGGTTCATACTCATACTCAACTTCAGATCAGAGATAAATTATGTCAGTGACATTAATGGGGCTAAAGTTTAACTCCTCTGAGGTTGATGCCTTTTACTAACTATCCTCCATTGGTGGTGCTAATTGGTTGGTCAGTTCCTGATATATAAAATCTAATGGCATAATTCTGAGAGTATAAAATCCCACATTGGAATTGATTTTGGTTCATTCACCTTCACTATCTCATTTCATTTTCAATCAGGCCTCTTTTTGAATGGCTAGACATCAGAGTAATGTGCGGCCAATGAATTTGGTTATGTTGTAGCCAAAGTGTATGAGGTTATAGTAGGTTGTTTCAAACATTCATCAATAATTCCATGAGTTTGGTTGATTTTCAGGTAAATCATCAAAAAGTAGTGTTTATACACCATACAACTAAAAACTTCATTCTACACACCTCCTTCCTCATGGGATGTGGTGGAATCACATTCCACTTGTGTTGGTGTGTTTCCCAACTTTACTTTCCCAATGTCTACCATTTTTTGTAGGATGTCCGTAAGGATGATCCATTCTTGAACACAGAGTCCCAATATACATTGAAATGAGAAATAATAAGTCTAGTAATCAAGACTTACCTAGTATGAAATTTTATTCTTTTTACTGTTAAGTAAATCATTGTCTATAACAGCCATTAAAAGGCCTAAGACATGATCAGATCGAAAAGAGTAAACATTATTCCTTTACACCTCCAATTTATTTATCATGTATCCCCTCTACTCATATATCCTCGGTGAGTGTTACAATTGACACAAATGGGGATATTATCAACACATAATAGGTTTCAGAGCAATATTTTGTGTATAAACTTGTTTAAGCATGACATATGTTGCCTCTACATTTCCTACTCTTTTTCTCGAGACTGTTGGGCTTATATATGACTTGATCTTATTCAATTATACGAAGTCTTCCAATATTTAGGAAATGGATGAGAAATACCAAATCCCACTTCTATATTTCATTAGGATAAATGGTTTATGTATCTCTTTATGAAGGTTATCAATGTAGAGAAGGATCATATCCATATGGAGAAGTGGTTTGTTCATGGAGTAGGGAAGCTCTTTCTATATGGAAATTAATTCTGATACTCTAATTTTTATTATTATTATATATACAATGGTAACTATATGTGTATTCGAATACATTCAGATGAATTGAAAGATGAATTTATGATAGGTATTCTCCCATCTCGTTATTGACTGAACTATAAAACTTGTATATGATATAAAGGTTGGCCCTTTCAAGATTCACACAAAATTTCTTAGTTTTCATTGATTAATGCTACTCTAAAGTTCCCATAATGGGATATAAATGTGATGAACAGTGCATCAGATGTTGTACTGGGTCTCATAATCCATTGAATATAGGAAAACATGGACTCCAGATGTTTAGAGGTGGTGGATTGATTCTCACCCTTTTGGGGTATGATTTCAATTTTGACGACACTAGTTCACAGTTCTCTTATATTGGTTCCAATTGATATATAAATGACTCGATGGTGTTGAAAATCCATTTATTATCTTTTGAAATAACATGATATTGGAAAGGTATAGTAACACATAGGGTCTAATATGTATGTTATGCCATTATTTGGTGCAGATATTCAGTTGAGGACAACTTTGGTGGATTTCCTATAACCCATCTAGTTGTCACATTAATTGATATAAATCTTCATATCCAACCATAACTATTTTTAGGTAAAATGATGGTCTAGGTGTCATGTTTGGAGGATGTTATTTCCCTTATTATATTTTTGATACAAATACTTATGGTTGACCTACATCTATATGAAGTGTATACAGAGCCACTATTAGGAGAGTATGTCCTATATGAATTCTACTTCAAAGAAACTTAGTAGTGATTCAACTCATGTATTGGATTTCTTCCTCCTACATAGTAAATATTTTTTCAATTGTAGGAACATCATCTTTATTAGGAGGATGAGGAAGGACCTATACGACTTTTACATTATTCTTCTTATAGATTTAACGGGAGAGGAAATGTATGATTGATTGAGGGATCACCCATGTTTAGGGAGATTCATCGGTTCTGGGTTTGCACAAGATCATTCTTATTGTGGAATGGATTTTGGTGAGAACCATCCTCTCATTGTTCTTCTATGCTGAATATTGTTTTTTTCTGTATTATGGATGTCAATGATGTTCATAGATTAAAAATGAATTGTGGGTGTTGTTCTGGATGCTAAATGATAATAGGGTTGTTTGTGTCATTTTTTGGATCACTCACTTCCTTCTCAAGATCCCCATTGAGCTTCATGGGAAATGAGAACTCATACGGTAAAGAATGATTTACATTATAGAAGTGGTTGAGGAAAAAAATTCCCCCATCACTACGGGATGAGTTCTCTCCTAGTATTGTTATCGGTCTTTATTAAATATTTTTTCTCTCTTATAGGGGCATTTTTTGTTAAAAATAACCCATGACCTACTAGATGAGGATGATCCCGTACTACAGTGGTTGCTGCTTCCCTTTCCTCTATCTCGATATCATGATACCCACATCAACCCTGAGATATATATAATGTTGGGTCTACACATGAACTATTTTCATCTGAGGGAATGTGTAGTGTTTGATGGATTTCCCTCCTAAAGTGGTAATCCTTCTAATTATTTTCAGTTTTCTGGTATAGGATCCTTCCAAAGACTTCCACTCATCATGCTTGATGGTTTTGAAAATTATTCTAGGCTAATTCTTGTTTACTATACTATCTTTCCTTAGACAGGGTTCTTCTTAAAAGCCATGATGGAATAATGAAAGAATTATTTTTTAGTAATAATTAATTACATAATTAATTAGTTAATAATTTCCTCTAATAAATTATTAATTACAAATAAGTAATTGGAAATATGAAGGAATTATTTACTAATAATAGTTAAATAATTAATCATTACAATCAAGTAAAACTAAATTAATTACAAAATGAATTTATGTAAATACTAATCAAAGTTACTTATTTTACAATTACAATTAATTACTTAATTACCAATAAAAACTAATAAGGTATTATTTAAAAATTACTAATTTATAATTTTAATGAATTAATTAAAAATTTCAAATAAAAAATTACTAATTACAATTAACTAATATGAAATTATTTATTAATTAGAGTTATTTCTTTAATAATTATTGTTATTTATTTACAAATTATAATTATAAACTTAATTAAATAAATACTAATTTCAATTACTAAATTACTAATTAAAATTAATTTATTTTTGTTACATTAATATAATTACTAATAATAAATAACTATTTACTAATTACTATAATTCAATATCTAATAAAAATCAATTACTTAATTAATTTATTTACTGTTTTAAATTAAGTAATTCCTAATTAAAATAAAGTAATACTAAATTAATTAATAATTACGATTAATAATTACTATTTCAATATATTTCATTAATAATTATAATTAAATACTAATTTAAATTTTCTAATTAATAATGATAATTAATTTATTACTCATTATAATTATAGAACTAATAATTCTAATAACTTCATTATGAATTACTGTTAATTAATTAATTAATTAATAACTAATTATAATTAATAAAAATCTAATTGTAATTAAGTAATTTATAATTAATTTAATTAATTTAATGATATTAAATATGTAATTACTAACTATAATTAAGTACAAATTATACTTAACCAAGTAATTGTTATTATTAATTAATTTATAATTACTATTAAATATGTAATAATTACTATTAAATTTTTAATAATTACAAAGAATTAATTTCTAAATACATTTCATTATTAACATATAACAGTACATTATTTTCTTATTACAGTTTACTAGTAACTGATTAAAATTATTTAATTACAAATTACAAATTCTTAAATAATTTGTAATTATAGTTATTAATGTATTAATAAAATAATTAATTATTAAATAAGTTAAATTAATTTATAATAACAATTATCTAATTACATATTACTATTAAAAGATAAAAACTTAATTAAGTAATTACCATTTATAATTATTACAATACTAATTACTAATAATTAATTTCCAATTACAAAAATGTAGTCGCTAATTAAAAACAACAAATTATAAATTTCAATAATATAATACTATAGTAATTCTTAATTTCTATTATTTAATTAAAATTTACAAATTAGATAAATAACTTGTTAGTAATTACGATTAGTAAAATAAAAATTAAATAGGAATAACTAGGAATTACATTAATTTAAACACTGAGAACAATTAACTAATTACTAGTTACAATGAATTACCCATTAAATTACTTAATAATAAAAACTAATAAAGTACTAATTAAAAATAATAAATATCTAATTAAAATAATTTATTTTTTAATTAAAATTAATTAATTAGAAATTATAATGATTTAATACTAAATTAATTACTAATAGTAGTTATTTAATTACAATTTATAGTAACATAATCAATTAATTAATAATTACAATTAAAAAGTACTAATTGAAAATAAATAAAATTTTCATTTTATTAAAAAAACTAAAAACAATTATATAAAAAATATAAACAAATAGTTACTTATTTAAGTTATTTAATAATTACAATTCAAAAATTACTAATTAAAAATAGTTGATTAATAATTAAATTAATTTATTTTCTAGTTTCAAATATCTAATTAAAAATTATAAAAATGTAATAACAATTAAATATTAAATATTATTATTTCATTACAGAATGAAATTACATACTTAATTAATAATTACAATTAATAATGTACTAATTACAAATAAGTAATTACTAATTAAAATAAATTATTTATTAATTACAGATAAATAATTACTAATTTCTATTAAGTAATATGAAATTAATAACTAATTACAATTATAGAATAGTTAACTAATAACATATTACACACCAAATATTACATTAACTACAAATATCAATTATATAAATATTTGGTTCTAATTATAATATATTAATTATTTACAAATTATTTATTAATAACTAAAAAACAAAATTAAAAAATTAAAAAATTAAACATATAATACAAATTTAAATAAAAATATAAATACCAAAAGATGAAATAACATCATATAAATGCGGGGGATTTGGGGCTTTAGAGTTGAGGGTTGTTGAGGCTATAACGATTTGGAGTGGATTTTAGGTTGTTGGAATGAAGGGAGGGGAAGAGATTGGTCACCCTTTTGTAGGGGGAAATCAATGGCACCACAAGAAGTGGAACCATTGAGAATTTGGTCTCAATTAAGAGTTCCACAAGAACCAACAACCTAAATTTAAATTTTTTACCCAAAAGTGCCGCATGAATTAGCTATTTCGGAATATTTTCATAGATATGCACTTCAAGTGGTGCTTTGTGCTTTGTAGCACCAAAGCACTTGTTCAACTGTCAATCTTGGATTTTAACCCATTTAATTAAATAAATAAAGTTATATTAAATTATTTCTAATATATATTCACTTTTTAAAACTATGAATCCTATATTGGGAGAACCCACTGCACATACCTCCTGATATCATTTGGAAATTTTTAAATTTTAGGTCCAACGTGGGGTTCACACCAAATTGTTCAAAGGAGATTCAATATACCCTATGAGGCATATTTGGATCACCTATTTGGGTTATATATGTCATTAAGGATTTAGAATTCAAGTGTGTGAAGGATCTAGTTTATCACCTCTCTTTATTTACAGATCCTATAGTTGATGGTTAAAGGGCTTCATCGATTCAGTCACTCTAAAAATTATGTCTTTCAATGAATTGAATGATTTTTTCACTCATGTATATAGTTTTATAGAATGATGTTGAATTTCATAGGATACTTTTTCTATGTCTGGTCTGAAAATACCAAAGATGTAGGAGTTTCACATTTGGTTAATGTTGAGTGGGATTTTCACCTCTATGTATAGTTAACAGTCCTGAAAAAAGGTACTTTTGTAAACTCATACACTCAGATATGGATTTTGGTCTCCCCGGGTGATGAGTTTTTCCAGACATTAGGCATGTTATATTCATGGAAATATCCCTCATATAAGAATAATTTAGATTCTTATAAAAATCCGTATATTGGGAAAATATTTCCCAATCTAGAAATGAGTATCGGTATATCCTTAGAGTAACATCATCATAAAACTTCTACTAATGGTGTTGTATCACAATGTTCCCTCAATTATTTATTTCTAAAATCAATATTACATTTAAAAAATTATTCTTAGAATATTATATAAAATCATAACCATCCTAACCTTATTTTACTATGTAGAACTCAACTAATTTTCAAGGTTTTTTATATGGGATTCAGTAATTAGTTTTACAATATATAGTTATTAATATATTATCCACTACAAAACTCTAATTATATTTAATTATAAATACAATTCATTTTTTAATAAATTGTTTTTATTTAATAATGTAATAAATTTTATTAAATGAAGTCATGGAATGATTAGTTATAATTTTAAATATCCTTTGTGATGTTTTTTATGATTTTTTTTATATATTTACATATAAAATTTTAAAATAATGTTTTTTTAAATAGATGAAATTATCTACATGTTTAAACCTAATATAATGGGGGAGAAATGTTTTTTTTTTGAGAATATTGTTTTTCGTATGCAAGGTATCAGACCCAGAAAAACCAGACACATAAGATACTTGAAAGATGATTTTATTAATCTAATTAAATATCATAATTAGCTTCATTATTATTAAGTTGAATATTCCTCAAACACAAACATTGTTAGAATGTTAGTAGATTTAGTGAAAGAAATTAATAATGTTGATGAAGCCTACAAGGGACTCAATATATATAATGTTCATTAATTTCTAACCATGAGTCTGAAAATTCATTCCCAATCAAATAATTGTCATAAATCATAAAACATCCTCATGAATAATGTTGTTGAAGGAATAGAAGAATTTCAAATAATTCATCAGTTATAATTTTTTTTAAAATTAGCTCTAACACTGACAAGTCATCATTATGAGAATTTATTTGCAATGTAATGATCATAATATTGATAAAGTGGAATAATGAGGAAGATTGATGTTTCCTTTAGAGCATCTATATGATGTCACCATTAGAATAGGAATAATAATCGACCTGTCATATTGATTGATCAACTAGATCTTGATCAACAATATGGTCAACCATTTTCATCATGTTCCTCTATTGTGTATTTATTGGACAATAATGAAATAATAAAACTGTTTTTTGTTTATAAGTTGGTCTACAATCATTAGACAATATGTGGTTATGATTCATTGGAAATAATCTAACATTGAGCCATTGGGGTGATACATATAATAATCCAACAAACACATAAAGACATCGAAATGACATTTGATATAGGCTAAGTATGTAGTAATCAATTAAATAAAACATGAAGGGTTGTGAATAAAATTTCAACATGTTTTAAAGAAGGTTTTAAGCTGATTCTAATGTTTTTCTTAGAGGTGATGATATCATTATAATAAAAAAATATTTTCATAGAAAACTAAAAGAGAAAAAAGTCTAAAGAATGAAAAACATTTCTTAAGGAAGAATAGTATCAACTTTTATTTTCTTGTAGTTGTTACAAAAAATATTAATGAGAAGACAATTGTTTTTTCCAAGGGACATTGAGAATTTTAATTAGTCTTCTTCAGTATTACATATGTTTTAATCATATTGAGGATAATAAAAATAATTAGTGTTAAGATATGATGGATTTAATTTGATGTTTTTAGAAAATTCGACAAGGTCTAGGAAGAATCAGGAAGTGTCGAAGAGAAAAGAAATAGTCCGATAACAATTTCATATAGGAGTGAATTTTGGGGGTTTTTTAATTTAAGGGTGTGGTAAATGTTATTCAGATTTCAATATTTTCTATTTTGAGTTTCATATAAATAGTTTAACAATACATATCTACTTTTCAACGGTTTCAAACGTGAAAATGGTGAAGTTCTGTAGAGGTTGAGTCCTAGTTTGACTTAGAGATCTTTCAAGAAAAAGATAATGTTTCATGATTGTAAATATGAATAATTTTTTACTTGAACTACGAATAGAAGACTGAGAATTTGAGTAGATATTGAGAATTTAATTCTTAGAAAAGATTTCTTCATAATGATTCCATCATAATCAGTCAATCATAATATGGTAATATACACATGGCCATTGAACTGAGGATCCAGACAGAGTTTTCCTATGAAAAGATTTGGTGATATTTTCTTTTGTGGATTTATTGTTTATAAGAAAACATATGAAATGTATAAGATTCAAAGAAATAAATATTATAGAGATATAAAATATTTCTAATAGGATTTTCCCAATGTTGTTTGAACTAATTCAAAATAGTAACTTTCCATAGACCAATGGGAGTTTCATTGTGAGGGATACATGTTCTCACACTAAGGTTAAACCCAATAAAACACCTGATTTTTTACTTTATTGTATATTTTTCATGCCTGAGTATTTAATAAATTATAATATGTTTATAAACATTTAAATGAAACATGGGTTATGGTTTAAAGCTGTTGAAACTTATAATAGGTGAACAAAATATTCAACCCCTCCCCCTATAAGTTTTTATTCAATGCCTTGTTATATAAATTGGTATCATAATGAGGTTACCTTGTTGAATCCTTATCATGGATAATCACAGTACTTCCAAAAGTATAGGGCTTCCAACATTTTACAAAAAAATTATAATTTTTTAAAAATTGGATTATTCTATATATGATATTTCTTATCGAGGAAGATATAAATGATACTACAATTTATTTTCCACCTATTGATATATTTTATCTGGTGACATTTTATGATAATGAAAATATTGAAATTGATGTAAAATATAGGAATTTTATTCGTATATCACTATCAAAAATTGTTTATATGAAGTTTGTGGGTCTCAAAACATTTTAGATTACGTAAGACTAGTTGGAAAGTTTATTCAAGAATAATTCTAAATTTAATGAAGAAAAGATATAAATATGGAATAGTAATTTGGGAGACATAATAACAAGAGTTGAAAAAACTATTGATGAATACCTTACAGTGGTAAATGAAATTTATTTCAATATCAGATGATATAGAGATGTTCTGGAAGATTAAATTTTTTAATGAATCTCGAGGGAAACGTTCTGGATATGTTTGTTTCTAAAATTTATACTATCGAAGATATATATGATTTATATCATGAGGAGTTTCATAACATTCTTATTTTTTATGATATGATAAAAGATCCATTGTTCTAAAATAAGAAGAAATATGAAATCCAATTTGAATTTATTAGAATGATGAAAATTAATGATTTTAAAGATTCTAATATATTTAATTTTTAGGATAACGGAGATGATGTTTTGAATTATAAACTCATGTCTTTTACCTAAAAAACGTTTCTGTAGAGTAAGATGAAAAAATGGATGAAAACATTTATTCAAAAGATTTGAAGTTCGTTGAATTGGGAATTTTAAAATAAATTTCTCTGATAATAAAGTTGAAGAATATTTAAATGATTATAATAAAAATCCATGAGGGGTTATTTGGAAAGAATGATCACAAGAAGAAAAGTCATGGAAAATATCATAGGACATTTTGACTAGGGACAAGAGAAATATGTTTAATAAGAAAGCTAAATTGAACTATACTAAAGAATATTTAGAATATAATCTTTCAAAAAAGGATTTTACATTTATTGAAAATGAGGATAAAATTTATGACTTCTCAAATAGTGATGAAGACGTAAGTGAAGAATCATACATAAAGAGACAGTTCATGATACAATTATTTTCATATCCTAAGAAAACAATAACTCCCATGAAAGAAATTAAAATTAATAATAAAGATGGTGGAATAGTTTTTAAAGATGAAAATTAGGTTTTAAATCAAGAATAAGAATACATCCCAGGGGTATTATGTTACAAACATTGAATTGATGATCGGTGGAATATGTTTGAAGATATCTATAAGAAGTTAGATGCTAAGGAAGTGGTTTTTAACAATAATCAATCAAAATATCTTGTGTATGAGTCTACCATGAGGGGAATGAATGAAAACTTCCAAAATGTTTCGATGTAAAAGTACATACATTTAAATTTTTTAAGAACTTTGAAATCAAGAATCTGGTGAAATCCTCACCCTCCAAAAATAATATTTCATCAGATTTTTCTAATGTCCCTGGTGATAAGAATTGTGGTGGGAATGATTGGGGGGAATGTATGTGAGCATCCTATAACATATTAAATATTGTAAAACTCAGTCAATGGTATGATAGTTCACACTGAAAGTATGTTATAACATAACAATTTTCTCAACCTCAATAATTTATCAATAGAGAATGATTTTACATCTATATAATATCATGATTGTATGGTTTTTTCTAGCATTGAGGAATCTATGCGAACATGAGCTAAATTTGTTAACATAAACTATATCCTATCAGAAGAATCATTGAACAAAAATAATGATATATTGATATTATAATTGTTACCATTCGTAATACAGATTATGTTTGAAAATATAAATCTCATGATGGGGGGAAATTCCCAACAAATCGATTTTTTCACACTGAATAAGTTTTCGTAAGATGTAATCAAGCTGGTCATCCTGATTAAAAATTATTGACACTCCTTTAAAAACTTTTTTCTTATGTTATAATAGAAATTGAATCTATAAATAAAAATGTCATGAAAATTTATTTTGTTATTGAGATAGTTTAGAATGTAAATAAAAAGAACAAACCCAAGATACTTGATAGCGTGTTTTTATCAAACATTATTGGTGATTTGGAAATGAATAAACATGTTGAAAATATTTATGGATATATATTTACTGGTTTGAATGATATTGATTTATTAATTAGAGGAATTTGTATATTTGATAATTTTGAAGAAAATTACAAATGTTAAGATGTTTTATTTGATGATGCAAAATATGTCATTTTTACACAGAATTAATTTTTCATTAGAAGTGTGAATGATGAAAAATTTATGAAAAATGGATAATGAACAAGATGAAATATTTTCTTTATTTAATAACATTAAAAATCTTGTAATGTATGTGACGAAGATGAGAATATGTTCTATCACTCATAACATGACCACCTTTGGAAAAAAGGGATGAAAAATTATTCTATAGTTGATGATATATGAAACCTTCCAAAATTGAAAAATAATAGAAAAATAATTATCATTACCTTGTCAGAAAGGAAATGTGAATAATAAATGTAGTATGAATGTTGAGATTCAGTCTACTAGAACATTAATGTATTCAACCAGATTGATGTGGGCTAATGAAACATCAATCAAAAGAATATTTTTTCCTTCTAAAGTTCATTGATGATTTCACACTATTGACCAAAATCATGTTTATGAAGCACATGTTAGAGGCTATTCCAATTTTTAGATTCTCCATATAATATGTTTGGAAAGAAATATGGGGTTTACATAGATATTTTGAGAATATAAAATCATATATATTTCACATTAAATATTTTTGTTTCTTATCTGAGAAATAATGGAACCAAACATTTAGTATAGTTGTACATATATCCTAAAAAAACATTAGATTCAGAATGTGAGAATAAATGTTCTGTGGAAATGGGAAGAAATTTCATATAGGAATACAATCATAAAATATTATATTATATAGAATATGTTAGGGATGCGGTATATGATTAAAATATATATTTTTGGATGCCATAATACAACATGATTCCCTAGGATATGTGTTATAACCTAAAACCATCAATTAAATACATCAGGGTTTATTTTGAAGTCCTTATTTTCTAAAAATAAAAAATAAATATATTGGAATGCTTGTTTAGATTTCTAAATAATTAATATTTATAGGTTTTTCACCAAATTAGAGAAGAGAAAAATGATGGAAAAACATTTATAAATTTTGATTGAATCTTATGATATGAGTGTTATTGAAAATCCAATATCCTAAAAAATTGATGGTAAGGTTCAAGAAGATGAAATTAATGTTTCAAACAAAAATGGATGTCAGAAGTGAAACATTCACGAATATTAAGATTAATCATGTGATGATGAATGTGAATATGGAAGTGGAAAAATAATATTCCCTACATTATAAAAACATGTCGGTAAAAAAATTTAGGAATTATAATGCTCTAATTTTGGATATGAGAATGATAATATTAGAAAACCAGACTTCTCAAATATCTCATGTTCAACCAGAATCAGTTTCACAAGATATTCAACAGATATAATAAGAGTATCCTATGAATGTAGATCTTGATTAGAATTATAAAAATGAAAATGGGATCTTTTTCCACAACTATAAAATAAAAATGTTATTAGAACAAAGTGGGTTTATAAAAACATGTTTAATGAACATGGAGAAGTTTCAAGAAATGATGAAAGAATTGCTTATAATTGATATTAATGGGTGGAACTTTATTGATTATATATAAACTTTTACCCAGTTGAAATATAAGAAACAATTTGAATATTTCTATTAGTCAATACACAAAAAAGTTAAAGAACAATTTCATATGGATTTAATGATATATTTCACAAATAGGTAGATTGAAGAAGAAGTTTACATCGAAAAAATATTGTGATACTTTTCTTGATAATGATAAAATATAGAAAATTTATTGGAGAACTATTTTTATGGTTTTTAACAGTACACAAATTCTAGGTATTCAAACCATGATTATTGATTGTGAAAATTAAATTTTTTTAAGAAAAGGATGATAGTAACTTTTATGTAATGGAATTTAACTTCAGAACACTTACTATTATTGTGTATGTGGATTATATAATTTTTAATGCGTATGTAAACAAATTTTGTAATGTATTATAGAGGTAAATTGAGAATAATTTTAAAATTTTAATGCAGGGAGAATTAAAATTTTGTGTTGTCTTACTTGTTCAACCAAATGATAATTTGATTTTATTTTCAAAGGAAAATTATATAAGGTAATTTTTAAAGAATTATATGATAGAGGAATATATAAAGTTTCTACTCCTACAATATTTATAACAATGACATGTAATGATGATTCAATAAAAATAATGAGTTATAAAGGCTTTTATAAGCTGATATGAAGTTCATTTGATCATACAAACAAAAGATCTCAAATTATCTATGTTGTGATTTTATGTGCCAGATATCAAATTAATCTAAAATAATCACATATGTTTGAATTAAAGGGAATTTTTAGAAATGTCAAAGGAATATTTTCACATGGTTTCTTATAAAAAATAAATTGTGAGGTGAATACCCATGGTTATAACAATGCCAATTGAGATGTTGATTATAATAATAAAAATTCAACCAAATGAGGTACAATTTTCTTGTGTTAATGTTGTGTATATTATAATAGTAAGAAAAAATGTTTTTAAATCATGAGCATAGAAGAATCATAATATGTTGGAGCTACTGAAGATTGTAATCTGGTATTGTGGATAAAAGATTAATTGGAATATATTAATGTAAATGTTTGTGAACCGTTGAAGATAATTTGGGATCATAAGAGTTCAATTGATCTTTCTAAAAATAATTTCCAACAATGAATACCAAAACTATTTCATAAGAAGATTCAATTATAAAATGGAATGTTTTTAATGGATATTTTTTCCTAGAATATATCTCAATTAAGTATCAAAGTGGTGATATCCTTACAAAATAATTGAAAAATGTTGGTTGGTTTAATTAAGGACTCACCTTAATTTTTATCCTCCTCTAATGACTTTCTAAACCACTTATGGATGTCACCTCTATGACTTGGATCATGTTAATAAAGGGGGAGAAAATTAATAGAGTTGTACTCTATAAGATGTTTTTACTTTTGATTGTTTTATGAATATGAAGTTTTGGTCATCAGATAATGGGGTAGAGGAATATAAAAGTGGGATAATAAGAAAATAAAGGGAATATATAAATAAGGGGAAGTTTATCATTACATGGCCAAAGAAATTTATCTCCACTGAGGGGTATAATTCAGTAATGGTACATTACTTTATCTGGAAGGTTGTTGTTTGCGTCTCTTTTGAGAAAGGCTATGTTATGATTGAATTTGAAAACATTGATTAGTTTCAAAACCTATGTTGTGAAAAATTTATAAGTGTTGAAAAGATTTGTCAACGAGTGTTGTCCAAAAATACATTGGATGATATTGAAGAACTATTGTGGTGTTATATTTTTAAAAAGTCTAGTATTTCATGACAAATAATATTTTGTAAAATATAGTTTTAGAAAAAATGGATATTGTTGATAAATGATTAAACCTAAAAATTAAGGGGAATAATTTTTTTGATTTTCAGAAATTTATTTTCAGGATCTGTAGTATCGGAAGAAGAAGTTCCATAAAAAAATATTGTAGAAAGATGATGTCATTGACTAAATGCCCCATAATTAACAGTTTCCTTAGCATGATTTTCAATATTTATTAGAGATATTGTTTCTTAGAAATTGTGTAGATACAATTAATGAAAGTCAAAATTTTGATTAAACCTGAAAATTATGTTTCAAGGGAATAAAGAGTTGGAATTTTATTTATATTATTTAATTAAGCCAGATCTGGATTTTCTAATCATGGAGTTATAGTAAATCCTGAAACATTATAATGTTAAAATCTATTGAAAAAATAGATAATCCATAAAGATGTAATTTTTCCTAGAAAAAAGAAGAAAATATCTGAAAATGATTTGTGACACTGATGTGTCATCATAATGATAATTGAATCATAATTAAAAGATTACCTTAATGAGAAACTGGAATAATGATAATGTTTTGAGTTTTATAAAGATACTAAGGGAAGTCACCATCAGATCAAGAATGATCATTAATCCCTCATATTGATATATCAATTGGATGATGATCAGTAATGTGGTTAACCATTTTCCTCAGTTTATTTTTTTTCAATAAGATTAATAATGAAAGGAAAAAAGATTTATTTTTTCATTGGAGGGTCAATATTAATTTTTACAAGATGTGGTTTTCATTCATCAAAATTAAATTGAAACTGATCCATTATATAAGTAGATATATTGATCTAATAGTTGTAGGATGAAACTGAAATTTTATCGGGTCAGGCATAAAAAGGTGTTATCATTTGAAAAATGTTGAAATTTTGTGATACGATTTTTAGCATGTTGATATGATGAATTGAAACCCATACAAGTGTTTTTCCAATAGGTGTTGATATCATTATATGTTATTATGATTTTTGATGAAAAAGATAGGATATTTAATTCAAATGAAGATGTAACATTGTTCAAGCCAAAAAGGATTTAATGATTTAGAAAATTTACTTGATATAGAACATACTAATTAGAATAAATAAATTTTTTTCTAGTAATAATTAGCATTATAATTATTAATCATCATTCTTATAAATTTTTTTAATATAATAAAAAAATATAGATGAATAATGGATAAAAAATTCAATATCAAGATGAATTTGTTAGAAGATTATAGCGGGTTTTATAAACATTGATAAGAGTTGAAAAGTGAGGAAATATTCAAAAAAAGAAGAAGTAAAACTACTGGTGAATTTCATGGGGATTTGAATTTGAGTAACCTGGGAAATATTTTAGTATTTATTTTATTCACCATTATTGATTTATTATATATAGTTTTATTAAACATTTTAACTTTTCATCCCTTAAAAGAGTGAAAATGGTGGATCATTACATATGTTCATTCAGAGTTCGAATCAGATTTATTCCTAGATAGTGATCTGGTTGGAAGATTAGACAGCTCAAATTTTCCTTACTGGATAGAGGAATATTAGTTCGAGGATGATCAAACTGAGTAGTTGTGAAATGTTTATTAAATGTAGTTCATGAAAATGTTCTATCATAATTAATCCATCATAATGTGTCAAAAAAATGACAACAAGACCCATGGTCATTAGACCGAGGTTCTAGAGAGGGAAATGTAGAGAAAAAGATTTATTGGTCTTTTCTTTATTTGCTCAATTGATTATAAGAAATACAATAAACTAACAGGAGTAATTATTGTCATTCCTACCATGATATAGATGGTGTCCAATGGTAGTTGTCACAATATGTTTTCACTTCTTCACAATAATGAATTTCTATAGACCTAAGGTAGAGACTATGGAAGGGTTATAGGTTCCCACACAAAGGCTAAACCTCATAAACCTTGCGTGCTTTACATTCAGTTCTACATTTTCATGCATGAATATTTATGAAAATTAGATAATGTTATAAACATTATCAATTTTAGGTGTTTGTGTTTAAAAATTATTAAAACTTATAAAAAAGGGCAATTGATTCAACCCCCACTTTTCACGTGTTATTTGATCCATTTGAATATAAAATTTCATTAATGATTTTGAAACTATATTTAAATATATATTTTTTTATATGATTCAATTAATAGACTAATTAATACTGAATATAAATAATATACTTCATAATAATAATAATAACGTAAATAATAAAATAACTATTTTATAATTATTTACATTATTAAATTATACATTAATTAATATATCATCATAAAAAATAAATAAATTATTAATATTTAATTAATTATGAAATAATTAATAATTAATATATTATAATAAAGATATATTGATTTATTAATTATTAATATAAATTAATAATCATATGGTCATAAGTAACATAGTCAACAACATAAATAAAAATGAAGTAATTAAATTAATAACATAATTATTAACATAGTTAATAATTAACATTTTAAATTTTCCATACAGGAATAAATATATAGAATTGTAAACATCATAATAATTAAAATATTAATGTGCATAGTTAAATTAATAAATATATTATATAAAACCTTAGTCATATTTATTATTGTAATTAATTTAAATACTTAATGGAATAATTTATATTTATTAATAATGTAACTAATACTATTTGATAAAAATAATATAAATAAAAATACTTCATAATATTGTATTTAAAAATATAATAATTAATATGAGTTATTCCCATAAATATCCATAATATTTATGGGGTTTTAAAAATATTTCTATTAACCAAAACCACTCTAAAAGATTCCTATATAATATAAGGATTTCTATAAGGTTTCTAATAATTACGTGGTTACCTTGAATTTGATATAGACTCCTATGAACGAAAATAGTAAAGGGGAAAACACCTGAAATTTTATAAATTTCCTAAAACTATATAATACTTAATATAAAACATGCATAGTGATATGACAATTTGATATGGAATTATGATAATAGGACATCCACTCAACACCTCATAAAAACTGTTCATCAGTAATTTACATGGTCAAATATTCTTATCCTCCAAATTAACTGAATTATTTTCCTCAAACGTCAACAAATAACCCTAAAAACAACCCCACTAATAATTAGTATGTATAAATCCTACATATCATTATAACCCACTAAATGAATCTAAAAAATATAGAATTGATATTAAATAGTGTAACAAAGTAAAAGACATCCTTATAATGTGAGAAACACCTAAGATAACATATTTCTATGTGACCCAAATGAAATAATAATTCATCAAAAAAATAAAATCAATGAATATACTCCAAAACCAAAAAGAAAACCAAACAAAAATGAAAATTCAATTCCCAAAAAATAAGGACTGACCATTACTAGAAAGATATACAATAAAAATTGTAGTAGTACAGAAACCGAAAACATGCCTTAGTAATGAATAAAATGGGCAATAACATTGGGTAATACAATGAAATTTAGTGTCACCCAAACCATATTATAAAAACATCATAGTGAACCCATTGAAATCATAACATGGTAATAATTATTTCATAATCTAAACTTTTGTAGCACAAATGCAAGTTACTCTAGAATTCTCCCATGTCTTCCCTTGAGAAGCTCGTCAATATTCAAACTAATCACAAGGATATAATCACACCTATCCCTTAAGTTGTATAATCAATCAACCGAAAGTGATAATACCAAAATTAAACAACTAGATCCTCATAACATATGAATGGTGGAAAAACAAAATAATAGAATAAGTAATAATAAACTCAAAATTTTCAACTAGTCTAAACTCGTTGAGATTAAATCCTAAAAAATTAATGCCCATATATGTATTACTCTGAATTATTCTACTTATTGTATGAATTAAACTTATAAAATAATTAATGTTGACCATGATATAAACATAGATGATTATTGGTTTTATATTTTGAGTAAAAGGGTATAGATTTACCAGGTGACCCACATTCGAAGAACAAGTTATGTATCTATTTCTTTTGATAAGAATCAAGTATTTGAGAAGATTCACCCTCATAAACCATCCCTTCCAACAAAAGATCATATTTCAAATAATACTATTCAATCATAAATTCATTTTCAACCACTTTTTCAAGTGATTTCAATCAATTTTCAATCACTAATGATCTAAGTTTCAATAAAATAGCTTTTTCAAAGTTAAAATCTTAAAAACATTTATCGTAAGAATATTTGTGGTGAAAATACCACCCACACTGATAAATTATCGAGAAATTCCTTCATAGTTCTCTAACATGATAAAGACTTCCAAATTTTATGTCATTATCTATCTTCCATTTTTTAGGATAATACCATTGAATTAATATCATATTGAAGAACTCCTATGTTATCTCCTCATTAAACTATGAAGTGACCATTGTCTCCCACCACACTCGGCTCGGTTCTACAATAAATATCATTGTTGCTTTCACACAAGAATACCGATGTTATTCAAGAACATTTTTGTTTCCATTAATATTTCTAATCCACACCATTACATAGAATATACCTTGATCTCTATAAAATGAAGGTGTATGATAATTCAAGAAGACTAATATAGGATTAAATAATGGATAAATATTTTATTCCACCACTCTTTATAGTCTAAGAAGAGTTAAGGACTAATTAGTTCTTCTCCAAGTGATGAGAGGAAACACCTTGATGATGATCCTTAGGGAGATAACCTCTACATTTATTCAATACCATTCTAGGTGTCATACTACAAATAAGAATATACTATAACCAAATCAATTAATGGAACACAATTGAAACAAAAATCGTAAAATTACATAATATAAGATAAATAAAAAAACATATCAAAACAAATTAAATTTATCCCAAATCATAAAAACGTTCATTATTTAAATTCACCATCATGTTATAATGAATAACAAATTAATTTTAAAAATGAATACACACTTTCAAACAAAAAAAACATTGTAAAATAGTTGACTTCATCTTTAAAACTAAATGAAATAATTTTATATCATTATCAATGTTAATATTCCAACTTCCCTGTAAGGGAATTCAAAATATTTACATTAAAATATATATTTAGTAAAAAAACCACTACATAATTTCATTATAAAATGAAACAATATTTAAAAACACATCATCAAAATAAAAAAACATCGCATGAAGAAAAAATATTAAAACTATTATTAGATCCCAATAATTAATTGAAATTAATTTTTAAAAGATGGACTAAAATTAGTTTCAAAATCGATGAATTTCATGAAATATTGTTTTCAATCATTGAATGATTTCAAAACATTATAGAAAAAAATTATATATAATGAAATAAAAATATAATTAAACCTAAATAAAATAAACACAACCCAAAAATCAATTTTATATATTTCTCAAATTTGTTTTAATATAAAATATAAATCAAAAAAGTTTTGAAAAAACTTGGTTTTGATGTAGAGTTGTTGTTGTCATGGTCAGATGATTTTTTAGAATATGTAACTGCAATTTGTTATCCTATCATAAGATCTTAGAACCACCTATATGGGATCCATATGATTATATAGGCCATAAGACCTCATTTTTATGATCTAGTTATTATTTAATTTTATCCCCAAAACTCAAAGTGACCATCAAGGTGTCTAATAAAAATTAATGGTGAAGAAAATTTTATAAAAATTAGGCAAGAAAAATAATAATTAATTAATGAAGAAAAACCTAGAAACTAATGTTCTATCATGATAGATTATGAATGATATCCAACTGATGGAAACATATTGAGTTCTTATAGTCTTATCTCTATACTACCAAGGTTGGTCTAAATATGAAAAGGGTACTCATGAACCATTTTGTAATTATTTGGCCTTGGTAGACACGACATGTCACTGTTAACACCTATTTATAAGGCATGACGTGAATTTAAGATCCCCATGAGATTTCTATAAGTACCATGGAAAAAATATATAATAGATTGTGAAGGTTAGTCCCAAAAAATATCAAAAAGAGATTTGTATAATTACAAAAAATTCAGTATGGTGGTCCATACATTAGATGGCTATACATATTAAAAAAATTATATAAAGGCAAAAAAGAATCAAGGTATAAACTAAAAATTTATCCTATGAGATAGAATCAAGAAAAGTGATTACTGTTATGCCTTAATCATAATTATTTTTAAAAACAATTTAATTTTATTATATATAATTGAATCAAATACCTAACATTAATCAAAAATAAGAATGTCTAAAAAATTATATTAGGTGGATAAATTGGTGAATACAACAACATATAAAAAATTAAATGTCAACCAAATAAAAATGACATGAACTTTATATGACCAATAGTAAATCACCACATCAAAACACATCCATTACACGTATAAATAAAAAAACATGACAAGATTGTGACCCATTATCAATAATTTTAAAACAAGATAAATAGAAAATCACAATGATATGTATGTATAAGAAATAAAAATTTCTAATATGATCCCACCAAGGACTATATGAAATTTATATCATTAAAAAATTCACATATTCATATTTAAAAATACATTTTACAAATAATTAATTTTAATAAAACTTAGAATATTAACTTTAACTAAAATGAAACAATTATTCAAATACACATTTGTAAAAATTATGTTAAATAGAAAAACCATGAAAGAAAACTATAATATTTCAGTGGAATGATTTTATCATTAATCATAGCCTATGTAGTCAATAGTAAAAAAGAAATTATGTCGCAAAATCAATGATAGAATATAGATTCATTAAAATATAGAATGGTTATCCCTATGTATAATCATATATAATGTAAATATGAATAATTGGAAACTCAATAGTGTTTTGCAATATATAAAAGTTGGTGAGATGTATGTTGGAGGTAATTGTAGTTTCATCCGATAACTATTATTTTTAAATGAATATTAGAGTAAAACAATAAAACATGATGTTTTTCTGAACCCATGAAATATTATATTGAAAAAAATTATTTGTACTGGAAAAAAATCTAACAAAACCATATCATGTTGTGACAAAGAAAAATACACAGTTAAAATATGAAAATTTTATGAACATATAACACAACGATAGTAAACATTGATGTGGAATTATAGTTAATTATCCATGAACCCCTTAAATAGTATTATTAAACTAAAAATTAAAAACAAAGTGTATCAAGGATAATAACCCTAATATAATATATCATATATTTTAAACATATCTAAATGTCTATCTTTGTATCTAGTGTAATCTCTAAACTAAAACCAATTGAATTGTATCAGTTTTCCAAGCCCTAACCCTTTTTTACTCCTTTAAATATCTTGATCAACCCGGTCGAAAATAGATCACTTCCACTTCTTGAAATCTAATGAACTAAATAATTTGAAACTAAAATATTTATTCCTTATAAAATCCTTCAATCATGAATTATTAAATTCAAAATAATGGAAAATTAAATTCTATTATATTTAAAAAACATGAAAATTAATTCTTAGCAAAAAAACATTGTAATAAAATAAAATTGTAGGTACCCTAATGAAAACAAGATATTGTAGTCCCCAAGTGATAGTACACACACAACAAATTATTTCATTTACATTAGGTGATCAAATATGTTGTCATGTTTATAAGTCAAGATGAAGTAGTTATATTTCACACTCTTCATATTCAATTATAATTATATCATAAGCCACTTTGATATCTTATGATAAACATAGAGTATCCCCATACATTCCAAAAAATTTAGACATTTACTAATATAATGATCGATGATATAATGAATTAAATCGTTAAAGGAAACATATATAATAATATCATTAGGAGAAACCCCATGTAATTATGCTTACAATATTTTTATTGTAAATATAAAAATAACATAAAAAACTCATCAAGTTAAAAAAAATATAACAATTCAATTATAATTTTCAAAACAGGGAATGAAATTTATTAATAGGAATGAAAATATCATTCCCATTGAATATCATAAGACATAAAAAACAAATCGAAACAACATCAACAATTTTAAATAATAAAATATCTCCTTTGATAAAAAATCATGTTTTAAAATTCATCATGTATAGGAAATAAGGAAATTTTTTAATTTCTTAAATGTATTATTATATTCTCGAAATATACCACCCTTAAAAGATGAATAGTTACTTTTGAAACACTAATATTATTCCATTTTTTTAAAACCCTCCCCAATTATAAATAAGAAAAATTTTCAAAATCTCAAATGCAATTTTCCAAAAAACAAAAAAATAAAAAAAATCTAAACATTATTCATTATACCATCTTAAAAATAAAATTCAATTAACTTTAATGAATTTTTTTTATGAAAACATATTAACATTAAAAAACTACCCCCAAAAAAATTAAATAAGTGATCTTGAAAATTATAAATAAGAACCATTTTTGAGATATAGATAAGTTGGATTATTCATGAATAAAAAATATTCATAAAATCATTAATGACATTCAAGAATCCAAATAAAAAATATAAATTAAAAAACCTATTATGTAAATGAAAATAAGACGTATAATTAATGGAAAATAAAAAGCATAAACTCAATGAAAAATTACAATTTTAGTTGTTGATAATTTTATCATCCATAATACTCCATAATAATATATAAAATTACTTTCATATTATAGTAAATTTTATTGGAAAAAATAATTAATGTTTTGAAAATTAATTATTAGGATATTTTGTAATTATATTTTCCAGACTTTATTGAATCAATCCATGATTCTCCACTATTTTTTCATAGGATCCTTGCATCAAATTCTACTTTTCATCAACATTATGTTAAAAATTAAATATCTTTTTTATAGTCCTATATTATACATTAAACTTCTCTAAAATTGTATTCAATATATTTAACTATTTATCATTTATAAAAATTATATTGAGCCAATTCACAAAAATCCTTACTAAAGATTTCATTATAATCCATCAGATATATAATTTTATTTTTCATGTTTTTTTATACATGATTACATTATCGAAATATTGAAAAAAAAATCACATTTATTTTTGAAGATAATTTGTTCATATTTTAATTCTTCTTATTTTATAATAACTCAATGATTAAATTATTTCCAAACCATCACTAATCGAATTCATTTTTAATCAAGCTGAGGAATAATAGAGATAATTTTAGACATATGTTTTAACATATTATTGATTAATAATTGATTCATTTCATTTCAATAACATATAGTGATATGTTATGAAGTACTTTCATTTATCAATATTATAATATTTCTAAAAAAAATTTAGTTTTACTTTTATATCCTAAAATAGAAATATTAAAAATAAATTTTCTTTCATGTTTGAACATCCTAAAATACACTATCATTAAAACCATCGTGAACATTTTTTTTGATGATTTGTTTTTTCATTATCCAAATAAAACATTTAATGATTTCTATAATTTTTCTGAAATTATAATTTCATCATATAATGAACTAAATGAAATTAAATTTATAAAATGTGACTCTAAATAATATTTTTAAATTATAGGTGTAGAAAATCCCCAAGATAAAGAGTTTATTGTGAACTTGGTCATCACCTTGATTTATATCTAAGATAATATTTCTATAGCTAGAGAAAGTGGATGAAATAGTTCATATACATTAAATCTTTTTAAAGGATTATAAAAAAATATACAAGTAGTTATATAAGGAAAATTGAAAAATGTATTTTTTACATATCGAGCATACATACATATCCCAAAAATATACAATATATATTCTCGTTTTTAAACTTTATTATTTTTTAAGGCATTATATTATGATTGTATTCTGTTTTTTTATATGAGTTTTTTATTTCCATGTATATCCTTCTTCTAATATAGAAGGTATAAAATTATTTCAAAATATATATTTTAACTAATACATATTCTAGTTGTATTGATTACTACGTATAATATTTCATCCATAAGTATGTAACAAGTCTGTGTTTTAAAAAATTATTTAATCATTAGAGAAATGTACTCTAGTCAAGAGGTTACAGTGAAAATAACCAACAGAACCCAAACATTTTTTCCATCTATAACTCTTATGTTGCTTGTCACATTTATATGAATGATCAGTTCCTTCTAAAATATTTTATTTTTTTATATTAAAATTTTTCATCTAATGAAAATCAATACATCACATCACACAAAATGGGGGGCAACTAGGCCAAAAATAATTCAATCAATATTTTGATCTTCTCATTAATATACTTTCAAGATTGGGAGTTGACCTTTTAGGCCTCAAATGACTATATATATTATGAATAATTCTATCCCATAATTGAGATAGTTTATAACAAATTCATACTTTATACATATAACTCCCACATGATAACCTCATTCATGTATTCACCAGACATAACATTCTTTTCTGAATTTTGTATCTACCAATTTTATGACATAAGATGATCTTCTTATTAGAAGACAACATGTTTTTATATAAAATTGGAATTTGACTTTTAAATTTTATCATTGTTCTTATCCAACTCTTGGAAAATATTTTTTGTATCATTTTTTACTCTTTTGTAAGCTATTTTCCATTGAATTAATATAAGTATTAAATGATTTCTACTCTATAGTTAGTTTACTAACATCCCCTTCAATTTTTGAGTATTAAAATTTTTTATTCTCCATTGATGTTATCATTGAAAATCTATTATTAGATTTATATAGCTCTATATTATTCAAAGATACATCAGATTTGAGTCTATCATAGGATTATAGACTTTTTTGAATGACTCATAAACTTTTGTAATAAAATGTTTAATTTCTCATGATATTTAAATTTCATACCATTATTTTAATAACTTGAACATTAATTTTTTACTTTCCTCACCAATAGATATATTTTTAATATCATTTTACATAGAGTATTGGGATAAAACGAAATCAAAATCTATCTTACCCATACAAAATTTCTTAATTTATGGAATCAATATATTTTCAAAAAACATGTAATATTTATAAAATTACAACATTCATCCTATACGATATCATAATATTTTTCTCCTTAACTTACGTTCCACATATCCAAAGGCTTTAATATTTTATTTTATTTTCTATTATATTTTTTAATCTAATAGTTAATTTTTCAAATATTAAACTCTAAACATTCAGTATATATAATTTAATGTTAAAAAAATAAAAAACAATTCTATAAAATTTCTTATACTTTTTATCTCTTATATCTTTTCTTAAATTCCTATTGAAATCTATGATTTCGAATATCATTCATTGAAAATATGAAAATATATATTCATTAATTTATACATAATTATCCACTGAATGTCATATTATTTTACTTATTTAAGTAATTCCCCTAAATATAGATCTTTAACATTTAATACATACATAACACTATTTTAATTCTTTTATATTTCGACAAATATTTTCAAGTAACTCTGAACTAAAAATAAAAACAAAATAACATTAATAAAATTAATAAATATTACCAGTATTTTATTAAAAAAAATTGGATTGTATAATTGGAAGTAATCACCATAAAAAAAAATATATGTTATATTAAAATAAAATCTACTTTATTGTTGGAGATATACTTTTTTTTTCTAAAAATGATTTTTTCACATTAACTATGATAATATGAAAATTAAAATTTTCACCCCTTTAAATATATTATGGATTCTATATTTTGAATTAGTAGATCCAAATTATACAAAATATATATTTCAATTTTATGATTCAAATGATGGTTATAGACCAAAATTAATTACAAAAATAATAGAAAAAGTGTCATTTTCATATAATTTCATTATTAACATTATGTAATTTTTTCAAATAATATAAATTCATAAATTTTAAAAAATGAATATAATATTTTTTATAAAAAAAATAAACCCAATAACACTCATTAATATTAAAATAATGAAAATTAATATTAAGGACACTAAAGGGTAAAAATAACATTTTTCTATAAAATAGATTTTATAATAATTATTTATTAATGATTAAATATAAATTTTCTATGTTTTAGAAATTGAACTGCATTAAACTGAGGTTATATTTAGGTTCATAATACAGAAATTTGGTATGTTTTTTTATTTTTTATTTTTATTAATATATATATATAACATAGTAACAAAACCAGTTACTAAGGAAAAATAATTATGCAATGTAAGAACCTAATTCAAATGATTTGAATCATGTTTAAAATATTTCTGAAAATGATTGGAAGATGATTTATCAACCTTATCTCACCCCCAAAATTCATTATTTTCAAATTTTAGTGATTTTGAATGACTAATGTTGTCATTCTATTATTGAAATGTAATTGGTTTTCACAAAAGTACCATTTTATCAAATTATTAATTAGAAACACTTACATCCTTATATTCAATTTAGTTCTAATTGAATTTCATCATAAAAATATACAAAGATTTATCCTCGTGTAATCTTATCTGAAGATCATATCCCTCTGGTCTCCATTTTGATTACCCTGTTCTCCATCTGAAAGGATATTTCAATGGAAAATCTCATATTTTAAACACAAGTTTTTCTAACTCAATATTTTAGTCAAAATCACGCACTTAAAAACATCATATAGACAAAATAATATAATTAAAATATTATTTTTATTATACTATAAGTATATTATATTAATTTTTCAACAATTATTCAATCATACCCATCCTCTAAGAAAAATAAAACCATATCGATAAGGTGTTAATATAGATTATCGCTTCTATGAATTGATGTTCTTCATTTTTCATCACCGCCTTTCATAATTAGAAACGTGGATAGATTTAATGAATTAATATTCTCTATATTTCAAAATTATATTTCTAAAATTATAATCCATCATATACATTCATGATATTCTATTATTTCATAAATACAATCATTAATACTATGTTCGATAGACGACTTCCTCCATGATAAAAAAATCATTTTTCATCAGCACCCATTATAGATGGATTTAATATTGAATTTAATTTTAAATTTATTGAGTTTTTAATCTTATATAAAAAAATATTGACATTCAATATTAACATATCCTTACTCATGAAATCATCATAAAACACACTCATTTGTGTAAGTTTTACCTCATATATGAACAATGATATAATTGTTTAATCGTGAATGACTATATAATGATATATTCTATTAATACAATTTAATAATAATTTATTTTATATATTTAAATGATGATATAAAGGTTTAATTATTTTTTAAATTTTTTCAATAAACATAATGATGATATTTTATCTCAATTTTGTTTTTCATTAACCTTATCCATATCTTTTAAATAATTAAACATATCATTAAGAAACACTTATTAACATTGAATATTATACCTTGAAAATTCTACGAATAATGTCATTTGGATGAAGAGTGATAAATAAAACCATAATTAGAAAATTACCTTACAATTATCAAGATCACTCACACCTGATAATGTAAAAAGATAATAACTAATTAATATCCATGTATATAAAAATTATAAATTCATTTTATAGAAGTTTTTATACGTGAATATAATTTTAAAAATTTTGATTAAAATATTTATGTTCACTATATAGGTGGTTAGAAAACATTCTAGTATGATGGATTATAAAGTGATGTGTTTTTGTGAATTAAATTCTTTTCATGAGTCGTAATTTTTTCTTTTGACTATGGTTTTAGAAGATATAATTATTCAATTCTATCATGATATTATAATGAATACACTATATAAGAATGTTATATTTTTATTCCAAAAATATATCTTTGTTAATTTATTTCTCAAATGTATATAATATTTGAGAATGATTTCGATCCACATTAATGATGGTTTCCATCATTTTCATTATTTGGATTTCTCATCAATGTTCTCTATTTTATGTGGAAACACAACTATGTGTCATCTTATTTTATCCTCTTATTTTCATTTTTGTTTTTTATAAATTTGTTTTGTTACATTATATATTATGTGGGTTGTCATCAATGTAATTCAAAATATTCAAAATATTTTTCATCCTTTTAAAATCTGTATTTTCTCTCAACCCATATGTCATTTTGATAACACTCATCCAATTTCAATTTTTTTTATGTTTATTATCGTTGTAAATATTTTTTTTTAAATTTTTCAGTTCAACTATTTTAAAAAAATTTGAATAAGCATTGTTACAACTTTTATTGTGAAAAGGTTTAACTTTTTTTGTTATAAATCATTAAGGGTTTTACTACCATTTTAATCTTTTCCTCATGATGTTTTATTTACATTAAAGTTTTTCTTCGTGAATCAACCTATAAATATTCTTAAGAAATATAATTTTATGGTGATGGAGTTTTGGATGTCAACCATTTATATTCTTGAGGTAAATTCTTGTTTTTCCATTTAGAAATGTTTTGAAACCAATTTTTCATTCCATGGGATATTTATACTATAAATGGTAAATTATATTCATTTAAATCTTTGATGAAACCCAGTTTTTTTCAATAGATTCATTATGATGTTATAAGTGAATTATTTTTTAGTGTCACTAATAATAATGGATGAATGAATGGTATGATCCTATATATACTTCAAACGAGTTTTTTTTAAAGATTTGTATATCTTGAAATAATCTAGTGTGGGCCATTTGGAATTTTCTCACAACAATAAATTGTGATCCTTATTGGATATTCTCACAAACTAGAGGGTGATCCTTCATATGTATGATCATAAAATAAATCATGGTTCTTCTAGGATATGATTACGAAATTATAATACCATTATATATTGTTCATTCCAAAGAATAATTTTTATTTTATGAATCAAGGGAATATTACATTTCCTTTCATTATTCTAATGATTATCCTCCATGACTCGTGTTCATTAACTAAACGTCCCACACACTTTTCCCTGTATATATGTTTTCTATTATATATTTTTATCTAATGACTTGTGTAAAAATTTCATGGATTCCATGTTATTTTAAAATGAAATATCTACCCTTCTCATGTTTTCATTTATACATATAATCAATCACTTGATGAATTGAAGATGTGTTTTTCATTACAAAGATTTTGAGGACACACAATTCTTCTATTTCTAGTACTGAAATTATGAATATGATAATTGCATGTCAAAATTATATAATTGAGTATATTATGGATCTAGAATGTTATAATGTAAACAATGTGTTGTATAATATTTTCCTTATGATTTTATCTGTCAACAATTTTAAACGTTTCATTCTTGGGACTCTGAGATAATATTGTGAGATAAACAATTTTCCTCATCAAAATGATTTCATATAAATACATTTTTAGCTTATATAATTATATTTGGAATTAGATAAAGGATTATTTATTTATGGGGATTTTTTTAGTAAATTTGGGGATTATTATGGGAAAATAATTTCAAAAACACAAGGTCTTAGTTTAAGGGATATGTTAATGTTTTGGGTTAGATCTTGAGGTTTTAATAAATTATATATTGTTTTGTTCTTTAGAAGATTACCTCCCGATATTGATGTCAAAAATTAATATATGAATTTGAATAGGTATACCTAGGGGTAAAGACCTTGAAAAGGTGAGAGTGGGTATTACATTGATCATCACCTAGTAAATCACAATTATATATAAGTAAACATCTAATATGATACTCCTAGGGGATATTATTTGGGAATTAACTACTCTTTATGAACTGAAAAAAATACATTTAGACAACTTTATGGTATATTAAATACACCTAATTTTAGATAAAAATTAATAACATATAATAAAACCTATAAATGTATTTCATTTATAATATAAAAATTTCCTTTCTATATTAATTATTTTTATCTTAAAATTTTTTTTAGTTAAAATATTTCTGATGTAAGGAAAACCCTAGGTAATAAATGGGTTCAAAGGGAAAGTGATGATTATTATAATTAGAAACCAAACAAGATTGGATAAGGTGTATAAAATATTTTCGTGATTATTGCTCAACATCCACAATATATAAATAATAATTAAAGCAACATTGAAATCCTGAATGAAACAGTGAATGATCATCTTCAAATGGAGTAATTTATGTGAGAATGTCCTTTCTCTTTTAGTGGATCTTGTAATATAATTTTTATTGATCATTGGATCAATGTGTTGGAAAGTATTTTTTTTCATTTTCTACTGCTCAAAACAAGAGATGTTTTATCTACCCATTTATCAATTAGATGGTTATATTGAGTAATTTTTAACTCTCGTTAATAATATAATAGAAAATCAGGATTTATACTCTGTGAAATGGGAGGAGTTTGAGAAATAGTTATTCCCCATGTTTTTCCTCATACAATTTCTATAAAATGGTTGGGGAATTATATAATTTAAAATTAAATTAACATGAATCCATTGCCACATATAAATAAAAAATCATGATGCTTGTAAGATACACCTATGGAATTATCTCCTATATTGAGATTAAAATTTATCATTCTTTTTTTTTGATTAATGAAAAATATTATAATGGTATTGACAATTAGAGACATTGGAATGAATAAAGAGGTTTTTGGATGCGTATTCAAAGTAGTTTTGGTATCTAAAAAATATTATTATTCTATAGATTGAATAAGGAATGTAGAGTACTAAGAAAGACATGATGATAAGTCATATAGAGGATAGAACATTAAACTTCCTATACGTAATGAATGGTGGAAGAATCACCTAGTGTAATACATCCAAGTTATAATTATGTGTATTAAATGTGTTAAGATGGGAAATTATGATAATTATAGTCATAATAGAATTAAGTATCCAATATATGTGATTAATGAAAAAAATCTCCCAAAATATAAACCATTTGAAGATTTATACATAAATTTTAAAGAGTTATGGGAAATTTGAAAACAAATTAGCTAATCCCAATTTCATTTAATATAATAGGCCCCAATATACATTTAAACCAAGGGAGCAAGGAAGAGTTTATATTACCACAATCATAGAGATATATAACGATAATGATGTGATTTAATGTACAATGATTTTGTAATGACACATAAAATATAAATGATATTTTTTTCATGTATAAATGTATGTTATATATTATTTAATTATAAAAATACATCACAAAGAGAAATCAAAAACATATTATTTCTTTAATGTATATTTCTACATTAACCATCAACTAATTCCATTAAAATTGAAAATAGTGTAATAAAAAATATTAAAAGTGAAAATTACAATGGGAAAACAAGGATAATTCTACTCTACTATAATTTTCTACCGTAAATTTACTCAATAAAAATTAATTATAATATTTCTTATAAAATCAACACCGTAGAAATGTAATTTATAGACACTTGTGATGATTTATTGTAAATAAAGAAATAATTAATGAAGTTGTAATTATATATGGTAATATATATTTTAGAACAGTAATGTGTCTATTGTAATAGTAACCCGAATAATGGAGATAGTAACCTGATTGTTGGGAAAAGTAACAGAACTATTGAAATATTCTTTAATTTAAAATAATAAAATGTAAAAATAATAATATCTTTTTTATTAAAATTAAAATATAATAAATTTTATAAATATATAATAATAATAAAATAAAGTATAAATGTTTTATTTAGAACAATTGGGGTGGTATTTCCCAATAAGATTTTAGAGATAGGATTATTCAGATGCATTTCATTTACAAATGCTTTGATATGTTGGATCAATATTGAGAATGGGTTTGAAAATTTATACATGAAAACTTTTCTTGGTACAGGTGGGATGTTATGGTAAAAGATGTGACAGATCATGTATTAAATGAATAGGGATAATATCATGCTCTTAAGAGATATTGGAATGTGATATGTAGATATTTACTTTCCGGGGGTGGTTATGTCGTGGTTTGAAATCATCTCTTAAATTGGGAACACCCTCTATTGTTTTCCATCACTTTTATTTCATGGTCCATATCAATCATCAATTCATCTTTAAGGATATATATTGTCTTATGTGTGGCCAATATAGCCATATTATCAAATTTTACTAAAAATAACAGTAGGATGTATCATTAAAAAGTTACTAGAAAATTTTGTACCACATTTTTTTTCAGATATATGATATAACAATATTATCATACTAGTTTTTCTAAACACCATTCACATGGGACAATATTGTAATCATGATTATCTAGATGAAGTGTGGTTGATTATACATGATTTCTCACCTTATAGTTAGTATGATGTATAATGTTTGGTATATGTCTTGAAAATCCCATCAATTGATGTTAGAGTGGGTCCACTTAATATTTGATAAACTATTCTTGCATCTTCCACTTTATCATGTTATTTATTCAATACTGGTCCTTTATATTCATTTATTTTTAAATAAGTGGATCATAACCTTGAATATAAATTTAAAAAGTCTCATGTAATCAAAATACATGATCCAAATGATAAAAAGATAGTTGATCATGTTTGGAATTCTATATCCTATACTCTTATAATAACTAGGTTTTGGGATATTTGGGATTTGATGTTTCTTGATATAAAATCCTTCAATGTCAGTCTTGATATGGAAATAATAACTCTATTATAAGTCAATATTTATGGTTAATATAAAATTGTTTTATTGATTCCTTCAGGTATTTTGTATACTAATTATGGGGAGTGGGAGTACCAGTACACTCAAGAAAGGTCCAATCAGGTATAATAGGAGTAATGTAAACATGGATGGATAATCATATTCGAAAAAGAAATATTCCATTATCAAGTGGATACCTATGATGGTGTACTTGTATATAAATGTATTTATTGATGATTTTATATTCTTGAACCATCAATGGTTTCTAGATATTATATTTGATCTCCTCTCTAAAAGTTAACATAATTTTTCCTCTTCTAATTCAATTGAAATATCCAGGACGAGGGATTTGAATTTTTAATTGGATAAACTATAGGCTAAATGGTTTATTATAATGATCACTTCTCCATAGGTTGATTTTTTTCTCTTTATAATGAAGGCCTTTATTTATGTTCATAAAATACTGATATCCAAACCATGTAATGAAAAAAAATAATGATCCATTATCAATAATTTAAGACTCTTTTATTATTTAAAGGGGGAATATTAGAATTAAAAAAATTAACCTTCATTCATGTTATAATCATATTTTATTGAAACCAAATGAAATTCAAAATATGCATTTTTTGTGTTGGTATGGCCACATCGTGTATCTATTGATGCCTTTATGATTTCCCAATGCACCAAATGTTTTTATTGAACCTTTGAAAAATAAATCTCACCCCTATTATAATTCCTTAATTGTTGAAATTTTAAATTATATCTTTATTTTTTTCAACTATCATGATGTTCATTATCATTATATTTGCATTTTTATCAGATCTTGTAGGATTATGTCCACTATGAGAATCTATCTAAGAGTTTATTTTATATTTTAGACTTCAAATTCCTTATAAATTTTATTTCTAAAGATGATATCTTTTGGGATCCTATCAATTTGGGATTGGTGATATCCCAGATGTCTCTATAAAAAATAGTTTAAATAACAATTAATCATGTATTTTTTTATACAACCAAAATTTCATCCATGAGTTGTCTAATATTTTTACTTATATAAAATATTTATTTAATGGGATATAATAATTTATCCTGATTTGTGCGAGAGATGTTCTAAAAAACGATTAACCATTATCCTAGTCCTTGTTATGGACTATTTTTGTTATGTCATCGAGGTGTTTTGTGGAATATACTTTCTGCTCTTTTCTGGTTCTTATAAAAGTTCACTAAAGATTAAAATATGATTCAATAAAACCATATCCTTGATAATTAGACCATCTTAACAATGATCTATAGTTTTCCACTACAGTTAATTCCTTAAACTATATGGTAGAATTATATCTATATTGACTGATTCATGATAATTATTCATGATGAAATATTTTTGAACATCTTTCATTAATGGGATTAGAATTTATGGAAGAATAACTATGTAGAGTATCTTGAATCCATTTGTTTCTATATATCATATTAACCTAATAAAGTAAAAAAATATTGATTATGTTAGTAAAAATGTTCATTCTCAATGTTTTTTAAAGGCCAAAGAAGTGTGGAAGTTATTTTTTATTCTAGTTGAACATCATCTAGATGTGATCATGGATCGTAGTAGGATATGTTTACTCTATATTCCTCTTATATCATCAATGAGGAAATACACAATGAAATCTATATTATGTTATTCTAATTGTATTATGAATCAAGATAATCCTGATATAGGTAAGATTAATGATGGGTGTTTCTATGATCCTTGATTTTTTATGTTTCAATGTAAGGTTCATCATACTAATCAGTATAACAGAATAATTGATAAAAATTTACAATTACGAATGATGGTCAATAAGAACTATGATCACAATGATGAAGTGGGATGAACATCCCCAATTTTGGGGGTCTACTATAAAAAATGATATTGAAAGGTTTTTTGTTGGGTTTCTCAAAAAGATTGAACATTAAAGCACTATATACACTCTATAACAACATAATTTAATTATGTGCTAGTGGGATGATATCATGATCATTTGTTTAGAAGTTTTTTAGATTATCTTGAGGAAATTATATAATTTGGGTGATCATTGATCACATACCCATGAAAAATCACTTTATTATTATTTATTATATTCTTCTAGTGATGATTTCAGAATTTTATACATCAGGTAGATTTTAAAACATCATAGTGTACAAACAATTATCATTTCTAATTGGGACCCGAGTTCCACATTGTAATTTTCACAGGGTATTCATTGAGAATTGTGATTTATAGTGAAATTGAGTACTATAGTCCACCTTTTGATCGATGGTATTTAAAATGATTCTATTGAGACAATTAAAGATATATTTTGAGCCTTTATTCTTACCTTCAGTAGCATTTCAGAGTATCACCTATATTAGATGGGATTCCTAAACAATAACATTTCTCAGTCTCCTACTATATTGTTATCATTAAAGTAACTATATATGGGACCATGTCATGTAATTTTGAATTAATTATAATAATAGAATCAATAATGGTGATAGCAAGAATCTTTTTATAAAAAATTGAACTAGTAATGATTATTTGATAGTTACTTGTCATCATTCAATGTTAATAGAATTAATTAGTAGAAAATATTAGATGAGACATAGAATTAGGGGATAGTGAATATGTTTTCTATGGATTTCCCCTAAACTAGGTCATGAGAGAACACCTAATATAGGGATGTTGACCTTGAGTTTTATTAGAACTTAGGATATGTTTCACCAAATATGAAAAACTACCTATATCATTTTTATAAAATTAAAATTTAGGGCCATGACTTACACATATATGTTTTTTCAAATTAAATATCTATATAGATGACCCTATGAACACGATTTGATACAATGATTCAGAGATTAAGATTGATGAATTCTATAAAAACATTATATATGCATCATCAATTACTATTTAAATGTACAACAATGAAGGATATCTCTTCTTATTAATATTAAATCAATGTGTGGAAAAATAAAACCGGAATCTTAGAAGAAGGATGGTAAAATAAAGATGCAAGGAAAAAAATTCACATGAGAGGCTAGATGAAGCTCTTTAATGATGAGAAGCCAAAATATAGGATTGATTAAATGACCCTAAAAATATCATGTTATAGTTTTCTTTAATTTCATTCCATATTATTTTTTTACCTTTTAAATTTGAGTAATATAGTTATAAGAGGTTTTTAGGATAATCCATGATGAAGAAGGAAAAGGGTTTAGATGCTTATGGCATGAGGTACAAGATTTAAATGTACATGGTATACAGTGGGGTTCAGTTGCTGTATGTGATTATTTATAAACAACAAGGTACCTGGTTGTGTTGGTATGGGTACCTAGTAAACAATTAGGATGAATCCTTTTTAAAAAAGATCATTTTGTTTTTTGAAAACAAAATTAAATCCTATTTATAAATAACTACTCATTAAACGATTAACATTTCTCATTTTTATCCCTTTAGGAGACCACTTTTTCATCCCTATCATATCCATTAATATACCATTAATTCATAGCTCTGGTGGATATGATTAGATTGAACGAATTTTATTTGAATGGGTGTGAATTTTATCTCCCTCTAAATACTATTTTAGAATATTTCTAATTATAGAGACTGTTATCCCATATTCCATTAATATGATCATTTTAAAATATAAACAATCCATTATATTTATTCTGGCCTAATTACCATGCGATTTATCCCTAAGTGAGCTAATATAACAAAATTGGATTTCTTATTGAAATTATTTATTTTAATGGTAGAAAACTATTCTCTAGAATATAATAATTAGGTAAATAAACTATTTAATTTTGGGGAATCTCATTTCTATAGGATTAAAAGGGTTTCATTGCAATGATTATTTGGTAAATAAACCTCTTTACCCTCTCATATTCAGGAGAATTAAACCAAAAATGGTAGAATTATGATCATACATAATTCTAGATGAAAAATTTAAACCTAAATATCATCATATGAAAATCCACTATTGGAACGAGGAAGTGTTTTATTTCATTAATTTAGAGTTCAATGTTTGAAATCCATTTTAACTAAGTAAATACCATTAATTTTTTTAAAATCATGATCATAATTTTATTGATAGTACTAATATTTTCATCAATTTTTATATATTTTTTAAATTAATTAAAACTCAAAAATTATACAATTTGAGTTATTTACATAAATTTTGGTGTTGTGGTATGTTTTAGGATTAAATTCGAAAACTTCTTATTTCTTGAATTTTAATAGTTTTTAATCATTGTGGTATTTCACGCATAACAATTACAATATTGATCCAATTGACGTGATTTTTTCATGATTCCTATGTTCATGGGTTAAAAGTTTCACATAATTACCAAGAAATAAATATGATATCTAAATTTATGAAAACAACTATCATGTTGAAAAATCATTCTGGATGACAGAGTTGGCCGCACCACAGTAAATAAGGCATAACTTAGTCCACATGCCTCTAATTAAGGTTATTGAGGAGGGATTTGAATAAGCATGTCGAGGAGAATTTCACCATCACAACAAATGGAGCTATTGACTCATTAATACATTCACTGAATGAAAAACATTGATGGAATATTTTTGGAATCGTAACCTATAAAATATCTTACTCGTTAATTATCCCATAAATTCATCCATACACGTCTAATAAATGTGAAATTTGGAGAGTTTATCAAAAATTCAATTTGGAACAACCTATAAGAATGGAAATTGGAATTATTTAAAGATATGGAATGATAAAATGATAATCTCTTCGAGATATATATTCTAGAGGGGTTGTTTCATCACACATCTCTTTTCTTAAATTATTTTTATGGTCATTCATTTTATAAATTTTATTTATTTTAAATATAATTCAATTTATTTTCTATTCAATACAATCTAATCTATGTACGGATTTTATTTTTTTCTTCCACACGCCCTTATTTTTCTTCTATTTATCATTTATTTTTTTATCATCAATATTTTTGGGAATTATTGTGTTTGCTTCATCATATTATCTCATCACATTTCTTTATATTTTAATTTTTTCCTTTATTTTTATCTTAATTATAATATTTCAAAAATAAAATTTTACCATAAAAATGGTGGGATAACTCTAGGCTTGGCTCGAGGGAGGTTTTTGACAATTTTATTTATCATGGACTTAAATTCTCATGTATAATTATATTTTTTATGAGAAAGATTGATTTTCACAGGTTGTTAAATCATCTACCATGACATTGATCTCAAAAAAATTAATATTTTTTATTAAATATTTTCCCTCCCTTATAATAGACATAGTCTCTTTACATGATGGGGTTGATCCATTTAGATGATAAAATGTCAAATTATGGATCCATATCCTAAGAGATCTCACACTCTCGATCGAGGTGTTCCATTATCCTTGATTTTAGGATTATTGGAAATAATATTGCTAAAGGAATTTGGTATTTCACACAACTAATGAAAATTATTTAAATTCATGCATGAGTTCCTTAAATTTAATTATAAAACATAATCTAAACATGAACAAGGATAATGATGGAACATACAAAACAAACCACAAAGGTCAGCTTATTTCTTCATTGGATAAATTTTATCATTGTGTGTTAGATTTAGCATTACATTCATTTAAATTACATTAACTTATACGATTAAATAAAAACAATGAAAATAATGTACTTTTAGTGAATTAGAATATGTGAGTAAACAACTAAGGGAACTCTACTTGAGGTGCCTATATAAGGTTTATCACTATACTATAATTATGAAATATAATAAAGTTTATTTTTCATTCCCCACAATAGGTGTGCTTCAAACTAGATCCATTTTTTATGGACTAATTAGTTGTTTTCATTACATTTTATAATTTCACATTTTCGATAGATTTCATTATTTTCAAAAAAATACAAAAAAAACATTTTCCATGACGTTTTAAAATGATTATTTAATTAATTAATGGAATAATTACCCATGGGTGAATGAAACAATTAATTTCTCATAATTTTCCATTGATGATTGTTTTTTATTATTCTGATTTTTATAAGGATATCCGTGAAACAGAGGAGCCTTACCACCTGCCTCCATCTCCAACTAGTTAAATTCAAGAGGTTAATTCCCCGGAAGAAGAGATTCAAAACAAACCAACTCTAGAAAATGATATATTCTTTATCACGAACTAATTCAATATCAATTAATTTGAACATAAAGTCATCTCCTTCTATTATAAATTTTTAGATTCAGACAACTCATGTTTTGATCTGGAAGAAGTTGATGACAATGAAAAAACACCTATCGAGGAACAGATGGAGCTCCTTTAACATATTTAATATATACATTATAGAGTAAAAGAAGAGGTATACGGTTTTATACCTGAATAACTACGGACCCATGGCTATTATATGGAAGGAATCAATGAAGAATATTTATTTAATAAAGCTCATATGAATAAATCACTATAATGATAAGAATATGATGCACACGTCAAAACTGAAGATAAGGATGGAACATACATCATCATACCCCCACCATGAAATATTTACATAATTGTGAAGGGGGTGTATCTTTTTTATGTAATCCATGGATCATTACTCGCAAATAAAGAAAATGTGAATGTTAAGAGATTTCGCACGTGGTAGTTCATGTCTAACATGATCCACCAACCATCTGATTATAGATAACATATTGTACTAACCAATGAAGGAAGTAAAAACTCAATACCCACTTGGGGGATCATACCAATATTTATCATTACATGATTTCAAGAAATTTGAAATTCGATTTCATTTTAATGATTATTATAACATATATACCACTCTTGAATATCTTATAACCTTAAATAACACAATCTATGTGCTTAACAAAATATATTTTTTAGGTTCGTGATGGAAGAAGGAAGCCTCAAATAACTAATGGGGTATATGATTAAGCTTCATTTTAAAAAGGACTTCAATTTTTTATTTATATATTTTAAAATCCTTATAATTTATTCTGAAATTATTTTCTGATCAATAAATTGAAAATTGTATTCCCATGATGGAACTATGCTCTACCTGACTTATCTACAAGACTTGAGTTTCATAAAAATCTTATGATTTCATGTTTTATATATCAATTCCATTAATATTTAATGAGTAAAATGGAGTATTGGATTATTAAAATGAATCATTGATTTTAAAATAAGGACTCCAGAATTTAATAAATTAATTAACTATTGTAAATTAATCTTCTCAAATATTTTTCAGAAATTTAATTTTTTTAAATTCATACAAAATTGTTTCTTATTATTAGTCACACTGTGAGTGATTTTTGAAAATCACATGTCTCATTTGTGATATATCTTCTATATTATGTACATCCATTTTTAACATGGGTATACATATTGACTGATCATGGGAAATATTACCTATAAAAATATTAATATAGACATATCAAAAATATAATTGGGAAAAAAACATTTAAAATGAATGAAGAATATTTTGAAAATAACTTATCCAAAAAAGGTCACCATTACATCCATAGTTATATATCCCATTGAGACTATGAATGACATTTACATAAATGGGCCTCGTTTCAATCCATTTTAATCAATTCCTTCTATACCCTTAGTATTTTCTTGGTATTTTAATATTGAAGTCTAGGGATATAGGTAATCATGGTGTAAAATAGATTTACAATGTAATGAAATGGTATTGGGTGATACATTGTGAATAAATAATGGGTTTTGACTCTTTCAATGTGCATAATTGTTTTTCCTTCTTGAAAAAAAAACAATATGGGTTGCGACTAGGAAGAATAAAGAATCTCCATTATTGGACTAATGACTTGTCCCATAAGTGGTTATGGGGTTGTTGTGAGTTTTATTCTAATAATAACTTTCAAAAAATAAAAAAAGATGAAAATGTAATTTGAAGAAGATAAAAAACGTATAAAATCAAATAAAAAATTCAAGAAGGTGTCAACATTCATTATTCCTTCATTATACAAAACCATTTATTTGAATGTTTAGGGAAAGTGGAAGTTGTTAAAAATTGAATGTGAGAATTTCATTACACTTCTAATTTTGATATCATGTCTATAATTAAGATATAAATATTCTATTGGATTCTAAATTTTTAAATGTCAATTGTTTGCAATATTAATCCTGATAGTCATTTGAACATTTATTGTAAAGCCTAATGATTATATGTTCTTTTTGTCTTTATAAAGTAGATAATGTGGTTCCTTTTCATGTCTATATATAAATAGAATGTATTCATGATTTGATAATAACTCTTATTGATTTTATACAATGAACAGTGAGTGAAAATATTCAACTGCGAGGTAAAACATTATTTCTCATGTGTAATAAAAATTTATGTTTTATCTTGAATGAATGAGTAAAAGAGTACAATCATCTTTAAAAGGTGGAAAATAAAAGACATGTATTTATTATTTATTTGAAAAAATATTAATTTAATTGATATTTCATGTCGAATTTAAATATATTATTTAACATTAAAAATTATTTTTTTATATGAAATTTGTCTTCTAATATTGATATCATTGGTTTGCTTTCAAATTTAATGTAATGAATATATGCTTGACCGTAAGAATGGTTTATGTGTGGGGGAATTCCTAGAGCCAATATTTAAATCATTGTAATATGTTTTTAAATAATTATTACCTATGATTTTATAAATTTGAGTTAATTGAATCAATTTCTGATTTATGGTGTGTTTTGGGATTAAATATGAAAAATTTTTAATTCTGCATTTTAAAATAGTTTAATCACTTTGGTATTTCATAAAACACTTTTACAATATCAATCTAATTGTTTTTAACTTTTTGGATTCTTATGTATTTTAGATTTGATGTTTTATGTTGTACCAAGAGCTAATTTAGTCATCTAAAGGCCTAAAAATATCAATAATGTTAAAAATTCATTCTAGACAGTTGAGTGGAACCCACCTCTAGAAATGAGACATAACATGGTCTAAATGCCTCAAATTTGTGTGATTATAGATGGATTTTAATGTGGAATGGTTGTATTGTTTCAAAATTAAAATACATAGATTTATTCAACCAATAATGATAGTATTGTTTGATCAACATTGAAGGAAGAGTTTTGGAATCATTATCCATAAAATGTCATACTCAATGATGATTCTATAACATCCTCTATACGCATCCAATTACTGTGAAATATTGGGGTAATATAGAAATTTCTATTTTGAACAATATATAATAGGTACCTTGTAATTTTTCATACATATGGTGTACCAAATATGAGAAAATATTTTAAAGATAGATTTTGGAGGGGAAGCTGTTACACCAATTTAATTTATTCTTTCATTTTTATTTTAATCCATAAAATTTATCTTTATTATAAATCTAATTTTAATTGTGTTTCTTTTAAATAAAATTGAAATAATCTATGGTTTTTATTTATTTTTTCTTCTTCCAAACACCCTTCTTCATCTTAGATATCATATCATTCTCTTTTTTCTCTTTTTTATTTTTGGGATGTCATGTGTGTGTTTTCTTCATCTATTTACTTTGTATTTCTTTTAATTATAATTTTTTTCTTTTTATTTATTTTTACATTCGTTCTCATAATTATACCATGACCTTTTATCTTAAAATATTAGGGTTTAACCCAACTATTATCCTGGGATAGTTATGTGGAAATTTCTTTTATTTTTCTCTTATATTTTTATGTATTATTATATTTGTGATTTAAATGAGTGGTGTGTATGGGTGTGGCGATCATCCCCTAAAATACTAGTTTCATACTCCTTTTAATTAATTTATTAAATCTTTTCCCTCCCTTCTACTAGATACAAGCTCATTATACGATGGAGATGATCCATTCAATGGATGAAATGGCATACTATGGATCTAGGTCTAGAGAGTTGATAGACTCTCAATCAAGGTGTGCCATCAAGCTTCAATATAGTTGGAGTTGAAATTAACATTGAAAAAATCAATTTAATTTTCACACCACTAAATAAATTAATAGTAATTGATGCATGATATCTTCAAAAGAAATTATCAAACTTAATCTAAACAACAACAAGGAGAATGTTGGAACCCACAAACCGAACCATAAATGTGATGTTCATTATACACTAATTATGTTTTGAAATTTCATGTTCATTTAATCATTAATTTTATTTAAATTCTACTACATTACATGATAAGATAATAACAATAAAAAATAATTAGTATCAGTGAATTTTATTATGTGTGTAAAAAACTAAGAAAACTTCCCTCTGAGAAACTGCCTAGGGTTAATTAGTATACTATTATTAGGTAATATAAAAAAAGTGTTTTAGTTTGACCTATTATAGGCATATATTAATCTAGAACCATTATCAAGGAGCCAATAATTATTTTTCATTAATTTATTCTATTCTAACATTTTAAATAGATTTCACTATTTTCCTAAAAACCACATAAATTTTTTCTATGATGTTTTGAAATTATTATTTGTAGATTTATGGTTTAATTACCCACATTTGAAATAAAAAATTAATCTCTCACAATTTTCCATGTAAGATGGTGTTTTTCTTATTGTTAGACATGTGAGGTTATTTTTTAAATAAAATAACGGGGAGTAAGAATTCATAAAATTCAATGATGGCATGAGGGAGGACATGGATAAAAAATTTAATGTGATGGACTTAGAGATAATTGATTTCTATGATTAAATTATAGAAGTTTACAATGTTATTAGGGTATAATAACAATCCCTCTTAGTCTTCATTGATTTTTTAAGGAGATCCAGGAAATAGAGGAACCTAATTACCTGCCTCTATATGCAATTACCCACCTCCATGTGGTGCTTTCCACATAACGTGATATTAAATCCGAATAAGCTCATGGGTATGATACAATTTTGATCACAAACTCAGTAAATTTAATTGAATGTCAATTGAATATCACCCCCTAATGTGTTAAATTTTTAGATTCATACAACTCATATCATTCCTTGGAAAAAGATGAAGAAAATGAAAACACACATTTTGATGAACACATGGAGCTCCAGGAACAAATTTAACATCTAATTGAAGAATTAATGGTTGAGAGACAATTGGTTATTTATAAATAACTAGGGAAATATACTATATATATAAAATTCGCCAAATAAAATTATTTTTTTCAATGACGCACATTTGTAGAAACCACTGTAAAGCGAAGAGGATGTTGCACAAATCATAACTGAAGATAAGGATGACCCATAGTTCATCTTACCCCCACCACGAAAGCTACACTTAATTTTTAAAGGGGATGTATTTGGGCTAATATATCCATGGATCATTCCTCACCAATAATGAATATGTGAATGGTGGTAGAGGTTACATTTTGTGGTCCAATTCCAAAAATTTCCACCCACCATCTAATTAGGGTTATCATCTGATACTTACATCTAGTGGGAATAAAAACATATGGATCACATGGGGGATCATTCCAAAATTTTCCTTTACATGACTTCATTGAATATGGATTTCATTTTCAATTTTAGGATTATTCCATCTGGTATTCCACTCTCTCATAACTTTTTCGTCTTAAAATACAAGATCATTGTGCTCAATTGAATAATTTTATTTTGTAGGTTCCTGATGGAAGAACGAATCACAAAATATTCAAGGAGGAAAACTGACTAATATTCAAATTAAAAGAGAGTTCACTTTTAGTTTTTTTCTTTTAAACTCATTGCATTTTTTATAATATTCTGATTTGATCTTTAAACTATAAATTGCATTCTCATGATTGAACTATGATATAATAAATAGATCTATGAGAAATTGTTTTCCTAGAAATACTATAATTAAATGTTTTACATTTCAATGTTAATAATAATTAATGACTAAAATGGATAATTTGATTATTAAAATGAAACATGGTAATTAAAAAGATGACCCATGATTAGAGTAAATTAATTAATTCCTATAAACAAAATTTCATAAATCACTATTCTTGGTTTGAATTTTTGAAATTCATGTGAGGTGATTCTTTATTATTAATATTAACTTTAGTGACTATCCCAAATCATATGTCTCATTCCTATGTGTATTTCAAGACAATGTAGTTAATATTTTATCTTGATAATATTCCGTGAGTGATCTTGGGACATGTCACCTACCAAAATAGGTATTTTAACTTATCAAAACTTTGAATGTTGCAATATGAATTTTAAATTATAGATAGATATTTTTGAAATCCCTTATCATTAAAATACTACCTTTACATAAATCATTTTTTCGCCCATAGATTCCATGAATAATTGTTATAGTAATGATCCAAGTATCAAACCAATTTTATATATCCCTTTTAACACCCCTAAGATTTCATATTATGTTAGTTCTTCAAAGTATTTCAATAAATTACACTACATGCAACATCGAGTTCAAGCACACCACAACATACCAAAATAGATGTTCAAAAGCGGTTAGGAATAGTATTAACTGAATTTTGAACAATATATAATCCTTATAATTTTAGAATCCATATTATGAGTTTTTTTGACATAATGTAAGAACTAATTCATTTTTTTCAAATAGCATAAGTATTTTTCAAAAAATATACTTTTAACGTCTTTTAATGGTGAAAACTTTTTAAATCCAATATTTGAAACTTTTATATATTCAATTTGACAAAATAAACATGTTCTTTAGAGTCAGGACATATGATTTTAGTTTCAATAAATTTTTCGTGTTTTTCTGATTACTATCATATTTGGGTGAATAGTGAAAAATACTATATTTAAATTGAAAAGTACTTTTTTAATCAAAATAATTTATAGTGTTAGATTATACATTTTAATGGTTAGAAAGTATAAATATATTATATTTTTACCATTTAATCCAATGATGGTCATTGTAAGTAATTTCACTTTGAAATTGGACATAAACAAGTGTCAATCTTTTTATAGTTATTATTTCTTAAAAATACAGTTTCTGGTTTTGACAGTGGAAATTAATTTTAAACTAATAAATGAAACCTCTATGATTTTTATTTGGTAAAATAGACTTCATTATTTAATTTAGAATATCAAAATTAGTTTAGGGTTAATTCTTGGTATTAATCTGAAAACTTCTAATTTTTGATGAATAGTGAAAAATACCGAGTTATATTTTAAAAATAAATTTTTATATAAATTTTTATTTATTTTATTTAAATTTATTTTAGTTCATAATCAATATGTAATATCTATATTAGTTCAATGTAATTCATTTGTGTCAGTAAATAATAATTTTAGATATATTGAACTTTTATTGAACTTTTCACCGTATTTTACCCACCTCCTAAGAGAATTTGTAAATTCACATAAAACATAATTTTACCACATCTGTGAGTTTAATTTAGAAAATCCTAGAGACACGGTTAATATAAAAGAGTAAAATGTGGTTTAATATGATAAAAATAATTTTCTGTGAATAATAACTTTTTTCTTTTATTTAATACAGGTAAATGTAAATAGGGTAATTAAGGGTAAAAATGATATTATTATTACCCTAACACATGTCCTAATTCTATTTTATAAGTGTAATTCGACCAAAACCAACCTTATTAATAAAATATTACCCTTTAGGTCTACATGGATATATTAACATGTTTATTAATATTTAATTTAAAGAAAAGTTAAAAGAGTTAAAATCAGTGTTTAATAACTAACCCATTTTTAATATAGGGTTATAGATAAGATAAATTACACTATAAATATTCATTACAAAGATAAAACAATTTCCTACACAATGGTATTGTAATTATAATTTTTATAGATTAAATAATTAAATTCATTAATGACATAATGATGATGAACTAATTACCTTATCAATGAATGAATCAAATTAATGGTATTATAAATATTAAAATAAATATAATTTCAAAATTTTTATGAAATCCATGAATTTTCTAGGTGAATATGACATTTTATGGATGATTCAATGTATCTATTTTGACGTAATCAAGTTGTGATGACTGTCAAAAAAACAAAATACCAAATAGTTTCAAAATTGACATAAATTAATATTTAAAACAAACACTATATTATTGGTTGATAAAATATTCCTAAAAATGTAAGGTTCGTCCAAAAGGCTTAAATATTATTATATATGTCATCATTGAGCCACTATAGGTTCTCTTGGAAGTTTATAGAATGTTTATTAACCATATATATTGAGAATACATGAAGACATAGTAAAAGACAAACTATTTAACTAAGAGTTAAATCTATAAGATATGCTTAAAATGGTTACCTAAACTTCTCTAAAACCTATTGGATGAGTGAATTTAGACCCATAACCATCTGAGGCTCAAAATAAATTCATTTGGAACCATTATAAACCGAATATAATGGTATAAAAAATTAATACTTTAATCTTTTCCTAAAGTGACCCTCACCTCTCTTATAGAAGGGCACATCCCCTTCTCTAAAATTAACACCTCCAAACACATTTTTCTCAGTCAACCCCTTCCCAAATATCCTTAAAAATATACTAACTTAATTCTAGAGGCATTCCATTGGTCATAAATCCATCCTACATATCCCTTTTGATCCAATCAAAAGGAATAACCTGAAGAAGAGGTAATGATTTCACCAACCTATTTCAAGTTCTGTTATTCTTACACTTACTCTTTCATTGTTGATTCCATTATAAAATGATAACTATATTTTCTTATATATAATTTCATGTTATTATAAATATGGCACAACTATATTCATTATTTTATCAATCTTATGAATGATAATGTCACCATGTGTTCGTACGTACGGCTTACCGTCTCCACGCCGTGGTGTAATTTGTTATTCAACACTGTGTTATTTGGATGGATATAGGGATGAGTAATATGTATATAAATAATAAAAATAACATGATAATGTCTCTATAAAATTAATATACAATACAAATCCAATATTTTATGGAAATGATATTGTCGCTTGTGCATACGTATGAATTACCTTCTCCACGACGCGATGAGATTCATTTACATGTTCACCATTCATCGATGATTATAAAAATATATATTAATAATTAGTATGTAATATATAACATAATAATTCTACTGGAGAGATATATATATATATGTACTTACATATATCTTATTCACTTAGTTCTGTTCAATATGATATGAAAATGGAAACAACATTTATGCGTACGTACAGACTACAGTCTCCCTAAATGGTGTTTTAAATTTCATATATATGTCTATTATACATATTTATATTCTAAATATATATGATATATAAATCATGTTTTATATTATAGAAGTATTTAAATATTTATCTAAGTGATACAATCGAAAGTAACAAGTTAAATCACGTACGATAATGAAAATGATTATTACATGAAATGTTAATTTAACATGGAAATTATTATTAAATTGGTAGTATAAAGTCATAAATAAATGATGTATGTTATCATAAATATTAATATGTTTCTGTTATAATTTAATCACATACTACGATCTTCATACCAGAGGTTAAACGTACCCTCGACTAAAGGAAATTGCATGGTAAGGGTTAATTCCTCAATCTCATTATTATCTGAGATTATTTAGGTGTAAGTATTTACTGGGACATTTTTATCATCCATGTCCATTTTTATTAAAAATGATTTCAAAATTAATATTTTAAGGGTTTTTTAAAGATACTCTTGATCAAGATCATAATTTTAAATGTTTTAATGATTAATCTTCCAAAATATTTTTAATTAATGTCCATGTTTTCAAAATGATTTTAAGGAATTATTTATATGGATATGAATGTTTTGAAATGATAAAAATTTTCAAAAGTTTCGAAGTGTTATGGGATTGTTTTATTTAAAATTATCTTATAAATTACACCCTTTATAAATGTGTTACTTTTAAATGATTTTACAAAAAGGGTATTTCTCTCAAAAAGGTTTACTCGTCATTTTCAACTATGTCAGCTTCCTTTACTAAATATTATTTTTGAATGAGGTTGATTTATTATAACACAATATTTCATGTAGTATTGAATGATTTATGCTATGATTGACTGTGGATGTTCTATTTTTATACCATTAATGGTTTATGGTTAATGTAATGACATTTCGTATGCTATTTTTAATACGAATGTATTTGTTATGTTTGAACTTTTTCATATGAGGATTGCAGTGGACATAGTAAGTGATGGGTGGAGCCCATTATAGCTCCTCGATGCATCGGTAGGTATCATGAGCCAAACTAGTCCCTTGGAACACGTCCATGAAAAAACTTTTATTTGTAGTCTTGGCACAAGGACTTTACTATGTGGTAGTGATGTCAAGCATTAGGCATTACCTTATTATGAAATTAGTTATTACATTTGATTATTCGACTAGTAGAATATCAATGTGCATGTTTATATGGTAATTTTTTATTTTTTCTAATATTATTTTCATGCATGCGTTTAAAAAGGCTGTTGTTTTTATCACACGTCTTTCCTTAAAAGTTTATAGCTTCCACTAAATTATTTACCCCTACTGGGCTTTTGACCTCACCCATTTCATATGTTTTATTTTTCCAAGATTATAAGAAGTGTATTATGATTGATATGCAGGGTTATGATAATGGGAATAATGGCATTCTCAAAGAGCAATTTGTTTTGTATTGTATTTTATAAAGTGTAAAGTAATGTTCATATATGCAATCTATTTTCCAAGACTGGTAACCTGATCATTCTTTCGTGACATGATTCCTTATAATCATGCCAATGTATTAAAATAATTCACCGACTCATGGAATCTAGGGTCGGGGAATTACAGTTGGTATCAGATGAAGTTTAGCAATAACCATGGAAACTAGATTTAGATAAACTCTGATTAGAGAACATTACCATAAGATATTATTTGAAGATTAGTACAGAAGTACTTCCTAGAATTTTGTTAATGTAATGATTTTGTGAGTTTTCCAAAACAAATACATCCTTTTCTGGATACAAGCAGGTAGAGGTGGCTCTGGAATTTATGCACCTAGGCGTAAAACCCAAAAACACCTCTTTGAGCTAGACTCGAATGGGAACCGGTGCACGACAATGGGCCTTGCTTCCCTCTTGGTTACGACACTCCTAGGGGATATTCTTAGGATAATTCTAGTTTTCATTAATGAAACTATGAATTGTTTATGAGTATATAACACCTAAAAGAAAACAATTTTTTGATTATGGATTATATCCATAAACTGTTCAATTTACCTTAGGTATTTTACATGTTTGGGGTTATGAATTGTGATTATAAACTGACCTACTGTATTCCATTGTATAGAAATGGTGCCCAATAGAAGGAATGTGAACTCCAGCAATACATATGATCCAAAGAGTAAGAAGGATCATACATTTCATAGTAGTGAGACAACATTTAGAAGGGAAATATTCTCCCATGAATTCTCAACATATGAAGAAATAGTATCATGTGTTAATAAGATAAGTAATGAATTATCTGAGTCCTATGGCTTTGAAGGGAATAAGGAAAAGAAAAGGATGTAATAGAGAAATATGGATAAAGGAAAGAGGGAAAAGAAGGATTTTCCCATATGTGATAACTATGGAAAGAATCACCATGGTAAATGCTTGAAGGAAATGGGAGTTTTTTATAAGTGTGGAGAAAATGGACACCGAGTACGTGATTGAAAGGGTAAGAAAAAAATTTCAACATTACCATGCTTCATCTACAAGGCGTTGGGACACTAACTAAATCAATGTGTCAGTTATCAGAAAATACATTAAATGATACTATTGGATAATAATTAAGTTATGATACAACCTCATGTGAAGAGGTAGGACTAGTGTTCTTTTGTTTTTAATATAGAGTTTTTTCATTTGACTGTTGTATCAATAATATACTAGTTATATCAATTATAGAGATAAATACGGATTTTACAATAGTACATTTTTATTGAGGATTTAATAATATATGGTTCTAAGAGAAGTGAATTATTAGTAAGCTACACTTTTTGGAAAATACATGGTTGAAGGAAAGGTAATAATTAATATGGGTTTGATAATAAGGTAGTGATTTTTGAATAAGAGATGGTAGATTTGGATAAATTGTATTGGATATTATTGACTTCCTTGAAACTCATTATGTTTTTTATATTCCATTATTGTTGGAGTTTACAAAATTTTTTGGATAGAAGGAGTATACCCAGTATTCTATAAGGAATAAGGGTGCATGAATATATCCTATATGGTTTTATGGTAATTCAGGATGTTGCGGTGTTTTAAAAGAATGCATGATGAAGGCGTTCACATGTTATTACCAAGAAAAAAGGATATTTATTATGTTTAAGTTTATTATAAATTTTGGATAGAGTGTTTGCATATAAGTATTTTGGATAAGTATAATGGTTGGAATGGAATAAGTATTTAATTGGATGCTATTATAAAGGTTATTTTTGGATTTTTATAAAAAGGACAACCTATAGGTCATACGACTTCTAGTCGCATCCGGCACGGCTGCGAGACATGAACCTGCAACTGAAGATCTACAAGTGTGCATCACCTACTACTGGACTACGTGATGTAATGGTTTGTATAATTTAGGTTTTTTTAAATAGTGTGATAAATGAATTATAAATTTACTATTTTTAGAACCCTATATGATTAGGATAAATAATTTTTTTTTGAAATCTTTTATAGTGAAAGATGAATTTGTGGTAGAAATTAGTTGAAGGATGAAACTCTACCTGTAATGTAAATATATATATATATATATATATATATATATATATATAATTTTTTTAATTCTTATTAAGACTAAATTTTATTAACCCAATTTAAAATGTGGGTTTCCCACAAAATTATTTTCTATTTTCATCCTTTTATTTTCAATGAAAAATTTCAAATTGCGATGACCAAATTTATTAATGGAGGGAAGAATTTAACACACCAAGATTTCATATTACGTTAGTTCTTCAAATTAATTCAATAACTTACACTACACTTAACATCAAGTTCAAGCACTCCTAGACTTATCAAACTAGCCGTTCAAAAGAGGTTATTAATAGTATTAACTGAATTTCGAACAGTATATAATCCTTATACTAATAGAATCCATATTTTTGTTTTCTTAGACATAATTTAAGAACTAATTCATTTTTTTCAAATAAAAAAAGTATTTTTAAAAAAATTTATTTTACCGCCTTTTAATGGTGAACCATTTTTAAATACAATATTTGAATCTTTTATATATTAAATTTTATAAAATAATATTCTTCTTTAGAATCAAGACATAAGAAATTTGTTTCAATAAATTCATCGTGTTTTTCTGATGACATTCATATTAGGGTGAATAGTAAAAAAAATACTATATTTTAATTGAAAACATCTTTTTTAATCAAAATAATTTATTGTGTTAAATTATACATTCTAATGGATTAGAAGTATATATATGTTATATTTATACCATTTAATCCAAATATGGTCATTTTAAGTAATTTCACTTTGAAATTGGACATAAACAAGTGTCATCCTTTTGATAGTTATTATTTCATAAAAATACGCCTTTGGTTTAGACTTCGGGAATTAATTTTAAATTAGTAAATAAAACATCTATGGTCTGAATATGTTAAAATAGACTTCATTTTTGAATTCGGAATATTAAATTTATCTCAGGGTTAATTTTTGGTATCTTTCTGAAAACATTTAATATTTGATAAATATTGAAAAACACTAAGAAATAGTTAAAAATTGGTTTTTTATATAAATAATTATTTATTTTATTTAAATTTATTATAGGTCAAAATAGATACATAATACTTATGTAAGTTAAATTTAATTCACTGGAGTCAGTTTATAATAATTTTAGATATATAAAAATTTAATTGAACTTTTCACCATCTCTTACCCATTTGGTAGGAGAATTTTTAAATTTACATAAAACATAATTTTACCACTTCTGTGAGTTAAATTTCAAATATCCGAGAGACACTGTTAATATCAAGGAGTAAAATGCGGTTCAATAAGATAATTTTTTTTGGTGAATAGTCACTTTTTACTTTGATTTACCACGGTTAAAAGTAAATAGGGTAATGGAGGGAGAAAATGATATTATTATCACCCTATCACATGTCCTAATTATATTGGATAAGTGTAATTAGACCAAAAACAAACTTATGAATAAAATATGACCCTTTAGGTCCAATTTTATTAGATTAAAACATTTATTATTATTTAATTTAATGAAGAGTTAAAAGAGTTGAAGTCAAAGTTTAATAAGTAAACCATTTTTAATATAGGGTTATAAAGAAGATATATATATATATATATATTCATTATAATGATATGAATATTTCTTAAATAATATTATTTTAATTATAATTTTTAGATATTATATAACTAAATTTATTACTGACATAATTATGATGCAGTAATTACTTTTTTAATGAAAGAATCAAATAAATGGTATTATAAATATTAAGATAAATATAATTTCAAAGTTTTTATGAACTACACGAATTTTATTAGTTAATATGATATGTTAGGGATGATTAAAGTATCTTGTTCGATGTTATAATGTTTTCATGACTTTCAACAAAAATACCAAATAGTGTCAAAATTGACATAAATTTATATTCAAATCAAATAATATATTATTGGTTGATTTAATATTCCTAAAAATGTAATATTCGGCCAAAGGGCTTAAATAATGTTATATATGTCATTAATGAGCCACTATAGGTTCTCTTGGAAGTTTAGTGTAATTTTATTAACCATATATAGTAAGAATACAAGAAGACACAGTAAAAGATAAACAATTTTAACTAAGAGTTAAATCTAAAAGATAAGGTTAAAATGGTAACATAAACTTGTCTAAATCCTATTGAATGAGTGTATCTAGACCCATAACCACCTGAGGCTCGAAAAATATTCATTTGGAACCATTATAAACCTAATATGATTGTATAATAAATTAATACTTTAATCTTTTCCTAAAGTGACCCTCACCCCTCTTATAAAAGGGCACTTCCCCTTCTCTGAAATTAACACCTCCAAGGCCATTTGTCTCAGCCAAATCCTACCCAAATATCCTCCCAGATATCTTAACTTCATCCTAGAGGCTTAATGTTGTTCATAAATCCAACCTAAGGTGCCCTTTTGATCAAATCAAAACGAAGAACCCAAAGAAGAGGAAATGATTTCAGCAACCTCTTTTAAGTTCTCTTATTCTTCCACTTACTCATTATTTTTTGTTTCCATTATAAAATAATAAAAACATTATATTATATATAATATTTTGTTATTATATATATGTCACAAAAATATTCATTATTTTATCCATCTTATGAATAATAATGTCACCATGCGTGCGTACGTACGACTTACCGTCTCCACACCGTGGTGTAATATGTTATTCAACACTATGTTATTCGGATGGATATAATGATGAGTAATATGTATATAAATAATGAAAATAACATTCAAATTTCTATATAATAATAATATACCATCCAATTCTAAACCATTATGGAAATTATGTTGTCGCTCGTGCGTATGTACGGATTAACATCTCCACGACGCGATGAGATTCATTTCTATATTCACCATTAATCGTTGATTATAAAGATATATATTACTAATAATTAAGTAATATATGACATAATAATTCTACTGGATATATATATATATACATATATGTACTTAAATTTATCATATTCACTTAGTTTTGTTCAATACGATATGAAAATGGAAACAACGTTTATGCGTACGTACAAACTACCGTCTCCATAAATGGTGTTTTACATTTCATATATATGTATATTATACATATTAATATTCTAAATATATATTATTTATAAATAATGTTATATATTCTGGAATTATTTAAATTTTTATCGAAGTGATACAATCAAGAGTAACAAGTTAAAACACGTACGATAAAGAAAACGATTATTACCGGAAATGTTAATTTAACATGGAAATTATTGTTAAATGGGTAGTATAATGTCATAAAGGAATCATGTATGATATCTTAAATTTTAATATGGTTCTGGTATAATTTAATAACATAATACGTTCTTCGTACATGATGTTAAAATACCCTCGACTAAAGGAAAGTGCATAGAAAGGGATAATTACTCAATCTCATTATTATGCATGATTGTTTATGTGTAAGTATTTACTGGGAAAGTTTTACCATCCATGTCCATTTTTCATAAAAATGATTTCAAAATGAATATTTTAATGGTTTGAGAAAGGTACTCTTTAACAAGATCACAAATAATAATTTTTTTAATGATTTATCTTTGTAAATATTTTAAATTAACATTCATATTTTCAAAATGATTTGAAGGATTTATTTATATAGACATGAATGTTTTGAAATGATAATTATTTTCAAAAGATTAAAAGTGGTATGGGAAAATTTTATTCAAAATAATATTTTAAATTAATTCATTTATAAATGTGTTACTTTTAAATGATTTTACAAAAAATATTTGTCTCTCAAAAAGTTTTACTCATCATTTTCAACTATGTCAGCATCATTTATTGGATATTATTTCTGATTGAGGATGATTTATTATAATACAATCTTCCATGTTGTACTGAATGAGTTATGATATGTTTGACTGTGGATTTTATATTTTTATACAATTCATGATTTATAGATAATATAATGACATTTCATATGCTAGTTTTAATACGAATGTTTATGTTATGCTTCAAATTTTTCATATGAGGAATGTTGTGGACTTAATAAGTGATTGGTGGAGCCCACTATAGCTCATTGATGTATCGGTACGACACATGAGACAAACTAGTGTCTTGGAACAGGGCCTTGAAAACAAATTTATTTGTAGTCTTGGATCAAGGCCTTGACTATGTGGTAATGATGTCTGGTGTTAGGCATTCCCTAATTGTGAAATTAGTTATTTCATGTGATTATTTGACTAGTAGAATATCCATGTGCATGTTTATATGGTAATGCTTGACTTTTTTTCATATTATTGTACAGTCCTGTAAAATTCAAGTGAATTTTTTTAATAATTTTCTTTATAATTTTACAAGAACGCGGTTCCAGACGGCACTTGATTCCGAGGCCCGGTGTTCCCGGAATTTCTATCCGAATTTTACCTCGGGTATGTTTAGTGAACGAACAAGCAAGAATTTCTAACTTTTGAACCGGTGCCCAGAATCAAATTCGGAGGGCACCGATGGAACCACAACGCCGGTAATTGCTTAGGAACTCCTATTTCGGAGTTGCGTTTACATGAGGGGATTTATTAATTTTTGTGGTAGTTGAAAATAAAAATTTAACAATTTTTATTTTTCCCACTTGGTAGTTTTATCCTAAGTAAGGATGTTGGGGGTGGGACCCACTTGTGATAACCTACCATGAGAGGATAAGGTAGGGTGGGACACACACGAGGCGAACCCCTCACTTTCCTAACCCCTCTAAACCCCCCATTTATGTTTTGCTAACTTATCTCCTCATTAATTTTATAACATCTTATGTTATAACTTAAGTGAGTGAAATGTGGGTTTTGAATTTTCAAACTCTTGAAATTCAAAAAACTATGTTGGGTTAATAAAATATGTGGGAGGATTATTTTATTTAGGGGGTTAGTTTTTCTGGGGGTGGAGACTTGGGAGGAAAGGGCTAAGGGTTTGAGGAAGTCTTCTTCTTCTTCAACTTCGACGAAGAACGTGAAGAACATATCGGACTCTGACGAAGATCACCGTCCTTAGCGAAGAACTTCTCCACCGAAGAACGCGAAGAACTTCTCCAATGACGTTTCCTCTTCGGACGCACCTCGACGACAACTGAATCGGGTAGCGAGCGATGACGGCTTCGCCTTCCCTTGAGTCGGACGAACGCCGACGTCCCCCTTTGACATCGTCATCCTCACGACGCCATACCACGACGAACCTCGAACGACTCCTCCTCCTTCTGATCGGCTTATACCCAAGGTAGGGGTTCGATTATTTTTTTTTAAGTTGGTGATTGTTTCCATCGAATATGAAAGATAAATCTGACAGCCATGTTCCAATTTTATTTAAATTAAAAATTGTGAAGGTTAAACGTTTTACGTTTCGGCCAACTGCTATCGATATAACGGGAGGGGATCAGTCCGCACAAACACGGCTGATACCCCTCCCCCCTTTTTCTATTATTTATTTTGATTAGCGAAGACGGTAATGCATCGTTGAACTGCGCTTGAGAGAAAGGAGACGTGAATGATGCGGGCCACGACGAAGAAACGCGACGCCGTCGCGCTGCATCGAGGGTACGAACGAGGTCGCGGCGTCATCACGTCGCGCCGAACGAATTTGCAGCCATCCTAGAAGTAGCGGCCGGAAAAACCACCCATCGGAGAATTCGAAGAAGGCGGTCGGAATTCCGGCCGCCGGCGCCGGAAGACGCGGGACCGCGGGGTCCCGCGGCGTGAAACTGGCCGGCCCCGCGCTCGCCGACCGTTACTGGCAGAAATCCTGGGGGGGTTACACCCCCCGGTGTTACAAGGCGCGGTCCCCTTAATGGGGCCTGCCGTTTTCATAAAGGAGGGGCAACATCCCTCCTTGGCGCATGTGCGGCGCAAAGGCCGCGCTGGCCGCGCTAGCCGTGCTGCCAGACCGCTGGCCCGGGTCGACCCAGTTCGGGTCGGCCCAGGGGGGACTGGGCCGGGCCGGGACGGGCCGGGCCCAGACCCCCCGTACTCGGACTTTTCCATACAAACGCTCATAACTCGGGATACGGACCTCCGATCGACGCGCCGTCAGTGAAGAAACGATCCTTGGAACGAGACGGTCGTTTCGGTATATCGCACTCAAGGTTTCGGAATACTTTCAGTTCGGCCGGGTTGGTTCGTACATGAAACCAATCGGGCCCTCAGAGCGGAAACACTCATATCTTGAGCTTCAGACGTCCGATAGACCTGCCTCTGACTTCGTTGTTTTCCTCTAAGTGAGACAGATCTTTTGGCATACTCCACCTGAGGTTTGGACGCAGGTGGAGTACGGTCGGGTTGGTTTTACCTTAAAAACCAACCGGGCCCCTGGGACGAAAAAGCCATTAACTCTCAGACCGGGCGTCTGATTGACGCGCCGTCTGCGACGTTGAGTTTCTGTTGACGATACGGAACTTTTGGATACATCAACTATGGAAATTGTGTTACTTGATGAATCAGCCTCTCAGAACGTGGAGCGGACCCTCTCGAACGAGCTTGATGTGTGCGGGAACCCTAGTGCTGGTTGCGACTGCTATTGTGACGACGACTGTACAGAGATCCTCAGTAGATTCGACGGCGACGACTACAGCACTCAACGATCCTATGTGGATCAGTGCTACCGATCATGTGTGGGTCTGATCCTATGTGGGTCAGCGCTCACTGGTTCTGTGTGATCCAGCGACTACAGATCTTGTGTTGGTCTGATCCTGTGTGGGTCTTTGTGGGGGTTAGTTTCCTACTGATCCTGTGTGGGTATTTGCGGGGGTTAGTACCTATCGATCCTTTGTGGGTCCGACGACTTAGATGGATCAGTGATCATCTCTATCATCTTCGAAGAAGTATTCCTGTGTGAGCTGAATCCTGTTTGCTTTCCTATGTGGATTATGTTGTGCTATCCAGTGTGGATTATGTTTTGCTTTCCTATGTGGAATATGTATTCTTTCCTGTGTGGACTGGGTTGTTCTTGGGCTCAGAGGTTGGAGCGTATTGGAATTGAGGACATAGGTATATGTATGGGAATATACCGAAGCAGTGTCGGTTGTTACTTCGTGATTGTATCTTTCCTTTGTGGTTTATCCTTTGTGGGTTTTGGGAGACCTTCGGGGGTCTCGGGGTCCCTACTGAGTAGCTTGTACTCACCCCTACATGGGCTATGCCCGCACTACGTTGTGTTGGTTGAAAACGACGGACATCGTTGATCGTGGTTGAGGCTTGCAGAGCAGGACGGTACCTGGAGGTGGACCACTGGGCGGGATGTACTCGGAGCGGACGGCGGGACCCGAGGAGCTGTGGAGCTATCTGTACCCACCCTTCAGGTGGGATTTCCAGTGGACAGCTCGGTGTAGCTTCTTTTACTTTTCAGTTGCTGCTTTCCCTTTCGAGCTGTACTTTACTTTCAGTTTGGGTTTGTATACTGGCACCCTTACTTTCCTCACTTATAGTTGTACTCTATTTTTACTTAGTGTATACTTTTCCTCTTGCTTACTCTGTGGTTCTTGTTTACTATAAAAAGGCAATGCCTTCCCTTTTTACCGGGATTTACGCCTTGGTTCTAGTCGCCAGCCCCTGGCCTATGGAAGGCGGGCTTGGGGTAGTCACGGCACGGGCCCAGAGGACGGGTTCTGATAAATTGGTATCAGAGGAGTTAGGTTCTACCGCGAACTCTGATCTTTTCTATGTGAAGCAATAATGTTTAGTGTATTGGGTGTGGTTATCAGTTCAGCGAGTCCAGTGTTGGCGTGCGGCCGATGTATCCGTACACCAGGACCCTGACTTCTGATTTTCGAATTAATGCACGAAAACATTGATTGCGTGTGTGTTTCAAGTTTTCTTTGTGATTACTTTGTGTCATCTCACCAGGTATACTATTTGACCGTGGCGCACCTATTCCTTTTCAGGATGGCCCCACGATGGCAGCCAGCTAGGGTTCCGAGAGTCTAGTGTGACGACAACCCACCGAGCGATGAGGACTCGGTGCAGGGACCTTTATCAGCAGTGGCACCGGTGGTATCTCTAACCGCCGAGCCAGCGATGCTTCCAGCACCAGCCGCTGACGATGCACGTCGCCTTAGTGCACTGCATGAGTTCCAGCACCAGCGACCGCCCAGGTTCCGCGGGGAGACGGACCCCTAGGCAGCCGAGGACTGGCTCGAGGCAGTGGTACAAGTTTTTCGGTTAGTGAGGACACCAGCAGACCTCATGGTGATCCTCGAAGCGAGCCTACTGCACGTAGCAACAGGACAATGCTGGAGATTGATGCTCTAAGTGCACGATGATGCATCTCTACTCTGGACAGACTTTGAGAGCCTCTTCCGCTAAGAGTTTGTCCCAGCCACCCTCTGCGCGGTGTGCATTCACGAGCTTCTTCAGCTACGGCAGGGAAGCATGACGGTCGCCCAGTACTCGGCGAGATTTACCTATCTCTCGCGCTACTCGACAGACATGGTACGAGACCCATTCTTCCGGGCCCGGACCTTTGAGCAGGGATTGAGACACGAGATCAGGGCATCGCTAATCTCCCTCGGCATTCTAACTCAGACATGATTACTGGAGCAGGCCCTTTTGATCGAGAGTTTTCTTACTGAGTCTACACCAGCACCGAGACCCACCACAGGGCGGCACGTCGCAGAGTCTTCTGCAGCAGGCAGTCGACGAATGACACATGGGTCCAGGCAGACCAGACCCTTAGGCAGACGACCTCAGGATACAGGCTCGGAGGTGCGGGGCACACGCAACAGAACCAATCTTATGAGTGGAAGACAGTGCTATGCATGCGGCGGGCAGGGCCACATGGCTCGTGAATGCCCCTCCCGCCATGAAGAGGAGCAACAGACGGTTGAGGAACCACCTAGGCAGAGGCAGAGGATCGACCGTGGCGGTCCGCAGGGAGCAGGCGGACGAGGTAGAGGAGCTGGACGAGCAGCAGGTGGTGGACGACGTTTTGAGACTCTACCACCACCACCACCAAGAGGTCCACCACGGCCTCAGGGGAGAGCACAGCTTCAGGAAGCTGAAGCTTACGATCATGGAGCTCGGGAAGCGGGTGGAGTAGTGCAGGACTAGCTCCAGGCATAGAGGCCTTTGCCCATAATGCCTCTAGCTTCGTAGTTTGTGTTGCCTTGTGTCCGTGTACATTGAGTTGAAGTAATAAAAGACACTTGCCTTGGTAAAATTTTCTTTCTTATCTTTTGTTTGTTTTTACTAAGAGGTGCCGGTTAAAAACTTTTGACTTGACCCTCACTTGTGAGATTCTTACTGGAGGAAACCCAGTGGCCACAAACTGATGCCGACAGTGTGACTCAACCCTTTGAGGCGAGAGTAACAGTTGGATCTCTTGGTAGCAGCGTCGATGCCTTACGACGTCATCCATGCCATGATTTAATTAATCATGACGGGATTGACTGTATTAGGTAAGGAACGTGGTTCATCTAGGGGATGAGACCGGATTTCACGTTTCGGCAAAGGAGAAATATTTGCAGCTTTGCAGAACGTTAAGGAGGAAAGGGAAACCCTTCATGTGGTCAGACAGATGTCAGCAGAGCTTCCAGGAGCTGAGACAGAGATTGACTAGCGCACCTATCTGAGGTTGCCTGAGGAGGGAGTAGGGTACGTAGTCTACTGCGATGCATCAGAGACCGGACTTGGATGTGTCCTGATGCAGGAGAAGGCCGTGATCGCCTATAGATCATGTCAGTTGAGGCCGCATGAGAAGAACTACGCTACCCATGACCTGGAGTTATCTGCAGTGGTCTTCGCTCTGAAGACATGGAGACACTACCTAATGGGCGAGCGCTTTACAGTCTTTTCTGACCATCAGAGTCTCAGAAAGATCTTCTCTCAGAAGGATCTGAATCTGGGACAGCGGCGATGGCTCGAGTTCCTCCAAGACTATGACTTTGAGATAGTCTATACTCCTGGGAAGGGGAACGTGGTAGCCGATGCCCTCAGCAGGAGGACGGGCATCCAACTACTTGAGGAGGCAGCAGGGCATCTAGCCTCTTTGCAGATATCCTTCATGGATAGAGATGGAGCAGCCTTACTTCAGTCTCTTACAGTCACTCCTCCACTACTGCATCGGGTCAGAGAGGCACAGTGTGGGGACACTGACTGTGAGACGCGGCATGCACAGATATCCTCAGGAGAGGCACCGGATGGTTTCTCCTTTGGAGAAGAGCACGACGTCCTTTTCAGAGGACGTACCTTAGTACCAGTTGGTTTACGAGAGGAGGTGCTGAGAGAGTTTCAAACTTCTCCTTTGGCGGTACATCCTGGAGTGGCGAAGATGTACCAGGATCTCAGGCGACAACACTAGTGGCCGGGCATGAAGAAGGTTGTGACAGAGTTCGTTTCTCGATGCCTCACCTTCCAGCATGTGAAGGCAGAGCACCAGGTACCAACAGGCTTGGTACAGCCCTTGGAGGTCCCGGAGTGTATGTGGGATGAGATATCTATGGACTTCGTGACTGGACTTCCACGCAATTCCAGAGGTCACGACTCCATCTGGGTAATTGTCGACCGACTCACCAAGTCGGATCACTTCTTACCCATCAGAGAGCAGGGCTCAGTGGAGAGCTTGGGACGACTTTATGTTTAGGAGATTGTACGGCTTCACAGTGTGCCATCATCTATCGTCTCCGATATAGATGCTCGCTTTACTTCCCGGCTTTGGAAGGGGTTGTAAGAGGCGTTCGGGACGCATCTACGTCTAAGCACAGCCTTTCACCCTCAGACGGATGGTCAGACAGAGAGGACCATTCAGACTCTCAAGGAAATGCTCCGCGCATGCGTCCTCGACTTTGGTCACAGCTGGGAGGACCACCTACCCTTGGTGGAGTTCGCGTACAACAACAGCTACCACTCCACCATCGGGATGGCACCATACGAGGCATTGTATGGCTGACCTTGCAGATCTCCTTTGTGCTGGACGGACCCTGGGAAGTCAGCACTTGTGGGATCGAAGATGGTCCCGGCCATTACAGAGAAGGTACAGGTCATCCAGGAGCGGATGAGGACAGCTTAGAGCCGACAGAAGTCTTATGCTGACAGGAGGCGGAGGCCACTAGAGTTCGAGGATGGTGACCACGTCTTCTTGCGTGTCTCACCTCAACGTGGTTTATGGAGATTTGGCCGAGGCGGCAAGTTGTCTCCACACTTCATCGGACCATTCCAGGTCCTCAACAGGATTGGCGAGGTGGCTTATCATCTAGCTCTACCACCTCAGTTACACCGGGTGCATGACGTCTTCCACTTATCTCAGCTGAGGAGATACGTGCACGAACCGAAACACATCATTGACCATGGGGAGCTTGACGTTGATAATGGGGAGAATTTTGCGGAGGTCTCAGTGGAGATCGAGGATCGACAGGAGTGGGTCCTACGTGGACGGTCGATTCCTCTAGTGCGCATCAGATTGCAACATGGGAACCTCTAGGAGAGCACATGGGAGCGGGAGGCTCAGATGCGTGCTCGGTACCCTCATTTGTTTCCCTAGTTTTCGATGTATCTTTACAGGGACAAGAAGCTCTGAGGTGGGAGTAATGTAAAGACCCGTAAAATTCAAGGGAAATTTTTTCTTAATATTCTTGGGAATTTTACAAGAACGCGGTTTCAGACGGCACTTGATTCTGAGGCCCGGTGTGCCCGGAATTTCTATCCGATGTTTATCTCGGGTACGTTCAGTGAACGAACGAGGGGGAATTTGTAACTTTTGAACCGGTGCCTGGAATCGAATTCGGAGGACACCGATGGAACCGCAACACTGCTAATTGCTTAGGAAATCATGTTTCGGAGTTGCGTTTACATGAGGGGAGTTATTAATTTTTGTGGTAGTTGAAAATAAAAATTTAACAATTTTTATTTTTTCCACTTGGTAGTTTTATCCTAAGTAAGGATGTTGGGGGTGAGACCAACTTGTGATAACCAACCTTGAGAGGATAAGGTAGGGTGGGACCCACATGATCCCAACCCCTCACTTTCCTAACCCCTCTAAACCCTCCATTTATGTTTTTCTAACTTATCTCCTCATTAATTTTATAACATCTTATGTTATAACTTAAGTGAGTTAAATGTGGGTTTTGAATTTTCAAACTCTTTAAATTCAAAAACCTATGTTGGGTTAATAAAATAAGTGGGAGGATTATTTTATTTTGGGGGATAGTTTTTCTTGTGGTGAAGACATGGGAGGAAAGGGCTAAGGGTTTGAGGAAGTCTTCTTCTTCTTCAACTTCGACAAAGAACGTGAAGAACATCTCGGACTCCAACGAAGAACACCGTCCTTAGCGAAGAACATCTCCTCCGAAGAACGTGAAGAACTTTTCCAACGACGTTTCCTCTTCGGACGCACCTCGACGACCACGGAATCGGGTAGCGAGCGACGATGGCTTCGCCTTCCCTTGAGTCGGACGAACGCTGACGTCCCCCTTCGACATCGTCATCCTCGCGACGCCATACTACGACGAACCTCGAATGACGATGCCTCCTTCCGATCGTCTTATACCCAAGGTAGGGGTTCGATTTTTTTTAAAGTTGGTGATTCTTTTCTTCGAATATGAAACATAAATCTGACAGCCTTGTTCCAATTTTATTTAAATTAAAAATTGTGAAGGTTAAACGTTTTACGTTTCGGCCAACTGCTATCGATATAATGGGAGGCGATCAGTCCGCACAAACACGGCCGATACCCCTCCCCCCTTTTGCTATTCATCGTTTTGACTAGCGAAGACGGTAATGCATCGTTGCACCGCTCTTGAGCGAAAGGAGACGTGAACGATGCGGGCCACGACGAAGAAACGCGACGCCGTCGCGCTGTGTCGAGGGTACGAACGAGGCCGCGGCCGAAGTCAGGCCTCGGCGGAAGGGCGCGGCATCGTCAAGCCGCGCCGGATGAATTTTCATCCATCCTAGAAGTAGCAGCCGGAAAAACCACCCATCGAAGAATTCGAAGAAGGCGGCTGGAATTCCGGCCGCCGGCGCCGGAAGACGCGGGACCGCGGGGTCCCGCGGCAAGAAACCGGCCGGCCCCGCGCTGGCCGACCGTTACTGCCATAAATCCGGGGGGTTACACCCCCGGTGTTACAAGGTGAGGTCCCCTTAATGGGGCCCACCGTTTTCATAAAGGAGGGGAAACACCCCTCCTTGGCGCATGTGCGGCGCAAAGGTCGCGCTGGCCGCACCGGCCATGCCGCCGCGCCGCCGGCCCGGGGCGACCCGGTTCGGGTCGGCCGAGGGGGTACTGGGCCGGGCCGGGCCGGGCCCAGACCCCCCGTACTCGGACTTTTCCGTACAAACGCTCATAACTCAGGCTACGGACCTCTGATCGATGCGCCGTCAGTGGAGAAACGATCCTTGGAACGAGAAGGTCGATTCGGTATATCGCACTCAAGGTTTCGGAATACTTTGAGTTCGTCCGGGTTGGTTCGTACCCGAAACCAACCGGGCCCTCAGAGCGGAAACGCTCATATCTTGAGCTTCGGACGTCCGATCGGCGTGCCGTCGACTTCGTTGTTTTCCTCTAAGTGAGACGGATCTTTTGGCATACTCCGCCTGAGGATTGGACGTAGGTGGAGTATGGTCGGGTTGGTTTTACCTTAAAAACCAACAGGGCCCCTGGGACGAAAAAGCCATTAACTCTCAGACCGGGCGTCCGATTGACGCGCCGTCTGCAACGTTGAGTTCTTGTTGACGATACGGAACTTTTGGATACATCAACATTGAACTTTGTGTTAGTTGATGTATCAGTCTCTCGGCTCGTGGAGCGGACCCTAACGAACGAGCTTGATGTGTGCGGGAACCCTAGTGCTGGCTGCGAATGCTACTGTGACGACGACTGTACAGTGATCCTCAGTGGATTTGACGGCGACGACTACATCACTCAACGATCCTATGTGGATCAGTGCTACCGATCCTGTGTGCGTCCGATCCTATGTGGGTCAGCGCTCAGCGGTTCTGTGTGAGCCAACGCCTACAGATCCTGTGTGGGTCTGATCTTGTGTGGGTCTTTGCGGGGGTTAGTTTCCTACCGATCCTGTGTGGGTCTTTGCGGGAGTTAGTACCTATCGATCCATTGTGGGTCCGACGACTTAGATGGATCAGTGATCATCTCTATCGTCTTCGAAGAAGTATTCATGTGTGAGGTGAATCATGTTTGCTTTCCTGTGTGGATTATGTTGTGCTATCCTGTGTGGATTACGTTTTGCTTTCCTATGTGGAATACCTATACTTTCCTGTGTGGACTGAGTTTTTCATGGGCTCGGAGGTTGGAGCGTATTGAAATTGATGACTTAGGTATATATATGGGCATATACCGAAGGGGTGTAGGTGGTTACTTCGTGATTTTATCTTTCCTTTTTGGTTTATCCTTTGTGGATTTGGGGAGACCTTCGAGGGTCTCGGGATCCCTACTGACTAGCTTATACTCACCCTTGCATGGGCTATGCCTGCACTACGTTGTGTTGGTTGCAAACGACGGATATCGTTGATCGTGGTTGAGGCTTGCAGAGCAGGACGGTACCTGGAGGTGGACCACTGGGCGGGACGTACTCGGAGCGGACGACGGGACCCGAGGAGTTGTGGAGCTATCTGTACCCACCCTTCAGGTGGGATTTGCAGTGGACAGCTCAGCGTAGCTGCTTTTACTTTTTAGTTGTTGTTTTCCCTTTCGAGTTGTACTTTACTTTCATTTTGGGTTTGTATACTTTCCCACATACTTTCCTCACATACAATTGTACTCTGTTTTTACATAGTGTATTCTTTTCCTCTTGCTTAATCTATGGTTCTTGTTTACTATACAAAGGCAATACCTTCCCTTTTTACCAGGATTTATGCCTTGGTGCTAGTCGCCAGCCCCTGGCCTATGGAAGGCGGGCTTGTGGTAGTCACAGCACGGGCCCCGAGGACGGGTTGTGACAATTATATTCAAGTTTATGTTTAAAAAGGCTTGTGTTTTTATCACACATCATTCCTTAAATTTTTATAGCTTCTGTTAAACTATTTACCCTTACTGGGCATCTGAGCTCACCCCTTTCTTATGTTTTATTTTCCTAGGATTCCAAGAAGTGTATTATGATTGATATGTATGGTTAAGATAAAGGGAATAATGGTGTTCTCAAAGAACAATTTTTTTTGTATTGTATTTTAGAAAGTGTAATGTAATTTTCATGTATGCAATCTATTTTCCAAGACTACTAAACTGATCAGTCATTCGAGACCTGATTCCTTTTAATCTTGCCAATGTAGTAAAATTATGCACCGACTCTTGGAATCTAAGGTCGGGGCATTACATCCCTATTCTTCAATAATTATTTGAATTATAAATTAAAATTATAGTTTGGGGGTGAAGGAAATAATTTTGTAATAGATTATTGGAATTGTAGAAAAAAATTTGGGGTGATATTATGTGAGTAAAGAAAGGTTTTTTATAGATTTAATTTATTTTACTTGTTGGAAAAAAAGGAATGTGTTATGACTTAAAGAATCGAAAACCATGCTCACTGGACTGTTATTTTCATCATATAGGGTTAGGTGATGGATATGAGGTTTATTATAAGAAATACATATAAAAATGAAAAAATGAAAAAAAACATTGAAAAAAAAGTTTAGATGTGGAGAGAAAACTCAAGAAGGTTGACATCACTCTTTTGGATTCTATTATTGATAACTTTTTATATTAAATTTTTGAAATGTGGGAGTTGATACAAATTAAAATTAATAATTTCAGTACACTTTTACATTTGATACCATGATATATACTCAAAATGTAAGCCTATACTATGATCATTAATTTTTAAACAACAATTCCTGCCAGTCTCCTTCAACAGAGTTATTCAGGCATTTATCTCAAGCCCTCAAGATTTTATTTCCATTTTTTAATTACAAAGTTGTTAAAGTAGTACATTTACAAGCCTATAAGTGTAGAGCGTGTTTCAATTATCTTATCATAATTCTAATTTAATTAATATCAATAATGATGTGTGAAAATATTCATAATTTAGGTAAATCATTATTTTTCATGTTTATTTGTAAAGCCCCGACCCCAGTTACCCAGAGTCGGTGCATTATTACATAACATTGTCATGATCGCAAGAAAGATCAAATCTCGAAAGACCGATTGGTTTAGTAGCATTGGAAACACTAGATATATTCATAAGTTTTACATTACATCATAAAATGAAAACTATTACAACAACATAATGTTTCCACAGTCCACACTATAATTCCCTCATAATATCCCTGCAGGTCATTCATAACTTACATCTTCACATCCTGGGAAAAATAAAACATAGAAAAGGGGTGAGCTCAAATGCCCAGTAAGGATAACAATATAGCGGAACATTCAAAAATAAGCATAAACATTTAAGGAAATGAATTACTAAAACAAAAGCCTTTTAAACTTGAACTTCAACATAGTATGACAAAAGTAAAATGAAATAATTCCATTTACTTTTTCACATGGATATTCTACTAATCTAATAATCACATGCAATATCAATAACCACTTTCATAATGTTGGAATGCATAATGCTGAACTTTAATTTCTTTGTCAAGGCCTCATCCCAAGACCTTGGGGCTAACTGTAACCGGAACCCAACCCGGAGTGCCTCTAATAACCGGACACCAACCCGGAGTGCCTCTAATAACCGGAGAACAAACCGGAGTTCCTCTAATAACCGGAGACCAAACCGGAGGGCTTACTTTTACCGGTCCCCAACCCGGAACATAGTTGTCTAACACATTCATCTGAATTAAAGGTTGAAATATAACATAAACATTCAGATTACAAATAACTTATGAAATGTTAATACTCTAAACAAAAACCATGAGTGACATAAGAATAACTTATCCACAGTCAAAAATATCACAAAACCATCAATAAAATATGGATTTTTTTGTATCATAATAAATCAACTTCAAATAAGCTTAAAATCCGTCAAAGGATGTTGACATAGATGAAATCAAAACACTTTTTAGAGAAATATCTCTTTCTATTTTTGAAATCATTTAAGAGCCATATAAAATATAACATTTTCTTGAAAATGTTCTTATAATCTTGTAAGGGAAGATTTGACGATTTTATAATGGCGGAAAATAACCGCACCCGCCGTATAAGGTAAAAAAACATTCTTATCTTAATTCTGTCGAAAAGGTTAAAAAGCACCTTGTTTGGAAAAAGATCGAAAGATTCCCTTATAAACCTCTTATAAAAAGTCAAACAAGGGTATAAATTACTTTAACCCATATTTTTTTAAATATTAAAAATGTTTTGAAATACATTTTGAAGAAACTTGGACGTGGATGATAACGAGGTCCCAGTAGATAATTATGTATAAACAACCTCAGATAATGAAGAGATTGCGAAATAAATCCTTACCTTGTACTTTTCCTTGGTTGGGGTAGGTTAACCTCCTGTATAATGGTGAAATAATTGTTATTAAATTATACAAGAATCATATATATTAATATGATATCATATATGATCTTTTAACATTGATTTGTTAATAATATCTTAGAATTATCGTCGTTTCGGGTGATAATCGATTCGTTCTTCTTAAATGTTTGGTTACATAAGACATGTTTGTAATGGATATATTATATCTTATTCATAATCAGAATGATATTAACATTATTTTTAACCCTAAAATGAGAATAATACTTGAATGGATACGATGGAGAATGAATCTCATCGCGTTCGTGGAGACGGTAGTCCGTACGTACGCACGAACGCTACTTCCATTTTATTTTTATTTTCAAAGAATCGAATCCAAATGATACATAGGTATATTACTATTAAAGTATAATATAATATTTTATATATGTTACTTAATTTCATTAACACCATCCTTTATACGTTCCATGTGTGGTATGAACGAGTCATATCATTTTAAGGGGGCGGTAGTCTGCACTTCCTCAAATGAAATTATCGTATGTATATACAACATGAAATGAATAATGGTATGAAATAAAATGGAATTACAGAAGCTTATATATAAAATATATATCATTAATATCATATTTAATTACAGTGCCATCATAATGGCCACCATTAGAGGCGGTAAGATGTATTTGAACAATCATCGTTTCGTGAGGCGTTAGTTTGCCATCCACAGAAACATTATGTTCATCATCCATTAGATGGAGTTGTGTGTATGTGTAGTTTGAATCCTTCTTATAACAACATCCTAGTATATTTTGGATACTGGTGTTGTTACAAAATAAAGGAAATAAAAAGAGTTTGGGGGTTGGAGAAGCAAAATAAATGAAAATAATTTAAGAGAAATCGTTACCTTTAATTTAGGTAACTAACTTTGGTTGGATCCAAAGGACTTCTTGAAATGCTTTCTGCCTAAGGGAATGCTTCAAGGAGGAGGAGAGGGATGTGGGGAGATTATTTGGGCAGGTTTTGGACGAGCCAAGTGGCTTGAGAGGTGCGAGTAATGAGTAGAAGTGGACTTTTTTTATAAGGGAGAGGAGGGGCTCTTTAGGAAAGAGTGAAAGCATTACTTTATAATATAATTATATTCGGTTTATAAAGGTCTTAAAATCTTTGAGGTCGAAGATAAGATGACTCATATTATAAATAACATCAACCAATAAGAATTGTACAGGTTTTAGATAATATTTTAATCATTATAATCTTATTTATTTAAATGATTTATTAATGAGGTAAACATTGCATCATTATTGTGTCATTAATAATTTAAATTATTTGATGTATAAAAATTATAAATAAAATATAATTATGTAGGAAATCTTTTTATCTTTCTAATTAATATTTATAATCGAAAATCCAACATGTATAACCCTATGTAAAAATTGTTCTTCTAAAAGATTTAAGCTTATGCCATTTTTATTTTTATTTTAACTTTATTAATATAATGTGTCCGTACCACATACAAGTGGCTCCAAGGGGTCCCCAAATCGACCCAAGGATGCTCATGGTCGGGTATGTGTCCACCAATAATGTTAGGACACGTTTTATGGTAATTTTGTATTATTATAATATTATTTTTTATCCCTTATTTACCGGATTTACCCTTTAACCATGGTAAATAAAATATTTACCGCAGTAATTATTCAAAATGTGTAAAAATAAAAGTTACCTATTTACATAATTTAGAAATCCTGATTCCAAATATGTAATCCATTTTTCCAAATTCAAAACACAGAATTGGAAGAAATTAATTTAAAATTAATTTCCGTTGTTATAATAAAAAGCGTGTTTTTAAGAGATAATAACTATCAAAAGATTGACACTTGTTTATGTCTGGTTTAATTGTGAAATTATGTCCAATGAAAAACATTAAATTAAATGGTAAACATATATTCTAAATATACTTTAAAACCACTCAAATTCATAATTTATCAATATTAATTATTTTGATTAAAAAAGTTGTTTTTAATTAAAATTTATTAATTTTCACTATTCATCAAAATATAAAAGTTATCCGAAAAGTACCAAAATTTCACCCTAGGCTAATTTCGATATTCCGAATCCAAAAATGAAGTCCATTTTGAAATATAAAATATATATGATTTCAAAATTTAGTTATTATTATCCATAACGGCTAGTTTGATCGGTTGTGGTGTGTGTTAAAACTCGAAGTTGCGTACAACACACGCTACTGTTTTATTCAAAGGAAAGCGTACCGTGTAAGCTTGGGATGTTTTATTTTAAATTTTTTGATGTCCCCATTTAGTCAAAAAGTTTAAAATATTGTATTTAAAAATGTTTCACTATTAAAAGTTGATAAAAGTGCAATACTGAAAATGAATCTGTTCTTGCATTATGACTAAGAAACTCATAATATGGATTCTAAAATTAAAAGGATTATATAAAGTTTAAAATGTAGTTAATGCTATTCATGACCTCTTTTAATGGATTTTTTTTGTAAGTCATGGTGTGATTGAACTCGTTGTTGCGTGTAGTGCAAGTTATTGAATTATTTTGAAGAAATAACACACTATGAAATCTTGGGGTGTTACATTCTCCCCTCCTTCAATAAATTGCGTCCTCGCAATTTAAAATTTTTCTTCGAAAATAAAATGTTTAAAATAGAAAATATATTTGTGGGAAAACCCACATCGGAAATTGGGTTACTAAAATTTAGTCTTAATATGAGGAAAAGAGAAATGAAAGGGTCACCACCAAATTATGATCTCGATTAGGAGAACATTGGTGGCAATTAGAGACATATAATTGGAGGAAAAACGTAAATATTTATAGGTAGTGATTGAGGTCATCAATCACAAACACGTATAAAATTGAAGTCCTTAAACTCATCAATCTATGATGATTTGAAATACCGTCGGTTCAACAAAACATAGGGTATTGGGATAACACATTTTTGACGTTTCAAAATATCTTAGTTGAAATCCCACATCGAAAAATGAATTAATGAGGCCTCTATTTAAAATAAAGAGTGGAAAGTATGAAGATTACCGAAAATAAAACATACTAGGGTTCCATGTAGGAAAATATGGATATGGAGGAGAAATCTAACCATCAATTATCTGATGGAGAGTGGTAGAGAACATGGCTATGAAAAGGTCAACAATCCCAAAGCCATAAATTAGTGATGATTTAAGGTACCATCTAGGACAACATTTTTGTTCTAAGTTCCTTTTATTAATGTTGAGAAATTTATTTATGAGATTGGCTAAGATCATAAGGAGAAATATTATAATTAGAGTTTTATCCATTAATAAATTTCTACCACAAACTCATCTTTCACTCTAAAAGATAATAGAACGTAAAAAAATTTCTATTTATACTATTCGTACAGGGTTCCAAAATAAATGAATTTATAATTAATCTACCAAATCTTTTAAAAAAACTACATTATTTAATCCAGGACATCTCATGGGCCAGTGGTAGGTGATACACCCTTTTCGCCCTTCGGTTGCGAGTTCAAGTCTCGCAGCCTTGCCGGACGCGACGGGTTGCCGCCCGACCTCCGGGATGTCCTTTTATGTAAATCCAATATAATCCAAACTAGAACTATCCAAAATACTTCTGTCCACCCTCACAGTCCAGCATTTATAAGGAAGGTAAACATAATGTAGATCCTTTTTACCCCATAATAGAATATGAATACCTTCATCCTGTATTCTTTTAATATACTGAAACATCCTGAATTACCATATTCCTTATTGATTACATTCATGCTCCTTTATTCCATATAGAATGCTGGATATTAATCCAAAAATGTTTTAAACCCCAACAATGATGGAATATACAAATCATTAATCAGTTCTAAGGTAGTCAAGAATATCCAATATAATTTTTCCAAAATAATCATGTATTATTCGAAAATCACTTCCTCGGTATCCGAAGTATATTATGGTTTATCATTCTCTCAACCATATATTTTCCAAAAATTTATCCTGCTATTGAGTCACTTTTCTTTGTTCCACATAATCTCATGTCCTTAATGAAATAGTACTGCAGTACAATCCTTATATACTCCATAATTATTATAACAAGTACATTGTTGATACATCACTCAATTGACATAATCAACATAAGAACTCTAATCATTCCTCTTCATCTGTGGTAGTATCATAACTTGATTATTATCCAATAGCATCATTTGCGGCATAGTTTGATGACTGGGACATAGGTTCGCGTAGTGTCCAAACTCCTTGCAAATGAAGCATTGTACATTTAAAACCATTTTCTTACCCTTGCAGTCACGTACTTTGTTCCCTTTTCCTCCACACTTATTAAAAACTCTCATTCCTTTCTGGAAAGTTCCAGGGTGTTTCTTTCCACAATTACCACATATGGGAAAATTATTTTTTTCCCTCATCCCTTTATCCATTTTTCTCTCTTCCATCCTTTTCTTCTCTTGCTTCCCTTCAAAGCCATAGGACTCAGTAAACTCTTCACTTATCTTATCAACACATGATATTATTTTTTCACATCATGATAATACATGGGAGACTATTCATCTTATAAATTATATCTTAAGACCATGAAAGATATGATCCTTCCTTCTCTTTGGATGATGTGCATTTCTGGAGTTCTCATTTCTTCTACTGGGCGCCATTTCTAAACAATGGCATACACTAGATCAGTTTATGAATCAAAATACATAATCCCATACTTATAAAACACTTAATATAAATTGAACTATTTATGGATATAATCCATAATCATAAAAATGTCTCCTTTGAGGATGTATATACTCATAAACCCTTCATAATGGTTTGTAAAGAAAATGAGAATTATCCTAAGCATATCCCCCGGGAGTGTCGTAACCAATAGTGCAGCAAGGCCCGTTGTCGTGCACCAGTTCCTGTTCGAGTCTAGCTCAAAGAGGTGATTTCGGGTTTTACCCCTAGGTACATCTGTGCCAGAGCCGCCTCTACATGCTCGTATCCAGACAGAGATTTATTGCTCGGAAAACTCACAAAATCTCTACAATACCAAAATTCTAGGAAGTTATTCTATACTAATCCTCAAATTTCATCTTAGGTCTACGTTCTCTAATCAGAGTTTGCCTAAATCTAGCTTCCAAGGTTTGTACTAAACTTCCTCTGATACCAACTATAACGCCCCGACCCCAGTTACCCAGAGTCGGTGCATTATTACATAACATTGGCATGATCGCATGAAAGATCAAATCTCGAAAGACCGATTGGTTTAGTAGCCTTGGAAACACTAGATATATTAATAAGTTTTACATTACATCATAAAATGAAAACTACTACAACAACATAATGTTTCCACAGTCCACACTATAATCCCCTCATAATATCCCTGCAGGTCATTCATAACTTACATCTTCACATCCTGGGAAAAATAAAACATAGAAAAGGGGTGATCTCAAATGCCCAGTAAGGATAACAATATAGCGGAACATTCAAAAATAAGCATAAACATTTAAGGCAATGAATTACTAAAACAAAAGCCTTTTAAACATGATCTTCAACATAGTATGATAAAAGTAAAATGAAATAATGCCATTTACTTGTTCACATGGATATTCTACTAATCGAATAATCACTTGAAATATCAATAACCACTTTCATAATGTTGGAATGCATAATTCTGAACATTAATTTCTTTGTCAAGGCCTCATCCCAAGACCTTGGGGCTAACTGTAACCGGAACCCAACCCGGAGTGCCTCTAATAACCGGACACAAACCCGGAGTGCCTCTAATAACCGGAGACCAAACCGGAGTTCCTCTAATAACCGGAGACCAAACCGGAGGGCTTACATTTACCGGTCCCCAACCTGGAACATACTTGTCTAACACATTCATCTGAATGAATGGTTGAAATATAACATAAACATTCAGATTACAAATAACTTATGAAATGTGAATACTCTAAACAAAAACCATGAGTGACATAAGAATAACTTATCAACAGTCAAAAATATCACAAACCCATCAATAAAATATGGATTTTTTTGTATCATAATAAATCAACTTCAAATAAGCTTAAAATCCGTCATAGGTTGTTGACATAGATGATATCAAAACACTTTTTAGAGAAATATCTATTTCTATTTTTGAAATCATTTAAGAGCCATATAAAATAAAACATTTTCTTGAAAATGTTCTTATAAGCTTGTAAGGGAAGCTTTGACGATTTTATAACGGCGGAAAATAACCGCACCCGCCGTATAAGTTAAAAAAACATTCTTATCTTAATTCTGTCGAAAAGGTTAAAAAGCAACTTGTTTGGAAAACGACGGAAAGATTCCCTTATAAACCTCTTATAAAAAGTCAAACAAGGGTATAAATGACTTTAACCCATATTCTTTTAAATATTAAAAATGTTTTTAAATACATTTTGAAGAAACATGGACGTGGATGATAACGAGGTCCCAGTAGATAATTATGTATAAACAACCTCGGATAATGAAGAGATTGCGAAATAAATCCTTACCTTGTACTTTTCCTTGGTTGGGGTAGGTTAACCTCCTTTATAATGGTGAAATAATTGTTATTAAATTATACAAGAATCATATATATTAATATGATATCATATATTATCTTTTAACATTGATTTGTTAATAATATCTTAGAATTATCGTTGTTTCGGGTGATAATCGATTCGTTCTTCTTAAATGTTTGGTTACGTAAGACATGTTTGTAATGGATAGATTATATCTTATTCATAATAAGAATGATATTAACATTATTTTTAACCCTAAAATGAGAATAAGACTTGAATGGATACGATGTAGAATGAATCTCATCGCGTTCGTGGAGACGGTAGTCCGTACGTACGCACGAACGCTACTTCCATTTAATTTTTATTTTAAAAGAATCGAATCCAAATGATACATAGGTATATTACTATTAAAGTATAATATAATATTTTATATATGTTACTTAAGTTCATTAACACCATCCTTTATACGTTCAATGTGTGGTATGAACGAGTCATATCATTTTAAGGGGGCGGTAGTCCGCACTTCCTCAAATGAAATTATTGTATGTATATACAACATGAAACGAATAATGGTATGAAATAAAATGGAATTACAGAAGCTTATATATAAAATATATATCATTAATATAATATTTAATTACAGTGCCATCATAATGGCCACCATGAGATGCGGTAAGATGTATTTGAACAATCATCGTTTCGTGAGGCGTTAGTTTGCCATCCACAGAAACATTGTGTTCATCATCCATTACATGGAGTTGTGTGTATGTGTAGTTTGAATCCTTCTTATAACAACATCCTAGTATATTTTGGATACTGGTGTTGTTACAAAAAAAAGGAAATAAAAAGAGTTTGGGGGTTGGAGAAGCAAAATAAATGAAAATAATTTAAGAGAAATCGTTACCTTTAATTTAGGTAACTCACTTTGGTTGGAACCAAAAGACTTCTTGAAATGATTTCTGCCTAAGGGGAAGCTTCAAGGAGGATGAGAGGGATGTGGGGAGCTTATTTGGGCAGGGTTTGGACGAGCCAAGTGGCTTGAGAGGTGCGAGGAATGAGTAGAAGTGGTCTCCTTTTATAAGGGAGAGGAGGGGCTCTTTAGGAAAGAGTGAAAGTATTACTTTATAATATAATTATATTCGGTTTACAATGGTCCAAAAATCATTGAGGTCGAAGGAAAGATGACTCATATTATAAATAACATCAACCAATAGGAATTGGACAGGTTTTAGATAATATTTTAATCATTATAATCTTATTTATTTAAAAGATTTATTAATGAGGTAAACATTGCATCATTATTGTGTCATTAATAATTTAAATTATTTGATGTCTAAAAATTATAAATAAAATATCATTATGTATTAAATCGTTTTAGCTTTTTTAATGAATATTTATAATCGAAAATCCAACATGTATAACCCTATGTAAAAATTGTTCTTCTAAAAGATGTAAGCTTATGCCATTTTTATTTTTATTTTAACTTTATTAATATAATGTGTCCCTACCACATACAAGTGGCTCCAAGGGGTCCCCGAATCGACCCAAGGATGCCCATTGTCGGGTATGTGTCCACCAATAAGGTTAGGACACGTTTTAGGGTAATTTTGTATTATTATAAAATTATTTTTTAACCCTTATTTACCGGATTTACCCTTTAACCATGGTAAATAAAATATTTACCGCAGTAATTATTCAAAATGTGTAAAAATAAAAGTTACCTATTTACATAATTTGGACATCCTGATTCCAAATATGTAATCCATTTTTCCAAATTCAAAACACAGAAGTGGCAGAAATTAATTTAAAATTAATTCACGTTGTTAAAATAAAAAGCGTGTTTTTAAGAGATAATAACTATCAAAAGATTGACACTTGTTTATGTCTGGTTTAATTGTGAAATTATGTCCAATGACAAACATTAAATTAAATGGTAAAAATATATTCTAAATATACTTTAAAACCACTCAAATTCATAATTTATCAATATTAATTATTTTGATTAAAAAAGTTGTTTTTAATTAAAATTTAGTAATTTTCACTATTCATCAAAATATAAAAGTTATCCGAAAAGTACCAAAATTTCACCATAGGCTAATTTCGATATTCCGAATCCAAAAATGAAGTACATTTTGAAATATAAAATATATATGATTTCAAAATTTAGTTATTATTATCCATAACGGCTAGTTTGATCGGTTGTGGTGTGTGTTAAAACTCGAAGTTGCGTACAACACACGCTACTGTTTTATTCAAAGGAAAGCGTACCGTGTAAGCTTGGGATGTTTCATTTTAAATTTTTTGATGTCCCCATTTAGTCAAAAAGTTTAAAATATTGTATTTAAAAATGTTTCACTATTAAAAGTTGATAAAAGTGCAATACTGAAAATGAATCTGTTCTTGCATTATGACTAAGAAACTCATAATATGGATTCTAAAATTATAAGGATTATATAAAGTTTAAAATATAGTTAATTCTATTCATGACCTCTTTTAATGGCTTTTTTTTGTAAGTCATGGTGTGATTGAACTCGGTGTTGCGTGTAGTGCAAGTTATTGAATTATTTTGAAGAAATAACACACTATGAAATCTTGGGGTGATACATTATTGATAATGAATCGATGAACACGAATGAATGAGAAGAAGAGTACCATTATTTTTCAAAGTAGAAAAGTGAAATACAGGGATTGGTTATTTCCTTTAAAACTATGATATAGAATTTATATTTCATGCGGAATATTATTACTTTTGTCATTGATAATTCTTTGATGTTATGGTTCTGGAATATCAATATTGAAAAAATTGGTGCCATTTTAAATTTAATGTTCATATTTTATTCCTGAGGAATTTTTTTTAATGTGGTGTAACTGATATATCCAATATTTTCATAATTTTTCATATGTTTCTTATTTTTTTAATCCAAGCAATTTTATAATTTTATGTTATTTTCCTCAATGTTCTATTTATGGTGTGTTTTGGGTATTAATGTTAAAGTTACTTAAATATAACATTTTAATAGAGTTTAATGAATTTCATATTTCATGATTAAAAATTTCAACATCGATCCAATTTATGTTTTTATTCTTTGTAGCATTCCTTTATTTGAACGATAACTTTTTATGTTGTACATATACTTAATTAGACCATCTAAAAGTATCTAAAAACTCCAAAAATATGGAACATAATTTTGGATGAGCGAGTGGAACCCCTAGGTAAATAAGTCATAACTCGATCGAAACACATTCATATAAATAAATTCAATATTTATTGGAAAGAGTATAGCTAGATAAGTCCCAAAATTATAATATATGAATTTATTCAATCACTATGGTAATAATTGAAATATAAATGTTGATGGATGATTTTTATAATCCCCATCCCAAAAAATTATTACACATTAATTATCACCTAACATTTTACATACATGTCCAATTAAAGTAAAATATTTTTGGATGATATATATTTCAACTTGGAACAACCTATTAGAAGGGGCCCTGAAATTATTCAGATATATGGTCTACCAAATAAGAGAAAAATATCAAGATATTGATTCTAGAGGGGAAGCTAGTACAACCATTTAATTTATTATTTCATTTATATTTCTAATATTTTTACATTATATTCATATTAAATATAATTTTTATTTAGTTTCATTTAAATAATCTAATTCATGCATGTTATTTATTTTTCTGTCACCTTCTACACACTCTTCTTCTTATTCTTATTCTCATTATTTTTCTTCACTTATTTTTTTTTATTTTTATGTTTCCATTTTCTTCTCTCATCCATTTTTTTATTTTAATTGTTTATAGTTTTTTTACTCTTCTTTCATAGGCTTATATCATGACCTATTACTCTAAAAATTGAGAGGTTATCATGATTCTTGGCCTAAGGAAAGTATGTGGCAATTTCAGTTATTCTATGCTTAAAATTTATATTATATTTTGTTTCTAATGAGAAATAGTGATCTTAATGGGTGTGGTAATCATACACCATGACACTAATCTCAAACATATTTATTTTATTTTATTAAATATTTTCCCTCCCTTCTTCTCTAGCCTATTTTCATCCTGTGTATGATAGTTTAATATTATATTTCCTTTAAATTTCATTACATTCCTAGAATAAATAAACACAACTAAAAAAATCATGTCTATGTGAATTATATTATGTGAGTAAGCAAATGAGAGTGCCCTTCAAATGAGACGAACCAGATCATCCTCTATGCTGCATTAGAAAAATAAATTTTCTTATATATTCCTTGCAACAGACATACCTTACTCTACTTTCCTATATAATATACATGTTGAGTGCCTACCCTGAACAACATTATGTTATGATCTATTATGTTCATTTACATATTAGAGAGTTGAATTTAATAAATGTAATGTTTCTCCATGATTGAATTCATTATTAATTTGTTATGTTTCTTAACAAAATTCATATAATAGTATTAAATGTTATAATGTGATATAACATTGTTATATTGATATTGTGTGGTTACCCGTCATATTGATGATTGTGTGGGTGGGTGGGATAGGCTTGTTTTTATTTTACTAATTATAACCTCTCTACTTGGGATGTAAAAAATTATTTTCATGTATAATTAAACATGATTCCCCTTTCCCATGGGTTATAAGTTCCACCCCGACTCTAGTGATAATTGTGTACCCTAATATAATAAATAGGTTTTATAAAAAAATAGATAATCCTCAAAAAAGGTCTACAAGTTATGGACCTTCCCATTATATGTGCTTAATTTCAATTAGAAATATTTACATTTTCATGGATGAAATGGTATCATCAATTTAATTCTTCATATTCCTCAAACTTCACTTTATCAATTATTACAATGGTTATTATGACAAATATAGGGTGTGACTACCCACTAGGTATTGAAATATCCATCCTTGTTTATTAATTATAGGACACATGCATACTATATTATACATGAACAGTATAATAGAAATTCCTCTGAGCATTAGAGTAAAGACACCTGGATCATAGAGCATGAGCTGTCTCTTTTGGGATTTTGGGGAATGTACCCATCATTCACATGAGGGCTATCTATTATACTTTTTGAAGTAATAATCATGTATGGGAGATCCATTTTGGGTCATAGAGTTGTGTTTGGATCATGTGACATAATTAGATTTTTTCACTTTGTATAATTCATGTTGAATATAATTTTTATCTTTTTAATTTGATTATGTATAGACATGCATGTTTATTCCATAGTAATCTTCTTATAACATCAAATCTGTTTTCAACTGATTCAATTAATAGTTAATTAGACGGTTATAATAAATTAATATATAATAGTTCATGTCACATTGAGGTATATACCATTTATAATATGATACATCATTTAAATGGTGAAAACTCTCTCAAATTTTTGTGTCACTCTACCTCTACAATTTACAAATACATCAAGCGATTAGAACAGATGCCTATGTTTTTTTAATAAAATTATTTAGGCAAAGTATGGGTATTTTTTCATAATAGATATAAATTATTTTCAGGCTAACCTAAATATATTTTTTCATATAAAAATTTCTTTTCCAAAATAGAAATCTTTTTATTATTGTGGCATATAAATAATATCCATAAACATTACCTAAACGAACATAATATTTACATCATGATAACATAGATTAAATTCAAATTTACATACAAATGAAATGTTAAAAGTAATGGTTTTATGAAGAAATTCAAGGGAAATAACACAATATTGTAGACCCCACCTATTTATAAAAACCCAATTAACAATATCCTTACGTTAATATTTTCTTACTCAACTCATAATATTACCTCTTTATTTTTAAAATTTACTTGAATACAAGGTTACTAAATACCATATTTTATAGTATAACATCCAGTGTTGAATCGTAACCAATTACTATATCTCCTTGGTCAAAAAAATTAATCAATTTGATCTCTTTTCCTCTAAATCTACACCCTTATATGACATATACTCAATAGATTCAATATTCAATTCCAGTAACAATGTAAATTCCATTGAATTTATATATCAAATATATGATTATTCTACAAACATTGTTGTTTTTTAATATAATTTTCCATATCTATCATATAATGGTTATTCCGTCTTTTAACATATCATACACTTTATAACCCACTCCCAATAGCTTTTCATAGTTTGAAAATGTAACATCCCGGTTCCGGAAGCCACCCAGAGGCACCCCATATTCGGTTGGTCACACAACCTCGAGGGAATTTCCCAAAAGTCCAGAGCCTTCTGACTAGTAGCAAGGGCCATAGGTATGATAATAGGGAAACATTTCCCTTGCTGGAAAAGTAACACAACAAATGTAAAAAAGATGGCAATAGTGTAGCAACAATAATACCATACAACAAAAAATATAGGAAGACTGGAAGTAATAACAATTGAGCACATATAAAAATATATGATGCGTGATACATATGTCTAGGAAAGAATCCAAAAAAGTCACAATTCTAGAATTCTATACTAAACTAATGTACAAGAAAATAATGTAAATAGCTCTACAAAATCGTAAGCCTCAACATGGTCCCATGATCCCCAACACTAAATCAATCATGTACATGAAGTAAAAGGGAATTTTCCCTTATCTATTCATGCAGTAATATAATCTATTTGGAGCCAAAATTATGACCCAATAATGGTGTGAGTTTTATCCCAGTACAAAACCACTCAAAGATCTGTGCCTAACAGTAAGTGAATATATATGGAAGACAATAAGAAAAGAGAAGAAGTAATCAAGGAAGTACTCAAAATAAAACATCCTATAGTTTTAATTGCATTCAATTTCATATGTCAATTATCAGATAATCACAACCAGGTAACCAAATGGTTGGTACTCATAGCCTAACCCATCTGGTTCAAGCAAACTATCATAATCAACCCTCTATGATGTTCTCACAATTTAACCCCTCTAGATCATCTTTATAAAAGAATCTCTGAGGAAGCACTCATCGTCAAATCACCCTATAGTCAAATATCTGTAACAAATAATACTCTGAGAAAGCATTAAATATACAATTCCCCATGTGCCCCATATCGAGTAACTATAGACACTCTGAGGGGGTACTTACATCCATCCCCCCTATGGTCTCACAATGTAAAAGTAAATAGATACTATGGAGAATCCATCAACTTCCATTCTCCCTATGGTCTATTAGACCAACTTCCAATATACCAGTGTTTGTAAATCGTGCACCACGATATATGGAAGACAAATTAAACCTTAAGAACTATTTGGCTAAACATTCTACAACATTCCAGACATGTTAGATAATAATCACTCTATCCTAACAATACTAGGCATGGAAAGAAAACTACCTAACAAGATACTAGACCAAACGGTAAAAACAAGAAAACAATGAAAAACATACATAGAATTGAAATTTTAATCCTATTAAAAATCAATCCACCCCTATACAACCACAAAAGGATTATTAAGAAATAACAGGGCTAAAGACCATAAACAGACAATACCCCGAACAAGGGTATTAGGCACTTTGGCACATATAACTCAAAGACATTTTACAGAAAGGCACTAACCCCCTACATTGGAATTTTACAAATGATATTGATGAACCTCAGACATTTTATCACCCCATAACATCGTAGATCTACAATAACATTTAAAATATTCAACAGAGGATATCATGTGAAAGATGAGAAATTAGTAGATGATATCTTAGAAGAAGAGAAAAATCACTGATTCCATTCTAACGCAACAGAAAGATTTTGAATCGGAGAATGGATGGTGAGTCGGGGACTTGGAGAAGCTCTACAGCCATATGTACGCTCTCAGATAAGACAAATGACGACAAAGTTTGTTTTATCCATTAGAGAAAACCTTGGTCCGTTTAATGAAAAAAAGATCACATGGTGTAGTTTATAATTTATGACGTTTACTTTCCTTTCCCAGTCCTTGATTTAGGTGATCTCAAGGTCATCACACCTGGCTATGTGCTCGGCCATTACCTTTCCAGTACATAGCTATGTGTGGAAACTATGTACACGATGTGTAAATATAAGTACAATGCATGTACTGCATAAATTTCCTCAAACTCCTCTTTTTCCTCAAAAACAACTAGAAAAGAACGACATACCTGAATAGAAGATCAGGGTTCTTACAAACATCTCCCCATTAATAAATACATTCCCAAATATCCCCAGCAAGGCGTCATAGAATAAGAATCCTTGAAAATCTCTAACCACTACAGTCATATATCAGTGATCCTCTCCCAAGTATCATCATGTACTCTCATGTGCTTCCACAACACTCATACCAGAGGAATAGACCAGCCAGAGAGAACCTTCACACATCGAACAAAAATCTAGAGAGCATGATCTATGAAAGAGGCTTCCACCTCGATCTCAACCTCCTCGGGTTAGAAAACATGAGAATGGTTTGAGAAGTATCATCGAAGATAAGAAATATGGAAGACATCATGTATATCCCGATACCTCTGAGGTAACTAGAACCGACATGAAAACGGTCTGATTCTCTCCAATACCTCAAACAATCTGACGTACCTCCGTTAAATTTTACACTATCTCCTAATCCTCCTGTGTCCCACCCTTGGTGTGACAGGTAGAAAAACATGATCTCTAAGCCTGAACTCCAAATTTCATCTCTGTCAATCAGCATAAGAATTATGTCGAGACTGTGCAATAGCCATTTTATTAAAAATCAACTCTATCTGCTCTGTGCTCTCCTGGGAAAGATGAGGTCCAAACAAATCTTCATCTCATGCCACTAGCCAGTATAAGGGTGATCGTCCTGGCATACCATACTAGGCCCCCATAAGGTTCCATATGAATAGTTTCTTGAAAACTATTATTGTATGAAAACTCCACAATTGGTTTGTTCTTCTCCCACGAACATCCAAAATCTATGATGCATGTTCGAAGCAGGTACTAATGCACCATAATAATACGCTCAGATTAGACATCTATCTCGGATGGTAAGCTATTTTCATAAGTACATGTGTACTCAAAGCCCTCTAAATACCCTGCCATACCCAAGAAGTAAATTGTGCATCTCTATTTGAATCAATGGTGTTTGGAACCCAATGTAGACATAAAATCTCTCAGATGTACAACCATCCCATCTCATCAACACTGAAAGTATACTTAATTAGTAAGAAGTGAGAATCATTCATGAGTCTTCCAATGACATCCCAAACTACATCACTCCTTTTAAGAGACCTTGGAAAACATATCACGGAGTCCGTCACGAAATCATTCCACATCCACTCGGAAATTGGTATCTGATAGAAAAGCCCTACTAGTCACTCATGCTCTGCCTTCTTCTGTTGACAAGTGGAACGCACAAGACAAAACATGTGACATCCATCTTCATACCTAGCCAAAAATACTGATGGTGTAGATTAGGATAAATCTTTGTCACACCAGGATGAACAACCCAAACTGAGGAATGAATGTCTCGCATCACCTCCTTGCATATGTCTGCTAGTACCCACACACACCCCTGAAAACGCAATATATCATCATTGCATACTATACATTTAGGAATGTGGCCCTCTACTGACACACTCTCACATAGGGAATAGGCCTTCCGAATCTGATAATTTCTTCATTCTCACTCGATCAAGATGTGTAGAGGTAACAGCTACAGAACATAGAAAATCTTTCCCCTATCTATCATGCACCTCCAAATGCATCTCGAAAAATAGAGCCATAATCTACCACTCACAGTTGGCCTCATGAACTGCCTGTATTTGTGTCCTCCAACTCAATGCATCATCCACTTCATTGTCCTTCCATGGCGTAAAGTAAATTTCAAAGACAATGGACTGAAGGTACTCATCCCACCTTCACTGTCTCAAATTTAGGTCATGATGACTGAATATGTACTTCAGACTCTTGTGGTATGTGAAAACCACAAAATTCTCTCCCAAAAAAATGTCTTTAATAGCGTAAATAATGAACAACTGACGACATCTCAAGATTTTCATCGGGCAATTCATCTCATGTGGTCTAAATTTCTGAGACCCATACGCAATGACTCCTTCTCCCTGTAAAAGCAGTGCTCCCATCCCGATACCTGAATCATCATATTAAATAGTATAGCTCTTTCTCAACTCAAGAAAAACTAGTATTGGTGGTGATGTCAACCTCCCATTCATCTCTTAAAAGGTTGTCTAGAAAGAATCTGACCACAAGTACATCGCACCCTTCCTAGTCTGGCCTGAGAGTGGCACTGATAAGCGAGAAAAGTCATGTATAAAATTTTAGTAGTATATATACAGACTTATAAAACAACGTACCTCAAAGGCCATATTTCATGCTCCCACGAAACTACAACTCTCACATTCCATAGATCTATTGATACTCCTGTATCTTTGATAACATGACACAAAAAGTGAATTTGATCCTTCCAAAAGTGGAATTTTGAAAGATTAGCATATAAATGATTCTCTATCAGTGTACTCAAAACAATCTCAAGATGTGTGGCATCATCATTTCATGTTTGAGATTACACCAAGATATCATCCATGAAGACTACCATGAAATAATCCAATTATGGATGGAACACACTGATAATCAGAGCCATGAAAACTACAGGTGCATTCGTGAGTCTGAATGACATAACCACATAATATTATAGACCATACCTATTTAAGAAGGATTTATGAGGTAATTAGATGGTCTAACATGAAACTGATCATAACCAGAATCCATGTTAATCTTCGAGAACACTCGGGCTCCTCGAAGCTGATCAAAGATATCATCAATCCTCGGCAAGGGATATCAGTTATTGATAGTCAACTGGTTAAATATTCAATAATCTAAACAATGACGGAGGGTACCATAACCTTCTTCACAAACAAGACAGGATAACCCCAAGGAGAAGTACTAGGTCGGAAGAAAAACTTTTCCTGAAACTCCTCTAACTTCTTCTTGGGCTCTAATAACTTGGGTGTAGCCATCCTACAAGGAATAATTGACACTGGTATCACTCCTGTCACAATCTCAATCGAAAATTCCACCTCTTCCCCCAAAGGCAAACCATAAAATTACTTTGGAATTATTTCCCTTAAATGATACACCCCTAGAGGAATTTCAATCGATGAAGTTCCCTGGTCATCCGTATATAGACTAGAAATATTGGCTGTAACTCCCCCCAACACATGATGCTCGGATACCGCTATGCTCGCATGAACACCCCATTATCCCTTATGGAAAAAAATTCCACCCTATAGTGATGTGAAACTCACCCTATGTCGATAGAAGTCGACAAAAACCTGGAATTGACCTAACTAGTCCATTCTATGAATGACTACATATCATGTCATCTCTATGAATTAGAGGTCCCAACAGTAGTGACACCCACCAACCTCTAGAGGGAACTCCTTGGACAGTCATACAATAACTATTTTTCTCCCAAACGGAGTGTGTAGAGTCAAGGTATCAGTAGAAGAATTGACACATAGCCCAAGGCTATCCACAACAACAATAGATATAAAGATATGGGAAGAGCCCTATCACCAGCTAATGGTGAGAAGATCTGACATAAGTGCTAAAGATGAGTTATCTTGCTGCAAGATCGGCACCCCACTGAGTCTCTCGGGAAAAGTGGCCTTGTATGACCTCTCTTCCCGTACTGGTAGCACACCACCTGGATACCAGAAGATGTCTCTCGCCTCCTTGGATCCCCATTTGAAGAATCCCGATAGCGCTTCATATTTTTAGTAGGAGGGATACGAAATATGGGTGTCAAACCGCCGTGGCTCACACCTCAAGAATCCCTCATATTTCACTCCATGATCAGCACCTAGTTTACTATGGAAGTGATGGAAGTCAACCTAAAGATGTTCACCTATGATCGGATGCCGTTCCTAAGACCATACTCAATCTTACATGAAAGGAATAAATCAGTTCCTCCTAGAATAGGCGTGAATCATTGCAGATCTATGATTCGAGATGAATACACTATAACTAAAAGAGTACCCTCCTTCAGAATCATAAACTACCAGGCTCGATCGGCCCTCAAAATCTCTAGGTAGATGTTGACGTAGAAGGAATTCTAGAACTTGTTCCATGCCATAATCTGTTGGTGTCCCGCCTATGAGATCAAATCCTACAATCTCATGCTGGAATCCCAAATCATACACATATAGAGATTCACCGTCCTCTCGGAAGGCATCTTCATATGATCGATGATAGATAGATTAGATTTTAACCAAGAATGTGAATCCTAAAGTCCTCATTCCCTTGTGAATGTGGTAGGATGTTGTTGCTGGAAAACCCACATCAATTCATTCATAGATGGGGTAGGATGCAGTGCTCCTGGGAAGTTCTGCATGATCCTTATAAATCCCACTCAGAACTACGCATCAGCACCTATGTCTGGAATGACGGCTGGTTCCAAGACTGGCACAACTGGAGGATCTGCTGGTAGTCCATGATCATCCATTTCTGGTGTATGATCAATACCTTGAATGTAGCGTACAACTTGAAGATGTCTGAGTGGAATGACTCTGCAAGGTCATGTGCACACCCTAGAACATGATTATCAAGGATAGGGAACTAGATGTGTTGAAAGGAAATAAGATAAATAAATCATTCACATTTTTCAAAACATGGATACACGGCGTGTATAATTCCTACATAGTGTATTCCCTTAAGCCTTCACATGAGCCTATACTCCTACCATCCCAGGGCATGTAAAACCACAAACACACTGTGTGTCATCTAAACAAATGAGATATTCTTGAATCCTCTTCCCCTTCCAGGGTTCCCACATACGGCTAATCCACACGGTTCTCTTAGAATAATACTACGCGACATGTTAGTTCAAGACACGATGTGTACTAGACGAACATCACCAACCCGTGTTATTAGTCACACGGTCAGATACACGTCTCTCTCTATAGGGCGTGTTTATGTCGGACACGACAAGTACTTGAAGGATTTCAATGACCGTGTTGTTAGTTACACAGCTAGAATCAAGGGTTACACTACATGGAAGGTTCAATATTGACATGGTGTGTATAACATATGTTTTATGCATTCATTTCGTTAGTCACATGGGCGGACACACCGTCTATTCTACAAGGCGTGTATGTTAGGTACACATCATGTGATACCCATGATTTCCCAATCCATTTGTCCCTTCCCACACATCCAGGGGCAGGATTAGAAACCACATGGCGTGTACAAACAGTAAATGGTGTGTACTCAAGAAAAGCATCTCCTTACCGACCATACGAAAACGTGGTGTGTATTCATCATTACACGCCATGTATTCTGGGTTTTTTATGGATAGTAAGCCTTCAAAAATACACTGGAACCCAGAAAACAATGATATAAACATTTAATGTGCCAAATTCTAATCAGTGAGGGCCCATTCCCCCCGCGAACCAACGAATGAAATCATATAAAAGTCCTACACAAGGAAAACAAGGTAATGACCTTCCAAATTCCGATCCATGAAGTCCCATAACACCTTAAGAACCAAATTTTGGAATCCAATAAACAAAACCTTAAACAATCTAATACACTATAAATAGAATTTATTCTATCAGGGCATCTATCACAACAACATGCATATATAGGAAAACATCTATCACAACAACATACAATCAATAATTCTCCCTAAATGTTCTGGAAAGAATGCATGAAATTTGATCTCTAGAAATTTTCAATATGATGCATGAGATGGCATACCCTCATCTCATCAGCTAGCAATAGAATTGAACCTCAATAATATCAACAATAACAGCAGATAAAATTTGAATCACTCAACTTGAATTCAATCAACTCTAAATAAAAAAAATCAAATAAAGCTATAACGAGGTAAATAGGATTTTCCCTATACACGAGTTTGATACTCCCGGGCACAATATTTTACCATGTACATATTCCTTCCTATCCCTAGCTATATGATATAAACAATATGTCATGAAGAAAAGAATACCTCTATTACCACATTATAACATCCCAGTTCTGGAAGCCACCCAGAGGTGCCTCATACCCAGTTGGTCACAAGGCCTCAACCGCATTTCCCCAAACGTCGGAGGCTACCAACATGCAGTGAGGTCTGTGGGTGTGAAAATGGGGAAACTATTCCCTCAATGGAAGAGTAACACAATAGAAGTGAAACATATATCAATAGATGAAGCAGTAACAATACCATACAACATGTAAACAGTAGAAGACATAAAGTAATAACAATTGATCACATATAAATATATATGATGCATGATACATATGTCTAGGAAAGAATCTAAAAAAATAAAAATGCTCAAATACAATACAAAAACAAAGTACCAGAAAAGAAAATAAATAGATCCACAACATCCCAAACCTCATCTTGGTCCCATTCTCCCCATCTCTACAACAATCTAGTACCTGATGTAGAAGGTCCCATAACCTTATCTATAACTGCATCCATATAAACATTTTTGGAAAAAAAGAATGACCCAGATAGTGTGTGAGATGAATCCTTGTATAAAACCATCCAATGATTTATGCCTAACCGTCAGTGAATATATATGGAAGATAATAATTATAGATAAGCTGTAAAAAAGGAAGTACTTAAATGTAAACAATCCTACATTTTCAATTGTATTCAAATTCATATATCAAGTATCAGATAATCAAAAAAAGTTAACCATCATAGATGTACTTACACCCTAACCCCTCTGGTTCAAATAAACAACCAAACACATCCCTCTATGAATTTCTCACAATATAACCCCTCTTGTTCACCTTTATCAAAGACTCTTTGAGAAATCACTCACCGTCAATTCACCCTATAGTCTAATATTAGTAACAAATATGCACTATGATAAAGCATTCAACGTCCAATTCACCCAGTTTCCTGTATCGAGGAACTATAGACACTCTGGGGGATCACTAACGTCCATTCCACCTATGGTCTAACAATGTAAAAGTAAACAGACACTATGGAGAAGCCCTCAACTTCAATTTTCCCTATGGTCCTCTACAGCAGTTTCTCAAAGCCCTGTGTATGTTAATCGTGAACAATGATATATGGTAACCAATGTAAACCTTAATAACTATTTTTCTAAATAGACTATAACATAGAAAACATGTCAGAAAATAATCACTCCATCCTAAGAATACTAAGCATTGAAAGAAAACAACCTAATAGGAAACTAGACGAAATGGTAAAAACAGGCAAACAAAGAAAAACACCAATAGTATGGAAAAGTAAACCGTATTAAAAAACAATCCACCTCTACCCATCCAGACATGAAATAAAATGCAATATCATGGCTAAAAACTATAAACACGCAATACCCCGAACAAGGGTATATGGCACTTTTGCACATATAACTCAAAGACTATCTATGGAAAGGAAAAAAACACCTACCTAGGAATTGTATGAACAGTATACATGAACCGTAGGCATTGAATCAGCCTAGAACGTCGTAGATCTAAAAAAATGTTAAAAACGTTCAACCGAGGATATCTCGTGAAAGAGGATAAATTAGTAGATGATGTTCAAGAAGAAGAGAGAACTCACTAACGTAATTCAAAAGAAATCTAAAGATTTGGAATTAGTGAATGGATGGCGAGTCGGGGGATCAGAGATGATCTACGGCTGTATGGACAATCTCAAATGAGACAGATAACGAAAAAGGGTGTTCTTACTATTAGACCCAACCTTGGTCTGTTTAATGAAAAAAAAGTTCATGAAATGTATTTTAAGTGCACACAATGTGTATTTTAAAAGTACACGACATGTACATTCCTTTCCCATGCCCCACTTTAGGTGGTCTTCAGGTCACCACAGACGGCTATGTGCTCAGTCATTACCTGACCAACACATGGTGACATGTAGAAACTGAGTACACGGTGTGTATATATAAGTACACGGCGTGTAATCCAAAAATTTCCAAAAACTCCTCTTTTTCCTCAAATAACATCAAGTAAATAATGACATACCTGAATAGAAGATACGGGTTCTTACAATCATCTCCCCTTAAATAAATTCTTCCAGGAATATCCCTAGAATTGCACCATAGAAGAAGAGCCCTCGAAAATCTTTGACCACTGTGATCACACATCAGCCACCCTCTCCGAGGTCTCATCCTGTACTTTTATGTGCTACCATAGAACTCGTACAAGAGGAACTATCCCTCCATAGAGAACCTTCTCACAACAATCAACAATCCGGATAGGAAGCTCTACGAATGGGGTTTCCACCTCGAGCTCAACCTCCTCTGTTTGGAAAACATGATAAGGGTCTGAGAAGTAACATCGAAGATGAGAAATGTGGAAGAAATCATGCATTTCCCGATACCTCTGAGGCAACTACAACTAATAGGAAACTGGTCTAATTCTATCCAAAACCTCAAATGGTCCGACGTACCCCGGTGAAATCTTGCCATGTCTCTTAATCCTCATGTGTGCCACCCCTAGTGTGACACATAGAAAAACATGATCTCTAACCTCGATCTCTAGAGGTCGTCTCCATCAATCTGCATAAGACTTATTTCAATATTGTGCAGTAGCCATTTTCTTCCAAATACTCTATATATGATATCTGGTCTCCTAGACAAGATGATGTCCCAACATAGCTGCCTCTTATGCCTCTTTCCAGAATAAGGGTGATTGGCATGGCCTACAGTACATGGCCTCATAAGGCACCATATGAATAGTTGCTTGCAAACTATTATTGTAATAAAACATCACAAAAGGTATGTGATTCTCCCATGAACCTCCAAAATATGTGATGCATGCTCTAAACATGTCTTAAATCCCCTGAATCGTACGCTCTGATTGGCCATCTGTCTGGGATGGTAAGCTATACTCAGAAGTACCTGTATACCCAATTACATCTGAAGTCCCTTCCATACCCGAGAAGTAAAATGTGTATCATTGTCTAAAATAATGAAATTTTAACACCATGTAGGCATAAAATCTCTCAGATGTACAACCTTCCCAGCTCATCAACACTGAAAGTTTCCTTGATTAGTAAGAAGTTATCATCCTTCGTGAGTCTGTCAATGACAACCCAAACTGCATCATTCCTTCAAAGAGACCTTGGAAAACCTATCACGAAGTCCATCACGACATCGTTCCACTTCCACTCAAGAATTGGTAACTGCTATAATAGCCTTGCTAGACACTGATGCTCTGCCATCACTTATTGACAAGTGGAACTCTAATGAAAAAACCTTTGACATCTGTCTTCATACCTGTCCACCAATACTGACAGTGTAGATCAGGATATATATTTGTCACACCAAGATAAACTATCCAAATTGAGGAATGAATGTCTCGCATCATCTCCTTGCGTATGCCTACTGACACCCACACACGCCCACGAAAATGCATGATCTCATCCTTACATATTGTTCATCCAAGAATGTGTCCATCTCCTGACACACTCTCCCATAGGGACTAGGTCTTCTGTATCGTATAATTTCCTCATTCTCACTAAATCAAGAAGATTAGAGGTAACAGCTATAGATGATGGATTAGTCTGACCCTGTCTGTCGTGCACCTCCAAATGCATCTCAAAAAATAGAGCCATAAGATGCCACTAACTGTTATCCTCTTAAACTTCCTGTATCTGAGTCCTCCAACTCAACGCATCAGCCACTGCATTTCCCTTCCATGGAATGTATTTAATTTCAAAAACAATTGACGGAAGCTACTCAACCCACCTTCACTGTCTCAAATTGTGGTCATGCTATGTGAAGATATACTTGAGAGTTTTGTGGTTGGTGAAAACTACAAAATTCTCTCCCAACAGATAATGTCTCCAACATCGTAAATCATGAACAACTGTCAGCATATCAAGGTTATTTGTCTGGTATTTCCTATCATGTTGACTCAATTGTCTAGTGCCGTATGCTATGACTCCTTCTCCTTGTAAAATAATAGCACCCATTCCGATACTTGAAGCATCACAGTATACCATATATCTCTTTCTCGGCTCAGGGAAAACTTGTATCAGTGCTAAATTCAACCCCCCTTTCAGCTCCTAAATTTTTTTCTAGTAATAATATGAGAAATGGTACGTCGCACCTCTCTTATTCTGGACTAATAGTAAATCTGATAAGTGATAATAGTCTTTTATAAAATGATAGTATTATTCATACTTCCATATAAAACACCGTACCTCAATGACCTTATTTTCCTGCACCCAAGAAACTACTACTCTCGCATTCCCTGGGTATACTGATACTCCGGTCTCTGAGATAAGAAGACCCAAAAAGTGTATTTGGTCCATCCAAAAGTGGCATTTTGAGATCATCACATATAACTGATACTCTCTCGGTGTACTCAAAATGATCTCAATATGAGTTGGATCATCATTTTGAGTGTGATATTAGACCACGATGTCATCCACAAAGACTACCACGAAAGAATCAAAGTATGGATGGAACCCACTGAACATCAGATCCATGAAAACTACAGGTGCGTTCGTGAGAACGAATGACATAACAAAATACTCATATAGACCATACGAATTCCGTAATGTTGTAAGAGTTATATCTGATGGTCTAACGTGCAACTGATGATAACTAGATCTCAAGTCAATCTTCGAGAACACCTGGTCTCCTCGAAGCTGATCAAAAAGATCATCAATCCTCAGCAAGTGATATCTATTATTGACCATCAACTAGTTCAACCATAGATAATCCAAAACAAAGCTGGAGGGTACCGTCTTCCTTCTTCCCAAACAAGACAGGTGAACCCCATAGATATGTATTGGGTCATATGAAACCCTTGTCCTGCAACTCCTCCAACTGCTTCTTGAGCTCCTGTAACTTTGGTGTAGCCATCCAATAAGGAAGAATGGACACTAGTGCTGCTCCTGGAACAAGAAAAATAAAAAATTCCACCTCTCACTTAAGAGGAAAACCTGAAAATTAATATGTAAAGATGTATTTGAAATCATCCACCACTAAAGGAAAGTCTATCGATGAAGTTCCCTGGTCATTCAGTTATAGACTAGAGATCTTGGTTGTAACTCCTCCAAACCCATGATGCTCGGATACCGCTCTTATCTCATAAACATTCGATTCTCCCTTATGAAGAAACATTCAACCCTCTAGTGATGTAAATCTCCCCCTATGGCGATATATGTCGACAATATTCTGTAAGGGAACTAACTAGTATATTCTATGAATAACTACATAGCCTGTCTTCTCTAAGACATAGAGGTCCCAAAAAAGTGACACCCACCATCCTCTAAAGGTCACTTCTTGCACCTTCATACACTGGCCATTTTTCGTCCCCAAAGGACTTTGTAGAGTCAATGTATCAGTAGAAGAATAGACACAGATCCCAAAGCTCACTACAACAACAACAAAAGATATAAAGTTATGGGAAGCCCCTGTATAGAAAAGTGTAGAAGCTAAAACTATGGAAACTAAGATCGTACCTCGTACTATAGAGGGGTCGGGTTCCTGTTCCTACTAGGTAAATCCACTGAAGAACTCTGACATATACCATACACCTGTGGCCCTGCCCGACCACCCTGAGCGGATCCACCCTGTTGTTAGTGAAAGCCTGGTGACTAACAACCACGACCACAACCTACACCTCGACATAAACAGTTGGGTGAAATCCAATTCCTAGACTGAGGAGAAATTGGTTGTGTTTCCAGTACGAGGATTCACAGAAGAGCCCATGTCACCGGCTACTAGTGAGAAGATCTGAAAGTAGTATTGAAGATGACCCATCTTGCCACAAGATCGGCACCCCACTGGGTATCTTGGGAAAAGTGTCCTTGTATGACCACTCTTCTCACACTCGTAACACACTAGTTGGCTTCCAGAAGATGTCTATCACCTCTTTGGATCACCGCGCAAAGACTCCTTGTGGCACTTCCTACTGTCAATAGGAGAGATACGAACTCTGGGTGTAAAACCGCCCTAGCTCACACCTCCAGAATCCCTTGGATCTCGCTCGATGATCAACACCTCGTTTACTATGGAAGTGATGGATGTAAACCTGAAGATGTTCAACTGAGATCACATGTTGTGCATAATACCATCCTCAAACCTCTTTGCGAGGAATAACTCATTACCTCCTAGAATGGGTGTGAAGAATTGTCACTCTGTGAAACGAGATGAATACTCTATAACTGAAAGAGTACCTTGCTCCAGAATAATGAACTCTCAAGTTAAATTGGCCCTGAAAATCTCTAGGTAGAGGTAGTCATACAAGGCACTCTTGAACATGTCTCATTACATAATTAGCTGGCATCCCACATGTGAGATCACATCCCACCATATCATAGCAGAATCTCAAAGCATATACGTAGCGAGATTCACCCTCCTCTCGGGAGGCATCTCTAAATGCTCGAAGATAAATATCATGGCTTCTAACCATGACCCTACATCCTGAGATCATCCATACTATGTGAAAGTGGTTGGATGCTTCTGTTGGAAAACCAACATCAATTCTTCAATAGATGGGACAGGATTCAGTGCTCCCTAGAAGGTCTACATGATCATCATAAAGACCTCTCAAAACTATGCATCATCACATGTGTCCAAAATGATGCCTGGTGCCATGATTGGCACAATTGGAGGATCTGCCGATAATCCATGATCATCCATTTATGGTGTCGATCACAACCCTGAATCTATGGTGCAACCAAAGGACTTCTTCGTGTCATGACTATACAAGGTTAAGAACAAAACTTAGATCAATATTATGAAGGACTGAAAACTAGATGTGTAAAAAGGAAACAAGAGAAAGAAAGAATTCAAGTTGTTCAAAACATGGATACAGAGCATGTATAATGCCTACACAACGTGTTCCCCTAATCCTTCACATGGGCATCTACTCCTACCAACCCAGGGAATGTAACACCACAAACACACTGTGTGACATCCAGACACATGACATATTCTTGAATCCTCATCCCCTTCCAGGGTTCCTTCACACGGATAAGCCACACGGTTGTCCTAGAACAGGACTACACAGTCTGTTAGTACCAGACATGGTATGTACTAGAAGAACATCATTGACCTGTGTTGTTAGTAACACGGCCAGATACACAACTCTCTCTACATGGAATGTTTATGTCGGACACAACATGTACATGATGGATTTCCCCGACCGTGTTGTTAGTTACAGGGCTGAAATCAAGGGTTAAAATACACAGCAGGTTCAAGATTGAAATGGATTGTATAACATATGTTTTATCCATCCTTGTCATTATTCACACAGGCAGACACATGGTCTATTCTACATGGCGTGTACGTCAGGTAGACGACATGTGCTACCCAAGATTTCCCAAACCCCGTGTCCCTACCCACACAGAAAGTGACACAGTTAGATACTAAACAAAATTTACATACAGTAAACAAACTGTACTCAAGAAAAATAGGTCCTTCCCAAATAGAAGGACACATGGCATATATTTATCATTACAAGCCGAGTATTCTGGTTTTTTCTAGGCAATAATCCTCAAAAACAACTCTGGAATGCAGAAAAAACTAAAAAACTTTTAAAGTTCCAAATTCCAATCCTTGAGGGCCCATTCTCTCTGAATATCAATGATTGTAATCTTATACAAGTCATAAAAAATAAAAACAAGGCATTGACCCGCCAAATTCCAATCCCTGAGATCCCATAACACTACATGAATCGAAGTTTGTCATCCAATCAAACAAAACCTTACATGATCGAATAACCTATCTATAGTAGATGTTCTATCAAGGCTTTTATCACAACAATATGCATATCATGGTCAACATCTATCACAAAATCATAAAATCACTAATGCTCCCTGAATGGATTGGAATGAATCCATGACATGCGATCTATAGCAAGTTAATATATAATGCATGAGATGGCATGCCATCATCTCATTGGGTAGTAATAGAATTGAACCTCAATAATATTTACAATAACAGCACAAAAAATGTGAATCACTCAATGTGAATTCAATCAACTGAAAATTCTCAAAATTAGAAAAAAGCAATAATGAGGTAAATTGGATTTCCCATGTACATGGGTTAGATACTCCCGGTAAAAACTTATTACCAACTACCTGTTCCTTCATATCCCTAGTTATATGCTACAATCATTAGTGATGAAAAAAATAATACCTCTGATACCACTATTTAACATCCTAGTTCGGGAATCCACCCAAAGGCGCCCCGTACCCGGTTAGTCACAAGGCCTCAAGCGCATTTCCCTGAACGCCAGTGGCTGCTGACATGCAGTGTGGGCCATGGCTGTGATAGTGGGGAAACTATTCCTTTATTAGTAGAGTAACATATGGGAATTAAAATAGCTATCAATAGCTGAATTAGTAATAATAAAATAAAATAGTAAACAACATAAGACATGAAGTAATAAAAACTGATCACATTTACATATATATGACACATGATACATATGTCTAAGAAAGAATCCAAACCAGTCACAATGATGGAATAAAATACAAAAAAAGTACTAGAAATGAATGTAAACAGCTCCACAGCATTAAAAAACTCATCTTGGTCCCATACTCCCCAGCTCTATAGCAATCAAGTACCTGAATTAGAAGGTAACTTTCCTTTATCTATACCTGGAGAAATATAATCAGTTTGGGCCAAAAAGCATGACCCAAACAGGGTGTGAGATGAATCTCTATATCAAACCACCCAATGATATATGCCAAAATGTTAGTGAATATAAATTTAAGATAATAAGAAAATATAAGCAGTAAACAAGGAAGTATTCAAAAATAAACAATCTTACAGTTTCAAATGTATTCAATTTCATATATCAAGTATCAGATAATCAAAAACAAGTAACCCTCTGAGAAGTAATCACAACCTAACCCCTTTGGATCTACCAAACAACCAAAAGAAACACTCTATGAATTTATCACAATCAAACCCCTCTAGTTCATCTTTAGCAAAGACTCTCTAAGGAAGCACTCACCATCAGTCCCCCCTATCATCTTGTATCAGTAACTAATAGGCACTATGAGGAAGTACTCGACGTCCAATTGCCCCCGTGGCGCATATCGAGGAACTTTAGACACTTTGAGGGAGCGCTTACATACATCCCCCTATGGTCTCGCAATGTAAATGTAAACAAACACTCTGAAGTAGTCCTAAACGTCCATTCTCTCTATGTTATACTACACCAGGTTCCCAAAGCCCAGTGTAAGTCATTCGTGCACAATGATATATAGTAGAAAAATTAAAACTTAATAACTACATGGATAAACATTCTACATTATATCAAGAATGTTAAATAATAATCAATACATTTTTAAATTACTAGGCATGGAAAGAAAACAGCCTAACAAGATACTAAACTAAACGGTCAAAACAAGAAATCATGGAAAAGCATCCATATCTTGGAATTGTTAACCTGATTCACAAACAATCCACCTCTATCAAACCAAACAAGGTATAACAGGCAATAACTGGACTAAAATCTAATAACACACAATACCCAAAACAAAGTTACTGGGAAATTCTGCACATATAACTCAATGACTATCTATTGAAACTCACAAACAACCTACGTTAGTGTTTTACGAACGATATACGTGAACCTGAGGCCTTGATTCTCCATAGAACGTTGTAGATCTATAAAAATGTTTAAAACGTTTAACCGAGGATATCTCGTGAAAGATGAGAAATCGGTAGATGTTGTTCAATAAAAAGGGAGATATCACTGATGTGATTCCAACACAACCGACGAAGTTTGAATCGGAGAATGGATGACGAGTCGGGGGCTCTGGGAAGATCTACAGCCATACGAATGCTCTCAAATGAGACAGAAGGACGAATATGTGTGTTCTATCCATTAGACGCGGCCCTGGCTTGTTTAATGAAAAAAATAATGTACATGACATGTATTTAAAATGTACACGACATGTACTTTCCTTTACCAGGCCCCACATCAGGAGGTCTCTAGGTCATCACACATTGTTATGTGCTCAGCCGTTACACGGCCAGCACACGGCTATGTGTGGCAACTGAGTAAACAGCATGTACTTATAAGTACATAGCATATAATCAATAAGTTTTCAAAAACTACTATATTTCCTCAAAAACAACAACATAAGATAGACATACCTGAAAAGAAGATCTGGTTTCATATAGAAAATCCTTTAAAAGGGGTTTTTATATTCATAACCAAACATTTGAATAAAAACCTATTATGTAATTACTACATTAACCATAAAAACATTCTTCTGGTCATAAAAAATGAACACAAATAATGTCATATCTATTATAATAATAACATTAGGTTTTAAATTCTTCTTATTATACACTAATATATTCTACATTAATACATTTTCATACCAGGATAATTCATACATGATATCCTATGTCTCAATTTTATCATCATTAACATGTGAATAAGATGTAATTAAACAATTATAATACTAGAATAATTATAATGATTATGGTATCTTACCTCCCATTGAGTGAGAAAAGAAATTATAATTGAAAAATAGGTTTTTATAGATAAGAATATGTTCAAATTAAATAATCCTTAAAATCATTATGAATTCATGTACTTAGGCTCATGTATTTGTCCCCTTCTAAAAGTGTTTTGTTTTCCATTTCCTTCACACCATTCTATTATTGTGTACATTGGAAAATAGGGTTTCTTACTATCAACTCATCCAATATCAAATTAAGCATTAAAAATTATAAAACACTATTTTTTTCCTAGGGATTTGACCTGTCTATTGATACATTTTTCCCATCATGGACTTCAACTTCATAAACTAACCTAACAATAAACTTTTTAATTTTAGAAAATAAAAAATTGTAATTATATATAATTCATTAATAAATATTTCAATTCACTATTTTTCTTTAAGAAGAATGTCTGTAAGCATAGAAACTAACCCGACATTACTTTCCCATGACACAAATATCACAATACTTGATCTTTCTAATAGTAGTACCATCCAACTATCATATTTCTCTCCATATTGATAGACCTTTCCCACTAATTTGATCTTGTATCTCATTCCAAAATTACATTTGATCTAACTAATCTAGTAAACATCAAACTACCATTGTTCCAATCATTAAGATACCATCTTGAAAATGTACCCATCTTTTAAATTTCCCCTCATCAAAACCACAAACCCCTTTGAGTCATTAAATTATATATACACTATATAGAAATGAAAACCCATATTTTCAAGGATACCCACAGAAATATATCATTTATATAATCCTATTACATACTATGAAACAAATGTTCTGAACATCCACATTATACATCTAGATCTATAATGGGACATTTCCCACAACCTTATTCTCATCATCATTCTATAACATCACATTATCGAACCATTTATTGAAACATGATACCAAAACCGCATAGAATAATACATGATTTTTTCATCATTGTAATAGATGATAGAATAAGCTAACCAGATGTGTTGATATTAAAAATATAGCATCCTTCACAATATTAAGAAATATTTTTTAAAAAAATATTCTTAGATTTACGAGTTTCTTGTCACTTATATTTGATCATTGTAGACAATATATTTTATAGTTATCTTTCTAAATTAAAAATCTTTCATCCCGCCTATCCTAATTTTTTAAATGATTTATCATTAAATATTTAATCCCTATCATTTTGAATACCCTTTCTGAATATCAAACCAAGATCATAAGAATTCTCAATCCCCAAAAACATCTTATATTACTCTCACTGTAACATCACAAGTAAGTAAAGAATTATAGATATTCATATCAATGTCTATTTATGAATTAGATCGTGTTTTAGAGGCTTAAAATGAGAATAAATCCAATCTTAAGCATAGAATTCTCTAATATTTTTAAAAGATTGTTTTACCGCCTGTTGATGGCGAACCATTTTTAAATCTATCTTTTGAAAATTTTATAAGAACTATTTGTCGAAATAAATTTATTATTTATTATTGAGACATGGATATTTACTTTGGATAAATTTTTGTATTTTTCTGACAATATTCATTTTTTAATTAATAGTGAAAAATACTGAATTTTACTTCAAAACTGATTTTTCATGTAATTAAATTATATTATTATATTTTAATTTTAATTGGTTTCAAATATTAATTATAATATATTTTTACCATTTAATCTAATGGTGGTTATTGGAATTAATTTCACTTTGAAATTGGTCATAACCAATTGTCAAACTTTTGATAGATATTGTTTCTAAAAAACCGGGTATATGTTTTGACAATGGGAATTATTTTTAAATTAATTACATCAAATTATGCATTTGGGATTTAGAAAAGTGGATTCCATATTTGGAACCACAAGGTCTAAATTATGTAAATAAGACTTTTGTTTTTGGACATTATAAATAGTAATGATGGTAATTATCTTCAGTTATCGTGATTAATTAGTAATCGGGTAGTTAAGGGTAATAAAATAATATGATAATAATAACAAATGACCCCAAAATGTGTCCTAACGCTACTAGTTGGGTCATGGCCGGCCATGGGATTACTTGTGCCAAACTTTGGGACCCCATGGAATCACTTTTGGGTAATAGTTATATTTTTTAATATTATTTTTTAAAGGGAAAGTATAACCAAAGTATGTATCACCCAAGTAAAAAAAAAATTAGTTTTGTCTGTATAAATGATATATTAGACAATAAATAGTCATTAGAAAGCTAATAATATTTCCTACATCATAGTATTTTTTTATAATTTTTAGATATCATATTAATTAAATTTTTTAGGACACCATGATGATGAAGCGATTACCTCATTAATGAACGATTTAAATAAAGTTAAAAGATAATGTAAAATATAAGACATAAACTTGAAAAAGGCCTTTTTGATTGTTGGATTTAGAACCCTTATCATCGTAGCCTCGAAATATATCATTTTGGGACCTTAAAAATCCTAAAAGAATTTTATAATAAAGTAACATTTCTTGACATTCCATGAATTCCCATCCTCCCTCTTATAAAAGGACCCCACCTCTACCACCATACCCTCACCTCTCAATCCATTGTCTCGGTCAAAATCTCCTCATATTATCTCTCCACATCCCTCTATTAAACATAAAATCCTTACCTCAAGGATAAATATCTTCAAGAAACCATTTTGGTTCAAACCTAGAAGAGTTACCCGATTTAAAGGTAATGTCTTCACTTGTATTCTTTTGTTTTATTTTGCTTCTCCAACCCCCTAAAATATTTTAATTCTTGTCTTTTTTAACAACAATAGTATCTCCAATATTCTGGGATTTTGTTATTATAAGTATTTGATTTACACTTACACACACCTCAGTCTAATGGTTAAGGAACATACTGTTTCTGTGGTTGGCGAATTTCAGCCTCATAAAACAATGATTGTTCAATATTCTTTTAACAAATTCCATGGTGGACATTTATATGTCACTATATTTATATATGATATATATTATTTCTATGTATTCCTTATGATTCGGTATTTTTCATTTATGGCATACCTTATGGTTTCCATTATGGGTAAACGTGATATCTTTATTTTAGGAAATGCAGACTACCGCCCCCTCAAAGTGATTTGATTCGTTAATTCCATATGTGGGACATATAAAGGATGGATTTTATGATGTTATATATGATATTATACTGGAATTATCATATAACTTTATGTCATTATGATTTCATTCCATTAAATATGAAATAGAAATGAATGTAGCGTTCATGCGTACGTATGGGTTACTGTCTCCATTAACGGTGCATTTCATTTATTAACTCTAAATGTTATGTATTATTCTAAATGCATGTATATACTAGATATATATGATATATATGATATCTAAATCATGAATATAATTCTGGATATAATGGGTATTTTACCACATGAACAACTTGTAAATATAAGAAGGTTATTTTTTGCTCAAGTACCAAAGATCGACAAAATGACCATTATTAACATAAATAATTACATAATGTTAATAACAAGGTAATAAGTGATATAAAAGGAATAATGAACATGAAAAAGGTTCTTAAGAATGTAGAAATTAACTCTAGTTTATTATTCAGGAGATTATATAACGATCGAGTCAAGTCGGACACGAGGTATGGGACTTCATCTCAATCTCCTTTAATTGAGGCATATTTTTTTATACACAACATTGTTTTATACAGTGTATAAACCCCTTTGAATTTTACTTTTATTCAAAAGGAATATTTTTATACGAATCATTCTACTAAACTAAAAAAGTGAATGTTTTTTGTCGTACGTATGTGGAGACAACGACTTCTCTGCCGCCGTGACCATTATTTGAGTTTGGTCTTCCTCTACAAGGCATAAAATTTTTTAAAATGAAAAATAAATACCATGTTTTAATTTTATTTTATTTGGGTATTGAAAATGGTTTTGATAATGTTTCTATTATATCAATGTTTTGTATTGATAACTTGTGATTGAAATGTGGAAATGTTATGTTTCCTTTATGCATGTTTTATATGATACGATTAAGTCATGGTTCTTGGGAATTGTTTATGAAGACAGGTGGTTCCATGATAAAATAAGGTCGGGGGATCCCGATATATCTCTCCATTTCATTGGGTAATGCGAGGGAGTTAAACGCTAATTTTTCTCCGAAGAGATTTAGTGCATATACTGTGATGGGTATTTCAAATGTAACCATGAGGGTTACTCCCTACATAAGAATGTTATGAATGCCTCAAGTTACCTTTACGTATTATGTTTTCTATGAGTTATTAATAAATCTTATGATTTCATGAGGTATGATAAAGTGCTTATGTTTTATGAGTAAAGTATGATTTCATATATTATTAGTATACGTGGACTAATGTTTTCATTATGTACTTTTATATCCCTTAATGCTGTTTTTATGCTCATCCCAAGTTTTTGAAATGTTTTTCCCAGGTCAAGGGAATGGTACATGATGTGATGATAGTGTAAAGGATGTTTCAATAAAGAATCCTTGTTTTATTTTAAATATGTTTCCATTGATGGGAAAAGTGAATATTGTGTTTTATGTTACCACCTTTTTAAATGTGGAATGTAATGAAGGATTTTTGATCTAATTCTCTAAAACTCTAAAGCTGAAAAGATCCTCAATGTGTATTCTTGTAATAACTCAAGATTAAGTAATGTTTACGGCTGGGGCCTTATATTTGGTATCAATGGTCGGTTTAGATAACTTTTGTAGTTAGAATTATATTAAATGATTATCCAAAAAAAAATTTATGGTCAAATTGAAATGATATAGCATTTTAAGATTACCATATTGCTTCATCTAAGACATGTTTGTTCAGAATGGATTTCCAAATAGGAAACATGGAAGCAGTGCTAGGAAGGAAAAAAGAAGGAAATGGCCTTCCGAATCAGCATCCTAAGATGGTCGGAATTGGATCTGAACAATTTTTCGCAGTAATGGTGCAGTTGACTAAAGAGATAAATGGTGGTGGTATCCATGTACAACATCAGCTAGATAACCCATAGAGGAACATGTCAGTGGTGGAACATTTCACGAGGCAACATCCCCCATTATTCAGAGGATCATCTGACCATATTCTAGGTGAAGGGAGGATTAAAGAACTGAATATGATTTTTAATGTCATGGGGTTCACAGAAAATCAAAAGGATAGTCTTGATTTTTTCTATTTGGAGTGTGAAGCAGATCAGTGGTGGTTGATGGTTAAAAATATCAGGGACGCTGATGAGATTGATTCTCTTGACTAGGATGAATTCAAAGGTATGTTTGTTGAGAAATATTTTCCTAAAGTTGTTCGATATAGGATGGAAAAACAATTCTTGGAATTGAGTAAAGAGGATGACTTAGTGGCTTCTTATGAAGAAAAGTTCACTCGATTGGCAAGATATGATCCAAATTTTATCTGAGACCTTGATAGTAAAATCAATAGTTTTTACTCATGATTAAAGCCAAAGTATAGAAGGGAATTAGCTTCTCATGAGTTCAAAAGTTATGAAAACCTTGTTCAATGTGCTGAGAAGGTGTAAATGGAGTTTGACGATGATCAAGTGTTCTATAAAAACCAACAGAAGAAGAGACCGAGGTGGTAGGAGAAAGGGAAGAATACTTCAAATAAGTCTGATGGTAAGAAAACTAAGTTTTCAGTTTGTGATAAATGTGGGAAAAGGCATGCTGGGAATGTCTTCTAAATAATGGAAAGTGCTACTGATGTGGTAAGATGGGACATAAGGATCGTGATTTCACTGAAAAAGATCAGTGTGATGGTAAGACCAACTTTGATTTACATTTAGTGAAATGTTTCTAGTGCAATGGTATGGGTCACTATGCAAACGAGTGTTCGACAAAGAGCTCAAATGATAGGAAGCAGTCAGACTACAGGGAGAAAGGTGTGGTGAAATCCTTTGCAACTACATCGGTAGATGGTGGTCCATCAAATGAAGTGGTATCATGTAATTTTTTTGTTTTCTCAGATTATTCCAATGTGTTGTTTGATTCAGGGTCTACACATTCTTTCATCTCTGAAAACTTTTCTACTAAATTGGGAATTCCATCTCAAGAAAGTACACCTGAACTTTTGGTAAAAACACATGGGGGAAATGTTCAGGAAAAAATTATTTATAATAATCTTTCTATCCTTATCTGTGGAAAGAACCTACTTGCAAACCTTATTGTTTTACCTCTAGTAGAGTTTGATGTTATCCTGGGTATGGATTGGCTCTCTGTTTATCATGCTATGATTGATTGTAGAGCTACAGAAGTTTCATTTCAGAAAGAATTTCTATTTTTGTACATGAATTAACCCTTACTGTTGATAACATATCAAGAGTTTGAGAAACATGTAAAAGATGGAAATGAATGTCACCTTGCACATATTGTTGAAAACAAAGGAACCGTGCAGATTAATGAATTTCCAGTGGTAAATGATTATCCTGATGATTTTCCTGATGAGTTGCCTGGAAAAATACCAGATTGGGATGTTGAATTTACTATTGAATTAGTTCCTGATGCTAAGCCAATTTCAAAACCCCCTTATCGAATGGCTCAAATTGAACTTTTAGAGTTGAAGGAGAAATTTCAAGATTTATTAGAGAAAGGTTTCATTCGACCTAGCACATCACCATATTGTGCTCCTGTCTTATTTGTTAAAATGAAATATGATTCTATGAGACATTTCATTGATTATAGAGCCTTAAATAACAGCACTGTTAAGACCAAAAATCATTTTCCTCATATCGATGATTTGTTTGATCATCTCCAGGGAGCTCAGTATTTTTTAAAGATTGACCAGAGATCAGGTTACCATCAGTTGAAGGTAAAGGAAGTAGATATTCTGAAGACTGTGCTTCATACAAGATATGGCCATTATGAATTTGTTTTAATGCCTTTTGGGTTGACCAATGCACATGCTATATTAATGGACCTTATGAATAAAATTTTCCATGAGATCTTCAATCAGTTTTTGGTTGTTTTCCTTGATGATATTTTGGTGTTTTCAAGAATTAAGAGGAGCATGAAAGTCATTTAAGGGTTATTTTGCAAACCATAAAAGAAAAAAATTGTATGGGAAATTCAGCAAGTGTGATTTTTGGTTGCAACAAATTTCATTCCTTGGTCACATTTTTCTAAATGTGGAATAACTATTGATCCTGCAAAAAAAAGGTTGTTAAAGAATGTCCAAGACCTAGAAATTTAACTGGGATTCGTAGTTTTCTTGCTTTGGCAGGCTATTACCAAAGGTTTTTTAGAAAATTTTCACCGTTATCTTGTCCAATGACTAAGCTAACTCGGAAGGGAGTTATGTTTACCTGGACAAAAGAATGTGATGATTGTTTTCAGGAGTTGAAAAGAAGATTGGTGAATGATTCAATTTTGGAACTAACATCCAGGAATGTTGAGTTTGTTATCTACAGTGACGATTCATTGAATTAACATGGTTGCGTCCTAATGCAGAATGATCAGGTAATTTCTTATACTTTATGTCAGTTGAAAAATATTGAGGTAAATTACCCTACACATTATTTGGAATTAGCTTCTGTTGTTTTCTCTTTAAAAATTTGGAGGAATAATTTTTATGGAGAAAAGTGTGAAATATATACCGATCACAAAATTTTAAAGTATATGTTCACTCATAAAGAATTGAAAATGAGATAGAAGATATTTCTAGAATTAATCAAGGATTATGATTTTACAATTCATTACCATCCGGGAAAATAAAATAATGTTGCTGATGATTTGAGTTGAAAAAGTAATGATTTATTAACCATGTTACGTTTGGAACATGATCCTTTGGTTATGGTTTTGATGAGCATTGGAATAGAAGTTGTTGGTGCAGGAACTTCTTATGTTTTGTTTCACGTATCAGTGAAATCTTCTCTATCAGAAAAAATTACGCAAGCATAGAAGCAAGACAGGGAGTTGCAGAAAAATATAGAGATGATTCAGATGGGTAAGTTGCTAGAATTTAACATTGATTATGATTATGTTTTGAGATTTGGGAAGAGATTGTGTGTTCTAGGTGATTCATAGTTGAAGAGAGAGTTTTTATTTGAATCTCATAGTTCTCCATTTTTAGTTCATACATGCTATACTAAGATGTATAGAGATCTTCAGGAGTGTTACTGGTGGGATGAAATAAAAAGAGATATTGCTGACTTTACTGTGAAGTGTTTGACTTATGAACATGTTAAAGCAGAGTGGCAGTTACAGAAAGGGATGGTTCAGCTATTACGAGTTCCAGATTGGAAATGGGAGAATATATCCATGGACTTCATTGTGGGATTGCCGAAGACACTGTGAGGTAATAATGGAATCTGGGTTATTGTTGATCGCTTGAATAAATCTTCTCATTTCCTTGCTATACGATATACTTTTTCTCTAGAAAAACTTTCTCGTTTTTATCTTAAAGTGATAGTCAGGTTACATGGAGTTCCTCTCTCCATTGTATCTGATCATTATCGCAGGTTTAATACTAACTTTTGGAAAGGATTTCAGAAGCCATTGGGTACTGAATTAATTTTTTGTACAAATTTTCATCCTCAATCAGATGGATAGTCATAACGAACAATTCATACGTTGGAGGATATGCTATGTGCTTTTACTATGGATTATCAGGGAATTTGGGACCATCATCTTTCTTTGGTTGAGTTTTCTTATAATAACAGTTTTCATTCTAGTATACAAATGGAACCATTTGAGGCATTATTTGGGAAGTGGTGTCGAACTCCAGCTTTTTGGGATGAAGTGGGTGAAAGAGAGTTGATGGGACTAGAATTGGTAGAAGAGTTGGCAGAAAAAGTTCAGCTGATACAGAAACACATGAGAATAGCTCAGAGCATGCAGAAAAGTTATGCGGACATCCGGAGGAAGGATCTGTATTTTGAGGTAGGTGATCATGTCTTCCTCAATGTTTCACCATGGAAATTTATGAGGAGATTTGTTAAGAAAGGAAAGCTGAGTCTGAGGTTCATTGGACCATATGAAATTCTGGAGAGAGTGGGATCAGTTTCTTACCAAGTGGCTTTACCTCTGAGTTTATGTCAATTACACAATTGTTTTCATGTTTCAATGTTATGGAAGTACATGCAAGATCCATGTCATGTTTTGAGTCTAGAGGTAGTCTAGAAGGAAGAGAACCTATCTTATGTGGAACAATTGATCCATATTCTTTTCCATAGGGATAAATTGTTGCGGAAAAAGGTGATTCATCAAGTAATGGTTTTTTTAGAAAAACCACATGATTGGAGAGGCAACATGGGAATCTGAAAATGCAATGATAGATAAATACCCCCACTTATTCGATAAGTAAATAAATTATGGGGATTCGATTTTCTAAAGGGGGGAAGGATGTAACATCCCATGTAAGTAAAAAATTATATATTTTCATATATATGTCTATTTATGAATTAGATAGTGTTTTAGAGGCTTAAAATGATAATAAATCCAATCCTATGCATAAAATTCTCTAATATTTTTAAAAGATTGTTTTAACGCCTTTTGATAACGAACCATTTTTAAATATATCATTTGACAATTTTATAAGCTCTATTTCTCAAAATAAATTTATTCTTTAGTATTAGGAAATTTAAATTTACTTTGGATAAATTTATGGTATTTTTTTGACAATGATCATTTTTTAATGAATATTGAAAAATACTACATTTTACTTCAAAACTTGTTTTTCATATAATTTATTTATATGGTTATATTGTCCTTTTAATTGGTTTGAATGATTAATTAGAATATATTATTACCATTAAATCCAATGGTGGTCATTGTAATTAATTTCACTTTGAAATTGGTCATAACCAATTGTCAATCTTTTGATCGATATTGTTTCTAAAAACCCGTTATTTGTTTTGTCAACGAGAATTATTTTTAAATTAATTACTACAATTTCTGTGTTTGGAATTTCGTAAAATGGATTCCATATTTGAAATAAGTAGTTCCAAATTATGTAATTAAGACTCTTTTGTTTTTGGACATTATGAATAGTAAAGACATCAATTATCTTTAAAAATCGTGATTAATTAATAATCAGGTAGTTAAGGGTAATAAAATAATATCATAATAATAAATAATGGCCCCAACATGTGTCCTAATTCACCTATTTCTGTCATGGTCGAACATGGTATGTTTTGTCCCAAACTTTGATACACCATGAAATCACATTTGGGTGATAGTGACATTTTATTATATTATTTTTTTAAAAGGAATGTATAACCAAAGTATGTAACACGCAAGTAAAACAATGTTAGTTTTGTCTGTGTAAATGATATCTTATAATATAAATAGTCATTGGAAAGATAAAAATATTTACTACATCATACTATTTATTTTATTATTTTTAGACATAAAATAAATTAAATTGTTTATGACACCATGATGATGCAGTGATTACCTCATTAATAAATGATTTAAATAAAGTGAAAATATAATGTCAAATATAATTATTAAACTTATCAAAGATACATTGGATGGTTTTATTTCGAACCATTATCACCTTATCCTCTAAATATACCATTGTTAGACCTTTAAAATCCTAAAATCATTATATAATAAAGGACCATTTCATGACTTTCCAAGAGTGTCCCTCCTCCCTCTTATAAAAGGCCCCCACCTCTACCACCTTACCCATACCTCTAAAGACATTGGCTCTGCCAAAATCTATTAATTTAATCTCTCCACATATGTCAATTTACCATAGAATCATCACCATAGGCAGAAAGCCTTTCAAAAAACCCTTTTGGTCCAAACCAAGAGGAGTTACCCGATTTAAAGGTAATGTCTTCACTTGTGTTCTTTTATTTTATTTTGCTTCTCCAATCCCATAAACTATTTTTATTCTATTATTTTGTAACAAAACCAGTATCTACAATATACTAGGATGTTTTTATGATATTTATTTGATTTAAAATTACACACGCTTCCTTCTAATGGTTAAAAAACATACTGTTTCTTTGGTTGGTGAATTTCTGCCTCACGAAACGATGATTTTTCAATCTTCATTAAACACCTTTCATGGTGGCCATTAAGATTTCACTATATTTATGTATGATATATATTATGTATATGTTTTCTTTATGATTTTTTATTTTTAATTTATTGAATATCTTATGGTTTCCATTATTGGTACACATGATATCTTCATTTTAGGAAGTGCGGACTACCGCCCCCTCAAAGTGATTTGATTCGTTAATGCCATATGTGGGACGTATAAATGATGGATTTTTATGATTTTATATAATATATTATACTGTAATTATAATATAACTTTATATCACTATTCTTTCATTCCATTAAATACGAAATATAAATGAAATTAGTGTTCATGCGTACGTATGACTTACCGTCTCCATGAACGGTGCATTTCATTTCTTACCTCAAAATGTTATGTAATATTATAAATGCATGTGTATACATGATATATATGATATATATGATATCTACATCATGAATATAAATCTGGGTATAATGGATATTTTACCACATGAATAGCTTGTAATTATAAGAAGTTTACTTTTGGCTCAAGTAACAATGATCGACAAAACGACCGTTATTAACTTAAATAATTACATAATGTTCATAACCTGGTAATAAGTGATATAAATGGAATAATGAACTTGAAAAAGGTTCTTAAGAAATTATAAATTAACTCTAGTTTATTATTCTGGAGATTAAAGAATGATCGAGTCCTATCGGACATGAAGTATGGGACTTAATCTCAATCTCCTTTTATTAAGGCATATTTTGTTTTATACACAACATTATTTTAAAAGGTGTATAAAACCCTTTTACATTTACTTTTATTCAAAAGAAATATTTTTATACGAATCATTTTACTAAATGACAAAATGGTATGTTTTTTTTGTCGTACGTATGCGGCGACAACGACTTCTCCGCCGTCATGACTATTATTTGAGTTTCATCTTCCTCTACAATCCATAACTTTTTTTAAATGAAAATTAAATACTATGTTTTACCTTACTTTTGTTTTCGTATTTAAAATGGTTTTGTTAATGTTTTTATTATATCAATGTGTTGTATTGATATCTTGTGATTGAAATGTGGAAATGTTATATTTCTATTATGCATGTTTTATGTGATGCGATTATGTTATGGTTCTTGGGAATTGTTTATGAAGACAGGTGGTTTCGTGATAAACTAAGGGCAGGTGAGCCCGATATAGCTCTCAAATGCATTGGATAAAATGAAGGAGTTAAACTCAAAGGTTTCTCTAAAGAGATTTAGGGAATATACATCGATGGGTATTCCAAATGTAACCATGAGGGTTACTCCATGCATAAGAATGTTATTAATTCTACAAGTTACCTTTATGTCTTATGTTTCATATGAGTTATTCATAAATCTTATGATTTCATGAGGTATGATAAAGTGCTTATGTTTTATGTGTAAAATTTGAATTCATTGATTCTTATGTATATATGGACTAATGTTTTCATTCCATACTTTTATATCCCTTACTGAGCTTTTTATGCTCATCCCATGTTTTTGAAATGTTTTTCACAGGTCAAGGTAAAGGTACATGATGTGATGATAGTGTCGAGGAAGTATCCTGAAAGAATCCATGTTTTATTTTAAATCTGTTTCCTTTGATGGGAAAAGAGAATATTGTCTTTTATGTAACCACCTTGTTTAAATGTGGAATGTAATGCATGATTTATGATCTAATTCTCTAAAACTCTAAACCTGAAAAGATCCTCAATGTGTATTCTCTTAATAACTCACGATTAAGTAATGTTTAAGTCTGGGTCCTTATACTCACAATTTCACAACATCCTTAACCACATTGATTTTAATAATATATCTTCCATTAATCTATTTTTGAAAATATTTTCAAAGGATTCTAATAATGAATGTAGAATAATAATTACTTGACCATAATCCACTACCTTCACACCAACTCTCTATAGGTCCAAAATAACACAATTAAAATTATCAAATTTCTCTTATATATAGAATCCATTGGTAATATTTAGAGTTTATAATTATTATTTTAAAATAATGTCTAATCCTAAAGTTTTTTTAAATAAAATATTCTTTAAATTCATTAAAAATATTTAAATTCATATCTTCGTGATGGACCTCTTAAGAAATATCATTATCTAGACAGAAAAAAATCACATTCAATTTCGTCTCCAGATTTTTCACATGATATCTCTGAATTAAATATATTGGAATTTTTTTTTGATCCATCAATGGTAGTTTGTAATTCTATTATACCATATGTGACATATTCATTAGATTCTATAAAGGAAAATCATTAAACACATTAAATTTATCAGTATTTAATTAATATATTATTGATATCATGGATTCAATGAAATAAATACTAGAATCAATCTTTAGTCACCAAATAAATAACCTCTCAGAGATGCTCCAATACCAATGTTTGAAATCATGATAATAAAATAAATGCATAGGATCGAATAGGAAGGATTTAATAATAAATATTCCAAGGTTCTAATATTATTATCCACATCTAGGTCCATGATGTATTATTTACCCTATATGTAGAAACAATTACAAATGAAGGAAATCCCTACATATTTAAAATATAATATTAGTTTTGTGACTTAAAAAATTGATTTATAAGTTTTTTTGGAATGACATTGATTTTAACTAATCAATTAAAATATATCAGTGACTCAGATGTGCTTCCATTTCATAATGTAAAATCATAAGAAGGTATTAAACCAATCTCTATCCCATTAAATTTATGCTAATGTGAATATTGTCACACAAGGAATCATGAACAATTTTTTGAACAATTATCAAAAAAAGATCTAAATAAAAGGATCCTAGGAGATTGAAATATCTTTTAAAAAACTAATGAAGGTAACATGATGTTGATCAAATAGATTAGAATATTTGTGGAGTCTTAAAAAGTGGGGTATGACATAAAATAATAAGATATGATTAAATAATATTTCACTTTTTAGGGTGAGGTTTTAAATTATGTTTATTCATTAATTTATTTCTCATTATTAATTTTAATTCATAGATAGCTGACATGATAATTAATTTATTCCTTCAAATAATGTTAGGATAATCACTATTATGGGGAGTAGAAATTATATATTTCATGGTTATATATATTGTTTTCATTATTTAGATAATATTTTTCTAATATATTATTATGTTTTTTTAATTTCATATAGGGGATATATATAATGAAAATATTTAGTAATGACTTGATATTATTGGAGGATAGGACTCGTACTATATTTTTCCATGTGAGAAAATCAATTTCAACCTCTATTGAAGTATTAATAAAATAATCATGAGGGTAATAAAATAATGAAATAACTCTTTTACCATGATGGATAAAAGATTTTTTCAATAAAAAATCATATATTATTTTCTCTTAATTACTTAAAACTATATCCCAAAAAGATATGTTAATTTATTTTGCAAGAGGTTGGTTAGATTGATGGAGAAATTGAAAACCAACTGTTATGAGAGAAATTAATCACATAAAATATATAATTAAAATACTAGAAATCCTAAACATCCAACTATAATGATATTGAGGTAAAAATATTACAATTTTATTCCAAATTTTATCTTCTTGTGGATCATTAAAATTTATTAAATCATTATTTAATTCACTTTTTTTAAACATGATCCACCCTAAAAATTAACAACTCACATATTTATTTATAATATTATTATTCCAATTTAATTTTAGTTTTTTCTTATAAATTTATTTATGTTGTCCCATTCCATACATATCAACACTTTTCCACTATGATTTTTTATATGTTGTCAGAGATGATAAATACAAGTCTTTCATGCCTTGGTGATGGGTACATGTTTTAGAGTTTGGAATTGATTCCAATAAATAAATTTACATGATCATTAAATATTTTTTGAAAAATTTCGTATACATATATTTTTAATATACATAATTATTTAAAATTTTTAATATCATCTTTTTTAAAATAAAAAATGGAGATAAATTTTTGATTACTCTAGGCCAATAAAATTTAATACTCAATCTTATATAATAAAATGATGAAACCCTTTATGATATGGGAAATATATTTAATAACTTATTTCAATTTATTGGCTATCATTCTATATCTATTTTTCATATACATTTATTTTATGATTTTTTAGAGATTAGTAACAATATGATTTTTGTGGATAAACAAATGATGTTTATATTGTCTGTTATATAGAAAAGGTATGGGATATATTTTTTGATATAAATAAAAGGTAGAATAAATTCACTACAATATTATTATTGATAATTTTTTTGATAATTGATGATTTCAATAAACATTGTTAATTAAAATATGGTGGTAGTGGATCATTGGATATCAAATCATTGTGATATTATGATCTATAAGGACATGTCTGTAAATATTTTACTAAAGGGGGTTAAAATAGTTGAAATTTAATAAAATCACAAATATATTAATGTCAAAAATAGTTTCAAGATAAATAATTTGTTTATATTGCCATAATTTTAGAATAAATTTAACAAATGAATTTATAGTTTTCAAAAATATTGGATGACTTGAAAATTGTAGCTTAATACAATGTGAAAATAAAATTAGGAATGTCAAATTCATTTTCATGTGATTAATACTCTATGAGAATAACATTATATTATAATCTAATGTATAATTATATATGGATTAAAAGATATTAATATATGATGGTTTTTATATTACTATATAACTACTACAATTCATAAAAATTGAGATATAGTTATCTATAATGTTTAATATGGAATAGAAAGAAAATTAGCTAACCTTCTTCAATATTTAATGAAATATATGTTGATAAGGTGCATAATATCATGATGAAAGATTTGATGGTCTATTTGAAAATAAAATATTTCCAAAAAGTTACATTGTTGATCAATAAATTTATAATTTATTTTGGGAGTAAAGTTTTTATAATGTATTATGTGGAATATTAAGGTAATGATTTGATAATTTGTTAAGTTGAATATGATGGTAATAGAAAATATTCTAGGTAATCCCTCATGAATTAAAACATGAATAGTCTACCCATATACTATAATTTAAATTAAAATATGTAAACAAATATAATATTTGTTTTCAAGGTTAATAACATCCTTATTTAGGGGTCATGTGAAAGTTTTATATATTGTTACAATTTGAGTTTATGTCTCTGAAGTGAGAGATATATGAATACTGGTGGTAAAATATTAGTTTTTTTCCATGACTATAAATGGTAGACATATTCTATAACTACATAACCATATTTTTTTATAATAAATTGGTTTATGTAACATATAAATGTGGTTATTCCATTATAATAATCCATCTCATCCTTCAGATTATAGATTATAAAAATGAGGTAACCAGTTGATGATTGCAAACCATGTGTTTTATATGAAGAAACCTACGATTCATGTAACACCCCATGATTTCATAGTGTGTTATTTCTTCAAAATAATTCAATAACTTGCACTACACGCAACACCGAGTTCAATTTCACCATGACTTACCAAAAAAAGACATTAAAAGTGGTCATGAATAGTATTAACTAAATTTTAAACTTTATAATTTTAGAATCCATATTATGAGTTTCTTAGTCATAATGCAAGAACAGATTCATTTTCAGTATTGCACTTTTATCAACTTTTAGTGAAACCTTTTTAAATACAATATTTTAAACTTTTTGACTAAATGGATACATCAAAAAATTTAAAATGAAACTTCCCAAGCTTCCACGGTACGCTTTCCATTGAATAAAACAGTAGCGTGTGTTGTACGCAACTTCGAGTTTTAACACACACCACAACCAATCAAACTGGCCGTTATGAATAGTAATACCTAAATTTTGAAATAATATATATTTTATATTTTTAAATGGACTTCATTTTTGGATTCGGAATATCAAATTTAGCCTAAGGTGAAATTTTGGTACTTTTCGGATAACTTTCATATTTTGATGAATAGTGAAAATTACTAAATTTTAATTAAAAACAACTTTTTTAATCAAAATAATTAATAGTGATAAATTATGAATTTGAGTGGTTTTAAAGTATATTTATAATATATTTTTACAATTTAATATAATGTTGGTCATTAGACAAAATTTTACAATTAAACCGAACATAAACAAGTGTCAATCTTTTGATAGTTATTATCTCTTAAAAACACGCTTTTTGTTTTGACAACGGGAATTAATTTTAAATTAATTTCTGCCACTTCTGTGTTTTGAATTTAGAAAAATGGATTCCATATTTGGAATCAGGATGTTCAAATTGTGTAAATAGGTAACTTTTATTTTTAGACATTTTGAATAATTACTACGGTAAATATTTTATTTACCATGGTTAAGGGTAAATCCGGTAAATAAGGGTTAAAAAATAATATTATAATAATACTAAATTACCCTAAAACGTGTCTTAACCCTGTTGGTTGATACATGGTCGACCATGGGCATCTTTGGGTCGATTTGGGGACCCCATGGATCCACTTGTAAGTGATAATGACACTTTATTTTAATTAAGTCAAAATGAATACAAAAATGACACAAGCATATATCTTTTAGAAAAACAATTGTTACATAGGGTTATATAAGTTGGATTTTAGATTATAAATATTCATTATACAGATAAAAAGATTTCCTACATAATGATATTTTATTTATAATTTTTAGACATTATATAATTTATTTTATTTATGACACAATGATGATGCAGTAATTACTATAACAGTGAAAAATTAAAATAATTGATATTATAAATACCCAAAACAAATATAATATGAAACTTTTAATGAATTAAACTAACTTTCTAGGATAATATGATATATTAGGATTGATTTAATTGACTTTTTTCGAAGTAATCAATCTGTTATGAGTTTCAAAAAAATCAACTATTGAATAGTGTAAAAATTGACATAAAAGAGTTCTTAAAACAAATATTATATTATTAATTGATATTAAATTACTAAAAATCTAAGGTTCGGCCAAGAGACTTATATAATGATAGGTTCATTATTAATGTACCACTTGGTGGTCGCTTGGATGTATATAGTAAGTTTATTAACCATATTATATAAAAATACAAAGAGACATTGTAAAAGTGAAACTAATTAACTTAGAGTTAATACTTAAAGATATGGTTAATATAAGTACCCAAACCTGTATAAATTCTATTGGTTGAGTGGTTTGCGACCTATCCCCACATTAACCTTTGAATAATAAGCTTTGGAGCCATTAGAAACCGAATATTAATTTATTATAAATTAATATTTCTAGCTTTTCCAAAGGTGCCCCTCACCCCTCTTATAAAAGGGCACTCCTCCTTCTCATATCTTCACACCTTCAATGCCTTTTGGTTCGGCCAAACTATGAACATATACTCTCCCAACATCCCTCACTACAACCTAGAGGCCTTAGTTTGATCAGAAAGCCAACCTATGGAGCCCTTTTGATCAAGTCAAAAGGAAGAACCCGAAGAAGAGGTAATGATTTCACCACACTTCTCCAAGTTCATTTCTTCTTCCACTTCTTCTTCCATTGTTCTTACCATTCTAAAATAATAACTCCAGTATCTCACATATACTGTGATGTTATTATAAATATGGTACAACCATATTCAGTATTCTATCCACCCTTTGAATAACATGTCACCATACGTGCGTACGTACGGCTTACCGTCTCCACGTCGTGGTGTAATTGTTATTCAATATAATATTATTTGGATGGGTATAATAATGATGTGTAACTCATGTAAATAATAAATATAACATGTTAATGATTCTTTATATATGATATACCATCCATTTATATATTAATTTAATATCAAAAGAATGATATTGTCGCTCGTGCGTACGTACGGACTAACGTCTCCACGAACGCGATGAGATTCATTCTCCATCATATCCATTCAAGTATAATTATCATTTGATGATTTAAAAATGATGTTTAAGGACTATATATCATTCTGGATATGAATAAGATACAACAACCATGTCGTATGTAACAAAACATATAAAAGAAAATGAGTAAGTTAACTCCCGAAACGACGATAATTCTAAGATATTATTACCAAATCATTGTTAAAAGATCATATATGATATCATATTAATATATATGATTCTTGTATAATTTAATAACAACTATTTCACCATTATACAGGAGGTTAACCTACCCCAACCAAGGAAAAGTACAAGGTAAGGGGTTTTCATCTCACTCCTTATTTCCGTGAGATTCATTCCATATTTCCACCATCACCTTTTGTGTGGTGTATGTACTGCCCATAATTATATTCTTTGTGTAATACACTCTAATTTATGTGTATTTACATATTTATTGTATGATACCTCTTTTATGGGTTGTATGTTTCATAATTTACCAAATTGGTAAGGGTTTACTTTACAATCTCTTCATTATCCGAGGTTGTTTATACGTAATAATCTACTGTGATCTCTTTATCATCCACATCCATGTTTCTTAAAAATGTATTTCAAAACATTTTTACTATTTACTAGAATATGAGTTAAAGTCATTTATACCCGTTTTGACTTTTATAAGTGGTTTATAAAGGAATATTTCGGTCGTTTTCAAAATAAGGTCCTTTTTAACCTTTTCGACAGAATTAAGGTAAGAATGTTTTTTTTACTTATACGGCGAGTGCGGCTATTTTCCGCCGTTATAAAATATTCAAAGCTTCCCTTACAAGCTTATAAGAATATTTTCAAAGAAAAGGTTTTCTTTTATAATTATTTGATTTTTAAATGATTTCAAAAGAGAGATATTTCTCTCAAATATATGAAAATCCAGTGAAAATGTATACGTATTTAACGCAAGCTTAAAAATGTTTTCAGAAAACCTGACTCTCGAGTTTGGTAGACAGGAAGGGATTGGGAGTGGACCCATCATGGCCTGTAATTAATCGGGAAGTCTCAGAATTAGTTATTTTGTTTTCAGAAGCTTGCATATTGTTTTCATAAAAACACTGGAGTATATTTTATCAATTTTAAACATAAGTATCTTCTAAAAAAATTGCATCGGTAGGTCTCATGATACAAACTAGTGTCTTGGCACAAGGCCTTGACAAAATCTAATTTGTAGTCTTGGCACGAGGCCTTGGCTATGTGGTTATGATAGTCTGGCATTATACATTCCAACATTATGAAAGTGGTTATTGATTTTTGCATGTGATTATTCGATTAGTAGAATATCCATGTGAATAAGTAAATGACATTATTTCATTTTATTTATGCCATACCATGTTGAAAGTTCATATTTAAAAGGCTTTTGTTTTAGTTATACATTGCCTTAAATGTTTATTCTTATTTATGAATGTTTCTGCTATATTGTTATCTTTACTGGGCATTTGAGCTCACCCCTTTTCTATGTTTTATTTTTCCCAGGATGTGAAGAAGTAAGTTATGAATGACCTGCAAGGATTTTATGAGGGGTTAATAGTGTGGATTGTGGAAACATTATGTTGTTGTAGTAGTTTTTCATTTTATGATGTAATGTAAAACTTATGAATATATCTAGTGTTTCCAAGGCTACTAAACCAATCGGTCTTTCGAGATTTGATCTTTCTTGTGATCATGCCAATGTTATGTAATAATGCACCGACTCTGGGTAGCTGGGGTCGGGGCGTTACAGTTGGTATCAGAGGAAGTTTAGTACAAACCTTGGAAGCTAGATTTAGATAAACTCTGATTAGAGCATGTAGACCTAAGATGAACTTTGAGGATTAGTATAGAAGAACGTCCTAGAATTTTGGTATTGTAGAGATTTTGTGAGTTTTCCGAGCAATACATCCCTGTCTGGATACGAGAAGGTAGAGGCGGCTCTGGCACAGATGTACCTAGGGGTAAAACCCGAAAACACCGCTTTGAGCTAGACTCGAACGGGAACTGGTGCACGACAACGGGCCTTGCTGCACTCTTGGTTACGACACTCCCGGGGGATATGCTTAGGATAACTCTCATTTTCTTTACAAATCATTTTGAAGGGTTTATGAGTATATACTTCCTTAAAGAAAACATTCTTATGATTATGGATTATATCCATAAATAGTTCAATTTATGTTAAGTGTTTTATAAGTATGGGATTATGTATTTTGATTCATAAACTGATCTAGTTTATGCCATTGTTTAGAAATGGCGCCCAGTAGAAGGAATGAGAACTCCGGAAATGCACATGATCCAAAGAGAAGGAAGGATCATATCTTTCATGGTCTTAAGCTAGAATTTATAAGAGAAATAGTCTCCCATGTTTTATCATCATATGAAGAAATAATATCATGTATTGATAAGATAAGTAAAGAGATTACTGAGTCCTATGGCTTTGAAGGGAAGCAAGAGAATAAAAGGATAGAAGAGAGAAAGATGGATAAAGGGAAGAGGGAAAAGAAGAATTTTCCCATATGTGGTAACTGTGGAAAGAAACACCCTGGAACTTGCCTGAAAGGAATGGGAGTTTGTTATAAGTGTGGAGGAAAAGGGCACAAAGTACGTGACTGCAAGGGTAAGAAAATGGTTTCAAATTTACAATGCTTCATTTGCAAGGAGTTTGGACACTACGCGAACCTATGTCCCAGTCATCAGACTATGACGCAAATGATGCTATTGGATAATAATCAAGTTATGATACTACCACAGATGAAGAGGAATGATTAGAGTTCTTATGTTGATTATGTCAATTGAGTGTTGTATCAACAATGTACTTGTTATAATAATTATGGAGTATATAAGGATTGTACTGCAGTACTATTTCATTAAGGACTTGAGATTGTGTGGAACAAAGAAAATTGACTCAATAGTAGGATAAATTTTTGGAAAATATATGGTTGATAGAATGATAAACCATAATATAGTTTTGATACCGAGGTAGTGATTTTCGAATAATACATGATTATTTTGGAAAAAATATATTGGATATTCTTGACTACCTTGGAACTGATTAATGATTTGTATATTCCATCATTGTTGGGGTTTAAAACATTTTTGGATTGATGAAGTATATCCAGCATTCTATATGGAATAAGGGAGCATGAATGTAATCAATAAGGAATATGGTAATACATGATGAAGGTATTCATATGCTATTACGGGGTAAAAAGGATCTATATTATGTTTACCTTCCTTATAAATGTTAGACTGTGAGTTTGGACAGAAGTATTTTGGATAGTTCTAGTTTGGATTATTTTGGATTGCCATAAAAGGACAACCCGGAGGTCGGGCGGCAACCCGTCGCGTCCGGCAAGGCTGCGAGACTTGAACCCGCAACCGAAGGGCGACAGGGGTGTATCACCTACCACTGGACCATGAGATGTCCTGGATTAAATAATGCAGTTTTTATTTAAAGATCATGTTGATGAATTATAAATTAGTTTATTTTGGAACCCTATACGAATAGTGTAAATAGAATTTTTTTACATTCTATTATCCTTTAGAGTGAAAGATGAGTTTGTGGTAGAAATTTATTAATGGATAAAACTATAATTATAAAGTAAGTATATCTCCTTATGATCTTAGCCAATCTCATAAATAAATTCCTCAATATTAAGAAAAGCAACTTTGAACAAAAATGTTTTCCTAGATGGTACCTTAAATCATCACTAATTTATGGCTTTGGGATTGTTGGCCTTTTCATAGCCATGTTCTCTACCACTCTCCATCATATAATTGATGGTTAGATTTTTCTTCCATATCCATATTTTCCTACATGGAACCCTAGTATGTGTTATTTTCGGTAATCTTCATACTTTTGACTCTTTATTCTAAATAGAGGCCTCGTTAATTCATTTTTCGATGTGGGATTTCAACTAATATATTTTGAAACGTCAAAAATGTGTTATCCCAGTACCCTATATTTTGTTGAACCGATGGTACTTCAAATCATCATAGATTGATGAGTTTAAGGACCTCAATTATACACTTGTTTGTGATTGATGACCTCAATCACTACCTATAAATATTTACGTTTTTCCTCCGATTATATGTCTCTAATTGCCACCAATGTTCTCCTAATCAAGATCATAATTTGGTGGTGACCCTTTCATTTCTCTTTTCCTCATATTAAGACTAAATTTTAGTAACCCAATTTCCGATGTGGGTTTTCCCACAAATATATTATCTATTTTCAACCTTTTATTTTCGAAGAACAATTTCAAATTGCGAGGACGCAATTTATTGAAGGAGGGGAGAATGTAACACCCCAAGATTTCATAGTGTGTTATTTTTTTCAAAATAATTCAATAACTTGCACTACACACAACACTGAGTTCAATTTCACCATGACTTACCAAAAAAAAGCCATTAAAAGAGGTCATGAATAGTATTAACTAAATTTTAAACTTTATAATTTTAAAATCCATATTATGAGTTTCTTAGTCATAATGCAAGAACAGATTCATTTTCAGTATTGCACTTTTATCAACTTTTAGTGATACCTTTTTAAATACAATATTTTAAACTTTTTGACTAAATGGAGACATCAAAAAATTTAAAATGAAACTTCCCAAGCTTCCACGGTACTCTTTCCTTTGAATAAAACAGTAGCGTGTGTTGTACGCAACTTCGAGTTTTAATACACACCAAAACCAATCAAACTGGCCGTTATGAATAGTAATACCTAAATTTTGAAATAATATATATTTTATATTTTGAAATGGACTTCATTTTTGGATTCGGAATATCGAATTTAGCCTAAGGTGAAATTTTGGTACTTTTCGGATAACTTTCATATTTTGATGAATAGTGAAAATTACTAAATTTTAATTAAAAACAACTTTTTTAATCAAAATAATTAATAGTGATAAATTATGAATTTGAGTGGTTTTAAAGTATATTTAGAATATATTTTTACAATTTAATATAATGTTGGTCATTAGACAAAATTTTACAATTAAACCGAACATAAACAAGTGTCAATCTTTTGTTAGTTATTATCTCTTAAAAACACGCTTTTTGTTTTGACAGCGGGAATTAATTTTAAATTAATTTCTGCCACTTCTGTGTTTTGAATTTAGAAAAATGGATTCTATATTTGGAATCAGGATGTTCAAATTGTGTAAATAGGTAACTTTTATTTTTAGGCATTTTGAATAATTACTACGGTAAATATTTTATTTACCATGGTTAAGGGTAAATCCGGTAAATAAGGGTTAAAAATTAATATAATAATAATACTAAATTACCCTAAAACGTGTCTTAACCCTATTGGTTGATACATGGTCGACCATGGGCATCTTTGGGTCGATTTTGGGACCCCATGGATCCACTTGTAAGTGATAATGTCACTTTATTTTAATTAAGTCAAAATGAATACAAAAATGACACAAGCATATATCTTTTAGAAAAACAATTGTTACATAGGGTTATATAAGTTGGATTTTAGATTATAAATATTCATTAAAAAGATAAAAGGATTTCCTACATAATGATATTTTATTTATAATTTATAGACATTATATAATTTATTTTATTTATGACACAATGATGATGCAGTAATTACTATAATAGTGAAAAATTAAAATAATTGATATTATAAATACCCAAAAAAAATATAATTTGAAACTTTTAATGAATTAAACTAATTTTCTAGGATAATATGATATATTAGGATTGATTTAATTTACTTTTTTCGAAGTAATAAATCTGTTATGAGTTTCACAAAAATCAACTATTGAATAGTGTCAAAATTGACATAAAAGAGTTCTTAAAACAAATATTATATTATTAATTGATATTAAATTCCTAAAAATCTAAGGTTCGCCCAAGAGACTTATATCATGATAGGTTCATCATTAATGTACCACTTCGGGGTCTCTTGGATGTATATAGTAAGTTTATTAACCATATTATATAAAAATACAAAGAGACATTGTAAAAGTGAAACTAATTAACTTCGAGTTAATACTTAAAGATAAGGTTAATATAAGTACCCAAACCTGTCTAAATTCTATTGGTTGAGTGGTTTTCGACCTATCCCCACCTTAAACTTTGAATAATAAGCTTTGGAGCCATTAGAAACCGAATATGAATTTATTATAAATTAATATTTCTAGCTTTTCAAAGGTGCCCCTCACCCCTCTTATAAAAGGGCACTCCTCCTTCTCATTTCTTCACACCTTCAAAGCCTTTTGGTTCGGACAAACTCTGCAAAAATACTCTCCCAACATCCCTCACTACAACCTAGAGGCCTTAGTTTGATCAGAAAGCCAACCTAAGGAGCCCTTTTGATGAAATCAAAAGGAAGAACCCGAAGAAGAGGTAATGATTTCACCACCCTTCTCCAAGTTCATTTCTTCTTCCACTTCTTCTTCCTTTGTTCTTACCATTCTAAAATAATAACACCAGTATCTCACATATACTGTGATGTTATTATAAATATGGTACAACCATATTCAGTATTCTATCCACCCTTTGAATAACATGTCACCATACGTGCGTACGTACGGATTACCGTCTCCACGTCGTGGTGTAATTGTTATTCAATATAATATTATTTGGATGGGTATAATAATGATGTGTAACTAATGTAAATAATAAATATAACATGTTAATGATTCTGTATATATGATATACCATCCATTTATATATTATTTTAATATCAAAAGAATGATATTGTCGCTCGTGCGTACGTACGGACTACCGTCTCCACGAACGCGATGAGATTCATTATCCATCATATCCATTCAAGTATAATTATCATTTGATGATTTAAAAATGATTTTTAAAGACTAGATATCATTCTGGATATGAATAAGATACAACAACCATGGCTTATGTAACAAAACATATAAAAGAAAATGAGTAAGTTAACTCCCGAAACGACGATAATTCTAAGATATTATTAACAAATCAAGGTTAAAAGATCATATATGATATCATATTAATATATATGATTCTTGTATAATTTAATAACAACTATTTAACCATTATACAGGAGGCTAACCTACCCCAACCAAGGAAAAGTACAAGGTAAGGGGTTTTCATCTCACTCCTTATTTCCGTGAGATTCATGCCATATTTCCACCATCACCTTTTGTGTGGTGTATGTACTGCCCATAATTATATTCTTTGTGTAATACACTCTAATTTATATGTATTTACATATTAATTGTATGATACCTCTTTTATGGGTTGTATGTTTCATAATTTACCAAATTGGTAAGGGTTTACCTTACAATCTCTTCATTATCCGAGGTTGTTTATACGTAATAATCTACTGGGATCTCTTTATCATCCACATCCATGTTTCTTAAAAATGTATTTCAAAACATTTTTAATATTTACTAGAATATGAGTTAAAGTCATTTATACCCTTTTTGACTTTTATAAGTGGTTTATAAAGGAATCTTTCGGTCGTTTTCAAAACAAGGTCCTTTTTAACATTTTCGACAGAATTTAGGTAAGAATGTTTTTTTTACTTATACGGCGAGTGCGGCTATTTTCCGCCGTTATAAAATCTTCAAAGCTTCCCTTACAAGCTTATAAGAATATTTTCAAAGAAAAGGTTTTCTTTTATAATTATTTGATTTTTAAATGATTTCAAAAGAGAGATATTTCTCTCAAATATATGAAAATCCAGTGCAAATGTATACGTATTTAACGCAAGCTTAAAAATGTTTTCAGAAAACCTGACTCTCGAGTTTGGTAGACAGGAAGTGATTGGGAGTGGACCCATCATGGCCTATAATTAATCGAGAAGTCTCAGAATTAGTTATTTTGTTTTCAGAAGCTTGCATATTGTTTTCATAAAAACACTGGAGTATATTTTATCAATTTTAAACATAAGTATCTTCTAAAAAAATTGCATCGGTAGGTCTCATGAGACAAACTAGTGTCTTGGCACAAGGCCTTGACAAAATCTTATTTGTAGTCTTGGCACGAGGCCTTGGCTATGTGGTTATGATAGTCTGGCATTATGCATTCCAACATTATGAAAGTGGTTATTGTTTTTTGCATGTGATTATTCGATTAGTAGAATATCCATGTGAATAAGTAAATGGCATTATTTCATTTTATTTATGCCATACCATGTTGAAAGTTCATATTTAAAAGGCTTTTGTTTTAGTTATATATTGCCTTAAATTTTTATTCTTATTTATGAAAGTTTCCGCTATATTGTTATACTTACTGGGCATTTGAGCTCACCCCTTTTCTATGTTTTATTTTTCCCAGGATGTGAAGAAGTAAGTTATGAATGACCTGCAGGGATTTTATGAGGGGTTAATAGTGTGGATTGTGGAAACATTATGTTGTTGTAGTAGTTTTTCATTTTATGATGTAATGTAAAACTTATGAATATATCTAGTGTTTCCAAGGCTACTAAACCAATCGGTCATTCGAGATTTGATCTTTCTTGTGATCATGCCAATGTTATGTAATAATGCACCGACTCTGGGTAGCTGGGGTCGGGGCGTTACAATTCATGTAGTTATCTAGTTTTTTTCAATTTATGTTTTTTATTTACTTCCATAAATACTATCTTACATGATTTATTTTCCATTTAAATCTCATTGAGTTAAAATAAGAGATAATTATCAATGAAAAGAGACAATCAATATTTCAGAAAAATAATTATATCATATGAAGATGAGTATTTTACACACTATTTTTATAACATTATCTATAAATAATGAACAAAACTATTTATACACATAACTCTTAAAAATAAGATTTAATTTAAATATAATGATTGATATGTGTGTGGCATTCAGTGATGCGAAACTCCTATGAACTAACTTTCTATACTGACTAGAGATTCATTAAATAGTTAGATATTATATTTTTGATACATTTGATAATAAAAATATTCAATTTTAGTTGATTATTGTTTTAGATAATTACATATTTTTCATGAATTCATTGAGATAAAAAACTACATGTTGAGAAAAAAAAATTAAGTAGGATTTTTTTGTCAATATTCAACTAATAAGTAAGTAAGATAATATATAATCCATGTTTATATTTTAATGAACATGTTGAAAATGATTTCAATAATTTTGATTTCAATATAACAACTGTGTGTGCAATTAATATATATATATATATATATATATATATTAATTTAAAAAGAGGGAAAGAGTTAAAAAGTAATAAATTCACAAACAAAAGGTATTTGAAAATATATCTACACCTTGAATATTAAAATTATCCTTGGGGTTTTAAAATAAATATCTCAATTTAATTAAAATAGTTCTATGAATTAAGATATATATTACCCCTCCCATTTATTCATTAATAGTAACAAAAAACATAGGGGGAAACAAGTCGTAAGAATAATGGTTTTGATGGGGTTGACACCAATGTGTGTGTGATTAAAAATAAATAAATAACAAGAGTTTGGTGGTTGATTATAGAATCAATTAAGGTAGAAAAATAAAATGTAACCTACACATTCAGATAAAGAAGAATTAATTTCTCATATCTAGTTGTATGTATAAATGGAGTAATCAGAATGGTTATACTTTTTAATTCAATAATATATTTTGGAGAAAAGTGTTCAAAACATATAACAAATGTCAATGGAATAATTAAAAAACCTCTCAATATTTTCTATTTTTTAACTATGGTTCTAATTGTAAACTTTTTTGAATTATTCCTTATCACAGTTAAAGAAATAACTCTATGAAAAATTGTTATTTATATATGGGGGTTAATAAATTAATTTTTTAGTGTGATTATTCATAATATTATTTTATTTATTTTTGGCTATTAATTTGGAAAATACCAATAAATCTCATTTTTCTACTTATCATGATGTAGAATATGTAATATTATATGGAATTTTTTTTATTTTTCATTATAGATTTTTTTTACTTTATGGAATTGAATAATTTATATATTAATTGAAAAAACATGTTCATTTTGGGATTTTATTGAATAACCATAATAATATTTATTTCATTTTATAAATATCATTTTAGGTAATATTATATATATATTAATATGTTTATATATATATATACAGTAATTATGATACATTTAAATTTAAATATACATTTACTCATTATCATTACATTTAAAATTAATTATATATATAAACCCATTTTTTAAATTTAAGCTACCGTTATTTAGTAAGCATGCATACATAGATTAATATATAATTATGAAAAAAAAATCATAAATATATGACCAAATACAAAAACTTATATCCGTATATATTTTCATGATAAGAAATATCTATGTTCTCGAAATTTTTAATTAAACATTTATACATATTTTCAACATAGAAATATTTTTATGTAAATTTTTATTCAAACTAATATTCAATTTTTTTCTGTTATTTTACATTTTTATTATTTTCCTTTATTTTTCTCTCCCTATCTCTCTAATTTGGCATCCATATATCATCGGAGGAGAAGATAGATATAATTTAAAAATATCACATCTTTGCTATGAAATACTATCAATGTAATAGAAAATTAGTAGTGAATTGGTTACTATATTTTCATCAACATATTCTCTATAGTAAATTAATGTATTAGTAGTTGAAGAAGAAGGTAGAAGTAATGGAATGAAAACCTAACACTACTTCTTATATGGTTATTTTTAAGTATAGGCCCTTACCAAATAGTTTTTATAATCATCGATAAAAGTAATATTCTAAGATCAGTAAAATAAAACAATGATAAAATTTGACATTAACTAGTGATTATTTTAGGGATGATAAAATGTATACCTCTATTCACATTTTCTTTAGTTGTGATAAATGTTAAATTTATTTTTTCATGTATTATTGTCGATAATTTATTTTTTTATTTTTTTATTGTGATATACATATATATATATATATATCTATTTGAATGAAAAAATTTCTATATTGTGTTTAAATGAATTAATTAATTAATAATTTTTTTGAAATATTAATATAATATTACTTTTATATATGTTTTGTTATATATATTTATATATTATATATATATTACAAAATATTAGATTTGTATATACATAAATTAGTATAAAATTAAAATTATATGTATTTTATATAGTTGGATATACACATGTATGTACTATGTTCACCTAGACACACAAGTACACACGTTCATCATACATGAATGCTTACAGGAAGGAAAATTTATATGTGAATAAATAAAATCATATACATAAATTAGAATTTGAACAAAATGAAATGCTCAAATTATAAAATGAATTTACAAAATAAACTAATATTTTGGATTTTAGTAATTTTATAATGATATATAATATTTATTATTATATGAATTAAATTATTAATTAATATAAATAATTAAGTAATTATAAAATAATATTTATTTTATATATAATTTAATAGGTACACACAATTATTTACGAATAAAATTTTTCATTTACTTAATTAAAAATGTATCATAAAAAAATATTTGTTAAATTATATAAATAACAATATTTTTATTTATAATTAATAACTTATTTCTTTTTTTTAAAAAATTATAAAATTTGTTCATTTTTCATTCATAATGATTTATCAATATATTTTCAATTTTAAACCTTTTTAAATATATTTATTAAAATTATTACATTTAATTTTAATGTCAAAAAATAAATAATATATCATGGAAAACCTTTAATAATTTATATTTATAAATAGGTTAATTAAAAAAAAAAATATATATATATATAATATATATATACGCATTACTAAAATAACAACTGAGTATTAATATTATATAAAATTAAAATTATATAAATTTATTTGTCTAGAGCTATGATTAAAATTATATAAATTTATAAAATATTAATATTATATAAAATTAAAATTATATAAATTTATTTGTCTAGAGCTATGATTGAGTGGTACTCACCAAGTGATTCCACTTCAAGGAGACCCAAGTTTGAATCTTTCCAGAACCATGAAGAATATATGATCTGGTTAGTGATGTAGGTACTAATGAAAATAAATAGTGATGCAGGAATGTGGTGACATAAGAAGTGATCCTAATTCAATGTAGAGCCATTTGAACATCAAAAATAGTGTGTCTCTTGGGCTATGTATTGGGATTTCAAGTCAGTAAGTCTTCATGTCTTTTAATAAGTTTCCCCTAAATCAAGTAAAAATGGATTTTTTTAATAAGAGGGGATTTAACTGAGACTGTTTTAGTTATTATATTGATCTATAATTAGAGAGGCTGATGTGTGGGTGGGAGACCCAACCCACACCTACATACATTATTATAAAATGTAATGTGTAAGTACATGTGGATAAAATGTTAAAAAAAGAGTACCAAGGGCATCATAAAAAACATGAAAACCATGATAGTAGAGAACACAAGCATGTATCCATCTTCTATCATCTTGTGGAATGATATCATCTCCCACCTCTGCCTCTTGTATGACAACCCATCCTTTAGACTTTGGGTTTCTTCCATGTAATGTAATAGTTTTCATGATATCCAGTTATATCATACACTATCATGGGATCCTCAAAACAAGAAGGATCTTGTTCACCATCCTAACCTAAAACCTCCTTTAGGACATAGATTCTCCTTTCATTGACATTATTAGTGCACATTCAATGATTATTTCTGAACTATTCATGGAAAACCACCATGATATATGATGTATTTATTGTTTCCAAAAGACTAAGTGTGTGCCCCATACTATCATATGTACCTAGAAAAAGGATTCCATTGTCTCGGTTATATCAATTTTTGGATGAGTGACTTGACCACACTCTATAGAGGCAACAACATACAATACATATATTTTGATGTTAATTATAGAAATAGGTTCCTCAACAAGTTTGTATTCTTCCTTAGTTAATTCAGACCTATAATATATCTTGTTGACAAATCCCATAAGCATATAAATACATGGAATGTTTTATTCAATCAGAAATTCAGACTGATGAATGAGACCCTTATACATTGATGCGTGACTAATAGATTTCTCAAAGTTTGAAAATGACATATTTTTTTTCTATTGGAGACTTCAAAATATCCATGGTTTTTTAAGGCATCATGAACATTCTATTAGGGAAGGGGTATTGGGTGTTAATTTTTTCATTTTTGTGGTGAATGATAGCCTACCCCTCAATAGATTTTTTGAATTACTATTACTAGACCTCATGAAGAGATCCTAAAGAAGATGCTGTATATTATAGTCATCATCATCTACATATTTCTAGCACAACTAGTCTTTATAGGTATCTTGTGAGTGTGAAAAGACATGATCATATTGATGATGAACACTGACCTCCCCCAAAATTTGATCTTCGGATATCATATCACAGGCTAAGAAGATTGTTTTAACTTATTATTTCTTATACAGGACAACATAATTTTCATTATCAAGTGGATTGAAATTAAAAGTTCCAATAAGATTCCCAACCCCCATACAATATGTATATCTAACAACTTTTAATGTATAATAATGAAAACAATAGAGTATGAACAAAAAATTACATCACTAGGCTGATCAGGATCAGACCGAGAGTGTCCATCCAACTTGAGTTTAAACAAACTTGGGTTAATTTGGTGGTTAATATTTTTATTGTTAGAGAAACATAGATTCCTATAGAATTTATAAATAGTATTTCCAATTCATTTTCACTTCAAGAATAATTCCATAATTTTCTCAAACATAAATGAAACCTCAAGATTGTAAAAGGGTATCAACATGAAAAAATTATGAATATACGGAAGAGGCTATGTTTGGAAGGATCTATGGGTTCCATAAGAACCATCATAGACCACAAATTCATGTCCTTGTTTAGGTAATTGATTTATTGGAATATAGTGGGAACATTAATGGCACTCACGCCTATATGCTCTGAAATCATGGCTTAAAAGAAACAATGGAGAAGCCCAATTCTTTGTCCTTAAATTCATGGGGCATGAAAATGATATGAAAAACATCACATACCAATTATGGTGATGCACCATCCTCCAAATCCCTAAATATGAGTTAATATCTTCTAAAAGCATTCATGATTCCACAAGTTCTTTTTCTATGAGTTATGTATAGATTTTACTGTAATTTTAAATATTTATAGATCTATATAACAAGTAGAATTTTTAAATATGATAAAATATATTTAAATAAAATTATATACATATTCAAAATTAATCATTTATTATAAATAATTGGTACATAAATGTAATTTTTAAATTTTATTTATTTATATACACATGTATATATAGTAAAAAATATTTACACATTTATATAATTAATATTATTTCGTTATTGATATTATCTACATGAAAAAAGAATTATTAATTAATATGTTTTGGTATATAAATAATAATATATTAAACCTTTCATTGATATCTTATTTTTATATATTTGGTATTTATTTTTTATGTATATATATAATTAATATTGAATATAAATATTATTTATATAATTAATGATATATTTTAAGAAAAATATTCATTTATATAAAAAGTTATATGTTTATTTATAATTAATAATTTTTAAATGTAGTTAATAATTAAATAATTTTTTATATACAATTAATAAAATATATAGATATATAAAAATAATTTCTAACAATATTATATCGATATATTAGAAATTAAAAATATATTTAAATATATAAATTAAAATTATTACATTTTAATGTATACTCATATAATTAATAACAATCATATTTTTATATTTTTTGTATTGTAAATAAAAATTATTTTACTAATAAATATGTAAAATATGAGTATTTTCTTATACCAAGAATACTTTCTTTGGAGATCATGCCACACATGCCTCCTGATCCCATTTCCAAATTTTATAATTTTAGGTCAGAAATGGGGATAGCATCTGCTTCTCAGTTGGAGGAACCATCTAATATGGGCATAATTATTAGATCACCTCTGTATATTTCGAAGGTCATTGAATATCGAGAGTTTATTTTGCTGGAGATGTGTTCTCGATGCTCTTCCTTTAAAGAGGATCCACCTAGTGGTCTGATGGATCCTTCAATTTAGTTATAAGAAACTACATCTATTTCTATAGATGGAAGTATACTGTTTCCCCAGTTGGATAAAGAGTTATCTAAGGTGGCGGTGTTTCATAGGAGGAACATTGCATCTATGTATGGTATTCATAAACCGGTGATATAGTTTTTTTGCACGAAAGGTTAATATAGAGTGGGTATTATCATCTCTGGAAGGGGTTCACACTCTAGATGGAAGGTATATGTCAATCTCCCTTCAGTTAAATGTGGATTTTGGTCATGCATGGTCCTGGGGTTTGTGAGTCTTTTAGCATTCCATGTTTAGTGAGATATTTAACATATAAGGGGGTATTTCAATCAAGAATCTGTATTTTGGGAAACTATTTCCAAAATTGTTGATGAAAAATGGTATAACCTCATATCATGCTCTTCCAAAAAACATCCAACAAGATAACAATATCGTCTAGTGACATCCAATCTATCTTTAAATAAATGGTGTTACTTAATGAAAATTATTTTGATGATATTATAGAAAATCATATCCAAACTATCCTTTTAAAAGTATGTAGTACTCGACATCCATTCCAGGTTTTCTATATGGGATTAAGAAATCACGTTTCTAATATTTTAAGGGATAATATGTTATTTATAATAACACATTAATGATAATAAATTATAAATCACAATTGTTTTTAATAAGAATTTGATATTTAAAAATTTAATAAATAGTAACTTATAAAGTTATAGAATGATTACTAAAAATATCATTAATGTATACAAAACTATAATTAATTATAATAAAACTTTTAAAATTATGTGATTAATAATTAGATTAATACTAAATATCAATAATGAAATGAATAAAAATAATGATGGTGATGATACTATAAATAATAATACTACTATTTATAATTATTTCCATTATTAAATAAAATATTTATTAATATACCTTCAGAAAAATAATGTATAAAAAATTATTTTATATTAATTGTGAATTCAAAAATTATTACATTATTATATTCAATAAATTTAGAATTATTATTTGTTATAAATAATTAATAATAATGTATTAATAACTAACATAATCAATAAAATGATGAATGAATTAGTAATTAAATTAATAATATAGTTATTAGAATAGTTAATAATTTATATATTTAATTTCTACATAATAATAAATAAATAAAATTAAAAAATCCATCATAATTTTAATATTAATGAAAATAAATACATAAATAAATATATTAGTTACAAATTTATTCAATTTTAATTTTCTAAATATTGTAAATATTAAATTATATTATTAATAATTTTTAATAATATAGTTAACAATATTTATTAATAATAATAATAATAAAATTAATAATAATAAATAATATTTTTAATTAATTATATAATAGTTGATAGTAGTTATGGTCATAAATTTTTTGAAGTGTAATCTTTATGTTTTTCAATACTAAATTTTGTGTTATGTAATTTTTATTGTTTATTATATTTATGTAATTATTTTTATTTCCATTATTTTTTATAAGTCCAGTTAGTGTGTACAATTCTATTTATATTACATTTATAATTTATTCTTTATGCACTATTATAGACACTCACTTGAAATATAATAATGATTCAAGTGTGTCATTTTTAATATCTGTAAACTATAAAGTATACTGAAAATCTAAATGAAATTTAAAATAGTAAATTTAAATATAAAAATTAATTGAATATAGAAATGATTTTTAAAAAATAATTCATGAAAAATAATTTTCATTGAAAAAAATATTCTACATTGAAAACATAAAAATTGGGTATAATATTTTTACATATAACATTATTTTTTCAGATTTATATCTGTTATTTTTTGAGAATTCCCTATATTATAAATTAGTTATTTATTGTATTTTATGATAATTTATGTGCATAATTTTTTATATTGTAATTATTGGTTTTTTAATAAATATTGTATGTTCGATGTATATTAATTTTATTATATTATATTAAGGAAATTCTTTTTATTTTCAACTATTTTATATTTTTATCTATGATTTATTTTTTATTTTGAGGATTGTGTCCCCGGAAATCTAGACCTACTATCATTTTATTTTTAACCACTAGGGAATAGTCATTGATATTAATTTGTACAAGGATGAATACATCGATCCAACCTAGGACTGCATCAAACCGTCATGGATATTGGAACATGTTTATGAATCGAGTGAGGCTCAGTTGCTTTCTAATGCCATACAGGGTCCAAAAAGTGTTGAATCTGAATCTATCAAGGAATCCTGATGTTCAAAGGACAAATGAGTATCTGAAAAATCATGTTTCATGGCCCACTACAAGGGATATATTCTTTTTTGCCATCGTAATGATTTGATGCAAGCACACAACCAAATCTAAAATAATGGATCTCTATAATATGTTTAGGAATAACCATAATTATTTTATGATCAGATTCATGAATTAAAACATTCCATAATCATCCAGATTCCCCCATTCATGAGAAGTAATTCCTAAAATCTTGAAAGCATAATTAAATAACTATCACAAGTTTTGGATTATAAAAACTAGCGTATCATGTCCATTATTATGGTATTATTTAACCTTTAATTTCCCCTTCAAGAACTTAAGAAAAGGGAATGGTGTTATGGATTTATTAACATCATACCAATGGTCCAAATTATTTCATTATTTGGACTATTGGGTTTATCCATCGTAGATGAGGAATAATGTCACTCAATCATGGACTCAAATAATAGGTTCAAACTGGTTGTTTTGGAACGCAAAAATCCTATGAGATATCATCTCATCTTTGGGTACTCCCATAAATATTAATAAAATAAATTAAATGGCCAAATAAAGACATTATTCTCATGTTCTATTTTCACTTGATAAAAAATGAACATTTATTGAAACAATGTTCTTGGTTGCTGGTGACTTTAATATTGAGTTAGGAATTGAATATGAGTATATTACATTGTTTTTTTTCAACATCATGTCAATTGGGAAGGATGGAGGGTAGGGTCATATGGGTTTGAGGTGTTCATACAATATGAATCATAGACATTGGGAAAAAGAATACAAACTCAAAATGAATGTTTTTTTTATAAAAATGATATACTGTGTGTGTTTATGGGAAAGAAGGTTGTGTTAGGGATATATTATGGTGTACAAATTATTCTTATAATCTTGGAAGTGTTAATTGTTCATTTATAGATGTTATTTCTTCCCTTATGGATATAGAGATACCAAATTTTCTTTGAATGAGTATATAAACTGTGCTTTTTTTACATTATGAATACATATTTTTAATGATAAACAACATAATTATATTACATTACCTTGTTGAAAAGGTTAATGTGTTGGGAAAATTAGGTCCATAGATAAATTTTTCAAAATAAAACAATTTCTGAATTAATTTATTATAGATTCTTAATAGCCCTCATATTCTTCTTATTTCAAGAAATCACTTGGTTATAGACATCAATGAAAGGGGTGAGATAAATTACCAGTAAGAAGATACATAAAACCATGAAATAATATAACATGTGGCGAGCATAATCATAACATCATCATTTTCATAATCATGATAGGAAGTATTATATAAAGTCATGGAATTTTAAAGTGCATAAAAATAAAACATCATGTATTAGTGGTCAACTACCACACAATTATGAAAAAAACTAGAATCATGTTCATTCATATTTAACTTTCATCATGAAATAAATAACATTATCCAATGCATTAGATCATTATATAATTCTGGCCACGCCTGTTAGATCATAAAATTTACATTGTGGTATATAATTTAGGGTGCACCCATCACATCATAACATTCATATTATCATGCATGCCACATAGAACATATATCAATCGTGAAAATAAAATAAACCATGGAAATTAATGGGTTTTATTTCATAAAGCATACATTAAAAGTAATTGTGTTCCCAAATGAAAAAGGAATCAGCCTAGATGATATAATAATCATCAACCTTGACTAAAAAAGATATAATCTTGAGAAGTAAATATTGTGTTTTATAAACGAAGAGTTATTTTTGAAAACATTGGGTTTCACATAATATAAAATTTAAAACATGTATACCCTAGAAAAGAAAATTTTATGATGAAGAATGTATATTTTTGGATTATCTATATTGAAAATGACGTGAAATAGGTAATACATAATAAAAGAGAGTTGGGTTCGAGAATTCCCCTTATAATGGGTCCAAATGATTTCTTCACATTAATATCAATATAACAACAATAGATTCATTAATTAAAAATACATATACTTTTATAGATGAATATTATTAATTATAGTTTTATGAATTTAATTTATAGTCTTTTGGATTCCTTATAAAGTTTAATTTCATCATCCTAGATTATTTATTTTCATGGTTTCCATGGCTGGTTATGCTGTATAAATGAATAGAAGTAGATGTAAAATGTGGATAAATGTCTAAAACTTTTATTATATGTTATTAATTATATTACATAAGTTTAAATCATGTTATAAATAATTTTTTAATATTTCGTGATGATAAATCATTAGGTAGAATTTACTGATGAACATTTAAGGATTATTTTGGTTGGTTTTCGTTTAGAATGAATTCATTTTGTTTTATCATTTACTATTTTCTGTATAAGATAGTTATAAAACATAAAATGGTCATGAAATATATATTAAATTATTTGTAAACAATTATAATTTTTTTATTAAAATCTTTTAATATGTTAAATAAAAATGAAAGTGCATCACCCATGATGTTAGTAAATTGACACATCAGTAGTTATAATTTCATTTTTTGAATAAAAGAGAAAGAGGGAAGACATTATGGGTAGATATTCCATTTATATGATAGAATTAAATTTTATAAAACAATATGTATTTATGAACTCATTTGGATAAGATAATTCATGTATAAGATAAGAAATGAATGAAATTGAAAAGAAATTAAATAAAAAATGATGTGGATTTTACATCTTAAATCTATCCTCCTTAAGAACCTCCATAGTGAACAGATTTTGGACTTTTGATGATATCAAGAGCACATGGATGTGGGATAGGGGATTGGGGATAGTTTTTCACATAATATGTAAAAGGATGAAATCTTGAGAGGTAGGAGGAGATGTGGGGGTTAGGGGTGAACTATATAATGGAGGACAATGGTGTTTTCTCATTACTATATTCATTAGATTATTATTTTGAATCAAGACTATGAATAGTTGGAGAATTATCTCAAAATATATTAAAATAATTAAGGATGGTTTTATATTATGGTTCATACATCATCGTTACAAAAAACATGATGCAAAAATAAATGTATTTAGAATTGTTCAAAAATTATTATATTTTTCTATTCATAAAAAATTTCTGTGTTTCAGAAATATCCTAAAAATTTATTGTAACTATTTTTTGATGTTTATATTTCAAAAATGAACTCCATTTTATGAAAACTACTTTTAATATATGAATAATATTATTTTTAATTGAAATCATCATTTTTATAAAAAATAAAGATTTTAAAATTATAGCAGAATTGATAAAACATTGAAAAATAACATAAGGTCTCATAAAATTATATTAAAATCATAATATATCTATCTATTAATTAATGTATAATTTTTTTAAAATAAATTTTCTTTTATATTATTAATGTAATATTAATAATTTCATTAAATATTTATGGCTTACAAAAATGCCAACACTTTATTAATAATTTCTAATACATTTATTTACTAATACTATGATATAATTATACCATATATTCATTTATGAGATTCCAGAATTTTATTTATAGTTTTGTGGGTGAGGATACTATTACTTTGGTTTGTTAAAAATTACCAAAGGTCATATTACAATTCATAAAGTTAAGTTACTATTTCATCAGTATTGGTTCTTTAACTTTTAAAAATACTTTTTATTTCATTAATGATTTATTTATAATGATTTTATTATTGTTTATAGGTAACATTATGTGATTTATACTATATGAGGTTACTATAAAAAGCTATTAATTCAATTACTAAATGTTTTTGTCATTAAATTATTCCCCCCTTTTGGAATTTCTCCCTCAATCTTTTGATTTAAATTAACTAGTGAGGGTACTTATCCTTTACCATCACCTTTGTTTCCTATGTTTCTTCTTCATAGTTATGGTTCTTTTGTAACACACTAAAAAGGTAAGATATCTTGTTGCGAAGAACTTTGTCTCTTAAGTCCAAAATCATTACCGAATGATCCACATAAAAGATATCATCTTTCAACAATACCACCTTTGAGTTCATAAAATGTGAGGGATCTAGTATAAACTATCTAAAGAGTGATAGATGGAACACATCAATAACATGATCCATATTCGGTGGAAGTGTATGTATATAGGAAACGTCTCCAATGTGATCAAGTATCTCAAAAGGTCCAATGTACATTGATTTTAACTACCCTTTCTTTCCAAACAATATGTCACTCTTCTATGGTGATGTTTAAAAGAATACTTTATATGTAGTATTGATCTTCAAGTCCCTTCAACGGTTTTGAGTATAGCTATTTTTCCAACTTTTTGTAGCATTCACATGACGCTAGATGGATTAAAAAGTTTCCAGCATCTCTTGCACACGATTAGGTCAACATAGCTTTCTTTTTCCATCTTCTTCCCAAATAGTTGGAGTTCTACATAGATTTCTATACATATCTTCAAATGAAGACATCTTATTACTCGTGTGGAAGATGTTGTCTTATAAGAGATCAAAAAATTTGTGATGATGATCCCATATAAATTTTAATTATAAAGAGGATGATCTTAACATATCTCCATGTGTCCCAATAGTCCTTTTAGATTGGATATCAGTTTGGGGTGATATGTCATGTGGAATTTTAATTCATTACTCAAATAATGTTAATGACTCCTCCAAAATTTATATTTTTACCCGAGATCATGATTAGAGAAAATCAAGAGTGGAACTCCATGCTGTCTCAGAAAATCATTCACATATGTATTAGAATTTTTTTCAAGTGAGATATATTCTTGAATAGTGATAACGTTGGAAGCCATTATGAGTTGGTCCCCCACAACCGATAACACATTATTTCAACTGGATGTCTTTGAGATACTTGTATAAATTTATATAGTGATATTCTATAACTTAAAAATGGGTAAATAAAATTATTTCATCATCCCTTTGGAAATTTTTTGCTCGAATTTAACATGTTGACATATCATTCTCCTTGACATATACTCAGTAGTATCTTTTTTCAAGTTTTCCCGCCATAATATTTCTTGGGGATCATGGTACATCATGGTACCCCCAAGATGGATAGAAAAATTTGAGCTATGTGCCTTATAGAAAAGATATTTCTTTATCCCAGGTGATGAAGGAATAGATATCCTCTTTCTATAATGAATGAAATCATCATCATCAATATGAAACTATTGTATATTCCCCACCTTTAATATGTTAACCTTCTTTTGTAACTATGGATCATCCCATTGATCCTCATTAATCTTCTCTTGGATATATGTTATGTAAATAATTTTGGAAAGGTAGGATTTATTCCCTAACATTATGATTTCCTAATCCATCCATTTCATGATAATGAATATAGGGTCTTTCCCAAAATGAAAACTAGTTAAAGTTGTATGTTATTTTATAATAAGAGCCTCATCTACCATATTTTACTTACCATGCTGATTTTGAATAGGGTATTCATAGTATATTATTTTTTCTAAACATATAATTTGATGAATGTTGATATATTTATTTGAAAATATATATTTAGGGTCTTTTGATCTGTATATATGTCACAGTTCTCTATATTGAGGTAGTTCCACAAGATTTTCATGGAAAAACAATCACAGTTTCTAGCTCCAAATAATGAGTTGGGAAGTTCTGCTCATGGATCATAAACTATCATGAGGCATATACTATCTAATTAACATTTTACCCGGATACACAACCCAAGAGATTCTTGGAGGAATTACTATATATCAAAAAACATTCTCTATTTTTTGGTAAGGTTAGTACATGTGCAGTGATCAACCTATTCCTTATTCCAATGAATATTTCATCATATTCTTCTATATAGACTATATTTAATAATTTATTTATTATGTTTTTTAACATGCTTGAAAATCCTGATAAATTTCTCACAAAACAACGGTAGTATCCCACTAATCCAAAAATATGGATTTCCATGACAATAGAGGGTCTGAGTGATTCCTAAATTGCATTTACTTTTTAAGGGTCTATAGAAATTACCTCATTTGTGATCTCATGTACCAGTAATGAGAATTTCTGCATCCCAAAGTCTCATTTTCTGAACTCGGTGTAAAACTTCTCTTTCATTTATGTCACCAACCCAAGCCTTAGGTGTTCATCAAATGCCACTTTTCTCTTGGAGTTGGTGTGAATATCATTGAGAAACACTACCAAAAATTTGTTGAGGTAATCTCTAAAGAATGTATTAATGAAATAAATTATGATTACAGGGGAATTAGAATGTATGAAGGGAATCACTAGAAACTCATAGTGCCAATTCATTGTACATATGGCCAGATTTTGAATATAATCTGTCTTCGCCATTCTCTGATGATGTCTAGAAAAAATATAAACCATTGAGTAGTACTGAGATTATTGAAACTAATTGAACATGTCTTCAATCATTATAAAAGGAAACTTGTTTTTTAAGGTTATCTTGTCGAGTTCCTGATAATCAATACACAACTACATTGATCCATCATTCTTCTTGACCAATAGCACTAACACACCCTAAGGTGATGAACATGGGCGTATGAAACATTGTCCAAATTCTCTTATTGTTGTTTCTTTAACACATCCAGTTTGATAGAATCCATTCTATAGGGACACATTGAGATATGAGTAGCTCTGGTTATGAGTTTAATTGCGAAATATACCTCAAGATATAGGAGATGACTGCATAACCCATCAAGAAATACATCATTGTATTCAATCATGATGGGAATTTCCCACGGGTTGATAACATCCTTTGACTTGTCGATTTGAGTGAGGAGTTATTGATCATAGTAAATCAACACCCACACCATAAAGTGATTTTCCAAATGAGATTCATGATCTTCTATTCATTTGTAGAGGTACATGGGATGATTCAAAAAATGAAAAGATATTTCTTTTTTTCTGACAATTAATATGTTCATAATATAATGAGTGTCAATCCATCCTCAGTATAGAACAAGGGCTATATATTGAGATTTTCTCGAATAATATTCCCACATACACTAATAGTACAAGACTCTAACAATTGGGTTTCAATTATTTCACCACTTACTGTTTTTATAGATATCATTACTTCAGGTTTTTTGGAGATTTTATTCAATATTTCTACTAAACCTTCCTGATATAAAGGAATGAATAGAATCAGAATAAAATTCGACATTTCTAAATCTTGAGGGATTAAGAAGTGTAACTTATATGTATTTTTTATTATTCTACATCAGAAGTAGTGATGGAATAAGCCAAGTCATGATCTTTTGTATTTTTTGGTTGCTAATGCGGACTACCCTCAAGGATTCGAGGTTTAGTGCAGTGTCTTGTATAGTTACATTTCTCCACACAACATTAGTATTTGACCATTTGGGGTTCTCTCTTGTCCACTATCACATTATCCATCTTCCTTATGTACTTTCAACATTCATGAGTTTGGTGGTCGTGTATCCCATAGTATTATCATTTCCCCATCCCTTTGATAATATATCCGAGATGGTTATTCAGGAATTTTTAACATTTTGGTGCTTGAATTCTATTTACACCTTTATCATATGATACTCTAGCTTGAAACTCCTTTTTTTATTTTCTTATCACCTTAACCATGGTACCATTATCAAAACTCCATCTCATCATTAAGATCAAATTGAAAAACATCATCATAACTTTAAAAGTCTTGAATTTCAAGATCCCTGAGCATATATGGTTGTAATCCACTAAAAACCTATCAAATTTTCTATAATTTTTATACCAAAGCCAAAATAATACCTTTCAGCATTGTAATTTTTTTTATAGGACACGATAGATACTACTTCCTTTTCCATCAGCTCAATGAATCATTTATCAATATTTTTTTAATAGATCAATCGAAATGATTACTAAGAAACAATATCTCAAAGTCTTCACACTCCATCTCTTAAATTTTGTCATTTGTATTGATGTTCTCATTAAAATACCAACATTGAGAGGCAGATCAATCTAGATGATACAAAAATACAGTCATGATATCTGTTCCAAAATAGTGAATAATAGAAAAGATCTTCCTCATTGAGTTGAAACACAATTTTATGATTACTGGATCAGAAAATCATCTAAATCTCTACATTCGTTGTTGTATAAAACAATCGATATCATGTATCTATCTCTTATGTTATGAAAAAACATCCACAATAATCTGGTTCTTGTTCATAAACTAGGATAACATAGCAATCATCACTATCAAATTTTTAACTCCACCTCCAAAATAATTAGGTATGTCCTTCGGGCAATCACTGCATTTTCCGTCACATGGGTGGATGGTCTGGTTTCTCCTAGTTCCCATCATTTCCTAAAATATAAAAGGTTAGAAAAAAACATAATTGAACAATTCATCAATATTTTATTCGTTAGTAAAATTAATCTAAAGAAATATCTAATGGGATCCATATGTTTATCATTTTCAAAAATAAATATTCTAGGTTGATTAAATATATTTGCACTGAAACCATGGGTTTTTACAATGGTTCTCAAATCCTAATTCATAAAATAAATAAATTGTTCTCTACTAACAACTATAGTGACGGTTATTTTTTTTACATTGTAAATATGGGATTTTAATAATAAAAACATAAAGGCATTATGTGACCACAAATTGAAGGTTTGGTACTCTGGGAAAGTTTGGAAAATAAATAACTTTAAAAAAATATTTAATTCTTTATTCTCTAGCTTCATAATGGACATCGTGTTCTCCTTAATACAATTAATCACCTGAGGATAAAGACCAAAAAAAGGGGTTGGATAAAAACTAAATTGGAGGGTAGATAATAACATGAAACAATTTAACATTGGGTGAGAATAATTGTAACATCATCATCTTAATCATGATTGGAATCATTATATAAACACATGTAGTGTGTTAATTCATAAAAATGAAGAAACATGTCTTAGTGGTTAACTAACACACATAGTTGTGAAAAAAACAAAAATTCTATTCATGAATATTTAAATGTTAACCTGAGATACAACAAATTACCCAATGCAATGGAGTTACATATAATTTGTGGAACACCCATCACATCATAACATTTACATTGCTCTATATCATTTTGGTTGTGCTAGTCACTTCAAAACTTTCACATTATAATTCCTTCCATATTGAATATATATCTATCCTAGACATAAAATAACACATGGAATGAAATTTGTTTCATTTGATAAATAAAACATTCATAAAAATTAGGTTTCTTAATGAATTATTGAATAACATACTTGATAAAATAATCATCATCCTAGATTAAAGAAGAAACAATCTCAAAAATTGAAAGTTGTGTTTTTTGAATAATGAGATCTTTTAGAAAACATTTTTTTTGTCATAAAATCATGTATAAAATAGGTATTATAAAAAAAGTAATATAATTATAAATTATTGATATTAAATTTATATCAATATGGAAAATAGGGTGAATGATGGAAACCATAAAGAAGGAGAGTTGGATTCGATAATTCCCTTACCCTTGTGTCAAAAAGATTCCTTCACATTAATATCCAAAATTATCACATTAGATTAATTAATTTAAAATAAATAACCTTTTGTTAATAAATTTGATTAATTATAATTTGATTATGTTTATTTATTATATTTTGTATGAGTTTTTGAATTTAATTCTATCATTTCGGGATAATTCATTTTCATGATTTTCATGATCTGCTCACTTGTATACAAGAATGGAAGTTTTTAAAAAATGTGGATAATTGTCGGAATTTTTTATTATTTTTTTAATCGTATTTTATAAATTTAAATTTTCTTATACATAATATTATATCATGATGATTAATAGTTATATAAAAGTTAATGATGGTTGTTTTAGTTCAATTTGTTCGAGTTTTTTATAAAAAAAATAATTTTTTTTTATCATTTAGTATTATATTTATAAGTTAGATGCATAAAAAAATAGTGTTTTAATATACACTTTAAAATATTTTTCAACCATTAAAATGGTTTTATTAACATTATTAATTTTTTTAAAGGAAAAATAATGTGCATCGCCCACGATATGGTTAAATTGACACATCTAAGGCGATGATTTCATTTGTTTAAATAAAAGATATAGAGGGTGGATTTTTTTGTTGGGTATTACATTAACATGATAGTATAAAATTATATAAAATATCTTAGAGTTCTCATTTCATTTGGATAAAATAAAGTGAGGAGAAGATAAGAAAAAAAAAATGAAAACGAATTGAAATTTAAAGAAAAAGGATTGTGATCTTAGCTCTTAAATTGTCCATCCTTGGGAACCTCCTTAGGTAATTTTTATTCATATTTTAAGAAAAAAAGAGCTCATTGAAATTGTAAATTATCTTGGTGAGATATTTGTGAATACATTATACATGTTTCAAAGCATAGGGGTGTTGGTCGAAGAGGAGATGAGGGGTGTTACTTAGCGTAGTGGAGAGGGGAGTTTTCTCAGAATTATATAAATTAGATTATTATTTTAAATCAATAATATGAATAATTTTAGAATTATATCTTAATATATTAAAATAATTATTCTTTTCTCCAGATGTTTTTTATTATATCATCCTTACATAAACAATGAATCATTAATTAATGTATTTATTATTTTTCATAAATTTTTGTATTTCACTATTCATATAAAATGAAAGTATTTCAAAAAACCCAAAAAAATTTCCCAAACTATTTTTCAAAATTTTTTATTCAAAAATTTAATCCATTTTATGAAAATAATCTTCTAAATGTGATTAATTTAATTTTTTTACTTAAAATCGTCATTTTTTTTGGAAAATGCGGATTTTTAAATTATAACCAACTTTATAACACATTACAAATTAGTTGAGGTCCCATAAAATGATCATAAAAAACACTGACCTAAAAATATTAATTTATGAATACATTTAATGAAAATAATTTTTTTTAGTTATTAAATTAATCATAATAATGTAATTAAAAATTTTGGAATTTCAAAAATTCAAAGGCTTTACTAAATTCTTTTCGAAACATTTATTTACATATAAAATGATATAATTATACCATATATTAATTTATAAGATGTTTAAATTTTATTTATACATTTAAGGTTGATGTTACTAATCATTTGGCTGGTTTACTATTTATAACGGTTATATTACTATTCTTATGTTCAAGTTATTATTCCACCAGTATTGGTTTCTTAACATCTTAAAATAATTCTTATATCCATAATGATTTTTTTATAATGATTTTATTTTCATTAAATTATTTTATGTGATTTAGACTATATGAAATTGTAGTAATAAGGGATAAATTCCATTGATAATTGTTTGGGAAATTACCATGATAGTGTGTTAGGTGTAAGTGGTTGTATTGAAAACCTGGAAAGGACATGTGGCCTTATTGTACAGGGCACCCAAGGTGTGCCTCCAAAAGTTCATGAGACATCTTTGGTGAGAAATTATTTGGGTACCAAGTGTTTTTTGGGACCACCTTGTGTTGAACCAACTGATGGAGTGAAATAGTTCTATGGGTGGCCTCAATTAAACCACCCATTACATTGGGTATCTTAAACGATTGTATAATCTTTTTGGATAAGGAGGGATAAAAAATGCCTACTCTTTGGAAATAGTAATCAATTGAGAATCAATCTATGAAAGATTCACCATATTTTATACCTCTTTTAAAGAGATATGATAGCTATCTCTACGGTATCCCACATAATGTCCATGATGAACCAGCTATGTTGACCTAGGAAGATCCATTGTAGGATATTTCTATATAGGTAATAGGTGATTCCTCTATTGACTGATCTAAAAGAGGGAATGACGCAAGTGAGAAGGATTCCAATGATTTACTGACATATGGGTCTATAGGTAATACTTTTCTATAAATTATATATATATATATATTGAAGCATTATATTAATAATTATTCAATCTTCAAGTTCACGCACAAAATTCAGTCTCTGTCGACACTGCGGCGAATGACTCTAAAACATAGAAAGTATTGAAAAAGGATGTCACTGGAGGCTTTGAGCCTCTTGGTGAGGATGTTCATTCATTGATAATTGATTAGTAGTATGTTCTTTGGTAGAAACCTCAATGGTGGAAATGATTCAGTAATCTGAGAGGCTAAGGTGGGCCCCAATCAAGGTCTAGATGACATCAAAGAATATGAATTTTGTATGATTCTGTGTTTTAGTGTCATTGTTAGTGTATCTATATTATCTATGAACCAACAACTTTTATTGTCTTATAGATTCATTTTAATAATATTTTTCTATGACCATGTATTTAATCCCATTGTTCTCACTATTTGGGCTTGTTTTATTTGGATTGTATTTATATTTTATATTTTATATTCATTTAATGTTACCTACTTGGAATTTAAGAAGCATTGATATGTTTCTTGTGGGGAAATTGAAATATTTTTCAATATTAACTGTAATTAAAATGTAATTAAAACATAAAAGATATACTACAACACTTATAATATTTGAAAATTAAAATAATTTATAAAATTTAAAAAGTAAAAATTAATGTACTTAATAGGATCCTTTTCGATTTAAAACATAAAATATTCAATTTAATAAAATTATTAATTAAAATTATTAATATAATAATATCATTAATTATATACATAAATAACTATCATTTTAATAAAATAAGTTTTATAATTAAAAATTTATAATAATTATAATAAAAATTAATTTAATAATATGAATCATATTAATATTATATTAATACCATTGTAAAGTGTTAATTTTATGTTTTTAATCAATGTTACTTGTTTCTTGTAAATTAATTCTTTTTTAATTATGATTATCAAATTATTATAATTTCAACTATATTTATATGCTTATCCATCGTTTAATGTATTACTATGATTTTACTTAGATATTATATTTTATAACCATTCAGTTTGATCTACTTAAAACCAAATATTTTTGTCATATTTTAAGTATGTTATTTTGAATTCTTAGAAAACATACACTATATATACAATTAAAACAAATCAGAAAACATTTTCTCAACATATATAAAAAATTTAAAAAAACATAATCACAATGAAATAATATAAATACAATAATATATATGATAGAAATAATAATTATTTCGAAACATTACAAATAAATATTAATAAAAGAGGATAAATTTAAATTAAAAAAAATATGAATAATGATTTTATTTTAAATTAAATTCAATACATTCTTATAAGAGTTAAAAAAATTGAAATAAAAAAAATCAGAAGACTAATGAATAGAAAATATTATGAATCAATAATAATATATAAGACATAACAATTATAATATAAAATTAATTTACAATGAAAAATAACATAAATTTATTATTTATTAATGATGATGATAATAATAATAATAAATTATAATTTTTTATTTTTAATGTAATAATTAAAAATATTATGTTAATCATTAATAATTATTAATAATTATATGATTATTTACATCATTAGTAGTAATCATGGAATAATAATACATTATTAATAATCGTCATGCCTTTATAATCATGGATTTTTATCATGACATTATTTTCATGACATTATTATATTTGAATAATTTTTTTGAATTTATTATCTATTAATTATTGTTACTTTGTACTATGCATCATAAATTTATTATTAATAATTTTATTATGATGAATTTATTATCTATTATTTTTTGGATCATTGACATGTAGTTTATCACTTTATTTTTACGAATAATATCACTATGAATTTATTGTCTTAATATTATTATAATGACATTATTCTTGTGATCTTTTTATTATCATGACATTGTGTGCATTACTATAATATTCATGGGAATATACTTAAATATGTGTATTTTCTTGGTATATGAGTGCAGATCTAACCATCTTTAGTTAAGAATAATAATATTTCATTATTTATAAATATAATAGAAAAAATAGAATATCTAAAAAAACATTTATATTTAAAAATAATATTTTTGAATATTTTAATTATTATTATCTTATAATAGTATCATTATTATATTTTAATTACATTGTTATCATTGAACTACTCAACAACATCATATATTTATATTATAATTATTAGTTAGAGTATTAGTTGTAAATATTTATTCAGAAATATATAACTATTTATAAATTTATAATTATTTATGGTTGAAATTACATGTAATTACATTATTAAGTAATGATTAATTTGAAATAATGTGTTAGGATTATTTATTTGTTATCATTAATGTGTTGTTATTTAAAAAATACTATTCATTTATTACTGGAATGTAGGTCTTTTATCCCACATTAAAAATATTGAAAATATGTAAAGAGCCCCACCCATGTAAAATGGGGGATTATATGAGAATTTTTTTTATATTTTTAGAAAACCTGAATTTAATGTAATAAAAATAAAAATATATTTTATTACTATTTTATGTTTTATAATTATTTTTTTATAAGAATAATTCATTAAATTAAAATTAAAATATTCTGAAACAATTATAATGGAGGATGATTTCCTATATTTATATTTATCAAAAATCGTATTATTCAAAAAAGCATCAAGGAATGTGATTTCAGGAAAAAATAATTCGTTAAATAAAATATGAAGAAGTTCTATCCAAGGCAGTAGCCACCATTGTACTTCATTGTCTTAGTTCTTAATTTTTAGGTAGACCTTAGTCCTTCACTAGTTGATCGATCCATCTATATAAGCATTTTGGATCGGTCTCTTAAGACTATTCCCTTCCAGAATATATCTTCTTTTATTTGTATAGTATATTCCTTAGGTTGTATATCCATAATTGATGTGAAACCCAATTAGAGGATGTGAATTTGATGAATATTGTAAACGGAGATATTAATGACCTAAAGAGGAATTTTTGATTCTATTTTAATCAATATAAATATATATATATATATATGAAGTGTTATCTAGGATGCAAGATAGGATAAATTTAATGTTTCTCAAGGAAGAAAGGGAGGCACGTGAGATATAATGAGCCTTATGGTTTAAGTAGGTAGATAATAATACTATTTTTTTAAAATTTATACTAAAGATGGTTATATTATGTCGAGGCCCTACCATCAAATATAAGATGAATATTTCTTGTTGGACATAAATTTTCAGGGTGGGATAATAGTCTGACACAGTATATAACCTCTATATACCCATATCTTGATTCACATTTGAGTGGGAATAATATAAAAGACAATGTTTTGTGTAATTTTTCTATATGGATCCAAGATAAGTATAACAGTTTCATTAGTGACCTGCCTAAAGTGGTGGAAATATATGGAATTGTAAGGTGTTTTTGGGGGATAGTGAACCTAACCGAGATGTATTACTGGGGAATTTGTTTATTAGATTTTCTTTTCATTAAGAAGTAAGTGATTAATGTTGTAACATATTTATTAAACCGGATTTATCCTATGGAAAATTGTTTCCACTATTGTATTATTGATTTCTAAGGATCAATATCCATATATGCTTCGACCTTTCCATAGAATTAGTTTTTGAAACAAATCTTATATGACCTTTCCTTCTATCCTCAATAACCACATGCCATCCATTCTCCCATATCACATTTTTAGGAACATCATAATTTTGGGACATAGAGTATAATTGATGGAGAAGTGGGGTCGGATCAATAAAATATAGTTTATTTGAATCAAAAATTTATTGGATGTAATTTTATGATCAAAATTTATATAGAGAAATAAAATGAATAAATTTAATGGGGGTCTAATTTTCCATGTATGATGAGTATGTGATCCAATGAATAGGTTTTTGGTCAATTTTTTGGGTGATTTTATTTGGCCCAGATATCTATATCTCCCATGAGTTACAGTTTTGGATTATCCATGTTAGTGGTGGTTCTTAGACAAGGTGGAAGTTTTTTCAAATCATTTTTTATCATTTATCATGTTTCAATTAGTAGAAACCTAAATGATAGTATGGTTAAGGGGAGTTGTGGGTGGTTTTTTGGTAGGTATGTTTTCTAGGTTATTTCTTAAATTTTTTTTATGGATGACATGTTGTTCTTACGGAATGGTAAATATATATTTATAACTATGTTTATTAATTATGTTAATGTTTATTATGTTTTGGTTGAAAAATGAACAATTCATAGAAAATTTAATCTTTTCGTTGATAATGAAATGTATGGTTGATGAAATAAAATCATGGAGAGGTGTTCAGGTAACCAAATGAGTGGTTTTATTTTTGAGTACCTTATTACTCTATTAATTCAATCGGCAATTGGAACCATAATTTTGAACAAATTATGGATATTGTAAGTGATCTAACTCAAAATTAGAAGAATATGTTCGTATCCTTTGGTCTTCACGTCCTTGTGATCAAAAGTTATGTTTACTCTATTCCATTTCTAAAATTAAATATGATTTTTTTCTGAAGGTATTTATAAATAAGTAGAAAAATATGTTTATGGATATCTGAATGGACAACTTTATGGAACAAAGGAATCACTGTTATAGTTGGAGGTCATTGGATCTACCTACAGATGAGGTAGTAATATAAGGTCCCGACCTTATTACATACAAAAATCATGAATTTTGTAAATAAAACACATCCTTTTACATTGAGGAACTTTTCAATTTTAGATCTTTAGAGAATTAGGAAAAAACATTCAAAACATTAAATATTATTACAGAGTGGATACAATAAAAATAGTTTCCATTTTTTTCAAAATATAAAACATTAAAACATAAAACAAGACTCCTTGACAATTCTTCAAAAATTAACATGTTTTCTTTCCTTGTATTACACATCCATTAACCTATGAAAAATCATTTAAAAACTTGGGATGAGCACAAAAGCTCAGTATGGGATGGAAAAGAAGGATAATTCACAATAGTCCATGAATACTCATAACGTACGAAAACATTTTCAAAAGACATGTTTTTCACCCATAAAAACATACTTCATGTTACATGAGATTTACATAAGATCCACATAAGCATGAATACATAAATATATTCATTGAGGTATCTTGGGGAATTACTTACATAATATTGTAACCATTCTTGGCTACCTTATAATTTGTAACCCTCACGGCTACCTTACCTTGTGTAACCATCGCAGTTATACATGGTGTAACCATACAGATGACCTCTAAAATACACATACCCAATTAATTTGAGGGAGATATAGGTCCCACCCTTCATCATAAATAATTTCCAAAAACCAAAACATTATAATACAACATGAATGATTCCATAAAAATATTACTTTCGAATTTCCTAAAATCGAATTAAAAATGATTTTTAATGAAAATCCCCTTATAAATATCATACAGTTGATGAGAGACTTAATAGAGTGGATGGAGTATGTATATATTATGTAAATACACATAGTAAAACATTATATAAACAAAACCCATCACATAAAAAATTTAAATAACACATTAATGATGAAGTAAAAGGTTAACCCAAAGAATGGAAATCAGGTTAAGAATTCCCTTACCTCGGGTTTGTCTTACTTCGAACTTGTTTAAACCTTCTATATAATGGTTAAAATAGTGTTATTAATATTTTAAAGAAACATGTTCATGTTTATAACATCTTATATGATCATTTAATAACATATTTTCAACCTTAATTGTTAGTATTTTCCCCTTTCCACGGTTTTTGGTTGAATTCTTACATGATTTCTATGATTGGTTCATGGTGGACATTCTTGTCGATTGGAAGTAAAGCTCCAGAATTGGAATGGAGTAGTATTTTTATATAAACGGTAACATAAATTATTCCATTTATCATTTTTAATTTTTACATGAGGATGATTCATAATTTAGAACATTGATGATGTTCGTTTAGATCCTATTAGTGGTTCTTTGATAATAACAACCGTGTTTTGTATAATATATTAGAACCATGAGTAAAAAAGAATTCCAGAACCATGGGTGATTCATAAAACATGTATTATAACCTTTTTCAACCATATAAATTGTTTTATGACCACACATGAAATAATTAATGGAAATCGAAATGACATCATCCACGATGTCGATAATTCGACACAAACAGACAATATTTTTATTCTTTAAATAAGTGGTAGAGGAGAAGAATAATGACGAGTAATTTTTCATAGACATGATAAAATCAAGAGTATACATGATTTATTAATTTTTCATTCCACTTGGGTAAGGAGATATGAAGGAATAATAAGGAAGGAACTCAAAATAAAAGAAAAAGTGAGAAATTTCTTACAAAAAGTCTGCAGCCTAACAACTACACAACATGGTTTTAGAAATTAATAATATGAGAGGGGACAAGGTTCAACCATCGATAAAAGAATGATAATATTGAAAATATCTATAATAAAAAGGAAATAATAACATGGTATGGAAACTTTAAAGTTATACCACATAAAAGAGAACATGACTAGAAAAGACGAAAATTGAGAATTTTCATACATTACAGAGTAACCCTTAGAACATGATGGTTGGGACCATGGGGTATTGAGGAAAACGTGGGAGGACTACTATAAAGGTATGGAGGCTAGATATTCGTTGAGGAGGAATTGGTAATGAATTTAATGGAGTAATGGGTTGGTATTTATAGGGAAAGTAAGGGAATATTTTAATAATTTTCAAGGGACACCTCATTAGTGGTATTTGCAGAACCATGGGATTTCCCATGGAATTTTATCATGGTATAATCCCCATGGTAAACATCACACCTTATTTAACAATACACAAGTCGACCATATTAATTACATAATTATTGTATCATTAATGATGTCATTAACACATCGAAACTAAAAACTGTATTTTTTACAATTCACCAAAAAATCAATTGTTTCATAAAAATTCCCAAAATTCACTGTGACCATTTATCGATATTAAGATTCAAAAATGAAGTCCATTTTTTGAAAATAATTTTCTAAATATTTTAATTTTATATTTAAATAAAATCATATTTAATTCAAAAATTAACAATTCTAATTATGTAACTACTTCTATATTACAATGGATAACTACCCTAGATGATATTATATAAAATCCATAAAAAAATAAAATAATAATAAAATTTACTATTCATTAGGTTCATATCACTATTCATATTAATATTCATAAGGGTATTTTACTATTCACCAAAAAACAAGTTGGTTCCAATAGACTCAAAATAACATACTGAACACAAATGTAGATGACAGTTTCTTGAAATTCAGAACATAGAAGTAAACAAGTAATGTTTTAAATAATAATTAAAAATATATATTTAAAACAATGTTCTATGGATTAAAATTTATTTTTAGAAAAACATGGGGCATTGCATTATCCCCACCTTCTTGAAATTGCATCATCATAGTTTTATTTACTTATTAAACAACTGAGGGTATTTTCCCCTCATAGCATTTTCAGACTGCCATGTCGCTTCTTCAAACATGTGGATTTCCAAAAAAACCTTTACCTGGTAGATTACCATATTCTTCAATACTTGTTCCCTTTGATCAAGAATCTGAACTAGTTTTTCTTTCTAAGAATGATTCTCTTCCAACTGAACTGCTTCTGGGATTTAGACATGTGATGAATCTAGCACACACATTCTCAACATCGAAACATGAAAAACGTTGTGTACCAGAAACAATATCGGAGGCAAAGCTATGCGGTATGAAACTGTTCGAACATTCTTCAAGATTTCAAAAGGACCGATGAACCGTGTACTTATCTTTCCTTTATCACCGAAATACATTACATTTTTCCAAGGAGAGACATTAAAAAAACATTGTCACCTACCTCGAAAGAGAAGTATTTCCTACTGTTATCTGGATAACATTCCAGCCTGCTCTGAGCTGTCCTCATGTGTTGTAGGATCATCCTCACTTTCTTATCCACTTCATCATCTAATTACTCCCCCATCAACTTTCTTTCACCGACTTCATCCCAAAATGATGGACACTAACACCGCTTCACATAGAAGGCCTCAAAAGGTGCCATCTGAATACTGTAATGAATACTGTTATTATAAAAAACTCAAATAATAAAATATGTTGATCCGAACATCCCTGATAGTACATTGATCAAGCTAGATGAATATCCTCTAATGTTTGAATCGTTCGTTCTGACTGCCCATCTGGTTGTGGATGAAAATATGTACTAAAATTTAACTCTGTGTCCAAAGACTTCTGAAGTCCCTTCCAAAAGTTAGAAGTGAACCTGGGATCTCGGTCATATACCACGGAAAGAGGAACTCCATGTAACCTGACAATCTCTTGGAGGTACAATCGAGAAAGGTTATCTAATGTCATTATATCGAGAATAGAAATAAAACATGCAGAATTTTTTAGCCAATCAACAATAACCAAAATCGAATTGTTACCTCAAGAAGTATTTGGTAGTCCCACCAAAAAGTGCTTGGATACATTCTCCCATTTTCACTATGGCACTTGAAAAGGCGGAAGCATCCCTTTCGGTAACTGCCACTCTACTTTAACCTATTGACACATCAAACATTTCACGGTAAAATCAGCAATATCTCTTTTCATTCTATCCCACCAATAATACACTCGAAGGTCTTTCTACATATTAGTACTTCCAGGATGAACAGAAAATTGAGAACTATGAGCTTCTCACAAAAAATCATTCTTTAACTAAGAATCACTAGGCACACACAACCTTTTTCCAAATCTTAAAAAACAATCTTTGTGAAGTTCAAATTCTGGAAAGTGACCCATTTTTACAAACTCTACCTTTTTCTGTTGCTCATGGTCTTCCTTCTACGCTTGCTTAATTCTGTCTGATAAAAAAGACTTCACTGAAACCTAAAACAAAACAGATGTATTCCCTACACCAACAAATTCTAATTCAAAATTCATCAAATCATTAATCAAGGGATCATGTTCCAAATATAGCATGGTTAATGATGTATGATATTTCTGACATAAGGCATCCACTACATTGATTGAATTTCCAGGATGGTAATTGATCGTGCAGTCATAATCCTTTATCAGTTATATACATATTTCTGCCTGATGTTTAATTATTTATGAGTGAATATATACATTATGGTTAGTATATATTTGGCATTTGGTTCCGTATTGATGATGCCTCCATATTTTCAAAGCATAAACCACATCATACAATTACAAATCATGTGTGGGATAATTTATCTCACGAGTTTTATGTTGTCTCGAAGCATAGACCATTACCTGATCATTCTGCATCAAAACAAAACCAAGTCCCTTCAAAGAAGAATTGTTGTAGATGACAATATCACCATTCCGGGAAGGTAATACCAAAACTGGAGCATTCACCAATCTCTTCTTCAGTTCTTGAAAACAAATATCACATTCCTTTGGCCAAACAAATTTAACCCCTTTCTATGTTAAGTTACTTATCAGGATAGATAACCGTGCAATGTACTTAACAAACTGTTGGTAATAACATGGTAAGCCAAGAAAACAATGAATCTTTGTAACATTTGTGGGTCTTTTCGATTCACCACATACTTTTGTTTTCACAGGATCAACTGTTATTCCATCCATATTTACATTGTTCCAAAGAAAAGTAATATTTTTCATCCAAAAATCACACTTTCTGAATTTTCCATATAGTTTCTTTTCTTTTAATGTTTGTAAAACAACCCTTTGATGTTTTTCATGCTCATCATTATTTTTAGAAAATACCAGAATGTCATCAACAAATGCAACCACAAACTTATCCAAGAAATCATGAAATACTATATTCATAAGTTTCATGAATATAGAAGGTTCATTAGTTAATCCAAATGGCATAAAAAAATATTTATAATGCCCATATCTAGTAAAAAAGGCTGTTTTCGGGATGTCATATTCTTTAACCTTCAACTGATGGTATCCGGATCTCATGTCAATCTTGGAAAAGTACTGAGCTCCCTGGAGCTAATCAAACAAGTAATCAATATTAGGAAAATGATACTTGTTTTTAAAAATGATGTTATTCAAAGATCTGTAATCAATGAAAAGTCTCATGGAATCATCTTTCTTTTTAACAAACAAAACAGGAGCTCCCCATGGTGAAGTGCTAGGACGAATGAAGCTTTTTTCACTCAAATCTGGCAACTGATTTTTCAATTCAAGAAGTTCTATTGGAGACATACAATAAAGAGGTTTTGAAATTGTCTTAGCATCAAGAACTAAGTCAATTGTGAATTCTACTTCTCCATCAGGTATGACACCGGGTAACTCATCAAGAAAAACATCAAGGTATTCATTTACCACTAGCACCTCATTAATTTGAATTGCTCCATTGATTTCAACAATATGGGCAAGATAACATTCATTTTCTTCTCTTAATAGTTTCTCTTATTCCTGATATGTTATCAATTGTATAGATTAATTCTTGTATACAAACTGAAACTCTTTCTGAAAAACAACTTCTTTAGCTCTACAGTCAATCTTAGCCTGATAATCAGAAAGCCAGTCCATCCCAAAAATAACATCAAACTCAAATAAGGGTAAAACAATGAGGTTTGAAGGTAAAGTCTTTCCACATACCACAATAGAAATATTCTTATATTTAATCTTCGCTATAACATTTTCCATGGTGTTTTAATAACAAGTTCATGTCTCATTTGTTGAGGTGATATTTCCAATTTACTAGAAAATTTCTCAGATATGATTGAATGTGTAGACCCCGTATCAAAAAAAAACTTTAGCAAAATCTGAGTGAACAAACATTGTACTTGATACAACTTCATCATATTGCCCGAAATCTGCTGACGTAGTAGTAAAAGATCTCACCACACCTTTCTGATTTTATTCTGTCTTCTTTGCATCATTCAGATCACTCTTTAGGCATGCATTTGCCTAATGAATCATTTCACCTCTTTTAAAACATTTTTCTGTCTACTTATTAGGATTGGTCTTTGGATAATTTTCATTAAAATATCAGGCCAAATTTCCAAAATTTCAACATTAAAAACACTTCCCATTTTTTCTAAGACATTCCCTATGGGGCTTCTTTCCACAATTTTTACAAACTGGAAATTAGATTTTCTTACCATCAGATTTCTTTGGTTGATTCTTACCCATTGCTTGCCAACTGTGCCTATTCTTCTCTTTGTTCCCAAAATTCACATGATCATCAACAAACTTCATCTCTACCCTCTTAGTAAATCGGAAAAGTTTCTCATAACTTTTGAATTCACTAGAGTCCAACGCCCTTTGATACCTTGGCTTCAATGCTGATTAAAAGCGGTTTATTTTTCTATGATGATCCAGAATAAGATTTGGAGCATACCTCGCTAGTCGAGTGAGGATAGCTTCATAAAAAGCCACTTAGTCATCCTCCTTTTGATTAAATTCAAGTAATTGCCTATCCATTCTTAGTTGCACCACCATAAAAAAATATTTTTCAAGGAATATACTTTTAAATTCATCCCACTCTAGGGCATCAAAATCCTCTCTACCCCAGATATTTCTTACCATTGACCACCACTAAAAAGCTTCCTCATCAAAAAGATAAATGGAAAGACTAACCATTTGATCTTCTAAACATCCTATAACATCAAATATCTTTTCATGGGCTTTGATCCATCCTTCAGCTGCTACTTGGTCCGAAGATCCATCGAATGCAGGAGGTTGTTGGATCATAAAATGTTCCACTACTATCATGTTCTATTGCGATACCTATATTGGTTCTATTGCATGGATTACACCACAATTTATTTCATGTGTTAGGTAATCCATTACTATCACAAACTGCTCAGTTCTAATCACTATCATTCCATGCTGTAGTTCCGGAAGGATGTCATTCTGTCAGTGCCTCTCCTCTTCAGCATCTCTGTTCCTTCTGCATACAACCATTCTGAACAAACATATCTTAGATGGAGAAACATGGAATTATTTAAATGCCATAACAAATTAAACATAGAGTGAATATCATTTATGGTATTCCATTAACATCACCCTAACCCCTAAAGTTATCTAAACCATCCTCTGATACCTACTATAAGGACCTGACATTATTACATACATAAATCATGAATTTACTCAAGAAAAAAAATCCATTTACATTTATTATCATTTCAAATTTAGAGGTTTATAGAATTAGGAAAAAACATTCATAACATTACACGTCATTACAGAGTTGATACCATAAAAACAGTTTCCAATTTTTTCAAAATATAAAACATTAAAACATTAAACATGACTCCCTTAAAATTATTGAAAATTTAAGATGTCTTAATTCCTTGTATTAAACATCCAATAACTTGTGAAAAATCATTTAGAAACATGGTATGAGCAAAAAAGATCCATAAGGGATGAAAACGAAGGAAAAATCACATTAGTCCATGAATACTCATAATGTATGAAAACATTTTCAAAAGACATGCTTTTAACCCATAAATACTTACATCTTTTAAAATGAGATTTACAAAAGATCCAAAAAATGATGAGAACATAAATATAATAATATAGGTATCTTGGGGAATTACATATATAATTTTGTAACCATTCTTGGCTACCTTATAATCTGTAACCCTCGCCACTACCTTACATTGTGTAACCATCGCAGTTACAATTCGAGTAACCATACAACCGAACTCCAACATACACATAACAATTGAATTAGAGGGAGATATAGTTCTGACCCTTCATAATTAATAATTCCCAAGAACCTAAACAATATCATACAATATGAATAATTCCATAAAAACATTACATTGGAATTTCGTAAAACCGAATTAAATTTTTTTTTTAAAATAAAAGCCCCTTATAAATATCCTACAATTGAAGAAAGAATTAATAGAGTGGATGGAGTATGTATATATTCTGAAAATACACATAATAAATCATTATATAACAAAACCCATCAGACAATGAATTTAAATAGCACATAAATGATGAAGTGGAAGGTTAACCCAAAGAATGGAAATCAGGTTAAGAATTCCCTTACCTCGCATATGTCTTTCAAACAACTTGTTTAAACCTCTTGTATAATGGTTAAAATAGTGTAATTAATATTTTAAATAAACATTTAATGTTTATAACATCTTATATGATCATTTAATAACTTCTTTTCACAGTTAATTGTTAGTATTTTCCCCTTGCACTGTTTTTGGTTGAATTCATTCATGATTTCTATGATTGGTTCATGGTGGACATTCTTGTCGATTGGAAGTGAAAATCCAGAATTGTAATAGAGTAGTTTTTTTAGATAACCAGAAACATAAATTCTTCCATTTATCATTTTGAATTCTTACATGAGGATGATTCATAAGTTAGAACATTAATGATGTTCGTTTAGATCCTTTTAGTTGTTCTTTGATAATAACAACATCGTTTTGTATTATAAATTAGAATCATGAGTAAAAAATAATTCAGAACCATGGGTTAGTCATAAAATATATATTATAACCTGGTTCTACCATATAAATTGTTAAATTACTGGAATTGAAAGAATTAATGGAAATCGAAATCACATCGTCCACGATGTCGATAATTCGACACAATCGGACAATGTTTTTATTCTTAAAATAAGCAGGAGATGAGAACAATAATGACAAGTAATTTTACATATACATGATAAAATATAGATTATACATTATTTATGGAGATTTAATGCCTCTTGGGTAAGGATATATAAAGAATTAATAAGCAAGGAACTCAAAATAAAAGAAAAAGTGATAAATTTCTTACAAAAATTCAGCAGCCTAACGGCTACACAACATGGTTTTAGAAAATATTAAAAAGAGAGGGAACAAGGGTCACACATCCAGAAATGAATTATAATATATAAAAGATCAACAATAAGAAATAAATAATAACATGGTATGGAAACAATAAAATTATTCCACATAAAAGAGAACTTGAATTGAGAAAGATGAAAATTGAGAATTTTCTTACCTTGCAGAGTAACCCTTAGAACATGAAGGTTGGGAACTTGGGGGATTGAGGAAACCTTGGTTGGACTAATATGAATGTAAGGAGTCCAGATCATCGTTTATGATGAATTGGGAATTATCTTAATGGAGATATGGGTGGGTATTTATAGGGAATGTAAGGGAATATTTTATTAATTTTCAAGGGACACCTCATGAGTGTTATTTGAAAAACCATGGGATTGCCCATGGTATTTTCTCATGGTATAATCCACTTGATACACCTCACACCTTATTTAACTATACACAAGTCGACCATATTTATTACATCATTATTATATCATTACTGATGTCATTAACACACTGAAACTAAAAACTGTGTTTTTTACTATTCACCGAAAAATCAATTGTTTCAGAAAAATTCCTAAAATTCACCATAAACATTTATCAATGTGTATATTTCAAAAATTAAGTCCATTTTTAGATAATAATTTTCTAAATAGTATTAATTTAATAATTAAATAAAATAATACTTAAATCAAAAATTAACATTTCTAATTATGTAACGACTTCTATATCACAATGAAAAACTGACCTAGATGCTATTATCTAAACCTTAACAAAATAAAATAATAACAAAATTTACTATTAATTAATGTCATATCACTATTCAAATTACTATTCATAAGAGTCTGTTACTATTCACCAAAAAAAGTTGGTTCCAATACACTCCAAATAACATACTGAACACAGAAGTATATGATAGTTTCTTGAAATTCATAACATAGAAGTAAAAAAGTTATGTTTTAAAGGCTAATTAAAAATATCTATTTAAAACAACGTTCCATGCATTTCAATTTTTTTTATAAAAACATGGTTTGTTACAAGTAAACAATGTAATGTTCTCGGACGAGATAGTAGAGGATCTCCAAGCTATTTCATCATGTGATTTTTAGTACAATTCTTCTCTATGGGCAGATTTTACTTGATCCATGTATTATGGATGTTGGGAGGTGGATACTAGTGTTGTAATCTACTGTAAAACACATCATAAATTTGTGAATGATTACACTTTTGAATACAATGGAATGAAGTTTATGGTTCTTGAAGGAATCTAATGAAACATTTTATATGAAAATAAAGTTATTTAGAACCCTAAACAATACATCAATTAATTAAAAATATGACATCACACATAATCAAGAAATAGAGAAACTATGTGTGTAACATCCACCAATGACACTACCTATTTACACTATTGAATCTATCTTTCTATTATCTTAATGTAGAGAAGAATGGTAAATGAAATACTTCCCCATATATAAATATCCTTGGGTTGTTGAATTTATGATTTTATGATCATGATTCTCCCACATCCATGGTATGTTAGAGCCCCAAAGTATTAGAGAGGCAGGAGACGAGAGATTTAGGGGGGAGATTCAAGACCCTATCCTTAAAATGATTCTACATTACCATCCAAATGTAACGGGATCCTTAATAGGTATTTTAGGAGTCTATTGTTAATTTTTTTATTTCAAAATGCATTATTAAGAAAGAATAAATGAAATAAATAATATTCATTCCACCAATACATAAACAAAATAAAACATCATTTGATTGATTTTATTAAATACATATTAATCTTAGATTACATGGGAATGATTCACCGGAATAATTACTTCTAATTTTGCATCCCCCTAACTATCAAAGGAAATAAAATTGTATTAATTGTATTGCATTAGGATCCAATGATCTTGTACCTGAGTGGTTCAGGCTCCTTCTTGGAATCTGAAAAAATATATGATCAAATACATGTGGTGTGAAATTATATGTAACTATGGAATAAATGAATCATTTACTATTATAAATATAACAACTCATTTGATTTGGTATTTCTGGCCACCAGTTTAGGCCTATAAGTCTCAGGGCCTTCGGGTCACTTCAGTCGTTCGGGCCATAGGGCATTCAGGACACCTCATGATTTTTGGCAATGAGATTTGTGGCCAGAAGTACATAGAATAATATTAGTAAAACAACATCAGAGAATCACCAAGATTTAATGAAAGAAACATACCCTAAATAAAATCCAATAAAATTGAAGAAGGAGATGGTATGCCCTTCAACAACGATAGCAGGCCCTTGATAATGATACATGAGGAAATTCTAACCAGACATCAATTCTATGTGGGGATCTAAGAATTCAAATGATGCATATTCTATGGAGAGATATTTCTAGTGATGTTTGGTTGGGAATTTGGCCTTGTTTTTGGCCGTGTTCCTCTTGGACTTTAGGACATGTATTGGGCCTTGTGTCATTGGGATAACAGGCCATGTATGTGTTCCCTATCAACCTAGTAAATAATGGGGTTATACAAAAAATAATAATCTAAAGGCCTTCAACCCATTCAAGTCAACACAATTTCTTAGGACATGGATAGGAGTACTTTACAGCTACATGGAAAGGAACCTTTTGATATGGACGTATTGTTTTAATGATTACCAAAGATAAAAACTTGATTTTATGGTTTATGAAATCTAATATCATTAAATTGGACATAGACAATTTCATCTATAGCATAAGTGCTTTAGGGAATATCACATTCAATCTCCCACTTGCGCTAAATATTTAAAGTCTTACATTCCAATTCACCTTATGTTTTACCATATATGATTAATTATGGTATCATATATAGAACTATATTTCATATATTATTAAAAACGTTTTGAGGACTATCATTAACCTCACCTTATATTTCACTATATGTATTGCGTTGTGAAATTATTGTCCATAAATACTTTTGTACTAGCTCTAAAATAGTTTTATTTCTTATATTTAGGAAAAACTCCATCCACATTCTGTATCTCTCCGTGAATGGGATGACCATCCATATCACATTCTAAAATGAATTTATATTATTTTCTCCTTGTCTGGGAAATTGAGTGGCCACAAGACATTGAGTATCTCAATCCAATATATATAAATAATAGATTTTTAAATATCTTGTATGTATTGACTAGGTTGTTAAATATATCTCAAAACCCCATCCTTTATAGATTACCACCTCAAATGTACCTTACATAAATAGATAAACACATCATATTTACTATGTAGTTGTATAAACACAATCCTCAATCAATATAGATCGAAGGACTGGGTTTCATACTCTTTATACAAGAGAACAAAAAATACATTTTTTGAGTTCTAGCTAGTGACATTTTTTGAAAAAAACCAAAAACCCCTGATTAAGTAACCCAAAATGATTTCATAAGATATATATATATATATATATATATATGTGTGTGTGTGTTTAAAGGTTCTCATATAAAAAATATTTCAAACGACAGTTAAAAAAACTAAAAATATGTTCCATTTAACCGTAAAATATGAAATAAATAGACTTTGAATTATATATTGTATAATAAGTGTATTATTTAGAACACAAACACATTTCTTTTTCTTCATGAATATATTTTATAAGTTATAAAATAATTTTACACATGAAATCCAAAAATTTTAATTTAGACATTCAATTCACCATGATGAAATTTATTGAGGGATTACTTAATGCCATACATTGAGTGTTAAATTATAAAAACACATCAAAAAAACTATATCAATAATTAATTATATTAATATAATGAAAAAAAAATAAATTAGATATTATTGTTAATATGATAAATTTTATGATCTTAAAACTATTTTAATAATAATTAAAAACCCCAACATAATCTTTATTCAAATATATACTATATGATAAACTAGTAGATCATAATTATGTTTATAGTAAATTAAATAGTTTTGATAAATTATTACATTTATATGTAATTACCATGCCAACTATATGGAATAATATGATATAACCCTAAAAAAATATTTTGCGAGTAATAACTAAGAATTTTTTAAATAATGATGATTTTTTAGAAAGTATATTCCAAATTTTTATCTCTATGAATAGATAAAAACTAATTAATTTGGTAACATAAATTTTTATGATTCTATATTAGGTTATTTATATTAAACCATTTATATATTTGTAATCATCATCCTTAGAACCATATACATCAATATTTTCTTTCAAATAACATATATGTTTACATTAATTATCACAAAAATGTACTAAAGTCACCTAGGATAATCGGACATTCACTTTTTTGATAATAAAATGTAAATGTCTATATTTCCCTTTTCCGCTATAAAAGAAAAAAATAGTATATTAAGTGAAAAATAAATTTTAAATTGACCTGGATTAATCCTTTAGGAATCAGTGATGTTCACATTCCTTAGTATCATAATATATCCTTTATATTTTTGTTTACCATAACATATTCTAAACTATTTTGTACATTAAATGTATTTCACTATATATCTATCTTAATATAATCTATTAACTAATAACATTTAACTTGTCTAAGTCAAAATATACTCCCACTATTGTCTTATACATTTTATTCTCTTTATAATGTCATGATAACATCAAAACCCTAATTTATTTTTATGAAATAGCTCTAATTTCCTTCAAGATTCTATATTTTACTAAAAAAATATTATTTTTATATCATATATGAAATTCTATGTGTGTGGGGAATTTTTTTCTTTGAAATGGTGTTTTTATAAATATATATAAACCTAATTGGTGTTAATGTAACACATACAATTCTTTATTATACTTTAGAACTTTTATTTGTAAACAATCATAGATTATTCTTACATTAAGATTATCCTTTTCATATGATTGTTCTCAAAGTTATATTTCTTGATGAAAATTATATTATCTGAAATATAGTATTTTTTGGATGATTATCGTGATTAGATGCCATTTAGTAATATATTTTTTAAAAAGGGATCCCATTTAGACAATAACTTTTTTTATGTTCACTATGTCCATTGTTGGGATAAGAACCATATTTCTATAATAAATTATTATTCTATGTAATGTTTCTCAAATATTTGTTATACACGTAGGTATTCATCCCAATCATATCATATATGAACATTAGATGTTGGCCAGACAACTATTTTCATCATGTTTAAAAAGTAACTATATTATTCTAATAACCAACTCTAATAGGGTATCCATGGTATGGGTGACCCAAATCATAATATAAGTATGATAATATAAACCTTTTAGGGGAAAAAATTACATGTTATTGTAATGAAACATAATCAGGGAGAACCTAATTATGTCATCACTGTAAAAAGCTATCGTATGTTGAATTGAATCGTCACCCTAGTAACTCTATCATAAGGCCTAAAGTATGCTCGTGATCACCATGGAATGATGTGAACCATGAGACTACCAAACTAAAAGTTGCGGGAGATCGTTTGGTCACGAAAATTAATAATATTAATTTTTTGGATCTTTTCTGAAAATCCATCATTGTGTGACTATACATTGAATACACATTCATATAAAATAAATAGTCTTTAATAAAATTAGAAAACAACCATGGTATAACCCAAAATAACATAAAATAAATAACAATAATAAATGACTACAATAAGTCATTAATCTTAAAAATAATAAATAATTACATTCCTTATATTATATATTGGGGAAAAATACATCACTAGAATCCAAAATAGTAAAGTCTAAAAATCATGTACATTGTTTGGATGAATTGGTTGATACATAAATGTCCAAAAAATAAAATTTAATTAATAAATATACAAAATGAATACTTGAAAACCATGCTCACTATCCACATGAGAAGAAATACATTAACATACCAGAAGGATAATACACAACATAAGATCATAACCTGAGCACCTGAATGGAAACTTGAGAACACTACAAAAATTTTGATATGTATTTAGGGTTCAAGATAAATATTCCTATTGATATCCCACCATGTAGGCTATCAAATTATATTTATTGAAAAATTCCCTAAATTTTAGTTTAAAATACAATTTAAAATTATATTTTTCATTAAATTATTTGTGGGGAGAAGTGTGTATCATGATTTTATCCATAAATAAAACATCATTTGAAATCCGTTTCTATAAAAATTCAAAAATACATCAAAATATTAATGATTGGAACACACTTCTATCATGAGGTAGTTTATTATCACATATAAAAAGAAAAGAATAAATTAAAAAATATTCCCCATAATAAATTTTTGTGAGGGGATGCAATAATGTATGTAATGGGTATCCTCTCAAAGGAATTGTAATATATTGAATTATGCATCATTAACAAATAACTAGGAGGTGAGTAAAATAAATTTCAACATTACTCATAGAACACATAGAATCATCTGATCTTTAATGAACCTTATTGAAGCAATCAAAAAATTTCCACATTCCCTCATTGGAGCCCTATCCCTAGCCAAAGAAAAATCAAAACTAGGTATTACTCAGAGAAGATTCTAAAATATGGTACTACAACCACGTATTTTACATGGAATCCCAAGAATTACATTTTATAACTAAATTATAAGTGATTAAATGATCCATCAATGGATTAATAGATTTATTTCAATAGTAAAAAGTGACAAAAAAATGATATATCACCTCCAAAAACCTCACAAGAAATATTCTCATTCACAATTCGACATCAGAACCAATAATAATTCATTCCCAATAAAGGGGAAAAATTTCACGCATGTCATAATGTGAAAGGGACCACAATAAGGGTTTACAAGAATTAATAAAATCATTTTAAATGGTTCCAAGCATGCCTTGAAAAAAACAAGGATCACCAATATATTTTCCGATAATTTTGATATTCAACCAATAATCCACATTGTATAAATTATTTAAAATTAAACACATTCATTAAATCATCATAAAACATCGTAAGGACCAATAGGTATGATATATTATTTATTAATGGGAAAGGACATGGCCCTATTTTAAAAACATAACTGAAAACACATGTTCCCGTATTTTGAAAGTATAATTGTAGTAGAAATCAAATTAAAATCCATAAATTACATGGTAAAACAAATTTATACATTTTAATGAACATTTAACAAGTATAAAAAATTATTTAGAAATAAAAAACTAGAAATACCTATATAATTCTTTTAATGATACGTTCTAATATCATTGAATCCCTTTTAATAACCCATATTGGGTGTTTAAAAAATGTATAAATATATATGAAATGATTTTATAGAAACTAATGCATTTCATAATATGTCAAGAAAAGTTGTTTAACAGAAACAATAACCTAAATCAGTTGAAAAAAGTTGTATTATTTGACCGAAGCACTACCTTCCATGGAAATGGCCACCATAAAACTTATGAATTGAAAACACCATCAATAGGCTAACCAAAAACTACAAATATGACCATAATGGTTATCATAGTTTTTGAGATAATTTAATATGAGTAAACAAATATATCAGGCAAATGATCAAAAAATAAAGAGGTTTTACCTTGGATAAATATATGTAACACTACAAGGATACCACCAAGTAATCACCAAAGGAGCATTGATGAGGTGAATCCCATAAATGGGTGTAAGTTAGGATGATAGAATAGTGGAAATTATATGGAAAATTGGTAAATTTATAATTTTTATTTGTTTGGGTAGACCATATAGTTTTTACCCACATTTTAATAAGTTATGTTCCATATATATAAATTGAAATGGAAATGATACTTCTCCACACATGATTGCCTCAAATTGTTCCCTCTAACTGTGCATAATCTATATGAAAATACCCCATACATATTGTTTTTTCCCATTGTTCACCCTAAATTAGGCACTAATAAATTCCCATCCTATGTAGAGTTTTCTATATGGTTTTACCAAAATAAAAATTACTCTCATTGCTTCCCATAAAATTTTTTTTCTTCCTATTATGTTAGTCTTGGTATTGTATTTACCATGAAATTTAGTCATGCTCATAAAAAGGAATCATTAAAATAAAAATACACTTGAAATTTTAAAATCCCATGAAATTATATAATATTTAATGAAAACATTTCTTATAAATTTCACAGTTGTCCCTACAATGCCACTACAATTCAATAAAAAGTCAAACAAATAATGGGGTAGAGAATATTTAAATCATTAACTCCCAATTAGAAGAGGTGAAAAGGCCACAAGAAAACTAGATATGTAAATGAGATAATAGTAATTCATCCCCACACCTCATCAAAATAATTCATAAGTAATCATCATGTTGGAAGAGTCTAATGGTCAAAATTAAAAGAATTAATCCCCTAAAAACTAATAAATTACATTAAAAAAAACCCCAATAATAATTTGGAGATATAAATACTAATGATATTGATGAATCATTGGAGGACTATAAAAATTTGAAAATTAATTTAAAATAGATAAATAATGAATATGACATAAATATAAATAGAGATTTACCCAAGATGACATATTTTTATAAAACAACAATTAAAAAATCATTCTTCACAAAACTACCAAAACCCAATCAGTAAATATACAAAAAAATTCAAAAAGGAATCATAAACCCAAAATAACAGTCAATGGATACTAGTTAAGGACAAACCATTACTAACAACCCATACAAAAAAATTAGAGGAGCATAGAAACCGAAAACATGCAATAATAAGAAATTAAATGCGCTCTAATATTGGGTAAGAAGTTGAATGGGAGAGACACCAATATCCTTTATCAAAAAATAATAATAGTTAACCCCTTGAAATATAAACATGGTAATAATTAATTAGAAATCAAAACTATTGTAGCATCAATCCTAAATATCCTAAAATTCGACCATATTTTCCCATGAGCAACACATCAATGATGAAACAATCAAAAGGACAGAATCATAAATAACCCTCAATGGGAATAATAATTCATTAAGAAGTTATTATACCCAAATTAAACAATAGTAACCCTATATAAAATTAATTAATGAAAAAACCAATGAATGTAATAAGTAAGAGTAACATCAAAACTTTAAAATCATAAAAAATCATTGACAATTAATCAAAAAAAATTATAAAACACCTCTAGATTACACCTATAAATTATAATTCTTAGCATAATTTAATATAAAAATCATTGAAGATTACCCTAATAGACACATTAATGATTGGACATTAGATCTCTTGAGTAAGAGGTTTTATATTTACTTGGTGTACCATATTGGAAACACTAGAGTGATATCATCCTATTTTGATATGAAGCATGTCAATGAGAACATTATTCCTAATCAATCTCCCCCTTAATCTTGATATTATCGTTCAAAAAATAAGAATCCTCCATCAAATATTTTCTAAAGAGTGTTTTATGGGAATTCATACTTATTTAATTCTCTACTGAAATGTGGTTTGGAAAGAATACCAAATTCAATGAAAGAAGCATTCATAGAGATATTGGAAACTAAATATGGATAAAATATAAAAATCATGGATAAAATATTCACATATTACTTCATAGTTATCTACCATGATATAAAATCATGAATTTAATTTTGTTATCTTTCACCTAATCCCAAGTATAATAAAACTGAATTAATATATTCTTAATGATCTCATAATTGATATCCTCAGGAAACTATAAATGGACCATATTCTCCTACCATATACTTCTCAGTCCTTTAAGAAATCTCATAGTATCTTCCACCCCTGATTCTGTAGGAGTTTCTAGAGAATTTTAGATTCCCTCAATATTTTATAACCACTCCATTAATTTAAATATACCTCGACCATAATGAAAGGATGATATATAATAATTCATGAATTATAATATGGTGTTAATTTACATGGAAATACTTGGTTCCAATACAATATATAGATTCTTAGAAGAGTTAGGGGATAAAGAGGTCTTCTCCAATCGATGAGAGGCACCACATTGAGGATCATCCTTGATGACATGCAATATAATTTTCATCATAAAATTATAGGATTCATACTATAAATGAAAAAAATATAATAACCAATTCAGGACATTGATAATAATTGAAATAGGAATTTAAAATTATAAATTAAAGGAAAATTTATGAAAACCTACCAAAAAATCACATCAATCCCACAACATTAAAATATTCTTTATTTAAAATCATCATTATTTGTTAGAGTGTAAAACTCATTTCAACTATGAATGAAGAAATTTTAAATAAATATATCTAGAAACCTATCTAATTAATCTTGAAATCTAAGTGTAATAATTTTATATATTTACTACATGTTGAAATACAATCTTCCTAATAAGGAAATTTAAATCATTTAAATAAAAAACTAACTTTAGTTAAAAAACTCAATGTAATTTCATCATAAAAACCAAAAAATTTTAAAATAAATCTTGAAAAAAAAACCCTTGTAAAATAAGAAATATATATATTTATAATCCAACACATTTATAAAATTTAATTTTAAATAATGGAATAAATTTGGTTTTAAAATCAATGAATTTCATGAAATATTGTTTTGACATAAGGAATGATTTCCCAATGAAATGAAACAATATTTTGTGAAATAATAAATATAATTAAACACAAATAAAAAAACAAAAGAAATCATATATTTATGATTGAGTCTTGAACATTAAATAGAAATCAAAATATATTTTTACAAACATTTTGTATGGATGTAGAGTTGTGGATGGTTTGGTGACATGATATGTTAGTATATTTGAAAACTATGTAGAAGCCTCTGAGAGGATATTAAAATTAACCATATGAGATATATATGGTTTTTTAGGCTTTGAGAGATAATTTTTATAGTATGTTAATTCATTTATTTTCAACAAAAAAACTAAAAGGAACCCTCAAATAATTGAATATAAATCGATGGGGATAAAAATTTTTAAAAAATCGTTATGAAAAAACCAATTAAATAATCAAACATAAAATACCCAAGGAAATTAAAGGTATATCATGAAAGAATGTGATAAAGAACCTACTCATGACCGGAATCCCACATTCATATAGTCCTTTCTCCATAATACCAAGGTTGATCCAAAAATATATGGTACTCAAATACCAATTTGTATTGAGATGGCTAAGGTAAAGCTAACACAAACCCTTAGAAATCATTTAAAAGGACTGATGTGGATTATTTATTTCCATGAGATGGAAACAAGTAAAATTGAATAATTATTTGATCATATAGAATGTTTTTTCTTATAAATATTAATAATAAATTGATCATTACAATGTAAAACATCATGGAGCATACTTTAAGTGAATATTCATATTAAAAAATTATTTTTAACTAAAGTAGACAAAAACTCAATGAATAAACCAAATAAACGCCAATGGAGAAATAATAAATGAAAGTGATTAATCATTTCTATTAATTATAATCATTAAAGAAAAACAATTTACATTTATTATATATAACAGAATCAAATAATTATATGAATCTAAAATAGGAATTCTTAAATGTAATGTACATTAGGTGGAAAAAATGATTGGCACATCAACATATAAAAATAATAGTTAACTAAATTAATATTATATCAACTCCATGTGTCCCATGGTCACTCACCACATCAAAAACAATTCTAATATAAGTCTTATAAAATAATAACTAAGGAAATATCATGACATAGTAACATGGATGAAAACATGGGAGTTACATAAAAATATAATAATTTGTATTTAGTTTATGAGATAACAATTTCAAGTATGATCCCACAATTGACAAAATGAAATTTATTTCATTAAAAAATACATAAATTCCTTTTAAATAAAAATTTTAAATATGTTTTCCACATAATAAATTTAAAATAAAACTAATCATTTTTTCGTAATTATAATGAAAACATTGTTTAAAAAACGTTCATAAAAACACTAGGAAGAACAAAAATATGATTAAATAAAAGTACACAATTTAAATAGAAACCAATTTAATAATAAACAAAGCCATCATAGTCAATAGAAACACATACATGGTGACACACAATCAATGATTAGATTGTGATTTATTAAATGATATATTGTGAATCCCAAAATAGATTCATTAATTATGTAACTATGAATAACTGGAAACTCACAACTATTTTATGAGATATATTTGTTGGGTAAACTATAAGTGGGAGTGAAATGTAGTTTAAAAATAGAACACTAATATTTCAATAAATATTTGACTAAATAAACGAAAATCATGAAGTGTTTATAATCACAAAAAAATTATAGAATGAAAATAATTTTGTAGTGGTAATAAATAAGTAAAGACATTATCAACTTATTAAATAGGTAAATGCATAGTTAAATTAAAATCATATAAATAAATATCAAAAATAGAAAAAGTAAAATGAATTTTGGAGAAATAGATAATAATCCAATCAACCATTAAAACTTAATATTAATATAAACATTTAAACCAAATCATATGGATGATCTATGTAATCATCAGCATTAAAACTATGTAAAGGTATTTCTAACTATCTCCTAGAACCCCTCAACAAATACCCATTGAATGATATTAGTATTCAAACCATGAACACTTTTTCATCCTCCTCCAATAGTCTTGATCAACCTGATCAATTGAATCTCACTTACATGATGTAAAATATAACGAGTGTCGTACCTTCTTTTACTAATGGTCTATCATCGTATCCTCCCCAATGTGAGGAATTATTTTACATCATCCTTGTTTTATTTTTTAATATCTGATGATTCTTAAAAAATAATATTTCATAATTAAAAAATATTTTTTAATGAAAATAATAGAAATTTACATTTTAAAATGTAAAATATTCATAATACACTGATATTGGTATAGATCTAGTAAGTAATTAGTTCCCGATAATATGCTACTAGGAACTCATTCATGATTGGTGTGCCCTTTAAATCCCTTCCATAATAACCTTGCTTTTTATTATAATCATAAACCCGATTCACTACATATAATATTCACATGATACAACATAGATGATCGAGATATCTAGTGTTTTTGGGGATTAGGAACATTACATAACATATTAGATCATAAAACAAACAACATCCTAATTGAAAACATCCTTTAAATGACCAATACATTTCCTCATTCATAGCATTACATGGGATAACCTAGCGACATGCATAAGAAAAGGGTGATCTATAAATCCCATTAAGGGAATAAACATGGAATAACCTGAAAAATACAATATCTGTTAGATTATAGAAATATTAATGGATCAAAAGAAAAACATGATCATAAAGGCTTGATAAAGCATGATAATCATAACATAGAAATGTGGGAACAACAAAGAACATGGAATTAACATGATCCATGGCTCATTACACATAGATAATGAGTAAACCCTCATTATACATGAAGAACGAGTAGAAACCAATTTCACTTGAATTTCCATGATTAAAAACCCATTTCACATGACTTATATTGATATTATACTTTACCAAATGCTTTAGAGTGCTATCAGGGATCACCCTTCTTAGACATTTCATTTCATGCATAAGTGTGTCACATAGATCATATAACATGGAATCAATGAACTTCATAAGTTATTACATGATTAATTATTGTGGAATAAATAAATTAATGTACCATTAAAAATTTATATGATAATAATGGTGAATAACCTTGATTGAGACATGGGTATCGAATTAATAACACAATGATCCTGGCTTGAAAAAACGCGGTGCAATTTTGGAAGCATAATGGTGTGACATAAGTATTCATGAAAAAGGTTTATGAGAGTGAAAAGGGTGTCTCATCATATGTACATGAAATGTACAGTGAAGGGGTCATATACTACATGTCCCAAAAATGTTATGGAATTTAGATTCATAATACATAAGAATAACATGGCTGTAAAAGAGGAGAGAGAAATCTCTCCCTGAATTTCGGTACGGTAACAAGTGTACATGGGAGGAATTAATTAGAGTGAAAGGGGCCACCCAATATCCAAACATAATGAGGGAAGTATGGGGAAGGTGTGAAATCATACCCCAACATTTTTAATTGAAAACAAAAAGTCATAACAAATTAATGAAAATTGGAAAAAATTAGAAAGGATGAAATCCCTTACCTGGAAGTGTGATACCAAAGGCTTGGGAGAGTCTTGAGAGAGGCTTCTTGAGAGGTTGGTGCAACTTTTGAAGATTCTAGATAGTGCAGTTAATGGGTTGGACGAACTCTAAAGGATTTCAGTGAAGAGAATGTTGGATCTAGGGTGGGTTTATATAGGAAATGATAGGGAATTCATTATTATTTAGGTTTGGGACACAACACATTAAACTAATCAAACCCATAGACCAGACCATTGGTTTTTCCCATGGTTTTTGAAAAATGGGAGTGGAAGACAATATTTTATGAGGAAAATGGCCGAAATTATTAAAATAACTGGGTTCCTTATGTGGAGGTGAGTCACACTATCATGGAAAATGATTTAAAAAGACAAAAATGTTATTTAAGTCTTGGAGGGTCCACAAAATCTTTTTCAAATATTTCCAAAAAACCCAAAATAACATTATTTTAATGTTAAAACATATATTGTCCGAAAATAATGTTTATATTATTATATCATATCACTATTAGGTCATTATGATGTCATAAAACAAATTATATATTTAAACGGTATTTAATTTTTTACCCAAAAATTCACTTGTCTCAGAAAATTATGAAACATTCACCATTGGATAATTTGAACATCCTTATTAGAAAAATAATATTCATTTAATCTAAATATTCTTATAAAAATGTGAATGTTTACTTTTAAAATAAAAACCTTCATTTATCGAAAATTATTGGGTTTTGACAAAAACAGCTTTCAAAACGTAATAAAAATTACAATTACATTCATCAAATTATATGATCATTTATATTTAATAAAAATAATTTAAATATAATAATATTTTATTAAAATATTATTTAATTAAATAATCCACGAATTCATAAAAATATATTTCTTAGTTGAATATTATGTAAAAATACTATTTGTTCTTTATAAACTATTTAAAAAGTAAGGATAATAAAATAAATGTAGATTTTTATAAAACAATAATGTACATAGTCATAGTTCTAGAGTCTTGTTACATAACCCCTTATAACACACACATAATACCAACGGGTAAGGTGTGTGATGGTGAGAGACTCTTGGGGTGGCATGGATAACATTGCTCGGGTGGTAATCTCTATTGACATCCACTTCTCCCGTAGTCAGTTCTGCTCAAGATTAATGCGTTCAATCTCAGCTTGGACTTGGTCAAGAGTGAATCCCAATGAGGGAACCTCCTTTCTAAGATCCAACAAATGGGTTTCATATGGGTCAAGTCTAATGGATGAGGCCATCACTTCCTTTGTCTGAGTAAATTGGACTTGTTAGTTCTATATATTTATACTAACAATGTGATCACTATTCAGCGGCTATATTTGTAACATTCACAATTCATAATGGTATTTTAAAATACAGAAACACAAAACCAATGAAGTTCACATTTTATATAACCATAATAAAACATTTAATTAGATCAATAGGAATTTCCAATAATGAAAGTTTGGGTCGTTACAATCTTCACCCCTTAAGAAATTTCTCCCTCAAAATTTCTTTTTTCCACACAAAACAGATGTGGGTATATTTTCTTCATCACTTACCCTGATGCCCATGTCACTTAATCAAACATGTTGTTTCTCCACAACACCTGAAAAAGGGGCCTTATCTTATTTCATAGAACATTTTATCTATGATCTAAGATCTTCACTTGTTCCTCCTCGTAAGAAAGATCATCCTCTTGATGTACTACCTCTGAAGAGAGTACATGTGAAGGGTCTAGTATGTACTTCGTTTTGAGGGATACATGAAATACATCATGTACTTTGGCCAAGGTAAGTGGAAGTGCTAGTCGATAGGCTACAGTACCAACACGGTCAAGAATATAGGAGGGGCCGATGTAACTAGGACTTAACTTCACTTTATTTTCAAACCTCACGACCTTCTTCCATGGATATATGGATAAGAATTCCATATTTCAAACTTTAAACTCAAGGTCACATCGACGGTTATCTCCATTACTCTTCTGTCAACTCTGGGATGCCTTGATATGCTGCTGAATGGTTTTCACCTTCCCCACCATTTCATCGACCATTTATGGTCCTAGCGGGTTACGTTCACCAACTTCATCCCAACATGCCAGTGCTCTGAAACTGCTCCCATACATGGATTCATAAGGTTCCATTTAGATTCTCAAGTTGAAACTGTTATTGTAGGAGAATTCAACCAGTGGAGGATGTTGGTCCAACCCTCTATTGAATTCTATATAACATGATATTAACATATCATATAGTGTCTAAATAGTTCAATCAGATTGGACATCATTTTGAGGATGAAAGGAAATACTGATGTTTAGTTCAGTATCAAGAGCATGTTGAAGACTCTTCCAAAACATAAATGTGAATCTTGGATCTTGGTCAGATACAATAGACAATGGTACTCCATGAATCCTTATCACTTCCCTAATGTATATCCGTGTTAGTTGATCCAATGAGAAATCCTCCAAAATTGTAATGAAGTGTGCAAAATTTGTAAGAAGACTCACAAAAAACTAGATTCCATTATTTCCTTTAGATGTCTTTGTAAGTCTTGTGACAAATTCCACGATGATATTCTCCCATTTCCATGCTGGTAAGGGAAATGGTTGCATCATCCCCTTCAACTTCTATCTCTCAGCCTTCACCTACTGACACACCATGAACATCTATGTAAATTAAGTGGTCTCTTTCTTCATATTATCCCACCAATAATACTCTCGAAGATCTCGATACATATTTTTGTTTCCTCAGTGAATAGATAAATTTGAACTATGAGAATCATCCTAAAGATCCTTATTCAGATCTGAACATGATAGAACACATAGTCTATTACAAAATCTCACAATTCCTTCTTAATTAACATTGATGTTCGAGGATTTCCATGTTATGATACCTTACACTTTTTTCTAAATTCTTACAAAATCAATTTGAGAATTCTTCAACATTTCTAAAAGAGAGGTTTGCACAATCATTTGTGAAAGGATTGATGATTTTCCCTTATTAGGATTCTCATTTCCATCTTCATAAAATCTAATAAAATTTTATCCTTTTCAATTCAAATTTATAATATAATCACTAGGTTGTTTTCTATTTTGAGCATCCTCCACCTAGTTCGCTTTCCCAAGGTTTTAATGGATTGAGAAATCATAGTCTTTTACCAGCTCTAAACATCTTCGTTGGTGCATGTTTAACTCTTTTTGTGTGAATATATACTTGAGGATTTTTTTCTCCATATATATTTCACACATCACCCCAATGAGATAATTCTGCCAAATTTTTAATGTGAAGATCACCACAACCAACACCAAATCATGTGGTGTATAATTCTACTCATGGACATTAAATTTCCTTGTAGCATATTCATTGACCTTTTCAATTTGCATCAAAAAACAGACCGAGCCCTTCTTTGAAGCGTCACTAAATACCAAGAAATGTTCTCCACCTGTGGTTAAAGTGAGCACAGGCACAGTAATAAGCCTCCTTTTTAAATCCATGAATATTTCATCACATTTAACATTCCAAGTAAGCTTTACTCCCTTCTGTGTTATCTTGGTAAGAGGGTCAGAAAATCGTTAAAAAGTACTCAAAAATCGTCGATAATATCCAGGTGAACCCAAGAAGCTATGGATATCCATTCCCGATGTTGGCCTCTGCTATCCCTCAATTGCATATTATATGGAGGGATCCATTGATATCCCATTTCTTGCGATGATATGGCCTAAGAATGAAACCTCCTTTACCAAGCACTCACACTTTCTATACATTTCATAGAGATTATCCTTCCACAAGGTCTCTATTACAGTTCTTAGATTCTGGTCCTCATGATCCTCCTTGGTTTTGGAATATATCATATTATCTTCAATAAATAATACCATGAATTTGTTGAGGTAACCCCTAAAGACTCTATTCATCATGTCCATGAAGATTATTGGAGCATTAGTGAGTCCAAAATGAATTATAATGAATTCATTGTCCCTGTATATTGTATGAAAATCTATCTTGGGGATATCTTCCTTATTCACCCTTAATTGATAATATCATGACTACCAATCCACATAGGATAAGAATTGTGCTCCATGCAGCTGATCAAACAAGTCATCGATCCTAGGGAGAGGATACTTGTTATTTTTATTTTTTTAATCTCAAGATAATTGATGAAAAGTTTCATTAACCCATATTTCTTCTTGAGGAAGTGGACTGGTGCACACCAAGGTGAAGCACATTGGCGTATAAACCCTTTATCCAGATTGTCATGTAGTTGTTTCTTCAGTTCCTCAAGCTCCAAAACAGCCATTCTATATAGAGTCTTTGATATTGGAAATTCCCCAAGTATAAGATCATATGAGAATTCAACATCTATTCTAGGAGCAAGACGAAGGTATTAATCAGGAAACACTTCAACGAATTCCCTCGCAATAGGCATGTCTTCAATGATGGTTGCCTCCTAGGACTTAATAATCGGAGCCAGATATGCATGCTCATAGGGCAGTAATATACATGCTTGAGATGATGGATCTAAAGAAGATTCATCTTCATCCATGAACTTGTATAGAATCGGGGTAGGATCTCCACATGGAGAGTGATTTTCCTCTCACAACAATTTATGATGGCTCTATATAAATAAATCCATTCCATTCCATGAATTGCATCAAATTCCACAAGAGGGAGTATGACGAGTTTTTTCAGAAAATTCAATCCATATATTATGACAAGGGAGGAGTTATATTAATGGGATGAAATGATTTACCCATTTGTCGTAGTCATTGACATATTTACTTCCATGATTGGTGGAGGTGCTGGGATTGTTCAACTAATCTTTTTTGATATAAAAGAATGCGTTAAACCCGAATCAAAAAGTAAGTTCACTATTATTGAATGACTAACGAGCATACCTATCACCACTTCGATGTCGGGGTTCACTTCACCTATAGTTATGGAAGAATAACTCCCATGCTTCTATGGAGGTTGTTGGTTTCCTTTGAAAACTCAGGGATTTGGCCACTGATTTGCAATATGACCTTCTTCTTTGCAGTTTTAACAATGAAAAATGCGTTGAGGTTCAAACGGGGCATTCCTATTTTCTGTTGCAGCCACATGTTTTTCTTGTTTGCAGTTAATATCTTGGTGCCCCTCTCTTCCGAAACTAAATCATTTCCTCGCCCTCTTCATGAAATTTATGAGGTGCTTCTTTCCACACCGTTGGAAAGTGGGGTGTTAGATCTTCATAGCACCATTGGATTTATCTATCATACCACCAACATTAAATTCCATGTTACACTTCTTATCTTCATGATACCCCTATGGTTTTCCTATCTCCATTTCATCCTTGAGGGCATATCTTCGATATTCCTCATAGCTGTCGAAGTCACGAATCGCACAGACTTTTCGTAGGCAAGGATTCATCCCACCAAAAATGTTGTTAACCTTGAATTCACGGGTAATGAATAAGGTGGAATCATATCATGCAATCCTTATGATGTTTTCATCATACGCCCCGATATATTCATCCACTTTTTCCTTGAGGTAAAGGAAGTCACTTTCTATCTTAATCCGAAGGGTGTGTGGAAAATATATATCAAAAAACATCTTTGGAAAATACCTCCATTCCATCGCCTCAATATCCTCCTCAGGATTTATATTTTTGATCAATGTCCACCACTGATCTGCTTCATGCTCTATAATATAAGTATCCAGAAGAACCATCTATTATTTAGACCGTTGATGGATGGAGATGATCATTTCAATGGAGTTGATCCATTATTCGGTTATTGAGGTATGAGACGATCAATAAAAGTAGGAGGCCTTTGTCTCATGAATCTCTCGATAACAACTTGTTATTTCATGGGGGGGTTGAATGTTCCCCTTGACCCATGTTTCAATTCAAAGATGGAGTTAACTAAGATAGTATAATGACAAAGTTCTTGATTCCTGCTCCCATTGGATTGGGTATCTTATTAGAAAGGTCATCACATTGGTCATCACATCGGTTGTTAGTTTGAGTCCTCATATTACCAGCCATTGGCTAGAATAAAAGAAATGTTAGGGGTAAAACATAAAAGTTAATCCATGGAAAAACTGACGACTTATAACAAACTTTTTTTTACTTAAATTATAATACATAGTCTTTAATCTATTCCATTCATGATCTACATTCTAATATATATTCTCAGGGGCATTTTTTTAATTCCCATAATAAGGGTTCATACTAAGCTTGTAAAATTATGAAAGAGAATCCATTGAATGTGTCATAACCAAGAGTGAAAAATGGCCCATTTTCATTCATTAGTTCCCATTTGAGTCTAACTCATAGCGATGTTTTTGGGTTTTACCCCTATGATACATATGTGCTAGAGCCACCTCAACCTACTAGTATCCAAACATGGTTGTATATTCTTGTTAAACCACATACTCAATACTCAACAATAATTATGGATTATTTCATAATACTTAATCTTGTATTTAATTTGTCATTCTGGTTTTCTAATCCTAATCTCAAAAATAACAAAACCTATCCTCTAATACCAACTATAACAACCCTTCTTTTTATTACACAATTAAACCTGATTTACTACAAAAAATCATCAAATGATACATCATAGAAGACCAACAGGTCTAGTGTATTTGGGGTTAAGTAACATTATACAACAGATTATAAAATGAAACACACAAAATCGTTATTGAATACTTCCTATACACGACCACTACAATCCCTCATACTTAGCATTTCATAGGATAACCTAAGAACATGCATAAGAAAAGTGTGAGCTATAAATCCTAGTAAGGGAATAAAAAAGGAATAACATAATGAATACAATACATGTTTTGAAATAGACATATTTATAGAGAACAAGAGAAAAACTACAATGAATGCATGATAAATCATGATAATCGTAACATAGAAATGTGGCAGCAACACTTAACATGGAATTAGAATGATCCAGGGCTCGTTGCACATGGAGCATGAGTAAAGCGTCATTGCACATGAAGCACGAGTAAAACCTCATTACAATTGAATTATAATGAGTCAACACCCATTTCCAATGATGTATCATGATACTATACTTTACCCAATGCATTGGTGCACTATCAAGTCACACCCCTCTTAAAAATTTCATTTCATGCATAAGTGTGCCACATAGATCATATAACATGGAATCAATCAAAATATTATGTTATTCCACAATTATGTAATGTGGATTAAATACATGAATGTACCATTCAATATGTATATGTTCATAAAGGTGAATAAACTTGATAGAATGGTGTGACATAAGGTTTCATGAAAATTATTGATGATAGAGAAAGGTGTGTCTCATTATATGTTCATGAAATGTACAGTAAGGGGGGTCATATAGATACATGACCAATAAAAAATAATGGAATTTAGATGTATAATACAAAAGAATTACTTGGATTTAAAAGAGGAGTGAGAAATCCCTCATGGAATTTCAGAATGGTAACAGGTGTACATGGGATGCATTAATGAGAGAGAAATGGGTCTCACATTATCCAAAAAAAATAGGTAAGTATGGGTACAGTGTTAAATCATACCCCCACATTTTTAATTGCAATCATAATTTCATAACAAGTTAAATAAAATTTGAAAAAAATGAGAAAGGAAGAAATCCCTTACATGGATGTTTGATCCTAATGGCTTGGGAGAGGCCTGAGATAGGCTAATATGGAGATTGGGGAACCTTGGGAGGATTATAGTGAGTGGAGGTAAGTGTTTGGATGAACTCCAAAGGCTTTTAGTTAATAGGAAGTGAGAGCATGGGTGGGTTTATATAGGAAATGAGATGGAATTCTTTATTATTTATGTTTGGGACACCACACATTAAACTAATCAAAACCACAATCCAGATCATGGTTTTTGCCGATGGTTTTTTCCAAAGGGGAGTGTAAAACAATATTTTATGAGGCCAATGGCCTAAATTCCAAAAATAATAGGGTTGATAATGTAAAGGTGAGTCACACTTCAAAGGAAAACAATTTAAAAAGACAAAATGTTTTATAAGTCTTGGAGGGTCCACAAAAGCATTGTAAAATAAATCAAACAAACCCAAAATTGCATTATTTTAATGCTAAAACATATATTGGCCGAAAATAATGTTTATATTATTTTATTACATCACAAATGTGTCATTATGATGTCCTAAAACACATTATATAATTAAACGGTGTTTCATTTTTACCCAAAAATTCGACCGTCTAATAAAATTATAAAAAATTCCACATTGGATAATTATGACATCCTGATTGAAAAAATCATTTTATCTAAATAATTTAATAAATATGTGAATTTTTACTTTTAATAAAAAAACTGACATTTTCTAAAAATTTATAGGTTAGACGAAAACAACATTCAAACCAAAATAAAAATTACAACTGGATTCATTAAATTATAAGATCATTTATTTTTAATCAAAATTAATAAAATTATAATAATATTTTTATTAAAAAATTATTTAATTAAAAATTCTATTAATTCATCAAAATATATTTCTTAGTTGAATGTTAAGTAAAAATACTATTTGTGTTTTAAAAAATATTTACAAAGTTACCATAATAAAATGAAGGAACATTATTTATAAAAAAATAATGTACATAGTTATAGTTCTATGTTATTGATACATAACCCCTTATAACACCCACATATGACCAAAGGGTAAGGTTTGCGATAGTGACCAGAACTTGGGGTGGCTCAGATAACATTGTTCAGGTGGTAATCACTATTAACTTCCACTTCTCCCGTAGTCGGTTCTGATCAAGCTTAATGTGTTTAATCCCAGCATGGGCTTGCTCAAGAGTGAAGCCCAATGACACCACCTCCTTTTTGAGCTCCGAAAAATGGGCTTCGTATAGGGAATGTCTATTGGATGAAGCCATCACTTCCATTGTCTGAGTAAATTAGATTTGTTAAATCCCTATATTTATATACTCATGTTATCACTGTTCAACTACTATATTAGCAATGGTCACTATTAAAAATGATAATTTAAATTCCAGAAACATAAAACCAATGAAGCTAAAATTTTATATAACCATAATAAGACATTTAATTAGATCAAGAGGAATTTCCATTAATGAAAATTTGGGTCGTTACACCTGCCATCCCTAGCAGGGAAACTAATATAAAACTCATTCTTATATTCTCTCTATATATCACCTAATCTCATGATTGGTGTGGTCCTCACATCCTCACTATTAAGAAAATTAAAAAAATCTAGAACTAAAACATTAATTCACAAATATACAATAATACTGTAACATGAATTCTAATTAATTTTCATTCCCATATTTTTACCCATGAAATACCTTTAACATTATATTGAAGATGTATCTAGGATAGTGATGTGTCACGAATGATGTCATAGTATTTTGAATTATTTCCCATAAAACCGCTACATTCTCACAATATTTTTAAAATCATTCGATTTTCCTCTCCGTACACCACTATCAACTATGTGTGGCACTTCCACACCGCATGCATTCAGGTACTCCATTTCCTCCTTGTAGAAAATATAGCTGTTAAAGATAAACATATTATATAAATAAATCATATAATGAAGATTAATTTTTTCATATATAATATAATAAGGTTATATAAATATAATGGAGTTTGTTTTATAAGTGGGTTTCGCTAGATCCCTAGGCTCTGATTGAATATCAATCTGTATAGATGGGGTGAGACTTAATGCCTGCACTAGAGAACTAGAATGTATCTAATTCGAAGTCAAAGGATAATGAATTTAGATTCCTGAGGAGATGGAAGTAGAAGGAAAATAATATTGAATAGATGTCAGTAGAAATGTATAATATGAATGGGGAGTACGAGTTATCATCAGATAAGTTAATGATGGGCAATGAGGCGCATATTCAAATATTATTACAAACATAGTTAACCAAAAAATCTACAGTTTCTATAATGACATTGTGGGATGTGAATATTTTTTTATAGTATGTTAGAGGAAGGGATGAGGTGTTACTATGAATGAAGATTAGAGTGCATAGATCTAGTTCCACCCCACTCGTATCGTATACCTGATCACTGGTACCAATTAGATGTTTAGAGAATAACTATCACCCGGGTGGGGGATCCTAATTAAATGTTGGGAATTAAATTAATCACATGACATTAAATTTTATTAATATATATTTTTGAAGTAAAATACATATATATATATAAGAGGCTCCAATGGAGATAAACCAATCTCCCTCATTTTGTGATTATTTTCTATAATCCTTTTCGTTTATACCTATTTAATGGTTTTCATTTCGTAAAATAGAAAAAAATGGAATTAATTAGAAATCATTAACTAATTTTTAATCCAAATAAGAAAAAATATGATAGATAAATTAATTAAAAATTATATTTGAAACCCCAAATAAAGGATTTGTAGTGTTATAAAAATCATTTTATTTTTAGTGAGAATAATATGAAAATATATAATACATTTCATAGAAAAATAAATATATTCAAATTAGCATGTTTAGTATGTGTATGTCAATATTTTATTCTATTTTAAATTTTATCCTATTAAATTTTGGTTATTTCCTATGGTTCATTTTGGTCAATTGATTAGGAAATTTTCTTATTTTTATTTGTATTTGTTCATTTGGATCATTGTCGTCAATTAATTAGGTCATTTTACATTTTTTATTTTTTTAGGTCCCTTGGTTCATTGATTAGGTCGGGTCATTTTCTAGTTTGTTGTTTATGTTGTTTTTTCATTGGATTTTATCTTCATATTAATGAGTTTAATATTATAAATTCAATTCATCTATTTTTCTGTTCTGATTTGATTATTTTAGTTTATTTTGGTTTGGTATGTTGTTATACATTGCAATTGAATATTAGAAAATTAAACTGAAAGAAAACTACAAGAAGTATATATTGAAAATTCACATGATGGTAATGTTAGATACAAAATATTTGGAATAAATATTATATAAATAAGAATAGTACACACCTTAACAATTGATGTTGAACTAAAAAACAAATATGAACATTGATGGATGATTCTATATTTTTTCCACCACAACATTAGGTTAACATTCATTTTTGAAAACAAAACTATTTGATTTATCACATATAATAAATTTATCAAGTTCAATGGGATTAAAGATGGTTTCTATTACATGATCACAATCTTCAAAAAAAATATTTTCATTATGTAAATAATGTCACAAAATTCAGTTCATGGATGATATTTTACATATTAACAATTTTCTCCTTTTCTTCAATATAATTGGTTAATCGATAGCAAGAGTGAATGTCAGGCCAATAAAATAAAATCCACAATCATTAATAAATATTCCATGCCTCTTCATCGAATCAAACCTCATGCATTTCATCATATAGACTAAACCATGAGAGTAATAATAAAATAAAAATATGTTATCATAGGCTTCATAATAAGATACATTTCTAAATCAAGGTATAATATCAGATATACTAGAATAATAGTATTTTTTGGAAGTTAAATTAACATTATTTTGTTATGTTCTCAGGTTAATTTCTAATTCATTTATAATAAATCTATACCCACTAATAAAAAATTATTTTTGCTCAAAAAACAAGAAATCTGGACCAAAAACTAAAGCTCTTGCTTCCTCAGAGACATGGTTAGTATCAAAACTAAATACCTAAAATATAAATGAATAATATAATTAAATAAATATTTATTTTATCAAATTATTATAGTAATTCCACTACCTTTAATTTAAATAAATAAGAAAAATATTTTCTATGTAAATTCTCTCTCATTCTAAATGATGTTTACAATTCATTCTATTTATCATTTGTTTCTGTCCCCTTTGGAAAAAATAGATAATATTTAATAGATAAGTATATTTACAAGAGTTGATATAACATATACATGTTAAATTTATTTACTTGTTGTAGTCATTGAACAAATTACAATTAAACAAAACTATGCAATGTCTCATCTCCCTCTCTTCAAGGATGGTTGTGATTAATGTATATAATCAATGAATTCACCCTATTTATGAATGTTATGAAAATATGGGTTCAATATTATCATATTGTTTTTCTTCATCTATCATCATTATGTTCTATCTTTTATTCACATTAAACAAAGTCATAGAACAGAAATCCCTACATTCTTGAGAAAAGTAATATTTTATGATAGATCCTTCAGGATCATTCCCATTCCATACAAAAATAATTCAATATCTCCATATTTATTTTATTTTGATAAATCCTATAAAAATAATCAGGTCCTATGAAATGTATTTCAGTTGGAATTCTGATAATTAGATGTAACATGATTGAGAAAAATGATGCAGGAAATATTTTCCTTAATTCACATAAAATTAATGTGCCTCTAATTTTTTTTTGAAAGAAATGCTTAGAAGAATTCATAGCACAAAGATCCATATAAAAATGGAAAATATGAATAAATGATTCCATTACATTATTAGTTGTTAGATGAATGATTTTCCACATTAATTGATATTTTTTTATAAAAATATGGATGTTTCATTAAAATTATAAGAATTTTATTTTTTCCCATCACCTCTTAAGTTATATTTAATTTTTTAATATATAATAAACCATTTTGTTAAAATTAGGTAGATGAGATGGAGGGGTATAGTGTCTTTAATGGTTACAGATTCAAGAAAAAACACTATATGGTAAATGATGTCTTGAGATCATAGTTATGAATCATATCATATTAAATCTATTTATTTTCTCTATTATTTCACAATAAATCCCAAAATGTGAGAACAGGTATGAAAAATGGTATCATCTTGATTTATGATGTATTTTTCAACCATATATAAAAAATATTTTTGAAAAATAATAATATATTACGTTTAAAGATTTAAAAACACAAACACTCATTATATAAATATTGTAAAAATAATAGTTTCATGTTATATTTATATAAATGTAGGGAGTAACAAAATTAAAAATATATATCCCACACAATCAGGTATATTTTGTAATTAGATTAAAAATATAATTAAAACTGAAATTAATTCAATAGATCTAGAATTAAATAAAATAACATGGTTATTATTTTGAAACTATAAAATAAAGGAAGAAGAGGGTTGATAGAAGAGATGAAGTATTTTGAACATCCTAATTTGATATTATAGAAAAATCAAATGAAAACCTCACAGGTGATAGATTTTTATAAACATGGAATAAAATTTAATTCTCTAGGTATGTATTGTATTCGTATATAAAATTTTTAAATTTCTATTAAACAAATATAAAGATCATTTCAAATATATTTATTTGATGTTGAATAAACCTAATGAATGAAACTAAGGATGGATTACAAAGAGGTGAAGAAGTTTTAGCACTCAGTACAGAAAAATGAGGTTCAAATCAGAAATGATAAGCTCTTCTATATTTGGTGTATTTTAGAGAAACGATATACCAATGTTTTTTTAAAACTATTGGTATGAATTTATCTATCAAATTGGGTTTTAAAAACTATTAGTATAACCATCATTATTAAATCCTCTCCCAATGTTTTTGCTGATTAGTTGGGATAAGACTTCTTATACCTATGGTTTTTGAAAACCAATTGTATAAGGACATGGGTGTAGATACCCTTTATATTAGTTAAATTATTTTCCATCTATTCATATAGATATCATGTTTTTACCCTTATGAACATGGATTCCAATAGAATTAGAATTATTTTTCAAAAATGATAATTTAAAACATCTTTTGGATTCTTACTATGTTGTTTCTTCATTAAATCAATTTAATATTTTATATCAAAAATGTAGTACCATATTAATATGGGAACACAAAATGATATTCCTTAAAACATTATTTATCACACCCTTAATATTACACTTCCATTACATGTGTTTACTTTATGGATATAAATGTTATATGTTCTCATTGATTGTGGCATACATGATATTGAAAATTTAATGATATGGTGGTTGTTTCCAGAATTATATATCCCTCTATCGTATTGGGTAATGTGATATATATAATGATATTATGTGAATTATGTATGAACATGATGATATATTTTTACAATTATGATATTATGATATGTGCACATTTGTTTCTCTTTAAAGATATGATAGCTTCATTTACAACATTGTGTGGTATTTGACCACTATGTTATAATGTTTCATTATTAATCATTTTTCATATTAAATCCCTTTATCAAATTCTACTTCTTGATTATGATGATGTTATTATGTTTATGATATTAAGATATTCATTATTCTCACCCACGTATTATTGACTCATGTCACCTATTCCCCCCATGATAATTCTCCCATTACTAGGATTTTAGCCCATCTATTTCATTAATTAAGATCCACTGGTGATTAAATGCACTAAAGATGACTTGATATATTTAATGAGGATAAATTTATGAACATAGTTATTCCACTAGATATATCTATTTTCTTTTGTGTAAATGTGGTTTAGGGTTTTATATGCTTAGAACCTAAGTCAGGTCATGGGTCTGTTGAGTTGTTTTTGGGAATGAAGGGGGAAAAGAAGTTGAAGGATGGCTATAGGCCAGGAACACATCGTTTACTGGGACAACATGTAGTGTACATTCCATTTATATTTTTTTATAAAATGGACAGTAGCCTATGTTTTTTTAATGAAATGCAGAAGCTCACCTATTGGGATTTTTGAGCATCACCATTAGAGGGACGATTTTTACCACATTTCTCCTTCCAAAATTATATTCGAACACTATCAGGTGCATTGGAATCCCCTTTGTGAGTTCTCAATTCCTCTTGAGAAATTCTTCACAATTTATTCTATCTGTCTAGTTATTAGTCCTTGATCATTCGTTCTCATTTCGTAGACCTACTCCATTTTAGGTCGAACTAGTGGCTGGCACTGCCTAAGAAGAGTTGTATGAGTATGAGGTGGATGATCTCATGACCTTCGCTAATTTTTATGTTTATTATATGTGTCGGAGTTCCACGCCCCCATTTTTTGGGTGTATCCTTGAATTAATATTTCTAAATACTATTTCCTATTATTGTTTATATAATTTATTAACTCATTTGAACCATGTTTAGGGTTGTTATCCTTTATTAAGGTCCACCTCATGGGTGAATTTTCCTTCGATGACCATATATGGAATTTTGGTTAGGTTTCCTGTGAGACATGCCTTTTTTTCTTATTGGGTTGTTAAAAATGTGTTTCATTATATAACAATATCACAATTGTGTTAATTTGTAATTGAAATGATTAAAGGTTTGGGATTACTGATTTTTCCCTTTACCCCATGTCATGCCTATGCTTTTGAAAGCATTCTTGGAATGTTTTTCTTCAATTGTGATCTTTTTTCCTTGTGATTATTATGGTTAAGGTCATGTAATAGTGTAATTTACATGTGTTTCTTATTATGTGAATTATGCCCATGTGGCTTAATTAATGTTAAATCATGTAATAGTTTTATTTACACGTGTTTATATTATATAATTTTCATGTTTGCATGTTGAAAGGCCATGCCATATGAGAATGGTCCTTCTAAAACACTCTAGTGGATGATTTTGGATTTGACCTTTGCATTCTTAATGGAATATTAAAACTATATCATAAATGTGTAAGGGTAAATAAAAATGGGTGAACCATGGATTCAGATTAGAATTCCACAGGTGGTTTTATTTGATTAGTATACCTTATACCTCGGGTGACCCATGGATCCATTTAGGGATTCCATGGATAGACCAAGGAAAACACAGTTGACATAAACACACACCACACCTAGAGTGAGACTAGGTTCCGGAGAGGATCATAGGAATTGTCTTATAGGATGTAGGTGGTTTTACCCTTAGAGTAATACTTCAACTCCAATATAGTAATTTCAAGCATAATCTCAATTGATAAGGTGAATATTTATATGGAATGACTTACAATGAATTTCCCAATCCAAATAATGGTCTTGGATTCAGTCTTCATATAACTTGTTTAGATTGCCCTCTGAGGTATCTATTGTGCTTACTTTTACATGGGGGTTTTTGGGTGTATGTCACATCTAGAGACATTTATAATTTCATGTTATTGAACTGTTAATGAACATAAATGAATTTAAATTGAAACTTGTGCTTGTAAGACTGTTTACTTTTGAGTACCTACTCGTTTAATGCTTTCACTATTGTACACTACATATTATATATATTCAAAAACATATTGGCAGAGATATCTGGTGTTTGTTGACTGGGATTTAGTTTCACACCCTATTTGGATCATGTTTATGGACCCAAACAATTATATTGTTATAGGTGTCGATAAGGGAATGTTCCCCTTTATAGGTACATGATATGATTCGTAGGAGATGGTGTGGATGTGGCCATGAAAAGCCTTGGTATGCTTCTGAATATCTCTTGTTGGTTTTTTAATTTTGGTACTTGTATTATGTATTACTTTAGTGTGACCTGTTTTGGAAATTTTTTAATAAAACATGATACATGCGGCATCATACTTTGCATTCTATGACATCTAGTTATATATATTATCTATCTTTGACTTTTTACATTATTTTCAAGGTATTATAATTTCTAATATTATATTGTTATAATTGTAACTATGTTACACTCTTCCAATGAGGTCATAGTTTCCAAAAAATCACACCTACGCCCTCAGTGCTAGTTGGTGGCCACTGGTGTTTGGGGAAATGCTCTTGACATCATGTGCCCAATAGGGTAGGGGAAACATTGAGTGGAATCTAAATCTAGGACATTTCAATGTGTTATCATAGGGTTTGTTTTCTAGTTTGCTTTGTTTTTTTACAATGATATAAAGAGATAGAAATGAAATGGATTTATTAATAATATTTTTGTTAGAGTATCTTCCCTATGTACAAGAAAAATTCAAATTACCTGAAATTTAATTTTTATTATTGGATTGTGAGCCTTTAAAGATTATTTGATTTCGCTGTTGTGTGACACCACTGTCTTGTGATATTTTTATTGGTATCATTGTGTTTCTATTTTTATTGAAACATGGTGAGATGAGGGTATGAAATCTCATGCGTCATATAGAAACTTGATCGAAATCACATGCCATGAATTAGTTCCATTGTAAGGATAGTATGAATGGTATTATATATGTTTAGTCTTGAGTGGGCCACAAATGTAGTGGTTGGAATAATGGAGACTATGTTTAAAGGACTAACAAGTTATGGATTGAGGGAGACCATGGATGGGTTCTGTGGGAAATCTTTATATGTATTGGGAGATACCTGGGACTTATTTATATGGTCCAATAATAGCCTTGTTGAAATATACTCACACCACACATAGAGTGAGATCAGATTCTGAATAGGATCATACAGAAGGGATTTTAGGATGTAAGTGGTTTTACAGAAGATGTAACACTTGAATTACAACTTACAAATTTCAAGGAGAGACTAAAATAATGAATTTAATATGTAAATTGAATGAATTATGATTCATATTTTAAAATAATGCAAATGATTTGATTTAATCTTCACATTACTTACTTAGATATCCTTCAGTGGTATCTTTTGGAATTACTTTTAAACATGGATTTTTGGGCTTATTCTGGATCCCGAGACTTATATAATTCAAATTAATTTAACTGTTAATCAACATTAAATGATTGTAAATGGAATTCAAGAATTGGAGTACTATTTACTTTCGATTACCTCTTAATTGTCCAATTTTACTATTCTACACTTCATGTTATATATATTCACTGATAGATCAACACAAATATTTTGTGGCTGCCTTCAAGGATTTTATCTCATACTCTGTTTGGGTCATATTATTGGGACCAAATAGATAATATTGTTATAGGTGTCGATAAGGGATTATTCCCTTCTCTAGGTACTTGATATGTTGATTAGTGGCACAAGATCATGGGACCATGTCGAGGCATCTGATGTATCCAAGTTTCTATTATCTATTTTTTACTTTTTATACATGAATTATGTATTACAACAATGTAACGTGTTCTTTATTGTTTCAATGAACATGTGAAATAAAACATCATCCTTTGTATTCTAAGAAATACGTTTTTTATTATTATCACTATTCTATTTTTTACTTTAGTTACATGTTATTAAAACTTCTTCGATTGTATTTTTATAATTTTTGATGTGATTCACTCCTCCAATGAGGGAATAGTTTCCCTACTATCACAACTAGGACTTCGATTATAGTCGCAAAACATTGGAATTTGGGGAAATTCTCTTAAGGCTATGTGTCCAACTTGGTATGGTGAACCTTTGAGTGGAATCTTGATTTGAGATTTAACAAATTAGTATCCGAGTGCTGATTACATAGTGTAATATGATTGAATATAGATGTGTGAGCCATGCTAGTTTGGAAAATAGAACATGTACTATTTCGGCGGGAAGTAGTAATAATCATCTCGATCATTCTTGTGGTGATAAATTTAGTCAAAACAGAACATTATGTAGCAATGTGAGGTGTTACCAGAATGATAGGCTGGGGAATACGAGGCCACGATGTCTTAGGGACCCAATTGAGTGCCAATTTTGCTATAGGAATGGCTATCTACAGCATTTTTGGAATATGTTTCCACTATTTTCTAGTGATATTATGGCTTCAATGACTCCACATTTTTGAGAAGTTTCAAAATCTTCTCATCAGTTAGGTAATTAGAATGCATCTTGACATTTTAGCCAAGGTGCTGGTCATGGCCGTTGTAGCCAAACCCTAGGATCTCAGTGACAATAGGGTGGATCAGATCAGGGTATCCCGTAAGTGTCACAGTGTTGTGGTACATGTTATACATATATAGTTAAATAAACCCAACTACAGTAATATAATTCACCCTCTATTATCATAGGTATTTTTCTAATTACCTCTGTTTTATCTTCTTCACTTGTTGATATAGGTGCTTCACATAGTTTTATATTTACGCATGTTGTGGAGAGCCATGGTCTTTGTGTTTTTAATTTTGATGATGTTATAATTCTAGAATCTCTTTTATAGATTAGAACAGTAGGTGTGAATCGGTGAAAGGATTTGCCCTGTGATGTTGGCGGGTGTCACTTCATATGAAACCTCTGTGTCTTAGATATGAAACCCTTCGATGAAATTCATTGAATGGATTTATTGGTTTCATTTCAGTTATTTTTTGATTTATATCATTTTAGTGTGTGTTTCAAATCACCATATGGCAGAGATTTTTATACAAATAGGTGAATGGGATGTCTCAATGAGCTGATCTGGACCTGAGCGTCATGGGATGTGTGGGATGACATCCATGATTGGGAGTCTATATCTTATTGACTAGGAAACATGTCAGGTGGATTTCCATCTAGTGGTTGATCATTTCTGGGGCTTCATCAAAGACAAATTTTTAGGATTACATTTAAAGAGAGTCTCAATGTTCTCTATCGATCTAGTTCCAGGAGCTGCACTAGTATCCATTATTTCTTACAGGATGGCTACGATGGAGTTGAAAGAGCTCAATGGAAAACTAGAGGATTTGAAATCTAAAGGTTTCATGTAACCCATAACCTCTACCTGAGGTTCGACAGTCCTTTTTGATAAAATGGTTGATGGTACCCTCAGTTAATACATGGATTATAGGAAATTGAACCAGTAGACCGTTAAGAACGAGTATCCTTTACCACGAATATATGATCACTTTGATAATCTCTGAGTTGTTACAGTTTTCTCAAATATTGATTTCAGATCTAGTTATTATCAGGTGCATGTTAGATAAACTAAAAAACATAGTACTGTTTAATTGATTAGGTATGGTCTATTTGAGTACTTGTTATTCCATTAGGTCTCATGAACATGCCAGCTGTTTTCGTAGCGTTAATGAACCTAGTGTTACATCATCATCGTGACTCATTTGTTGCGGTTTTAATGGATGATATCTTGACTAATTATCATAATCAAAATGACCATTCCATACATCCTAATATCATTTTGCGTACACTGAGAGAGCATCGTCTACATGCTAATCTCTTAAAATGACACTACTGGTTGGATCAGATTCACATCATGGGTCACATTATCTTGGATACTGGAGTATCAATTGACCTAGAGAAGGTGAGAGTAGTTGTCTCCTATTAGTATCCTATGAATATTATTGAGATAAAGACATAATTTGGTCCCGATGGTTACTATAGGGGCTTCATATAAAACTTTTCATGTCTAGCAGCACCAGTGATAGGCTTGACTTAAATAGAGGGATGTATATTTGGATATATTTATGTAATACGGCCTTTGAGGAGTTGAAAGGGAGATATATTTCAGCAATGAAACTAATTTTTCTTGAGCTAGGTAGGAGTTACACTATATATTCTAATCGATCAGGTATTGGGAATGGAGCGGTTCTTATGAAAGGGGAATGATTCATTGCTTGCGGATGATAGTATTTGATGCCAATTGGGAGGAATTACTCAGCATATGGTCTCATGTTAGATATCGTTGTTCGTGATTTGAGTTATTGAAGACATTACATACAAGGAGATCATTTTGTGGTGTACATGGACCACAAGAGTGTCATGTAAATTTTTACTAATCATGATCTGAATTTGGGAAATTGAAGGAGGGTGGAATGCATTCACTATTTTGACTTTGAGCTTGCTTGCACACCATTAAATGAAAATTCATGGGCTGAAGCACTAAGTAGGATGACATATATAAAGGAAGTAAAATATTCTAGTAGTGAGTGGTAGTTTATGGTGTTGTTATCTATGATTCACATGGAGGTGCACAAAAGGCATGGATATAGTTTTATTTCAGCCATAGTTGTTACCTATACACTACATAATATAGTATGGATGGTGAAGATATCTGATTATGATGGTCTAGTTCTATGACAGAGTGTAGTTGGTAAGGACCCTCATCCTAGATGAATGATATGGGATGATGATTTTCATAATTAACATGGTTTTGTATGGGTTTCAGAAGACATGTGTGAGATGTTGATGCATGATTTTCATTCTTCTGGATGTGTAGTGCGTCCGGGTGTTACGAAGATGTACCAGGATTTACATCATTAGTATTGGTTGCCAGGTATGAAAAGTTATATTGTTGTTTTTTTCATGATGTCCTCCAATTTTTATAAGGTGATGGCGGGGCACTAACAACAAACTAGCATTTTATAGCAGCTACCAATTCCTGAGTGGAAATGGAATGATATCACAATGGGTTTCATTATAGGTTTACCATGGTCTCCTCGAGGTAATGATGTAATATGGGTTGTTATTTAAAGTCCTATGAAGGATGAACATTTCATGGTGGTAAAGGAAACCTTCATTGTTGTTGAGATTTGGAGGTTGTAGATCCATGAGATTGTATGACTCCATGGGGTTCTACATTATATTTTTTCTGATAGAGATGTTTGGTTTACTTATCATTACTAGGAATAACTACATAGGGTGATGGGTACACTGGTGATTCTGAGCATGGAATACCACCCGTATACATATGGCTAGTCAGAGTGCATGATTCAGAAGCTGGAGGACATGCTTCAGGCATGCGTCCTTGATTTTAGATGTTATTGGGAGATACACATAACCCGTATTGAGTTATCCTATAACAATAGAATTCATTATATTATTCATATAGAGTCATCTGAGCCTTGGTATGGTAGATCATGATGATCACCCCTATATTTGCTAAAGGCCAGAGAGGCAGGTATGTTGGGTCGTTTTCTTATCCAGGAGATCACTAATCGTGTTTAGTTGATTCAAATGCAAATTCTTACTATGTTGTCTCATAAAAAATATTATGATGATCTCCACAAAAGTCCTCTAAATTTCAAGGATGGGGATCATGTTTTCTTACGTGTTACACTGATGTTGGGACATAAAGGATTAGTATATAGGGTTAACATTCGCAAAGATACATCTGGTCGTTCGAGATTCTATGGATGGTCGGGTCGGTTTCCTATCAGTTGTAGTTACCTCAGAGGTACCGAGCTATATACGACTTCTTCCATGTTTCTCAGCTTTCATGTTACATTTCAGACTCATCTCAAACATTTCATCTAGAATAGGTTCAGTTACATGTAGATGTGTCCATTGAGGAGTATCATACACAAATTATGGATTGTAGAATGATGGTTCTCTTTGACCGATCTGTTACTTTAGTACGGGTGCTATGGAAGCGTGGATGAGTGGAGTATGAGATCTTGTAGAGTGTGGCTAATGTACAGTCACGGTGTCTAGAGTGTTCGTAGATATTTATTCACCACCATTGTAAGGGAAATTTTTAGATGATTTCTTTGTGGGGAATTTTGTAAGAACCCGGTTCTTTCTTGAGGTACTGATCTTATTGTTCGAGTTAATGTGGTTTACATTCATTTTATTCTTAGACCCTAAGTTGGACCATGGGCCGGTTGGGTGGTTTTTGATAAAGAAGGGGAAAAGAAGCTGAAGGCTAGCTGAAGGCCAGGTACGCATCACGTAATGGGCATACATGTCTGGTGATTTCCAATTAGATATTGTTTATAAAATGGTTAGTGGCCTCGTTTTCTGTAAAAATAATGGAAGATCACCCACTGATATTTTTAATCAGTAGCATCAGAAGGTCGTTTTTAACCTATTTCTTCGTCTAAACTTTTATTTAAATACCATCAAGTGCATTAGAATCCCCTTGAGGAGTTCTTAATTCCTCATAAGCCATTATTAGTTATTTCTTATCTTGACCTAGTAAACGAGCCTTGAGAGTTCATGAATTTTTTATATATACTCCATTCTATATCAATTTAAGGGTCGATGCTAGATGAGAAGAGATGTTCGAGTTTGAGGTAGGTGTTCTCATGCCTTTCGTTAATTTTCATGTTTATTATATGTTCCAGAGTGTTGTGCTTCCATTTTTATGGTGTTTTATGGAATTAATATGGCCAAATACTATTTCCAATTATTTTTTAATTATTTTATTAATTGATTTGAAGCATGTCTAGGGTTGTTATCCATTATTAAGGGCCAACCCATGGGGTTGTCTCCCTTCAATGACCATATATGGCTGTTTTTTATAGTTTTGACATGAGACATGAATTTTTTCCCTTCTTCGGTTGTAAAAAATAGGTTTTATTACTAAATGGAATCATTGTTATGTTAATTTGTAATTGAAATGATTAAGTGTTTGGGTTGAGTGATTTTCCCATTTTCCCCATGTTATGCCTATGGTTTTTTAAGAATGATTGCAATGTCTTTCTCGAACTATGAAATTCAACCCATATGAGTATTATTGTTAAAGAAATGTAATAGAGTAATTTACATGTTTTTTTGATTATATTTAATGTACACACATGAGTTGATTAATTTTGAACCATGTAATTAATTAAATTACATGTGTTTCTTGTTAGATAATTTTCCCATGTGAATAGTTTAAGGGCCATTCCTTATGAGTTTGGCCCTTGCTTGAGAATATATTATATGGTTTTGGTTTTAACCATTGCATTCCTCATGGAATATTAAAACTGAATATTAAATATTTAAATGGTAAATAGAAATGGATGAACCATGGATTCAGATTAGAATTCCATATATGGGTTCATGATACTGTTGTACTCTATTACGTGGGTGACCAATGGATCAATTGAGGGATTCCGTGGATGGAAAAAACTAAGGGTGTATTTTAAGTTGTGAGGGAGCTACAGATATTGCAGTTGGGCTCAAAGAGACTATTTTTAAAGGTTGAATGAGTTATGTAATGAGGGATTCCATGGTCGAGGTGTATTAAAAATGTTTATATGTCTTGGGAGATACTTGGGAATTATTTATAGAATCCAAGGATAGAATAGTTGACATATACTCGCACCACACCTAGTGTGAGACCGGGTTCTAGGGAGGATTGTATAAATAAGCATGAAGGATGTAGGTGGTTTTACACCATGAGTAATATTTGAATTCTAAATTATGAATTTTATGGATAGAGTTAGATTATAAATTGAATATTTAAATGGAATGATTTATGATGTGTTTTCCAAGCCACAACATTGTATTGTATTGGGTCTTCATATTACATGTTTATATAGCCTTGTGATATATCTATTGTTCTTAATATTACATGGGTATTTTCGAGACTATGAAATATCTAGAGAATTATATAAATCAATCTAATTGAACTATTAATTAACATGAAATTATTGTAAAAATCAACTAGTTCTTGATGTACTATTTTTTTTGAGTACCTTCTAATTTTTATCTTTCACTATTGTACAGTACCTATTATAAATATTCAATAACATATTGGAACAGATCATTGGTGGTTGCCTACTATGATTTAGTCTCACACCAGGTAACAGTCTAGTTTTGGATCTCCAATAAATTATATTATTGTTGATGTTGATATGTAAAAGTCCCATTTTACAGATACATGAAATGATGCTTGGGATCAGGAGTATAGGGGACCATGTCGAAGATTACAATGAATCTGAGTTTCCCTTTCCTGTTTTTTTACATTTGGAATTTTTTTATGTATTACCATAGTGTGACTGGTTTTTTCTATGTTTCTATAAAACGATATATGTAATGCCCTGAACCTAGTTACCCATAGTCGGTTTATTATTACATAACATTGGCATGATCACAAAAGATCATGTGTCGAAATACCGATTAGTTTAGTATCCATGGAAGTACTAAATACATTCTTAAGGTTTACATTACATCATAATATGGAAAACTACAACAACATTGATTCCATAGACAACATTGAGATCCCATAGACTATCCCTATAGGTCAGTCATAATATACATCTTCGCATCCTAGAAAAAATAAAATATAGAATGGGGTGAGCTCAGATGCTTAGTAAGGATAATAATATAGTGGAAGATTTCATAAATAAGAAAAAACATTTAATCTAATGTGTAAAACTAAGAAAAATCCTTTTCAACATAAACTTAATCATAATATGGTAAACATAAATAAAAAATAAATTCATTTACTTACTCACATGGATAATAGTTGAATAATCACATGCAATATCAATATCCTCTTTCATAATGTTGGAATTAAAAATGCGATACTATCATAACCACATAGTCAAGGCCTTGGGCCAAGACTACAAATAAGATTTTGTCAAGCTCTTGTTCCAAGACACTAGTTTGTCCAATTAGTCCTACCGATGCATCGAGGAGCTACAACAGGCTCCCCCCCTCACTTACTATGTCTAATGAATTCTTCATATGAATATTATTAAACATAACATAAACATTAGAATTAAAAATAGAATATGAAATTTAAATACATTATCCATAAACCATGAATGATATGAAATTACACATCTACAGTCAAACATATCACAAAACCTTCAATACAATATTTATGTTTTTATCAATATAAATTGACTTCAAAAAAACTTAAAATCCATCAACGGATGTTGACATAGATGAAATAAAATTCATGTTAGAGAAATATCTCTTTATATTTTTACATCATTTAATGGTCATGTAATTATAAAAGAAAACAATTATATTTTAAAATAATCTTATTATATTCTAAGGGAAGCTTCGACGTTTTTACAATGGCGTAAAATAGGTGCACCAGCCGTATAAGTTAAAAAAAATTATTACCTTAAATTTTTTGACGGAAAGATTCCTTTATAATGATTTTATAAAAGTAAAAAAATGGTATAATTTACTTTAATCCATAGTATATAAAATATTTATAATTTTTTGAAGTACATTTTTAAGAAACATGGATGTGGATGATAATGAGGTCCGAGTAGATACTTACGTATAAACAACCTCGGATAATGAGGAGATTGTAGAATTAACCCTTACCTTGTTCTTTTCCATGGTAGAGGTTAGGTTTACCTACTGTATAATGGTGAAGTAATTTTTAATAAATTGTAGAAAAATAATATACAATAATATGATATTATATATGATCTTTTAACATTGTTTTGTTAATAATATCTTAGTATTATCATCGTTTCTGGTGTTAACTGATTCGTTTTCCTTTACATGTTTTTTATGTAATTACTTTTTGTTGTGGATAGGATGTATCTTATTCATATAATTAATTATATTAAGTTATTAAAATTTATATTTATTCAGCTGATGAAAATTAGTCTTGAATGGATATGAGGGGGAATGAATCTCATCGCGTTCGTGCAGACGGTAATCCATACGCACGCACGAGCGACACTATCATTCATTTGATTTTAAAATCATATATAATTGGATGATATATAATATATACAGAATAATTATCATGTTATATATATTATTTACATCAATTTCACATCATTATTATACCTATCCAAATAATAATGTATTGAATAACAATTACACCATGACGTGGATGCGGTAATCCGTATGTATGCATGTGTGGTGAAATGTCATTCAAAGGATGGATAGAATAATAAATATGGTTGGAAAATATTTATAATAACATAAAATTATATAGAAGATACTTGAGTTATTATTTTAGAATGGAATTAACAATGAAAGTGGAAGTGGAAGAAGAAAGGAACTTGAAAGAGGTGATGAAATATTTACCTCTTCTTCGGGTTCTTTCTTTTGATTTGATCAAAAGGGATCTTTAAGATAAATTTCTAACTAAATTTAGGCCTATAAGATTAATTATGGATAGTGTAGAGGGTATTTTTTTAGGTTTTTTCCCATCCAAATGGCTTTGAATATGTGAATTAGAGAGAAGGGGGAGTACCCTTTTATAAGAGGGGTGAGGGGAACCTTAGGAAAAGCTAGAATTATTATTTTATAATAAAATTTTTTTCGGTTTATAATATCTCAAAAATGGATTATTTAAAGGATAATGTGGGTATGGGTTGAACACCACTCAACCAATAGGTTTTAGACAGGTTTGGGTCACTATATTAATCTTATTATTTAGATTTAACTCTTAGTTAAATAGTTTGACATTTACCATGTCTCTTTGTATTTTTATATTATATAGTTAATAAACATACAATAAAATTTCAATGGAACCCCAAGTGGTTCATTAATGATAAAACTATCATTATCTAATTATTTTGTCCAAGCCTTATATTTTTAGGAATAGAATATCAATTAATAATATAGTATTTGTTTTAAAAACTTTTTTATGTCAATTTTGACACTATTTGGTATTTTGTTTTTTCTAAATTCATTCCAGCATTATTACTTGGAATAAAGTACATATAAACAACCTAAACATGTCATATTAACCTTGAAAAATAATTACATTCCTAAAAAGTCTCAAATTACATTTATTTTGATATTTATAATATCAATTATTCAAATATTATATTAATTAGGTAATTATTGCGGCATCAATGTTTCATAAATAAATTATAATATTTAATGCCTAAAAAATATAAATAAAATACCATTATGTAGGAAATATTTTTATCTTTATAATGGGTATTTATAGACATATTTATCTTATGTGTAACCCAATATTAAAAATGTTTAATTTATTAAACATTGATTTTAACTCTTTTAACTCTTCATTGATTTAAATAATAATAAATGTCCTAATCTAATCCATGTTATCCTAAAGATCATATTTTACACCTAAGGTTGTTTTTGGTCGAATTACAGTTATCCAATAGAACTAGAACATTTGTTAGGGTAATAATAATATGATTTTTACCCTTAATTACCTTATTTACTTTTAACCGTGGTAAATAAAATTAAAAAAATACTATTCACCAAAAATTATTTTTATCTTATTGAACCACATACTACTTACTGAAATCAACCGTGTCTCTCGTATTTTTGAAATTCAACTCACAGAAGCTGTAAAATTATGTTTTATGTGAATTTTTAAAAGCTCCTAGGAGGTGGGTAAAAGACGGTAAAAAGATAAATAAAATTTTTATATATCTATAATTATTATAAACTGACTCCAACGAATTACATTTAAATTATATAGGTATTATGTATCTATTTTTAACTAAACTAAACTTTATTAAAATAAATAATTATTTAAATAAAAATTTAGTTTTAAACTATCACTCAATGTTTTTCACTATTTATCAAAATTTGAATATTTTCAGAGAAATTCCAACAATTCACCATAAGCTAATTTTGATATTCAGAATAAAAAAATGAAGTCCATTTTGAAAGATAGAATTTATAAAATTTCATAATGTTGGTATTACTATTCATAATGGCTAGTTTGATTGGTTGTGGTGTGTTAGAACTCGAAGTTGCGTACAACACATGATACTATATTATTCAAAGACAAGCGTACCATGGAAGCTTGGGGTGTCACATTCTCCCCTCATTCAAATAATTTCATCCTAGAAATTTCTAGAGTATTACTACGTAAAAAGACTCGGGTGGTTCTTCATCATAAGTTCCTCTATTTCCCATGTTTCCTCTTCCATCTTATGGTTTCTCCATAGAACCTTTACCAAACGAGTTGTCCGGTTTCTCAACACTTGTTCTCTTGTATCAAGATTCTTGACAGGCTCTTCACAATAAGACATATCAGGTTCCAGTTCTAATTTCTCATAGGTGCGTACATGTGTAGGGCCAGGCATGTATTTTCTCAGCTGTGATATGTGGAGTAAATCGGGATCTTTGGAGAGACATGGCAACATTTCCAAATGGTATGCTATAGCCCCAATTCGTTCTAGAATTTCGAAAGGTCTAATGTAGTTGGGACTTAATTTTACCTTCTTATAGAAATGTATAACACCCTTCCATGGAGATACCTTAAAAAACATGGTCACCTACCTGAAATTCCAAATCCTCCCTTATGTTATCAGCATAGCCATTCTGCCAACATTGAGCTACTTTGATGTGGGTTTGGATTAAATTCATCTTTTCAATCATTTCATCTACAAGATCTAGGCCTATGAGTTTTCATTCACCGACATCATCCCAACAGGTTGGTGTGCGATATCCCTTTCCGAATAACACTTAATATGGTGCAACCTGAATAATTGAATGGAATCTATTGTTATAGAAAAAGTATACCAGAGGTAAATATTGATCATACATACCCTAAAAGTCAAGTGATCATGATATCAACATGTCTTCTACGATTTGAATAGTTCATTCTGATTTTCCATCAGTTTGGGGGTGCTAGGCATTGCTCAAACGAAGTTCAGTATCCCAGGATTTCTGAAGACTTTTCCAAAATCTTGATGTAAAACGGTGATCACAATTAGAGACAATAGATTGTGGTACTCCATGAATTCTTAAAACATCAATAATATATAGTATTTCAAAACGATCAAGTGGCAAATCTTATCTTATAGCATGAAAATGTGTTGACTTGGTTATACAATCAACAATGACACATATTACATCGTTCCTTCTAGGAGTCATTGGTAGACCCAGGACAAAGTCCACTGGAATATTATCCCATTACCACTCAGGTATGGGAAGATGTTGCATGACTCCTCCAGGCTGTTGCCTTCCATCTTTGACTTGTTGACAAACCATATATCTTGACAGAAAATCAGCAATCCCCCTCTCCATTTTGTCCCACATAAAATGTTCCATCAAATCTCAATATATCTTGGTGCTATTAGGGTATATAGTGAAATTGGAACTATGAACATCATCCAACAATTCTCTTTTTTGATCAGGTATAATGGGAACACAAAGTCTCTTCCCAAATTTCAAAATTCCATCTTCATACGCAAAGTCACTCAATCTCCCATCATTCACTGCTTTATTCTTTTCTTGAAACACCTCATCATCAGCTTGAGATATTTTTATCCTTTCTAATAAAAATGGTTGGAAACCATTTGAAAAAATATTGATGATCCACATTCTATAATTATTCACATATCCATCATTACTAGATCCATGAGAATAGGATCCCTTTTAACTCTCATATTATTCAAAAATCCATGAGCTTTTCTGCTCAAAGAATATTCCACCTTATTTTCCTTTCCCAGGTGGTAGTGTATCAGGAAATCATAATCCTTGAGTAGTTCAAGCCATCTCCTTTTCCTCATGTTGAGTTTTTTCTATGAGAAAATATACTTCAAACTCTTGTGATCGGTATATATCTCTAATTTTTTCACCATAGAGATAATGTCTCCAGATCTTCAAAGAAAAGATTACAGAATCTAACTCAAGATTAGTAGTAGGATTGTTTTTCTCATCAATTTTCAGATGTCGTGATGCATAGGAAATAACTCTATCATTGTGCATAAGGAAAAACCAAGTCCTTTATTTTATGAATCACTATAAATAACAAACTTATCATTCATCGATGGTAGATTCTATATATTAGAATTGACTAATATTATCATCAGTTATTCAATATATTATTTACACTCTTTTGTCCAATCAAATTTAACCACTTTTCGTGTGAGATTTGTTAATGGGTTAACCAACCGGGCAATATTCTGGATGAAAAGTCAATAATAACCGAATAAACCAATAAATCTGCATACCAAGTTTTACTCATCAATGATGGACATTCTTTGATTTATCTTGTCTTAGAAGAATATATAGAGATTCCATCCTTAGAGACAATATGGCCATGAAATGAAATCACTTGAAGCCAGAATTCACACTTTATAAACTTCCCATATAATTCGTTTCTTCTAAGATTCGTCGGGATAATGCAAAAGTGATTTTCATGATCATCGTAGAGTTTTTATTATACCAAGATACCATCGATAAATACCACTAAAATGTCGTCAAGATATTCCTTGAAAAATCTATTCATTAGATCCATTAAGACATAGGGTACATTAATCAATCCAAAAGGTATTACTGTAAACTCGTAATTCCCTTACCTAGTTCAAAATGTTGTTTTCGAAATGTCTTCCTTCATCACATACAATTGATGATATCTATATCGATGGTCAATATATGAAAAGTAAGGAGCTCCATGAAATTGGTCAAATAAATCATCAATTCAAGGTAGGGGATACTTGTTATTTATTTTTATAGCATTGATCACCCTATAGTCAATGCACAACCTCATAGATCCATCTTTCTTCATAACAAAATGGACTGGTGCTCCCCATGGGGAAACACTATGGCAAATAAATCCATTATTACTAAATTCTTCTATTTGCTTCTTTAGTTCCACTAATTACACAGTGGCCATTCTATAAGGGGTCTTTGATATGGGACTTCATCCAGGAATTAAATCAATGTAAAAATCAATTTCTCGTTCTAGAGGATTTCAAGGTAAATATTCTGCAAACACATCAATATATTCTTTCAAAATAGGTACATCCTCTATTTGAACATTATTTTACTTCACCACAATTATTTCAATCTCTTACTCACTAATAATTGAATTTAGTTGAGCTACTTTGGGTGGGTCTAGAAAAGAATTAGGTGGTGACGATTATTCTCTAAAGATAAGGTATTCTTTATTATCTTCATCAAAAATAGTAACCTCTTTCTTCTTAAAATAACTTTGGGCATCATGGTCTGATAGAAAATCCATACCAAGAATTATAAAAAATTCGATCATGGCTATGATGATGAGATCAAGAGATAAAGAACATTTATATGCCCTAATGGAGAATGATTCACAAAACATTATTGCAATGATACTTCCCTTAGGAGTTTTTGACAAACAACTCCCTTATTAAATAAAATTGGAAATATAAAATTTTTATTAGAAAACTGGGATGGTATGAAGAAATGCGATGATCCTGAATCAAATAAATCATTTTCTAAACTTGTGGAAACCATTAAATTACCTTCCACCATGTCTTTCGGGACTTCGACCTCAGAAGAAGTGATCGCATAAGCATGGAAATGATCCCTTGGCCTTTTCTGAGGTAAGTTCCCTTGACGCTTATGACATTCATTTGCATAATTACCCCTTTCTCTACAATTTTAGAATTCATCATCGATAGCCTCTTTCTTCCCCTTAAAATCGCGAGCATGGTGGCCTTTTTACCCAGACTTGTAACAGAATCCTATCCCATTAAGGAAAGTACCAGTGTGGTTCTTCCCACATTTACTATAGGATGTATATTCATCATTTTTCCTTTCTTCCCCTTATTTCAATTTCCAGAGTGCTCAGCTGATCTATTATTATCTTTCATTCCTTTATAGTCAAATGACATAGATAATTCTTTTTCTGTCTTGATAGCACATGAGATAATATCTTCGTATGACGAGAAGGATTGTGAATGTAATGCTCGAAGGAGAAATGGTTTTAACACATCAAAGAATCAATCAATCTTACTTCTTGGGTTATGTATATAATCTGGAGTATGCCTCGCTATCCTTGTAAAGTTATCTTCATACATTGTGACATTCTCATCCTCCATTTTCCTCAGACTCAAAAATTGTCTTTCCATATCCACTCTATGGACATAAAGAAAGTATTTTTTGAATAATGTATCTTTAAACTCCCTCCATTATATATTTGATACTTCATCATCTTCATTTGTTTTTTTAATCAATGACCACCATTGATCATCATCTCCAGTGAGGTGATAAAATGTCATGACAAATTTTTCCCTTTCGCTGCTCCCCAAGGTGTGGAATATTTTTTAAGGAATTTATCCATTGCTCATCAACTAGTGGATTTTTACCCCCATTGAATTTTTTTGATTGTTTCTCCATGATGTGATCTAACATATATCCTCCATGATGTGGATCAGGGTGCTCAATATTGGTAAGGTTATTATTCATAACCTGAGTGAGTTGTCCCAGTATGGGGATTAGCTGATCAACACCAGTTGCATCACCAACTCCACTATAATTATCTTGAGTATGAGGGAAATCCCTACATGGAGCGTTCTCAATGATATGGTTTCCATTCCTTCCACTAGGTAGCATTTCGAAACAATGTCATAAACTAGATAAGTTTATGAATTGAAATACATAATTCCAAACTTGTAAAACACTTAACATAAATTGAACAGTTAATGGATATAATACATAATCAAAAAAATTTATTTGAGAAAGTGTATACTCATAAACCCTTCATAATGGTTTGTAAGGAAAATTAGAATTATCCTAAGAATGTCCCTCGGGAGTGTCGTAACCAAGAGTCAAGCAAGGCCCATTGTTTTGCTCCAGTTCCCATTCAAGTCTATCTCAAAGCGGTGTTATCGTGTTTTAACCATAGAAATATCTGTTCCAGAGCCTCCTCTACCTGCTCGAATCCAGATAGGGATGTATTTCTAGGAAAACTCACAAAATCACTATAATACCAAAATTCTAGGAAGTTTTTATATACTAATCCTCAATGTATATCTTAGGGTAATGTGCTCTAATCAGAGAATTTTTTAATCTAGATTCCAAGGATTGTAATAAACTTCCTCGAATACCAACTGTAATTCCTTGACCATAGTTACACAGAGTCAGTGCATTATTACATAACAATGGAATTATCACAAAAGATCATGTCTCAAAAGACTGATTAGTTTAGTAGCCTTGTAAGTACTAGATACATTCATAAGGTTTACTTTACTTCATAAAATGGAAAACTACAACAACATAGTTTCCATTTACAACACTGAGATCCCATAGACTATCCCTGCAGGTTGGCCATAATATACTTTTGTGCATCCTGGGAAAAATAAAACATATAAAGTGGTGAGATTAGATGCTCAATAAGGATAAAAATATTGAAGAATATTTCATAAATAAGCCCAAACATTTAGGGAAATGTATAAAAATAAAACAAAAGCCTTTTCAACATAAACATAATCATAATATGGAAAATATAAATCCAAATAATTCCATTTAATTACTCACATGGATATTCTACTTGTCGAATAATCACATGCCGTATCAATAGCCACTTTCATAATGATGGAATACATAATTCCAGACTTTTATAATAACATAGCCAAGGTCTTGTGCCAAATACAAAAAAAATTATTTTGTCAAGGGCTTGTTCCAAGACACTAGTTTGTCTCATAATACCCACCGATACATCTAGAAGCTATAGCAGGCTTCACCCTTCAGTTACTAAGTGCAATGCATTTTTCACAAGAAAAGGTTTAAACATAACATAAACATTCGTATTAAGAATAACTTACGAAATGTCAATAATTTATCCATAAACCATGAATGGTATGAAATAACACATCCACAATCAAACATATAACAAAACCTTCAATAAAATATGGATGTTTTTTATCATAATAAATCGACTTCAAACGAACATAAAATCTATCAAAGGATGTTGACATAGATTAAATCAAAACCTTTTTAGGGAAATATCTCTTTCTTTTTCGAAATAATTTAAAGGATTCATAATTATAAAATAAAACATGTATATTTGAAAATATTCTAATAATCTTATAAGGGTAGCTTTGACATTGTTACAATAGTGTAAAATATCCATACCTTCCGTATAAGTTAAAAATATATTCTTACATAAAATTTTTCAAAAATGTCAAAAAGTACCTTGTTTAGAAAACGATGGAAAGATTATTTTATAAAAATCTTATAAAATTAAAATAAGGGTATAAATCAATTTAATCTATCATCTATAAAATAGTAAGAATGTTTTGAAATACATTTTTAAGAAACATGGAAGTCGATGAAATATCGTTCCAAGTAGATAATTTCGTATAAACAACCTCGGATAATGAAAAGATTGTTGAATTAACCCTTACCTGTTTCAATTCCATGGTCGAGGGTAGGTTAACCTCCTGTATAATGGTGAAATTAATTTTATTAAATTATACAGGAATCATATACATTAATATGATATCATATATGATCTTTTAACTTTTCTTTGTTAATAATAACATAGTATTATCGTCATTTCGGGTGTTAACTGATTTGTTTTCCTTTATATGATTTGTTATGTACGTAATGTTTGTCATGGATAGGATGTATCTTATTCATATTCATAATGATATTAAGTCTATAAACATTTTTTTTAATCATCTACTTAAAATTAGTCTTGAATGGATACGATGGGGAATGAATCTCATCTCATTCGTGGAGATGGTAATCCGTACGTACGCATGAGCGACAATATCATTACTTTGATATTAAAATAACATATAATTGGATGGTATATCATATATAGATAATCATTATCATGTTATATTTATTATTTACATAAATTAAACATCATTATTATTTCCATACAAATAATAATGTATTGATTAACAATTACACCATGACTTGGAGACGGTAAGTCGTACGTACGCACGTATGGTGAAATGTCATTCACAGGATGGATAGAATATTGAATATGGTTTTAATATATTTATAATAACATTAAATTATATATAAGATACTGGATTTAGTATTTTATAATGGAAATAACAATGAAATTAGATCTAGAAGAATAAAGGAACTTGAAAGAGGTGATGAAATATTTACCTCTTCTTCGAGTTCATCCTTTTGATTTGATCAAAAGGACTTTATAGGTAGGATTTCTGACTAATGGAAGGCCTATAGTATTAAGGATGGAACTTTTAGAGGGTATTTGGGCAAGGTATGGTCGAGACAAATGGCATTGAAGGTGTGAATTATATAGAAGGGGGAGTTCCCTTTTATAAGAGGGGTGAGGGGCACATTAGGAAATGCTAGAAATATTATTTTATAATAAAATAATTTTCGGTTTATTATGGCTCAAAAATAGATTATTTAAAATATAATGTATGGATGGGTCTAAAACCACTCAACCAATTGATTTTAAATAGGTTTGGGTTACTATATTAACTGTATCTTTTTTATTTAACTCTTAGTTAAATAGTTTGAAATTTACCGTGTCTCTTTGTATTTTTATATTATATGGTTAGTAAACTTAGTATAAAACTACAAGAGAACCCCAAGTGGTTCATTAGTGATAACAATATCATTATATAAGTCTTTTGACTGAACATTGGATTTATAGTAATATAATATCAATTATTAATATAATTTTTTTAAACACTTTTATGTCAATTTTGACAATATTTGGTTTTCTTTCCTAAATTTATAACTGTATTATTACTTAGAAATAAATTCATCTAACAAACCCTTATATGTCATATTAACCTATAAAATTAGTTTAATTCATAAAAAGTCTCAAATTACATATATTTGGGAATTTTTAATATCAATTTTTTTAATATTTCATTAATTGGGTAATTATTGGTTCATCATTGTGTCATAAATAAATAAAACATTTTAATGTATAAAAATTATGAATAAAATAAAATTATGTATAAAATCTAATTATATTTCTAATGAATATTTATAGTCGATTTTTTCTTATGTGTATGCCTATTTTAAAAATTTATTAGTTATTAAACATTGATTCTAACTCGTTTAACTCTTCTTTGAATTAAATAATAATAAATGTCCTAATCTAATCCAAGTGGACATAAAGGATCATATTTTATTCAGAAGTTTGTTTTTGGTCTAATTAAACATTTCAAATAGAATTAGGAGATGTGTTAGGGTAATAATAATTTCATTTTTACCCTTAATTACCCTATTTACTTTTAACCATGGTAAATAAAAGTAAAAAAGATACTATTCAAAAAAAAATTGTTTTCATCTTATTGAACCAAATTTTACTTGATGATATCAACCACTTTTCTCAGATTTTTTTAATTAAACTCACATAAGGGGTAAAATTAATTTTTATGAAAATTTTCAAATGCTCCTAGGAGGTGGGTAAAAGATGGTAAAAAGTTCGATAAACTTTTATATATCTAAAATTATTATAAAATGACTCTAATGAATTACATTGGACTTATATAGGTATTATGTATCTGTTTTCACCTAAAATAAGTGTAAAGAAAATAAATAATTATTTAAATAAAAATTCAGTTTTAAACTATTACTCAGTGTTTTTCACTATTAATCAAAAATTGAAAGTTTTCATAAAAATACCCAAAATTTACCCTATGCTAATTTTGATATTACGAATCCAAAAATGAAGTCCATTTTGAAAGATAAAATTTATATAATTCCAAAATTTTGGTATTACTATTCATAACGGCTTGTTTGATTGGTTTTTGTGTGTTAGAACTCGAAGTTGCGTACAACACACGCTACTGTATTATTCAAAAAGAAGCATATTGTGGAAGCTTGAGGTGTTACTAGACAAACAACATCATCTTTTGAATGTTATGACGTCTAGTTTTTATATTATTTATCTTCCACTATTTACTAATGTAGCATATAATTACTATTTCCTCTATTATATGTTATAATATTCATTGTGTTACACTCTACCAATGAAGGAATATTTTCCACACTGTCACAAAAATGCCCTCGCTGCTAGTTAGAAACCACTGTAATTTGAGGAAATGAATGTGTGACCATGTATTCAACCGGGTATGTGTTACCTTTGAGGGGAAACCTGATCCAGGACGTTACAATAAAGAATAAATATTAAAATAATGTGATGTTTTATTATGCATATATGATGTATGAGCTTAATCGTCCAAATATATTAAAACTTTCAATAATTGAATGTGCTAATATTATTTTTTCCTCTTAAAAATTATCTGATAGTCACATAATAAAATTTATTTTCACTATTTATTTTATCAAACCTTTTATATAATTAATTTGGGAATTACAATTAGAAAATGTAAATGAAAACCCAAAGGATATGTTTGAGTTTTAGGGGAATGGTCATAATGTTTTTGTATAGTGTAATAAAATTAGGTTTATTTAAAAAACAATATCTATCTAGACAATATACTTTGATGTAACATTGTAACATATAAAACAATGTTCGTAACCATAAAAGGAGGATTTTGGTATTAGCATGATCATTATCTGATGTATGACAATGAGGTCTTTATATACATGTTGTTTGACACTCCCTTGTATTATACTTAGGATAGTCACAAGCTCTATAATATCCATTATTAATGATAAATAACTAATGTAATTATTCCTCTTAATGTAATAAAATTATTAAGGATCATGATCTCAGAAGCTTCATTTAAGAAAAACTATTATCACAGGTATCCCACAATATGTGACATCTGAAATAATTTGTTCATTGGAATAAATTACTTTTTAATGATTTCTTGAATTATACTTATTAAAAACATTTATATTTTAGAAAAAGGAGGGATTTCAGAGAAATGAAACACTAAATTCATGGGAGGGACAATTCAATGATTATCCGAAAAAAAATTCTCAATGAAATGGTATGTGAATTTTCAATATTCATGGTGATACATACCTCACTATATCGAGATGTGAATAGTAACATGAACCATGTATAATGATTACCTTCACCTAAGATGGAAAAACTAGCCATAAAGTCTATTATACATGAATGAACATAAACTTTTTGAGGTTCGTTTTATATACGTGTCATGGAATAGTTGTTTAACTCAATTGAGATGATATATTCAATGATCCATTATTCTATAAAGGGGAAATTCACCTTGGATGTCTATCATGTAGTTTCAGAGGATGGTAAACGGTGGGAGTTTAAAAACAATAATACCAATATAATAGAACAATTGGTGTGCGAAGACAAAATGAAATTATTATGTAATAAATAGATAACTAGAAATCCTTGATTAATGATTTAGAGATAATTCTGAAATCTTAAGAAGAGTTAGGGAGAATATTTTATGAATTACGATGTTAATTTAACAATGATTTTCTGATATTCCTTGGAATGGTTATAAAAATGATATAAAAATAAATTCAGGATTATGTGGTATAAAAAAAGCCTATGGATGGAATTAGAAATTTGATAATATGGGAGATACATAAGAAGTTGTTTTATGTTATCTTAAAGTAGAGATGGTGTTTGTATAATGGAACCATGTAAATAAAGATATTAAGAGAATAATTGGATTTAAATATTAAAAATAAAATAATAGATGAGGAAAAAATATCCAACCACCAACATGTTAAAATCCTATGAAGAAGAATCATGGTAATTGTCACGAAGTGATAATGAAAACCATCAATCAAGAGAGAGACAAGTATTAATCTCACAATTGTCATGTAAAATGAAGAAGATGGACAATTAGATATAGTAATGAAAGGAACAACTTAATGTACCATCCATGGTATACTTCTTTAACAATAGGGATCAAGGGCACTATTAGATATAGTTCAGTAAACAATAGGACTTTGTGTTTAATCATCATCAGTAACCAGAAAATAAAAAGGATCAAAATAAATCTAATTCCATAACCATCACTGATATGGAACATAAAAAATATATACAAGGTATAATTACAATTCACTTGATAATGGAAACGGTGTTATTTCATTTTGATAGCATTCCTTCATTTATAGCCTATATAATTATAGAACTAATTAAATGAAACCATGATACATTAAATCAGATATATCTACAAAACTACATTGTCATGTAATCAATAAAACCTTAGTGTTGGACTCATATACTTTTATCGTATGTGGGAAGACTCTTCTATCAAATTGCATAATCCTTCAACTAGTGGAATTTTCTGCTAAACTATGAATGAATTCACTCTCCATTTTTTGAGGTCAAATAAAATTTTGGGAAATGGAAATTGTAACACCCCGATATTTTATGAGAAGTATTTTTTTATTTTATTTGATGTCTTCTATTATAAACTACACCAATATTATCTTGTACTATATGAAACCTCATATTAGCTTGCAGTAAACGCAACACTATTCTTTGCTTGTGTTACACATCAATTTAATTTTGTGGAAATTATTCTATGCGACATTAAGTAGAGATTTTGTTTAATGTATAAATGAAATAAGTTATGATTATGTTATATGCAACACCAACTGGATATTTCACTACACGCAGCCCAGACTTGGCTTGCATTATATGCAATCAAAACCTTTTACGATAGCGTGTGTAGTACGCAATACCAAGTTTCACTAAAGGAGATATTATTATAATTTTATTATGAACTAACCGTTATGAATAGTAATACCCACTTTTTGAAATTTTATAAATTTTTTCATTCAAAATGGACTTCATTTTTGGATTCAGAATATCTAAATTATCCTAGGGTTAATTTTTGGTATTTTTCTGAAAACATTCAATTTTTGATGAATAGTGAAAACACTAGGTTACTATTTAAAAACCGACTTTTTATTTAAATAATTATTTATTTTATTTAAATTTATTTTAGGTCAAAATTTAAACATAATACCTATGTAAGTTCAATTTAATTTATTGGGGTCATTTTATAATAATTTTAAATATATAAAAATTTTATTGAACTTTTCACCGTCTTTTACCCACCTCCTAGGAGAATTAGGAAATTCACATAAAACATAATTTCACCAATTCTGTGAGTGGAATTTTGAATATTCTAGAGACATAGTTAATATCAAGGAGTAAAATGTGGTTCAATGAGAAGAAAAACATTTTTGGTGGATAGTAACGTTTTACTTTTATTTACCACGGTTAAAAGTAAATATGGTAATGAAGGGTAAAAATGATATTATTATTACCCTAAAATATGTCCTAATTCTATTGGATAAGTGTAATTCGACCAAAATAACCCTTAAGAATAAAATATTACCCTTTAGGTCCACTTGGATATGATTAGGGCATTTATTATTATTTTATTTAAAGAAGAGTTAAAATAGTTAAAATCAATGTTTAATAATTAAAACATTTATTAATATAGGGTTATACATAAGAAAAATTAGACTATAAATATTAATTAAAAAGATAAATCGATATCTTACATAATGGTATTTTATTTATAATTTTTAGACATTAAATAATTTAATTTATTAATGAAAAAATGATGATGTAGTAATTACCTTATTAATGAAATATTAACATAATTGATGTTATAAATACCCAAATAAATGTAATTTGAGACTTTTTATGAATTAAACTAATTTTATAGGTTAATATGAAATTTTATTATTGATTAAATTATGTTTTTTTGAGCTAATATTGTTGTTATGCTTTTGAAAAAAACAATTACCAAATAGTGTCAAAATTGACATTTGTTTTTAAAACAAATATTATATTATTAATTGTTATTATATTCTTAAAAATCTATGTTTAGGCAAAATTAATTATATAAGGATATATATATATATTAATAATTAACCAATTGGTGTTTTTTTGTCTTGTTATAGTATGTTTATTAACCATATAGTGTAAGAAAACAAGAAGACGCGGTAACAGTTAAATTATATAACTTAGAGTTAAATATAAATGATAAGTTTAAAATAGTAACCTAAACTTGCCTAAAATATTTTGGTTGAAGGTATTTATACCCATACTATATTTAGCTTTGAAATAAATTGATTTGGAGCTATTATAAACAGAATACGACTTTGTTATAAAATAATATTTTAAGTTTTTCCAAAGATGCCCCTCTCCTCCCTTATAAAAATGGCACCCCTTCCATCTTATCTTCACACCCTTTTGAGACATTAATCTCAGACAACCCCTGAAAAAGTATCTTCTCAACCTCCCTAGTTATATCACAGAGGCTCTGGGCTTCTCAAAAGACCAACTCTAGTGCCCTAAGAAGATGTTTAATGGATGTGCGTCGAGGAAGAGGTAATCTCTTCTACCGACTATTTCAAGTTTCTTTCTTCTTCTACTTCATCTTCTTTAGTTGATTCATTATAAAGTAAAAAAATCAGTATTAATTATAGACTGATATGTTATTATAAATATTAAAAACCCTATTTCACCTTCTATCCATCCTACAGAAAATTAAATCACCACGCGTGCGTACGTACGGAATACCATATCCAAGATGTGGTGTAATCTATTTTTCCAACACCACATTACTTGGATGGGTATAATGTTGTAAAGAATAAATGTAAATAGTTATTATAACATCATAATGATTCTGAGATATTATATCATCCACTCCAATTCAATTCAATAATTATGGTAACGATATCATCGCTCGTTCGTACGTACTGATTACCGTCTCCACGACACGATGAGATTCATTCTCCATGTTAACCATTAAAGAATGGTTATAAAGTATATATAATTAATAATAATGAAATATATTACATAATGAAGCTACTGGATTTATGTATATTTATATATATATGTCATCTACTTACTTCCATTTAAGTCAATAAAGAAAGGAAAACAGCATTCATGCGTACGTACGACCTACCGTCTCCATTAATGGTGTGTTTCATTTCATTTATCTATCTATTATATATATATATATATACTGAATATAGATGATATATAAATCATTTATTACATTCTGGAAGTAATTAAATCATTATATAAGTAATAATAATATCAATAACAACAAGTCCAAACACGTACGATAAATAAAACAATTTTACCCAAAACGCTACTTTAACATGGAATTGACAAATGAACGGGTAATATAAATACCTAAGTGAACCGTATATTATATAATAACAATGAATATGATTATTTAATAATTCAATGAAATTATTTAAATCATTATACAGTAGGTTCAGATACATATGAATCATATCGGACATAAGGTAAGGGATAACCTTTCCATTCACGTTTTTTTCCGAGATTGTTTATTTTTAAGTATTTACTGGGGTTATATTTATCATCCATGTACATATTTTCTAAAAATGGTTTCATGTATGTTTAAATTCCTATTTACCCATTTTTACTTTTACTACATGGTGTGTATGGAATCCTTCTTTTTTCACCATATGAGGTACTTTTGACTTTTCCGACAAAAGTATGAGGAGAATGTTTTTTTAACTTATACGGCATGAACGGATTTTTATGGTTTCATAACGCATTATTTAAATAATTCTTCCCCTACATGATTTCATGATTATTTTCAACAAAATCCATTTCTTTTAAAATTTCAGGGCATTTTGTGAAAAGAAAATGATTTTGAATAATAAAGTATATTTTCCTCAAAAATTTCTTTCAAGTGTTTTATCAAAACCATTTTCCATCTAAGATGGAATTATTTCATATGTGTAAGTTTCATGTATAATGTCTCTATTATTTAAATGGTTTCACTTTTCTTATGATAAAATATCCATTTGTTTTGTATGGATTATGTGATGATGGGATTATGTTTATGAAACCCATTTTATTCGTTGGGTTATTATGAGTTATGTATGTCCATTTTGTGGCACATGTAAGAATGATTTAATTATGAGATGTGTGGGACCTATATCTCCATGAAATGAATTTGGTAATGATTTCTATCTAATGAGATAGACATGGCTGGAACGGAAAGCTAAACTGGATTAGTAATACAAGACTGGAACGAGGAGTGAACTCGATTCAGAAAGGGACTTTGTCCACTAAGATGGTCTTGGCAGAAATGCCTTGGCTACTGTGGAAATGATAACATGTTCATAATGGTTTCCATAATTACATGTTTTATTCCCATGAGATTTTATTATTATTAATGTTTTGTTATGATCTATTCCTTATATACTACCATGTTTTATGTCATTGCTCAATAATTTTATTTTTAAACATTATGTTCAGGTTTTTATGTTCAAATGTGTATGGTTTGTTTTATTTTTTCCCTGATTACCCTTACTGAGCATTTGAGTTCACCATTTTTATTTTCTCTTATCCCCAGGATATAAATAAAGGATTTAGTTAATAAAAAAAGGGGAATATCTTTGTGGGAGATGATGAAGATCTTTCACCACGATTAGAAGATTATGTTCTGAGTTTCCAAAGACACTAAACTATTATGGTCCTTGATTGTTGGTTATTATTATGTATTAATTATTCCGCAAAAGTAATGTAATTTCCATGTACCTCAATTTGTGGGTCTCTAAAGAAATCCCTTTTAATATTTTTCACCACCCCATGATCCTACATTAATGTATGGAAGAAAATGAATCTACTTTAAAAAACCCTCAATGGAGTGGGTTTTGATACACGATGAAAAAGTTTATATTTCCCACATGTTTTTTTCAATGGAAACCCCCAATGTTGAGGAAACTTACATTTTATGGGAATATATCAATTCATTTCCCAAAGAATTACTCGACGTTGACCAGATCATGAGGTTGAGTTCTAAATAGAGATTATACTAGATCCATTCTTATCTAAATCTTCCTCTATAGGATGAACATTATCAAAAATAAAAGATTTAATGAATCAAAATTAAGATAATTTGAAAAAAATGGTTCATAATTTTCATTTTATCACATTGGGGTGTCAGGGTTCACTTTTTCATGAAAAATTATTATTCAATGTTGATTTGTATTGTTTATTGAGAGATAAAAAAATATCACCATAATGAACAATAATCTCCTTCCAAACATTATATAATTTTTCAATAAAAAATCACAATTTAAGTACTTCTAAAAATTGGATCACTATTATGGATATCATCAACTAAAGGTAATGAAGATATATATTTAGAAGACATCATTCAATAAAATGTATGAACATTTTGAGTTTAATTTTATTTTCTTTGTACTAACTAATTCTTAGGAAATATTTTGTGGATACGATAAATAGAGTCTCTAGGGAGAATGTTGGAATGTTTGTGTTTGTCATTATTTATGACAATTTTATTCAATATATGATCTAGGATTAACTTAAATATAATATATGGATTGATGTTACCACATTACAAGAGGAGGAAATGTATGCCAATTTTATAAACTGTTAAATTTGGATAAAATAAGTCATGTTATTGGGGAACATTATTACAAGTGATGGAATTTATATATCCTTTAATAGAAAAAGGAAACTGACATACCCTCAACTATTATCAAAATTATTACTTTTCTAGGAATAACTTGGTACAAAAATGTTTTTTTGGGAAATTTCTCATGATTTTCTATCCTACTAATGAAGTTGAAATAGAAATGGGTAATTTATGTTTTGATGGAAGAATGTGTGGGGATATTATTTTTGATCAAGAAGAAGATTATAATTTTGACTTTATTATAGGTATGGTATTATGGAAAATAGTTTCGATATTCAGTTTTTATTCAATGAAAATTTATGGTTGTGTAATCACAAAGAATGATAAAGTTATTTCTTATGCCTCAACAAAATTAATGTCCCTTAATGGAACAGCTTGACGCATGATCGATTGATAGAAGTTGGGATATTCACCATGATGATTTCACTGAAGTACCTATATAGTGAAAATATTGATATATATATATATATATATATTTAATAATATTATAATGTATATATTCCCAAAAATAGAAAATAATATGAAGAAAAAGATTGTTATGTTCATGTTTCTTTATTAATCTATTAACCCCTATACATGAAATGTTAATAAGCTAGCTAATTTTATTAGTGGAAGATAATATGCTACAATATATCTGACGTAGATTTAGAATGTACTTATATTCATTGATATGAAAATGATGGATCTATATATCATAACATCATCAAATACATCTTACCATTCCAAATTTAATTTCTAACCATTTATCCAAGAGAATATTAAATAGGAAGAAATGAATGATTCAGATCTTCAGAAGAAGGTGGAAACTAAAAAGAAGTGGAAACATCATTAATTCCACATAAGTGAAGAAGGTTTCATTTAGTTTGTAATAAGAATATGTATACCTATATCACCTAATATTATGAAATATCTATTATATCGTCATTGTCTATATATCGTTGATGTACCAAGATGTACCATGTTCTTTCGGGGCACTTCAGGTTGTTTGACATAAATAAGGATATCAATAGCTACATCTCAAAGTGCATAATATGTCAACTTGTTAAATAATAGTGACAAAAATATGAAGAGATGATGAAACCATTTCATAAACCAATATGTAAATAGGTTTTCAATACCATAGAAGTTTTTACTAGTATCTTGAAGACATCTGAAGGATGTAATGTGATATGGGTTATAGTGGATAAACTCATCAATAATACCTAGTTTATCACTATTTTGGAATAAATATTTCATGACTATTAGGATATGATATATGTAAATTCTATTTTGAGACTATATGGGGAAAAATTTTCTCTCATATGTGATCATGACCAGTGGTTCACTTATAAATTTAACTTAAGTATTCAACATGATCTAAATACTAAATTTTATTTAAATATTTCATATCATCCCCAAAATAATTTCTAATAGTAAAGGATAAATCAAACACTTGAGGACATGCTGAGAGATTTCTCAATAAAATTTAAATATGGATGGAATAAAAATATCCCATTAGTTTAGTTCTCATTCAACAAAAAATTCCCTTCAAGTATTCAAATGGATATATATTAAGATATTTATTGGATTTAATGACTAAATTCTACATATTAGGATGATGTTTGTAAATAAAAGATATATTGAATTAAACATGTGAAGGTGATTAAAGTGAAGGTTTGATCCATAAAATAGTATATAAACATTTAATAGAATCAGTTGAATCACTATTTTTAAAACCATCTTAGGGGATTTTATTTTGATGTTGGAGGAAAACTTGTCCATCAAATATAAATATGGAATAGATTCATACATTTTTTATGAAATGTGATAGTTATCCCAAAGTGAATTTTCCAATTTTAGATCATTTATTGAATTGTCGAGTCCAGTCAAATACCACATCCACCAAATGTGGAACATATTCATGATGAATTCCACATATCTCTCTTAGAGAATCACATACATGATACATAAAATGTACTAAATATGATGGTAGTACAATAAGAGAAATAAACCGTTCATAATTATTGTTTAAAATCCCTCAAACTGTCTTATCTATATTTTTTGGGAGTGATTGTGTTTGTTCAAAATGTGATATGATTGGGAATGAGTTTGGATGATGATGTCGAAGCATATTTTTAAGGTGGGTAGTTTCCATGTGTTTTCCCAGTCTATAGCCCTCAAAATCAGGAGTTTTGTTTTTTTTGTAATGGATGATTTCCACTTAGTGGTACATATTATGCAGACCATGAAGACCAATTCTTATATTGTGAGGGTGGAAAGTGGAATGTCAAATGGTATTGGAAAAGTAAGGGAACCGCAAATCATGAAAGGAAAACTGCATAAGAGAACAGTTAGCGTGGAATGAAATGGATCGAGGTCAAGGCAAGTAGTTCATGGTGAATACTTGTGGTATGTGGGAGTCTAGATGTATGAGAGATTTCTTGCAATTTAGGGAAATTATTTAGTTATTGGAAGAGCCGTGAAGTGTTTCATTGGTGAAAATGTGATGGTGATTTGGGTCTTCATGTAGGAATAGAGATAGTACGTAGACCACATATAGAAAAATATTTTTGGGATGATTTTCTTTCACGAAAGATGCACTATACAAGGGGAAGGTAGAAACACACTGAATAGTTGGTTAATATTGGATTAGAAGATTATTTTGATCTATTTTACTATATTAAATGTTTTAATCAAATTATTAAGTAGAGTTATTTTAACAAGATAACATCTTTGAAATCGGATGAAGTATAGCAATGTCAAAAAGGGTTTATGGGGATTCTAGGAAGAATAATTGTTACATGGGGAAGTGATTCCGTGAAGGGTGAGGTGATTTGAGGAGCAATAATTTGAATTCCTTTTTAGAGGAACTCAATCCTACAAAGTAAGAAGTGGTTTGTGGAAGAATATATATGGTATATTGTACGTGAAAGAAATGATGGTTCACATAAGCTGAAAGTAGTATATGGAAGGAGAATGGTACATAGAAGCTTTAAGTGGTACATTGAAGGAGAACAGTATGTGGAAGCTGGAAGTGATAAACTGAAGGAGGTGGTACACAAAAGTGGTACACAGAAGTGAAGGTAGTACATGGGAGAGGAAATCCATATATCATACCTTCTACGCAGTTTGCGGAGGAAGGCGGACGGTTCATGGAGGACCCAAGAATCAGGAAAACACAAAAAACATTTCGTGAAATCAATTTCTACTAACCTAAATGTTTGTGAATAAAGTAGATTTCATCTGTGGATGAAAATGGGAATCAACTATGAATCTACCTATAGTAGAGGATGTGTGATTTCATGAAAATGAAGGGACTTATATGTCCATAAACTATGTGTGGACCCCTTATAATAGTAGTGAGAAAAGAAAGTAGAAGACAATGATCCTTACCACCAATAGTTAGCTAGAGTAAAAGACATAAGAGGTGACCCTTGGGAATACAGTGAGCAGAATCTAAATCTTGTAAAGGTGGTGACTCTGGGCATAGTACTGATCATTCCCAAATCATGTAATTGTTAGTGAGATTTAGTGGATTTTTTACATTGTCACATCACTATTTTAATCTCCATAGATGTATCCTAGTGAGGGTGAAACATGAAATATGACTGTGTCCTATGAAAAATTTCATTTCTATTCAAATTTTACAATGAGAAAACTAGAGAAGTGTTTTCTATTAAACAAAAAAACAAGATTCAATGGGGTAGTAGTATCAATATTCGATATCATGATTCACCTCTCTTTTAGGGTATTTGAATTTGTAAAATTGACGAATGGTATAAAATAAAATGGTTCAAATTCATTGGTTCTTCCATGCTATAAGAAATGAAGGTGTCCAATCTCAAACAATTCTGATCATTTGAAGAAAAAAATATTCAACTATGACCGAATTGGATACAACACTACTTCTAATCATTATGAATGGATGTCTTCAAAACATATATGGAAAGAATATTAGACGCTATCAATAGTAGTGCTGTATCTGAAGATAAAAGAAGATAATTGGATTCTGATGATAAAGAGAGAAGTGGTTTGGAGTGGATATCAAAAGAAATTTATACGACGGTTATTTCCTGAAAAATTTCACATTATATGTAGGAAAATATATCGAACTACTATGAAGGATATTCATAGGATATAGAGGCATAAATGCAGTTTTTTTGTAGAAAGTGTGTTGTTCTAAGAATAAACCAAATTGTATCAGATGATTTATTCTTCGACATGGTGAATATTGTAGTGGAAGACATGGGTGGTTTTGGAGTATTCATTGGAGATATAAAGATTATGAATAATATTTTTTGGAATAATCCACCTTGATTTAATCTGAAAGTTTCAGTTTTGTAGGACAGTGATCTGAAGGAGTTTTCATTGGATAACAGGCATTATGCACTCGTTGCATATGTAATTTGAATAGATGCTAACAATTCAGTAAAAAGGGGAAGTACAAAGAAGTGGAATTAAAGTCCATATAGAATCTCTTTATTGAATATAGTCATAAAGAATAAAAATTGGATGATTTTAGGTCATTTATCTCCTAAAATATTCAAGGAGAAAATATGAAGTTTAAAGGTAAACATATATTTTCATGATTTCAATGTGGGATGATTGGGAATTTTCTAGTAAAGTTTTATAAGAAGATTAATGATGACTATGAATACAATGATCAAAATCTCTGAAAATATTATTCATCCAATGTGAAAGGTATGAGAAGTAATAAGAGAAAACACTTCATAACAAATAATATTCTTTAAAAATAATTAGAAATTTTAGAATAATATATGAATGAATAATTAGAGTATTTCAGGGATCATGAAGTGTAGGATTGTGTGGAAGTTGTTTGAAATTCATAAACAAAGGATGAATGAAACAATGAATAATGACATTTTGAAGGAAATATTTTCTTTCATGCTAAATTAGATGGTTTTCTTGAAGATATAGTTGTTTGGAGAGGAAAAAAATGAAATCTAAAAAAGTGGTTCATGATTCCAAACTATATATGAAGAAGAATGAAAAATAAAAGTGTGTGTAGAATTAAGAAATTGAAAAACTGAGGTCTTCAATGCTAGAAAGCTCTTAAAAGTCTATTGAGTACAAACTCAAAACTGAAGAACAGAAAATAGAGATCGATAGATTGACTGAAACTAGAAAAGACCATATAAAATATATCAATGTATGTGAAGGGGAAGCCTTCGGTCTACGATGAAGTGTTAAAGATCAGGAAAATATGTTGATCCATAGAACAACATCTTGAAAACAGATAACATAGACAACCAAAAAGTTGAATGTGTAGCATGGTTTTCCAGTGGAATATAAGTTGTAGTAAAATTAAGATGATAAGGCCGGTATGGGTCTTGCTAGAATATATAAATCTGAAACAGTTGAATTCTTACCACAAGAACCCACTCCACGATTTAAGATTTATTTGGTTATTAAGTTAAATCAAATGATCCAAAGTATCCAAGAGATAAATATTTATATAGTATTTTCATGTAAGAATGTACCCTGCATTGGATTCTATTATTTTAGAAAGATGCAACATGAACAAAATGTGTGTTCCATAGAAAAGTGATACTAATGAGGACATGACCAATAGAGGAAATCATAAAAATTTCACTTTTACATGTCATCATTTGATGGTCATTGTTTCAATTGTTTTTCATTCATACACATGGCTATATATTGTTCATCAACAACACATTGGAATCTATTGAAGAAACAAATGCATCTTCAAATGATAATAAAATGAAAAATTTATTGGAAAATCTACAAGATTAATATAGTACATCATATTTTTAGGAATGTAAAGAGTATCAATCCATACCATGTATGAATTCAAAAACATAGATCAAAATGAAAAGATCTGAGTAGGTAGTGGTTACAAAAATTGTGTTCATGGAATCAGATTGCATGCTGATATGGTTCATTTAGAGTGGATACACCACCCATATGATAGGAAACAAGGATCCAGTAATGGGAATTATTATTGATAAAGAGGGTATCGTAATATTAGGAAGAGGGTGAAATATTATTAGCACTGGAAAATAAATGTTTGCGGGAAAAGACACGAGACATGTCGATGTCCTAGTTATTGATGGTCTTCATCACAACTTAGTAAGAGTAAGTAAATTGTGTAAATTATGATAGTACATAATCATTTTAATGAAATTATGTGTCATAAATGAAAAATATTGTGTTGTTGTATTGTAAGGAAAGTGTACTAAATGAAATATCTACCTCATTATCTGAGAAGTAGATACGTGCATTCAATCCTTGGAAGAACAAATTATGTTGTGGCATGAAAGACTAATCCAGGTGAGCCAGACATCCTAGGAGGATTTGGTGTATGTTGATGAATCTCATGATCTCCCTATATTTTCATGTGATCGATCACATACACTGAATTCCTATCAATAAAGGAAGATCGGTTGAAAGACATATAAGTAAAAGAGAAATGGTTAACAATATTTCTTGAATTTGTTCATATTAATTTATGCGGAAAACTATTACCAAGATCTCTTGATGGAAGGTGATATTATTATCTATTCATTGATGATTATAGAAGAATGGCATGGGTATCAATCATTAACTAGAAGTATTGGGTGTTCAGTTTCATTTCAATATAATGATTTGAATTTTAAAATATGCTAAACCAAAAAATCAATAAGATCTGGATAGAAAATGGAATATAGATAAAAATGACTAATTAGAGGATTATCCCTAGAAACATGGGATACATAATCACGTTTTAGCAGTAAGGACACTACAGTAGAATAGACTTGTTGACAGATGGAATTTTATTGTGGACAACATGGCTAGAACAATGCTAAGTGAGAAATACCTTCGAAATTTTTCATGGAAAGATATAGTGATTATAGTAGTGAACACATAAAATAGAGTGTTACTATGTCTGAAAGAATATGAGATCCTATATGTGTCATGGTACGGAAAACGACCATGTTTGATGTTATTTTGAATGCTTGGAAGTATATTTTTGATTCTCAATAAGGATAAACAATGGATGATTGAGTGTCGTGGAGATGAAGGGATATATCATGTCTACTCAAAAAGAATGAAATCCTATAAATGCTTCAACATGTGGTTGGGAATTTATTATTTAATGACATGATCTAACTATATTGGAGAATTTGTAGAATATTTAGTAAATACATGTTCAATATTAAGAGGATACGAATGAATAAAAAAGTTTATTGGGGGATTCCCAAGTTCTAGAGGCTGATTAAGAAGAAGACTCAGTGTATGAGAAGGATGAGGATAAATCAATATATTTATAGAGGCAAGTGAGAATAGCATAAAGGGATAGAAAAAACGTAATTAGTGATCACACAATGCTAGTGAAAACATGGTTGATAAATAAATTTCAATAATAATCATATATATCAGAGGTTGATCCTAAATATTTTAGTGAATCAGCTGGAGATTAGAATTGGGTTCAAGATATGAATGAATAAACTGACTAAACTGAGAAGAATCAAATTTGTGACATAGTTTCGTGGCCAATTGATAATAATTTCATCTATAAAAAATGGGACCTTCATAAACAATCAATGGAAATGGTGTTGTGATTCTAAACAAAGAACCACTAATGTGAAAAGGGTACACCCAGATATAGGGAACTGATGTTGATGAGACATTTTCACATATTGAATGGTTGGAGATAATTTGATTATTCTAGGCCATTGTAGTGAAATAAAAGTTCAACATTATCAAATGGATGTCATGTTAGAATTTAAGACTATGGTTTAGCAAGATGATGTGTATATTGAGCAGTCTAATCTTTTTACATTGAAGAATAAAAAAATGTTTAGGTACTGAAGATGGATTTATATGGTTTAAATCTATCATTAGGATCATAATATTGATGGCTATATCCATTTCTGAAAAGTTGTGGTTTTCATCATGGTGGAGTTGATTACAATCGATCTGGCAACTATGATAGTAATCAATGTATTATGGTAATGGTATATGTTGATGACATAATCTTTGGAGGATCAACTAATGTGAAGTTTAAAAGGTTTTCATAATTTAGGATAATTGAGTTTAAAATGACAATGATTGGTGAAATGGCATTTTTCCTGGGATTATAGGTAACACAAGGGAATAATGTAACAATAATTTCTAAATCTAAATATTAAAATGATTTTTTTGGGATGTGTTGGAATGGATAATTACAAGGAGTTTAAGACTCATGTGGCTACCTATATGAAACTGTCAATGGATGATGGAGTCAATGTAGTTAATGTCATATAATACAAGAAAATCCTTGGTAGTATACTTTACTTGATAATGAAAAGATCTGATATTGATTTTTTCACATTCCAAGAAGCACATTATAAAATAAATACCAAATAAATACAAATGATTTCAGTAAAAATAATATGTTGGTATATCAAGGGAATGGTGGAATTTGGTTTGATCTGCAATGATAATTCTTAGAAATCGTTCATCAGATATACATATGAAGATTGGTCTTGTTCAGTGGATGATTGAAAATAAACATCAGGTGGTGCATTTTATCTTGGTGGTTTTTTATTTATTTGATTAGGACGAAACAATAATGAATCTCATTTAGGAAAATAGAAGCTGTATATATTATATCCACTCCATCATGCATGTATTTATTGTGGATGAAACGACAACTTAAAGATATGGGAGTTGAATTAAAGTCTCTGATCAGAATCCATTAGGATAATTAAAGTTCAATCAACTATAGAAAAAATCTAGTGCATCACTTATGGAAACAAAATTGAAATAATATATCATTTTATCTAGGAGAGTGTTGAGAAAGTTCTTCTGTAGTTGGATTATATACCTACTAAACAACAAATAGTAGATATTCTATCAAAGTTAATACCAAAAAAAGCATTTGAAAGGAATCTACTAGCTCTGGGAGTTCAGTTAACCCCCTTCACATTAAAATGGGTGGATTTGGTGCCCCTCTTTCTAATGTATGATGTATTGTTTCCAAAACAAGATAATCTATGTTTTTACCTTATTTCAATCCTCAATGGAATTTACTTCATGTTCATTTAAAAAGGGGGAGATATTGATGCTATAAAATATGAGAAAATAATTCAATCAAGACATGGGGAGAAATTGTTATGTGGAGCAGTGAGATATTGGGAGTTGGAGCTAAATCTGTGGTGAAGTGATAAAGGGGTAGTATTAAAACTTACGATGATAAGAATGATGAATCAATGGATACATTTCACAAAATCTATGGTTTTTTGTGATAATAGAAGAATGGGTTTTGGGTGTAATTTTTTTTGTTGAAAAATTAATGAAGATTTGTTCATTGATTGTAAAAGTAGTACGTGGAACGTCTAAGGAAATTGAAAAAAGAAGGAAACTGTGAAGAATGATATGAAAACCATGTATGGGAATGGTTCAAGTCGAATGAAAATGGTTTTTGGTGAATTCTTGCAGATCATAGTGGATACTTGATGTATGTAGGAGGCTTTTGGTATGTGAGATTACTTATCATTTTTGGAAAAAGGTGGTTATTGGAGGAACCTCTAATGGGTGACGTTAGAGAAATTTTGAATGTGATTTTGGCTACCAAGTAGAGATAGACAGTACCAGGACTGTGTCTGGAAACCATTTTGTGGGTATTTATGGTTTAAAGAATATATGAGGTACATAGTGAAGGTAGTGAAACATTGATGATTTGGTAAATCTAGGATTATCCAATATTTCGGATATATTTTTATATTTAAAATTGTTAATCTCATCATTATATATAGTGTTATTAGGTAGAGAACACCTTTTATTTGGGAAGAAATTCAGCTATGTCCAGAAGAGTTCACTGGGATTTTGTGATGGAGTAGCGGTTCTCAGGGAAGTGATTCTTGAGAAGGGTGAAGAGGTTCATGGAAGAAATTCCTTGAAATGGTTTTTCGATGTTCCAAAGCCCGCAAAGGAAGAAGTTTTTTTCGAAGGAGGATGTTCGTAGGTGGAATGTGGAAGAAAATATTGTTCATGGAAGCTCAATGTGGAATATGGTATGAGAATGGTACCTGAAATATGGAATATGTATGGGGAAGTAGAATAGTATGTAGAAGCCGGAAGCGGCACACAAATGAAGGTTGTACACAGATGTGTTAAGTAGAAGCCGAGGAAGTAGGTGGAAGAAGAAATCCATGTATCATTCCATCTATATAGTTTATAGAGGAAGGAATATTGTTCAAGGAGGACTCAAAGAATCTTAAAAAAACACTAAAACAATTAGTGAATGAAATTTACACATACCTAATAGTACCCAGAAATGTGGATTTCTTCTGTGTGTGAGAAATGGACATCAACAAAGCATCAAACTATAATTTTTGATGTGTTCACTCGGGAAAATTATGGGACCTATGAGTCCATAAAATCTGTGTGTATCCCTTCCCATGGTAGTGAGAGAAGGAAGGGGAAGACGATGATCCTTCCTTCCAACAGTGAGCTAGAGGAAGAGTCGTAGGGAGTGATGCATGGGAATGTAGTGAGTAGACCCTAAATCTTGTAATGGCAGTGAAACTGGGCATATAAGTGATCTAGCCAAAATCTTGTAGTTGGTTCTGAGAAATTGTTGATTAGTTACTTCAAAACATCATCATTGTATGCTCTTTGGATGTAGCCCAATGAGGGTGAACGAAGTAAAATCACTACTTATAATGTATGACATCATTTATGTTCATATATTACTATGGGAGAAAGATTGAAGTGTTTCTTTTTAATTATGAAAAAATATCTGAAGTGGTAGTAGTTTAAATCTATCATACACTGATTCACCCCCCCCCCACACACGCTCTTAGGTTATATGATCTAGTGGACATAACTATAATTACATGAGTTAATATTTTATATAGGATGAAGATAATACTGAAGGGAGTCCTGATACTGGGCCACTAAATGGATGAAATTTAAATCTTCTCCACTATGTCTAATGTTCAATAAAAAAGTAACTTATACTCTCAATCTAGTATAGAAATAACATGGGAGATTTAAAAGTATGAAAATTATATCATAAGTGAGAGTTATATAAACTCAAATGATTATTATAATTTGAAGGATTAATTATAAGTCCTTCAAAATGATGAGGGATATTGTGTTGGTGATGAAAAAATATTAATTTGGAAACCACTTGGTTTATAAAAAGAATACATCTAACAGCATCAATGATTGCAAGTTAGGAAAATGAATCCATTATATTTATAATGTAAATAAGGAGAAACACTATCAGTCTAGTTCAATCAATGGAATATTGAAAATATTAAATATATGGAGTCTCTTTATTTTCAATTGATGAAATGATAACCATGAAAAGATTATTATAATATAAAAAAGACAATAGTATTATGATCCTTTAATGTTAGGGTAAGAATGCTTCCAAATATTTAATGATGAGGAGATAAAAGATTGAATGTAGTATTATCCAAAAATACATGATGGACCCCAGGAAGATTTCATCTAATGTTTTAAAAACATGATACAACATGTTAAAATATATATGTTGATGTATTGATTTGTTTTTATACAAACCATTATCTATATGAGTAGTTAATGAACATGAATAATCTAATATAAATATTTATTTTAATGTATTCATTTTAGAATGATAGTTGTTCTTGTTGGTAGAAATTTATATTGGATTACATGCTGGGGTCTTGGAAGGTTTTTTTTTCATTCACAGTTCCTTGGAAAAGTATGATTGCAGTAGGGGGTTTCAAGAATTTGTGTGTAAATATTTGTATTTATGGTCACAGAAATTGTACCCTAGAACTGTAGTATCATGATGTACTTATTAAAGATCACTGAACTACCTAGGATAAACCATTTCCCTCCTTGGTTGTTTGTAAAATGTGATGCAATGTTTTTATACTTATAGATCGCGATGCATTGTGGTTGCATAGTGATGCCACTAATGTCGGTTAGAGATTAAATTAATTTAGATGAAATGTGGGAGTTGATAGATCATATATAATATTAATTAATCTAACACATGTTGGGAAGGACTATAAACATATTTGTATCAGCCACTGGGTATTTATTTTAGTTTCAGCCTCTCTATTTGATAGTTTTTAACACCCCATGATTTCATAATACATTATATCTTTAATGTAATTAAATATCTTTTTCCACACGCAACACCGAGTTCAAGTGCACCACGACACAAAAAACTAGCCGTTTATAAAAGTGGTTATAAATAGTATTAACTGAAATTTTAATTTTATATACTATATATAATTTTAACATCCATATTATGCGTTTTTTTAGACATAATATAATAACACATCCATTTTTGGGATAAAATAATCATTTTTCAAAAAAATGAAATTTTACCGACTTTTAACTGAGAACACTTTTTAAATCCTATATTTGAATCATTTATGTATTCAATTTGGCAAAATAAACCTTCTCATTAGATGTGAGAGATAAAAATGTATTTTGGAAAAATTTTGTTCGGGTTTTTCGGATAACTATCATATTTTAATGACTAGTGAAAAATATTAAATTTTAATTGAAACAACAATTTTAATAAAAATAATTTATAATGATAAATTAAAAATTTTCATGGTTTTGAAGAATAATTATATTATATTTTTATCATTTATTTCAGTGTTAGTCATTGGAAGTAATTTTACATTTAAATTGGTTATAAACACATATCAATCGTTTTATTTTTTTTACTTCTCAAAAACCCATAGGGATTGATTTTAAATTAATTAATAAAAATTCTATGTTTTGAATTTTTTAAAATAGATCTAATTTTTGAGTTCAGAATATATAAATTATATAAGGGTTAATTTTTGGTATTTTCCTGAAATCTTTCAATTTTTGATGAATAGTGAAAAATACGGCACATTACATAAAAACTGACTTTTTCATTTAAATAATAGTTTTTTATTAAAAATTTATCTTAAAATAGATAAATAATATATATTTTAGTACCATTTATTTCATTAGAGTCATTTCATAAAAAATTACACTTACAAAATTTTATTGAACCATTTTAAGATCTTTTTACCCACCCTCTAGGCACATTTACCGACCTTCTAGGCACATTGGAAAAATTGCATAAAATGTAATTTTACCACTTCTATGAATTGAATTTCAAAACATATAAAGATTCAATTGGAATCATTAATTAAAATATGGTTCAATATGATGAAAACAATATTTTTTCTGAATAGAATCTTTGGAATTTTATTTATCACGGTTAAATGTATGTAAGGTAATTATGGTAAAAATAATATCAAAAATACCCCAAAAAATGTCCTAAATCTATTGGATAAGTTTATCTAGACCAATATGAACCTATGGAAAAAATAATATCCTTTTGATCCATTTTTGTATGATTAGAACATTTATTATATTTTATTAAAGATGAGTTAAAAGTATTAAATTCAATGTTTAATAACTAAACCATTTTTAATATATAGATAGAGATAAGATAAACTCAACTATAAAAATCCATTAGAAAAATAAAAATATTTTCTACCTCATGGAGTTTTGTTTATAATTTTTATCCATTATATAATTAACGTTATTTACTACACAACGATGAAAAAGTAATTACTTTATTAATGAAAGAATAAAATAATTGATATTTTGTATATTAAAATAAATGAAAATTTTTACTTTTGATGCAATTCATGAATTTTATAGGTTTATATTACATGTTATGGATTAATTAATGTATTTTTTTAAGTAATAAACTTTTTATAAATTTCAAAAAAACCAAATACAAAATAGAGTCAAAATAGACATAAATGATCTTTTAAAACAGATACTATATTATTAAATTATATCATATTTATAGAAATCTAAGATTTATCCAAAATACTTATATAATTATTTATATGTCATTAAATAACCACTTTAGGTTTTGTTGACATTTTATAGTATGTTTATTAACCATGTACTATAATAATAAATGAGGACCCGGTAAAAGTTAAACTATCTAACTAAGGGTTAAATCTAAAGGATATGGTTATTATGGGGACCAAAACTTGTCTAAAACACATTGGATGATAGGATTAAGTCCCATACCCAAATTATATTTGAAATAATTCCATTTTAAGAAATTATAACGAAAAAATAATTTTTTTATTAAATTAATATTTCAAACATTTCCGAAAGATCCCCTCACCACTCTTATAAAATGGTGCATCACTTTCTCCTAAAATCATACCTCAAAATCCATTTGGCTCTACCCAAACCTACTAAAATATCCTCCCAAATACCATACCTTCATTTTATAGGCCTTACAATGATTGGAAAGTCATCCTATAAATTCCATATGTTCAAATCAAAAGGAAGAACCCAAAGAAGAGGTAATTATTTAATCACTTCTTTCAATGTTTTTTTCTTTTTTTACTTCCCATTTATTTGTTGTTTAAATACCAAAATAATAAAATCATTAACTTCTACTTAATTTGATTTTATTATTAATATGTTACAAAAATGTTCATTATTCTATCCATACTATTAATGACAAAGTCACCATACATGTGTACGTATGACATACCGTCTCCAAGTCATGGTGTTGTTTTTCATTCAACACTTCGTTATTTTAAAGGGTATAATAATGAGTATAATTGTTGTTAATAATAAATATATCATTTTAATTATTATTTATATTTAATATACCATCTAACTACATATTATTTTACCATAAATATAATGATATCATCGCTCATGCGTACATATGGCGTACCGTCTCCAGGACGTGATGAGATTCAATTCCACGTTCACCATTCAACGATGATTATAAATATATATTATTAATAAGTATGTATTATATGAAATAATTATTCTTCTGTATATATATATATATATATTTGTGTGTGTTCGTGTTTTCATATATCTCATTCACTTAATTTTGTTCAATATGATATGAAAACAAAAACAACATTTATCTATATGTACAGCTTATTGTCTTAATAAAGGATGTTTTCCATTTCATATATCTAAATATTATATATATTTATATTTGGAATATATATGATAAATAAATGTTTTTTAATATTCTTGAAGTAATTAAATCATGATATAAGATATATGATAAAGAATAACATGTTGAAACACGTATGGAAAAGAAAGTGATTATTACCCGAAGTGTTATTTTAACATAGAAATTGTTATAAAATCGGTAGTATAAATCCATAAATGAATCAAGTATAATATAATAAATATTAATATGCTTATTTTATAATTTAATAACATACTATGGTCATTATACAAGAGGTTAAAAATACCCTTGACCAAAGGAAAGTACAAGGTAAGGGTTAATTCCTTAATCTCATAATTATCCGAATTTGTCTATGTGTAAGTATTTACTGGGAAATATTTATCATCCTTGTCCATTTTTCATAAAAATGTTTTCGAAATGAATCTATTATGGTTTTATGGAAGGGTCTATTTAACTATATCCACATTTTACATTTTTCTAAAATATATTTTTCTAAATCATTTTTATTAATGTCCATGTTTTCAAATTGATTTGAAGGATTTATTTATATGGACATGATTGTTTCAAAATTTCAATTACATTAAAAAGAATCAAAGTGTTATTAAAAAAATTAATTAAAATATCTATTTTGAATTACATCCTTTAAAAATGTGTGACATTTAAATGATTTCCCAAAAAATGGATATTTCCCTCAAAGAATTTTACTAATCATTTTCAACTATGTCAACATCCTTTAATGGATATTATTCTTGACTGAAGTTGATTTATTATAATACAATATTCCATATTATTTTTAATGAGTTATGATATTTTTTACTATTCATGTGGTATTTTGATACAATTTATATATTAAAGTTAAATTATTGACATTTCGTATGCTAGTTTTAATGCGAATGTTTATCTTATGTTTCTACATTTTCATATATAGAATGAATTGAACTTAGTAAGTGATGGGTAGAACCCGATATAGATCCTCGATGCATCGGTAAGTATCAAGAGTCAAACTAGTGTCTTTGCCCAACTCCTTGACAAATTTTTTATTTGTTTTCTTGGAATGAGGCCTTGAGTATGTGGTTATGATGTCTGTTATTATGCATTCCCTCATTATGAAATTATTTATTAAATGTGATTTTTCAACTAGTATAATATCCATGTGCATGTTTATTTTGTAATTTTTTATTTATTTTTTCAAAATTATGTTCATGTTTATGTTTAAAAGGAAATTGTTTTTATTACACATCTTGCTTAAAAGTTTATAGCTTCACCTAATTTATTTACAGTTACTGAGCATCTGAGCTCACCAGTTTCTTATGTTTTATTTTCCCATGATTCTAAGAAATGTATTATGATTGATATGCAGGATTATGCTAAGGGAATAATGGCATTATCAATGGATTATTTATGTTGTGTTGTATGTTATAAGGATTAATGTAATATTCATGTATATAATCTATTTTCCACGACTGCTAAGCTGATAAATCTTTCAGGTCTTAATCTATTGTGGTCATGACAATGTATTAAAATAATGCACCAGCTTTGGGTAATTTGGGTTAGATCATTAATGTTGGTATCTGAGGATGTTTAGAAATATCCTTGGATATAGATTTAGATAAACATGGATTTTGATACATTATCCTAAAATTGACATTAATAATTAGTATATAATAACTTCCTAAAATTTTGGTAATGTAGAGATTTTGAGAATTTTACAAGAAATACATCCCTATACAAATATGACCAGGTAGAAGTGGTTTGGAACAGATATGTCTTGGCGTACAACCCAAAAACTCCGCATTGAACTAGACTCAAATGGGAACCAGTGCACGACAAAGGGCCTTGTTGCACTGCTGGTTACAAAACTCCCTGGAGGGGATAAGCTTAGGAAAATTCACATTTTATTTACAAACCATTATGAAGTATTTATGTGTAAATAGTTTTTCAAAGAAAACCATTACATTATTAATATACATGATGTGTGAAAATATACAATTAATGTTGAGAATGTTTTTTTATTATTAATTATGATATAATAAAACCTATTGTATGTCGCCACTTAGAAATGAAGACCGGTATAAGGAATGAGAACTATAGAAATACACTTGATCTTATGAGTAAGAATGATCATATTTTTCATGGTCTTAAGCCAATATTTAAAAGGTTAATAGCCTCCCTCGTATTCTCATCACATGAAGAAAAAGTATCATGTGTCAATAAGATAAGTAAATAATAATCGGAGTCATATGGAATTGAAGGGAATCTAGAGAAAAATAAGATAGTAGAGAAAAATTTGTATAAATAGAAGAAGGGAAAGAAGTATTTTCATATTTGTGATAACTTTCGAAAGTATTACCTTGGGAATTACTCGAAAGGAATGAGAGTATATTATATGTGTGGATAAAAAGGACACCATGCTCGTTATTTCCAGGGTAAGAAAATGGTTTCAAATATAAAATTATTCATCAATAATAAGTTGGGACACTACACGAAGCAATGTCCCAATCATCAGAGTATACCCCAAATGGTGCTATTGGATGATAATCATGTTATGATAATACCACATATGAAGAGAATGATTAGGGTTCTTATGTTTTTAGTACTGAATTGTGTCATTTGATTAGAATATATAAGAATTATAAAGTATATAAGGATTTTACTAAAGTAATCTTCTATTAAGGATTTGAGATTTTACTATACCAAGTATAGTGACACAGTTTCAAGTTAATAATTTTGGAATATATATTGTTGTGGAAAATATAACTCTTAATTTTCTTCTGAAAATAAGATAATGATTTCAGAATAAGATATAATTGACTTAGATAAAATATATTGGATATTATTGACTACCTTGGAACTAATTAAATGTTTTTTATACCATTGTTGTTAGAGTTTACAACAATTTTGGATTTAAGGTGTACATGGGGTATTATATAAAGAATAAGGGAGAATGAACATATTAAATAACGTTTTATGGTAATTCATGGTGTCACCATGTTTTAAGAGAATACATGATGATGGAATTCACATGATAATATATGGAAAATGAGATCATTATTAGGATTAACTTCTTTATAAATTTTGGACTCTGAGTTTAGACAAAAGTGTTTTGGATAATTTTAATGGTTGGAAGGAATTAATTGAGACATTGGATACTATTGTTTAAGGTTAATACATTTCATAATATTGTTTTTTTTATTGTTATAAAAAGAACAACCGGGAGGTCGAGCGACAACCCGTTGCATCCAAGAAGACTTTGATACATGAATACACAACAGAAGGGCATCAAGGGTGCATCACCAACCACTAGCCTACATGATTTCTTGTTTTGTATAATGAAGTTTTTTTAAATGGTCTAATAGATGAATTATAAATTCATTATTTTTGGAACCCTATATGATTAGTATAAATAGAATAATTTTTAATTCAATTTTATTTTGATTGAATGATGAGTTTGTGGTAGATGTTAGTTGAAGGATGGAACTCTACTTGTATAGTTTTCTTTTCCCACTTATTCTATGAATAAATTAATTCTTACACATTACGAAAGGTATATTAAAACCAAAAAAATTTTATCCTAAAACCTCATATTTTGTTGAACTGAGGATATATCAATCATCATAGATTTATAGCTTTGAGGCCCTCAATATTCCATTTATTGTACACATGATTGTGAATGATGTCCTCAATAACTCCCAATAAATATTTATGTTTTCTTCCAATTATGTGCCTCTAATTTCCCCCAATGTTCTCTTATTCAAAATCAAAATTTGGTGGTGAATTTTACATTTCCTTTTCCCCCGTATTAAGACTAAATATTAGTAACTCTATTTACGATGTGGGTTTTCCACAAAGGTAATTTTTATTTTGAATTTTTTTTCAAATAAAAATTTTAAATTTCAAGTATTTAATTTATTGAATGAGGGGATAATGTAAAACCCCAGGATTTCAAAATATGTTATCTCATTAATGTAATTCACTAGTTTGTGTGACATGCAACACCGAGTTTGAGAAAACCATGACTTGAAAAACTATCCGTTCAAAAAAGGTTATGAGTAGTATTGACATAATTTTTAATTTTATATATTACATATAATTTTAACATTCATATTAAGTGTTTTGTAGACATAATATAAGAACAAATCCCATTTTTCAGAGAAATGATTTTTTTTTAAAAATGCAATTTTACCTCCTTTTAATGAAGAACCATTTTTAAATCCTCCATTTGACACTTCTATATATTCAACATGAAAAAATAAAAATCTTATTTAGAATTTGGAGATAAAAATTTAGTTTGGATAATTTTTTTTGTGTTTTTCTGATAAATTTCATATTTTGATGAATAGTGAAAAATATTAAATTTTAATTACTAAAACAACGTTTTAAATCAAAACAATTTATATACTATTAAATTATACATGTTAGTGTATTTGATGTATAATTAGATTTTATTTTTATCATTTAGTACAATTTTGGTCATTGTATGTAATTTTACATTTAAATTGGACATAAACACGTATCAATCTTTTGATAGTTTTTACTTATCAAAAACTCGATTTCTGGTTTTGGCCATAGTAATTATTTTGAAATTAATTAATGAAACATATATGTTTTGAATTTTTTTAAATAGAAATCATTTATTAATTCATAATATCAATATTATCTTAGGAAGGATTTTTGTTATATTTCTGAAAACATTAAATTTTTTATGATTAGTGCAAACTATTGCATAGTACATAAAAAATCACTTTTTCATTTAACTAATTATTTTTTATTAAAAATTTATCTGAAAGTAGACACAAAATACATATTTTAGTAAAATTTATTCCATTGGAGTAATTTTAAAATAATATTATATATATAAAATTTTATTGAACCATTTTAGAATCTTTTTACTCACCTTCTAGTCACATTTACCCACCATCTAGGCACATTTTCATGTTTGCATAAACTGTAATTTTACCACTTTTGTGAATTTAATTTCAAAAATATGAGACATATACTTTCCATTAATAATTAAAATGTAGTTCAATATAAAGAAAATAATTATTTGTGAGTAGCAACTTTGGATTTTTATTATCCACGATTAAAAGTAAATAAGGAAATTAATCTAAATATAATATTATAATTACCCCAAAAAAGTCATAATTCTATTGTCCGGGTTTATATCTACCATATTCAACATTATAACAAAACTAAGTTCCTTTTGATCCCATTGGGATAGATGAGGAAATTTATTATATGTTGTGTAAATAATAGTTAAAATAATTAAATTCAAGGTTTAATAACTAAACCATTTTTAATATAGGGATAAACATAATATAAATTCAACTATAAATATTCATTACAAATAAAAATATATTTCATACATCCTTATGTTTGATTTATAATTTTTATACATTAAATAATTAATGTTATTTATGACACAATGATGAAGCTGCAAATAACTTATTAATGGTAGATTAAAATAATTTATATTATAAATATAAAAATAAATGTAAAGTTAGACTTTTGATGCCACACACAATTTTTTTAGGTTAATATAATATTTAATTATTGATTTAAGGTATTTTTAAAAAGTTAATAAACATGTTATGACTTTAACAACAAACAAATTCTAAATTGTTTCAAAATTGACATTAAGGATTTTTTAAAACAAATATTGTATTATTAAATGATATAATATTCTTAAAAATATAAGGTTCCAACAAAAGAATTATATAATTATTTATATGTCATTAATGAACCACTTTATGTTTTTTTTGTATTTATTAGTATGTTTATTAACCATGTATTATAATAATACAAGAAGATATGTTAAAATTTAAAATATTTAACTAAGAGTTAAATAAAAAAGATAAGGTTAATATGGTGATAGAAACTTGTCTAAAACCTTTTTGATAATATAATTGTTTCCCATAACTACCTTAACATTGGAATAAATCCATTTTGAGCTATTATAATCGAAAAATAATTTTCAAATAAATTAATATTTCATGATTTTCCTAAAGTGCCCCTCACCTCTCTTATTAAAGGTACTTCCCTTTCTCTTAAATTCACACTTCCAAGTCCATTTTTCCCAGAAAAACCAGGCTAAAATATCCTCCAAACTATCCTTAATTAATTCAATAGGCCTTAATTTGATCATAAAGCCTGCCTTAAGAGCCCTTTTGTTCAAATCAAAAGGAACAACCCGAAGATGAGGTAATTATTTCATTACATCTATTAGTGTTATTTTCTTCTTCCACTTCCACTTTATCTTTTGTTTCCATAAAAAAAATAACACTAGTACCTTCTATATATATTGATATTATTATAAATATGATAAAACCATATTCATTATTAAATTTATCTGATTAATGAAAAAGTCTCCATACGTGTGTATGTATGGCTTACAATCACCAAGTCATTCTGTAGTTTGTTATTCAACACTTCATTATTTGGATGGGTATAATAATGATTATAATTGATGTAAATAATAAATATAACATTTTAATTATTTTTTACATATAATATACCATCTAATGACATATGATTCGCCATCAATAGAATGATATCATCACTTGTGATTACGTACAACTTATCGTATCCACGACGCGATGAGATTTATTTCCATGTTCCCAATTCAATAATGATTATAAATATATATTACTAATAAGTATCTAATATATGACATAATAATAATACTGGAAATATATATATATATATATATATATATATATATATGTGTGTGTGTGTGTGTGTGTGTGTGTATTTATGTATATCTCATTCACTTACTTCCGTTCAATACATTATGAAAACAGAAACATCGTTTATGCATACATCCGACCTACCGTCTCCATAAACAGTGATTTCCATTTTATATATCTATCTATTATACATATTTATATTGTGAATATATATAATACATAAATAATGTTCTAAATTTTTTACACAATTATATCCTGATATAAGTTATACGATCAAGAATAACAAGTTAAAACATGTATGATAACAAATGTGAATATTACCTAAAATTATATTTTAACATAGAAATTATTACCAAATGTGTAATATAAAGAAATAAATGAATCTAGTATAATATAATAATTATGAATATGGTTTTTTTTGTAATTTAATAACATACTATGGTCATTATATAGGAGGTTAAACATACCCTTGACTAAAACAAAGTACAAGGTAATGGTTAATTATGCAATATCATTATTATCTGAGATTGTTTATGTGTAAGTATTTATTGTGACATATTTATCATCTATGTCCATATTTCCTAATAATGTTTTCAGAATTAATATTTCATTATTTTATTGGAGGGTCTATTTAAATACATATTTATTTTAAATTTATGAATGATTTATTTTTCTAAATCTTTTTAATTAATTTCAATGTATTCAAAATGATTAGAAGTGATTATTTTAATGGACATGATTGTTTTAAAATGATAATTATTTTAAAAAGTTTCAATGTTATATGGGACACATTGATTCAAAAATCTCTTTTAAATGACATCCAATATAAATGTGTGACATATTAATGATTTCACAAAAAGGGATATTTCTCTCAAAGTGTTTTACTAATCATTTTCAACTATGTCAACATTTTTTGCTAGATATTATTATTGATTGAGGTTGATTTATTAAATAAAATATTCTATATTTTATTTAATGTGTTATGATATGTTCGACAATTAATGTACAATTTTTATTCCATTTATTGTTTATGGTTAAATTGTAGATATTTCGTATTCTTGTTTTAATACGATTGTCTATGTTATGTTTCAACATTTAGTTATGAGGAATTAATTTGACTTAGTATGTGACGGGTGGAGCACATTATAGATCCTTGATGCATCTGTAGGTGTCATGAGAAAAACTAGTGTCTTGGCACAAGGCCTTGATAGAAAAAAAATTAGTCTTGGAACGAGGCCTTAACTATATGGTTATGATGTCCGTTATTATGCATTCACTAGTTTTGAAATTAGTTATTAAATGGGATTATTCAAATGTTAAAATATCAATTTAAACATTTATATGGTAATCTTAGATTTATTTTTTCATATTATATTAATGTTTATGTTTAAAAGGCTATTGTTTTTATTACACAACATTCCTTAAAATTTTATAGCTTCCGCTAAATTATTTACCCTTAATGGGAATCTGAGGTCACCCCTTTCTTATGTTATATTTTCCCAGGATTCCAAGTAGTATATTATTATTGATATGAAGGGTTATGCTAATGGAAAAATGGTGTTCTCAAATGATTATTTATGATGGGTTGTATGTAATAAAGTGTAATGTATCGTTCATGTATGTAATTCATTTTCCAAGAATTCTAAACAGACCGGCCATTTAGGAAATGATCTCTTGTGATCATGTCAATAAATTATAATAATGTACCAGATCAGGGAAATTGGGGAAAGGGCATTACATATTTTTTATTTTTATAATTTTATATGGATTGACCTTATAATCATCATCTTTTTTTAATAAAATTTTATTTGGATCATGGATTTTGTGTTATAAATTCATTATTGACATTTTTTATTATGAATAGAAGTAAATAATGATATTGGACCATAGAGACAAATTTTCATTCAATAAGAAATACCTCAATATAAATGTGATGTGAAGGAGCCATTAATTTAAAGAGGAAATGTGGGAAATAGAGAAAATTATGAAACATAAGTTCCCTCTGCTATTATGAACCAAGAATATATTTTGAAATTTCCTCTATAAAATTTATAAACAGGGAATAATGTAACTTTCAATGATTTATATATTTTATTTTATTTCATAAATATATATTTGTTATATTATATATTTTTTAAACATACAACACAAAATAAAACTATGAATGCATTATTTCATTAATGCAGATCATTACATTTGTTAGAATCTAAACGCATAAAAATGTAAAATATTACAATAGGAAAAAAATATTAAATACAAAAATATAATGGGAAAACATGGATCCATTCAATAAGTTATAATTTTCTCCCACAGGAATAACAATATAAAAAATAAAATGAATATAAGAAATCCAATCGGAATGTTGAAAAAGGAAATATAAGGCCTTGGGGGTAATTGTATTAAATAATGTATAAATGAATTAAGAGGTGTTTATAGGAGGTAATGTGACCATTGTAAAAATGGTATGGCCATTATATTGAAATCTGATTAATAAGAATAGTAACATGACTATTGGGAATAGTAACCAGATAGTTGGAATAGTTATTTGGCCAAAAATAATAAATTTTAATATAAATATAACATACAATGAGTAATTTAGTAAAATATAAATATTATACTACAAAAATATAAATAACTTTATTTAAAAACTCAATGAAATTATACAGGATTTTTAGTAAAATTTGTATCACTATCTTTCATAAAAATCATATTTTTTGTTATTATTAAAAATTAGCAACGATAGTTAATTACATTGATAAAATTTATTCCCTTTTAAAAATATTCATATTGAAATTAACATAATTTATTTTTTTACCATTCAGAGGAACATCCACTTTATGAAAATAATAAAAATACCATTTTTCAAATACCATGAATTTTATGATATAATAATAATTTAAAAGTGAGTTGATAAAAGTTAAATTGCACATTTTATACCTATATCAATTAATCATGATAAATGGGCTATTAAATAACTATTATCGTTTTTTAAACCTAATATATATTTTCGAATGATTGAAAATCCAATTTTCCCATTTAAACAAACATTTTCCCAACTTTTCCATTTCTGTTTGATTAAACCTTTAAATTCACAATAATAATGCCATTCAAATTTCTCAAATAAATTTATCTTAAATAAATATATATTACATTATCAAAAATAATTCCATATCATTGTATACATTCAATATAATAATTTAATAAACATTTTATCTTAAAAATAACCTTTTCTTAAAGTATAAGTAACCCCTCATTACTCCATTGGAAAACTAATCCTACCAAACTTACCATAGAGAAATTTCTAGTCATATAAACTCTATAAATACCCTTAAAATACATAGATATGTTATAGAGTAGATAAAATCTATGAATTGATGGAGTTTAGAGCAATATAAGAGAAGCCACTTCGAGAAGAGGGTATGTTTTCATCAACTATTTCTCTCATTTTCCACTTATATTCCTCTATATATATATCACATTCAATCCTAAATATAGAAAAATTAATTATTTAATATATGAAAATTATATTAATTATTTTTTCCTAGAATAATTATTTTTTATAACATATTACTATTTTCCAATTCTCTTTCTCATCTATTGATAATGTCCCATCAATGGTCGGTTAACCACAAGTAAAGATGTTTCCAACTCTTTACATATTGCAACTATTACATATGATAATAAAAAAATATTTATTTTATATAAATTTCAAATATATGTATTTATAATCTTACATAATTAATCTTAATAATTTATAAGTAAAAATAAGAAAATATCATTAAATCAAAGAATGATAGAATATTTTTAGAACAGTATGTTATAAAAACAATTCCCCTCTAGATTTGTGAATCCCTTATTTGATTCTTGTTAATTAAATTTCTTTATATCATGATTCTTTTCTAAGAATAATTATTGAGTACCGAAAGCATTAGATATTTAATTATCTATGAAAACACCTGGTATCAAAATGATTGTGTCCAAGATATATAACTATTACCTAAATGTAGTTTGTGGAAGATACTTATTATGAATCTAAAGCTTCTCCCCTTGGTGGAATTTGGATTAATATTGGGTATGCATTAACTTCTCTTGTATAAAGACAATATCATTTTTTGGGATAAATAAATATCTTTACATATATGAACTCACACAGTTGTAAATATCTCCATTAAGAAGATCATGAACACCACGTGGAAGAAAAAAATATAATATGGGTTTTGATACCCAATAATTAGTGGCTGTTGACTAAAATGGTCATGTATGTAACGTCCCGGGCCCGGGTACCACTCAAAGGGTACCCCGGACACGGTTGGTCACATGACCTCAAGTGCATTTCCCCCAACACCAGAGGTAGCCGAATAGCAGTGAGGGCCCAGGTCTGATAGTGGGGAAACTATGCCCTCATTTTTCAAAGTGTAGCGCAATAGAATACTAGACAAAACATACAATAACTACGAAAGCAAAAAACCATTCAAATTTAAAATAAACAACTGCAGTAAAAGATAACCAAAATTCATATAAGTAATGACGCAACATGTCTCAAGTTCTAAGAAAACAGCCAGAACATGTTACACAACAATACAGTACAGTACAATACAGAGTACAACAAAACAAAATGAAACAGTTCGTAGCATCGCGAGCCTAATCCCGGTCTCATGCTCTTCTACTCCTCAACAGCAACCATGTTCTTGTATAGGGACCCTTTCCCTTATCCACACCTGTAGAAATGTAATCTTTTTGGGCTGAAAACATGACCCAAATAGGGTGTGAGAAATAAATCCAAGTAGGCACCAACCAAAGGATCGTTCCCAACTGTGTGAAAAGTATGCAACAAAGGTGTGTAGTAGTAAAATTCTATAAACTATGCAGTACTCAAAAAAACTAACTTTACCAGTTATATTTCCATTTTATTATTCATTTAACCATGTAATTTAATAACATTATATTCTCAATAGAAGAAATCCCTCAGGCCAACCAGAATCTTTCCCTCGGGATAATATATTCAAAACATTCCATCGGGCTTGCCCTCATGCGATACAGTACATTTCCCTCAAGAGTTTCCATCAGGCCAAACTGAAACGAAACCCTCTGGTAATAAAAATATTTCCCTCAGTCCTTGCCCTCAGGCAGAATAGATCTACGCCCTCAGGCTAATCAACAATGCCCTTAGGATAATATATCACTTCCCTTAGGCTAAACAAGTAACCAGGCCATGCCCAACATATAAACATGCAATAGACATACAATTCCTCCCAAGGAAAAAGTAATGCCAAATATAAACATGGCATACCATCGGGTATCCTGGGCAAATGGCTAAACAGAGGAACACACCCCTGGGGTGGTCCTGGATCCAAGCCAGAATCCAAAACAACAGTTTATTATCACATCAAATTACCTATACAATTCTAGGTATTTAATTCAACAAGGCCTTAGCCATATGACACCCCATTCATGGGAGCGTATCACAATGGTACACAAAAATGCACAATAGTTGGAATTTAAACACCAAGACACCTACCTTAAACACCCCTAAACAGTATACGGGAACGATGATCCTCAAATAGTTCAAGAACTATGGAGATCTGACATGAAATAAATCCTCATTCAAACTCAAATAACATCCCTTTGAGGAAGAATTGGAATGAACAAATTTAGGAGAGTGGAGGACATACCCGTGTGGTTACAACGAGATCGTCAGAGGAGAAAACAAATTCCCAAAGCTCGATCAGGAGATCCCTAAAGGTCTGGCCTCCTATCCTCACTCCTTCCTTCGTTTCTAATAAAATCTTGAGAACATGGTTTGCTACTACCAATTTTAAGAGAAAAAATCAAACTACACAGTGTGTACTTTTCACATTTAATTGTTCCTCTGGTAGCACCGCCGCACTGCTCATCTGTCGGCATGAGTACACAGAGGGTATTTATGATTACACGGCATTTATTCCTGCTCAGTTGGCAGTTAATTCCACCACCTTACTATTTTCATGCCGACTAACTACATAGCGTGAAATTATCCACAGTACAGTGTGTAATCGGTTCTTACACCCATCGTCACCGATATCGCTACACCCCCTATGTACTCATCCCATACGACCAAAGTACATAGCGTGTGGAATAGTACATAGAATGTAGTCCCAAAATTTAGTATTTTTCCCCATTTTCCTTATTTTCTAAAAAACACTTAAGGAAAAGTGAAAAGAAGAAACACTTACCTCAAAAAGAAGAACCAGGTTATTACAAACTTACCCTCTTAAAGAAATTCATCCCCAAATTTCCCTTCCAAGGGTGGCGAAGATAATTCTCAGAACAACTCTAGCCACTGAGCACGTACGTCGGTCTCCCGCTCCTAGGTTTCGTCTTGCACTCGGCCATGCTTCCATAGAACCCATAAGAGAGGAAATGACCAGCCTCGGAGAAACGTCATGATCCTATCAACGATATGAATCAGATGCTTCTCAAAGGATGCGTCTGCCCCAAGCTCAACCTCCTTGAGAAGAAAGACGTGAGACAGGTCTGAATGATAGCGGCGCAACTGAGATACATGGAAGATGTTGTGCATGGCCCGGTACTTCTGTGGTAACTGAAACCGATAGGAAACCAGCCCGACTCTCAAGAATCTTAAACAGCCCCACATACCTCGGTGAAAGTTTACCATGTCTCCTAATCCGCCTGTGTCCCAACCTCGGTGAAACATGAAAGAAATCATGATCCCCGACCACAAACTCTAAGGGTCATCTATGTCGATCAACATAAGATTTCTAACGAGACTGTGCAGTAGCCATCCGCTTCTGAATCAACTGGACCTGCTCAGAGGTCTCCTGCATGAGATGTGGTCCCAGTAAAGCTACCTCACCTACCTCTATCTAGCACAAAGTTGTTCGGTATGGCCTACCATATAAATCCTCGTAAGGTGCCATTTGAATTGTTTCCGGAAAACTATTATTATAGGCAAACTCAACTAGGGTTATATGCTTCTTCCAGAAGCCTTAAAAGTCTAGGACGCATTCATGCAAAATGTCCTCGAGAAATTGTATCGTACGCTCTGATTGACCATCAGTCTGAGGGTGGTAAGATGTGCTTAGAAGCACCTGTGAACCTGGTGCCCTCTGGAAACTCTGCCAAAAATGAGACGTAAAACCGACATCCCTATCTGAAATGATAGAATGAGGAACCCCATGAAGACGTACGACCTCTCAAATATACAAGTCCATGAGCTCGTCAACACCGATGGTCTCCTTGAACGTCAAAAAGTGAGCTACCATTTTGAGTCTATACACAAAAACCCACATGGCATCATTGCCTCGAGGTGACCTCGGATACCGAGTCAAGAAATCCATCGCAACATCCTCCCATTTCCACTCCGAGATGGGTAACTGCTATAATAGTCCGGCTAGCCTCTGATTCTCTGCCTTCACCTGCAGACAGGTGGGACATCTCGTAACAAAACCATCTACATCCCTCTTCATACCCGGCCACCAGTAATGATGTCTCAAGTGACGGTACATCTTCGTAACTCTAGGATGAACTACCCAAGATGAAGCATTAAACTATCACATATTCTCCATGCGTATATCCCCTAGAACCCACACTCGTCCATCGAAACGCATTACCTCATCATCTCCTATCGTCCACCCAGGAGGAGGGTCCTCACTGGCCACCAACTCCTGTAGAACTAGGCCTTCTGAATCAAATAGTTGTCTCATCCTCACTCTATCCAAGAGGGTAGAATTCAAAGCTAAAGATGAAATATTATATTTACCCTGACTATCGCGAACCTCCAAATGCATCTCAGAGAACAATGCCATAAGCTGCCACTCACCACTAGACTCATGAACTGCATGTTTCTTAGTCATCCTTCTCAGTGCATCAGCAACTGCATTACACTTACCAGGTGTATAGGCAAGCTCAAAATAGAAGGAATGAAGGTATTAGACCCACCTTCACTTCCTTATAATCAAGTCACGCTGAGTAAAGATGTACTTGAGACTTTTGTGATCGGTAAAAACCAAAAAAATCACTCCCAAAAGATAATGCCTCCAGCAGCGCAACGCATGTACAACTACATCCAACTAGAGATCATGAATCGGGTAATTCCTCTCATGTGGAATCAACTGCCAAGAATAGTACGCAACAACTCAATCACCCTGCATCACCATGGCTCCCAACCCAATACATGATGCATCACATTAAACTTTATATCTCTTTCCCTGCTATGGGAGTGTCAGGATTAGTGCTGGTGTCAAATTTCCCTTCAGCTCTTGGAAGGTTGTCTCGCAAGCATCTGACCAAATGAACTTCACACCCTTCTTAGTCAAACCCATCAACGGCACTGCTATGTGGGAGAAGTCCTGTATAAAATGACCATAGTAACCAGCTGGCCCCAAGAAACACTGTATCTCAAACACGCTTTTAGGATGCTCCCAGGAAACTACTGCTTTCACCTTCTCAGGGTTTACTGCAACTCCTGCCTCTGAGATGATATGACCCATGAAATAAATCTGGTCCATCCAATAGTGGCACTTTGAGAGCTTAGCATACATCTGAGGCTCTCTCAGTGTACTCCATACGATCACAAGATGGTTGGCATGGTCGTGTTGAGTGTGAGAGTACACCAAGATATCGTCCACAAATACTACCACAAAAGAATCCACATAATGATGGAACACATGATTCATCATATCCATAAAAACTATTGGCACGTTCGTGAGCCCAAACAGCATAACCAAGTACACTTACAGATCATATCTGCTCTAAATGGCTGTAAGGGGTATGTCTGATGGTCTCACGCACAGCTGATGATATCCTGATCTCAAGTCAATATTTGAGAACACTCGTGCTCCATCAAGTTGGTCAAAAAGATCATCTATCCTAGGAAAGGGATATCAGTTCTTAACCATCAGCTGGTTCAACTTCTGATAATCAATATAGAGTCTGAGGGTACCGTCCACCATTTTTGCAAAAGGACCGGCAAAACCTAAGGAGAAGTAATGGGTTGGATAAAAACCTTTTATTGTAACTCCTCTAACTACCTATTGATCTCCTAAAACTCTAGTGTTTCCATAATATAAGGAGGAATGGACACTGGAACAACTCCTGGAACAAGTTCAATAGAGAACTCCACCTCACACTTCGGTGGTAGACCCGAAAAGTCGTCCGGGAAGACATCCCTGAAATGATCAACCACTGGAGGGAAATCCTACTGACAAGTCCCCTGATCATCCAGATATAAACTCGCAATCTGGGCTGTAACTCCACCTCTCCCATGATTCTCTGGTCCAGTTCGACTCACCTGAACATCCAATTCCCCTTTTTATAGAAACTCTCCGCCCTCTGGTGACGTAAAACTCAGCCTGCAATGATAGCAATTTACAAAGGCTCGAAAAGGAACCAACCAGTCCATCTTGAGAATGACAGCATAGATCGTCATCTCTAAGACATAGAGGTCCCATAGGAAGTTACACCTACCAACCTCAAGTGGGAACTCCTTGCAATGACACATACCGGCCTTTCTAATTCCAAACGGAGTGTCTAGCGTCATAACAACATAAAAGGAAGAAACACAGAGCCAAAGGCTCTCCACAATTGGTATAGATATGAATCTATTTGCTTCACCCATATCAAAAAGTATTGAAGGTAAAACAGAAGCTACTATAATAGTACCTCTAATAGAAGAAGGTCCGGGATCCTTCTCATGTTGGATCTGTCGCACTGCATATGTCTTCCCAGTATCGCGGCCCTGCGAAAAATCCTTGCTACCTTGAGATGTCCAGCCATGCTACCTCTGGGATCCTAGTATCTGGCTACCATGGCCATGACCACCGTCCCTGCCTACATGCCCTGACGTATTCCAGTATCCAAACTGGTGAAAAGCTACTGGTCCTACTCCCGTACGTGGAGTTTGCAAAGAACCCCTCTCACTATTCACTGGTACAAATGCCCTGCAAAAACACTGCAGATGACCCATCTTGCCACAAGCTCGGCACTCCACTGGGTCTTGTGGACACTGAGATCTCTAGTTCCCATCCATACCATATTGGTAGCACCTGATCGGGCCACCTAAAGAAATCGTCTAGATAATTCTTCCACTGCGATAGAAACTAATCTGTCGATACCTCTTAACGGTAGAAATAGTAACAGAAACTGGTTCCAAACCTCCCTGGCTTGCACCACTTTCCTCTTGAAGGTTCCTCTCTATAATCAGTTCCTTGTTCACAAAAGCATATACAGCAGGCTACTTGAAAACATTCACCTGTGCTCGAATGTAATATCGAAGACCATCCTCAAAGCGTTTATCCCTCAACATCTCATCACCCATCAGAATGGGTGAAAAACACTGAATCTCGGTGAAACAAGCAGAATAATCCATCATTGACATAGATCACTACTGCATGTTCATGAACTCTAAAGATCTATCTTCCCTCAATGTCTCTGGGAAGAAGAGATCATAGAAAACTGTCTGAAAATATTCCCACTCCATGTCTGTGTGATGCTCTGTCTGAGTGGTAACATCCCACCACCTTTTGGTGGAATCACGGAGCATATAAGTCGCGGCTTGAACCTCCGCCCTAGAGGTGTCTCAAGATTTTTGAATATAGTATGCATGGAAACCAGCCAAGACTTCGCATCTTGTGGTCCACCATCCCTTGAAAATGAGTGAAGATGCTGCTAATGGAAGATACGAGTCAGCTTAGCCATAGATGTGGCAGTCGGCGGTGCTCCCTGAAAGGTCTGCATGAACCTCATAAAGCCTTCATAGAACTGCGGCTATGTGCCTGTGTTGGGTATAACAGTTGGTTCTGCATCTGGCTCTACCTAAGGTTCCACTGGTAGCCTATGGCCCACTATTTCTGGAGTATAATTGTTGTCGCTCTCTTGGAGAACAACACGTGGTCATCTCGATGGCATGACTCTACAAGGTCAAACGCACACCTCAGATCAAGATTATCAACGACTGGAAATGAAGGAACCAAAAGGGGAACATGAAGAAGAAGGAATTCAATATTTGAAAAACAAGTATACACAACATGTATACTAACTACACGACATGTACCTGACTTCTCTTCTCCTACCCATGTCCTTTAACATGGCTAAGCCACACAGCTCTCGTTGAACAAGACAACACGGCATGTATATAATCTACATAGCATTTATGGTGTAATTTTTCGAACTTCCTGTGTCTTTTGTGACACAGAAGACTACTCGGCTAAGACTACATGGTGTGTTACACCCGCCCACGGCATGTACACCACCCTGTTTCCTCAACCACACGACTAAGTCCACACTGTATGTCCTCAGACCAGACTACACAGCGTGTCCCTCAGGCACACGACGTGTACTAGATGAGCTCCGTTGACCCGTGTTTTTAGTTACACGGTTGGATACACAGCTCACACTACACGACATGTTCCATATACACACGACGTTTACATGAAAGAATTACACCGACCTGTGCTGTTAGTTACATGGCCAGATCCCAGGTCAGACTACATGATGTGTTCCATAGTGGACACATTGTGTATGTCTTTAGGTCTCCTCCATCCGTGTTTTGTTAGTTACACAGGTGGAATCCTGGTCAAATCTACACGGCGTATACGCCCGGTACACGATGTGTTTTCCCCATGCATTTCCCTTCCCCGTGTCCCCACCCACACAGTCTATGACACGGAAAGAGACTACACGGCGTGTACTGAGGGTACACGACATGTATTTAAAAAGTTTTCTTTTCTTCTCGAATAGAAGATCCCATGGAATGTGTCCAAGGAACTACACGGCGTGTATCCTGGGTTTTCCGGACAGTAAGGCATAGATACCACTCCGGAACCCAGAAAATACTGAAAAACAACACCTAAGTGCCAAATTCCAACCCATGAGGGCCCATACTCCCTGCGAAGCAATGTTTGGAATCTTATATGTGTTATAACAAAATAAACAGTAAATAGTCCACCAAATTACGATCAATGAGGGCTCATACTCACCAGAAACTAAAGCATGGCGTCCATTCTATTATCAGTATTTCACAAACATACCCTATCACATAGCAGGTACTTATCAAAACAGCTTTCACAATATCATGTGTTTCTAGCACAAAAACTATCACGACAACATGAAATTTCTAATGCGCATACATGGCTTTGAACTATACATGGAATGTGATTTCAAACATGTGGCAGATGATGCATGAGATGGAACACACTCATCTCATTGGGTTGAAACTATATAGAACTCATGGATAAAATATAAATAGCACAATTCTCAAGTGTGTCACCCAATGGTGAAAATCTGATCAACTATAAATTGCAAAATCAATAAAAATTGCAATATGAGGTAAATTGGATTTTTCATGTACATGGGATAGCTACTCCCGAGCACTGCTTATTACCAACTACTATTTTTGTCCTATCCCTTACTAAGGATCCAAATAGTAAGTCAAAGAAAAGAACCCCTCTAATACCACATTGTATCATCCTGGGCCCAGGTGCCACTCAACGGGTTCCCCAGACCCGGTTGGTCACATGACCTCAAACACATTTCCCCAAACACCAGAGGCTATCGACTAGCAGTGAGGGCCCAGGTCTGATAGTGGGAAACAATGCCCTCATTTTTTAAAGTGTAGCACAGTAGAATACTAGATAAAATATACAACAACAGCGGAAGCAATAAACCATACACATTTAAAATAAACAAATACAGTAAAAGTTAACCAACAGTTATATACATAATGATGCAATATGTCTCATTTTCTATGAATACAGCCAGAACATGTTACACAACAATAAAGTACAGTACAATACAAAGTACTTTAAAACAAAATCAAATTGTCGGTATCATCGTGAGCCTATGCCCGGTCACATGCTCCCCAACTCCTCAGTAGCAATCAAGTACCTGTATAGGGACCCTTTCCCTTATCCACACCTACATAAATGTAATCTTTTTGGGCTGAAGACATGACCCAAATAGGGTGTGAGAAATAAATCCCAATAGCCACACACCAAAGGCCGGTTCCCAATTATATGAAAAGTATGTAACAAAACTATTTAGTAGTAAAATGAAATAATCTAAGCAATACTCAAAAGTAACTAACTTTACCAGTTATATGGCCATTTTATTATTCATTTTAACCATTTAATTTTATAATATTCTATGCTCAACATTACCATGCGCTCAGTCCAACCAGAATCTTTCCCTCAGGCTAATATATTAAAACCACGCCCTCAGGCTTTCCCTTAGGCTATACAGTACCTTTCCCTCAGGCATTTCCCTAATAAGAAATAGAATCTTTCCCTCATGCCAAATTGAAACGAAACCCTCAGGTAATCAAAATCATGCCCTCAGACCTTTCCCTCAGGCAGAATAGAATTATGCCCTCAGGCTAATCAACAATGCCCTCAGGCTAATATATCACTGCCCTCAGGCTAAACAACTAACCGGGCCATTCCCAACATATAATCATGCAATTTACATACAATGCCTCTCAAGGGAAAAGTAAGGAATAATATAAACATGGAATACCCTCGGGTATCCTACAAAAATGGATAAATAGAGGAACACACCCCATGGGTGGTCTTGGATCCACACAACGATCCGAAACAAAATTTTATTATCACATTTAATTACTTATACAATTAGAGGTATTTAATTCAACAAGACCTCAGCCATACAAAACCCCATTCATTGCCATGTATCACAATGGTACACAAAAATGCACAACAGTTGGAATTTAAACACCAATCCACCTACCTTAAACGCCACTGAACGGTATACGTGAATGAAAATCCTCGAATCATCCAAGAACGACATAGATCTGACGTGAAATAAATCCTTGTTCAAACTCAAATAATTTTCTTTAGAGGATGAATTGGAAAGAATGGCTTAAGGAATGTGGATGGCTTACCCGTGCGGTTCTAACGAGATCATCAGAGGAGAAACCGGATTCCCGATGCTCGATCTGGAGATCCTAGAAGGTCCAGAATCTTCTCCAGACTCCTTCCTCCGGTTATAAACCAATCTTGTGAACAGGGTTGGCCATTGCCCATTTTAAGTGAAAACAAAACTACACGGCATGTACTATTGACTACACAGCATGTACTTTTCTCATTTAATTGTTCTAGTAAAGACAAAAAGCATGAAGTACAATGAAATTACATTACTTTTGCAAAATACTAAATACATAACAAAAACAGACACCAAAGGACCATAATAGTTTAGTGTCTTTGGAAACTTGGTATATAATCTTCTAATCATAAAGAAAGATCTTCAACATCTCCCATAATGATCATCCATTTTTTTATCTTACCTAAAACCTTTCTTTATATCCCGGTGAAAAGAAAACATATAAAGGGTGATCTCAAATGCTCAATAAGGGTATGCATGGAGAAAATAATACAAATCATATACATTTGAACAAAAAACATGAACATAATTTTTAAACATCAAAATCATGAGCAATGACATAAATCATGGCAGTATGTAAGACATAGATCATAATGGAACATCAATCATGATAAAATAGCTTGGAAATAAAACGTGTAATTGTGGAAAAACAATAATAACATGATATGATTTCCATAGTGGCCAAGGAACTGCTGCCTTTACCCTCTTATTAGACAAAGTCTCTTACCGAATCGAGTTCACTCCTAATTCGAGTCCTGTATCACTGAACCGGATTAACTATTTGTTCTAGCCATGTATATCTAATGAGATATAAATCTTTTCCCAATTAATTGGAGGTATATATATGTCTCACCCATCTCATAATGAAATCATTCTTACGTGTGCCACAACATAAACATAAATCATTGATCATAACCCAAAGAATATAATGGGATTCATAAACATTCATCACATCATAGAATAATCCATATAAAACAATTGGATATCATTTCATCATAATAAAATCGAAACCATTTAAATTATAGAGAAATTATACATGAAACATACACATATGAAATAATTTCATCTTAAATGGAAAATGGTTTTGATAAAACACTTTAAATTAATTCTTGAGGAAAATATAATTTCTTTTTCAAAATCATTTTCATTTCACAAAATGCCGTGAAATTTTAAAAGAAAATGATTTTTTGAAAATAGTCAAGAAATCTTGTAGAGGAAGCTTCATGAAAATTAGGTGTTATGAAACTGTAAAAATCCATTCATGCCGTATAAGTTAAAAAAACATTCTCCTCGTACTTTTAATGGAAAAGTCAAAAAGTACCTCACATGGTAATCAAAAGAAGTATTCCTTACATACCATGTAGTAAAAGTAAAAAATGGATAAAAATGAATTTAGAAATACATGATTCCATTTTTAGAAAACAAGGACATGGATAATAAATATAACACTTGTAAATACTTGCGAATAAACAATCTCGGATAAAAACAATATTGGAAAAGTTATCCCTTACAAAGATCGTTTTGTAAATAAAATAGATCACTTATGTGTATTCACTATAAGGTCACATAAAGAAATTATAAATAAATGATAAGATATAAAAATTCATTTCTCACATAATTAAAGAATGACATAAACAAGAAAGAGATGATCAACCCAAAGAATGGAAATTGGGTAAAGAAGTTCCCTTACCTCGTGTCCGACTTGACTCGGTCATTCTTTAATCTCTTGAATAATAATACAAAGTTAATTTCTACTTGATTATGAACCTTTTTAATGTTAATAATTCATTTTATATAACTTATTACCTTGTTATAAACATTATGTAACCATTTAAGTTAATAACGTTACTTTTGTCGAAATTTGGCACTTGAGTCAAAATGGACTACTTATAATTACATGTGGTTCATTTGGTCAAAGGTTAATTATATCCAGAATTATATTCATGATTTATATATCATATATATAGATCATATACATGTATTTGTAATAGTAAATAACATATATAAGTATGAAATGAAATGCACTGTTAATGGAGACGGTAAGCCGTACGTACACATGAACGCTACTTTCATTTCTATTTATTATTTTAACGGAATTAAAACACAATCATACATAGGTATATTATAATTCCAGTATAATATAATATATAATATCATTAACTCCATCCTTTATATATCCTACATAAGGCATTAAGGAATCACATCACTTTGAATGGGCGATAGTCCGCACTTCCTCAAATGAGATTATCATATATACTCATTATGGAAACAAAAAAGGATTGATATAATTGGGAATTAATGAAGAAGGAATTCATAAGCATAATATATATCTTACATAAATATAGTGCAATGATAATGTCCACCATGAGAGGCGGTAGGAGAAAATCGAACAATCATCATTTCGTGAGACGTTAGTTTTCCATCCACAGAAACACTATGTTCTTCATATTTTAGATGGAGGTGTGGGTAAGTGTAGTTCAAATCATTATCATAAAAAATCCTAGTTTATTGAGGATACTGTTGTTGTTACAAAAAAAAGTATTAAAATGAGTTTAGGGGTTGGAGAAGTCGAATAAAAGAAAACAATTTAAGAGAAACTATTACCTTTAATTTGGGTAACTTCTTATGGTTTGAACCAAAAGGACTTCTTGAAGTGCCTTCAACCTAAGGTAAGGTTTCTAGGTGAAGGATAGGGATGTAGGGAGATTAATTTAGCAGTGTTTGGATGAGTCAAATGTCTTCAGTGGTGTGAGGAATTGGATAGAAATGGTCTCCTTTTATAAGGGGGGGCGGCACTTTTGGAAAGTGTTAAAATATTATTTTATGATAAACTTATCTTCAGTTTTGAAAGGTCAAAAAATCATTAAAGATGAAGATAATATGACTCATGGTCGAAATAAAATCATCAAATCAGTATTATACATGTTTTGTATAATATTTTAAATATTATAATCTTATTTATTTAAATAATTTAATAATGAGGGAAATACTACATCATTATTGTGTCACAAATAATTTATGTTATTTTATTTCTAAAAATTATAAAAAAGTTACAATAATTTATGAAATATTTTTATATTTCTAATGAATATTTATAGTCGAAAAGATAATTTATATAACCCTTTATAAAAAATAATTATTAAAATATTTTTGTTAATGTCAATTTTGTCTTTACATTAAATTAATTAATCCAAATTGTCATTATCACTACCAAGTGGCTCAATGGAGTCCCAAATTCGACCCACGGATGACCATGGTTGTCCACTACTCATCCAATAATGTTAGGACAAGTGTTAAGGTAATTTAGAATTATTATAATATTCTTTTAACCTTGAATTTCCCTATTTACCTTTAACCGCAGTAAATAAAAGGCAAAAGTTACTATTCACCATAAATTATTTTCATCTTATTGAACCACATTTTACTTCTTGATAACAACCATGTATGTCGGATTTTTGAAATTCAATTCACAGAAGTGGTAAAATTTCATTTAAATGAATGACTGTTTTTTAACTACCAATATGTGGTTTCACTATTCATCAAAAATTGATGTTTTTCAGAAAAATACCAGAAATTCAGCCTAAGAAATATTTGATATTCGGAATTCAAAAATAATGTATATTTTTCCAAATTAAAAACATAGAAGTGGCATTATTTAATTTTAAAATTAATTCCCGTTATCAAAACAAATAGCGTGTTTTTAAAAAACAATAATTATCAAAAGATCGACACTTGTTAATGTCCAAATTCAAAGTGAAATTAATTTAAATGACCAAAATTGGATTAAATGGTAAAAATATATTCTAATTACACATTAAAAACAATTAAATAGTTAACTTAACCATTTAAATTATTATGATGAAAAAAGTTGTTTTTAATTATAATATAGTGTGTTTTTATTATTCATTAAAATTTGAATGTTATCAGAATAATATGAAAAATTTATTCAAATTAAATTTTTATATCCTGATTCCAAGGAAGAATTCTATTTTATTCAAATTGAACTTATAAACAAGTCAAAACTAGAGTTTAATTGGGTGCGCCATCAAAAGTCGGAAAAACTACATTTTTTGAAAAATAATTATTTTACCTGATAAATTTATTTTGTTCTCATACCATGTTCCAGAAAATATGTAAGATGAATAATAATGTAATAAAATTCAAAATGAAGTTAATAATATTCATAGTGGCTAGTCTATAATAATATTATAACTATATATTGTTGTTTAGTGAAACTCGGTATTGCGTACTACACATGTTATCGAGGAAGGTCATGATTGCGTGTAATGCATGCCAAGACAAGGTTGCATATAGTGAAAGCTCCATTTTTTGTTGAGTATAAAATAATCAAAACTTATTTTATATATACATCAAACAAAATCTATACATAATGTTGCGTAGAATAATTTCTACAGAACGAACTTGAAATTGTGTGTAACACGAGCTAGGAAAAGTATTTCGTATACTGCAAGCTAATGCGTTTTTGCATATATTACAATCTAATTTTGGTTTAGTGTACAACACAAGACATAAATTAAATTACAAATAATAATTCTCATAAAATCTCGGGATGTAATATTCTACCCCCCTTAAAATGAATTTCTCCCTCGAAATTCGTCAGGGTTATAAATGTTTTACTACTTGAAAGTTTCTTTCATAGAAACCCAGAACATTAAAAGGAATACTAAAAATTAAATTTAAAAATTGATGTATGAAACATAACAATTACCCAAATTAACCCATCATTGGGTTTCCACGTAGGAGAACATAAGTGAAAATATGGATATGGAAGAGAAATATAACCGTCATGTTCTGATGGAGAGTGGTAGAAAACATGGCTTTTAAAAAACCAACAATATCAAATCCATAAATTTTTGATGATCTAAGGTACCATCTGATTCATCATATATAATAGCACTAAGTCAACATTTTTTGTTTTCAATATCATTTCCCTAAAGTTGATAATTTTGAATTAGAAGAAATATTTGCGTGATTTTAGTGTAATATCATTGTTGGTCATCGATTAAACAATTTCCACTTCATCTCTTAATTAAATAAATGAAGTTGAATTTTTTCATTCTAAAAGTGTTAGCAGATCATGTGACATAAAGATAGGTCATTCCATCTTCCTCTATCGTATATCCATATATGCTGAGATTAATCGTATATGTTTCCTAAAATTGACATATACATCATCTATCATATCTCTTAATAAAATAAAACTAGTTTCTACTAACCAGGGACTTCCTATAGGACAGTGGTTGGCGATAAAGGCATGTCGCACTTCAGTTGTGGGTTCGATTCCCACAGCCTTGTCTGACGCGACGGGTTGTCGCCCGTCCTGTAGGTTGTCATTTTTCTAAAACTACATTATTATAACATCCCATCAATAATATCAATATAAGTTCTATCCATAAACAATACTAAATTATGTAAAACATAATCCATTCCAATCTTTATGCTTATCTAAAATACTTATTTCCAAGCTCATAGTATAAAGAAGAAAATTGCTAGAAATTTCATCTACCGAGCATGTGAATACCATCATTTATCCATCGTATATCATACGATATATCTTGTTGGTTACATTCCATACATGTGAATACCTTAATCATGTATTCTCTTGAATAATGAATACACATTGAACCTTAGTGAAAACATGAATGCTGTCAAAAGTTATCTCTTTTCACATACCAAAATCCCAAAATTTCGTTATATTCAAACCATGATATAACTTTTTCCTTATATCAATCATATGCTCATTAATATTCTCAAACATATTATTTTATCCCTATCCCTTCATTGTGCACAAATCATCTTCTTTATGGTACCATATAATTATTGAAAACCACAATAAACCAATACATAGATATTCCAATATTCCACAATACTATGGGATTCCACAACATTATTTTGGAATCCCATTACATAAAAACATAATCATTCCACTAATTTGTTGTCATACTCAAAATCACCAATAGTGATTTCATGTGATTTCCATGTGTACTTTGCCTTAAGTGGTTGTTGATTTCGATCATCATTAACCCTTGGATTTGGACTTTGGCTAGTATAATTCCCCATTTCCTTGCACTTGAAGCATTGAAGTGTTGGTGGTGCGTTTTCTGCAGTCTTTTCTCTATTCACACCATTAGCTACCTTTTTCCCATTACATCGGCACTCAGCTACTCGATGACCTTCTTTTACACACTTGAAACATTTTCTAGTACCATTTAGACAATCTCCACCATGCTTCTTTCCACACTTTGAGCATAAATAAACATTTACCTTCTTTTCACCATTGTTTTGAGATTTTTCCATGAACTCCTTCTTTCGTTTCTTGTCAAAACCAGGAGATGGATATGTAACACAATCTTCCAGTTCTACCTTGATAGAACAACACACAATTTCTTCATAGCTACTGAAGTCTCTTTTCTCTAATTCCCTTATAAGACTTGGATTTAATCCATTGAAGAATCGATCAACTTTACATTCAGTTTGGATGAAAAATCTAGATGCATACCTTGCAATCCTTATAAATTCACTTCGTATATACCCATAGATTCATCATAATTTTTCTTAAGCTCATGGAACTCCTTATATATCTTTGTTCGAATAACACTAGGGAAGAACTTATTGAAAAACAAGATCTTGAACGCGTTCCATTCCATGGATTCAATTTCATCTTGGGGCCTTGTGTTCTTAATTAGTGTCGACCATTGGTATGCTTCACCTTCTAAACATTAAATAGATAAAATGAATTTTTCATTATCTATACAACGATGTATGGAAAATATCATTTCAATGGTACTGATCCATTGTTCCGCAACAAGTGGATCAGAAGACCCACTGAAAGAAGGTGGAGGTTGCCTCATAAAGGACTCAAAAGAATATTGTTCCTTTCTCTGCTCATTTGGAAGTCCATAATGATTCATAGCTTGTTTATGTATATAAATAATATTTTTCACTCCATCTCCCATCACATTTGGTTTTTCGGGAGGAAAATCATTTCATTGTCCATTACATTGATCAACACGGTTCTTTTGGGTTCCAACCATCGTCTGATGCCCAAAAAGAACAGTGTGAGGGGAAAAAATCATGCTAGGAAAACTACATAATAAATGGGGAGTACCTTGAATATCCAAAATCTTAGGTTTAATTATACGATCATTAAAATAATTCTAGTACTATAACATATACTTATACTTATTCTTGGGTACATCCCTAGACACTCCTTAGAAATATCTCTAGGGATTTCACTAAGGTTTTCGCATCCTAGTTTCAAAAGGATAACCATACCTTTCCTCTGATACCAACTGTAGTGAACCAAAGCTTCACGTACATCGACATTACATTACATTTGTGTAATACTTAATACATTACAAAAACAGACACCAAAGGACCGTAATAGTTTAGTGTCTTTGGAATCTCGGGATATAATCTTCTAATCGTGGTGAAAGATCTTAATCATCTCTTATAGATCTTCCCTTTTTTTATCTTACCTAAATCCTTTCATTAAATCCGGTGTAAAAGAAAACATATAAAGGGTGACCTCAAATTCTCAGTAAGGGTATGAATGTGTAGGACCCTGGGACACCCAGAGAGGGGAGGGGTAAATCAGGGTGGAAACTTTTTCTTCTTAAAGTTGTGGATCTCGTTCCCACATTGGTAGGAACTACTTAAACCTGAATGATGGATATGATCAGCAATGAAACATTCACATGAAAGGATATAAGACAACAATTTTTACTTGGTTCACCACTAAGGGCTACATCCATGGAGCATACGCTGATAGTTTGTCGTTCGTACCAAAATCCACTATGCTTCACTAGATGTAGATTAAAAATGTTTGGGTACAGTCACTCTGTCCCAGGCTCATTGCCTTTACAAAATTTTAGGGATAGCTCACTACGTCCCTTGGGTCACTCCCGTTGACTCCCCCTGGCTCACTTCTGTTGGTGAAGTCCCACTTAGTTTATAGACGTGAAGGTCTCTTCAATAGATGTGCATTGAATATCTTTGTCTCCTGTTCAGCATGAGACTTTTCATGCATCAGGGTTCAGAGTTGATGCTCTTTCTAGTTCAATCCTTCTTCTTTAGTGCAATGACTGAATCCACTAGATCCCCTTGTCTTCATTTGGCTGAATGACAATCACTTATGTGATTTCTCAATAAATTATTCTCAACTTACATGTCATTGTCAGAATCAGTTCACCATGTATGCATGAGATCATGTATGTATTGTTTAGATTTCTTCTTCAATCTCACTTTGCACTGAAAGTATCAAGAAATCTTTCAGCTCTTGTGGAGCTCCAGAAAGGCGGGCGCGCTCCAAGAACACCTGGTGTGCTTCTCTAAGCCAGGAGCGCAAGTCTCAATACGACGCGCATGTCCAAATGGGCGTGCAGGTCTCACCAAACCACCTGCGCGACACTGCCTTCCACAACTCTTAACCCGCACGACTCAATTCCTTTCTCACCCAAACCGCATTGGGCTCGCAACCAACAACCAGCACGCAACTTCAAATATCGGCACACAAGTCCACCTGCGCGACCTCACACAATACTTGCGCGACTTCCACACCTGTGCGACATGAGCTCTGATTTTTCTAAGTGTTGAACTCCATATGAAAGGAGGAGGGTGGTCCCCTATTTATAGGCAAACTGGACCCCCTCCGCGGTGGTGCGCAAGTCTCTCCTTGGTGCGCAAGTCACAGCGCGCATGTATCTTCCCATGTAAGTAACATACGCGACCAACTTCCAAACATGCACGAACCTCCATCCATTGCCATATTTTATGTTTTTGATCTTGAAAAACAACAGGTGTGAAAGTTCCCAAGCCTTCTAGGCATCGGCGTACAAGTCTCTTCATGGTGCAAAAATCACTTGCGTGACCAGTCCAATACTTGCACGACACTTATCCCTTTACCATAAATTTATGTAATGATCTTGAAAAACATATGGCACGCAAGTTTCCTATCTCCAAGACCTCAGCGTGCAAGTCCATTTGCCAAAAACACTTTTCTTTATTTGTCGATTTTCAGGCCCAAAAATTTGGCAATCACTGGGAAACGGTGCCACCTTGTATCTGCTCTTTTTTTCCGCCTCCAGATCATCCATTCCTTTGTTGATGTTCCTTGAATAAAACATGGATCATTATCCACAGTCCTTAAACTCGACAAGCCACCATGGAATCTCCTTTGTCAAAAAAGTTGTATGTCCTTTGTTTTCTTTGTCAACAAGCATGATCACCTAAAAAGCACTTCTTCTTAGTGATCTGTATCCATTAGCAACACTTATGCTTTTATCAAAAAATCCACTATTGTGATATGTATTCTTTGAAGGAATAACATTATCATCATCATATTCTATGACAATGTGATGTGCAGGGCTATCTCATAATTCCAATCCCCGCACAACCATCTTATAATTCCAATCATTTGCACATTGTCTTCTTCATCAACCATCATGATTGACTTCATGAAAACCATATGATTTAATTCGTCAAGAATTCTCTTACATGGTTCTCATGAAATTATGAGTAATTTCATGGTCATCATAAAAAACCCATGGGTCTCATGCAATAATGAGGAATTGCATGGACTTCATCAAAACCCATGGATCTCATGAAATAAGTAGTAATTGCATGGTCTTCATCCAAAAACCCCATTATTCATTAATAATCCTCAGATGGAGTACACCTTACATTATTCATTGTTGTAAACAATGTATCACCTTTGATACATGTTATTTGAAGTTATGATCAGTACAACAATCGTCTGAATTATCATTCCTCCACTTCATTGGAGTACTTCATGATCTCCTTCATTTTGATCTTCCATTCCTCTATTTCATTGGATTACTTCATGATATCCTTCATTTTGATTTTCTATTCCTCCATTTCATTGGAGTACATCTTGATCTCCTTCATTTTGATCTTCATTGAAAACTATTGACAACAAATACAACCTTATACACAAAGTGGTTTCAACAGAATGGAGATAATAAAACAAATCATATACATTTGAATGAAAAATATGAACATAATGTTTAAACATCAAAATCATGAGCAATGACATAAATCATGGAAGTACGTAAGGAATAGATCATAATGGATCATAAATCATGATAAAATAGCATGAAATAAAACTTATAATTGTTTCAAAACATTAATCACATGATATGATTTCCATAGTAGCCAAGGCATTGTTACCAAGGCCATCTTAGTGGACAAAGTCCCTTACTGAACTGAGTTCACACCTCATTCTAGTCCTATATCACTGAACCAGATTAACTTGTCATCCCAGCCATGTCTATCTCATGAGATATAAATCTTTACCCAATGTATTTGAGGGAGATATAGGTCCCACCCATCACATAATTAAATCATTATTACGTGTGCCACAACATAAACATAAATCTTTCATCAAAACATAAAGAATAAAATGGGTTTTGTAAACATCATACCATCATAACATAATCCATATAAAAGAAATGGATATCATTTCATCACAAAAAACATGAAACCATGTAAATCATAGAGACATTATATTTGAAACATACACATATGAAATAATTTCATCTTAGATGGAAATTGGTTTTGATAAAACACTTGAAATGAATTCTTGAGGAAAATATACTTTATTTTTCAAAATCATTTTCTTTTCACAACATGCCATGAAATTTTAAAAGAAAAGGATTTTGTTGAAAATAGTCATGAAATCATGTAGAGGATGATTCATGAAAATTATGAGTTATGAAACCGTAAAAATTCATTCATGCCGTATAAGTTAAAAAAAATTTCTCCTCTTACTTGTAATGGAAAAGTAAAAAAGTACCGCACATGGTAATCAAAAGAATGATTCCCTACATACTATGTAGTAAAAGTAAAAAATGGGTAAAAATAACATTAGAAATACATTAAACCATTTTTATGAAATTGGGAAATGGATAATAAATATAACACTGTTAAATACTTACGAATAAACAATCTCAGATAAAAACGAGATTGGAAAAGTTATCCCTTACAAGGTATTTTTTTTAAATAAAATAGATCACATATGTGTATTTATTAAAAATTCACATAAAGAAAGTATAAATACATGATAATATATAAAAATTCATTTATCACATAATCAAATAACAACATAAACAAGAAAGAGAAGATCAACCCAAAGAATGGAAATTGGGTTAAGAAATTCCCTTACCTCGTGTCCGACTTGACTTGATCATTATTTAATATCCTAAATAATAAAAAAAAATAATTTATACTTTATTAAGATCCTTTTTAAAGTTTATTATTCCTTTTATATCACTTATTATCATGTTAAAAAATTATGAAACAATTTCAGTTAATAACGTTCGTTTTGTCGATATTTGGTACTTAAGTTAAAAATGGACTTCTTATAATTACATGTTGTTCATGTGGACAAAGGATAATTATATCCAGAATAATATTAATGATTTATATATCATATATATCATATATATCCATCATATACATGTATTTATAACAGTACATAACATATGAAGGTAAGAAATTAAATGCACCGTTCTTGGAGACGGTAAGTCGTACGTACGCATGAACGCTACTTTCATTTATATTTTTTATTTTAATGGAATTAAAACATAATGATACATATGTATATTATAATTAGAGTATAATATAATATATAATATCATTAACTGCATCCTTTATACATCTAACATAAGGCATTAATGAATCACACCACTTTGAGGGGGCGGTAGTCCACACTTTCTCATATGAGATTATCGTATTTTCCAACTATAGAAACCATAAAGGATTAATATAATTGGGACATAAAGAAGAATAAAGAAATTATAAATATAATATATATCTTATATAAATACAGTTCCATCATAATGGCCACCATGAGAGGCAGTATGAGAAAATCGAAGAATCATCATTTTGTGAGTCGTTAGTTTTTCATCCACAGAAACATTATATTCATCATCTATTAGATGGAGGTGTGTGTAAGTGTTGTTCGAATCATTCTCATAAAAAAATCCTAGTATATTGAGGATACTCGTGTTGTTACAAAATAAAGGATTAAAAAGAGTTTAGGAGTTAGATTAGTGGAATAAAAGAAAAAAATTTAAGAGAAACCGTTTCCTTTAATTTGATTAACTTCCTTTGGTTTGAACCAGTAGAACTTCATGAAGTGCCTTCCGCATAAAGTAAGTATTCTAGGGGGTGGAGAGGGAATTAGGGAGATTAATTGGGCAGAGGTTGGATGAGACAAATGGTTTAAGAGGTGTGAGGAATTTGATATAAATTGTAATGACCCGTAAAATTCAAGGGAAATATTTTTTGTTAAATTTCTTTGGAGTTTTACAAGAATGGAGTTTATGACGGCACCTGATTCCGAGGCCCGGTGTGCCCAGAATCAATTTCTGATGTTTAGCTCGTGTATATTCAGTGAACGAATGAGGGGGTTTTTCTAACTTTTGAGCCAGTGCTCGAAATCGAATTCTGAGGGCACCGATGGATTCGTTGCGCCGGTAATTTCTTAGGAACACTTTTTCCGGAGGTGCGTTTACACGAGAGAAGTAGATAAAAATTGTGGAAGTTAAAATAAACAATTATCTACAATTTTTATTTCTAATTGGTTTAAGCTTTCAATGGATGTTGGGGTAACCACCCAACTTCCCATGGATTGTTATGAGAGTGGTGGGGCCCACACGAACCCCACCCCTTCATATTCCCTAACTCCTTCAACTCACCATTAATTTGATAACTTAAGTAAATTAATTAGGTGAGTTTAATTTGAATGTTTGAAATTCAAAAGTTTAAGTTATGTTAATAAAATAAGTGTTGAACTTATTTTATTATGGTTGTTCTTGTTGTGTGAGTCTTTGGAGAAAAGTTGAGGAGCTTGAAGAAATTCTTCTTCTTCTTCGATGAAGAACGCGAAGGACGCCATATCCTTATAGATCGACGATGCGACGCCGACGAATCATTTCCCCGTGACGTGACTCTCTCCTTCCGCGACGCCTTCTTCTGCGATGGTTATTTCCACGATGAACCCTCACTCAACGATTCGACGAGTTAGGGGAATTAATTTGAGAATGTTATTATTCCCTTGGTTGTTCCTTCTAAAACAAAGAACCCGGATCAACTCATCATTAAGTTGATCCGTGAATGATTAATTTTGCGGGATAGAAATATTGGTATGATTCTTTTTATTTCAGAGGTTTTAGGGAATTATTTTATTGTTGATGATATTCATGTTTTCATCCATCATCTTTCCTCCTACTTTTGGACCACCTGTTACCAGTTAACGGGAGGGGGCCAGACCGCACAAACACGGCCGACCCTTATCCCCTTTTATCTTGTCTTTCGTCTGGTGGAATGGAACGAGGATGGCATGGTGCCGTCGCACCACACGGGGTCATGCGGCAAGGTATGCACGACGTTGTCGTGCTGCACCATTGAATCGAACAAGAACGCGGCGCCGTCACGCCGCGCCAGAGAACCCGGAAAAACACCGCGGCCGGAGCGGGGCCCCAGAGGAGGGGCGCGGCGCCATTGCGCAGCGCCGGACGGATCAAGGCCGCGGCTGGGGCCGCGGCGTAGCGGGGAGACCGGCGGCCGGTTCCAGGCTTCTGGCATCGGAGCAAGGGGACCGGCCCTTGCCGGTCCGATGGCGGAAACATCCGACTGGCCGAAGCGGGCCGGCCTGTCAGAGGAGGAGCCGGGGGTTCAAAACCCCCGGCTCGTCGGATGTGAGCGGCCCCCATTTACGGGTCGCGGTTACTACAAGCGGGTTCGCCTGAGATTGGGATGTAGTTGGATAGTGGCCGGGTTGGATTGTACCCGAAATCCATCCGGGCCTCGGGAACGGTAAAGCTGCTAACTTTCAGACCGGACGTCCGTTTGATTAACCGTCAGCGGCATTGGTGATCTCATTGAGAAACGGTCCCTATGAGTATACCCTATGAGAGTTCGGGGTATAGTCGAGATACGGCCGGGTTGATTCGCACACGAAACCAACCGGTCCCCTGGGATGAAAAGGCTAATAACCCACAGACCGAGCGTCCGATTGACACGCCGTCTGTTGCGTTGAGACCCCTATGAAGAGGCGGTCGTTTGAGATACTTCTTCGAGGGACATTGAGATACTTGGAGTATCAACCTATAGCTCGTGGAGCAGACCCTCCCAGAGACAAGTGTGTAGAGTAAGGAGACCGTGTAGCCGACTGAGACCTGACGACTGCATGACCGACTCGAATTGGAGTGAGTCGACTAGCCCAGTGGACGGAGCACTACTTTGTTTGGGTGCAGACCCATGGCGGACGGAGCACTACCTGTGTAACAGTGCATACCCATGGTACTCATCCGGAGAGTACCTCTGCAGGCTATTAGGGGGTGTGCACTACTGTGTTTGGGTTGCATACCCCAGTGAGAATCACTAATGTGTTTGGGTGGCTGACCCGCGGTACTCGACAGGAGGACTACCTCAGCAGTCTTAGGTTAGTGAGCAGTACCACTGAGTCCTGACAGGACCACTGTACACTACAGAGACGGGGCTCTTCCACAGTTACAGTTTCGATAATGAAAATCCTGGTTTGAGCTGAGTCTTTGATCTTTGTGTTTACCTCATGTTTGAGATGGGTCACTTGATAACTTAGGTATATGTGTGGACATATACCTAGGTAGTGGTTATCCGTTGATTTCATAATCTTTGTGTTTCCTCATGATTGAGATGGGTTACTTGATAACTTAGGTATATGTATGGGCATATAACTAAGTAGAGGTTATCTGTTGAGATATTATTTATGGTTATCCTTGTTGGTTATAGTGAGACCTTGAGGGTCTCAGGGTCCCTACTGAGTATCGTTATACTAACCCTTTCACGGTCTATGCCCGAACCTCGTTCAGTTGGTTGCAGATGACGGGATGTGTTGATGGAGGCCGAGTGTTTGAGGACTGGACGGTACCCGGAGGTGGACCACATGATGAGTCAGTACCCGTAGGTGGTCCACACGATGAGTCAGTATCCGGAGGTGGACTTCCCGACAAGACGACACACTGTGGAGGTTGACGGGCGAGAGTGTTTTGGAGGCTATCTGTACCTACCCTTCAGGTAGGATCCGTGGTGGACGATCCAGGAGTTGCGCCATCTGTACCTACCCTTCAGGTAGTATCTGAGGAGGACGACCCCGGATCCGCTTCCGTTATTCTAGCTGTTGTCTTTTTCTGTTGTACTTTTGTTCAGTTGTTGTTGTACTTTCAGTTGGGTTTGTATTCTGTCTCATTTACTTTTCATCACTTTCTTTTGTACTTAGTGTTTTAGTCCTGCTTGTACTCTATGGTGGGTTGTCTACTTTTATAAAGGCAATGCCTTCCCAGTTATCGGGATTTATGCCTTTGGTGCTAGTAGCCAGTGCCTGGCCTATGGAAGGTGGGCCTGGGGTAGTCACGGCACGTGCCCCGAGGACGGGTCGTGACATAAATGGTCTCCTTTTATGGGGGGGGGAGGGCTTTTTTGGAATGTGTGAAAATATTATTTTATTATAAACATATATTCGGTTTAAAGAGGTCCAAAAATCATTAGAGATGAAGATAAGATGACTCATGGTCGAAATAAAGTCATCCAATCAGAATTTGGCTTGTTTTGGATAATATTGTTATCATTAAAATCTTATTTATTTAAATAATTTATTAATGAGGTAAATACTGCATCATTATTGTCTCATAAATAATTTAACTTATTTGTTGTTTAAAAATTATAAAAAAATTACCATCATGTAGGAAATCATTTTAGCTTTCCAATAAATACTTATAGTCTAAATGATATTTTATATAACCCCTTATAAAATTTAGTTACTAAAAGATTTTTGTTAATGTCAATTTTGTCTTCACATTAAATTAATTAATCCAAATTGTCATTATCACTACCATGTGGCTCAATGGGGTCCCAAAATAGGCCCAAGGATGACCATGGTCGGCCAATACTCATCCAATAAGGTTAGGACAAGTGTTAAGGTAACTTATAATTATTATAATAATCTTTTAATCTTGAATTACCCTATTTACCTTTAAGCACATTAAATAAAAGTCAAAAGTTACTATTCACCAAAATTTATTTTCATCTTATTGAACCACATTTTACTTCTTGATAACAGCCATGTATGTCAGATTATTGAAATTAAATTCACAGAAGTGGTAAAATTTCATTTAAATGAAGGAGTATGTTTTTTAACTACCACTATGTGGTTTCACTATTCATCAAAAATTGATGTTTTTCAGGAAAATACCAAAAATTCAACATAAGCTATATTTGATATTCCGAATTCAAAAAGGATGTCTATTTTTCCAAATTCAAAACATATAAGTGGAATTAATTAATTTTATAATTAATTCCCGTTATCAAAACAACTAGCGTGTTTTTAAGAAACAATAACTATCAAAAGATCGACACTTGTTTATGTTCAAATTCAAAGTGAAATTAATTCCAATGACCAACATTGGATAAAATGGTAAAAATATATATTCTAATTACACTTTAAAAGCAATTAAAAATAATAATATAAACATATTAACTATTTTGATGGAAAAAGTGATTTTTAATTAAAATATAGCGTGTCTTTAATATTCATTAAAATTAGAAAGTTATCAGAATAATATGAAAATTTTATCAAAATTAAATTTTTATATCCTGATTCCAAGGAAGATTTTTATTTTGGTAAATAGAACTTATAAACATGTCAAAAACTTAATTTAAAGTGGGTGTGGCATCAAAAGGTAGAAAAACTGCATTTTTTGAAAAATATTTATTTTACCCGAAAAATATATTTTGTTCTCATACCATGTTCTAGAAAATATGTAAGATGAATAATAATTTTATAAAATTAAAAATGAAGTTAATAATATCCATAATGTCTAGTCTATAATAATATTATAACAATGTATCTTTGTTTAGTGAAACCTGTATTGCGTACTACACAAGCTATCGAGGAAGGTCGTGATTGCGTGTAATGAAAGCCAAGTCAAGGTTGTGTGTAGTTAAAGCTCCCTTTTTTGTTCCGTATAATATAATCAAAACTTATTTTATTTATACATTAAACAAAATCTATACTTAATGTTGCGTAGAATAATTTCTACAAAATGAACTTGAAAATGTGTGGACCACGAGCCATGAATAGTATTGCATATACTACAAGCTAATACGGTGTTGTGTATAGTACAAACTAATTTTGGTGTAGCATACAACACAAGACATCAGTGAAATTAAAAAGAATAATTCTCATAAAATCTCGGTTTGTTACGTTCTACCCCCCTTAAAATGAATTTCACCCTTGAAATTCGTTTGGGTTATAAATGGTTTACTACTTGAAAATTTCTTTCATAGAAACCCACATCGTAAAAAGGAATACTAAAACATAAATTCAAAAAGTGAATTATGAAACATAACAGTTATCCAAATTAACTCATCATTGGGTTTCCACATAGTAGAACATAGGTGAAAATATGGATATGGAAGAGAAATATAACCATCATGTTCTGATGGAGAGTGTTAGAGAACATGGCTATGAAAAAGCCAGAAATCACAAAGCCAGAAATTTGTTATGATCTAAGGTACCATCTGATTTATCAGATATAAGATCAATAAGACAACATTTCTGGTTTTCAATATCATTTCCCTAAAGTTGATAATTTTGAATTAGAATAAATACTTACTTGATTTCAGTGTAATCTCATTGTTGGTCATCCTATGAGAAATTTCCACATCATCTATCATATAATGAAATGAAGTTGAATCTTTCATTTTCAAAGTGTTAGCAGATCATGTGATAGAAAGATAGGTCATTCCATCTGCCTCTATCATAAATACATCTATGTTTAGATTAATTGTATATGGTTCCTAAAATTGACTTATACTTCATCTATCATAACTATTAATAAAATAAAACTATTTTCTACTAACCAGGGACTTCCTGTAGCCTAGTGGTAGGCGATAAAGGCATGTCACACTTCGGTTGTGCGATCGATTCCCACACCCTTGTCCGACGCGACGGGTTATCGCCCGTCCTGTAGGTTGTCCTTTTCCTAAAACTACATTATTATAACATCCCATCAATAATATCAAAAAAATTACTATCAATATACAATAATAACTTATGTACAACATAATCCATTCCAATCTTTAGGCTTATCTAAAATACATATGTCCAAGCTCATAGTATAATGAAAACAATTGCTAGAAATTTCATCTACCGAGCATGTCAATACCATCATTTATCCCCAATATATCATACAATATATCTTGTTGGTCACATTCCAAACATGTGAATACCTTAATCAGGTATTCTCTTGAAAAATGAATACCTATTAAACCTTAGTGAAAACATGAATGCTGTAAAAAGTTAACTCTTTCCACATACCAAAATCCCAAAATTTCTATATATTCAAACCATGATATCACTTTGTCTTTATTTCATTAATGAGCTCATTAATACTATCAAACTTATTATTTTTTATTTATCCTTTCATTATGCGCATATCATCTGCTTTATTGTACCATATAATTATTGAAAACCACAATAAACCAATACATAGATATTCCAATATTCCACAATACTTTGGGATTCCACAACATTATTTCGGAATCCCATTACATAAACACATAATCATTCCACTACATCGTTTTCATACTCAACATCACCAATAGTGATTTCATGTGACTTCCCTTTTTCCCTTTCCTTAAGCGGTTGCTGATGTCGATCATCATTAACCCTTGGATTAGGACAGTGGTTAACATAATAACCCATTTCCTTGTTAGTGGTGCGTTTTATGTAGTCTTTTCACTATTCACACCATTAGCTACGTTTTTTCCCATTACTTCGGCACTCAGATACTCGATGAACCTATTTTCCACACATGAAACATTTTCTAGTACCTTCTAGGCAATCTCCATCATGCTTCTTTCCACAAATTGAGCATAAAGAAACATTCACCTTCTTTTCACCATTTTTTGAGATTTTTCCATGAACTCCATATTTCCTTTATTGTCAAAACCATGAGATGGATATGTAACACCAACTTCTAGTTCTAACTTGATAGAACAACACACAATTTCATCATATCTACTGAAGTCTCTTATCGCTAATGCCCTTCGAAGACTTGGTTTTAAGCCACTGAAGAATCGATCAACTTTAATTTCAGGTTGGATGATAAATCCAGATGCATACCTTGAAAGCCGTGTAAAATTCTCCTTGTATATAGCAACAGATTCATCATCCTTTTTCTTAATCTCAATGAACTCATTATCCATCTTTGTTCGAAGAATACGAGGGAAGTACTTATTGAAAAAAAAGGTTCATGAACTCATTCCATTCCATGGATTCAATTTCATCTTGGGGCCTTGTATTCTTAATTAGAGTCCACCACTGGTCTGCTTCACCTTCCAAACGGTAAACAGATAAAATGAATTTTTCATTCTCTGTAGAATGATTGATGGAAAATATCTTTTCAATGGTACTGGTCCATTGTTCAGTAACAAGTGGATCATAAGACCCACTAAAATAAGGTGGACGTTTCCTCATGAAGGAATCAATAGAATATTGTTCCTTTCTCTGCTCATTTGGATGTCCAGAATGATTCATAGATTGTGTATGTCTAGAAATAAGATTTTTCACCCCATATCCCATTACATTTGTTTGTTCAGGAGTACAATAATTGCATTTTCCATTACAATGATCTACACGGTTCCTTCAGGTTCTAGCCATCGTCTAAAACCCAAAAAGAACAGTATGAGAGGCAAACATCATGCTTGGAAAAAATCATAATAAAGTGGGATTGCCTTCAATATCCAACATCATAGGTTTAATTCTAATATCATTACCATAATTCTATAACTATAACCTATACATATACTTAACCTTATGTACATATCTAGGCATACCTTAGAACTATCTCTAGGGATTTCACTAAAGTTTTCACATCCTAGTTTCCAAAGGTTTAATATACCTTTCCTCTGATACCCACTGTAGCAAACCAAAGCTTGAAGTACATGGAAATTACATTACTTTTTCAGAATACATAATACATAACAAAAACAGACACCAAATGACCGTAATAGTTTAGTATCTTTGGAAACTTGGGATATAATCTTCTAATCGTGGTGAAGGATCTTCAACATCTCCCATAAAGATATTCCCTTTTTTCTCTTACCTAAAACCTTTCATTAAATCCTAGGGAAAATAAAACATATTAAGGGAGAGCTCAAATGCTTAGTAAGGGTATGCATGGAGAAAATAAAACAAATCATATAAATTTGAACAAAAAACATGAACATAATGTTTAAACATCAAAATCATGAGGAATGTCATTAAACATGGAAGTACGTAAGGCATAGATCATAATGGAACATCAGTCATGATAAAATAGCTTGGAAATAAAACTTTTAATTATGGAAAACCATTAAGCACATTATATGATTTCCATAGTAGCCAAGGCATTGCTCCCAAGACCATCTTAGTGTACAAAGTTCCTTACTGAACCGAGTACACTCCTCATTCCAGTCCTGTATCACTGAATCGGATTAACATTCCATTCCATCCAAGTCTATATCAGTAGAAATAAATCTGTACCCAATTCATGGTAGGAAGATATAGGTCCCACACATCTCATAATGAAATCAATCTTACGTGTGCCACAACATAAAAAAATCATTCATCATAACCCAAAGAATAAAATGGGTTTCATAAACATCATCCCATCAAAACACAATCCATATAAAACAAATGGATATCATTTAATCATAAGAAAATTGAAACCATTTAAATCATAGAGTCATTATACATTAAACATACACATATGAAATAATTTAATCTTATACGGAAAATAGTTTTGATAAAACACTTGAAATGAATTCTTGAGAAAAATATACTTTATTTTTCAAATTCATTTTCATTTCACAAAATTAGAAGAAATTTTAATAGAAAAAGAATTTTTTTGTAAATAGTAATGAAATATTGTAGAATAATCTTCATGAAAATTAGGAGTTATGAAACCATAAAAATCCATTCATGTCGTATAAGTTAAAAAAACATTCTCCTCACACTTTTAACAGAAAAGTCAAAAAGTACTTTGCATGGTAATCAAAAGAAGTATTCCTTACATACCATGTAGTAAAAATAAAAAATGGGTAAAAATAACTTTATAAATACATGAAACCATTTTTAGAAAATAGGGACATAGATAATAAATATTACACTAGTAAAAACTTGCGAATAAACAATCTCGGATAAAAACAAGATTGGAATGGTTATCCCTTACAAAGATCTTTTTGTAAATAAAATAGATCGCTTTTGTGTATTCACAATAAGGTCACATAAAGAAAGTATAAATACATGATAATATATAAAAATTCATTTCTCACATAATCAACGAATGACATAAACAAGAAAGAGAAGATCAACCCAAAGAACTAAAATTGGGTTTTGAAGTTCCCTTACCTCGTGTCCGACTTGAATTGATCATTCTTTAATCTCCGGAATAATAATCCAACGTTAATTTATACTATCATAAGAACGTTTTTAAATTTTATTATTCGTTTTATATCACTTATTACCATGTTATAAACATTATGTAACCATTTAAGTTAATAACATTTGTTTTGTCGATATTTGGTACTTAAGTCAAAAAGGGACTTCTTATAATTTCATGTTGTTCATGTGGTCAAAGGTTAATTATAACCAGAAGGATAATAATGATTTATATATCATATATATCATACATATCCAGCATATACATGTATTTACAATAGTACAGAACATTTGGAGGAAAAAAATGAAATGCACCGTTCATAGAGACAGTAAGTCGTACGTACGCATGAACACTACTATCAATTCTATTTAATATTTTTATGGAATTAAAACTTAATGATATATAGGTATAGTTTAATTCTAGTATCATATAATTTATAATATCATTAACTCCATCCTTTATACATCCTACATAAGGCATTGACGAATCATATCACTTTGAGGGGGCGGTAGTCCACACATCCTCAAATGTGAATATCGTATTTACCCACTATGGAAACCATAAATGCCTGATATAATTGGAATGTAAAGAAGAATAAGGAAATAATAGACATAATTTATATCATATATAAATATAGTTCCATCATAATGGCCACCATGAGAGGTGGTAGGAGAAAATTGAACAATCGTCGTTTCGTGAGACGTTAGTTTTCCATCCACAAAAACATTATGATCTTCATCCATTAGATGGAGGTGTGTGTAAGTGTAGATAGAATCCTTATCATTAAAAAATCCTAGTATATTGGCGATACTGGTGTCGTTACAAAAGAAAGGATTAAAAAGAGTTATGTTTTGGAGAAGTAGTATAAAAGAAAACAATTTAAGGGAAACTGTTACCTTTAATTTGGGTAACTTCATTTGGTTTGAACCCAAAGGACTTATTGAAGTTCCTTAATCCTAAGGTAAAGATTCTAGGGGGAGGAGAGGGATGTAGGGAGATTAATTGGGCAGATTTTGGACGAAATAAATGGCTTGAGAGGTGTGAGGAATTGGATAGAAATGGCCTCTTTTTATAAGGGCGGGATTGTCTCTTTTGGAAAGTGTGAAAATATTATTTTATTATAAACTTATCTTCAGTTTCAGAAAGTACAAAAATAATTATAGATGAATAAATGAAGACTCATGGTCGAAATAAAATCATCCAATCAGAATTGGACATGTTTTGGATAATAATTTAATCATTATGATCTTATTTATTTAAATCATTTATTAATGAGGTAAATACTGCATCATTATTGTGTCATAACTAATTTATGTTATTTGATGTCTAAAAATTATAAACAAATTACCATCATGTATGAAATCATGTTATATTTCCACTTAATATTTATAGTCTAATAGATAATTTATATAACCTCTTATAAAAATTAATTTCTAAATGATTTTTGTTAATGACAATTTTGTCTTTACATTAAATTAATTAATCCAAATTTTCATTATCACTACCAAGTGATTCAATGGGGTCCCAAAATCGACCCAGGTATTCCCATGGTCAGCCCCTACAAATAAAATATTGTTATGAAAAGTGTTAATGTAATTTAGAATTATTATAATATTATTTTAACCTTGAATTACCCTATTTACTTTTAACCGCAGTCAATAAAAGTCAAAAGTTACTATTCACCAAAAATTGAAGATTTTCAGAAAAATTCCAAAAATTCATCCTAAGATATATTTGATATTACGAATTCAAAAATTATTTCTATTTTTCCAAATTAAAAACATAGAAGTGGAATTTATTAATTTTAAAATTAATTCCCATTATCAAAATAAATAGCGTGTTTTAAAGATACAATACCTATCAAAAGATCGACACCTGTTTATGTCCAAATTCAAAGTGAAATTAATTACAATGACCAACATTGGATTAAATGGTAAATATATATTCTAATTACACTTTAAAACCAATTAAAAATATATTCTATCTATATTAATTATTGCGATGAAAAAAGTTGTTTTTAATTTAAATATACCGTGTTCTTACTATTCATAAAAATTTTAATGTTATCAGAATAAAATGAAAAATTTATCCAAATTTAATTTTTATATCCTGATTCCAAGGAAGAATTTTATTTTGTAAAATTGAACTTATAAACACGTCAAAATCTATATTTAATTTGGATGTGCCATCAAAAGGTGGCAAAATTGTATTTTTTTTAAAATACTTATTTTACTCGAAAAATTTATTTTGTTATCATACCATGTTATATAAAATATGTAAGATGAATAATAATGTTATAAAATTCAAAATTTAGTTAATTCTATTCATAAAGGCTAGTCCATAATATTATTATAACAATATATCTTTTTTTAGTGAAACCCAGTATTGCATACTACACACGCTATCGAGGAAGGTCGTGAGTGCATGTAATGCAAGCCAAGTCAGGGTTGCATGTACTGCCAAATCCACTTGTTTTTGTGTATAACATAATCAAAACATATTTTATTTATACATTAAATAAAATCTTTAGATAATGTTGCGTAGAATAATTTCTACAAAACGAACTTGAAATTGTGTGTAACAAGAGCCAAGAATAGTGTTCTGTATACTGCAAGCTAATACGGTGTTGTGTATAGTACAAACTAATTTTGGGGTAGGGAAAAACACAAGACATCAATGAAATTAAAAGAAATAATTCTCATAAAATCTCGGGTTGTTACATTTTACCCCCCTTAAAATGAATTTCTGCCTCGAAATTGTTCGAGGTTATAAAAGGTTTACTACTTGAAAGTTTCTTTAATATAAACCCATATCTTAAAAAGAAATACTAAAACTTAAATTTAAAAAGGGATGTATGAAACATAACGGTTACCCAAATTAACTCATCATTGGGTTTCCACAGAGGATAACATTGGTGAAAATATGGATATAGAAGAGAAATCTAACCATCATGTTCTGATGGAGAGTGGTAGAGAACATGGCTATTAAAAATCCAACAACCACAAAGCCATAAATTTGTGATGATCTAAGGTACCATCTTATTCATCAAGTATAAGAACACTAAGACAACATTTTGGGTTTTCAATATCATTTCCCCAATGTGGATAATTTTTAATTAGAAGAAATACTTTCTTTATTTCAGTGTAAAATATATGTTGGTCATCCTATGAACAATTTTCACTTCATCCCTTCTTTAAAGAAATGAAGTTGAATTTGTAATTCTCGAAGTGTTAGCAGATCATGTGATAGAAAGATAGGTCATTCAATCTTCCTCTAGCATAAATCTATCTATGTTGAGATTAATCGTATATGGTTCCTAAAATGGACTTATACTTCATCTATCATACCTCTTAATAAAATAAAATTTGTTTCTACTAACCAGCGACTTTTTGTAAGCCAGTGGTAGGTGATAAAGGTCTGTCACACTTCAGTTGTGGGTTCAATTTCAACAGCCTTGTCCGACATGACGTGTTGTCGCCCGTCCTGTAGGTTGTCCATTTTCTAAAACTACATTATTATAACATCCCATCAACAATATTGAAAAAAGTTATATCCATAAACAATACTATCTTATGTACAAAATAATCCATTCCAATCTTTAGGCTTATCTAAATACGTTGGTCCATGCTCATAGTTTAATCAAATAAATTGCTATAAATTTCTTCTTCCGAGCAAGTGAATACCATCATTTATCCCCCATATATCATACGATATATCTTGTTGGTCACTTTCAAAACATGTGAATACCATAATCATGTATTCTCTTGAAAAATGAATACACATTGAACCTTATTGAAAACATGAATACTTCCAAAATTTAACTCTTTCCACATACCAAAATCCCAAAAATTTCTGTATATTCAAACCATGATATCACTTTTTCTTTATATCAATAATAATCTCATTAATACTATCAAACATATTATTTTCTCCTTATCCCTTCATTATTCACATATCAACTTCTTTCCAGTACCATATAATCATTGAAAACAACAATAAACCAATACATAGATATTCTAATATTCCACAATACTTTGGGATTCAACAACAATATTTCGGCATCCCATTAAAAAAACACATAATCATTTCACTACATTGTTGTCATACTGAAAATCACTAATAGTGATCGCATGTGACTTCCCTTTGTCCTTTGACTTAAGTGGTTGTTGATGTCGATCTGCATTTACCCTTGGATTAGAAAATTGGCTAGCATAATGCCCCATTTTCATCCACTTGATGCATTGAAGTGTTGGTGGTGCGTTTTCTGCAGTCTTTTCTCCATTCACACCATTAGCTACCTTTTCACATTACTTCGGCACTCAGCTACTCGATGACCTTCTTTTCCACACTTGAAACATTTTCTAGTACCTTTTAGAAAATATCCACAATTCTTCATTCCACACATTGAGCATAAGGAAACATTCACCTTCTTTTCACCATTGTTTTGAGATTTTTCCATGAACTCCATCTTTCGTTTCTTGTCAAAACCAGGAGAAAGATATGTAACACCAACTTCCTGTTCTACCTTAGTAGCACAACGCAAAATTTCTTCATAGCTACTGAAGTATATTATCGCTAATTCCCTTCGAAGAATTGTTTTTATGCCACTGGAGAATCGATCAGCTTTAATTTTAAGTTGAATGAAAAATCCAGATGCATACCTTGAAAGCCTTGTAAAATTGCCTTTGTATATACCGACATATTTTTCATCCTTTTTCGTAAGATCAAGTAAATCCTTCTCCATCGTTGTTCAAAGAATATGAGGGAAGTACTTATTGAAAAACAAGTTCTTGAACTCGTTCCAGTCCATGGATTCAATTTCATCTTGGGGCCTTGTATTCTTAATTAGATTCCACCACTGGTTTGCTTCACCTTCTAAATAGTAAAAAACTAAAATGACTTTTTCATGCTCTGTATAATGAAATATGGAAAGTATCTTTTCAATAATACTGATCCATTTTTCAGAAACAAGTGGATCAGAAGACCCACTGAAAGAATTTGTACATTACCTCATGAAGGACTCAATAGAATATTGTTCCTTTCTCTACTCATTTGGATGTCTAGAATGATTCATATATTGTGTATGTATAGAAAAAAGATTCTTAACAACATCTCCCATCACATTTGGTAGTTCGGGAGGACGATCATTGCATTGTCCATTACATTGATCAACACGGTTCCTTGGAGTTCCAGCCATCGTCTAAAACCCAGAAAGAATAGTGTGAGAGGAAAAAATCATGCTAGGAAAACATAATAATAAAGAGGGAGTAATTTCAATATCCAACATATTAGGTTTAATTCTAATATAATTACCGTAATTATATAACTATAACCTATACTTATAGTTAACCTTAGGTACATCCCTAAACATACCTTAGAAATATCTCTAGGGATTCCACTAAAGATTTCACATCCTAGTTTCCAAAGGTTAACTAAAACTTTCCTCTAATACCATCTTTAGAGACCCAAAGCATGACATACATGGAAATTACAATAATGTTTCATAATACTTAATACATAACAAAAATAGACACCAAAGGACCATAATTGCTTACTGTCTTTGGAAACTCGGGGAATAATCTTCTAATCGTGGTGAAAGATCTTCAACTTCTACCAAAAAGATCTTCCGTTTTCTCCCTTACCAAAAACCTTTATTTATGTCCTGGGGAAAAAAATAATGGATGTGCTCAAATGCTCAATAATGGTATGCATTGATAAAATAAAACATATCATATACATTTGAACAAAAAACATGAACATAATGTTTAAACATCAAAATCTTGGGCAATGACATAAAACAGGGCAGTACGTAAGGCGAGATCATAATGGAACATCAATCATGATAAAATATCTTGTAAAGAAAACTTGTAATTGTTGAAAAACATTAGGAACATGATATTATTTCATTAGTAGCCAAGGCATTGCTTCCAAGACCATCTTTGTGGACAAAGTCCCTTACTGAACCAAGTTCACTCCTCATTCCAGTCCTGTATCACTGAACCAGATTAACTTGCTGTTCCAGCCATGTCTATCACATGAGATATAAATATTTACCCAATTCATTGGAGGGAGATATAGGTCCCACCAATCTCATAATTAAATTATTCTTATGTGTGCCACAACATAAACATAAAACATTCATTAAACCCAAATAATAAAATGGGTTTCACAAACATCATCCCATCATAACATAATACATATAAAACAAATGGATATCATTTCATCATAAGAAAATTAAAACCATTTAAATCGTAGAGACATTATACATGAAACATACACATATGAAATAATTTCATCTCAGATGGAAAATGGTTTTAATAAAACACATGAAATGAATTCTTGAGGAAAATATACTATCTTTTTCAAAATCATTTTCTTTTCACAAAATGCCATTAAATTTTAAATGAAAAGTATTTTGTTGAAAATAGTCCTGAAATCTTGTATAAGAAGATTCATGAAAATTAGGAGTTATGAAACCGTAAAAATCTGTTCATGCCGTATAAGTTATAAAAACATTCTCCTCATACTTTTAACAGAAAAGTAAAAAATTAACTCGCATGGTAATCAAAAGAAAGACTCCGTACATACCATGTAGTAAAAGTAAAAAAGGGTAAAAATAACTTTAGACATACATGAAACCATTTTTAGAAAACATGGACATGTATAATAAATATAACACTAGTAAATACTTATGAATAAACAATCCTGGATAAAAACGAGATTCGAAACGTTATCCCTTACAAAGATCTTTTTTGTAAATAAAATAGATCACTTATATGTATTCACCATAAGGTTAGATAAAGAATGTATAAATACATGATAAGATATAAAAATTTATTTCTCGCATTATCAAAGAACGATATAAACAAGAAAGAGAATATCAACCCAAAGAAGGGAAATTGGGCTATGTAGTTCCCTTACCTCATGTCCGACCTGACTCGATCGGTTTTTAATCTCCTGAATAATAATAAAAAGTTAATTTATACTTTCATAAGAACCTTTTTATAGTTTATTAATCATTTTATATCACTTATTACCATGTTATAAAAATTATGTAACCATTTACGTTAATAATGTTCGTTTTGTCGATATTTGGTACTTGAGTCAAAAATGGACTTCTTATAATTACATTTTGTTCATGTGGTAAAAGGTTAATTATATCCAGAATGATATTCATGATTTAAATATCAGATATATCATTTATATCCAGAATATACATGTATTTATAATAGTACATAACATATGGAGGTAAGAAATGAAATACACTGTTCATGGAGACGGTAAGCCGTACGTGCGCAAGAACGCTACTTTCATTTCTATTTCATTTTTTAATGGAATTAAAACATAATGATACAATGTTATATTATATCTCCAGTATAATATAATATATAATATCCTTAACTCCATCCTTTATACATCCCACATATGGCATTAACAAAGCACATCACTTTGAGAGGGATTTAGTCCGCACTTCCTCAAATGAGATTATCGTATTTACCCACTATGGAAACCATAAAGGATTGATATAATTGGGAAGTATAGAAGAATAAGGACATAATAAAAATAATATATATCTTATATAAATACGTTTCCATCATAATGTCTACCATGAGAGGCGGTAGGAGAAAATCGAACAATCATTGTTTCATGAGGCGTTAGTTTTCAATCCCTAGAAACATTATGTTCTTCATCCATTAGATGGAGGTGTGTGTAAGTGTAGTTATAATCCTTCTAATAAAATAATCCAATTATATTTAGGATACTTGTTTTATTACAAAATAAAGCATTAAAAATAGATTTGGGGTTGGAGAAGTAGAATAAATGAAAATAGTTTTAGAGAAACTGTTGTCTTTAATTTGGATAACTTCCTTTGGATTGAACCTAAAGGACTTCTTGAAGTGCCTTCTGCCTATGTTAAGGATTATATGTAGAAGAGAGTGATGTAGGGAGCTTAATTGGGCCGAGTTTTGTCAAGACAAATGTCTTGAGAGGTGTGAGTAATTGGATATAAATGGTCTCCTTTTATAAGGGGGAGGAGAGGCTCTCTTGAAATGTGTGAAAATATTTTTTATTATAATACTATATTCGGTTTCAAAAGGTCCAAAAATCATTAAAGATGAAGATATGATGACTCATGGTCGAAATAATATCATCCAATTATAATTGGACATGTTATGGATAATATTTTAATCATTATAATCTTATTTATTTAAATCATTTAGAAATAAGGTAAATACTGCATCATTAGTGTGTCATAAATAATTTTAGTTATTTGATGTCTAAAAATTATAAAAAATTACCAACATATAGGAAATATATTTATATTTCCAATGATTATTTTTATTCGAAATGATTATTTATATAACCCCTTATAAAAATTAATTACTAATTTTTTTTGTTAATGTCAATTTTGTCTTTACATTAAATTAATTCTTCCAAAATGTCATTATCACTACCAAGTGGCTCAATGAGGTCCCAAAATCGACCCAATGATTCCCATGGTCGGTAACTACTCATCTAATAAGGTTATGACAAGTTTTGAGGTAATTTAGAATTATTATAATATTCTTTTAACCTTGAATTACCATATTTACCTTTAACCGCAGTAAATAAAAGTCAAAAGTTACTATTCACCAAAATTAATTTTCATCTTATTGAACCATATTTTTCTTCTTGATAACAACCATGTATGTTGTATTTTTGAAATTAAATTCTCAGAAGTGGTAAAATTTCATTTAAATGAACGAGTCAGTTTTTTAACTACCACTATGTGGTTCCACTATTCATCAAAAATTGATGTTTTTCATAAAAATACCAAAAAATCAACCTAAGATATATTTAATATTCCGAATTCAAAAATGATTTCTATTTTTCCAAATTCAAACCATATAAGTGGAATTAATTAATTTTAAAATTAATTCCGCTTTTCAAAACAAATAGCGTGTTTTTAAGAGATAATAACTATCAAATGATCGACACTTGTTTATGTAGAAATTCAAATTGAAATTAAATCCAATGGCCAAAATTAGATTAAATGGTAAACATATATTCTATTTAAACATTAAAACCAATTAAAAATACAATCTAACCATATAAAATATTGTGATGAAAAAAGTTGTTTTTAATTAAAATATAGCGTGTTTTTACTATTCATTAAAATTTTAATGTTATCCGAATAATGTGAAAAATTTATCCAAATTAAATTTTTATATAATTATTACAAGGAAGAATTTAATTTTGTCAAATTTAACTTATAAAAATGTAAAAACTAGATTTAAAGTTGGTGTGCCATCAAAAGGCGACAAAACTATATTTTTTGAAAAATACTTATTTTACCTGAAAAATTTATTTTCTTCTCATACCATGTTCTAGAAAATATGTAAGATGAATAATAATGTTATAAAATTCAAAATTTAGTTAATAATATTCATAACAGATAGTCCATAATAATATTATAACAATATATCATTGTTTAGTGAAACCCGACATTGCGTTCTACAGACGCTATCGAGGAAGGTCGTGATTGCCTGTAATGGAAGCCATGTCAAATTTGCATGTAGTGAAATCTCCCATTGTTGTTGTGTATAAAATAATAAAAACTTATTTTATTTATATATTAAATAAAATCTATACTTAATGTTTCATAGAATAATTTCTACCAAACGAACATGAAATTGTGTGTAACACGAGCCAAGAATAGTGTTGCGTATACTGCAAGCTAAAACGGTGATGTATATAGTACAAACTATTTTTTGTGTAGCATAAAAAACAAGATATAAATTAAATTAAAAAGAATAATTATCATCAAATCTAGGGTTGTTACATTCTACCCCCCTTAAAATGAATTTCTCCCTCGAAATTCGTTGGGGTTATAAATTGTTTACTACTTGAATGTTTCATTCATAGAAACCCATATCGTAAAAAGGAATACTAAAACATAAATTTAAAAGTTGAATTAAGAAACATAACAGTTACCCAAATTAACTCATCATTGGGCTTCCACATAGGAGAACATAGGTGAAAATATGGATATGGAAGAGAAATCTGAACATCATGTTCTGATGGAATATGGTATAGAACATCGCTATGAAAAAGCCAACAATCACAAAGCCATAAATTTTTGATGATCTAAGGTACCATCTGATTCATCAGATATAAGAGAACTATGAATACATTTTTGGTTTTCAATATCATTTCCCTAAATGTGATAAATTTTAATTAGAAGAAATACATACATGATTTCAGTGTAAAATCATTGTTGGTCATCCTATGAACAATTTCCACTTAATCTCTTATTTAATGAAATGAAGTTGAATTTTTCATTCTTGAAGTGTTAGCAGATCATGTGATAGAAAGATATGTCATTCCATCTGCCTCTATCATAAATCCATTTATTCTGAGATTAATCGTACATGGTTCTTAAAATGGACATATACATAATCTATCATACCTTTTAATAAAATAAAACTACTTTTTACTAACCAAGGACATCATGTAGGCCAATGGTAGGAGATAAAGGCCTATCGCACTTCGGTTGTGGGTTGGATTCCCACAGCCTTGTCCAATGCGACGGGTTGTCTCATGTCCTGCAGGTTTTCCTTTTTCTAAAACTACATTATTATAACATCCCATGAATAATACTGAAAAAACTTTTATCCATAAACAATAATAACATAGGTACAACAAAATCCATTTCCAATATTCAGGCTTATCTAAAATATCTCTGTCCAAGCTCATAGTATAAAGAAAACAATTTCTATAAATTTCATCTACCGAGCATGTATATACCATCATTTACCCCATATATCATACGATATATCTTTTTGGTAACATTCCAAACATGTGAATACCTTAATCATGTATTCTCTTGAAAAATGAATTCCCATTGAACCTTAGTGAAAATATGAATGTTGTCAAAAGTTAACTCTTTCCAAATACCACTAGTACAAATATGGCTTATAATAGTGCTAAAAATGGCCTTTAACAGTGCTAAAAAAGCATTTTTTATCTCAGCGAAGATAAAGGGGGGTCCCCTTTATCAGCGCTGATAAAAGTGCCCCTTTATCTGTGCTAAGAAAGTGATGATAATGGTAGTATTTATCAGCGCTATTTTCAGCACTGATAAATGTATAATATATCAGCGCTATTTTCAGCGCTGATAAAAATTACCTTTATCAGCGCTCAAAATAGAGCTGATATATTATCCATTTATCAGCTCCTAACTAGCACTGATAATGGTCAAGGATCCTGTCCAAAACCAGAACCTGCACAGAACCTCCCCAGCACCTGCACACATTCCAACACCAGCACAAAGTCCAAACAACACCCACACACAAAGCACAGAAGAAAAAAAATGTTACATACATTTACTTGAAATCATGAATACAAAACAACACACTTATATATATATTTCAAACAATGTTTAAATTGGTTACAATTACATTTATCCAAAAAACAGTTAAAAAACAATGATGTTCCATCCTTTTTGCATGCATCCGCTCTAAAAAATTGTCATCCATGACGGCAGTTTCTGAAAAAAGTATTCGAACTAAGGAAAAATATTTCACCTATATAATAAAACAAATATTACGTTAGTAATACAATAATTAAATAAAGAATGGGGTTGCTAAATGGAATTATACTAGTGAGGAACAAAACATAAAATAACCAATTAACGAAAATGGTGCATGGTTAGGGATAATCGTCTATAATAATCAAATGGCCCAATGTTTAGTAGAACATGGGCTATTTAATGATTCAAGGGGAAATAGATAAACCTACAGTTTGGTTATAAGGTTATGATGGTCTCACATTGATGGTTAATGGTGTGTCAAATAATGTGATGAACTTGTGTAAGGTATGAGTTTTTGGAGAAGTATCTCTATATGGTTGAATAATTCATTGTAAGAAACTAAATAAAACTATATGGATTAGAAGTGTTTGAATATTTATTCCCACATTGTTGTAAAATGATTTATTTTACCCATAGGCCTAATAATTCACCTAATTAATGAGTGGAATTAACAAACATTCACTATAAACCATTAAAGCAGGTTACCCTCATATATCCCTCATTCCACTCAACAAAATCCTTTACACACACTATCCTCCTTCTCCCTTCCCCCATGGGATATGTCCCTTAATTTTGAGATAAATAAAATATTATCAATTACATTAAAAGAGTGGTAGAATATCTTAAACCCTATTATCCTCCTCTATTGGATACCAATGATGGGCCTTTTTCAATGACATTAAACCCTGGATATATACCTATAGTCACCATTTAATACCATGGCTATATGTCCCCCCATTCCATAAAAAAGAAGCACCCCTTCCCCCTTCCCCAGCACACCCCCTACACACTGCCCGCCCCCGAGCACACCCCCTACCCCTGCACACTCCCTGCCCCCTGAACACCCCCTTCCTCCTTCCTTAGCACACCCCTGCCCACTGCACTTCCCTAGCCCATTGCACACCCCCTCCCACTCCCTACATAATTCAAAAGAACCCAACACACCCCCTACCCCTTCCCCCTACCACTTTCCCCCCTTCCCCCTCCCGCAGAAAACCACCCCTGCCCTCTCACCATGTCCCCTGCACATCATAAAGAAAATACCTTGTATGGAAATTGTGTTCAATTTACATTATACACATCATATATATCAGAACATTCTCATGTACTTTCATTCAATGTAAATACACATATATAGACTCTCTACATCTCATTATAAAACCCTCTTTAACATTCATAGACACATTAAATCCATTTGAAAACACCCATCACACAACTTTCTCATATCTTCAAACACATTTAAAGGACTTAAGCATGAAAATCCACAAGAAATACAACTACAATCATTTTAAAAATAACTTTCAAGTCTATACACACCCCAAATTCCTTTGATAACGCATTTTTAACCAGACAACCATTTCATATATTACACTTAGAAAGAAAATACAGCATAATAAAATCATCATATAATGTAAAAGCATGGAATCACCTACATAATGCTTGGAATCTTCCGAAAGCTACTGGAAAACATAAAACCACACCTCCACATTACCTTAATAAGGACTGAATAAACATTAATATTGAATATATTAATGGAAACCCATGTTTAACATGTGGTATTCCATGAGTTTAACATCCCAAAAAGATAGAGGGTCATGATTTACTGTCTTACAGAGATGTAAGACCTGGGTGGATCCAAACACTTATAAAGGTGGATCAGGTAGGTACATCTCTAGGAGGGAGCACCAGGAATGTTTACCTGATAGATGGATCAAAACGCCCAATGAGGTCTGACCCAAGTGTGGTGCATCCCATAAAGGTAAGGCTTCTCATTTTGAAGACTTATTAGGAATCCACTAAGGGAAATTCAAGAGGTAAAATAACCGATGGTGTAGCCAAGTGAGGGGGTCACCATGGTTTACCATTTGTTGGGATTTAAACTCATGGAGGCTTCCTACGTACCCTATTTAGAATACAAGGATAAAAACCCATATATTTATAGGAGATATGTTGTGGGTGTTAACCACGGTTATATTCCCTTCACACTAGGAATACTCTTTGTTGGATGATTATGGGTTTTTGGGGATTATACATTGTCAGATTCTCAGGTTCTTCCAAGAGTAGCAATGGGATGAATGGGACATAATGCTCAGATGGATCATGTGAATGGAGTGATCCTTGTAAAGAGGCACGAGGCAGAAAAACCATGTGGAGATATCTGTAAACATTATTTATGGTGGCCATGGGACTCATCAAACTCCCCAAACCTTCCATAAACACCTCAATACATCACGAGGACCAGATTCTACATGATGGTGCATCACAGGGTGGATTCTTTTGATGATGTACTAGTCATTTGAGGTTGGATTTCATCTCAAACAGCCTTTCCCTTACTTGAATTTTCTTGGGACACATATTTTGGATCCAAAAAATCCCTCAACGATACTGATTATCTCATGCATCAACCTAGAAATAATTGTGCAAGTCAAACAACAACACATGTGCTCAAATAAAAGTTCAATCAAACGAGATATAGAAAATGGTTTTTGTTGATCCTCGGTGGTTTCGTCGTTCACCCCTTATGCACTGCACATCATCATTCCTTACTTTAATATTGACTTGTTCAAAGATCTAAAATATGAATCCGGGATAGAAAACATTGAGTAATAAATTAAGATTTCAATACATCGGAGCATTATCAATTCACCAAATATGGTTGGAGGATAATAATTGATCATATATAGATAACATAAGTGGTAGGAATTCACCTTCATCCTATTTGTGTACAATCTTCCATCAGGTATGTTTCTTATTCGTTCCTAAACACATGTATATCATCTTCTGAATATGAGTTTTTGCAATAGTCATAGTAGTACTGAAAAAATATAAATACACAAAGGATTGATAAATATTTTAAATTAACTCGTAATTATTTTCGAAAATACCTCATCAGGGATGCTAGTTTTTTGATGAAATGTGATCTCTTTCCTAAATTTACAAACATAATACCCACAGTCTTTTTCGTTTGTTTGTTTTTGAAATTACAGAAACATAGACAATAATAAGTAATTTGTTTTGATATGTATTTGGATAGTGAAATGTTTTTATATATAGCCGGATACTTTTCCAGTTGTAGATCTTGTAGGTGTGCTCATCCTTATGCCTTTGATTCATTCCATGCATTAGATGATATTGATGCACCGCCCTATCATAACAGAATCCTCATTAAAAGATAACATAAATTATATAACTAGATGTTTAGTTTTAAAATGTTGGATATAGTGTATTACAAATTAACAAACGCCATCATGCATGGTCGGTTTGTTGGATATCCATGCGTTGAATCCAGAAAATAAATATTTGGAGTATCCAAATTGACTACAATCAGCATCCAATGCTCCCAAAAAATAAAAAAAAAGTAATATGTAAAGAAGGAAATGAAAATATAGTTTATAAGATTAAATTGTAGGGTTTTAACCCTGTATCGTTGGTATTAAAAAGAGTATGCCATTCGTAATTTTGTTTTCAAACGATTTGAGCAGGGATGAAATTATTGCAGCCTCATTAACAGAATCTATTTCGTCTTTTGAAGATGTGGTGTGAGGACTAATGAGTCCAAATTTTTGTTCATGGGGAAATACCTTCAATTGTTTTTCATATAGATGTCTGCGACAAATGTAAAATGTATTTAGTCAAAATTATCAGATTATATCAGCTTTTGTAAAATCAAATAATGAAAACTTACCTCATGTATACATTTACAATTGAGTCACCTAGACATTCATACTTGAGGAGTTCATTTACATTTTCATCACTAATGAAATCTGATATCTTCTTTCCATAGATATCTTTTTTGAAATCAACTATATGAGTACTGCTGTCTTTCAACTTTATATCCACAAGAGCCTGCAATGATATTAACTGTGGATATAGAACGGGCGAGGTGAAGGTGCTCTCAGTATACCGTTTAAATCCGTTGGTTGATCCTTGAGATAGTTTTAAGCTGATATTTCGTTTCACCCCATAATCTTTTTCATTCTGTAATAATAGTCATCGGTTCAGACCTTTTTTCATTAAATGTTAATGGTCCAGCTTGAAAAATAAATTATAAATGAATACCTTTTTGTCGACATGTTTTTTTACAAGAACTGTCGACCATTCGATGAATGTTCCAACAGCTTGTTCAACCGTTTGAATGTCATCATCATCATTTGGAACAGCTAGCTCGACACTTGGCTCATTATCTATGTTAATTGACACTCGAAGATTATCTTTTGGAATCTGTCTATTGTGTTGCATGTCGTTTTGCGTATTGAACATTGTAGCCCTCGCTACAAGGCGATAGGTGGGAGTTGATAAATTTAAATCACAGTCATTTTCACCCTATGGAATATTAGTACAGGAAACCTATCAGTGTCTATGTAAACCACATTTCACATAAACAATTATTAAAACATTGATTACCTCAGCTAAGTTAGGTTTTTTAGGGGAATGGCTCGCCTCAAAGCTGGTGGGGGTGGGGCGATATCATCACGCACGGGTTGTTGTTGAGTTTTTCCTTCTCTTTGCCTCTCCCCCATCAATTTTTCTATCATCTCTCTCCCGTATTGTAATTCTTCTTGAAAAATAGATAATTTTTCATCTAGATTTTCCGTTTTTTCATTTTGATACCCCACTTGTTTTTGTTTTTGAAAATATGTTCGGGGTGTCACCCTAAAACCTGCACCTCTGACGCGGCCATACTTTTCTGGCTGCTTCAAGGATGCTGAAAGTATGTCTACATCTGGTGTAGTTGTTGTTCATTCTTGTGACTATTTCAGATATAAAATATAGGAAAATAAGTAGTTATTTTAATGTAATTGCGATTTAAAGCAACTCAAATTTATATTATGTCATACTTACACATGTTTCCCACAATTTTTGTGTGTTTTCATCTATCAATGTCCCCTCTTTATTTACATGAGCCTCCTTCCATAGAACATGCTGTGGGATAGATATGGATTTCGATATCCATTCATCAATTTTCATATAAACATAGAAACATGGTTATGGTGTTGTTTTATGTTACATACTAGTAGTAGGGTAGATTTAAAAGACGTACCAATTTTTTCTCAAGTTCAGCGTACCCCATACTTACTTTACGGTAAGGGTATGCTGGTTATGTTGTGCGCTTTTTATTTTCAGAACTTCGTAGTTGTATCATAAATAAAAAAATGACAATCAGAGTGATGAATACAAGCAAATGTCAAACAACGTATAACCCCACACAATGTACCTGAAATTTATGCTCCCCACGACGGTTGCTAAATGCATCCCACGCTACTTGGGATATCAAGTGTGCGTAAAGAGGAGGTGGGTGCGGCTTGATTTTCCCTTCTGCATCATTAAGATGATATTTCTCTAAAATTGTGTGGAAGCCTCTATGAATCCTTCCTACAACTCTTAATACATATTCCTTGTGCAATACATATACTATAGATGCACTCTGCAATGGATGATGAAGAGTAAGTAAATGTTTTAGTATTTTATTTTATTTTAATAAATTAAAAAAATGATATCATAATGTTACCGTAATCTCTTCCCACATTAGTGTCTTCTGCCCGGTGACAACATGGTGCCACGACTGTACATCAATCGGCACGTGTTTCCTAGTGACAATTCCAATGTAGCTACTAAAGATGGCTCTATTGGGGTTAACATATTGACCTCTCTTATTCAATCTCACCTCAAATTTGATGCCTTTTGCTTTTGCCTTAAGTATTTTGGCTAACACTGTCAAACTACGACGCTTTTTTTTCCAATTTCAGGGTTTTATTTCCTACCATTTCTTCAGAAGTCGCATAAATATCTTCCCCCGGAGCGCTAGCATCGGCAATGGGACCAGCAGTAACAGGTTGAGAAACATGTTGTACCTCAGCACTGGGACCAGGAACAACAGGTTGAGAAACATGTTGTTAATCTGCACTGGGACTACCATTATCTAGTTGAGAAACATGTTGTTGCTCTACAGTGGGACCACCAGCTGCTGATTGAGAGACCTCTTGTGCCACGGGATTGGGCGCATCAGCAGGTGCCGAAGTCATTATCTGAAGAACTGGTTTAATATTTAATTTAGATTACATAAAAATAGCAGCGAACAGATAATAACATAATGTAACTCAATGTATGATACAATAAAAAAATAAACTGATTATTGTACTCTCTTTTTTTTCTTTAAAGGATGAAGAGATTTGACTCCTCTATCAAGTATGTAAATTCCTTAATTATGGTATCCTCTGACATACAAAACATCATCTACATTTGTACCGCTGCGAAATGATTGTGAAGTCCCTATAAAACGGTCAACCTTTGTTAAACTTTCATCTGAACCTTCAGTTGTTTTGGTCGATAAAAGAACAATTGACCAATTTCGGTTTGCGGTGTCTAGAACATTAAATAATTGTATTTCCTGTGATGCCATTATAAATGGTTCGTCTTTCTCCCCTTCCTTACTAAAATCAACTTTCATGAATCCTAATTCATCTATTTTAACAGCACTCCTGTTATCGACCAACTTGCATTGAAAAATCGGCACATTGAATTTCGTATAATCCAACTCCCATGTTCGTTTGATGATGCCAAAGTATGACATATTCGCTTAAATTAGAATTTTTTCCTTAGCACTGGAAACATGCATAGCCTCATCCACAAGTGTAACCCCACTATTCTGCATGGTAATGACTTCATCATGTTCATTAGTATAGAATGTATAACCTCTAACTGCATAATCATTGTAAGATAATACGTACACAGTTGCTCCTTCGGCCAACCATCGAAGTCGTTCTGAAACTGAGTGTGGAATTTCATCTAACTGCTTAAAAATATGGTCTCAAAACCATCCTATAAACTTTCTATTATGAGTATCTGATATCCATTTTCATCCCTAGAAGGATTCAAACGCCTAATAATTTCATTGTGGGTTTGAACATACGGGTCAACATCAAATCTGTTATGAAAAAAATAAATGTGGGCCTACTCCTGATCTGTAATATTGATTGTGACAACCTCTCTTCCAGAAATTCCTTCACCCTGAAGACGCTCAGTGTGACGAGATTTTGGTTAGCCAACTATTTCCACACCAAACAGGTATTCAGTACAATATTCAACAGCTTCCTCAACAATATATTTCTCTGCAATAAAACCCTCTGTCCGACATCAGTTTTTGACATACCCTTTCAAAATCATCATATACGGTTCAATGGGGAACATCCATAAATAATGTACAGGACCACATAGTTTAATCTCTCTCACCAAATGAACCATCAAATGAACCATCATATCGAAAAATGTCGGCCGGAAGAACATTTCAATTCACATAATATGATGGCAATTTCTATTTCCATAGTTTGCAATTTCTCTGGGTCTATAACATTGCTACATATAGCTTTGAAGAAGAAACAGAGCTTCATTAATGTATGGTGGACATTCTTGGGAAAAACGCAACGTAAAGCTATAGGAATTAGATCTTGCATTAAAAATGGAAGTCATGTGATTTAAAACCCTTTAATTTTAAATCTCCCATTGACACGATGTTCTTGATATTTGATGAATACCCCTCTAAAACCATTACATCATTCAAGAAGTTGCAAAACTGATATCTCTCCTTCCTGGAAAGAGTGTAAGCAGCAGGAGGAAGAAATGTTCGTTTTTCACCCTTTACTGGTGCCAACTATTCTCGTATTCCCATATCAACCATGTCCAATCTAGCCTTAATTCCATTTTTTTCCGGGTGCATTTAGCAATGTGCCGATGACACCATCACATACATTTTTTTCAACATGCATAACATCATGAAAATGTCTGCCATACAGACAATTCCAGTATGGTAATTCAAAAAAAACCGATCTCTTTTTCCAACCAGTTTTCTTAAGGTTTTTTGAAAACGGTTTACCAAAATTAGTGTCCATATAATTTACCTTATAAAACAATTGATCACTTGTTAGTGTAGATGGCATTGAATGTTCCTCTGAACTTCCGTCGAATGATGTTGTCCAAAATCGGTACTTATGTTGTCGGGGTTGAAATCTGCGATTTCCTAGAAACACAGTTTTCGATAAATGTTTCAACCTAATTGACCGTGTACCTTGTTTGCAAACGGGGCACCCTTGAGTTCCTTTAATTTTATATGCTGAAAATTTCCATAAGCCGGAAAGTCATTTATCATCCCGTACAACATGGCTTTCAATGTGAACTATTCATTTTTTTAAGCATCATACACCGTAACACCTGAATCCCACAATATTTTCAAATCCTCGATCAATGGGGCCAAATAAACATCAATATCATTGCCCGGTTGTTTTGTTCCTAATATAATCATAGATAACATGATGTATTCTAATTTCATGCATAACCATGGAGGTAAATTATAATTTACCAACATAACTGGCCATGTACTGTGACTGCTGCTTTGAAAACCAAAAGGATTCACCCCATCTGTAGATGACACCAGACGAAGGTTTCTCGGATCGTTCCAAAATTCAGGATACTCGTGATCAATTCCCTTCCACTGGGGAGAGTCTACAGGGTGACGTAGTTTTTTATCTTTAATTCTTTTATCTGCATGCCATTCCAATTGTCCTGCAGTCTCCACACTTCAATATAGGTGTCCAAACCTAGGAATGATTGGAAAGTACTATACAACATTCGTAGGACTTGAATCATCTTTCTTGTATCAGGAAGCGCCACACTTTGGGCATTCATTAAGTGATTTTTGGTCCTTGTGAAACAACATACAGTCATTCGGGCAAGCATTTATTCTTTCAGAGATCATACCCATCGATCGTAGCATTCATTTGGCATCATATGTTCGGCTTGGGAGTTCATTATCTTCTGGGAGCATGTCATTCCGGAGAGTAAGTAGTTCCGTAAAATTGGCATCACTCCACCTGTTGCCTGCTTTCAAATTATACAGCCTCATTACGGCTGACAATGCTGTATATTTAGTGCAACTAGGATACAATGGCGTTTTTTTCACAACTCTTTAACTTCTCAAACAATTTTGGGCAATCACGAAGTTCATCTTCAACTATCCTTGTCATTTCCTCAATACGATCATCAACATCGTTCACATCTGTAATCACACCCTCCATATGATCGTCTTCACTGTTCACGTTTCTAATCATATCAGATGATCTATAAAATGTCATGTTTTTTGAGTCACTACCTACATTGGTTTTTCCACCTTTTTATTCCAACGTGTATAACATCGATATATTCTGTGACAGATCAGGTGTTTATCCAACTCCTCTAGGCTAATTTGTCTTGAATAACAACAGCATAAACACAGACAAAGGATTTGAGAAGGGTCACATGCATGATCTTCTGCAAACTTGATAAACTCTTTCACGCCATCTTCATGCTCTTTTTTCAACCGATTGGCATTCATCCATTCTTTATTCGCATTCATCGTCTTTATGGGTTCGATCTCGATAACATGCCTAATATTATGGTTTAATTAATCAGGTAGCTTTGTTCGGGTTTTATAAATACAAATCATGGAACAAATGCCTTTAAACACATGTGAAATCCATATACATGGTGTGTCCAGTAGGGTGAACATCATGTATGTATAAGATACCTGATTTAATCTGACATATATCAAATTTATTCCAAGTTAGACTTACAAAGACTGAATGATGCCTTAGAAAATACATGACATGCGAAAAAAAGGAATCCAATGAGTAACAGGAGAAAACAGTAATAAATATGATGCCATCTCAATGTACTCAAGGTGATGATATGATGTTGGTCAAGATCAACTATGGGTTGGGAGTACACAAATATTTAATTGAAAAAAACTACTAAAAACTGATCTAGAAAAGGATGAAATATCCTATTCATCAAGTCCCTTAATACAACCAATGCATTAGTAAAACCAAAAATCATCGCTAAAAATTCATACAGGAAATAACTACTCTTAAATGCAGTCCATGGTAGGTCCATCGATGTCCAACTCATCTAATGGTATCCTAATGTCAAATCTATCTTGGAGAAGATCATAGAACCCCATAGATGATCAATGTGAATATCAATGCATGGATGAGGCTACATATTCATGACTCTCAATAGGTTCAATCTCCAATAGTCCAAAAAAAGAATAAATACCAATCAACCATCTATTTTAGAGAACTATAAAACCCCATGGAAAAGTACTATGCCATATGAAACCATTATATTCTATATCATCAAATTGTAATTCAAACAACTGATGCTCTTTTGGTGTTAATTTAGAAATTGTGATAGAAACTGAATTTTCTCCCAAAACTAACTAGATTATAAAGTTTATCTCTTTATTAAGAAGTAAATTTTATACCTCATCAGTGAAAACATATTAAAAATGCACTACCATTAGGGAAAAAGAATCCTACAACATTCTAGAAACATCTACAATGTGCCTGACTATTTGAGCAATGAGAAAATAAAATATAGATTGAATTGGTTCTACATGAGCAGATAGATGATTCCTATTATCCAAGTGAAAATAACTCTGTCTATTTTGGAGATAAAAAGGTAATTCTCATATGGGAACAAATGATTTTGGATTGTTATAAAACAAACTAATCCATAACTAAACTAAAATTAAATATTAGCATATAAAGCATTGGTGGTTCACAAAATAAATGATAACCACCAATATCTAGAGAAAATTCCATGCAACATGTTATATTGTTGGACTATAATACCAATAGTGTGTCGATGGTGATAACACTATCCATGCTTTACACCTCCAATCATAAAACATTTACAAAAATAGTGAAAAAAGGAATGCGATTCTCTTTTATAAAAAATAAAATAAAGGGTAGATGATACAGGAATTGTACCATTGACAATAGATGATCAAGAATCAACAATAGCCATAGTAGAATACATAACATGCATATGACCAGCCCTGAAACCCTAGGATGGATCCAGACTCCCTATATGATATATACTCTTCCTTATACTTTCATTCCTACATGGTGGTACAACATCCGTTCCCTTGACCAAAACTTCCAATGGTACTCTAGCTACCTATTATCAGAAGAGTGTTTGAGTCCTTCCCAATCTCTAGTTCCATTCATGTTCCCTTATAAAGGCTCTATTACTGCATGCCCCTAGAAAACCACATTAGGTGGATGAATCTTTTATAAGAATGAAACCTCAATCACAACACCATACAAACCAAACAATCAAAATTTTAGATTTTACAAAGCATCCCTTATTAAATTATGTTTGTTAATTAAGGGTTTATCAAAGAAGTTTTATCATCCTCGGGTGTTCATTCATATGTCCAGTATATTTCTATTACCAATTTATATATTTCAATGTTCAACAAGAACCAACCAACATTCAAATCATTTAGTGCACAATCAAGGACCACCAACGACCACAATTTTTAGTTTGGCATTTAGCCCGTACATTTCACATTATAACAATCAATATCAAACAGTAATAACATGAAAAAAAGAGAAAACCAATGAGTAACAAGAGAAAACTCACCGCGAAGGTGTCGTTAAGAACACGAAAGAGGTGCGTACGTGGCAGAGGAGAGGCGCACAGTAGAAGAGATTGCCAACTGAAAAGAAAACATTAAATAGGGGAAACTCATGAGAATAAAATAATCTAAAACTGAGTACACTATTTACCACATCCCACAACCCCCAAAAGACAATGCATGCAATTAAATTAAAATTTAGTGGTAGAAATCACTATCTGATTACTAATTTTTATTCAAACAATAGGTGCAAACAAATCCAAATAGGAATCAGAAGAATCACATACCTCGAGAAAAGAAATCCAAACTTAATAGTGATCAAGCATAAAACAATGTGAACTAGATGGAACTCATGATAGGGAGTAATCCATCATGTAATAACACTAAGAAATTAGTGGGGTGAAAAAATCCCAACATCGTATTAGTATTTATGGTGCGATATGTTATACTCAACACCCTATGTAAGGGAGTGTGATTTTTCTATATTCTCAACAATTACCTTACCATCTTATGTTATCCTCTATAATGGTGTATTAAAATTTTAACTAGAATGGGGAATTACCTCCCATCCATCAATTTAATTAGGACCATTTGTATAAGTAAGGTATTATTCACATTCATATTTATATTACAAAACATGAAGAAAAACATATCATATGTCCCATTATCCATGTACAATTTCATTCAACGAAATGAAATACACAATTATCATTCTATATCACATGTAGTAGATGGTTTTCCCTTTCAACCCATTATATATCATTTCAATTCATTTAATTAATTCATTAAATTAAAATAAATCTATCATGTAAAATTAAATATTCATTATTATTACATATTCAATTTTACCAAGAATGGAAAATTCACTAATAAGGCTCAAAGGGTCTTCAGAATGGGCCGTAATCAACATGGAAATTTACTACATGGTAAATTCCATTAAGAATATAGGCCAAACGCCTATAATGTGTCTCCAATTCCATTTATATACCCTTGTATCAAGGGAAACCTCATATAAAAGCTTTGACATAAGCTAAATAGGTGTTCAGGGCAATTAATAATGTGACATTAAATGGATAATTTTACTTGGCACACTCAAGGGGTGTCCATAAAAGAGTTCCAGAACATCTAACTGATGAAAAAAGACTCCATAATTGTTTATTGACGTTGAAGGATTAAATAAAGAACTCAATAATATCAATAATTTATTGACTCTTGAAAAACACCTTAAATCAGGATTTCACACGTTCAATTCAAGAAGTAGAAAAACATTTAACTAAAAATGAATATCAATAATGGTAGCGGTGACGGAGGAGGCAGCGCCGGAGGCAGAGGCAGTGGTGGCGGCAAGGCGGAGGAGAAGACAAGGCAGCAGCGGCGGCAGAGGTGGGGGCGGCGGCTGTGGCAGAGGCGGCGGCGGTCGCGACAACGAGGGTGGAGGCGGCACAGGCAGCGGCGGTCGCGGTAGTGGGAGCGGGGGGCGGAGGCGGCGGTGGTGGAGAAGGAGGAGGACGAGGAGGACGAGGAGGAGGAAGGAGGAGGAAGGAGGAGGATGAGGAGGATGAGGAGGAGGACGACGAGGTCGCGACAGCGAGGGGCCTGGTTCAGCATCCCTGAGAGCATGACCGTGTGCAATCGACGATGGCCTGTTCGGGTTTTTAAATAAAAACTGACAGAACCTTTATCAGCACTCATTAAAATATTTGATAAAGGTATGTTTTATCAGTGCTAAAATAAAAGAGATGATAAAACATTCATTTATCAGTGCTTTTTTAGTGCTAATAAAGAGCTACCTTTATCTGCATTAAAAAAAGCGCAGATAAATGTTATCTTTTATTAGTGCTAAAAAAGCGCTGATAAATGTAACATTTATGAGCTCTTTTAGATAGAACTAATAAAGGGATACCCCTTTAACAACGCTTTATGTTTAGCGCAGATAAAGGGAAGCACTTCCCTTGCCCTATTTTGTGGTAGTGTACCAAAATCTTAAAATTTCAATATATTCAAACCATGATATCACTTTTTCTTTATATCAGACATAAGCTCATTAATACTATCAAACATATTATTTTCTCCTTATCCTTTCATTATGCGCATATCATCTGCTTTCTAGTACCATATAATCATTGAAAACCATAATAAACCAATACATAGATATTCCAATATTCCAAAATACTTTGGGATTCCCCAACATTATTTCGGAATCCCTTTATATAAACACATAATCATTCCACTACATCATTGTCATACTCAACAACAGCAATAGTGATCGCATGTGACATACCATTTTCCTTTTCCTTAAGTGTTTGTTGATGTCGATCATCATTAACCCCTGGATTAGGACATTGGCTAGAATAATGCCCCATTTCCTAGCCCTTGAAGCATTTAAGAGTTGGTGGTGCGTTTTCTGCAGTCGTTTCTCCATTCACACCATTAACTACAATTTTTTCATTACTTTGGAACATAGCTACTAGATGACCTTCTTTTCCACACTTGAAACATTTTATAGTACCTTTTAGACAATCTCCATCATGCTTCTTTCCACCCTTTGAGCATAATGAAACATTCACATTCTTTTCACCGTTGTTTTGAGATTTTTCCATGAACTCCATCATTCATTTCTTGTCAAAACCCTGATATGGATATGTAACACCAACTCCCAATTATACCTTGATAGAACAACGCACAATTTATTCATAGCTACTAAAGTCTCTTATCGTTAATGCCCTTGGAAGACTTGTTTTTAATCCACTAAAAAATCGATCAACTTTACTTTCTGGTTGGATGGAAAATCCAGATGCATACCTCAAAATCCTTGTAAAATTATATTCATATATACCAACAGATTCAACATCGTTTTTCTTAAGCTCAAGTAACTCCTTCTCCATCATTGTTAGAAGAATACGAGGGTTGTAATTATTGAAAAATATGTTCTTGAACTCGTTCCATTCCATGGATTTAATTTCATCTTGGGGCCATGTATTCTTAATTATTGTCCACCACTGGTCTACTTCACCTTCTAAACGGTAAACAGCTAAAACCACTTTTTCAAGCTCTGTACAACGAAGTATGGAAAATATCTTTTCAATGGTACAAATCCAATGTTCAGAAACATGTGGATTAGAAGTCCCACTGAAAGAAGGTGGACGTGGCCTCATGAAGGACTCAATGAAATATTGTTCCTTTCTCTGCTCATTTGGATGTCCACAATTATTCATAGCTTGTGTAAATATAGAAATAAGATTTTTCACTCCATCTCCCATCACATTTGGTTGTTCGGGAGGACAATCATTGCATTGCCCCTTACATTTATCAACACAGTTCTTTCCGGTTCTAGCCGTCATCTAAAACCCAGAAAAAACAGTGTGAGAGGCAAAAATCAAGCTATGAAAACAACATAATAATGAGGGAGTACCTTCAATTTCCAAAAACTTAGGTTTAATTCTAATATCATTACTATAATTCTAGAACTCTAACTTATACTTATAATTAACCTTAGGAACTTCCCTAGACATTACATAAAAATATCTCTAGGGATTTCACTAATGTTTTCACATCCTTGTTTCCAAAGGATAACTAAACCTTTCCCCTGATACCAACTGTAGAGACCCAAAGCTTGATGCACATGGACATTACATTACTTTTGAGGAATACTTAATAAATAACAGAAATAGACAGCAAAGGATCATAATAGTTTAGTGTATTTGGAAACTCGGGATATTATCTTCTAATCGTGGAGAAAGATCTTCAACATCTCCCATAAAGAACTTCCCTTTTTTCGCGTACCTAGAAGCTTTCTTTAAATACATGGGAAAAGAAAACATATAAAGGGTGAGATAAAATGCTCATTAAGGTTAAGCATGGAGAAAATAAAACAAATCATATACATTTGAACCAAAAACATGAACATAATGTTTAAACATCAAAATATTGATCTATGACAAAAAACATGGAAGTACGTAAGGAATAGATCCTAATGGAACATAAATCATGAAAAAATAGCTTGGAAATAAATCTTGGAATTGTGGAAAAAAATTAGTCACAATATATGATTTCCATAGTAGCCAAGGAATTACTCCCAAGACCATCTTAGTGGACAAAGTCCCTTACATAACCGAGTTCACTCCTCATTCCAGTCATGTATCACTGAACCAGATTAACTTTCTGTTCAATCCATGTCTATGACATGAGAAATAAATCTTTACCCAATGAATTCGAGGGAGATATAGGTCCCACCCATCTCATAATGAAATCATTCTTACATGTGCCACAACATAAACATAAATCATTCATCATAACCCGAGGAATAAAATGGGTTTCACAAACATCATCCCATAATAAAATAATCTATATAAAACAAATAGATATAATTTCATCATAAGAAAATTGAAACTATGTAAATAATAGAAACATTACACTTGAAACATACAAATATGAAATAATTTCATCTTAGATGGAAAATTGTTTTCATAAAACAGTTGAAATGAATTCTTGATGATAATATACTTTTTTTTCAAAATCATTTTCTTTTCACAAAATAACATTAAATTTTAAAAGAAAAGGATTTTGTTGAAAATAGTAATGAAATCTTGTAGAGTAATTTTCATGGAAATTAGGAGTTAGGAAACCGTAAAAACCTGTTCATGCCGTATAAGTTAAAAAAATTCTCCTTGTACTTTTAATGGAAAAGTAAAAAAGTTCCTCGATTGGTAATCAAAGGAAAGATTCCTTACATACAATGTAGTAAAATTGAAAAATAGTTATAACGAGCATTAGACATACATGATTCCATTTTTAGAAAACAGGGACATGAATAATAAATATAACACAAGTAAATACTTACGAATAATCAATCTCGAATAAAACGAGATTAGAAGAGTTATACATTACAAAGATATTTTTGTAAATAAAATAGATCACTTATGTGTATTAACCATAAGGTCACATAATGAAATTATAAATACCTGATATATTATGAATTTTTTTTCTCACATAATGAAATAATGATATAAACAAAAATGTGAAGATCAACCCAAAGAACAGAAATTGGGTTAAGAAGTTCAATTACCTCGTGTCCGACTTGACTCGATCATTCTTTAATGTCCTAAATAATAAACCAAAGTTAATTTCTACATTATTAAGAACACTTTTAAAGTTTATTATTCCTTTTACATCACTTATTACCATGTTATAAACATTATTTAACCATTTATGTTAATAACGTTCGTTTTATCGATATTTGGTTCTTAAGTCAAAAATATACTTCTTATAATTACCTGTTGTTCATGTGGTCAAAGGTTAATTATATCCAGAAATATATTCATGATTTATATATCATATATATCATATATATCCAGCGTACATATGTATTTATAATAGTATATAACATATGGAGGTAAGAAATTAAATGCACAGTTCATGGATACTGTAATCCGTATGTACGCATGAACGCTACTTTCATTTCTATTTCTTATTTTAATGGAATTAAACAATAATGATACATAGGTATATTATAATTCAAGTATAATATAATATATAATATCATTAAATCCATCCATTATAAATCGCACATAAGGCATCAACGAATCACATCACTTTGAGGGGGTGGTAGTCCGCACTTCCTCAAATGAGATTATCATATTTACCCACTATGGAAACCATAAATTCTTGATATAATGGGAATTAAAGAAGAATAAAGAAATCATAAACATAATATATATCTTATATAAATAATGTTCTATCATAATGGACTCCATTAGAGGCATTACGAGAAAATCGAACAATCATCATTTCGTGAGGCGTTACTTTTCCATCCACAGAAATATTATGTTCCTCATCTATTAGATGGAGGTGTGTATAAGTGTAGTTCTAATACTTCTCATAACATCATCCTAGTATATTGAGGATACTAGTTTTGTTACAAAAATAAAGTATTAAAAGAGTTTAGGGGTTGGAGAAGTAGAATAACAGAAAACAATTTAAGAGAAATTGTTACCTTTAATTTGGGTAACTTCCTTTGGTTTGAACCAAAAGGACATCTTGAAGTGGATTATGCCTAAGGTAAGGCTTCTAGGGGGAGGATAGGGATGTAGGGAGATTAATTGGGAAGAATTTGGACAATACAAATTGTTTTATATGTGTGAGGAATTGGATTGAAATGGTCTCCTTTTATAAAGGGGAGGAGGGGCTTTTTTGGAAAGTGTGAAAATATTATTTTTTTTATAAAATTATCTTCTATTTAAAAAGGTCAAAAAATCATTAACGATGAAGCTAAGATGACTCATGGTCGAGATAAAATCATCCAATCATAATTTTACATTTTTTGTATAATATTTGAGTCATTATAATCTTATTTATTTAAATTATTTATTAATGAGATAAATACTGCATCATTATTCTGTCATAAATAATTTAACATTTTTGATGTAGAAAAATTATAAACAATTACCATCATGTAGGAAATAGTTTTATATTTCCACTGAATATTTATAGTCAAAAATATAATTTATATAACCCCTTATAAATATTAATTACTAAAAGATTTTTGTTATTGTCAATTTTGTCTTTACATTAAAATTATTAATCCAAATTGTCATTATCACTACCAAGTGGCTCAATGGGGTCCCAAAATCAAGACATTTATTCCCATGGTCGGCCACTACTCATCCAATAAGGTTAGGACAAGTGTTAAGATAATTTATAATTATTATAATATTCTTTTAACCTTAAATTACACTATTTACCTTTAACTGCAGTAAATAAAAGGCAAAAGTTATTATTCATCAAAAAATATTTTCATATTATTGAACAACATATTACATCTTGATAACAACCATGTAAGTCGGATTTTTGAAATTCAATTCACAGAAGTGGTAAAATTTCATTTAAATGAAAGAGTCAGTTTTTTAACTACCACTAAGTGGTTTCACTATTCATAAAAATTTGTAGTTTTTCAGAAAAATACCAACAATTCAGCCTAAGATATATTTGATATTCCAAATTCAAAAATTATTTATATTTTTCCAAATTAAAAACATAGTAGTGGCATTAATTAATTTTAAAATAAATTCCCATTATCAAAACAAATATCGTGTTTTTTAGAAATAATAACTATCAAAAGATCGACACTTGTTTATGTCCAAATTCAAAGTGAAATTAATTTCAATGACCAACATTGGATTATATTTTAAAAACATATTCTAATTAATATTTAAATCCAATTAAAAAGATAATCAAACCATATAAATTTTTGTGATAAAAATAATTGTTTTTAATTAAAATATAGTGTGTTTTTACTATTCATTAAAATTTTAATGTTATTAGAATAATATGAAAAATTTACCCAAATTAACTTTTTTTCTTATTGATTCCATGGAAGAATTTTATTTTGTCAAATTGAACTTATAAACATGTCAAAACTAGATTTAAAGTAGTTGCGCCATAAAATGGTGGCAAAACTGCATTTTTTTAAAAAAATACTTTTTTTACCCGAAATATTTATTTTGATCTCATACCTTGACCTAGAAAATTTGTAAGATGAATAATAATGTTATAAAATTCAAAATTTAGTTAATACTATTCATAACGGCTAGTTCATAAAAATATTATAACAATATATCATTGTTTAGTGAAACCCGGAATTGCGTACAACACATGTTATCGAGGATGGTTGTGATTGTGTGTAATGAAAGAAAATTCAAGTTTACGTGTAGTGCAAGATCCCTTTGGTGTTGCGTATAACATAATCAAAACTTATTTTATTTATACATTAAACAAAAGATATACATAATGTTGCGTAAAATAATTTCTACAAAACGAACATGAAATTGTCTGTAACACGAGCCAAGAATAGTGTTGCGTATATTGCAAGCTAATACAGGGTTGAATAATGTACAAACTAATTTTGGTGTACCGTACAACACAAGATATCAATGAAATTAAAAAGAATAATTCTCTTAAAATATCGGGTTGATACAGTTCCTCTAGCAGCACCGCCGCACTGTTCATCCGTCGACATGAGTACAGGGCGTGTATTTTTGATTACATGGCGTGTACTGCCGCTCAGTTGGCGGCTGCTTCGACCGCATTACTATTTGCCTGCCGACTGACTACACGGTGTGTAATTATCTACTAGATGGCGTGTAGTCAGTTTTTACACCCATCATCATCGACATGGCTACACACCCTGTGTACTCATCCCACACGGCCAATGTACACGACATGTGGAATAGTACACGCCGTGTAGTCCCGAAATTTAGGATTTTTCCCCATTTTCCTTATTTTCCAAAAAACACTTAAGGAAAAGAGAAAATAAGATACTCTTACATCAAAAAGAATAACCAGGTTCTTACAATGTAGGACGTCTTCATTGATTATATAACTGTTGTATTGAAGTATACTACTGTATATTTGGATGACCTACTTAGCCTTGTACTATAAAGTGAGGTTTATTTTTCAATCAAACACAAACTAGTATCCATTCCTATTACAAGGAATCCATATAGAATATATTCTATTGAATTATAGGAATTAAACATGCAAGTGGAAGTTAATATAGAAAATAGTTTCTTATAACCTAGTGTTTCACCATATAGTGAACTAATCCTATTATTCCAAAATAAGGATAGATCAATGATTATTTTAAATAATTTACAAAATCTTTATAAAATCACAATAAAGAGAACATATCCTCTAATCCATGTTGATGTAACATTCATTCAACTATCAACGGAAATTTTTTTATCAAATAATGATATTCAATCAAGATATTATTAGTTAAGGGTTAAAAGAGGGAATATTTGTAACACCCTATGATTTCATAGTACGTTATTTTCTTCAAAGTAATTCAATAACTTTCACTACACGCAACATCGAGTTCAAATGCAACACGACTTACCAAATTAGACGTTCAAAAGTAGTTATGAATAGTATTAACTGAATCATGAACTTTTTATAATCCTTATAATTTTATAATCCATATTATTAGTTTCTTAGACATAATTTAAGAACAAATTCATTTTTATTTCAGATAAAAGAAGTATATTTCAAAAAAAACGAAATTTTACTGACATTAAATGGAGAATCCTTTTTAAATCCATTATTTGAAAGTTTTATATATTCAATTCGACAAAATAAACTTCTTCTTTATAATAAAGAGTTAAAAATTTTGTTTTGATAAATTTTTGGTGTTTTTCTTATAACTTTCATATTTGGGTGAATAATGATAGTAATAAATTTTAACTGAAAACAAATTTTTTAATCAAAATAATTTATAGTGTTCAATTGTAAATTCGAATGGTTTGGAAGTATAATTAGATTATATTTTTACCAATTAATCTAATGTTTTTCATTGTATGTAATTTCACCTTAAAATTCCATATAAACAAGTGTCAATCTTTTGATAATTTTTACTTTTTTAAATCCCACGTTACGGTTTTGACATCGGGAATTAATTTTAAATTAATTAATGAAACTTATATGATTTGAATTTGGTAAAATAGTGTTCATTTTTATATTAAGAATATCAAAATTAGCTTAGGGAGATTTTTTTTCTGAAAACATTCAATTTTTGATTAGTATTGAAACACACTGAGTTATTGGTTAAAACTGACTTTTTGTTTAAATAATTATATATTTTATTTAAATTTATTTTAGGTAAAAATAGATACATAATACCTATATATGTTCAATGTAATTCAATTGATTCATTTTATTCTAATTTTTGATATACAAAAATTTTATTGATCTTTTTACCGTCTTTTACTCACCTCCTAGAAGCATTTTCAAATTTGCATAAAACAAAATTTTATCACTTCTGTGTGTTGAATTTAGAAAATCCGAGAGACACGGTTAATATGAAGGAGTAAAATGAGGTTCAATAAGATAAAAATATTTTTTTTGAATAGTAAATTTTACTTTTATTTACAACGGTTAAAAGTAAATACGTTAATTAAGGGTAAAAATGATATTATTATTACCCTAACACATTTCTAAATTCTATTGGATACGTTTAATTTGACCAAAAACAATCTTAGGAATAATATATGACCCTATATATCCACTTGGATTAGATTAAGACATTTATTATTATTTTATTTAAAGAAGAGTTAAAAGAGTTAAAATCAATGTTTAATTACTAAACCATATTTAATATAGGGTTATACATAAGATAAATTCGACTAAAAATATTCATTAGAAAGATAAAATGATTTCCTACATAATGGTATTTTATTTATAATTTTTAGTGATTAGATAATTAAATTTATTAATAACACAATGATGATGCAGTAATTACCAAATTAATGAATGAATTAAATAAATTGTATTATAAATATTAAAATAAATATAATTATAATGTTTTTTTGACATACACTAATTTTCTAGTTGAATAATACATGTTAGGATTTATTAGATTTTTTTTGGAATTAATCATGCTGTTTTTAATTTATCAATAAATCAAATACAAAAGAGTGTCAAAATTGATATAAAATAGTTTTTTAAAATAAATATTATATTATTAATTGATATAATAGACTTAAAAATATAAGGTTCCGCCAAAAGACATATATAATATTATATAGGTCATTAATGAACCACTTGAGGTTATCTTGGAAGTTTAGAGTATGTTTATTAACCATATAGTGTAAGAATACCCAAAGACACAGTAAAAGTTAAACTATTTAACTAATAGTTAAATATAAAATATAAGGTTAAAATGGTAAACTAAAATTGTCTAAAATCTATTGGTTGAAATTATTTCTACCCATAACCACCTAATGCCTTAAATAAATTCATTTTAAGCCATTATAAACCGAATAATATTGTATAATAAAATAATACTTTAATATTTTCTTGAAGTGACCCTCACACCTCTTATAAAAGGGATCTTCTCCTTCTCTTATTTTCTCAACTCCAAATCCATTTGGCTTGGACTAACCATGCTCAAATATCCTTCCAACATTCCTTCCTTCATCCTAGAGGCATTACGTTGTTCAGGAATCCACCTCAAGGAGACATTTTTATCAAATCAAAAGGCAGAACCCGAAGAAGAGGGAATGATTTCACCACCAGCTTCCAAGTTCTCTTATTATTCCACTTACACATTCTTTGTGTTGGCCTCACCTATTTTGATAATCCCAATTATTCTTTCACATACTTTGATAATTCCAAATAATGTTGATCTATATATTATTATTTCAATCTATGACAGACTATTATCAAGATGATAATAATATTAAAATTGTCCTTGAAATATGTTAATAAATGTTTATCTATGTTTATATGAGTTTTGAATTAATTATAACTCAACCAGATATGTTTTGCATGAAATAGATAATTATTAAGTCACTAATTTTCTTATAGAAACTGATACAGATCTACCATTACTTATTCTACTGATAGACATAGTCACAGATAAGCTAAGGTCACCAATAAGTAGTGCTACCGATATATATAAGTCCACCGGTAAGCACATATATCTGATAGATCAAGTCCACCGATACAGAAAGCTACTGATAGAACATGTCTACTGATATGAATGAGTATACCGATACTTATATCCCTAGTACAGAAGTGATGCTACCGATACAGATAGTCACTGATACATCAACCTACTGATACAAGCCATTGTTACACTAGAGTTACCGATAGAGTAAGTCTGCCGATATGATCAAGTCTAACGCTATGAAGCTACTGATACAAAACGAGCTACCAATAAAAGAAAAGTATAATGATAGATGAAGTCACTGGTATATAGAGCTACTGATACACAGAGTAACAGCTACTGATACAAGGAGCTACTAATACATGATCAAAGAGCTACCGATACAATATCAAATAGTTTCCATTACAAGGAGCTACTGGTACATGATCAAAGAGCTACTGATAAAAGGTCACTGCTACATAAATTCAACTACTACCAACATAAGGCTACTGAAAAAAGCATTACTAGTCAAACTCTATGCTCTCAATATTATTTATTTATTATGAAATGGTCATATATGAATTTTTTAATGCAATTAATGATATTTAATGATAGTTGTTGGCATGTCAGGGAACCGTACCTAGTACCCATGAAAAAGCTAATAATTATTTTTACCGGAGGTGAAAGCTATTAAAGGAAGGAAAAATACTAGGTAGAATAATGAGAATAAAGAGTTAAAAAGGAACATGAAGGGTGTAAAAGGTAAGGGCTGAACATCTTTGAAACATGGTGCATTCACGCATAGAGAAAGACTACCTCTGTACTCGAAGATCACTAGACATACATGACGCCATTCACTCTAGAGGAGAACACAAGCTGCATCTTGAGTGAAGAACTAAAATGAACTCTTCATGCACTCAAGCTGATAAAAATGAACCTGAAAACCAAGAAAGAAAACAACACTATGTTTTTCAGACAAAAAATGAGAGAAGGACTTAGAAGCATTTCTGATTAATCAAATGTGTCCAGAGATGTACTTCAAATCACTAGAGCATTCTAAACTCTTATCTACACTCTTAGTGATTCTTTTATTTACATTTGGAGCTGTGTTTATGCAATGTATATTTCTTACACACATTGTCTCCTTAGCTAAACTGGAGGATTTATAAATCCTCACACAGACATTCTATAACTACCTTGTATCCCACTGTGCATAGTGGTAGATGTCAAGTAAGACCTGGACAACCTCTGAGTTGTTGTTTGATTTCCCATGAATAACTGTGGTAGAGGCCTTTGTACCTAGATAGTGTTTTCACTGTTTCTTACCCTGATCCAGGTTGTGGATCAAATTTATATAAATTGTTTGAGAGGAATAAGTCTCTTATTGTGACTGAACCTCTTGGTTACATCTGTTGTGAATCTTTCTTTAAGTTTAAATTTTACAATATATTTCATATTCCACTACTAATTATTTTGAAATAAAATTTGTTTTATAGTTACATTTATAGATAAATTTGAAAGTGTTTATGCTTATTGTTAACCAGTACGTCAGTTTCAAAAGTTAATTTAATCTTCTGATTAAATTAACTGAGACCTAATCAATCTTTGAGAAACTAATTGAACTCTTACAAATGTATAAATTCACTATAGTATAACTTTTTTTTTAAATAGGGGGATTTTATATAGAAATATTTTTAACAGAAATTTTTAATTGGAACTCAACTCACCCCCTCTTGAGTATCCACTCAGACTAACATTTGGAATCAGAGGATTGTGTTTATTAATACCGGATTTCAATGAACTCTTTTTTTGAACTGTGATTTTAGTTTCATCTTTAATGATCTTAAATTTCTATTAGTTCTAAATTTTATATCTTTAAATATTATTGCTAAACTCTATATATGGATAACAGATTAGAAGGTGCTGCTACCAATAGGCCACCATTCTATAATGGTACAAATAAAGCCCAGTGGAAACTTATGATTAAAATATACTTAGAGAGTATGTTATTTGATATCTGAACTGCTATAGAAACTCAATATAAAATTTCAGAAACTGATAGAACTACTTTGGATGAACCGACTATAATAGATTAATATAATAATCGTAAAGCTATGAATGCTCTGTATTGTGCTCTAGTAGATGAAGAGTTTAATAGAATAAATTCTTGCAAAACTACTTATGAAATTTGGGACACTTTGGATATTTCTCATTTGGGAACAACCAATGTTAAAGAAATGAGATTGAACACTTATACTATTAAATATGATAACTTTAAAATGAATCATGATGAGCCTATTTATGACATGTATCTCAGGTTCAATGATATTTTCAACACCATGAGCTCCCATGGAAAGGTTGTTCCAGCAAAGGAACAAATTATGAGTATATTATGATGTCTACTAGAAATATGGAGAGGCACATCTATTTCCATTAGGGAATCGTGAGACATCAGAAAACTGCATGTTAATGAATTAATAGTTAAGCTTATGATGTATGAGAAATAACTCAAGGTGAATAAGGGAGAAGATGATGAACCTAAAAGGAAGTCAGTGGAAGTTAAGTCCATTGCCTCAATGTGTAAGGACAAGGAGAAAGTTCACATACCTACTGAATGCTCAAAAAGTGAATGTTCAGACTCTGATAGTGATGCTAAGATGGCTCGGATAGCCAGAAGATTTAATAAATTCTAAAAGAAGAAGAAATTCTTAAAAAATCAAACTACAACTGTAAATATGACAATAGAAGTCATTGGAAAAGGGACTGGAAGAAGCCTGATATAGGTGATGATATTATCTATTATGAGTGCAAAAGGAAACGACATGTAAAAGCTGACTGTCCAAAATTGAAGTTCAAGAAGAAACATGACTACAAAGACAACATGTATAAGAAAGCAATGAAATCAACTTGGAGTGCTTCAAAAGACAGCACAAGTAAATCTGAAGTTTCTGACTCTGAAAACAATCAAACTAACATGTGTTTTTTGACAAACACCTCTGAGGTAACACTGGTCCCTCCTATTTTAAATTCATATTACTCTGGAGTTGAATCTGATTCTGAATCTGAAAATATGTCTAGTGAAGAACTATTTTAATATTTTAATATGAAATAAGAGACCTTTAATGAATATAAGGACATGTAAAAAGCCTTAAAGAAACAACATTCTTTATCTATCACTGTTAAATCATCCATTGATATTGAAAAGTAAAAGAATGCTCAATAGCTTAAGGAAAATATGGAACTGAAATTGTCTAATGAGAAATTAAGGAAAGTCTTAGAAAAATTTACAAATGGAAAAGATACACTTACCCAAATTCTAGGAAAACAAGTGGAACCAAAGTACACTACTGGTTTGGGATACTATCCAGGACAGAGAAAATTTACCAAAAATAGATTTATTCCTAAATCTAGAAAAAATTATGCTAGTTCTAGTTCTATAAATTCATATGCCTCAACTAGTTATTCACATTTTTATAGATAAAAAATGTTTATATTTCAAAACCAATTGACATTGTGAATTATATGAGACCCATAAGACAAATTTGGGTACCTAAAACTTTAATTACTAACCTGTCTGGACCCAAGAAGATATGGGTACCAAAATCATTTTCCATCTAAACCTATTTTGTAGGAGACCTGCTTGAAGAGTTCTCATAATAAGATATGATACATGGATAGTGGATGTTCAAGGAACATGTCTGGAGACTACTCATTCTTTAACAGCTTAATCAAAGTTGATGGAGGCCATGTCACCTTAGGTGATAACTCTAAAGGAAAAATCATTGGCCTAGGCCAAAATGGTAACCCTGATTCAGTTTTAATTTAAAAAGTTTTATTTTTTGATGGACTTAAATATAATCTGTTATGTATTTCTCAGTTATGTGATGATGGATTTAATGTTATGTTTGAAAATGACTATTGTAATGTTTTTAATTCCAAAAAAGTTTTAGTATTTTCTGCCTTGAGAAATGAAAATGTTTATGCTGTTGATTTGAAATCTTTATCCATGAAAAATGTTACTAGTTTAAATGATTTTCATAAATAATCCTAGCATTGGAACAGAATATTAAGACACTGCAACATTCATTCACTTAGAAAATTGACTAGGAAGAACTTAGTTAGAGACCTACCTAAACTTGAATTCCCAACTGACAGATTTTGTAATCCCTATCAAAAGGGAAAGCAACATAAATTTTCTTTTAAATCAAAGAATGAAGTTTCAACTTCTCAACCACTCGAGTTGGTTCACATGGAATTGTTTGGAACTTCTAGAGTTTCTTGTATTAATGGGAAGAACTATGTCTATGTATTAGAAGATGAATTTTCTTGATATACTTGGGTATATTTCCTAGCTCAAAAAAGTGAAGCTTGTTCTTATTTTTTCAAATACTCCAAGTCTATAGAGATACTTAGTTGACTTAATATTAAGACCCTAAGAAGTGATCATGGCCGTGAGTTTGAAAATCATGAGTTTGAATCTTACTATTCACATAATGTATATAGTAAAAGCTTTTCTTCCCCTAGAACACCTCAGTAGAATGGTCTAGTAGAAAGAAGAAATTGAACCTTGCAAGAAATTTCAAGAACTATGATTAATTAGTATGACCTGTATATTTATTTTTGGGCTGAAGCTGTGAATACAACTTTTTATATTATCAACAGAGTCTTGATTAGACCTGTTCTTAAGAAGACTCCTAATGAAATGTGGAATAATAGAAAACCCAAAGTTAGTTACTTTAGAGTCTTTGGCTGCAAAGTCTTTATCCTCAATACTAAGGATAATCTTGAAAAGTTTCCTTCCAAAAGTGATTAAGGAATTTTTCTTGGTTATTCTTTAACAAGAAAATCCTATAGAGTCTTTAAAAAAAGAACCAAGTCTGTGGAAGAATCTATTTACATCAAGGTTGATGAAACTGATCCACATGAACCTAATCCTTCTCTTGAAAATCTTGAAGATGATTTGACTGTTCTGGACATTAATGATAAAAATAAAGAACATTCTGTAAAAACATCCAGTTATGGAAATATTCTAGAATCTTCTTCTATAGAACCCGAACCTATAGAAGATCTTAAAATTTCTAGTCCTACGTTTACTAGATCAACTAAGATTATAAATAATCATCCTTTGGATGCTATGGATGGTAATCTTGATAGAGATACAAAGACTAGAGCTTATCTAAGAAACCAGGTTGAACATCAATCCTTTCTTTCAGAGTTAGATCTTAAAAATATCAATGATTCAATCAATGATGAATTTTGGGTAATGGCTATTCAGAAAGAGTTAAATAAATTTGAAAGAAACAATGTCTAGGAATTGGTTGACAGACCCAATGACACTTTGACAATAGGCACTAAATGAGTTTTTAGAAAAAAAGTTGATGAGTCTGAAAATATAGTTAGAAACAAAGCTAGGTTAGTTGCACAAAGATATAGTCAACAAGAAGTTAAGGACTATGAAGAAACCTTTTCACCTGTAGCTATATTAGAATCCATTAGGATTCTACTTGCCTATGCTGCTCATCTGAATTTCATGTTTTATCAAATGGATGTCAACGGTGTTTTTCTAAATGGTTTTATAACTGAAGATGTTTTTGTGGAACAACCACCTGGATTTACTAACCTCATTTTCCAAATCATGTTTTCAAGCTATCCAAAGCTTCACATGGTTTGAAACAATCTCCAAGGGTTTGGTGTGATAGACTTAGCAATTTTCTTATTTCAAAATGTTTTACTAAAGGGATTTATGATCCAACTCTTTTTATTAAAATAATTTCTAGAGATGTTCTAATTATAAAAATCTATGTTGATACCATTATTTTTTGATCTTCTAAACATTCATTATGAACTCACTTTTTAATGATTAGGAAAATGAATTTGAAATGAGTTTAATGGGAGAACTCAAATATGATCTTGGATTTCATGTTTTTCAAAATGAAAATGGTATTATTTTGAATCAGAGTAACTATACAAAGGATATTTTAAAATGTTTTGGTTTGGATAGTATTAAGGAAATTAATTCTCCGATGAGTACTATCTATAAATTGGATGCAGATGAAACTGGGAAACTAGTAGATCAAACCAATTAGAGAGGTATGATTGGATTCTTATTTTACCTTACTTATAGTTGACCAGATATTATGTTTAGTGTGTATATGTGTATAAGATTTCAAGATAATTCAAAAGAATCTCATTTAAGTGTTGATAAAAGAGTATTTATGTATCTTAATCACACTGTATATTTAGGTTTGTTTTACCCAAAAGGACAATATTTTGAATTAATGAGTTATTCAGATGCTGAATTTGCTTGTTGCAATTTGGATAGAATGAACACCTCTGGAACATGTCATTTTTTAGGTAAGTCCTTAGTATCTTAGTGTAGTAAAAAGCATAATTATGTAGCTTTTTCTACTGCCAAAGCAGAGTATATAGCTGCTGGTAGTTGTTGTGCACAGATTCTGTTGATAAAACACACTTTTTTGTACTAGGGATATGATTTTATGCATGTTCTTAATAAATATGATAAAACCAGTGCAATTAACGTTTCAAAGAATCCTATGTCTCACTCTAGGACCAAAAACATTGATGTAAGGCATCATTTCTCGAGAGATCACAACCAAAAATGTGATATTACTCTTGAATTTTATAGGCATTGAATATCAATTAGATGACATTTTCACCAAACCTTTAGGTTTGGATAGGTTAAATTACATTACACATGAGTTAGGAATGATTAACCTTGTTCAGTAGATACCTCACTGATGTGAAAACATCACTGATGTGAAAACCTCACCAATGTGGAAAACTAACTGATGTGAAACCTCACTGATGTGAAACCTCACCGATGTGAAAACCTCCCCGATGTAAAAACCTCACCGTTGTGAAACCTCACCGATGTGAAAACCACACCGATGTGGAAACCTCATGGATGTGAAAACCTAACTGATGTGAAACCTCACCGATGTGAAACCTCACCGAGGTGAAAACCCCACTGATATGAAAACCTCACCGATGTGAAAAACTCACTGATGTAAAAAATCACTGATGGACCTCACTGATAGGAATTCTCACCGATAAACCCTACTGAAGAGTACGTGCTGTTTTAAACATCTGTCTTCCACCATAATTTGTATCATTTTCACTTCATTTTATTTTATTTATTTATTTATTCCTAAATGATAAATCAATGTCCTAGTTACTTCTCAATCCACTGAGCCTCAAACCCTTTACCCTCAAGCCTTAGCTCCCGAACCTCTCAAAAACCCTATGTTCTTCAAACCAGAGATGGAAAGAACCAAAATCCCTATAGTTAGAGATGACTCTAATGAGTCGAATGTGAAGAAGCAGAAGTAAGATCTAGAAGAAAGTGGTAGTATTGGTAGAACATGATCGTGGTGGCGACCAGTAAACCCACATTTACAAAATAGATCTATTGTAATCGAGAAAGATCCATGTGTGGAATGGCTGATGTCTAGTAGCTCGCTAGTTCTCGTGGTGCTGGAAGATCAGAAGTGGGTAGAATGCTTCTCAAATAATAATGGCCCATACTTTATGAAGCTACTATAACAGTTTTACTAGTTTGTGAGTTTTGATAAATTTGAATACGAGAACAGAGTGATTTCTTTTGTGAATGGAAAGGAATTTTCTTTTTCATCTGTTGAGTGGGATAAGTATATAAGAGTACCACATGAAAGAGTTTGTGGTTACACATCGAATACAATACCACCTACAAGTGATATATTTGACTATGAGACTGCCTTAGAGGAGCTCACGGGAAGTGGAAAGCAATGATAGGTGGTGGCTACTGAAAAGGATGGAGAGAATAGATTATTGTTCAAATTTGTTTCTCATGTCTTAATAATAAGGAGAGGGGAATTTTCTAACTTAAGATATCAAGATATCTATCTCCTATATCTCTTGAGACATTGTGTGAATGTGAATATGTGTAGATTGTTAATGTTTCAATTGGAGGACTTCACCAGGCCAAAATCAAAAACCAATGCCCTATTTATTGCCAAGATGATCTCAGTAATGATCAAAGTGAAAGGAGTAGCTGAGTCTCAAGATGAGGCAGTGGTAGTAAGGAATAGTTTTTATATCACAAACCCTATTTTCAAATAAATGAAGATAAACTGGAATCCATGGAGAAGAGAGTGAGTTAATGATGAAAAGAATGTTTAGGAAAAGTTCAATCCTATGGATCATCCTTCATGGCTTAAGGATGTAAGGGATCCAGGTCTAGGACCTGATTAAGAAGAACTTGAGTACAGTGATGAGATTGATGAAGAAGAGACTTCTATGACTGATGGAAGGGGTCAGGACTTGCCTCCAAGTCCTGCTGCTGAAATTGTATCTTCAGGAAAGGGAACTTTATTAGAAGAAGAAAATCCTGCTAATGAGGAAGACCAGCCAGTCCCTAAGAATGAAGAAGAAAGGGAGAATGATTCTGAAGCCTCTAATTCTGCTTTCTTATGTCTGAGTCCATTGATTGGAAGCTCAGTTGTTCTTGTTAAAGATATAGTGGGAGAGATGGAAGGACCAGTGCCTAATCCAGAGGAGCCTCTTGCTGTTGCAGAGATGGAGTTTCATATAGAAGATTACTCTAAGGAAGAAAGACCTAATGAAAATGTTGTTGTTGTATAAGAAAATGCACCAGTTGAGGGGGATCATCCCACCTGGGTTGGTAGTGTGTCAGTAGCTATTGAAATTGAGGATTGGGAAGAAGACCCAGGTTTTCTGGTTTATGGATTGGACTATCTAGATTCTGATAATGAGGCATCCCTCAATAGACCAAACATCAGTTATGATATTCAGACTGAGTTGTTACCTGAAGATGTGGTCAGAATGCATGATCTGGACAAGCTCAAGTCTGATCTCAAAATCAGTTTTGTGGAAGAAATAAGGAAAATGGAAGCTTCTATAGTGTCATCAATTCAATCTATTAGGAATTACATAGTGAATGGTATAGTATCTTGGAGACCACCTGTTGTGATTTCTCATGCAGACATGATCACCCGGGCTGATCATGAATACTTAAATAATGAGCTGAAAGAGTCTTTTAGTGCCTCTATTTTCGAGTTAAAGCACTGTTTTGTTGAAGAGATGAGCAATTTAGAAAAGTCTTTTGAACTCTCTCTTAGCTTTAATGTCTCTACCTTTGTTGCAGAAATAGTGGATGAAGTTACAGCTTTCTAGAATCACTTGTCTAGATTGGAAGAGGATTTTGAAGCTCTGAAGAAATATGTTATCTCTTTAGAATCTTATATGAGTTCCAAATCCCAAGAAGATAAAGACTTACCTAATGTCAAAGATGTTCTGAGACAGATGGTATCAGTCTTTGAAGGTTTTAAAACCTCCATGAATGATCATGTCAGCTTCTAGGATTCCCAAGTCAAAAATCTTATCAGTGGGTTGACCAAAAACTTCAAGGAAATAGCAACTTTCTCCGTTGGTTCTCTTGCCTCCAGACCTTCAATAGAACTAATCCAAATTCAAGCTATGATGAAGGAGGATCTTGGTTCATCATCAACCAGTGGCTCTGTGGACTAATCAGATCTGACCAAAGTGGTGACTTCTATAAGAGATACAACTAGAACGATAATGAAGATTGTTCAGGGATATATGATAGAATCTTTTTCCTCTCCGAAATAAGAGAATGAAAAGGTAGACAACTATTTTCAATGGATTTATACAAAACATTAAATCAATAATCACTTCAACATTCTATTAGAAAACCTTAAGTTACCTCCTGTTAATCAAGCCTTCAGAGAGAAAGTAGAAATCTAGATGAACTGACTCCAGCCTTGGACAAATTCATTGAGAAAAAGTATGATTTCATATCTTCTATGGAGAGAGGAGGAGGAATAATTATGGATTTAATAAATCTTTTGTTGCCTTTATTACATGTCTATGCTAGACTAGTTATTATACCTCCATCTTTACCTACATCTGCCTATAATCCTTCTTCTATTTAGATGACTCCAGCCCAAGCCATTCGAAACCATACTCATATGATCACTCAAAGAACTACTCAGTACAGGCCAGGAACAATTTCAGTAGCTCAGCCTCCTATGATCATTTCTGTAATTCCAAATCCTTCACCTACATCTACACAGCCCGAATCCTCTTCTGATCCCAAGGGAAAATCTCACAATGAGGATGTGGATTGAATAGGTGACTAAGATATTTGATAGGAATCCCTTGTATTTTTTTCGTTCCACGTACCTTTTTGGAACATGAAATACAAATGTCATTCTTTTCTTTCCCATTTTGTTCGTTTTCTCTTTGTTTTTCCCACTTTTTTATTATCAAAAATGGGGATAAAAATTATAGGGAAACTTATCAGGGCATACTTAATTTTATGCGAAAAGGGGAGAAATATTATCTAAGGGAGGGCTACTATGTTTTTTACCTTTGATACCATTGCATTTAATTCTACCTATGGTACATTGAATATTTCACATCTTATATTGTTTTATCTGATAAAATTGAATTTAATGAAATATCCTCTGATACATCACTGATTATTTTAAGATTCTAATATCATAAGTTGGGATTATCAAAAAGGGGGAGATTGTTGACCTCACCTGTTTTGATAATCCCAATTATGCTTTCACATACTTTGATAATCCCAAATAATGTTTATCTATATATTAATTCGTTCAATCTATGACAATATACTATCAATATGATAATAATATTAAAATAGTCCTTGAAAAATGTTAATCATTGATTATCTATGTTTATATGAGTTTTGAATTAATTATAACTCAATCGGATATGATTTTCATAAAACAGATAAGTATTAAGTCACTATTTTTCTTATAGGTACTGACACAGATCTACCGGTACATAGTCTACCGATAGACATAATTACTGATAAGATAAGGTCACCGATACGTAGAGCTACCATTATATATAAGTCCACTGGTAAGCACATATCTCTGATAGATCAAGTCCACTGATATATAAAGCTACCGATATAACAAGTCTACTGGTATGAATAAGTCTACTGATACTTATATCACTAGTACAGAAGCAAAGCTATCGATACAGATTGTCACCGATACAAGATACTGTTACACCAGAGTTACCGATAGAGTATGTCTACCGATATGAACCAGTCTATCGCTATGAAGCTACTGGTACAAAACGAGCTACTGATAGAATCGAATTCTACCGATACATGATTTCACCGGTATATAGAGCTACTGATACATAGATTAACAGTTATCGATACCAGGATCTACTGATACATTATCAAAGAGCTACCAATACAAGATCAAATAACTACCGTTACAAGGAGCTACCAGTACATGATCAAATAACTACTGATAGAAGGTCACTGCTACATAAAGTCAACTGCTACCAATAGAAGGCTACTGACAAAATCTTGACCTGTAAAATTCTATACTCTCAATATTAATTATTTATTATGCAACAGTCATATATGATGTTTTTAATTGAATTAATGATATTTAATGATAGTTGTTGGTATGTCAGGGAACCGTACCTAGTACCTGTGAAAAAGGAAATCATACATTTTACCGAAGTTGAAAGCTATAAAAGGAAGGACAAAGACCGAGCAGAATAATGAGAATCAATAGTTAAGAAGGTACTTGAAGGGTGTAAAAGGAAAGGGCAGAAATTCATTGAATCATGGTGCATTCATGCATAGAGAAAGACTACATATATACTCGAAGATCACGAGACATACACGAAGCCATGCATTTTAGAGGATAACACAAGCTGCATCTTGATTAAAGAACTACAACGAACACTTCTTTCCCTCAAGCTGATAATGCTGAACCTGAAAACCAAGGAAGAAAATGACACTCTGTTTTTCAGACAAAAAACGTGAGAAGGACTCAGAAGCATTTCTGATTAATAAAAAGAGTCCATAGCTGCACATCACATCCCTAGAGCATTCTAAAATCTTATCTACTCTCTTAGTGATTCTTTTATTTACATTTCTAGTTGTGTGTATACTCTGTATATTTCTTACACACATTGCCTCCTGATCTAAATAGGAGGATTTATAAATCCTCACACAAACATTTTATAACTCTCTTGTATCCCACTGTACATAGTGGTAGAGGTCAAGTAAGACCTGGATAACCTGTGAGCTATTGTTTTTTTCCCATGAATAACTGTGGTAGAGTTCTTTGTACCTGGACAGTGTTTTCACGGTTTTTTACCCCGATCCAGGGTGTGGATCAAATTTATATAAATATTATGAGAGGTCTGAGTCTCGTCTTGAGACTGAACCTCTTGGTTACATCCATTTTGCATCTTTGTTTAAGTTTAAAGTATAATGTATACTTCATATTCCGCTTCTAATGACTTTCAAATACAATTTGTTTTAAAGTTAATTTGATATATAAATTAGTATGTGTTTATCCTTATTATGAAACAGTAATTTAGATTCAAAAGTTAATTTAATATTATAATTAAATTAACTGAGACCTAATAAATCGTTGAAAAACTAATTGAACTCTTAGACTCTGTATAAATTCACTACAGTTTTACATTTTTTTTATAAATATGGAATTTTTAATAGAAATATTTTTAACAGAAATATTTAATTGGAACCCAATTCACCCCCCTCTTGAGTATCCACTACGACTAACACTTTTTTTAATTCTAAAATAATAACTCCAGTATATTCTATATATTGTGATGTTATTATAAATATGGAACAACTATATTTATTATTATATCCATCTTATGAATGATAATTTCACCAAGCGTGCGTACATACGACATACCATCTTCAGGCCATGGTGTAATTTATTATTCAACACTATGTTATTTTGATGGATATAATGATGTTTAATATGAATATGAATAATGAATGTAACAAGCTAATGTCTCTGTAAAATTAATATACCATCCAATTCCACACCTTTAAGGAAATGATATTGTCGCTCGTGCATACGTACAGATTATCGTCTCCACGATGTGATGAGATTCATTTCCACATTCACCATTCATCGATGATTATAAAAATATATAATACTAATAAGTAAGTAATATATGACATAATGATTCTACTGGAGATATATATATTCATATATATATATATATGTGTGTACTTACATATATCTTATTCACTTGGTTCCGTTCAATTGGATATGAAAACAGAAACAACGTTAATGCATACGTACGGACTACCATCTCCATAAATGGTGTTTTTTATTTCATATATGTGTCTATTATACATATTTATATTCTAAGTATATATGATATATAAATCATGTTTTATATTCTGGATGTATTTAAATCTTGATCTAAGTGATACAATCATGAAAAACATGTTAAAACACGAACGATAAAGAAAGCGATTATTACCCGAAATGTCAATTAAAAATGGAAATTATTATTAAATGGGTAGTATAAAGTCATAAATGAATCATGTATGATATCATAAATATTAATAAGATTCAAGTATAATTTAATAACATACTACGATCTTAATACATAAGGTTAAACTTACCCTCGACTAAAAGAATTTGAAAGGTAATGGGTCATTCCTCAATCTCATTATTATCTGAGATTGTTTATGTGTAAGTATTTATTGGGACATTTTTTTCATCCATGTACAATTTTCATAAAAATGTTTTCAAAATGTATATGGAACCTGCCATAAACAATACTTAATATTGAATTAAATGAATAATTCAAATTGAGGATCTTTTCAGGTTTAGAGTTTTAGAGAATTAGGACATAACTTTTACATCTCAAAAGATTACAAAGTAGCCACTTCTACTAAATTTCAATAAAATAAAAACTCTTAAAAAGAAATATGTCTAGTTCCATGTATTAGATAGCATGACTTTCCCTTGATCCCATCCTTGACCCAATTCCACATTAATTCATGTGAAACAAATTTCAAAAAAACATGGGGTGAGCATAAAAAGCTCAGCAAGGGATACACAAATAATTAAAACTATTAGTTTTTCAAAACAACAAGTAAACCATGTACACTTTATCAAAGTTATACCTTTCACCTTTAGGAAGTAGCAAAAACTCTTCACTGAATAAAATATCATTACATACCCTTTTGTAACCAAAATATTACCATAAAATCCATATAAAGAACACATAACATATAAAGGTAACTTGGGACATAAACATACTTAAATGGAATAACCATACGGTCGACTTACACACATACATAATGGAATATCCATACGGCCTACTTCTATACCCAATGCATTATAGGTTATAACGTAACCACCCGTCCTGGTATTCACGGCACCACTCGTTATATGGTTTATCACGTAACCACCCATAAAATGTCCAAGTACCATCATTACACTTAAAATATTGAAAATATAAACATTTCAATAACAACATTTCATTTTCAATCACAATAGGTAATTCCAAGATATTGAATCAATCAATCCATTTTCAAAAAACATTTAAAATAGATTTTTGAATCAATGTGTCCCATATCACATTGAAGATTTTAATGTAATTATAATTTTAAAACATTAATGACCATATAAATAAATACTGAAAACCATTTAAAAAACATGGACATTAATGATAAAGATTTAGATTAATAAATCTTTAAAACATTTAAGACGATATTTTTGATAAATAGTTTTTTACAAAATGAGAGACTATTGAATACAAATAATTGTGTACTAACATTTAATCATAACTTTATAATATCATGAGAATAAAGGTATTCATGAACTAATATTTCAAAGGACAGTATACACACCATATAAGAGTGAATTGCTGCATAACAACAATGAAGTCTCAATGGAAATGTAAATTGAGATGAAATCCATTATAAAGATGGTATCCTTAAATTAAGGATAAATCTATCACATAATTATGTGTGAGAAATATAAATACACCCAATATAAGTGGATATTAAGTGTAAAACAATCATAGGTCATTCACACATATTCATACGATGACATGTTCAAGAAGCACTGGTTGAACCCAAAGAAATCGAAATTGGGTTAAGACGATCCCTAGTAAAAATTCAACAGCCTAACGACGTCACATCAAAACTCAGAAGATTATTCGATGAGAGAGTGAATGGTATCTCATCACATGTACATAAACTTTACATAAATAAAGATATATAAGAACATATCCCAACATAATAAGATGTAAAATAAAAGACATAACAAAAGAAGTCTTTTAAAATGAGGAGGGTGAAAGGTTCCCATTCCGACTTGGGTAACTTTCGAAACGTACAACCCATGAAAGAAAGACTATAAAACATTGATGTACATACTCATAAACAAAATTATATTACACAAGGATTAGAATAATGGGTAGTACATACACCACTCAATGTAAATGGTGGAAAATGTAGCATAAATCTCACGGGAATAAAAGTGAGATGAAAATACCTTACGAAAACTCGGCAGCCTAACGACGCCACTTAATACTTCCAAAAATGGATTTATGATATCAAATAGGGTCTCTAAAAATATTAACAAAAAACATACATTATGGAGAATATAATAGAACATCCCAAACATAATAATGATGAGCTTCTAAGAAATTACATAAAAGAGATCACTTAAAAAGAATGAGAGAGGTTGGATCCCTTAGCACGAGTCCGACTTGACTCGATCTTTCTTTAACGTCCTGAATAATAAACTTGAGTTAATTTAAACTTTCTTAAGAACATTTTTCAAGTTCATTATTCATTTTATATAACTTATTTCCATGTTATAAACATTATGTAATCATTTATGTTAATAATGTTTGTTTTGTCGATATTTGTTTCTTAAGTCGAAGGTGGACTTCTTACAATTACATGTTGTTCATGTGGTCAAAGGTTCATTATATCCAGAATGATATTCACGAATTGGATATCATATATATCATATATATCAAGAATATACATGTATTTATAATATTACATAATCATTTAGTGGTAATAAATGAAATGCATTGTTCATGGAGACGGTAAGCCGTACGTACGCATGAACGCTACATTCATTTCTATGTCATATTAATGGAATTAAAACCAAATGAGAGGTACATATATTTTAATTCCAGAATTATATTCATCATTTATATGTAACATATATAATATATAATAACATTAAATCAATCCTTTATGCATCCCACATAGGGAATTAATGAATCAAATCACTTTGAGGGGGCGGTAGTCCGGACTTCCAAAAATGAAATTATCATGTTTACCCACAATGGAAACCATAAAGGTATGACAAAAAAGAAAAATACAGAAGCTTAAGTAAAACATAAACATATTATATATCATATATAAAAATAGTGAAATCTTAATGGCCACCTTTGAAGGTGTTATATGAGTGTGGAAAAATCATCGTTTCGTGAGCCAGAAATTCGCCATCCACAGAAAGAGTATGTTCTTTAACCATTAGATGTAGGTGTGTGTAAGTGTAGCATGAATTCTTCTTATAACAAAATCCTAGTATATTTAAGATACTGGATTTGTTACAAAATAAATTAATAAAAAGAGTTTAGGTGGTTGGAGAAGCAAAATAAAACAAAAGAACACAATTGAAGACATTACCTTAAAATCGGGTAACTCTTTTTGATTTGAGCTCAAAGGCTTCCTTGGGAAGAATTCTGCACAAATTGAGGCTTCTAAGAATAAGAGAGGGATGTGTAGAGACAAAATGGGCAGATCTTGGCCGAATCAAAGGCTTGATATGTGTGGTTAGGGTGATAGTGGTGGGGGCCTTTTATAAGAGGAGAGAAGGGGCACTCTTGAAATGTAAAGAAATGTTACTTCATTTTAAAATGAGTTTCGGATTTAAATGTTCCCACATTGATATAATTCTAGGATAAGATGATAAGGGTTCGAAATATACCTATACAATAGGTTTTTGACCAGCTTAGGTCTTAGATTTTATATTATCTTTTCATTTTACTTAAATCGTTAAATAATGAGGTAATCACTACATCATCATGATGTCATAAATAATTTATTTTATTTAATGTCTAAAAATTATAAAAAAATACTATGATTTAGGAAATAGTTTTATATTTTCAATGACTATTTATAGTCAAAAATCTAACTTGTATAACCCTATTTAAAAATTCTTTTAGTAAAACAACTCATGTTTGTGTCATTTTTACTATTACATTAAATAAAAAATTATTAATGTCATTTTCCTTCCAAAGTGGCTCCATGGGGTCCCCATGTTGACCCATGGATTTTCTGGGTTTTCCCTGAAACATCCAATAAGGGTGGGACATATTTCAAGCTCATCTCATATTATTAAAACATTATTTTTACCTTAAACTACACTAATTACCTCTAATCGTGATTAAAAACATAAAAGTTACTATTCAACAAAAAATTATTTTAATCCCATTGAACCAAATTTTACTTCTTAATGAAAACCATGTATGTAAAATTTCTGAAATTCAAAACATAGAGGTGGTAATGTTTCATTTAAACAAAAAATTAGTTTCTTTAACTACCACATAGTGGTTTCACTATTCATCAAAAATTGAAAATTTTCAGAATAATACCAAATATTCACCCTAAGCTATATTGGATATTCCAAACTCAAAAATTATGTCTATTTTAAAAAATTAAAAACATATAAGTTTCATTAATTAATTTAATAATTAATTCCCGCTGTCAAAACAAATAGCGTGTTTTTAAGAAACAATATCTATTAAAAGATTGACACTAGTTTAAGTCCAATTTCAAAGTGAAATTAATTCCAATGACCACTATTGGATTAAATGGTAAAAATATATTCTAAATTTACTTTAAAAAAAATTCAAAAGATAATCTAATAATATAAATAAATTAGATTAAAAGGAGGTTTTGAATTAAAATACATCATTTTTCACTATTCATAAAAAAATGAACTTTATCGGAAAGATACCAAAAATTTCCACAATGTAGATTTTGATGTCTCGATTCTAAAGAAGAATTTTATTTTGTCAAATATAACACATAAAATTGTCAAAAAGTGGATTTAAAAGAGTTTCTCCATCAAAAGGCGGTTAATCGACCTTCTAAAGAATATTAGAATGTTTACGCTTAAAATTGAATTCATTCACATTTTGAATCCTCTAAAATTTATTGTAAAATGTAAAAATATTTGACAAACATATATAATCATTTTGTAGTTTGTTCTGTTCATTCCCTCCATTACAACGACTAGGCATTAACTACCATTTAAAGTAATAATATTTTATTATTATAGTGCAACGTAAGATTTCAAAGGAACTCGTTGTTGCGTATTGGGTTAGCAATCAAGAATATCATTCCCTTTAAATTAATAATAACATTTTATTCACAAATAGGGATAAATATAAAAATTTCATATTCTTTATTTACCTGGGGTGTTATATCCTTCCCCCCATTTTGGGAATTTCATCCTCGCTATTTTAAAATTGGGCTCAGAAACATCCTTGAAATTCCCACATCAGAACAAGAGTCGGTAAAAAAATCACTTTAAAATAAAGAAAGAGAAGTACAGAGGTCACCTGAGTTAACCCATACATGGATTCCATGTAGGAAAACATGGACATGGAGGAGAAATCATAGGGTCATGTTCTGATGGAGAGTGATAGAAAACATGTTTAGGAGAAAGTTAACCGTAAGAAAATCACAAACTTGTGATGGGTTAAACGGTATTGGATTCCCTAGTAGGAAAAGTTAACAGAAAACATTTTTGTTTTAAGTTACTCTTCATTGAGGAATTTATTTTTGAGCTTAACTAAAACATAATGAAACATACTTACTTTTCTTGTTGATTTTCATCTTTTACTAGATTTATTACACAAACTCATATTTTCTCCAAAAGACGAGTATTTAGGAAGACTTGTTCACATTAAGAGTACTATAATAAAAATCTAGAGAATCACCTAATCCACAAATGAGAACTATATACTTCCCATGACTATAGGCTTTTACCAAAACCAAAACCAAAATGGTTAGTACAAGATCAGATAGTCCAGAAAATGATAACCCTTTATAAAAATAAAATCTACTCTTAATCTAAAAAATTTGTCCAACAAAACCCAAAGTTCAACGAGGACCATTCAATAAACATTTTTTCCATAAAATTATACAATGTAAACCTAACTAAGATTGAAACTCATGTATTATAAGGATTAATCACATAGTCTTCCAAGTTAAATCGTAACATCTATCTCCTAACAACATCAGTTTCTCTTAAAGTCTCGTATTAAAAATTAATTTACCTAATCACATATCCTCCATGATAGGTTAATAAATTTCCATAGACAAACCAAAATAAACTTACCCTTAATTCATAAAATCATCTAACTAAAAATAATCAGTGAAACTAACCAGGGACTTCACATAGTCCAGTGGTAGGCAATAAATACCAGTTTCACTTTGGTTGTGGGTTCGATTCCCACAGCTTTGTCTGACGCGACGGGTTGTCACATGGTCTATGTGTTGTCCTTTTTCCAAAACTACATAATTCTTAAAACATTCCCCAAAACGAGATAAAATCTTCAAAAATGATCATAACATATTTTAACCTCAAGTTTATCTCGTGCCTTTCATTTTCCATCATATCATAGAGTAACCCATAATTACCTAAAAAGTAAGGATCATATAAACCATAATGGTTACCTTTATAATTATTACCTGAACTTCCACATAGAGTAGATCATCTCGTACATGATGCATTAGAGAACTCACCAAGGTTCAAGTGGTTGATCATGAATCCTTGATAGTTGGTTTAGCACAACCACGAGATTTCTCATTGAATCCCCCATTTCCTCCAGTCTCTTAATCAGAGAACCACCACAGTTTCCATCAAACCCATTGTCACTTTGGTGCCTGATTGATCCATCCATTTACTAAAAACAGAAATGGCAGTGTGTGTATATCAATAAAATCATCATGTACTAATGAGGAATATAAACACTAAGATGTACTTACTCATTCACTTTATCTAAAACATGGACTCTTTATGAAATCCTAACCATTATGGTAATGTCACTTATGCTTAGAGAATACCCTAACCTCTAAAGTTATCTAAACCGACCTCTAATACCAACTATAAGGCCCCGACCATAAACCTTACTTAATATTGAATTAAATGAATAATTCACATTGAGGATCTTTTTAGGTTTAGAGTTTTAGAGAATTAGGACATAACTATTAAATCTTAAAAGATTACAAAGTAGTCACTTATACTAAAACTCCATTAAATAAAAACTCTTAAAAAGAAACATGTCTAGTTCCATGTATTAGAGAGGATGACTTCCCTTGATCCCATCCTTGACCCTATTCCACATTAAGTCCTGTGAAAAACATTTCAAAAAAAAAACTTGGGGTGAACATAAAATGCTTATTAAGGGATACACAAATACTGAAAACAGTTATTTTTTCAAAGCAACAAGTAAACCATGTACACTTTATCAATGTAATACCTTTCACCTTTAAGAAGTAGTAAAAACTCTTAACTAAATAAAATATCATTACTTACCCTTTTGTAACCAAAATATTACCCTAAAACCCATATAAAGAACACATAACATATAAAGGTAACTTGGGACATAAATATACTTAAATGGATTAACTATATGGTCAACTTCCACACATACTTAATGGAATAGCCATTCGACCGACTTCCATACCCAATGCATTGGAGGTTATAACGTAACAACCTATCCTAGTATTCACGGCACCACCCGTCATATGGTTTATCATGTAACCACCCGTAAAATGTCCAAGTACCATAATTACAATTAAAATATTCAAAATATATATATTTCAATAACAACATTTCATTTGCAATCACAATAGGCAATTCCAAGATATTGAATCAATCAATCCATTTTCAAAAACCATTCAAAAGAGAATTTTCAATCAAAGTGTCCCATAACACTTTGAATATTTTAATGGAATTATGATTTTAAAACATTAATGTCCATATAAATAAATACTGAAACCCATTTAAAAAACAAGGACATTAAAGATAAATAATTAGAATAATAAATGTTTAAAACATTTAAGACGATAATTTTGTTAAAGAGTTTTTAACAAAATGAGAGACTCTTGAATACAAATAATTCACACTAACATTTAATAATAACTTTATAATATCATTAGAATAAAGGTATTCATGATATAATATGTCAAAGGACAGCATACACACCATATAAGAGTGAATTGGTGCATAACAACAATGAAGTCTCAATGGAAATGTAAATTGAGATGAAATCCATTATAATGTTGGTATCCTTAAATTAAGGATAAATCTATCACATAATTATGTGTGAGAAATATAAATACACCCAATATAAGTTGATAGTATGTTTGAAACATCATAGGTCATTCAAACATATTCATATGATGACATGTTCAAGAAGTACTGGTTGAACCCAAAGAAATCGAAATTCGGTTAAGACGTTCCCTTGTAAAAATTCAACAGCCTAACGTCGTCATTTCAAAATTTAGAAGATTATTCAATGAGAGATTGAATGGTATCTTATCACATTTACATAAAATTTACATCAATAAGGATATAGAAGAACATATCCCAACATAATAAGATGTAAAATAAAAGACATAACAAAAGAAGTCTTTTAAAATGAGGAGGGTGAAAGGTTCCCTTACCGACTTGGCTAACTTTCAAAACGTAAAACCCCTGAACGAAGGACTATAAAACATTGATGTAAATAATCATAAACTAAATTATATTACACAAATATTAGAATAATGTGTAGTACATACACCACTCAAAGGAACTGGTTGGAAATGTAGCATAAATCTCACATGAATAAAAGTGAGATGAAAATCCCTTACGAAAACTCGGCAGCCTAACGACACCACTTAATACTTCCAAAAATGGATTTATGAGATCAAATAGGGTCTCTCATAATATGAAAAAAAATTATAGTATGAAGAATATAAAAGAACATCCCAAACATAATAAGGATGATCTTATAAGAAATCACGTAAAAGAGATCACTTAAAAAGAACTATAGAGGTTGGATCCCTTACCTCAGGTCCGACTTGACTCGATCATTCTTTAACATCCTGAATAATAAACTTGAGTTAATTTAAAAATTATTAAGAACCATTTTAAAGTTCATTATTCATTTTATATCACTTATTTCCATGTTATAAACATTATGTAATCATTTAAGTTAATAATGTTAGTTTTGTCGATATTTGGTTCTTAAGTCGAAAGTGGACTTCTTACAGTTACATGTTTTTCGTGTGGTCAAAGGTTCACTATATACAGAATTATATTCATGATTTGGATATCATATATATCATATATATCCAGAATATACATGTATTTATAATATTACATAATCATTTAGAGATAAGAAATGAAATGCACCGTTCATGGAGACGGTAAGCCGTACGTACGCATTAACGCTACATTCATTTCTATGTCATATTAATGGAATTAAAACCAAATGAAAGGTATGTATATTTTAATTCCAAAATTATATTCATAATTTATATGTAACATAAATCATATATAATAACTTTAAATACATTTTTTATACATCCCACATATGGCATTAACGAATCAAATCACTTTGAGGGGGAGGTAGTCCGTACTTCCTAAAATGAAATTATCGTGTTTACCCACAATGGAAACCATAAAGTTACGCCAAAAAAGAAAAATACAGAAGCTTCAGTAAAACATAAACATATTATATATCACATTTAAATATATTGACATCTTAATGGCCACCTTTGAAAGTGATATATGAGTGTTGAACAATCATCGTTTCGTGAGGCAGAAATTCGCCATCCATAGAAACCGTATGTTCATTAACCATTAGATATAGGTGTGTGAAAGTGTAGCTCGAATTATTCTTATAAAAACATCCTAGTATATTGTAGATACTGTAGTTGTCACAAAAGAAAAGAATAAAAAGAGTTTAGGGGGTTGGAGAAGCAAATTAAAACAAAAGAACACAAGTAAAGACATTACATTAAAATCGGGTAACTCTTTTTGATTTGAGCTCAAAGGCTTCCTTGGGAAGACTTCTGCTCAATGTGAGGCTTCTAGGTGTAATATAGGGATGTGGAGAGACAAAATGGTCAGATCGTGGCCGAACCAAAGGCTTTAGAGGTGTGGTTAAGGTGATAGTGGTGGGGGCCTTTTATAAGCGGAGAGGAGGGGCACTCTTGGAAATTAAAGAAATGTTACTTTATTTTAAAATGAATTTCGTATTTAAAAGCTCCCACATTAAAATAATTCTAGGATAAGGTGATAAGGGTTCTAAATATACCCATACAATAGGTTTTTGACAAGTGTAGGTCTTATATTTTACATTATCTTTTCATTTTAATTAAATCATTAAATAATGAGGTAATCGCTGCATCATCATGATGTCATAAATAATTTAATTTATTTAATGTCTAAAAATTATATATAAACTACTATGATATAGGAAATCGTTTTAGATTTCCAATGACTATTTATAGTCAAAAATCTGACTTTCATACCCTTATTTAAAAATTGTTTTAGTAAAACAACTCATGTTTGTGTCATTTTTACTTTTACATTAAATAAAAATATATTAATGCCATTTTGCTTACAAAGTGGCTCCATGGGGTCCCCAAGTTGACCCATGGATTGTCTTGGTCGGACATGACACATCCAATAAGGTTAGGACATTTTTCAAGCTCATCTCATATTATTAAAACATTATTTTTACCTTAAACTACACTAATTACCTCTAATCGCGATTAAAAACTTAAAAGATACTATTCAACAAAAAATTATTTTAATCCCATTGAACCAAATTTTACTTCTTAATGACAAACATGTATATAGGATTTTTGAAATTCAATACATAGAGGTGGAAAAGATTCATTTAAACGAAAAATCAGTTTCTTTAACTACCACTTAGTGGTTTCACTATTCATCAAAAATTGAAGTTTTTCAGAAAAATATCAAAAATTTCCCCTAAGCTATATTTGATATTCTGAAATCAAAAATGATGTATATTTTACAAAATTCAAAAAATATAAGTTGCATTAATTAATTTAATAATTAATTCCCACTGTCAAAACAAATAGCGTGATTTTAAGAAACAATATCTATTAAAAGATTGACAATAGTTTAAGTCCAATTTCAAAGTGAAATTAATTCCACTGACCACTATTGGATTAAATGGTAAAAATATATTCTAATTTTACTTTAAAAACAATTCAAAAGATAATATAATCATATAAATAAATTAGATTAAAAAGAGGTTTAGAATTAAAAATACAACATTTTTCACTATTCATAAAAAAATGAACTTTATCGGAAAGATACCAAAAATTTACACAAAGTAGATTTTGATGTCTCGATTCTAAAGAATAATTTTATTTTGTCAAATATAACACATAAAATTTTCAAAAAGTGTATTTAAATGAGTTTCTCCATCAAAAGGCGGTTAATCGACCTTCTAAAGAATATTAGAATGTTTACGCTTAAAATTGAATTCATTCACATTTTTTATCCTCTAACATTTATTGTAAAAATTAAAAATATTTTACAAAAATATATAATCATTTTTTAGTTAGTTTTGTTCATTCCCTCCATTACAACGGCTAGACGTTAACTACCATTTAAAATAATTTTATTTTATTATTATAGTGCAACGTAAGATTTCAAAGAAACTCGTTGTTGCGTATTGGGTAAGCCATCAAGCATAGCGTTCCCTTTAAATTAATATTAACATTTTATTCAAAAATTGGGATAAATATAAAAATGTCATATTCTTTATTTACCTGGGGTGTTACAAAATAAATATTCTAAGGATTTGTGAATGTTACTCTTTATCAAGATCGAAATTTTAAATGTTTTAAATATTTATATTTTTTAAATATATTTAATTAATGTACATGATTTCAAAATGATTTTAAAGATTTCATTATATGGACATGAATGTTCTGAAATAAAAATTCATCTCAAAAGTTTCAAAGTGGTATGGGACACATTTATTCAAAAATATCTTTTAAATTACTTCCTTTATAAAATTTTTGACTTTTAAATGTTTTTACAAATAGGATATTTCTCTCAAGAATTTTAATAATCATTTTAAACTACGTCAGGATTCTTTATGGGATATTATTTTTGATTGAGGTTGATTTATTATAATAAAATCTTCCATTTTGTGTTGAATGAGTTAGGATATGTTTAACTATGGATGTTTTATTTTTATACCATTCATGGTTTATGGTTAATGTACTTACATTTCATATTATATTTTTAATATGAATGATTATGTTATGTATCCACTTTTTCATAAGAGGAATAGAGTGGACATGGTATGTGACGGGTGGAGCCCGATATAGCTCCTTGATGCATCGTTAGGTCTCATGAGTGAAACTAGTGTCTAGGAACAAGGCCTTGGAGAAAATTATATTGCTAGTATTGGCACAGGGCCTGGACTATGCGGTAATGATGTCCGACGTTAGGTATTCCCTCATTATGAAATTAGTTACTGAATGTGATTATTCGACTAGTATAATATCCATGTTCTTGTTTATAATGTAATGTTTGACTTATTTTTTCCATATTATGATCAAGTTTACGTTTGAAAAGTCTGTTGTTTTTATACCACATCTTGCATTAAATGTTTATATCTTCCGCTAAATTATTTACCCTTACTGGGCATCTTAGATCACCCCTTAATTATGTTTTATTTTCCCAGGATTCCAAGAAGTGTATTATGATTGATATGTAGGGTTCCTCTAAAGGTAATAATGGAGTTCTCAAAGAACTATCTATGATGTGTTTTATGTTAGAAATTATAATGTAAAATTAATGTATTTAATCTATTTTCCAATACTGCTAAACTGATCGGTCCATCGGGACATGATTCCATGTAATCATTCCAATGTATTAAAATAATTCACTTACTCTGGGTAATTAAGGTATGGGAATTACAGTTGGTATCAGAGAAGTTTAGCAATAACCTAGGAAAGTAGATTTAGATAAACTCTGATTAGTTCACATTACCCTAAGATAGACATTGAGAATTATTATAGAAGAACTTCCAAGAATTTTGGTAATGTAGTGATTTTGTTATTTTTCGATGCAAATACATTCCTGTCTAGATACGAGAAGGTAGATGAGGCTCTGGCACAGATGTACCTAAGGGTAAAAACCGAAAACACCGCTTTGATCTAGACTCAAACAGTAACTAGTGCAAGACAATGGGACATGTTGTACTGATGGTTACGACACTCTTGGGGGGATATTCTTAGGATAATTCTCATTTTCATTACAAATAATTATGACGGATTTATGAATATATACCTCCTCAAAGAAAATATTTTTATGGATTACAGCCATAAACTGTTCAATTTACGTTAGGTATTTTACATGTTTCGAATTATTCACTGAAATTCATAAATCGACCTAGTGTATGTCATTGTATATAAATGGAACCTAGTAGAAGGAATGTGAAATCCATCAATACGTATGATCCAAAGAGTAAGAAGGATTATATCTTTTGCGGTATTAAGCCAACATTTAGATGGAAAATAGTATCCCATGTATTCTCAACATATGAATAAATAATATCATGTGTTAATAAGAAATGTAAATAATTCCTTGAGTCGTATAACATTGATGGGAAGTAAGAGAAGAAAAGGATGGAAGAGAGAAATATGGATAAATGGAAGAGGGAAAAGAAGGATTTTCCCATATGTGAAAACTGTGGAAAAAATCACCTTGGTAAATGCTTGAATGGAATGGGATTTTGTTATATGTTTAGAGAAAAAGGACACCAAGTACATGATTGCATGGGTAAGAAAAAAAGTTTCAATTGTATAATGATTCATTTGAACGGAGTTGGGAAACTATGTGAATCAATGTCTAAATCATCAGAGTATACCCCAAATGCTGTTATTGGATAAGAATCATGTTATGATACTATCAAAGATGAAGAGGAATTATTAAGATTTTTTATGATGTTATTAAAGTATTGTGTCATTTGAGTGTTATATCAACGATGTACTGGTTATATGAATTATGGAAATAAATAAGGATTGTACTATGGTACTATTTCAATAGGATTTTGAGATTATATGGTCCTGATACTATTGTAGTAATTTTGGAATAAGAGATGGTTGCTTTGGATAAATTAAATTGGATGTTTTTGACTATCTTGGAACTGATTAATGGTTTTTTTATTATATGATTGTTGGAATATTATAATTTTTTGGATATAAAGAATATATCTAGTATTATATAATGGATAAGGGTGCATGAATGTAATCAATAAGGTTTTATGGTAATTCAGGATATTACCATGTTTTAAAATATTACATGATGAAGGTGTTCACATGTTATTACATGGAAAAAGGGATCTTCATTATGTTTAACATCCTTATTAACTATTGACTGCGAGTTTGGATAAATGTATATTGGATAAGTCTAACGGTTGGAATGGATTATGTTTGAAAGGTTATTTTTGGATTTTTATAAATGTACATCACAGAGACCATGTGACAACCCGTCGCGTCGGACAAAGCTGTGGTAACCGAACCCACACCATTGTGCGATTGGGATTTATCACCTACCACTAGCCTACCGGAAGTCCCTGGTTAATACAAAATATTTTTATTCAATTAAATGGTATGTGTTACTATTTATAACCTTATACGATTTGGATAAATATAATATTTTTTTGGGTTCTATTATCTTTTGAAATGAAAGATGAGTTGTGGTAGAAATTAGTGGAAAGATGAAACTCTACTTGTCAAGTATATATATATATATATATTTCTTTTATTATAAAAATAAATTAATTCTTAATCTTTAGGGAAGGGATATTAAAACAAAAAAATGTGTTATCATAATACCTTATATTTTGATGAACTGATGATATTTTAAATCATCATAGATCGATGGCTTGAGGCCCTCAATTTTACACTTTTTTGTAATTGATGAACTCAATCACTCCCTATAAATAATTATGTTTTCCCTCTAATTAAATGTCTATAATTTCCACCAATGATCTCCTATTCAAAACCCTAATTTGGTGGTTACATTCTCATTTCCCTTCCCCTCTTATTAAAACTAAATTTTATTAACCTTTTTTCCAATGTGAGTTTTCCACAACGGTATTTTCTATTTTCAACCATTTATTTTTGAAGAACAATTTTACATTTTTAGGATAAAAATTATCGAAGTAGGGAAGAATGTAATACCCCAAAACTTTATAGTATGTTATTTTCTTCAAAATAATTCAATAACTTTCACTACACGCAACACCGAGTTCAAGCGCACCACGACTTACCAAACATGCCGTTCAAAAACGGTTATGAATAGTGTTAACTAAATTTTGAACTTTATATAATCCTTATAATTTTAGAATCCATATTATGAGTTTCTTAAACATAATGTACGAACAAATTCATTTTTTTCTGATAAAAGAAGTATTTTAAAAAAAATACCACCTTTTAATGGAGAACACTTTTGAAATCTAATATTTGAATCATTTATTTAAATAATTAATATGACATGATAATGTCTCTGTAAAATTAATATACCATCAAATTCCACACCTTTAAATAAATGATATTGCCGCTCGTGCATACGTACGGATTACCGTCTCCATGACACGATGATATTCATTTCCACGTTCACTATTCATCGATGATTATAAAAAAATATATTAATAATTAGTATGTAATATATGAAATAATGATGCTACTAGAGATATATATACCAGTGTGTGTGTGTGTGTGTTCGTACATATATCTTATTCACTTAGTTCCGTTCAATTGGATATGATAACGAAAACAACGTTTATGAATACGTACGGACTACCATCTCCATAAACGGTGTTTTTCATTTCATATTTTGGTATATTATACATATTTATATTCTAAATATATATGATATATAAATCATGTTTTATATTCAGGATATATTTAAATCATGATCTAAGTGATACAATCAAGAAAAAGATGTTAAAACACGTATGATAAAGAAAGGGATTATTACACGAAATGTTAATTAAACATGGAAATTATTATTAAATGGGTAGTATAAAGTCATAAATGAATAATTTATGATATCATAAATATTAATATGGTTCTTGTATAATTTAATAACATACTACGATCTTCATACAGGATGTTAAACGTACCCTCGACTAAAGGAAAGTTCAAGGTAAGGGTTCATTCCTCAATCTCAATATTATCTGATATTGTTTATGTGTAAGTATTTAGTGGGAAATTATTATCATCCGTGTAAATTTTTCCTAATTTTTTTTTCAAAATGAATATTTTAAGGATTTGTGAAATGTACTCTTTATCAATATCGTAATTTTAAGTTTTTAATGATTTATCTTTCTAAATCTTTGTAATTAATGTCCATGTTTTCAAAATGATTTTAAGGATTTATTAATAAGGAAATGAATGTTTTGAAATGATAATTAATCTCAAAATTTTAAAAGTGTTATGGGACAATTTGATTCAAAAATAGCTTTTAAATTACTTCCTTTATAAATGTGTTACCTTTAAATGATATTACCTAAAGGATATTTCTCTCAAAAAGTTTTACTCATCATTTTCAACAATGTCAGCATCCTTTACTGGATATTATTTTTGATTGAGGTTGATTTATTATAATACAATATTCCATATTTTATTGAACGAGTTATGATATGTTTAACTGTGGATGTTCTATTTTTATACCTTTCATGTTTTGTGGTTAATGTATTGACATTTTGTATTCTAGTTTTATTACAAATGTTAATGTTAAGTTTAATCATTTTCATATGAGGAATGTAGTGGACTTAGTAAGTGATGGGTGGAGCCCGCTATAGCTCCTTGAAGCATCAGTAGGTCTAATGAGACAAACTAGTGTCTTGGAATAAGGCCTTGAGAAAACATTTATCGGTAGTCTTGGCAAAAGGCCTTGACTATGTGGTAATGATGTCCGACGTTAGGCATTCCCTCATTATGAAATTAGTCGTTACATGTGATTATTCGACTAGTAGAATATCCATGTGCATGATTATATGGTAATGTTTGATTTATTTTTACCATATAATGGTCATGTATATGTTTTACAAGACTGTATTTTTATCACACATCTTGACTTAAATGATTATATCTTTCGCTAAATTATTTTCCCTTATTGGGCATCTGAGCTCACCCCTTTATTATGTTTTATTTTCCCAGGAATCCAAGAAGTGTATTATGATTGATATGTAGGGTTAAGATAATGAGAATAATGGAATTATCAAAGAAATATCTATGATGTGTTTTATGATTGAAATTATAATGTAAATTTAATGTATGTAATCAATTTTCCCAGACTGCTAAACTGATCGGTCCTTCAGGACTTGATTCCTTGTAATCATTACAATGTATTATAAAAATGCATTGTATCTAGGTAACTTGGGTTGGGGCATTACAATATTCCCATGATATTGTTCTGTACAAAGTTTGTACACTTTGAATTTATAGTGATTATATTTAAACTTATGAATTATCCTATTATCATCATGGATCTAATTAATAGATTATTTTGAAACTACCATGATCAATTTTTGGTTTTCCATATCATTTTTATACAAATATATTCAATGAGTAAGGAAGATCATTGAGATCATTTGAGAACTGTTTTGAATGTGATTCCTTAAACCCGCACTCCTATATTTGATTACATAAACACATACATTATATACATTCTTTTGTACCAGTTTTAAACTATTGGATATAACAAACTTCAAATATAAAATAGAGAAAATTATTTATTCTGTTAAATAAAAAATATATTTTTAGGTATAAATCATTAGAGGATTTATATATAATAATTGAATGATTAATCGAATTTTTTTGTGTATCGGCAAGAAACATTTCTTATTCTGTATGAAAATACATAATTCATATTGTGTTTTGACATCTCCCAAAAATTCATTCACATGTTTTTACCATCCATGCATGTCACATCTTATATATTTCTTCATAAATAAGGTATATTTAATCATAAGTATGGGTGTGCGAAAATTCATAGTAAAGAAAATGTATAACTGACGTAATCATGGAATAAAAATGTCATAATCATTATTTTGGGAATTAGTAAGCAATAAAAATCCATAATACACATGAAACTGATATCAGGTCATAACCATTACAATAAAATAAATCATGGATATCAAAAATATTAGTCCCGTACTAATAGAATGCATAAATCAAGATATAGAAATCAAAATTTCAAGGTTTTTTTCAAAGATACTGTCCTTATAGTAGACATCATAGATAATACATCACACTATCAGAGACATCTGAGAAGACATTATCTTGTCATGGGAAGAGGCATACACTAGAACCCAGTCTTTTTGTCTCATGAGACCTGTCAATGCATGGAGGGGATATATAATTTTATGGTATACACATCACCTGATTATGAATTCATTGACCATATTAGTTATAAATTCTATTCATTCCATTCTCCTTGGAATCTCTTACTCAAAAAACATGATTATATATATATAATGAGAACTATGGAAAACAAACTTATAATCAACCTATTCTAGAATTCAATAATCATCATGAACACCAAAACTTTATAAAATGTAAATAAATGTGATAAAATGATTATATACCCCTCAGATAATATGATGTATTGTTAAACATTACATAATTTATATTACACTAATCATTCATATTGGAAAAAATATATACAAAAATCCAAAAATATTAATAATGTCAATAAAAGGGATAAAATTATAATAAACCATTTGAATGAAGAAGGTGGATAGTTAAAAAATATAAATTTAACTTGTGGGTAATCATTCCAATTTAAATAAAAATATATCAAATTCCAATACTTTTCCAAAATTTAATTTGACATCTTTATTTCAAGGTAAATAATTTCCAATTTGAATTATATTAAATTTTATTTTCATATTATATATATGATTATGTTAATGAACATGTAGATACATGAATATTTTATCATAATCCATCCATTGGAAGGAGGTGGATAATTTCAAAAGAACAGCTATCCCATGATTAGAAAAGAAACCAACAAGGTTGTTGAATTATATGAAATTCATCTTCCCAAAATAATGCATGAACTATGACAGACAATAAGTGATCATTGTAACATCGGGACCCTCACCAATTGACTTGGGAGTATGTACAGGGTGTTACTTGCCTTGGGTGATATCCCAAAGACACCAAAGGAAGTAAATAAATTCAAAGGGACTCATTATCATTTTGTGGAAAATATAAAATTTTAAGATGAAAAACCATACCATAAGAAAAAAAACTAAAAAAATTACTATATGAAGGATGAGTGGAAAAAATAAAATCATATAAAGAAATAAAACAATAGAAATTATTAGAGAAAGTGTATAAAGATTATGTCAAAACCCAATGAATAAAAATGGAGAAAAACCCCAAAGACACCAACCATCAACTCAAAATATACATGATTCACCAATTCTACATGCCCAACCAATGGTATCATGATGAATTACTAATGAAGTGGGATTCATTTCCTTTACATGTGTGTTGATATATAACACATGTAAACATACCATTCTTCCCAAAAATGGGTTGACTATATAACTATGTATGATTAATCCAATGACACCCCAACTCATACTTTTAGGATAGAACCTGTTATCACACTTATACAGTCAGTGATAAATAATTTAAAGAATTTTATATCAAATCCAATATAGTTTTTCAATCCAAAACAATTTTCCATTGAATGAACCAAACATGTAAATATTTCACATTTCCATATACAATACCCAATTAATTATTCCACCTATCCACCCACCAACAAATGGTTTCCATGCTGATAGTTCCATCATCATGAACAATATCTTATATATTTACCAATTCATCAAAAGGTAACCACTACAAGAGTCCCCAATGGCACACACCACATTTATATGGTTACATATAATGAAAATGAACTCAGACTGACAATGTATGACAAAACCCATTCTAATCCAATCATGAGAAGACATTTAATTAAAAAAATTATTTTATTGAAAATAATTATATATGTATTTTCCAAGTGGAAAACACAAACAATTATTTCAAATCACCATTTTAAAAGTAACATAACAAGGTTTCCCAAAAGAAACATCATATTTCCAAAATATATAATAAAATATCACCAAAAAGGATTCCAACAAATAAAAAATCGATTTAAAAAATTTTCACAATATTTAAACAATTTTAAACCATGACATGATGTTCTACACAATTGGAGTTGACAGAGAACCCTATAAACTCTCAATCATTTTCAAAAACCATGAATATAATAAGAACATCAAAAACCCTAATTATATAATATATATCTGACCTCAGATCATGATCCTATTAATCCAAAAATGATATTTCATTTTGATTAACATCAAAAAATATATATATATCCCCAAAATATTGGATACATGATTCAAAGAGAGGAAATAATGGGAAATTCAAAATGATGAAGAAGAATAACCACTTACTAGGGAATATAGATCGTCAATGGATTGGAAATGCCTAATGATTACTTCTACGGTGACGGGAATCACCTCACAATCCATGGGAGGAAATGTAATTTAGGATTGAGAGAGATTAGGAAATATAAAAGGGGTTCTAGTGCATAAACTGGGTTAGATAAAATAATATCAAATTTGAAATTATATGATGCATTATTAGGCTACACAGTGTGGATAAAATTGTATAACTATGTGGTTTCCACGACCTCATGAAACCACCACATCTAGTATACTCGCACAATTTGAAAAAATGTCTACAAACTGTGCAAGAGATATTATCTTAATGATTGTATGATATCACCGTTTCCCCTATGAATTCATCTACTTTTTTCTATATCGTGCACCCACTATGCACTAATAGAGAGTTATCAGTTTTGGTTCGAACTATTTCTTGGAGTTTTTTAAATTGTTTATACAAACCTATCTCAATCCATAAAACAATAAAAAGATTATATTTTTTTGAATCACTTCAGAACCTACCATGACTTAACCCAATCACTTTATAAATACAAAAACACAAATTAAGGCTCATGTACTTGAAAATGGGGATTCTAAACACTCTCCATCATTATACATTCCATCCATAGTATGTATAAAATCATACTTGTGCTGAAAGACATTTAGACATTTCACTGACATTTCTTTTCATGCTCCCACATTTCCTCTGAAATCTGAATATATTTATATCAAATCCACACTACACCAATTATTTTCCAATGCATGTAATTCTCTTTCCTTTCGATAATCCATACCATCACATGAACCAATCAAGTATATGAATCTCTATCCGCATAAACCCATAAAATCAAATAGTAGGGATGAGGTTGACCACGATTCAATTGAAAAACATGAAACATATTTTGATCTAAAGATCACCTAACTGGAAAAGCCAACAGATATTACAATTCTTAAACTCTTTCAAATTTCTCAAGTGGAACTATTTATTGAGGAGATATCTATCCCGACATCCAAAAATTATTTTCCCCAAGCCATGGATAGATTATAAATAACACATGATCAATAACATAAAATGAAAATGATCATTGAAATTGATATGAATAATATTTCTACAAATCAGATAGGTCACATTTTTCTTTCTAATAATCGGAATTATCATTATTATCTTTTGAACAAGCCCTGGTCCAATTAGGTAAGTGTCACCTATTTCCACCAATCAATGTGTATAATGACATGGACACATATACAATGATTCAAAAAGATTCACAAGAATTGAGGCTAGATAACAGTTGATTTAAGAGAACACAAATAATGATATGTTCTCCTCACAGGAGCCACACAAATCCATTACACAAGCTATAATAAAATCCAGAACAACTTTGGATCATCCTCTCATATTTACCAAATAATAACCCAATAATAATGTACATGGACATTACATATTTTTTGGAAAACATAATAAATTACACTAATATATTTCAAAAAAATTAATAGTCTCGTGCCTTTAGAAACATGGAAACATAATAAATGGTATATAAGGGAGATACATTATCTTACACTAGGTTTCTCTTGACTAGAACCCATCTTATACACATCAAACAAAATAAATATCTTCATATCTCAGAGAAGGAAACCTGAAAATAGATGATCTTAGATTATCTATAAGGGTTAAAAATTTATATAAGTCTGTATAAATATGATCATATGTTTATAAGAACATGATCTTAACATTAGAAGACCATAACCTACATATGAAATATCATATATGTAAATCATTGAATAAAGAATTGTATTTTATAAGAAATTAATCATAAATGAATCAAGATAATGATCTATTAAAGAATAACATAAGAATAAGACATTGAATTTACAAATACACATAAACATGTTATATCATTTCATATAAGTCAATACACAATTCTAGAACATATAAGAACACTTCATGGGGACTACACCTACTTCGCAGGAAGCCCAACCATCCCCAGTATCAGTCCTTTCCTTATAATGGATCGGGTTTCCCCATTTTCATATTTTGGATTGGGTTTCCCTATCTTCCCATAGAGGATATGGTTTCCCCACAGTCCTTCTTCATGGAGACTATTCATACTGGAAATTACACACTCTCATCACTAGTCACAGTCCTTTCGCTGTAAGGGATTGGATTTACCCATCATCACATAGTGGATCATGCCCATCAACATGATTACAAAAATTATCTCGTTAGATAAAAATATTTATCCAATGAGTTGGAAGGAAATATAGGCCCCACTCATCACATAATAAAACCATTAATATATGTTCTATAAGATAATAAACCTATCACCATATCATTACCATTAAAACGAGACGGGTTTCATAAACATTATATCATAACCCAGAAATGAAATGGGTATCATAAAAATATCCTCACGTCCTAAAATATACAAAAGAGATAGGTTTCATAATAATTTCTAAAAATCATATCCAAATAAAAGAAGAATGTTTCAAAAGTTTAAAAATAGTGGAATATAAATAGGTGTAATAAATATCATGCTATTAAAACATAAACCATTAACGAAAGAATATGAATGTTATTCCTCGATCATTTCCCCATGAAGGAATGAGTGATATCGTCTGTTGTCATATTAAATAGAAAATAGTTTTGAAATACATATTAGAATCATTTCATTATGAAAATATCCAATATTCTTTGAAAATTTATTTTTTTAATAGAAATCAATTCGAAACACCATTTCATTGAAAAGAAACATGATATCTTGTTAAGAATGCTTGAAAACATTTTGAAACCCATTTAATTGAAAAAAATTGTCAAAACATATAAAGGAAGCATGAAAATAATAAAACTTTTTTAAATTCATTTTTCCATGAAGATGAACCTAAATGAACATATTTAAAAACATTTCAGAAAACATGGTTCTTGAGGTTAATGCAATGTTTTTCAAAGAAGGAAAATTGATACAAAACTAATTTACTGATTTGGTAACTCTTGAAGCATAAAACCAGTGAAAGAGATATCATAAAATGGAGATGTAAAAACCTATAAAGTAAATGATAAAAATAATAGAATACATTAATTTTATGTATAATACACACACAAATGTTATGAGTGGTTAATGATACGTAAATATCACAGAAATGATTGTGAGAATAGAAATCCCCTTAATATATGTCCAGAATCACTTTGTACTCATTCAAACCATGTACATAATAAATAATTGTTTATTATGAATCTTTCACTGGGCCATATTATTAAATCATATGCTATATATGTTCTTATTATGACATTAAAATACCTGCTTATTAACAATTCTATGTTAAGGTTTTGTTTCTAGTAATATCTACATTATTTTCCTCATGTGTATTAATTTATTAAGTTTTTGGTCATCAAAATTGTATCATGATTTATAGAGAGTAAAAAATGATAAATATTTCATTTATATTGAGTAAATATGTATTTATAATAATCTATCAATGATATAAATAGGAAATGGAAGACACCGTTCATGGAGACGTTAGGCAATACGTACACATGAAAAGTGTTTTTGTTCAATTAGTGTATTGAAAGAAATAATGTAAGTAACATATATGTATATATATATAATTATTCTAGTAGAATTATTATTTCATATAAATCACATAATTTTACTGCACCCAACCATAATACAATCATTATGCAGTGTAAAATAATCACATCATTTTGAGGAGGTTGTAGTCCACACTTTCCCAAATAAAATTATCACAGTTACAAAAAATGAAAATCATAATGTTTTTTATTATATAAAATTTAGAAAATCTCAAATAGATTATAAATATCACATATACCATATATAAATATTGTCTGTATCATAATTACCAACCATGATAGGTGGTACATAAAATACTAATAACATCATTTCATGAGGCGGTAGTTCCCCATACACAAGAACTGTAAGTTCTTTACCCATTAGACATGAATGTGTGTATGTGTAGTTAGAACCCTTATAAAAACACATATCAATACATTTATTTTACTATGTCAATTTATTATGCATGAAATAAAAAACATGAGGTATCGGAGAAAGATATTATATGAAACGAGCTTGAGGAAGCATGTTACATATTCTTTGGGTATTTTTGTTTGGTTTGCTCTGAAGATATTTTTGGTTGGATATTTGTACAATGTGTGGAATCAAGGAGGAAGTAAAGGATGTTTTGAAGTAAATTGGGGTGATATTGGATCAATTTATGTTTCATTGGAGGTGTGAATATTGGGGAGAAGAGGTGGCCTTTTCTAAGGGAGGGAGGTGATACACATGGAATTTTTGAAAACATGTTATGTGTACAAATTATTTTACCTAAAAAAAGATCAAAAATAAAACCATACTGAATAATTTAGAGTGCATGAATTAAATATGACCAAAAAAATTGGTGTTAAAAATTTTTATAGGTCATTTTGGCCCTTATGTTTATGTTTTAGTAACTTGTTATGCATCATTTTACCATAATTACTATAATTAATTATAATCACTTTGACTAATCTTATTTTTTAGAATATTTTCTACAAGATCCACAATTTGAAATGGTTATTCCTTGTAGGAAAGACCCTTGTCCAACGATGTGACCTCTATGGTTATTTCAGGTGAAAGATCTGGTATGTACTTCCCCAGGTGATATATATGGAACTTATCGTGTACTTGATATTTATTTAGAGGTTGTTCCGTGAAATATAATTTTTTTCTAATAGGCTCTAGAATCTCAAAGGGGAAGATATACATAGGGATTGGATAACCATTATTCCTAAACCACATAACCTTCCTCCATTAAAAATTCAAATAATCAACTTCTCACCAAATTCAAATTATTGTTCATACTAATTGTTATCAATATAATTTTTTTGTTGACTTTGTGTTGGCAGGATATGTTGCTTAATGGCTATAATATTCTTTCATTTCATCAGCTATCTCAGGTCCCAATAGAATTAATTATCCAACATCATCCTAGAATGTTGTGGATCTATACTTATTCCCATAAATGGATTCAAAAGAATATTAATGAATTATATTTTGAAAATTATTAATTTAAGAAAACTCAAAAAAAGTATGGTGTTGATACCAACCAGCTTTGAAATCCAACGAACAAATTTTCAACATATCCTTGAGGATTTTAATTTTCATTAAGTCTACCCATCAATATGATAATGATAATAAGTGATGAAACACAATTATTTATTGACATTTTTTTGAAGGCTCCCAAAAACATTGAGGTAAACCTCCGATCCTGATCAGATACAATTGAATGTCTTACTTCATACAACCTTATGACTTCATTAATATATATCATGGGAATCTGATCTAGAGGGATGTATTCTTTGATTGAGATGAAATTTGATGAATTAGTAATGTGATAGACTACCAACCATATAGAATTAAAACCATTATAGTTCGTGGGGATTCTGATGACAAAATACATAGTAATATTCCACCATTCAAATTTTGGTATGTGTAATGGATTCAACCACTAGTAAAAAAAACATTTTTTACGTCGGTTATTTATAACCGACATGAAAATCCATATAATTGATTTATAACATCGGTTATAATATAACAGACATTAAAAATTCATTATGTTGATTTAACACGTCAGTTATTTTATAACCAACGTGAAAAATCAAATATATCACTTTCTCACGTTTGTTATTTTATAACCAATGTGATATAGCCAATTTTTTATGCCGGTTATTTAATAACTGACATAATAATTGATTTTATAACTTCAGTTTTAAAACAACTGACGTGAAAGTTAAAATTTTGAATCGTGCCAATAATGAGATCAATTTTTTTCAATACGGCATTGAAATTTTCAATTGTCGACTTATATTTCATACACTTAGAATTTATTATTAAGCAATTTGAGCTGAATTTTCACGTCGGTTATTATATAACCGATGTGGAAAATAAATATTTATGACCTTTTCACGTCGGTTATATAGGAACTGACGTGAAAAATACATTTGTATGACTTTTTCACATCGGTTATTAAATAACTGACGTGAAAAATTGATAAAAACATGTATTTAATTTCCTATTCTTCTATTTGACATGTCCCAGAGCTCAAATGGTGTTACGGATCAAAAGTTATAGCCATTGATAATTGATCACCTCTAAACGACGTCTTAAAAAATGTAAACTTCTGATGGCCATAACTTCTGATCCGTAAATCCGTTTGAGCTCTGCGAAATATCAAAACAAAGATTGGAATATTATCTAAATGTTTTTAAACATTTTTCACATTGGTTATTTAGTAACCGACGTGGAAAATGACATTTAACGTCAGTTATTTAATAACCGATTTGAAAAATCGAATGAAAGTTGATTTTTCACGTCGGTTATTTAATAACCAATGTGGAAAATGTTTACAATCATGTAGATAATTTTCCAATAATCGTTTTGACTGGTTGTGGAGCTCAAACGGAGTTACGGATCATAAGTGATGGTCATCGGAAGTTGACATTCTTTAAGACTTCGTTTAGAGGTGATCAAATTTCAATGGATATAACTCATTATCCGTACCTCTATTTGAGCTCTAGGACCGGTGAACTAAGAGATTCAGAAATTAACTGCATTTTTGTAATAGATTTTCGATGTTGGTTCTTATATAACTAACGTGAAATAGTCATAATAATTTACGTTTCACATCAGTTATATAATAACCGACTAGAAAAATCAGTGAAAATCACTTGAAAATAAATTCGAAATATACGAAATATTAGGTGGTAATTGAAACATTCAATGCCGCATTTTAGAAAAATTGATCTCATTATTGTCGCGATTCTAAATTTTAACTTTCATGTATGTTTTTTTATTACTGATGTGAATGATATGTTTTTTATCCTGCCAACATGGAATTTCAATTTTTTACAGCGTGAAATCGAAATTTTTGATTGTCGCCTAAAACATTTAATACAACATTTTCTTTTACCACATCATTTAAATGTTTGCATTATTCAAAAATGGTTAACATTTTTTACAATCATTTCTTCCAACCATCACTATCCAACCGAGTCGAGTCATATTATATTCATTATATATCCATTATTTCTTCTTTTTGCGATCTTATTAAGGTATTTGTTATTATTTTTTCCATGATTTATGTTTTTTATGATTATTTCTCTTAATTATTATAATATTTAATGATTTATATTGTATTATAATGAATAATAATTTCCGTATCATTGTAAAACTACACTTCACCATTTGGATTCAATTTTTTTATGACGAAGTTCTTCTCTTCACGATCTCATCAAGGCATTTGTTATTATTTTCCCATGATTTATGTTTTTTATGATTAGTTTTCTTAATTATTATAAACTTTAATGATTATTATTTTATTATAATGAATAAAAATGTTTCTTATCAGGGTAAAACTACAAATCCTCCTTCGGAATCAATAAATCATTTTAAGACGAAGATTTCGTTGGGTCATTCGATGTTTCCTCATAAAAAAATATGAATCTTCCTATATTCATAACATTCGAACCGTAACTCTGTTTTAGCTCTACGACCTATCAAATCAAATCTTGTGAAATTATCTACAATATTGTCAACATTTTTCACGTGGGTTTTTAAATAACCAATGTAAAAATTCCTTTTAACGATGGTTGTTTAAGAACCAATGTGAAAAAAAGAGTTCAGTCATCATTTTCTTAAAACGAATGGTCTTTCACGTTAGTTATTAAATAAACGACATCAAAAATATTTTTTTGATGATTTTCACATCGGTTATTTAAAAACGGCATGAAATATAGGGTTTTAACTTCTTTTTTTGAAAAATAGACGGTCTTTCACGTCGGTTTTTAAATAAATGACGTGAAAAATAATGAAAAAAAAATTATAACTTCTGTTAATTAATAACCGACGTTAAAAATAATATTTTTAACGTATCTCACAAACATGTCGGTTCAAAACCGACGTGAAAAAGAAAAAATAATCGACGTAAAAAACTGTTTTTTTACTAGTGAACATACCCATATAGTTCATTATTTCTATCTTAACTTACTGGCATACCAATCATCGAGATATAATATTTGTGATATACCTCTTCATTCCCTCCCACAAGATTTATTCTTTCATGTATGTATACATCTTCGTATTTCTAGAGTAAATAGAGAATGAATAACTATGATTTTCCTCCAATGGATCATTCTTCAAATACGGTATGAAAGGAACAAATACATGGTTCTGAAACCTTATATTTTCATCTTGATCAAGGTTAAACACAGGAAAATCTATATCATTCTATTTCCGCTCAATGTCCATCTTCTAGGCCTCTTTAATTTTCAGTTGTATAGAGGGTTGATCAGTTAATAGAGCAAGATATGGTTTCCCACTTCCTCAATGATTTCTAGATCTATCCACTATAAATCAAGAAATATTGCATCTTTTTAAATCCTCATAATTGATATGATATTATGATCCTTTGAATCATGGCATTGATCACATTTTTCATTTTCCTATGGTGGTAATATATTGAGTAATAATAATATTTTATTAGCTATAACCATTTTCTATGACACATGTTCACCACATTCTATGTGAATTCATAATTCAGAATTTTATGATAGTTATATATATACCACATTTCTCCATAGCACTAATTCATCCATATCTTTGAAAAAAAAATTATAGCTGATAAATCAAAATCATGAGGTGGGAAATTTTGCTCAAAAATATTCAACAGTCACGAGGTGTAAGAGATAATCATGTTGTTCTCCTTAAGAACGCATCCATGCCCCATCATAGATGCATAAAAATATAATACAAAACATTATTCACTGTAGCACAATGTATGCGAAGGTGAAACAACTATCCTTCTCTTAAGTTCCTTGAAATATTCCTCAAATTCATCTATCCATTGGAATATTGAAACATTCCATGTTTACTTTGATTGACGCTAAGATAACATTAAAAAATTCTCCCCCAATCACATTTTGTATCCAGTTCATCCAATGAAACTAAAGATCTTATTTAACTTTTTTTCCTTGTCCAAATATCAATAGACTATGTCCTTGATTTATCTAATATTATACCACCTCATGAAATAATGTGAACAAAAAAGTAAAAAATTTTCTTACAAAAATAACATTTTGTAAATTTTTCATAATGATTGTCTTTTTATAGGGCCCATCATAATGTTCTCAAGTGGTCGTGATATTGTTCCATTCTCATTCAATATATTTGAATATTATCTATAAATTCTATGATAAATTGGTTAGGGAAATATACAAAGAATCTAGTCATCAAATCCATTACTATCGAAGGGGAAATAGTAACAACAAAAGGAATCTCATCATATTTTTGGTGACCATACCTTGTATAGAATGTTTTATAGGGTATATCCACTTTCATTAGAATTGGAACCAACATATGTGAATAAGAAACTATTCAAAAAGATCACACCAACACCTAATGAGCTACATTGTAAAGCTCCTTCGTGAAACTCGTTCACAGATCCCATCAGCACGGTGGCTGGTGCAAAGCTGAGGGCCCCATATGTGGTCACCACAGAGTTAAAATGCGGAGACTCCACGTTTACGATGAAATTGATGAATATCGTCTCAATGTGGAGGGAACTAGATCGCCTCTGAAGTCCCATACAAATAGATAGAAACCTCTGTGAGCTCCACATAGGAAATAAGGGAGGCCTCCGTGCTGAGGAGGGGATGACAGTCAACCCCATAGTATGAAATACTTGATGATATCCACAACCAATCACAGTATGCAACATGGATATGCAGTGAGACGTTACCACTCCACACCACCTCTTTCCAATAAATACCAGGCATCCCTCATACCCAAATCATTTATAACCCATCCTTTCATCTTCTAATATCTCAAATCATGACGCACCTTATTCATTGAGGAACACTGAAAAAATTGAGCTCTTCAAGGTACTTGAAAATTTCAAAGTACATTACCATTAGCTCAAAAACCCACTATTAATGTAGGGATTCCCTTTGTGGAACCCGTGGGAAATTTTAATGGAGGGATATCCCCAAACGGATTCAGGTCTTCACCAAGATCTCATGCTTCGCGAAGTACCTTCCAAGAACACATGAACCCTAGGACAAGGTAGGATCACTATGCTTCGTGAAGTACATTTCTTCGCAATGACATGATTTTCACGAAACCCATGATCTGTGAAGTCCCACTCTGCAAAAGAATATGAACATAGTGATGCACCCCCTATATGCATGTATACCCCATGACAAGGCTAGGCCACTCAACCTCTCAAATTATACCCCTTCGTGGCATCTTTTCACTTTCTGGGGAACCAGAGATTTGCAAGGTCCGTTCTTGTGAACCCCTTTGGTTCTCATAACCATCTCTCATATGGCCCTCCAGGCTTGTATGAAGTGATTTAAAGGTCCCTTCGGTGATGCTTCATGTTGAGTTTCTTCACATCATACTTCTATTCATAGCCATGCTATAGGATAATTCTTCTTCGCATAGAAACACTAATGTGATACCCTCAGTGGATCACTCCACAACATTGCCATACCACAAGATGAATGATTCCTTACCCTCCCCAAGGGTGTGTGGGTATCAGTTATGTATTTCCTAGGGGTGCAGAGTGAACCCTCCTATTTCGAGTTATAGGATATTAAAACTCCATGAACCATCGTCCTTAGCACATGACATTAAACTGTAGTCTCTCATTATGCAATACAGTAAGGGAGCCCCACCTCAGACATTCTGCATGCCCACTCATCTCCACAGGAGTGAGATCATCCTCATATCGAATGAGATGTTATTTACTGGAATAGAGTCTATCTGTGGAGATGGAAAACCATTCTGGTGTAATCCCATAGCATTTCATGAAGGAGGTAGAGACCATGTTCCTCCTCTATTATTCCATGCCAATGAATATTGGAGAGATGGGTACCAGGACCATCGTGACCCCATCCCTCGCCCTCTAGGTTTTCCCTCTATCATGCATTAATCCTTGAGTAAGTCCTGACCTCCATCTCCCTGGTCCTTTAACAACATATAATCCCATGTTTCCTCTTTCGGTTGCTTACCATGTGTAAGATCGACTCTATTCCTCACTAACGCACCTATCGTGGCGTCATCGTTAGGTCTTTGTTGCCTCTTGTTTCTCACACCAAGCATGAATCATGTGGATTTAGATTAATCATTGATGTTGGAATCCTTAACGATAATCCATAGAGTGTATGTCCCTAGACACCATCAGAACTATGTGAACTCTGATCCTAGACCCTTTCTTAGAAATGTTCATAGGAACCCTCCCTTAGGTTCAATCCCAACAACCTTCAGTCTCGACCACTTCACGTTGGTTCGCCCTCATCACGCACAATGTTAAACAATATAACCACTCATCATTCTTCATGACACCAAATAGTATACCTTCAAAATACATGGGTTTTGATCCCTATTTCTTGATTAGGGTACATAGAAATCCTCCCTGAGGATGAACCCCAACAAGCTGTAAGATGTTTTATCCCAACCAGTGGTAATCCATTGTACCCTAACCAACGGTAATCCCTTGTATCCTAACCAGTGGTGAGCTGTTGTATCCCAACCAGTGGTAAGTCATTATACCCCAACCAGGGGTAAGGCATTGTATCCTAACCAACAGTAATCCATTGGAGTCCGCAATCGAAGGTAATTTAATGTAGTCCCCATTCTTAGGACCTGCATCTCTGGTCCACCCCTCAGGTTTCAGACCATCCCAGGATATTAACCATGTGTAAAACCTAGTATATCATCAGGTATTTGTATTCTTCGTACACCCCGATTCTATTCCCCCATCCTAAACTATGTGGACTTCAATTCCCTATCATAGGGATATGTAGGAAGCCTCCTCAAGGTTCAATCCCAACACTCTGGTCCCATCGTGGTCTCTCCCTCGACCCCCCTAGGTTTTGGGAATATCGTGCCTCAACCCGATGTTTCTATTTATTTTGTGTCCCATCCATGCGTCCATTATAATTGGCCTCCTCCTTAGGTGTCCCATGGCCCCAACAAACTATGTGGACTTTGATTCTCATCCATGTGGATACATATGATGTTTCTTCGAGGCTCAATCCCAACATCACCGTCATCCCCACACTGGTTCCAAATAAATATCCATCCACTTCTCTCAACCATACATAATCCATCATGGTTTTCCCAAGCCACGACATCCTATTGAGATCATTTCAAAAACATATTCACTTCCCTTTTTGGATCATGGGTAGCTAACCATGCATAATTCCCACACAATCCATATAAATCCAACCAATAGTGTCCCTCTTGTGATGGGCCGCTAACCACGCGTATGCCCCAACATGTCACCGAGTCGTTGTCCTATGTGCACACCCTGATTCATCCCCCCTTGATCTACGTGGGATTTTATCTCTATCTCCTAGATAGGGAATGTCGGAAACCTCCCTGAGGTTCTATCCCAGAAAATGGATAACCCGGGAATTCCCTTTATTGGTACGCAAGTATCCTTAGATCCGCCCTTACTGGGTGTCTTGATCCACTCATCTGGTAAACCCATCTGGTGCTCTGTTTTAGGTATGTACCCATCTGATCCACTTCTATTAGTATTCTGACCATACCGATCCATATTCAGAAGACATTAATCTCGTGACATACTATGTGTTAAACATGGGAAGATGAGGAAATCCTCAACTACAAGCCTATAGCATATAATTACCCACACAAAGAAGACCTATAATAAGGGGATGAAATCTAGATGCATCAATGTTTCATCATCCAGACACACCAGTGATGTCCAATGTGAATAATCCCCCGATCGATGTTTGTTACCATATCATGACCCATTAGAATTTCCAGGAAAAAGTAGCATAATTAACTGATGTCCTTGAAGACATGTAAATGGGGAGAATTTCATGAACAATGTCTTAATAATTAAGGTACATTCAGACTAGGTACCGAATTTCGAGGTGGAATCCATGGATGGAGAGACCGGGATCTCCTCATCATATTTCAACCAAGGAGAAAACGCCCATGAATAAGCGACAGATGGTACCTGCCTTTGGAAAGAGGTAATGCGGTGTAACAGTTCAATGTGCCCTTCAACAAAAGGATGTTTACCCCAAAGAAAGCATTGGAAACAGAAATTGTGAACCAAATATGAAAATTTTATCATAAATTTGGAGATTAGTATTGTTTGAGACATCAGTGGATTAGAGTGTCACTGGATCTAGTGATTCAGGGTCAGGTCCCGGCATGAAAATAGTAGGTCTGATGTGAAAATCACCAGATATGGGGGCAGTTGAATGTTAGACATCCTGGTCTGTGACATTGTCGGAATGGATCTACATTACTATAAATGGAATATTGGATAGTTTTGGGGAACTTGTCATTTATTTATTTTGTTCAACAACTACTTGTTGAATCTCCCTACTTTGAAGGACCCAATATGTGAATGGAAACTGATCACAACCGACCCACAGATGCAAGGGAAGGGGAAATGTCTGTGCAGCAATCCCGGGTAGCATCAACTCTTCCATGGAAGCCTCCACATCCATGTTTCTTTGGTTCCCACGCCCCATCTCCCCATCTGAACTCATTCATATATGGGTGATTAATAATCACATTTGATGTTATGTGGAAGAATTGATGATCCCAACCCAGGATATAGTCTAGGAAGACCTAGAAGCTTCTATTCCTTATCATCACACCCACCCACATGGGCCGTGTAAGGAGCCAGTACTCTCCACTTTGAACTATAATTGTTTCGGAAGCCTCTCCCCATAATTCTTCGATGAATACCATCACTACGCCAATGATGTGAGAGATTATTGGGCCAACCCAGCTAAAATATACTCCCAAGGGCCACTGAGGAGGGATCCTACCAGGCTGCGTCAACACTACCACACTTCCCCAAAATTTGGTGAGAAGGTGAGTTACACACATACACCACTGGCCCTAGTCCCATTAACCTGAAGCCAGAATTTGGCGTAAGTTAAGGAGGATGCTTTCTAGGGGGGGTCATCATCAATAGGTATCATGGCCCATTCCACCTTTTAATCCTACCATCCACAACACATTCTTCCTGAACAAGGGATATTATATGTCCGACTCTGATAGAGGCCTCAACCAACACATGGGAAGGTTGGGTCAACTCTCTTGGTTTCTAACATAGGTGGGAACAATCACGGGCCAATGTGAGGTAATGAAATCAAACCCAAATGTCATACATGTGCCACCACCAATGGGATAATAGATCCATCCCTTTGCCGTGATCATCATGGAGGACCTCCCCATGAATGAATCTGTCCGAGCGAATGCCATCTCTACTGCATTGACACCCAGTGCGGAAGCCTTTTACACACTTTTTTCCAAAGGTATAGAGTCAGTCCACCTATCATATGTCTCTAATGTGAATATTCTCCTCATCCAATCCAATTTCAGTTTGGTGGTCATCCACATGTTCTTACAATAGCTGATGAAGGTGCACCTCATCACGGAAATTTGAGATGTGGAGTTCTGCCTTGCAACATTGTCTGCCAACATAGAGGTCTTCCCTGGGTTTAGTTTGACCAGTATAAAGGCCCTCATCATACCATCATTTCTAGGGGGAACAAGCATGTAGATATTTCACATGCTACTACTAGTTCCAGCAGAGGGCCCACCTTCTATAGAACTTCTCATATATATTCCCTCCATTCATCATCCAGCGGACACGGAGGTCACCCCCCATGTTCCCTTTGAAATTTTTTGAGGTGCTGCTCGCACCCCACCTCACCCAGGCAGAATTTCTGTCCCCCCTAGAATTAGTTTGGCTGATGGTCCTCCATGAGTCTAAAACATACCCTATCCCAAAGAACCATCCTGTGGTAGGAGGGTGGGTCTCCACCACCATAAGAAGAATATCAAAAATTTTTGGACTACAATTAAACTCTTATTTTCCTTATATTTTGAGGTGGAATGTAATTTGAAAATGGACCCCTCACCTTGTCATTTGTGTCAAGGGACGAGGTAGGAACGAGGTGCATAAGCCTCATCCTTACATAGTGTGAGGTCCACCAGATTCCTACCTTCCATAGAAGATACATTCAAGAGGAAGATGATTTGGCCACATTCTAGGGCCTGTCCTGGCAATCCCCTCTATCCTCACCAGGATATTACTCATACTTAACTATAGACCCTTGAGATTTATTATAGGGACCAATGGAGGATGACCAGAAATATGGCCCACCATTAGTAGCCATAGTCCTATCACTGGAAGCTATGGTCTCCAGTACATCATAAAAGGATGCGGTGGCCAATTCATAGATTTATTCTAAGTACATCCCTTGAAATGGAGGCTTATCAGCTTTCTCACCTTACTCTCCACCAACCAGACTACCATGAAAACGGTTTGCTTCAGTGTCATTACCGGTCCCACAGATGCCCCCAGTTGATGAGTGAGGCAACGAATGGATGGATCCCAATTCTGATCAAATAATCAAGTAGGAAATCATTACCGTAGAAAATTTCCTAGAGATGTTCTATCCAGTTGCAACCGCATGCTTCAGTGCACCAGAATCATTTACCTAGGAAGAAGTCACGGGTTTTTTCCAAACCATCTTGGTGACATACTTACATTTCCATTATCTGTGAGTGGATTACCCCAATAGTTATGCACAATTGGAAGATATTGGCCATCAATTCCATATGGTTGACTTGGCTACGCTCCTTGTGGCCTAGTGTCTTGAGTCGCCCGGTCACCATCAAACACTCAAATAGTGCTGCGTTCAGAGCATTAAAGTTCTCCACATAATTTTCAAGGACATTCCCCCACCCCTCCCAAGTTCAGGTCCATGTATGGGGGAATTATATTTCCCTTCATTTCAATTATAGTTAGTTTCATCGTCACTTTTGAAGTGATATTGAGGACATGCCTCCAGGTAGAGTCGCAGTTATCATAGGCAACCTATCAGAGGAATAGAACGAGACAGAACTCTTTGAGGAGAACATTCCCATGGGGAGTTCCACAACTTTTGGATCTATTAGGAAGGGTTAGATTCTAGCATAGATTGTTACTAGGTGTTCCCTTACTTAACGAGTCATTATTCCTAAGCCAGAATCCCAATAATATTAAAGATAACCTTGGGACCGTCAAACCATCTGACCCATCTAGCTCAGTGCAGACGACGAAGAATGATCCAAAAAAACCTCTTTTACAAACATCTCATAGAACACAAGAACATGTATGATTAACTTATTACTAAACATGTTGTGGTGTGGCATCAAGACTATAGTGATCCTCAACCGTGGCAGTAGGGGCATGTACAACTTTCCCCCAGTGAGATGCCTCTGGGTGACCATGACCATCTATCCGACATAGACATGGTACAATCCATTTTTTTTTGAAAGAGAGTATGGTATGCACCACCAAATCCACCTGAGAGGGATGATAATCCTCGAGACCTAGCTCAGTCTCCCACAGCTTCTCCACTGGTATTAACACCTACAATCCTACAGGTCATCCCACCAGCCGCTCCACAAGCCTTCAAACCTTCTTATCATGTGGAAGAACATTCCAACACACTGGTGGTCAAGGATCCAAGTCAAGACAGAAATACCCACAATGATGATCTAATGGCAGCACTCATTACTCTCCTCATGGCCCTGGAAACTAAACAAGTGGATATTCTACCTGAAGGAAAACCATATCCAACGTGGGTGGATGATATGTCGATGCCCATGGCTTAAAAAATACAACCTTTTCCAAATCTAATGGGATGGGAGATACAAAATATCCTATCTCCCACCTCATTTCAAGGTGTGGACCCATGTTGGGCACTACAGTGTAGCAATTGGTCACAAAACATAGGTTTTTCGTACCAACATTGGAAGGGCCAATGTATTTCTGGCATAGTCAGCTACCCATTAGGTCAATACCTTGCTGGGAAGATATTCATAGGAAATTTGTATTACCTGTTCATTTGTACCACCCAGAAAATTAGTATTTTAGTCCTATTCATGTTCACAAAGAAGCCTGACGAGCGTGTCATGGTCATTGTCTCTCAGTGGAAAGGGCGCACTTACTCCTTTGATATGCCACAAACTCAGGAACAGATCCTAACGATGTGTGTGGGGAATGAAAAAATGAAACTGGTACCATATCTCATCACCGAGAATTTCCACAGTGGGTTCTAGGATTTATCTGAAGAGGCCTAGAATTTTGAGGAATACTTGCAGTATGCCAAGAAGACATGTCTGCTTCCACATAAAGTTTACGCGAGAATGGCCGCTATGGCCGCGCCCACCAAAGTGCGCAAATAGGGGCATGCATGAAATAAAAGTTATTATTAGGGGATCCACTTCTACAGCCATATATAGGACCACCAACTCAGGTGTATCTTCCATCCTAGTATCACCCACCTAATAATCGTTAGGCTCCATCGTGTAATGCCCCACCACCACCCATATTAGATAACTTGTTTCCACCTCTAGATAGGCACTGCTAGCCCCTTGTTAGGGCCCGGATCCTAGAGATCCCTTTTCCGATATATGGAATTGGACCTAATCATTAAATGTGGCTCAGTTCCCCAAATTTATGCAAAGCAATATGAAGTAGGGAATTATATGGCTACTGGAATGTATGAGGTCAGAAGAGGAATATCCCATCGATTGCCCTAATTACTACCCCTATCACCGTATCCTAGAGAACGCCATCACATTGTCATATGTGTTTAAAGACTGGATACAGAAACAGGTCAATAACCACATAGTTAGGTCCATCCCGGCCCCGATACATGTGGCCTATATATTCATACATCCAAACTATGACAGTGTTATCGAAGGTGAGTGGATGCAGATTCCTAACCACAGGTCACAAAAATATGATTATTGGATGGCTTGTAAGGCAGTCTTCCCATGCCCATGGTATTATCTATGCACGTATGAATCATTCCAAGATTTCAAAAGTAGTTTTATATTCCACATCCACTACTTCTGTGTCGACGTCCCTACCTTCCTCTCCCCAGAAGGGTGAGCATCATCGACATAAGGAAAAACAAATCCCCTCACAGATTCTATCTTTATCCCATACTCTCGAAGACTTCATTCCCTTAAGGATGGAAATTACACCCATGTATCTTCTAGTGGTGGAGAATTATTCAAGTGAAGACCATGGGTACACTTCAATTAACACCATAGAGATGGTAAAACCCTACAAGATTCCAAACGATGGGGAACGCCTGTCAGATCCTCCTACTGTCCCCAGCTGTTTCTAGTGTCGACGGAGCCGAGGTTATGTAGGTCACTGGAATTCATCATTCAATATGTCCAGCTGGGCTATGAATTCCACTGAATCTAGCCAATAGGTCTTACGTGGATTTCAATAGATGAAACCTTCTCATATTGTTTCACTAGGTCTTACTTCACCAACGTTTGTGCTACATGATCAGGAGGAGCCACATCGACTGTGTTGCGTGAAGGACCCCGGGACACCCTGAGAGGGGAGGGGTGAATCAGGGTGACCACTTTTTCTTTTAATGTGTTGGATCTTGTTCCCATGTTGGTAGGAACTTGTTGAATCTGTATGATGATTATGATTAGAATGAAAACATTCACATGCACAGAGAAGACACATCCATTTTTACTTGGTTCACCACTAAGGGCTACGTCCAAGGAGCATACGCCGACAGGTTGACGGTCGTACCTAAATCCACTATGCTTCACTAGCTGCGGATACAAAAGTTCAGGTACAGACACTCTGTCCCAGGCACACTGCCTTTACAATTGTTCAGGGATAGCTCACTACGTCCCTCGGGTCACTCCCGTTGACTCCCCCTAGCTCACTGCCGTTGGTGAAGTCCCACTCAGTTTATAGACGTGAAGGTCTCTTCAATAGATTTGCATTGAAGTCTTTGCCTCTGCTCAGCATGAGACTCTGCTTGCATCGAATTCCGAAATAGATGCACTAGAACGCACAGAACCACTGAACCGGATAACCAGAACGTGTAGACAAACCTGACTAACAATTGCGCGCAACACCAACCCTTTGCGCGCAAAACCTTCCTATTGCGCGCAAAAATTACTTTTCGCGCGGAAAAATATTTCGCGCAAAAATCCCCTTTTTCGTGCAACTCCGAATATTTCGCACAAGCCCCCTTTACGCTATCCTTTTTCGCGCATCAGACCTCGGATCTTCTCTAAGTCTTCCAACACACCGAATGAAGTGGGTCACCTCATATTTATAGGTGACTGAGACCACTGCGCGCAAAATCCCCTTCGGCGTGGAAAACCTCTCATCTGGCGCGTAATCTTTCGCCCAGCTTAAGTATTTCGCGCACAACCCTTATTTTCCGCGCAGCCCATGCCTTTGCCATTTCTCACCAAACTGATTTTGAAACACTATTTGCGCGAAAAAACTTTATCCCCTATTTCGCGCATCCCGCTGTTTTTCGCGCCTAACATAAGTATTTCGCGCAAGCCTCTTATATTTCGCGCACCACTTCCTTTTTCTGCGAACCTCCTTTTGCAGACAATCCATGTCTTCATTTTCCGATTTTGAGGCCCAAAAATTTGGCAAACACTGGGAAACAGCGCCACCTTCACTACTGTTGTCTGCTTGAACTGTATGATCACTTTGCTGGAACACATTCGGAACTTCCACTGAGGATTGACAACAAACACAAACCATACACCAAATCATTCTTTGAAGAACCTGGTTCCAACATTGCGATCAACCAAATTATCTGATGGACTAGCCTCAGTCATCTAGCTCTCATCCGATAGTCTCTCAAAAAGTATCATCTAGTGAGCAGTGGGACATTCCCAGCACTAGCCAGTCATCGTTTCAGCTAGAAAGGCCCATCATGCTTCCTTCCATAGAATGACCTCCTGTAAGCATAAGTTCGCGCTTGTACATGAAATATTATATTATTAAACATCTTTCCAGCATTCTTCTTTGAATCTATATTTTATAGGATCTTCTTATATTAGTGGATATTCCTACATCCTTTGATGCGGCTTTTAGAAGCCCTATCTTGTTTGAGTCGAAGATTGCAGCTACCAAAGCATTCCATGATGAGATAGCCAAGCTTGTAGAATGTCATGCCAGAATCTCTTTCTCTAGAGCAGATGAAGGTTATCCCATATAAGAGAATATTCACCCATTTACATCACTGGACACTTTAATAGAGTAGAGTTTGGTCACATCCTTTTCCACATAGGCTCTAGGATCAACTTTATCATGACCTAGGAACATCAGAAAATGGGGATGTCTAAGGATTACTGAGTCCCTCTAACATGAAAATTCTAGGTTATGATAGGTCTAAACAGACACTGGTTGGAAATATCCCCTTTATGTCCTAGTTCAGTGACCTTGTAGCTAGCCCTGAGTTCATGGTTTTATAACTGGATTCCACCTAGAACATGTTAATGGGTAGGCCATGGCTCCTTCTGCATGCGACTGTCCCTTCTTCATAACACCAATTCCTTAAGTACTCCCTTAATGGTCAAGTAGGTGTACGACAAGGTTACTCATATCAATTTTCCAATTCTGATGACTGCTATCTTGATGTTAACTACAATAGGATCAAGTAAATGAAAATCTAGGCTAATAAGGTTAAATATGGTACGACCATGATCGACCCATAGACAAACCTCGATGATGATTACTTCTTCCTGATCCACTGATTGGAATCCACAAATATAGGTTTAGGGAAAGTCATTGTTGTCTCTAGATAAAGGGGAAAGTACATTACCAATCCTATGTAATTTCAGATGATCACTTCGTATTCATATACAAACTAGGACCATGTGATCTTGGAGCCCCCTACACCAATAAGTTATTAGGATGTCTACCCCATGTCAACGACAATCCATCATCCTTCATTGTTTCTCCAGGAAGGGAGAAACTGGATCAATATATCACACCACTACTACATTGATATCATCAATCATGGCCCCATGGGCTGAAGACTAGATGGGATCAGGTCAACAACATTCATCGCTATGGTTTCTGTAGAACAAGAGTCTCTCGATGTGGTTTCCATTTCCACGTAGGTTGGCACCAGTATCCCGTCTGGATAGGATGGTTCATAATAAATTCATCCCATCAAGGATAACTTCATAGTGAATGTAGAGGAGGAGTTGGAGGATAATCCACATTATTAGAAGAGGGTTTCTCCACCTCGTTCAATGAATTGGAGTAGGTGAACCTCGGTAATGATTCTGATCTGAATCCCACATTGATCAACACTGATGTGCCTATCGATGATCAACAATGATACATAAGGTTCCTAAAGTTTCATCATGATATATTTTCCTACTGATATGATGAGATTCTAGGAATAGATCCTCAGGTCACTTTCCACCACCATGGTCTCCTAGAAAATCATTGTTGGTTCGAACATCCTTTCAAAAAAATCACCCTTCCCACTGTGCCATTGTTGAGGCCACAGATGATAATCTCAATATATCCAGCTTCATCAAGAAAGTATACATCCCCAAATGGTTAACCATCATTGTTCCCATCAGGATGAAGAATAGACATATCAGAGTCTGCATCCACTACTGGGATCTCAACTGTCACTTTTTGAAGGATGAATTTCCCCTTTTGACAATGGAACTGTTGACTGACGCCACCGCTATGTTCCAGGATCTCTCATTCAGGGATGGGTATTCTAGATGTAATTAAATTCTAATTGACCTGAAGGATAGAGATTCTATAGCTTTTAGGGAACCAAAAGATACTTTATACTACCATGTAATTCCTTTCCAACTAAAGAATGCAGGTTCCACCTATCAACATGCCAATAATCGCATATTTATGTTAATCCTCAGTACATTGGTGGAATTCTACGTGGTTGATCTAGTGGTCAAATATTGCATGTTCCAGGACCATCTAAATGAAGTTGAGAATGTGTTTTTATTCCTATGATCTCTCCATCTGATAATGAACCCCTTAAAGTGGAACTTCAGGCTCGCCTCTAATATATTTCTATGCTTCGTGGTTAGATACATAGGGATTAAGATCAATACATAGAGGATCAAGTCCATCAACCAGATGTCTTCTCTGAGTAACACTGGGAGATTCGAGGATTTCAAGGATACTTAGTCTATATTCTCCAATTCATCCCAAATCCGGCTAGAAGTTATAATCTTTATCCCATATAATAAATAAACGAACAAATTATCAGTGGGATGAGGAATGTTAGACCGCCTTTGAAGAGATCAACAAGTACCTGTTATGGCCTTTATTTCTAATTCCACCCTTTTCAGGAAGGTTGTTGGTCCTTTTTGTGACCTCTCTGGAACAATCTCTCGGCTCCCTTCTCTCCCAAAAGAACAATGAGGGAATGAAGAATATTCTATACTATCTCAGCCGCCTACTCCTTGATACTGAGACCAGATATTCCTCTATTGAGAATAGATGCCTCCTACTGGTATATGTAGTTCCAAAATTGTGACACTACTCACAAAATCCCAAGATACATCTACTGTCCCGATTGAACTGTTGAAGTATATTTAGAACCGCACTATGTTGACTGGTCGTCTATCTCAGTGGGTAGTGATCCACCAATAGTTCAAGATCTATCTTATCCCCAAGAAGGCTATTAAGGGAAAAGCCTTGGCAGACTACCTTTCCGTCCATCCAGCTCCCACAGTGTAACACCTGAGATTTTTTGAGAAATATTTTTTTGTTATGTAATATAAATCACTAAAGGAATCTTTCACTACACACATCAGTTTCTTGTCATGTGTTATATGCAAGAGCAACCATCCTCTATAGCATGCGTTGTATGCAATACTGAGTTTCGCTAATCAACGAGATGTTATTAAAATATTATATAAACTAGAAATTATGAATAGAAATACTCACTTTTTGAAATTTTATAAATTTTTTCTTTTAAACTGGACTTCACTTTTGGATTCGGAATATCGAAATTATCCTAGGGTGAATTGTTGACATTTTACTGAAAACATTCAATTTTTGATGAATAGTGAAGACACTGAGTTATTGGTTAAAACCGACTATTTTATTTAAATAATAATTTTTTAATTTAAATTTATTTTAGGTCAAAATAGACACATAATATAGATATAAGTTCAATGTAATTCATTGGATTAATTTTATAATAATGTAGATACATAAAAATTGTATTGAACTTTTTACCGTATTTTACCCACCTTTTAGGAGCAATTGCAATTGTACATAAAACAAAATTTTACCGCATTTGCGAGTTGAATTTTGAAAATCCGAGATACACGGTTAATATGAAGGAGTAAAATGTGGTCCAACAAGATAAAAATTATTTTTGGTGAATAGTAACTTTTTACTTTTATTTACCACAGTTAAAAGTAAATAGGGTAATTAAGGGTAAACATGATATTATTATTACCCTAACACATGTCATAATTTTATTGGATAGGTTTAATTCGACCAAAAATTACCTTAGGAATAAAATATGACCATTTAGCTCCTTTTGAATTAGATTAGGACACTTATTATTATTTTATTTAACGAAGAGTTAAAATTATTAAAATCCATGTTTAATAACTAATCAATTTTTAATATATGGTTATACATTAGATAAATTCAACTATAAATATTCATTAGAAAGATAAATAGATTTACTACATAATTTTATTTTATTTATAATTTTTAGACATTAAATAATTTAATTTATTTTCAACACAATGATAATGGTGTAACTACCTTATAAATGAAATATTAACATAATTGATGTAATAAATACCCAAATAAATTTAATTTGAGACATTTAATGAATTAAAATTATTTTATAGGTTAATATGACATGTTAGTATTTATTTAATTAACCTTTTGCGAACTAATCATGCTGTTACGATTTTCACAAAAATCAATTACCAAATAGTGTCAAAATTGAAAAAAAATATTTTTTTTAAAAAAATATTATATTATTAATTGATATTTTTTTCCAAAAAATATATGGTTGGGATGAAGGAACTAGATAAGGTTATATATATTAATAATGAACCAATTGGGTTTTATTTTGTCTTGTTATAGTATTTTTATTAATCATATAGTGTAAGAAAACAAGAAGACACAATAAAAGATAAATTATTTAACTTAGAGTTAAATCTAAATGATAAGGTTAAAATAGTAACCTAAACTTGTCTAAAATAAATTAGTTGAGAGTATTTCGACCTATCACCACCTTAGCTTCAAAATAAATCAATTTGGAGCTATTAAGAACCGAATATGACTTTATTATAAAATAATATTTTACATTTTTTCCGAGGTGCCCCTCTCCCCTCTTATATAAGGGTACCTCCTCCCTCTCCTCCTCACACAATTTTGAGCCTTAAATCCCGGCCAAACCCTGCCCAATTCCCTTATCAACTTCCCTAGAAACATACTACAGGTCTTGGTCTTCCTCAAAGGCAACTTTTACTTCTCTAAGGTGAGGATTGAAAGAGGCGTGTCGAAGAAGAGGTAATATCCGTTACTGATTCATTCTAATTTATTTCTTCTTCTACTTCCTCTTCATTAGTTGTTTCATTATGAAGTAAAAACATCAGTATCACTAATATACATATATGTTATTATAAATATGAAAAAACCCCATTTCACCTTCTATCTATCTTATGGAAAAGGAATTCACCACGTGTGCGTACGTACGGAATACCGTCTCCACGTCATGGTGTAATCTATTTTCCACCACCACCTTACATGGATGGGTATAATGCTGTAAATAATGACTTTATATGATTATTGAAAAGTGATATTTATTCTGAAATAGTATACACTCACTTCAATACAATTCCACTATCATGGGAACAATATCATCTCTCGTGCTTACGTATGGCCTAGTTTCTCCATGATGTGATGTGACTTGTTTTACATGATCTTCATTGAATAATGATTATAAAATTGAATTGAATGAATAAATATGATATATATTAGACTAATAAAAATATATAAATGATTTATCTATAACCTAAAAAGAATAATAAGAACTTATTTGAAAAAATCACGCATAAGAACATAAAGCAATGAACACCCGAATAACAAGTAGTAATGAAATATTATTAATAAGATGATAATAATATGACCATATATGATATCATAAAAATTAATATGATTTCTTAATAAGTCAATGAAATTATTTAAATCATTATACCAGAGGTTCAGATACGTACGAAGCATATCGGACCTAAAGTAAGGGAAAATCTCACAATCTCAATTTTTATCCGAGATTGTTTATACTTCGGTAATTACTGGGGAATATTTATCATCCAAATCCATGTTTTATCAATATGAAATATTATTTCTATCCTCTTACAATTTTTTAAATCAAATTTTATCCATTGGTGAGTTTTTAGTAAAATATATTAAAGGAAACATTTTTCGTTTTTAGTACGAGGTACCTTTTGACTTTTCTTGCCAAAGTATGAGATGAATGTTTTTTTAACTTATAAAACATGAACGGATTTTTACAGTTTCATAATGCCTTATTTTCATGAAGCTTAATATATAATATTTCATGAATATTTTCAATAAAATATTTTTCATTTAAAATTTCTTGGCATTTTTTGAAAAGAAAATGATTTTTAAGAATAAAGGATATTTTCCACAAGAATTCATCTCAAGTGTTTTATCAAAACCATTTTCCATATAAGATGAAATTATTTCACATGTGTATGTTTCAAGTATAATTCCTCAATTGTTTACATGGTTTAAGTTTTCTTATGATGAAATTATATCCATTTGTTTTTCATAGATTATGTTATAATGGAATGATGTTTATGAAACCCATTTCATTCGTTGGGATATTATGAATGATGTATGTTTATTTGGTGGAAAATGAAATAATGATTTAATTATGAGATGGGTGGGACCTATATCTCCCTCCAATGAATTGGGTAAATATTTATATCTCATGAGATATACATGGATGGAACGACATGTTAATCTGGTTTAGTGATATAGGAATGGAACGAGGAGTGAACTCGGTTCTGTAATGGACATTGTCCACTATGATGGTCTTGTAAAAGAGCCTTGACTAATATGAAATGATTTTCTATGACTATGTGTGTATGCCACAAATTTTAATGTTTTCTGTTATGATTATTGGGATTACATTTCACAACTATGATTTATCCCATGTTATGATATTATGATCTCTTTTGCAGGTTATGATTATCAAAATGTTATGTTCTTATGAATATGATATGATTGATACTTCTTTTGTTTATGCTTACTGAGAATTTGAGCTCACTCGGTTGTATGTTTTCTTTTACCCAGGTCAAGAAGAAAGGTATTAAGTAAGATATACCAAAAGGGAATCTTGATATGATGAAATAAATGGGAGAAAATGTTGATGACTTATGAACCAGTTGTTTATATTTCCATGTTTTTAAAGACACTATACCTATACAGTCCTATCAGTGTTTTGTTATATGTTGTAATAATTATGCATCAATTATGAAGTAATAACCATTTATTTAAAGTATGGGTCGTTATAGTTGGTATTAGAGGAATGGTATAGTCATCCGTTGGAAACTAGGATGTGAAAGCCTTAGTAAGAACCCTAAGGATATTTCTAAACATAGAACACAATCTTAGTGTTTTAAAAAAGGCCATGTGAAACCTATGATAAGACCTATAGTGTTAAATTTTATTACTGATTATGTTTTTTTCCTATTATCATTAGTGTTTCATACAATATGATTCTTGGATTTAGTCAATGGATGGAACCCGAAAGAACCGTGTTGATGCTGAATGTGACGGGCAATGCAATGATTGTCCCCCCAGAGAAACCAAGCATTATGGGATCTGGAATGAAAAATCTTGTAGCCATGTTCACACAACTTTCTCAAGAGACTAATCATGCTGGACTTCCAAACATGAAAAGGAATGAGAAACATTCTTTGGAATCCTTCATGAGGCAACGTCCACCTTCATTCAGCGGGTCTTCTGATCCATTTGTGGCTGAACAATGGATCAGAACAACTGAAAAGATAATTTCCGTTCTATAATGATCTGAACATGGTAAAGTAATCTTAGAAGTATATCGTTTGAAACGTGAAGTCGATAAATGGTGTAATCTTATTAAGAATATGAGGCAAGTTGATTAAATTGAGTCCTTGGAAGGGGACGAGTTCATGAACTTATTTTTCAATATGTACTTCCATCGTATTCTTCAGACAAATACAGAGAAAGAGTTTCATGAACTGAAGAAAAAGGATGAAGAATATGTTGGTACCTACAAATAAAATTTTACATGACTTGGAAGGTATGATTCCGCAATTATTATCTATCTCGAGAGAAAGATCGATTGATTTTTTAGTGTCTTAAAACCAATTCTTCGACGGGCGTAAGCAATATGGGACTTCAATGGCTATGAGGAAATTTTTCTATGTGCTCTCAAGGTTGAGATGGATATTGGAGTAACCCATCAATTATATGGTTTTGATAAGAAGAGGAAAATGGAATTCAAAGGAAAATATAAATACCACACCAAAAAGAAGATGATTTTCCCTTATTCGCAATGTGTGGAAAGAAACATTGAGGGAATTGTCTTAAAGGGACATATAAATGTTTTATAGGTTGGAAAGAAGGTTATCAGGCAGTTGAATATCGAAATAATGGGAAAAAGATGTATAATGATGTGAACAAAGAAAGGGATACAAATAATTCACCTCCTACACTTCAATGTTCCAAGTGCAAGGAAATGGGGAATTATTCCAATCAATGCCCTAATCCAAGGGCTGTTGATGACGATCGACATCAACAAACTCTTAAGGCCAAAGACAAAGAAAATTCAATTGAAATTTATATCGGTGATGTGGAGTATGATAACGAAGTGGTGAAAGGTACACTTACCATCCACTCTAAAGTATAAAATTTTTTATTTGATTCTGGATCCACCCACTCGTTTATTTATGAAGAATTTTCTAAGGCTATCGCCATATTACCTCAGCAGTTAGATATTTAGTTAGGTGTGACAACCCCTAATGGCACAAAAGTCGCATCAAAAGTTTACAATTCTTCTCCGATTGACGTTTGTGGGAAAGTACTTCTTGGAAATCTTGTGATCCTTCCTATTGTGGAATTTTATATGATTCTTGGCATGTATTGGATTCCTTTATACAGAGCTCATATTAATTTCCAATGAAGGGAAATCAAATTTAATATTCTCGATCAATCTACTATCATCGATCGATGCAAGGATGAATATAACCTTCCAGTGGAAATTTCTTCTATCTTATGGGTCTTGACTCCAATATATGAAGGTTATTTATCTCAAATGGATGGATAGAAACTAACCATTAAGAATACACCCATTGTATGAGAGTTTTATGATGTTTTTCCATTGGAATTGCCAGTTCTTCCACCAAATCGTGATGTTGAGTTTTCAATAGAACTCATACTGGGTGCTATGGCCATTTAAAAGACACCTTATAGAATGGTACCAATTGAGTTTTAGGAATTTAAGAAGCAACTCTAACAGAATCTTGATAAGGGATTCATATGAAGTAGTCAATCACCTTGGGGAGCACCTGTTTTGTTCGTTATGAAGAAATATGGATTAATGAGACTCTGCATTGATTATCGAGAACTTAACAAGATCACTATCAAGAAAAAATATCCTCTCCCACGCATTGATGACTTATTTGACCAACTATGCAGAGCTCAATACTTTTCAAAGATTGATCTTCATTTAGGGAATCATCAATTAAGGGTCCAAAAGAATGATATACCAAAGGCGACATTCCATACAAGGTAAGGACACTATGAATTTATAGTGATTCCATTTGGTCTTACTAATTCCTCTGCTATCTTCATGTATCTAATGAATAGAGTCTATAGAGACTATCTTGATCAGTTTGTGGTAGTCTTTATAGACGGTATTCTTTTATATTAAAGGTGCAAGGAAGAACATGATGATCACTTGAGAATTTTATTAAAGACCCTATGGAAGGAGAAAATTTATGCCAAATTTACCATGTGTGAATTTTGGCTTCAAAAAGATTCATTTTTGGGTCACATAATTTCAAAAGAGGGGATTTCTATGGATCCATAAAAAATAGAGGTTATCGAAAGATGGTTGAGACCAACAATAGAAACTGAGATCTTTTCTTGGTTTGGATGTATATTTTCGACATTTTGTGAAATATTTTTCACGGTTATCTAATCCACTCACTAGGTTTACTAGAAAAGGAATTATGTTCGTTTGGATGTAGGAGTGTGAAGAGAATTTCAAAGAGTTAAAACGAAGGTTATCGAGTGCACCTGTGCTCACACTGCCGTGTAGTGGAGAAAGGTTTGTAATCTACAGTGATGCATTTAATAATGGAATAAGGTGTATTCTCATTCCAAATGATATGGTGATAGCTTATGCCTCACGATAGTTGAAAATCAATGAGAAAAATTACCCAACTCACGATTTGGAGTTAGCCACGGTAATCCTTGCATTAATAATATCAAGGCATTATCTATATGGTGAAAGGTGTGATATTTATAGTTATCATAAAAGATTAAAGTATATTTTCACACAAAAGGATCGGAATATGCACCAAATATGATGTTTGGATTTGATTAAGGAGTACGACTTCTCAATTCAATATCGCCCTGTGAAAGCAAACAAGGTGACAGATGCATTAAGTCGACAAGACCATGCTAGCTTATCCCTGATGATGACCAAAAAAATATCCAATATTTATGGATTTACAAAGGATGGATCTTGGAATTATAATGGACGGGGAAAAATCTTATATTTATCAAATGAATGTTCAACCATCTATAATTGTGTAGATTAAAGAGGAATAAAAAAAGATATAGAGTTACAAAAGAAGGTGAGAAATGTTCCTGAATTCAACCTTGATTTTGATGGGATAATATGGTTCAGGAATCGGGTTTGTGTTCCTCCCATCTCAGAATTAAGGAAGGAGCTACTGGATGAGGCTCATATTTCTTCATTCTCTATTCATCCTCGAAGCAAGTAGATGTATAGGGATGTGAAATAGTACTTCTGGTGGGATGGAATGAAAAAATATGTTGTTAAATATGTCAATTGATGCTTTGTTTGTCAGCAAGTTAATGCTAAGAGACAGAAGTTTAAGGGGATGTTACAACCATTACCCATACCCGAATGGAAAAGAGAAAACATTACTATTGGATTTGTAACTAGACATCCTAAAACATCCAAAGGAAATAATGCCATCGGGGTTATAGTTGATCATCTTACGAAGTCGGAACACTTCATTACTATTAGAAATGATTTTTCTCTTGATAATTTTTCCAGGATATATGTAAAGGATGTGGTAAGATTGCATGGAGTACCACCTTCCATTATATCTGATCGGGATCCGAGGTTTACCACGATGTTTTGGAGAATTCTTCAGCAGACTCTAGATACAGAGTTGAGTTTTAGCTCTTCTTATCATCCTCAGACAGATGGACATTCTGACAGGACAATTTAAACTCTAGAAGACATGTTGTGAGCTTGCTCTATGGATTTCAAAGGTGGTTGGGATCAACACCTACCTTCTGTGGAATTTTCTTATAATAATAGATTTCACTCCAGTATTCAGATGGCTCCTTATGAAGCTCTCTATGTAAAGAAATGCCGAACTCCAACTTGCTCGGATTAAGTTGAGTAATGAAATCTCTTAGGACTTGATCTTGTTGATGAGATGGCAGAAAAGGTCAGATCTATTCAACAACACATAAGAGAAGCTCAGAGTCGAAAAAACGTTATGCCGACAACTGAAGAAAATACATAGAGTTTGAAGTGGGTGATAAATTTTTCTTACGAATATCTCTTTGGAAAAGAGTAATGAGATTTGGAAATAAGGGAATGCTGAGCCCTAGTTATATCGGTCCTTCACATTTACTAAGCTCTAATGTTGTACCGCTAGAGAAAGATCTTTCTTATGGAGAACTTCCGATAGAGATTTTAGATCATAGAGAAAATGTTATACGGAACAAGACCACTCACTTGGTGAAAGTTTTATAGAAGAACCACCAATTAAAAGAAGCTACATGAGAACTTGAGGATATGATGAGGGAGAGGTATCCTCATCTGTTTGTTACAAAGTGATGAATTTCTAGGTAAAAAAATCCTTTTAAGGGGGTAGAATGTAACACCTGAGATTTTATGAGAAATATTATGTTTTTCTTTTATATACATCACAAAAAGAATCATTCACTACACACAAAACTATCTTGGATTGCGTTACAGGAAAGATCAACTTTCTCGATAGCTTGAAATGTACGCAATACCAAGTTTCGCTAAACGACGATATGTTATTAAAATATTATATAAACTACCCGTTATGAATAGTAATACACAGTTTTTAAAATTTATAAATTTTAACTTTAAAAATGGACTACATTTTTTGATTTAGAATATTGAAATTATCCTAGGGTGAATTTTTGGTAATTTTGTGAAAACATTCAATTGTTGAGGAACAGTGAAAACACAGAGTTATTGGTTAAAACCAAATTTATTTAAATAATTATTTTTTATTTAAATTTTTTTTATGTAAAAATAGATACATAATAGCTATATATATTCAATGAAATTCATTGGAGTAATTTTATAATAATATATATACATAAACATTTTATTGAACTTTTTACCGTCTTTTACCCACCTCCTAGGAGCATTTTCAGTTGTACATAAAACATAATTTTACTGCTTCTGTGCGTTGAATTTTGAAAATCCAAGAGACACAGTTTATATCAAGGAGTAAAATTTAGTTCAATAAGATATATATAATTTTTGGTGAATAGTAAATTTTTTCTTTTATTTACCACGGTTAAAATTAAATAGGGAAATTAAGGGTAAAATGATATTATTATTACCCAAAAACATGTCCTAATTCTATTTTATAAGTTTAATGCGACCATAAATAACCTTAGTAACAAAATATGACCATTTAGGTCCACATAGACTATATTAGGACACTTATTATTATTTTATTTAAAGAAGATTTAAAGAGATAAAATCGAAGTTTAATAACTAAAACATTTTTAATATAGGGATATAGAAAAGATAAATTCGACTATAAATGTTTATTAGAAACATAATGATATTTCATACATAATGGTATTTTATTTATAATTTTTAAACATTAAATAATTTAATTAATTTTGACACAATGAGGATGCAATAATTACCTTATTAATGATATATTAACATAATTGATGTTATAAATACCCAAATAAAGGTAATTTGAGACTTTTTATGAATTAAACTAATTTTATAGGGTAATATGACATGTTAGTATTGATTTAATTAACTTTTTGCGAAGTAATCATGTAGTTATGATTTTCTCAAAAATCAATTACCAAATAGTGTCAATATTGACATAAAATAGTTTTTAAAACAAATATTATATTATTAATTGTTATTTTATTCCTAAAAATCTATGATTCTTCCAAATGACTTCTATAAGGTTATATATATTAATAATAAACCACTTGGGGTTCGTTTGTCTTGTTATAGTATGTTTATTAACCATATAGTGTAAGAAAACAAGAAGATACGGTAAAAGTTAAATTTATTAACTTAGAGTAAAATCTAAATGATAAGGTTTAAATAATGACCTAAACTTGTCTAAAACCTATTGGTTGAGAGTATTTAGACCCATACCCACCTTATCTTTGAAATAAATCAAATTGGAGCTATGAAAAACCTAATATAACTTTATTATAAAGTAAACTTTTATGTGTTTCCAATGGTGCCCCTCTCCTCCCTTATAAAAGGAAACCTCCTCCATCTCCTCCTAACAAAATTTTGAGACTTATATCTCGACCAACCCCAGACCATTTCCCTTCTCAAATTCCATAGAAACATACTATAGGTCTTGGTCTTCTTAAAAGACCAATTTTAGTTCCCTAAGAGGTGGTTTCAAAGAGTCGTATCGAAGAATATGTAATATCCATTATCGATTCTTTCAAATTTATTTATTCGTCTTATTCCTCTTCTTTAGTGGTATAATTATGAAGTAATAACATTAATATCAATAATATACCGATAAGATATTATAAATATGATACAACCCAATTTCACCTTCTATCCATCCTATGGAAAACTAAATCACCGCACGTGCGTTCGTACAGAATACCGTCTGCACGCCTTGGTGTAATCTGTTTTCCACCACCACCTTACATGTATGGGTATAATGGTGTAAAGAATTACTATATATTATTATTTTAAAGTGATATTTATTATTAAATAGTATACATACACTTGAATACAACACCACAATTATGGGAACAATATCATCGCTCGTGCGTATGTACGACCTACCGTCTCCACGATGTGATGCGACTCATTTTACATGATCTTAATTGAATAATGATTATTTAAATGAATTGAAAGAATAAATATGATATATATTATTCTAATAACATTATTTAAAAGATTTATCTATAAGCTAAAAAGAATAATAAGAATTTATTCGACAAAACCCGCATAATAACATAAATCAATGAACACCCGAATAACAAGTAGCAATGAAATATTATTAAAATGAAAATAAGAATATGACCACATATGATATCATAAAAATGAATATGATTTTTTTAATAATTAAATGACATTATTTAAATCATTATACAAGAGTTTAGGATACGTACAAAGCATATGAGACCTAATGTAAGGGAAAATCTCGCAATCTCAAATTTTAACCGATATTGTTTATACTCTGGTAATTATTGGGGCATATTTATCATCCACATCCATGTTTCGTCAATATGTAATTTTATTTCTATCCTCATACAATTTTTTAAATCTAATTCTACCCTTTTTTTAGTTTTTAGTAAAACATATGAATGGAATATTTTTTTGTTTTTAGTACGGGGTACTTTTTAACTTTTTCGGCCAAATTACGAGAAGAATGTTTTTTAACCAATATGGAATAACCCGATTTTTACTATTTCATAACACATTATTTTGATGAATCTTACTCTATAATATTTCATGTCTATTTTCAAAAAAAAAATTCTTCTAAAATTCCATTTCATTTTGTGAAAAGAAAATTATTTTCAAGAAGAAAGGATATTTCCTCAAGAATTCATTTCAAGTGTTTTATCAAAGCAATTTTCCATCTATGATGAAATTATATCATATGTGTAGGTTTTAAGTATAATGACTCTATGATTTACATGGTTTCACTTTTCTTATGATGAAATGATATCCATTTGTTTTATATGGATTATGTTATGATGGAATGATGTTTATGAAACCCATTTTATTTGTTGGGTTATTATGAATGATGTATATTAATTTTGTCGCACAAGAAAGAATGATTTCATTATGAGATTGGTTGGACCAATATCTCGCTAAAATTCATTGGGTAAATATTTATATCTCATGATATAGACTTGGATGGAACTGCAAGTTAATCTGGTTCATTGATATAGGACTGGAATGAGGAGTGAACTTGGTTCAGTAATGGAATTTCTCTGCAATGATGGTCTTGGAAAAGAGCCTTGAATATTATGAAATTATTTTTTATGATTATGTGTGTATGAAACAAATATTAATGTTTTATCTTATGATTATTGGTATTACATTTCACTACTATGATTTATCCCATGTTATGATATTATGATCTTTTTTGCAGGTTATGATATTCAAAATGTGATGTTCTTATGAATATGATATGATTTCTATTTCTTTTTTTACCCTTGCGGAGCATTTGAGCTCACCCTTTTTGTATTTTTTCTTTTCCCCAGGTCATGAAGAAGGGTATTAAGTAGGATAAGCCAAATGGGACTCTAGATATGATGAAATAAATGGGAAAAATGTAGATGATTTATGAACCAATTGTTTGTGTTTCCATGTTTCTAAAGAAACTAAACTTATACGATCCTATCATGGTTTTTAATATGTTGTAGTAAGTATGCATAAACCAGGAAGTAATAACCTTGTATTTAAAGTATGGGTTGTTATAGTTGGTATCAGAGGAAAGGTATAGTCAACCATTGGAAACTAGGATGTGAAAGCCTTAGTAAGAACCCTAAGGATATGTATAAGAATAGAACACAATCTTAGTATTTTTTAAATGGCCATGAGTAACCTATGATAAGACATAATGTGTGAAATTTTATTAATTATTATGTTTATTTCTCGTTATGATTATTGTTAATCATGCTATGCTTCTTGGTTTTAGTCAATGACTGGAACAAGAAGGAACTGTGTTAATGCTGAATATGATGGAAAATGCAATGATTGTACACCTGAGAAGCCAAACGTTATGGGAGCTAGAATGAAAAATCATGTAGCCATTCTCTCAAAACATTCTCAAGTTATGAATCTTGTCGGAAATCCAAACGAGCAATGGAAGGTGAAACATTCTGTTGAATCCTTCATGAGGAAACATCCACCTTCATTTAGCGAGTCTTCTGATCCATTAGTGGCTGAACAATGGATCAATACCACTAAAACGATATTTTCAGTTCTAAAATGTTCAAAACATGATAAAGTCATCTTAGCAGTATATCGTGTGGAAGGTGAAGCTGATCAATAGTGGAATCTTATTAAGAATACGAGGCAAAGGGATGAAATTGAGTCCATGGAATGTGACGATTTCAAGAACTTATTTTTCAATAAGTACTTCCCTCGTATTTTTCGAACAAAGATGGAGAAGGAGTTTCTTGAACTGAAGAAAAAGGATGATGAATTTGTTTGTACCTACGACGAAAATTTTACAAGACTGGGAAGGTACACTTCCGGAATTATTATCCAACCTGAGAGTAAGATCGATCGATTTTTTAGTGGCTTAAAACCAAGTCTTCAAAGGGCGTTAGCCATTACAGACTTCAATGGCTACGAGGAAATTGTTCTATGTGCACTCAAGGTTGAGATGGAGATTGGGGTAACCCTTCAATCATATGGGTTTGATAAGAAGTTGAATTTGGAATTCAAAGTAAAATATAAAGACCAAAATGAAAAGAAGATGAGTTTTCCCTTATTCTCAAAGTGTGGAATGAAACATTGAGGGAATTGTCTTAGTGGGACAAGTAAATGTTTTAAGTGTGGAAAAGAAGGTTATTGGGTAGTTGAATGTCCAAATAATGGGAAGAAGATGTCTAATGATGCGAACAAAGAAAGGCATACACATAATGCAACTCCTACACATCAATGTTTCAAGTGCAAGGAAATGGGGCATTATGCCAATAAATGCCCTAATCCAAGGGTTGTTGATGATTATCGACATCAACAAACTCTTCAGGCCAAGGACAAAGGAATGTCACATGAAATTTCTATCGATGATGTGGAGTATGATAACGAAGTGGTGAAAGGTACACATACAATGCACTCTAAAGTAGAAAATGTTTTATTTGATTCTGGATCCACCCACTCTTTTATTTATGTGGAATTTCATAAGGGTATCTCCATATTACCTCAGAAGGTAGATATTGAGTTAGCTGTGAAAACCCCTAATGGCACAATAGTCACATCAAAAGTTTACAATTCTTCTCCGATTGAAGGTTGTGGTAAAGTGATTCTTGAAAATCTTGTGATCCTTCCTATAGTGTAATTTTATGCAATTCTTGACATGGATTGGATTTCTTTATATGGAGATCATATCAATTTCCAATTAAGGTAAGTCACATTTAAAATTCCCGATCAATCTACTATCATCTATCGATGCAAGGATGAATATAACTTTCCAGTGGAAATTTCATCCATCTTATGGGTCTTGATTCCGATAAATGAAGGATATTTATCTCAAATGGTTCGAGAGAAACTCACGATTAACAATACACCCATTGTATGGGAGTTTGATGATGTCTTTCCATAGGAATTACCAGGTCTTCCAACAAATTATGAAGTTGAGTTTTCAAAAGAACTCATACCAGGTGCTATTCCCATTTCAAAGAAACCTTATAGAATGGATCTAATTGAGTTATATGAATTGAAGAAGAAACTCCAAGATAATCTTGATAAGGGATTCATACGCCCTAGTGCATCACCTTTGGGGGCACCTGTTTTGTTCTTTAAGAAGAATGATGTATCAATGAGCCTATGTATTGATTATTGAGAACTTAACAAGGTCACTATAAAGAAAAAATATCCTCTCCCACGCAATGATGACTTATTTGACCAACTACGTGGAGCTCAATACTTTTCCATGATTGATCTTCCTTCAGTGTATAATAAATTAAGGGTCAAAAATTAGTATATACCAATGATAGATTTCCGTACAAGGTATGGACACTATGCAATTATAGTGATGCCATTTGGTCTTACTTATTCCCCTGCTATTTTCATGGATCTAATGAATAGATTCTTTAGAGACTATCTTGATCATTTTGTGGTAGTCTTTATTGATGATATGCTTGTCTATTCAAATAGCAAGGAAGAACATGAAGATCACTTGAGGATTGTATTAAAGACCTTAATAAAGGATATTCTTTATCCCAAATTTACCAAGTCTGAATTTTGGCTTCAAAAAGTTTCATTTATGGGCCACATAATCTAAAAAGAGGGGATATCAGTGGATCCTGCAAAAACAGAGGTTTTCAAAAGATGGTCAAGACCAACAATAGTAACTAAGATCCGATGTTTTCTTGGTTTGGCTGGATATTATCGATGTTTTGTGAAAGATTTATCATGATTATCTAATCCACTCAATAGGTTTAATAGAAACATAATTATGTTCGTTTGGACGGAGGAGTGTGAATAAAATTTCAAAGATTTAAAATGAAGTTTTTCCAGTGCACCTGTGCTCACACTACCGTGTAGTGGAGAAAGGATTGTGATCTACAGTGTTGAATCCAAGAAGGGACTAGGGTGTATTCTCATGCAAAATGATATGGAGACAGCATATGCCTCACAATAGTTGATAATTCATGAGCAAAATTACCCAACTCAGGATTTGGAATTAGCCGTGGTAATCTTTGCATTAAAAATCTGGAGGCATTATCCTTATGCTGAAATATGTGATATTTATAAAGATCATAAAATTATAAAGTATAGTTTCTCAAAAAATGAGCTGAATATGCTCCGAAGAAGATGGTTGGAGTTGATTAAGGACTACGACTGCTCAATTCATTATCACCCTGGGAAAGCAAACAAGGTGACAAAAGCATTAAGTCGACAAGACCATGCTACCTTATCAATGATGAGGATCAAAAAATATCCAATATTTATGGATTTAAAAAAGATAGATATTGGAATTATAATGGATGGGGAAAAATCTTATCTTTCTCAAATGAATGGTCAACCATCTATATATGTGAAGATTCAAGATGCACACAAATAATATGTAGAGTTACAAAAGAAGGTGAAAAATGTTCTTGAATTCAACCTGATTGTGAAGGGACAATAAGGTTAAGGAATCAGGTTTGTGTTCCTCCCATTCCAAAATTAAAGAAGGGCCTGCTAGATGAGACTCATAGTTCTTCATTGTCTATTAATCCTGGAAGGAAAAAGATGTATAGGGACCTGAAAGAGTACTTCTGGTGGGGTGGTATGAAATGATATGTTTCTAAATATGTCTCTTGATGCTTGGTTTGTTAGCAAGTTAAAGCTGATAGACATAAGTCTAAGGGGATGTTACAACCATTACCCATACCTGAATAGAAATGGGAAAACACCACTGTGGACTTTATCACTGGACATCCTAAAACATCCAAAGGCAATAATGCTATCTGGGTTATAGTTGATCGTCTTACGAAGTCGGCACACTTTATTTCTATTAGAGAAGATTTTTCTCTTGATCAGCTTTCCATGATATATGTAAAGGAAGTGGTAAGATTGCATGGAGTGCCACGTTCCATTATATCTGATCGGGATCCATGGTTTACCTCGATGTTTTGGCAAAGTCTTCAGCTTACTCTAGATAAAGAGTTGAGTTTCAGCACTGTTTATCATCCATAGACAGACGGTCAGTCTAAGAGGACAATTCAAACTCTAGAAGACATGTTGAGAGCTTTCTCTATGGATTTCATAGGTGGTGGGGATCAACACCTACCTTTGGTGGAATTTTATTATAATAATATCTTTCACTCCAATATTCAGATAGATCCTTATGAAGATATCTATGGAAGGAAATGCAGAACTCCAACATGCTTGGATGAAGTTGGGTAAACAAAGCTATTAGGATTTGGTCTTGTTGATGAGATGGAAGAAAAGGTCAGATCTATTCAACAACACAGAAGATCATCTTAGATTCGACAAAAAATTTATACTGACAACCGAGGAAAAGACCTAGAGTTTGAAGTGGGTGAAAAAGTGTTCTTACGAATATCTCCTTAGCAGAGAGTAATGTGATTTGGAAAGAAGGGAAACTTGAGCCCTAGGTATATCGGGATTTTCAAAATACTGGATCGTGTTGGGAAGGTAGCTTACCTATTTAGCTTCCAACAAATATCTCTCATGTTCACGATGCGTTCCTTGTATCTCTCCTGAGAAAGTACATACCCAATCTTTCACATGTACTAAGCTTAGAAGTTGTACCGCTAGAGCAAGATCTTTCTTATGAAGAACAACCAATATAGATTCTGGATCATAGTGAAAAAGTTCTATAGAACAAGACTACTTTCTTGGTGAAAGTTTTATGGAGGAACCACCAATTAGAAGAAGTTACATGGGAACTTGAGGATATGATAATCGAGATTTATCCTCATCTTTTTGTTACAAAGTGACGAATTTCGAGTGCGAAATTCATTTTAAGGGGGGTAGAATGTGACTCCCGAGATTTTATGAGAAATATTTTGTTTTTATGTTATATACATCAACAAAAGAATCTTTCACTACACACAAAATTGTCTTGTCTTGAATTACACGCATGATCAACCTTCCTCGATAGCTTTCATTATACGCAATACCGTGTTTCACTAAACAACGATATGTTATTAAAATATTATATAAATTAGCCGTTATGAATTGTAATACCCACTTTTTTAAATTTTATAAATTTTATATTTCAAAATGGACTTCATTTTCGGATACGGAATATTGAAATTAGCCTAGGGTGAAGTTTTGGTATTTTTCTGAAAACATTCAATTTTTGATGAATATTGAAAACACTGAGTTATTGGTTAAAACAGACTTTTTATTTAAATATTCATTTTTTTATTTAAATTCAATTTAGGTAAAAATATATACATAATACCTATATAAGTTCAATGTAATTCATTGGAGTAATTTTATAATAATATAGATACATAAAAATTTTATTGAACTTTTTACTGTATTTTACTCACCTCCGAGGAGCCTTTGCAATTGTACATTAAACATAATTTTACCACTTCTGTGATTTGAATTTTGAAAATCCAAGAGACATAGTTAATATCAAGGGTTAAAATGTGGTTCAATTAGATAAAAATATTTTTCGGTGAATAGTACCTTTTTATTTTTATTTACCACGATTAAAAGTAAATTGGGAAAGTAAGGGTAAAAATGATATTATTATTACCCTAAAAGGTGTCCTAATTCAATTATATAAGTTTAATGAGACCAAATATTACCTTAGGAATAAAATATGACCATTTAGGTTCACTTGGATTATATTAGGAGACTTATTATTATTTTATCTAAAGAAGAGTTAAAAGAGTTAAAATTAATGATTAATAACTAAAACATTTTTAATATATAGTTATATATAAGATAAATTCGACTATAAATATTCATTAGAAAGATAAAAATATTTCTTACATAATTGTATTTTATTAATAATTTTTAAGCATTAAATAATTTAATTTATTTTTGACGCAATGATGTTGCAGTAATTACCTTATTAATGAAATATTAACATAATTGATGTAATAAATACCCAAATAAATGAAATTTGAGACTTTTTATGAATTAAACTAATTTTATAGGTTAATATGACATGTTAGTATTGATTTAATTAACTTTTTTTGAACTAAACAATGTGGTTATGATTTTCACAAAAATCAATTACCATATAGTGTCAAAATTGACATAAAATAGTTTTTAAAACAAATATTATATTATTAATTTTTATTTTATTCCTAAAATTTACGGTTTGGAAAAATGACTTAGAAAAGGTTATATATCTTAATAATGAACCTTTTGTGATTTTTTTGGCTTTTCATAGTATGTATATTAACCATATAGTGGAAGAAAACAAGAAGACACGGTAAACGTTAAATTATTTAACTTAGAGTTAAATCTAAATTATATGGTTAAAATAGTAACCTAGATTTGTCTACAACCTATTGGTGGAAAGGCTTTCGACCCATCCCCACCTTATCATCTATATAAATCAATTTGGAACTATTAAAAACCGAATATGTCTTTATTATAAAATAATATTTTAAGTTTTTCGAAAGGTGCCCCTCTCCCTTATAAAAGGGAACCTCCTCCCTCTCCTCCTCACACAATTTGGGGCCTTAAATATCGTCAAATAACTTCCATGTTCCCTTATCAAATTCCCTAGAAACATACAAGAGGTCCTCTACTTCTTGAAAGACCAATGTTAGTTCCCTAAGAGGAGGATTCAAATAGGCGTGTTGAAGAAGAGGTAATATCTGTTACCAATTCATTCAAATCTATTTCGTCTTCTACATCCTCTTCATTAGTTTTTTCATCATGAAGTAATAACAGCAGTAGTAATAATATAATGATATGTTATTATAAATATGAAAAAACCCTATTTCACCTTCTATCCATCCTACGAAAAAGTAAATCACCGCACGTGCGTACGTACGGAATAATGTCTCCACACCGTGGTGTAATCTGTTTTCCACCACTACCTTACTTGGTTGGGTATAATGGTGTAAATAATAACTCTATATGATTATTTTTATGTGATATTGATTCTTAAATAGTATACATACACTTCAATACAATTCCAAGATCATGGGAACGATATCATTGCTCGTGCGGACATACGGCCTACCATCTCCACGATGTGATGCGACTCGTTTTACATGATCTTCATTGAATAATGATTATATAAATGAATTTTAATGAAAAAATATGATATATATTATACAAATACGATTCTGTAAATGATTTATCTATAACCTAAAAAGAAGAATAATAATTTATTCAACAAAACACGCATAAGAACATAAAGCAATGAACACACGAATAACAAGAAGCAATGTAATATTATTAATATAAAGATAAGAATATGAACATAAATGATATAATAACAATAAATATGATCCTATTATAAGTCAATGAAATTATTTAAATAAATATACAGGAGGATCGGATTCGTACGAAGCATATCAGACCTAAGGTAAGGGAAAATCTCACAATCTCAATATTTATCCGAGATTATTTATACTTTGGTATTTACTGTGGAATATTTATCATCCACATCCATGTTTCGTCAATATGGAATATTAATTTTATCCTCCAAATTTTTTTTAAATCTAATTTTACCCATTTGGTGAGTTTTTATTTAAAGATATGAAAGGAATCATTCATCATTTTTAGTACGAGGTACTTTTTGACTTTTCCAGCTAAAGTATGAGAAAAATGTTTTTTAACTTATACGGCATGAAAAAAATTTTACGGTTTCATAACACCATATTTTCATGAAGCTTACTCTATAAGATTTCATTACTATTTTCAACAAAATACTTTTATTTTAAAATTTCATGGCTTTTTTTGAAAATAAAATGATTTTGAAGAAGAAAGGATATTTTCCTCATGAATTCAACTCAAGTGTTTTATCAAAACCATTTCCCATCTAAGATGAAATTATTTCATATGTGTATGTTTCAAGTATAATGTCTCTATTATTTACATGGTTTCAATTTTCTTATGATGAAATGATATCCATTTGTTTGGTATGGATTATGTTATGATGGAATGATTTTTATGAAACCAATTTTATTCATTGGGTTATTATGAATGTTGTATGTTTATTTTGTGGCACATAAAAGAATGATTTCATTAAGAGATGGTTCATACCTATATCTCCCTCCAATTCATTGGGTAAAGATTTATATCTCATGAGATATACATGGATGGAACAACAAGTTAATCCGGATCAGTGATATAGGACTGGAATGAGGAGTGAACTCAATTTAGTAATGGACATTGTCCACTATGATGGTCTTGGCAAGGAGCATTGAATAATATGAAATTATTTTCAATGATTTTGTGTGTATTCCACAAAGTTTCATGTTTTATGTTATGATTATTGGGATTACAATTCACTACTATTATTTATCCCATGTAATGTTATTATGTTCTCTTTTGCAGGTTATGATTTTCAAAATGTTATGTTCTTATGAATATGATCTGATTGATATTTATTTTTTTACCCTTACTGAGAATTTGTTCTCACCCTTTTGTATGTTTTATTTTTACCTTGTCAGGAAGAAGGGTATTAAGTAGGATATTCTAAAAGGGACTCTAGATATGATGAAATAACAGGAGATAATGTAGATGATTTATATACCGGTTGATTGTGTTCCCAGTTTCTAACGACACTATACCTATACGGTCATATCATGGTTTTGTTATATGTTGTAATAAGTATGAATCAATTCTGAATTAATAACCATGTATGTAAAGTATGGGTCGTTATACACAGACCAGTCACTGAATATTTATTTTTCCAATGAGGCAATCATATCGGTATGAAAATTCATCCCATGTTGGAAAAAGCACTTTTATGGTGCTTCATGGAGTCCTATCAGTAGAAGACTTAATGATCCTAGACTCAATAAGGTGGGCCTCGATATAGTCTTCATCACTATAGCACTAATTTGACGTCTTTATTTACTAATGTTTGTCAGAATGTAGTTCTATCAATGAGGAAGAGTATAAATCTCTTATTATTGGCCTCGATCTGGCCCTTGAGATTGATGTTAACCACTTACATGTGAAAGGGGAATCTGAACTATACATCAAACATATCAACGGTGATTATATCATCAGGAAGCTGGAGATCGCGCCGTTGTTAGAATTTACTCGCTAGTTAATGGCTCAATTCTCATCTCGGGCTGAAGTTACTCATGTCCCTCATTCACATAATGTTCAGGCGATGACTGGGCTTGCTTGGCAGCATCTCCTACAGATCCTGACTAGGATTATTTGATTATTCTTATTACACACTGGAGAGTCATCACTCCCTTCACTCCAAATGACGATGATAGCTCATAGGTAAGCCACCTTACCACCAGTGATGCACATTAGAAACCCCATGTCTCCCTTCTGTAGTGATGTAGGTGACTCCCAACTGGAGGAACCCCTTGATCTAGTATCTCTAGCATGAAATTCTCCAGAAAGATTGAGCCGAGTGTGAGTGAATTCGATGCCGCACATTCCATTTTACCCTCTAGAGCAGCACCAGTTTTGAGAATGTCCTCTGGAAACATAGGTTTGATGGAGACCTCTTCCATTGCATCCCAATAGTAGATATTTATTAGGTCATGTTGGAGGATCATAATGGATCATGTGGGTCTCCTCATACCGGGCGAATTCTATCTCACCAGATCTTGAGATTGGGGTATTTTTGGCCCGACATGAGCCGTGACTATATTGAGTTTTCCAAGAGGTTCCCTGTGTGAAAAATACTTGTTAATTTTTTTCATCAGCCTCTAGAGACTCTGCACCCTACTAGGTACTCTTGTCCCTTTGCGGTCCAGTGACTCAATGTACATGGACCATACCCACCGGTGATAGCTCACCAATGAAGATTCATCCGGTTTACAATGGATTTCTTTTCCAAGTGGTATGAGGTAGTTATGCTCAAGGAGTTCATGGAATATTTATCATTGAATTATTGAGCTCTAATATCATCTACCGATACAGAGTTCCTCATGTCATCCAAAAATATAATTACATGAACTTTTGGGTAGATGAACTAAAAAAGTTGCATGCGATGCATAACATCGCTTCTAACCATTCTCCCTCTATCACGTGAAATAAAATGGGAATATCAAGGATTTCAACAGAACACTCTCTAACATTTTTCAAAAGATGGTTGGTTAGAAAAATAAGTGTTTGATAGATAAACCCCCCAAGGATATCTCTGTTTATTGGTTGGAAACTCGCAATTCCACTCAAGTGACCCCATATTCCTTGGTGTATCAATAATAGGAAATCCTTCCAATCAATCTTCATCTGGCCTCACTGTACACAACTTTATATGATTAGTAGAAACCAGATAAGGTAGCTAAAATCAGTCTGGCTAAAGCTGAAGTGCTTTATGAGGACATGATTTGTGCCCTGTACAATATGAAGAGGCATCAAAACAAGATGTCCTGGCTTTCAACAAATATTTTCTCCTCCCATATTTCATAAAATATTTCATGGTGTTGTCCATAAGAACACCAGTTATACCTAGTAGAAAACAACCCAAACTGGACCCCAAATGTTAAGGAACATGAACTATTCACAAGGATTACCCCAATGGCGCGTAATACCAGATTATCATGTATTGTGACTATATAACTCCTCCCACAAATTCCAAATTCCCGAAGTAGTAATTAACCTGAGTAAGATTGTATTACTTGAAATTAAACTGTATGTTTTCCCACATGATTTTAAACTATATCTAGTCCTCTATGGCCTTAAACTGTTTCGACTTTACCACACAATGTTAAACTATGTGATACATCCAAGATAAAGGATGAAAAACCTCTTAGAAACGTTGTTGCATGATGTTAAACAGTGAGTGGTAGATATACCATTACAGTCCTACATGACCATAATCAGTGAACACTTTACCACAAGACGTTAAAATTCATGATCAATCTGAGATAAACGATATAAAACTACTTGAAAATTGTCCCATCTCACCATAAATTGCATATTTTCCCACATGATGTTAACCAGTATATTGTACTACATGACATTAATGTGTTCCGTGCTTCATAACGTTAAACATATTTATCGTCCTGCATGAAGATAGACTAGTCTTTCATCCTGCATGACGTTAAAACATAGAGCAACAGATATAATTTTACGATCCATGCTCTATGAACATAAAATCAGATCTATAACATTCATCATTACAATAAACTTCAAAACAGTTCATGCTCTACAACCTTAAAATAAGATCTCTCCTCTTCCTTATCACGTGACATTAAACTGCATGAATCATTTCATGAACTACGCATGGCATGATACCCATCTTCATGGGACACGTAGGAATGCTCAGATGATCCGTCTTAGATCCCAACTCCAAAATTCTTCTATTTGACAACCCTTGGGAATATTTCTCTTGGAGGGTTGCACACAATGTACTGTATACTGATCTGGCACCACTCAGGTTGTGTTTACATTGATTTCACCATGCTCCCCTCCTCGTTCTTCTATACTCCCACATCCACACATCACCACATTTAACTACATGGCCCTTTCAGAACTACATATGGATTGATACCAATCCTAATGGGATACGTAGGAACTCTCATAAATTTCAACTGTAGGACCAACCCCAATCATCAAGATTGCTTTCTATGTATGACCTATTGTTCTGGATGATTCTCAATACACATGGTATGGTGCATGATTTTTCTCCATTCACGACGAGTTTATCAGGACCACACCAATTATCACCCACCTTATAGATCTCCACATATTTTATATTTACCTAGAGAAGCTAAATTGTGAAGGCATAACCATGCTTTACACATCCCATCATTTGGGTTTCCATCTTCTCTCACATCGAAAAGGACCCCCGAACGGCATGGATCCTTGGCCGCAAGGCTCTCCTACATTCTCAGGTCAATGTCCCTGAGCATTTTGGATGATAATTGGACACAAGTCCCATGTTTTTGTAATTTTTAGGATTCGATTCTCAATTGTTTGTTCATATTTGAGGTCACACGATATGGATGTTATGTTTCGAACTCAATCAACAGTCATCCTCCATCGTTTTCACCACCCATTTATGTCACAAATGTAATGTGCAATGATTCATTATGTCTCTCCATAAATTCAAATGTAAGTGTGCCTCAAGAATGGATTTTGGTCTTGTTTGGATCATCCCCACCCGATCCCTTTGCATCATTTTCATGTCGTTATATGACAGAGAGAACGTTATCTCATTCCACATTTCCCACAATGAGCATTAACTATGTGGGATTATAAGAATGGGTAAGGAAATACCCACATAAATATTGATTTTTCTATGACCTGAGATCTATGATAATAAACTAAAATCACCATCATTTTCACAACACAACATTAATTGCGTGATCCATCCAAACTGAAGGATGTAAAGCTATTCAGTACTCAACCCACATGAAGATATACTACAAGCTGTTTAGAACATTCCATCTGGGGCCCAGCCTCAGGTTCCTCAAACTTTCCATCCCATTGTCCCATGTCCTCAATTAAGATTATGTCGGGTGGTTTGGACTCCATGTCCTCATTCACATTCGTATTTTTCACCACACCAAGCATATCCCTTCAAAACATTCCTTTATAATCATTTCCACAAGATGTTAAATTACACAGGCATAACCATGATTTATGTATACCATCATTGGGGTTTTTATCACCTCTCATATCCAAAAGGAACCCTGAATAGAATGTATGATAGGCCTCTGGATTCTCCTACCATCTGAGTCCAACAATCATGAGGATTTTGGACAAAAATTGATACATGTCTCGCATTGAAAATATGGTCAGTGGCCATTTCTCAATTTTTTTTATCGTTTTAGGTCACACAATACAGATACTGTGTAGTGAACATGGTCAGTATTCATCCTTGATCATTGCTTTTGTCACACGGTCTCCCAACAGAAAGGTATAACGATTAATCATTTCCATCCACTATCCCATGCACATGACAATAAAATGGGCATCTATGGTTGAGAACTATGACCCTAAACAAAGATCTTCTCATTTCCTTGTTGTATGATTTTAAACTACATGACTCCTTTAGAACTATATGTTTCGGGATTCTCACCCTCATAGGATATGTAGGAATGCCCAGACGTTTTATCCATGGGTCCATCCCTATTTCTTGGAAACCTCCATATCTCTCTGTCCCCATGGCCAAAGTCCTCTAGGTGGAGGGTATGTGCTGTGTTATGCACTTATGCCCTCATTCACATCAGGTTTTAACATCCAATCCACATACATATCCCTCTTGAGATATCTTCCTCCCCTTCATTTTCACTCACCATTTTGACTCAGCTCCTCTTGAATTGGGCCCCTAGACCCTCTTTGGGTGTTCACCAATGTTCCCAGGAGAACACTCGTTCAGGACCCAGAGCGTTGGATTCTACAAAGACTTTTTATCTCCCATTTTATTACTTCAAGTTTCCCTTTATTTTGTATTTCTTCTTATTTTACTTTCAAAAGGGACCCCCAAATAACATGGATTCTAGGCCCCAGTGCTCTCCTACCATCATGGGCTTTCATCCTTGAGAATTTTGAATGAAAAATTAATGCAGGTTCCACATTTTGAATACGGTCAGAGGTCAATTCTCATTTTTGGTTCCCATTTCAGGTCACACGATATAGATTTTTTTTGAATACAGTCAATAGTTATCATCCATCATCACACAACCCCCATCTAGCCATAAATGTTGGTTTCATGATTCACATCCAATTCAACTGTATCACGTCCTAGGGAAATTTCGACACACTTGGTGATATCCCTCAGTGCGTGTTTGTGTGTTAAGTGGAAAAAACTATTGTGAGGCATCATTTGAGGTTCCACACCATATTACCCTTTCTCTGTATTCCATGTTCCGTGAAGATATTTTCCACCCTTGTCTCCCACATCGAGCATGGCTCAAGTGTTCTTCGAGATATAGATATGATTTATTCCCTTTTAAAAGAGCATTCCTTCTATGGTCTGAGCTCCATGAACATAAACTAAGATCTTCACATGTCCTTGTTGTAAGACATTAAACCACACAATTCTTCCAGATCTATGTACATCTTGATTCCCATTCATTTTGGATATGTATGAATACCCGAACATTTCATCTCTAGGTCTAGCTCAGACTCCACTAATTGTCTCTCATGTGCATCCTATTGGCCCTACCATTAATAGGATTAATAGGATTATGTGGTGTGGTGTGTGTGGTCTTATGTCCTCATATATGTCAGGTTTGAAATAGTTTTAACACATACTACCATTTTAGGATCTGTTCTATCTTGTCTCTTATACAGCATGGTGATTAAATAGGACTCTCAGAACAATGTATGTCTTGATACCCATCATAATGAGGTATATAAAAATGCCCATGAATTCTGCCTCAGGACCAGCTCATCTATCACTTCTTGTCCCTAAATATAAAATATCCTTTGGGATCACATGGTGTGATATAGGTTCCTAGTGTCCACAATCATGATGGGTTTTCCCACAACTGCACCATGTGACTCCCTTGTCTATTACAATCCTGATCCAATTTCTACGGCCATAACCTATGATCTTCCCACAAAAACCACACATTGGGTTTGGCTACAAAGCTACCCCGTGTGCATTCCAATAAAGCTAGTCACCACCTAAACTAAGAGTTTTCATCCCCATGTAACTTTCTCTAAGAAAGGGGTTAGACTTCCTTTATTTTATAAAACTCATTGGTGTACTCAAATGCATCATGTAAATAATCAAAAAGTATTGAATTTTCACATAGACATTACTTGATTTCGTTTTCACGCTTCCTGAGCCCTTAATTAGGATCTCCACCCACTTCCATGTCTGAAGAAACCCCCTATGACTCGGTCTCATCTCACTCTCCTCAACATTACCTAAAACTCCTTGTAGGAGGCACTAAACCATAAATCCCAGGCCCACTCATTTGTGAAATTATGACCCTGGTGAAAATCCCAGTATTCAGTCCACCACTTCTCCAGGTACCCCATGAACGTCATTAAAATGGTGTGGTACAGTGGGGGAGACACTTCTGGCCAAAACGCCTTCCCATTAATGTTGTTCACATGATTATACAAGAATTTAGAAGTGAAGGTTTTATAATCCTCCAATGTATGATGGTAAATTCCACTGAACCCCAAGAATTGGCATGTCATACTCCTTAACCAGTAGGTCGTCTCGTCCCTACTTTCTTCAGGAATGAGAACATCATACCTTAGGAAAATTATATATATGGGAATCCTCTGGCACAAAGGATAGTTATTTTGACTTCCCGACATCGTATCTATGATATATTCATGGAATGAGTGGCTCCGCACACACAACCCAATGCTCAAGTTATTATCCATCTCTACTCTCTGGGAAGCATCCGAAAGGAACCCACTAACAGCCTCCCGGTGAGCCATTCCATCTCAGAGATATGGAAATTTTCCCCCTAGATCGTGAAGCTCGATCATGGAGCTTAGTCGCATAGGCAGGTCATAAAGGACATCCCCAGACCTTGTAGTCATAAGTCGTAGAGTGCACACTCGTGGAGTCAGAAGTCTCACTGTGAGGGGTAGATCAGAAAGGACCCAATTCACAAAGAGTAATCATAGAGTGTGTAGTGCTTCTCAAATAGAGAGCACAATCACCATTAATGTGAATGTGAGAAAGGAAAAAATAGGCGACAACCTCCAATATTTATAAGCGATGACTCACTTATCTTCACATCATGCCAAGTTGCGGTGAGCTCAGTGAAATTCTAAACCCGCACATTGCCTCTCCGAATCGCAAGTCAGCTGCACGATCATGGTTTATGATTCATCTAATATTTTTTTCGATATACCCTCAGACCTATACCCTCATTTTCTCCTTATATATATGTCTTAGGGGGCCATTTGATGGCACCAAAAAATTATTGGAGGAAACAATTTGAAAAAATAACAGCAATACCCAACCAGGTACTTCGCGAAGCCCCATCGTGGAGCCCCTCCGCACCACATCCAGCACAAAGCTGATTCCCCCCTCTTTGGTCTCTACAGAGTAAGAAAGTAGATACTCTATGGTTAAAACATAATTAATGTAAATCTTTGTGTTGTGGAAGGAGATGAATCACCTCTGCGATCCCATGGAAATTGAAAAAAGCCTCTACAAGCACCATTGAAGAAATAAGGGAGGCCTCTACACCAAGGAGGGTCTGATGGCTGACTCTGTGGTTAGAACATACTTTACGTTATCCGTAGCCGATCACAGAGTGCCATGTTTAATCATAGCCAGCCATCAACACTCAATGCTGACTCTTGCCTATAAAAATCATGCTTCTCTCAGACCCAAAAGACATATTCCCTGACCGTTTTCCTTCTCAGATCTAAAATTGTGAAGCACCTTCTGATCTGCAAAACATTGAAAAAGATGAGAACTTCTAGGTACTTGAGCATTGTGAAGTACTTCCCCTTAGCTCAATGAATCCTCTATCAATGAAGGGATTCCCTTCTTGGAGCATGCAGGTCATCCAAAATTAGGGAGGCCCCCCAGGGGACTCCGGTCTTCACCAACCACTCATGCATCGCAATGTACCTTTCATGAACATGTGAACCCTATGCCAAGGTAGGATAATTTCTTTTCGCAATATACATTTCTTTCCAATTCCATTATTTTCAAGGAACCCATGCTCCACAAAGTCCCACTTCACAAAAGCACTTGCACTTCGGGAAGCACCCCCTATATGAATGTACACCCCATGCCCATGCCACTAAAAATCACAATTTATACCCTTTCGTGGAGTCTTTTCACTCAGTAGGGAACTCGATATTTGCAAAGTCCCTTCTTGTGAACTCCTTTACTTCAAAATCCTATCTCTAGTGTGTCCATCCAGCCTTGTATGATGTGATTTAATGTTCCCTTTGGTGGTGCTTCATGTGGTGTTGCTTGGCCTCAAGCTTCTTTGCATAGGAACACTAACGACTATTGCATCTTCACATAGCCATGATAATGTGATCCCCTTAGTGGATTACTCCACAACACCACCACACCACAAAATTTTCGATTCCTTCCCTTCCCCATTGGTGTGTGGGTATCAATATGTATGTTCTAGGCGTGCTGAGTAAACCCACATCATCCGAGCTGCATGACATCAAAATGCAAACCACCATTGTCCCCAGCACTTGACGTTAAACTATAGCCTCACCCAGTCTGGTACATGTGGGGTTCCCTACCTCAGACATTATCCATTCCCACCAATCTCCACTAGAGTGATATCTTCCTCACATGGAATGAGATCCTCTTTGATGGAAGGACATATGTCCATGGGGAAGGGGAACCATCTTGGTTTAAGCCCCTAGCCATTCTTGTGGGAGGCAATATCCCTTCTTCTTCTCTATTCTTCCTTGCTAAATACTAGAGGAGATATGGGAATCAAAACCTTCATTACCCCATCTCTCCCCCCTCTAGGGTTTATCATCATTGGGCCTCCATCCTGGACTAAGTCCCAACCTCCATCTCCCGGGGCCACTGACCACGTATAATCCCATGTTTCCCCTTTTGGCCACTAACCATGTGTAATATTTGGTCTATTCCCCATGGATGAACCATTCACGATGTGATCATCAGGTATTTGTTTCCTCTTGTTTCTCACATCGAGCATGACTCACTTGGGCATAGAGTACGAATTGACCATGAAATATTTTCCGGGACTCCTTAGAGTATAACTCTCAAGCCACCAACAGAGCATTGTGGACATTGATCATTTCCCCTTTCCAAGCAATGTACATTTAATCCTCTATGAGGTTCAAGACCTACACTCATTGGTATGGACCACTTCATTTTGGTTCACCCTCGTACCACACGACGTTAAATAGTATGCCCCCTCATCCTCCACCATGACTCTAAAATGTATACTTTCGAAAGGCATGGCTTTTAATCCTTGTTTCCTGGATATGGAACATATGAAGCCTCTATGATGTTCAACCGGACCCACTGGTATATCGTTCTATACCATCCAGTGGTACGATGTTGTACCCCATCCAGCGGTAATTCGTTGTATCCCAACCAGAGGTAAAACATCTTACCACAACCAGTGGAAATTCATTGTATCCCAACCAGCAGTAAGCCATTATAGTAAGCAATCGATAGTATGCCATTGTTTTTTGCAATCTTGGGACACAATGTTTGGTTGTTCCCCTCGAGAATCCATCTAACCTGGGTTTCAAACCAGGCATAAGCCCTGATATACTTTCAGGTTGTTTTCCTCAGCACACACAAATATTCTATGCCCCAATCCCGAACTACATGTACTATGATTCCCTATAATGAGGATACATAGGAAGAATCCTTGAGGTTCAAGCCCATAACTCATGTCCCATTGTGGTCTATCCTTTGACCCCCCTATGTTATTTGAAGATCATACCACATCCCAAAGGTTCTATTTCCTCCAGGTCCTATCCATGCTTCCATACTAATGGGCCACCTCCTCTGGTTTCCCATCACCCCTCTGAACTACGTGGACTTTTATTCTCTACCACTAGGATACGTAGAAAGCATCTTCAAGGCTCAAGCCCACATCAACATCATCCTCCTGTCAGATCCATATTATTATCCCTCTACTTCCCTCAACTATAAATCATCCATCATGTTTTTACCCTGGCCACCACAACCTAGTGAGATCATGTCACCCACTTTCTTACTTCCCTTAATAGCACTTTGGGTAGTTAACCATGCATAATCCCCACACAATCCCTAAACATCCCACCAAGACTGTCTCATTTACGATGTACCTCTAACCACACGTAATCCCTAACATGTATCTGGGTCATTTTACACTACACACACCTTGATTCATCACCCCTAAAACTATGTGGGATTTGATCCTTTTCTCTTAGACATGGTATTTTGGAACCCTCCCAGAGGTTCAATCCCAACCAATGGAAGACCATGGCTTTCCATTTAGTGGTACCGAAGAATCCACAGATTCGCCTTCATTGGGTTTCCTGTTCCACTCATCCAGTAAACCCCTTAGGTGCTCCCTTTCAGGGATTCACCCTCATGATCCACTTCTATCAGTGTTACAATCAGTTTGATCCATATCCTATAGAATGTAAACTCGTGGTATACCCAATGTTAACCTTGGAAAACTAATGAAAACAGAAGAAACATGCCTATGACATATAATTACCAGCACTCGATGTGGTATGACTTGGATTGCCGCGCCCTTAAGAAGCCCTATCATTAGGGGAAGAAATCCAGATAAACCAATGTTTTAGGGTCTTGAAATGCCACCGATTTCCAACGTGACCACTCCCCCAGTCGAATGTTGCTACCACATCATGACCCCTTGGACTGTTAAGATAAAATCTGTGTAATTAACTAGAATCCATGGAGACATGGAACTTTGAAGAGTCTCACGAACAACTCCATAAAATATAAGGGAGACCCAGACTAGGTACCAATTTTTAATGATGAATCCATTAAAGGAGAGACCAACGTTCCCGAATCCTGCTTTGATCAATGTAAAAACATGCATAAATAAGCTATGGATGTCGCCCACCTTTGAAAAGTGGAAATTCATGGAAAAAATCAGCACGTCCTCCAATGGACAGATGCATTCCCTGGAGAAAGCATCATAAACATTTACCCTCAATTGATGATATCTAAAACAAAGGTTAATCCTAGAAATTTATTAAGATCCATGAATTTTATCAAAATATTCATTAGTGTGGGGGAAATGATACTTGTTATTGATCATGATCTTGTTCAAATCCAAAAAACCAATGCAGAGTCACATTGACCCATATTTCTTTTTCATGATGAGAATAAGTGCATTATAAGATGAAACACATAGACAACTGAATCCATTACCATGTTTTTCTAGGAATTTATTCATAACTTCATGAAATTCCATGGGGTCTATTCTACAGAGAGTCTTTTAAATGGGTGTGGAACCAAGCATTATCTCTATTAAGAACCCATCATCAAATTTTGGTTGATGCCTAGAAAACATATTCAGAAATAAATCAACAAATTTCATAAAAATAAGAATATCATCGATGATTATTTTCTCCCCAACCATTTGAGATATATTTCCCTTAGGAATGGGAATTAATACCCACACACATGATGCTATATTTGTAGGATATTCATACTTATTATCACATTTATAGATGATTATAAGTCATTTTGAAATATAAAATTTAACTTATTTTCCTCAAATATTTATGTGGGATTTGTGGAGTGAAATCCAATTTATGCCTTGGATGAAATAAAATTCACCCAGGGAAATAATGACACAATTTGAAGGAATTATATAACAAAAAATGTCTATTTGAGATGAATCATAGATTTGAGGTTCAATCATTATACCATTAGGGTATTGTAATTATAATTCCACATCAAATTATTTGGGTGGAATATTAACATCCTTACAAAATTCCATAGATAATAAATAGTGGGTTTATCAAGAATTAAATAATGCATTAACAATTCTAGAGTGGATGGTATGTGTAACATTCACCATGATGTTATCTCACCCTCGTCAAAAAAATGTGATCACGTGATATTTCCCATATTCCCTTGGATTAATAGGTTGTTGAAACTGGTCACCATCACTTAACCATAGGTTTGGAAACTTGTTGGAATAATTCCCATCTTCATTACACTTGAAGCACAGCAGTGTGGGAGTTTCATTCTATTCATCTTTTCCCTTATTTTCATCATTATAAATCTTCTTCACGTCAATACATAAATCCATTTCTTGATGGCCTTCTATTATGCATATAAAAAAATTTATAAACCTGAAGTCAATTATCTCTATTCTTTTTTCCACACTTAGATTACAAACAAATTCTTATCTTTTTCTCTTCAATTTTTATAGATTTTTGTTTGAACCCCATCTGAATTATCTAGTCAAAACCAGAAAATTGATATGTAACAACAAACCCCATTTCGAATTTTATCATATAGTGCCCAATGTTTTAGTATCTACCACAATAACTTATTGAAAACACCCTTTTGAGACCCGGAATTAATCCATTGAATAACCTATATACATTACTTTTAGATTGGATGATAATTGTAGAAGCATACCCCAAATGTATTGTTAAATTAACATCATGGGTACATATAGCTTCTTTATCCTTATTATTCATATCAAGAAACACCTTTTCTATCATCATACAAATAATAATAGGGAGGTTATTAATAAATAATAACTTATCTATGTCTTCTTAAGTCAGGAATTCAATTTTTAATGCTTCCTCATATTCTTGATTACAATATTTCTATGGTTTACTTCTCTATCTAAAAAATAAATAGCCATAATGACACTCTAAGGGTGTGAACACTGGAAAATGAAATATATATTTTTAGTGGTATTTAACTAGTGTTGAAACAAAATTTGATCCAATGAACCAATGGAATTAGGTGGATGATTACTCTAGGAATAATCAACAAAAATTTGTTCCCTACTTTGATTTTTTGGATGCTTGGCTTGATTTATATCTTGAGAAAGTAGTATGATCATAAGAATGAGGTTTTTCATTCAAGCTCAATTGCATTCAGATGATCAAAAGAAAATAAATTACATTATGCAAAACAATAACTATTAATTTGGTTAATTTGATTTCTACACATTTGATAAAACCAAAAACTATAGTGTAATAAACAACTATCATGGTGAGGAACCGCATAATCAGAAGAAACCATATACATTATGAATAATTATGACACCTTCCATAATTTATGACACTATATATTGAAACTATTTTATTCATATCCATATTATTTATAAATCCTTCACGAAGGTTGATAATGAGTATGCGAATTCCCAAAGCATATCCATAGGGTGCATCAATACTCTAGCATAGTAATCCGCATTGTTGTGTACTGGGTTACTCTTGAATAAGGCCTGAAGCACCATGAAGATGTTCTGACTCAAAGGTACATATATGCCAAAACCATCTCAACTTGTAGTTTCTTGAAACGAATTTATTTCTATAAAACCACTCTCTCTATCATTTATTAAAATTCCAATACATTTTCATATACTTTTCCACATTAATAGACATATAATTATGCATTTACTTACGGTTCACACCATGTTTTTCTCATCCAATATTCAAATGGTTTACTAAATATATTATTTGATACCAAATATAACCAAATTCTACTATCATACTTATAAATTAGATAATTATTTCATATATATTAACAGACTACAAAAGATCATTCCAAAAGACAATATTTTTCATGTGACATTGGGAACATGGAAACATAAACACTGGTAGATAAGTGAGAAATAATATCTCCCTCTAGGATCTTCATTATATGAACTATTCTTAGACACATCATAGTTAATACTTATCTTCATATACATGGGATGCAAAATAAGGGTGAGCTCATTTTCTCAGTAAGTGTAAAAGGTGATATGAGTAATAATAAACATGAGAATAAGGGTATGATAATATGATCAAAAAATTAGATGACCATACTCTACATATCAATTATAATAAATATAAATCATGCAGAAAGATTTGAAGTTTGTATGACATAAATCATAATGGAATAAAGATAATGATCCATAAAAGAATAATAAAGGAATAAGACATGTAATTTTGGAATACATATAAACATGTAATATCATTCCCTATATGTTAGTATTCATGAAAATAAATTATCAGGGCACTCTATGGGGTCTACACCTACTGGGAAAGACACACCGCCATTCCCAATCACAATCCTTTCCTTGTAAGCTATCGAATTTCCCCATATTCCCATAGTGTATCAGTTTTCTCATTTTCCATAGTATATTGGGATTCCCCATATTCCATCTTCATAGTGATAACACGAATTGGGTGGGGCACAAACCCATCCATAGATGCAGTCTTTTCCTTATAAGGGATTGTGTTTTCTAATCTTCCCATAACGGATCAATCCCATTGACTTGATTCCCACAGCTCTCTCATGAGATATACAACATCACCTAATTAATTGGAGGGATATATAGGTCCCACCCTTCACAAAATCAAACCATTTATACACGTTCCATATAATAATAAAACATTAAACATATCATGAAATATAAACAAAAATTGGTTTCAAAAACACCACATCAAAACCAGTGAATTGAAATTGTTATCACAAATATATCATCAGAGAATAAACTATAGAAAAGTTATTAGATTCATAATCATATCACCAAAGTATAATTCATAAAATGAAGTTGGTTTCAAAATCATTAAACCAGTGGAAGAGTAATGAAGGTCATAAAAATCGTGTTATAAAGACATAAAATATTCAAGAAAGAATTTGAATGGTATGCCTGGATAATTTCCCAATAAATTAATAAGAAACATCAACTGATGTCATCTTATATGGAACATAATTTTAAAATATATTTTTGAAAACATTTTTTTAAAAATATATTTTATTCTTTATTTATTTTTAAAACCAAAATCCTTTTGAAATAATATTTCATTGAAAATACACATGAAAAAATATAATGAAATTTTGAAAACCGTTTCCTTGGAAACAAATAGAAAAATTATAAGGAAATATTTAAAACCAAAAAAAAGTTTTTAAAATCATATTTCCATTAAAACGAGATTAAATGATCATATTTGATAAAATTTTGGAAAACACGATTCTTGAATTTAATGGAATGTGTCTTAAAGAATAAAAATTAAGACCAAACTATATTATTATTTTTGTAACTCTTAAAACATAATCTCCTTGAAATATTTATTATAGAAAGTATATTTAAATACCCATAATCATATTTATGACAATAATATTATATATCCATGGGTAGTATAATCATACAAAAAAAATATATGAGTGGTGAATAAGGTGTAAATCTCACAGAAATGATAGTGAGTATAGAAATCCGCATACCTTATGTGTTGAATATCTTCAAACTCACAAAAACGTCATGTATAATAAATATATATTTATTATATATATTTGATATTAAAATATTAAAATATCTAATACCATATTTTTTCATTTTGACTTTATATTACATTCTTATTAACAATTCCATCTTATGGTTTAACTTCATGTTTTATCTACTACATTTTTCACATGTGTCATAATTTGTTATGTTTATGTCCTCATATGTGAGAAATTATTTCTAGAATCAATAAAATGATATAAATTTCATTTATATTCAGTATATATTTATTCATTAAAATCAAAAAATTATTAAAATATTAAATTGAATCCAACTTTTATGGAGATATTAAGTCGTACGTACGCATGAACACTATTTTTGTTATCTTTTCTTAATGAATGAATTTAAATAAATGAAATATATGTATATATACATACTAATTAAAGTAAAAATATTATTTCATATATATAATATTACATTACATAACCCAACCTTAATACATTCCTTTTAGAGTGTGAATGAGTCACATCTCTTTGAGGAGGTGCTAGTCCACACTTCCCCAAACAAAATTATCTTAATAAAAAAAATAGAAATAATAATGGTTTTTTCTATATTAAAATTTCATAAGAATAAATAAATAATAAACATAAAATATAGAATATTAATATATTTTTTCCCTCATAATTCCCATCCATGAAAGGTGGAAAAGTAATAATGAATTTCATCATTTTGTGTGGCTATAGTTTGGCGCACACATGAAACATATATTTGTAACCCATTTGATAAATGTTTGTCTAAGTGTAGGTCTGACCCATATCATAATAATGTATCATAATATTTAAGATACTATGGAAATTTTTTATGTATGAAATCAGACTAATTGATGATTGGATAATGAAACCAAAAAAAAGGAGCTTGAGGAAGGATGTTACATTTTATTTGGGTACTCCTTTTAGTTTGTATCAATGGGATTATTTGGATGGTTTTATTCACAAAAAGAGGCTACAAGGTGGAATGAATGGATTTTTGGAAGTGATCTTGGCTGACTATGGCCAAACATTAGTGTCTTGAGAGGTTTAAAGAAGGGTAGAGGTGGTTTCCTTCTATTGGGGTGTGTGGGGACCCACTATGATTTTTTTTTTAAAAAAAATATGGTTAACCAACATTTTAATCTAACAAAAATAATAAAAAAAGGAACCAAAATCATTAAGTTAATATTTATAGATGAAATATGGCCTTCCAATGAGTGTTGGATAAGTGGATTTCTCATTTTGGATCTTAAGATTATGGTTTTGTTCCTTGTTATGTTTAATTTTACATCAATCAAAGTAATTAATTTTAATCACATTCACTAATATTCTTGGTGAAAATTATTTTGATGTTATTAGAACATAAATATTATACTAATTAAAACAATTTGTGTATTTTTTTCAAAATTTATTTCATAGATGTGGGAAAATATTGTTTAATGCTAACCGTATAAACGTGAAATGAAAGCGGGTTCTTAATGTGAGAATTGTCAAATGTTCATTAAGATTTGATAAATAAATTAAATATAAAAATTATTCCAATGATTTTCAATAAATTAATAGTAATATTATTCATTTATTTAAAATAAAAAACAATTTAACTTTTTAGAAAAAATTGTTGAGAAATAGTTTTTAATTAGAAATCAATATTTTACAATATTCATCCAAAAATGAAGTTTCAAAAAAAATCCAAAAATTCCCCATAAGATAATTATGACAATATAAATAAAAAGGATGTTTATTTTAGAAATTCAAATTATTAAAGCTTCTAAAATTAATGTTATTATTTTCATAGTTGTTAAATGTAGTTCTTTTACAAATATAATATTATCAAGCATATGAATACTTTAAAAATATTTATTTTATATTACAAATATGAATTATTTATATAAAACTATTATAAATAATTATAAAAACATAGTTAGTACTAGTTATATTACAAATATTAACAATTATGTTATAACTATCTCATGTAAATAATTATCATAATAAAAAGTTGTTTCAGAAAATATTTTTCATTTCCTGTAACCCGAGCCAAGATAATGTTGTGTGTAACATAATATTATATTTCCATTGAGTATAAAAAATGTTTTAATTAGTGTAGATAAAAATAATGACGTCAAATTAAAATATTTTATTCAAAAAACTGGTTAATAAATTCAGGTTGTTATAGTCCATATGTTTAACGATGATCATATGTGGTCATAGTCAATTGAGTCCCATGATATTTCTATGTTGATTTACAAAATAGAGGCATAAAAATGTGGGCTTTGTATGATACTATCTAGACTAGAACATCATGACACTTTACCACTTCTTGAATTTTTAATTTTAAAAAGTCTTATACCATATGAGATTCATGAATATAGATGAAATTAGATGCCTTTTAGAGACAATACAATATCATCCATATGGAATCATGTTTTCAGAAAATACTTGGTAGAGTTGTCACAAAATTCATAGCTATTAATTCCCATTTCCAAATGGTAATAGGTAAAAACCACTGCATACACACTATCTTATAGTTGTATGCTTTAAACAACTAATAGATGATACATTTTAAAAAAAACTAACCCACATTTATTTTCACACCCACCCACAAAAATCATTCATTTTCTTCCATATACATCATTTTTATTCCATGATAAACAACCCTTACCAAATGTTGGTAAGAATGAAAGATTTTGTAATGTTAGAAGGTAGGTATGACTATCATATCTTGAAATCAAAAAAATAATCTTATGTCAATATTTATCCCTCAATGGTCTCCCCACAATTTATTTTTGATCTCATAGAAAAACATTCATATTTTGATGACTATTTTTCATTAAATTTATCAACCAAAAATAGAAAAAAATAAACCATAATTAAAACCTCAACACTACCTTAGTCTTCACTGTTCAAGTGCATCTTCTCTATCAACAACACCTGCTACCACTGAACTGAAGCTTCTTTAGCTAACTAAACATACAACTTCATGAATAATGTCGTATCCACCAAAATGAATTTACTTGATGTATAAATCAAGTTGGTATTGAAAATTTTAAGGTATTAAATACATGTTTTTTTCCATAGTTTTAAATATAATTATTATAGCATGTCTTTAAAGATCTTATTATTCGTAAAAATCCTGAATTTCTCAACAAAATGATAATGAGATCTTGTTTATAAGGCATGGAATAAATCAACCAATTCCAAATATATTTTTGAATAGTTCTTCTGATGTAGCTGAATCCATTATGAGACATAACAAATAACATGTTCTTTCTATATGAGGACACACCCCAACCCAGATTCTAATGCATCAAAATGAACTATATATCGCAATCTAGAATCTATCAATGTAAGGATGGGTGCTAGTGTATTCCTAACATTAATCACATAAAATTATATTTCTGATTCTTTATTCCACATGAACGAATCATCTTTCTTCATCAAAGATGTCATTGGTGATGACAATTGTTAATTGTGACACAGAAAACGTCTATAGTATCATGAAATTCTAAATAAACACTTTATCTCAAAGAAATAATTCAATTTTTCAAAGATATCACTTCTTATATCTTTTTTGGATCAATATAAAAATATTTTTTAGTGATGAAATGACAAAGAAAACATACTTCTTATATCCAAAAATAAAACATTTAACATTTAGAATATAGTCAATGTTATCGTATAATACCCAACACTATAGAAATTTGTTTATCTGGATCTTCATGTGTCCTATAATACACTATTATATCATTTTAAAGAATCACCACAATGTAATTGAAATTAATTTGAAATATCATATTCATCATTTCCATAAACATGAATTCTTCATTCTTTTTACCAAATGGCATAAAAATGAACTCAAAATGGCTATATATCCTTTTGAAAGATGTTTTTGGAATACACACCTTCGTCAACTATAAATATTGACATCAAAAACAAAATTAAATTTTATATAACCACTTGTCTACCACTATTAATAAAATATATTATCAGTTCATGGAAGTGAATATTGATTCTTTATCATGAATGTTTCTTACTATGATAATCTATGATGATATTAGGCGTTCCATCTGATTTTTTCAGAAGAAGAACTGATTATACCCACAGAGTCGTACGTAGATGGGTGAAATATTTAATTTCCAACTCTCCAATAAGATCCCTAAATTACTGAAAATCTATTGTTCTCATCTTTAATTATGTAAGGGAAATAATTTTGGCCCCTGGTAAGAGATCAATCGAAAACACTATTTCTCTAGTGGGTGGTAATCCTGGGAAATTATCATAAAAAACATTAGGAGATGGATCAATAAGTATTTTAAAATCACTATTCATGATCTCATCCACCAATTTCATGGTCAGATCATTTAGAATCGTTTGATATATTTCCAACTACGGGTTCCATTTATCTTTCTCTACTTGGATTTCCATTCTGATCTATTAAAATGAGAGGCTTGTGTCATCATCAGTGGTAAAAATAAACCCTTAGGTATAACAACTTATATGATATTTTATCATTTTCAAGAATTTCATACCTAGGATTAAGTCATATAAGTCTATCTCAAGAACAATGAAATCCCTATCAATTCATCCCAATCATTTTTTATAGAACATTCTTTACACACAAACACTTGACATTCACATTGAAAAATATGAGTTTGATGTTTTCGTAACCAAAGGAATCATCTAACCATATAGATCCATTATATCAATGATATGAGAATAATTAAAAAAATTTGATGTGGTGTTATCAAAAAATTATTCATAAGGATATAATTTAGAAGAACAATACCAATGATAGTTGAAGGTCCACAAACATCATCCTTGATCACTTGATAACCTCCATATAATTTCATTATCACTAAAATATTCTATAATTTTACCCTATTTAGGTTATAATGGTTGATGAGTCATGGGATTCCAAGAATCCCCATTCCTTTGCTGGTTCTGCTATTGAGAGTTATTCTGTTTCACTCATCCATTCAAAGCATACTATGACTTATAATAATGGGTTTTCTTTTTAGCACCCAACCTTGGAGCACTATGAAATCAGGGATGAATGTGTCGCATCTTGTGAAAATTATGAAATTCTCAGTGTGGTATCATTAAATATCTCTTTATATTCTTAAATTAACCATACGGAAATATTCCTGACGTACTCGTTGACTGAGGAGGTAATTTGACTGATCCCATTGTCTGATTCTAAAAAAACACACCCCCTTGGGAATATATCTCCCACCACAAAATATTCATAGTATTGGAGTCGCCACTAGTTCCCATTGAAATAAACATGATTTCTCCAACCATGATTCCAAAAATGTTTCATTCTTCTACCATGTCTCCATAATCTATCCTTTTTATAATCCACTATACAAATTACAAAAATCATTGAGTGAATTTATGGTAACCCGATTGAAGAATGTATTCGTTCAAGTAAGTAAATAAAAAAGTTTTGGTGAAAAAATGTACAAATTTATATACTATAGCAACATTCTATGTTATTGAGAGATTATCAATCTTCTAACTAAATAATTTTACCATTCTTGAAATTTAGAACATGCTAGGATAAAAAAAATTTCTGAACAATTCTTAAAAAAATATCTGAGTATATTCTCATGTCTAATTAATCTTTAACTTATATATCCCACCACTAGAATTATAGCTCATCCATAATATATGTTTTTTATTTAAATATAAACTCATATGGTATTCCAAGGAAATAAATTATATCATTAATTCAGATAAACCACAATTTTACTTTTCCTGGATATAAACCACCCTGAAAGATTTGTTGATTATGATTCTATAACTGAACAAATGGATCCACATTTCATGGTTCATTAATTATATTTCCTATACCAATGGACAAAAAATACTGTAAAATACTCTAATTCAATTATTGGTTCAGTTGTGGCTTAAGGGAAACCACATTCCCAATTGCCACTTCTCGTCGGTCTCTAAAACACCTACCCGGTTCCATTAGCTATAACAAAAAAAATCTCTATTTAGGTTCACAATCAAGAAACTGAATACATAGAAATTATATATTTTCCAAATCACATATATAAAAATAAGGCATTTCAAAATTCAACAATTTCATGTTTTAAACAAATTTTGAAAGTTCCACCATGATTTTTGAAAATGAAAACATTTCTAACTATTTTTAAAAATCAACACCTTTTCACTAAATAATAAAATCATTACTCAAAATAAATTAAGCATTCATTGTGATAATTATGTGTTATTAATTAATTTAATTTCCTTATCATTGGCCAATGAAAATGTGGTGAAAACTCTTATAAGTGTACTAGAATACTGTTGTTCCCAAACTCCCTGGTAACATGTAGTTCAACTTAAATGGGATGGAAAGTCATTTTTATACTATAAATTTTATTTTTTGATGATCTTGATCATTACTAAAAACCTATGGAAAAATCCTGCCAATAGTGATACTCAAGGTCTCAAAAATTTATACCATTTTTAAATAATGGGATGAACAAAATTATGTGATTTTTAACATTTTTCCCCTCACCCATTATCTTCAAAGCATGTGGGAGTGTTACTAGCCTTGTGTTACATCCCTATTACACCAAAGGATGGATATAAATTGACCGAGACTCATAAAAATTTGTGGAAAAATTTTAGATTATATGATTTAACAATTATACCACAAGATATAAATAAAAAACCATTGTATGATGCATGAGCTACAAAAATACAAGATAATACAAAACCAAACGCCAATTCAATATCAGAGTATAAGAGGACTAAATGATACATAAACAAGGAATCAAAAGAAGTCAAAAAATGACACCAACCAGAACCTCCCAATCCACACCATGATCTAAATCTACAAACCTAACCCAAGGTATTATGATGAATCTCTAAAGATGCGGGATGCCTTTTTTACCTATGCATTAATATATAACATATAAAACATTTTCATAATTACCATGTAGTGGTGACAATAATACTCATTTGGATTTCCTGAATTAATTCATAACTCAAAAAACTAGTATATAATAGTTTATCACATTTAAATAATTAGTTATAAATAATTTAATATAGTTTATTTCAAATCCAATATATTTTCCACAAACCAAAACAGTTTACAGGGAATGAAATCAAAGATGTTTTTAAACAAATTCTCATTTCTATATGCCATACCCTATACATGATTACACATATCCACCCAACCAAAAATTCATTCCTAGTAGATAGTTACACAATCACGAATAGTCACCATTTGATATACCAATTCATCACAGGTTAACAAATACCATGTTCCCGAACAGAACACACACCTTACACAGGGTCACATATAATAAAAATGTACTCAATACAACCTTGTTTTAAAAAACCCATAACAATGATTTAATTATAAGACAATTAAATGAAAAATATCTCTTATTAAAAACATTTATAAAAAAAATTTCCTTATGGAAAAACAATAATTATAGTTTTTGGGTCAGTATCTCTAATTTAACAAAACATTGTTTGCACAAAATTATCAAATTTTTAAAATTTTCTAGAAAACAACACTAAATAGGATCCGATAATATCACTCAAGGATTTCATAACATTTTACAATAGTTAAATCGCTTTTAAACCAATACTTTATGCTTTAATCATGATTATTCTAGAGTTAATCCACTAACCAATCAAACATTTTCAAAAAAGTAGAACGATACATCAAATTCAACAAACTGGATTAGATATTAAAATTTTAACCATAGATATTGTTCCCATTAATAAGAAAAATAATATTTCATCATTATTAAAATAAAAATTCATTTATATATACCATGGGGATTGGATATATGATTACAAAAGAAAGGATAAGAAGATATTTAAAAATTATGATGAATAATGAGAACTTAGCAGAAAATCTAGATCTCTAATGACTTCGAAACGTCTAGAGGTTCATCTTCTATAAAAGTGAATAACATATAAATACATAGTAGTAAAATTATATCTATATTAATAGATATTAAGAAACTAAATGGGGTTCTTTGGGATTAAACCATGTTTGATCAAATATTATTATACCTGAAACTACATGACACATTGTTTGGAAGCACAATTTTTCTAACTATGTGCCAATAGAGTGGTTTCTAATTCCTCAAGACAACGCCTCCACATGGTTGGATACCATGGTTTGAAAAAAAAAATATATCCATGCATGTTCTACTATATTTATGCTATTATTCTCGTATTATATCCCATGGGCATCTGCACTATTTGGCCACACTGTGTGCCAAACCTTTCATACATAGTGATATTTGTTTTTACTTTTACAGTTTATCATAGGTGTTTCATGGAATCTACTAAGAAGGATTAAACCATTAACCTCCATAAAATATCCATATATCATTCTAGTCTCCCTAAAACCATATGTAACATACCAAAATTACTTTATATACTTAAAATACATAATTAAAGGGTAAGAAACCATAAATTGGTTGTGTTATAATCCTAGATCAGATTGTTTTGTATCATGATTTCATTACCATATATTTATTTCACACACATAGGAATAAATATATATTATAGAGGATAAATAATAAAACACAACACATAGTACTGATACACTTTTGAAAATACTTTGAGAAATATAAGTGATAACATAAAATTTTTTTTAGAAATTTTTTTTAACATTAATGAAAATTAGTCTTTTTCATGTTAAATAAAATATTATTTTTCAAAATGTGATATAAAAAATAATTGTAAAAATTAAAATTTTAAAAAATATATAATAATATAGATTTGAAAATGAATCAATATTTTATTTATGATATATGGATGAAAAACATTTGATTATGAATGGGATACATTGAATACTTTAAAATACCTTTGTTGAAAACCAAAATTCTAAAAGAGCAATAGATATTTTTTTAATTATAACATAATTTTTCCAATGAAGATCATAAAATAAAATTTAATAAAATATTGTGGTGGGAGAACCCTCAAATTAATGAACAATATTGATTATAATACATTGTAATTTAATAATGAGGATTCGAGTTCCAAAACTCTATTCTATTGTGGAAATAATGGTGTCAATAGCCACTTGAAAAGATCATTTGGATATTAAATACCATGAAAATAACTTATTATGATATATATACATCCATGGACAATGGAATATCTTTTTAAATAAAACATGGTTCACAAAATGTGTTATGCTTCAATGAATCATAAATGATATCAAGAAACCCCTTAAGACTTCAATAATACTTCAATCTGATCCCCTTGATAGAGAATCATTGTAATTGAAAATAAATTAAAATTATTCGATTAGAATACATTATAGGATTACCTAATTAATCAATATCTAAAAAAATAAATGAATTCATGTGTAATAATACAACACATTTCTCAATGAAAGGAAATTGAGATGAAAAATGTTGTAACATTACTAGTTTTTTAATCAAAATTCATTGGAAGCTTGAAGTTAAAATTTCTATAAGTTACATTTTTTATAATAATTTGTATCCCAATATACATTTATGGTAATTATTTAATATATATAAATAATATTTTTTTGTAATAATAAAAGAAGTATCAATAAATAGGAATTAAGACATAAATTCATTCAAATGTTTTAGATTCATTACATCCACACAATTAATATTCTAAATAATAAATTTACATTTATTATATACCATATTGTCAAACATATTATTTTTTATCTTAAATAATATTTACCATTTATAATCATTTGATATTAATTTATTTTATAGATTTCTTTCATATTCCTATTACTAAAAGTTATTTAGTCAATTGTTTAATATTCCCCAAGTATGGTGACCATGTTAGAAAGTATTTTAAAATGGATAAATAATATCTAGTCTTTTAATAGTGTTATGAAAATAATTATTTATGAATTAAATATATTTTTAAATCCATATATTATAGTTGGTGATGAAAATTTAACCTTATTTCTCATGGTTGTGGTAGTTTGCAAAAAAAAATGATTAAAGATTGCACTTCTCTATGAATGATAGGGAGTGAAGGTAAATGATAATTTGAAACTTCCTAATAATATTTATAGTTTTGATATCATATATATTTTTTCATTAAATAATTATAATCATCAATTAATGGATGTGTTGAAAAATAGATGATGTCTCTTTATAGAGGGAGTGGTCTGTGTAATACACTAAAATAATTTTTTTTCATAGAGGACAAAGATAAATAAATAATGGTTATTACAATAATATAATAACAAATAATTATAATTATGATTCTAATTAAATCATATTATTATGGAAATATTATTATCTTAATAGTAATATTTAAGAGAAAAACATAACAATTAGAAAATACTTATATTGGAGACATGATCTTCCCTTAGAATACTCCTCAGAATTGGAGGCATTAGGAATAATTAGTTTTTATAAGTGCTTAATAATGTTTGAGGGACATATAGGAGTACATATTTATGCATATTTGCTATGTAAAATATAATTTTATATTCCTTGTAGAAAGGGTGTAGGGGCCCCCTTTCATAAGAGATGAAAATGATCCTTTTGGTAACACCCTTTTTATGTTATTAATTGCATGAATCTATTCCAAGGTAAATGGATCCAAATATCCAAAATAGTGTAGTTTTATGTATTATTAGGTCAATAATGACTCAAATAAAACTTTCAAAATATGTTTTAAAATTTTTATATGGTTTTTAGCATTATTTTTTTATATTTTACTATTTTAATTTAAAAATAACTATCCATTTTTTAACGTATTATTTTATGTTTTTTTCAAAAAATAAAATTTCACAAAATATAGAATAATGAAATGATAGATTCAAATTGAAAAACATTTTAATCCAATTGAATTTCAGTATTTCCAAAATAACATTTAAATTAAAATACGTAATGAGTAGAAAAATTCTTTTAGTAGAAAGTATATATTTTGTCTGTTGTGGATTGTTAATATTATATAATATTGACTACCATATAGATGAGTATAAATAGATAATTATATGTTTATAAATAACCTTTTATTCAATATTTGAAGTATTTTTGTTTATTTTCTTCCATATAAATTATTTAACAATAATTACAAATTAAATTTAAAATAATTATGTCACTATTATCATTATAATTATATTTAATAATAAAAATTTTAAAAGTATAAATAAAAATGAAATTGTACATATTAAATAGTATGAAAATTATTATCTCAAATATATGAATAATTTTAAAAAATTTAAATAATATTTTTTGAACATTAATCTTAACAATAGCATGTGTAACGCGCAGAACCCAATTTTAAAGAAAAATGCATTTTGAAATATAATTCCATTTATGGAAAATAATTAACAATGTTATTTATTTTAATGAAAATAAAAATATTATTATTTATCAAATCATATTAATTTTTACAAGACATAAATGTATAAACTAATTTTCCTTTTGTTCAAACATAAATAAATAAACATATGATATATTGCTTTGTATAAAATAATACTTTATTTAGTCAACTGATATTCACGATTTTTAAAAACAGACATACTATAATTAGAAGATATATTTATATTTATTTATTTATATATTTATATAAAATAAGAAACTATAAAAATTATGTTTATATAAATGTGATGGTATTAACAAAATTGGAATTTAATACATTTAACCTAAATATTGATTTTTTAGAGAAATCTCAAAAATACATCAAAAATAATTTTATTTGTGGGGAATTCAAAAATTAATATTAATTTAAAAAAACTAAATTGTAAAATTATAAAATTTATAATTTTATTAGAAAATATATAAAATATAATTAAAATTTTTTTTATTAAAAATAACATATTTCATTATCATACCATTTTAATTATATACTATATAATTTTAATAGATATTTATGGTTTACTATATTGATATTTAATATATATTTATTAACAATTTATTTTTAATATGTTTTGGGTTTTTTATATTGGATTTTAATTTAATTAACAGTTATCGTAGACATTGAATTATTTAATGGTAGTTTTAATTTCAGGGTGTTACAATCCATTGTAAATATATTTTTTCCGCACAATTTGACTCAGAATATTTGATTATTTTTTATAGAGAACCAATAACTTACTATACATCCAAATATAAAAATGGGTTATCCTGTATGTGGAATGATATTTATCTATATAAAAATCATTATAATCTATTTATTAAGAAAGAGAATCCATTCTTAATTTGACCTGGAATTATACCAATAGTTATAGATCTTGCTTCATAACAAATAACTTTCATTAAACCATGAAAATAATTTATATGATAATCATACCACTCAAATCCCAATTTTTGATGATAACATACATGACCTTGGATACAAGGAAGCCTTCAATGAATAATCATCAGTGTATTCAATTGTAGCAGTAACATAGGATTTCTATTTTATACTTGGTTCTTATTGAGGAATCCCTTGTTGAACCTTGGATTGGGACATAATGTTGCATAATTCCCACCTCTATTTCAATTGAAGAAATAGATTTTTTATATTCCATTTTCCCCTTACAAATGTGAGTCTGATTACCATCATCATTTTCATAACATGAAATTTTATGAGACTCAATATTTATCATCTTTTTTGTGTTAGGGAGAAAAATGACATGAACATTTTTATTCATATTCCATGATTACTGGTTCAGAAAAAAACTAGGTCCCTCAATCCATCATCTATTCTAGTGGGTTGTTCATTGAGGTAATCTCCACATTGACCCTCAAAACAAAATTTCTCTATAGTTCCAATAATTACTGAAAATAAATGTGTTTTGATGAGTGATAAAATATTAAAAATACCAGGGAATTTCTATAATCAATAAACATAAAAGGGATTCAACCACAAACCCATTAACCATCATAATCACATTATCATGTGATTCCATAAGATTAACATCCATAAATATTAGATTAATCTATATCATTAATGGTTACACATTGGTTACTTTAGGTTGGGTTATCTCATAAATGGTATCCTAATCTTTAAAATGGAGATCCCAAAAATTTATGAACATTATTTAAATATTCTAAACCCAATAATCATTAAAATATATTATCTAAAAAACCAATATATCCTTAATTAAAAAAAATCATTCATATAATTATATACCCAGGTATGTATATACGATAATCAAATTATCTCAAAAAAATATCTTTACCAAAACACATTTTAATCTCTATGAATTTAAACCAATATAACTAAATATTACTCCAGAAGGTAACTATATCTTTAATGCCCAAATTTTATGAACCACTAGTTGACAAGTACACACACTAGTAACTATATATCATAATTCAAAAAATGATTTGAACTTCTCTAAACATATAATTATTGAATTATCAATATAAGTGTTTCCAATTAATACATATCTTATTAATTCAAAATCAAACTAACCATCATAAACCCTACATCATGTGTATAATAAGTTTAAGAGTTATCTATAAATCAAATATGTGTTCATCAATATGTATCTCTAAAAAAATTGTAATAATATCAATTTTAAATGATATTAATAACATTTAATAAATAATTTTATTTATATAAATAGGAGATACTAATGAAAAATGATTTTATGTTTCATTTAATATTAAATAAAATTTTTAACATTCCAAAATGTCATCAAGAAACATATCTTAAATAATTAATATAGATAAGAGTATCATGATTTAATTTAAATAATTATATCAACATCACTTACTCGTTAAATTAAAATAAAATCACTTTCTTTTATAATTACAGTCATATAATAACAATCTCAACCATTTATGTATTCTCCCTTATTTTGTTATATGATATAGTTGTTTTAAGATACATATGTTTTTTATCGTCACATTTCTGATTCTATTTGAAAAATAAACTAAAAATGGTTATGATAGTATTCAAAATGTGAATATAAAATGATAAATATAAGCATGTATTCTCTCATGACACCATATTTTTTAACATATGATGCTTTTGGATCAAAATATGACTCACCTTTGTAAAATTTTGGGTTTTGATTGTAATTTTTTAATTTTATTATCTGTAGTAATTAATTATAATAATCATTTAACCCTTCAACATGGTTCATAGAGAATATTTTGGTGTCCAAAGCATATCCCCTAGGATTATCTCTCCAGGTGTGTAGTCCTGGGCCCAATCATTGGGAATCAGTCTGATAATTGCGTCAATACTCAATAAACCATTTTCATGGTAACTACCCTAGGCCTATCTATCCCACAACCATTGACATTTTCTAGTATCCATATAGGGTTGTATTTTTGGGAAGATATATGTAATCTCTAGTTTATAAAGAAATTTTGATCATAAAAAATACATAGACATGTACATATGGTTTTTTTATAAAATATTCATTATCCAAATCACCATATAAAATGTGAATTGTTACAATAAAACTAAAACATATACTTTTAAAAAACATATATATAAATATATTTTTAATTGTAATAAAAAAATTCATCAATACGTAAATTTTCCTAAAAAACATCATAATACATGAAATTATTTAAAAATATTCATTCATGCTAATTTTGCATCCCCAAACCATCACCCATGGACTTAGTTCCATAAACACAAAATTTACATATGTACTTTGACACCTAATGTAAAATCATTTATATATCTAACCTTAACAAAAAAAAATTATTTTTTGACATATTATATCTAGAGGATCTTTTAGGTTTAGAGATGTAGTGAATTAGGATATAAAATAATTTAATGATTCCCATGTATCATTTTATGAAATGAATAATGTTACCATATAAATGAAGAAGTAATAAAATAAAAATGAGACAAATATTATGGTAGGAATATATAATAAATACAAATTCATAATTATCCCGAGAAAAAATCTTATACATGGATAAAATTATTGAAAAATGGAAATTAATAATACAAAAAACATTATGATGGAATTCAACACACCGGAAATAAAAAATCTAGAGTATAGGCCTTATTCCAAGACAAATTTCTTATTTCAAGAGAGTGTCTAAGATATCAGTCCATAAAGGCATTGTGCTAAGACACTATCATATAATGGGAAGAGTCATATAAAAACCCTTACATGTTTTGTCTCCTGAAAGCTATATATGTATTGAGGGGAGATATAATTTTTTTCCTTGATTGTCACCTGATTAATAAAAATACAATCACCATATGAGTCATCATAAACTTTCAGAACATTATATAAGCAACCTCATACTCAATTAAACGTGGTTATCTATATAATTAGAAGAAAAAAATAAAATTCATAATCAACCTATGTTAACAACTAATGACCATAAATATTGACAATAATATTTCCCATGACAATATAAATGATATCATGAATCTAACCCACATAGATAAATAAGTAGAATACTCAAACATTACATTATTATCTTGTAAATAATCAATCCTAATGGTATAACATCACAAAAAAATTGAATACTTGTTCCCATGTTAAAAAAGCGATAACATGACGATAAACCATCTCAAATAAGAAGTATGATTTCAAAATATCACAAATATAATTGTCCATTAGTAATACATACTACAATAAAAATCATACATAATGACCATAATATTAAAATTGTTAATATAACATTATATTTTTGTAGGTGAACATCATCTAGTAAGAATTATATAAAATTTGATGTTCACACCATATAGAGCATTGAGTATAGGGTTATTTAAATACATCAAAATCATTATCATAATATATCAATTGAAAAGAGGTTTATGGTTTCTAAAGAACATATCCCCCATGTAATAATGTAATCATAGAAGGATGTTTGCATATATGAAAAAAACATTTCAAGACAATTCATGAATGATACCACCCATAATGGGAGTGTGGAATATTGTTTTTGGTATCATGTGTTAATTTTTTGATCATTATAACACAAACATATATATTATATCAGAAATCCTAAAATTTAAACTCAATAAGGGAAAATAATTTTGAAAATCTAATGGTAAATGGAAGTGATAACATAAAAAGTTGGTTTCTTTTTGTAACATTGACATAAAATATGATGTTACTAGCCAGTTAAAAAATATTTTTTCAAAATATGATATTAAAAATAATAGAAAATCATCAAATTTAAATTGAATCCAAAATTAGGAATCATTTATTTGTTTGGGGAAATTTTGAAAAAAAAATTAATTATTAATTAGAAATTTTATATTCTTAAAATTAACATTATTGGAAACATACATTATAAAAAGAGTAATAAAACATTATTTGTATTAAAAAATAATTTTCATATTAGGGAAAACAATATACCATATAATAAAATATTACTGTAGTTCAAAAATTGAATGGAAGAACAATATTCCATATAAAACCATATAACTCAATGAAGAGGATATGAGTGTCAAAAAAATTCTAATTGGGAAACAATTATATCAATAGACACATGAAAAAATTATGAAGATATTAAATCTCAAGAGATACTAGTGTTATGATATAAATACATACATCTTGATTGAATACTCCATTTAAATAAATCATGGTCTAGAAAATGTATTATTTCCCATGGAATCAGAATTAAAATCAAGAAAACCATTACGACATGAGTAACCCTTTAGTCAAACAGCTTTGAATGATTAGAATTATAAGTAAACATAATACAGTACTGTTAAATGAAAATTCATAAAATTATATCTAAAATATTTATTATATGCACCACATAGATTAAATTATGTGTAATAATACAACACTTCTCTCAATGAATGGAAATTGAGATGAAAAAACTTATAGATTTAGTATTTTTAGAACCAAAAAGTCAATGGATGCATGAAATTCATAATGTAATATAAAAAATGAATAGAATAATGTAGTTATGCCAATATATATTCATGTGTAGTTTATACAAAATATAACATAAAAATGTGGTCATAAAATTAAAACCCATATCAACGAATTGGAATGGAGAGGGAAACCCAAACATTATTATAAACTCACTGTTCAACATGCATAACTACACAAATAATCAAGTTATGTTAACTAGAAAACCTATTATGGATATTTTTTTCTTCATTTAATGTAATATGGAAAATTTATTATTATTATGTTTTCATTTATTACATATTTTTCTTTCCAATTACAGTTACTTGTGGTTATATGGGTAATTTTTCAATACCTATCATGTATGAAGATCGTGGTAGAAAGGATAGAAAAATTGTTTCATAATATCCAAAATCACAATATTTTTATTTAAAATATTTTCATGTATTTTTTGGATTTTTAAATTCATCCATGAGCGGTGGTGATGAAAAAATAAACTTAATGCTCCAGGAGGTGCTAGTTCGCAAGTAAAAATGATTAATGGTTCAATTTCTCCATGTATGAGAGGGAACGAAGGTAAACTATTTATATACTTCAAAATAATATTTATATTATTTATATGATTTTTATTCTGAATTCATATCCATTTTATCATTCATTAATAGTAGGGTAAAAAAACTGAAGACGTCGCCTTATGTAAGCGGCAGTCCATGAAATGCATAAACAAATATTTTATTCCTAATAGATGAAGATGAATATATAATAGTTATTAGATGAATATGATAAAATATTAGTATATTGATGATTTTTTATTATATAATTATGTATATATATAATTTGTATGAATAAGATTATGGAAAAAATATTGAGAAGGAGATAATACTTACTTTGGAGACAAGATCATTCCTTGGAAAAATTAGAATAATTGAAGGGATTAGGTTAAGATTGTGTGACAATGGGCTCAAGAGATTTAAGGGAAATTTAGCGGATGGTATTTTGGTTGAGATTCAAGGATAATTATGACCTTGGAAAAATATCTTAATGGGTGAATGTGGCCCCATTTTAAAATAGTGTAAAATAGATTTTTTGGGGTTACCCTTTCTATTAAAATAATTCCATGAGACTTTTCCAATGAAAATGGATCTAGAGATTAAAAATAATTTATTTTTAGGTGTATTTGCACATTTAATTTCTCAAAAAACGATTTACATAAATTTATTAAATATGTTATAGGGGATTTAAAATTTTTGTTATGCATTTTAATCTTTTACATTAAAAACATGTAACTAGTTTTTAGATAGGTGATTATTTGTTTTATTAACAATATAACAGACCCCATATAACTAATTTTTTCAGTTATGGAAACAAATTTTACATTTATTTAATTAAATTAATTTTCTAATTAAAATAAAATTAACTTTTTAAACTGAAAAGGATACATTGTAGAAAAATTATTTAAAACGAAAAATTACTTTTTGACAATTATGGATTACTGATCTTATATAGTATTAATTACAAAATAATTTAATGTTAATATGTATTTTTTTTATAATTAATGTTATATTAATTATTTTAACGGTCAATTGTTATTTTAGTCAATATTAAGTTGACTACATTAATAAAACAATAATAATAAAATAAATGTTTCACTAATATCATTGGAATTAACATGAATCCAAACAAACTAAATTTAATACCTAAAAATGTAATTAGATATATTAAATACTATAAAAAAATAATCTGAAAAATTGGAATCATTTTATCAAATTATAATTCTATGTTATTGTAAATTATCCTTGACATTATAAAAAATAACGCGTCAAACCTAATTTTTTTGAAAAGAATTTTTTATGGATATCATTTATGTATAGAAAATATTATCAATATAATTAATAATAATGATATTATAATAATCATTATTGTTAAAATTATATTTATTTGAATGAGAAATAAATATGGATCCTTATATTCCAAATTTTCGAGAATAATGAACGAAACAATGATAAATAGTTTCTATAAAATATTACATGATTTTATAAAATGAAATTCATTACTATTATAAATTAACATAATACTTTTAAATAATTTTTTTAATATAAAAAAAATATTATTTATATTTTAATGGTTCCATAAATATACGTGTTATATAAAATTCACAAAATTTGAAAAATTTGTATTTTTTTACCATTCTCTTAAAAATAAATAATTTAAAAAATATCAAAAATAAATCCAAATATAAATTTATTACAAATATTTGAAAAAATAAATTTAATTTTAAAATTGAAATTTAAATATTATCATTTTAATGGATTATATATATATTATATAATATAAAAAGTTTTTCTTGAAAAATACATGTTCTAGTATGAACACATATTTATTATATACCATATTAGAGTAATAACCATTAATGTTTTACCACATAATTTATTATTATAGATTTATTAATAATATATTCTTAATATATTTTTGTTTTTAAGTTATATTTATTGTGAAAGAAACTTTATCAAACACGTTGAATTAATAAATGGTTATTAGAGTTTCAGGGTGCTACAATAAAGACCATAAGCATAGAGAAATTGTATTCAATGTTTAGAAATTGTGAATTATGGTTGAATTTTATATCACTATGAGGACATATAATCATAATATTTGAAATATTTGTTGATCCTTCAAAGATGAATTATATCGCTAAATTTCTTATACTGGACAAACTGACTAACATCCTTAGTTTTTAGGTTACTTTATTAAAATAAATGTTTTTGGGAGAAATTTATCATTGATATCAAATCTAAAATTCATTTTAAATATGTTGTGTGAGTTTCCTTTGGATATAAGAATGAAAAGAATTATTCATGGAACTAATAAAACAATTTATCAATATTATGTGATTTATTGGCATAAAATATCCAAGCCTGGTTCGATAAATATATTATTTATAAACTAAGTGTGAAAAATTCATCTAATTTAAAAAAATCATTCCATATTTAAATGAAATAACTAATATATTTTATTATAAAAATTAAAAATACATTTTGGTTTATGTATTTATAGAATTTAAGAATAACAAACACAAATAAATCCTATTTTAATTCTAGAATATTGGCCATTTTTTACAATATATTCAATTATTTAATCCATAATAAGTCATTAATGTCTAAAAAGGTATAATAACTATCCAATTAGACATATCATGTGTAATGAATTTCATAAAAACAAATGTAATTGAAGATTAATAATGGGGTAAGATTAGATGCTATATTACATAAATATAAAATCAAAAGATATCAAAAATATATGCACGATATGCATAATATAGTATGAATTAATGATGTTAAACTTCAATAATCAACTTAATATGATAGATTTATATATCAATCATTATAAATTAAAAAATGAAAATGAATAATTATGATATCATACTATTGGAATAAATGAGGTCGAATATCTAAAACATGCTATCAAGGCCATTTTAAAGACACAATACTGATATATGGAGAGGTATACACCAAAACCCAAGTTGTTTTTTTTCATTATAAATATCTATAGGTGAAGTGGATATATAATTTTACACCCAAACCATCACATTATTATGTCTAATTAATTAAATATTAGAGTCAATAATACATTTTCTAAAATTTTCCCGGGAACTTCTATCAGAATAAAAATATGTTTATCCCTACAATAAAAGAAATATGAAATGTCAATAAAAAAAACTACATTACAAGTCAATAATTAGTAATATTGAAAATAATATTCCCAAAGTTAATAAAATAGATAACAATATAATAATTTATCAATAAAAATAACATGGATGGTTAATCAATACACAATCATCATTCAGGTATTCATTAGTAATGGAATAGTTATATATGAAATGCCAATGATTTTTCCCTAGTAAATAAATGGGATAACATGATAATAACCCATCAAAAAGAAGAATGTGTAATTTCAAAAAATACATAATATACTTTTCTATAATCATCTGTATTATGATAAAAATATATAGAACACCAATACATTACACCCTTCTTCATATAATAACATTCTTTCTACGTCATCATCCTTAAATCTATTTTTTGTAAAATGTGATGCTCATTCTATATAGATAAATGTGAATATGAAAAATTTAATAGTAGAATATCATATTTGTTATAAATTAAAATAAAGAAGGTGTATTATTTGAAAATAATATACATTGGGGGAATCAAAGGAAACACAAAACAATGTTGATATAAATGAAAAAATACCCTTGAAAAATAATGATTTTAACTGTATTACAAATAAAGAAATCAAGAATAGAATTGATTGATACCATGATTTCAATCCTTCAAATGATAAATACATTCATTAGTTAATAAATCATTAAAAATAATCCACATTTGGGTAAATAATATTCAAAATTATATCGGAGAAAATTGAATGTTATTTTCAATTTTTTTTTAAATTGATATAAATTAAAATTTATATGTCTATTAGACAGTTAATTTTTCAAATAATGGCATAAATTATTGGGATAAATAATAATTTTAAATAGAATAAAAAAATTTATCTTTGAAATGAATTCTATGTTGGAAAAATGAGGATAGTAATAAAAAACATAACAAAATTAAATAAATTAATCCAATTTTAATATTTCCAAAATACCATAGTTTATAAATCGCCTTTTAGAAGAGTAAAAAAATACTCATTTGGATTGAAACATAATTTTACCATATTGTTTTCTAAAATAACAAATTATTAAATATTATTGTGTGAGAACATAATTTTTTAATTGAAAAATTCAAGAGGAAATATTATATCTTAATGAAAGGAGACTTGAGTTACCAATATCTCATATGGGAAACATTCTATATGAAGCATGAATCATTTGAGAACGTGTTTATGTTTCAAAATGTAAAAAATGAAATAATTCTAAATATTAAAAAATTAAATATTATAGTTAACCAAAATTATATAAAATTAGATTAATTGACCAACCATAACTCAATGAATGAGATTTGAGTTGATAAAAAACATTTATGACTCGGTTTATAGTTGTGTCAAAATATATATGAAGGAAAGAACATGAGTTGGATTACATTATCCTAAAATTAAAAACTAAATAATGAATATTAAATAATGTTATTGTAAATTAACAGAGCACCTAAATTGAATCACAAATCAAAATATTAAACCTATGTCAAATAATTATAATTCAGACCAAGACAACCCATCCAAATTAAATAATATTTTAATCAAAGCCTCTATAATTAAAGGGATTGTAGTTTATCATAATAAAAAAATTGAAATATTATCCATTATATTATATTCTAAATTTGTATTATATACCCCAAATAAATGAAATTAGGTTCATAAAACCAAACTTGTCTCAAATTGATGGATATGTGATGATAAACCTTACCTTAGTCCATATTAACTCTGTACTTCCATCAGATGTCATGAATAATTAAATCAATTTCATTAAATTTTTATTGATGAACGTTTTTATAATATTAAAAATTTATACACCTCATTTAAAATCATTACATATATATATATATATATATTTACATGTTTTAAACACTATGTGTATGTAATATTAATCTCATTTAAGTAGTTTCATAAAAAAACAGTGTACATATTAATTATTATGAAATATCTAATCATTCCAAGGTAATTAGTTGAACTAAATTATTTGTTCCATGATATTTATAAAGTTATAATTTCATTTCATGGTAATTTTTGTTAGAAAAAGTGAAAATGAGATAGTGGTGATAATGTTTCATATATTATTAACGAATGAATATGGTTTTATTATTTGATTAGCTAAATATTGATTAAATCATATCAAAAAGAAAATAAGAAAAATTGTTAAATATTTATATAATCATAAATAGGAAAATATTTTCAAATAGTCATTCTTAATATATAAAATTATGATATTGTTCAATTATGTGGTTTTATCAGTCCTAACATAAACATACCAAGATTAACAGATGCTTTGGAGGTGAGATTGATTTAATTTTATTATAACATAATTATAATTAATTTATTTGGACACTACTTCCATATATCAAAATAAGAATGAATTACAAAGATATGTTAATTAATAAAAACCATTACTTTGAAATAATATATAATTTTTTTCTTAGATTACTTTTTTCAATTGATTAAACTAATTATAATCGTTTATTGATAAAATCCAAATATATGATCACTGCTTCTATAAGAACCCCATAATTATATCACAAAAATAAAATTCATCCTTTAATAACATAGAAATTAATATTCATTTAATGTAGTGATGAAGAGAAAAATCGAAATCATTCATTCCATGGAGGCTATAGTCCTCGCGTATGAATGGATGATGAAATTTTTTTATAGAGCATGGGGATGGAGAAATATGTTTTCTTTTTATAAAATCATAAAAATTAAATAAATATGATAATTTTTAAATAAATTAAACTTTTATACCTTCCTAGTATGGTGGTTAGTGAAAATAAAACTTCTTGCATCTAGGATGTGGTAGTCCTCATAACCCATGGGTGACAGTTACATTTTTTTCATAATAGAAAATGGAAACTGTGATTAATGATTATCTATATTTATTTTAATAATGAAATTATAAAATCAATACACATTTAATTTTTTTTATGTTTTTAAAATATATTTTTAAAATTATACTCGAATAGAATGAAGTTCTTTAAAAATTATTAGTCATGTTTAGAATTATGAGATTTACCTGGAAGATCCCCAGAAAATGGATAAAAAGGCAAATACATTTTGACCAGAAGGTCAATTGTGTGATAGAGTATTATTTTTTATTTCAAATGGGTTTGGGATTGGAAGGAAAAAAATTTTAATTTTTAATTTAACGTGTGCTGATATTCTCATTTTATTAATTGTGAGAATTTAATTTTTTTAATATTAAATCTTAGTATAAAGGGATAAAATATTAAAGAGATAATGTGGGTCAAAATTGATTAATAATGGATTGGGGAAACGATAATTGTGGTTAATACATTAATAAATCAATTCTATAGTTGGTTTTAAAATGATTCAATCCCTTTTCCCCTTGAATTATTACATTCACAATTTTAGTTCTTATTTTGTAACTAGTTTTTACTTGATGTAAATTAATTGATTCATCTTAAAAGTTATTTAGTCCATATAATATAATTTATACCCAATGATTCTTTATTTTAAATTCATTTCATTTTTTTCAATATAATAAATTCATTATTACTCATTCTCAACTAAAAATATATAATTTACTAAGAATAATTTTTATGATAATTTTAATAACAATCTAAATATTAAAATTGGAGTTTATAAATTAAAAAAATACATTTATAATTTTGATATAAAAATCCTGTCTTTTCTTCTAAAAATGTCTCTTGAATCTAAAATTCATAAAAATAGATTAATATTATCAAAAAATTCTATTATCTATATGAAAACTAGTTTTACCTAAAAATCAGTCTTTTTTGAAAAATTCCAAAAAAACATCTTAAGGATATATTATTATGAATAATTAAAAAAAAGATTTTATTTTTTTAAAATTAAATTTCCAATGTTTGGTAATTAAATATATAAACAAAACCACAAAATATTTTTGGAAACATTTCATATTTGAAAAAAACATATTAAAATATTAATTATTCTTTATTCGTATTTCCTATCAATTAATATTTAATTTTTTGGTAGTATATATTTATTATTATAAATATATTTTATTATTAGATAATCATAATATATATATTTTCTTGAAATTAAACCCTTTAAGAAAATATATTTTTTACCAAGAAATGATTTTGATTGTTAGTTTATCGATTCAAGTAGAATTTCATTAATATTAAAGGTATACATTTATTTTATTCTATAAATATTTCATAAATTTTTTACATGTATTAAATATTTATAATTCAATATCCATGTTTTATGAATCAAACATAATATTTTTATTTTTATAAGAATAGAACATAATTTAATTTTAGGCCAGTTCATCGTGAAGTGTATGTTATGGGACAAATGTACTTTTTTAAAGGTAATAATATATTAAAATTCTTGGTTGTTACATTTTTAAACCTTAAATAAATTACTTCCATGAAATTTGACACATAATATCAGAGTAATTTCTATAGGAAACTCATATTTAACTATACATTAATAGATGATCGTTGGTTTATTTTTTATGAGGAATGAGTTTTAAATATTTGGAAAATATATTATTATATAATTAAAATGAGACACAACCCATTCATAATTTCACATTGAAATAATCTAAATGAATTATATACAGATTCAAAATGAATAAATTCATTCAACCATAGAAGATGATTTTTATGATTATAATTCCACTATAGTTTTTATTAAATATTACAAATATAGTCATTGGTAAAGACATATATGCTATAATAAATTAGAAAAACTGGAATGAAAAATCAATATACACTACATTAGAAGTAGTTTTAGATATTATTTCATATTTTTATGGTTGTTGGTAACTATTTCCAGCATTAGCATTTAGATTAGGAAATTAACTCACATAATTAGCTTCTCCCATTCAATTGAATAATATTTTAGTAGATTATATAATAACCTTCCACTTGTAAGTATGATTTCCTTCGTATCCAAACATATAGTTCCTATAGGTCCCCTTATTCAAATTTCCCCATGCTTCCTCACATATTTTTGAAAAATTTGAAATTAATAATTCATTCCTTGATCATATTGGTCTCATAATTTTCTAGGATACTTAACCCTTACCTTCTTCATTATGGATGGGATTTCAAATGTATTTATGTTGTTAATTATAATTTTTGATAGCCTGATTAGTATAATAATAATAATTTTCACTATATAATTTACCCCATTAGACTGTTCATTTTAATAGTTTCTTCATTGTACATGGAATCATTTGTTAACTTTGTTCAATCAAAGATTATCCATTACTAAAACCATAAGAGTTAACATAATTGATGATCATTATAACAAAAGAACCATAAATTACTCTATGAAAATATAACCTCATAATGTATTAATTATAACACTATCATGTATGCCTATATTTATCAATTCTAAACAGATATGAGAAATGGATCAACCTATATCACTTCCATTTCAACCAATATCATTTTTGGGTTAATTATTATTTAGTTATGTAGTATTTCTTTATACTTCAAAACCTAATTATTAAAATAGTGAACTGAGATTAAAATGTTTTTTTTAAAATATTCAAAACTAAAAAATATCCTTGAAATCATTTCTAATAATTTTTTAATGAAATAATAGATATGATAATATTACAATAATATATAAATTTCTACATTTAATTATTGGTTATCCAAATTCACTTTCATACTAGGTTATTTATACAAAATAAATTTAAATACCATAGAATGGATAAAAAAGTGTAAGTGAGTTAATCGATGTATTTTCATCTAGATTCTCAAACTAGTTGTGTAGTTATACCTATTTTTCTCACACCAGGTCATGATCAAGTAAATACCCAATCCAACATTTTCAGGGTTATTACCCTTATGTATATTTCTTCCAGAATCTATATCCACTTTTAATATATAAAAAATGTTTCTTTTTTTGAAGAATAATACAATATATAGTTTAACAAAACATTAGGATGTTATCCAATATATATATTCTTGGTTTAAACTTATCACTAGGTGTTTTACTAATGTTATCTTATCCTAATACCCAAAATAAATATACATTATTTCTATAACATTAAATTTTATAATATACCCATCTATTATATATACTTGTAACATTTTAATCAAACATAACTTATCAAACCTTAAAAAACCATCAATAAACAAAAAAATATCTAAAGTTATCTGAACACTACACTGAAACCATCATTGATGCCCCAAACCCATACTCCTAATCCTCAAGCCATAAACCCATTATTTAAATATAACCATCGATTCTATATTTATAATCCAAAACATAACTATACATATTTATATTACGTAAGGAAAATATTTAATTATATACATTCTTAATAAATTTTCATTTAATATATTTATAGATTTATCAAAATAGAGAAACTAATAAGTCTTAATTTCTTTCTCAATAATTGTATATTTTTTCACTATATAATAAAAAACATAATCATTAATATGTCTTAAATATCCCCCATAAATTCTCAATAAACTATTCTACAAGAAATATCATGTGTAATAGTTTTCTTCTTACCCTAGGTAATGGAAATAAGTGAAATGGGTTAGATCATAACAATTATAATGGAAATATATAAATTAATATATCAAAAATATATACATAAAATACATAATATAGTGGTAAAAAATAATCTAAATAATTTCAAAATTAATTGAAACTGAGAGAATTATATATTCATGAAAATAAATGAAAAAATACATAAAAATAGTTATGATTTCATAGATATGGAATATATAATTCTAGACATCAAGTACATACAATCAAGGCCTTGTGTAAAGACTTTATACTGACATAGGGGGAGGTGTACACAAAAACCAATAATATATTTTCTAATGAGACCAATTGATGTATTGATGGTGTATACCATTCCACTCCCATAAAAATACTATATTAAGTCCAATGAATCCACCATAATTGTCCGAAAAACATTTCAAGTTGTAACAACAACATATTTAATGGTATTTAACTCCTTTAATTAATTCAATTTATTCAATAACATATTTCTTAAACGAAAAATTATATACTAGTAAATATTAAGATGATATTTCAAATATTAAATTGACCATTATGAATAGTTATATGCATAAAAAATAGTAACATCACCTATGAATATATAAATTAAATTTCTGAATCTTATAAATGAATATATGGTTTATTTTTATCACGGGATATTTAAATAAATGTTTTTAAAATGATAAATTATGTGTTAGTATTTTTTTGGAAAATATTTTTTAAAATATTTTATAATTAATATATTGATTTAATATTAAATTTATATTTTTATAATATATTGATAAAATAAAAAAAATTAGGATTATAATATAATTTTATGAAATGTTAATTTACAATTATATGTTTCTTAAATTTGTTATCATTTTAAAAATAATATTTTTATAGAATAAGTGGTTGTTTTAATTAAAATTTCAATATCTCATATATAGAAAATTAGTTTCATAAAATGGTGAACATTTTTTTGTTTTAGAAATCAAAAAATGTCTCATGTGATTTTTTGTGAATTTCATGAAAAATATAATTTTTGGTGAAAGGTATAAAATAATGTTTGTTAAGAAATATAGTTTATTTACATCGTAAATAAATAATTATGATATAAAAAATATTCAATATATGGAATGAATATATAATGAAAATATTATATTAATATTTTACAAGAAATAATTCATAACATGTATGTTATAATTTATTTCCTGATAAGTATAAATAATCATTATCAGTGCTAACGCAGTTCCTGTGCAATATTAGAAATGTAATATTTGGATCCTTCTAGGTAATAATTGACTACCTAAGATTATTTGGACACCTTAATAATTAATTATTATGTATAATTGATGTTTTTTATGATAGTTTTAAATTTTAGAGTCATATAACATGATTCTTATCCAAATTCGTGTGTAATGTTTGCGCAAGGTAAGAAAAGAAAACTCAAAAAATTAATGAAGCTGTATTGACATAAATATCAGTGATTATGCTTAATGAATGAATCTCGAAGATTATATTGAACCTAATTAATTTTTTTAATATAGTAATTGAAATTTAATTTTTGTATATTAAATAAATAACATTATTTCTTATGTAATGATGATGTAGTTCTTGACCAATCCTATGAAAAATAAATAAAATTATTTTAATTAAAATTATAAGAACCATTAAATTTACCAAAACCTGGAATGAATTTTTTTTCATAATAGCTCAAACATATTTGTGGGAGGTTAGAATTAATGAACATTTGAAGCCATGGTAATTATATTTTGTCCTTTGTAGTATTTTATTAAAAAGAATGACAATTAGGCCACAAGATAGTTTTTAATTTGTAAAATATTTTAATATATCATTTCAGATAAGAGATATTCAACCATGAAGAGTCATTTTAAGAATGATTACTGTTTCTTGTTAATGGGAATTTTTTTTAATTTTCAGGGAATAAATATTTACCTTAATGGCTTGTCTAATGATGATGCAATACTCATTTATTTCATATAGAAATCAAAAAAATGAAAATAAAAATATTAAAATAAAATAAATTTGAAAATATTAAGGAAATATATGAATTAAGTAGATCAATATGATATGCATAGAATATAATAAAATATTTTTTTCCAAATTTTTTTTGAGTTCATAGTTATAAAGACTATTTAATTTGAAAATAATTATTTCTTAGTTATATAATATTTCATTAAATTCTATAAAAATAAAATATTAACATAATACAAACAAATATGATATAATAATATCCAAATTATGATCTCTTATGATTTTTAGGCCTTTTAATATTTGAAACCCTATATTACACTCTTTATATTTTAATATTTTAGGTAATTCTTAAATTTATCTTCACCTCAATCATAAAATAAGTGTCATTCCTCAACAAAATTTCCTCACCATAAGCCATTATTCACAACTATATTCTACCAAGTACCCTTCTCCTCCTCCCATACAAAATTTTAGTGTTTCTTGTATCATAATGATACCACATCAATTTTTCCTAAGGAGGTTCTCATTGATAAGAATTTAGGGAGACACCGTGTGAATGTGTAGAAATATTTCATAAATATGGTAAGGGGATTAGCATCTCAATTTTATTTCTATGAGATTTCCTTTATTCTCTACTTATGTTATATTTTATGTGTACGTATACTTCTATTTGATATATAATATCAAAAATCACTATATATTCGTGGTATTATATTTTTCATTTGATTATTATTAATTTTTTGGTCATAAGATTCGATTGATTACAATGTGGAATGGGATACTCTCTGAACCTCAATTTTTCATCTGGGTTATTTTATATCACTATTTAACCTAATTTATTTATTATTTCTTCTTATTTTCTCCTCTAAATTTCCATATGTATTTTAAGAACCCATATCTTCTTTTCCTATATGAATCTTTATTTCTTTTGTTTTTGATATAAATAAGTGTTTTTAGAAATTTAAGGAGTACACACCATGTACCCAGTTTCTTGCAGGTAGCCATGTAATGTGTAACGACCAAAAAATTCATGAATGGAAATCCCATTGATCTAATTAAATGTATATTCATGTAAAATTTATATATAAAATGTCATCTTCTTTGGTTTTATGTTAAGAATTGTGACCATTACTAATATAGTCATTGAACAGTGATCAAATGATTAGTATAAATATAGGGCTTTAACAAATCCAATTTACTCAATCAACGGATGTGATAGGCGCAACTAGTAGACGTGCGCCATATGAAGCCCATTCATTAGAGATCAGAAAGGTGGCATTATTGGGCTTCTCTCTTGACCATAACCAATCTGAGCTTGAATATGTTATGCTTGAGCGGCACCACCTATAAAAGAAGTGGAAGTTGATAGAGATTACCACATGAGCAATGCAATCCGAGCCACCCCAAAAGTCGGTCACCATCACACACCTTACTCTTTGGTATTATGCAGGTGTTATAAGGGGTTATGTAACAAGACCTTAGTAATATTGTTATGTACATTATTTTTGTATATAATAATTAATATTCTTTCATTTTATTATTGTTACCTTGTAAATAGTTTTTAAAGAACAAATAGTGTTTTTAGTTAATATTCAACTAGAAAATCTATTTTACTGAATTAATGAATTTTTAAATTAAATAATATTTTAATAAAATATTATTAATATTATTTTTAAATTAATATTTAATAAATATAAATGATCGTATAATTTTATGAATGAAATCATATTTTTTATTATGGTTTGAAAGCTGTTTTTTGTCTAAAACCATGAATTTTTTATAAATATTGGTTTTTATTTTAAATATTAAAATTAACATATTTAGAAACATAGTTAGATAAAATAAATATTATTTCTAGTATCAGGACATCAAAATTATCCAACAGTTAATTTTTCATAATTTTCTGAGAGAGTCTTATTTTTGGGTAAAAATTAAATACCATTTAAATATATAATGTGTTTTATGACATCATAATGACCCAATAGTGATGTAATAAAATAGTATAAGATTTGTTTCTGAAAATATATGTTTTAAAAATAATATAACATGATTTTTGGTTTTGTTGACTTATTTTAAAACCCATTAATGGACCCTTCAAGACATGTTAAACATCTTGTCTTATTAAAGAGTTTTCCTCAGGAGTGTGACTCACCTCCACCTAAGAAACCCCATTATTTTATGAAGCTGTGAATTTTGAATAATAAAATGTTTTTTTACACTTCCCTTTTCCAATAACAATGGGAATAAACAATGGGCTGGTTTTTGGTTTGGATTTGTTTAATGTGAGGTGTCCCAAACACAAATAATAAATAATTTCCCCACCTTTCCTTTATAAACCCACCCAAGCTCCCACTTACTCCTCTCTCAAAGACATTTGAGTTCGTCTAACCTCTTCCATAATCCCTCTTGAATCCTCCCTAGGTGCCCCAAGCCTCCAAGAAACATCTCTCAAGCCTCTCTCAAGCCTTTTGAAGCACACTTCCAAGTATGGGTTTTTCCTCCTATCTCATTTTTGTCCAATTTTCTTAATATTGTTATCCCATTTTCATTTCAATAATAAATTTTGGGGAATGGTTTATCACATTCCACATACTACCCTATTTATGTTTTAATGATGTGATACACCTTTCTATCTCATTAAATTCTTCCAATGTACAACTGTTACTATGCAGAAATCCTGAAACAAATTTCTCTCTCCTCATTTACATTCATGAAATTCTTTTGTATCATAAATAGAAATTCCATTAAAATTATTGGGATATGTATTTATATGACCCCATTACTTTCCATTTCATGTACATATGATGAGACACCCATTTCTCTCTCATCAACCATTTTTATGAGTTCTTATGTCATGTTGTTATGCAACCGAAATTGTACCACGTTTTACAGAGCGAAAGTCATTGTGTAGTGAATACCATGCCCATTTATCTATCAATGGTATTAACCATTATGAAAATTTACTTAATGTTTAAATAGTTGCATTTCTTTATTCCACATTCGTTTATAGTGTAAAAAACGATTATGTTGTATGATTCAATGTTTTATGATCCATGTGGCACACTGAAATGGAATGTCTAAGATTGGTGTGCACTGATAGCGCTCCAATGCATTGGGTAAAGTATAGTATTATGATACATCAGGTGAAATGGGTGTTTACTCATTCTAAATAAATTTCAATGAGGTTTTACTTTTGCTTCATGTGCAATGAGGATTTACTCATGCTCCAGGTCCAATGAGCTTTGGCCCATTCTAATTCTATGTTAAGTGTTGTTGCCACATTTCCATTTTATGATTATCATGATTTATCATGCCTTTATGTTTATGCTTCTCTTTTTCTCTTTTGATATGCCTATTTTCTAACATGTATTTTATTCCTCATGTTATTCCATATTTATTCCCTTACTGGGCTTTATAGATCACCCTTTTCTTATGTGTGTCCTCAGGTTATCCCATGCAATGATAAGTATGAGATAATGTAGTGGTCATCTAAAGTATGTTTTCAATAAAGATGTTGTATTTCATGTTTTTAGTTTTTATGTAATCATCCAGTGCCCCAAAGACACTTGACCTCTGTAATTTATATGTTTTATCATGTGATGTTTATGTAATAAATTATGTTTAATTGTGTAATAAAAGAGCAGGGTTGTAATAGTTGGTATCAGAGGATAGGTTTAGTTAATTTTGGGATTACTATTCTAAAACCATGGTAATTCCTTAGAGACAAGACTATGTATAATAAAAACAACCGTATGTTTTTGTGAGTATTTAGTAAGTGGTTTATCATGAAAATACATCACTGTCTGGATACAAGCAGGTAGAGGTGGCTCTGGCACAGATGTATTGTAGGGGTAAAACCCCAAAACACCACTTTGAGCAAGACTTGAATAAAAACTGGTGTACGAAAATGGTCCTTGTTGCACTCTTGGTTATGATACTCCTGGGGGATATGCTTTGGAAAATTCAAAAGCATAGTATGGAAAAATATTAAGGTACAAAATAATTTCCCTAAGAAAATATGTTAGAAACTAGATCATGGATAACATAGACTGAAGCCAATAGATTCATATGTTAACGAAATAGATGTTATATATAAGTCATCCGTTTTTTCCTTGTATTTACCTTTTGGTCTTACCCCTAACATTCCTTTTATTCCAGCCAATTGCCGGTGATAGGAGGACTCGGGCCAACATCTAATGTAAAGATCAATGTGATGACTGTACTAATGAGATTCCCAATCCAATCGGAGCGGGAATCACAATATTTTTCATGCTTCTCTCTCAGAAAACTCAAGATTTTAATAGAAACATGGGTCAACAGGAACATTTAACCAACCCTAAGAAAGAACAAGTCACTATAGAGAGCATCATGAGACAAAGGCCTCCTATATTTAATGGGTCATCTGATCCCTCAATCTCTAAAGAATGGATCAAATCCTTTGAAAATATCTTCTACATCCATCAATGTTATGAACAAGAGAAGGTTCCTATAGCATCTTATCATATGGAGGGTGAATCTGATAAAAGGTGGATGTTGATCAAAAATATAAAGCTCAATGAGGAGATGGATTCATTGGAATGGAAGGATTTTCAGAAGGTGTTTTTGGTAAATATTTTCTGTGCACCCTCTGGCATAAGATGGAAAGGGACTTCCATTACCTCAAGAAAAAAGACGAAAAATATGTTGGAGAATACAAGGAAAAAATCACAAGTTCTCCATGATACACATCCGACTTTATCACTACCCCTGAATTCAAGGTTGACAGCTTCTTTAGTGGGATGAAACCTATCCTCTTGAAATCACTGGAGATCCGTGACTTCAACTGCTATAAGAAAATTGTCTGCTGTTCCCTCAAGGTTGAAATAGAGATTGGAGAATCTCAGGGGTATCAAGGGGATATGAAGATTAAGGTGTACATCAATGTTGGTAGTTCGATGGATAATTCCAATGGTGCTAAGAAGATACAAAACCCAGCTTTCCAATGGCGTGGAAAGAAGCACCCTAGAAATTCCCTGAAGGGGGAAGAGTAAATGCGTTATGTGTGGAAGATAAGGGAACCTAGATATTAACTATCGGAAAGAAAGACCAATCACTACGACAAAGGAGAGTAACGCTCCGTTTTAACTTCAACGTGTGGTTCATTGCTACAACTGCAAAGATCCAGGGCATCGTGCAAATCAATGCCTTACGACAAGGGTTTTCAGGGGTAACCAACAACCACCAAGGAAGCAAGGGAGATATTATTCCATCACTACTACCGAAGTGAACCCCGAAAACGAAGTGGTGACAGGTAGTCTGGTTATTTATTCAATAATGGAGAACTTACTTTTTGATTCAGGTTCTATGCATTCTTTTATATCTTGAAAGTTTAGTAGAAAAATTATAGCACCACCACTAATCATGGAAGTGAAGTTGTCGGTGAGTATGGAAAATGGGGTAAATATTGCATCCCATGAATATAACTCATCCCCTATCATAATATATGGATTAAACATCCCAACGAACCTCATCATACTCCCTATAGTAAAATTTGATGCAATCCTTTTCATGGATTGAATTTCTTTATATACGGGAAACATAAATTTTTGTGAGAGGTAAATCACTCTTCATCTGGAGAATCAACCCCTGATTCATTATAGTTGCAAGGAGGAAGATGAATAATAATTATCTCCAACATCTCAAGCGCGGATATTACTGCCATATGAGAGTGAATATCTAGCTCAGATGATTGAGTATGAGGAGGCGGCTATCCTTGAAAACATGCCTATTGTGAGGGAATTTGCTGATGTGTTTCCCGAGGAATTTCCTGGTCTTCCTCCTAGAAGTGATGTCGAATTCTGAATTGATCTAATATCTGGGGTGTTCCAAATATCCAAAACACCTTATAGAATGACTATTTTGGACCTTGAAGAGCTGAAAAAACAAATACAATATATTCTGGATAAAGTGTTTATACTCCCAAGTGTTTCACCAAGGGTTTCACCAGTCCTTTTCGTCAAGATGTAGTATGGGTCAATGCACCTTTGCATCGATTATCATGAGACCAACAAAATCACAATAAAGAAAATATATCCTCTCCCATGAATTGATGACTTGTTCGATTAGTTTTTTGGAGCACAATACTTCTCCAAGGTGGGTTTTCGGTCGGGATATTATCAGGTATGGGTAATGAAGGAAAATATCACCACGACTACTTTTCGTACAAGACCAGTGAACTATGAATTCATAGCAATTCCTTCCGGACTCACTAATTCTCCAGTAAACATCATGGACATGATGAATAGATTCTTTAGATATTACCTCAAGAAATTTATTGTAGTCTTTATAGATGATATTCTGATATACTCCAAAACCATGAAGGATCACGAGGAGCGTCTGAGAACTATACTTGAGACCTTGTGGAAGGAGATTCTATGTGAAACGTACAAAAATTGTGAGTTATAGTTGAAGGAGGTCTCATTCATGGGCCATATCATCACAAGAAATGGGATTTCTGTGGATCCCTCCAAAACAAATGCAATTAAGGGATGGATGAGGCCAAAATCTGTAACAGATATACGTAGCTTCTTAGGGTTACCTGGATATTATCAATGACTTTTGAGAAACTTCTCACGATTGTCCAACCCTCTTACAAAGCTAACTCATAAGGGAGTAATATTTTCATGGAGTTATGAATGTGAATAAAGATTCAAATAGTTGAAAAGGAGGCTTATCACTGCACCCATTCACACTTTACCCACAAGTGGAAAACATTTTGTGGTATTCAATATTGCTTCAAGGAAGGGCCTGGGGTGTGTATTGATGAAAAATGAAATATTCATTTCCAATGCTTCATGGTAATTGAAAGTTCATGAATAGAACTATCAAACACATGACCTTGTGTTACCTATACTGATATTCACTATGAAAATTTTGCATCATTATCCCTTTGGGGAGAAGTGTGAAATATGTACGGACCACCAAAGACTCAAGTATATATTCACAAAAAAAGAGTTGAACATGCACCAATAGAGAAGGTTAGAGAGAATCAAAGACTATGAATGCTCAATACATTACAACTCTGGGAAAGAGAACAAGGTGGCATATGCCCTAAGTAGAAAGGACCCAACAATTCTATCATTGATGAGAATTGAAAAGGATCCAATCATTTTATATTTGATGAATATGGGCATGGGAATCATAATGAAGAGAACATCATCAATCCTCTCACAAATGATTGCTCAACCGTCACTTCTGGAAAGGTTAAAAGATGTTCAAAAATATGATGTGGGAATTCAGGAAAAAATGGAAGATATCGAAAAAGGGAAATCCTCAGAGTTTAAGGTTAATGAAGAATGAATTGTGAGATATGGGAAAAGAATATGTGTTCCATCAAGTCCAGAGCTGAATAAGGAAATTTTGGATGATTCACATAGTTAAAATTTCTCTATTAACATAGGAAACAAAAATATGTATTTAGATCTCCTAGAGCATTATTGGTGGGATGATGTGAAGAAGGAGACTGTTGAATATACATCATTGTGCCCAGTCTATTAGCAAGTGAAGGTAGAGAACAGAACTCTAAGGGGATGAGGAAACTATTTCCCATACCAGAATTGAAATTGGAGAACATCACCATGGACTTTGTCATTGGTATTTCGAAGATATCCAAGGTAACAATGTAATCTGGGTTGCTGTGGATCATCTTACAATGTGTGCACACATCAATGAAATTCTGGAGGATTTCTCATTGGACCAACTGGAACAGATGTATATCAGGGAAGTGGTAAGGCTGTATGGAGTGGAACAATATATTATGTCCAATAGAGATCCAAGATTCACCTCTATGTTTTTTAAGATTCTTAAAAATGATCTGAACACTAAACTAAACATCGGTACGACCTATCATCCTCAAATTGAAGGCCAATCTAAGCGGACTATACAAAAACTTGAGGACATGTTGAGAGAATGATCAATGGACTTTAAAGGTGGATGGGATCAACATCTTCTTCTGGTTGATTTCTCTTATAATAACAGTTTCCACTCGAGCATACAAATGGCACCATATGAAGCCCTTTATGGGAAAAGGTGCATAACACCGGCGTGTTTGGATGAGGTCAGTGAGCATATGCTGCTTAGACCAGAAATGGTCGAAGAAATGGTGGAGAAGGTGAAATCCATTCAACTGCATATCAAGGTAGCCCAGAGTCGATATAAGAGTTATGCAGATAATCGTCAATGAGACCTTGAGTTTAATGTTAGAGACATGGTATTTCTATGTATATCTCCGTAGAAGAAGGTCCTGGGGTTCAGAAACAAAGGGATGTTAAGTCTAAGGTACATCATCCCCTTCAAGATTCATGATCATGGCGGGGCTTTGGCATATCGACTAAAACTTCCACCACTATGGAGAAGATACATGATATATTGCATATATCCCTCTTAATGAAAATACATACCGGACCCTTCACATGTAATCTATTCATAGGTGGTACAGTTAGAAGATTATCTTTCTTATGAGGAGAAACCGATGAAGATCATAGATCGTAGAGAAAAAGATCAAATAAATAAGACAATGCCCCTCGTCAAGGTGTTTTGGTGAAACCACAACTTTGAAAAATTGATGTAGGAATTGGAGGAATTGACAGAGTTACCCCTGACTATTTTAGTGTGGGAAAAGAAATTTTCAGGGCGAAATTTCTTAAGGGGGAAAGATCGCAACACCCCAATATTTCATTAATGGAAATCCCTCATGATCTAATTAAATGTCTATTTTTGTAAAATGTTTATATAAAATATAATCTACTTTGGTTTTATGTTAAGAATTTTGACCTTTTCTAATATATCCAATGAATAGTTATTACATGATTAGTATAAATATAGGGATTTAAAAAAACCAATTTACTCAGACAAAGGAAGTGATGGCCTTATCCAGTAGACGTGTCCCATACGAAGCCTATTTTTCAGATCTCTTGACGGAGGTGGAGTTATTGTGCTTCAATCATGACAATGACCAAGCCATCCTTGAATATGTTAAGCTCGAGCGGGGTCTCCTACAAGAGAAGTGGATGTTGATAGAGATTACCACCCAAGCAATGTTATCCGAGCCACACCAAGAGTATGTCACCATTGAACACTTTAATTTTATTTCTTATGTGGGTGTTATAAGGGGTTATGTAACAAGACCTTAGAACTATGGTTATGTAAATTATTTTTGTATATAATAATGAATATACTTTTATTTTATTATTGTTACATTTTAAATAGTTTTTAAAGCAAAAATAGTGTTTTTATTTAATATTCAACTATGAAATCTATATTGATGAATTAATGAATTTTTTAATTAAATAATATTTTAATAAAATAATAATATTATTAAATTATATTTTATTAAATATTAACGATCGTATAATTTTATGAATGCAATCGTAATTTTTATTATGGTTTGAAATCCATTTTTGTCAAAATCTATGAATTTTCTATAAATGTCAGTTTTTAATTTAAAAGTAAAAATTAACATATTTAAAAATATTATTTAGATAAAATAAATATTATTTCTAGAATTAGGATGTCTAAATTATCCTAACAGGTAATTTTTCATAATTTTCTAAGACATTAAAATTTTTGCGTAAAAATTAAATACCGTTTAAATATATAATGTGTTTTATGACATCATAATGACCCAATAGTAATGTAATAAAATACTATAATATTGTCTCGGGCCAATATATGTTTTACCATTGAAATAATGTGATTTTGGGTTTTTTGACTTTTTTTCAAAGCATTAATGGACCCATTAAGACTTATTAAACATCTTGTCTTTTTAAAAAGTTTTACATGGGAGTCTAACTCACCTTCACAAAAGAAACACCATTATTTTATGAAGATATGACTCTGGCCTTATAAATTATTATTTTCAACCTCCTTTTTCCAAAAACCATGGGTGAAAACCATGGGCTGGTTTGTGTTTTGGATTAGTTTAATGTGAGGTGTCTAAAACCTAAATAATAAAGAATTCCCTCACATTCCCTATATAAAACCACCTAATATCTCACTTCCTCCTCACTCAATGCCTTTGTTGTTCTTCCAACATCTTCCCTACCCTCTCTATAATCCTCCCAAGGTTCCCCAAACACCAAATATGCCTCTCTCAGGCCTCTCTCAAGCCTTTGGAAGCACACTTCCAAGTAAGCGTATTTCTTCCTTTCCCATTTTTGTCCAATTTTCTTAATGTTGTTATATCCTTTTAATTTCAATTATATATTTTGGGTTATAGTTTTGCACTTCCCCAATACTACCCTTTTTATGTTTGAATGATTTGAGACCCCTTTTCTCTCATTAAATTCATCCCATGTACACCCGTTACTATGCCAGAATTCCAAAATGAATTTCTCTCTCCTCATTTACATTCATGAAATTATTTTGTATGATGAATCTAAATTACATTAAATTTTTTGGGACATGTATTTATATGACCCCATTACTTTTCATTTCATGTTCATATGATGAGACACCCCTTTCTCTCTCATCAGCCATTTTTATGAGTTCTTATGTCACGCCGTTATGCTGCCGAAATTGCACCATGTTTTTTCAAGCTAAAGTTCTTGAGTTGTAAATATCATGCACATTTCTCTATCAAGGGTATTCACCATTATTCACATTTACTTATTGTTTAAATAGTTTTTTGTATTTATTCCACATTATTTTATCATGGAATAAAATATTAGGTTGAAGGATTCGATGTTTTATGATCAGTGTGGCACACTTATATATGAAATGAAATGTTAAAGAAGGGTGAGCCCAGATAGAGCTCTAATTCATTGGGTAAAGTATTGTATCATGATACGTCATGTGAAATGGGTGTTTACTCATGCTAAATCAAGTGAAACTAGGTTTTACCAGTGCTTCATGTTCAATGGGAAATTACTAATGCTCCATGTACAATGAGCCTCGGCTCATGCTAATTCCTTGTTAAGCGTTGTTGCCAAATTTCCATGTTATGATTATCATGATTTATCATGCCTTTATGATTATTCTTCTCTTATGATCTATTGATATGCCTATTTTCTAACATGTATTGTATTCCTCATGTTATTCGATGATTATTCCCATACTGGGCTTTATAGCTCACCCTTTTCTTCTGCATGTCCTCAGGTAATCCCATGCAATGATAAGTACGAGGGAATTTAGTGGTTATGTAAATGAATTTTTCAAAAAATATGTTTTATTTAAAATTTTATATTGTTATCTCTCGATATTTTATATTCTATCAAGTTAATTTTATGTAATAATTATGTTTAATTGTGTAATAAAAGACCAGGGTTGTCATATAATATCTATGTAATGACTGAGTACATGGCTGTGTGAGGTCACCGGGAGATCGCCTAAAGTTGGAGCTCGTTAAGGAAAGTACACGATGCGTACAATAAATGAACATGTCATTTAATCTTGTTTTTATTTGTTAAATCAGACCGTGGTTGTGTCTAATCGCTAGAAACACCTTCTTCTAGCCCCATCTCATATAAGAGTGACAAAAATCACGGAATATTATCTGATCCACTAATTCGTCTTCCATTCTCCAAATCATGCACCATCAAATACATTATAATCGATTCAGTGAGTTATTTATTCTTCTTGAACCACTCCTCATTATTTCTCATCTCTCATGAGATATTCAGGTCGGTGACGGTGGGCCTCCTATATCTTGAGGTCGGTGTTGGAGGGAAGATAGGGCCTCTCGTGGTGGCGGGGCTTCCATGGCGGCGAGACCCATAGCGGCCGAGGGTGTGGCAGCAGCGGAGAATCCGGTGATTCCGGAAGAGCAGGCCCATCCGGAGGGGTGGCCACCGAGGGGATTTCGTAGGATATCCACTCAGGCCCCGGGGAAGTAGCTGTGTCATATCGACATGGAAGATGATGCCGTCTTCCCGGAAGCCTGGGACATTTGGGATGTCAACTGACAATTCCTCAGCCCACATGAGATATGAGCCCACCTGAATTGCCTCAGGGTGGAATTACCGGGCCTAGGCCTAGTCCGGGCTGGTTTAATGGAATCTCCGGCGGAGGCAGAGAAATACTTAGACGATCTGGAGGATTACGTTCACTCCAGTGGTGTCCCCCTCCCAATGACAGACCGGGTGGGGGTACTGATGAATCGAACGGTCCCCCCCCCCAACAGTTGTCAGCCGCCGATCTGAGGGAGCGCATCCCCCTGCAGAAAGAGTTAGAGGACTCCTCTCAGGAGGACGAGGCTCGAGGAGGGAGGCCGTTGGAGGAGGGAGAGGTCGGAGATCAAGGCTCATATTCCGACGATTTCGCAGAGGCTCTCAAGGTAGCATTCCGAGCATCCTTCCTCAAGGTCCGTTCTTGGGTCATTATGAAATTCTCACCGACATTTGAGCCATGTAGGAGGAACTTGTTCGCATGCCTCGTTCTCGCCCCTCGGCGGGTGATGATGCGGGTCCTTCAGAACCCGCACCTATGGCTGCTTCCAGTTCCGCATCTGGTGGGACCAGAGCACCTGAGGTGGCTCCTCCGGAATCTCCAGACCTTCCAACAGTATACGGAGGGCCTCACCTCGAGGTCCCGTCAGTACCGGCTCAAGAGCAGCACCAGGAGGTCAATCTCCGTAAGTTTCATCTACTGGTTTCAATTTCATCATATGTAGACTATGCCAACTAACGTTTATGTCCCTCTCTGTCGTACAGTTCTTCGACTGGCGTGGGCTACTATGGAAAGACTAGTCGGGATGTCTTGTGGCGTCCCTCCTAGGGGCATGTCGGTGATGGTGGTGATAGTCTCCCCATCTCCCCATGCTGCAACACACATCATCAACGGCGGGACCACTAGCAGGTTCGTGCTTGAGGTCATTGAGGTGGACTCCGATGAAGAGGATCGGCCGGCCGGTCCTACTCCTATCGCTCCTGCTTTGGCGCCAGATGTCACGCCGGATTCAACGCTAGATGCAGATCCCGCCGAGGACTTCCTGCAAGAGTGTCCTGCGTATGAGGACGCCAATCGCGCAGACTAGGACGAAACAGACTCTGACGAGGAAGAAAGCAGCATAGTCTGCAGCCGGTCGTGGAAGATAATCACGCGCTTAATCAAGGACACCCCCCAAGCACTATGGCTGGCCGAAAATGGACATAATCCACTCGCGGTTGCGCAATCTATGCACTGGGGGAGTCGATTACCAACATCCTCACGCGCTCATCCGAGATATTATGGATGAGAAGATCCGGGAGCATGATCGTGGGTTCCACGTGGGCTGGTAGCGGAGGAAGGCGACAAACATCACGAAGATCAGGGAGGCTGAAAGTGAGGTCCAACAGCTACAGACCCGGGCAAATGAGCACTCATCCTATCTTAATGAACAATCTGAGGTGATCTCCCGGTTGAAGGCCCAGCTGGCAGAGGTAGAGGAGCTTATTAGGAAGGCTTCTGAAAAGATGGCTGTCATTCAGGCTGAGGTAGAGAGGGCCAGATCCAAGGCTGATGAACTGCGCCCCACCGCTGCTGAGGAGGAGTAGGAGCTAAGTCAGCGGCAGCAAGCCTTGGACGCCACAAGCCAACGGGTGGAGGAGCTGCAACGCTCTTTTTACGGGGTCAACCTGACAAGGGGGAGTCGACCCCCGGGTATTTTAACAAACCAACAACCTTTTATTGGTACTTTCGTGCTACAATTTCTTCTTTATTTGTTTTGAATGTCGTAGTGCGCACAATTTCCATTATTTGAATCGCCTTGTTATATCCCTACAATGTTTGCAGGACGTTCGACGATAATTCCCCAATCGCACATGGGTCGAGCCCGATGTGAGAAATAGGAGATAGTTGCCTTCTCGTCCCACCTAACATAGGAGTGGAGACCATGCGCCAGGCATTCGGGATTTGGATTACTAGTCCGGATTTCCGAAAGATGGGAGAGGCTTGACCGGAGAAGGAAATTTCTCAAAACAGCTGAATTGTCATTTCTTCAGCGTGCCTTCATGCACGAACGGTGCAATGCCAGGGGCACTGAAATCAGTCCGAACAGATAGAAATGAGAAGCGTGAATTACAATTCCCACGATTCGGAGCACTGTGGGGTTGGCGTGACAATAAAGGAAAGCCGTTGACCATGGAGGATAAGCGGTATCCTTACTGTGTTAGCCTGAAATGAGGAAAAAAATGAGGGTCGACCGTTGACCATGTTCGAAACACGGGACCATGTCACAAATGTTGTCGGTCAATCATTCGGGACGTTGACCCAGGATAGTTGGCGGACCCTGGGCTGAGCATCCACACTGTTAGGGGGTCCCTCCAAACATTACCAGTCTTCCAGAACGTTGGCCCAGGACGGTAGGTGATCTGATGCGGCATGAGACCAAGCCGTTTGGGGGTCCCTTCAGACATGAAAGGGGACGAAGGTCCGAATAATGGGAACACAAAGCGTGGAATATGGAGTGATGGTTTGTCTGAACAGAATCCAACACTTAGGTAGTTACACCACCGTGGTGGGAGTACGTCGGATGGGTGCGTTGGCTTGGTCATTGATCCTTCCTTCTTTGGGACAGGGCCTCTCTAGCGAGGGGTCTGACCAGGGGCTAGAAAGGGGAAGGATGCGATTAATGATTTCTATGGGATGGACCCTAGGCAAAATACCATGGTGTCTCTACGTATTCCATGAGGATGGGAATGAATCCATATGTATTTATGGAAGCATAGTTTAACGTCATGCAGGACGATGAGAAGCCTTGCCGTGTTGGTACACATCCCGCCAAAACTACTAATCCCACGTGAGTCATGCTCGGTGTGGGAATCAAGAAGTAGTGGTGGGACTTTCCTGACATAGAAAATGGGAAGGTTAGGTCAAAGGGACGCTCGGTGAATACCGACCCAATGACACTACCATGATCATGTAGTGCACCTAGATGTGGGAAGATAAAGAGACGAGTATGATGGAATTCCACTTGAACATGAGAAAGTGGACATGTGTGAATCATGGTGCTCGAGATTCAGATCACGATGATGGAGGTCTGATGATGGAGGATAACAGTTGATCATGGAAGAATACCAACATCCATATCGTGTTATCCTAGAATGGGGACAGACAAATGAGGGTCGACCTTTGACCATGTTCGAAACACGGGACCATGTCACAAATGTTGTCAGATATCCGTAGGGACGTTGGCTTGAAACGATTAGAGGTCCCTTTGGTCCAGCATTCATGGAGGGCCCTTGAGCCAAGTATCCATGTCGTCCAATTGGTCCTTTTAAATGTGGAAGAGGATGAGGATCCATATAGCGAGCTCATGAAGCTTGGTCATGGGACGAAGGGAATGCCCCCATGAAAATTCCACACTCCGGGCTTTGTCAAAACACATCTGAGTACGACAATGAGACATATTAGATAGAGGGAGGAAACATAAGAGGCCCATGGTGGAGTAACTCAAACACCTGGCGTGAATGGGAATAGGGGGTGTGTGCGGTGCGGTGAACAACCCGACACGAATGAGGATACAATCCCATATCACACCGCACGACGTCCTTGGGAGAGGGTTTTGGTCAGGGGACCGAAAGCGAAAGTTGGGCTGCGCCCGCGGGGAAGTGCCTGGGCGCTCCTACGAATCTCATAAGGATGAGAATCAAGCCTCAAATAGTTCTTGATGGATCTTAGACCATAAATGGGTAAAGGGAGCAGGGGACACATGGGAACAAAACCCGATGTGAATGAGGACCTAATCCCTACTTACCATGTGTTCTCCGGGGAAATGCTTGAGTCGAGGGACCGAACACAATGGTTAGGTTGGGCCCACTGGGAAGTGACCGGGCACTCCTACGTATCTCATGAGGATGAGAATCAAGACATACGTAGTTCTGAAAGGTGACATGGTAAGATACCAGTGACAGGGGAAAAGGGGAGTGTGGGTGTGGCCCTTGTACGAAAAGAAGATGAATTTGATAAACCTTGTTTGTCCTTTATGGTGAGTGGTTTTTTTAAGAGACATGCCCAGAGTAGTAGGATGTGGTGTCTCCAAAAGAATCAAGATGTGATAAGCGTTGACAAATGGCATGGCACGTGACCAATACTCAATGTGATGTCCTCTATAATGAGGGCATCACAATGCAGTGCCATTTTTTGTCGTGCGGCCAGGACGATAATGTCACAGTTTAGGGTCATGTGACAGGACCAAGCGTGCATTTTATCGTCATGCAGCGCAGACGTAGAAGAGGTGATGCTAGGTGGGGAATGTGCGCAGTGTTATAAAACACAATTGATGGAGACATGATCCCACATCACATTATACGCCACTCAGAAAGGGAGACCTTAGGCCGATGGGCCTATATAGAGGTAAGAGGTGAAACGGGGGGAGAGACTAGCTCCCTAAATGGGCTGGACCCGAAGAAAAGGCTTCCAGGCGGTCCTACGTATCCCATGAGGATGGGAATCAAGCTAAACGTAGATCTAGATGGATCTTAGTTTATGGTCTTAGAGCACGGACCATGAATGGTAACAACTTCCCAAGATAGCGCAGATGTCAACCCGATCCCTAAGCCCACGTGAGTTAAACTCGGTGTGGTAAACAAGGGGGGAATCCTTATCACAATACATGGGGCGCCCATCAAAGGGGAGTTGGTAGAGAGCCCTGAAGGACACCTTTGACGCGGCTTGTTTCCCCAACGCGCAGACGTGCATAGAGGAAAAGTACCTAGAGTTCCAAGACTCTACTTGGACATGATGAAGTGATGAAGTGTGTGAATTCTGTACCCGACATTTTGGGCTTAATGGGTTGGCATGGCGATAGAGGAAAACTGTCAACCATGGTGGAAACGCAGCGCCCATATCACGTTAGCCTGAGGTGGGAACAACAAACGACCATTGACCACTGACCATATTCGCAACGTGGGATTTTATCGATTTGTTGTCCGAAACCCTCAGGGGTGTTGGCCCGTAACGGTAGGAGAGCCCTTGGGCGTAGTATCGAGGCCTTTCTTGGGGGTCCCTCCAGGTGTGAAAGATGATGGAAGCCCTGATGCAGGGATACACAAAGCCGGGAATGCGGGTGCGGACGTGTCCGAGTAAAGTTTTGCATTCCAGGTAATAGACTAGAGTCCCCTTTGGCACATTGGTGAACCGCAGAAAAGGGGTCGATGAAGCATATCAGGAGGGAGAGGTACATGGCATGGTCATTACGAGACCGACGTGAATGAGGACATAATCCCACACCACATCATATAATCCTCTCATGGAGGAAGGGTAGACCAAGGGGCCAAGGAGGGACGAAGATTCTCGAGAGATGGGGTTGGACCCAAATCCTAGACATTAAGGAAGTCCTACGTATCCCATGAGGATGGGAATCAAGCCACACATAGTTACATAGATGTTGTTTAATGTCATACGGGATGAGGGGGGAGTAATATACCCCCAAACAAGGGAGGTGTACGGTACGGTGAATAAACCGGCGTGAATGAGAAAATAATCTCACGCCACACCATATACTTCTATAAGAGAGGACCTGGGCCGGGGCCCGAAAAGGCCAAGGGGCCTGATGGTTAGGCATTGGTCAGGAAGGCCTGACCTACTTTCAGTTTAACGTCTTGCAGTGAGGATGAGGGCCAGAGACCCAAGGAGGACAAGGGGCCTGAGGCTGGGCCTCGTAAGGGAAGGCGTACGACATGGTACATGATCCCGACGTGAATGAGGACATAGTCCCACACCACACCGTACACCCCGGGTAAGAGGTTGGGAGGAGGGGCCCAAGAAGGCCAAGGGGCCTAAGGTCAGGCATCAGTCAGGAAGGCCTGACTGGTTTTCAGTTTAACGTCTTACATAAGGACGGGGAAAGAGATAACTGTATCTAATCCGGGGTGTGTACGACATGGAATGTAACCTAACGTGAATGAGGACGTAATCCTACACCACGCCGTACATTCCTTATAGGGGAATCGGGGCCGTGGGCCTGACCGCTAGGACCACCCGGAGGAAAGTTTGTCACTTTGGGATGGGGTAGAATGAATCACTACACTCAATGTTTGCGGCATCTCGGGGTGGACCCGAAGATCCAGTACACTATAACCATGTTCGAAACACAACGTTCCTATGGGGACCTGATATGGGAGCAACAAATGATCATCGAACGTTGACCAAATTCGCAATACGGGACTTGTATCAGCTTTTTTCTTGAAAACCCTCAGGGGCGTTGGCCCGTATTGGTAGGAGAGCCCTTGGGCGTAGTTTCTAGGCCATTATTGGGGGTCCCTTCGGGTGTGCAAAAATGATGGAATCCCAGTCATGGAGTGGGTGAAGTATAGCTGTATCCATCCACGAAAGAGGCAAACATCTACAGGGGGGATGTGCAGCCGGGTCGAGGCTTGCTCAATATGAGTTGGGGAAAAAGTGTGCACCCTGCCATATATCTTGACCCGAGGGGAATATTTTGGCTTTTGGGCTGGGCCAACAGACGAAATGCCCGGGCGTTCTTAGTTATCCCATTAGTATGGGAATCAAGCCATAGGTAGTTCTTGAAGGCCATGCCATTTAGAGTCATGCGATGAGGACATGGGAGGATAGAATAACGGGAGTGGGCACATTGTGCAACCCTTACAATCCTTGTATGAGCGGGGTTGTATGAGCGGGGCTAAGAAAGCCTACTCCTCGCTACACAAGGATCCTCCACAGAAACTATTACCAGGGGGGATAGTGGAAGAGAAAAGCATGGGGATGGGCTCAAGACGAGGCATTCGAGCGCTCCTACGTATCCCATTAAGATGGGAATCAATCCACACATAGTTATTGAGGCGCGGTTTAGCGCTGTTCTGGAAGAGAAATGTGTCTCAACTGGGTATATGTACGGTACGACAAGTAACCCGACGTGGATGAGGATGTAATCCCACCCCACACCATACAATCCCATTAGAGAGCCAGAGTCGATGTAGGCCAAGGGGCCAGAGGCTGAGCCTCGTTCAGGAAGGCCTGACTGGCTTTCAGTTTATCGTCTTACAGTAAGGATGAGGGTCGGGGGCCCGAGGAGGCCAAGGGTCCTGAGGCTGAGCCCCGGTCAGGAAGGCATGACTGGCTTGCAGTTTAACGTCTTACAGTAAGGACGAGGGCTGGGGGCCCGAGGAGGCCAAGGGGCCTGAGGATGAGCCTCAGTCAGAAGGCCTGACTGGCTTGCAGTTTAATGTACTACAGTAAGGACGGGGGCCGGGGGCCCGAGGAGGCCAAGGGGCCTGAGGCTGAGACTCGGTCAAGAAGGCCTGACTGGCTTGTAGTTTAATGTCTTACATTAAGGATGGGACCCGAGGAGGCCAAGGTGCCTAAGGCTGATCCTCTATTAGGAAGGCCTGACGGGCTTGCAGTTTAACGTCTTACAGTAAGGATGGGGGGAGATCTTAGTTTAAGGTCATAGAGCTCAGACCATTTTGCAGTTTATCATCTTGCAGGACGAAGATGCAGTTTACGGTCGTGCAGGACCCTTTTTCCCTAATCAAAGTATCGCTTGAGGAACTAGGCGTTGGTGGGAGGGGTTATGCGCTCTCTATCCGTGGTCACCAAGTAGTATGCTCCATTGGGTTAAACCTTATAGATTATATAAGGCCCTTCCCATCTGAGTTCTAACTTGGGAGGTTTCCTACCAGGGATCATTGGTGCTCGAAGGTCCAGTACTAGGTCACCCTGTAGAAAAAAACAGAGACGAACCATCTTGTTGAAGGCCCTCGATATCTTATCCTGATGCCTTTCTATATTGTGCAGGGCATGAAGCTGGTTCTTGTCCAGTGCTTCTAATTCAGCTAGATGGATTTCGGCTACCTCATCTAATGTCTGGTGATCATAGACTGCAGTGTGTAATGATGGAAGCTTGATCTCAATGGGTAGGATGGGATCAACTCCAAACACCAGGGAATATAGGGTCACTTGGGTAGAGTTGCGAGTCGTCATCCGATAAGCCTAGAGGGTGTTGGGGAGCTTGTCCGGCCAACTTTTCTTATTCTGACCAACCGTATTCTATAGAATGTTAGAGAGGGTTTTGTTGAACGCCTCGATCTGTCCGTTTTCTTGCGCGTGGTAGCGGGAGGTGTGGTTCGAACGGATGTCGTACTTGGTGTACAATTTCTTCAGTTCAGCTGCTCGGATGTTGGTCCCGTTATCGGTGAGGACGGCGTGAGGGACCCCAAACCGGTGGATTATATTGGAGCTCACAAATTTGACGATGGAACGGGCCATGAACTCTTTGAGTGGAACTTCCTCTGCCCACTTGGAGAAGGAATCTGTAGCAGTCAAGATGAACCTACACTGGCGAGCTGTTTCCGGTGGATATGGTCCCACTAAATCAATCCCCATACCGCAAATGGCCAAGAGTACTTGGTAGGGTGGAGGAGCTCCGGCGGCCGATGCAGGAAGTTGGCGTGAACTTGGCACGCGTGGCATCTCTTGGCATACCCAATACAATCGTGGATCATAGATGGCTAGAATTACCCAACCTACGGATTTGATGGGACAACTTCGACCCAGCTTGATGGGCGCCACAGGAACCGGCGTGAACCTCTTGCATAACTTGAGGAATATATACTCCTCGAATGCAATGGAGGAGGATTCCATCGAAGCTCCGCTTATAAAGGATCTGTTCAAGACTGGGGCCACTCTTGAGGGTAAATTGCATCGCACGGTGTCGGATTCGCTCGCGCTTGGCCCGGTCGTCCGGTCGGCGACCATTTTGGAGATACTCGACAAAAGGTGCCCTCCAGTCGGGAGTGGTGTCAACTACTATGTTTGACGAACTGGTGACCCCTGACGTAGAGGTCCTGGTGGTGAGATGACTTACCCACAGGCCATCATTGTCCTCTTGGGTGATGGGGGCAACTACTCTCTGGTGTGCCACATGTATGATCAAATCATCTTTCTCGGGTTCTATGAGCGACGCTGCTATGCTATCCAAGGTGTCTTCTTGACCGTTCTGTGACCGTGGGACATGGGTAATATCTGGTTGAGAAGAGAACCGGGCCATTAGGCGGAGGGTGTACTCCAACAACGGTACAAGCTCCGGCTTCCGGATGACATAGTCGCCATTAACCTGTTTGATTACCAGCTCGGAATCTCATTTCACATGTAGATGGGTCACATTGATCTCAAGGGCCAACTAGAGGCCGGTGATGAGAGCCTCGTACTATGCATCGTTGTTCATACAGCCTTTTGGAAACAGGAACAAGTATGGCAGGACGACTTGCGTCGGGTTAATGAAGACAACACCCAATCCCACTCTATTGAGCTTAGGATCGTTGAGCCTCCTACCGATGGGGCTCTGGGAGGCACCGTCGAAATGCATTTGCCAATACGGTATGGCATGATCGACTGAGAGGATCGTCTCATCAGGAAAATCCAGGTCCAGGGATTGATCCGCGGAGGTTGGATGGGCAGCTAAAAAGTCTGCCAAAGCCTGTCCCTTAATGGCCTTCTGAGGTACGAACCTGATATCGAACTGCTGGAGAATCACCGCCCACCGTGCTAGTCACCCAGTCAGCATGGGGCGGTTCAGGATGTACTTTAGTGGGTATACCCGGGAGACCAATTGCACCTCATGGTGCTATAGGTAATTTCGCAACTTCTGTACGATGAAGACGAGTGCAAGGAAGCTCTTTTCAATAGGGGAATATCTGACCTCCGTATCGAGAAGCATGCGTCTGAGATAGTAGAGACTGTTCTCGGTACCATCATTATTCTTCTGGGCGAGCAGTGCACCGAGGGATCTTTCCAGGGCGGTCATGTAAATAACCAGTGGCCTTTCGGTGATGGGTGGCATCAAAACCAGAGGTTGGAGTAGATACTTCTTGATTTCCCCAAATGCGTTCCGACACTCCTCATCCCATTCGTAGGCAGCGCCCTTCATAATGAGCCAGGAAAAGGGCTTACACTTGCCGGCCAGATTCACGACGAATCGGCGTATATAGGCTATGTGGCCTTGGAGGCCTCGATGTTCCTGAATGTTGCTTGGGGGAGGCATTTGGCTGATGGCCTTGATCTTCTCTGGGTCGATCTCAATGCCTCAGTATCTAACAACAAAGCCCAGAAACTTCCCAGAGGTGACCCCGAAGGCACATTTCAACGGGTTCATCTTCAGGTGATGGGAACAGAGGAAACCAAACACCTTCTCAAGGTCTTTGATATGGTCTTGGCACTGACATGATTTGACCACTAGGTCATCTACGTAGAATTCCACCAGCGTCCCGAGAATCAGCTTGAATATGCGGTGCATGGCCCTCTCATAAGTAACACCTGCATTTTTTAAGCCGAATGGCATAACCTTGTAGAAATAGGTACCTTGGGGAGACCTGAAGATGGTGGACTCCTCTTCCTCGGGGGCCATCCAGATTTGTTTGTACCCGGAATGCCCATCCATTAAAGAGGGAGCTTGGAACCCGGCCATGGAATCAATCAATAACTCCGTCACCGGGAGTGGGAAGTCATCCTTTGGGAAATGGTGATTAAGGTCGCGGATGTCGATGTAGACTCTGATCTGCCCATTCTTCTTCCTGACTGGCACAATGTTGGCAAGCCGCTTAGGGTACTAGACTTCCTTAAGGATGTTGGCTTCGATAATCTTTTCAACTTCGGCCTCAACCATAGCACTATGAGAAGGGTGCATCTTCCTGGGAGGCTTCTTAAACCCATGATGGTTTGCCGAGAGGCCCAGACGATGAACGACTACCTGGGGATCTAGTCCTGGCATCTCGTTGTAACTCCGAGAAAACACGTCACGGTGTTGTTTGAGGAAGTCTACGTACTGCTGCCACTCCTCGGGGGGCATGGCTGCACTGATCAATGTGGGTTTCGAATCTGCCTCGCTACCAAGGTTCACCTGTACCAGTTCATCAACCGTGGTAGAGACGCCTTCCTCAAAGGTGGGGGGAGCATCCTCCAGGTCTTCCTCTCAACTCGTGGGGGGATTTCCCACGACGAGAGATACTGCTGGGCTATCAAAGCCTGAGGGGTAGCTGGTGTCGGCTTGGGCAGCAGTTGTCATCATATCAGGAGACTCACTCACTATTGAGACCATAACAATGAAGGAAGTCGGCCCTATCCCATCTGGCCTTCACCCTAAGGGGTCACGTTTGATGATATCAAAGCAGTTGTGACGTGTCATCCTGAGTCCATTGATTCCAGCCCAGCGGAAGAGACACGTATGGCGTACCACCGTTGTCATAAGCTTGACATTCCGGTATCGTACAAGGGTAGGAGGTTCCGGGATCACCTAAGCCTGGTTGATGTAGGAGTGCGAGGTGAATTTCCTCCGTCGCTTGGACACGAGAACATGCCTTCCTTGTGTACCCGAAACAACAAAACATTTCCCCATGTCAGGGGTCGTGGCCTCCAATCGGTGGATCAGGAAGATGTAGGCATCATCCATGCTTTCCCAGGGATCACATGCGACCGGGGCGGGTTCATCCTCACATACTAGGATTTTCTTACCCTTACTCTTGTAATAATCAGCATCCAAATAGCAGGCCTCACAAGAGGCGAAAGGAGATGCATCTCTTTAGAGCATGCCTACTCGACTGTTGAGTGAGTATTTTAGGCACTGGTTATATATCGAAGGGACCACTGCATGCAGATGGAGCCATGGCCTACCCATCAACGCGTTGTAGGCGGTGTCCTAAGAGAAGACCATGAACTCGGTGCTTGCAATTAAGCCACCGAACTGAGTCTTCAGGAGGATCTTTCCGACTGGGGTTCTCTCGGTCCTGTCGTACCCCTGTATTCTAAGGTTAGAGGGAGTTAAATCACCTTCCGACAGACCCAGCTTTCGCAATGTTCAAGTCAGAATTATGTTGATTACGGAACCCATGTCAATGGGGCACCGACGGAATTCAACACCATTGATGTGGCCAGTGATGTATAGCATGCGAATATGCCCCTATATAGGAGGGTCCTCATCTTCACTGGAGAACGAGATAACCTCCTGACATTAGAAGTTCTCAATTGTCTCGGCATGGAAGGCTTCTGTAGCTGCTACCTCCGTCTCAAACTGGAGGGGGATCCTTAGGGCCTCGACAAGTGCCTCGTGCGTTTTAGATGATAGGAGAAGGGCCTCAATGATAGAAAGCCTTTCTGGAATGCCGACCAGGTGATTCAGGGCATCAAACATTCGTGCCAAATGAGAACCTCTACGTACAGGACGTCGTTCGGCATTTGGAGGCATAGCGGGTCCTGCCGGTTGAACCGGCGGTCGGCTAGTACTGGGTTCATCATACTGCCTACTAGTTGAAGCATGGAGATTAGTCACCGGAATAGGATCAGACAGCGAAGACTGGCCTGTAGCCAGGCATGAATGACTGTGATACGAACGAGGCAACTCTCCCTGATCTAGTAGCACAAACAGTGGTGGAGGTAGAGATGATGACATTAGATGGGGTTGCACGTGCTGAGCTCTGCGTTGAGCCTACTGTCTGGTCTCAGTAGCGTACACGACTTGGCTGAATGTCCCCGCTAATGTAACTCGATGACCGGCGTGGTTGTGGTTTCAATGACGCTGACGTCGGCTGGAAACGTTGGGGAGGTTCACCTGGCGTTCCCCCTCGTCGGGATTCATATAAGGCTTTACCAGCTCCACGGTGTTAACCGAAGCGCACCCCTGGCTATCGCTCGACGATTCATCCACCACCGGACGGATTATGGGAGGAATACCCATTTCAGGGGGTATAATGTTACTGAGAGGGCGGGATGACGACGGAACCGGCGGGGCGTGTTTCTTCTTCTTGTGTCGTCACTGCTTGCCCTTTTGGGAAGAGGTCGGCTGTGAAGATGATGCAGAGGTACCAGCTACTTCTTCTGAAGGTTCTAGCTGCTTCAGGCGTGCCCGGATGATACCATGGGCACAGACGGCGGTTTTTCGAGCCATCCATTCGTCATATTTCCGGGATCCACGGCTGGGAACCTGCTGCCACCCGACTCCGCTGTCGCTACTGATCTCTGACCCTGCAAAGACACCTTCCACTTGTGTTGGTGTCGGGCCCAACCTGACTATGTTGTTGTTGACCAGGTCTTGAAGCCAGTCTTTAAACACATAGCATTTCTTGAGGGTGTGCCCCATAATCCTATGATAAGGACAGTAGTTGGGGTGATCAGTGTGATTCGCCTCTGCCGGCCTTCTGCACTCGGGCAGGCGCACAATCCCTTTCTCTAGAGCACTTTGGAAGTAGCCAGGGACCAGATTTTCATTGAACGAATAAGTCGGGTGCCTTCTTTCTGGATAGGGGGGCCCTGGGGGCTTGGTCCTGAAGAGGGGCCATAGGGGCCTACTGAGGAGGTGGTGCCTGATTGTCTTTCCTAGGTGGAGGTGGCACATTGTGCGGGGGAACCTGTCGATTCTGAGGCGGTCGCTACTAGGCAGGAGCATGTGCTTGATGTGGAGGAGCATTGCGGGGTTGCAGGGATGGTGTCACTGGAAGTAATTCCAAATTCCTAGGGGCTTCTATTTTGGCCACCACGGTGGGTTCAGCTCTGGCGGTCCTCCTGGTTGGGATCATAGGGGGCAACGAATGTGCCTAACTAGCCTGTTGCAGAGCCTCCTCAAGGCGCTGGGCCTTATCTGAGAAATCTATAAACCCTCCAGGGTAGTTCTGGGTAATCAGGGAGGGAACCAGCTCCATTTTGACATTCCCCACACACATCGTCAGTAATTTCTCCTGATTTAGTGTCATATCGAGTGAATACGTAAGTCCCTTCTACAGGGCGATGAAATCTGCGACTCGCTCATCAGGCCATTGTTTGCACTTGAAGAGGTCTGCAATGCTGGTCTTCGGCGTGGTGGAGCTAAACTGGTATAGGAACTGCCAGCGGAGGTCCTCCCAACCCGTCACCGATCCGATAGGGAGGTGGCTGTACCAGATGAATGCGGGACCTTCCAATGTCTGTACGAAACATCGGAGCTTGGCGGCTTCTTACTGGGCCGAGGTCCCCAGCATGGGGCCACACCTGGAAGAAAAATGATCCATGTGCAGCGACGGGTCACATGTCCCATTGAAGGGTGAGAAAGTGGGATTCCCAAAACCTGTGGGTGCGGGCATATCATCCACCCACGCGGGATACGGCTTGCCATCCGGCGGGACCCCCACCTGCAGCGTTTCCAACCCTTCGAGGCGGGTTGTGAGTGCCGCTATAAGATCATCTGAGTGGGGGTCCCTGTCTTGACGAGGATCCCTATTCACAAGTGCGTTTCCAGGCTCTTCAACACGGTAGACGTCTTTGACAGCTCGTGGATCGACTGGCGGAACGACCTGTCGGGCGACTGGGGGAACCCGGACTGGATTCTTCAGATTGCCCCGTCATTCGGGGGTGTTTTGCGAGACATATCGCGCCCTCTTTCCACATGTTCCAGCTTCTGCCCTGTCTGTGGAAGTAGCATGATCAGGGTTTCCCAGAGGCATCTCACTGGGGGGGAAATTGTTCCTACCCCTGCTGCCCCGGCCTGGGATAACCATAGTCGGGTCTCCGCACTGAAGCTCGCTCAGCCAAGAGTTCGTCAACCAGCCACTTCTGCTCAGCAAGCTTCTGGCGTAACGTGGCCTTCTCAGGATCTTTGTCCGTTTTCTACACAGATGCAGATGGGTCGGAGTTCTTGATAGTTCTGACGTGCTCCTTACCCTTGCCGGTATTTCTACCGAGTACTAGCGACTCAGTGGGTACAGGGAGGCCTAGCAGGTTCCTCTGCTGATGGGTAACCCTCCCTGATTGGTTCAGCAGTGGCGGTAAGCACTTGGGGGATAAGTCTCCATCAAGAAATTCAAGCTCATCTTAATTTTCCACTACGTCATCCATGTGGACCGCAACCCCTTTCGAGGGAATGTCCTCAATGTCGCATAACGAATCGGGCTGTCGTCGGATAGGGTCGAAGAGGAGAGCGGTATAGTGTCTCCAACCACAGACTTGCACATGGGGGGAAGATTCCCTGATGACTCTGTGGAGTACGTTGAAACTCTGAACACATTTCCGTTGAAGGGCGCTTTGACGGCCTAGAGACTCAGGGTGCTAGGCCACAAGGAGTGTGGCCAAATCGATCAGGTGGCATTGCTCGCCGATTTCTTCAAAGTTCTCTTGACTTCTGGGGTACACCACCTGCTCGTAACGAAGGAAGAAGTGTGTCGCCCATAGGGTTTGACAAAAGCACCCCACTTTTTCAGGGGTAAGGGACTCTGGTGTGAGAATGTTCAGTGCCGCAGTCGGCCAGAACTTCTCCGGGAAGTAATCCGCTGCGAGAATGCTCCAAAAGCTCCTAGGTTCGGACTCGAGGTCTGGCCCTGTATTGCCTCACTCGTCAACCGGGAGCGGCTGAGGGACCGGTAGCGGTACCGAGGCGGACCTCTGGGATAGTAAAATCGGCGGCTGAGAATACTGCGAATGAGCTGACTGGCCGCCGAATTCGGGGCCATCCTATGAAGAGTGAGGTGACCTGGCCACGATGTCATGATACGATGGGATGACAGCCACAACTTCTGGCATAGGAGTCACGGCTGCCGACGATAGGTCATGTTGTCGCTCTACCGTCGTTGGCCCCCAAAATAGCTCTCTGTGATCTCTGGTAGAGGTAGAGGGCGCTTCTGGTGACAATGGTGGTGATTTTACGGTCGAGACCTGCGGAATTTACACGAATTCTTCCTCCTGGATGTACCTGCGGAGAGAGATGGGAATCTGGTAGAACTCACATTCCGGGAGAATGAGGCTAATGCACCTAGTTCCTACCCCAGTCCTTGACACGGAGGAGCGGGGAGAAGGTTCCATCGCTGAGTCACATTCCACTTCAGAATCCGAGAAACGAGCCGGTTTGATCTCCACCCGGGCCGTCCCAGGACTCTTCTTGTGGCGGCGACGACCCGCTCTCCTGCCCCGGGGTGTCTCTTTGGGACATGGTTGATCCTTAATAGGTAGTCTTGGGGCGGTGATGGCTCCATGGTGGAGAGGGCCACCGCTCGAGGTGGCCGGGGTGCGAAGGGCACCAGGGAAAATGTCGAAGGGTACATGGGGAGGACTTCCATGGACGGTGCGGGCAGAGCCATGCTAACCTTCAATCCCCAACTTGCCGGGGTGAGGACCTTCACTGATTGTAGAGAGGACGTAGGTAGGGCTCCCATGTTGGAGAAGGACCGGATGGGCAGTTCCTTCAAGTCGGTGTTCGGGGGCAGGAGGATGGACTCCATACCCTGTATAGTGTGTGTGGGAAAGGTTTCCGCGCCGAGCGTCACTACCGCGGGTCAGGTCTTCCTTCGGGATGGGGGTAGCATAAGGCATACCTCCATGACAAGCTTCGGAGCGGCGAATGCCCACGCTCTGTGGAGTAGTGGTACGGGGAGGGCCTCCGTACAGGGTGACATCACCGCGGGTTAGTTCACGGCGATCACCACTTAGGCCTGCATCCCAGAGAGTCATCCCAGCCTGCCCGTGGGGCGGTTGGGGTCTCGATCCTGGTTGGGTGAAGTAGTGCCCCTGCTCAGCATATGCAGGGACTCCATGATGCACGTCGGCGGTGGCTCGGGCCACTGTAGCTGTTGACGTCAACGCATCTGGTCGAGCATCCTCAGCCCGGGCCCGGCACTGATGTCGGGTCAGACGAGCTGGCGCAGGTGGTGTAGGGGCATGGCCTTCCTGCTCTTCCTGCGGAGTCGGACGGCAGTGCTGATGTGGCCGAATTGGAGCCCCTGCATGGAGCCCTTGGGTCGGGACCCTGACCGGTCCGAGCCGGACATCACCCGCCTCATTAGCGTAAGGCGAGGAGTCATCGAGGCGTTCCGGGGAAAGGATCCTGAAATTATTGAACTTTGGGGTGGGGAGAAAGGGCTTTCTGCGCGGCCTGTTAGGGCGGCGTTGACGGCGGGGCCTGGATGCCTCTAGGTCCAGGAGGGCCATATCCCGAGTTGGGATGACCCCTTCCTCCTCGTACCTGCGTACATGGTTATTGTTCACCCTTCGCTGGATGATCTCTGATGGGGAGAGGGGACGTAGGTGCCCCATATTCCGCGATGTAGCGGCCATCATGGCGGTAGTGGAGCCATGTGGGGTGGCTGTGCCGGTGTTGCCCCTGCCCCTGCGTAGGCGAGAAAGCGGTGATCGTGTCTCCGCAACAACAACCTGGTTCCTGGGAAACGAAGGGATCAACTCATCAGCACTGCGAAGAAAAGGATTGACAACCAGTGCCCCAGCGTCCTTCCATTATCCTCATCAGTAAGAAGGATCCACACCAACACGTTGCAGAACAGAGTGCCCCACATTCTACTTCCCCGACTTCCGGTGAGTTTCACGATAGGCCCGCTATTTTCTTAGCAAAACCGGGCACCAGATATCTGGATCCGGTGACACGTCAATCTACTGGTGTCTCGAATGCTACTAATCTCCACATTGAGGAGAATAATTTCACAACGGGTTCACCATTTCTATTTCCGACGCGTTCGCTGGGGCGCACGCCTCCATCCGTCCGCGGAGGAGGACATGCTGCACTGTTGCCCCGCATTCCGGCTTTCCAAAGGCGGGCGGCATTCGCTCCTTATTCAGTGACGTCTGCTCCTTGATCGAAACAGGATGATGGGATGTCAGTTCTTCCTTCTGCAGATTCCTCCTCAGAACTCGTCACCTAGTCCGAGTCTCCCTCATAGATTTAATACGTTTTTCGTGAAACTCTTCCTAGTGCCAAGTTTCCATGGACGCTGGTTAATTACACTACTTCTGTTGGGACATTCCAAAGGGTCCAGTCAGGGCAGCAACCTTCAGTCAGGGGAGTAGTCACGTTGAGGCATCAGTAGCGTGTCTGGATGCTGGGGAACCGGCATGTCTGTCTATTATCCCGGGTCACAGGGCTTCTCGAGGGTGTGGAAGCTCGAGGCATCCCACATCGAGCATGGGGAATTATATTCCATAGACACATATCTGAGGTTTTTCTTAGCTTCATGTGTTTAACACAGGGTATGCCGTGAGTTTAACATCCAGCGGAGACGGATCAGCCCGATCATACATTATCTTAAATGGATAGGATTGAGGGATTTCCCTTGAAGGGGGTGCCGATACCAGGACCAGCCCATGGGCGGCTGTGAAGAGGAGCGTACTGACATGGTCTCACCGGGATATGGCGGTCTGAGAGAGAATCAAGGTGGACGATGGATGGATGAATGGAGTTGAGGGGGAAATGGAAAGGGACCATCGCAAGGGTGATGGTGAAGTTGGTCTTGAGCCTCGAAGAGGCCTCCTACGTATCCATGTGGTAGGGAATCAATGTCCACGTAGTTTCGGATGGTGCCGGTGAACCGGCATGAAGGTGGACCATGGTCCGATCGATGTCTTCAGCGAACCAAAGAGAAGGTGGGCCTTGGTCCGGTGTGTCAGTGAACCGACACGAAGGTGGAACTTGGTCCAAATGGTGTGGGGCTTACACACTAGGATGCCCGGGTGTGGATGAACTGACGTGTAGAAGGTCGGAGTGACAAACAGGTGGTGGGCTTGAACCTCTGAGTGGCTTCCTACGTACCATGTCGTGACATGGATCAAATACCACGTAGTTCAGGTTGGACAACGAAAGGACGACGTGAATGAGGAGGACCAGGAGGGTCCTAGTGGTGGTGGGCTTGGACCTCATGGAGGCTTCCTACATACCAAGAAGTGACATGGATCAAAGACCACGTAGTTCAGAGGGGCTTCGTCGGCGAACCGATGTGAAGGTGGACCTTGGTCCGATGGGTGGTGGGCTTGAACCTCTGTAAGGCTTTCTACGTACCATGCCTTGACATAGATCAAATTCCTCGTAGTTCAAAGGGTTTCATCGGTCCACTAGTGGTGGGCTTGAACATCTGGAAGGCTTCCTACGTACCATGCCTTGACATGGATCAAAGACCTTGTAGTTCAAATGATGGAATTCGTCAGCGAACCAACGTGAAGGTGGACCTTGGTCCAATGAGATATGGGCTTGAACCTCGGGGAGGCTTCTTACGTACCATGCCTTGACATGGATCAAAGTCCTCGTAGTTCAAATGATGGAATTCGTCAGCAAACCGATGTGAAGGTGGACCTTGGTCCAATGAGAGATGGGCTTGATCCTCGGGGATGCTTCCTATGTACCATGCCTTGACATGGATCAAAGACCTTGTAGTTCAAAGGGTTTCATCGGTGAACCGACGTGAAAGTAGACCCAGGGGTACACTAATGGTGGGCTTGAACCTCGTGAAGGCTTCCTACGTACCATTCCTTGACATGGATCAATGTCCTCGTAGTTCGGATGGTGGGTGTCGGCGAACTGACGTGAAGAAGGAGGGACCTTGGTCCAAAGGGGGATGGACATGAACCTCAGAGAGGCTTCCTATGTACCATGCCTTGACATGGATCAAAGTCCTCGCAGTTCGGGTGGTGACAAAGGCTTGCCGTCAGACTAGAATGCAGTTTAACGTCATGTTGGACGAAGGTAGAACTCTACGTGAATTGGATGATGGGTGGGCTTGAAAATCATGGAGGCTTCCTACATACCATGCCTTGACATGGATCAAAGACCTCGTAGTTCAAATGGGTGTGCAGTTTAATGTCATGCGGGACAAGGGAATACAGTTTAACGTCATGCTGGACGAGGGCATGCAATTTAACGTCATACTGGACGAGGTATTGTCATGGCCAGTGCCAACTCTAAACCCACGTGAGTCATGCTCGGTGTGAGAAACAAGAGACAACAAGGACCTGATGATCACGCTGCAAAGGGTGCATTCGTGGGAAGCGAGGAGGGGCTTACACATTAGGCGGCCCATTTGTACTGGGACTTACTCCAGGATGGAGGCCTGAAGTGTGGAAAAGCGCACTGAAAGAGGGATTTGGGACCAATGATGGGAGGTTCCTCGTTCCCTATCACACCCTCCACTGACCTTGGTAGTGGGGAAGTACGGAGATGCAGGGGTGCAGCCATCCGTTGGGGAACTAGGGTCGCCCTTCTCCTGAGAACATACGCCGCTCAAATAAGGAGGCTATCATCCCTTATGGAGGGGTGATTCCACTCTCGTGGAGACGAGTGGCGTAAAAAATGTTTGAGATGGGGGGGGGGACCCTTCGTGTGAGGCATGAGGTCAGGTCACAGTTTAACGTCATGTGTTGAGGACGTGGTGCTTGGCAGTTTAATGTCTTGCAGCTCGGACGAGGAAGGTTCACTCCACACCCCTAGGACTTACATAAGTGGTACCCATTGCTCCATGGGGGAGGGAAGGTACCAGTAAGGCCGTGGTCAAGCGGGGTTGTAGAGAGAAACATCGAGAGGTCCACGTTAGCATGTCTTTGCGAAGAAGCATTAGTTGTTAGCGTGCCTATGCGATGAAGCATTAGGCAAAGCAACGCTATGAGTGGTATTGTCCGTGGGACTTTGAAATCACATCGTGCAAAACTGGAGGGTCACACTGGGATAGGAAGTACCAAGCAGAGTAGTGTGCTTCGCGAAGTGGGGTGCCTTGGCCTTAGCATGGGGCAAAGGTGTGAGTGGAGGGTGCTTCGCAAAGTAGAACAGTATTCGAGGAGCACGTCCTCGCGAAGAGGAGGTGCCTCGCGAATCAGGGTGTTTCGAAGCAGTGTTCTTTACGATGTGTAGAGATCCTGCCTTAGCATAGGGATCACTAGTAACGGTTGGGTGTTTCACGAAGCATAAACACTCCACGGCTGCCCGGGTTCCCTTGGAGATCCCCCTCCTTTGCAAATTCCCTTGAGCTTCCCAAAGGGAATCCCTCTTGGAAGAGGGGCTCAAAACGAGACAAAGCAAAGGCGTCACGTGAAGTAGAAGTACCTCGCGGAGCTCATGATTCTCGGGGGAAAAGGATGCCTCGTGATTCTGGAGAGGAGAAGACGAAAGGTCGGATTGTCCGTCTCGGGACTCAGGGGGAGCCCAGTATTTATAGGAAAGGGGCGTCGCGAAGCAGAACTCCCATTCCGCCTCCGATGCTTCGTGGAGCTCTCGCGAACGTCAAATTCTTTGGCGGAGAGGTACCACCTCCGGAGCTTCGCGACGGGCTCGCGAACGTCAAATTCATTCGCAAAGAGGTACCGCCTCCGGAGCTTCACGACAGGATCATGAACGTCAAATTCGTTCGCGGAGAGGTACCGCCTCCGTAGCTTCGCGGGACCGCGATGCTCGGGTGCTTCGCATCGGTGCTTTGCGAGGCAGAGTGCGGGACATCTTTTTCGTCCCTTCCTTTCATGCAATATTTTGGCGCCAACAGTGACCCTTAGTAGACCATGGAGTGGAGACAATCACCAAGGGAATATATTCTCATGTAATATGGAAGGAAATGCCCTTTTATTGAACAATATTAGGAGATAATATTGTGAATCAGAAAAAACTCAATATACTGAAGGTAAAAGTAATGCTAAAACCTCGTTTTCCATATGCATGATCAATTGGAAAGCTGATGCAAGGTACAAAAAATACTACAAAATAATGTACCCCAAATAAAAGAGACTCAACAGCAAAATCAACAAATCCTGATGCATGAGCTAGTAAATTCATGAACAGTTCTCAGAGTCCTCATGGAAGCAATGAAACATTTTTATATACATAGGGTGTGAATACATGTATACTCAATACGGAAAACTAATGTTACTCATAAACAAGTGATGTAACATACTGATGAACATGTTAGATAACAATAGAACCTCATGAAAATTATAAGGAATACTAACTAGACCAACCAATCCAAGGAACACTCACCCGACTAACTCAATCCAGACAATGTAGTAGTATAATCACATCTATATTTGGCCACCCCACACACTATTTTTTCCAACCGTGTAATATCCATTTCCTAACGGTCTGACGTCTTGACACTGCCACTCATAACACATTCGGTTCCACTACCACAACCTTTCTACACACACCTGGGCCTCCAACCACACACAACCAGACCCACACACACATGGGCCACAACAACCACCACCACACTCGAAGAAAACTGGGCCAGAACAATAACAACCACACCTGAAGACACATTGGCTAGAAAAACCACCGCCATGACTTAAGACTCATGGGACCCATCCCGAAATACTTAGGAAAACATTCATGGGTGACAAATACCTGATCCCATCATCCAAAAAAACTTTTCCCATAAAATCATGGAATATTGTAATCCTCCAGCCATTACAGCTAGCTCGTGTATGCTCGAGAAGTATGATCTGGAAGAGGGTTCTATGATGAAAATTAGTAACCATCCATCGATCCTCCCACCAGGATATTGGGAAATACATCCTCCACCATGAAATAGAGGTGTTCGAAACATAGTGCTCAATAATAGTGGTGTAAATTTAGAAATAACAAGGAAATAATATATATATATATATATATGTGTGTGTGTGTGTGTGTGTGTGTGTAACAAAACACTCATCCCTAACCTACAGGTTTCCCATAATTTTCCATAGGCCCACACCAGCACTACTTCCGCTACTACTTATATATTCACAACCATACAACAACCACTTCCAAAGCATAACCCATCCCCTTTTTTGTTCAATTTCCATTTATGTATTTATTTATGGGTGTTCTCTTAAATTATACTAATAATAGATGGGATCCAACAACCGTAGCCACACCATGAAACCCACAAAATCAAATTATGTCCCAATGTACAACAACAAAAAAACAAAAGCACAAAACTAGACTTGTAGAACCACTGCACATCCCCATTAAAATAATATCTACCATTATTCTTCAGTGTAAAAAACTCCAATTCCTTTTTCAACAACCCATCCATACAACACCTCTTCCAAAACAATCCCCCAATGCAGTCCCACTTCATAACCAGTCCACAGCCACACAGTAGTTCCATTTCTTAACATCGCGTTGTGATAATAACACATCAAAAGGTAGTTCAACTACCAACATATTCATCCATTCAAAAATAAATCAGTTTCAAAGATTGGGATACCAAAACACACCCATGTACCACCCCAAATACCAATCCCATAGAACCCCGACCAATGAAATAAAAACATAACTACAACCATTAACCCAGCGTATTCAAATTTAACCAAAATTTTTTCTTTAATTTCCACTTTAATATAACCCGGATGATCACAGAACTATTTTTATCATGGGGAATCCTTTTATTTAACTGGGTGTACCTGATAAATCAGATTTCATGTTACTACGACTTGTTAAATCACCACAAGAATTATAGGGTATTACTATTGTGCAATAAATTACCACTAATGGTCATGATTTTTATAAGGAAAAAACCCATAACAATCCATGAAAATAATCAAAGAAAACAAATACAATATTCGATAAAACATTAAGCCACTCCCCACCCGTTATCATATTCATCTGTGTCATCTTTTGATTATATTCAATTCTTAATTATTTCTGGTTTTAAGAAAAGCATCCAACCATTCCTCACGATGAAACATTAATATACACATTCAATATGAGGAAAAATTGGAGGGAAGCAAAAGGAAATCTCTACATTGATGGTCAAAAATCAAGGATCCTTCTTTCGTCAATAACATGGGATGACATGACATGCAAGAAGAGATCCAAGGTTGTTGGGAAGGGCTATAGCATGGGTGCACAAGTCATCTTGGGAGGAAGTCTTCAGGTACACTAAGAGAGACATAAAGGAATAAGGAAGAGAAGACCTCAGCTTAAGAAGATTCCATATGATATATGATAGAGCCCAAAAAAACAATTGGGTTAAAATTTATGCCCATTTTAAATTAGAGTAACATTTATACCATATTTTATATATTTTATTATGTTTTTTCTATGGTAATTTTTAAATTTTTGTTAAATGACTGTTAGTATTTAGTAATTATAAACATAATATATAAAAATATTTTTATATTATTTTACAATCGATTTTCTTAAATATCTTATATATTATGTGAAAATTCTTTTGTATCCATATCTGAAACAAATTTTAAAAATATATATTATATTTTTATTAGTATAAATATATTAATATATTAAAATATTAAAATATATTTTTAATGAAATATATATTTTTAAAATATTCCCATTATTAGTGATTTTTTACAAGCATTGATAAATTACCCTTTATCCACACCTTTTTACTAGCTCAAATACTATGGTGTACTTTATCAGTGTTTATAAAAAACTGATGACATGTAGTTCCTTAATTTGTATATTTTATAGTGCATTCAAAACCCCTATATAACAACACTAAAAAGCTGTTAAAGAACCCCCCCTGTTAGATTTTGTAAGCACTGATAAAGGGGTTCATTAACAGTGATGTTGAGATACCAATATTAAAACCCTAGTGCATGATAAATATACTTTGTAGTAGTGTGGGGGAGACCTCTAGTGAATCATCAAAATATACCGACGGGGAGTTGGGTTTCCAAAGTAGGTTGGTCATTCAAAACTATACTAGGTAGTAGTTGATAGATAGTGGACGTTGGTCTTGTCAATATACACACCCAAGAAATACATTGATGTACCATGTATTGAGATATGTCTATTAGTGTTTATGGATGAGACAGTCGATTGTAGACTTCATGTCTTGGAGTTTTACTTATACATGAAATATATTAGAACACTAGAGACCTTCTGATTTTTATGCAATCCTTTCCCATTACAGTATGAATGTGGTTTGATGTTTCTATGGGTTTTATCATTAGTTTACCACAAACACTTATTGGGAAGGATGTGATTTGGTTGACTATTTATAATACTATGAAATTAGTTTATTTCTTACCTATTAATGAGAATATTAAGGTACAGTTTCATGTGACCTTGAATGCCAGATAGGTTGTGTTAATCTATGTGGTTCCCTCTATAATTATTTTTTTGTAGGGAAATGTGTTTCGCAACCAGATTCTGGAATGGTTTGTAGGAGGTGATGATTTCTAGTTGATGTAGAGCATGAAATATCATCCACAGATGGATGGAATGATAGAGGGGGAGTTCCAGGTTATTGAGGTTATTACCTAGACATTCATGATTAATTTAAATGATTTTTTGGGATTTTATTTTAATCAAGATAAATTTTTCCAATAAAAATATTTATCAGGTCTCCATAAAGATGGATTTCATTAAATAGTTTTATTGGTGTACATGTATATATCTAAAATTTTGGGAAGATTTTGGATAATGTTCTATGGTTGGGCGAAGACTTATTTAGGAGATGACAAAGAGGGTGAATTTGATCTCAAAGATGTTAGTCATGACATAGAGTCATTGATAATTCGATGGAGACCATTTTCATTGGATGCCTGAGTTTGAGGTTTTTTATTGAGTCTTTCATAGAGTATCACCTCACATTGAACATCATAAGTTGGGCATGAATGAAGAGTTGGCATCAAGGATAGTTATTTAGGAAATGTTTCATGTTTAAAATTTTATTTGGTATCAATTGGACCATTCACATTTTTTAATGGGTTTATATTGATCTTTATCCAAACACAACTATTGTTGATAAAATTGTAATGGTTACTAATGATTATGAAATGATACATTATGGTAAAAGGATCCCTTTAATCATTGTACTAAGGATGTGTGTATGTGATTTCCACATAATTTGGGAGCATGAATCATTAACAAATAAGTAGTGGAAATAACTTTTTTCCTGTTTGGGATCTTGATTACATTCGAGGGAATTAAATATTTTACAATTTAAAGAATTGAAATGTCAATCAGATCACTATTATAAATTCATTTGGATTTATTTGTATTTTGATTAATTATATAAGATTCTATGGAATATTTCTAAAAATGAGTATTTTTGCAGTAGATATGATAAGAACATGATTTTTTCTTGGTTAGTGTTAACTGTACTATAATCTTGTTGTGTGGATCTATGAGATTACAAAGCTTTTTTTCACAGTATGAGGACAATTAAACTAACCATGAATAATTGGAAAGAAAAAATGTAGGGTATGTGTGATTTTTGAAGAGTGTCACATCTGTTAAGAACATTTTTCCCTAACAGTGTGACTTTTCCATTGGGACCATGGATATTCTATTTTAAAGAGGTAGTATCTATGAATGGTTGGTGCCTAATTAGACTAACAATGTGGTCTAACCATGAATGACTATTTTACCCATTAAAAAGATAGAAATTTCCCATTTTAAATTGGGTTTTTAGTAATAATATTAACCCAATTCCCATTTGGTTTGAACTAATTACGCTCCGTCCCCCCATATGATCCTCCCTCGGTATTTTTGGTAATTATTCTTCATTGTTGATAGAAAAATTCGAGGTTTGTTTTTTTATGATCATGTTTAAAATTTCATTATAGATCTCAGTGAGATTACTTCTCATATAATTTATTTAAAATAGGAATGGGATTTAGGGGTCATATTAATGGTGTTTGACATAGGTTGGATGTTCTCTCATATGTATCTTGGCTCACGATGACAAAATCAACCCATTCCGAATCTGAGTTTTCAATGGTGGAAGGGTTTTCCCTCCAACATTGACGTCAATGACTCAATACAATGGATTAATTCATTAATTACATTATTTTATAGTTAATTCATTTATTTTATTCAACAAAACATATTTATTAATTATCATGGTTGGGTTCTATAAATCTATTCATATTTTAAATTATTCTTTCATTATAAACACATTTTTTTACACCATGTGTTCGATGAAAATCATTAATGATGGTTTTGGTTCAAAACAATGGGGTTTCAAGCATAGTAGTGTTTATCAATTTCTATGAAAATTTATTATAAATGTTTAGTGTGGTTTTTAAATGGTTTTGACAAACATATCACATTGGGTGATGTTAGGTGTATTAATAAATAGTATATTTACATTAGTGTGTGTAATTCTAGTAGAGGCGTTGTGTCACTTTAGTATGTGTAGTTCCACTAGAGGTAGTATTAGTTCGATCCTCCATAGAAATGGATTTGGTATTCCCATTCATTTCATTCATGTATTCCTATAGGTTTAGTAACTAACATTATGCCTTTTCATTTATGATTGGGTATCACAGGATGGTTTTTGTAGTTATTTTCGAACATGTTTCAATTATGGTGAATCCATTGTTTGTTTTGATTATTATTAAATAATATGTCACGTATACTTGTTACATTACTTGTTATATTAATATGAGTGTATTTTTTTATTATTATTGTTTGATAGAATTTTATTTTTATTTTTTTAAAATTATTTTTTAAAACTGATTTTGATTCAAAAATAGCTAATACCTTAATCATATTAGAACATTTATAGAATATCTTGTGAAATCTTTCTAGGATTTTTTTATCACACAATAATTTTTCCATTCAACGGTTTTAGATATAGTTTCTCAAGACTCAAGTAAAGGTAAATTCATATTATATCATGCTAGTTTTGTTTGATGTTGTCACATTCATATTATAATGCTTTAGTGGTGTTAGATTGTAATAGGGGTCTATCTCTAGAGGATTATGGTTTTATCATAGGTATTATCATATTTGGGTTGATGTTGTATGTGTACTAGAATATTATTTTCAATCTTCTCCTTTTTAATTTGATATTTTCTAATTTATACAATATTCATTGGGTTCTCTTTTTATTTTTACCGTGATTTGGGATATCTCCTGTTACTTGTGTCATTTCATTGGTATAGTTTTTTATAATGAACATAGAATAACACCATATTTTTTTATCAATTTAATATTAAAATACAATAGTTTTTGATCATTCAATGAATGAAAACTAGAATGGAAACCGAGATAATGAAATGTTCATAGTAATAAACATCTTAAGTAAGTTCATCTAATTTTTATACTACAAATTTATGCCCCTTAAAATAAAATATGTACGTTAAAAATATATTATCTGTTTATCTTGATTTTAAAAATTAGTAATTCAATGTAATCATATATTTAAAAACCAGTACTAGAAAAATGATCTCAAACCATTCACATGGAACATGTAATGACCAAATCATTTCATGGATAAATATTATATCTTAATATATGAATATTCACTACATAAAATAATGATCCATTCCAGAATTATTAAATTTTAGTGCCATTTAAAACAAGAAATAATAGACCACTAGTGCATAAGTGAACAAAAACATCTCCTACAAATTTCTATATAACGAGCTCCACTTTTAGGAATATTATAGAAGATACCATTATTCAAAATATAGGGATTGGAAAAATAAGAAAGGGTGAGATTATATTATCAATAAGGGTAAAAAGGGAGACATAAAAACATCCTGAACATAAGGGTATGAGAACATAATAATGGAAATTGAAAACCATAACCATTATATAATATATCCAAAAGTGGAGTCATTCAATAAATCATGAATGATTATGCGATATAAATCACGAGGAATAAAAAAACAAATCCATGATAGAATAACATTTGACTAATACAGAGAATTTTCAAATGAACATGAGAATATAAAATATTATGTCAATGATATCCCATATGATGTTTACAACATGTTCAGATTGGGCTATCCAACAATGTACCTACTTCATATTTTGGATAATCATGTACGTACCATCTTTTGGGATTAGAAAAAATTATATGTATCCTCTCATTTACGTCTTGGAATAACCTTCGAGGTTCCCTCTTTTTTGGTATTGTTATAACGCCCCATGTACCATAATTTTTCATACGAAAAATGTCCTCATTTGGACCATTATATTTATAGCTTAGGATATCCTTATATACACCCTTGGAGGTCATATAACATAAACCATTTACCAATAAATTGGAGGGATTAATTGGTCCCAAATATCACATAAGACCTATATTTTTATTCTAAAATATTAAGCATTTATTATATATAAATATGTGAAGAGAAAAGGTATTTATAACAATTTCATTATTACATAAACCATCGAAATGAAAAGGGTTTCATAAAATATAATCATAGCATTATATATTAAAAATATATTAGTTATAAAAACATATATTCATCATAATAATAAACTATAAAATATAAGAAACTTTTTTGGACCATTTAATGATATACTTAGTAAAAACAATGAAAAATGAAAGGTTTTTGTTGATGATATATGAAAATTACATATAGTTATCATTAAAATATATTTATGGAAAATAACGATTACATTTTCAACTATATTATTTAAAAAAATTCCAAATATTGAGGAAATTTTTTTCCTTGAAAATAAAATTTGAAAAAAATAATGTAAGACTTAATTCATTTATTTTTAATAATGCTAGAAAATATTGTAAATTCCGTAAACAATAAAATAATGATTACATTCCCATTTTTGGTAAAATTTCAAAGAGTCGTGTTAGGAAAAAAACAAGAAGATTCCATTTTATTTATTTTATAAGAATAGATAAATTGGTATAAGTGTATTTAAAAATAATTTTATAATGGTAATAAAATTCATTAAAACCCATTTAAATGGAATGGATATGAAAGGAAAAAAAATTTAGCTGAAGAGAGAAATAATGTGGATTTTTAATGAAAGCGTTATTTCTGTCTCTTTAGTCAATATAAAGAGGAATATGATTGGAAAACATATATTATATAGAAATTAACATAAAATAATAAAATTAATGGTATTATTATGTCATATATGTTAATATTTTATCATCATAATGTTAATCATAAGAAACCCTAATAAATTATCTGATTGTAACCTAAAAAATTATATATTTTTAATGGTTGAATCACAAGCCCAATAAAATAGATAAAATTATAAGAATATTATTATACAATAATGTTAATGATTATAATCATAATATATATTAATGGTAACTATATAATAACCATATAACAAATAAGTGGTCAATATGACATGAGTCACAATGAAATAAATGTGAGATGAAAATACCTTACTTGATTTGGTAATTTTTGAATTACATGAACCATGAAATAATCACTCCTGCAAATATGATGATCTTAGAAGCGTCATCAAAAGGACTGAGGTTTCAGGGACTAGAACCTTGTCTCGCGTGTGATGAATTTTTTTTAATATTTTTTTGATCCTGTGAGATAAAATTGAAGGCTTGGATTTTAGGGTTTTTCAATCGTAGGTAGAGGGTTATGAGGTACCAGAATTGGGACCCCTAGTTTGATCCCTTCCATGTGAAGAATACGGTTGTGCAATCCTGGATTCATGTGAAGGACCTAAATTGGGTTTTATTGAACCCTAGCATCCTATGGAAGGTTTCCCTTGAAATTGGTTCACATATTAAAATTGATAAGGAGACATGTTCGATTATGAATAGTTACATCGCCCATATTTTAGTGGGATTTGATATGGATTTTATGCTAGTTGAGATGGTTTCTCTACTTACTTTTGAGTTTGAATTCAAATTGTATATCGAGTATGTAAATATCCCTGATTTTTGTATTAATTTCTTAGATATTGGGCATGGAATGATAAATTGTAATCGGGGGATACGATGCTCTTATTGTAACAGGTATTCACATTCTATTGAAAAATGAATGTTTAAATTGAAGCAGGGTTCTGCTCCCCCTTTGTCTGAGAATGAAAAAAGAAACACACCTAGTGGTGTTTTGGTGGCTTCACCTCTGTCTACCATGGGGAGTTTGAGGCTATGTACTTGGTAGTTTGTATCCTTTGCTCATGTTTTGACTGGGAAAGAAACCATGGGTGGTAATGCTGAATGTGGTGGGGTGGTGCAGCCTGATTTAGGGGTTTTCACGGCCCCCACACATAATGCTTCCGCCACACTTCATCATGGGTAAACATCTAAATGGAGAGATGATCCTAATAGTGGTTCTATGTTGGACCCTACTATTATCAGGGAAGAGAAATTGTTGGATAAGGGGAAGAAGATCATTAGAGGGAACTCTGTTGGTCCCTGGGTGAAACTTGTCTCTCATCATGTGGTGAATGTCACTACTCCTCTAGAAGGGATGGGTCCCTCTAACCATGGATCTTCTCATGGTATTGGTGTAATTTATACCCTAATTGGTCATCAGAATGGTAATCCCTCTTATTTTCTGGTTAGGTATTCTAGAATTTCTAATGTTTTGCAGGTGGCTTCTGCTTATAAGATCCTTCGGTTGGGCATGTCACTTTAATTTTCCAATGTTATGAAAGACTTGACTATGATGTCCTTTGTTTCTGATAATTCTTCTTCTAAGAGATTGAGGTTAGGCCTGTCACCAGATATTGTTACTGTGATGAAGGACATTCTATTGCATTCCAATATTCTCACTGGGATAACAATGCAGGACTTGCCTGTGTAGTCCCCTGTTGGTGATGCTTCTGCTTATAAGGTCCATGGGTTAGGTCTGCCACCTGAAAATTCCAATTAGATTATTATGAAGGATATTACCTCCACTGCTCCTGATAACCCTCAACATGTGTAGTCCCCTAGCTTGAATGAGTTTGTTACTATCAAAGCTGTGCAAAAGATTTATAGGAATAATGCTCTTCCACCCTCTTTGATAGACATTGTGAATATGGAACAACCAATAACTGATGTTGTGAAGATTAATTTCATCACCATGCTGGATCATATTAAATATCTAGAATTTGATGCTTTGTATAGGGAGAACCAGGACATGAAAGTTACTAGTCCCCTTTTAGTGTCTAATACCTCTTCTTTCATGCAAGTTGATTCCATGGAGACTCAGTTTGGGAACGCTTATTCTGAAGGACTTTTTGAGGGTTCTCAAGTTGGTGATGGTGGTCTTATTGTTGATGACAATTGTGTCTCTTTGGTGGGTGAACAATGTATTGATGTGGTTGATGATTAATTGGTAAATGATGATTGTGAATGCCAAATCCCGATGAAATGGAAAAGGGGGTGGCATTCTAGAGGCCAAGGAGGATGCAGATAGGGGGTTCAGAATAGTGGATGAGTCTTGTTTCTTGGATGGGTCGTTGAAGGAAAGGGTAGTTTTGGTATCTGTCTCTTAGATTGGTTTGGTGACTCCACTTTCTACCCTTAACATTCCTTTTTGTACTATTTACTATCATTTATAATAATTTTCTGAGGCCATGGAGCTGATCCATAGTCTACTACTGTGAGTAATATGGAAAGAATAAATCAAATAATTCCCTTAAACAGTGAAATGGATATTATACATGTCAACAAATCATAAGAAATATGAAAAACTAATCTCATAATGAGGGAATGCATAATGTTGGAAATATTAACCTTTCCTTCATGGAACCATTCCATGAGTATACATAAATGTGTAAAATCCCATCTTGTTTTCTTGTGATTACTATCAACACATCATGGGGATATTTCAGTCCATACCCATAACTTACTATCTCCGAATAATTCCTTATATTAAATGGCTGAAACATATCCTAATGATTAAAATTAAAACAATCATATGAAATGGTAATATATTAAATGTAAACCATGAATTGTATAAAAATAGAACATCCATAGTAAAAAATATCATAAAACAATCAATATAATATGAAATATTATATCATAATAAATCTACCTCAATCATGCATATAATCCAGAAATGATGTTGACATTTATGAAATTAATCTAATAAATTCATTAAAACACTTTAAGAGAAATACACCTTTTTTGGTTTGAAATAACATAAAGTCATCAAATTATAAAAGAATAAGCTTCTTATGAAAATAAAATTGTAAACATTTTAGGAAAGCTTCAAAATGGTAAGGAATAATAACATCATAAAATAGTCACTTATACCGTATATGTTAAAAAACATTATTTCATTAATTTGTTGAAAAGGGTCATAATGTACCTCATTACGAAATTAATGGAAAGATTCCCTAAAATTAATTTTATAAAATTTAAAACAAGGGTAAAGTCTCTTAAAAAAATTATAGTTAATATTTTTTTATACATTTTATGAAATATGTAATGGATGATAAATATGTCCTAGTATGTAATTACGTATAAACTATTTTGGAATGTAATTAGATTGTGAAATTAATGCTTACCTTGTACTTTATATTCTTCGAGGGTGACTTTACCTACTGTAGAATATATAAATAATGTTATTAAGTTATATTAGAAACATATTTGGGTTTAAGATATCAAATATGATCCTCTTATACCGTTTTGTTAATAATATTTCAGTATTACCATTGTTTCTAGTATTAACTACATTGTCTTCTTATGAATGTTTTATTATGTAAGACGTATTTTTTCTGCATAGGATGAATTTTATCCATATAAAAAATGATATAATGTTCATAATAATTTTTTTACTCATAATATAAATTTTATAATCATTCTTGAATGTTTAACATGGAGAATTAATCTCACGACTTCATAAAGATGGCTGTTCATACGTACGTACGAGCGATTATATCATTCCCTAGATGGTTTATTGATATTGAATTGTATGATATATTAATTGTAAAGAATTATTTTCGAGTTATTATAATTATTTATATCTATTATATTCATCATTATACCTATCTATATAATGTAGTTTTGAATAAAACATTATACCACGACATGGAAACCCTAAGTCGTACATACACATACATTGTGATATTGTTATTCATAGGATAGAAAAAAAGGAGAAATATGGTTGTTCTATAATCATAATAACACCTATATTTGTATATTATACTACATATATTACCTTAGTATTGAAATAACATAGTAATAGAAAGTAGAATAAAAATGGAAATTAAATGGAATTTTTAAAACAATTACCTCTTCTCTGAGTGCCTCATTTTCATTTGCACTGAAAGAGTCGTTATGATAGATTTATACCCAATTTTTGTCCTATAGATGAATTTAGGGAATATTGGAGTATAATTAGGAAGGTTTGGTTGAGAAAAATGGATTTATAGGTGTGAATTAAATGGAAGGATATGTGGTCTTTAATATGAGAGGGGAGGGGCACTTTGGGAATATCTTGAATGATTAAATTATTATAAATTGATTTTAAGATTCAAATATATCAAAATTGATTAGTTTATAGGATGAGATGATTATGGGTTTAAAACCGTAAAACCAATGGTTTTTAGACAAGTTTCGGGCACAAAATGGACCTTATCTTTTGGATTTTACTATTTGTAAAAGATGTATAACTCTTACTGTGTGTAATTGTCTTTTTAAAATATAGGGTTAATATAGTTACTATAAATTTCCAAAAGAACATGAATTTTATCAATTATAACATATTTAAAATTATAATAGTAATTTGGATGAACATGATATTTTTATGATTTTTATAGCCTTTAATAAAATATAATTTATTTTGATGTATCATTTATCTCAATTTTGATACTATTCAATATTTTTATTTTTAAAAATATGTAACCAACATTATATATTCTAAATAAAAATATAATATATCAAGAAAATTTTTATACTATCAATAATATTTATGGATTTCATTAATTAAAAAAATTATATTTATTTTAAAATTTTTAATATTATTTTACTAATTCTTCATTTAATATTTCAATTGCTACATCATTATTATGTCACCATTTGATTTAATTATTTATTTTATAAAATTATACATAAATTATCATTATCTATATATTTTTTTATATCCAAATACTATTATTCTTCCACCATATCACATATATAACATCATGTTAAGAATAATAAATTTATTAAAATTGGAATTGGACATTTTTAACTATTCTTTAAATAATATATAATAAATGTCATAATAAAATAAAAGTTGCATAAAAAGGATCATATTTCATATATATGGTCTATTTGGTTCTAAAAAAACTTATCAAATGAAATCACTAAATGTGTTAGGATAATACTATATTATTATAATATTAATTTTACCTTTAATTACCCTATTTACCTTTGACAAAGGTAAATAATAACTAAATGTTACTATTCACCAAACATTATTTGGATCCTATTAGACTGAATTTTTCATACTGATTTCAACCATGAATTCCCATGTTTCCAAATTCAATTCATATAATATGTAATTTTATGTTTTATGTAAATCCCGTAGATTTGGCTAGAATACAGTCAAAAGAGACGTTCAAAAGTTCAATAAAATTTTAAACCTAATTCTATAATAAAATTATTCTAATGAACTATATTGGATTAATTTATGTATTATTTATATATTGTAATAGTAAAATAAATTTATAGTAAAATAATTATTTAGATGAAAAATTCAATTTTTTTAGAATAGTGGAGTATTTTTCACGATTCATCAAAAATTGAAGCATTCCTGGAAAATATGAAAAATTCACCCTATGATAATTTCAGTGTTTCAAATTCAAAAATAATGTCTATTTTGAAAAACTAAATTTATAATTTCTATAATTTTCTTAGTACTATTAATTACATGTTTAAAACGACTAGTTTTTTATGTTAGGGGGTTCTCGAACTCAATGTTACATGCATAAAAAAATATTCCATTATTTTAAAAAAATCATACAATAGAAACATTGGGGATACATTATTAAATCCTTCAAATAATGTTATCTTGTATATTTCTATAACATCACTTCAAAAAAATATTCCTGTGGGTATTCATTATAATTTATTTAGGTTCCCACATCACCTCTTCCAATTTATGGTTTCACAAATAAAACTTTTACTATGTGAGTTATCTGATTTCTCAACACTTGTTCCCTAGTATCAAGAATAATGATAGACTCTTAAAAACAAAATAGACCAGGTTCTAGTTATATGTCGTCACTAGTGAGAGCATACATGGTTTTGGAATCTATTTCCTTCACAATGATACGTGGGTCACATCATGAACATTGGAGAGACATTGAGACATTTTAAAATGGTAAGAAACATCTCTAATTCATTCCATAATTTAATAATTTCTAATGCACATGGGACTTAATTTACCCATCATACCGAATCATATAATACCATAACATGAAGATACCTTCCTAAAAAAGTTATCTCCATCTTTAAAATCCAAATCCTTCATTTAGTTATTAGAATAGATATTTTAGAGAATTTGACCAGAATTGATACGAGTTTGAATAGTCTTTACCATTTCTATTGTTTCATCAGAATGTTCTAGGACTTTGACTTTTCATTCACCAATATCATCCAAACAAGTTAGTTAAAAACATCTATTTCAAAATAATTCTTCATATGGTTCCATCTTAATATTTTAATTGAATCTATTGTTATAGGAATATTCTATTATAGTTAAATATTATTTTCACACACCATAAAAGTAAAATGAGAAATATATCAACATGTATTCTAATGTTTTAATTGTTGTCTTTGATTTTACATTAGTTTGGGGTGGTAGGTTGTGCTCAAAAGAAGATTTTATATAGGTCCTTATGCTGTCATTTATTGAATCATGATGTAAAATGAATATCATGTTTAGAAACAATCGATATATGTACACTATAAAGTCTTAAATCATCGTAAATTTAATGTCTTGATAAACGTTCAAGTGATAAATCATCTCTTATAGCATGAAAATGATCTGATTTTTATGAAAATGAAAAATTACCCATATCACATCATTTGTTTTGGGAGTGATTGGTTTCCCAATGACAAAGTCCAGATTAATATCATCATATTTTCACATAGGTATATGATGATGAATCATGACTCCTCTAGGATGTTGTCTTCCATCCTTCACCAATTGAAAAATCAAACTTCTTGACACAGAATCAACAATCCCCCTCTCCGTGTTGTACCATGAAAAATGTTACATAAAATTTCTATACATCGTAATGACACCAGGATGTATAGAGAAATTTGAGCTATGAGAATCATCAAATAATTATATTTTTAGCTTAGGTATCGTGGGGAAAAAATTCCAATTCCCAAATATCAAAATAGAATCTTCAAAAAAAATTTGATCAATCTATCAACAATCCCATATTTAATTTTCGTTTGAAAATCCTTATTATCAGACTTATTAAATTTTATCCTTTATAGAAAATATGGTTTGACAGACTTTTGAAAAAGTAGTGACATTTCACATTCCATGATAATCCCCATATCTATCTTAACTAGATCCATAAACATTGGATCTTATTCTAATCTCATTTTTTTTGTACTCCATGGATCATTATACCCAAAGAATATGCACCCTTATTTTCCTTCCCTGTGAGGTAGTATGTTGTGACATCATATTCTTTGAGTCACTTAAGCCATATCCATTGTCTCATGTTGATTTATTTTGTGAGAAAATATATTTAATACTCTTGTGATTTATATATATATCTCATATATTGATACATAGATATTTTGTCTCTAAATCATTATAGAAAATATTACTTATGCTAAGTCATGATCATGACTTGGGTAGTTTTCTTAATGAATTCTTACCTCCCTTGATGCATATTCAATAACCCCATCATTTTACATATGCAAAAAAGCCATGTCTTTTCCTTGATTAATTCCTATAAATCGGAAAACCATAACTCCTAGATGGTAAATACAAGATAGGATCATTGAATAATATTCTATTCAATTACTCAAAATATTCTTGACACTATTTTTTCCAAATAAATATATCGCCTTTACATATGAGATATGTTGACATTTTATCCAATCTATCAAAATTCTCGATGAAACACCAATATGAACCTACTAAAACTTTAAAAATACATACCATAGTTATAATCATTAGTGTTGATCATTCCTGGATTTCCATTTTATTTAATAGATTAACAGATATTTCATCCTTCAAGATAATAAGTAAAAGAAAAGAAATTTCCAAAATGAATAATTCACACTTGGTAAACTTCCCATATTTTTCATTTCTTCTAATATTCTCTATAACAATCCTCTAGTGGTTCTCATGTACTTTATAGATTTTGCAGTATACCAATATATCATCAATATATTATATGAAAAAACAATCATGATATTCCCTAAAAACACTTTTCATTAGATACATGAAAACATACTGTGCATTAGTCATTCCGAAGGGCAATACTATAAAATATTTATTCCAATACCTCGTTCGGAATGTGGACATTTTAATATATTCATTATTTAAACACAACTGATGATATATAGAATGATTGTTAATCTTTGAAAAATATGGATTTCCATGAATTTTATCAAACAAATCACCAATACGAGGAAGTGGATACATGTTCATTATTGAAATATCATTGATTTCTATATAGACAATGCATATCCTCATTCATACATATTTGTTATTAATAAAAAGAACTGGGGCTCCCTGTGGAGAAACAATAGGGAAAATAAATCCCTTATTACTCAAATCCCTTATATTTTTCATTAGCTATATTAATTCAACAATTTAAATTCAATAAGGAGTCCTTGATATCGTTCTTGCATGACAGATTAAATTAACAAAAAACTTAACTTCATTCTTTGGTGGGTGTTGAGGTTAATCATCAAAAGAACATCAATTTATTTCCTTTAAAATTGGTACTTCTTCAATTTGAATACTTTTTTATTCATCTGTATGTTTTATTTCCTCTTCCAACAAATAATCTTATTTTGTAATGCTATTGTGGGTGGGTTTTGATAAAAATTAGGTGATGAAGTTTCTTCTCCATTGATAATAGATTCTATATCTTTCCCACAAATCATAACTTCCTTCTTCATGAAATAATTATTCACATCACATTTTGATATCCAATTAATACTGAGGGTTATATCAAAGTCATCCATATGAATAATGAAAATATCAATAGGTAAAGCACATTTATATGCCATATTGGGAACTTCATGACACATCTTTGATGCAGTGAGACTTCCCTTAGGGGTTTGAATAAAATATCCCTTTTTAATGGGATATGGAAATATATAATTTTTTAAGAAATCTTGGAAATAATAATGGAATGTGAGGATGTATAATTTAATAAATAATTGTATAAATTTTTGGTAATTATTAATGTACATGACACCGAAACATTAAAAACTTCATCCTTAGAAGTTATGATAAAAATATCTTGTTGTCTCTCCATTTCCCCTTTGTATGGAATATTTCATTGACCCTTCAAAAAATAATTTTCATAATGTCCCCTTTTGTTACAATTTTATCATTGAACATTGATAGCTTCTTTATTCCCCTTGAAATAATGAGCTTGGTTCCCTTTTTCTCCACACTTTTAACAAACTCTCATTCCTTTTAGGTATATAACAGTGTGTTTATACCCACAACTACCATAGGATGGGATATAAAATTCACATTTATTCCCCTTATTTTTCTCCCAAAAACATTGGTGACCCTCTTCTTCTCTTTATTTAATTTAAGGTCTTAATTATTAATGATTTCATTTTTCTCTCATGATAGCACATGAGGAAATATCTTCATAGGATGAGAAAGATTGTTAGAGTAGTTCCTATTGGAGGAATGGTTTTAACCTAGAAATAAATCAATCAATATTACTTCTTGGTTTACTTTTGTATAGTTCAACTTTACTGGCTATCCTTGTGAAGATATCTTTATATTTTGCAACATTTGTATCCTCGTTTTTTCTAAGACATAGAAATTGACTTTCAATATCATCTTGTAAATCATTAGGAATGTATATTTTTAAGAAGTTTTCATTAATTTCTTTATGTACAATATTTTCTACATCTTCAACTTTTTCACGTTTTGAATTTAAAATCTAATTTGATATATATATCATAATAGATGATACCCTTTCATAATAACTTATTCCCTTTCATTACTCCCCAAACCACGGAATATTTTCTCTATGGATCTTATCCATTATTGATCCACAAATGGGTTTTGAGTCCCACTGAATGTAGGTGTTTATTGTATCTTGATGATGTTTAACATTGCTCCTATATGTTTTGGATCAGGCTACTCTATATGGGTGAGATTATCATTCATAACCTGATTTAGTTGTCCCAGTATGATTATAATCAATTCAAAAATAAGTGTATCAAAATCTCCAATATCTATATCTAGCATATGAGGGAAATACCAACAAGGATTACATATATTGATATATTTTTTATTATTTCTACAATTATCTATTTCCAAAACAATCACATACACAAGACGTGGTTATTGGTCATAATTAATAATTTAAAACATGTAAACATCATTACATATATTGAAATATGAATGCATATCAATTCCATAATAGTAAAAATGGTTTTGTTGGTGACATATTTACTCATAAATCCTTCATAATGGGTTGTAGAGAAAATTTAAATTATCCTAATCATGTCCCCAAGGAGTGTCAAACAAGGTCCGTAGTAAGGCTCGTTATCATGTACCATGTTACCCCAATTATTTATCAGAACACCTTGTTGGAGTTGTTACTCCATGGTACTTCTATTCTAAAAGCACATACACATGTAGAATTCAGACATGTATCTATATTCTATGAATAATCAAAAAATATCTATATTTGCAAAATTTTAGGATGTTCTTATTTATTTATAATAAAATTATATCTTAGATTAGATTCCTCTAATTAAAGAGTTTTCTAAATCTAATTTCAATTTTTTTTATTAAACATCTTATGATACCAACTTTAACACCCTGACCCCTGTTTCCCAGTGTCAGTGCATTATTTTTTTACAATGGAATGGTCAGGATAAATCATTTCTTGAAGGGTTGATCAATTTGGAATCCTTAGAAAAACATGATCTAAACATAAGATTACATTACATCATGGAATGAAAAATAAAATAGTGTCACCATTGAAAACAATAATATCAATTATATTATCTCTATAGTATATTCATAATATACTTTTTCACATCCATTGAATAAATGATGGAAAATAAAGGGGTGATCTCAGATGCTCAGTAAGGATAAACAATATAGAGGAAGCTATCATAAATAAGCATAAGCATTTAAGGTAATGTATAAAACTGAAACAAAAGTCTTTTAAACATAATATTTTTTAATAATATGGAATGAATAAAAAAATAATTCCACTGAAACAGTCATATGGATATTCTACTAGTCGAATACCCATATGCCATATCAATCAACTATTCTCATAATGGGGGAATTTGAAATATCGAACATCATAACCATACCATCCAGGCATCATTCCAATACCATACACAAAAGGATAAAAACCCCAAAACATTGTTTCATGATACATACAGATTCATCTCGGGGATATTTTTGTCCCTTCCCATCACTTACTATGTCTCATGCACTCCTCGTTTTAAAAGGGTAAAACATAACAACTATATTCATCTTAAAAATACAATACGAAATTTTAATACCTTAAATATAAACCATGAATGGTATAAAAATATCACATCAATAGTCAAAAATATCATAACACCATCAATAGAATATGAAATATTGAATCTTAATAAATCATCTTCAATCTAGCTGAAAATCCAACAAAAGATATTGACATAGATGATAATAATTTAATAAATTCATTCTCTTTGTGTGGAAATGTCACTTTTTTATTTTGAGATAATTTATTAGTCGAACATTTATAAAATAAAAAATTTAATATGAAAATTAGCATATAATACTGTAAGGGAAGCATCAAAATGGTAAGGTGTCATAACAATGTAAAATAGCTTATCACTCCGTAAAAATTAAGAAAAATTTCTTCCCTTAATTTATTGAAAATGGTCATAAATAAACATATTTGGAAAATGATGGAAATTTTCCTTTCAAAAAAAAAATTATAAAAATTAAAACACAGGAGAAATGAATTCAAAAAATTGTACAATGTATTTTTAGAAAAAATTATTGAACTTGAACATATATTATAATGATATCCTAGTAGATACATACGTATAAACAACCTCAGATATTAAGGAGATTGTTAAATTTCTCTTAACTTTTAATTTACATTACTCGAGTGAGTTTTTTCATCATTTTGAATTGATAAATTATTTTTTAAAATTATTCGAGAACCTTATCTATATTTATGATATCAAATATGATCGTCTTATATCGTTATGTTACTAATATTTTAATACTACAATTTTTTTAGTTGTTAACCGCTTCATTTTCCTATTCATGTTTTGTTGTATAAGATATGTTTTTTATGTAATTTAATAATATCCATAATTATGTAATGTTCATATTTATTTTTTATTCATCATATAAATTTTATAATCATTCTTAAATTTTTCATGTGGATAATGAATCAAACCACATTGTGGAGACAGTAGGTCGTATGTACGTACGAGCGACAATATAACTCCATTAATGGTTATATGGTATATAATTGGATGTTATATTAATTATAAATATTAATTATAATGATATACTAATTATTTAATAATATTATATTGATCATTATCCCAATCAAAATAATGTAGTGTTGAATAAAAAATTACTCAAAAACGTGAAGATGGTAAGCCATACGTACACAAACATGGTGATATTGTTTCATAAGATAGAAAAAAGAGGAATATGGTTGTCTCATAATCATAATATTATCTCATAATTTATATTATACCAGATTTATTACCTTATATCAAAGCAACATAAGAATATGAAGTAGAAGAAGAAAATATAATGAATGGAATTAGTAAAATAATTACCTCTTCTTTGAGTGTCTCCTTTTGATTTATAAAACAAATACTACCTTTGATGGATTTATACCCTAATTATAGTCTATAGAATCATGTGATGGATTTTAGGAGGAAAATTGGGCTTGGTTCGAAAGATATAAATGGATTTAGTGGTGTGAATAAAAGGGAAGGAGAAGTGCTCTTTTATAAAAGTGGGGAGGGGGACTTTGGAAACTCCAAAACTATTATATTATTATAAATATATATTCAGTTTCAAATATATAAAAAGTGATTTATTTATAGAATAATACACGTATTGGAAGAAATACTATCAACCAATTCTTTTTACAGATGTTATGTCAAAAAATGAACCATAACTTTTGGATTTGACTCTTATTGTAACAGTATAACTCTAATCCTGTCTACATGTCTATTTAAACATTAAGGTTCATATAGTTACTCTAAAAAGTCCAAAATAACCCCAATTGGATCATTTATGACATATTTAATATTATAAAAGTTATTTCGACAGACCTGATACTTATTGTGAATTTTAGAACATTTAATAAATTATTATTTATTTTAATATATCATTTATGTCAATTTTGATACTTTTCAATATTTTTATTTTTTAAATATAAAAACAACATGAATACATTAAACAAATAAATAAAATATGTCACTAAATTTTATATTTATTTTTCAAAATTTTTGATGTCATTAATTACGTCAAATTATATTTATTTTAATAATTGTAAAATCATTTAATTGATTATTTCTTTAATAATTTAGGTACTTCATCATTTTTGGGCCTCCATTTAATTTTATTATTTATTTCATAAAATATAAATAATCTAAAATTATGTATATAATCATGTTATATTTACAATAACATTTATAGTCGATCATTTCACTTATATAACCTCATATTAAAAATGTTATACTTATTCAAATTTGAATATGAAATTTTAACTCTTCTTAAAATAAAATATAATAACATTCATAATTTAAAACAAGTAAAATAAAAAATATCATATTTTTTACCAATGGATTATTTGGTAAAAAAACTTATCCAATGAAATTAGAAAAAGTTTTAGGGGGAATATTATGTAATTATAATATTATTTTTACCTTTGATTACTCTATTTATCATTAACCGTAGTAAATAAAATCAAAAAGTTACTATTCAACAAAAATTATATTGATCTTATTAGAAAACATTTTTATACAGATAACAACCATGTATGGCCATTTTTCTAAATTCAATTCATAAAAGCTCTAACATAACATTTAATGCAAATCCCAGAGATATGGTTAGAAGGTGGGTAATGGAAAGGTTCAATATTTCAACAAATTTTAATATCTAATTATTTTAGAAAAATAATACAATGAATAATATTATATTAATATATGTAATATGTAATATTTTTTAATTTAAAACTAATTTAAACAAAAATATTTATTTAAATGTGAAAGTCATTTTTTAACAACTATGCTATATTTTTCAATACTCATAAAAAATAGATACATTCTAGAAAAATACCAAACAGTCACACTAAAATAATTTCAATGATATGAATTCAAAATATGTATTATATTTTGAAAAATAAAATTTTAAATTTTAAAAATTTGGTTTATAATATTCACAACTTCTTTTTAAATGAAATGTTTGATAGGTCATGGTGCACTCGAACTCGTTGTTGCATGCAACAAAAGCTATTGAATTGTTTAAAAAGAAGTGTATCGTGGATTCATGGGGTGTTAAAAATATAATATATATATATATATATATATATTATATTTTATTTAGAGTAATTAATAAATGATAGATATATGAAATTAGTTACACCATTTATAGAGATGGTAGGTCACACATACACATCACACTCATTCCATTTTCTGACCAGATTAAATGAACGAAAAGTATATATTATATAATTATTAAAGAATAATTTTTATGACATATATATATATATATTTGATATTCATTACATATATACCATTTCCATCCATTTCAAAAAAAAACATATCACACAGTTTTGTGTAAGTTGTATTCCACACATACGAATGAGCGATGTAATCATTTTTTAGTGGATTGAATGGTAATAAATTAGATGTGATATTATAATTATATGAGTATAATTATGTCATAATACCACTATATTAGGATTAAATAAATCATTATCTCTAAATTTGAGATGCGGTAATGAAAACTAATTACCTCATTTTTCATGGCGGTAGTCTGCAGAACAGATAATCGACGGTTTTATTTTTATATTTGATAGAATTTGATATAGATGTTGGTGATGAAATTAAAATAATAACATATAAGAAAATTATATATTCATATGTTATTATATAATTATATTTTAAAAATATTTTAGGTGGTGGACAATGAAATAAAATAAAAATGCATAGTTAAGAAATTTACCTCTTCTTTGGAGATCTTCTATAGGTTTATACCTATAACCTTATTGAGTGGGTTTCCTAATAAAAATTGACTATAGAAATGGGTAAAGAATTATTATATATATATATTTATTTATATTTTAATAAATAAGAGGAATTTTAATTTTGAAAGTGATAGAAGAGTTGGATCGCTTTTATATGTTAGGGAGAGAACACCTGTAGATTTGTTTTTTGAAAATAACAATCTATAGACATGTTTTTCACGTGATAAAGGATAAAAAAAATTTATTAAAGAGATAAGGTAAAAATACTTCCCAAAAATAAGAAATTATCATATGTTTATTTATTTTTGAACCATATTATTTATGTTTAACACCTTATAATTATATTTTAAATTTTATCATAGTAATTAATGATTAGTATTTTTACTATTCATTTTGCCAATAAATTAAGATGAAAATATTATATGATATAAAATATTATTATTAGTAATATGGATTTTTTAAAAAATATAACTACTATAAGTGGTATACTATTATTTAAAAATATAGACATGGTCGTGATGAAAAAATGGTTTTCCAAAGAAAGAGTTTTCATAAGTATAAATTGTAATTTGTTTATAAAAATTAACTTCAAAATGACTCAAAATTACTATATTGGATTAATAAAAAAATATTTAAATTAAATTAAATTTAAAATAAATTTGAAACAAAATAATACTTTGTGAATTATTTTAATGACAATGTAGTTATCAATATAATGTAGCATTTATCAATATTAATTAAAAAGTAAAACATTTTACAAAAATCAAAAAAATTCAACTCAAAGCTAATTTTACCTGATGATTCAAAAAGGTAAGATCATATTGTTTTATACATTTTGTAAATATGGAAATAATTAATTACATTGAAAGTTGAAAAAAATAAATATAAATTTGTTATAATTTTATTTTTGAAGCATAGACAGAATTTACTTAAAATTCATTATTTTTTATCTATAAACTTTCATTACCTAATTAAATTATACTTAAAATTAAAATTTAGGTTATCTATAATTATAGAAATTCTTTTAATGTATATTTTATAGTAGTATAATTGGAATAAAAATTTTTATTATGTCTCACAGTTTGATAAAACTCTGTGTTGCATGTAACACAAACTATTGAAGAAATTAAATATAAATTAATAAATATTACATAAAATATAATGTGTTTACATTATACCCGATAAATAAAATTTTACCCTAGGAATTACACTTCAATAATATAAAAAAGATAGGAAACTTCTGCCTTAACATATCCTTTGGTTCCAATATATCTTGTTCTAATTGGCGGTTTATCCATAATCCTTAATGAGGTGAGTGGTATTGATTCATAGAACATTCTCTACCTTATATAAAATATCCCAAAGTTAATAATAATAATAATTATCATTATCTAGGGGTAATTCTATTGATTTTAGTACATCTGAAGGATCATTCATGAACAAATCCAGGAGATATACATTGAAAACAACATGGAATTAAGGGAGTTTCAGTAAAGGTTGCAAGGAATAAAAAAACATTCCATGTTAATCAAGAATTTGAAAATGGTAAATACAAATTGGGATTATCTTAATTTTATTCATTAATAACATAACCATATAATTGTATATAATCATGGGCATTTTTTCTTACCAAAATCAAACTATAGATCATTATGAATATTAGAAGCATAACATTTCTATCCATAAATAGCTATCTTGATTTGATATTGAATGGATCTAGCATCCTATACCATTTAATCAACAATACCAGGTCCCGAAAACTATATTTACATATCATTATCCCCAAATTTTAGAGTTCCATACTTATTTCCATAGAGGGTTTCATAGAGATCCATCTAAATACTTGAATGAAAGCTATAGTTTTATAGAGACATGACCAGAGGGACGTAATGATCCCAAAAACAATTTAGATATCTAGAAAATGTTCAAATTATATCTTATAGGGATTTAGTTGATAAATTAGACGAATAATCTATCTAAGGATGATATTTAGTGTTAAAACACAATTATATATTATGAATATTTTTAATACATTTCTAAAACATTAATGTAAATTCTATATTCTTGGCATAAAAAATTGAATGAGGTACTCCATGAAACATTACCACTTATTTAATTTATATTCATTATTTATTGTATAGATAGAAATGTTCTCACATGATGATAATATTTTCTCACATTGTATAGAAATTTATGACAAACCATATAGAATTATTCCATTTAGATGTTTTTGGTGGTTATGATAACAACACTAATGGATAATTTTTAACATTTTATTTCTGATACTGGTAATAGTTGTGAAATTCAATTAGGATTTTGACTCTTACCCTAAAATTAATGACATAATAAGAACCATGATATAAAATTTATAACTACTCACTTCACTCCATACCACTAGAAGTATTAATTCAAATATTTATACATCATTGTACTACCATGATCAATATAGAAGGATGAAATCTGAGATTCCTCTAACTGATCCTACATGAAATCTAGTATTGATGGCCACATACATGGTTTCTAAACATTAACATTCCATAAAAATCATGTTAAAACATTGTAACCTTTATAACATTCTTCTACATATCATTGTCCAACTTCTACTCCTCATTTATCTTAAATTTTATAGATGGTTGAACACTTATTTTAGAAAGATATTATTTTACATATTCCTTCAAAATTTAAAAATCATTCATTTTCAACATCTTAAATATTATTTCTTTTTTATCCTAATCATATGTAATTTAGTTCATCTTTTTAACTATAACATATTTTCCACCTTTCTATCTTTTATAGGGTGGTAATGTAATGTGTAATCATAATCCTTAATTAACACCTACCATATTATCTAGTCCATATTAATATCATATATATCACGCCATTCACTATAAATATAATACCTCCAAATCATTGATGAAAAAGATACATATGATAACTCAAATACATGAGTTAGTTATATTTTCTCAAGAACCATCAATATTCATAAGGAATAAGCTATAACTATATCATTTTTCACGAGGATTCGTCTTATTCACCTCATAAATGAATAAATATATAATAGAAAAAATTATCCACTAGATGGGTAATATATTAACTAGTGTGATAAATAAACTTCACACTAGTTACATAAAATATTCCTTGTATTCATCCATCTATAAGAACATGTCTCTTTTTAGAGTAGACATGGTGACTGGATTGGAAATACATCACAAATTCTCCAAAGACCGAAAATAGTATACATCTAAACCATGAAAACATTGGATCTCAGTCGTAGTGGTTCATTTATTCCAATTATAAAAATCACATGTCCTTGGTGAATCCATCGACATGACCCAAAATTAGACTTTTCTCAGCCAAAATTCACATGTAATAATTTTCTGTACAAATTATCCTTCCTTAGGGTCTTCATGGAAATCCTAAAATGATCATAAATCAATTCATGTCACATTGAATATATAATAAAATCATCTATAACTAATACTAAAAAACCATTATTAAATCTATAGACACTATTTATCTAATCTAGGAATATAATGGGAGAATTAGTATATCCAAATGGACTCACAATGCACACATATTGTACATACAATTTAAAAAATGTTTTAAGGGGTATATAATCCTTATTAGATTTCAATTTATGATCTACATAATGAAATACGATCTTGGAGAATTATTTAGTTCTACATAATTGATAAAAGAAGCCATGCATATATTGTTGGGGATAATTTTTCTTTAGTATGTTATTTTTCAATTCATGATAATAAATTAAAAGTCACATAAATCAGTCATTGTTCATAAAGAAATTTATTGTTTCATCCAATAGAGACACACAAGGCCAGATAAACCCCCATTCAAGATTCTCCTAGAGTTTCTTCTTCAATTATTGATACTCAAATAGGACCATTCTATTGGAAGACTTTGAATTATATGTAGTACCAGGTATGATTTATATTGAGAAATCATGTTCACATTCTTATAAAAGAGTAGAATACTCATCCAGAAATAAATAAATAAACTCTGAGACACTATTTTTATTATCCATGTTTAGTTTCCCCATAAACATCTGAGATAAAACTCTTCTTGAATGGGAATGAAGATCCATAAAATTGAAATGATATGCAGTCAATGTTCATATATATCGTAGAACTAACATATGATCATAGGATAGTTTGAAATAACAAATTTCATTTCCATTACATGGATATTCATATAGGAATTATATAGATAAATCCAATGTATTCCCCGATAACGTAAAATTCAACTACATATAAAATTTCATGACTTTCTAGAATCATGTTCTTTTAAAATTCTTTTTTATAAAAAACATTTACATGAGATGAGATCATCGTAACCTTAGGTTCTTTCATTTCTCATTAAATATGTAATCATTAATTATTAGAATTATTATTATTAAATAATTTCAATGATATTATGGGATTCATTTTACTGTTGTTATTTTTATTACAATAACATTTTAACATATCTATAACCATGTCGACTATATTACTCTATATTCAATCCCTTTTTAAAATAAAAACTACTATCATAACCATCAAGAATCATTGATCGGAGTGATAAATCGTAAAAATAATTTTTAGGATATCTCAATCACAGAACCTTCTTATCAATATATGACTCGTTAGGTTTAGGACATTCATGGTAATCATATATTAAAATTGTTCATGATGGTGAATTAAGAGTTTATGAATTTAACAGGAATATCCCTTAAGAGTGTTAATGTAGGTTTTCAGCCAGGCTCGTTATCCTGTACCATGTTACAATATAGTAAAATATCAAGACCCCATTTTTGTAGTAATTAAACCTGGCCATAACTGTGCAATATCAAAATTCCCATATAGTATTTAGATATTAATGTTATTTCTTAGAAACCAATTACTCCATACAGTACTAAAATTATTGGAAATTTCAAACCTAGAGACTTATCCTATGGGTTCCCACAAAAGTATTCTTATACCCTCTTCCAATGGATAACTAAACATTGTTTGATACCATCATTAAATACCAAAACATCTCATATATAGATATTGAAATTATATATATTTATATATTAATTACCTAATATAATGATCCCACTATGATAATTTAGTTTTACTTCCTTTATAAGCATTGATATATATACAATTTGTTCATAAGTTAACTACATCATCACTCATTAGGTTCATCATAACTAGAATGCTTCTAAGGAATGTCATATATAATATATTTCATCATAACATGTGGAAATGAAACATAAGAAATGAGAATATTATATTCTTTGTAAGAATGAAAAATGTAGATATCAAAATAACATGAGCATAAAGGTATGTTAAAAAAAGTATGAAATTTGAAAACCATACCATTCATATTATATATCATAAATAAAATTTGTGGAATAAATCATATATGTTCATAAGAAATGAATCATGATGGATAAACTAATATAGGTAATGAGAGAATAAATTTGGTATAATAAATACAATGTTGGAATACATTTATGCATAGAAAATATTATGTCAAGGATAACCACCATGCCATTCATAACATATTAGTTTTAGCATTACCACTCAGATACCTTCTCCAGTCATGAGATAATAACAAGTGAACCACATTTTGGTCTTGGGATAAACTATTATGTAGCCTCTTATTTTCGCCATGAGATAATCTCCCATGTATCCTTTTTTAGGACTGTGATAACCTCTTTTGTACCCTTGTTTTTTCATCTTTGAATATCCCCATGGTATCCTTCTTTTTCAGTATTAAGATAACCCTTTGTGTACCATCTGAGCTCATATAACATTAATCATTAACCAATGATTTATTGGTAGATATAGGTCCATCCAATCACATAATCCAAATATTTATGACGTTGAATATCATAAAAAATTAATAATATCCAAACCATTAAAAATAAATGGGTCTTATAAGCATTTATTCATACCATGACCTGTATAAATTAAATTGACTTCATAATCATTTCATTGTAGCATAACCCTTTGAAAAAAAATAGATTTATACAAATAATTTTACCATAATCATAAAATATACAAATGAATAAAAATAATTTTATTATTTCATCATTATCTAATTTTGGAATAAGAAACACAATAGGTTATTATTTTAGATTAAAGTAAATTACATAACAGAATCATTAAATATATTTTGTAAAAAATATCCATTCAATTTAGAAATAAATTATTTAAAGTCTACATTTTTAAAAATAATAAGGAAAAAAATGAATTTTAAAATATCCGAGGAATATTGTAATAGAGGATTTAAATAAATGATTATCAAAGATGGTGAAAATACCATTGATGTTGTAAACTTTAAAATTAAGACACCTTTAACATTTTTGATAAATAATCAACATATACATGTTTAAAAAATGAAAGGAGGATTCCTTTTCAGTTTATTTAATAAATTAAATAATGTCTGAAGATTTTTTAAACAATCATTGGATAAATGTAAAATCGTTCTATAAAAATATATAGGGAACATTTACATGGATTAAAACTTATTTTTGACTAAAGATAGAAATAAACCTGGGTTTTCTTAAATACATCATTTTAGTCTCTTATGTTCATAAATAGATGAAAATTAAATAAAAAATATAAATTCAAAATAAATAAATATAGGATAAGTATATTCATGACGTTATTGAGTGGCTGGTCATAATATTTAATCATTAAAAATGTATTAATAATCTAACCTCAGAAACAATGGTGTTGTAATAGAAACCCATAACCATTTTAGTATTATTCGAATTGTAATCCCCATGAAATAATGAAACATATATGTTTATTTATATACAAAATTTTTCTTGATAACATTCGTAAAATACCTTCATTGTTAGTATGTAAACCACAGAAATAAACAATTTGTGAATGTGTCATGTGTCCCATAGAAATATAACTGAGAAGAAAATCCATTACATGACTTGATAATATCTGAATCATAAGACCCATTGAATTAAAACATTAAATGAAATTATAAATAAAAATAAAATAAATATATTCCTGATATATCATATAAATGGTTCAGTATATGCCCCATATTAAAGAAATAAGGGGGGAATAAGGAACATGTCTCTTAGAAATAAAATAGAGATCAGAAATACCTTATCTCAAGTATCAACAATCATTATAAACATTATGAAATAATGAATATTAAATATTTTTTTAAATATCCATTCAAAAAATAATCATATAAGTCATTGAAAATTTTATTTACATATGGAATTTTATTAACTAATTATTAACAATTTCTTGTTAAAATCGCGTTTTTCATAATAACTATATCATTTTTCATGTTAATATTGGGTTGGTATTTTTGGTCCTATTAAATTGAAAATGGTTACATCATCTATATAATTTTAAAAATCATATAAATAGAATATATATTAATTACACACATATTTATAAGAATTCATAAATGGTATAGATATAGAATGAATTAGATTGTTTATGGAGATGGTATGTCGTATGTACCAAGGAATGTTGTTTCTATTTTCCCAAAGGATGGAACAAAAGAAAATAATTAATATATATAATTTAAAGAATAATTTTTATTTCATATATATTGTATATATTCATAAATTATTTCTTTATTAATGTCCATTTAAAGATTAAATGAAAACATGTCAGATCGCTTTTTGGATGGGGTAGTCCACAAAAAACCAAAATCAATGTTATCATTTTTCAACGTATTGGAACATAAAAAGGTTGATGTGATATTTCAATTATTGGATTATAAATATCCCATAAATATCATAAATAATAATAAATACAACATTCCCATCATCCATGAGATGTGGTGAAGGAAATTGAATTACAATAGTTTGTTATTCGGTACTCTCTAGTACACATGATGGATAGTTTCATTTCTCATTTTATGGCTTAATATATGGTTATAGGTCATGAAATTAAAATAATAAAATCTTGGTATATGTGATATTATTATGTTACCATATATTCATATTTCAATTATATATTAGGGAATATAAAAAGATCTATACAAAAAACACATAATTAAGAACTATACCACTTACATTGAGAGACACGTTAGTTTTTTACCTAATATCTTATTAAAATGGTTTCCAAATAAATATAAGGAATATAGGTAATAGGGTGGGATGTAAAGAGGATATTTGAGTACTTTTTTACCCAACCAAGTGACATTGGATGTGTGAGTAAGTGATAAAAGGTGGGTCCCAGAAAAATTTGGGGGAAATGACATGGTTGGAATTTTAGAAAATAAAATTTTATGACCACATTTTATATAATAAAAAAATTAAAATAATGGTAAATTATAAAATATTGGAAGATATAATTTGTAAATATTTCCATATAATAGGATGTTTTGGAGTTTTTATGTCACATTTACCCATATCGTTTTAGTTTAACCCTCGATAATCCAATTTTAATCATAACCACACTAAGTAATTTTTATTGTTTTTACTATTAATTATGAACAAATAATAAGTTAAAATTAGATATAATACTAATTGTGATGATTAAAAATATGGAATCAATTTTTTCAAATTATATTTATAGAAGTGACACAAATTAATTTATATTTAATCCTATAATAATATCAAAGTAATTTGTTTCAAAAGGAATTTTTTTCATAATTATAAACTTTTTTCATATCAAAATTCAACATAAAAATTATAAAAATTACCTACATTGAAATAATATTATAAAAATAAATAGAATATAATTTTACACTATTTTAAAATATATACTTGTTAAATGAATTGAATTAATTGTAATATTTCAATAAAACTCAGTATTTGTCTATATTCATTAAGAAATATAAACCATTATTAACAATCGTAAGAATTCATTCTAAGATAATTTGTATATTCTGATTCCAAAATTGAAGTTTGTTTTTTAAAATAAATTTTAAAAAATTATAAAAAATTAATTTCAATACTTGTTCAAATGAATTAATAAAAATCATGTTTAAAAAATGATTTTTTGAAGCATAAAATATATTGACTAAAAAATATTATATTATTATCAGTATCTTTTCTTTATCTAAAACAATTATAATTAACCTAAAAAATTTATTTATTCCAATTCATACCACCATGTTTAATGGCTATGTTATAATGGTTATATTTAAAAAATCATATTAATCATATCATATTGTTCACTAAACCTTGATGTAGTGTGTAATATAAGATACTAAATAAATTTAAATTATTTATACTTATTTTCATAAAATATCAGGGTTTTACACAACACATTGACATGAATTAAAAATTCTGAACTTCTTAGATCCATCCATGAATTTTTCTGTTAGCCTCACCATATGAAAATCCATAAGATAGGGAAAAATATTAACTATGTGGTAATCAGATAATGATGTAATCTACTACAGTACATCCAAATCTTCTATTTTGATACCATGTGTTCCTATGATATTACATAAGTATAGTTATGGGAAAGGATCATCATATGTTCAATACATTATTTTCAATAATAAAACATGACTTATAAATCTCAGGTCACCTCTCAAACAATCTAAAGAAACCTACAATATAATATTAACACATAAGAGCCAATGATAATTCACATCACATAAAAGGGAAAAGGTATATACATTACATATTAGTTATATCTCACCACAAGGGTGTACATAGAAGGGTGTTTTCATTTTTAATATTAGAAAATGATATTTCAAACCAAATTATAATAACAATTTATTTTCACAACCTCTGAAAACAGAATCAAGATAACTATTTAAAAGTAATTTGAAATTAAAATAATTAATTTTATCATTACAAAAAACAACATGGAAAATATATTCCCAATTTTTTCGTAAAAAGGTAAAAAATGTCTATTTTTTATGAACTGATTTGGAAATATAAGTTTCCCTATTTTGAAATAAAATCAGTGTCAAACATCACATGAAATTTTTATATTCACATGGAAAATCACATCATACATTTAAATGAGGAGTTATTATGGAGAAACAGTAATTTAGAAATCAAAAAACAATAAATTCCATATATATTTATTCTCATGACATGTATTTAAATAATTGACACTTTTTAATAAACCAATAGAGGTTACGTAAATATAACTATATGTTCATATGAAATGATTTTATAGAAACTAAATAATTTTATGGAATCCTAAAATAAGTAATTTTACAGAAAATAATACCTTAATCATCATTAAAAGAATACATATTTTATGGATTATGTATGTATGTACATGTAAAGGTGGTCTACAATCCTTATGAAACAAAAAAACCAATATTAGATTACACAAAAACCATGAATTCGACCACTATGGTAACCAAAGATTCTAAGGGAATATAAACACAAAAAAGAGGAGACTATATGAGGAAAGAGGAAGGAATGTGGTGAAAACATGTATAAATGTCACTAGAACTCCATGTAAACCACCAAGGATAAACCAAAGGTGCTTGTATTAGCTGGATCCCATTTAAAGGAGGTATATATGTTGATGAATTGAAATAAATTGAGGGGGTGGTGATTCAAAATCAATACAGTAGAATTGGTAAATTTAAATTTTTATGTGAGTGGGAATACTACATAGGTTACCAAATTATGTTCCAACTATACATCTCACATTAGAACAATATAAACCCCCTTTCTAGGTTTCCCCTCCCAGTTATCCCTAACCATGAATGCAGCAAACACTACCATGACATAAAAAATGTTTTTTGGCATAGTTCTCCATAAACAACACAGTAAATATACATGATCATACATAACACATTCTATATACTTACCACTATGAAAAAAGTGTCTTATATATTTTATCATAAAATGAAATTTTTTCCTCGTATTTTTTGTAACCTTACTAAATCATTTTAATATATTAATACTCATAAATTCTCATATTAAGAAACAATAAAATACCAAAAATTTAATTATATCACATATTTTTGTAAAATTTAATTCAATAATGATCTGAGGGATGTCATAGTAACCAACCATGTAGGATGTTCATTTTCCTAATGGGTACCAATTTTTATGAAATCCAATATTGAAAATTTTTATGGTGATTTAATCTCACAATATTTACTTATATTATTCCCTTTATGATTATTTCTTTAATGATTTAGTTTAGAATCATATTACATCCACCAACTCAATATTTTCAATATATATTGATGTGTACCTATTTAATGCACATGAGGATGATATAATTATTTTTATACATAATTATTTCATGTGAAAATTGGTGAAGTTGTATCAATATTCAAGAGACGTACTAATGAAATGATTTCATTAAAACAATAGATGAGATTTTGGATCTTTCTAGTATATGAGGGAGTTGGAATGTGATGTAATTCTTGATTAAGTGGCTATTGAATAAAATGAAAAGTTAGTATATGTAAATTAAATATGTTAAAAATGATTTTTATATGTGGTATGATTATTTTAGATGATCTAAGATGTTTGATAAGAATTTAGAACACATTTAAGATGTTATAAATGAATATGGGGTATGTATGGAATTATGAAAAGTGGTTAACTTCTCACATAAATAGATTCAATGATTAGAAGACTCTTATTATGCGATCTACATAAATGGATTCACAATTAATATACAATTTAAATGGATTAAAAACTAAGTGTTCAATGTATGAGGATATACAAAATGGTAGAGTTCGACTTTGGAGAATACCAATATATGAGTAACCAATGTACTTGTACTTTTTAGGTGATTGATTTATGATTCACTTATGTTTGAGTGATTGCATTAGCTTAATTTTTAAATTCATGTCATGAAATTGTTAAAATTTTTAGAATTGTATGACATGAATATACAATGATTTCTATAATTTATATTCTGTAAATTTGTGACATTAATTCATATGATGAAGAAGTCTATATTTTTGGATGATAAAGGTCAAAGTCACTTGATTTAAATGGTACGGATAATAATAATGGAGCATAACAAGAACTGTGATTCTATTACTGTATGAGTATTTCCATGTCTCAAGATACATTTCCACCACAAAAAAAATGAATCCTTTCATAGATGACGATGCTTTTAAAATAATTAACAACAACAATATTTGGGAAGGTTTTGAGATAGAGAAATTTGAATATCACATCGTAATTAAAACAATGAGCCTTAAGGGATATTTAATAATGGGATTGACTGAAATATTGAATGAAAATTCTAATAAAAAATTTCCTTCAATAAATAGAAAAAATTTTATAGTTCAACAAGGAAAAAACATTCATTTATATATTATTTGAATAAAAATTTATTAAAATTGAAAACATATTTTATTGATGATGTGACAACCTTCAATACTAGTATAAGAAAGAGAATGTTGAGTTTTTGAGAAAAATTTGTTATTAGTGAGAGGAATTTATTTATAATAACAAAAACCATGATATTCAAATCATATATATTCTCATGTTTACATATAGAATTTTTTATTTAGAGAGTTATTGTTTTATATATTTAAATTAAATAAATTAAAACTATGTGAGAAGGTGATACCATCTTTTAGTGGGATCATGTTCTTACCCATACAGATGGGTATTTCATAATAATGAAATAATAGTTATGTGTGAGTGGTATGATAACCACTATACACTAATGGTATTGTAATTATTTTTAGAAAAAGTCCCAGTTAACTAAACTATCATGTTCTATTAATATTATACATTATTCTATGAGATTATATTACTTATGAAATATTAGAAGGAAATATTTTTGAGAAAAATAAACAAACATATTAATCCCACCTTTATAGGTTTTTAATTTCATGTTCAATATTTGATTTCATGATAGCTAAAGGTTCACCCTTAAATATCTATTTTCGGTGTGTCATAGATGAATGAAACTCAATTAATTAGAAAGGGTTACGAACCTTTGATTGAAACAGTTATTATTTATGTAATTATAGAACAATGTATTCATATTAAACATTATGAGGGATGTTATTTATTCTACTCTCTGTGTTTTCAAAATTCAAAGGAAGATTTTGAAAAATATCCAACTAACAAGAAGAGTGATGAAAATGTATAAAAATACATGGATATACTACCAACATCATTAATTGATAATGTATTAATAAAGGTCAATTGATACAAGAAATATCGATGAAAATTTGAAAATATATCATAGGGTATAAAAAAGAATTAACAATGAGAAGGAAGAGAAAATATAAATTTACAACAAATAGTATAGGGATATATGAATATAGGATGATGAATCTATTGATGATTTTTTTACAATGGAAAATGTTATTGTAATCTCTATTACATGATATTGAAAAAATATTAATTATCCTATAGTGAGAAAAAATCTTATGAAAATAATTCATTGAAAAATTAGTACCAACATCTTATAACTATATGATAAATATAACGATGACTTCATTTTTAATGAAATTCACAAAATTCTAAATGATTATGAAATGAGAATAGGTTATGCTCTTTAAAATTGAAAAAAATTGGAATGAAATGTTTTATAATCTATGAAGGAATTAGAAATAAAAAAATGAAAATATATATTTAGAAGGATAATAATGTAGAAAATATTATTATGAAATGACTTACTCATGTTTTTAAATAATTCAAGTGGATGAGTCTTTAAATTAAAATGGAAAATTCCATTAAAATATTTCCATCTATGGTAATTTTTTTCATTTCTCTTCCAATTACTCAATTAAAATATAAAAATAATATAGAGTTGAGTAAAGTGATAATCTTTAATTTTATAAAGGAATAACATAGTATATAATTAAATCATAGATGAAATAGAGAAATAAAATCAAAACAACTTTTTTTGAAGATGATTCTTATAAAATGATAAATGGGTTTCTATCACTAATGAGAGATACAATAAAAATGATACAGAGATGGATTAATCTCATATGTTTGTAATGTATCATAAAAATATAATGATTGATTCCTCATATGATGATTTATAGGTCGATAATGAGTATTCTATAAATAAAGGGTGATCAATAAAAGAATACACCCTCAGTATGGATGTAATGATGTGCATAAAATAATTTTTTAGGATGGGTGACAATAATTCAAATCACAAGAAAATTTATAAAATGTAATAATGAACTCGTATTTTGAAATAAGTCTTGATTAATGATGCGAAATGTTTTAGATATGAACTTTTATATCAAAAGGAGATTATTTATCATATAACCCACTCTATTATATATAGGAATAAATATATTTAAGTATTAAAGAAAACAATTGTAGACATAGAAAATAAATAATATCTAAAAAAATATATCAATAACAAGGATATTTTATGTTTAGGTGAATTTTATAATAATGAAATAAGTGATTTCTAAAGTTCAATATTGTAAACATGGAATTTGTAACATCCTAAGAAATTATTGATTATTAATTTTTCAAATATATTAATATTTATGAAATATATATTAATTTCATTTTAAAGGGAATGGTATTCCCAATAGCGTACCTGATACACAACAATAGATTTCTACAAAATCATAGGATGCACAGACGACTGAGTTACACCAAAAAATCATACATTAATAATATTAGTATATTTAATAGTAGATAATGTATAGCTGTAGTATTTGAGGGAATGAAAAAAAAATTGTATTATATTTACACATGTTTTTAAATGTTTTTACATCCATCCATAATATTTTAGAGGCTTCAAATGAGAATTATTCAAATTTTAAGCACAAAATACTCTATTATTTTTAAAAGGTTGTTTAACGAAATTTTTATAGAGAAACCTCATTAGATATAGTTTTAATAATATTTTTATTATTTATTTGAAAAAAATCTTCTTTATTTTGAATCAGTTCATCAAAATTCAATTTTGGGTGAATTTTTGGTATTTTTCTGATAAAATTAAAATTTTAATGTATAATTAAAAATATTACATTTTAATTGAAATTATCTTTTATGACTAATCTGTTTATATATTTATATTATACTTTTATTGGGTTATAAAGTGTAATTAAATATTTTTTTTATAATTTAATACAAATTTGTATCTTGAAATCCATTTTACAATGTAAATGATTTCAAAAACTATGCGATCTTCTGAACGTTTTACTAAGAAAACATGTTTTCTTATTCTCTAAATGGGGTTAATTTTTAATTAATTTCTTCCAATTATGTGTTTTAAATTTGGAAACATTCATTTCAAAATTATAATCATAAGGTAAAAAATTAATTAAATAGGTACCATTCATTTTTTGGACATTGTGAAATGTAACTTTTGTAATCATTTTTATTTTCCATGGTTAAAGGTAAATAGGGTATTAAAGGGTAAACATAATATTATAATAGTTTAAAATTGTCATAAAGCTTATCTTAATCTTATTGGATTAGTTACTACTAACTGATTCAATAAATTGGGTAATATTGTGGCCTTTAGAAGCCCAATGTGTTTGATTACGACATTTATAAAATTTAATTTAATGTTAACGAAAATATGTCATAAACACATCTCTTATTAAAAAAACAATTTTAATAAAGAATTATACAAGTGATCTCTTAAACTATAAATAGTCCATAGAAAGATTACAAGGTTACTGACATCATGGATATTTATTTATATTTTTAATAAATAAAACATTAATTTAAAAGAAGAATAAAATATATGATAATAATAATATTAAAATAAATACTATTTGAAAAAAGTTATGCCATCGACATATTTTTTTAGGTTAATATGACATATTATATGAACATTAATTGGATTTGATCAAAGTATTTTCTATTTTTTTATTTTATTTAAATTCAATGAATTTAATTGTTTTTAAAATTGACAGTATTGATATTTTATAAAAGTAATCACTTACAAAATAAATTAAATATCATAAAAATATGTAAAACTTAAGAATTTACATTGATAGAGTCGAAATGATAATTAGGTATCCATTTATGGAAAATATACCCTATATAAGTAAACTTTATATCCTCTTAATATTTAATATTTTTTTACCATAATTAAAATTAAAAGTGAATAGTTATGGGTGAACCAATATGATAATGTTTAGAATATAATCAATACATGTCTAAAAATTATTGGTCGAGATTATTTTTAACTATCCTAATATTATATTCTAGATCAATGAGTTTTTGGCCATTTTGAGTCGAAATTTAATTTATATTTAATTAATACTTCTAAAAAAACCAAGGGTTCCCATTCCATCTCTTATAAAAATGAACCCATTATTCTTTATTACTCAGAGATCCAGAGCCTTTTTTTCAAATATCTACCCAAAACTCTTCCTATAATCTTTTTCCTCATTAAAGAAGCCTTATTTTAGGCCTAACAACCTCCTTATAGATTACAAGGTGTTCTTGAATGGTGGTAAACAAAAGAAGAGGAACAAAAAGGATGTACGCGACGAGTCGGTGTCACGGTAAGTGCAGTTGTCTCAATTTTCATTCATTGATGATTATTTTTATGTTATAAACCTCATTATATTTTATAGTGTATACTTAACCCCTTCCCTGTTTAATTTCATTCTTTGGTTTCCGAATTGAATTTTTTTCAACAAATTGTTTTACTAAACAAAAAAATGAATGTTTTTTAAGATATGTTATGATAATGAATTTTATGCTACTGTGGCTATTATTTAATATTTGGATTCCTCGATAAGTCGAAATTTTATTAAATGAATTTTTTGTACCATATTTTCAATCATTATTTTTGGTTTAAAAATGGAATGATTATATTAATATCTTAAATTGATTCCTTATGATTGAATGTGAAATTTTATAAGTAAAATGGTCAATATTGGAATATTTTATGTGTTATGATTATTTAATGTTACATGGACATTTGAAGACTGGTTACGTGATAATAATAATATGGGTGGTCATGTGAAAAACCAAATATGGGTGGTTTCTTGATAAACCAGGGATGGGTGGTTACGTTATAACCTTAAACGAATTGGGTATCAATGTCGGCTATATGGATATTCCATTAAGTGATATATGTGGAAGGAAATCATAGGGATATTCTATTTATGTATGATTAAGTACCAAGTTACCTTTATATGATAGATTTTTTTTTTCTATAAGTTATAATGAAATATTTTGTTACATAAAAGGTAAGTAATGATCATAAAATTATTGAAGTGTAATTACTACTTCCACAAGGTGAAATGTATTAAATTATGATAAAGTGATCATGGCTTACCTTTGTTGACAAGACTAATTGCTTTTATTCTTTTTTTATAGTATTGATACATTAATTCTCATCCAAAACATTGAAATGTTGTACACATGATTTAAAGAAGAATTGAGTCATGGATGAGATCTAGGAAATGTTATTTAGTTTAAACATGAAATGAAATAATGTATCTTTTAAAAAAAAGTTATTTTTTTATAAAAAGGATAGTTAGTAGAAGTGTATAATTTTCAATATTTAAGTTGTCTTATATGGGTTATTATGTAATATTATAATTCTATAAACCTGAAAAGGTCCTAAATTTGGTATCAAATTCTGGTTTAGATAATCACATGATTTAGAATATTGATAATTTAATATACATGAATGATAATTTCGTTATGGTAAAATTTAAATGATATTGCATCTGATGATCACCATGTTTTTTCATCAAAGATATGTCTGTTCAAAAATATTTTTTGAAGAGAAAATAGGACAGTTGTTCTAGGAAGGCATGCAGAAGAAACCAACCTTCCATGTTAGCATCTTGAGATTGAAATAATCAGAACTGAATAGTTTTCTATAGTAATGTCTCAGTTGAATCAGGTGATTAATGGTGATGGTGTTCATGCATGTGATCAACCATATCAATTGTAATGGAATATATAAATAGTATATCATTTCATAAGGAAACACCCCTTCATTCAAAGGAACATCTTACCATATACAAATTCAAGTGTGGATTAAGGAATTGGAAAATATTTTTGATATAATGGGGTGTTCATTAAATCAAATGGTTAGTCATACAGTTTATAATTTTAAAGGTGAAGTCAATCTGTGGTGGTCGATGAATAAAAATATTAAAGGAGGTGAAGATAATAACTACATGGAATTGGATGAGTTTAAGAATATATTCCTTAAGAAATATTTTGAAAAAGTTGTTTGAAATAGATTGGAAAATAAATTCCCGGTATTGAGAAAAAATTAGGAATCTTGTGTGGCTTCATGTGATGTAAATTCCTTCCATTTATCAAGGTACATCCTAAATTTTATCTTGGATATTTATAGTAGGAAATATTTGTTTTACTCTCTTTTGAACTTGAAATATTGAAAGTAATTTTCTTCTCATGTATTCAAAATATATGAGAAACATTTATGATGTACTCAGAAGTAAGAAATTGTTTTTTATAATAATCATGTATTTCAAGAGAGTAAGAAAAATAAGTGATAAAGTTGACAAGAAATGTTTAACAATTCATTAAAGATGTTTTGAGGTAAGAAAAATAAATTTCCACCGTGTGATAACTGTGATAAAAAGTAACCTAGAGAATGTATCTCAAAGTATTAGAAATTATTCTGATGTTTTTAGACTTGAAATATTGCTCACGAATACATGGGATATGATTATGAAACCAATGAAAAGTCAGAGGTAAGATGTTTTAATTGAAATGTTTTAAGGAATTATGTGAATGTGTGTAGAAAATTGATTAACTTGGGTGGAAACCAGCATGATCAAAAGCATAAGGGTGTCAAAAATTCATTTTCTAATACTATGGTTGATGTGGGACCATCTAATGAAGTGTTTAATGGTATATTATTGGATTTTTCAAAATATTTCAATACTCTTATTGGCTCTAGATCATCACATTCTTTTACTTCAATGAGCATTGTAAGTAAATAATAAATATCTCCTGATGAATGTGATATAGAACTTTTGGTAAAAACTCGCTAGTAGAGTTATTAATGTAACCATGATTTATAATAATCATACTATTATCATTTGTGGGATGGTATTTCCTTTAAAAATTGTTGAACTCCCTATAGTGTATTTGATATCATTTTGGGAATGATTTGGATTTCATCTTATCATGACAAAATAGATTATAAATCCAATAATGTTTTATTCAATGATTTCATACTACTGATAACATACCATGATGCTAATAGATTTATTTATGATGGAGGTAAATGTTATGTAGATCATTTTTCTGAAATGAAAAAAACGTTTTGGACTTGTGAAATTCAAAGAGTGAATGAATTCATAAAGTGTTTTTCGAGATGAATTGCGTAGTATTATTCATAATTGGGAGGTGAAACATACGAATGATTTAGTGATTGATTCTATAAATATTTCTAATCCACCATATATAATTAATCAGGTGGAATTGGTGGAATTAAAAACAGAGATTCATGAATTTCTTTGTAAAGGATTAATTCGACCTAGAACTTCACCATGGGGTGGTACTCTTTATTTGTGAGAAATGAATTTTGGTTCTATGTGAATTTGTATTAATTATAAATTATTGAATAATATCACTATTAAAAATTAGTATCCATTTCCATAGATAAATGTTTTGTTTTATCATCTCCATAGAGCTTAGTATGTTTTGAATATTGATTTGAGGTTTGGGTACCATCTACGGAAGGTGAAACATGATGACATTCCAAAGACAGAATTCTAATTGATATATTGGCATTAATTGATTGTAGGTATCCCTTTGTGATATCTAATGAACCTTTTCTGTTTATGAATATCATGAATGGAGTCTTCCATCAGTATTTGGATTAGTTTATGGTTGTGTTTATAGATGATATTTTGGTATATTCTAAAATAGAAAAGGAACATGAAATTCACATAAAGGTTGTTTTAAAAACATTAAATGTAAATAAAATAAATAATATATTTTGTAAGGGTGATTTTGGGTTGAAAAAATTGTTTCCATTATCATTTTATTTCTAAATATAGTATAATTATTGACACTTCTAAAACAACAGTTGTTAAAGAGTCTCCAAGACCTACCAATATCACAGAGATTCATAATTTTCACGGATTAATAGGTTATTACATGAGTTTTGTTGAATTTTTTGAATTTTTATCTACCCCACTTACTAAATTAACACTAAAATGTTTTATTTTCCTCTAGTTAAAAGAATGTGATCAGTTTTTTCAAGTATTGAAATGATGTTTGGAGAATCCTCTGGTTTTTTACCTACCTTAATGAAATGTTGAATTTGTTATATATATTAATGCTTCATTAAAAGGACAAGGTTTTGTACTATTACATAATGATCTATTAATTTATTATGATTCACCACTGTTGAAATATGATGAGATAAATTACCTAACAAATGATTTGGAAGTCACTGCTATTTTTTTTATAAAAAATTAGAGGCATCATTTGTATCGAGTAAAATTTGAATCATATAATAACCAAAAAAAATTGTACTATATATTCATTTAGAACATATTTAAAACTAGAGTGGGAATATAGTTGGAATGATTCAAGGATATTGATTTCATTATTCATTAACATCATTTAAAATCAAACAAATTGGTCTATTCCTTGATTTAGAAAATTAATGCTACATTAACAATGTTATATTTATATTGTTACCCTTTGATTAATGATTTGATTAATATTGGAATGGAAGTTGTTGGTGCATGAAATATTATTGTTTTGTTTCTATTTTCAGGGAAATCTTATCTATTAGATAGAATTATTAAAGCATAGAAGGAAGACAGTGAGTTGTATAAAATGGTGGAATTGGTTCAGAAGGGAAGGATACCTGAAATTAACATTGATAAAGATTGTTTTTTTAGATTTAGGAAGAGATTATGTGTGGATTATTATTCATAGATGATGAATTAATTTTTATGTGAAGCTAATAGTTATCTATTTACAATTAATCCTAGAACCACAAATATGAATAGAGACCATTAGAAGTATTAATAGTGTTATGGAATGAAAAGAGCTATTGCTAACATTACCCTGGGATGATTGATTTTTTAATAGGTTAATGCAGGGGTGTTGATTCAAAACAGAATGATTCAACCTTTTAAAGTGCCTGAGTGGAAATGGTTAAATATATCAATAGATTTCATAATAGGATTACTAAAGACTTATCAAGGTAACAATGTGATCTAGGTTATTAGTGTTCGATTGAATTAATCTGGTAATTTTCTCCCTATTTGACATACTCTATATCTAGATCAACATTCTCAGTTGTATATTAAAGAGATAGTAGGGTAATAGAGAGTTACTCACACTATTTTATACGATCATGATCCCAGATTCTCTTATGCCTTTTGGAAATTACATCAAAAAATGTTGGGTACTGAATTAACTTTCCGCACAACTTTTCATCCGCAATCAGATGGGCAGTTAGAACAAACAATGCAGACTATAGAGGATATTCTATGTGATTTTTTAGAGGATTACAAGGTAATTTTGGATCAATATCTTTTTTTTGGGATGAGGTATGTGAAATTATATTAATGGAACCAAAATTTGTAGATGAATTGGTAAAAAAGGGCCATTTGATTCATAAACTCATGGGGACATCGTTGATCAGGAAGAAGAGTTACACAGATAACAAGAGGAATGATCTTTTAATTAAGGTAGGGGATCACATCCATCCCAATGATTCTCTACGGAAAAGTGTGATATGGTTTGATAGGAATGGTATGTTGAGTCTATGATTCATTGGATCCTATGATATCCTAGAGAAAGTTGGATTAGTGGCCTATAGAGTGGATTTACCTCAGTGTTTACCCCAAATAAACAATTTTATCATGTTTCAATGTTATGTAAGTATGTTTCAGATCAATATCATGTTTTGATCCAAGATGTAGTTCAGTTGGAAGAGAATATTACTATATTATAACAACCAATTCAGATTATGGAATGTATGGAGAAAGGGTTGTGAAATAATGTGACTAATCAGGATATGGATTTATGAAAAAACTATATGGTTGAACATGAAACATGGGAATTTGAAAATTCAATGAGGGAGAAAACCCCCTACTTATTTGATATGTAATCAAAATTCCGAGGTCTCAATATCCAAAAGGGGGAAATATGTAACATCATAGGTAATTATAAACTAAGATGTTTTGAAATATTTTAATAATTATGTATTAGAAATTAATTATACTCTAAATGGGATTCTTTATTCTATAGAATACCCAAGACATAACAAAGAGTTTCATTGAAATCATATATTGAACCCAAGATTGAGTTGTACCGAAAAAATACCTTATTAATAATATTATTTTAAATGGTGGTTATCACATAGTTGTTTTTTAGAATGAATGGACAGAACATACTATATTATATTTACATATTTTTTTAATGTTCTTACATTCATGTAATAAATTTTGGCAACATAAATTAGAATAAATCCAATTTTTTCATAAAATACTGTAATATATTTAAAATGTAGTATTCATACCGTTTGATGGAGAACCTATTTTAAATTTATTTTTAAAACTATTATATATTCTATATGAAAAAGTGAACTTTTTTTAGATGAGAGTAAAAAAATTCACATTGATTGAATTATTTGTATTATTCTAATAAAATCCATATTTTAATGAATAGTGAAAAATACTAAATTTTAATTCAAAATTTCCTTTTCATTTAATTTGTTTATATAGTAAAATTATCCTTTTAATATTTTATAAGAATAATTAAATAATGTTTTAATAATTTAATTAAATTTTGGAAGTTGGAATAAATTTCCCAGTGAAAATTAATATAAAAACCTTATGAAAATATGAACATTTTACTTAAAATCTATTTTTCTTTTTTCCCTCAATAGGATTATATTTTAATTAATTTTGGGCTATTATGTGTTATGAATATTGAAAAAATTATTCAATATTTTGAATTAGAGAATCACAATTATGTAAATATTTCTGAGTTGTCTTTGAATATTAGGAATAATATCATTAGTAATTTTTTATTTACCATGATTAACGATAAATAGGATAATTAATGGTAAAAAATATTATAATATTAAAAAATCATCCTAACAGTTTTCTTAATTTTATTGGATGAGTTATTGCTGACCCATTCAATACATAGTCCTGGATTGTGGTCTTTGGAAGCCACATGGGTGTGATTAATTCATTTATAACATTTAATTTAAATTAAAGGAAAATATATCACAAACATGTCTCTTATTACTAAAACAATTTATTAAGAGTAGTATAGGTTATCTCTTCAACTATAAATTGCAATTAAAATGAAAAAATATTATCAACCTCATGGTTATTTATTTATAATTATTAATAAATAAATAAATAAATTGAATTATGACATAATGATGATTCAATATTAGATTTATTAAAAGAAGAATCAAATAAAATGTAGGAATAATATTAAAATAAATATTATTTTACATTCTTTATGCCATAAAATAATTTTATATTTGAATATAACATATTTTAATTCTATTAAATTCTTTTTTTAGATGTTAAATTTCATTTTTTTGATTTTGTTAAAATTCAATGAAATGAATAGTTCCAAAATTGACAAAGTTTATATTTTATGAAAATAATAAATTATTAAATTATATAAATAACAGAAAAATATTGAAAATTTAAAAAGTGACAATGATAGGATCTAATTTTTCATAAAGTATCCATTATTGGGAAATTGTCCCCATATAATTAAAATTTATAGATTCTAAATATTTAAATTTTTATTACCACAATTAAAATTAAATGAAAATAATTAATGGTGAAATAAAAAGATAAGGTTTAAAATAAAATATATACATGATTATAAAAAATTATATTTTATGATTAAGAATTGTCTTCATAATATATTTAACAAAAATGAGTTTAGAACCATTTTTAATTGAAAATGAATTTTTATTAGTTTAATACTTTTAATAATATCAAGAGTTCCCCACCCCTCTCCTATAAAAAGAAACCAATTCCCCTTTATTACTCAAACATAAAAAGCCTTTTGTTTTGGCCACGATCTTCTAAAAATACTTCATAAAATTTCTCCCCACATTCTTCAAGATGTATTTGAGGAAAAACACCCTCTTTAGAGGTGTTAGGGTGGTCATCAATGGTGTTCAACTGAAGAAGAGGAGTATAAATGTTGTATTTGACGAGTTGGACTCATCTTAAGGTACATTGTCTCAATATCCTTTCATTGATGTATATTTTTATGTTATACACCACATTATATTACACAATATATAATTAACCACTTTTATATTTAATTTCATTCCAATGATTTTGAAAGGAATCTTTTTATAAAAAGTGTTTCACGAAATGACAAAATGAATGTTTTTAACTTACGCGGCGATAATGACTTTTCCATTACCATGTGTAATATTTGATATATGTTTTACTATAAAATCAGAAATGTTTTTAAAATATAAATAAATAAATTATTACTTTTCATATATTTTTTATAGAAATTGTTTTAACAAAAGGATGATAACAGTTATATGTTGAAATGATTCATTATGATATGAAATGATTCTTTTTGAGAGAAATGATGTTAATTGAAATCCTTAATGTGTTATGATTATATAATGGTACATATAAATTTTATGGGAGATTACATGATAATCCAATGATGGGAGGTTACGTGATGAATGAAAAATATTCTATTATGTGATAAATTTAGTATTGGTAGTTATATTATAACATCCAATGCATTGGGTATGGAAGTCGAACGTATGAATATTCCATTTAGTTATGTATAATTAAGTAGACTGTATGATTATTATATTTAAATATAATTATGTTACAAGTTACATTATTGGTTTTATTTTATTTTCTATGGGTTATGAAGAAATATTATGATTAAAAAACCTATGTAATCATCTTATATTCAGTGATGTGTAATGACTACTTCCTCAAGGTGAAAATTATTACCTTATGATAAAGTATTTATGGTTTACATGGGTTTGAAAGACTACTAGTTTTATTTCTTTGTGTTCCCCTTACCAGAAATATAATCTTATCCTATGAATTGAATTTCTATTAAAGGACATAAATAATTATAGAGTCAATAAAGGGATCATGGAAAATTTATGTTGTTTAATCTTAAAATAAACCCATGATTCATTTAAAAAAATTTAATTTATGAAAAAATGAGAGTAGTAGAAGTGTATAACTTGTAATATTTATGTGGTTATGTATGAGTTATGATATAATTCTATAAATCTATAAAACTAAAACGATCCTAAATGTGAAATGAGGAAAATTATGTCAAAAAGATGTAATTATTGAGCCTGGGGGATTATAGATTTAAGGATACAAAATGATATATTTCTCCGAAGTAATCCATTTTCTCTCATGATATTAATAAAATATATATATTAATTTCAACCAAAAAATGAGAATAAAATTTCAATATTCTCATATTTTGGAAAATAAAATGTTGTAATAAATATTCAGTTCCAGTCTTAAATATTATGGGAAGGGGCACATAAGTAATTTTAATAATAAAAAGATAAACTATATCGAGAAATAAAAATAGATATAATGCCATACAAACACATAATTTAAATTAATAGAGAATGTTTAATGGATATTATTAGTGTTGTGTTGTTCTTGGTCATAATGAATAATAATCTTTGTATAATATTCATCTTCCACATTGATGGAGAGAGTACAAATCATGGGGGATAACTGAAAGTAAAGAATAATTTTATTCATATATACCCTAAAGCGAACAATGAGGTGAAATTTGTTTTTAATTCCAATAATAAATTATTAAAAGGTGGTTTATATTAAAATACACCATATTTATGCATTTCATTTACACCAAAATAATCAAATCATCACCAAAAAATAAAAAATTAAGAATTGTTTTTAGCCGACTAATGTAATAGATGATTCTATTAAAGCATTAATAAATTTAAAGAAATGGATTACGGATGTTGGTTACTCTTAGAACACGAATTATTATTCTGGAAACATAAACGTGGTCGAGCAATGGGAATAATGGGATATTGAATTTCTAAATGACATCTCTCTTGAAATTAAATATATTTGGATTGGTAAAATTAGGACGAATATGACCAGTACAAAAGATGTGTTATTATTTTGAGGGACGGAAGAGTAAGAAAATGATCATTTAAATGAATTATAATGATGATATTTAAGTGATATTAGAGAAAATAATTTTCCTATACAGTGATAAGAATGATAATTTTTATAGAAGAATTATCATGAAGGACACTTTAATATTGGAAAATAAAATAATTGTGAGCGTAGATACTAAGTAAGGTGTAGCTTACAAAAGATTCTATCATAACATAATAATGAAATAAATATTTTAAAAATTTATATGATTATAATAATTCATTAATAAAATGAATCTTAGCGCATAATATATCTATGAAAACTAATAAAAAATGCATAATAATTTCTTGTCTCATACTAATGGAATACATATTAATGGAAACCATAACTATAATATAAAGGACATGTGCTAATAAATCACAGTTTCTCTCATGTGAATAATAAATGTATAAATCGGATAACTATAAAAGACCTCTCTCATCACTAAATAAGTCTACAACATTTATCTTTAATGATAGAAATTTATTTTACAACACTCTATAAAAAATTATTACTTAATCATGGAAAATAATACAGTGGTTATCTATATGATTGAAAGATGGTACAAAAAAATTTCCCTATTCAATGGAATAATGTGGATATATTGGATAAAAAACTGAAAATTAATATAGAAATTATAGGGTATTATTAATATAAAATAAATTCCTCTTTTCATGAAAATAATTTTATAGTTCTTGAGAGTGAATATTCAATGATTAGGGTTATTAATAACAAAATATTATTTGAATTCAGTACATTACAGTGGTAGGATAATACATTAATGGTGTCAAATCATTTAATTAATGTATTTAATGATAATGTGAATTATCTTATGCATATCCCTCAGTAGTGCCTTGATAGGTGTTTAGTATGAGGCCTAATCAGCATGCACTAAGTGAAGAATAAGTTGATACATAAGAAAAAAAATTCATGGTTATTAATCCATGGTGAAAATTTGAAACATATATCTATAATTTTTAGCATCTAGAGAGGGATATAATTTTAAATAAAACTATACATAATTTACTTTCCAAAATTTAATATTTTTGGGCATTATGAAAACATGGGAAACATCTTATTGAGAATATCCTAATATATATAATTTAAAAAATAAAATTAAATATTTTCAATATTTACTGAATGATGATATCAAATATTAAACTGGATAATAAACATAAAATATAACTAAAAACATTGTGTATGATATAATATTACTCCAATGAGTTGAAAATAGAGACAAATAATTCATACCTATATTCGAATTTAGACAAAATACCGCTAACATTCTACATAAAAATATCAAAACCACAAATTTAATAACCCAATTAATACTTATAACCTTTTATCAACATCATTTATATATATTCACTAAATTTTAATTAGTTAATAATTATAAATTTTCAATTTCGTGTATGAGTCTTCTTGATTGTTTTAAACTAGTTTTTAATTGTAGTGTTGATATTCATTCCTCAAAATAATTTTCGAATTCCCAAATCATTAAATGAAATATAATTATATCTAAAAAATTACTTAAAAATTTATAAGAAAATCTTTTGGAGTTTTTTATATTATCTTTAAATGTCAAATCAGTGATGAAGAAGTTTCACTGAGTTTCAACAACTCCACATTGATATCTTATCTATTCTTTTTAATAGTAATGTTTATATTAAAAAAATTGAAATAATTATTTACATATATATAATATATAATACCATATATTAAATTCCTATTTTGATACTTGATATAAATTTATATCATTTTCATGTAAGTGGTTAAACAAACCTAATCAAGAAAAAAACAGAATTAATTGATTATTATGAGGTGATTTAGTTGTGAAATAAATACAATATAATCGAAATGACATTATTTAATGGTGTATTAATGTGTTATATTATAATTTTTAAAAACATGAAGAAGAATATAACCTATAAGAAGATATCACATAGTATAAATAAATAATTTCTTTCTTGTCAAACGCTCTCCCCGATGGTTGAATTTACCACAATTTGTAATTTCCCATATATTTAATATGTTCTCATATTTGATTTAAATAAAATTAATAACTTTATAAAAAATATAGTCATCAAACAAAAACATTCTCATCAACATCTATGAAATTTATTTATGATAATAAAAATAGAAATAAATTTTTCCATGGAGGTGGTTTTCTGATATTCAACTTGGTTGCAGATTTTAGTTTTCCAAATAGAATTAGAAATGTGTGACTTGTATTATAATTTTATAATCTAAAATTCAATATAAATAATATAATTATGTATTAAATTCAACATTAGGATCGTATGTGTCACATGGTTACATAAAATGAATCATGATGCTTTGTGGTTTTGTTATTCCACACACACAGACACATGAATTCATTTTTTTTGTTTTCTAATGTGAAAAGGTTGAAAATGGAAAATAGTTATTCCTATAGAATAATGATATTAAATATAAAAATAATTTTTATATAATTATATTTAAATGATATCAATATATTTCAATGAATAACATAGAAGAGGAATGAAATTATGGAAAATTAGTACTCATGTTGAGGACCTGGATATTCCCTTGTTGGACTCTTTTGAAATGTATTTAATATGATATTTACATGTTAATAAATTTTTAATAAGGTGTAATGTGATTATAGGGAAATAATAATACAATGTTTTCTAAATAATATGAATTTTTAATGGGGTTGAAGGGGTGGGGAGAAGCCCATTAAAAAGTTGTGAGAATAGTATTTTTGTTACTTTTTCAACATAATATATATATGGAATATGTTTCCCATGTAAAGTGAATCTAAAATTAGATAATGAATGAGTGGTGTAATGTGTTTTGGTCTATAATTGTTCAACCACTAAATTATAAATATTTATTAAACTTATTTAATGATCATTACCCCTAAATTTAAAACTTTTAGCATTTTCAGTTTTACGATGGTTACTAGTTTTAACTTCATTAAATTATTTTTTATTATAAAATTTATTTTCATTTAAAATTAATACACCATAGAACATTACCTAAATAATATTTAATTGATTTAAATGGCCAAAAATAGTTTTCATTGGAAAATATTACTTATTTCATTAATATTCTAATCATTGGATTTGAAAATTTGAAATAATATTTGTAAAATTTATATTTTTACATATAAGATACATATTTTTCCAGTCAAAAGGTTTTACGAACAATTAGATATTTCTTATAATGTATTTAAATTTACATTTCTGGTATAAATTATATTTTTCATGAGACACCTTATAATAAATTATTGCCTAAAAACAGAAAAACCTAAGTTAAGATAACAGTACAATTAAAAAAAGTTACATTTTTCTAATTCACAGTGAAATTTATCTTTACATAAATTATATGAATGCAGGCTATTTGGATTTCACATTATATAATAATTTTTTGATATAGTGTTTACATAAAATAATAGGGTCATGGGTATTACACACTCCAACCATACATATTTCGGTGTTCAAAATTTGGTTACATGCTAGGTACTAAAAACTATTTGTCTTATTTCCTCATGGATCCTTTGTGATCTCATGTCACCACCCCTAGTTTATGATTTCTACAATGTGATTTCACAAGATTAATTTTCGTATTTTTCAATACGTAGTATCTATTAGAAAAAATATAGACATAGCCTTCATTATAAAATAATTAATGTTCAAAATATATTCCATTATATGTGAGTATATTCATTGTATCCAATATGAGTTGACCTGAAAACTAAATTTTGATTTCAAAATCACATTTTATGAAAAAGGTGGAAACTGAAGATGTACAAAATAACTTATGTTAAAAAATGTAATAAAATCTATAGTCATTAAAAATAATACAGTTATTTTTGGAATTAGTCGCAAAATATAACCCTGCTAATGTTTTATTACAAGAATATCCAGATCATTATTTACATGATATTCAAAATTATTGTCTATCTTGTGACATGTGTGGATATTGTCTTCTAGATTAACTATCCACTCATTGATTTCACGTGCCAATATCATATCTTTCATATTTATCTGATAATTTTTCTCATCATTAAAGTTGACTCGAATTGATCTCTCATACATTAAATCAATATCTGCCTTTGAAACATTGATATTGAAATATTTCTCCCAAAAATTGTTCCTTAGGATATATGAGAAACTTCAGGTTGACATTCCCCTAATGTGATTGTCTTTGAATAATCTTACTTCCTATGGTTTTGATAAAACGTTAAAATATTCAAACATAGAAACTTTTGTCTCCATCTTTTATTCATAAGATACCTCACCCTAATCACTAGGTCTTATTGTTATCCCCAACAGAATTTCATTTTTCTTTCCCACTACTAGGTCCAAAAATTCATTTGCATCAATTTTATTTGGTTTCCCATCTTATATGTTGAACATGGTATTTAGCATGTAATAGTATAATTTGTACTACTAACTATTTTTTTATTAGCTGGAATATTTCCGGATACGAAATATAATTGTTTCTCATTCATTGAGTTAAACATAGAAACCATTTTCATATGTTGACCTTATTTACACTATGAATGTTATTTTTTATCGGTATCATTATCATTCGTGAACCACAAGTCAATATGAAAGAAAATCATTGGGAACCTCTATTATACCATTCAATGAAACAACCCTCTTGTTCGTTTTATATTATAATAATTCCCAACCTAAATAATCCACCAATCCATTGTTATGATCTCCAAGAAGCTTGAACCAATTATCAATATCAACTTCTGGTCTCACCTTCTACATGGAACTATCAACAAGGGAGATAATATTTCAATCAATTATTAATTGAAAGAATGATCTCCATTAAGAAATTTTTGTTGAAGGACTAGATCAGAGAACCCTTGATGGAGACCATATTGGGAGTCAGTACCTTTATTTTTTAAGAATTCCCCAGACCCAAAATCCAAATATTAAATATTATCCTTTGAGGGAAAAAAATTTCAATAGGGGTTGGGTACTTGTACAGAGATATGGTTTTTGGAACACCGTGTTTCCCCGCCCTATGGACCACTATAGTTTGAGTTGTGAGCCTCAAAGAGACCCAAATAATTCTCTTTGTTATAACTCCCATTAACATTAAGTTAATATCTCACTATTTTAATGTATGTTATAATTTAATATTAAAAGAACATCTGAATCACGTTAGACCACATATCTACATTCTACGGTAGTTTTCAAAACACATATTTTTTTACATAAATTCCTCGATGTGTTGTCTCGGATTACACTGAACAAAAGTGGCACACTTTCTGAAGGTGGAAAAAATGAAATCACAATGAATAGAAATCAAACTTTATCTCCAACTATAAATGATGTTTAAATCATAATTTCTCAAAAAACTCAATAAACCCATAATCCACAGTGGGCATAATGTTGTCCACTTTTACAATGATTTATAGAGAAATGGTATAATATTAATAAATTATACAATTAGAGGTGGGTCTTGAAAGGTATCATGATGTGAATTATATCTACTTTTCATAAAATGACAACACTTTCAAAGATAAATTTCCTATTTATTTAATCGTATCATTATTTTATCTTTTCTTAGGTTGTTTTATGATATGTTTTTAAGTTTATAGGGGTTTCTAAGCCTATTCACAGTTGAGAAAAAATTATGTAAAACAATATAGGCCATACTCAGAAATGATGTATCTTATTATCGAGTCACATCATTGGGAACATGGTTGGAAAATGGTTATAACAAAACATATCGAACCTCTAATTTTTAGATTGTGGTGGATGGTAGGTGCATGGTTTGAAAAACCATGCATCCAAGACATAAACCATCAATTATTTAATCTAAATTATATTTATAATACCCAATACACCACCATTTTTCCTCATTAATATTCTACTGAATTATGATATCTTCCATAGAGAGTCAAATTTTATAATTATGAGATTTTTTTTTATTTCTATGGTGTGAATATATTTTATATAAGACAATCAGATTAAGGAAATTGAACATATTTCTCAATTATTCTTTTAAACCCCTTTATTCATGATATATAATATTTATCATGAATGATATCTTATATAAACATATTATATTGGTTTTTATGACCTATTGAAATTTCCATTAGATTGTTCATTGAAAAAGGTAGAATTTATTCGATCTGGGATGATCATTGTATTAATCTTTTAGATTCTTGTGGAAATTGGTGTCTATAAATTATCCATTAACATTGGAATTATTTAATCTAAATTTTATGTTATGGGATTCACGGTGTAGGATAATCTCTTTATTCTTATATCCCTCCCCACCTTTGGTGTATGGATACTATTACATGGTTAAAATAACATGTATTTGAACATGGTGGTTTTATCTAAAGTCATGTTGTTTTGTAAAAACAGTATGATACATTTTTAAATTTTATTTATGAATAGTTAAGGTAATGATATGTAATTTATTTAAATCTATATAAAATTTATCCCCCATTTAGTCAAAAAAGAGAGGATAATTTAAAAAACCAATGATCTATTTAAGAAAATTATTCTACATATAATGATTTTTCTGTGAATAATGTTTGTTGTATTGAATTTCGAATTATGATATGGACTTTGAAAATGATTTTAAATGTTCTAAACATGGGATCTTATAGAAAATAAGTGGGGGAGGGGGTCATGCATGGACATGTTTAAATGATTCACATATGGGTTCACACATTGATACATTCCATTTCTCTAATGGTTATCACTTCGAGGAATGGTTTACAAAACATTTTTTAGTAGTTGAAAAGTTTTGGTGTTCCAATACTACATAAATCATTATATCAGGGACTTCTTTGGTTTTCATTAGTTAGTATTGATCACATTGGGTGAGGGTCCTAGCTAGCCCATATTTGTATTATTATATCGGCATATCCATTTTGTTTCACTATGATTTAGCTTTTTGTTGTATTCATTGAAAATGATAAATGGATTATTTTATCGTGATTTTAAAACTATTATGCATGAAATTTCTTCTAAACTGATGAAAAGGATGAATTCCCATGTTTTGTTGTCGATTTTTTAAAGTTGTGTATCATGGATTTTTCTATTTTAAAATGATCATAAATGGATAATTTAGTAATAAATTATTGTATAATAATTAGTTGGATCCATTTCGTATTGTTTTTGAACACCACACCCAAAACCTTGGTTGTGTATATACCATGTTTTGTCTAATGTGTGAAGAGGAAAAGAGATGATGTGTGGTGGTTGGTATTGAGTTAGTAGTTATTTTTTACTCTACAATTTATCATAAGGTATGATTCCCACTTGAAACCCTATGATTGTTGTCATTATCATTTTTTACATAGGTAACCATTTGATTGTGTAATCTATTTTTGTTTTTGTACTATTTATGTATTATTTTTCTACTATTTTAATCATTCATGGAATAGTTATGTATTATTATAATAAATTATATTCTAGTTTTTGAATTTGGTTGGTAAAATCATCCACCATGAGAACCTTATTTCATGGGTTCTTATTTCCAACTTGTGGATGTTGGAAATTTTCATTAGGTCATATAACATATTAGATCAGAACTAGGATGGATGGGTAATAAGGGTAATCTCATGAAAAAAACTAATATCACAAGGGTGTTATAATGTTTTCAAGTGTTTTAATGTTTTCTATAAATTAGGTAATAATTTTGGGACTTAAGGTGTAGGTTATAGTTTGGTTCTTGGTTGTATCAAATTTTAACGAGCATTATGTTACCTCAGCTTGTTGGGTGATTTGTCTAATTTTTTGGGTATTGATATAATATTATTTCATTGATATATTATCTAAATCCAAATTGAGGTTTCTACCTTTTCTGATGGTCTCTATTCATCCCCTGATATAGTACCATACATCCAATAATACTTCCACATATTTCTCTAGAGGGTATTGTAAAATATTATACAGGAGGGAACCATATGATTTATCATATCCTCATTGAGGATATTGAATGGGTATTTCTAATGGTATTTGAAACTACACCTAATACTCAAACACATTATTGGGATGGGATACTAGGAATTGGAGGATATAATGATCGAACTCAGTAATTCTTCTTTTGTAAGCCACTATTTTTTATGTGGATGAATGGACCTCAGAAAGTGAAGGATTGGTTGGATATGATTGAATAGTTTTTTTTTCATTTTTTCAGACTTGAAAAGATTTTTTTAAAGGAGTTCTACTTTAAACCCTATGGTGTTTATAAAGAGGATGTGGAATATAGTGGTCTATGAAAAGGAACAAGAGGGCATGAAGCTTATGGACTTAATGACCAAATTATTTTAGTAATTATTTTTAGAATTCAAGTTTATGTTATTTTCTATAGATTAACGTCCAATTCTATATAGTGATTTTAATGTGATTTAATATATGACTTTCCGGGTTGAATAGGTCTATTTAGGTCCTAATATTTTCAAAAAAACATGATGGATTTCATATTACAGTAGGTTCTGTGTATTCACTTTCATTCATTGGTCTTCATGAATAATATTTAAATCTATAAAGATGTATTTGATAGGGATATGATGAATGAAATAGATATACAGAGATCATATGGTTTGGTTGGACTTCATCCTCTTCCCAAGAGAAACATTATTAGATTACATGGAAAGAATAATAAGTGGTATGAGAGTCATAGATGTTGTAGTGGTATCTCTCAATAGTGGTATTTCACATACTATTGGTTGAAGATGAAACTATTCATTTACCTTGATACTAGTGGGGAATGAGAGGGAACAATAAGTATTATCCTCCTACAGTACTGGAGATATACAGTTCGTGTTGTAATAGAGGATATATTCATATGTTTAGGGATGCTCAATATGTAACACTTTATAACTATAGTTTATGTTATCCAAAAGTAAAAATAGAATATTCCAAAGCATCTATGTCAATATATATCCATATATATGCCATTAGAGTAAATAATATTCACCCAGAAGAAGATTTTCTTGGGGAATTTGATGATTAACCATTGAATGTGAGAGGCAGGATGTTTATTGAATCATCGGTAGAAATATAACTTTTTGATATAGTTTACCCCCATTCCATTATATCATCCCATTTTTTCGGCATTTTCAAACATACAATGGATCTCAATCTATCCATTATGAATCTAGTACTACCTTTTATAGAGAAAAATGAGTAGGATTTTTTATACCACTACATTCTATCTCGATCTATTATATTGATTTAGTTTGAAATTTCCTTGTCCTCGACCAGTATCTCTTTAACATTATCATTAGGGTGTATTATTATTTTTCTCACCCATATGATCTATATTTATAACATCATAAACTATCAATTATTACCACTACTAGATATTGTTTTTGTTTAAGGGGGACTGTGATCTGATGTCATACCAAGTAGTACATCCTAATCTATAATTAATGAGGGAGTTATCAACATTTTCAGTTGGTTTTGTTCAGGATTCCAATAGTTGATATATTTCATTTTTATATAGTGATTTCACAAATTTATTCCCTAATGAAATCTACAGTTTTCCTTTATACATATAGGTGGACTTATCTATAGATATAGTTAATTGAACATATCTAATATCTATCCATTCTTATTAAATAACACTTACTATGTTGAAAGAGTTCCTTGTTGAATTTTATTATTTAAAGATGAATTATATTATTCAACCTAGTGTATCACCTTAGGAATATACAATTTTTTCACATATGAATGATTCATCTCTTCTCCTTTGTTTAATTTATATCATTATTAATTACATGATTGAAAAGAATAATTATATGTTCCCCATGTTGATAAGCCATTTAGAAAGTTAAAATGCGAAAACTGGTTCTCAATTATTGACCAAAGTTAATGTTATCATTATTATATATTTATGATGTTAGATATCCTAAATAACACATTTTTAAGAGAGTAAGTAGACATTTAATATCATGTGATGCTATTTTTACAAATCAATGATCCTACTATTTTTATATCTTTGAAAAAAATAATATTCCACCGGTATCTAAACTAATTTGTTTTTTCTTTTTTAATGATATCATTCGTTATTAAAAATTTATGCAGGATCAGGGTAGTCCCCTAGAATGGTTATTGGTAATCTAGAGGGATCACTTATTTTTTTAAAATTTATTAAAACTTGAGCTTTGGGTTCAAGAAGTGTCGTTCTTAGGATGTTTGATTTCAGAACATAGAATCATTGTTGATCAAAAGAAGGTGAATATTTTCGTTTCACTAGAAGAGAAATATAATTCCTTTAATATAAAAGGTTTATTGGGATTATATGATCATTTTATTTAGTTTTTTTTAATTCTGAAATCATTCATCATCATTTACAGTTCTTACATAGAAATGGATGTATTTTTTATGTGGCATCAAATTTAAAACCTCCATTTATGATTTGAAATAGCGCAGGATCTCAAATAAATTATTGATGTTACCAAAAATATCTTAGGGATATATGATGTATTTTTATGATTTTTGTTTAGGAATTTGTTTTGTACTTTTTCAAAGAGTACATGTAGTGGCATACTACCCACATCATCGTCAATCATATGAAAATAAAAATCCAACTCACAATCTCAAACTCACCATAGTTATGCATGGTCTTAAGTGTTTTTGAAATAACTTCTTCTGGGAGTGGTTCAAATTCTATTATGACCATTTGAGTATTTTAAATTTCTTCTCATTGAAGGACTTGTATCTTATGTAGCATCGATGGGTGGAGTATATTCGACTTTGAAACACCTATTCCATAGTAAAATGGAATTTTATTGTTGAATCAATTAGTTGGGAATTCTTATTTAAGTTCATCATGGAATTTAAGAAGGAATTAAATATCAATGGATTATATATTCAGATTACCATTAAGAAAATGGATGTTGATACATTTGTGATTATGTAAAATTATTAATTGATTAAATATCTCTTGAGTTGATTAATAAAATGTATAATAAGGATGATTATTTCAGGGAAATTAGGGGATCCTTATAAAGTGGGGATACTATTTTCGGTTTTTCTATCTTTACAAAAGGGATTCATTTTGTTTAATGTAATTTCATTGTCACTATATTAGTACGAAATAACATGATTTTTTATTTTCATAGTTCCTCAAGGGTTGTTCATCCCAACACTATAAAGAAGAATTATGACATGATGCATTGGTTTTGGTACCAGATATTGAATCATGTAATAACAATATTTTTCTCCCAGGGTATACCATTTTGGATATTATGTTCGAGCCCCAAAAACATTTTTCTAATGACATAGAAACTACCTATGGAATTTTGGATGTGAAATGTTGTATTTATTAGATTTATCATCATATTACTAGAAACACCCAAATTTAAGACAACTATATGTGTAGTGATCGGTTAATTGACTTAATTGGTGCACATTATTCTAATTTGGTACACCCCTAAATTTTATATTTGGTAGATATGTATGCATAGGTGGTTGTGATGTTTCACTGGATTCCATCAACTATTTTCTTTGATATTTATCCCATTATTACTTATCATTTTTTAAGGGACTATAGTCGGTGATGGGGACACATGTTATACTGAGTATTACCAACCTCTCTCACATATCTATCGATTTGAAGAATTATATTCATATCATAATGTATGCTCTCCATTATTGAATTTTTAATTTCATAGGATCTTAGGATAAACAAATGAAAATAGATGATTTTTCTTATAAAAAGGTTTTCAATTAATATACCAGAATGGGTCCATTCAAAACTCCATATTTCTACTTTTTAAATGCCCCGTTTTCATTCATAGGTAAACGGAAATTGTATTTTGAGACATAAATATTTACATGAGATTTTTGAGAACGTTTAGTTTATAAAAAGATGATTATTGATTCCCTATGGCCGACATAAATTTTTAGTGGGCTTTTAGAACCATCCTAGTGAAATCTTATTTAGTTAAAAGTATTTTTTTAATGTATCACCTATATTGGGTCACTATCAGCATGGGAAGTATTTTATTTTGTCTCTTAGATATGTTAGACTATTTATTTTAATTTATTTCATTTTTTTAGGAACTAAAATTTCTAGGTAAATTTATTTATTTTTAAATATATGGGTATTTTTATGAGTCTGTGAAAATTGACGGCACATAATTTCGAGGCCCGGAGTCCCCGGAATGAATTTATGAACATTATTTTGGGTATGTTCAAAAAACGTGGGAGTGGGTTTTTCTAAATTTTGAACAAGTTCTCGGAATTGATATCTTAGGGCACAGTTGAACTCGCAGCGCCGATATTTTTTTAAGAAGTCTTTCACCTCGACGGCTGTTGGTCGAGGGTGAAAGATAGTTTTTGGTTTCTTTGTGTGTGAATAAAATAAATATAATAATGTATGATTTTTATATTTTTATTTGCAACACCCATGTGGGTGTTGGGAGGTGGGGTCCATAGGAACTAATCCTCCATGTGCATGTTGAGGTGTGGGGACCACTAGACCATAATCTCTCATGAGAGGTTATGGTGCTGGAAACCACCCAAACCATAACCTCCCATGAGAGGTTATGGTGGTGGGGACCACACAGGACAAAACCCCCACATTAATTGAGATAATCTCTCAACCGCCCTCGTTAATGTGGAGGAGCCTCTTGAACTTATATACATTAATAGTGCCAATGCACATACCTTTAATTGTTCCAAATTAGTTAATTGGATTACCCCCTTTTTAAATTAAGTAACAACATCATAAAAATTTAGGAATGTTCCTAATAAATGAACCATCATAAATTCCTTGATTGTTACCTACCTACCCACCTATCCAATATATATGGAGTTTGGGAGGAGGATTTGGGACGGCTTCACCAAGTGACGAAGCACTGGTAATGTGACACGACACCCAACACTTGGAGGATTACGCTCTCTAATGAAGAACACATTCTCCAATGAAGAATATTCTCCCCAATGAAGAATTTCGACCCCGGCTTCGACCTTCTTCCTCAAGACTTCCTCCGGCGTAGGACTTCTTTCACTATGATGAACTGACGCACAAACCGACGGCTGGGGAAAATGACGACAACACTAACGTCCGTATTTTTCCCAAAAATTCATCTTTTCCCCATGACTCTGTCGATGTATCATCCCGATGTAAGGGTCTAATGATTGTTTTATCACTTTCCATGCACCCCCTTCTTTTTCTTTTGCGGGATGGGAAGAATACTTGTTGACGGGTTGGATGTTCTTTATTTTTGTGAACATCTTGATACCGCTCTAATGAGGAGAGTGCAGGACAAATTAACATGGCATGTCCTCTTCATAACCATTGTGTTGATTTGAGGTGTTCTTTGAAATGGAGGAAGGCGACGAATGTGAAGATGGTGAAAAAGGTAACGACACCACCACCCGCGACATCTGCGACCCGCTCCTCCCACACGGCACTCTGGCCTCCCGTCCGAACCGACCCTGAGTCGTGCCATGCCTCAACCGCGCAATGCTCCAGCCATGCCGCCCCCCGACCACGCCGTACCCCGACCACCCCAGCCGAGCCGCCCTGGCCGAGCCATCTGTCGGTCGTGCCCCCTAGCTGCTCTGGCCTCCTGGCCGAACCGAGCCCGGTCGCGCCCCCTACTGGACGAACCGACACTGGCCACCCCCCCCAGGCTGAGCTACCTAGAGTCGCGCACATGTGGCCCTCTGAGCAGAACCGGCCACGTGCCCTGGGTCGATCCACCCTCACGGCACCCTCTGGGCCGAGCTGCCCATGTGGCGCCCTCTGGGCCAAACCGCGCTCGTGCTGACCCACGTCTGGTTCGCACCCTCGCCATTGGTCCATGCCCTCAAATCTCTCTGTAGCCCCTCGCGGACTACTGGGAGAGGACCAGTGGGCCGGGCTGAACCCAATGTGCTATCCCGCCCAATGGGCCGGGCCAGACCCAATGGGTCAGGCTGGTTCGACCCAGGTCGGACCGGACCTGGGCCCAGTACGGCCCATTTACGCTCCTTCGGCTATATCTTTGGCACCAGATGCATGTTTCATGAATCATCATTGACACTGGAAATATTGGAGCATGATGGTACCTTTAAGTATATGTCAATGGATTTTGGGGTACAGTTGAGAAACATCCAGGTTGGATAATGAAAGAATCAAATCGGGCCCCCGGGTCAAAAAGGGTAATAACTCACAGACCGGGCACCCGTTTGATGCACCGTCTGTTGCGTTAAGACCCCATTGACTTGGATGAACTTTGAGATACTTCCTCGTGGGACTTATATAAAGTTGGTGTATGTACTAGTAGGTCATGGTGTCGATCCTCCCAGAGACGAGCGAGCGTAGTGTGGAGACCTTGTAGCTGGATGAGTCCTGACGACTATAGACAGTTTTTATTCGGAGTGAATCTACCATCCTAGTGGGGAGAACCTTGGTGTCATGTAAGAACCACAACGGGGAACACCATGGTGTCTCAACAGACCCATGGTACTCAAGATGAGGATTACCTCAACAATCTACAAGGGGGAGGGTGGTTGGGGACACTACAGACCCACATTGGGGAGCATGCCTGGTGGCACGTCAGATCACGGTACTCGACAGGAGGAGTACATCAACAGTCCATGGTTAGTGGGAAGCAGGCATGGTGTCATGAAATTCCCACTGTATTCAATAGAGGAGGAGTTCTCTAGTAGTTGAGGTTTCGTCAATGTGATTGGGGATGTTACTTGATACCAACCATAGAATAAAATCTTTGTTGAGCTGAGTCTGTTTTTATGTGTTTTCCACATGATTGAGATGGATCACATGATAACATAGGTATATGTATCGGAATTTACCTAAGTAGGGATATCTGTTGATTTCTTTGTTTGGGGTTAATCCTTGGTGGATTTTGTGAGACCTAGAGGGTCTCGGGGTCCTTACTGAGTATCGTTATACTCAACCCTACACGGGCTAGGCACCCACATTATTGTGTTGGATGCGGACGATAGACATCGCTAATGGAGAATGCGAGTACCAGGAGAAGACGGTACCCATAGGTGGACCATACAACATGTCGGTACCTGGAGGAGATAGACAGACGTGGAGTACTAATGAGGCGATATGTTCCTACCCTTCAGGTAAGAACCGTGAAGGAAGATCTAGTAGCTGTCTTCCCTCATCATTCAGTTTTATAGTACCATTTCGTACATTTACATTCCAGTTGGGCTTTTATTTTGACCCCTTTTACGTTCATCACTCTTTTGTTATAAAGTTTACATGGTGTTTCATCCAGTTGTGTGCATGCTTCTGTGTGTGTTACAAGTTATAAAGGAAATGATTTCCTAGTTTTAAGGATTTATGCCTTTGGTGCTTATCTCCAGCCCCTGTCCTATGGAAGGAGGGCTCGGGGTAGAAACGGCATGGGCCCCGAGGGATGGGTCGTGACAAATTTGTATCAGAGGATTTGGTTATACCATTGATCTTAGGACATTGATATTTTCTGTGAAGCAATAGTGTTATGTGTAGTGAGTGTTGTTTTATGTTTAGGGAGTCCATTGATTGTGTGGTGGCCAACGTATCCATACACCCAGACCCTTATTATGATTTCCGACTCGGTGCACAAAAACATTGATTTTGTGTGTGTTTTCGAAAGTTTTTATTAAGTCGGCTCATCATGACAGCGAACCAGGTATAAGTTTTTGACCATAGCGCACATTTTTTTTTCAGAATGCCTCCACGCAGATAGCCGTCTAGTGTTCTGAGAGTTGTACGGACTAATAGCCCATCGAGGGACGAGGCCTCGGTGTAGAGCCCTTTTTAAGCGGAGGCACCAGCGGCACCTTTCCCCGTTGGGTCACCGATACCACCAGCCCAAGTAGTAGATGGTGCACGCCACTTGAGCACGTTGCATGAGTGCTAGTTCCAGAGGACACCCATGTTCTGAGGACAGACGGACCCATAGGCGGCTGTGGACTGGACGGAGGCTATGGTGAGAGTCTTCTGACTCGTAGGGACACCTTCCGACCTCATGGTGATACTTGATTCCAACCTTCTACAGGAATCAGCAGGCAGATGGTGGATCTTGATGCTCCATGTTCATGATGAGGTGATTCTTCTCTAGGAAGACTTCCTGAACCTGTTTCGGGTCAGAGTTTGTTCCAGAGACTCTTTGCACAGTGCACATTCAAAATCTACTTCAACTATAGAAGGGTATCATGAATGCAGATCAGTACTGAATGAGGTTCATTGACCTCTCACGTTACTCCAACGATTTAGTGAGGGACCCATTCTCCATTGGTAGTACATTCGAGATGGGGTCGAGGCTGGAGATCAGGGTTTTGATGATCTCACTCAGCATCCCGACATAGGCGGGGGTGTTAGAGAGAGCCCTATTGGTGGAGAGCTTCCTTGCTGAGCAGTCACCAGTAGCGTGACCCACTACTAGTCATCAGGAAATATAGTATTCTGCAGTTGGAAGTAGGAAGATGTCATAGAGGTCCAAGAGGACCAGACCTATAGGACGGACTTACTCAGAGGGGAGTGCAACTAATCACTCGTCAGTTGTCTATCCTTAACCTTGGAGCTATTGATGTGTCGAGTCCGAGTTATCCTGTAGTGGTGGAACAATACACAGATGTTTTCCCTGATGATTTCCCAAGTCTACCTTCTCACAGAGTGGTTGAATATTACAATGACCTATACCTTGGGACGACACTGATATCAACACCAGCATATCGAATGGATCCCACAGAGCTTCAGGAGCCGCGTGTACAGTTGGAGGAATTTCAAGAGAATGGATTCATTTATCCCACTGTTTCTCCGTGGGAGGCCCTGATTCTATTCGCGAAGAAGGCATATGGGAGCTTGAGCCTTTGTGTTGACTATCGGTTCCAGTACTAGGTTACCGTGAAGAACAAGTACCCACTCCGAAGGATTGATGACCTCTTGGATCAGCTGAAAGGAGCACAGTGGTTCTCGAAGATAGACCATGAATCAAGCTATAACCAGCTCAGATTTTGAGATTAGGATGTGCATAAGAAGAATCTCAGATGTCGGTGTAGCCACTACGTGTTCTTGGATATGCCTTTCGGCGTAACCAACACTCCAACAATGTTCATAGGACCCATTAATAGGATCATTCAGCCATACCCTGATCTATTTTTCTTGTTCGTTATCGATGAAATTTTTATTTACTCTACTACTGAGGAGGATCATGCCTAACATTACAGGGTAGTACTGGACACACACTGAGAGAACCATCTTTATGGTAAGCTCTTGAAGTGGCAGTTCTAGATCCGAGAGGTTCACTTCCTGGGAAAAATCATATTGGAAGCTAGAGTTGTATTTGATCCAGCAAAGATTGATGTGGTACTTGTTGGGAGCCACCCAGGAGTGTGATAGAAGTACGAAGATTACTATGTTTGGCTGGATACTACCAGATATTTGTGAAAAATTTCTCCAGAGTTGTAGCACCATTATTAGGCTTGACAGAGAAGGGGCGACCCTTTGTGTGGTTAAGGAGATTCTAGTAGAGCTTTCCGGAGCTGAGGTAGTCTCTAACTAGTGCCCCCATATTGAGGATTCTAGAGAAAGGTGTAAGGTACGTAGTCTACTGCGACGTATCAGGAACCAGTCTCGGATGTTTCCTCATGAAGGTGTGACCAGTGATTGCATATGGCTGTCAACAGCTGATACAACATGAAAATAACTATGCTACCCATGACCTGAAGTTAGAAGAAGTGTTCTTCTTCTTGAATATGTGGCGACAATATCTGGTGGGAGAGCGTTTTACCATGTAAACTAATCATAACGGTCTCATGCATATCTTCTCCTAGAAGGAACTGAACCTGAGACAATGATGTGTGGTTGAGTTCCTCCAGGGATATGACTTCGAGATAGTCTATACTCCTGGGAATGAGAACATTGTTACAGATGCACTCAGTAGAAGATCTGGTATACAACTGCTAGTTGAGGCGACCGAGCAGCTAGGTGCTTTGAATATATCATTTGTGGATAGAGAGGGAGAATATTTTCTAAAATCTCTTACAGTCACTCCCACACTTCTTCAGCGAGTAAGGGAGGGGCATCATAGGGATGCAGACTGCAAGACATGACGTGCTCATATATCTACCAGGATACGCACCAGATGGATTTTCTGATGGTGGGGAGCACGTCATCCTCTTCCGAGGACATACCATTATACCAGAATCACTTCAAGAGGATGTGTGGAGGGAGTTCCAGACTTCCACTCTAGCGGTATATCCAGGAGTGGTGATGATATACCAAAATCTCCGATGACTACACTGGTGGCCGGGAATGAAGAAGACAGTAGCAGAGTTTGTCTCTCGGTGTCTCACTTCTCAGCAAGTGAAGGCGAATCATCTGGTACCATGAGGTTTGGTTCCGCCTTTATAGGTCCGAGAGTTGAAGTGGGATGAGATATCCATGGACTTTGTTACATGACTTCCACATCCATCGAGGGGACATGACTCTATTTGGGTGATCGTTGAACAACTCACCAAGTCGGCCCACTTCCTACCGACCAGAGAACATGGTTTAGTAGAGAGTTTGGAATGCCTCTAGGTATAGGAGATTGTGAGGCTACATGGAGTACCTATGATGATTTACTCTTATCATGAAAAAAATTTTACTTCCCAGCTATGGAAGGGGTTGCAGGAGGCTTTCGGGACAAATCTTCGTTTGAGCACCGCCTTCCATCCTTAGACGGATTGTCAGACTTATCGGACCATTCAGAACCTCGAGGAAATGTTGTGTTCTTCTACCCTCGACATTGGTCGCAGCTGGGAGGATCACATGACTTTGGTGGATTTTATGTACAACAACATCTATCTCTCCACCATTGGGATGGAACCTTTTGAGGAATTATACATGCGACCTTGTAGATAACCCTTGTGCCAGACTGACCAATGTGAGTCAGCACTAGTTAGACCAGAGATGGTACAGGCTACAACAGAGAAGGTGCAGGTTATCCAAGAGTGGATGAAGACTATACAAAGTAGGCAGAAGTCGTATGCTAACAGGAGATGGAGACCTCTAGAGTTCATGAAAGGTGACAACATCTTTCTATAGGTCTCATCTCAACGAGGTTTGGGGAGATTTGGATGAGGCGGTAAGTTATATCTATGGTTTATCAGACCTTATAGGGTCGTCACCATAGTTGGCGAGGTGGCATACCACTTATCTCTTCAACCTCAGTTGTACCGAGTGCATGTTATCTTCCACATATTCTATGTGAGGAGATACGTGCATGACCCTTCTCACATCATCGACCATGGATACCAAGACGTCGACGATGGGGAGACTTTTACATAGGTTCCAGTAGAGATTGAGGCTCGACAGGAGTGGGTCCTTTGTGGATTATTGATACCTTTGGTGTGCATTCGCAGGCAACACATGAACCTCCAAGAGAGCACATTAGAGTGGGAGTCTAAGATGCATGCTCAGTACCCCCAGATGGTCCCATAGTTTGAGTTGTTGATTATGGGGATGTATATCCTAAGGTGGGGAAAATGTAATGACCTAGAATTTCCAGGTATTGTTTTTAAATATATGGGAATTTTACGAGTCTGTGAAAATTGATGGCGCGTGATTCTGAAGCACGGAGTTCCCTGAATGGATTTTTGACCATTATTTCAGGTACATTAAGTAAATGTGCAATTAGGTTTTTCTAACATTTCAACTTGTACTCAGAATTGCAATATGAGGGCACCATTGAACTCGCAGTGCCAATATTCTCTTAATAAGTCTTTCACCTCAACAGTAGCTGGTCGAGGGTGAAAGTTAGTTTTTGTGTTTTTCATGTGTGAATAAAATGAAAATAAAAGTGCATGGCATTTTTATTTCTATTTGCAACACCCAAGTCGGTGTTGGGAGGTGGGGTCCACCAGAACTAAACATCCATGTGGATGTTGAGTTGTGGGGACCAGTATACCTAAACATCTCATTAGAGGTTATGGTGGTGGGGACCACCCAAACCATAACCTCCCATGAAATGTTATGGTGGTGGGTACCACCCAGGACAAAACCCACCTTTAATTGAGATAATCTTTCAACCCCCCACATTAATGTGGAAGAGCCTCTTGACTTTCTCCACATTAATTATGCTAATGAACATACCTTTTTTTGTGCCAACTTAGTTAATTGGCTTTCCCACTTTTTAAATTATGTAATAGCATAATTGAAATTTAGGAAGGTTCATAATAAATGGACCATCATAAATTCCAAAATTGCTATGTACCTACCCCCTCTCCTATATATATGGGAGGAGGATTTTGGAATACTTCACCAAGAAATGATGTGATGTAAAGTGATATGATGCCCAACACTTGGAGGATTACGCTCTCCATCAACGTAAGTGTTCTCCAATGAATAACGCACTACCCAATGAAGATCACTGACCCTGACGCCGATCTTCTTCATTGAGGATTCCTCTAGCATAGGACGTCTTCAACTATGATGAACCGACGCACAAAATGACAATCGAGGAAATCACTGATGACACCAATTTGTATATTTTTCCCAACGATTCAACTTATTCCCCATGACGCTGTCGACATATCAACCCGAGTTATGGGTTTAATGATTTGTTTATCACTTTCAATGCTCCCCCTTATTTTTATTTTGCGGGTTGAAAAGAATCATTGTAGGAGGTTTTGATGTTATTCGTTCTTTTGAACCTCTTGCAACTGCTCTAATATGGAGAGTACGGTCCAAACTAACATAGCCCGTCCTCCCTGTAACCCTTGTGTATATTTGTGGTGTTCTTCGAAATAGAGGAAGGCAATGAAGGCAATGATGCCACCACCCACGGCGTCTGCGAAATGTGCCGCCCCGCGGTGCTCCGTCCTCCCTAACGAACCGGCCCAGAGCCGTGCCGTGCCTTGGATGTTCCGTACCCCCACTGTACCGCACCTGGACGTTCCCCCATAGCCTCCCGACTAAGACACTCTAGACGTGCCATCCACCGGCCGAGCCCCCCAGTCGCTCCGGCCTCCCGGCCATACCGGCCAAGGTCGCACTACCCTCTTGCCAAATCGACCTCGGATGTGCCACCCCCGACCCCCGGGCTGAGCCCCCTCCCCTCCCCCCGTGGCCCTCCGAGCCAAACCATCCCCATGCCCCGGGCCGAGCCGCCCTCGCTGCGCCCTCCGGGTAGAGCCTCCCATGCGGTGTTCCCTTGGTCGAACCGCCCACGTTCCGACCCGCGACCAATCCGCACCATCGTGGATGGTTCGCTCCCTCATGGCTCTCTATGGACCCTCACAGCTTACTGGGCTAGGCAGGGCTGAACCCAACGTGTTGGACCGCCCAATGGGCCAGGTCTGTCCGATCGGGTCGGCCCGGACCCAGGCCCACTACGACCCATTTACTGTCCTTCAGCCATATAATTGGCACCAGTTGTCCGTTTGACGAACCGTCAGGGCAATGGAAGTCTTGGACTGTAATGGTCCCTTGGAGTATACCCCACTAGATTATGGGGTATATTTGATAAATGGTCAGGGTTGATCATGCATGAATCCAACCGAGTCCCCGGGACTAAAAGACTAATAACTCATAGACCGAGCATCCTTTTGACGCACCTTCTGTTGCGTTGAGACCCCAATGATATGGCATACCTTTAATATACTTCTTCGTGGAACTTTGTGACAGTTTGAGTATCGACCACAAGCTTGTGGAGAGGATCCTCCAAAAGAAGAGTGAGAAAAGTGTGGAGACCTAGTAGATGGTTGAGACATGGCGACTGCTCACTGTTTTGACTCAGAGGGGCTCTACTAGCCTAGTGGGGAGCACCATGGTGTCATAGAAGACCCACTGTGGGGAGCTCCTTGGTGCCACGGTAGACCCACAGGACCTGACAGGATAAGTACCTTAGTAAGATATGAGGGGGAGTGCGCTTGGGGACATGGTAGACCCATGGTGGGGATCGTGCTTGGTGATGCACCAGATCCATAGTACTCGACAGTAGGAGTACCTCAAAATTTCAAGGATAGTGGGAAGCATGCTTGGTGTCGAGGAAGGCCCACTATACTCGATATAGGAGGAGTTATTCAGCATCTGTGGTTTCGATAATGTGACATGGGATGTTACATGAAACTGCCCTTAGAATAAAATCTTGGCAGAGCTGAGTCAATTTTTCTATGTTTTCTTCATGATTGAGATGGACTACTTGATAACATTGGTATATGTATGCGAATATACCTATGTATGGTTATCTGTTGATATCTTTATTTTTTTTATCCTTGGTGTATTGTGTGAGAACTATAGGGTATTTTGGTCCCTACTGGGTATCGTTATACTCACCCCAACATGGGAAAAGTCCGCACATTGTTGTGTTGGATGCAGAGGATGGACAATGCTGACGGAGGTTGAGAGTACTAAGAGTGGACGGTACCCAGAGGTGGACCATACGACATGTCGGTACCTAGAGGAGTTGGATGGACATGTAGTTCTAAGGAGTCTATCTATACCTAACCTTTAGATAGGAACCCCGAAGGACGATCCAATAGATGTATTCCCTTATCTTTCAGTAGTATTATTTCATTGATGTACTTGTACTTTTAAGTTGGTCTTGTATTCTGGCCCATTTTAGTTGCACCACTCTTTTGTTATACAGTTTACATGGTGTTTTGTCCAGTTTGTGTTCTTGCTTTTGTGTTTGTTGCAGGTTATAAAGGCAATTCTTTCCCCGTTTTATAGAATTAAACCTTTGGTGCTAGTCACCAGCACCTGGCCGATGGAAGGTGGGTTTGTGGTAGTCATGTCACGGTCCCCGGGGGACAAGTCATGATAGATTGAGATGTATACTTATTTTGTAGGACTGCTATATTTTTGGACTACTATTAATAAGGTATTACACATATCTCATCTTAATAAATATCATCTCATTCAATCTCATGTCTTGAATTTTTAGGATATTTCTATTGTATTGAAGTTCTTAGTTTTTGATGAAACTATTTAAATATATGATTTTATGGAGAATAACTTCTTTGTAATTTTATTTCTATTAGATTGAATTTTATGTAAATATAGAAAAATTTCTTATGAGATATGGGAGTTGAGGTAATTGATATGAGTGAAATGGCCTCATCGCTTTTTGGGTAAAACAATAACAAAAAGGCTTTATGGGGAAATAATGTGATATGGTGTGGATAATATTTATATCTACACATTGATTTCAGGTAGAAATATCCATATATTTTAATCATCTCATGATGTGATCATTTATTGGTTTTTTAAAGGTGTTTTTTATTGTGTTTTTAGATTTATCTTGGCCTGTGAACCATTGGTTCATGTTTAGTGAAAACCAAAAATGTATTCATATGAAACTATGGATCTCAGTTTGGGGTCATAATGGAGGGAACACAATTTTTTAATGGTTATATAAAACCATAAAACCTTCTCCCCAAAAGGAAAAACATGTGGAAATTTATTTTTTCATGAATGGAGCATTGTTTTTCAAAACATTATCTCCTCTGGTATCCTAGAATGGAAATATAATTGGTGTGTGGTTTTCCAAATACTACTTCTAACTCATAATACATAAATTAATTAACCTGAATTTTATTTTTAGTACCCAACATATATTATTCCACCTTTTTATTCTAATGAATTAATATTATAGATATTTTTAATACTTTTTGATGTTTTAATGATTTCATACCATTAGATGAATGAATCAATTATAATAAAGGGTGATTGATTTTTAAATTTAAAGGGGTTTTCTATTCTTCAACATTCATCAACATCATTCTTGGAATCTCATTTTTCATCTTGCGTGAAATAATAGATTACAGGAGTTTTAACTATATCTATGATTTTTAAGTTATACTTATGATCCAATTAGATTGTTCATTAAAAGTAGTGGAATTCGTTGGATTCAGGTTGATCATTGTGTGAATATTTTAGTTATTTGTGGTAAGAGATATCTTTATCTATATTATTAATTTACTATGTCTATTATTTAAAAATAAATGTGATGTTATATTATTCAGGGTTTATGGAATTATCATTTTTCTAAATCACTTCTCTCCGTTGTTGTGATTATTACATATAATTGGTGGAGTAAAAAATAATTTTAGGTGGGTTGATTCATCTAGTATATTTTTATTATCAACTAACCATGTTTTTTTAATTTTTTAATTGGATTTCTAAACTATTAATTGTTTTATTCTTGATTTACTGAATTTAATATATGGTGGGTTTTGTTATAAATTTTTTTTCTCCTTCTTGTATAATAAAAATGTTTATATAAAACAAATATTGTGTTATTTAATAAAATTATATTTCAAAGAATAGTTTTTGTGTGAAAGGGTAATTTGGTTAGATTGTTGAAATCTGAAAAACCCTTTGAAAATAATAATGAATTGTTTAGAATAAGGGATAGTAGAGTGCCTAGTTGGGAGGGGCTTCAGGGAGAGAAATTTTTCACATGATTTTTATTGGGTTAATGCTTTAGGGTGTTCCTATTATCCACAGGTTATCATGTCATGGATATGTATACATGATAACATGGGGGAGGTTCACAAATTAGGTTATTATTTTTCTTCTCATGCTACCATACTAGGGACTGTATTTTTTAAAAAATCTCTATGATTGATCACATGGGGTGAAGATCCTATGTATTATGATCCTATATTATAATAGTGATACTTATATAGTGCTTTAAATTAATGTGGAATTATGATTAATTCATTGAATTCAATAAAAGAATTACATTATGGTCCAAATAAAAACTATTTTTATGATAATATATGTAAACATTTGAAAAGTGAAATTTTATATGTTTTGTGATCGATATTTGAAATTTTTATACGATTAATTTTCTTCTTTTAAAATCTGAATATTTACACCAATTAAAAATTATTTCATATAAAATAAGTAGTAGATTGAACTTGTATGATTATACTCGCACCATATGTGCATGAGTACCTTTTGTGTGATTTAAGAAAAGGAAAACATTTCCCTATGAGGTTGTAGGTATTTGAGTTAGATGGGTCAGGAATATAAGATAAGATATAGTAGGATGTTTCCTATTTGAAACAAGGAGTTAATTGTCATTATCATTTTTTACTTGGGTTAATCCTGGACAATGTATTAGTTAATAGTTTTTTATTCCTGCTAAATTTTTTTTTCCACTGGTTGACTCTGTTTTGGAATATGTATCCATTATTATCATATATTTCATTCTAGTTGTTGTATATGGTTTGAAAAATTTGTTCCCTAGGTTATCCTTGTTTCCAGGGTTCTAATCACATTCCTGTGGGGATCATTAATTCCCTTTATGACTCATTGTTGATGTATATAAAATCCAGATAGATGGGTCACATGTGTTTTTTCATGACACATAATAAAAAAATATATTTTTTACAATTTAAAATTTTATTCTCATTGTCTCATCAATAAATTATCAAATTATTCAATGACTTTTAATCCATATCACAAATTATATTAAAATAAACTATATATATAATATATTTTTATTATATATTGTAATACCTATGAATATTAATAGTTATCCCTCAATAAATATTAAATTAAACAAGAATCATATTTGGTGTCTTAACTTTCAACTCTTTTATGAATTTATTAATAGTGATTCAGTGTTCTCTATAAACAAGCATGATATAATGGTGTACATAAATCCAGAATCAAATAATTAACTCACTAAATTATATTTTCTGATTAATTCACCTACTATCACACAATTTGGGTTATTCAAATTTTGATATAGTGATCTTATATTCCTGAATTATCCCCTTTGGCCCAATCTAAGGTATGTTCCCTTGAATTTTGTGTTAATAGTTTTGATAAATCCCCATATCCATATAATTAATTTATTATGTATGAAGAAATACTACAATGAATTTACTTTCATGATATTGATGTACATTCTATCCACTCATGGAAAAATCTCCAAATCCATATATGAAATTATCCAGGTGTCTCTTTCCATATTTATTATATTTGAGAAACACCACTCCTTAATTCTTCTCCATTGAAATAATTTTATCCCAATGGTGATCAACATACATCATCTTCTCAATATTCAATTTAATGAATAATTTTTTGATAATAAATTAGTTTTATATATGGAATATTATACAATGTAATGATGTCAATCCCAAAAATTAAGATCTTATTCAAAAAAATAAACATTATAATTTTTGTCTTTGAAACTGATAAATGTGTCCTAATTTTTTCCATCTAAATCATAAAAATATATATATATAAGATCATATACATACAAAAGGAAATTTTTTGGTTACTGGTTTTAGATAATTAGTATAAAATATTTCATAATAAATAATCATGAATTTAAGAGAGTAATTTTACATATATACCTAACTTTTCATTTTCCATATTAAGTATCCAATATTTCCAAAAAAAAATTAAGGGATTAATTTTAACATAATAATATTGATTAAGCATAACATAAATAAATAATTCGATCAAAAATAACAAAAAATGGCATAAATAGTTAAAAATTTAATGAATTATTAAAATCAATAATAATGATTCATGTGATGTTAATCTTGATTAATGTAATCATTAAAAACATACAGAAAAAATAAGTAAAAACTTGTTGGTATTTTGTAACATTATCTTTATTTAACCCTTAAAAATTGGAATAACTATATGGTAGACATAAAATATTATTAAACAATTAATTTTTGTTTTCTTTTAGAATAACCATTATATAAGCTATATTGGGGTCACCCATTTCCATAAAAATAACCAACGACCATAACATTAATTACATACATAGATCATACACCGGATCATAAAACTCATAGAAATATCCATTATTCCATTCATTGCATGATTATACAATAGAAAATAATTGTATTCCATGTTAATATCGGTAAAAAAATCAAGAATATATCTTGAAAAAAGTGGATACTATCACTAAAAATACCCCTATTGGTGTATCTGTGACATCAAAGGTTGTTAGCCCTGATGAATGGAAGTACCATTAAAATATAAAAAACCATGAAAAGAATATAAATTTTTTTACTTTGAAAATAAATTTTAAACACTAAAATTAAATTAAATAATTTGACTATACTTTTCTCCTTTTTTTGAAACATATATTTGATATTACAAATAATAGAATGGTCTTCAAGGCTAGAAAATTTATTCCTCTTTCCAATGTTAAAAATAAAAATTATTTTCATAAATTTGGCATAGGGAGTTAAAAGTAACCCATTTCCAAAATAATTAAATAATTCCTTTTAAAACATTTAAAAAGAATCTAAAATATCATGTAAAATAACATTTGGAAATTATTTATGTTTGGAAAAGAACATAATAATTTTTTTTAGAAATCATAGATTTGGAAGAGAAATATTCGTAATATAAGATAAGATACAAGATCGATATCATGTACTATAAAATATCTTGATGTTTCTTCAACAAATAATGGTAAATATAGAAATTAAACATGTTTAATACTTCACTAAATTGATTATAATAAAATATATTATTTTCAAAAAAATAAATTCATATGATTTCCTTCTATGTATCATTTATCATTAAAAATACTGAAATGAAAATATATTGTAACATAAAGCCATTCCCACTTTGGTAAATCTTCAATCATAATACCCTTGGAAGAATAAGATCAAATGAAATATTAATTATCATGAAAATAATAACACTCATGATATATTATGTAAAATATGAATTATATTGACCTAAAAAAATAGTATATGTTCATATCATAAATTTTTGTTCCAAGGGAAGAGAATTTGAGATGAATAACCCTGAAAGTGATCATATCTTTGAGTTATGAGTTAATCAACGGAGATATTTTCTATAATAAATATAAGTCCATATAATAAAATTATGAATGTATAATTAATCATAAAAAATTTACTTCACATATAATCTGGAAAAAAAAATAATAAATAATGAAGTTATATAACCTAATGAAAGAAAATAAATTTGATAAAATTATTACTACATGGAAACACCCATACAAATACCCTTGGATTGATTAATTTGAATTAGAACATGAAATACCATTAATTTTGAAATAGTCATTATATATAATCTAATTTTTATGTATATTAACCAAAAAAATTAAACAAGTATAATAAAATTAAAATATTCCACAACGAATGATAATTGATATAGAATGCCTTACCTTGAGTATTGAATTTTTAGGCAGATCATTTAACTCTTGAATAATAAGATTATATAAATTATTTACATGTTAAACAACCTATTAAACAATTATTAATTTTTCATTAATATTTTTGTTTCATTTAATTTTATTTAATATTAAATTGGATAAACAATTAAGTCTACATCTGGTATTTTGAGTACATTTAGTTAATAATATTAAAATATCATTAGGTTGTTGATGGTGGTTCAAAAAAAATTATTCCACCACAAAATGAGTAAAAATTATTAAATAATTATCATTTTTATAAATAAAATATATATTTAATATCAATCATGAATTATGGTTATGAAAAATGAGCTACATTACAATTATAGAGACGACATGCTATATGTACCCATGTGTAACATTTCAAATTTTTAATTATTATTAAGGTTAGAAGGTAAGTATTATTTAATCTATTTATCATATTCCTTAAACGTGAAATACAATTTTATTTATTTAAATACACATATATATATTCCATGTAATGTGGTGATGAAAAAGAATCATATCTCTTTGTCAAGGTGGTAGTCCACACGTACACACAAATGACATAACTATATTTTAGTGAATGAAAAGGTATGAAAGTAAATTATAGATTATATTTTAATAATTATAAATATATAATGAATATAATAAATATACTAATAATTAGTCATTTTATATTGTTTTGATTGGTTGTTATGAAAATTAATTACAGTTATCAATGAGGTGGTATTCCACTGACTACACGGACGATGAATTGCATTCCCATTTGATGAAGGATGTAGATCGATGTAGGATATGAAATTCAAGTTGTAGAATATATGTATATGGGATACATAGATGTTATTGTTTCATCATATTTAAGGATGAATTTATGGAGTTGTATAATGAATTAAAACCAAAAAGGATAGGTTAAGAATGGTATATCTTCTTTGATCAAACACTTAAGAATGACACCAAAATCTTTCTTATGTTATCTTTATAATAAAATGTTATCTAGGATGTGAATATGGATATAAAGAATGTATTTGTATTTGTATTTTTTAATCCAAATTTTTATTTATGTTTGATTAAAGGAGAAGAATAAGATCCATTTTATAAGACATGGGATGTCACTCTTTGAATTTAATAAAATATTAAATTAATATAAATTAATTTGGATCCCCAAATGGATATTAATTGATAAAATTTGAATATAAGAAGATTATTTTTCGAAATTATCTCACACAATAACATTAGAAATACTTTGTATCATATTTTTATATTGATATTTTTTAACACTATGATAATGAATTTTGACAAATATGATGATTTTGATGTTTTTTACACTTAAAAAATTAGTTAAATTATAATAAAAGGAAGAATTGAAAATAAATGGGACATAGATGATATCATAGACTATATACCATTAACATGGATGAGTTTAATTTTTGAATAATTTTAAATTATTTAATAAAATATTATTTATTATAAAATAAAAATAATGGATATTTTCGAACTATTCATTTATTTTAACTTTTAGGAAAAAATATTTATTCCAAATAGAATTAAACCAAAATAATATATTTAATAATTTTAATATGAAAATATCATAGGAAAAAAGGACTCATATAAAATCTTTTTTATTTTTTTTCTAAATTTATTAATTAATTTAATTATTACAGGAAAAAATAGTCTGTTAGATGGTCAGAAGTATTTATGGAAATTTTTTTCAGTAAAAATAAAAAAAATTTGCATAATAAAAAAATAGTTTTTTAAATTAATATTTACAATATAATACACCTTATGTTTATCTATATGTAATAATGTAATGTTAATAAGATAAAAAGACTGTTTTTTTATGTTTCTTTATATAAAATAATCTTAAGGGTCTAAATCATTTCGTTATTGTAAAAAGATGTATATATGAATTTTGTATTTTTATGGATGAGATATATTTATCCAATAAAATTATTTAATGTTTTGGAGTCATTTTTTAGTCATTATTGGTTTATTTGTTATCATAATTACCCAATTTAACCTTTACAATGGATACAATTACAGAAAAAACTAATTATAATATTCAAAAATTAATCATTACTAGTTATATAAATTGTACCAAATAATTCACAATATTAAATAAATTTTTAATATTCAATTCCAATAATGTGTAGAAGTTACTTTTAATATAAATTTATAAACCACTAGAAAATCCCATTTTTAAAAAAAATTATGAAGCCTAAAGATATACATATAAAAAAATTTATAATGATGATTGAAATAAATTTAATTATATTATAAATAATTTTGTAATAATAATGTTAATTTAAGATCAAATTTAATGTATAATTTTTATTTGTAATGAATAGAAACTAAATTTTTTAAAACTTTTGGTATTTTCACTTTTTTTTTAAAATAAACATTCAAAAATAATAATAAAACATCACCTAAAAATAATTTAGATTTTCTTATTTCATGAAATGTTATCAATTTTATAAGATAAATTTATAAAGTAAGAAGAAATTGATGGAAATTATGTTATCTAAAAATCCAATAAAAAACTTTTTTTGATGACAATATGTTTCTCAAGAAAATAAATTATTTAATAATAATTGAATTATTATTTAAAATGGAATGCTAAATAATTTTTTTAGTAGGAATATTATAAGTATTTTATTATTTAGTTATTCAAATTCATACCCTTCAATTTAATAGCTAGGCTATAATGGTCATATTTATGTAATAATATTTCAGGGGTCATTTACACTTAGTGTTACTTATATTGTGCGATAATGATCATAGATTTTCTTCTAAAATATTTTAATACTACATTAAATAATCTTATTTGATGAAAATTTATGAGATACTAATGTCTATATAAGGGTCCACATTATACAATAAATGAAGAAATAAATCAAGTTCTTGGTCTATGTACATTGTCTATAGTATGTCTAACAAACCACATAGACTTATCCTCACATTAATAAACATTTTCATGTTCATTATATCTGTGGTTGATCAATTATCTCTCCATTTGAACACCTTCCTCACAATGGAATCAATTTTTTTAGAATATATCATTAAAATATCTCCATTCAAGGTGATCCCTTTTAGTTTCTTCTTTAGTGTTCTGAATTATCAACAAACATTGATCTACATCTCCTTTCAGTGGAAATACTTGTAGGAAAACAATTTCCCTTTCAGTACATCACAAAAATAGAAATATTCTTTACTATAGAATAATCCATTTCTCACACACCAACAGATTATTAGTTCAATTTAATGGTTTATGATGTTGAAACATTAAGTATTCCAATATATTTTATCCATGTTGGGGATTTGTAGGTTACTTTATGTGGGTGAGATTATTTTTAATAAACTGGGTTAACTTATCTATTATTCATCTGACCTGATGAGCTCGAATTCCATTCTCATTGTATTACTTAAGAGTAAAAAACCAACATTGAAAGTGGTTGTTTATATGATTCCCATTCCTTCTATTATGCTCTATTATATGACATATGAAAACACATAATAGGTACATGATATTTAATTATAAAATAAATTTACTATTAGGTTTTCTATGAAAAAGTTCATAAAATTCTAATGGTTTTCTATAATAATGGGGATGTCTGACTTGGATCCAATAAATTTATCACCAATATTTTTTAATTAAATTTCTTTGATAACAATTATAAAATCCTAGGGTCACAAAACCCAAAGATGATAGTAATATTAAATTATTTTTATATAATACAAAATTTACTAAATAAAGAAACAACATAATAGTAAAGGAAGACTATTTATACGTATTTTTTACATTACACTCAAGAACAGAAATAAAAATTTAATAAATCCATGAGACAACTATTATATTTTCTAGGATCCCCTTGAAAATTATACAAAGTTCACTTTCTGGATTCCCAGGGAAATGGAAAACAAGTGAAGGAAAAATCAATTGTATGATATAGTGTATAATGTATTATGTCATAAAATAAACATGATATAAATAGTATGGAAAATATAGTCCGATAAGAACAATGATATAATGAAATGAAATTGGGGGAGTACTATATAGATGATGTTAAAAAACATGGATAATAATTATTGATCTATTATTTATGGAATGAATAATATCATAAAAATTAACTAAAATATCAATTCATTTTTCTATAAAATCAATCATAAACGGGTATGGTATATACCAATACAATAGATATTTGTCTCGTTTGATCTATGATGCATTTGTGGGCTATCTATATTGGGACTCACCCATCACTAATAATGTCTAATACATTCATTATATGAGTTTACATGGAATTTGTTAACATTATATAATTAAATTTTTATATAATCATGGAAAATAGAACAGTGTCTATGAGGTATTCTCTATTTTATATGAAATACCCTTTTTAGAGATATAAAGTTAACGTGGAGGGTATGGTACATTAAAAGTACACTGATATCCACATATAAAAGAAATTTTTTGTTGTTTTCAGAAGTATGAGTCCAAAAAATGGTATTGAAATCCCTTATTATGGTTAATAATGATTTTTTGAATTATCCAGATAATATTTAATTATAATTCCTTTACATGTTTACAATATTAGGCCCACTCAATATTAAATGAGTGAAGATTTATTTGATACTAAAATATTTATTTTAAAGTGATAAACAATAACTCATTATATACCAAATCTACATTAACATTTCAATATCCAAATAGTTATGTCATTTACAAGAAAACCAAAAACACATTACAATCCAAAAAATAATATTATTTTGCATTTTGAATGCTTAGGTAACATCTCAATTAAAATACATTGAATGATAAAATATAAAATAGAATATTAAATTACATGAATAATAAGGGAATCATAATATAAATTATCAGAGGGGTGTTAATTACATAACATAATATAAAACATGGTGTATTACATAATCATGCCATATGGAATTGAAATTTGAGATGAAGAATCCTTACCTTATTCCCACAAAGAAGAATAATTTCAAAGATCATATATAAAAAATAACTATCATAATATACTATATAAAATACCTAATAAAAACAATATATTTTCAAATTTATTTATATTTAATATATATATATACATTAGATAATTATTAGTTTTTTTCCATATATATTATGAGTAACCATGATAATTTGAACTAATTTTCATATAGTGCTCTTTTAATCATTATTTAAATAAACATTATAATTATTGGATCATAAAATGAAATTTAATTTATTCTCAACAACTATTTATAATTTCATAGAATAATTATATGGGAGTTATGGTTATGGTCCTTAACAATTCAACTGACGATGAGAATGTTCCCATGATTTTTAACAAATAGAAATTTGTATCTTAACTAATGAGTTTAATATTAATGTTACAATTTTAGTACTAAAATAAAATCATTAGTTACATATTTAAAAAAGATATTAATATAAATTAAATTTCCATAGTCATCCATGACATATATTTGTAGCATTTCTCATATATGTGATTTACATGACCAATATTAGAAAATATATCAATTAATTGATGATTATGAAGTCATTAATATTAATGTAATTATCCTATAAGTCTAATGAACATTTATAGTGTTATTAGTTCATTAAATAATCACATAAATGAATTATTGGAATGAGAAAATCTATAACATTATATTACACAATATTAAGAACCCATTTTTTCCTTTAGAATGCTCTTTAGGATTGAATAATATACCATAGATGTTTATTGAAAGTATTTTTCATAGATGATGTATCCTTAATTTTCCATGTAATTATTTTTAATATATATAGTAGTAGTTTTGATGTTAGGAACTAATATAATGTGAGATTATGATACTTGGTGAGCACAAAATTGAAATTTAAAAAAAATAAATATATTTCTATAACATGTGAATAGTTTTCCTATTAAATAAGAACAAATCATTAAGGTATTAATGGATAAAAAATATGAGGCCACTGTTGAGTTCATAATTTGGGTTTTATCATTGGTGAAATATATCGTTTTTTAGTGTTAGGAGTTAGTCAAAAAATTGTGCGGGGGCTAAAAATAAATATATAAATTATTTTATTTATATTATTTCATTGATGTAGTGACCTAAAATATTCTACTATAAATACCATATTATGGGTGAGCCTATGGTTTGGTCACATAACAATAAATACATAGAGAGGGTCTTTTGGAGAGCTTTTTCTGAAATACCGTAGATCAAAGTGACAGATTAATATATTACAAATCTACTACAACAATGGAGTTTGTGGATCTCACCAACGATGTTAATTATGAACCATTCATCCTAAGTGATCGATCGATACATTAGGGTGGATGTTTAATTTATGAGACTTTGTCCTATTTATTTATACCATTTGAAATTTTGATAAATTCTACAAACACTAATTGATTAACGCTTGGAATATTGATTTTATTTAAATTTAATTTATTTGTCTTTTATTAATTAATAATCGTAGTTTATATATTCCTTGATAATAGAACAATTAAGAAATGAAAAATGTACAAGTAACATTCTTAAAGTTTATGGTTTCTATTTTTCTCCTATATTATTTCACACATTCATCACAAGAAAATCCTTTATCTTGTTGTTTGATGAAAAAAGTGTAATTTATGGCTTTGTGACCATTATATACCATAATGGATCAATAGGATTGTTGTGGTTCCTAATAGAGGTAATTATTGAGGTTTATTATGGGGGATTGTAAGAGGAGGATCAGATAGTACCAACATTCATCGTTCACCCCTATTTGACATGTTGTGGTGATGTGGTACGGTGACAGAACCACTCAAGGTGGAATTAAATGAGAAAATTGAATATTTGTTTCTGATTAGTGTAATTTTTAGGATAATGTTACCTAATATATATGTTTCAATGACAAAATATAAGTGGTGGAAGTATATTAGGATGACATGTGAAGGAACAATGGGTTCGAGAAAATTATGGTGTACATGGTTTGTAATTCTATGATACATGCCTTGTGGGACCTCCTATTGTGAACTAGGGTTTTTCTGGAAGATATAAAGATTACAAGTTGTATACTCTCTAAAATAAAACTTGTGATTCATGAATGGAAGCTTAGTGTGTATCTTATAGGATATAGTAGTATGAACACGACCAGACACATGGGTATGGGTTGAGTACATGGATTGGGCCTAGTACTCAGATATTTCTATGTATATGGAATGTACATAGTAAATTGGCATAGATAAATGTTAATGAAAATGTATATAGGTACATGTGTATGGAGTTGGGATGTTCTGGTATTATATGTACATGTCATGTACCAAAATTACATGTCATGTACTTCTTCAAATATTAATTTTAGACATAGTCCCACACATTGTTGACTCGTTTACATAAGGGTGTGTTCTATTGAGCCATACTGCTAAGGGTATAGTATGAAATTATATCCTAATAATTGTTTTTTGATCCCCCTAGATTTTTTTTGATATATTTGTATGAATCCCCACCAAAGTAGGCATAATGTGGAATACACTATAATCATTTTACCAAGATGGGGTTCTTGAAATTTATGTGACTAAATGTACATGGTAGTTGATCCCATACTTTGTGGGATAATCTTGATTGGTTTATTAGAATAACCAATGTCCCCAAGTGTGATCCTATTCCATGTATGAATCCATCTATACATTCAGTGTATAAATACTTATGGTGAGACATGATGAGAAATATATATCATATGGAAACAATTAGTTATATCAGACATGTAGAGTGTGTTCTCCCGGGCGAGTGTGGAGACAGAATCTCATGTCAAATTTTGGGATGGAAATGTTGTTGGGACTTTAATTTGAGACTTATTATATACCATGAGTATATATTTATTCTTTATTATATATACCATAAAATTATTCACATATCTTTTGATGAGGATACAACAGTTGATACTTTATGCTTACTGTTTTTGTGGTGTCTTAACAGGTATTGATATACTCATCCATGCATGGTATCTTCACAAATTTGTCATGTGTTATGAAAAAGATCATTCATTTAGTGAGATTATCATTTTACTTGGAGAATAATAGGCATTCATTGGTCTAGCTAGACTGTTGTTCATTCTAGAAGTCACATATGATGGTAGTTCACTCAAATTTGTTAGATGGACATCCTTATAGTTTTTTATCCGATAATATATGGACCATTATGCTTTCATGTATTATTCATCATACTATTATTATCAGATTTATATGTAGCCATGAATTTTATAAAACATTTATTGTATATTTCAGCATTTCATGGGTTTGTAGATGTGTGTGTGTTCATACATTTACCTTAGGTAAATGACTCCAACGGCAGTGTTATTTCTACTCAGTGATTATCACAATCCCCTTGCCAATAGGAATTGAGATTAGGGTAGTCACACTCAACATATATCTTGAATGAAATTCCTTTGTGGTTTAGGTCACAATAGAGCATTATTAGAGGGGTTTCCCCTTATACTAATGACTTTTAGTGTTTTTTATAACTATGATATTGTTTTGGGTGTAGTGGAAATATAATTATGTGTTTCGTGTTCATATTTCGTGATAGAGATTCCAATGTTCATATGGTGACAAACGGAGCCATACATCATGGCACTTCCTTTATAATGTTGAAATTGGTTCATGATGACTTTGGTTGTATGGAAAAAAATTGTATTTGTATCATATAGGAATAACTTTTATTCTATATCCATTATGATTCATATCCCCATATGTACGCTTTGATTACAATACATACTATCTATTTCAGAATTCATTCATAATTATTTCCATTTAGGATTCATCAGTAAGATCAAAAATATAATGACTGAGTCCTTTCATACATGGATATTTCAAAATGCTTATGAATATTTCATCCATTACATAAACACACACCAAAATAATATATTAATTTAGAGACATTTAAAATTTTTACACATAATTAACTGGTATAAAATACATCGATGTATATTCCTAAATATTTATTTATAATAGAACCCAATTATATATATAATTCACCATACCTTTATTCATATTAAAGGTAAAATAAAAGTAATAATGGGTGAGCTCAGATTATTAGTAAGGGTAGAAAATGCAGATACATAAACATAAAAAAATGATAGAGTATGATAAAATAAAAATAAAAATTAATGATAATAGATAACATATTAGAGATCATCTACATGATACATAGAATATATATTGATGGTTAATAATAAATTAACTATTCGGGTTTAAAAATCATAAACCATAAAACCATAGCAATGAAATAATACATGGTATTGTAGAATACACATACGTATTTGAAATGATTTCTATTTAAGTCATGGATCATGTAGAAGGCTATCTTAGGTGAATGAGATCACATAAAAACTATAATAGTATTCATGGTTCACTCTCAATAACATATTAGTAGTCACAGTTCACTTCCAATACCATCATTCTAGTCATGGTTATCTCTCAAGACTATATTAGTAGTAATGGTTCCCTACCAAGACCGAATTAGTAGAAATGTCCATTAGAGGACCATGCCCACTCCCCATTTCATCCATCTCTATATCATGAGGAATAAATCATTTACCAATGAATTATAGGGAGAAAAATATAATACCCAACAAAAAAAAATAAAATCATACATACATGTGATAGATGAAAATAAAACATTCCTCTCCTTAGAAAGAAATAAATGAAATAATTTCATAAAAATTACATAATAGAATATCTCATTTAAATGTAATATAATTAAAAAATATTACACCATCAAAACATAAACCACTAAGATAAGGAATATGAATTCTATACTTGTATCAAATCCCTGATAGAGCTTGAGTAATACCAATTCATGTCATCCTAGATAGAAAAATAATAGTGAATGATCTTTTTAAAAAACATTTGTTGAGGAAAATTTCCATATAACATTGATATAATATATTGAAAATATAAAAGATTTGGAAAAACATTTACATTCAATATAACAGTTAAAACATATAATGGGATATTTTAGAACTATTTTAATCTTCTTTGAAATATTTTTTCTTGAAAATTACTAAAATATCATTTGTTAAAACATATTTAAAAATAGATGTTTTTTAATAAAATAAATTTCTTAATGAAGAGAAAATAATGTCACATAAAACATATAATATTATGAAAATAGGTAGATTTGTGATTAAACAAGTAAAATTACATCATACCTGACTTGTAAAAAATGTAGTTTCATAACATAATATGTGTCTGAATGAAGGAAAATTTATACAAAATTACATTAACATTTTGGTATATTTTGAACAATAAACCACCTGAAATAGAGACAATAAATTGCTTATGTAAATAACCATAAATTTATGGATAATTACCATATTATTCATTAAAATTTAAATAAATAAACATCATAATAAAAATCTGTTATGAATATAGAATATATCTCAATGTAATGGATGTCAAATGATAAATCCATATTCCATAAGTACTGAATTAATTCACACATTTTAACATCTCATATATAATAAATACTACATTAGGACATTATATTAAACATTTATTAACAAATCCATTGTAAAGTTATTATGTTGTTATTCATACATGTTTTGAATTGTTATTCATGGTCCTCTTATATTGATCATGATATAATCATTTCATGAATAGTAACCTTGATAAAAATATAATATATATATATATATTCATTATGTAAGTAGTTATGGTGATTCATAATATATAGAGGTATGAATAAATACTGAGTTCATGGTGACGGTAGGCCATACGTATGCATAAATGCTGTTATCATTGTCTTATCTTATTAATGAAATAAAATTATGTGATATATTATCATTATAAAAACATTTTCATGTATTATATATCAAATAATTTTAATAAAACAATCATTAACACATCCCATGTTATGAGTGAATGAATGACATCACTTTACAAGATAGTAGTCCTCTATACACATGAACGACGTAATCATATTTAAAAAAAATGAAAATCATAATGGTATAAGTTTTATAACAAGTAAAGAATCCAAATAAAATCATAGAAATAATAGAAATAATATATTGACTATAAATACAACATCATTCTTATACATTAATGGGGGTAATGGAAGAACAAATGACATTTTTTTGTGAGGTGGTTGTATATCGGGATTGTGTATCCCATTTGATGAACCTATGTGAATTATTAGGTCAGTTACATAACATAAAAACATATAATTATATTTGCAATACTCAGTTTTTTATCAACCATGAGAAATAACAATAAATGAATTTTTTAAGGGAAAAATAAAATAAGGATCGTTGATGAATGTTACCTCTTCTTCTGATATTTAAATTTGGTTTCCACCAAAAGACTTCTTTTGATGGATTTATAACCAAAGGGAAGTTTATAAGATAAAGGGAGGGATTTTGGGGGGATATTTGAATATATTTTCTCTAAATAAAATTATATTTTATGTTTGAAATAATTGAATAAGATGTTCTCTTTTATAAGAGAGGAACTTACTTTTCGAATTTCTCAAAAGATTAATCTATATTTAGTTCATTGTAACTCAAAATCGTGATAAATATACATTTAAATTTATATATGATATCCTAAGTATTTAATATGATCAATAAATATATTTTAGATATTTAATTTATTTAAAACTTTATCAATTTGATTAACCCTTAGTTAACCCATTTTAATTAAAACTATGGTAACAACATTTTAAATATTAAAATGATTTAGCTATTACATATATTGTTTAAATTGGACCATAAATGGAAAATTATTGATATTCTTGTACATATCACAAACCACTTTTCCTTATTTAATATTTTTATTACATATAAATAATTTAATTATATATTAATTTCTTAAAATATCATTAGTGTCATTTTGAAAGTATTCATTTTTTCACATTTAGAAAATAAATAACCAAAGATGAATTTTACCCAAATAATTTTATAACTCCCTTAATATTTCATATGAAGCTATAATATTTCTGTGTAACCTTAATTAATTCATAGTATATTTCTTTTATCATTTCTAATATCATCTATTTGATTTTTTGTTCGTTGATTAATTACTACATCATTACCGTGTAATTATTTATGATAAGTATTTATTCAATTAAAAATAAAAAAAATCATTGATAAAGATATATTTTTTATATTTATAATTACTATTTATATTGAGAAATATCCCATTTATAAACCTATATTAAAGGTATTACTATATTAAAAAACAAGAGTATAACAATTATGATTTTTCATCAAATAAATTTTTTTAAAAGTTGTAATATAATCCAAATTGCCATAATTGGTAAATTAACTAATAAAATAATAAAACTGTATAAAAAATACTAATCCAATAAAATTTGGACATGTTTTAGGGTCAATTTCTAATATTTAAACTATTATTTTGAACTTAATTGCTTGATTTAGCCTTAACCATTGGGAAAAAATTAATAAGTTTAATATTCTTATTTTACATTAATAAATTGTATATATTTACTAAAATTTTACCTTATGAATCAATGTATTCAATAAAATTTCTAAATATACAATACTGATAAGTGTAAAATTAATTAAAAATGTATCATGTAGACATGGAAATAAAGCGTGTTTTTAAAGTGAAAAAGTTCAAATTTTTCAGTAATTATGTAAATCTTGATTCAATATAATAATTATTCCAATGACCTAAATTTGAATAAAAAATTATATTTTTACAATTTTTTTCATAAATATAATTTTAAAAATAAATTCATATTATAAATTACTTACAAGAAAAGTCCATTTTAAATAAAATTTCAGAATTTTCATTAATCATTAAAATATTAATTTCTTCAAAATGAAACCCAAAAATTGACTCTAAGATAATTTCTAAATTTCAAATCCAAAAAAGAACATATTTTTTTAAATTAATATTTTTAAAATTATATGAATTTATATTTAAAAAAATTCTCCCATTAAAATGATATAAAAGTTCTTTCTATACAAATACAATTTTTAAGCTCAAAAAATGGATTTGTTCTTATTTCATTCCAATAAAACATAATTGATATATTTCAAAACATTTTATTGAATATATGACATATAAATTTAGTTAATATAATTAAAAAAAATTATTAATTTAATTTATTATGATGAGATGACATTATAGGAATAAAAATAGTTCTTCATAAACACACATCCTTTATTTTCAATTTCTTTTTTTCTTCATTTATAAATAATTTCCCACAAAATAATTAATTTTATAAATTTATATAAACTATATTTTCATTGATCATGTAATCCTATTCATTCGCACATATCTAAGGGCTAGGTGATAACTATCATAACTAATAGTATATTTCTTTTGGTAAAACTCTGTCTTGTATGTAATATAAGCCCTCAAATGAACTAATTGTAGTGTGTTACATAAGGTAAACATAGTATTATGATTTCCAATCCAAAAAATTTGTTTCATTTTTGGAAATATTTGGTATAAATAAATCATTACTTGATTTTGTGTTCAATTCTTTCAATGAAATAATTTTATTTTATTTGGAATAAATCATAAACACTCACTGTGTTTCATTCTATCACCATTAAAATGAATTTCTCCGAAAAAATTAATTAGGATAATACATAAAAATATGATACCTTTTACTCATCATATCCTTAGGTTCCCACAAAATATATTTAAAATTTTAGATATTCCCAAAAACCATAACTAGGTTAGTGGTCTTGTTTTGTAGAACATTATCTCCATGATCTAGTATTTAAACAATTTCTCTTCAAAATAATTATCATGATCCTTTCATATGAAAAATAATTTTAGTACATGTGAAGTATCAGGTATGTGAATCCTCTGAAGTGACACATAGAACAAATTCATATCTTGATAGATATTTCATGTAATAACTAATCGATAAGATACTATTCTGATTTGATCATGAATTTTAAAAAGTAAATCACATCCTTGAAATTAAAAATTTTACTTCAAAAATAAAAAGTAGATGTTTGAAAATTTATTTCTATTAATGACACATAACTAAACTTAATACTAAAATTTCCTTTGAAAATGAAACTTTGGAATAGTAATGTTTACCCAACGTATCCCATATACAGGTTTCAACATAGGTGAAAATTATTCGAAAGTGAAAACATGGACAAAAGAGAAAAATAAATATAATGTTCTGATGGAGAGTGATATAAGACATTGTAATTTTAAATTTAACCATTTCTAAATGATAATTTTTTGATGACCTAAGGTACTATTTAATTAATCAAAAATGAAGGTACTAGGATAATATTTGTTTTCAATATAATTTTCAAAAAGATGATGAATTTTCACAAGAAGATATACTTACATTATTTAATTCCAGTATTTAATATCAATCTCATACTGCTGTTATTCCATGTTCTTTCTCTTGTTTCCATATTTTTCCAAGAAATGAGCTTAAAGTTGTAATATGTAACATCTTGACCCAGGTTCCACACAACGGTTCACCAATCCAGTTCTCATAGTGACATCAAGCATGCCTCCGTGTACACTAGAGGAAGCCAACAAGCAGTGAGGATCTAATATCAATCATGGGCAGACTATACCCTATTTATCAAAGTAGCACAATAATGGAAATAAATAAAGATAACCATATGATAAAACCATAACCAAATCAACCCAGTTCCACATGATGAAAAAAATAAAATAGAATATCCTAAAAAACATAGTATATTTAATGACAAATAAATTTAAAGTTTCAATATGAGAACCCCAAAATAAATAATGATATTGGAAACTAGCTGTTATTTCCAAAAACATGTCTATTTCCTTCATCCACTCTCAATGCCGACTCTTTCATATAATGAATGGATCTTTACCTTATCATATCCTGCAACCATGAAATTTATTCGGGTTCCAATCAAGCATCACGAGTAAGGTTCTAGTACAACTCAGTAGTCCACAACCAAATGTTTCTAAAACAGTATCATGTTCAAAATGTTTATGCAGTTGTATAAATAATAAATAAACCTAATAATGTGAATAGTTTACAATTATTAAAATAGTCTTTATTTAACCACATAACCCTCAGGTTTCCCGAGGACACCTAAACCAACCAATATCTTACTCATCCTCTGATAGAGTCTAAACCATATCACAAATTCAATTAAAAAATCATTATAAAAAATGATTTTTCTTATCACTACCATTTCAATACATAATATGGCTAATTGGATACATAGACCAATTCCTATGTCATTGTATTTGAACTTTGTGTCTAGAACCCCATTTTCATTTTGAGCATCGATCCGTAACCTAAATCTCATGGGTATTTAGAGCATCCATCCATATCCTATAAAAATATGCAGATGCATGAATTTGAAGAAAAGAAACACCGGCTAGGACCCCTATGGGTATTTGAAGCAGCATTCCATATCCCACTCCCCATTTCATAATCAAAAACATATAATACATAATTAAAGTTTAATCAACACTAACCATTATATCTCACTTCTTCAATAAATAAATTTATTAATTAATTCAAAAATTAATTATCCAATCTCAATCAAATTAATAATCCCAACAATTCTCAATAATTAATTATACAATTAATTAACCAAATTCAAAAATCTCAATAAAATAATAATTAATTACTCTAATAAATTACAAAATTTTAATATTTCGTTAATTATTTCAAAAATAAACTAACTAAATTAGTTCTAAAATATCAAATTCCAATTAATTAATAGTAAAATCAATTAATAAAATCAATTTCACTATCTCAACATCTACTTAATTAATTCTAAAATTAATTTTCGATATCAATTTCACAATCTCAATATATCATTAATTAATTCAAAAATTAATTAATGAAATTTCACAATCCCTTAAATAATTAATTATCCATATTTATTAATTCAATAAAATAAATTAAATTGATAAAAATTGTATTGAAATTATAAAAGTACGTACACATAATTAAAATTATGATTTTGGTATTTGAATAATAGACCACTTACCTCAATTCATTAACAAATTCTCAAAAATGGAAATCCGTAATTTATAATAAATTGTTCAATCTCACGATGAAGAACATGATCTAGTAAAAAAACCTAGATCCATGATAAAACAAATAAGGATATATAAAACTAGATCTATATCATAATCCCATAGTGGATAAACATACATCATTTATTTAGGAAGACGAGTTGGGGGACACATAGAGATATATCAAAATGGAAAAAAACACATACCCAGGGAGGTGAATATCTTTAATATACCATTTCATGCACTATTGAAATAGTTTAGGATCTATAGAACAACAGTTGTGAACCTCCAAAAATTAGCAAAATAGGGTAGGGATGAATGATGGTTGATTTTGGGTTAATACATGTAGGGTTAGGTCATCAAAGATTAATTTTCAGGTTAATTTAAAACATTTGGATGGTTTCCTATGAAAGGGAACTCATTTTTCCAATTTATATGCCTTAACTATGCATCTATTCTGGAGAGTGTCCATTGTTAATCCCAATAGGGTGAAAATTTTGAAGAATCATGCACTGAAAAAGTGAATCCCCTATATTTGGGATTGCACAGTTTTTTGGGTTGGGTGTATGGTTTGGGAAAACTCAGTGCCCATTGTGCATAACATCGCCTCCATCCAAATGTCTGCAATTTCAATGAAAAAATCTCTAAGCTAACACCCAAAGAAAAAGTAATAAAAATAGGTAAATAATGTACCTGAAAACAATATGAAGACATCATTAGAAAAGGATGAGATATTACAATCTCCCCACTTTATAAAATCATTTCCATTAGATTTTCTGCTAATCATATCTTCAATTTGATGTCTAAAATATTAGGCCACGAAGCATGACTATCCCCTTTTCTCTCCCATGTTTCTTCCATCACAAGCCCATGTCACTACAATATATGAATTATTGGCATGGACTTTCCCTAAAACACATTATCACTACAATCCAACACACGTATCAGATTCACTTTAAAGGATGCATCTTTATCAAGCTATGTATTATACATATTGACTTCATGAGTACTATCAGGGTGATAATTTTGATGTTGTCATGCCTGGATAATGTCATGAATAATACTATATCATTGTGGATGATCCAATCAGTAAACCACCAGAATGATTCTCTCCTCAACCTCAAACAGTCCAACAAACCAGGGTTACATCATTCCCATTAGTTTTATCTTATGGTGAACCAATATGGTAGACACCTGAATGAATTATTTATTTCCCTCCATAATCTATATGGTTCGGCGATATCTATCATCATATGAATGGTATCTACTATAAGGGATAGACATATGTTTCTAAATTAGTTGAACCTACTCTAACATCTCTTGTAAGTGACCTTCTTCCAACAGCTCTGACTCACCATCCTCCATCAGGCATAGAGGTGATCTGTGTTGCCAACCATAAAGTGTCTAATATGGTTCCATATATATAGTTTTTTACAATCATTGTTATAGGAGAACTCCACCAAAAATAGTTTCTTTTTTATAGACACACCAAAGACTAAGACACATTCTTAGATCATATCCTCAATAACTTTCATCATACGCTCGGACTACACTACATTCTATGGGTGGAAAACCATAATAAAAAAAATCAGGTGTACCAAACATCTACATTAAGACCATCCAGAAGCCTAGAGTAAAACATGAGTTGTGGTATAAATAAATACTCTCTATCATATCATACATATGGAAGACCTCTCAAACATATAATTATTTCAACTACTCCACAGATAAAGTGTCTTGTATATGTAAGAAATGCAATAGTTTTTCCATTCATTCCACTACCACCCAAATAGAATTTGTCTTCTGAGGAATTATAAAGAGTCCCACCATAATTTCTAGGGTAGCATAATGAGTCTTCCATTTCAGAATTGCTAATGGATTTTAGCAAACCACATCATCTTTTATTCTCAGCCTTCACCTAATAGAATGTGTTGCATCGTTTTGCAGACACTACAATCTCCTTTTTCTTCCTAACAACCAAAAATACTGATGTGCATAATGGTACATTTTCTTCACATCTAGATGCACCACCAACTTTGAGGAATGAAATTCATGTATCATCTCCTCCCACATAATCGTTGGCACAACAACCCAAGTCCCCACACAAATGATTGTGTCCTAAAATGTTATCATGTTTTAAGGTGTCTCCACACCTTCAAGGAATTCCCATAAGGAAAAAAATTCTTGATTCGCATAATGGAAATCCCTATTACATTTAAAGAGTGAATACTCTACTGAAAATTATATGAGAGTCACACGATCATAACCATCCTGGTCCACACCATGAATCTATTCCAGTAAATCAATCATCATCACTCATCACCAGGTTCATGAACATCATGATTTAGAGTTTTCTTATATATGGTGTTAGCCACACTATTTCATTTCTTGAGCCTATATATAACCTGAAAATAATATGATTTTATTGAATCAACCCACATACAAAACCATAGATTCATATCCCATTTCAAAAATAAATACATCAAGCTATTGTGATCTTTATACATAGTAAACTTTTTGACCATTAGAGAATGTTGGAAACACTTCTAATCAGAATCCAATGCAACTAATTTTAGGTCTTATCTTGTTTAGTTTCATTCATTTGGCCTCAAATTCAGAGACCCATATTCCAAAACCCAATCTACTGAATACAAAATTTCTCTAAGACTAATCTCAAATGCTTAAATAAAATATACACCTCACCTATCTTATGTAGGATCATGGTCAGTGCCAATGGAATGCACATAATCAAATATTGGCGAGAAATCGCACATGCTCAACACTATTCATACATAACCCCATTATTTGTCAAGGACAAAAATTATTATACCCATAGGTAACATTCTTGGATGAATATTCGATAATATCTTGTCGTACCCAGAAATTTGTTGATATCAAAGGCATTCATGGGGTATTACTAAGAAACCACTTACTTTACTTTTTTGGGTCCACTGACTCACCTTCATGTGATATGATGAGACACAAAATGTGTACACAATCAATCTACAATTGAAACATGGATATCTAGGCATATATCCACTAATATCTCAGTTTACTCACGATGGTGTTATGATGTTGGAAATGATCATCATGAGACTCGGTGTGCGCCCTGATACCATCAACCAACAACACCACAAAAAAACTAGGTATGGGTGGAAGATTTTTTTCATCAAGGAGATAAACATAGCATGGGAATTTTTTAACCCAAAGGGTATTAAGATGAAATCACATAGCCCATACCTGATTCTGAAGGCATTCCATCATATATCAGAAGGATGAAATCTCTAATGGTGATTCTATAATCACAACATGATATTTTTAGATTCATTCTCCCCACAAATTTTCAAGGATATAATCAATACATGGAAAAGGATATAATTTTTTCACTATCATCCAGTTTAACTTTAGTTAATCGACACACAAGTGTAGAGACCTACCAACCATTTGATAACAAAACTAGGCAACACTAAGGAGACGTAATTGGATGGGTAACCCCATAATCCCTCAACACTTATAGATGAAACATGATCTCTTTAACCCCCATTGGCTCCATTTTATATAGTGGAATAGAATGTATTTCATCACCCAACATAATCATAATTATAAATTCAACAACTCTCTCAGGTTGTCTCTATGAAAAATATGTAGAAAATATATCCACTATAGGTGGATATATATCTTATTTCATACCCAAGTCATCCAGCAATAGAACCGAATCCTACTAAATTATCTCCCACGGTTTTTCTTCAAATATTCATGCATAGCCCACTGTATATACTATTATACACAATGTATTTAGAGATCAACCTTATGTGATGTAAATATCACCCTCCTATCATAAAAATCAATGTTATATCGGTATTATAACACACAGTTGATACCCGTATTCATGTAAAAATATGACATGTTATTAATAAAGTTATCTAAAATGAAATGATACTCAAAATAATCAAGAGAGAACCCATTGAAAAAATATATGTCCTTCGATCATACTATTGATGGTGTATCTATTGTCAACAACCACCTCAAGAACTCCACCACTAGGCTCAAACCATTCAATAATTGTGCAGAAATAAAAGTAATGAGAGGAATTTTAGAGTCCCAAAACATTACATACATAGACAATACATTAATTTTTCGGAATAATTATTACATAACAAAAATTGATGCCCAAAGACCGTATTAGTATAGTGTCTTTCAAACCTCAGAACAAACTCTTCTAATCATGTGGAAAGATCATGAATATCTCCCATAAAGATATTCCCATTTTGTTTTAATTACAAATAACATTCTTTATATAATCTAGAAAATAAAACATAAAATGTGTGAGCTCAAATTCTCAGAAAGGGTAGACATGGTGAACATAAAACAACTCATAAACAGTTGATGTTAAAACATGAACAGAAAACATCAAAATCACAAGTAATGACATAAATCATGGTAGTACATAAGGAATAGATTATAAAGGAACATTAATCATGATAAAATAGCATGGGGATAAAACATGTAATTGTGGAAAACCCTTAATCACATGATATGATATCCATAGTATCAAAGTCATTGCTCCCAAGACCATCATAGTGGAAAAAGTCCATTATTGAACTGGGTTTACTTTCCATTCTAGCCCTATAATTATAAACTATATTTACTTTCCTTTCTAGCCATGTAAATACCATGAGATATAAATCTTTACCCAATGAATTTGAGGGAGATATATGTCCCACCCATCCCATAATGAAATCATTCTTTCGTGGGCCACAAAATAAACATAAATCATCCATCATAACTCAATAAAAAAAATCAGTTTCATATACATCAAATCATCATAACATAATCCATATAAAACAATAGATATAACTTCATCATTAAAAAAATAAAACCATTTAAATAATAGGGACATTATACATGAAACATATCCATATTAAATAATGTCATCATTTATGGAAAATAGTTTGGAAAAAACACATGAAATTAATAATTGAGGAAAATATCCTTTCTTATTCAAAATCATTTTCTTTTCTCAAAATATCATGAAATTTTAGAAGAAATGAATTTCATTGAAAATTGTCATTAAATTATTGTAGAGGAAGAATCATGGAAATAAGGTGCTATAAAACAATAAAAATTTAATCATACCGTATAAATTAAAAAAATGTTCTCCTCATACCTTTGCCGCAAATGTCAAAAAGTACCTCGTATGATAAACAAAAGAAAGATTTATTCCATAAAATGTTGTAAAAGTCAACAAAGGGGGAAACTGAAATTAAACAAACCAGGAAGAATAATCATCATTTTATGAAAACACATTTAGAAGACTTGGACACGGATGATAAATATAACCCCATTAAATACTTACGAATAAATAATCTCGAATAGAAACAATACTGGCAATGTGACCCCTTACCATAAGTATAATTTCATCATTATGTGTCTCGAAATCCAGAATAGTGGGGTTACAAATATTATAAACTTGTAATATAACCATAATAATATTTATGATATCATATATTATTCACTAATGACTTTATATTTCCCATTCATTTGTCAATTCAATGTTAATGCAGTGTTTTGGGTAAAATTGTTTCATTTATCATACGTGTTTTGACTTGTAATTTTTCATATGATTACATAGATCTTGATTAATGACTTCTAGAATGTAAAACATTATTTTAATACCACACATATTCAATATATAAATTTATATAATCGATCGATAAATGATTTGAAATACAATGTTCTTGGAGACAGTAGGTCGTACGTACGCATGAACGATGTTTCCGTTTACTTATTAAATTAAATATAGGTAAATGAAATATATATATTTTTATATACATAAATACAGTAGAATTATTATTTCATATATTTTAGGATTATTTATTATATATACTTTATAATTATTTTTTAATTATTAATCCAGGAGAATGAATATCATCTTGCCGTGGAGACGGTAAGTCGTACGTATGCACAACAGAAAATATCATTCCCATGATTGTGGAATTGTATTCAAGTGTATAGAGTATAATATTTGATAATAAATATCACATTAAAATAATTATACATAGTTATTTCATACTTTATTATACCCGACCAAGTAGGCTGGTGATGAAAAAAAAATTACACCACAACGTGGAGACAGTAGGTCGTACGTAAGCACACATGGTGATTTCATTTTACATAGGATCGATAAAATATGGAATATGGTTTTTTAATATTCATAAAAACATATAAGTATAAAATTGATAGTGGAATTATTACATAATAGTGAAACAACTCAAATAGAGGATGTAGAAAAAGATATATGTTTGAAAGAATCTGTAAAGGATATTACCTCTTCTTCGACATGCCTCTTCTAAACCTCCTCTTAGGGCATTATGGATGGTATTTGAAGATTTCCAGGACCTCTAGTTTGTCTATAGGAATGTTTTAAGAATAATGGTCAGTGTTTTGCCGAGATTGAAAGCTCAAAATGGTTTGAAGAGGAGAGGGAGGATGTGCCATTTTTATAAGAGGGGAGATGAGAACTTTAAGAAACTCTCAAAAATATTAATTTATAATAAAATAAAACCCCACATAAAAACCTCCAAAATGACTCAACATCAATGATTAAATTTTATATGGTGGTATTATCATCAAAAAAACATTTAGAAATGTTTGAAATTTATTTTAACCCTTATCATTTTGATTTATCCTTATTTAATATGTTTGATTTTATTTTAGGTAATAATATTCTAAATTTTAAATTGTTATTAATCCATAATTATGTGTTGTGAATTGTCCTTAATTAGATAAATTATGATATTTTAGACGATATAATTTTAAATTTGTAATTTTTTATTATTTATTTGATTTTTTAACAATTTAATAACATGTTATTTTTATAAAATACAAATAGTGCCAATTTTGACACTATTCAATTATTTGATTTTAAATAGTACTCGCACAAAATATATCTTCGGAACAAATTATTTAATAGATTACTAACATTTCATATTTATCTTTAAAATTCATGGAGAACAGAAAATAGATCGTATAATATTAATTTTCATATTTTTAAAAGAATTTATTTGATATTTTTCATAATGAAATAATTACTACAACATTTTTGTATAATTATTTATTATAATTATTTGTTGTGTAAAAATTAAAATATTAATAAGATTAAGATAAATATAATAGCTTACATAAGTAAACTTTTAGTCGAATTTTTCTTCTAAAAATTTAACTTTTAAAATGTTATCTTTATTAAATTATGAAGGTGACAACACTGACTTCATTTAAAATACAATAATTTAAATGTCATAATCTGTTTTATAAGGCTCCAAATAGTCCAGAAGTCATACCTTGGATGGTTATGGTTTATATATTCTCATAAAATAAGTTTTGTTCGGGTTTTTGGTCCTTTTTATAGGTGTTATTATTTTAATAAAAACTATATTATTGATTTTTCACTAAATAACTAATTTCTACATCATTAATGTATAATATATTAATGTAATTATATATTTCATAAAAATTAATAATAAATTACCATGATGAATAAAAACATTTTATCTTTAAAATGAGTATTTATAATCGAATTTATATTTCGTAGGACTTTATATTAAAATTAATTAAATTAAAAATGTTTGAGTGAGACATATTTCACATTCCGTTAAATGAAATAAATTTAAGGTCTTAATCTCATCCATGTGGGTTCCAATAGATTCCATTTTTACCCAAATAGGTTTCAATGATAAATATAATCAACCAATGATATCAATACAAGTGTTAGGGTAATTTTATAATTTTATTTGTACACTTAATTACCTGATTTACCATTATTTATGGTAAATAAAATTTACCGTAGTTACTATTCATAATGCCTCAAAATAAGAGTTATCTATTTAAAAAATATGAACCTCGTGATTCCAAATATGGAATCAATTTTTAATAATTCTAAACACATAATATTCAGTAATTAAATTAAAATTAATCATGTTGTCAAAAAACGGGTTTTATTTAAAACATTAAAATAGAGTGAAATCTTTTTTCCTATGAATTCAATGTAAATTTAATGGTAAAAAAATACATTATATTAAGTGGTAAAAATATATAAAATTTATCCTCTAAACCCATTAAATACTATAATTTAACCATATAAATTATCATGATGATGAAATTTGTTTTTAATTAAAATTTACCATATTTTAACTATTCATCAAAATTTGAAATTTAACAGAAAAATATAAAAAATTTATCCCTTGTAAATGTTTATATACTTATTGAAATTAATAGGTTAATTTTGACAAATTGAACTTAAAAAACGTGTAATATACTAGATTTAATGAGGTAATTCCATCAAAAGGCCGCAAAACTGTAATTTTTCAAAAGTACTTAATTTACCCGAGAATTTTATTTTATTCTCATACCATGTTTTAGAATATGTGAAAGATAAATTATAATGTTATAAAATTTAAAATTTGGTTAATACTATTCATAATGGCTAGTTTATAATGATATTATAACAATATATCGTTGTTTAGTGATTCTCGGTATTGCGTACAACACAGGCTATTGAGGATGGTCACTCTTACGTGCAACACAAGCAAAATATAGTGTTGCGTATACTATAAGCTAATTCTGTCTTGCGTATAGCACAAGATAATATTTGTGTATTTTACAACACAAGACACCAAAGAAATTAAAAATAATATTTCTTGTAAAATCTCGGTTGTTACATTCTACACCCCTTAAACGGAATTTCGCCCCAAAAATTCATCGGGTTATAAATTATTTACTACTTGAAAGTGTCATTCATAGAAACCCACATCATAAAAAATAATACTAAACCTTAATTTTAAAAAGGAATGTTAGAAACATAATTGTCACCCAATGTAACACAGCACTGGGTTTCCACAAAGGAGAATAGAGGTTAAAATATGGATCTTGAAGAGAAATCTAACCATTATGTTAAAATGAAGAATGGTAGAGAACATGGCTAAAAAAATCCAGCAATATAAAAGCCATAAATTTGTGTCGATCTAAGGTACCATCTGATTCATCAGATATGAGGGTACTGGGACAACATTTTTTGTTTTGAATATCATTTTCCAAAATTGGATTATTTTTGTTCCTATGGAGAAATACATACTTGTTTTTTTGTAATATCATCGTTGGTCATTCCATGAACAATTTCCACATCATCTCCTATTTAAAGAAATTATGTTGAATTTTTAATTCTTGGATTATTAGTAGATCTTGCGATAAAACGATAGGTCTTTCCATATGTCTCTATCACAAAAAAGTTTAGAACAAGTTATTAAATATATATAAGTCTATCTATGGTGAGGTTAATCATATAAAGATCCAAAAGTGTACTTATACTTCATCTAGCATATCGTTTAATAAAATTATACTAATTTCTACAAACATGGGACATCCTATAGGCTAGTGGTAGGCGATATAGGCTTGTCATACTTCGTTTGTGGGTTCGATTACCACAGCTTTGTCTGATGTGATGGGTTCTCACCCATCCTGTAAGTTGTCCTTTTTATAAAATTATACTATTATAACATTCCAAAAATAATATCAAAATGTTATAGCCTTAAACAATTCTATATGATGTCCAACATAATCTAATCCAATCTTTATGATTATCCAAAATACATCTGTCTAATCTCATAGTATTAAGTAAAATATTTCTTGGGAGGTCACCTACCAAGCATGTGAATACAATCATTTATCCCCCGTATATTATAATATATATCATGCTGGTCACATTCCAAACATTTGAATACCTTAATCATGTATTCTCTTGAAACATGAATTACAAGAGAACCTTAGTGAAAATATGAATACTGTAAAAAGTGAACTCTTTCCACATACCAAAATCTCAAGATTTCAATATACTCAATCCATTATATCACATTTTCCTTATATAAGTCATGAGCTCAATAATATTTTCAAACATATTATTTTCTCCTTATCCCTTTATTATACACATATCATGTGATTTAAAAAATATTTCAATCACTTTTCATTGTTACTGGTACTATACAGTTATTGGAAACCAATACATAGATATTCTAATATTCCATCATCCTATAAATGAGATTCCACATTACTATTTCAGAATCCGGTTACAAAAAAACTTAATCATTCAACCACTTCGTAGTCCTTTTAAACATCACCGATAGTGATAGTATTTGAATTCCCTCTATCCTTTTCCTTAAGAGGTTGTTGATGTCGATCATGATTATCCCTAGGATTAGGGCATTGGTTGGCATAATGACCCATTTCCTTGCACTTGTAGCATTGAAGTGCTGGTGGTGCATTCTTTGTATTATTTCCACTAGTCAAATCATTAACTACCTTTTCCCCATTACTTAGACACTCATCTTATAGATTACCATGTTTTCCACACTTAATAAATTTTCTAGTCTCTTTAATACAATATCTACTATTCTTCATTCCACACTTTGATCATAACAAAACATTCGTCTTCTTTTGACCATTGTTTTGAGATTTTTCCTTGAACTCCATATTTCATTTCATGTAAAAACCTTAATATGGATATGTAACTCCAACTTCTAGTTATACCTTGATAGCACTATGAAATATTTCTTTATAGCTACTCTAGTATCTTATAGATAATAACATTCAAGGACTTGGTTTTAAGCCACTAAAGAATCGATCAAATTAACATTCAGTTTGGATGATAAAGCCAGATGCATACCTTGCAAGCCTTGTAAAATTCACCTCGTATATACCAACAGATTCATCATCCTTTTTCATAAGCTCACCGAACTACTTTTCTATTATTGTTTGAAGAATACGAGGGATGTTCTTATTGAAAAACATGATCTTGAACTCGTCCCATTCCATGGATTGAATTTCATCTTGGGGATTTCTATTGTTAATTAGAGTCCATCACTGGTATGTGTTACCTTCTAAATGGTAAACAACCAAAATTAACTTTTCATGTTATGAACAACGAAGTATGAAAAATATCATCTCAATAGTACTGATCCAATGTTCAGATATATGTAGAATAGAAGACCCATTGAAATAAGGTGGACATTGCCTCATGAAAGATTCGATAGAATATTATTCCCTTCTCTTCTCATTTGGAAGTCAAGAATAATTCATATCTTATGTAAGAATAGAAAAATATTTTTCACTCCATCTCCCATAACATTGGTTTGTTCAGGAGGACTATCATTTCATTGTCCATTAAATTTATCAACAAGGTTCCTTCGGGTTCCAGACATTGTCTGAAACCCGAAAATAAGAGTATGAGAGGAAAAAATCATGCTAAGAAAAGAACATAATAAAGTTGGAGTACCTTCAATATCTAACATCATACGTTTAATTCTAGGATCGTTACCATAATTATAGGACTATAACCTATACTTATACTAAACATTATGGAAATTCGTATATATAACATAGAAATATCTCTAGGGATATGACTAATGTTTTCGCATCCTTGTTTCCAAAGGTTAACTAAATCTTCACTCGGATAACAACTACAGAGACCAGAATAATTATGTAAATAGACATTACAATACTTTTTTGGAATACATAATACATAAAAACAGACGCCCAAAGACTGTATTAGTTTATTGTCTTTGGAAACTCAAAACAAAATCTGCTAATCATGGTGAAAGATCTTCAATATCTCCCATAAGGATCTTCCCCTTTTGTTTTCTTACTTAAAATTGTTCTTTATATCCTGGGAAAAAGAAAACAAAAAAAGGGTGACATACAAAGTTCTATAAGGGTAATCATAGTGAACATAAAACAACCCATAAACATTTGAACTTAAAAACATGAATATTAAACATCGTAATCATGTGTAATGACATAAATTTGGGTAGTACATAAAGAATAGATCATAAAGGATCATTAATCATGATATAATAGCATAGCAAAAAAACATGTAATTGTGGAAAACCATTAAGCAGATGATATGATTTCCATAGTAGCCAATAAACTACTGCCAAGACCATCATTGTAGACAAAGTCCATTACTGAACCAGGATTACATGGAGTTCTATCTCTATAATACTGAAGCCAATTTACTTTCTATTCTATCCATTTCTATCACAAGAGATATAAATCATTACCCAATTCATTAGAGAGATATATTGGTCCCACCAATCTCATAATTAAATCATTCTTTTGTGTTCCACAAAATAAACATAAATCATTCATCATAACCCAATAAATAAAATGGGTTTCATATACATCATTCCATCATAACATAATCCTAATAAAACAATAGATATAATTTCCTCATAAACTATATAAAACCATGTAAATAATTGGGACATTATACATGAAACATATACATATTAAATAATGTCATCTTAGATGGTAAATAGTATTGATAAAACAATTGAAATGAAATCTTGATGAAAATATCATTTATTCTCCAAAATCATTTTCTCTTCTCAAAAATCTGTGCAATTTTAAAAAAATTTGGAGATAATCATGAAATCAAGTAGATGAATCTTCATGGAAATAAGAAGTTATGAAACTATAAAAACATGTTAATGCGATTTAATTTAAAAAATGTTATCCTTGTACTTTTGATGGAAAAGTCAAAAAGTACCTCTTATGCTAAACAAAAGAATGACTCCTTAAATACCATGTGTTAAAAGTAAAACAACGGTAAAAATAACATTAATCATACATGGAAGAATATTAAAAAAATTATGAAAATAGTTGTAGATGACATGGACATGGATTATATATATAACCCCTGTAAATACTTATGAATAATTAATCTCGGAGAGAAACGAGATTGGTAAAGTTAACCCTTACCATAGATCCAATTTCTTCAGTATGTGTCTAAAAATCATATATGGTTGGGTTAAAAATATTATAAAATTTTAACATAACCATAATAAAATTTATTATATCATATATGATTCACGAACAACTTTATATTTCCCATTCATTTGTCAATTCCATTTTAAAGCAGAGTTTTTGGTAAAATCTTTTCATTTATCGTAGATGTTTTGACTTGTAATTTTTCAAATTATTACATAGATCATGAATAATTACATCCATAATGTAAAACATGATTTATATATCACATATATTTAATATATAAATATATATAATCAATCAATAAATGGATTGAAATACACTGTTCATGGAGACGGTAGGTCATATGTATGCATGAATATTGTTTTTGGTTCCTTACTATATTAAATCGATGTAAATGACATATATATATATATATATTGATAAATATAGTAGATTTATTATGTGATATATTTGATGATTATTTATTATCTATACTTTATAATCATTTGTGAATGGTTAATTATAGAGAATGAATCTCAACATTTCGTGGAGATGTTAAGCCATATGTACGCAAGAACGAAAATATCATCACCATGATTGTGGAATTTTAATGAAGTGTATGGTGTATAATATTTCATAATAAATACCACTTAAAAATAATCATACATTTTTACTTCTTCCATTATTATACCCATCCAAGTATGTTGGTGATAAAAACAGATTACACCAAGGCGTGGAGACAGTAGGCCATATGTACACACGCGTAGTGATTTCATTTTTCATATGATGCATAGAATATGGAATATGTTTGTTTAATATTAATAATAACATAGAAGTATACAAGTTATTTTGGAGTTATTAATTAATAATGAAACAAATCATATAGAGTAAGTAGTAGAAGAAATAATTTAGAAAGAATCAATAATGGATATTACCTTTTTTCAACGTTCCTCATCTAAAACTTCCCTTAGGCCACTAAGAATGGTATTTAAAGAATTAAATGACATCTAATATGTATCTATAGTGGTTTATAAGAGGAATGGTCAAGGTTTGGGAGATATTGGCAGCTCAAAATGCTGTGAAGAAGAGAGGGAGGATGTGCTCTTTTATAAGAGAGGAGAGGGGCACTTTAAGAAACTCTCAAAAATAATATGTTAGCATAAAATGAAACACCACATAAAAACCTCCAAAATGAATAAAAATCACATATTAGATGAGATATGGTTAGAATATCAATAAACAATAAAATTTAGGCATGTTTGGTATTTATTTTAAAGCTTGTCATTTTGATTTGTCATTATTTAATCTATTTGACTTTATTTGTTGTAATAATATTCTAAATTTTAAATTGTAATAAATACGTAATTATGTGTTGTGAATTTTACATAATTAAATAAATTATGAAAATTTCCACCATATAGTTTTCAATTTGTAATTTTTAAATATTTATTTCATTTTTAATCAATTTAATAATTTTTTATTTTTATAAAATACCAATAGTGTCAGTTTTGACACTATTCAATTATATAAATTTAAATAAAATCCACATAGAAGATATGTTCGAAAAAAATATTTAATAGATTTCTAACATGTCATTTGTATCTATAAAACTCATGTAGCACATTAATTAATTCATATAAAAATTATTTTATTATTTTTAAACCATTTATTTGATATTTTCTGTAATAAAATAATTACTACAACATTTGTGTATAATTATTTATTGTATTTATTTGTTTTCAAACAATTATAAATAAAATAAAATTATTTTAATAAATCTAATATCTTTTATAAGAAAACATTTAGTGGAATTTATCTTCTAAAAAACCACCTTTTAAAATGTTATCTTTATTAAATTATGACGGTTACAACTTTGACATAATTTAAAATAAAATAATATATATGTCATATTCTATTTTATAAGGCTCCAAATGGTCTAAAGGTAGACCCTTGGATGCTTATAGTATTGATATAATTGACCAATATTGTTTTGTCCTGTTTTTGGTCCTTTTGATGGGTATTATTATTTAAATAAAAACTATATTATTGATTTTTCATTAAATAAATAACTTTGGAAACATTAATTTATATGCTATTAATGTAATTATATATTTCCTAAAATTAAAAATAAATTATGATGATGAAGAAAAAAAAATTTCTTTCCAATGAGTTTTTATAATTGCATTAATATTCTGTATAACATTATATTAAAAATAATTTAATTAATAATGTTTGAGTGAGAGATATTTCACATTCTAATAAATAAAATAAATTAAAGGTTTTAATCTCAACCATGTGGGTTCTAATAGATTCCATTTCGACCCAATTATGTTTTAGATAGAAATATAATGCACAAATTATATCAAAACATGTTTTAGTGTAATTTTATAATATTTTTGTTACCCTTAATTACCTGATTTACCCTAAATAGTGGTAAATAAAATTTGCTGTAGTTACTATTCATAATGCTTGAAAATAAGAGTTATCTATTTACACAATTTGAAACACCTAATTCCAAATATGTAATCGATTTATACAAATTCAAAACACCTAAGATGTATTAATTAATTTAATATTAATCTTGTTGTCGAAAAAATAGGTTTTTATTTAAAACATTGCAAAAGATTGAAATAGTTTTACCTGTAAATTCAATGTAAAATTAATGATAATGACATAAATTATATAAAATAGTAACAATATATTCTATTTATAATTTAAAATCATTCAATATTTTAATATTACAATATAAATTATCTTGATGATAAAAGTTGTTTTTAATTAAAATTTAGCGCATTTTTACTATTCCTCAAAATATGAAAGTTAACAGAAAAATATTAAAAAAATATCCCAAGTAAATTTTTATATCCTTACTTCAATGAATAAGTTTATTTTTTTAAATTGAACTTATAAACCTATAAAAATATATATTTAATGTGCGTGTGCCCTAGAAAGGTGGAAAAATTCATTTTTAAAAAAATAATTATTTTGCCCGAAAAATTTATTTTGTTCTCAAACCATGTTCTAGAATATGTGTAAGATGAATGATAAGGTTATAAAATTCCAAATGTGTTTATTACTATTCAAAACAGCTAGTTAAAAATAATATTATTATAATATATCATTGCTTTGTGAATGTTGGTAATGCATACAACACACGCTATTGAGGATGGTCTATCTTGCGTGCAACACAGTCCAAGAATAGTGTTGCGTATACTGCAAGATAATATGGTGTTGCATATAGAACAATCTAATCATGGTGTAGCATACAACACAAGACATCAATGAAATTAAATATTAATATTTCTCATAAAATCTCAGGGTGTTACATTCTTCCCCCCTTAAAATGATTTTCTCCCTCGAAATTCGTCGGGTTATAAATCGTTTACTACTTGAATGTTTCTCTCATAGAAACCCTCATCGTAAAAATAAATACTAAAACATAATTTCAAAAAGTAATGTTCGTAACATAACGGTCACCCAAAGTAACTGAGCATTGGGTTTCCATAGAGGAGAATATAGGTGAAAATATAGATATGGAAGAGAAATCTAACCATCATGTTCTGATGAAAAATGATAGAGAACATGGATATAAAAAATCCAACAATCACAAATCCATAAGTTTGTGATGATCTAGGGTACAATCTAATTCATAAAATATAAGGGTACTAGTAAAACATTTTTGGGTATCAAGATCATTTCCCTAAAGTTGATAAATGTTTTCATACAGAGAAATAATTACTTTATTTCAGTGTAATATCATCATTTGTCTTTCCATGAACAATTTCCACTTCATCGTTCATTTAATGAAATGATGTTCAATTTGTCATTCTTGATGTATTGGAAGATCATGCGATAGAATGATAGGTCATTCCATCTATCTTTATCACAAAAAATGATAGGAGAAGTGATTAAATATACATAAGTCCATCTATGGAGAGGTTAATCGTAAATGGTTCCAAAAATGGACTTATACATCATATATAATATAGTTTAATAAAATATAACTAATTTCTATAAATGAGGGACATTTTTTAGGCCAGTGGTAGGTGATAGAGGCCTATCACACTTCGATTGTGTGTTAGATTCCCATAGCTTTTTCTGAAACGACTGGTGGTTGCCCATCCTGAAGGTTATCCTTTTTTTAAAACTATACTATTATAAAATTATAAAAAATAATATCAAAAATATCTAGCTTTAAATAATATTATCTAATTTCCAACATAATCTATTCCAATAATTTGGATTTTCCAAAATTCATCTGTCCCATCTCATTGTATAAAGAAAACGATTACTAGAGAGGTCATCTACCGAGCATCTGAATAACATAATTTATCCCCCTGTATATTATAAGATATATCTTTTTGGTCACATTCCAAACATGTGAATACCATAATCATGTATTATCTTGAAACATGAATTACAAGAAAACCTTAGTGAAAACATTAATAATGTCAAATGTTAACAATTTCCACATACCAAAATCCAAAAATTTCTATATACTCAAACCATGATATCCCTTTGTCCTTATATCAGTCATGAGCTCATTAATACTTTCAATCATTTTATTTTCTCTTTATCCCTACATTATGAGCACATCATCTTCTTTCCAAAAATATTTCAATCACTTTTAATGGTTACCGATACAATAAAATTATTGAAAACCATCACATAGATATTTCAATATACTATGATACTATAACTAAGATTCTACAAGAATATTTTGGAATTCTGTTACATAAACACTTAATCATTCCTCCACTTTTTTTTCATATTCATCATTACCAATAGTGTTCACATGTGACTACCCTATATCATTTTCCTTAAGAGGTTGTTGATGGTGATCATAATTAACCCTTGGGCTAGGAAATTGGTTAGCATAAATCCCCATTTCCTTTCACTTGTATCATTGAAGTGGTTGTGGTGCGTTCTCTGTAGTCTTTTCTCTGTTCACACCAGTAGCTACCTTTTTCCCGTTACTTCTACACTCAGCTACTCGATGAACTTCTTTTCCACACATATAATATTTTCTATTCCCTTTAAGGCAATCTCCACTGTGCTCCTTTCCACACTTTGAGCATAATGAATCATTCGCCTTCTTTTCAGAATTGTTATGATATTTTTTCTTGAACTCCATCTTTCATTTCTTGTCAAAACCATGAGATGGATATGTCACACCAACATCCAGTTAATCCTTAATAGCACAATGCACAATTTCTCCATATCTACTGAATTGTCTTATAATTAATTCCATTCGAAGAGCTGGTTTTAAGCCACTGAATATTCAATCAACTTTACTTTTAGGTTGGATGATAAATATAGATGCATACCTTGCAAGAAATGTAAAATTATCTTCGTATATAACAACAGATTCATCATCCTTTGACATAATCTCAAGGAACTCCTTTTCTATATTTTATCGAAGAATACAAAGGAATTACTTATTGAAAAACAGGTTCTTAAACTATCCCCATTCCATGGATTTAATTTTATCTTGGGTCCTTGTATTCTTAATTAGAGTCTACCACTTGTCTGATTCATCTTCTAAAGGGTAGACAACCAAAATGAATTTTTCATGTTCTGAACAGCTATGTATGGAAAATATCTGTTTAATGGTACTGGTCTATTATTCTGCAATATGTGCACCAGAATACCCATTGAAAGAAGGTAGACATTGCCTCATGAAGGACTCAATAGAATATTGTTCTCTTCTATGCTCATTTAGATGTCTAGAATGATTCATAGCTTTTGTATGTGTAGAAATAATATTTTTCACTCTATATACTATAACATTGGTTTGTTTAGCAGGAAAATCATTGCATTGTCCATTAAATTGATCATCATGGTTCCATCGGGTTCCAGCCATTGTCTAAAACCCAAAAAAATAGTGTGAGATGCAAAAAATATACTAGGAAAACAACATAATAAAGGGGGAGTACCTTCAATATCTAACATCATAGTTTCAATTATATGATCATTATCATAATTATAAGACTATAAACTATACTTATACATAACCTTAGGGACATCCCTAGACATACATTAGATATATTTATAGGGATCTGACTAAAGTTTTCGCATCCTAGTTTCCAAAGTTTAACAAAATATTCGTTCAGATACCAACTGTAGAGACCCAAACATTTACATACATAAACATTACATTACATTTACAGAATAATTAATACATAAAAAATAAACTCCCAAAGACCTTATTATTTTATTTTCTTTGGAAACTCGAAACAAAATCTTCTAATATTGGTGAATGATCTTCAATATCTCCAATAAAGATCTTCCCGTTTTGTTTTCCTACATAAAACCTTTCATTATATCCTATAGAAAAGAAAACATAAAAAATGTGAGCTCAAATTCTCATTAAGGGTAAACATGGAAGACATAAAACAACCCATTATCCTTTGAATGTAAAAACATGAACATAAAATATCACAATCTTGAGTAATGGCCTAAATCTTGGTAGTAAATAAGGCATATTTTATAAAGGAACATTAATAATGATAAAATATCTTGGGAATAAAACACATAGTTATGTAAAACCATTAATAACCAGATATTATTTTCCTAGTAGACAAGACATTTCTTCCAACACCATCATAGTGGACAAAGTCCATTACTGAACTGGGTTTACTTGCTGTTATAGCCCTATAGTACTGAACCATATTTACTTCCTGTTCCAGCGTTGTCTATCTCATGAGATATAAATTTATACCCAATGCATTAGAGGTAGATATAGGTCCAACTCGTCTCATAATGAAACCATTCTTTCATATGACACAAAATAAACATAAATCATTTATCATAACCCAATGAATAAAAGGGGTCTCATATACATCATCCCATCATAACATAATCTAAATAAAACAATGGATATAATTTTATCAAAAAAATAAATAAAGTCGTGTAAATAATAGGGACATTTTACGTGAAATAGGTCCATATTAATTAATGTCATCTTAGATAGAAAATAGTTTTGATAAAACACTTGAAATGAATTCCTGAAAAAAAATATCATTTCTTCTTCAGAATCATTTTCTTTTCACAAAATTCCGTGAAATTTTAAAAGAAAATAATTTCATTGAAAATAATCAAGAAATAATGTATAGGAATTATCATGGAAATAAGGCTTTATGAAACTCTACAAATCCGTTCATGCCAAATAAGTTAAAAAAACTTTCTCCTCGTACTTTGTTTCGGAAAAGTCAAAAAGTACCTCGTATGGTAAAAAAAGAAATATTCCTTCCATACCATCTAGTAAAAGTAAAAAAATGGTAAAAGTGAATTTAAAAATACATGGAATAATACTAATCATTTTTTTAAAATTGTTTCAGAATACATGGACATGTATGATAAATATAAACCCCGTAAATACTTACGAATAAAAATCTCGGATAGAAATGAGATTGGAAAAGTTACCCCTTACCTTATGTCCAATTTCTTCCATACGTGTCTGAAACTCCTTTATAGTGGGGTTAAAATATATTATAATATTTTAACAATACCATAATTATTTTTATGAAATCATATATGATTTACTAATGACTTTATATTTCCCATTCATTTTTAAATTCCTTGTTAAAGCAGCGTTTTTGGAAAAATTGTTTAATTTATCATACGTGTTTTGATGTGTAATTTCTCATATGATTACATAGATCATGATTATTTACTTCCATAATTTAAAACATTATTTATATATCACATATATTCAATATATAAAAATATATAATCTGTCGATAAAATGATTGAAATACACCGTTCATGGAGACAGTAGGTCTTTCGTACGAATGAACGTTGTTTTGGATTCCTTATTAAATTAAATGGATGTAAATAATATATATATATATATATATTAGAATTATTATGTCATATATTTGACGATTATTTATTATATATTCTTTATAATAATTCATTAATGGTTAATCATTGATAATGAATCTCATCACGTCGTGGAGACTGTAAGCTGTATGTACGCACGGGCGACAATATCATTCCCATGATTGTGAAATTTTATTGAAGTGTATGGTGTATACTATTTCAGAATAAATATCACTTTAAAATTATCTTACATAGTTATTTTTTCCATCATTATACCCATCCAAGTAGGTTGGTGATGAAAAACAAATTACACCACGGCATCGAGACGGTAGGTCGTATGTACGAATGCGTAGTGATTTCATTTTTCATATGATGGATAGAAGATGTAATTTAGTTGTTTCGTATTCATAATAAAATATCCATATAAAAGTGATATTTTAGTTATTACATAATATTGAAACAACTCATATATAAGAAGTAGAAGAAGAAATAAGTTTGAACAAATCAGTAATGGATATTACCTCTTCTTCGACGTGCCTCTTCTAAACCTCTTTTTAAGCCACTAAGGATGGTATTATAAGAATTACATGACCTCTATTATGTCTTTGGGGAAGTTTATAAGAGTAATGGCCAGAGTTTGGTAAAGTTTTAAAGCTGAAAATCATGTGAAGAGGAGAGGGAGGAGGTTCACTTTTATTAGAGATGAGAAGGGCACATTAAGAAACTATTAAAAATATTAATTTATAATAAAATAAAACAACATATAAATACCATAAAAATGACTCAACATAGAATATTAGAAGATATAGGGTGGTAATCTCATCAACCAATAAAATTTATACATGTTTGGAATTTATTTTAAACCATATAATTTTGACTTATCCTTATTTAATCTATTAGATTTTATTTTTGGTAATAATATTTTAAATTTTAAATTGTTATAAATACTTAATTATGTATTGTGAACAATACATTATTAAATATATTATGACATTTTCAATCTTTAGTTTTTTAATTTTTAATTTTTAATTTTTGATTTTTATTGATTTTTAAACAATTTAATAATATGTTATTTTTATAAAATACCTATAGTGACAATTTTGAAACTATTAAATGATTTAAATTTAAATAAAATTTACACAGAAGATATGTTCGAACCAAAATATTTGTTTTATTACTAACATGTCACATTTCTCTATAAAATTCATGTATAAAATTTATGAGTTCATATAATAACTATTTTATTAATTTTAAAAACATTTATTTGATATTTTTCTTAATAAAATAATTACTACAACATTTTTTGTATAATTATTTATTATACTTATTTGATGCAGAAAAATTAAAAATAAAATACCATGATTAAAAAAAATTAATAGGTTTCATAATAACACTTTTATTCGAATTTATATTCTAATACAATCAACTTTAAATATGTAATCATTATTAAATTATGAAGGTGACAGCATTGACATCATTTAAAATAAAAGTATATAAATGTAATAATCTGTTTTATAAGGATCCATATGGTCCACATGTCGACCATTGTATGATTATGGTTGTGATATACTCGAAAAATAAGTTTTGGTCATGTTTTTTATTCTTTTATGGGTATTAGAATTTTAAGAAAAACTAGATTATTGATTTTTCACTAAATAAATAATGTTTGCATCATTAATGTATAATATATTATGGTAATTATATATTTCTCAACAATTAAAATTAAATTACCATGATGAATAAAAACATTTTAACCTTAAAATTAGAATTTCTAATCGAATTTTATATTCTGTATATTCTTATATTAAAAATATGTTATTTAATAATGTTTGCGTTAGACATATTTTACATTCCTTTAAATAAAATAAATTAATGGTCTTAATCCCATATAAGTGGGTTACAATAGATTAAATTTCGACCCAATTATGGTTTAGAGAGAAATATTATCAACAAATGAGATCAATACAAGTGTTAGTGTAATTTTATAATATTACTTATACCCCTAATTACATGATTTACATTTAACTGTGGTAAATAAAATCTACAGTAGTTATTATTCATAATGGCTAAAAATAGAAGTTATCATTTTAAATAATTTAAACCTCATGATTCCAAATATGAAATCCATTTTTACAAATTAAAATCACATAATATGCATTAATTAATATAAATTTAATCCCATTTTTGAAAAAAATGTGTTTTAATTTAAAACATTGCGAAAGATTTAAATTTTTTTACCTATGAAATCAATGTAAAATTAATTCTAATGAGATACATTATGTTAAATGGTAAAAATATATTCTATTCATAATTTAATGACATTAAATATTATAATTTAACTGTATAAATTATCTTGTCGATAAAAGATGTTTTTAATTAAAATATATCGTATTATTACTATTTATCAAAATATGAATATTAACAGGAAAATATAAAAAAATTATCCTAAGTAAATTTTTATATAATTATTGAAATGAATAAGTTTTTTCATCAAAATTAACTTATAAATGTGTCAAAACCTATAATTAATGTGGTTGTTCCATCAAAAGGTGGAAAAACTCCATTTTTTTGAAAAATACTTATTTACCCAAAAAATTTATTTTATTCTCATACCATGTTCTTGTATATGTGTAAGATTAATGATAATGTTATCAAATTAAAAATGTGTTTAATACTATTCATAATGGCTAGTTCATAATAATATTTTAACAATATATCATTGTTTAGTGAAATATGGTATTGTGTACAACACACGCTATTGAGGATGGTCGCTCTTACGAGCAACACAAGCCAAGAATAATGTGGCATATACTGCAAGCTATTATGGTGTTGTGTATAGAACAAGCTAATCATTGTGTAGTGTACTATAAAATACATCAAATAAATTAAAAATTTATATTTCTTAAAATATCTCAGGGTGTTACATTCTTCCCCCCTTAAAATGAATTTCACCTTTGAAATTCGTTGGGTTTTAAATAGTTTAATACTTGAAAGTTTCATTCATAGAAACCCACATCATACAAAGTAATACTAAAAATTAATTTTATAAAGAAATGTTAGAAACATAATGGTCACCTAAAGTAACTCATCAATAGTTTTCCATAGAGGATAACATAGGTGAAAATATGGATATGGAATAGAAATCTAACCATCATGTTCTGGTGAATAATGGAAGAGAACATGGCTATGAAAAATCCACCAATCACAAATCCATAAATTTTTGCTGATCTAAGGTACCATCAGATTCATCAGATGTAACATCCTAGGCAAATGAACAATATTATATTTTCATATTTATTATTACTTTTGTATTAAATATTAATTTTACATTAAAAAGCTTTCTATGTTTGATAGCGTACCTGACACGTAACAACGAGTTTCTTTGAAATCTTACGTTGCACACTAATAATATAATATTATTATTTAAAATTAAAGTTAAATACTCGCCTTTTTATTGTCCAGAATGAAAAAAACTAACTACAATATGATTATACATGTTTGTGAGATGTATTTACTTTTATCCAATAAATGTTAGAGGCTTAAAATGTGAATGCATCTAATTTTAAGCATAATTTACATTAAAGGTCAATTTAACAACTTTTAATGGGGAAAACTAATTAAATATAGTTTTTTTCACTTTAATATATTATATTTGTCCCAAAAAATCTTTCATTAGAATTCGGACTTCAATATTTACTTTGTGTAAATTGTTTGAATTTTTCTGATAAATTTCATTTTTTAATGAATAGTTAAAAATATTGTGTTATAATTCAAAACATCATTTTAATATAATTTATTTATATGGTAAGATTATATTCAAATTAGATTTAAAGTGTAATTAGAATATATTTTTACCATTTAATCCGATGTTGGTCATTGGAATTAATTTCACTTTGAAATTGGACAAAAACAAGTGCCAATCTTTTGTAATTATGGTTTCTTAAAAACATGCTATTTGTTTTAACAACGGGAATTCATTTTAAATTAATTAATGTAACCTCTATTTTTATAATTTGGTAAAAATATAAATCAATTTTGAATTCATAATATCAAATATAACTTAGGCTGATTTTTTTGTATTTTTTGAAAAACATCAATTTTTGATGAATAGTGAAACCACTTGGTAGTAGTTAAAAAATGACTTTTAAATTTAAATGACATTTCACCACTTCTGTGAATTGAATTTTGAAAATCCGACATACATGGTTATTATTATTATGTAAAATTTGTTTCAATAAGATGAAAATAATTTTTGGTGAATAGTAAATTTTGGTTTTTATTTACCGCGGATAAAGGTAAATAGGGTAATTCAAGGTAAAAAAATATTATAATAATTCAAAATTACCTTAACAATTTTAATAACCTTATTTAATGAGTAATGGACGACCATGGTCATCCTTGGGTCGATTTTGGGACCCCATGAAGCAACTTATAAATGATAATGACACTTTAGATAAATTAATAAAAAGTAAAGACAAAATGACAAAAACAAATACCTCTTAGTAAATTAATTTTTACATGGTGATATATAAGTTATCTTTTCTAATATAAATATTCATTGGAATCATAAAATTATTTCATACATCATGGTATTTTTTTATAATTTTTAGACATCTAATTAATTAAAGTATTTATGAAACTGTAATGATGATGTGTTTACCTCAATAATAAATCATTTAAATAAATAAGATTATAAATATTAAAATTACATAAAAAACCTGTCCAATTCTCATTTGCTGATTTCATTTCTAATATGAAACATTTTATCTTCTACTTTAATAATATTTAGACCTTTTGTAACCGAAAATAATTTTATAATAAAATAATATTTTCACACTTTCCTAAATAGCCCCTTATCTCCCTTATCAAGGGAGACCATTTCTAACCAATTCCTCACTCCTCGCAACCATTTTAGCTCATCCAAACTCTATCCAATTAAGCTCCCTATATCCCTATCCTACACCTATAAGTCTTTCCATAGGTAGAAGGCACTTCAATAATTCCTTTTGGTTTAAACCAAAGGAAGTTACCCAAATTAAAGGTAACAATTTCTCTTAACTTATTTTATTTTATTTTACTTATCTAATGCTTAAATATTTTTATTCCATTATTTTCTAAAAAAACAGTATCCCCAATAGACTTGTATGTTGTTATGAGAAGTATTTGGACTACACATACACACACCTCCATCTAATTGTTGAAGAACATACTGTTTCTATGGATGGAAAACTAACGCCTCAAGAAATGATGATTGTTTAATTATCTCCTACCGCCTATCATGGTGGCCATTATAATGAAACTGTATTTATATATTTTATGTTTTATGTTTATATTTTCATTATGCTTCTATATTTTCCTTTTATTTCATACCATTATTGTTTCCATTATGGGTAAACAGGATAATTTCATTTGAGAAAGTGTGGACTACCGCCTCCTCAAAGTGATATGACTCATTAATGTCGTATGTGGGATGTATAAAAGATAGAGTTAATGATATTATTTATGATATTATACTGGAATTATAATATACTTATGTATAATTATTTTTTAATTCCTTTAAAGTATAAAATAGAAATTAAAGTTGTGTTCATGAGTACGTATAGCTTACCGTCTCCATGAACGGTGCATTTCATTTCTTATCTCCAAAATTTTACGAACTGTTATAAATAAATATATATATATGGATATATATTATGTATATAATATATAAATATTGAATATAATTCTGTATTTAATGGACTATTGACCACATAGACAACTTGTAAATATAAGGTGTTCATTTTTAACTCAAGTACCGTATATCGACAAAACGAACATTATTATCTTAAATGATTACATAATGTTTATAACATCATAATAAGTTACATAAATATAATAATAAACTTGAAAAGGGTTCATCAGAAAGTAGAAATTAACATTAATTTATTATTCAGAATATTATAGAATGAACGGGTCATGTCAGACATGAAGTAAGGGACTTCGTCTCAATCTCCTTTCATTGAGGCATATTTTATTTTAATACACGAATTTATTTTGTACGCTGTATAAACACCCTTGTATTTTCAAAGGGAATATTATTATATTAAGGGTTTTACTAAATGAAATAAAGGAATGTTTCCTTTAACGTAAGCAGTGACAACAACCCTTTCACTGCCGCGAGTATTATTTTTTCTTTTCTTCCTTAACAAGTCGTAATGTTTATTTCAAGGAAAATAAATACTATATACTCTTTTATGTATTTTAATATTAAGAATGGCTTTGATAATGGATTATTTTTATGTCAGTTTATTTCAGTGATATTTTTTGATTGAAATGTGGAAATTTTTTCATTCCATTATATTTGTTTCATGTGTTAGGATTTTATAATTGAACTTGGACATTTGATAGGTGGTTACATGATAATACAAATGACGGGTGGTGTCGTGATAAACCAGGACATGCGGTTACGTTATAACATCCAATGCATTGGGTATTGAAGTTGGACATATGGAAATTCAATTTAGTGATATGTGTGGTAGTTGACAGTGTGGTTATTCTATTTAAGTATGTTTAAGTCCCAGGTTACCATTATATGTTATGTGTTCATTATATGTGATTTATGGTAATATTTTGGTTACAAATGGGTAAGTACTGATGTTTTATTTAGTGAAGAGTATTTACTACTTTAAAAAGTTGAAAATTATTATTTTTTATAATGTATTCATGGTATACTTGTTGTTTTGAAATACTAACAGTTTTCATTCTTTCTGTATCCTTTACTGAGCTTTTTATGCTAATCCCATGTTTTTGAAAGAATTTTCACAGGACATTATGTGGAATAATGTCATGGATGGGATCAATGAAAATTCATGCTCTCTTAAACATAGAACTATACATGACTCTTTTTTTCAAGAGTTCTTATTTTTTTTAAATGTAAACTGAGTAGAAGTGTCTACTTTGCAATTTTTTTTAAATGAAATGTAATAGTTATGGAAAAATTATCTAAAAATATAAACTTTAAAAGATCCTTAATTTTTATTATTCATATAATTCAATATTATATAATGTTTTAAGTCTGGTTCCTTATATCAGATATGAGGGTACTTGGAAAACAATTTTTGTTTTCAAGATCATTTCCCTAAATTTGACAATTTGTTTTATAAGGAGAAATACTTACTTGATTTTGGTATAATATAATCATTTGACATTCCATGAAAAACTTTTACATCATCTATTATTTTAATAAATTATGTTGAATTTTTCCATCATGACATATTAGTAGATCATGCAATAGAATTATATTTAATTCCATCTGTCTCTATCACTAAAAATATTAGAATAAGTGATTAAATATACATATGTACATCCATGGCGAGGATAATCGTATATGGTTCCAAAATGGACGTATACTTCATCTATCATATTGTTTTAAAAAATAAAACTAATTTCCATAAACGAGGTAATTCTTGTAGGCCAGTGGTAGGCGATAAATCCATATCACACTTTGGTTGTGGGTTCAATTCTAGCAGCTTTGTCCGACACGACGGGTTCTCACCCGTCCTGCAAGTTGTCCTTTTTCTAAAACAATACTATTACAACATTCTAAAAAATAATATCAAAAAGTTAAATCCATAAACAATACTATATACTGTCCAATGTAATCTATTACAATCTTTAGGCTTATCAAAAATCTTCTGTCGAATCTCATATTATAAAGAAAAAGATTACTAGAGAGTTCATCTACCAAGAATGCGAATACCATCATTTATCCCCCATATATTATAAGATATATCTTGTTGGAAACCGTAAAAACATGTTAATACCTTAATCATGTATTCTCTTGAAACATGAATTACCATATAACCTTAGTTTAAACATTAATACTGTCGAAAATTTAACACATTACACATAACAAAATCCCAAAATTTCAATAAACCCAAACCATGATATTACTTTCTCCTTATATCAGTCATGAGCTCATTAATACTTTCAAACATGTTATTTTCTCTTTATCCCTTAATTATGCACATATCATCTGCTTTCCAAAAATATTTCAATAAATTTTCATGGTTACCGGTACCATAAAATTATTGAAAACCAATACATAGATATTCTAATATTCCATGATAGTATAAATGAGATTCCACAACACTATTTTGGAATCCTGTTACATAAACACTTAATCACTCTACCACATTGTTGTCATATTCAACATCACCAATAGTGATCGCATGTGACTTCCCTCTATCCTATTCCTTAAGAGGTTTTTGATGTCTATTATCATTTTCCCTTGGATTGGGGAATTGGTGAGCATAATCACCTATTTCCTTGCACTTGTAGCTTCAAAGTGTTGTTGGTGCATTTTCTATATTATTTTCTCTATTCACATAATTAGATGCCTTTTTCCCATTACTGTGACCCTCAGTTGGTCGATGACCTTCTTTTCCCCACTTAAAACATTTTCTAGTCTCTTTAATATAATTTTTGTTTTTCCACACTTTGAGCCTAATGAAATATTCTTCTTCATTTCACCATTGTTTTTAGATTTTTCCTTGAACTCCATCTTTTGTTTCTTCCCAAAACCATGAGATGGATATGTAACACCAACTTCAAGTTCTACCTTTAAGCACAATGCACAATTTCTTCATAGATACTGAAGTATCTTATTGCTAATGATTTTAGAATACTTGGTTTTAAGCCACTGAATAATCGATCAACTTTACTTTCAGGTTGGATGATAAAACCAGATGTATACCTTTCAAGACATGTAAAATTCGCCTCATATATACCAATAGATTCATCATCCTTTTTCATAATCTCAAGGAACTCTATTTCCATCTTTGTTCAAAGAATACGATTGAATTACTTATTGAATAAACTGGTTCTTAAACTCATCCCATCAAATGGATTAAATTTCATCTTGGTTCCTTGTATTCATAATTAGAGTCAACCACTATTCTCCATTACCTTCTAGAAGGTAAGCAAAAAAAATAACTTTTTTATGTGCTGAATAACGATGTATGGAAAATATATTTTTAATGGTACTGATCCATTTTTTAGAAATAAGTGGATCAGAAGACCCATTGAAAGATGGTGGACAATGCCTCATAAAGGACTCAATAGAATATTGTTCCATATTCTACTCATTTGGATGTCCAGAATTATTCATAGCTTGTGTAAGTATAGCAATAATATTTTTCACTCCATCTCTCATAACATTGGTTTGTTTAGGATAAAAATAATTTAATTGTCCATTATATTGATCAATACGGTGCCTTCAAGTTCCAACCATCATCTAAAACCCCAAATAAACAGTGTGAGAGAGAAAAATTAGGATATGAAAACAACATAGCAAAGGGGTATTACATTCAATATCTAATATATTAGGATTAATTCTAAGATTGTTGCCGTAATTATAGGAGTATAACATATACTTTTACATAACCTTAGGGACATCCCTAGACATACCTTTGAAATAGCTCCAGGGATCTCACTAAAGTATTTGCATCCTTGTTTCCAAAGTTTAACTAAACCTTTGCTCTGATACCAACAGTTGAGACCCAAATCATAACGTACATAGAAATTACATTAATTTTTCCAAATAATTAATACATAACAAAAATAGATGCCCAAATACTATAATAGTTTAGTCTCTTTGAAAACATGGAACAAAATCTTCTAATCATGGTGAGAGATCGTCAATATCTCACATAAAGATCTTCCCATTTTTTTCATACCTAAAACCATTATTTATATCTTGGGGAAAAGAAAACATAAAAAGGGTGAGCTCAAATTATCAGTATGGGTAAATATGGAAAACAAAAAACAAGCCATAAACCTTTGAACGTAAAAACATGATCATAAAACATCAAAATTATGAGTAATGACATATATATTGGAAACACATAAGGAATAGATCAAAAAAGGACATTAATTATGATAAAATAGATTGGGAATGAAACATGTAATTGTGTAAAACAATTAATCACATGATATGATTTCCATAGTAGCCAAGGAATTGCTGCCAAGACCATCATAGTGGAAAAATTCCATTACTGAACCATGTTTACATGTCATTCTAACCTTGTAATACTGAACCAGATTTACATAGTAGCCAAGGTATTCCTCCCTGGGTTTCCATTTCATTAATGCACCATTTCTGGGCCTGTCATGTGTGTGACTCTCATGTATTTCATGCACAACCTTTTTGTGACCCTCTACAATGCTGCTTAGTAATTTCTTGGTCCCCCATGTGGTGTCCCTTTTTGTGGTGCACAAGATCATTCTATTCACCATAGGCACAATAATGGATTTTACATTTCAGTATAGTTTCACTAACATAGACTCCACAATCAACAACTCTATCACACTATTATCACCTAAAATTGTTGATACCTTCCCTTCCCAATAGGTTGAAAAGAATCACTTATTTATTCCCATGGTGTCTGGAGTGAGTCCCCCATGTCTGGGAAGGAAGAATTTATACTGCCAAGAACCCATGTCCTTAGCTCAAGATGATAAACTATGATCTATCCATGTGTGAAAACCCCATGATTTCATTGTTTATGAATGACATTGACTCACATCCCCTAAAAAAACATAAATAAGATGGTCATCATGATCTTATTACATACCATACCATAAAATCTTCGTCCCTCTCCCTTTTTAATTTTTCACAATGAGCACCACTAGCAGTCTCCCAGTAATCCCCAACACATTGTTTGTTAGGATTCCCAATGTATGGATGAAATTGAAAAAACTATTCCTTTTATAGAATGATATCCACATCATACATAACATCATCGACCATCATAAATATTCTACATGTCATCCTCACACCATCTATCGCTGACACATCATCCTTGATGTGACTATTTCATATTCCTCTCACTCTTGTATCCCACAATAATCATGAATCACATGGGTTAAGAGGTCAGAAGTAAATGTGAATCCGTTTCCCATCATAATTAGAATCCCTTCGTAGTAATCCCCATGTCCTTCACATCCAAACTATGTGTGTTTTGATCATGTTCTTCGGAACAAGGCATATAGGATTCCCTAAATATAATAAATCACATCCAATGGTAAACTCAAGTACTCCATCCCATTTATGTACCCTCAATAAGTGTATCCTTACCATTATGGTAGACATCCCCCGTATCCACCTCCATGGGGTGTCTTGATCCATCCTCCAACTCCCACGTCATCCATCATCCATCCTGATTTTACCTTGGGCCTCCATATCCCTGTAAAATCTTGACATCTGGCCACATGATTTATTTCATACTAAGACTCCCCTTTAGGTGTAACCCCCAATTACCCTCTTCAAAACCATTTATTTATTGACTTCCAAAATACTATGATATAGAAGAAGCCTACTTGATGTTCAATCCCACCACACATAATAATCCATCAACACCATCCATTCCATCTCAACCCTATATCCATATCCATCCAAATTTTTCCAAGCTTCCACATCACAATAAAATAATTCCCTTATTCTATTTATATATGTATTCCACATCAATATATTTGATACTCTATGTATCACCCATGAATATAACAATGCATATTTACCAAATCAACAATCATCCAAACAAGAGTAATCATCTTGAACAAGGAAGAAAACAATGTGTAAGAAATGCTCAATAAAATCTCAAACTACATGTGGTTTGTTCACTATCTTAAAAACGAAGTACGTAAGACACCTCACTAATATTAAATACCATCCAATGGAAAACCATTTTCCCCCCTCATTGGTGTGAAGCACTCTGATCCACCCTCAATCTGTCCAAATCATAATTCATGGAGTTACACATTCTCTTTACGAGACACAAAATATAAATTCCATCTCTACAAGATTTCAAATACATTCATATGGAAAACATTCAATGTGTCACCTCATATGGATCCACCTCCTTGATATCTCACTAAGATATGTTCTTATTAGTTATCATTCCATCTCCACCTGATGTTAGAATCATGGCGTACACTATATTAAACATTGTTTGCTTGAGGAAGGACTCTAAAGACTTATCTTTGGCATAAGATACCCTAAGATCAACACCGTATGGTTAGACTTCCATTCCATTTAGAATACCCCCTCTGAAGAATAATACAGGTGACCAGTGTTGCAGCGTCCAGAAATGCCTGCAATGTCCAATGTGTCTACTCCCCCAACTAAAGGACAACACTCTATCAAGAGCAATTAGAATGTCCAGAAAGATTCAGTATTATTAACCAGTTTCTACTGATTTATGTAACCAATAATGAGTATCATGAAGGTGTCCTGATCATTGAGGGAGACCCGGACTAGGCGAATAGTTCTAAGGTGAAATCAATGGAAATAGGTACCGAAACCCCATAATCCAGTTTTGATCAGGGAAAAAACATCATAGTGGAAGTGATGAATGTCACCTACATTTGGAAAGAGGGAATGAATGGAACCAATGCGACTCCATTGCAAAATAAAACACAAGGAGAACATACCCTAGAGAAAGACATAAATATTGAAATGTTGAACCCGATGTGAACTATTCTCATAAACATGATTATTAGTCGTGTTCTATACCTCCATAGTTGATCATGTCACCAGATTCATACATCTGATTCTTTCTAAAAAGGAACTCACCAAATACTAGGGAATTTAATATTGGGCATTTTGGCCTACAACATCATCATTGTGGATCTCTCCCCATATCACCACCTATTTAACTAAAGGTCCTTCCCACTGCATAAATGATAAAGTGGAATCCATCCCTGCTTCATAGATAATTGTTATGATGTTCTTTCTCATGTTATAATTATCAACCAACATGGAGGCCCAACTAGATTCATAGGAAGCCAACATAGAGGTCATACCCATGTGTCCATCAGCTCATGAATATTAAGTTCCAACCAAAAAACTCACCACTATGGAGGGCCTCCCTATAAATCCATCACCCAATATAGAGGTCCTCCCCATACTCTTGTTTCCCAACACTAAGGTCCTTCTCGTGTCCCATATGACATATTCTTATGTTCTCCCCACACCTCAACTCACCAAAGTGGAGGTCCTCCAGAATCCACCAATAACAAACATGGAGGCCCTGCCCGTGTTCTCAGTGACTCATGTAGAGGTCCTCCCAAATATATCAACATAAAACAAGACAATGGAACCCATCAAATATCCCCAAACTAGAGTAGAGGTCATCCCTACTCCAGTGATGACTGAAACGGAGGTCCATCCCCATATCTCCAAAAATAAATGTGGAAGTTAAACCTATATAATCAACCTAGAGAACTAAGGACCTCCCCATGTCAAATAAGTTCTCTACCCTGATGAACCATCTTGTGTTAGAATGGATAACTTTCACTACTGAAGGAATAACTCAAAGAAGTGCTTGGTTATTGTTAATCAAATCCTCTTCTCTGTTAGTAAATCCAAATTCAATTAAATGATCAAAAATTCACCTCAATCTTCTAAATAAGAGTCTAGGGACGGATCTACGTTGGTGGGATTCACTATCCCAGATGGTGAATCTCACCGTACACCCAAATCCCTTTTCATGTATATGTAGGAGGAATAAGACATACATCCCTTCTTGGGTCTCATGATATGTCCTCTCAATCATTGCTAGCATTATTATCTACCAATACAGGAGATCAAAAATAATATTTTTGGGACCTGATAGACTGTGAACACCCAATAGACCCACATATGACTTCCACCACCATCAAACATGAGGTAGTGGTTTAAACCCCATCCTAAAAATATGTGATTATGTGGTTAACACCGCCTCCAATAGACGACCCAACATAAAATGTGTAGCCAGTGCATAAATCAATCTCTCCACTAGCTAATCCACCACCATTGTGGTCCACATACATGACATTTACAAATTCTCAACCAGAAAAGAGTAAATCTTGGGGAAGCCAAGATCCAGGTATGATTTAATTGCATAAATGCATTTGTGAAATCTTAGATGAAGATCAGTTGTACAAGATGTTCTATCAGGTTGTGGTTTCTGACGATGACATTCTAAAGTCCCTTACACAAAATGATATTTAATGCATTCACTCAATCATCTGGGTGACACATTTTTATCTATGTGAAAATATTTTTGTCTACCAAAAGAGCATGAAATTTTTTTACAACATCAAATCGTAGTTTCACATCATGGAGATGGTATCACATCTAGTGTCGCGGGATCCTACATCACTTAGTTAACCCCTGAGCCTTCAACATTGATGCGTTGAGATATTCACAGTGGTCTATATAAATATTCAAGAGGCATCCCCAGATTTGAAGATCTAGGGCTGGGTATAGTACACTACACTACACTTCAGTCCGACCCAGTAACTACCCAATTTTCCTAGATATATGGAGTACATGCTTCCAGAAACTATCACAATGTGGATGGTTATACCCAATATAAACCGATATGGGGACACTTATGTGGTATTTGATTAAGTGATATAACTCTATGAACAATCCCAACACTAGATGGATGCCTCATGTGTTCACACATTCCTACAAAATTAGGCAATTGGCCTAGAGGACCCTTCTATATTATTTCCCATCAGAAAGAACACCAATAATGGTAAAGGTCAGATTGAGATTTCGGAAGCATCTGACCCATTTGATATCAGCTAACAGATAATGGATGACCTCTCCAAGGTCTCATTGCTATATAATTTTATATGTTAGAGGATTTTTATTGACAATATCGTTATTGAGTGCCTTATAGAGCACTTCCTAGACTAAAGTGACCCTCAGAGAAATCATATCCCTCCTTTCCTAGGGAATAAGGGGAAGCCACATGTCCTCCTCATCGTTTTTCATCTCGTCAATATCAATATACTTGTGAATTTATATATTGTATAAAATAGTGTATATAGAAAGAAATTGTTTTTTTTTTGCCAAATCCACCCAAGAATCATGATAACCCCCATTAGGATCTGGATCGAGAAGCTCAACCAGCTTCTCCACTAGTCAGTTTGTGAGCCACTGATCTTGCATATTTTATTGATAGTCCTAGAAATGAATTTTATTCCATGAATCCTCATCAGGAAAAGATCCCCAACCATGAAAATCAGATCGCTTCTATCATTATTCACCTCAAATCCCTTGAGGCATGACAGTTGGAAATCTCAACTCATGTCTAGTCATATTCAACATCAATAGATGATATGCAAGAACCATTAGGTTTTAGGTATCCTATATTAATCTTATTTAATATAATATGTGGCCCATTATAGCTTGTAAACCACTTCATATCATTGTGTATGCCCGTGTGGGGAACTTGAGTGCCGCAAGTGGCCGCCTAACTCTATTTTTTGTGAATACATTAGATGGGACATCATTCATCTAGAATATCTTTCTACCCATCAGATCCATTAATGGTTGGGAAGATCATCATATTTAGTTCATCTTCTAGATATGATAATCCATATGAGATGCTAGTATTTTTTAACCTCTTTAGGTGCATGAAATTTAAAAAGGAGTGCTTTGTAGAATTTTTCACTAGGTTGATGGTTCTTACATATTCACTCGACATGATGCTGAATCATGATAAGATGCTAACGACATGAATGGGGAACATTAAAACTGAGATGGTCCCCTTACTTGTAACTCAACGCATCATAGGTGGTTTTATAGATTTCACTTACAAGGAACAGTACCCTGAAAAATCCTTGAATCATGCTAAGTAATCACGCTAGATGCCTCCCATGATTCATAAAGAACGGTATTCCATGTTAGTGAGATATTTTGTCCCCCATATAGAGGCCCCCAAGGTTTTTGAGATGTTACCAGTAGATTACCATCTTTAGCCTCACTAAGGGAAAAATATTTAGTCCCAACCATAGGCTTAGAAACTCCTACCATAAAATTAAAAGGAACCAACCCATAACATACCATTGTATCATAGGAGAGAGAATTTAGATTCATCTCCCCATCAGGATCCATGCCCCCATTAGGTCCTAGATCCTAGATCCCCCTTCCTAAAAGTAGACATTATAATTCGATGAGGACCAGGTTCCCAATTTTTTCCAATTTTTTCTGATGTATGAAATTATAATGCAAGAATATTATAGAATGCTCAACGAGGATGATCCCTCTGATCTCCCTAACTACAACCATTATAACATGATCCATTTTCATACCATCATGTGAAAATATTTTTTATGGAATGGATCTCTATTTAAGTACATGACAATATTGTCAGAGTGGGCTCTTCCCCAATATAGGTGGAAGACATCTCTTCAAATCATGATAGTGAAGATGAAGCTGAATGACAGAGGGTCTTCTGGCTTTGAACCCAGATGAATGATGACTGGTTGGATAGTAGATTAGTCTCTCCCACCCATTTTTCTATATTTTACCATATTAATCGGTCCAAACTTCCTAAATTCATTGCACCTTTTCCAGAAAACACCTCTTCAACATCCACATTATTATCTCCCACATATCTAAAGAGTGGGTCCGGACAACAAAAGGGAATGTAAAATCATTATCCAATGACAAATTCATCCCACATTCTCCATGATTTCAATCCTCTTGAGATGGGAAACATCGTAGTGTTTTCCTATTATAGGATGATTAATCGAATGATGATAAGAATTGTGTGTCTATTAGTACCATTGAGATAGAGGATCCCTACATGGTCCTTAATGACGATGAGAATCATGTGATCCCTTAGAATAACTTTGTCTAATGCCATCATCGAAGGATATGATGATATGTGACTCATTATAAATCATAGGATAGTGATTCAATATAAGATAGACATGTTACAATGATGAGGTAATATGATCAACTCAGAGCTTAAATGACACAATCATCTCATTTGTTCTTGTTATATTCCCTATCACGGCCGATGATGTTACTCTCTTAGGTAGAGAAACCACTAAATAATCATAAACACGTGCATCCACCTATGTATATTTCTAGTACATACCCCATTCAACTATTAGTGACCTTTCATGCATCATTTGAGGAGCAGTAGGACAATACCATCACCAGTCAGAATCTACTGGTTTTACTAGTAGTTCCCTTCATGCTTCATACTAGAGAAAAAATCCCATGGGTTGTAATGTATATCTATCAAGGATGTACGATTTTCTCAATAACCCCCATATTTCAGGTAAATCAATTGATCCATGATTCCATTCACCTTTAAGATGATATGTGAGAATCCCTCACAGAATATTTGAGGAGCCCCATCCTATTTGAAATAGCGGTAAAGGCCATAGAAGACTAATATGATGGGAATTTAGAGCGAGTAGAATCCAATGCCATTATATCATTATTAGGATAAGATGATGGATCTATATATAAGGGTATATTTTCTATGAGTACATTACAGTTAAATTAAATTATGTGGTAGTCGGTCACCGTCTAGTTGACATAGGTTTTGAGATTAAACGTATACCAACATAGACCCTCCGTAATATTGGACTGACTAAAGAAGATCTAAGTCCATCTGACTAGAAGATATAATGTTATGAATGGATATAGCATAGGCTATGTGGAAGAGTCTTTATAATGACATGGTTTGGTGGAATTATTAAAAGAACTGAATTCATGGTTGACTCGAAGGATATTTCTTTTAATCTGTTAAAGGGTAGACCCTGGATCAATATTCGTTGATTGGTTACCTCATTATATCATCAATACCTAATTTACTCCCTCAACAATTGAGTGGGAATGATCCACGGTGATGTTTCTACCTTCTCATAATGTGAATACCACTAACTGAATATTGAATTCTACACGAGATAATAAAAAAATATGTTCATACCAATGTGGTTGAGAAGAAAGTATTTGTGGTCGACCACTGGATGAACATCGATGACACATCCATCTTCCCAATTCACCAGTTGGTGGCCACAATTATAGACCTTAAACACTGATTTATCATTGCTGAGAGTACTAGAAGATGTGTTCCCAAGTATAAGGAACATGATAATATTATCTGGTACTCCTATAGAGGACATGCATGAGTAATTCTAGAACCCCTTATCCCCATAATATATTGGTATGTTCATGCTAGGGCGACAACTGCATTCAATACTTTTCTATTGTATTAATATAGTTTGAGTGGCCCAGACCGACACATCACTACTGATTTGACATCATCGGGTGTGGGACACTCTGTTGGAGTCCTGATGGAATCAGGTTGACAGTAGACATCAGTACAATTTTAGTAGAGTTTGAGTTCCCTATTGAGGAATCCACATCCTTCAAAATATGAAACACTGATCCTCTTGAATCAGTTGGATGTGATGAATCGTCTCCTCCCATCGATTCCTCTACCTCATAAGATGAAGAGAATTTTTATGATTTTCCTACCGCATTTAATGTTGGAGTCTACACCACTATCGAGGAGTTGGTTCAGGTAAATCACAGTACCGAGTTAGATACAGTCGCAACACTAATTAGTGCAACGATTCCTACTATGTAACAACAACGATATGTATATTTTCTAAATTAACATCATGAAGTGATTTCATGGAGCTATGATGAGATTCCATGACTGGATATTCATGGTGTGGTCCACCATCGTGTTCTCCCTACAATCCATCGTCGGTTCAAGAAACCACCCAGCAAAATGATCCCCTTTCATGGTGCCATAGGAAAGGACAATGTTGATAAACTCATCATAGAAAAACTTTTCATGGATGTTCTGAACCCAATGTGTCTTTCCAATATCATTCTCATCAAAAGAGAAGAACATACCGATAATAGTATGAATCAGCTTCTATGATCTCAACCACCATTACCTGAAAGATAATTTTTCCCTTCTTGTGAAAGTGAAACTGATCGAGACCACTACTGTGTTCTAGGATATCTACTTCATGAATGGGTCTTTTGGGTACAATCATATCCAGATGGTCCCTAAAGATGAAGAGTATTACACCTCCAAAGCATCATAAGGAACCTTTTCTATATTTTAATGAACATCTATTTGAATAATTCAATAGCCACTAATAAGTTTTCCATGTAATTCATATTCCAAATAATCCACAAGACATTAGTGTAATTCTACATAGATAATTTTGTGGTTGAATCATTCCATCTTGTGGACCAGCTCAGAGATCATAAGAATGTGATCAACTTTCTCTTATACTTATAGCTAATGATGAACCCCTTAAAGTGTGCCTTTGAGGTTACCTATGGGAAGTTTCACAATATGATAATCAGATATATAGGAATCAATATTGACCTGTATAACTTCAATTACATCAACCATACTCCCCCCAGAGAAAAATTAGGTAACTTCGAGGCCTCCAAGTCTACATATCCTACATATGAGGATTCATCAGGAATCTGATTGTAACATGAAATAGAATATCTAAATTTTTAAATAAAGTTTTCATATACTAGTGGGATGAATAGTTCTAGACCATATTTATGGAGATCAAGAAATACATGCTTCATCCACTGGTTCTAATTCCCCTTGTCTTTGGGAAGTAGTTGGTCCTCTATGTGACCACTTTGGATTGTTCCATTGGTTCCCTACATTCCAAAAAAAAAATTAACGGATAAAGAAGAGTTTATATTATCTCAGTTTCATACTTCTCAACATGTAGTCAAGATGATATCTCATCAAATAGAAATTATCTACACTGGTATTCAGATTGTAGAAGTTGTGGAACTACTTAGAGTGTCACAATATAAAGCTACTATCCAGTGATAACATGCTAATGTATATCCCCAACCTCCCTATATTTACAGGCTTTCTACAATAGTGGTAAGTGATTCTTTAGTACATAGACATTAGATTAATTCCGAAGAAGGCCGTCAAGGATCAAGATTTAGCATACTATCTATCCAGCCATGCATCCCCCACAAAGAATTCTATGTATTTTGAAATTATAGACAATTAAATCCTCTTAGTGGACCAGGCTATGCCATGTTGGAAAATTTATTTCAACGGTGATGCATGGAGCCCAAGTGGTAGGAAGCTCAATGATCCCCAGACCAAACGAGTAGGAATAGGGATTTTATTTATCACACTAACACATTCTATCCATCAATATTCATTCTATTTATTAGAAGGATGCACCAACAACAAGGAAGAGTACCAGGCTCTCATCAATGGTCCTTAGGTCACCCTCAAGATTGATATTTCCCACATGAACATAAATGGATAACCTCATCTAGTTATCAAGGATATCAATGGTGATAATCTCTTGAGGACGGCTGATCATGTACCCTTATTGTAGAAACCTCTCTAGTTGATCGACCAATTCCATTCTTGACAAGAGTTAACTGATGAGTCTCCATCATAGAAGGGTTGAGATGATTCCATGGAATTTCTTGATACCTCCCATAAATAGATTGACTATAATTCTCAATTCATCTATGTGGGACATCGAATAGTTATCAACCCATATTTTTTAGAAGATGATGAAATCCAATACGAAAATAAAATGGAAACCAGTTCCCCCACACTGGTACCTCTCAATCCCCCCACTACTGAAGAAACATTCGACTAGACGACTCCCTTCAGAAAGTATCTACAACATGGAACTATTCCACCAACTATAGTTGAACGCTATTCAATCCATCATTTCACAACACAGTTCACCAAATAGATTTTTCCCACCCTCAAGTGGAAAATCCACACAAAAACTTTCCATGGAATTATCCTCCATTTCATTCAAGGAGACGAGATTCCATATGTTTTGTAGGATGTTCATCCTAGTTCATATGTTCCTCAAAATGGAGGGTCAAAACACTCCCATTAGATTTTAAGGTTGGGAATCATTTTTTGCACTATGGTCATGATGAAATTCTGTTCTCCAAGAGGTTTCACACATGTAATATACATTAAAACTTCATGGATCAATCGCAAGATCCTCTTTATACTACCATGTACACTTTTCCCTTTTTAGTTCAGGGAATCAATGTCTTGGGACCATCTCCATTTGTGACATTTCACAAGAGTAGATTCATTTTGACCACAACTAATTAATTTTCTATGTGAGAAGAAGAAGTTCCCCCCAAACATGTCAATGCAATTTTAGTTTTATAAATTATGGACTCCCACAACATTAATCAATTTTTATTCCCTCATGGTATTATCTCTAATAATGGGACCAACTTCAATGAAACCAAGCTGTATAAGTTGTTCACCAAGTACAACATTTGTTCCAACCACACATCTTGAATCCATGCATATGGGAATGGGTGTATCAAGCTATTCAAAAACCCCACATTAACATTATATAGATGATTATAGGATAAGAAATTAAAATATTTCAAGAAAATCTCCCAAATTCACTCATGGATTATCCAAAGATGAAACACAATTCCACCCAATTGACTCAATATTCTCTAGCGTACTGAAATGTGGGAATCATTACTAGTGTGATTCAGCTGCCTTCACTCTTAACAACATTATAAGATCAGAAATTGTCATAAAATATAGCATATGTCTAACTAAATGAGATTGAATCCCTCAACCATAACATGCCATGGGCCTTGAATAATATAAAGAGGAACTATAATAATATATATAGATCTTTTAATAAGGTGTTTTGTATTTTATCCTTTACCCAAGTGATAAAATTTTTCCCCACCTAATGCCAATGACACCTATTTGGAATCAAACAATGTTGGAACCCAAGTGTGAAATCTCGTACATTATTTGCATGGTCATTCCCATCAGCATATACTCTTTGGTCACCAGAGATGGGGAAAACATAACTCCTACAACAAATTCCAACTTCCTATAATAGTAAATCACATGAATGCGGTACAATGTCCTCGTTGTGAGATATTAAACAACATGGAACCGTCAATGTCAAAGTTGTATGAAAATAATATATGTTATGACCACAGTCTAAGTCACATGACTTTAAAATACATTATAACCAATGGTCACAATACCTTGTCTTTAAAATAATATCCACAGAAGTCCAATATTTATGATTTTAAACAATATAACATTAGATTCGAAGTGGAATTATGTTAAATGAAACAACATTTATGGTCCAAACAATATCCCTAATCTAAGATCCCATTGTCCTTGAAATATGACTTTAAACTATTTTTAGTAGATGGTTCATTATACCTGAATCTAGATAATTCCAACCACTGACATGCTCTGATATAGTAGGGCGTAAAACCTAATGTTCCGAGTTCCTCATTTACAAGTCCCCAATCCATTAGCATATTTCAGGTCTTTCTCACTTCAAAAAACTGTCATCTATCATATACAGATTTCCCCCCTAACATTGATGGTATCATTTCATCATCAGATCATCTACCATCATGGGTTATTTACCTAATGAATCTATGTAAAGAATGGACAAATCCATTATTATAGGCACTGTCATCAGTCATTTCAATATTTTCATACCCCATCCCTAACTAGTGTACTTTTTGATCCTATGTTTTGAAATTTGGATAGTAATAGCCCCTACCAATCTACATTCTCGTCATGATCATGATATTAGTTGTTTTAATATAAATATTCTTCTACCTCACTATATCTTGGTGTAACCCCGACACCTTTTGTGTTACTACATTTCACATCTACACACATTGAGTTGGAAGATTAATATCATTAGGTTGTTCCCACCTAACATTTCTATATCTTATTTGTTTTCTTCCATGTGATAGGGAATTCCTGACACCACTCCCTATCACACAGAATCCAGAACTCACATAGGATTGGGATTACTATATATGTTTTTACCCGTGTGATAGATTTGCACATTCCACATTGGACCACATGGAGCGGAAATTATCCTTATTAGTCCTCACTAACATTAGTTTCTCACATCACCATGAAACATATCCTTGTTGTTCCATCATCAATGACTTATTTTGTTATACTACATAGAATTATCATCATGTATGCATGATGTTAAACTACACATCATTGATGGTCCTTTCAATGTGACCTTAAAATAAAATTACTCTTTAATCTCATGCACACAACTTAAAATTATGCATTAATTTCCATGAATTATGTCTTTGATGTTTTTTTGTTCTACTTGATGATGTGTCACGTAGCGTGAGACTCTATAGACCTCATTCATGTCATGTTATTCTGGATGCACTACACATGCCCCTTATTTTAAATACCCCTCCCATATAGTTCAATATGTATGAATCTAAATTTTAATACACTATTATGATTTCCTCATCAAAAAGGGTATTTTTTTTGGAATTCTTCTTCTACACATGTGTGATCAAGAACTATATAAGGCCTGATTCTCAGTATTTTGGGATATGTAAAAATAACCATACATTTCATCTATTGGACAACTATAATATCTTCATTTAGACCCCTTTTTCCGAGATTCTCATAGGAATGGGTGGTGTAGTATAGGGCCACCATGGTCTTCATTAACATCAGTTTATAATGACACTGCCATATTCCACCCTTATGAAAGCTCAATTACTCATTATCATAAATGGATGATAGTAAATAGTAATACATTTTCTTGCCCTAGAGGATGAAGCTAAAATATGAACCCAATTTTAATCATTATAACATTAAATAATATTCATGATCCTATTAGAATTTTGTTTTTTGATGTTGTGGACACATAGGTTCTTATCCACACCAGGTATCCCATACCTCTACACTACAAATACCTTCTTATAGACCATTTTTCAATGGTCTAAACATTATGACCTTAAAATAAGTGCCTATGTCCTAACCAACATGATTGTTACCCATATACAATATGTCCAATAATTATGAAATTAACTTATTTACAATCCCTATAGTCAAAGCACCAAGACTCTTTACTATATGAAAGTCTACTCAGGAATATACAATGTGGTGACATGCCTCCTTGGCCCTCATTCACATCTGGTTCTTCACCTCCCCATACTACGTATATCTACTTGAAAATCATTCCCTGTGGTATTAATTTAAAAACCCTAATATATGAATCGTATTGGTCAAACTGTATGAATATATACTACATAGTTCCACAGTAATTTTATCATATGAGAAGAGATCTCACTCTGTTTTAGTCTTCTACCTTATCACGATCTTGAAATTTATATGGCTTGATTCCCTTCTTGATGGGATACGTATGAATTCCCATACATTTTGTATTCAGTTCTAGCTATAATATAATTCTGTATTCCCCTTAGCCTATGCTTCTCTATGGCGTGTATTGTGTGCTGGAGTCCTCTTTAGCCACATTCACATCTAGTTATTTTTTCACACACATACCATCTAGGATACCACTCTCTAAATTTTCCACTGGTGTCCTTAACACATGACATTAATATGAACTGAATGTTATTATCACATGAACTTAAACTATGATATCATCAACCTAGACATGAGAGGACAAATTAATTATTGTTGTGGTGTTCTATAATGAGAGGGAATCACCCTTGGCACTGGTCATCTACAATGAAATATATCACGTACTATGTATGGATTCATTCATGTACATATAGGATACATGGTTACATCAAGGTTTTACATCATAGTCTAGCCACTAAATATGAGATTAAAAACAACAAAATATAAATACAAATAATGACCCCCCTTTAATGTACATTCCATAATTCTACAAAGATATTTACCATCCCAAAAAATTTGTTCCTTAATTTCAATTTTCAAGGGATACATAGTGATTCTAGAATCGTTAATCACAGGTCTAGCCGCAACATTATTCCCCTTCCACATTGGATCCTAAGTATCCTTAAAACATGATGTTAAATTGCACATAAAGGCATAACTACACATGTCATGATTTCCATGCTCATGGGATCTGTAGATATACCCTAAAACATTTTCTTTGAGAATAGCATCAAATATATAATACATTCAGTCCCACTGTCCTATGAATTGTACAAGAAACACAACTTTATATTGTACGAGAGATTCTTTCGGAATGGACATGTGGTGCTTGTGGGCTTCCTGGGTCCTCATTCATGTTGTGTTTGTTATTCCACTAAATTAAACATATTCATCATGGTGTGTATCCCTTGTGGTCCAGAATATATGAAACTAAACAATGATTTATCATCATCAACACACGACATTAAACTATGATCCTACACTCAACATGACCAGGATACCCCATGATAATTATGGGATGCTTCATCTTCTTTCCTAGAGGGAACTACTTCCAATTGTGTTTTTCTCTCACCATTATATGTTTTAAGAAATATGTATATCTTCATTACCATCCTTATGGGATACATATAGGCACACAAAAATTTATTCTTCAAGCATCGTGGAAGGTTCATTACCCTTTTAGGGACCTTTTTCCTCAGATCTTCTCCAAGAATGATGAACATCATCCTTTTACAGTTCATCATAGGATGTGAATGCAACAGGTGACCCAGAATGGCCTCATTCATGTTCAGTTTTACCTATTATTTGTTGTGAACAAACCATAAGATAGAATATTTTTCATCAGTCCAAATAACAAGACATTCAATTATTTTCCATGGTCCATGCAATATAACCTTAATATATTTGAACACCTGAGGATAAATCATTCTCAATGAAATGTTCATTCCACACATCGACTCCTCATAGGTTTGGGTTTTGCACAATATTTAATATTTAGATGGACCCCTAATGATGTTGGCCTGATTTCACTATGGTTCACCTCTATTCAAGGGTCAAGGCCCCAATAGATCTTCAGAAACAAATAACGAATCATTTGTTTCAAACATTGTCAGCAATCAATATCACATTTGTTATACTGATTCTCAGTGGGCATGGATATGATCTCATTATTTTAGACATGGTCAATAGTTTATCTTTTATTATCAGTTTCCCTATTCATCAAAGCATTGTAATTCTTGACATACCTCGTTTTTATATCGATGTACCATGGTGGGATTTCTTCTTGGGTGTCAGCCATAGTTTTCACTCCCACATGTCTCATAGTCCCATGAATCATGCCTTCTTTCCCACATGATGCAGTTTTCATGTGTGGTAATGAGTTATGGTTGGGTGCATACCAATGTGGTCAAGCCATTGAGGGGAACATTGGTAAAAACTCTATAACCTTAATCTAGAAGCCTCACTGGGATATGTGGTGTAGTTTAGTTCCTCTTATGGACACATTTCACAATGGTTTTTCCTCCCACTACATCAGATATGTTCTCTTCATGAATATTTCCTAAAACTTGTGTGGTACACAAGACTCATTTGGAACATTCATGTTGGGTCCTTGTCATCATTTCCCCATAAATTATTTTGGAATAGTCATCACAAAAGTCAATTCAACATGACTTTACACTGTTGGCCAAGGTCTATGAAGTATTACATTAAACTATGTGAAATATCCTAAATGCATGATAATAAAACATTGGGATGCATCCTGATAACATGATATTAAACTATACCATACATCGTTCTTACCATACGATGTTTAAATATTTAATCATCATCCTCATTTGCATGACGTAAAACTGAAAATCATATAATTCCATGTTTGAGAGGCCTCCTCTCTTATTTATGGTCATCTACTACATTATTTTCATTTTCCTCTGTCAATCAGAATTCAAGATGACACTCCAATAGAATATAGGTTTTATATTTGTTCAGGCTAGTATGCTCATACCAGTTTGTTCTAAGCTACGGTGGCATAATTTCAATAGTTTTCAAGCCATCAAGAACATTCCACCGCACAATTTCCATGCATTATAGGAATCTTTATTCAAATCCTACCTTTTATCCATATAATTAGGGACCCCATAATATAATGGTGTCTCGAAAAGGCACACCTATCCTCTTTTCTAGATGTTCCAAATGATTTTAGGTGAAAACTTTGGATAGGTCTCGTGTTTTGAACATGATCAACAATCGGACAATGTTAATTTTCCCCATATCTGGATATGAAATATAAATATTGTGCTTCTAAAATAGTCATTGGTTATCTTATATTATGATTCCACTCCCAATGTGTTCCTGATTTTTAGGGATCGTGATTCACACATATCATCCCCCTTGTTCGGATAGATTATGACACCCCTGAGATTACCCTATTCATCCACAAGATCACATCATGAAAGGAATGTTGGCGTATTCATGGGATCTATAATTTATTCACACACTCCCTCAACCCAAATACTCTAGGTGGTCAATCAATAATAGAATTCCTAGAGTATTAAATGTTTTTATAACAGTATCATGCATTGTGAACAATTATGTGATCGTCCCTTATTTCTCACACTGGGAATGACTTATGTTATCCAAGATATTGGTCATTGGTTGTTTCATAGAGATTTTTAATGTGTGATAACTGAATAAAGATATAATTTTTCCATTGAAAAAATTAAATGAAATAAAATATTAAATATCTTATGTTTTCTAAAACACATCAGTTAGGGATCTTCTCATCAATGGAGCACATAATTTCCACCACCTCTAGGCATTTGGATTCCAGGGACTTCAATCACCTTATGAGCTCCCTCTTTTTATCAATGGCCTTATAATGGAGAACATTATCATAGATCTACATCGATTCCCACTTTTCAAATATATGACCCACTTGATAGATCACCTGATTTAGCAGCTCTTGGGCATCCTCCAATTGGACTTTCAATGACACAACAACTTTGGGTTTATTAGTTACAAAGGAAAATATAACATTCGACTATTATTTTATGTGTTGGATAATTTCTTTCAGCCTCTTAATGTCTTTGTATGTTGATATAATTCTTCAATAACAATGTATCATTGAAGTGTTGACATCATTCATATATATTCTCTGTAAGATAGTCATGAAACATCACCTGAATATTGTGTGTGTCAGCCCCTCTGACACACAAACAACATAGCTAGTGGAATAGTGACCACATTCATCTCACCGATTGTGCCTACGGTGTCTCAAAGAAAATTCTGGATACACTTCCACACCCTGTGATTAGCCAAGTGACCTTCATCATCCACCTCAGGATCAGAGTCATCCATATATTCTCGATCGACAAGCTCATACTATTGAAAAGTGGAAATAATTCAACAAATAATATATTAATCTTGAATCATTATTGAAACTCTATAGAAAGAAATAAATATTAGCTGGAATTCCTCTAGATATATCAATGTCTCATTACAAAATCTAAAGCATGTAACAAAAAAATAGTGAAAGGGACCTACACAGAGGATCTACACTATGAAACCAACACGACACCTCTTTTATAGAATATATGTAGGTGTTTTTCTTATAAATCCAGTTATGTATCCCCTACATATTAACATATGTGAAATTTTAATAGAGAAGAGTTATTAAATTAATGTTTTCTCTACCACTACAAAGAGAATTTACTCAGACAAGCTACGTAGATGACCTATGTTGATGAACACCTTCCAACCAGATACCCTCCTTGCATATAAATATGACCATTGGGATCCTCATTTTAGCATTAAAAATAATGCTGGAAGAACTCTTAAAGCTCTAATTGCGTATCTCGTTCACCTAGGTCCCCAAATTCTTTCATGTACCTCACAAAAACACATGATAAGAGAGAATTTGATGGGATATGCACATTTGAAATCATTTTACAGTTTGATGTTTACATAGGCCTGATTATCCTATTTTAATCACTTTTCATAGTCATCACTATGACCTATGTGACACACCAACGCAACATAATTTTGTGGTGAAACTACGTGATATACCTACTTGGTATTGCTATGGTGCATAGTGGCACTCCAGGCCTATAGATATCACCTGGTAAACCCTATTCAAATCCACTCATTATAGGGTAACTCCTTCCTTGGATCCCTTATCTAAAAGGGACTAAGTTGATTCCCCCAACAAAAAAATCTAGATTTATCCAACCTTCTGGAAGGGAACATCAGCATGTCTAATATATGGGTTTGTATATCTACAATCAATGATTTACCAAATTCTTCTTTAATGAGATTCAGTATCATTGTGATGTTTGTTGGTTTGTATATATATATAGTCACATGGATCCTTAACCTATATATAATGTTGGTAAGTTCCCTATCCTAGATTTTGGGAATGAGACTCTTACCTCCCCTTCTCAACTCTAATATTCGAAGCATATGGTTCCCAATAGGGAGAGTGATGGTCAGACATTCTTTTCTATTCAACAATGAAAAAAGTCTCCCTCCCCTCCTTGGATCCACATAGGGAAGCCATACTAGTGTAATAAAATAGACATTCATGTAATAGGTTACATTATAACTCCCCTATATTTCCTTAACCATCACTCATACATTAAATTTGACCCTCATCTAATGTAAAATGAAGAGGTTGAAGGTTTGTTGCCTCGGCCTCTTCCATCATCATCGTCGTAGGCCCCTCATCTTCTACCAGCATAGGAGGAAAAGTGTGTGTTACTTTTTAAAATATTTGGCATCACCATGTTTCTCACACTGAGAATGACTCATGAGGACAAGGCAATGAACCTTTCACCTCTTCAATTTACATTATATGAGGGTCAAATATCAAAAAGGAGAGTAGGTGACGGAAGTAGAGAGGAGTGAGAATACATCCTCTTACAAGAAAAGCTAAAATATTACACCATGATAGATTCTCTATATGGATCACAGTATAAGAGGAAATATTTTCTTTTATTAAATAGAAATGAAAGTGTGACCCTAACTCACTATATTGGGAATGGAAGGCTATAAATCTTAGAGATGAAAAGGGGTGGCCAGAGTCCCATTCCCAGCATCTAAGACATGGAAGATCACAACATTATATCTTGAATAACGAGCCATGTGAATATATAAACATATACAATCTTACAAACATCATAAGGATCCTAAATCTCTTAGAAGACGAATACATGAATCCTTTGATTGTATATATTCAAAACCTAATAGGAGACACGCTGATGTTCCCTTCCTAATGTATTTATAAGTCATGAGGTTTTGGTGGAGGCTTCAACTTTTTTCCTTTTCAAATAAGGGGACCCAAAAAGAAGATACCTATCTTAAGTGGCATTGAAGAGGATTTTCATGGTGATATGTGTTAGCAATGAGAAGAGATATAAATCGTAGCCATACCGCATGGTTGTGTCATATAGGTGCATATCACTAGTATGTTTCATAGGTGTGTCGTGTATGTCCTAGAAATTACTAAAAATTGGATTGAAGAGGATATACAAACCTATATAATCTTTAAAACTTGAAAGTATTTCAAATGTGCTTATCCCATCTAATTCTCTCTTTTCTCATGTTTTAGAGAGCTACCTGAGAAAATTTGGGGAAACTGGGCGAAAGAGCTATGCAATGGGAGAATCATAGTTCTTAGAACATTTTTCAGTGCTCAAATGAGGATCCAAAGGTCCATAATTATATGTAAGTAGGGGAGATGGTCCAATTGAGTTTGTCAGTGTAGGTAAACTACATAGCTCGTCCATGTTTCTCCTTTGTGTAGGAGTACAGAAAAATTTTTGTCTCCTATCTCTTATGTGTTGAACCTCCACATAGGTCTACCATGGTGGGGATACGTGATTGGACTTATAAGTAAAAAATGTTCTGATTTTTTGAAAAGGATGTTCCTCATATGTTTCCATGTGTATATCCTCCACATAGGTCTCGTTTACATTTCTGTATTTTACTTCATTTAGCTTTAACTTGAGAAATTGAAATATCTAGATGCCTTCTTCATAATATTTGTGTATTGATAAAGAGTATCAACAACCCCCCTCCCCCCATCAGGATTGGATCAAATTATAAAGAGGGTCGAGTCCTGTGGTAAGATTATGTGGCAAGACTATGGAATAAATTCTGAACTATGCTGGATTGCGGTGTAGCTATATCACACAGGTATGCAGCGTTTCTATATCGCGCAGGTATACCACATAGCTATATCGAAAATGTATGGTGCCTTTCTATATCATGTGTTTTTGTTAGGTAGGTTGTCATTATCTACAAATAGCTCTGTTGTTTATGACATTATTCACCCAGGATCTCAGTTTTTTCAGAGTCATTGCGTAGCTCACACATATAGCCTTGTCATGTTGTACTCTCACATAGGTCCCTTGAAATTATGTCACGGTAAAACATTTTTAGTGATGAAGCTATATAGATAAATTTTTTCAAAGGACATTCACAAGGAACCATATCAAATGACCTATGCATATGACCTTGTTGAAGGACCTACGTGGAGAGTTTATTTATCCAAATTCATAAACTCCATTAAAATATGAAAATTCTTAAGTAAAAATCCAACATTAATGGGGAAACCATGGTAATTATTTTATAGGAAATAGATCACTTGAAGACCAAAACCGAGGAATCTTGATCTCATCAAAACTGTATGATGAAAATTATCGGACTAGAATATTATGACTTTGTTGAGAGTACTCTCCCTTGGATATTTAATGGCTTCATTCCATACCAACGTGAGTATCCACGAAGTCTCTATATTCCTTTGTACAGACATTTTCTATTAAAATATGCACACATTTAGGCTATTAAGAGTTAACTTCCAAAGCCATGGATTTTATAATACTTAAACTATCATTGCATGAATATTACACCAAAGGGTATACCTATTAACACTGGATAATTCCATATTGGATGAGTCTTACTCAATAGTGGTCGTACCCCATATATGAATGATCTTGTCGTGGAGCCAGGGCCACATTTTTTTTATTCAACCTATCGTGCTTCAAAAATATATCTGTTTAATTGTTTGAAGGGGGATTGGGATCGTTGTTTTAAAGAAGGAGTTAAACTTGAATGGATGTAGTAATTTTGGTTATTTCGTACTTAGGATGAATTCAGTAATGAACCGCTGGATGTTCAAATTTATGAAGCTATCTGGATAGTAAAGACATATTTTTACAAAATTGACATCATTCCTGAATTACTGAGTCGATGGAGTAAAAAAACACTTTCTAGTTGATGTAGGATGAGGTTGGCATCTATTTGTGGGATGTCAAAAAAATATCACGGATTCCCATTCTCAAGGAGACGTATGATGAGTTCATTGCGCAACTAACAATATTCATTGATGTCACCAGAGAAGCCACCATTGGCTCATGAATTATTAAAAATACAAAAGGAATTACCAAAAGAAAAGAAAAATATTCATGGAAGAGTGTGAATGGAAGCCATATTAGGACCAATAATAGATAATGGTACAAAATTTAGATTTCCTTATATTTTTCTATCTGTTGATAATAGGGGCTTTTCAGGGACATATTGGCCCACAATGGATTGAGGTGACTATAAGCACTGGGGACATAAATTCAATTTTGATATTGATGAAAATGTACACTAATCCATCTTTAATTCCATGTGTATAAGCATTTAATTGCTTCTAATATGTGAGTCTAATGATAGTGTAAGGACAAGCACATTTGTTATTATAACCACACTGGTAGAGGGGAAATATATTGGGTTTGAAACCCCTATACTAGCACGAAATTATCATTCCCAACTTCATTTTTCGAATGGGAAGTCTTCAACTAGGATTTCAAGACCATTTCAAGTGTTTTTGGGATAAATTTTAGCGCACTTTTCATCACACACGATGTTGAATTCAGTTAGAGTCATCAATGATCAATTTAACCCAATTTTAGGGAAAGTCTCTAGGATTCATCCTTTGAACATGAGACATGATATAGTGCTATTGGAATTTAATGCATCAGTAGAATTATGCTTCTTTAAATTTGGAAACCCACCAACTAAACCATTTATTGAAGATGATAAGGAAAAAAATTATGATATTAGGCCCTATATGATGGTATTCAGGGATAGAATGTTATCAACCCAGATTGATAGTTAAATTATCTTTGAGGCTTACATCCCTAGTATATTTTCTGTATAGTTCAAATGTCATCAAAACTAAATCACTTTTCCACCCATATATGTTAGAAATAAGATGCATTCAATGGTAGCCAGATAATTGTGGATTCTGATGGCTTTTGAAGCACCCAAATTCTCATTTAAGTAAACTCCATCAAATGCATCGATTGGATTAGAAGCTGGATATGCCAAGGTTTTGGCTTCTTCATAACCTCAGGGTGCATTTTCAAAAGTAATATATCGGTTAGATTCCAAAACCACTATCCTGCATAGAAATTGTGGTAAAAGATCAAAATGCAAAGATGATACAGAAACATCAAGAGTTTTAGAACCTTCAAAACATCTCCACATCGGATTCACCAATAATACTAAGGGTAGAGAAAAAAATCCTCCAGCACTGAGAAAATCTATTCACAGTCATCGTAATGGGAATCTTGTCCCATATGCTTATTTTTATAAAGGGTAAGGTAGTCCGGATGAGACATTATAGTCAGAAGGTGTTGAGTTTTCTCTATAAACAACCATATAATAACTTAAGTATGTGCGCCATCAGCTATTCAATATTAATAGAGATTGAATCATGAACTCATGGTTGTATAGAAATTCCTCCAAAATGGCCTTCCAATACCAGATGTGGGTGATATTAGAGCACCATCTGATTGACAATCATATAATAACAAGGATTAAGTAAGGGATTATATATTGGATCTAGATACCTTTATATATGCATCTGATGACCAAGTCCCATCCTCAAAATGAATATATGATATGATGGAACTCGGGATACAAGAAACGGTAATCGTTCACCCAGAAGAGAAATGAGGCTCTTATGTTAATACTAAGAATATATTTCCCATTTATTTTGTTTTAAATTATGCATCATCATTCACCATAATTAATATTAATGAGATTTCCTTTTGTATCCTGAAATTAGGGAATGAACCTCAGGACAGGTTATCGATTAACCTAGGTATAGACCTATATGTTCCCCTATTGACACATTATATGATCCCCCCATGTCTCCAGAACAATCTCCTAGAGCAATAATCATGACTGGGGTAATTGAAACAGAAAATGCTCAGCCACTACCTTAGGTCTCTACTTCCAATAGGACTATTTCAATTTATCCAAAGGCTTATGAAATGAAACACAAGAGAGCATTATGATTGGTTCGAAGTGTACAGCAAATAAGTATGTGTGGGTTCCTCTAGTATTATGAATTGATGGATACCTCTTGGTGACCATGTTAATATTTCCATAGGATAAACATCTATGTATTATCTTAAATGACTAAAAAAAGGACCTTCAATAACAGAGAAGGTAACCCCAGGAGAATCATAGGTTCATGTTGACGAATACGTTACCTTTATAGGAGATGTACCATTAGTGAAAATTGCATCTATTTCTGTTTCTATAGAGAGAGAGGGGGATAATGGTTATGTAAATTTCAAATATATTTCTATTGAGTATCAAATGATTTTGTTAATATTATTATATTTATAAAATCTTAAATTAGTTTCCCATTACAATGGATCATACAAAAGTCTACAATGATATTCCTATTTCTCTAGAATGAATGAACGAGGATCCAGGGAAATATGATGCCAATAATGGTGTTGATTCGAACTTGGAAAGACCTGATGACATTGTGCATGTTAATGAATTGATGGAATAAAATGTCAGTGGAGCCAATTTGGGAATAAACCAACGATTATTGGATTCTTTAAATGGTGAGGATGCTATAACATTCAATCATTCACACACTGAAATGAGGGTCTCCTATAATCCAAAAATTTATATTCTAGTTACCGTTCTGGTGTTTGGGGACATCCATAAAAAATTGAAAGTACTTATGTTCTCATTTGTTCATTTTCAATAAATAATTTTTCTTCTTTTACTGGTCACTTCAAAACAAAGTTCAATTTATGATTCTTTGTCTGCAGAGTACGCTTCAAAGGAACTTCACGAATGGGGAATTCAACTATATCCTTCTTCTCCTAAGGCTGGATAAATACCAACTGGGAACCCCATGTTGGGAGATGCTCTAGAGCCTTTGATTTTGGTAACTGGGAAATATAAGTAGATCTCCCCTGCCCTCAAAAAACATATCCAAACTACTAAAGATGAGAAAATTGAAGATGAATCTAACCATGTATGCAACTTATTATTAGGAAAATGTTATTGATTTTCTAGATCATACGACATTACTTAAACTGTTTTGAATCTAATAGGGATACTGATTCTACTCTTAGGGATATCAACTCTAACAACTAGATGAAAAGGTGAAACCTATGTGTTGGATCATGGATCTATATAAGGTGAAGGATCATCCATTTTGAACGAAATAGATCAAGCCACCTCTCTATGTGATTTGTTTTAGGATTACATTATTCCACATGGTAGTGACTTAGATTCAAATTTATAGATGAATTTTAATATTGGAATGGAGCGTAAAAGTAATAAAAATAAATTTGTAAGATAATTGTTTAGATGCCTTTGGATAAGATTCCCTCCCATTTTGGAAAACTCCTTGCACTAGTTTCCATTCAAGGACCCTGGGACACCCTGAGAGGGGAGGGGTGAATCAGGGTGAAAATTTTTTCTTTTAATGTGATGGATCTTTTTCCCACGTTGGTAGCAACTTATTGAACCTATAAGATGAATATGATCAGAAAGAAAACATTCACATGCATAGAGAAGAAATAACACCTTTTAATTGGTTCACCATTGATGGATACGTCCAAGGATCATACACCGACAAGTTTTCGGTCGTACCTAATTCCAATAATCTTCACTAGCCGTGGATTACAAAGGTTTGGGCATAGTCACTCTGTCCCAGACTCACTGCCTTTACAAAGATTCAGGGATAACTCACTGCTTCCCTTGGGTCACTCCCATTGACTTCCCCTAGCTCACTGCCCTTAGGTGAAGTCCCACTCAGTTTATAGACATGAAGCCTCTTCATAATTGCATAAGAATTCATCCTATATCATATGTAGATTCTCTGTTGAAGTCCAACTCTTACTAGAAGTCTAATCTCACTTTGCACTGAAAGTATCAGGCAATCTTTCAGCTCTTGTGTAGCTCTAGAATGACAGGCGTGCTTCAACAAATTCCGGCTCTCCTTTTCATGATCGGCGTGCAAGTTTCAATACAGCGCGCAGGTCCTCGGAGCACAAGTCTAAACTGGCACGCATGTGACACCAAATCACCTACGCGACGCTTCCTTCCCCAACTAAAAACCTGCATGTCCCACTTCCTTTGTCTCCTAAACCTCCTTAGGCGCGCCACCAACAACCGGCACGCAACCTCTACTTGCGCGACCCAACTCCAACTAGAGCAGCATAATCACCTGCGCGAAGAGAGCTTGAACAATCTCTAAGACATAAACTCTATGAGAAGTGAGGATGGGTGGTCCAGTATTTATATACAATTTGACCACCCTGCGTGACGGCGGGCATGTCAACCATCGGCGCGCAAGTCGCGGCCCACAGGTCTATTCCCCTACTATTCACTTGCATGAACAACTTCCAAACTTGCGCGAACATCTTTCCTTTGACAAATTTTGATCTTCTGATCTAGAAAAACCATAGGCGCGCATGTTATGAAGCTTCCAAGGGATCAGCGCGCAAGTATCCTTCACGGCGCGCAAGTCACCTGCGCGACCCCACAAAAACTTGCAAGAACCTTATCCCTTTTCCATATTTTCATGATCTGATCTTGAAAAACATATAGCATGCATGTTTCTTCTTCATTCAGTACACGACACACAAGTCACACTGCCAAAAAACACTTTTCTCCATTTGTCGAATTTCAGGCCCAAAAATTTGGAAAACACTGGGAAACAGCGATATCTTCACTACTGTTGTCTGCTTGAACGGTATGATCTCTTTGCTGGTACACATTCTGAAATTCCACTGAGGATTGAAAAAAAACACAAACCATACGCCAAATCATTCTTTGAAGACCCTGGTTCCAACAATCTCCCCCTTTGGGTTTGTTGGCAATCATGAAATAAATTCAATAGATCTACATCCATGCGGAATTCAAAAACGCAAGAATCAACACAGCCAACAATCTAAGTCTACGTGAGAAATGCTCGGTGTAGAAAACAAGAGAGGAAGCTTGAATTGGGTTCTAGTGTTTTTGGAATTCGCCATGACGCCCGATGTTTTCCTTCGCATACTTCTCATCACATAAGAATTACTTTCCTTGAATTTATTCTTTTCTCCCCCATTGACAATAAATCCAAAGACCGAAAAGTTGTTCAACGATCAGATCAAACCATACTCCCCCTGGATAATATCTCCCCCATAAACCTGCATCACAGCCATAAATAGAAAAAAACAGTAAAAACAAATGGGGAGAGGGTTTTTCTAGATCCTCCTTATGTAGTAGGAGGTTGTTGAACACTGAGGTTCAACCGATGCTTCTCAAACACAGCCGCGGACAGTGGCTTGGTCAGGATATCATCCACATGCTCATCAGTTCCAACATAGTCCATTCTAATCAAGCCATGTTCACCCTTTTCTTTGATAAAATGATACCATATTTCAATATATTTTGTATGGGAATGATGAACCAAGTTCTTTGTAAGATCAATTGCGCTTTTGTTATCACAGTAAATCACAATTGTTTGCTGCACCTTGTCACCAATATCTATTACTTGCTTCTTCATCCAAAGCAGTTGAGTGAATGCCTTTGTGGCAGAGATATACTCAGCTTCCGCAGTACTAAGATAAGTACTTTCTTGTTTCTTTCTCAACCAACAAACACATTTCTGCCCAATATAGAAAGCTCCACCACTAGTGGACTTTCTGTATTCTATATCACCATCCTAGTCAGCATCAGAAAATGCTAACAATTCACTGTCCCTACCTGCAGCAAAAAATAACCCAAAGATATGTGTACCTTGAATGTACTTCATGATTCTTTTTACTGCCGCCATATGTTCCTCCTTTGGATTACTCTGAAAGCGGGCTGCAAGGCATGTGGAAAAGACAATATCTGGCTGCGTTGCTATCAGGTATAGTAGGCTCCCAATGATCATCTTGTACATGGTGGGATCTATAGAGTCCCCATCCTCATGCTTTCCATGTTTAGTTCCACTGCAATCGGAGTTGACATTTGTTTGGAGTATTGCATATTAATCTTCTTCAGCTGATCTCTTGCATATTTTTCCTGAGAAATGAATGTGTATTCCTTCTTTTGAATTACCTGCAGCCCCATGAAATATGTGAGCTCCCCAATCATAGACATTTGAAATTCTGATTTCATGTGGTTTACAAATTCGTTCCCTGATTTTTGCCTGCTCCCACCGAATATGATATCATCAACGTACACTAGAACCATGAATTGATCTTTTGGAGAATTCTTCACATAGATATTGTGATCAACTCCTCCTCTTTTCAATTCCAACTTCTTAAGATATGAATCCAGCTGTGAGTACCACGCCCATGGTGCCTGCTTCAAACCATATAGAGCTTTCTTCAGTTTGTAGACCTTTGTTTCATTAGTACCCAAAAAAGCCCACTGGATGTTCAATGTAGACTTCTTCTTCGAGTACACCATTCATGAATGTTGTCTTGACATCCATTTGATATACCTTATATCCTCTTTGGAGTGCCATGGAATGGAAAATCCTGATTGACTAGAGTCTAGCCACTGGAGAAAAGGTTTCTTCAATATCAATTCCTTCAATATGGGAGTATCCTTTACATACCAGTCGTGCCTTGTTTATGATGACACTTCCATGCTCATCAAACTTATTTTTGAAGATCCATTTGGTACCAATCACATTGTGACCTTCGGGTCTCTGGAAAAGATCCCATGTCTGATTCATGTCAATCTGGTCTAATTCATCATTCATTGCTTTCAACCATGATTCATCATTTGCAGCTTCTTCGAATGAGGATGGCTCTACAACTGATTGAAATACATATTGTGTGTTATTCCTCATCCTTCTTGTTTCAGTGGGTGCACTCATGTCCCCAATTATGTTGGATGGATCAATCTCAGCTCTTTGATTTCTCCTACGAGGTTCAGTAGCATTCTCTTCAGCCACAGTTTCTTCTTCAGATTCTTCGTCTGAGTCAACATCATGATGTGACTGCTGAGTGTTTTGAACAACTTCCTCTATTTTTGCATTTGTATTTTCTTCATGTTCACTTTGTTCTTGACTTTCTATCACATCATCATATGATGTCCTTGAATCATTTGTGGTTTATCTTCAATTATCTTAAAATCGCTACTTTCCACAATCCTTCCCAAACTATGGTTGAAACATTTGTAGGATTTTCTGTTCATTGAGTAACCAAGGAAAATTCCTTCATCTGCATTGTCGCCATATTTCCCTTGATTTTCTTCTTTGGTCCTGATGAAGCATTTACTTCCAAAGACACGAAAGTATTTTAGAAAAGGCTTCCGACCATACCACAATTCATATGGTGTCTTCGTCTCACCCATATAATGTCCTGTTCAATTCTGAATGTACACTACAGCTTGAACAGTCTCTTTCTAGTAATGTCGTGGAATATGTCTCTCAATTAGCATAGTTCATGCCATGTTGTTCACCTGTCGATTCCTACGTTAAACAACTCCATTTTTCTGTGGAGTTCTCACATCAGCTACCTCATGTTGTTTACCATGCTTCTCCAAATAATTTTAAAATTCAATGGACATGTATTCTCCTCCATTTTCAGATCGCAACACTTTGATTGTTCGTCCAGTATCATTCTCGGTGATTCACCAATATGTTTTCATGCAGTCAAGGACTTTTCATTTCCTGTGAATGACCATCACACATTCCATTCTACTATAATCATCTATGAAAACGACAAAGTACCTTTCTCTATGAGTTCCGGCAACATTTATCAGCCCACATACATCTGTATGAATCAGATCAAGAAGGTGAGATGCCCTTTTCTTGTTTGGCAGATATGAACTGTAGACCAGCTTCCCACGAAAGCAATCATCACATGATTTTTCATGCTCACGCTTCAGGATGGGAATGTCCATGACCATTCTCAATTTTGATATTTATTCCATGTCTTGTTGATTGATGTGTCCCAATCTCCGATGCCACAAATTGTTTTCTTCTTCAACAGTCATGTAACATACATTTTCTTCATTATCAACCTGATACAAGTTGCCTTCTGTTCTGCATCCCATCATAAGTGAATTTCCTGTCTTTCCCTTGATAGTCCAGCCTTTCTGATAAAAAGTAACTGTAAGTCCTGAGTCATAGAGTTGACTCACACTGAGGAGATTATGATGTAGGCCATCTACGTAAAGGACTTCAGTCTTCTTTAGTTCTCCATTAGCTAATTTGGTACTTCCACTCCCTTTTATTTTCATAGCCCCATAATTACCAAATCATATTGTACCATCAACCATCCTTTTGATATCCGTTAGCAGGCCCACATTACCTATCATATGAGATGAACAACCACTATCCAGAATCCTGGTACTGTTGTTCTTTGTAGCATTGAGGGCCACCTCTGCAAGGTTGGATTTCTCAATCTTCTTCCTTTCCTTCCATGAGAGATTGGATTGAGTATATAGTACTGATGGCCTTTCAATTATCTCTTCCGCATACCCAGGTTCTTCATAGTCAAAATCTTCTTTGAGAGAAGAAAACATGTTTGAAAGTGCAACACTGTCTTGCTGACGAGACTTGACTTGTCTTGAACATCGGTATGAGGTGTACGTGTCTCTTCTCTGCCTACAATTAGCAGCCTTATGACCAATGTTAGAATAATGAAAACAATAACCATATAGATTTTTTCTTCTATAAGAATAAGGATATGAATTTGTTCCCCTTTGTTGAACTTCTATATCTTATCCATTCAGATAGCTTCTTGCCTCTTTGCAATAAGACATGGTATGGCCTAGATTGCCACAGAACTGACACTTCATGAGAGGAAATGTCTTCCCAATTGAATTTATCCTCATTCCTTCTTCCCTGGGAGAAAAGTTAGACTGTCTATAATTTCTAAATGTTTGAGGATAATTTTCAGTTCTCCTTTTTTTTGGATTGAGGGTTCCTTTTTAGGCACTTTAGGTAACGTTTCAACATGTTCAACTTTCATCTTATCTTTCTTTTGGATCTTCTTACTTCCAGCTGTAGATGTCTCAGCCTCACACCCAATTACACTCTTTCCCATGCAAGAGAGTCTTTGATCGCTCACGATTTTTCAAACCCCATCTGATCCACACATGGATCTTGCTAGTAATTCTGCATCTGAGAATCTTCCAAACTGTATTTTCTTCCTCGATTCTTTTGGAATTGATTCAGTCTCAAGTTTACTCCTTAGAGTAACAACTTCCTCTTCAAGACCCTCAACAGTATTGGATTTTTCATCAAGTCTGGAGGCGATTTCATTGATGACCTTTGCCTGCTCTTCAATTCTAAGCTTCATATCCACTACATCATCATTGTACTCAATTATTTTAGACTGTACCTTTACAAATTCTTCCATTCGTTCAATTTAATCTTCATGATGATAAATTTATTCAGTTGATTCTTCTACAATTGATTTCCACTTATTGAAACTCTTACATTTAATATTAAGCTTACTAACGACATCCTTAAGTTACATCTCAGGATCTACACAAGTTCTCAGTTGTTCATCTCCACTTTTATCTTCTGAATTTTCAACAGTGGACATCATGGAAGCATGGTTCCCAGTTTTGAATTCTGGTTCTTCTTCATCGCAGAATTCATTATCATCTTCTTCTTCTTCAAAGAAAAAACTCTATGCATTTTCTTTTCAGATTTGAAGTCTCCCTTTTTGAAGAACCTTCTCCATGGCTTATCGAAGCGTTCATATTCACTATCTTCATCATTGATCTTTCTTAAGCATTGAGAGGCAATGTGACCAACTTTTCCACAATGAAAACATGTGACAGGTAATTTCCCTTTGAATTTTCCTTTCCCCTTCTGGAACTTCATTGCAATGGGAGAAAGAATTTATATTTCTTCTTCATCTTCACCACTACTATATTTTGAGATTTTCAGTTTATCCATGTCCTTTAATGCCATTTCCTTTCTCACACGAGTCGTAGAATCTTCTGGGTTGACTCTCATTTCATATGCTACCATGATGCTAAGTATATCTTCCAGAGAAATTTTTCAAAGATCTCTTTCCTCAAGGGATGAAACCTTTGCATTATACAGAGGTGGATGTCTTATTAATATTTTATATACAATTTCAATGTCTTTTATTTCTTCACCTAGACCCCAAATTGCTCCAACCACTTCAGTAATTCGATTAAAGAAAGAGTCTGCATTCTCATCTGGATGCATCTTCAGATCATCAAACCGATTGTGCAGGACTTGTAGTTTCGCCTCCTTCACTTTTCTATCTCATTCAAAAATATTCTTGATTTTATCCCACATGGATTTTTTTGAGGTGAAATTCATCACCTTTAGGTAGATCTGATCAGAAAGGGCTGCAGTGAGTGCATTTTGTTCTTTAGCATCTGCATCAAGAAGTTTCCTTTCTGTTTAAGTCATAGCCAAGACTGTTGGGTCAGTGACTTGTATTCCTTGCACAGTATAAAAGAGAACTTCCATTCCAAGAGATCTTAGATGAGATCTCATTCTGTTCTTACTGATCTGGAAATTGCATCCATCGATGTGAGGGACTCCCCCGAAATTGACTGCATTATCCATGACGATAAAGGACAGATTCAACACCAGCAACCTTTACCCTCTGATACCACTTGAAGGACCCCGAGACACCCTGAGAGGGGAGGGGTGAATTAGGGTGACAAATTTTTCTTTTAATTTGATGGATCTTGTTACCACGTTGGTAGGAACTTGTTAAACCATTGAGATGAAAATGACCAGAAAGAAAAAATTCACATGCACAGAGAAGACACATCACTTTTTACTTGGTTCACCACACAGGGATACGTCCATGGAGAATACGCCGACAAGTTGTCGGTCATAACCTATTCCACTAATCATCACTAGTTGTGGATTACAATGGTTTGGGCATAGTCACTTTGTCCCAGGCTCACTGCCTTTACAAAGATTTAGGGATAACTGACTGCTTCCCTTGGGTCACTCTTATTGACTCCCCCTGGCTCACTGCCTTAGGTGAAGTCCCACTCAGTTTATAGACATGAAGGTCTCTTCATCATTGCATAAGAATTCATCCTCTTTCGTATGTAGATGCTCTGTTGAAGTCCAACTCTTACCAGAAGACTAATCTCACATTGCACTAAAAGTATCGGGAAATCTTTCAGCTCTTGTGAAGCTCCAGAAAGATAGGCGTGCATCAACAAAAGCTGGCTCTCCTTTTCGATCCCGGCGCACAAGTTTCAATACGGCTCATAGGTCCTTGGCGCGCAAGTCTAAACTGGCATGCAAGTGACACCAAAGAACCTGTGCGACGCTTCCTTCCCCAACAAAAAACTTGCGCGTCCCACTTCTTTTCTCTCCCAAACCGCATTGGGCACGCAACCAACAACCGGCGCGCAACCTCAACTTGCGCGACCCAACTCCCACTAGCGCGGATTAATCACATACGCGACGAGAGCTCAAAAAATCTCTAAGACTTGAACTCCGTGAGAAATGAGGATGGGTGGTCTAGTATTTATAGGCAATTTGACCACCCTGCACGACGGCGCGCAAGTCAACCATCGGTGTGCAAATCACGGCGCACAGGTCCCTTCCCCTGCTATTCACTTGCGCGATCAATTTCCAATCTTGCGCGAACCACTTTCCATTTCCAAATTTTGATCTTCTGATCTAGAAAAACCATAGGCGCACAAGTTATGAAGCTTCCAGGGCATCGATGTGCAAGTATCTTTCACGGCACGCAAGTCACCTGCGTGACCTCACAAAAACTTGCGCGAACCTTATCCCTTTGCCATATTTTGATGATCTGATCTTGAAAAACATATGGCGTGCAAGTTTCTTCTTCATTTAGTACACGCCATCTTCACTAAAGTTGTCTTCTTGAATGGTACGAACTCTTTGCTGGCACACATTCTGAACTTCCACTGAGGATTGGCAATAAACACAAACCATACGCCAAATCATGCTATGAATACCCTGCTTCTAACATCCATTTTGGTATTTGATGGATTCAATAATCACCCATTCTACAATGAAATGTATGAGACGTTTCGTTGATAGAATCCAGAACATGAGATGTGACATGATCTTGATAGGGTCAAACAATTTATTAATGTTGAGAGATTCTAAGCAGAAATAGCAGAGACAGAGGCTGACAATAGCAAGTGGTGAACAGAAATTATCCAAACATTTAATGAATCGAAGAATTAGATGATACATCTTAAACAGGAAATGGAGGTTATTAATAACCTTCTTGATAAAATGAACCAAATATAGGTAGAAACCATATTTGAAGGGATAACTACCATTTCTCTACCATGGAAGCACTTTTTCAAGACGAGGAGGTTGAATTTTCTCAATTGAATCAAATTCAACAAGTAGTAGATAAAGATCATTAGGTCATTCAATAGATGAAGGGTCATGAATAGAGTCTCATTTAATAAAAGATATATAGGATCCATTATTTATACGTTCCCCTAGTTTTACCATATGAATGATAATAATTTTTCCTCCAATAATATATGTCTTCATTATTTCTTCATTTCTATTATTAAAATATAAATGTAATGGTTACAACATAAACATTTATGTCAGATAATCATATTTACAGTAATAGAAATGGGGTACTCAAAATTTTCTACCTTATCCAATGGGCATAGTGAGTTTAGTTTGATTTATTTACAGGTGTTATATGGAAAAAACCCAAAAACATTGTATCTTTTGACTTTTTTTCTCAATATTTACGAAACCATACAATATGTAGTCCTAGCGAGATGAGACTCAACTTTTTTCCAGGGTTCCCTTTGAGGGTTTTTAACATTTTTAGTGTTATGTATTCATTTATTTGATGTTTATTGTCATGGATGTTTGACTAATAAGGATAGTATTAATGCTCGAATAGATTTGACTATAAATTTTGAAATTTGATCCCAAATAAGGATTTGGGGCTAATAATTACACTACTATTATTGAGATTCTTCCAAGAGGATTCTCATGTATTTATTTTTTGTCCATAAAATCTAACACATGAAGTATAAAAATAGATATATTTTCCATGAATGAATTTACCATTTCTTGACAAACCCGTCATTGGGTACTTTATTATGCAGAACCAATTACGGCATATGTTTCACTTCCATATAGTGGCATCTATTGATTGATATGCATTTTATGTAGGAAATCTTTCGTGGCCACCAAGGGGAATGTACTATATAGTAAGGAATATGTGTTATAAAATATTTGACATTTTATTCTTGATAGACAAGGAAAAATAAGATTTTGGTTACTCACGACCACAGTGGGTTGTTTTTTCAATGAATGAGATTTTATGAATAAAGGGAAATATTTGCCGATAAAGGACATGAATGAGGAAAGCACTCCTGCACATATTTTGTGTTTGAAGAATGGATAGAAAACTTAGAAATGGGCTTTCTGACATTGCGTTGTGCAGTTTCTACTCATGGTGCAAGGACATTATGATATACAGTTTCAAGTGTTGTGCTAGGACATTATGATGTGCAGTTTCAAGTCATGTTGTAAGGACATTATGATGTACTGTTTCAAGTCATGATTTAAGGAAATTATGATGTGTAATTACATTTCATGCTATTAGGACATTATGTTTTTCTGTTTTGAGTCATCCTACAAGGACATTGGGGGGATTTAATTGAACGTATTCAGCTCAGACCAATGGTATATGAATCACCAATTTCTTGATAATTTTTCAAGAAACATAATATCATGTTCAGGTATGGAATAGAAGAATTTTAAAAAATAATTTGGTATTTTTTAGATTTGGGAATGGAATATATAAAGGGATAAAGGAATTAGAGGAAGTGTTTTCCAAGAATAATGTTACCATTATTTGAGGAGCCCAATATTAGAGGATGTATTATGCAGGTCCAACTAGGGTATATGCTGCATATCCAAACAGTGGAATCTTTGGGCTGGCATGACTATTATGTAGGATAATTGTATGAAAGTCCATTAGGAGAACGTACCACATAGTCATGAAAAAGATCTCTTATCTATCAAACATTCAATTGAAAAAAAACCCAAAAATTGTTTAGGGATATTCATATTTTCCACAACATAGAGTTTTGTTTATGGATAAATGTACTAAAGTATTTAAGTAGTATTTTCAATAATGATATCCAATGAATTGGAGGAGTATGATTTCTATGATGGTCTAACCTGAACATAGAAAGTATGGTGTCTGTTGTTTTAGTTCATCCGGCTAGAACCCTAATATAATAGACATAGTTGATTATATGTAGTCAAATGATATAGGGTTATTTCAATAGGCATTGAATACATAGAGAGAGAAAATGTGTAAAGAATGGTATGGAAGACTATTAGATCGAGAAAAGGTAATGGGATAAATATACATAGATGATAGCTTTAAGATAAAGATTATAGTATATTTTCATCAATGTTTGAAGGGAATAAAAGATTCGTTCACCAAGAAAAATGTTACCCCTATTTGGAAAAACTTGTTATTTTGCTATATTATAGAGGGATAGCTAGGGCGTATCATTCATAGCCAAATAGGGGTATCTTATGACAGGAATTCCAATAATTTGGGAAACATATGCATGGCCACCAAAGGGAACATATATCATAGTAAGGAAAAAAGTGTTTTTAGATATCATAAACACTGCCACCAAAACCGTAAGGATGATTATGATGATATGAAAGTATTCAATATTAAGACATTGAAATATAAATGGGTTAATTCTCAATGCACATGATAAATATTTGAATCAATATTGGCCATGAGTTTGGAGTCTCTTACATAGATATGACATATAAGTAATATGGGGACATTTCATGTTTCCTTGGTGGGATCACTAAGGAGAGATTCCAAAATAGTGATTATTGCATAGATTTTTAAATATAAATAGAAGAGATTTGGAAATTTATCTCATGTTTGGGACTCGGAGCTAAGGCCTTGTTTTATTTACGTATCTCATTGGGATGATAATCAATCCATATATAGTTCTTTGGGTAATTTTCAGTTTAATATCATGAAACAAGGACATGATGTGATCCTAAAGTGAAAAAATATTGCAGTTGGACAAGAGTATTGAACCCATGTTTCACTATGTATCTCATATGGATGAGAATAAAGCCACACGTAGTTATTGAAATATTCCCTAAGAATGTTTGATTCATACACGCAAGGAATAAAGGGGTGGGGTTATTATGGTTGGGCCCAAGATTAGAGATCTAGGAGTCTCTACGTATCCCATTAAAATGAGAATCAAGACAAACATAGTTCTTTATAAAATCATTCACCACACCAATTGTGTTTGATGTGAGAGATGAGGTCTTTTAACACACTCTTGAAGAATGGTTACACTTAAGACACACGATGGTATGAAGACCAATCCAAATATCATGGATGATTAATATGCATATATTTGGTTCATATATAGGATGAAAAAGGGGAAAAGTTTCTCCATGGTTATGGCTAGGCCCAATATTGGAATTCTAGGCATCTCAACGATTCCCATTGAAATGAGAATCAAGCCATACATAGTTTTTAAAGTGAGGTCTCTATGCAGATCTGATTTAAACATAGGGAGAAATGGAACTCAGTTGAAACTAAGGATTAATAATGACGTGAGAAATGCTTGCACATGGAAGCTACTCATTTTTTTAAATAACCACATGGAATTCTAGTTTGCATTATCTTATTGGATTTCATAATGAAAAATGGAAAAGATGTTAGCCAAAGAGTTTAATGCCATGTATCAAGAAAAAATGATGTCATGTAATTTAATGTCATGCAACAAGGACAAAAATTATAATAATATTAACAACGCATAGCATGGATGCATATGGTTGTTATATAGTTTATTTTCTTACAACTTAGACATTAAACGTTGCAGTTTTAATTCATGTGAGGAAAAAATTATTCCCGGTGATTACACAAACTACATCTTCTAGAATCTTAAATTGGTAAGAGTTGTAATGAGTTCTCCATCCATTGATATTTGGTAATAATTTCCATTAGAGTTGACCTTATGTATAGAAAATGTTCTTCATACTTTTTCTTAAGATTTCAAGGCTTCATTTGTTGTATCATTAGAGTATTGAGGACTAATACATGTTCTCCTTGAATAAATGATCATAGGTTAATTTTCTATAATAATCAAATTATAATACATTATAATAGACATCCAAATAATGTGATGTATAAAAAATATTTTAATCTAATCATTCTACCTCTTCAAATAATTTCTGGAATTTATCATCTATAGACAGATGATCATAGATGGAAACTCAGTGTGTAGGAAAATTTATTTCAATAGGAAAATTTCGTATCTTCCATTCAAAAATGACTATGTAGCTTCCCGAGTGGTAGTATTGTTAGTAGTCTGATAAACCAATAAAGCCTGAAAATGTTGATTAGGCCAAGATTTTTTATCTATAACCACTATTATCTGGAGTATATTTGATAGGGTTTTTTTTAAAACCTCTATCTATCCATTGGATGTTTCACGATAGTGATTTGAATGGTTAGATTTGATATTGTCCTCCAGATATAAATTCATTGACTCAACAAAATAGGAATGGGTGTCTTTGTCTTTTAATTTGGTATGAGGGACACCAAATCTAGAAATGATATTATCATAAAAAATCTAACAATGGTTTTTTCCATGATTTCGTTGAGAGGTATTGAATCTTCCCATTTGGAGAAAAAATCAGTAGCATTGAGAATTTTCTTAAACTGCTTAGTTGTAGCTGGAGGATAGGGTCCTAATGCATCCACTCCCCATATATTAAATGTCCAAGAGTAGTAAACTATATAATGAAACTTTGGGGGTTGATGAATGAAGTTGTAATGAACTTGGAAGGGATGAAACATATTGGTATTATTTTTGTAATGCTATGTCATGGAAGGATAGAAGTATCCAATCCTTTATATTCGATTAAAAAGATTATTACTGGACTGGGGATCACCACAAGCACCGACATGTACTTATTTCATTTCAGCAACAATTTCTTCTCCATCAATACAAGTAAATTCCACTCCATCAAAAAATGTTTTATAGTGAACCTTTTGGTTATCCGGCAATCATAAAGAGTAAAATTTACCACTCATCTCCAAACATTATGTTTCAAAAATATATTAGGTGGATGTATAACATTTTTAAGGTATTACTTAATAGGTTTCATACATCCTATAGTGTGAGAGTATGTCTCAAAAATAGGGATGATTTCATTAATTTCTTCCATTCATGGTTGAACAATAGGTGTAACAACGTGATGATGGGAAATACTGATTATTGTCACCTCTCGATTTAGATATGCCAAGGTTGTGGATTCATTAGCCAATGCATTAGATTGAGCATTTTGTGATAGTGGGACATATGAAAATGTTTCCTCTTAGGGAATTCATCCATTAATCTTATTATATAATCACAAAAAGATATTAATTCTTCTTTCTTAATAGAATAATCCCCAAATATATATCGATTACCAATTCTGAACCCCCATTCAGTTTCTGGTGGTTCACTTGTACCTGGAGCACCAATTCCTAGCCTGCAAAGAGGGCTTGATATTCTGACTCATTATTGTTACCACCTTCAGATAACAAAAAGGAATATGGAAACACTTCCTTTTCTATAGATATAAGAACAATTCCTAATAAATCTTTGTTGAATTTATGATCATCCATTCTATTCCCCATTGGACTACTTGAAGCACAATCAAATTACATTTCCCAGGTTTGGAGGATTATCTTTAATAGAGAAGATTTTTTCATCAGGAAGATCAATATTCAAATATGTATCTTTTTCAAATTGGTGTTCAGCAATGATGTCACCAAGGCTTGGCCATATATTCCTTTTTGAGGCACAAACTGGATATCTAAATATTGAAAATTAACTACTCACTGTTTCAAATGTTGGGTAAGTGTAGGACGATTGAGGATAAATTTCATAGAGTTATTGAATGATACTGGTTGGACCTCATGATGTTGCAGGTAGTGACTATGCTTTGGAACTACAATGATTAATGCCTGAAATCACTTCTTGATACATGAATATCAATTCTTTGTGTTAGGCATGGTTTGACTGAGTTTGTAAAGGCTATTTTCATTCCAAACATCTTTTTTGTGTGCAAGGAAGGCACCCAATGATAGCTCAAAAGCTCTTACATAGATAATTAATGGTTTTCCTTCAATATATGGAATTAATACTGGTGGACTTATGAGGTATTTCTTTAGGATATCAAATTCATCTTGTAAGTGTTCTATGCACTGATAAGTGAATCCCTTCATCGTTAATCTGGTGAAGGGTAATCACATACCGACCAAATTTGTAATAAATCTCCATAAATAGACAATGAGTCCTTGACTTCCAATTAATTCATTCAAATTTTTTGGAGGTAACATACCAAGTACATCTTTTTTCTTCTAATGATCAATGATGATGCCACCTTTTCTTCCAAAAAAACCACGAAATTTCATAAGGATACACCAAATGATAATTTCAATGGAATCATATTCAAATTATGTTGTCAATGTTTACTGAATATAGTGTCTAGATCAGTCACCTGATTAGAATATTGTTGATATTTCAACAATAAATCTTCTACATGTCATTCGACATTTTTATTCCACAATGGTTTTGAATATTTGGTGCATTGCATGTTGATATGTTGCACCCAAATTTTTGAAGTCAAAGGGCATTACTAGAGAGAAAAAAATTCTTTTGAGGGGCTCTAATGGCTGTAAAATTCTCATCTTATAGAGCCATTTAAATTTAGATATACCAAGAGTTGTTATCCATGTGGGATAGCGATTCATATGCAGTTGTTGCATCAATTAAATGTTTTGTCATTAGAACAAAAAATTCATCCTTGGGACAATAATCGTTAAGATATTGGAAATCAATGAAAAATATAAATTAACCATTATTCACTTTCACTAGGAAAATGTTGGCTATACATTTAGGATATTTTACCTATCTGAAAAATGTGTCATTTAAATTCATGTAGACTTCAGCTTCAATTTTAGAGGTGTGAGTTGGGTGCATTCTTCTTGCTACATGCTTAAATCCTCGAAACACTTCTGGAAAACCCAAATAATGAGTGGCCACATCTAGATTATGGCATATAATTTATATATAGTTAAAATAAAATACATCTATATGATTCATTAGAAATGAAGTATACATATCTTTATCTATATAATTTATTGATGCACTAATTAGGGAATGATGTGGTTCTTCTTCTATACCCAGATTAATTTATTTGAGCCCATCTACAGTGGTTGAGAATCCTTCCTGAAATGTTGGAGGGGGAATACATGAGATATTATTCTTATTATTCCTTACTTGACACTTCATTGTTTTCATATTGAAGGCTAGGTGATGAAGAAAAACATCCAATGGTACATTAGGAGCCAATATTTTAACATCCTGAAGAAGAGGCAACCATTTTTATCATACATATGATGAACGGTCTTCATGGAATATTGGGGAGAGAATTATGGGTTGGGAATCAACATATTTGTCACCCTTTATTAATGAAAAAATTACATTTATAATGATTGATGAAGAAAAGACTTGTTGATGTTAAGTGGATGAGATGAAGACATCCCCATTCAATCTTTCACTATAAACAATTTCTCTCCTGTTAGACTCGATTACGATAACGAAAATTAAGGAAGTCACTAGAAATATACATGGAAATGGATCTATCCTTTTAATTTTATTGATAATAAGCACATAATATATATTTACATGTTTCAATGGGTTAGTTGGAATCTTTTCTACACCATTTGGAGAATTTATTATGGTTACATCTTTTCCACAGACCTTGTTCCCTTTGTGTGATAGAATTCCTCCTCAATATAATGATGTTCCAATGTTTTTAATGGAGCCTTGAAACCATTTAATTTCCTCATTTTTCCATTAAATAAATACCTAAGACATTCGTTGTATGACAAAGGAATGGCTGCATGTTGATGTAGTCACGACCTTCCAATTAGAATATCGATGGTTGTGTCCTATCTAATAACCAAAAATTCTGAATTAGATTTAAGATCCCAAAACTGTGTTTTGAGTGTAATATCACCGAGTGATTCATGTTCTTTCTTTTCATAACCATACAACATCAATTTTGAAAGAGATTATTCAAGTTCAATGAGATCCAATCAACAAAGTTTATAGATGGGAATGTGGTTGACTCCTAATCCATTATTAATGAAGGTTCATTAGATTTCTATATCATAATTCCTTCTAGATAGATATAGGGTTTTGATATGTCCATGTACAATGTCATCCTCATCTTGATCTATGAATGATATAACTACATGACATTATGTAGGATCATTGTCTATATGGTAAACCTTTGAGAAACAAACATCAGTTTAAAACTCATTGGGACATGAAAAATCCTAAATAAGTGCTTCTTGGTGATCATTTGATAGGTTCAAAGCATCCATGATTGAAAATATTGATGTTACATAGTCTAGTTGATTAAAAATATCATACTTTGTATCCAAAGGTCTTTGTTTTCCAATATGGAGATGCTGTTTTTCAGGGGCCTTTAAAGTTGATGCTCTTGATTTAGATATATGATGTGTTGGGATAGAAGTAGTAAATGCATATGCTATTGGTAAATTAAACTGACTAGGTCTGTGTATTTTCTAAGATAGTGGTGGTGTCACCTCTAATCAGTCTTCCACAATTATCATTTTGGGGCTGATCATCTCATGTGATGGAGAATTTCCTTATTCTTGCTGAGCCCATTGAAGGGATATACCATGAGTTTCTACTTCATAAATGGTTCAAGTAGGGGAATAGTTTAAATAGAGATATCTATCATATTCATGTGTTCCCATATACCATCGACCGTGACTTCTTACCCTAGTCCCCAAATCTGGTTCCTAACTGTAACACCCCGAGCTTCCATGATACGCTTCTCTTTTAATAATTCAATAGCTTGCATTGTACACAACTTCGAGTTTAACACACCACAACTAATCAAAGTATCCGTTATGAATAGTAATAACCACTATTTAAAATTATAGAAATTTTATATTTAAAAATGGACTTCATTCTTGAATTCGTAATATCGAAATTAGCCTATGTTGAATTTTTGGTATTTTTCTGAGAACTTCCAATTTTTATGAATAGTGAAAAATACAAAAAACAACTTTTTAAATAAAAATAATTTTTTAGTGATAAATTATACTATTGAGTGGTTTTAAAGTATAATTATAATATATTTTTACCATTTTATCCAATGTTGTTCATTATAATTACTTTCACTTGGAAATTGGACATAAACAATTTTCAATCTTTTGATATATATTGTTTCTTAAAAAAATGCTATTTGTTGTGACAACGGGAATTAATTATAAAATTAATTAATGCTACTTATATGTTTGGAATTTTGTAAAATAGACATAATTTTTGTATTTGGAATATCAATTAGAGCTTAGGGTGAAATTTTGGCACTATTCTGAAAAACTTCAATTTTTGATGAATAGTGAAACCACTAAGTGGTAGTTAAATAACTGATTTTTTCATTTAAATGAAATATTACCACTTCTGTGATTTGATTTTCAAACATCCGACATACATGGTTGTCATTATAAAGTAAAATGTGGTTCAATGGGACTAAAATAATTTTTTGGCGAATAGTAACTTTTATGTTTAATTAATCGCGATTAAAGGTAATTAGTGAAATTTATAGTAAAAATAGTATTATAAAAAATATGGAATGACCTTTACACTTGTCCAACCACTATTGGATGTGTCATGGCAGACCAAGACAATCCATGGGTCAACCTGGGGACCCCATGGAGACACTTTGGTAGGAAAAGGACATAAATAACGTTTTATTTAATGTTAAAATAAAAATGTCACAAACAAGAGTTGTTTTACTAAAACAATTTTTAAATGGGGTTATACAAGTCATATTTTTGACTATAAATATTCATTATAAATATAATAAGATTTAATAAGTCATGATATTTTTTTTATAATTTTTAGACATTAATTAAATTAAATTATTTATGACACCATGATGATGGAGCGATTACCTCATTAATTAACGATTTAAATAAAATGAAAGGATAATGTAAAATCTAAGGCTTAAACTTGTCAAAAACCTATATGATGAGGATATTTCGAACCCTTAACACCTTGGCCTCTAAATATATAAGTGTGAGACCTTTGGAATCCGAAAAGCATTGTATAATAATGTAACATTTCCTTACTTTCCAAGAGTGCCCCTCCTCTCCACTTATAAAAGGCCCCCACCACTACCACCATACTCACACTTTCAAAGCCTTTTGGCTCGGCCAACATCTGCCCAAATACTCTCCCAACATACCTCTATTACTCCTAGAAGCCTCACTTTGGTCAGAATTCTTCCCAACGAAGCCTTTGGCTCAAATCAAAAAACAGTTACCTGATTTTAAGGTAATGTGTTCTCCTATGTTATTTTGATTTAATTTGCTTCTACAACCCCCTAAACTCTTTTGATTCATTTATTTTGTAACAAAACCAGTATACTAAATATACTAGGATGTTTTTATATGAATTATTCGAGCTACACTTACACACACTTACATCTAATGGTTAAAGAACATACTGTTTCTGTGGATGGCGAATTTCTGCCTCACGAAACGATGATTGTTCAACACTCATATAACCCCTTCAAAGGTGTCCATTAAGATGTAACTATATTTATACATGATATATAATATGTTTATGTTTTACTTAAGTTTCTGTATTTTTCATTTATGGCATACCTTTGTTGTTTCCATTATGGGTAAATGCGATATTTTCATTTTAGGAAGTGCGGACTACTGCCCCCTCAAAGTGATTTGAATCGTTAATACCATATGTGGGATGTATAAAGGATGAAGTAAATGATATTATATATGATATTATACTTGAATTATAATATACCTTAATAACATTATGATTTCATTAAATACAAAATTGAAATGAAAGTAGCGTTCATGCGTACGTACGGCTTACCGTCTCCATGAACGGTGCATTTCATTTCATACCATTAAACGTTATGGAATATTATAAATGCATGTATATACTGGATATATATTAGATATATGATATCTATATCATGAATATAATTCTGGATATAATGGATATATCACCACATGAACAACTTGTAATTATAAGAATTTTATTTTGACTCAAGTACCAAAGATCGACAAAATGACCGTTATTAACTTAAATAATTACATAATGTTCATAAAAAGGTAATAAGTGATATAAAAGGAATAAAAAACATGAAAAAGGTTCTTAAGAAATTATAATGTAACTCTAGTTTATTATTCAGGAGGTTAATGAACGGTCGAGTCAAGACTGGACGCAAGGTAAGGGAACTTCTTAACCCAATTTCCATTCTTTGGGTTAATCTCCTAATTTCAAATTATGTCATGATATTATTATGTCATATCTTGTATTTATACTTTCTTTATGTGTACATATAGTGAATATACTTAATAGATCTATGTTATTTTAAAAATTATCTTTTTAAGGATTTCGTCTCAATCTCCTTTCATTGAGGCATATTTGGTTTTATACACAACTTTCTTTTATACGGTGTATAAACCCCTTTGACTTTTACATTTTTCCAAAAGGAATATTTTTTATATGAAGTATTTTACTAAACGATAAAAAGGGAATGTTTTTATTTCCGTACATATCCGGCAACAACGACTTCTCCACCACCGTGACCATTATTTGAGTTTCGGCTTCATCTACAAGCCATCACTTTTTTTAATGAAAAATAAATACAATGTTTAAATTTTATTTTATTTTGGTATTGAAAATGGTTTTGAAAGTGTTTTTATTATATCAATGTGGTGTATTGATATCTTGTGATTGAAATGTGGAAATGTTATGTTTCCTTTATGCATATTTTATGTCATATGATTATGTTATGGTTTATGATATGTTTAAACCTATTCATATGGGGAATGCATTGGACTTAATAAATAATGGGCGGAGCCCGCTATAGCTCCTCGATGCATCGGTAGGTCTCATGAGACAAACTAGTGTCTTGGCACGAGGCCTTGACAAAATCTTATTTGTGGTCTTGGCACGAGGCCTTGGCTATGTGGTTATGATAGTCTGGCATTATGCATTCCATCATTATGAAAGTTGTTATTGATATTACATGTGATTATTCAACTAGTAGAATATCCATTGAGTAAGTAAATGGAATTATTTCATCTTAATTTTTCCATATTATGCTAATGTTCAAGTTTAAAAGTCTTTTGTTTTAGTTATAAATTGCCTTAAATGTAAATGTTCATTTATGAAACTTTCCGCAATATTGTTATCCTTACTGAACATCTGAGCTCACCCCTTTCAATGTTTTAATATTTTCTAGGATGTGAAGATGTATTTTTTGAATGACCTACAGGGATAGTCAGAAGAGGATATGAGTGTGGACTATGAATACTTTGTTATTAGTTTTTCTCTTAATGATGTAATGTAACATTTATGAATGTATCTAGTGTTTCCAAGGCTACTAAACTAATCGGTCTTTCGAGACTTGATCTTTTGTGATCATGCCAATGTTACGAAGTAATGCACCGACTCTAGGTAGCTGGGGTCAGGGCGTTAGAGTTGGTATCAGATGCAGTTTAGTACTAACCTTTGAAGCTAGATTTAGATAAACTCTGATTAGAGCACATAGCCCAAAGATAGACTTTGAAGATTAGTATAGAAGAACTTCCGAGAATTTTGGTATTATAGAGATGTTTTGAGTTTTCCGAGCAATAAATCCCTGTCTGGATACGAGCAGGTAGAGTCGGATCTGGCACAGATGTACCTAGGGGTAAAACCCGAAAACACTGCATTGGGCTTGACTCGAAAGAGAACTGGTTCACGACAACGGGCCTTGCTGCACTCTTGGTTACGACACTCTCGGGGGATATGCTTAGGATAATTCTCATTTTTCTACAAACCACTATGAAGGGTTATGAGTATATACATCCTCAAATAAAACATTTTTATGGATTATATCCATAAATAGTTCAATTTATGTTAAGTATTTTATAATTATGGAATTATTTATTTTGATTCATAAACTAATCTAGTTTATGCCATTGTTTAGAAATGGCGCCTAGTGGAAGGAATGGAAACTGTATCAATGCACACACTCCCTGTAGGGATTTCCCTCCTGCTCAAAATAATTATTGTGTATCTGGAGATACAATTGGTTCTGATCAACTTATTACCATACTGGGACAATTCACTCTGGTTATGAATAATAACCTTACTCATATGAAGCACCCGGATATGCAACGCGGAGGATCAATGTTAGACCGCTTCATGAGGAAACAACCACCAACATTTAATGGGGGTACAAATCCGTTAGTAGCTGAGCAATGGATAAACTCCTTAGAGAAAATATTCCACTCCTTAGGGAGTAGCGAAAGGGAGAAGGTTATCATGGAAGTTTACCGCCTCACTAGAGATGCCGATCAATGGTGGTCATTGATTCAAAATAAAAAGGAAGATTAAGAAGTATCATGTATGGAATGGAGAGAGTTCAAAGATCTTTTCTTAGAAAAATACTTTCCACATGACCATCAAGCAGAAATGGAAAGGCTATTTCCAAGTCTGAGACAAAAGGAGGATGATAATGTCACAAAGTATGAGGATAACTTTACAAGGTTAGCGAGGCATGCATCAGATTATATACGTAACCCAAGAAGTAAGATTGATCGTTTCTTTGATGGGTTGAAACCATTTCTCCATCGAGCTTTATTATCACAATCTTTCTCAACAAACGAGGATATAGTCTCGTGTGCTATCAAGACAAAAAAGGAATTCTCTAAGTCTTCTGACAACAAAGTAAATCAAGAGAAGAAGAGAACGGTGGAACAAGAGACAGATAAAGGGAAAAAGGGAAAGAAGGATTTTCCATTATGTGATAATTGTGGGAAGAGTCACCCTGGTACTTGCCTAAAAGGAATGGGAGTTTGTTACAAATGTGATGAAACAGGTCACCAGGCTCGTGATTGTATGGGAAAGAAAGAGGCTATCAATTTTGAATGCAACAATTGTAGGGAAATGGGTCATTATGAAAATGAATGTCCTAAGCGTCAGGGAAACATACCTCAAAAAATGCCAAGGGATCAAGGCCAATCTTATGTTGTGACTACAGTTGAAGAGGAATAATAAATGTATTGGTGCTTTTGGACTCATGGATTATATTCTGGTTATTAGAATAATGTGATATATATATAAGGATTGTACTGAGTACATGTTGATTTAATTAAGGTTTTAATATGATGAAGGTAATCATATTTTTGTATGTGACAATAAGAGAAACTTTAATTTTTTTAGGGAATCTAATGTGACAATTGATTTTGGAATATAAGGACCCTTTAGAGAAAGTCTGGACGGAGGTATTTTGGATAACTATAAAGGTTGGAATGGATTAAGTTGATATTTGGATAGTATTGTTTAAGGTTAAAACATTTCTAAAGATTATTTTTGGAATATTATAATACTATAGTTTTAGGAAAAGGACAACCTGCAGGGTAGGGCATAACCCATCGTGTCAGACAAAGTTGCAAGAATCGAACCAACAACCATAGTGTGACAAGCCGTTATTACCTACCACTAGCCTACAGGATCTCCCTGTTTATTACAAAACAGTTTTACTAATCTAAATGGTATTTTTTAATATTTGGAACCTTATTCAATTAGGATAAATAGAATATTTATGAGTTCTATTACCTTTTGGAGTAAAAGATGGGTTTGTGGTAATATTTTATTAAAGAATGAAAGTATACATAATAAGTATGTATATTCCCTTACGTTCTTAGTAAATCTATTAAATAAATTCCTCAACTTTATAAAAGGTAACATAAAACAAAAACATTGTCGGTTAACTTTTCCTACTGGGGAATCAATGATCGTTTAACCAATCACATGTTTGTGATTTTCTTGTAGTTAAACATTCTCCTAATCCTGTTTTCTACAACTCTCCATCAGACCGTGATGGTTTGTTTCTCCTCCATATCCATATTTTCATATAATCCTTGTATGGTCTATCTCGGGATACCTTTTTACTTATCTTTCGTTATTTTAATGTTATATTTTTATTAACCTTATTTCCGATGTGGGGTTTCTCAAAAGGTACTTTCTATTTTCAACCTTTTATTTTCAAATAAAAATTTCAAATTGCAAGGACGCAATTTATTAAAGGAGGGGAGAATGTAACACCCTGAACTTCCATGATACGCTTCTCATTTAATAATGAAAAAGCTTGCATTGTACACAACTTCGAGTTCTAACACACCACGACTAATCAAAGTAGCCGTTATGAATAGTAATAACCACTTTTTAAAATTATTGAAATTTTATATTTCAAAATGGACTTCATTCTTGAATTCGTAATATCAAAGTAGCCTATCTCGAATTTTTGGTATTTTTCTGAGAACTTCCAATTTTTATGAATAGTGAAAAATAAATAAAACAACTTTTTTAATCAAAATAATTTATAGTGATAAATTATAATATTGAGTGGTTTTAAAGTATAATTAGAATATATTTTTACCATTTTATCCAATGTTGTTCATTAGAATTTATTTCACTTTGAAATTGGACATAAACAATTGTTAATCTTTTGATATATATTGTTTCTTAAAAACACGCTATTTGTTGTGACAACGGGAATTAATTATAAAATTAATTAATGCAACTTATATTTTTGTTATTTTTTAAAATAGACATCATTTTTGAATTTAGAATATCAATTAGAGCTTAGGGTGAAATTTTGGATCTATTCTGAAAAACATCAATTTTTGATGAATAGTGAAACCACTAAGTGGTAGTTAAATAACTGATTTTTTCATTTAAATGAAATATTACCACTTTTGTGATTTTATTTTAAAAAATACGACATACATGTTTTTCATTAGGAAGTAAAATGTGGTTAAATGGGATTAAAATAATTTTTTGGTGAATAGTAACTTTTAAGTTTAATTTATCGCGATTAAAGGTAATTAGTGAAATTTAAAGTAAAAATAGTATTATAAAAATATGGAATGACCTTTACACTTTTCCAACCACTATTGGATGTGTCATGGCCGACCAAGACAATCCATGGGTCAACTTGGGGACCCCATGGAGCCACTTTGGTAGGAAAAGGACATAAATAACGTTTTATTTAATGTTAAAATAAAAATGTCACAAACAAGAGTTGTTTTACTAAAACAATTTTTAAATGGGGTTATACAAGTCATAGTTTTGAATATAAATATTAATTATAAATATAAAAATATTTCCTACATCATGATATTTTTTTTAAAATTTTTAGACATTAAATAAATTAAATTATTTATGACACCATGATGAGGCAGCGATTACCTCATTAATTAACGATTTAAATAAAAGTAAAGGATGATGTAAAATCTAAGGAATAAACTTGTCAAAAACCCATTGGATGAGGCTATTTCAAACCCTTATCACCTTAGACTCTAATTATATAATTGTGGGACCTTTGGAATCCGAAAACATTGTATAATAATGTAACATTTCATTACTTTCCAAGAGTGCCCCTCCTCTCCACTTATAAAAGGCCCCCACCACTACCACCTTACTCACACATTAAAAGCCTTTTGGCTCAGCCAAACTCTGAAACAATACTCTCCCAACATCCCTATATTTCTCCAAGAAGCCTCACTTTGGTCAGTATTCTTCCCAAGGAAGCCTTTGGCTCAAATCAAAAAAGAGTTACCCGATTTTAAGGTAATGTGTTCTCCTATGTTATTTTGATTTAATTTGATTCTCCAACCCCCTAAAATCTTTTTATTAATTTCTTTTGTAACAACACCAGTATCCTCAATATACTAGGATGTTGTTATAAGAATTATTTGAGCTACACTTACACACACCTACATCTAATGGTTAAAGAACATACTTTTTCTTTGGATGGCGAATTTCTGCCTCACGAAACGATGATTGTTCAACACTCATATAACACCTTCAAAGGTGGCCATTAAGATGTCACTCTATTAATAAATTATATATAACATGTTTACGTTTTACTTAAGGTTCTTTATTTTTCATTTTTGGAATAACATTGTGGTTTCCATTATGGGTAAACACGATATTTTCATTTTAGGAAGTGTGGACTACCGCCCCCTCAAAGTTATTTGAATCGTTAATACCATATGTGCGATGTAAAAAGGATGGAGTAAATGATATTATATATGATATTATACTGGAATTATAATATACCTTAATATAATTATGATTTCATTAAATACGAAATAGAAATGAAAGTAGCATTCATGCGTACGTACGGCTTACCGTCTCCATGAACGGTGCATTTCATTTCTTACCTCTAAACGTTATGGAATATTATAAATGCATGTATATATTGGATATATATGAGATATATGATATCTATATCATGAATATAATTCTGGATATAATGGATATATCACCACATGAACAACTTTTAATTATAAGAATTTTATTTTGACTCAAGTACCAAAGCTCGACAAAACGACCGTTATTATCATAAATAATTACATAAAGTTCATAACATGGTAATAAGTGATATAAAAGGAATAAAAAACTTGAAAATGGTTATTAAGAAATTATAAATTAAATCTAGTTTATTATTTAGTAGGTTAAAGAACGGTCGATTCAAGACAAGACACAAGGTAAGGGAACTTCTTAACCCAATTTCCATTCTTTGGGTTAATCTCCTACTTTCAAATTATGTCATGATATTGTTATGTCCTATCTTGTATTTATACCTTCTTTATGTGTACATATAGTGAATACACATAATATATCTATGTTATTTTAAAAATTATTTTTTTAAGGACTTCGTCTCAGTCTCCATTCATTGAGGCATATTTGGTTTTATACACAACTTTCTTTTATACGGTGTATAAACCCCTTTGACTTTTACGTTTATTTAAAAGGAATCATTTTTTTACGAATCGTTTTACTAAACGACAAAAAGGGAATGTTTTCATTTCCGTACATATGCGACGACAACGACTTCTCCACCGCTGTGACCATTATTTGAGTTTCGGCTTCCTCTAAAAGCCATCACTTTTTTTAATGAAAAATAAATACAAAGTTTTAATTTTCTTTTATTTTGGTATTGAAAATTGTTTTGAAAGTGTTTTTATTATATCAATGTGTTTTATTGATATCTTGTGATTGATATGTGTAAATGTTATGTTTCCTTTATGCATATTTTATGTGATATGATTATGTTATGGTTTATGATATGTTTAAACCTGTTCATATGGGGAATGCATTGGACTTAATAAGTGACGGGTGGAGCCTGCTATAGCTCCTTGATGCATCGGTAGGTCTCATGAGACAAACTAGTGTCTTGGCACGAGGCCTTGACAAAATCTTATTTGTGGTCTTGGCATGAGGCCTTGGCTACGTGGTTATGATAGTCTGGAATTATGCATTCCATCATTATGAAAGTGGTTATTGATATTTCATGTGATTATTCGACTAGTAGAATATCCATTGAGTAAGTAAATGGCATTATTTAATTTTACTTTTTCCATATTATGCTAATGTTCATGTTTAAAAGGATTTTGTTTTAGTTATACATCGCCTTAAATGTTAATGTTCATTTATGAAAGCTTCCGCAATATTGTTATCCTTACTGAGCATCTGAGCTCACCCCTTTCAATGTTTTAATACTTTCCAGGATGTGAAGAAGTATTTTATGAATGTCCTACAGGGATAGTCAGAAGAGGATATGAGTGTGGACTATGGATACTTTGTTATTAGGTTTTCGCTTTATGATCTAATGTAACATTTATGAATGTATCTAGTTTTTCCAAAGCTACTAAACAAATTGATCTTTAGAGACCTGATCTTTTGTGATCATGCCAATGTTACGAAGTAATGCACCGACTCAGGGTAGCTGGGGTCGGGGCGTTAGGGTTGGTATCAGAGGAAGTTTAGTACTAACCATGGAAGGTAGATTTAGATAAACTCTGATTAGAGCAAACAACCCAAAGATAGACTTTGAGGATTAGTATAGAATAACTTCCTAGAATTTTGGTATTATAGAGATGTTTTGAGTTTTCCGAGCAATACATCCCTGTCTCGATACGAGCAGGTAGATGCTGCTCTGGCACAGATGTACCTAGGGGTAAACCCCGAAAACACCGCTTTGAGCTAGACTCAAACGGGAACTAGTGCATGACAACGGGCCTTGCTGTACTCTTGGTTACGACACTCTCGAGGTATATGCTTAGGATAACTCTCATTTTCTTTACAAACCACTATGAAGGTTTATGAGTATATACTTCCTCAAAGAAAACATTTTTATGGATTATATCCATAAATAGTTCAATTTATGTTAAGTATTTTATAAGTATGGAATTGTGTATTTTGATTCATTAACTAATCTAGTTTATGCCATTGTTTAGAAATGGCGCCTAGTGGAAGGAATGGAAACTGTATCAATGCACGCACTCCGTGTAGGGATTGACCTCCTACTCAAGATAATTATTGTGGATCTGGAGATACAACTGGTGCTGATCAACTTATTACCATACTGGGAAAACTCACTCAGGTTATGAATAATAACCTTACTCATATAGAGAACCCTGATCCGCAACATGGAGGATAAATGTTAGACCACTTCATGAGGCAACAAACACCATAATTTAATGGGGGTACAAATCTATTAGTAGTTGAGAAATGGATAAACTCCGTAGAGAAAATATTCCACGCCTTGGGGAGTAGCGAAAGGGAGAAGGTTATCATGGAAGTTTACCGCATCAATGGAGATGCCGATCAATGGTGGTCATTGATTTAAAATACAAAGGAAGATAAAGAAGTATCAAGTTTGGAATGGAGAGAGTTCAAAGATATTTTCTTAGAAAAATACTTTCCACATGACCATCGAGTAGATATGGAAAGGCAATTTCTGAGTCTGAGACAAAAGGAGGATGAGAATGTCGCAAAGTATGAGGCTAACTTTACAAGGTTAGCGAGGCATACAACAGATTATGTACGTAACCCAATAAGTAAGATTGATTGTTTCTTTGATGGGTTGAAACCATTTCTCCATCGAGCTTTTGTATCACAATCTTTCTCAACATACGAGTATATAGTCTCATGTGCTATCAAGAGAGAAAAGGAATTCTCTAAGTCTGATGACAACAAAGTAAAGCAAGAGAATAAGAGAACGGTGGAACAAGAGACAGATAAAGGGAAAAAGGGAAAGAAGGATTTTCCATTATGTGATTATTGTGGGAAGAATCACCCTGGTACTTGCCTAAAAATAATGGGAGTTTGTTACAAATGTGGATAAAAAGGTCACCAGGCTCGTGATTGTAAGGGAAAGAAAGAGGCTATCAATTTTGAATGCAACAATTGTAGGGAAATGGGTCATTATGAAAATGAATGTCCTAAGCGTTAGGGAAACATACCTCAAAAAAGGCCAAGGGATCAAGGCCAATATTATGTTGTGACTACAGTTGAAGCGGAATAATTAATGTATTGGTGCTTTTGGACTCATGGATTATATTCTGGTTATTAGAATAATGTGATATATATATATAAGGATTGTACTGTAGTACATGTTGATTTCATTAAGGTTTTAATATGATGAAGGTAATCATATTTTTGTATGTGACAATAAGAGAAACTTTACTTTGTTTAGGGAATCTAATGTGACAATTGATTTTGGAATTTAAGGACCCTTTAGAGAAAGTCTGGACGAAGGTATTTTGGATAACTATAAAGGTTGGAATGGATTAAGTTGATCTTTGGATAGTATTGTTTAAGGTTAAAACATTTATGAAGATTATTTTTAGAATATTATAATACTATAGTTTTAGGAAATGGACAACCTGTAGGGTGGGGCATAACCCATCACGTCGGACAAAGCTACAGTAATCGAACCCACAACCATAGTGCGACAAGCCTTTATTACCTACCACTAGCCTACCATATGTCCCTGGTTATTACAAAATAGTTTTACTAATCTAAATGGTATGTGTTAATATTTGGAACCTTATACAATTAGGATAAATAGAATATTTTTGAGTTCTATTACCTTTCGGAGTAAAAGATGGGTTTGTGGTAAAAATTTATTAAGGAATGAATGTATACATAACAAATATGTATATTCCCTTACATTCTTAGTAAATCCCTTAAATAAATTCCTCAACTTTATAAAATGTAACTTAAAACAAAAACATTGTCGGCTAAATTTTCCTACTAGGGAATCAATGATCATTTAACCAATCACATGTTTGTGATTTTCTTGTAGTTAAACTTTCTCCTAATCCTGTTTTCTACAACTCTCCATCAGACCTTGATGGTTTTTTTCTCCTCCATATCCATATTTTCATTGAATCCTTGTATGGTCTATCTCGTGTGACCTTTGTACTTATCTTTCGTTCTTTTAATGTTATATTTTTATTAACCTTATTTCCGATGTGTGTTTTCCCAAAAGTTACTTTCTATTTTCAACCTTTTATTTTCAAATAAAAATTTCAAATTGTGAAGACGCAATTTATTGAAGGAGGGGAGAATGTAACACCCCGAGCTTCCATGATACGCTTCTCATTTAATAATGCAATAGCTTTCATTGTACGCAACTTCGAGTTCTAACACACCGCGACTAATAAAAGTAGCCATTATGAATAGTAATAACCACTTTTTGAAATTATAGAAATTTTATATTTCAAAATGGACTTCATTCTTGAATTCGTAATATCTAAATTAGCCTATGTTGAATTTTTGGTATTTTCCTGAGAACATCCAATTTTTATGAATAGTGAAAAATACTTAAAACAACTTTTTTAATCAAAATAATTTATAGTGATAAATTATACTATTGAGTGGTTTTAATGTATAATTAAAATAAATTTTTACCTTTTTATCCAATTTTGTTCATTAGAATTAATTTCACTTTGAAACTGGACATAAACAATTGTCAATCTTTTGATATATATTGTTTCTTAAAAACACGCTATTTGTTGTGACAGCGGGAATTAATTATAAAATTAATTAATGCAACTTATATGTTGGGAATTTTGTAAAATAGACATCATTTTTGAATTTGGAATATCAATTAGAGCTTAGGGTGAAATTTTGGCACTATTCTGAAAAACTTAAATTTTTGATGAATAGTGAAACCACTAAGTGGTAGTTAAATAACTAATTTTTTCATTTAAATGAAATATTACCACTTCTGTGATTTTATTTTAAAAAATATGACATACATGGTTGTCATTAGGAAGTAAAATGTGGTTCAATGGGATTAAAATAATTTTTTGGTGAATAGTAACTTTTAAGTTTAATTAATCGCGATTAAAGGTAATTAGTGAAATTTATAGTAAAAATAGTATTATAAAAATATGGAATGACCATTACACTTTTAAAACCACTATTGGATGTCTCATGGCCGACCAAGACAATCCATGGGTCAACTTGGGGACCCCATGGAGCCACTTTGGTAGGAAAAGGACATAAATAACTTTTTATTTATTGTTAAAATAAAAATGTCACAAACAAGAGTTGTTTTACTAAAACAATTTTTAAATTGGGTTAAACAATTCATATTTTTGACTTTAAATATTAATTAGAAAGCTAAAACGATTTCCTATATCATAATATTTTTTTATAATTTTTAGACATTAAATAAATTAAATTATTTATGACACCATGATGATGCAACGATTACCTCATTAATTAACAATTTAAATAAAATGAAAGGATAATGTAAAATCTAAGGCTTACACTTGTCAAAAACCTATTGTATGAGGATATTTAGAACCCCTATCACCTTATCCTAGAATTATATAAGTGTGGGACCTTTGGAATCCCAAAATCATTGTATAATAATGGAACATTTCCTTACTTTCCAAGAGTGTCCCTCCTCTCCACTTATAAAAGGCCCCCACCACTACCACCTTACACACACTTTCAAAGCCTTTTGGCTAGGCCAACCTCTGCCCAAATACTCTCCCAACTTCCCTCTATTACACCTATAAGCCTCAATTTGGTCAGAATTTTTCTCAAGGAGGCCTTTGGCTCAAATCAAAAAAGAGTTACCCGATTTTAAGTTAATGTGTTCTCCTATGTTATTTTGTTTTGATTTGCTTCTCCAACCCCGTAAACTCTTTTTATTCATTTCTTTTGTAACAACACCAGTATCCTCAATATACTAGTATGTTTTTATAAGAATTATTCGAGCTACACTTACACACACCTACATCAAATGGTTAAAGAACATACTGTTTCTGTGGATGGCAAATTTCTGCCTCACGAAACGATGATTGTTCAACACTCATATAACACCTTCAAAGGTGGCCATTAAGATGTCACTCTATTTATAAATGATATATAATATGTTTATGTTTTACTTAAGTATCTTTATTGTTCATTTACGGCATACCTTTGTTGTTTCCATTATGGGAAATGCGATATTTTCATTTAAGGAAGTGCGGACTACCGCCCCCTCAATGTGATTTGAATCGTTAATACCATATGTGGGATGTATAAAGGATGGAGTAAATGATGTTATATATTATATTGTACTGGAATTATAATATACCTTAATATCATTATGATTTCATTAAATATGAAATATAAATGAAAGCAGCGTTCATGCGTACGTACGGCTTACCGTCTTAATGAACGGTGCATTTCATTTCTTACCTCTAAACATTATGGAATATTATAAATGCATGTATATACATGATATATATGAGATATATTATATATATATCATGAATATAATTCTGGATATAATGGATATATCACCACATGAACAACTTGTAATTATAAGAATTTTATTTTGACTCAAGTACCAAAGATCGACAAAACGACCGTTATTAACTTAAATAATTACATAATGTTCATAACATGGTAATAAGTGATATAAAAGGAATAAAATACTTGAAAAAGGCTCTTCAGAAATTATAAATTAACTCTAGTTTATTATTCAGGAGGTTAATGAACGGTCGAGTCAATACAGGATGCAAGGTAAGGGAAATTCTTAACCCAATTTCCATTCTTTGGGTTAATGCCCTACTTTCAAATTATGTCATGATATTATTATGTCCTATCTTGTATTTATACTTTCTTTATGGGTACATATAGTGAATACACATAATAGATCAATGTTATTTTAAAAATGATCTTTTTAAGGACTTCGTCTCAATCTCCTTTCATTGAGGCATATTTGGTTTTATACACAACTTTATTTTATACGGTGTATAAACCCCTTTGACTTTTACGTTTATTCAAAAGGAATATTTTTTATACAAAGCGTTTTACTAAATGACAAAAAGGGAATTTTTTTCTTTCCGTACATATGCAGCGACAACGAATTCTCCGCCGCCGTGACCATTATTTGAGTTTCGTCTTCCTCTACAATCCATCACTTTTTTTAATGAAATATAAATACAAAGTTTTAATTTTATTTTATTTTGGTATTGAAAATGGGTTTGAAAGTGTTTTTATTATATCAATGTGTTGTATTAATATATTGTGATTGAAATGTGGAAATGTTATGTTTCCTTTATGCATATTTTATGTGATATGATTATGTTATGTTTATGATACATTTAAACCTGTTCATATGAGGAATGCATTGGACTTAATAAGTGACAGGTGGAGCCCGCTATATCTCCTCGATGCATCGGTAGGTCTCATGAGACAAACTAGTGTCTTGGCATGAGGACATGACAAAATATTATTTGTGGTCCTGGCACGAGGCCTTGGCTACGTGGTTATGATAGTCTGGCATTATGCATTCCATCATTATGAAAGTGGTTATTGATATTTCATGTGATTATTCAACTAGTCGAATATCCATGTGAGTAAGTAAATGAAATTATTTAATTTTACTTTTGCCATATTATGCTAATGTTCCCGTTTAAAAGGCTTTTGTTTTAGTTATTCATTGCCTTAAATGTTAATGTTCATTTATGAAAGCTTTCGCAATATTGTTATCCTTACTGAGCATCTGAGCTCACCCCTATCAATGTTTTAATATTTTCCAGAATGTGAAGATGTATTTTATGAATGACCTACAGGGATAGTCAGAAGAGGATATGAGTGTGGACTATGAAGGCTTTGTTATTAGTTTTTCTCTTTATGATGTAATGTAAAATGTATGAATGTATCTAGTGTTTCCAAGGCTACTAAACTAATTAGTCTTTCGAGACTTGATCTTTTGTGATCATGCCAATGTTTCGAAGTAATACACCGACTCTGGGTAGCTGGGGTCGGGGCGTTACACTAACGAGAGTCATAATTTTCATAGGGGTCCATTAAAGAGATAACATTAATATATCTGAAGATCAATTCCTCAAATGATGAAGATGCATCTTGACACTTAGGTTCAAGTTGTGCTGTTTTGAAGGATGGTGACAATGATTTTGAGACAGTTGGATTGAATTCTACCAAATTCACGGACAACATTGGCATGGACTGAAGCTCGTCTTCTTCTGAATTCTCATTATCTTTCTAATCATGTTGTTTATTTGAGGATTGAACATTGAGGACTGATCCATTGATGAAGATGGAAATACTGTAGAGGAAGTGGTAGTAGGCATATTTGATTTTTTCAACTATAATCATAGAATAGTATGAATTCGATTGATCATTTTTCTATGCATCCATTCATCATACTTCTTCACATTTTTTCTTTTGAATATTTTCATCCACCTTCTTCCTCTGGATTGGTAGCAGTAACACATGGGAGTTGGGTGGATGAAAATTTTAGTTTCACATGTTCAATGTCTACCATTTTTTAAGAGGCCTTTATTAACAAAATACTCTTGAATGGGTTTCTCCAACATTTGATTAATGGGGAAATAATTTGGTATATCTTCATCTCCATTTTTTTTTTCAGTTTATTCAGCCATGGAAATAGAATTAAATTGTTTTCCAAATCTGAAATGAATTAAATGGGAAGATGTTCATTCGAAAATGAATAAGTATTGATAATTAACACCTAAAACTATTCCCACATTTGATATTTTTTATCATCGTGACGAGGAGGCCATTTTTTTCGATTCTCGAGAAGTGGAACCTTTCGTTATGATAAATGTTTTGATGTATAAGAAGGAACATGTGAATGTTTTATTGTGACTGTAGAAACCTCTTCTTTCCCTGTTATCATTCCCATAGTTAATGATATATCATGCGATTTTTGTTTTGGTTTCCGTAATGGAATTCTCCACTTGTTGGGGGATTTAAGGAAGTTCTCAAAATCCACTTTTGTATTTCGTAGGGAATAGTGGTGTGTATAACTCATTACGTAGATTTTCCACCCGTATTAGAAGCAACTCTTATTTACGGTGTGGTAGGATTAAGGAATTTGATAATACATTCCATCAAGTTACGTAATATGAAACTCTTTCATTCTTTTTTTTAATTTGTGTGATCATAAAACTGTAAACTTTGGTAGAGTTTAGTTGAATTAGAGAAGTAATTTGTGATAGAGGTTTTCCCATCCAGTAATTGATTGAGACTGCAAACGTGTATAACAGACAAAGGCATGCCCCTATATGGATTCCACAAAGCATGTATTATATACAACCTATAGTTGTTTAGGTGTCCCCTTTATGGGATCACGATGAGAGAAAAATTTGTTATGTGATTCTTTGGATCTTCTGAACCGTTAAATATTTGAAATATGGTATTCACAATGCTTGGTGAGGGAGGTATCTGATCGATACATTTGCGGTAAGAATTCATTTTAGGTTATACTAGTGCATTCCATTCTATCATTTATTATAATCATTTTATATATTCCTGAATTTCATAAGCATTTCTGAAATATCTGGATGAGCTGGGACCTATACCGACACAACAGTTAGAGCATGAACTAGTTTGATGACTAGAAAACCCAGAAGAAGTGGTGAATTCATGGATAACCCATGGGGAAAAGACTGTAAGGATGTGTTTTATCCTATCCTAGTTGTGTACCAAATACAATTTTTTCATTAGACACATCTATTGTTTCAACAAACCCTGTTTGTTGAGGATCTCCTACATGATGTTTAAGATAAGGATGTACTTGAGAAGTATGTCTGACAGAAATGATGCTTTGAACTAAATATTCTTTGAGTCTTTTAAACTATATCATATCATCCCCTTTTTAGAAAAATCATTCTTAATGTGAAAATATATTGAACTTTTCTAGTATAGAAGTCATACATGTTCTTACCTTTACCATTCCTCTTATTATACGCTTTTCAAAGAGGTGGGAGTTTGTTACTTAAGGGAATACCTATATTCCAGGTAAGCCACTAATTTTGGGTATACACCCCTCCTTAATTTGATTCAGTGTGTACCATATTATTATTATGAAATTCATCCTCTAACTCCCTCGAACAAGACTCATGTTCTGGTGTATCTCCCAAAATGGTATTAATAACGCCCATTGATTCATAATGCATTGATAGCATTCTGTTAGTATCTTTGTAATATAATTTCATTCTTTTCCATATATTATTTGTTTTAATCCTATATGCTGAATTCCCAAGAACATTTTTATGGATAATAACCTTAAGGTGATCATTTTATTGTTCAGTATCACATTTAAAATGTGGCTTCTTCACTAATTACGAGAAAACTAACTTCCATTGATGTGGGGATTGAAGATGTGAAAAAAACCCCATCCCTACAGGTTGAATTTTACCATATCATTCTTCTTTAAACCTTCAATCATTAATTATTTTATTAAAATGATGAGTTAAACAAGACATCATCCCTGAATAATGGGGTTGCATCTGAACTGTTATGGCTGATATTAGCGTATATGCTCTTCTATTTTTAAAAGTACATGACTGGACATTAGCTGAATGCATTATTTGACAACCACATAAGTAATTTGTTTCGTAATACCATTGTGGTATAAAAAAAATATGCAATCTAATGGATGAAATTCTGTAATCGAGAGACCATCTTAATCCCATCATATTCTTGAAGCAAAATTATCTCAATGACATTCTATCTTTGGTCCGGACATTGATAAGATATAATTGAGGCCCATTCATGATCGCTTCTTTGATTACACACAAAATTTGAGGATTGTCTCCATCCATGGGAAATTACATTTTATAATACCACTTTTTTAGTCTTGGGTTATTTTGGGGTGCAGTGAAATTCAATTGGTTCCTGTGCACCACATCTTTTAATATGAACATGAGCTAGGGTGTTAACAATTTACTGGTGTAGCCTCTTTAATGCATCGAATTCACACTAATGGGCTCCCTGATGATTCGCAACCATTGGATGTCATGAAAATAAGAGATATTTCAAGTCAATTTTTCATTACATTTCTTATATTACCTTTACATGACATAGATATTTTTCATATGTTAATACATTGGAATTCTAATGAAAAAGAGTCTTCCATATGTTGACGTATATACCATGAATGAAATATTCTACCATAAATTCCTGAATGTTGTATTGGGAGGTTTCCAAAGGCAAAAATATGAATGGTATTTCACCATTATCCAATTGTATTCTCATATAATACATATCCCTTTTATCTTTTTAGGAGGTTTCTCAATGATGTCTGACTTGAGGTGATGCTTCTCAATTGTTCTATCACAAACAATCAGATCATATTTTTTTCCCTGTATTATATTAGAAGGTAAATGGTCCATGGGAGGTTTGGAGAATGACCATTGAATTGAGATATCTTATGGTTGATATTATATTTCACCTATCATTAACAGACATCAGACATAACTAGACTTATGTTGGAAAGTTCCTCGTTATAAGTGGAATTTCTCATCACTACATTATGAATTATAAAATTATTTTGATAATGAGAAACACTAATATATATAATAAATTCAAAAAAAATCCATTATGGGGAACACCACCATTGGGGATTATAGAATGGGGTATATTCTCTTTCTTTGCTTCCTTCTGGACACATAGAGGGATTCCTTGGATCTCATATAAAAATAAGTTCTCTAGATTGGCCAAATTTTAATGAAGCAGTTCATAATGATGAAGTGTCTAATGTGAACATCAGAATTACAGCTACTACTCCAATAATTTTGTAATGTGAGTTTATGATATTTATTATCAATAGATATATGTATAAGGGCTTTAATAACATCAAATTTAATTGGAGATAGATCCTATATTGTCTCTTGATTTTCTGACCATGTTTCGTGTGACTTCTTCATAGAGTTCTTTTACACATTGTTGAGGCCACTTTCTAGGATAAGTTATCATTATGGATAGTTTTATGCAACTTCCTGGGAGTAGTAATCATAATGGGATGATTATCTCGAATTGTAAACAGGGTATGTTCACAATCTAGTCATCCATATGACATGGAGGAGTATGCCCCTAACCCTCTTGTACTAGAACAAAGGTATGTATCTACTCTGAAATGGCATGCCGATGAGCCATCCCAAGTGTGAGGTCAGAATTATGGGTATGTTACCCTGGTAATGTTGATGTTTCTATTATAAGATTCTATAAAGCATCCAGATTATGGGAATGAATTTATGAATTTCCTTTCACCACTACAAAAATGTGTTTTGTTTCTTATATTTCCAGAACATGAATATATGTTCATTACCTATCTATAGTATGTGTATATACCTACTCATTTCCTCCCTTTCCTGTCAGTGGATACTAAAAATACTCAAGTATGGGGGAAAAGAATTGTGTCTTCCCCAGGATTGTCATATGAGATTTTGACTAAATTCCACTAGAGCTGCGAAAATGAGACTATTGGAAGGTTTGATGAGTTCAAGAAGTTTTATGTTCCTACTAGATGTTTTCAACCATGCCTGGTCAATGGACTTCTTTCAATGATTATAGATGAGAATGCTGGTAGGATTGGTGAGTGCAGGGAAGTGTATGTTCCTTCGTACATGTTTCCACCCTATTTGATTAGTGGGAATCCTTGAATGCATCAAGAAGAGTCTGATTACTAGATGATAGTTTGTATGTCGATGTATGTGATTACTCATGGTACTCTATCAGATTTAATTGGAGGAATTGATTAGGCACTTCTATATGTGTATGATGTCTGGAAGTATTATGGAAGACGAGTGTACGTGACCATTAAACCTTTTTCACCTCGTTAAGTTGATGGAATTCTCCAGAGGTTAAAAAATTATGAACATGATCCATGATAGCAGGATGTTTTCCTCTGTTATCATTCTTGTGTGCCCGAGTCTGAGGTATATAGACTGAACAACCGAAGGCATCACCCTCGTCATGTTAGGGATTTTCTATGGCATGGTTATATTAACATCGATTGTTGGTGGGAGTACTTAAGAAAGACCCTATACCTTTGAGTTGAGGCCAAAAGTGACCTCTTAATACACCTACCAATAGTATTGGATGGACTGGTTATTTCAATTTATGGATAATAACCCGAAACGGTGGAAGACGGTTGTTGGAACCTTCTATTTCTGGACCACCAGTCATCACTGATCGAACGATTAATGGTTTTTGTTAATTTGAGAGCCTATCAGGTAGCCTCCATGGTTTTTATAGTACTGTGTTGACATTATTCCCAAACTAGTACATTGGAGACCCGTCATTGAAGATGTTATGTTGTTGATGACATCCTTATAGTGGACAATGATCCAACTTATGCTCCAGTCAGGGCATTCACTGGTGAAAACTTAAAGGAAGCCATTCAGAGTAAAGGGAGTTATGATAATATTTGGAAAATAAAATCAATGAACTCCATTAATTTTGTTCCTTTTCGATGGAAACATGTGTGATTAATTACATTGTATAATATTTTTATATCAATTGATCGGGCCCATACATATGAGTAATAATATCAACTTTGTTATGGATATGCATTGGGTTATCGATTTTGGTTTCTTATCTTCCCCTGAAATGAGGGTTCTTGTTAGGAGTTACTACTTATGGGTGGTTTCCACTAGATTTATTTATGGAAATGGTAACATGCAATGGTTCTATATCAAAATGGACTTGAATTCCAATGGTAGCCATTAATAATGTTTGGACCTACGATACTTAAGAACATCCAATGGTCGAGAGGACGGGAGGTTAGACTCATGAAACCCTTTTTGTGGAATTATTTCCTACATTGGGACCCTCTTTTAGATTTTATATATCACCATGAATCCTTATTAATTCACCAAGTATAACATATGTTTCCCTTGGAATTTACAATCAAATCAAATGATGTGTGAAGTTCGTAATCATCTTTATGTATTCTACGTTCTCCGTTAATGGAGATATCCGTATGTATTCAAGGATCTCCCATAATATTATTCTTGTATAGAATATTTAGAGATTATCTTAACAGTTGTTAAGATAATAATGGTTTTTAATCCACTCAATGGGGAACTCTAGAAATTGTTGTTACCCATGTAGACAAAAGGTTGTTTTGATGTAGGGATCATTCCCATTGATGGGATGCCTACGTATCCTTGAGAAAATAATCAGAACCCTCATTGTTCTGTGCCACATAAAGGGACACGCCATAAATTTTATGTTAATGTGATCAGGACCTAACTATATATTTAGTTTTATGTGGTATGTACATCTAAGCGGAAAGTCCATAATCAATTCTTAGTGTTGGACTTATGCCTTAGAAGCACAAGGAACCATGAAGGGATATGAATTTTCAAATGAATTAATCAATGATAATAATGCGGCTTAGATTGAATAGGGTTGGTTTAAATTGTTCTGTATAAACCTTAGAGAGGCTTCCTTCATATCTCATTTGGGTGATAATCAAAGCCCATGTAGTTCAGGTAGTCTTGTAAGGGAGTATGATCCTTTAAGAGAAATAGGTTGGTGATCAATCATAAATAGAATGACCATTTTATGGATGAGATGAGATGGTACCCAGGCCTTAGGAAGGCATACTACATATCCTAGTTTTTGTGGGAATAAGTGTTCTTGTATTTCACTCGATGAAGTGTTTTTGAAAATGTTCGGATCATAAAAATTCACTATGCGCACAAGGGTCATGCTCGGTGTGATCACCGAGACGGTTTGAAGCATTAAACAATGGCACACACTATTTTCCTCCTCCACTTGCGGAAGAGGATGGGCCTACGGTGGTGAAGATGGATGAGGTCAAGGCCACAAATGGTCCACCTCTTCAATTAACATTAAAAGAGGGTATAATGTATGGAATGAGTGAAGGTGAAGGCTGTAGAGAGGACCTAGGATGATACTTACATCATTAAAGTCTAGGGCCATACACCAAGATGGATACCCTCTGTGGATATCAAAAGATGAGGGTGACATTAACTTTGTTGAATGAAAAAACAAGCATGACCCTCACTTTTTCTATTAGGAATTGGAGGCTCCGAATCATGGAGATGTGAAGGGGAGGTCAGACTCTAATTCCAAAAATTAATGACAGGGAACTTCCCAAAATTATCACTAGGGTAATGATCTCTGTGACTGTAGATATACATAACTACAAACATCACGAGGATCCTTAATCCCTTACAAGATAAATGTGGGGAATCCTTTGACTGTAGATATTAAATCCCAAATAGGATACACATTTATGTGAACTTCCCAGTGGTTTGATAAGTCATGTGGTTCTGGTAGATGATTCAACGTAGTCCCTTTCAGATAAGAGAACCAGGGAAGGAGATACCCCACCATGAGTGGCTTTGATGAGGGTTGAAAAGGTGATATGTGTAGGCCCATAGCACAGATATGTAGTGTAGAAATACTGTGTATATATATAGATAGGGTAAAACGTGTAGGTATGTTGCATAGGGTTTCCACGCAGGTCATAGTGATGAATAAAAAAGTTCTCAATATTGGAGAACCAAGAAAATGTAATCATTAACCTCTTAAATGATTTCAAATAAGGTTATCCAATCTAATTCCCTCTTATCTCATGTTTTACAGAGCTACCAGAAAAAATTTTAAGAACTTAGGAAAAATAGATATGTAATGGGAGAGTTAAAAGTTATTTAGACTCTTTCAATGATAAAATGAGGACCCCAATGGTCCTATTTATAAACAAGGATGGTAGACGGTTGAAATGAATTCGTCAGTGTAGTTCAACTGCGTAGCTCATCCGTGTAGCTCCTCTTTAGAGTGGTACAGATAAAATTTTTTCACGTAGCTCTTCTATGTAGCTCCCCAGCACAGGTCTATCACATTGGGGCTGTGTATTGGGTTATATAAGTAGAACATAGGCTTATTTTGTAGAACTGAGGTGTCATGATGATTTCCAATCATAGATCCGTTATGTAGGACCCTTTTAATTTAACTTCATTTATTACTTTAACTTCCTCTTGAGTATTTCAAATATCCAGAGGACTTTATCATAATCATTTTGGCTTGTTAAAGAGATTTAACAATCCCCTATTAGGGAGAAGTATATATGACAACGCAAAATCTTCTACCGTAGTTTCTTCAAAAAAACACTCATCCTCTATCTTCTAGATCTATTGTGTTTGTGGTGTCACATATTGCCACAACCTCCACCAAACTTGTTTCCATGTTTAGACAAACATGGGAAAATAGCCCGTTGTGAATGGGCATAGTCATCACTAGTGCTCTCATGTATGCGCTGGAATCATCTAGAATCTCCGCCTGTAACCTATTGAACACTGAATGGGATGTGAACATCGGTCAATCTAATCGTCAAGTGATAGGTATTAATCTGTGAAGGTTGAGACATTCAAAATATGAGTGCTGCTAGATCAAGTTCTCGAGTCACCATAGAAATTTTTTTGACTGGAGACTCTTCATTGCTTGTTACTTCATTGATTGGAATTGGAATCTCTCAACTTATTATCTCCCTAACCCCCTCATCCATCCCATATTTTACTACATCGACTAGGACATGCTCATTTCCTTGCTCATCCACTTGTGTGTCCACAAAAGCCCATGTGTCAACATAAATTGGCATATTCTCAACCCGTGCTGTAGGGGCTCATTGATTTTCACATATGTGATCTTATAAATAATATGATTCTTTTAGTGGATATGAATATTAAATGGTTATAATACCTAGAATATAAATGTGATACATACCGATAGAAACTCTGTGATCCCCTCATTAGAGCCTACAATCTCACCACTATACCATGGACTCCCTGGATAAGAAAATGTCCACTGGCATTACTAACCCTCGTGTTATTCTTATTCAACCACTTCTTCTTCATTTTCTTCTTCCACTCTTTTTTTCTCTGATTCTTCTTCTTGTTCTTCTTCACCATTCTTTTCATCCTCAGTCTTCATTTCTTTGGGATCATTTTATTTATGGAGAATAACTTTCAACAAGATATGTGGATCTTTATATTACCCCCATTGGGGTGTGTAGATGTCAATGAAAATAATATATTCCTACCTCCATTGAATGTAAACCCTATCGGAGACTAGTATGTACCCAATATATAGATCTTAAACCTCTTCTCACGTCAGTTTCATCCATAGGTCTTCTTGAGTTATTGATTATTAAGTGTTTTTCTTGCCCGAACAATGTGTATGGAAGATAACAACATCAGATTATAATTCATGAAAATATATTAGTTGCTTCACAGGGACCTCTTTCGATATCTCCTGAGTTCACCTTTAAAACCACCCCACTTCATGTGGAGGAGATGAGGAGACACCTTTTAATGTACCAGTAGCTATGCCTCAAGATTCCACTACCATGTCTATTTGGCCTACCCATTCAGTTGCAGCTCGACTGCCTCCCTGTTGCTGTTATATTAAAACTACTGGATCGATTAGATGAATGTACCACCACATGAATGGATTGAGAAATTACACCATGTATTTTTTGAAATTTTCATTTTATATTCCAACACCAATGTAGGTAGGTGATAGCATGATAGTCTTTCCAAATATTGTATTAATCGGTAATAACAACAGTTAGTAAAGGATTCACGAGTGAAGATCTTCATAGACCATTGTTAATAACGTCGTCTACACCTACTGAAGGCATCCAAACTATATGGAAAAGTGAAACAACATGTATTACTCAAATATAATCTTTTTATCAATCTTAGATACTAGAAATCCACCTCTAATACTATGAAGGTATTATCCCTTCCCTATTATAACCTCATATATTGTTACCCATCAGACAGACTGGAGTTTCGACGGGTTAGAATTTTAAATTCACAGGGTTACCAATATAGAGTCTGTCGCATCATTATCAATCATCACTAGATATTACTGATATATGTTTAGTAGGAATGGCTAAAGAGCATTACCTGGATGGAATATAAAATTTGTAATTTTGTATCATTCGAGATGCACTGTGATTCAACCATTTAGTGATTGGAATGGCCAAAACATCACCATGTGAATGATTTCGATTGAAATTCATCACAGGATTATGTAGAGAATGACCATTATATGCCTCCTAGAATGACATTGTTATGATAATCCATGATCTACGCTATCACCAAAGTATCGAGAAGGATCCCCATTCTAGTATCTCTTATTTGCAGTAACCACCTGTACATGAAGGTGGTATGAAATACAGTGTAATTTAACACTGGGTTCTAGTATTTGACCACACTATATGCCCATGATTCATATTATACTACAACGATAATCACCCAATATGATCCCAATTTCTCTCTCTATGACACCACTGAGGACTACATCCATTGACCCAATAGCCCTACATTATACTCCATTATTAGGAATATTTATAACCATTCATTAAATGAATCTTATTTCAGGTTATTATTGACAGTCAGATTTTCCACCACTGTATTGAAGAGATGCCATGTCAAAATGGGGGTCTATGCCATGTCCTCTCAGTTAATATTTGTTTTTAGGAACTCTTTGTATGAAATTAGATCCATTTTAAATTCTTCAATAAAATAGACCTCCCACATGGTCAATCCAAAATCCCCATGGTGAATGTTGAACATGTTTATCTCTATATCCAATCAACTGAAGAGCTCCGGAAAAAGATCTTGTTGATGATAAAAATGAAACTATGATGGCCACATTTCCTTATAAAACCTGATGCGGTGAAGTTCATTTCCAAAATCATTACATCTGTGGTGTACCCAACATGCCCATTCCCATTCACTAGTAACATTTCCCTGAACACAATATCCCAGTCTTTCCATTCCATGTTGTCATCCCTCGTGCTTAATTGGAAGGATGTCACATAGTGGGTTGGGAACTCCTCGTCCTCTTGTTCATTCCCCATGACTGTCTTAGTCATCATATTTGTAATATGGATGGATATATCTGTAGACTCCCTAGCATGATGGACATCTATTGCGCTATTGTATTGTTAGAGGATTAGTTACCACTTGAACAATGACCCTAGTGAATCACGTTCAATGCCTGGAATGGACACCTCATCATGTATCCTTAAATTATATAATAGAAGGATGTTAGTGAGAAGGAAATAATTCTATAGTTGTATAATCATAACTAAGAGTATCTAATTATATATTTTGAATCTCCTAGCATGGATTATATGGATGTTCTTGGTAATTTCTTCCCTTCATGAGGAAATGACAGCTACAATATCCTAGTAGCCCTCAAATCATCCATTTAAAACATGTCAGAAAACGTTTCATAAAATTATGAATTATTATGTTTGAAGTGTGCAATATTTGGAAGGATGCACAAAATGAGATCATTTTCACACAATAATGAATAAATTTTGCACAAAAACTAATCTAAATTCAATTTTATATATAGATTTTTAGAACTTATGTGGAGGAGAGGACTTTTCTTATGACATAGAAAAGTTAATGTACTATGCATTTACCTCCCATTGTATTAATAAGTGTGGACTAGTTGTTCCATGTATGCCAAAGGTGTCTTATGAAAATGGTGGTATGTTTTCCATGCACCTCCATGCGTAACATATTCCTTCAGTTTTCCCTTGGATCCAGACCTTATGGTTCCCTTTCAGCTCAAATTTAGAGGGGGTAAATTGTAGGCACAAAATTTTACAAATGACCACCAATGATATGTTTTTTTAACACAATGAATCATTCAATTTTTGTATAAATTTTGAGAATCCAAATTCAATTTGGTACAATATCCAAGGTGTGTGTACAAGGCTCGAATCTCCACACATGGATATTACCCACTCATTTCTATGTATGTTTCTCCTTTTCAGCAAGGGCTTAGAGAATGAAAATGGATGCTATTCACAATTGATTTCTATTTCATGAAAGATATGGCCTGGTCTGAAATTTCATTCTGTGCATCATATTTCATCAAATAGGGCTTTCCAGGCTCACTAAATCTCATTCGCGCGGAAGTCCTCTTCCATGTTGAAAATAATATGCAGTGTCACTAGAGAAATTTTCCTATAAATTCAGGGGAACCACCCTTCATTAGGGTGATCATCTAGATGTAAACAAATCACCCAATCACATGTAAGAATCTTACATGACATATTGAAAGTCCGTAGAACCATCAAGGTAATGGATATTTCATAAAAGGTCCTCTATGGGTATTCCATTCTGTCGGCCCAGAAGTGCATGACCCTCACCTGCATTGTTTTCAACAAATTCAAGCACACAAAAAAGTACCATCTTGCTCCCAAACTCAGTCTAGTGTGAAAACCAATATTTGTTTTTTCAACCAGCCATTTTATATTCGTCCCTAAAATCTTATGATCTCTCTCTCTCTCTCTCTCTTTAAAACCCCATGGGTTGCCTTTCCTCTAAAGCCCTGTCTCTAAGACCTTCTATTGTTCCACACTCATGTCTTGAATTCACCTCTTTTGTGTGACCATCCATGTTTTTTCAGAGTTATATTTTGGTCCATTGTGTAGTTACCCTTGTTGTGGTTCCCTACATCTAAATATGATGCACAGGTGTGCTAATTAATTTTATTTTTCAGTATATCCCTGAAAATGTATTTTAATATTTTGTATAGCGATGCTAGCATGGACCCTACAATCAACCACTCCTTCACACCATTATCACCTATAATTACTGATGCCTTAACTTCCTCATGCATTTAGATGTTTCATTTATGTAAATGAAAAGGGTAAGGAGTGATTCCCCTTGGTCTGAGATGTAGGACATAAAACTTCAAAGAACCCACATCCTTGACACATGACATTAAATTTTGGTCTCACCATGTGTGGTAACCCCTGTATGTCACCGTGTATGAGTGACATGGAATGAACTACTCTACATAGAAACAACAAAGGCTAGTCATAAAGAGCATAATTATTTATATACCATCATATCTCAATCCCTCTCGCATTGGTAATTGTGTCAATGTGCACCTCGGTTCGCCTCTACATAATCCTCAACACCTCTTTAGATATAATGAGTTGTGTATGACTAACATGGAGAAAAATATTCATCCTATGGAATGAGATCCTTACCTTATAGAACGTTATCCTTCTACCAAGACATTATAAGTGTAAGCCACACGCCATATCTCGATGACACGTCTTTCACTACGTGACTTTCTTGTCTGCTGATTCCCCTTGTTTCTCACACCGAGCATGAATCATGTGGTCTTATAGGTCATTAGTGTATGTAACACACTTCTCCATCCCAATGCGCTTCTCTAATAGAGTATTACTCATGACTCCCACTTCTAAACTATGGATTTTTTATCCCTATCTTCTAAATAGGTACATGGGAAACATCCACTATGTTCCATCCAAACTAATTGTAAAATCAGCTTATCCCTCCCAGGGATGTACCGTCATGATCTGGAACCATTTCTTTTATGGTACCCATCCCCTAAATCCACCTCCATGTGGTGTTTGGAATCATCCTCTATAACCAACTTCATCCATAGTCCATCTTGATTTTACCTTGGTCTACCATGACCCAGTAAGATCTAGACATATGAACACATTGCCCATTTTCATCTGGGACACCTCCTTAGGTGCCAGACCTAATGCCTACTTAAATACTATATGGACTTTTCTTCCCAACCAAAAGTGATAAAAAAAAAACCTCCAATGTTACTGGCTCAAAACCCATAATAATCCATCCACTGTATCCATTCCACCTCAACCCATCATCCATATCGATCCTGATTTTACTAGGGAATCCACATCCAAGTAAAATCATTCCATTCATCAGGGACGTTCTTACACGCAAGACCCGTCAACGTCATCACTACTCATAGTAGCACCTAGGTATCTAACCATGCATAATCATCAAATAATCCATCATCCAACCATGAAAGATCCTCTTATGAAGGTTAGATATCCATTTGTAGTCCCCACACCATACATTCTTGAACTATATGGGTTTTGATCCTTGTCTTCTAAATAAGGTATGCATATCACCTCCATATGGACCAATCCCGAACAACAGTAAACCATGGTTCACACCTCATCGGGGTTCACCACTTTGATCCACCCTCAGCAGTTTCCAAATGAGCCTTCATGGTGTGAAATTTTCTCTTAATAAGACAAACTATCTAGGGACCATCTATACGTGCATTTTGACCCATTCATTCAGTAAACATTCCATGTTTCCCTCATAGGGATCCCTATGAATTCCTAATTTATTATATGTTTTGACCAGCTCTAACTTTGTATTTAAAAGATGTCAAACTCATTGTCTGCCCCTTTTAAAAAAATGGAATGCCTAAGGAAAACATAAAAACACATCTGTTTATCATAAGATACCACAAAATATATGTTTTATGCCTTAGGTTTCATTCCCTTGAGAATACCTTATATAAGGAAGAACACATGTGACCAATGTTTCAATGTCCATACATGACATCGATTCCAAACGTAATAACTCCCTTGACCAAAGGTAAATTCTCTATCAAGACCCCATGGAATGATCAGATAGAAGTAACATAATTAACCAACATCCACAAAGAGATAGAACCGATAATTAGTTTTATGAGAACGTCCTAAACATTGAAGATTACTAGGAGTAGGTGACAAATTCCATGGACGAATCCATAGTTGGAGGAACTATCCATCCATTATCCCTTTTCAATTATGGAGAGAACCTCATTATGAAAATAATGAATTCTAGCATCTCTATAATGTCATAATGTGTAAAAAAATGTGATACCAATAGATGATAACATGATAGGAGAATGTGCATTGATGGAAAAATTAGAAACAAGGATATAATTGCTCCAAGAACATATCTTAATGATACTAAAAATATGACTTTAATGGAGCTATTAAAAGGTATTTATCAGTTATTTTAGAAGAACCAATAACTTGAGATATGTTAAAGGGTTGGATTTAACAATGCTCGAAAAAAGCACTGATAAAGGACCCTTTGATAAAGAGGGGTAATTTTTTTATTTTAACATATTCGCATCCCAGCTATTATATAGGCTTCCAACCACCATTATAACCACTTTAGATAATTAAATACTCTTTTATACACCCCTACCTCCAGCCATTTTGAAACAAGAAACATCCTGCTTATATCACAATGCCTTTTCCACTCCCCTATGTCGTTTTGTCTTCTTTTTTATGAAATATCCACATATATATATATATATATTAAATACAAATATAAAACACGTTTTTGTATGTTCATGTGTGAATATATCAATTGTTTTGGGTATACTATAATATATTTGATTAAAAATAAGAGTAAATTTTACAAAATGATAAAAAGGAAAAATTGTAAAATTAATATGGATGTAATATCTATATATTAATTCAATAACCAAAAAAAAGACAATAATAACACCTTAAAAGAGACTGAGATACCATCAAATGTTAAAATACTGGTGTATCCCAACTAAAAAATCAATTTAGGAGACCTTTTGGGCCTCTTTTGACATTGAAAAAAAGTGACCAATGTAGAGCTATTCAAGACAGTGTAGAGTTCATTGTAGGATTCAATTTGATATATGGTAGATCCCAAGTGCACTCATAGATCCAAAGTTATAGTTGTTTGATGTTCATGTTTTATTTTCAAATTATTTTTGGTATTTTATGAATTTAATGATTTTTTTCGTATTATTGTTACAAATTTTATATTACATGATAATTTTTAAATATTTATTATGTAAAAAATTAAATTATTTTATAATCCATTTTCACTAAATATAAAATATACTGAGAGTATAATCTTATTTATAAATATTGAAAAAACATTTAAAAAATATGTAATATATTTATATCAATATAAAAATAAATATATTTATATAAATTTTATATTGAATTGAAATATATTTTTTGAATAGTTCCCTTTATCAGTGATTTTCTATAGGTGCTAATAATGTTCCCCCATTATTAGACTATTTTTATTAGCACTCATAAAGATCCATTTTTTAGTGTTTTTAGTAGTGTTGATCGGGTAGGGGTCTTTATCAGCACTTTTTGAAATGTGCTAATTAAAAGACCCCTTTAGCATCGTTATTTTATAACTGTTAATTAGTTCCTTAAACAGTGCTAAAAAGTGTTGTTAAAGACCCCCATTAATATTTATTTTTTAGTGATGATAAAGGGGAAATTTAATAGTTCTCTTAGCTAGATCTGGAAAAACCCATTTTTGTAGTAGTGTGAATATCAATTCTCACTATATTTTGTAGATATTAATCCTGATTCTAGATGTCCTACCATCGCTTAACTTGAAAAAATAACATATATATAGATAGTTATAAGCTCTTCTTAGTAGAAGTCTCCATGTAGTCAAGTATATCCTAGATTGACTAAATATAGATCTCAGCTACCTCAATTTCCCCCTCTCCGGTGACCATTGGATGGTTCTGAAACTGAAAATCCATCATCATATTAGACATTCTTTTCAAATCCCTCCCTGGGACTCTTTAAATGAATTTCATATAGTGAGAAAAGTTCTTACGGAACTAATCTTGGACATACTCACATGTCACTACCAGTGCCTCTGGTTCTACTACTAGAAGAGCATCCTAAGCAATATAATCATGACATACTCTTAAAAAATAATTTTCATTTAGTAATATCTCTAAAATTTCAAACACATGACTTAGGACACATAACACAACTTTAATAATTTTAAAAAAGGAAAATAATAACAAGTAAACATATTTCAATTATACCATGCCCTTGCACAAGTTCATAACCAAGGAACTATTATTACTATTACAAATACTACAACAAGGTCACTGTTTAAAAATGGGTAAAATAATTCAAAAAATAATTTTTCTAATTAGAAACCATTTTATTCAAACTTTTCATCATTTATAATTCTCAATTTCATATTACGAAGCATTTTCAGTTCACTTCTACAATCCTAGAAAAAAATTTCCTTTACAGAAACATTCCCAACCACTATTCTTTTTAGGAATGCCTAAAAAGAAGAATGTCTGAAAATAATCATGAGTTCCTAGAATGATGCATTGATAATCAACACTCATACCATATAGGGTGATGATCACAGTACTAAAAGGTCTCAGAAGTCAAATCACAAAATAGGTTATTCATTAAAGTTGAAATAGAATAAACTATAACCACACACATAAATAATAATAATCCTACCATGGGAACATTGATTTTACCCCTATACATGGGTTAGTTACTCTCATGAATGTAATATGAACCATGTATTGACTTGACATATTCTCTAATCTAACATTCCAAAATAGTAAAAGTAATGAATAAATAGAAAAAAACATTTTACACAACTTTGTAATATCCTGAGACATGTTCCCCACATCAATTCCTCGAGATGGTTCACTATTTTACCTGAATCATGCCTCCCCATACGCTAGAGATGTTGAATAGAAAAGTGGGTATAATATCAATCATGGGGAGATTATAACATATTTATCAATGTAGAACAACTACAAAAATAAATAAAAATATCCAAATAATATAACCCTAAAAAAGTAAACTTGTACCACATGATAACCATATTAGGAAATGCAATATGATGAAATAAATAGATGATATGTAATTCAAAATACATGTTAGGTGTCAATATAAAAAACCAAAATTAATAAATTTATTCGAAACTACTAAGGGGTTCTTGAACCATGACTAGTTTTTTGCATCAATGACCCATCATGACTCAGCCATCTAACACATGGATAATTTCCTTACATATCATAAAACTATGAAATCGATGAAGGTACCAATCTGGTAGCCTGAGTAGGGTGCGTGTTAATCTCAGTAGGCCACCACAAAATGTTTCTGAAACAATATCCAATCAAAACAGTTTAATAATTACTATATAGAATAACTAAAATCGCAAATGTAAATTGTTTACATTTATACAATTGATTTTTATTTAACCATAGAACTCTCTGGTTTCTCAAGGACAACCGAGCCAACCAAATCCCAATTCATCCCCTACAAGATTCTGAACCATATCACACATTCAACTCCCAATTCATTATATCCAATGTATATTCATTATCCATTTTATTTAAATTCATAATACATCCAATTGTAAACATAGTCCAATACTAATATCATGAGGATATAATATTGTGACTAGTACCCCATTAGTATTTTGATAATTAGTCCCTATCGCAATCCTCATGTGTATTTGTAGAATTAGTCCTTTTCTCTTACAAATATTCATATTCATGTAATTCGGCATAAAATTCTGTGGTTAGGACCCCTATTGATATTTGGAGCATCTGTATATATCCCACACCCCATTTCTCAATCAAACTAATATATCAAATTATTCAGAAACATTCCCAACCACATTCCTCAATAAATACATTTATTAATTTATTCAGAAATTATTTAAACCATTTCAATCTATTGAATATTTAGAAAAAATATCATTAATTAATTCAATAATTAATTATTACAATTTAAAAATTCAATAACTAAACAATTAATTTAACAATTAATTATTCCAATATGATTCACAATCTCAATATCTTATAAAATAAGTCAAAAATCAATTAACCAAATCTGTTTCACAATCTCAACATTCCAAAAATTAATTCAAAAAATAATTAGTAAAATAAATTTCACAATATAACAAACTCATTAATTAATTCAAAAAATAATTAATAAAATCAATTTCACAATATCCTTATCTCATTAATAAATTAAATGATTAATTAATCAAATTTCAAACTCCCTTAATTAATTTTCTTAATTAATTAACTCAATTATTGAAATTCAATTTCTAAATATTCTATAATAATTATACAATTACATAAATGTAAATTAAATAAATATTATTGTGATTTGAATAAATGACAACCTATATCAATCCTTTGATAAATGCTCGCCAATAGAAATCCCTAATTTTAAATTGATAGGTCAATCCCATGAAGAGGAAAACAATCTACATCCAAAATCTATATCAAATATAAAACGAATCATGATCTAAGAAACATATATCTAGATCTATAACCTACAAAGAATAATCACCCTTATTTTATCTAGGAAGAGGAGCAAGATTGAGGGAGAGATTTAAATGGAAGGAAAACACATACATGGGGAGGTGAAGATCTCATATCAGCCCTTTAATACATAATGAATTGTTTTCAAACGCCCTATAAATGTGTCTTGGAACCTCAAAAGATAAGAGGAAAAGGTTGGGGCCGATTTGGGGTTAATACGTGGTGTTATGATCATTTAAATATATTTTTTGTGTAAATTAGAATCTCCTGAATGGTTTCCGAGGAATGGGTGAATTGTTTTCCAAACCATGTGCCTTAATAGTGTTACATAACCATGAACCTCTTCAATGGGGTTGGGAGTATAGATTCTTCAAAAATAGTGAATAGTTTGAAAACCCATGCACTAGCCTTGCAGGTCCCCTAGGTTTCTGTTCGTATGGTTTTCTGGGATTGGTGCATGGTTTAGGAAAATAGTGTACCACCAATGGAAAAACACTCCTCCAATTTTATCTCATTTAATAATATAATCCCCAACATAACACCCAAACTAAAATAATTAAAAAAAATTTAAAAATAGTATTTTTAAACAGTATTGTGACATCTCTAGAAAATGCTGTGACCATACATAATATCTGAAGAACTGGTGGATCATAAGATCCATAGTGGGATAACATGTTATTCTTTATCTCTATAGTTATCAGCATAACAAAACATTTTTTACACTTTATAAAATATTCCTAAATAATCATATTTTTTAGTAAAACATTAATATATAAAACCTAAAATATCAGTAAAAATAAATTCTTAAATGCTTACCCTTATTGACTACACATAACATTAAATTCTAATTTTTTTATAAGAATGTTAATAAATTTTAACAAATCAACTTATAATTTATCTCCCAAACAACATGATATAGCTCTTAATTGTCACACACCATACATGTGAAGACCATTATAATGTATTGTCTTAAAAATGGGAAAAAATTCAATTATCATAAAAAATTAGTGAAAAGAATAATTTTTTTATAAATTAATTATTTCCTCATACCATAAATTGAAATATTATATTAACTCAGTTATGGATATCATAAACTACATTGTCATCATAATGCTAATTAGTTCAAAGGACATAAACACTATCCCATCCATTGAATCCCAATCGAAAACAACATTTTCTTATTCTGAAAAGATCATGATCATATATAGGGATATTCTTCCCTTAATCACATGATATCCAAATATATCACCATACCACCTTAATCAATTTTCATGGATACCAATAACATTCAACCCATGCCTTCAAATCCTTATGAAAAAACTGTAATGGATTAATCTATAAGTCATTCAATTTTTCATAATACCATAATATTAATTCTAAAATTGTATTATTTAATCGTAAATAAATTAATTCATTAATCATTTCTCTTCATTGATTGGCATGAAATATGTCGTTCCTTATTCTTTTAGTTAATTCATTGGTTTGGGCATTGATTTTGATAAATCTCATGATCCCCACACATAAAATATTTAACTCATGGTACATTTATCACTCTATGAACGTATTTTCCATATAGATAACATCTTACCCTACAATTTATATACTCCTCTAGGTTATTTATCCCATATTCTTGACAGGGAGGCAGCCAAATCTTCTTTCCCCTACGTTCATAAACAAATGAATATTCACAAAACACCACCTTCCTTTTATTCCTTTTTTAGGAGTCTCGAAAATTTTCAAATTATTAATCATATATCATGATATTAGATTATGAATAAAGTATATATCTTTCCCTCCAATCATTATCCAATTTTGGTTTTGGAAATAATTTATTTCTCTAATAGATTCAATAATAAGTTGATTCCTTCTTGTTCCTTCCATCGAATAAATCCAAAAATGATAGTGTCAGAATTTTATAATATACTTGTAAAACCATGTTATAAAGGTAATGTTCTTATAAAATTTCTATACGTGATACCTTTTCTTTATTACTTGGTTATTAATGAACATTACCCAAAATCAAGGATTGTATTTTATACATAGACATATACATAGGGACGATTTTATTATTTTATCATCATAGTTTGAATTGTTTATCATCACCATTTATATGATATCATTAATAATAACATTGGATATTATTACATGGATATTACATATCTTTTTGTGGAAAATTTCATACATTACACAAATAGAATCCTAGAATCAGTATTAGGTTAATGACATTGCAAATATATAATCTTAAAAAATTGTTTATAATATCTCAACACCTTACTCGGAAATTTATTCATAACTAAATCCATTTTTTGACATAACATATATAATATCTTTCTTCATATCTCCGGGAAATTAACCATAATAAAGTGTGATCTCAGATTCTTAGTATGGGTAAACAAGGTAGATATGAATGCATAACATGAAAATTATAGTATGAGAACATAATAATAAAATATTAAGATAATATATTTCATATCAAAGATCACATTCATGATTCATGGAATAAATACCAACAGTTCATAATATACGAATCATAATGGATTCAAATGAATTATCCATGAAACCATAATATATAAATAAGACATAGAATTATGGTAGACACATAAAAATATGAAATGAACTCCATAATAGTTCATGATCTTATCTAAGGTTATATTAGTGAGATGGGTTCACTACAAAAACTATATTAGCAATAAAGGATCACTCCCAATACCATCTTATTATTCAAGGATGAATCCTATGATCTACATAGTAGTCACATTTCACTTCCATTCCCATATTAGTAGTCAACGATCACTCACAAGACAATATTAGTGCACAAAGTCCTTTACTGAAATGGGTTCACTCCACATTTCATCCATATCTATATAATAAGATATAAATCATTACCAAATGCATTGAAGGGAGATATCAGTCCCTTCCATTAGAAAATAAAATCATTAATATGTGTACCACAATATAATAAAACATTCATCCCATCAGAAATGATGAAAAGAAATGGTTTCAAAAACATCCCATCTAAGAATATCTAATTAAAATTCAGAAGAATTCATAAATATCACTCTATAAAGACATAAACCAATGTTACACCCCATGATTTCCTATTATGTTATATCTTTATAGAAATATAATATCTTATATTCCACGCAACATCGGTTTTTCTTGTGTTATATGCATGATATAGTTTCTATGAAACAACACATCCGTATTATAATTATTTAAACAATATATATTAATTTATCAATTAAATATTGTTATATGAATTGTAAAAAAAATTATAAATTTAATTCATAATTTTTTCACATAAATAAAATATATTTATAATGAAATGTATATGGTTTATTAAAATAGTTATATATTTAGAAATTTTTTTTTCGTAAATGAACTACATTTATGCCCTTTTATTAACAATATTAAAATTATTTTTTGACACTACTAAAAATTTCATTTTGTAAAATAGTCATCATTTTTTAATACGAAATATCAAAATTAGAATAGGGTGATGTTTTTTAACTTTTCTAACAACTGTTATATTTTAATGAATAGAGAAAATATAAAATGTTAATTAAAAACAACATTTTTAATTGAAATATTTTATAGTGATAAATTATAAATTTGAGTGGTTTTAAAGTATTATTAGATTTTATATTTATCATTTAATATAATTTTGGCCTTTAGATATAATTTCACATATAAATTTTTCATAGAGACAAGTCAATATTTGGTTAGTTTTTATTTCATAAAAACATGCTTTCTATTTTTGACATTAAGAATTAATTTTAAATTATTATCTAAAATATATGTGTTTTGAATTTGGAATAATGGATTCCATATTTGGAATCTGGAGCTCCAAATTGTGAAAATATGTATGTTTTAGTTTTTGATATTATGAATAGTAACTTCAGTAAATATTATGTTTTCCTTGGTTAAAGGGTAAATCCGGTAAATAATGGTAAAAAATAATATTATAATAATGTTAAATTACCATAAATCATGTCTTAACCCGATGGGATGATACATTTCTAACCATGGGAATCCTTGGGTTGATTTTGGGACCCCATGGAGCAACTTGTAATTGGAAATGACATTTTATAAAAATTAATTTACTATTAAAGAAAATGTAACATAACATATAGATTTTAGTAAAACAATTTTTATATGGGGTTATATAAGTGATATGTTCGACTATAAATTATAATTATAAATATATAACTATTTCCTACATCATGTTATTTTATATATAGTTTTCATAGGTAAATAAATATTGTTATTTATGATACAATAATGATGCATTATTTTCCTCATTACTGAAGGAATCAAATAAAGGATATTATAAATACTAAAATAAATATACTTTTAATGTTTTGATTCCATACACAACTTTTATAGGTTAATATTACATGTTAGGGTTGATTAAATATATTTTTTTCAAAGTAATCATGTTTTTATGACCTTCAAAAAGAAAACAAATACTAAATAGTGTCATAATTGAAAAAAATGAGTTTTTCAAACAAATATAATATTATTTAATGATATAATATTCATAAAAATATAATACTTGGCCAAAAGACTTAATAATTGTATGATATATCATTAATTAACCACTTTAGGTTCTTTTGGAATTTTATTGTATGTTTATTAACCATGTAGTTTAAGAATATAAGAAGACATGGTAAAAGATAATCTATTTTACTAAGGGTTAAATCTAACTGATAAGGTTAATATTATGACCGAAACAGAGCTAAACCCTATTGGTTGAGAGTATTTAGAACCATCCCAACATTATCCAATAAATAAATACATTTTTAGAAATTATAAACTGAAAATGATTTTATACTTAATTAATATTTCATGCTCTTCCTAACGTTCCCCTCACCTATCTTATTAAAGGGTACATCCGGTTCACTCAAATTCACACCTCCAAAGACATTTGGCTTGGACATACCCTCCGAAAATCTCTTCCAAACTATCCACAACTTTTCCATGAGGCCATAATTTGATTATAAATATAACATATGTATCCCTTTTTTTCAAATCAACAGGAACCACCAAAAGAAGAGTTAATTATTTCATCACCTATTTAAATGTTCTTTTCTACTTCCACATCCTCCTTATTTGTTGTTTCCATAGAAAAATGATATATCCAGTACCTTATACATACCTTTATGTTATTATAAATATTGTTCGACAATATTCATTATTCTGTCGATCCTATAAATGACTAAGTCATCGTACGTGCGCATGTACGGCCTACCGTCTCCACGTTGTGTTGTAGTTTGTTATTCAACGCTTCATTATTTGGATGGAAATAATAATGAATATAATTTATTTAAATAATAAATATAACATGTTAATTATTGTGTATATAAAATATACAATACATTTACATTCATTTTCACCATTAAAGGATTAATATCATCGCTTGTGCATATGTGTGGATTACAGCCTCCACGACGTGATGTGATTCATTTCTTTGTTCACCATTCATCGATGATTATAAAATATATATTATTAATAAGTATGTGATATATGAGATAATACAGATACTTAACTTATATATAAATATATACACTTATTTTCATATATTGGATTCAATTACTTCTGTTCAATATGATATGAACATGGAAGCAGCGTTTATGCATACGTACGACCTACAGTCTCCGTAAATGGTGTTTTTCTTTCCATATATCTATCTATAATACATATTCGTATTATTAATATACATGATAAATAAAAAATGTTTGAAAATTTGGAATCAATTAATCATAATATAAGTTATACGATCAAGATTAACAAGTTGAAACACCTACGAAAAAAGTGAATATTACCTGAAATATTATTTTATCATGGAACTTATTTTTAAATAAGTTGTATAATGTCATAAATGAATTACGTATGATATCATAATTATGAATAAGGTATAGGTATAATTCAATAACATACTATGATCATTATACAAGAGGATAAACGTACCCTCGACCAAAGGAATGTACAAGGTAAATGTTCTTTCCTCAATCTCATTATTATTTGATATTTCTTATACATAAGAATCTACTAGGACTTCATTATCATCCACATCTATGTTTTGTCAAAATGCATTTCAATTTTTTTTTATATTTCCTAGAATATTTTTTAATGCCATTTATTCCCCTATTTTAATTTTTATAAAATGTTTTCCAAGGAATATTTTAAGGTTTTCTGAGAGGATCTAGTTAACTAGATCATCATTTTAAATGTTTTGAAAATTTATATTTCTAAATATATTTAATTAATGTCCTTTTTTTCAAAATTAATTTAAGGACTTATTTATATGGTCATAAATTTTTTGAAAATTTATTTCTTTTTAAAAGAATAAAATCGGTATGTGACACTTTGATTCGAAAATATCTTTTAAATGACATCATTTATAAATTGTGTGACACATATATGATTTCTTGATAAATGGATTTTTTAGTCAAAACGTTTTACTATTTATTTTTTACTATATCGACATACTTTACTAAATAATATTCTTTATTGTGGTTTGTTTATTATAATACAATCTTTGATATTGTATTGAATGAGTTATGATATGTTTGACCATTAATATGGTATTTTTCTACCATTCAAGTTTTATGGTTAAAGTATTGCTTTTTCGTATGCTAGTTTTAGTACGAATGCCTATGTTATGTTTCTACATTTTCATATTTGGAATGCATTGGACTTATTAAGTGACATGAATGGCCTTATATATCCCCTTTATGCATCAATAGGTTTAATGAGACAAATTAGTGTCTTGGCAGAAGACCATTACAAAATTTTTATTTGTAGTTTTGGCACGAGGCCTTGACTATGTGGTAATGATGTCCAGCATTATGCATTCTCTCATTATGAAATTATTTATTACATTTTATTATTCGACTCATAGAATATCCATGTAAATTTTTATATGGTAATGTTTTCAATATTTGTAGCATATTATGTTCATGTTTTTTGATTAAAAGGATGCTTCTTGTATTATATATTTGTCCTTAAAGGTTTAGAACTTCCACTGAATTATTTACCCTTTCTGAGCATCTAAGATCTCCGCTTTATTATTTTTATTTTACAAGGATTTCCAAAGGTGTATTATGATTGATATTCAAGGTTAAACTAAGGGAAAATGGTGTTCTCAAAGAATTATTTATTCTAAGTTTTATGGTTGTAAGTGTAATGTAATGTTCATGTATTTAATCTATTTTCCAAAATTGTTAAAATGATCGGAACATCGGAACATTTTCAATTGGGAACATGGTAATGTTATGTAATAATGCACCAAATCAGGTTAAATAGGGTCAGGGAATTACAGTTGGTGTCAAATGAAGTTTAGAAACATCCTTAGTAATATATTTAGATAAACTCTTATATGAAAGATTACCCTAAAATAGACTTTGAAGATGAGTATAAAAGATCGTTCTATAATTTTAGTAATGTAGAGATTTTTTTAATTTTCAATGAAGTAAATCCATGTCTAGATACGAGTAGGTAGAGGCAGCTCTGGCACATATGTATCTAGGGGTTAAAACCATAAAAACTACTTTTAGCTAGAAATTAACGAGAATTGGTGCACAAAAACAGCCCTTGCTGCACTCTTGGTTATAACACTCTCGAGGGATATGCTTAGGATAATTCCAATTTTCTATACAAACCATTGTGAAGGATTTATGATTATATATTTCTACAAAGAAAACATTTTTATGATTATGAAACTAGATGTGTCAAAATATTCAATTATTGTTGAGAATTTTCCTAGTTTTTGGATGTTACATTTTGATATGATCTATCCTAGTGTATGCCCTCATTTAGAAATGGTGCCCATCAGATGGAATGAGAACTCTAGTAATATGTAGATCCATATAGCAATAAGGATCATATCATTCGTGATCTTAAGCCAACATTTATAAATGAAACAGTCTCCCACATATCTATATTATATAAAGAAATGGTATCATGTGATAATAATATAAATAAAGAATTATATGAGTCTTATTTCGTTTAAGGGAAGAAAGACAATATAGAATGGAAAAATGATGGATAAAGCGAAACATGGAAATAAGTATTTTCTCACATTTGGTAACTGTGGAATGAATCACCATGGGAAGTGCTTGAAAGGAATGGTAGTTTGTTATTATTATGGAGAAAAAGGACACCATTTTCGTGATTGAAATGGTAAGAAAAAGGTTTCAAATGTACAATTCTTCATCACCAAGGAGTTGGGACACTGCAAAAATCAATTTCCCAATCATCAGAGTACACAAAAAATGATGTAACTGGATAAAAATCTAGTTATGATACTACCATAGATAAAGAGGAATGATTAGTGTTATAAAGTTGATATTAATGAATTATCTCATTTGAGTGTTGTATCAATTATGTACTGGTTATATGAACTATGGAAATAAATAGGGAATATATGATAGTACGATTTAATGAAGGAATTGATATTTTATTGTACCATGTAATGTGACACTGTTCCAAGTTAAACATCTAGGATAATACTTGGTTAAGGGGAAGATGAACCTAAATATGGTTCGGATAACGAGGTAGTGATTTTTGAAAAAGAGATTATTTATTTGATAAATTATATTGGATATTCCTAACTACCATGGAACTAATTAATTGTTTGATAATTCTATAATTTTTGGAGTTTATATTTTTTTGGATATAAGGAGTATATTCGGTATTCTATAAAAAATAAGAGAGAATGAACATGTTAAATAAGTTTTTATGGTAATTCATGGTTTTACCATGTTTAATGAAAATAAATTATGAAGGTATCAACATTTTATTATTTGGAAAAAGAGATATTCATTATGTTTACCTACCATATATTGTTTTAGTATCTGAGTTTTGACACATGTTTTTTGGATAATTCTATTGTTTGTAATGGAGTAAGATGAACACTTGATATTTTGTATAAGGTTAAAGTATAATTTATTGGATACTCAAGCATAAATTTTTGATTTCAATAAAAATATATAGGATTAATTAATTACTTTTGAACCTTATGATTTTTCAAATGCACTTTAGGTGTAAAAATTATAATTTTTGAACATTCATTTCCTAGTGTAAGGGATGCTGGGAAAATAGTTCGAAGCATATCCAAATGATGAGATTAGGAATCTGATATGTAATGAAATCAAGAATAATTTCTTGAGTTCTTATCTAGGGAGTAAATTAATCCAACCAATTCAAGAAAAGAGTATCTAACAAAATGTTTTATGCTAATAAATCATGTTTGTTGAACAGATAAATCATTAAATCATCATAAATTGATGGCTTTGAGGCCCTCAATTCTACTTTTATTGTTCACTTGTTTGTGATTAATGACCTCAATCACTCCCTCTAAATATTTACATTTTTTCTCAAATTATGTTTATATAATTGCCAACAATGTTATCATCTTCAAAATATTGATTTTTGGTGACTTTTTCATTTCCCTTACCCTCTTGTTAAAACTAACTATCATTAAATCTATTTCTGATGTAGTTTTTCCACAAAGGTGTTTTCTTTTTCCAACATTTTATTTTTTGAAGAAAAATTTCAAAATAGAGAGGGTGAAATTTATTGAAAGATGGGATAATTTTACACAACATGATTTCATATTATGTTATCTGTTTAAATAAGCTTAATAGCTTATATTGCGTGAAACACTGACATGGCTTGCGTTATATGCAATATTGTGTTTTTATTAAATAACATATTAATAGTATAATTATTTAATCAATATATTTAATTATAATTAAATATTATAACATGAATTGTAACATGTAAATATATAATTTTTTTTATAGTTTTTTCAAATAAATAATTATTTCAATGAAATTTATACATTTTGGTAAAATAGTTATATATTTAGAAAAAACTATATTCTTAAACGAACTACTTTTATTTCCTTTTTTGAACAATATTAAAGTAAATTTTAGACACCCCTAAAACATAAATTTTGTAAAATATAATTCCTTTTTCAATTAGGAATTTTATAATTATCATAGGATGAATTTTTGGTACTTTTTTAATATCTTTTATATATTGATGAATAGTGAAAAATACTAAATTTTAATTCTAAACAACTTTTTCAATAAAAATAATTTATATTGTTAAATTATAAATTTGTGTGATTTTAAAGTCCCATTAGATTATATTTTCATCATTTAATATAATTTAGGTCATTTGATGTAATTTCACATTTATATTGTATGTAAACACATGTCAATTATTTGATTGTTTTTACATCATAAAACCCCACCTTTTGGTTTTGAGAACTGGAATTAATATCATATTAATTTCCTCAATTTCTCTGTATTGAATTCAGAAAAATTTATTTCGTATTGGTAATGAGGATTATAATTTTTTGTAAATATGTATCTTTTATTTTTTGTCATTATGAATAGTAACTTTAGTAATTATTTTTTTTACAAAGGTTAAAGGGTAAATCCGATAAATAAGGGTATACAATAATAGTATAATAATATTAATTTACCCTAAAACACGTCATAAACCTATTGGATGATACATGGTTGACCATGGGAATCCTTTGGTCGATTTCGGGACCCCGTGGAGCCACATGTATGTGAAAATGGCACTACGAAAATTAATTTAATTTTATGGAGAATGTAACAAAAACATATATCTTTTAGCAAAACAGTATTTATATGTGGTTATATATGTGATATTTTCGATTATAAATAGTCATTATGAAGAAATTACATTTCTTACATCGTTTTATTAAATTTATAATTTTTATACATAAAATAAATATAGTTATTTCCGAATGATTGATGATATAATATTTTTCCTATTAATGAAGGAATCAAATAACCGATATTATAAGTATTATAATAAATATATTTTTAATTCTTTTATGTCATAAAAAAACATTAAAGGTGAATAAGATATGTTAGGGATGAATAAAAGTTTTTTAGGGAATCAGGTTTTTTGAAATTTTACACAAACCAAATACTAAATAGTGTCAAAATTGTCATAAATGAGTTTTGAAAACAAATAATATAATATTTAATTATATAATATTTATAAAAATATTATATTCATCCAAAAGAATTAAATATTGTAAGATATATCATTAATTAACCATTTTATGTTCTATTGGATTTTTATTGTATTTTTATCAACCATATAGTGTAAGAATAAAGAGGACACGATAAAACATAAACTATTTAACAAAGGGTTAAATCTAAATAATAAGGTTGATATGATGCCATAAACATGTCTAAAAAATATTCTTTGAGAGGATATAAACCCATAACCACCTTATCCTTAAAATATACCCATTTTTAGTTATTATAAACCGAAAATTATCTTATAATAAATGAATAATTCAATCTCTTCCTAAAGTGCGCCTCATATTTTTTATAAAAGAGAACATTCCCTTCTCTCAAATTCACACCTCCAAAACCATTTTTCTCCGAATAAATCTCCCAAAATTTCCTCCCAACTATCCTATCTACAGCTTAGAGGCCTTAAATTGATCATAAATCTATCCTATGAATCCCTTTTGTGCAAAATCAAAAGGAATCACCTAACAAAGTGGTAATTATTTTATCACCACTGTTAATGTTATTTTCTTCGTTAGAATTTTCTTTCTTTATTATTTCCATAAAAAAATAATATATACAGGAAATTGTACATAGTATTATATAATTATAAATATGGTATAAAAATATTCATTAATCTTTCCATCCTATAAATGAAAAAGTCACCATACATGATTACGTATGACTTACTGTTTCAACATTGTGGTGTAGTTTGTTATTCAACACTTCATAATTTTTATGGGTATACTAGTAAGTATAATTGATGAAAATATTAAATATAACCTGTTAAATATTCTATAATATAATATACCATCCATTTACATACAATTTCAACACCAAAATAATGATATCATTGCTCTTCCTTACGTACGACTTACCATCTTGACGATGCGATGAGATTCATTTCCACGTTTACCATTCATCGATGATTATAAAAATATATATAAATAATATGTATGTAATATATCATATAATAATTATACTCTATATATATATATATATATATTTCCATATATCTCATTCACATACTTCCGTTCAATATGATATGAAAACAGAAAAAGCATTTATGCATACGTACGACCTACCATCTCTATAAACGGTGTTTTCCATTTCATATATATATCTATTATACATATTTATTTAGAAATTATATATTATACATAAATAATATTTTATATTTTGAAATCAATTTATTATAATATATGCGATATGATCAAGAATAACAAGTTAATACACATATAATAAAGAACACAATTATTACCAAAAACGTTATTTTAACAAGGAATGTGTTAATGAATAAGTATTATAATTTCATATATGAATTACATATGATATCAAAAATAGAAATATGGTTCTGGTATAATTGAATAACATAATATGGTCATTATACATGAGTTTAAATGTACCTTCAACCAATGGAAAGTACAAGGTAAGGGTTATTTCCTCAATGTCATTATTTTCTGAGATTGTTTATATATAATTATCTACTGGGAAATCCTTATCATTCGAAACTGTGCTTCTACAATATGAATTTTAATTTTTTTTACTATTTCCTATAATATTGGTTAAAGTCATTTATACCATTTTTTGAATTTTTAGAATACTTTTTTAAAGGAATCGATGAGTTTTTTTATTAGAGGGTCTATTTAACTAGATCATCATTTTAAGTGTTTTGTAGATTTATCTTTATAAATATTTTTAATTAATGTCCATTTTTTCCAAATTATTTTAAGGATTTATTTATATGGACATGGATTTTTTGAGATGATAACTATATTGACATGTTTCAAAGTGGTATTGGACACATTGATTCAAAAATCTTTTTTAAATGACTTATTTTATAAATTGTGTGACCTTTTAAAGATTTCATGAAAATGGATTTTTTCATCAAAGAGTTATACTGATCATCTTCAACAATGTCATCATCCTTTAATTTATATTACTAATTATTATGGTCGATTTATTATAATAAAATATTCCATATCGTATTGAATGAGTAATGATATGGTTGATTGTGAATGTGATATTTTAATACCATTCATATTTTATGGTTAATGTATTGACATGTTGTATGCTAGTTATAATAAGATTTATTTATGTTTTGTTTCAACCTTTTCATATGAAGAATGTATTAGACATATTATGTGACTACTATGGCCCTCTTTATCCCCTCTATGCATCGGTAGGTCTCACGAGACATATTAGTGTCTTAGAACAAGGACATGAATTTTTTTTAATTTTTAGTATTGGAACGAGTCCTTAACTATGAGGTTATGATGTCCAACATTATGCATTCCATCATTATGAAAATAGTTATTACAAGTGATTATTTAAATACTAGAATATAAATGTGCATTTTTATATGGTAATGTTTGACTTATTTCTATCATATTTTGTTCCTGTTTTATGTCGAAAATGCTTTTATTTTTATTATATATATTTCCTTAATAGTTTACAGCTCTTGATAAATTAATTACCCTTACTGAGCATCTAAGCTCACCCATTTCTTATATTTTATTTTCCTAGGACTAAAAGATGTGAATTATGATTGATATAAAGTGTTATGCTAATAGAACAATGGTGTTGTCAAGAAAATAGTTATGATGTGTTTTATGTTAGAATGTGTAGTTTATTGTTCGTGTATGTAATCTATTTTCCAAGACCGGTAAACTGATCAGTCCTTTGAGACATGATCCCTTGGGATCATTCCAATGTCATGCAATTGTGTACCAACTCTGGGTAACAATTTTCAAGGCGTTACAAGCACTCATAGAAATAATATGAATGGTACTCTTAGGACATATCTCTAAAACCGCACGAGTAACCCCAATGGGTGTCATCTTAGATAGAAAAATAAATATGAATGCTTTATTAAAAAAAATTCTTGAGGAAAATATACTTTTAAATTAAAAATATATATTTAAATAATAATATTTTTTTCAAAACATTTTCATTTATAATAACATTCAAAAAATATAAAGGAATTTTTCAGAACTATTTTAATCGTAATTTATATCTTTTTATTTGAAAATGCATAAAATATTATTTCTAAAAACATATTTACAAAAAAAAATTCTGAATAAAATAAATTTACAAAAAAATATAGTATTATATTATATGAAAAATATAATATCATGAAAATAAGGAAATTTAGGATACAAAATGTCCATGTATATCTTTTACACCTCATATAAGAATACATGTACATAACATAAATTCTGTCTGAAAGTTAGAAAAATGAGAAACAATTACTATACCATTCTCATAACTTTTGAAACATAAACCCAATGAAAGAGATATCCATAATTGGATAGTTAAATTCAAATAATTTTTAGGATGAGTACCATATAATAATGTTATGGGTTCTATATACATATCACAATAATAATAAGTGGTGAATATATAATATAAGTCACAAAAATAAAGGTGAGATGAGAAATCTACATAACATAAATCAAAAATTAATTAGTATAATTTAAATCCTCTAGTATAATAAATATAAGTTTCTGATATATCTGCCAAAAAACCATATTTATATATATAATTCTGTATATTATTTACTTATGAAATTATATTAATCATTTATTTACAAATCCATATTATTATTACCTCTTTCTTTTTCAAACATGCTTTGAATTGTAATTTGAAGTCATCTTACATAGATCTTGATTTCGTCATATAAATAATGAGAAACATGATATTAATTTCATATATATAGTCATTCTTACTTTTTTTATTCATAATAGATGGTGGTTGAAAATAAAATATGCCATCAATGGAAATGGTAGCCTGTTTGTACACATGAACGGTGTTATCATTTTCAGAAAATATAAAATGAAAGATAATTATATGATATATTATCATTTCAGAGTCATATATATATAATATTAATCACATAGTGTTATTTAAACCAAGATAAATACATTTCATTTAATATTTTAACAAATCACATAGGTTCGTGGGGCGGTAGTCCTCCATACACACAAACGTCATTATTGTATTCCCATAATATGGAAAGCTTGAAGGTACGTGTGATATAACAATTCAGGTTTCATAATAAAATAATTAAAATAATAAATACCATATAAAAACTCTTAATAAATCATTATTATATACATTTAATGATTTTATTGGATGAACAAATTACATCATGTCATTAGGTGGCGGTCTATCAAACACACGAACAATTTTAATGTATCACATTTGATGGATGTGTGTAACGTTTTAGGTCATAACCATACCATAAAAACCACAAATATATTGATGATAATAAGGTTATTATAAAAAATTCATCAATATTTAATGAAGGGGTTTATTTAATAAATAAAACAAATAAGTATATTGATTAACATTACATCTTCTTCAGATATCTTATTTTCGTTAACACCAAAAGCACTTCCATGGTAGGAATGATGCCCAAATTAAGGATTATAAGATTAAGGGCGGGATGTTTGGTTGAGATGTGGATAGGTTCTATCCAATTCGGATATTAATTTAATTGTGAATGAAGGAGAAGAAGATGATCCATATTATAAGGAAGGGGAGGGACACCTTAAGGAATTTCCAAAAAGTTTAATTTGTAATAAATTTCATCAGAACCCAATTACCTTAAAAATTATATTTATTAGAATATAAGATATTATAATGTTTTATTCAAATAAAAAATATATTTTAGTAAAATTTTTGGGTTATTATAACATAATAATTCTAAATTACCCTTAGTTAACCCATTTTAATTTTATCTTCGGTAACAAATGTTTCAATTTTAAAAGGTTGTTATTTGTACATATAATGTATCAATATGACCATAAATGGACAATTTATGATATTTTCGACCATATATATCCCCCTTTTTCATTATTTAATTTTATAATTATTTTTAAATAATTTAATGATATATTTTTTCATTAAAAAACATTTCTAACAATTTTTACATCATTCCTTACTTCAACTTTTAAAAACTAAATACAATAAGATAACATAATAAATTCATTTAATATACTTATCATGTGTTAATTTCACTTATCAAAATATCCTGGATCAAGTACATGAATTAATATTTTTCATTTTAATATTTATTATATAATTAAATATTTTTTTTCATTAATTTAATAATTAGTGCATCATCATTATGTAATTATTTATAATAATTATTTCACTACTGAAAAATAAAAATAATATTCCATGACGAAGATATATTTTTTATAATTTATATTATTATTTAGAGTGGAACATTACTCTTATGTAACACACATTAATAATAAATAACAAGATTAAAATTAGAGAATGAAATGTCTGACTTTTAATATAATAAAATACACAAAATGTTTTAATCCCATCTAAACAGGCCAAAATGGCCACATAAAAGATTTTTTAACTCATAAGGTTGAAAAATAGTCATAATGTAAAAGTTGTAAATTGTTAGTGTAATTTTATAATATTTATAATATTATTTTACCATTAATTATCTAATATACTTTAACCACGGTAATAAAAATTACTATGTTTACTGTTAATATTGTTTATAAATAAATGAGATATATTTAATAAATCTGTATCTAATGATTCAATATAAAGAATAATTTTTTTTATAAGGAGTTCTACATATATCTTTGTGTGTGTGTAGGATGTGAGACATATTCAGTGTAGGATAAAACTAAAATATATTCCATGCATTTATTTTATATAAAAATTTAACATTCCTTTTTTATGAAAAATAAAGAATCATATTAAAATGATACATTCTTTAAAATTAAAAGACAAAATAAATACAGAAAAAATATGAATTATAAAAATATCATGAGCATTGTAGCGATTAAATAAGTCACTATGATTAGAGGGTTCGTAGAATCGACATACTCTCAGTGATCGAACCATCTCCATGGAATAATGTTCATGCTCAAGCCACAAATCACCATCAAATATGAGTCTAATTTGTGTTGTTACGTCATTCATTGGTTGTGAGACTAGGCCTTCACAATTCTATCTTGCATATAATACTAAATATATTCTTACCACCAAAATTAGTCTTATTACCTTATTCTAAATTTCATTCTTTAGGTCCCAAGAACCCACTGTTTCTCATTCAAAAAACCCAATGATTTAGAGACAAATGGGAAAGTACCAAATTCAATAGAAAAATCAATATTATGTTCTTATGGAATATAATTATCCTATAAAACATGAATATCATAAGCAAAAAAAATTTATATTACCCATTTATAAGCCATATTTGGGACAATAAAATGATAAATCAATGTTAAAGTATGGAACCACCTACATATTTCATGGATGATTCTGAAGACTAGTTGAAAAACAAAACTGCACTAAGGTGGAACCCTATAATGGAAATAATACATAAATAATCTATATTTATCGATGGAATAAAAATCTATCCCACATCAGGTCAACCTATCTACATGAAAATGAATATCAATGCAATAAAGGACAATAGACAATGATTTTGGAATAAAATAGGAAATGAGATGAATAATTGAAGGATTCGTGATGACTCCACCCAAAGCCACCTTATATTTAAATCCAAATGGTTATATAAAGGGGGAGGGGGAGGTTAATTGGTATGGGGAGTCAAATTGGGGATGTAAAAATGTTATTTGGGGTTAAAATCATTAATAGGACATTTAGGAATTTCAAAAAAAATTAATTATTTGGAAGACCACCCGATTTGGACACATGGTGTTCAAAACCATGCCCCAACCATTGGACACCTATGTCACATAGGAAATTTTGATATAATGTTTACCTGGATATGGTTCAAGCACATGAACTTAGCCATGGACCTCATAATGATAAATTGGCATAGGTTTACACTTAGCCCGGGAGGGAAACAGGCACGTGCGCCAGGCCGTGCGATAGTGTAAATTCCATAATCCCAGGTACAAAGGTTCTTCTAGACTACCACACAATTTCTACAACTTCTGTTCTAACCATGAGAATCCTTTTCATGCCCAAAATAATAAATTTATCTTCAAAACTAATGGATAAAGGTAAGACAAAAAATAAATGATAAAAATCTCAAAAAAACAACATTGATGTTAAAATTCTCCCCACCATGAAATAATTGCACTGTAAGTATAAGGCCCCAGCCTTAAACATTACTTAATATTGAATTAAATTAATTATTCACCTAGAGGATCTTTTCAGGTTTAGAGTTTTAGATAATTTGGATATAACTATTACATCTCAAAAGATTACAAAGTATACACTTCTACTAAGTTTCCATAAAAAAACTCTTAAAAAGAAACATGTCTAGTTCTATGTTTTAGATAGCATGTTTATCCTTGATCCAATCCTTGACCATATTCATCTTTAGGTCCTTTGTAAAACATTTCAAATCTTTGGATGATCATAAAAAGCCCCAGTAATGTATACACAAAGAAGGAAAACTGTTAGTTTTTCGAAACAACAAGTAAGCCAAGAATTCTGTATCAAAGTAATGCTTTTCACCTTTTTGAAGTAGTAAAAAACTCATCACTGAATAAAATATCATTAGTTACCATTTTGTTACCAAACAATTACCATAAAACCCATATAAAGAACACATAACAAATAAAGGTAACTTGGGACATAAAAATACTTAAATCGAATAACCATACAGTCGACTTCCACACATATCACTTAATGGAATAGTCATACGGCCGACTTCCATACCCAATGAATTGGAGGTTCTAACGTAACCATCTGTCCTGGTATTCACAGCACCACCCTTCATATGTTTTATCATGTAACCACCCATCAAATGTCCAAGTACCATTATAAAATCATAACACATAAAAAAATTAAAAAGTAAAGAAAACATTTCCACATTTCAAGCACAATATATCACTTAAATATATTGAAATAAAAAATCCATTATCAAAACCATTTTCAATACCAAAATACAGAAAAGAGTATATGGTATTTATTTACATTTTAAAAAATATAACGACTTGTTGAGGAAGCCAAAGATCAAATAATACTTGCGACGAGGTAAAGATTGTTGTCACCACCTGTGTTAAAAAGAAACATACTTTTTGTCGTTTAGTAAAACTCTTTGTATAGAAAAGATTCCTTACGAATAAAAGTATAATTCAAAGGGGTTTATACACTGTATAAAGGAATTTAGTGTATGAAACAATATATTCCTCAATGAAAGGGGATTGAGATGAGGCCCCTTACAAAGTCGGTATCCTTAGATTAAGGATAAATCAATTACATGATTAGGTGTGAAAAAATAATACACCAAATATAAGTTGATATTAAGTGTAAAACAATCAAATGATATTCACACATATTCATAGAACAACAAATTCAAGCAATACAAGTTTAACCCAAACTATCAAAATTGGGTTAAGAAGTTCCCTTGCAAAAATTCGACAGCCTAACGACTTCACTTCAAAATTCAGAAAATGAGTTGATGAGAGATAAAAAGGGTATCTCATCACTTTTAAATTAAATTTAAAGCAATAAGGATATATGAGAACATATCCCAACAAAATAAGACGTAAATTAAAAGACATAACAAAAATAAGTCTTTTTAAAGAAGAGGAGGGTGAAAGGTCCCCATACCGATTTGGGTAACTTTTAAAACGTACACCACATGGAAGAAGGGTAATAAAATGAAGATTTAAATACCCATAATTGAAATTATACTACAAAAAGAGTATAATAATGTTCATAACATACAACAATCAATGTAAATGGTGTCAAACATAGCATAAATGTCACGGGAATAAAAGTGAGATGAAAAATCCCTTATGAAAACTCGGCAGCCTAACGACGCCACTTAAAACATCCAAAAATGGATTGATGAGATCAAATAGGGTCTCTCATCATATTAAAATAAAATTTACAGAACGAGGAATATAAAAGAACATCCCCCAACATAAAAAAGTGGAGCTTAAAAGAAGTGACATAAAGGAGAGTAGTTAAAAAGAAAGAGAGAGGTCGGATCTCTTATGAAAATTCGGCATCCTAACGGCGCCACTCAAAACGTCCAAAATGGATTGATGGGAGAAAATAGGGTATCTCATAATATGGACATAAAATGTAGAGTAAGAGTAATATAAAATAACATCCCAATCATAAGAAATATTGGCTTAAAAGGAATGACATAAAAGAGTGTACTTAAAAAGAAAGAGAGGGGTAGGATCCCTTACCTCAAGTCTGACTTTCCTTGTTCGTTTCTTTATATTCCTCAATAATAAACCTTCGTCAATCTATAATTACTTAAGGACCTCATTTAAAGAATATTATTCAGTTAATATCACATATTATTGTGTTATAATAATTGGTTAATAATGTGAGTTCATATCAAACGTTTTTGTTGATCTTCGATACATGAGTAAAAATTGAACTTGTTGGAAAATAATTTTCCATGTCATTATAAGCTCATCATCTCCATAATAGTATTAATGATTTAAATATCATATATATCCAGTATATATTAATTTTATAAAATTTCATAACATTTGCAGATAATAAAATTGAAATTCACCATTCACGGAGATGGTAGGCCGTACGTACGCATGAACGCTACTTTCATTTTTTTGTCATACTAATGGAATTAAAACTAAATGAGAGAGATATATATTATAATTACAGAATGATATACATAATTTATATATAAAATATGACATATATATTTATTATATATATGTACTTATAATAGTACATTACATTTGGAGATAAGAAATGAAATGTACCGTTCATGGAGACGGTATGCCGTACGTATGCATGAACGCTACTTTCATTTCTTTGATACATTAATGGAATTAAAACTAGATGAGAGAGATATATATATTATAATTACAGTATAATATATATGTTATATATATCACATAAGTTCATCAATTTCATTCTTTATACATTCCATGTTTTCCATGGACGAGTCACATCACTTGAGGGGGAGGTAGTCCCCACTTCCTCAAATGAAGTTATCACATTTTCACAACATAAAATGCTTAAAGGTATGTATTAAATATAAAATACAGAAGAATAGAGAGGAAATATATATAATATATATCATAAATAAATATAGTTCCATCATAATGGCCACCATGAGAGGTGGTATGAGAAGAGAGAACAATCATCGTTTCGTGAGGCAGTAATTCGCCATCCACGGAAACAGTATGTTCTTTAACCATTAGATGGAGGTGTGTGTTAGCGTAGATCGAATCATCCTCATAACAACATCCTAGTATAATTAATATACTGTTTCTGTTACAAAATAAATAAATAAAAGATTTTAGGGGGTTGGAGAAGCAAAATAAAACAGAAGAACACTAGGAAAGACATTACCTTTAAATCGGGTAACACTTGTTGATTTGAGCTCAAAGGCTTCCTCGGAAAAGAATTATTCCCAAAGTGAGTCTTCTAGGAGTAGTAGAGGTATGTGGAGAGAACAAATGTGTAGGGGTTGGCCGAGATAATGGATGGAGAGGTGTGGGTAATGTGGTAGAGGTGGGGGCCTTTTATAAGAGAAGAGGAGGGGCACTCTAGGAAAGTTATAAAATATTACTTTATTATAAAATGATTTTTCAGATTTTAAAGGTCACAAAAGGATATCATTCTAGGATAAGGTGATAGTAGTTCGAAATCCACACATCCAATAGGTTTTTTACGAGTGTAGGTCTTAGATTTTACATTATATTTTCATTTTATTTAAATCGTTAAATAATGAGGTAATCACTGCATCATCAAGGTGTCATAAATAATTAAATTTATTTAATGAATAAAAATTATAAAACAAATATCATTATGTAGGAATTATTTTTAGCTTTATAATGAATATTTATAGTAAACAATATGACTTCTATAACCCTATGAAAAAATTGTTTTACTAAAACAACACATGTTTGTGACATTTTAATTTTAACTTTAAATAAAAAGGTATTAATGTGATTTTCCATCCAAAGTGGCTCCATGGGGTCCCAAAGTTGACCCATGGATTGTCTTGGTCGGACATGACTCATCTAGTAAGGGTAGTACATGTTTCAAGGTCAATTCATATTACTAAAACATTATTTTTAGCTTAAATTACACTAATTACCTCTAATCGCGATTAAAAACATAAAAGATAATATTCAACAAAAATTATTTTAATCTCATTGAACCACATTTTATTTCCTAATAATAACCATGTATGTTGGATTTTTTAAAATCAAATCAGATAAGTGTTAAAGTTTCATTTAATCGAAAAATCAGTTTCTTTAACTACCACTTAGTGGTGTCACTATTCATCAAAAATTGATGTTTTTTCAGAAAAATACCAAAAATTCACCCTAATCTATTTTTTATATTATGAATTCAAAAATGATGTCTATTTTACAAAAATATAAAAATATAAGTTTCATTAATAAATTTAATATTTGATTCCCACTGTCAAAACAAATACCGTGTTTTTAAGAAACAAAATCTTTTAAAAGATTGACACTAGTTTAAGTCTAATTTCAAAATGAAATTAATTCCAATGACAAGCATTGGATTAAATGGTAAAAATATAATCTAATTTCACATTAAAACCAATTCAATATATAATATAATAATATAAATAAATTATATTAAACTGAGGTTTTGAATTAAAATACATCATTTTACACTATTCATTAAAAAAATGAACTTTATCGGATAAATGCCAAATATTTATACAATGTAAATTTTGATGTCCCGAATCTAATTTTTTTTGTCAAATATAACATATAATATTTTAAAAAAAAAATTATTTAAAAGGGGTTCGCCATCAAAAGGCAGTTAGTCGACCTTTTAAAGAATATTAGAATATTTACGCTTAAAATTGGATTCATTCACATTTTGACATTTATTTTAAAATGTAAAAATATTTGAAAAACATATAAAATTCTTTTGTAGTTAGTTATGTTTATTACCTCCATTACAACGTCTAGGATTTAACTACCATTGAAAATAATATTATTTTATTATTAGAGTGTAATGTAAGATTCCCAAGAAACTCGTTGTTGCGTATTGGGTACGCCATCGAGCATAGCGTCCCCTTTAATGCAATATTAATACTTTATTCACAAATATGGATAAATGTGAAAAATATTATATTCTATATTTACCTGGGGTGTTACATCCTTCCCCCGTTTTGGGAATTGCGTCCTCATAGTTTTAAAATTGGGCTCGGGAACTTCATTGAGAATCCCACATCGTAACAAGAGTCAGTAAAACTATCACTTTAAAATAAAGAAAGAGAAGTACAAAGGTCACCCGAGTTAACCCATACTAGGATTCCTTGTAGGAAAACATGGATATGGAAGAAAAAAACAAAGGGTCATGTTCTGATGGAGAGTGATATAAAACATGTTTAGGAGAAAGTTAACCAACAGAAAATCACAAACTAGTGATGGGTTAAACGGTTTTTGTTCCCCAGTATGAAAAGATATCATACAAAATTTTTGTTTTTTTAAGTTACTTTTCATTGAGGAATTTATTTATGAGCGTAACTAAAACATAATTAATCATACTTGTAATTTTGACTTTCAACTTTTACTAGATTTCATACAGAAACTCATATTTCTCCAAAAGACGAGCATTTAGGATGACTTGTTCATATTAAGAGCGATATAATCATCTTCTAGAGAATCACCTAATACACAAAAGAGAACTATATATTTCCCAGGTATTTAGACAAAAACTAAAACCAAAATTGTTAGTATGAGATCAGATAATCCAAAAAAGTAGAATCCTTTATAAAAAGAAAATCTATTCTTAATCTCAAAACATTGTCCAACAAAACCCAAAGTTCAACGAAGACCATTAGATAAACAATTGTCCATAAAATTCTTCAAAGTAATCCAATCTAAGATTGAAACCCAAATATTTGAAAGATTTAATAACATAGTCTTCCAAGGTACAAATTAACCTTCATCTCCTAATAACATTAGTTTCTATTAAAGTCTCATATTGAAAAGTAATTAACCTAATAACATATCCTCTATGATAGGTTAATAATTTACAAAGATAACCCAAAATAAACATACTCTTGATTCCTAAAATCATCTAACTAAAACGTATTAGTCAAACTAACCAAGGACTTCACGTAGTCCAGTGGTAGGAGATAAATACCAATCGCACTTTTGTTGTGGGTTTGATTCCCACAGCTTCATTCGACGCGACGGGTTGTCACACGGTCTACATGTTGTCCTTTTTACAAAACTATATAATTCATAAAACATTCCCCAAAACGAGATAAAATCATCAAAAATAATCATAACATATTTTAACCTCAAGTTTATCTCATGCCTTTCATTTTCCATCATATCATATAGTAACCCATAATTACCTCACAAGTAAGGATCATATAAACCCTAATGGTTACCTTTATAATTATTACCTGAACATCCACATAGATTGGTCATCGCATACATGATGAATTACAGATCGTTCTAAGGTTCAAGTGGTTGATCATGAATCCTTGATAGTTGTTTTAGAACAACCATGTGTTTCCCCATTGAATCCCCCATTTCATCCAGTCTCTTAATCGGAGAACCACCACAGTTTCCTTCAAACCCATTGTCACTTTGGTTCCTGGTAGATCCATCCATTTACTAAAACTAGAAATAATAGTGTGAGTATATCAAAAAAGTATCATGTACTAATGAGGAAGATAAACACTAAGATATACGTACTCATTCACTTTATCTAAAAACTATGACCCTTTCTAAAATCCTAGCCATTATGGTAATGTCACTTATGCTTAGAAAATACCCTAACCTCTAAATTTATCTAAACCGACCTCTAATACCAACTATAAGGCCCCAGCTATAAAAATTACTTAATATTGAATTAAATGAATAATTCACCTATAGTATCTTTTCAGGTTTATAGTTTTAGAGAATTTGGACATAACTATTACATCTCAAAAGATTAAACAGTACACACTTCTACTATGTTTCCATAAAAAACTCTTAAAAAGAAACATGTATAATTACATATTTTAGATATCATGTCTTTCCTTGATCCCATCCTTGACCCTATTCATATTTAAGACCTGTGTAAAACATTTCAAAAACTTGGGATGAGCATAAAAATCCCAGTAAAGGATACACAAAGAAGTAAAACTGTTAGTTTTTCAAAATAACAAGTAAACCAAGAATTCTTTATTAATGTAATACTTTTCACCTTTATGAAGAAGTAAAAATCTCTTCACTGAATAAAATATCATTACTTACCCTTTTGTAACCAAAAGATTACAATAAAACCCATATAAAGAACACATAACATATAAAGGTAACTTGGGACATAATCATACATAAATAGAATAACCATACAGTCGACCTCCAAACATATCACTTAATGGAATAGCCATACGGCTGACTTCCATACCAAATTCATTGGAGGTTATAATGTAACCACCCGTACTGGTATTCATGGAACCACCCATCATATTTTTTATCACGTAACCACCCGTCAAATTTCCATGTACTATTATAAAATCATAACACATAAAACAATTAAAAAGGAAAGAAAAAAGTTCCACATTTCAAGCACAATATATCACTTTAATTTTTTGAAATAAAAATTCTATTATCAAAAAAATATTCAATATGAAAATACATAAAAGAGTATATGGTATTTATTTACTTTTAAAAAAATATAACTTCTTGTTGAGGAAGCCAAAGATCAAATAATACTCACGGGAGTGGAAAGGACGTTGTCATCGTGTACGTTAAAATGAAACATACTTGTTTTCATTTAGTAAAACGATTAGTATAGAAAATATTCCTTCCGAATAAAAGTATAATTGAAATTGATTTATACATCGTATAAAGGAATGTTGCGTATAAAACAAAATATGCCTCAATGAAAGGAGATTGAGACGAACTCCCTTACAAAGTAGGTATCCTTAGATTAAGGATAAATCAATTACATGATTATGTGTGACAAAATAATACACCAAATATAAGTGGATAATAAGTGTAAAACAATCAGAGGATATTCACACATATTCATAGAACGACATATTCATAGAGTACAAGTTTATCCCAAAGAATCAAAATTGGGTTATGAAGTTCCCTTGCAAAAATTCGACAGCCTAACGACGTCACTTCAAAATTCAGAAAATGAGTTGATGAGAGATAAAAAGGGTATCTAATAACTTGTACATTAAATTTACAGTAATAAGTATATCTGAGAACATATCCCAATAACATAATATGTAAATTAAAATACATAAAAAAAGAAGTCTTTTTAAAGAAGAGGAGAGTTAAAGGTCCCCTTACCGATTTGGGTAACTTTTGAAACATACACCCCATGGAAGAAGGGTCATACAATGAAGATGTAAATACCCATTATTGAAATTATACTTCAAAATGAGTATAATAATGTGCATTAAATACACCACTAAAAGGAAATTGTGTCAAATTTAGCATAAATGTCATGAGAATAAAAGTGAGATGAAAAATCCCTTACGAAAACTCGGCAGCCTAACGATGCCACTTTACACTTCCAAAAATGGATTGATGAGATCAAATAGGTTCTCTAATAATATTAAAATAATATTCAATTCAAGAGGAATATAAAAGAACATCCCCCAACATAAAAAATATGAGCTTAAATGAAGTGACATAAAGGAGAGTACTTAAAAAGAAAGAGAGAGGTTTGACCTCTTACGAAAATTCGGCAGCCTAACGGCACCACTCAAAACATCCAAAATGGATTGATGAGAGAAAATAGGGTATCTCATCATATGAACATATAAATTACATTAAGATTCATATAAAATAACATCCCAATCATAATAATTATGTGATTAAAAATAATGACATAAAAGAGTGTACATAAAAAGAAAGAGAGGGGTAGGATCCCTTACCTCAAGTCTAACTTGCCTTGTTCGTTTATTTATATTCCTGAATAATAAACTTTTGTCAATATATAATTACTTAAGGACCTACTTTAAATATTATTATTCATTTAATATCACATATTATAGTGTTAAAATAACTGGTTAATAATGTGAGTTCATGTCAAATGTTTTTGTCGATTTTCATTACATGAGTGAAAATTGAACTTGTTGGAAAACAATTTTCCATGTAGTTATAATTACATCATCTCCAGAATAGTATTAATGATTTAAATATCACATATATCCAGTATATCTTCATTTTATACTATTATATAACATTTGGAGATAATAAAAATGAAATTCACTGTTCATGAAGGCGGTAGGCCGTACGTACGCATGGACGCTACTTTCATTTTTTTGTCATATTAATTGAATTAAAACTAAATGAGAGATATATATATTTTGATTCCAGAATGATATCCATAATTTATATATAATATTTTAAATATATATCCATTATATATATGTACTTATAATAGTACAGAATATTTGGAGATAAGAAATGAAATGCACCGTTCATGGAGACGGTAAGCCGTACGTACGCATGGACGCTACTTTCATTTCATTGGTACATTAATTGAATTAAAACTAGATGAGATATATATATATATATTATAATTCCAGTATAATATATATGTTATATATATCACATAAGTTCATCAATTTCTTTCTTTGTACATTCCATGTATTTCACGAACGAGTCACATCACTTGAGGGGGCGGTTGTCCACACTTTCTCAAATGAAGTTATCACATTTGCAAAATATGAAAAGAATAAAGGTATGTATAAAATATAAAATAAAGGATCATGGAGAGGAAATAAATATAATATATATCATATATAAATATAGTTCCATAATAATGGCCACCATGAGTGGTGGTATGAGAAAATACAACAATCGTCGTTTCGTGAGGCAGTAATTCACCATCCATGGAAATAGTATGTTCTTTAACCATTAGACGAAGGAGTGTGTTAGTGTAGCTCGAATACTCTACATAAAAAAATCCTAGTATATGTTATATAATGGTTTTCTTACAAAATAAATAAATAAAAAGATCTTAGGGGGTTGGAGAAGAAAAATAAAACAAAAGAACACTAGGGAAGACATTACCTTTAAATCGGGTAACTCTTTTTCATTTGAGCTCAAAGGCTTCCTTGGAAAGGATTCTGCCCAAAGTGACGATTCTAGGAGTATTAGAGGGATGTGGAGAGACAAAATTATTAGGGGTGTCTGAGCCAATGTCTTGATAAGTGGGGGTAAGGAGGTAGAGGTGGGGGCCTTCTATAAGAGAAGAGGAGGGGCACTCTTAGAAAGTTATAAAATATTACTTTTTTAAAAATGATTTTCAGATTTTAAAGGTCCTGAAAGGCTATATTTCTAGGATAATGTGATACGAGTTCTAAATCCACACATAAAATAAGTTTTTGACAAGTTTAGTTCTTAGATTTTACATTATCTTTTCATTTTATTTAAATTGTTAAATAATGAGGTAATCGCTGCATCATCATGGTGTCATAAATAATTAAATTTATTTAATGTCTAAAAATTATAAACAAATATAATGATGTAGGAAATCTTTTTAGATTTCTAATGAATATTTACAGTCAAAAATAATACTTCTATAACCCCATTTAAAAATTGTTTTAGTAAAACAACACATGTTTGTGACATTTTAATTTTAAATTTAAATAAAAAGGTATTAATGTCATTTTCCTACCAAAGTGGCTCAATGGGGTCCCTATGTTGACCCATGGATTGTATTGGTCGGAAAGGACTCATACAATAGGGGTAGGACATGTGTCAAGGTTATTTCATATTATTAAAACATTATTTTTACCTTATATTATACTAATTACCTCTAATCGCGATTAAAAACAAAAAACATACTATTCACCAAAAATTATTTTAATCTCATTGAACCACATTTTACTTCTTAATGACAACCATGTATGTCGGATTTATGAAAATCAAATCACAGAAGCAGAAAAGTTTCATTTAAACGAAAAATCGGTTTCTTTAACTACCACTTAGTGGTGTCAATTTTCATCAAAAATTGAAGTTTTTCAAAAAAATACTAAAAAATCACCCTAGGCTATTTTTTTTATTCAAAATTCAAAAATGATTTCTATTTTAAAAAATTAAAAACATATAAGTTTCATTAATTAATTTATTAATTGATTCCTGCTGTCAAAACAAATAGCGTGTTTTTAAGAAACAAAATCTATTGAAAAGATTGACACTAGTTTAAGTCCAATTTCAAAGTGATATTAATTCCAATGACCACCATTAGATTAAATGGTAAAAATAGAATCTAATTTCACATTAAAACCAATTAAAAAGATAATATAATCATATAAATAAATTAGACGAAAACGAGGGGTTGAATTAAAATACTGCATTTTACACTATTCATTAAAAAAATGAACTTTGTCGGAAAAATAAAAAAAAATTATACAAAGTAAATTTTGATGTCCTGATTCTAAAAATCATTTTATTTTATAAAATAAAACATATAAAATTGTCAAAAAAATGGATTTAAAAGGGGTTCTCCATCAAAAGGTGGTTAATCTACCTTTTATAGAATATTGGATTATTTACACTTAAAATTGGATACATTCACATTTTGACATTTATTTTAAAAAGTTAAAATATTTGACAAACATATATAATCATTTTGTAGTTAGTTCTGTTCATTCCCACCATTACAACGTCTAGGTGTTAACTACCATTTAAAATAATATTATTTTATTATTAGAGTGCAACGTAAGATTCCCAAGAAACTCGTTGTTGCGTATTAGGTACTCCATCGAGCATAACACCCCCTTTAAAGTAAATTTTATATTTTATTCAAAAATATGGATAAATGTGAAAATGTAATATTCATTATTTACCTGGGTTGTTACAGTAACAATGTCAAAACGAATTATGATCAAATAATAAATGTGGATTAAACACTTTAAGGAATTAAATCAACACCCATGTTTTTTATTTTTGTGCATTCAAAAGACTCAAACCAATAGAATGGATTTTCCCAAAAGATAATTCTCTTATTATTCCACAACCCGAACCAGTCTCTTATACACATAAAATAGGATTCCAACTACAAATATTACCAGTTTATCATATGAGATGTACATAAATTATATATATCTAATTGTGAGACATGGAACATTCCATATATTGACATCAACTGAGATGAAAAATGTAATTGATATTCCAAATTTCCAAATCATTCGACAATCTTGAATGTTTTGATGTACCTCAGTGTTATCGTCCCCTATTTACCAAGATGATGGTGACCTAAGGAAGCATACACCTTTATAAACACATGACCAGAATCGATAATTCCAAGGCTCAGTGCCTCTAATCGACATAATACTTATGGTTCCTATGATCCATCAGTAACCACTACCTAATAAAATAAACATTATCAGACGACTCTTTCACCATGCTTATTCCTCACAGAGGGTTGTCACCCACTTTTATCAAGCACAAAGGTGAATAACATGATTGACCACAAATCTCCACAAAATGAAAAATTCTCGTAATGAATTTGTTACTATTATTGTATTTAAATACAACAAATACCAATAGGTTTTACCATGAGCCTCTAAAATCTAACACACGCATGATGATTCTCTTCCAAAACATGGCCTATCCATACTATATGATCATCCATTTGATGATGGAATCTCGTACTCAACATGAAATGTGATCTCATTTTCGTCTGAGTCATTCCCAAGATGAATAGTTAAATCAAGGGTCCCTATATAGAACGATAGTTGATGGAACAACATGATGCATAATTTTATACTGAAGGTATAACCACTCAACTCATCCACCTTGTTTTAGTCATTGATCGGATTAAAATGGGATGATTTGGATAGATGGATGATAACCGACGACAACATATTCCCTCCCATGGGGTGTAAAATCTTTGAAAATAAGGAATTTTTTTATGACATTATCCAACTTAGAGGTTTTAATTAGGAGTGATTGAATCAAATTTCAGGTCCCCTGGTCCTAGAATATGTCTAGCATACAAGAATATAATCTGGATAAAAAGTGATATCTATCCCATATCATACCAGGACACTAAAAAATGTGTCAAAAAACATAAAACATCATGGTGTACACTGATGATTTGTCTACTAATAATGGAGGATATCATTCATCACCTCATTCATCAAATACTTTGGTACCATGAAGCGAACCATGAAAAAAATTAACTCGCATAAAGAAAAAAAACCACTCATTGGGAACCTCCCAGCCATTTTGAAAAAACATAAAAAAACTTTAAGAACTAATCACTAAGATATTCTTCCCAAATCCACTCTTGAAGCAAGGGAGTCAGCTAGAACAAACATAAAGAGCATGCCTTTACCATGTTCCTTATTTTCGAGATGCATCTGGGAAAAGAAGCCTATAAAATTCAACACATTAGCAGACTCTTTCACTTCATTCACTGGTATCTTCATACTGAGGGAAGTTGCTACAAAACATTATATTCATAAGGAATAAATGATAACAAAATCTGACCTCTAAAGGTTGTCAAACCACCGGTACTTCCCCAAATTATAACCCTTCTGTGATAAATTATAAGCCAATCTCCTATAATTTGATTATAAAATAATCTTCTATCTAAAGAGATAATGACACCATTACATAATATAATGAAACACTATTACCAATTATAGGTTATAGTTTGGTCAATTTTTATCATATAGTTCGAGTTGGCAAAATCCATACCCCACCATAAGGTTATCCTATCTCAACACACACCCAACACCCATACCTAATGCAAAAAAGACCAACTCCCATTATAGATTCTAAATGGAATGAAATATGTAAAGTGTTTATTCTATACATCAGATCCTCAAAAGATACCTGAAATTCCATGTTCTATTAAAACTGTACCCCTTTTATGGATGGTGTGGTCATAAGTGAATAAATCCAAGATAAATACCTAACAAACCACATGTAGTATTCTTATTTGGCCAAATATCTATCTATATAGTATTTTTTCTTTAATTGATCCCATTAAAACAATGTTTCAATCATCTCAGGGTACACTAAAACTCTATAATCTAAGATTACAGGTCATATACATTTTTCCTCCTTAACACAAAATAGGAACATGGAGATAATATCATAAAGACAATGATCCCAAAGAGTACATTTCTTGAACCATAGGTGCTACTTATTTTCTTATATTGTATGGAGGTAAATAAGGATGTCATCTAGAAACACTACTATAATGGGGTTGAGGTATCGAGGGAACACCTGGTTTATACGTTCCATGAAAACCACTGGAGAATTTTTCAACACAAATGGAATGAACAAATACTGAATGTTTTTATACCTACATCAGAAGGCTGTATTGGTGATGTCCATCTATAAAACTGTTATTTTATGATACCTGTAACAGAGGTCAATATTTGAGAACTATGTTTCCCCTTGAATATATAGAAAAGGTCCTCGATGTGTGGTAAGGGAAACTTATTCGTGATTGTCACCCTATTAAATTTTTTGGAAATGAATACATAACCGGAGGGATCCATTATACTTTTTAGAAAGTATAATTGCAGTGGAAAATGATTAGATACTCATGTGATTCAATTATTTGAATTCATTATCATCCATCTATATATTTAGTTCCCTCAATAGTGTTGAGGCTATATGATAAAATTGAAGAGGTATCATTTTTGTTCCTAGTGCAATACAAGTAGTAACATCCACCTCCAATTAGGGAGGTAACCCATATAAATCATCCAGAAACACATCTAGGTACTCATCCACCATTAGAGGTAATCCATAATCATAACCTCTATAATTATCCTTCATTATTAATGAAATATCGTATTAAAATATTTTATAAAAAATATGTAAGTGGTGGTCCGTCATTCCCTAACTAAGGATCCCATTCACCTTGAAACACATTGGTACTCCCATCAACTTCCCACAAATTAAATTGCTAATGAAAAAAATAAATGTTTATCATGAGAAAAAAGATCTAATCCATATTCAGTATCATGTCAAAGAGGTCCATTTTTAAAACCCTGAAATCTCATTCCTGCTCAAAAGCGGACAATGTGAGAGAACAAGATGTACATCTAAATCTCTGTTCCATATTCATACGTTGTGGTGTAACCAAATCCATCAAAAAAGGCATAATATTGATTGAAATTTTTTATAATTCCACAATACGAGTAGAGTTGATTAAATTGGAAGAACTTGTGGAAAATAAAACAACAAATATGGACAACGTGATAAAAATAGGACAATGAAATGTTATTGGTTCTTTATCTAATTCCACTCGAAATATATATCCATGGAATGTAGGAGCTTTATCTTTAACAATTTCATGGAAATATTACTAACTAGCATCACATTGTTGAGGTTACCCTATCCATTAGAAAATATATCCTTTTCACCATGAAGAATAGTCTGAGAGCCCATAGCATGTGATACATGAGACTAATATGGTTATTCATTGTAGGATGAGGAACCCACACCACTCTAATTCTTTTCACCACTCTTATAGAACCTGTATAAGTTTCCCAAGTTCCCACATTGATGGAATGGACTTATGGTAACTAGACACACTTCTTCCATACACCCTAACCTAGGAAACTATTTCCATACAACTTCTCCACAACCATTGGCCACTGATAAAAGTTGTTATGATCGGTGTCATGAGCTACCATATCTATTTTTGTACTTATTTTCATGAATCATATTCTTTTCAGAAGAACCACCACTACCCTAGCCCACTGCTGAAACAACCCCAAAAAAGCCATATTTTTTGGCACAATAAATCTCCACCATTAGATATTGGTCAACTACTATATAATACTTATTCAATTTAAATGAAAAAAATATGTGATTGAATTTTGTGCTACAACCGCGTCCTAAAATGGGAGTCATTTAACATCCCATTGGAAACCATATCAGGTGAAAAATGATTCGAATATCAAAAATGGTTGGAATATTTTAGGCTATTTAGATACCCCTAAAAGAGAACTATAATATCTTGGGTATTAGAATTTAATAAAGTCTTAGGTAAATACAACCCATTAAGGAAAACATTGAATTACTTGTTGGGAATCTACTCAGGTTTCTCAATCTATACCAATTAGACCCACAACCTGTGACATGGACCTTCCAACTTGAAAAATGAAAACTTCACATTGACTACCATAAGAGTACCATGAAATCCAAAAATCCTTTTTACCTTTCTAATAAAATCATCCAACTCATTGGGGTTTATGATAAAGTAAATTACGACGGTTTTTTCTGGATGAACTCATGAAGGATTTCCTTTTATGGACTACGTTTGGATTTTTTGTAATGAGTATGATTAGATCACACTCCCTTATCCAATTACTAGACAACCCAAACCATGAAAGCCACTATTATTTGATCAACTTGTGGGTTAGAACCCACCCATTCATCTTCTCACATTTCCATGGGAAATCTACCAGGAGACATGATGCTACAAAAAATCGAGAAGTACAATAAAACAATCAGTTCAATCCCAAAATTGATTTTAGAAACAATAACTTCCAAAGAATTCTATAAATCATGAAAACCCCATTAGATTCAAGATTACAAGTCACAACACTCAAAACCATCTTAGTTTCCATGAATAATCTACATCATGTACATCTCGACTAGAAAAGGAGTCGATAAATTAAAAAACATACCATTGTGACCCATGGCATGTAACAAGGTTTGTCATCCAAAAACCACATTTGAAATATCAAATTCAATCATCAATAGTCATAAATATGCAATATCCTAACTCTCCCAAATAACATGAACCCACAAATGGATAAACCTAATACGGTTTAATTTCTCCATGAACCATGATTGGCATCCATCCACCTATACATCTAATCTATCCCATGGCATGGACCGAAGGGCATTTCTGATCCTCACAGGCTAGAAACATTTTCCTCATCATCCAAAAAAATAATTGGAATGATTTATCCCATACAAACCAAATATAAGTAGACCGAAATACTGAAACATCACATCATAATAATGGTGAAAAACATTATATCCACAAGATATTAATACAATATGAGTTACACATTGTATAATTTTAACATAATTGAAATTAAAAAATGGGAATAATGTCCATCTATACCACAAGACTCTATGTGAAAAGAGGATCAGCGCCCTCATGACACATCCACTAATACCTTCCAAAATATGAACCACTTGTATATATATCCTCCATCTCATCCATGGTGAACCTTTCCTTTACATAGATTAAACAAAACATGGTCTACAAATACACGAGAGTGTATGTAGTGCGTGATCCATATTCTTTGTTTAATACCACCAAAATATATTCCATGAATAAACATTGGGAATCATTTTATCATACTATTTTTTAGGAAATAGAATGATATAATTTAAATGTTAACATACATTGAAATTAAACGAAGAATGAAATATGAAAAAAAGCTGAATGGAAAGCATAAAATGTGAATCTAATGAAATTCCATAAGATCTAGGATTAATGAGTTCCAAGGATAAACATTTTTTTGGTGACAAAAAAATATCACAGAAAAAAAATCCTACTTGATCCACCACTCCCCATCCCATGTATTTTTATATAGTGTTTTAAAGTCAATCCTTGTTAGGGAGACTAGGATGCATCCCTATTGAGTCACCTAATGTAATAGAGCTAGTATTCCCCCCAAGACACCTACTATTCTACTATTCTCATTTTCATTTTATAGGTCACATTAACCACCTATTACACATTAATAATTTCAACAATTCATACACACATCATAATGAAAAAATTTAAATATAAAAAACATTATTAAATCCTTAATCAAATCAAAACCATATAAAATCATGATTTTCACCACTCTCTAATTTTAAAGATACCATTCAGATAACTTAATATAACACTAAAATCATTATATAATTTTAATGCATGTAACCACCTACTTATTTTTTGAAAGCATAACAGAACTGTTTAAAAACAAAAATGATACCAAATAGGTTCCCTATAAAAGGATGAACACAATATATACATCAATATTTTACAAAATTTATCATGATTGAACCCAAATTATAGAAAAATATCCACTAATTAAATAAAAAACAATAAATAATAGAGGAGAAACAACAAAAGAAGGTATAAAATAGGAAAGCATAGGTTTACTTTATGAAATCCTGATGATTCCTTAAAAATCCACTCAAGACCTGAATCCTGATGGGGTAGAAGAGAAGAAGGGATGGAAGCTATGTCAGTGGAGTAAATTTGGGTAAGGAAAGCGGTAAATTGGTGTTAAAATCATAGAGATGTATTTTAGGATTTTAAATTTTCTTTAAAAAATCTGAAAGGCCACATATTTATACGTACCATGGAATAACCTAGCAACACCTCTATCCTTGCTGAAATATGGATGCACAGTTTTCCTAAAGGGGTTGGATGGCATATTCCTATAATTGCACCTCATAACGATCAATTTTCATAATCATAAGATTATATTTGAGGGGTAACAGACCTATGTGCTAGACCTTGCATCCTAGAGAGTGAAATTATCTAGGGTGCATAGTTTTGACTAGGTAGGAAAATTGTTTATACTAATTGTAAATAAACATTGTGCCTACTTTTTTCTAGGAAAACATTTTCCATTTTTTAGAAAAACTCTTATTCAAACAACATATTACATATATTACCAAAAATAATTTATGAACTACCTCAAAACGACACCTTGAATGTGACAAACATATTTCCAGTTATAGATCTCTGATTGTTTATATGTCACAATTCATTTTAGAGAGATGATAGTTGTATAGTTCAAGGGTTGCAACAAATAGTTATAATATATGTTTTTTTAATTATAGGACAATTTAACGAATTAGGAATATATGATGTATTTTGGAGTCAATTTGAGATGATTAATTATTTACATTAAATAATTTAGAAGGAAATCGAATAAATAGTAGTGTGAGAACATAGATAATGCTGTTAGGGGGATCATAATCAGGAAAAAATTAAAATTTCATATCCATATGTCTTTAGTTTCAGTGTTAAATTTTTTTTAGTTTGATATATAAGTGTATTAATTTATAGGGTTTCTTGAATGAGAAAAACGTTCCTAATGGTAATGAATATATAAGAAATTGATAAGATCGTATAAGTAAGGGTTCTGGTGCATATGATTGTTTTCTCTATGAGACATAATGTTTTTTAGTTCTAAAATAATTTAAAATAATCTTTCATGTCCTAAAATATAATACACGTAATGAATATTCTCAGTCAACCTTATGCGGTACATATAATCTGGTGAGACCATTACTGTAGATGAGAGTCACACGAAAATAGAATTAGTGATAAAGAATATCAGGAATTGAATCTGACAGTTATGAAAAGATCATAACATGACTAGAGGGGTCATGAAATAATTATTGAACAACATGGAATGTTGAATTAAAATCAGTATTCCTCAACATTTGACATTCAAAAAAATAAATATCCAACAATAATGTAGACTATCATTCTATAGTGAAACTATATATTAAAAAAAGTTATTGAATTATGAAATATAACATATAATGGTTACTGTTTTTATGATGTTATTTATGAAATGATGTGAATTGAAATTGGAGTACTGAATTTAATTTCTCAAGAATATTTAGTAGTTTTTTGGAACATCAATCAAAGAACTATTTGTATATTAATGGTATATATATAATTTAGAAATCCAATTGTTGAAGTTAATTTATACATAGTTGAAAGTTGATTGAAATTTGAAATTTGAAATTGAAATTAAAAATTTCATAGATATATAAGAACCATCTATAATAGAGATGATAAAGAGTAATCTTTTGAGAATATAATGAAATTAATTTATATATAATCATGTGTATATTTTAATCAATGTTATTACTTAAATAGTGAATAATATTGGTACCAAATTATATTAATGATTAGGCTTGTTTGTATAGATTGAATCTGTATTAGTGAATAACATGAAGAAAAATTAATAAAATTATATAGATTACCCATTTAAATTAGATTTTATATCTTTCTCTTTTTATCTATGAGTTTTAATTACTTGTTGATATCATCTATTGATTAACCCTAATTAAAATTAGTCAATGGAAGTGATAAAGAGGCCATGTGCCTTGGATGAGTAACTTTATTATCTTAAATATTAATATAAAAAACTAGAGGAGTATTAAAAATAATTAATATCATGGAATAAATGATTTGTTATCCTTAAGTGTAATTAAGAACATGTGAACTATATACATCCCTTATGTCCATACAATATTAATATTCCACATCTGGTTATGCTTGTGTTTGATCATAATGAATAATAAATATAAAGTTTAAAAATGAGGATAATTTATAGATAAAAGTGAGATAATGAGATAATTTAATTCCCCCTAACATAACCCACTTTTAGTGTTTATTATTAGATATTTGGTTACAAATGTTTTCTGAATTCCATATGTAATTTCTTACTATTAGTTATTAGAAACCTGTAATATCGGTGAAAATTTTAAATGTAAATACAGTAATAATAATTGATTAATTAAATAAATTTTTATATAATTATATAATGAGATCAAATTTATTAACTATTGGGTTTGAGGATTACTAATAAATAATTTATCGAAATGATTTTTATGATTCTACTAAAATATTAATGATGGATAAAAAAATGATATTGTTAATTGATAATGATATTATCCAAAATTCATTTCTCAAGGTAAATCTATAATTTTATAGAAATGAATTTTCTAATTTAAATAATAATAATGGGGAATGGGAAACTCCTAAAATTTATAAATCTAAAGACATTTTGAATGCGGTAAAGATATCATTTCTTAAAAACAAATATGATTATTTGAAGACGAGTTGATGTGAAAATGTGGATATATTTTTCAAAAATCAAATTTATGTTGTTGGGGGATATTTTTGGAAATCATTATGAGTTTATTTAATTATATATATTATTAATCATAAAAATATTACTTCCAATTTACTAAATAAAAGTTTCAAAAAAAGAAGATCTCATTCCCCCTATAGTAGTGTTCTTTCCATGAGGGTGTAAATTACTGAAAAATAACTCTATTTTTTTATTTTTTATTCCTTATGAAATCAACTACCATCACATTTTAGAGTGAGAAATCTCAGTTCATTATTCACACACACACAAAAAATAAAATATACAAGGACCCTCGATGTAAAGGGTTCACTACTCAAAATGAGTAGTTATTTCAGGGAGTGATCTGGATTTACCCATGTCCATATGATCCACTTGAATAACCATGGTGGATATATATTAGTTAAGTGTATTCTTTTATCATAACATAATATTTGAAATAATATTTTACCACAAAAAGAAACATGAATATTTTCAGAATTGGTTGTCAAATTTCAATGTTTTGGATTACACTTTTCATTTAAGTGATTATCATTTTATTATAATATCATGAATCCAAAATTCATCACAGTGGATAAGGGATGAAAATTATTTATTAATTATAAAATGAAATACTGTTGAAAATCTAATACATGAACCCTGAATGTGTTCTTGCTATTTTGTTTCTTCTTCATATACCTTATCTAATTCAAGAATTGTTCATATTTTCATTCTTATCTTTCAATGGAAAAAATAAAACATACTATATTCACTAACTCCCTTGAAAAATATTCATTATTATTCCTCTCATTATTGAATATTGAAATACCATTGTTTTATTTTAAATTACACAATTGAAACTCCAGCCCCCTTTATATTATATTGACAAATTCAAATCTAAGACAACAAACTACTTTCAAGTAATCTCAATATCATCCTCAACATCTCACCTTCTTCTATAGTGTTTTAAATTTACCAAGTAAACATGAAATGGCTATGCATATTTTAGTATGATAGTGGATTATTCCATAACTACTTCTCTATTTTTGGAATAAAAACACTCTTCATGACAAATCGATTCTTCATGGAATTTATGATCATAAAGTAATAACCATATTAATTTTCTAGAGATTAATATCTATCCTAGTATATAATAGTTTTTTTGTGATATGTAATCCATAAATATGGATTTTATTTTATATAAATTTTATAACAAGATAAATCGTTACTCTTTGATATATAAATAATTTTTCATAAATGATAGAGATAACATACCTTATTACTATAATGACTTGTGGATAAATATTTTGAAACTCCATGGTATATTCTAAAAATGTCACATCTTATAGAAATTTGTAAACTTTACCTATTATAATTCATAATGAAAAATACATAAAATTTAAATTATCATTATCTATATATGGATGCATTTATTACTTTTCTTAATATCTATCAAATTTTCTCAGATGACATATATCATCCTCAAAATAGAAGAAATTTATAAATGTTAGGTTCAATTGATTATTTTAATTTACTCCCACCCTTCTTCGGCAGACCATAATTCATTGAGGAATGTTACTCTGACAAATAAAAGAGATAATATGTTAGTTTTCTAAATTATTCATGTCTAATTTCGTGATAATATTATTTTTTTGGAATAATATTTATTACATATTCATGATAATTCCTAACATTTTAAACTCTATACTCTAAATTACTCTAAATTATAAGTGGAATTATTTTTATTTTGTAAATTTTCTATTATATATACCCGAAAAACATAGTCAGAGGAAAGCCCCTGACCATTTATTAAAAGAACGAAAATACAGCAAGAAGTTACAACAAGGTAAAAGAAACAGCTACATATCATAAAAGTCAGACCCATCACCACATCCATGATGAAGCGCTTCCTCCGCCGTAGCCAATTCCTACTCTGAACTATCATACTACTTCAAAATCTTGGCATACTTCTTTCTGAGATTCAATTTTTCCAAGGAATGATACTCCTTAGAAGAATTCTCTGCCCAACCCTCCTTCCTGAAGGAGGACCTGGTGGAAATTGGCTTTGGCAAGTGAGAATAGTATTTCCTCATATTCCTTCGTGGTGGGGCAGTCATCACTTCATCATGCACAGGCAGCTTATTTTTTGCACCCTGCACAGCATCACTGTATGAAGTCCGAGGAATTCCACCAGTATTTTCTTTATCACTATCAGTTCAATCCCCCCAGTTCCCACCAATGTTCACAGCACGATAGCCCTCTGCCACCTCCCATTCTTTTTGAGGACGACTATTAGTGTTAATCACTACAAGACAATGTGAATGATCCACAACCTTATGACCATCATTTATCCCATTCATCACAGCCTCCTCACAGGCTGAAACATTACCATTCTCATATTCTTTTGTGCTATTTTCATTCACCGCAGTCACATGAGCTTCATCTCCAGCATCCTATTCCTGCAAGACATCAAAGCGCCCCATAACTGCAGCACCTTGATCCTCAGGAGCAATGACTCTGGAAGGCATACCCCCAGCATGATCCATATCAGAAACACCATCAACCAATCCAGAGAACCGGTTACTAAGGGGAACACCAGCAGCATGTTTCACCTTAAGGACTTATCCATATTTTAAAATTAATTACTATGAACAAAAAATATTTTATAAACTACTACAAATCAAAATAAAATTATTCCATCCACCATAAAGAACTATAAATAATTAGAAATAAGTTCACCTTAATGAGACAACATGAATCAATTATTTCTTGAACTATATTTCTTCATTGAAAAAAATATAACAAAACACCAACATCCAATTCATTCACTTCATTAATTAAAACTCATTATTTTATGATCCCTATATCAATTTAGGATCTCAAAAAACTAATCCTTTTACTTTGTTTATAAACCAATGAACCTTTCTTAGTCTCAAAACAAAACACACACATATATGAATTATAATTAATTAATTGTAATTATACATTACCAAGAGGGTGTAATAAATGACAACACACAACTATAATATCACGTTTTCCATTAATATTACACAAATTCACATGTTAATATCGATTAAAAATAATAAAAAATCTTATTGATCATAAAAATTTTATCCTCTTACAAAATCAACAATCCCTTGAAACTGTATGTAAAAATTTCCAACCTACAAACTCCCCTATCACGTTAAAGAAGTTTACAACAAAAATGAATGCGTAATATATTCAAAATTTAACCCCTTTAAAGACTCCATCTATATATATTATCACCCTAAAAATATTTGTATCCCCAATTATTTAAAAATCATGTCCTTATATTATCTAACTATATTATTTTTTTCTCTTCCTTTGAATGTAAAATGATTGATCAACATAATGGGATTTGTTTTTTGTTTATCCCCCTTAGAAAAAAAATATAAATTAATGAGAAAAAAATATACATAATAACTTATCCATATCCATTTCTGGGTGATCTATTTAATTTAACATATAAATGTTTCTATCCAACATCATTATAAATTAACAACATTTTTATTATAAATAATTTAAAACTTTTATTTTAGAATGGTAGAATTCATCTTATTTTATTTCTTCAACAGTAATACATGCCAATTATTCAATTTCATGAATCTCTATAACAATAGATTTTTATAACATTTTCATTATTGTCCCAAAATGTAAGAACCTTTAATATATTTCAATTAATAATATCATCCCTACGAGATTACTATTTTAACCTTATTATTGAGTATATATGTCTTCCCATCATTATTAAATTCAATAATATTAAATGGAATCTAATAATCTTCAAAATTATTCCTATGAGGAATATTATTCTTTATTACATAATCAACAATGAACAATATATATTATCTGTACCATTTCCACATTAAAAATTATCATTTTAGACTATTTACAAAATATTCACTATTCTGAAAGATCAAATTATTGTCCTTATCACAGAAATAAGACATACTTGGAAAATATATTTCAACCCTTTAAAGAATAACGTGTTTTTTTATTATTGATTATATTTTATATAAATTGATTGACTAAATATTTTGTTTTAATATTCATTGAATTTTCAAAAAGTCATCAATCATTTATTACAGTTAATAAAATCATTAAAGTGATAAAAATGGCCTATCAAATGAGAGGATTCTCTCCTATAATCAATCTATGGATGTTTCCTATATCATTATTTTTAGCTACCATGAATAATAAATTCCTTGACATTTACATTATCTTTATTCTGGTAAATGATTCATATTTTATAAACCATATTATGTTTGAAATTTATTTTTTTATAAATTTTTTTATCAATGTGAGTAGAGTAGTTACATCTTCAATAAAAAACTCTAACTGGTTTGATCATTTTATCAACCTATATTCTGAAATTTTCATGTTTCTTCAATCATTGTCTCTTATTAGATGGTTGAATCCCACATCACCTAAAAATGATTTTCTTACATAACCCGTGGAATCATATAAATATTTATAATTCAAAAAAAATATCTTTTCCATTTTCCAAAAGATTCAGTAGTGTTAACAATATCCATAAAATTAATAATTTTTTAAATTTATTGTTGCATAGTTATTGAAAAATGTTTTTCTCCCATTAAAAACCAATTTTTTCGCATTTTTGAGAAAAAAATTATTATTTAATTCATACTTTTTTAAACCCATTTAAAATAACTATTTTTAGAAGTATTAACTTTTAAATTAGTGTTCCATGAAATTTTCAGAATTTTGGGAAACATCTTGTATTTCCACAAACATGGATTTCATTACTTATAGTTTTATATTATAAATATCTATATCAATTAATATTATATTTAAAATCCTTAAATTTAATATTAACTTTCATGCATAAATATAATCATTCTATAATACTAATATTATATCTATGATATTATTCTTTGTTCTTTCTTCACCTTCTTGAATATAACATTAATAGTTAGAATTAAAACTATGAAATTCCTTTTCGTTAAGAAACAATTTTTATTTGATAATATTTAAAAACATTTAATTTTATTTTACATTGATTTATATTTCAATATTATACTCCATCCCTAAAAAAACTTCATCATCTTTTTAATATTTACATTAATCTTTGACTCAATATCAGTATGTCAATTTTGATTTATCACGGATACTTAACATTTCTAATTTTATAATTTTCTGTTGTTCTCTAATTGAGATATATTTTATTGATAATGAATATTTTATTTTTTAATCATGGAATAAATTTAATAATCTTACTTACTTTTTTTTCATTTTTACAATAACATCATATGGTTCTAAAGTAGTAACCTTATATTTGATAGCTTGTATAACGGGTGACACAAAGCGTGTAAGGAAAAATAACATCCAGATACATTAAAATATATTTATAATTTAAAATAGATTCTATTAATGAATGAAATACCAAATTATATTCAACTAAATGAAAGATATACAATCATTGATAACTTATATGACACTTAAAGAGAGACTATTTTCATTAGATTGGGTTATACACAAGACCGAGCTTCACTAAATTACAATTTATTATAAAAATATAATTATTTAGTATAATATGATATTACATATATATTATTTAAGTAGTTATGAATAGTATTAACAAATTCATAAAAATTTATAGTTTATATAAATATAAAATGAATTCATGGGTTATCAATTGTTGGGAAATAAAAATGAGAACAAATTGGATATACACAGAAATGTTTTTAATTTTTTGCTTCCAAAAGAGTTTTTTCATAATAAATCTAATTAAAAATAAATAATTAATTAATTTAATAAAATATATATGTTATATATTAAATAATAATTTTTTTATTCATCCAATTTCTTTTCTATGCATAAGATCCGAACAACCATAATTTTTCAAATAAAAAACGATATTTTTATTAAGGCATTTTTACAGGATTTTATGTCACACATATTTTAAACATGAATTTAATAACAATTTTATATGTTTTATTTGTAATGATAAACATTATTTTTTAATTAATAAAATAAAAATCTTCATAGGGTGAATGTTTGGGATTTTTCTGAGAGAAAATACATTTTTTCTAGATACTGAAAAATTCTCCATTTAAGTTAAAAATTGTCTTTTCGATTAAATTATAGTTAATTAAAAATTATATATTAATTTTTTTAACACAAATTAGATCAATTTTAAATATATTATTTTTATTTATTTAATTATAATCAATTTAAATTTGAAATTGAATATAAAAAACAAAACAATCTGCTGATCATTTCTCTGTTATAAAAACTTGTTTTTCCTTCTTGTTTGTAGGAATATCATTTATAATAAATCTACCACTTTAATGATTTTAATTTAAAAAATATAACATAAAACATATTAATCAGTAAAAAAATTGGATTCGAATAATAGGAAGTTACCTTTCGAAAAAATATATATTTGTAAAAGTGATTAAAATTAATCACATCGATTAAGGTCAAATTAATCTTAATTATGGAAAAAACCTTAATCTTAAGGATGAAATTGCATAAAAATTTTAAAAACCCTATTGTATAGAATTATTTCGACCAATATCCATCATTATTGAGTTTTTATGGTTTATCATGACATTTGATTCGATAATAACAAGTTAATACATAACTTGTTTCAAACAATTTCAAGTAAGACATTTCCTTCCCTATAAAACGCCACCACCTCTCCCACTTATACACACCTATAAAACCTCATAGGTATGTACAATACCTGAAAAATAGTATTACAACATCCCCCCACTGGATGTACAATAATCCCCTTGTGGATTAATATTTCCATTAAATCCTTTTTGTATAAACCAAAAGAAGCTACCTGGCTAAGTGGTAACATCTTCTCTCTAGTTTATTAGTTTCATATCCATTATCCCACCCCTCATGTATTAATATTATATAATTACATAAAAAATATTATAACTAGACTAGGATTTTTATTTTAATATTTCAACATACACATATAGACACATTAATCTAATGGGTAATAAATATATTGTTTCTATGTACGGTGAACTATTGTCCCATGAAACAATGATTTTTCATTTTTCCCGTACAAAGAATCATGGGGGAAATTACGATGGAAAATATGTTTATATATGTATTATATATTATATTTAAAATTTCTTCATTATTTCCTAATTTCTATTTAGAACATAAAATTATAATTTTCATCATTGGAAATATGATAATTTCGTTTGAAGAAGTGTGGACGTCTACCCCTCAAATTGATATGAATTGTCCATTCCATACATGGTACTTATAAAGGATGGTTTTAATAAACAAACAGAACAATTATAACATTGATATGATAATGTAATTATAATATACATATGTATCATTTATCTTTCATTATTTTAATACTAAAAATAAATCGAAGTAGTGTTCATGCATACGTATGACCAAATATCTCCATAAACGGCGCACGTCATTTATAATATTCTAATATAATAGAATAATATATATATATACTAATAACATAATGATTTACAATAATTAAATCTTTAAACCATTATATTTTTAATAAGAAAAAAATTAAAATGTAAAAACATAATTGAGAGACTGGGCAATTAACACACGAAATATTTAATATAATGAAAGGGTAATAAAAACATGTAAAAAGATACTATAAGTTGATAATATATGATATAAAAAATGTTAATATGGTTCTGTTATAATTGTCTAACATGTTTAAACCAACTATATAAGAGAATAAAGGCCACAAAACTCACTATTTATTAAGTAAATGGATTCATGTCTTAATTTTATTTTCGTAAGGGATATGTCATATACACCACCTACTTCTTTTGATTAGTGTATCTACATCATAGTATATAAATTATTTCACGAATACTTTTTCTTCATGGTATGAAAAACGTTACTTCATTGGTATTATGGATTAAATTCTTTAAGAGGTATGATACACATTGGGGTGTTTACTAATTAATTCCCTAAAACACATTCATAATGAATATATTTTCACACTCATTTACATTTGTGATAGTTCACCTTATCATGAAAAAAAAAATTATAGTAAAATTTTTTCAATAGAATTTACATGAATATCCTTATTCTAATTCAATGTATATTAGTATTACCTAAAAAATATACCATTTTTCATATGTTTTAACACTGATCATTATTTAATTAATTGGGGAATTATTGATAAAATCGGAATTTCCCATTATATATGGTTATTTAATAATGAATATTAGTTATTTATATTAATAAATATGTATAACAATTTGAATAAGAAATGGAGGTTAGAGGCTGGACTTTATATAGCACTTTTAAGCGTTGACATGTTCTAACAATTCAAATTAGTTTTTCAAAATAAACAGGTTTCAATCTGTAGTTTTAAAATATCTTTTGTATGGTCTTGACGGTAATATGTTTTCATGGGCCTCAGATATGAATTAATAAATACAAGAATTTCACTCAACAAATTTCAGTTATTATATGTATATATAATATTTGGTATCAACATATCAATGGTTGTATTTCACTCTTAGTTTATGGATTTATGGATTGTGTTACTCTTTCAAAAATTCAATATTATTTATGAATTCTTTAGTTATGTAAATGGAATGTGTTCCAAGTTATTTAAATATCCATATAGATTGATTCATTATTTATTCAATTTAATTTACCATTACTAAGCATTTTAGATCAACATTATATGTTTCTTTCCTTATGTTATAAAGAAGCTAACATCAATAAATATTTCAAAGATGTAGTTTATTTTAGATTATTGTGTAGCATGTTTTATTTTGTTTTCCCAATGATTTATGAGTATCATGTATGTAAAATATATTTCCACGTTTACTAAATTGAGCAGTCCATCGGGATTTTATTTCTTATAATCATGCTAATGTATTAAAATATTGCACCATCTCCAGTCTTCTAGGGTAACGGTGTTACATATACTCTCATCATTTGTGTGAATTTCTTCATTTACCATTGAAATTAGTAGCCTTTTAACAAATACATTAGATGTATTTACTAATTCACCAACCAAAAAATATAAATATTTTCATGATTTGATAATATGTATCTCCGTTTTAATTTATAAAATCATTACCTTATCCCGTTAAGTATTTATATTTATTCTTTGTCGAAGAAAATCTTTGATTATCATCCCAATAATCACAATATGTATCATCATATTCTTTTATACATGGAATTTTGGTAAAAAAATACGTTCATTAAATACCTAAAAATATATTTATGTGCATGATTCTCTGAAATCATTTTCTTTATTTTATCACAAATCATGAAATTAATTTCATGAGTTAGTCAATTTTTACATAAACATATTCTATATTCTAAAAATCATCCTCGTTCTTAATTTTTTTTTCATATTATTCAATTTCTTCCATAAATGTATTTTTATTTTCCTATTATTATTATTCATAATATTTATAAAGGAACATCATTTACATATTTTATTAGATACAGAAATTTCCTATAGATTATGAGATGGAAGTAAACATGAATAGTGGTCATCGATTTATGAAAACTTTGAATTAAATTATTCATATAATAAACATAATATCTTATCAAAAACAATATCATATTTCAACTTCTCAATAAATCCACTAATGGTTCTCACAAATTCATTTATAGTATAAAATAATTCATCATTTTTCATGATTATTTATCTTGAGATCTTAACTTTTAAATATCATAATATGTATGTTATCTTGGAAAAGTTATTCTACATTTTGATAAATGTATTCTATGTTTTTACAAATACCATTTAATGTCATAATGAATATATCCATGAAAATATATTTATTCAAAAGAGATTGATGAATGAAATTATCTATAAAAAATTATTATCTAGATTATATATATTTACTATTTACATTACAATACCTTCAACATAAATATAAAAATCATCAATGAAAAATTATTGTATATTCATGATGATAGATAATAGATTTTTCATGATTTTATTTAACTATATGTAATAATTCTCCCCATAAATGTGTAAAATTTCATTATTATTCATAGAATTATTATCTTCTATTTTCATTAAAAAAATTAGATAAATTGTTAACAGCACAAAATAAATCTATCCACATAAATGGTGGGGTAGTGATCTAAGGTCGAGGACCATAACAATAGTGTTTAGTGATGTACAGGGTTCGATTCTTGGGAAACCTCTATTAGATTAATTTCCACCTCCCATGATCCATATCCATTACTTGGTCACCTAATGTCTCTTTAGGTGGGAAGAATGGGACATACCACCAGAACGATAGATTGTTGTGTTGAACCATTGCTGATCAGACTGTTACCCAATGTAACACTCTACCAAATCGGTTGACAACAAGTCCTTCCCAAGTAGGGCTTCTCTCAATGACCTCTTCTTGGTGTGGGGGTTTATGTGGCTGGAGGGTTAAAAAATGACACTATATGAGATTCCTTCTTTAGAAAAATATAAAAAAACTATATTAATTATAAAAATAAAGAAAAAATCAAACATCAACTATGTTAAACAATTTCCATAGTTTTAAAAATTAAATTTCACAAAATTAAGAAGAATCATGGAACCCTTAGTTGAACTTTTTATGAACCCATGACAAGTTTTCTTTATCTAATAGGTGAGGGGTAGTTATTCAACATCCACTCCTTTTTTACATTTATTATATCAAGATAAATGAACATGTATTTCATGTTTGAGTGAGTGATATTACTAATTACTTAACACATTAATAGGGAAGAAAATATATGGGGACTCTAAATGTGAAATTTTCACTACAAAAAATGAATAGATAATTGTAATAATATCTAGAATCATCAATGACCATATTATCCACCAGAATCACTACGGGAGATACATATGAGAAAGCTGTATCCTTTGATCAAAATACAATAATATAAACAGTGTTGTATCCAAAATAGTTTGAATTATATATTATACATATATGAGGTATATATTGTATTTATCATTTGAGGGATTTTATAAAAACAAATATAGTTCTCCAGTAAATATTCATGGTCTATAGTACGTGTGAATTCATTCTTCTTTAATAAAAAACACATGTGGAATAATTAGACACATTAAAAATGTATGTTTCTTCCCTTATTATACTTATACATAGCTTTCTAAAAGTTGTTTTTTTTAATATAATGTAATTTTATGATATATTTACCATTATATTATATTTATTTATTTTATAGTTTTCCATATATATAATTCTATTTTTCAATAAACCATGATGTAAAATTAAAATATCCTTATTAAATTTGATTGTTATCAACTATCTTCTAGATTGGTGGGTATATATAATAATAAAATACTATAAAAATATAATTTTTACACATGTATAAAATGAATTTATTTGTTACCAATTATTTATAATTTAAAATAAAATAATTTCATTTTAAAAGGATATTTTTTCCAAATTAACAATTTTTTTACACAAAATAATTGTTATTATACTGAATTAGATTAATATTTTTTGATGATTTTTAATGAAATTCTAGAATAAAATTTTAAATAATATATTTTAGAGTTAATATAATGGTTTTTATTGTGAATGGAATGATAATAAATCAATTTTATGCTAAAAAAATCAATGTTTTTAAAAAAAGTTGTTTGTTGCATTCTATAGACAATATTTTAAATTTAATTCATACTAATTATAAAACGTATTTCTTATAAAATATTTTCTTGACTTTATTCTACATTCTCAAATTTGGAATGGATTTCAATTTCATTTTTATCATTATAAATAGTAATTTATTTAAAAAACCACAATTATAAAGGTTCAAATGTTTAATGAGGTTAAAAACCAAATAGATATGGGTAGAGATAATATATATGCATATCTAAATCTTATAATTTATGTATATTTTCACCAAACCATATATTATCATAAAATTTGGGGTCCTTTTTTACAACTTTCACATGAATTGGACATTGTTATATTGTAATGATTAAAGTATGTATATGTGTACCACCCCTCTTCGAACGACATCAACTATTTATCTCAAACAGGAAATACCCAAAGACACTACCAACATCATTATTTATTACCTTGGAGTATTATTATACCAAAAATAACCATCCAGGAATCCTTAAGGTTCTTTTTATAGGAGAACCAATGAAGAGGTTTACGTTATTACAGATGTTTTTCATGTTTCTTTCTTCATAAAATCCTACAAATGTTTAATAATCGTATTAAATTGATCAAATAATTTAATATAATACATTGAGACATCTTTATATTGATGATTTTTAATTTTTTAGTCTTTCTCTTAACCTTTAGAAAATGATAACATATCTTATGTGTATGTGTGAGCAACCACATCCATAAAGGGTTGTGGTTTTATTTTTAGATAATATCAAAATTAATGGTTTTGAGGATATATATAATGAATATAAATTATATATATTATAAAATTATGATTATATAATGGTGAAATATGGTTTACCTTTCATTTATTTCCTCAAGTGAAAATTGGAACCATCCTTCACGCGTCCATATGCACTATTATCTCCACAATGTGATGTAATTTATTTTTCATCACTACCGTATATGAATGTAAATAAAAATGTGTAATTGGAAAATAAATTATAACTATTGTAAAAATAATTTTCTTCATTTGATATAACCATGAAAATATTGAAAGGATCAAAACCAGAAAACTGAATCATGTATTAAAAACAGACAAGTTTTCATCTAAATGCTCATTTTAATAATGAACTATAAATTAAAGGATAATAAAAAATTACAACAGAATAATTACTTTTAATTTAGGAATAACTATATAATTTTATAATATTAATTTAAAATATGAATTTATTATATATATTTTTTAACACATGTGAAGAATGATAAGACTTGAGTTAATGGTTTTTTTTATAATCCAAAATCTTTTTGGGATTATTATTGTTAACATTAACTTATGTGAAATTATATAAACATTATCATTTGAAAAAAATATATTTTATAATGGAATAGAGATTTATGTAATTTTAATGTAATATTACCATTTTTTACACTTTTTTAGTTAAAAAGATTAGAAAAATATGTTATAAAAAATGGACCTTATTTCCTCTTTTGTCGACAACCTGTTTTTTCCATTCTTATATTTTTAAAATGTTTTGAAGAATGTAATTTAAAATTGTTTAAGGATTATTTAAATTCATTTTAAAAAATATTTAGATATTATTTCATGTTTTGATATTATTTTCATTAATATTATTTGAATAATTTAGTTTTTTCATTGTTAAAATTCTTTAAATGTATATTTTTTTTAATGGTTACCATATAAATGGATTTTATTAACATCATGAGTATTATTTTTTCACAGCTGTCATTTACATATTATAGTGGTAAATTACAAAAAAAATTATTTTTCTCAAAATTCTGAAATTTCTTATTCTTTTTTATAAATAATGTATGAATATTTTATTTTCCATCATTTTAATGAAATTTAAAAATGATCCTATAAGGTTATTTTTCATATATGTAGAAAAACATTATATATTTTCATATATCATTGGGGATATGATCATTATATACCATCCACTTTATTTCTAGGGATGTATTATTATAATTATGATTTAAGAACGACTCTATGAAAAACATTTCAGTCACATGGAATATTTATGTTATGATGAAATCTTCATGAAACTCATTTATTTCCCAAAGGTTATTTTATATTGAAATAATTAATTATTTATAAAAAATAGTTTTTTATTGAAGATATTATATGACGAAATTATGAATATTATACGATTTAAGGATCACATAAGTTTTTTTCATTATCTAATCGTTGTTTCTAGAATTATATATCTCTAATAAATTTTCTAAAGAATTATATATCATGAGATAATACAGATAGTAATAGGGGTGAATCTAGTTCAGTAAGGCACATTATATCCATTATGATATTTTTTGGATTGAACCTTGAATATAAAAATAATTTATTTTAGAGTGAACCCAATCCACTATCATAGTTATAGAAGCAAGTCTAGAATTATGAAGTGATAAACTATGATTATTTATATTCCTGAAATTTATGACTTATACATATTATAAGTTCTCATAGATCATGATTTATTATTGGATATTTCTCACACTTTTATATCATGTCTTCTAAAATTCCAAATAAATATTTCATGGACCATAAAATATGACATGCATATTATTGGGTTTCAAATCCATAATTTTTTATCTTATTATCATACACCTACTGTTGTGGTATTCTCCCTTATGATCATTTATTTATTTATACAACGTTTATCCTTTAAAATATTATGAGTTCACACTTCATTATGTTTAATTTACCAATGTAATATAGAATGTTTTCTTGTATGGTATATTTAAAAATTCTTACATGAGGTAAAATATTATGTGTGAGTTTTTATTTTTACATAAAATAATTTATTTGTGTTTTTCACATCGAATAAAACTAAACCATTATGATCATCGAGAATGAATAACAAAAAATTGTATTGAATATTTTTATTCAATGAAATAATAATTTTTTATTTTATACTATTTTCAAATCAATATTCTTATATGTCTTCTCTTTTTATGTGCACAACAAAAAATATTCTTTTCACTCTATCTCTCTCTCTCTTGAGTAATCCTCTCAGTTATTCCTCTCTTCCTTAAATGAGGAAAGATTCCTATTTTATTTACTCCTATATATGAGAACAATTCTTCACTATTCATTTTCATATATAAAATTTGAACATATAAATTAATAATATGTCAACTACTAATATATTACTCTTTAACCACTCCATCGTATTCTTTATTCATTGGAACAGTGTTGGTCATCACAATGTGACTATGCATGTTGCTTCATAGTTAACCATTATTCCTTAACTCCCCTCTCTTTATGGTATGAAAATTTTCTTTATTGGAGAAAAATTCCTCATCTTATTTATGATCATGGGTTATAAATAATATCCATTGCATGCGTATTACTCTATAACTACTTATATCATAATTTTTATATGTTATTTTTAATCGAAAAGATAACATATTCAATATCATTATTTTCAAACCACGAAAAAAATTTAGACATTGATTAAGAAATATAATATAATAAGGGATAAATAAATCACAATATATTATTAAGTTTCCTTCTAAATTATTGTTTTGAAAATCCATAATATCTTTTGGAAATCCAATAATTTTTTCTATTTCTAAAACATTTATGTTTCACTCGATACCTCATTATAACCCTTATGTATCCTTAAACTAACACTTATATATACATATAATTTTTATCACATTTATGTATTTATATCATTCCATATTTTCATGACCCTTTAATATCTTCCTAATGAACTATATATATACTGGGAAGGATTGAGAACATTTCAAAACATTAACCCAGCTTACTAAGGACGACCTGTATGTATTAAGTAAAAAACTATTATATATACATGGATAAATTTTTACTTTTAATATATTATAATGTCTACTCAAGGTGACATTAACATATTGAACATAATTAATCTTACTCATTAATTTAATTTTTCAAATTAATTGTCTCTCTAATCAGAGATAGCCTAACAAACACAAAGTAACTTTTTATTCCAGTGTTATTTTTCCTTTATTGGATTCATAATGTGGGTCCTTCCATTTAGGTGGTGGGTTTTGAGTCCCATGGAAAGTATTTTAGGGAGTGCGTGACACCTTGTTTAAAAAAATATCCCCATCATCATTACATTAATTATTTGAAAATATTCCATATTTATTAATACTAGATACAGGTCCTTATATCACATGTTACACCAAAAATTCTTCTTTAGAACCATTACTCATAACATTAATAGAAATTGTGCATGTGGATAACTTCTAAATTATTTTTAACCCTTTATGGGGAACTAACCATATCCCCATGAGGAGAATGGGATTCAGTTTCACAATATGACCTCATAAAGGCATGATGTGACAACTTCGAGCACGCAAGGGTTGTTATTTCCATCTCATAAACAAATAATAGTGTTGGAATCGTTGGTTTCTATATAAGAAGTATATTTTTTGGAATTAACTATCAATGATCAATATGTAAATATGTTAATATATAAAATTATAGTGAAGAAAAAAAAATTAGATCATGCATGTAATGAAATTGATTTCAAAGTACTATATAAGCATGAAATCCAGGAAACTAAAATTAAAGAAGTTGTTAATACTATTTTCTTCTCTCTCATGTAAATAATAGTAGTATAAGAAATAAAATTTTCAAGGGTATGTTACCCGTATCCTATTTTCAATGTGGAAAACAAGGTACATAACCAGTAGTTGTCCAAAAAGATTTTATAATGTACATAGAGACTTTAAATTTATAAATAAATAATAGAAGATGTTATACTTGAGAAAAAAAGAAATTCATAAAATAAATGTGGAATAAAATATTATGGAAAAAAATTTATAAAAAAAATATGAAGGATGTAAATATTATCCTACAAAAGGCATTGAAAATGAGTTGATCTCATACCTATATGACGCTATGATGTTTTCAATCAGAAAATATAAAATTATTGTATAATAGTTTGGAAACCCATTTGGTTTTTTACATCAATGTGGAATTGAAAGGGAATCTTGAGAATAATTATACAATAATAATAATAATAACATTATTAAAAATTATTAATGAAATAGTATTGATATATTTTTAATTTCGATGTAAAAATCGATTTTTTTGAGAATGTTATTGAAAAATATGAAAATTATCAGGTGAAACATAAAAATGTAATTAACAACCTATCATTTATTGAGGGAATGACTAAGATCAATTATGATATTAATATATCCATCACAAATAAAGATAATATGACTGATTAACTGGTAGTTGATTTTATATATTGAGAAAGAATCATCAGATAAAAAAATCATCCAAATAATTCTACCGAATTGAATGTTTTTGAAAAAAATTAAAATAATGATTAAGTCACAATATGTTTTGAGTAAGTGTTGGGTGACCAAAGAAATAATTTTATTTTTGATTTTCATAGAATTTATAAAATATTCTTATTTGGTATGTGATCATGGAATTGGGTGTAATGATATAGATTTAATCATCAAATATAACATTAATTTTTCATGTCAAAATACTTAATGGAACTCAGGGTTCATTTTTGAGAACCCTATTGTGGGCCCCATGAAGAAAATTTAATTAGTTGAATAATTTTTCAAGCCTTTTGTAAATTTATACCTCTACCCATGAAGTAAAGTTTGGGATAAAAATAAATAAAATAAATTTAAAGATTAACAGGAAATCATAAGTAAATCAAGCATAATTTAAAATGGAGATAATAATTAGTAATAAAATTAAAACAGTTTGATAGAAAATAAAAATGACTAAAATGTTACAAACCCATTTTACTTAATTATTTTAAATTCCCCCTCAAATTTAATTTTATTATATTATCTATTTTCAATTTATTCTCTTTTTCCATTTTCCCTTATTTCATTATTCTTCCTTTTCTGTTCCTTTTTCCTTTTATTTCTTTCTCTCTTTCTCCATTCCTCTCCCCATCTCTTGCTAGTGGCCCACCTCCAACTACTTGGGGGTGCGCACCACCCTCATTCCCCTTTATAAGATCATTTCGGTCTTGTTTCTCTTCGATTTTTGACGTCGTATGGTGCATAGTGGAGATCCCGGTAAGCCACATGCACTAAGAATCATTGTATCTCATTCTAAATTTGTCACGAAATATGTTGTGGAAGTATTTTAACCAAAAATGGGGATTCTATAAAATAGTTTGTTTTCATAAAATTTCGGTTGAATTCAAGAATTTCTAGGATCACAGTATCCTATATGAGTATAAGGTTGGGAGTCTTCTCTCTTTCCTTTAATTTGATTGTGTTTGTAAAATCCCAAATTGTGTAGCTCATCGGTGCCTACCTATGATGTTTAATATTATGTGTTCTCGATTAAATAAACATCAATGATGACCATTTCTACTTTTGTGAGATAATCAAACCTATTATAATTATTTCAACATCATGGGATGCCCCTTTGGGTATCTCAACATTCTTGTCATATCTTCCATTAATGCCAAATTAATAAAATTAATTAATTTCACAGGTTTTGTGAACACTGTTGTTATGTTTTAAATAAAATAAATTATTTAGGATAATTTTCAAACAAGTACCATTGGTCCTAATGGTTAAATAATTCATAACTATTTTTTTGTTGTTATATTATTATTCTACATTTCCATTATCAAAGTTATATGTGTGTATATTTTGTATTCATTGATAAATTCCAGGGATGAAACTACTATACTAGAATGATCATTATTATCTGTCTTTGAGTATCTCATATGTTTTTATTTCAATTATTAATGAATATCCTTAAATATTTGTTTCCTAAAAAACTAATTAAATTTAAGACGGTGATTCAATGTGAGTTCAATTTTTATGACTACATTAAGAATCTATATTCCTAACTATTTACACATTACACCAGGGAGAAGATGTCTTAGGCTTTTCCAGAGAATTGTTCCATGGGGTTATAAAATACTCATGAGTGATATTGGATCCCAAATAGACATTCAAGGATAGACCCATTGGAAATTTGGAAATTCCATTCCTCAGGTGATACCTTACCCCTTCTATGCGATAATGGGACAAACTCATGATAAAGCCATGCCTCGAGCGATACATGTTTAATTTGAAGATTTTATTGGTTGGGATCGGTGGTATTGTACTAATTGAAGGATGTAACATAGCAATACCTATGGGATGGTATCAGACTCTGAATAAAAAACTTGAACATAATAATAATGATGATGTGTCAAAAGTGTTTATTTATGATGCTATTTTTTCCTTTGTAGATTGTGATACATATCTAGTTCATGAAGCACACGTTGTGGACACATAAACTAGATTTAAGGTTATAGTACAAGATTATGGTATAGTTCATTTTTGTTTGGACTTTTAATTCTAGCCGTTATATATATAGATATATGCATCCTTCTTATTATAGGTACCTTATTTAGATTCGAAGCTTGAGACGAAGTAGGTGACATGGGACAGTTGTCGTCAAGGACCAAAACTAAGATCTATTTATTTTATTTATCTGTGTTTACGTACTTATAATTATCATTTTTGAGAACACTAATTTTGTTTACAACATGTAATGGAATGGTTTAGACACTATGGGTATCAGCCTACTAATATTTTATCTCACTCCATACTCAGGCACTCTTTGGTACCTGAGGAGTCTTTATACTCAGAGGTAGGGATAAAAGGAAGCATGCTTCTTCTTGTTCTTGATTGTGTATTGCTGCTTAAGATGGAGCTAGGGGAAGAGGACCAATATTCTTCTCATGATGCTGTTGTTTCACTTGTTTCATTTTCATTTCAATGTTATTTTCATGCTTTCATTCCTATTTTCTATACTCATACATTACAACAGACGTCATATCATGGAATCATTGTGTATTTGGGTTTTTATCATCTTCTAAACATATTATTTATTATGTTGGGTTTATTTTTTTTTGTTTTTTGGGGATTTGATTTTTTATTTGATTTTGTTTTTTATAATAAACTAGTTTTATTCCAATGTATATTACCTATGTCCTGTGGGGGCATAATATTCCACATAGACATGTTAAAAAGGACATTGCTTCTAGTATTCATGTCACACCCCACTCTAGAACCCCGGATCCAGTGCATTATTTTAATACATTGGCACAATTACATGGAATCAAGTCCCGAAGGATCTATCAGTTTAGCTGTCTTGGAAAATAATTACAATCACGAATGTTACCATACATTTTCTAGCATACAACTCAACATAAATAATCCATTGATAACACCATTATTCTAATTTCTTAACCCTACATATCTGTCAAAATACTCTATTTGGAATCCTGTAAAATAAAACATAATAAATGGGTGAGCTCCGATGCTCTGTAAGGGAAATGAATTGAGCGGAATCTTTCATAAATAATCATAAACTTTTATATAAATGTATAAAATTGAAACGAAATCCCTTTGAACATAAAATTCAAATAATATATAAAAGTTAAATCTATTAATTCCATTTACTTATTCACATTGATATTCTACTAGTGGAATAATCACATGTAACATTAATAACTAATATCATAATGATGGAGTGAAAAATGTCGAACATCATAACCCCACAGTCCAGGCCTAATACTGAAACTAAAAATAATGATTTTTTCAAGGCCTTTTGGGAAGACTCTAGTTTGTCTCATGAGACCTACTGATGGATCTAATTGGTATAGCAGGCCCCACCCATCAATTACTATGTCCAATGTATTCCGTGTATGAAATTGTTGAAACATAACGTAAACATTTTTAATAAAAATAACATATTAAATGTCAATAATATACCAATAAACAATTAATGGTATAAAAATAGTCCATCCATAGAAAAAAATATCATAACTCATTCTATAAAATATTAAAAATTATAAATCAACCTCAATCAAGAATAATATCAAGTAAAGGATTTTGACATCATTATAAATGATCAATAAAACACTTTCAAAGAAATATCCCTTTTTTAAAATCATTTAAATGTTACCAAATTATAAATAAATTAATTTAAAATAAAATTTTCTATCAATTTTTCCGATTGTAATTCAAATATTTTGGATGGAATTGATGTTTTAAACTATCCTTGACTATATAAATAAATCCTAGAAACCATTTTAAAAACATGGATATTAATGAAAATGATTTAGAAGAAAAAATATTTAAGCCATTTAAAATGTTGTTTTAGTTAAAGTGTACATTAATAAGAATCCTTTTGAAAAATCTTTTATGAAACATGGAAATGGATAATAAATATCTCCCAGTAAAAACATACACATAAACAATCTCAAATAATAATGAGATGAAGGAATTAACTATTACCTTGTACTTTTTTTTAGTTGATGGTATGTTTAGCATCTTGTATAATGACAATTGTATGTTATTAAATTATACCAAAACCATATTATTATTTATGATATCATATATTATTCATTAATGACTTTATATTACCCATTTAATAATAATTTTCATTTAATGTAACTTTTTTGGTAATAATCACTTTCTTTATCAAACATGTTTTATCTTGTTATTCTTGATCGTATCACTTAGATCATGATTTAAATAATTATAGAATATAAAACATGATTTATATATCATTTATATTCATAATATAAATATTTATAATAGATATATTTATGAAATGGAAACATCGGTCATTGAGACGGTAGTCCGTATGTACACATGAATGTTGTTTCTGTTTTCTTATCATATAATTTGAAAGTAAGTAAATGACATCTATTTATCTAACTAAATATATACTAATATAGTTGAAATATTATTTTATATATCTCATACATAATCATTATATATATATATATATATATTTATAAAAAATCTTTAATGGATATTGTTGAGGATGAATCTCATCGCGTTGGGAAGACGATAAGCTTTACATACGCACATGCTAAAATATTATTCTATCGATGGTAAAACAGTGTTTAATTTGATGGTATATTATATATAAATAATAACTACCATTTTATATTAATTATTTAAATCTATTATAATATCATTATTATACCCATAGAAAAAATGTAGTGTCGAATAACAAAATACACCATGACGTGGAGACGATAGGTCGTACATACACATGCTTGGTGACTATGAATTTCATTGGATTGATAGAAAAATGAATATAGTTTTAACAAATTTTAAATAATATCTATTAATTTATAGGGTTTTATATTTATTATTTTAGTATGGAAATAATAATGAAATATGAAGTGGAAGAAGAAAAGAACTTCGAAAGAGGTGGTGAAATAATTACCTCTTCTTCGGGTGCTTCTTTTTTATTTGATCAAAATGGATACATAGGTTGTCTTTTTAATCAATGTAAAGAATATAGGTTATATTTAGGGTAGTTTTGATGATATATTAGTAGGGATTTTTAGATCCAAATATAATTGTAGGTGTGATGTTATTCTAAGGGGAAGTACCCTTTTATAATAGAGGTGATGGTCACTTTAGGGAAATATTGAAATACTGTTTTATTATAAAATATTTATCGGTTTATAATGGCTCCAAATAGATTTATTTCTAGAATAATGTGGGTATGAGTCGAAATACACTAAACCAATAGGTTTCAGACAAGTTTAGGTCAACATATCAACGTTATCATTTATATTTACCATGTATTTTTTATTTTTATATTAAATGGTTAATAATCTTACTATAAAAGGCTAAGAGTACCTCAAGTGGTTCATTAATGAAATATATACCTTTATAATTAATTTTCCAAAAATATAGATTTTTAGGATTTTTATATTATTTAATAAAATATTATTTGTATTAAAATCCAATTAATGTAAATTTGGACACTATTTATTAGATTATTTTTCCTAAATTCATAAAACATTATAAAATGGGTAAAAAATACATTAAATCGTCTCTAACATGTCATATTCACGTTCAAAATTCGTTTATGGCATAAAAAGTCTTAATTTACAATTATTTTTACATTTATAATATCAATAATTTTAATCATTCATTAATAATGTAATTACCACTTAATCACTGTGTCATAAATAAATTTAACTATTTAATTTCTAAGAATTTTAAATAAAATACCATTATATAGGAAATTTTTTTATATTTCTAATGAATATTTTTATTCTAATTTATCTTATGTGTAACCCTTTAATAAAAATGTATTATTTATTAAACATTGATTTTAACACATTTAACTATTCTTTAAATAAAATATAATTAATGTCATAGTCTTACCAAATTGAATAAAAATGATCATATATTTATCCAAAGGTTTATTTTGGTTTAAATACACGTATAAAATTTAATTAGGACATGTTTTGGTGATATTTTATATTATTAATATATATTTTTACCTTCAATTACCATATTTACTTTTAACAATTGTAAATAAAATTCAAAAGTTACTATTCACCAAAATTTATATTCATCCCATAGAACATTATTTTACTTACGAATGAAAACAATGTCTCTCTTATTTTCAAAATTAAATTCATAGAAGCCGTAAAATTATGTTTTATGAAAATTTTCAAATGTGCTTTGAAGGTTGGTAAATGGGCCAAGAAGGTGGGTAAAAAAAAGTTAAAAAGGATCATTAAAATTGTATACATCTAATCATATTATAAAATGAATCCAATTACATAATTTGATCTAATATATGTATTAATTATTTATTTTGAATTTAATAAAAAGTTTTGATTAAAAATAATTATTTAAATAAAAAATTCAGTTTTTATTTACTATGGATTATTTTTCACTATAAATAAAAAAATTAATGTCTTCCAAAAAATTCCAAAAATAACTCTAAGATAATTTTGATATTTTGAATTCAAAAATGATGTCTAGTTTACCAAATTAAATTTTTAGGAGAGTATAAATTTAATTTTAAAATTTGTCACAAATGGATATAAAAAGTAGTTCTTTTATGAAAATAGTTTTCCTAAATATATAACTATTTTAACATAACTTATAAATTTAATTATATATATGTTTTATTTATTTGAAAAAATTATAAATAAGATTTAAAATTTATTTTTTATATTCATATTAAAATATTTAATTTATAAATGAATATATATTTTAAATAATTATAATTTTAATGTGTTGTTTCAAAGAAACTCAATATTGCATATACCACAAGCCAAGTCGGTGTGGAGTTAAATATAAACTATTTAATTACTTTATAGAGATAATGTAATATGAAATATTGGTGTGTTACATTCTCCCCTTCTTTAATAAATTGCGTCCTTGTAATTTGAAATTGTTCTTCGAAAATAAAAGGTTAAAAATAGAAAATACCTTTGTTGAAAACCCACCTCATAAATATGGTTAATAAATTTTAGTCATAATAAGTGGGAAAGGAAAATTATAAAGTCACCACCAAGCTATAATCTGTACTTGGAGAAAATATCAGCCAATTAGAGACACATCATTGGAGGGAAAAAATAAATTTTTATAGTTACTGAGTGAGGTCATCAATCAAAAACAAGTGAACAATAAATGGAATATTGAGGGCCTCAACGCCGTAAATCTATGATGATTTAAATTATAATTGTTTGAAAAAACATAAGGTATTATGAAAAAAAATTAGTGGTTTAAAGATCTCTTCCTTAATGTTTAAGATGTAATTTCATCATAGAATAAGAGAAAAAAACATACCTGACAAGTAGATTTCCATCTTTCAACGAATTTCTATAACAAACTCATAATTCACTCTAAAGATAATAGATTTCAAAAATATTATATTTATCATAATCTTATAGGGTTTCAAATAATTGAATTTATAATTCATTTATCAGAACATTTAAAAAACTACATTACACATACAAGGAAAACACATAGGCTAGTGATATGTGATGCAAACATGTCACCCTTTTGTTGCATGTTCATACCTCACGGCCTTGGCCGAAATGACTGCTTATTTCCCAACCTCTAGTTTTTCCTTCATAAAACTATCCAAAAATTATCTTATGAAGTTTTGAAGCCTTAAATAATAGTATCCAATGCCCATCTTAATTCATTCAAACCATTATACTTATCCAATATACTTCTATCAAAACTGAAAATCCAAAATTTATAAGGTATCCATAATGATGATCTCTTTTTCCATTTAATAATGTTTGAATAACTTCATCATGTATTCTCTTAAAATACAGTAACACTATGAATTACCATAAAAAATTATTTGAAAATGTTTTTACTTAATTATTTCTTCAATAAAACACAAAATGCTAGATATACTCCTTAAATATATAAATGTTGTAAACTTCAACAATAATGGAGTTTATAAATCATTAATCAGTATGAAGGTAGTCAAGAGTATCCAATATTGTTTATCCAAATCAATCATATCTGTTTCCCAAATCACTACCTTAGTATCAGATCCATATTAAGGTTTATCTTTCTCTCAACCATATATTTTAGAAAATGTTTAACTTGGAACTGTGTCACTTTAATTAGTACCATAATATCTCATATCCTTGATAAACACATATTTTATTACAATCCTTATATACTTTTTAATTCATATAACTTGTAGATCAATAATACAATAATCCAATGACACAATTCTTTAATAACAACTTAAGAACACTAATCATTCCTCTTCATCTGGGGTAGTATAATAACATTATTATTACCCAATAGCATCATTTAGAGTATTCTCTGATGATTGGGACATTGATTTGTGTAGTGTCCCATATCATTGATAACGAAGAATTGTAAATTTGAATCCTTTTTCACACCCTTGCATTCATGAACTTCATGTCCTTTTTCTCCAGACATATAACTAACTCCCATTCCATTAATGCACTTCCCAGAGTGATTCTTTCCAAAATTATCACATATAAGAAAATCCATTTTTCCCTTCTTCCCTTTATACATATTTCTCTCTATCATCATCTCTTTCAATGGCTTCCCTTCAAATCCATACAACTCAGAAAATTCATTACTTATCTTATGAACACGTGATACTATTTATTCATATGATGAGAATATGTGGGAGACTAATTCCCTTATAAATGTTTGTATAAGTCCAAGAAATATATTATCCTTCTTACTATTTGGATCATGAGCATTACTAGAGTTCTCATTCCTTCTACTGGGCTCCATTTCTAAATGATGAAATAAAGTAGGTTAGATCATACAATAATGTATAATCCAAAAACTAGAAAAATCCTCCGCATTAATTGATGATTTTCACACATCTAGTCTAATATTCATAAAAATTGATTCTTTATTGAAATCATTACTCACCACTCCTTCATAATGGTTTTTAAATAAAATGAGAATTATCATAAGAATATCCCCCAGCTATGTCGTAACCAAGAGTGTATCAAGGCCTATTGTTGTACACCATTTCCCATTCGAGTATAGCTCAGAGCGGTGTTTTCGGGTTTTACCCCAAGATACATTTGTGACAGAGTCTCCTCTACCTACATGTATCTAGACAGAGATGTATTTTGTGGTTAATTTACCAAATATCCACATTACAAAATTTCTAGGATGTTCTTATATACTAATCCTCAAAGTTTATATTTGGGTAATGATCTCTAATTAGAGTTTATATAAACCTATTTTCAAGGATGTTGTTATACTCCCTCTGATACCAACTGTAACTCCCTTACCCAAGAAGCCTAGAGCCGGTGCATTATTTTAATACATTGGCATGATTACAAGGAATAAAGTCCTGAAGGTCTAATCAGTTTATCATTATTGGAAAATATATTACATACATGAATGTAACATTACACATTCTAACATACAACACATCATAAATAATCTTTAATATCACCATTATTCCAATATCATAACCATGTATATCAATTATAATACATATCGTGGAATCCTAGAAAATAAAACAAAATAAAGGGGTGATCTCAGATGATTCGAAAGGATAAACAATAGAGCGGAAGCTATCATAAATAATCATAATCATTTATGGATAGTTATAAAATTGATACACCAAACCATTAAACATAAAATTCTATATAATATGGAAATGATTAATCAAATAATTATATTTACTTATTCCCTTGCATATTCTACTAGTAAAATAATCACATGTATCATTAATAACTATTCTCAAATTGAAGGAATGCATAACTTCGGGCATAATAACCACATAATCAAGGGGTCCTTCCAAGACTAAAAATAAATATTTTTTCAAGGCATTATTCCAAAACACTAGATTTTCTATTGAGACCTATCGATGCATCGAGGGGATATAGAGGTCCCCAACAGTCACTTACTACGTTAAATACATTCCACATAAGAAATTTTTGAAAAATAAAATAAACATTCAAATTAAAAATAGAATACAAAATGTCAATAATTTAACCATAAACTATTGATGGTATACAAATAGGACATACACATTAAAACATATCATTACTCATTGAATACAATATGGAAGATAATAAATCAATCTCAATCAAGAATAATATCCAGTAATAGAATTTGACATAGTTAAAAATGATAAATAAAACTCTATGAGAGATATACACCTTTTTTTAATCATTTAATGTCCTATATTTATAAAGGAAGTCATTTAAAAGGGATTTTTGAATCAAAGTCTCCCACACTAATTTTTTTTTAAAGGAATTAATTTTTTAAATCATTAATGTTCATTTAAATAAATCATTAAAACCATTTTGGAGACATATAAATTATAGGGAATGATTTAAGAGAACAAATATTTAAACCATTTAAAATGATTTTTTAGTTAAAGAATCCCTTAAAAATAATCCTTTTGAAAACACATTTATGAAAAATGGACTGGACAATAAATATGTCCTAGTAAATACTTACACATAAAACATCTCCGATGATAATGAGAGTATGGAATTAACCCTTACACTATACATTCCTTTAGTCAATGGTACATTTAGCCTCTTATATAATGACCATAGTATGTTATTAAATTATACCAGAACCATATTAATATTTATGATATCATATATGATTCATTTATGACATTACACTACCTATTTAATAATAATTTCCATGTTAATGTTACATTTCAGGTAATAATATTTTTATTTATCGTATGGGTTTTAACTTTTTATTTTTGATCGTATCACAAATATCAATATTTACATGCTTTCAGAATATAAAAAATTATTTATATATCATATATATTCCGAATATAAATACCTATAATAGATAGATTTATGAAATGGAATCATCATTAATGAAGATGGTTGTGAGTACGTATGCATGAATGTTGTTTCTCTTTTTGTATCATATAACATGGAAAAAAGTAAATGACATATATTTATCTATATAAATATATATTATTAAATTAGAAATATAATTTCATATATCTCATGCTTAATAAAAATATATATATTTACAATAATTCTTGAATTGTTATCGTTGAAGTTGAATCTCATCGCGTCATGGAGACGATAAGTCGTACATATGAACGAGCAACAATATCGTTCTATCGATGGTAAAATGGTCTTTAATTGGATTTTATATTATATATAAAGAATCATTAACATGTTATACTCATTATTGAAAACAAGTATACTCATTATTATACCCATCTAAATAATGTAATGTTGAATAAAAAACTACACATAGATGTGGAGATGGTAAGCTGTACATACGTATGTATGGTGACTTTGTCCACTATAGGATTGATAGAATAATTAATATGGTTTTAACATATATATAATAATATCTCTGTATGTAGACAGTACTGGAGGTATTATTTTATAATAGAAATAACAAATAAATAGGAAGTGGAAGAAGAAAAGACATTTGAAATATGTGATGAAATAATTACCTCTTCTTTGGGTGCATAGTTTAGATTGGATGAAAAGGACTCCATAGGATATATTTATGATTAAATTGAGTCATCCAGGTTGAATTTATTGATGTTTGGTGGAGATTTCAGCAGGGGATGGCTGAGATAAATAGCCATGGATGTGTGAAGATAAGAGAAGGGGAAATACCCTTTTATAAGAGAGTTCAGTGTCTCTTTAGGAAAAGCTTGAAATATTATTTTTTATATAATCATTTTCGATTTATAATGGTAAAAATGGATTTATTTTAATTCTAATGTGGGTATGGGTAGATATAATCTCAACTAGGAAGTTGTAGACATGTTTAGATAACCATATTAACCTTATCTTTTATATTTAAATCTTCGTTTAATAGTTTACCATTTACCATGTCTTCTATAATTTTTATATTACATGGTTAGAAAACTGACTATAAAAGACTTATATAACCTAATGTTTTTCATTAATGACATATACAATGTTATATATGTCATTTTTTTATCTATATATTTTTAGGATTTTTATATTATTTGATAAAATAGTATATTTATTAAGAACTCATTTATGTCAATTTGGAAACTCTTTAGTAATTTATTTTTCCTAAAGACATAAAAATATTATTATTTATAAAAAAAATAAAATGAATTATCCTAAAAATTTAATATTACCCATAAAAAATCATGTATTAAATATTAAGTCTCAATTTACATTTATATTGATATTTATAATATCAATTATTTCAATCATTCATTTATTTGGTAATTACTTCATCAACATTGTGTCATAAATAAATTTACTTATTTAATTTATAATAGTAAATAAATAAATTACCATGATGTAGGAAATCTATTTATATTTATAATTAATAATTATTATCTAAGTTATCTTATGGGAATCCCTATATTACAAATGGGTTAGTTATTAAACATTGAATTATTCACTTTTAACACGTCTTTAAATAAAATATAATAAATGTCCTAATCTAACCCACATGAAACAAAAAGGATCATATTTTTATACATAGGTTTATTTTCCTCTAACTACACATATAAAACAAAATTAGGACATTATTTTGTGTAATTTTATATCATTATAACTTTTTTACATTTAATTACCCTGTTTATTTTAACCGACGTAAATAAAAATAAAAAGTTATTATTCACCAAAAATTATTTTCATTATATTAAACCACATTTTACTCACTGATGTTAACCGTGTCTCTTATTTTTTTTAAATTAAACTCATAGAAGAGGTAAGATTACATTTTATGAAAATTTTCAATTTTTTTAAGGTGGATAAATGTGCCTAAATGGTGGGGAGAAAGACGTTAAAAAGGTTTAATAAATATTTATATTTATAATCGTTCTATAAAATGACTACAGTTACTTAAATTGTAAAAATATATTTGTTATGTATATATTTTTAATTTAAGATAAATTTTTCTAAAAAAATATATATTTAAATGAAGAAGTCAGTTTTTAAGTACTATGTAGTATTGTTCACTATTCATTAAAAATTTAATGTTTTTGGAAAAATACAAAAAAATTACCCTAAGATAATTTTGATATAATGAATTAAAAAATGAAGTCTATTTTATGAAATGATATTTTTAGGAGTGTCAAATATTAATTTTATTATTGGTCGCAAAAAGACATAAAAAGTTGTTATTTAAAAAAAATATTTTTTCCTAAATATATAAATATTTTAATAAAACATATACATTTCATTATAAAAATGGTTTAGTTATATGAAAAAATTTTAAATACCATTAAAATTTTATTTTTTACTATTCATATTACAATATTTAATTGATAAAAAAATATATCGTTTAATGCTTATGTGTTGTTTCATAGAACTCGATATTTTGAATAACGGAAACCAAGTCAGTGTTTTTTGAAATATAAGCTATTAAATTACTTTATAGAGATAATGTACTATGAAATATTGTGTTGTTACATAACATAGTCTGGTGTTTGGGATGATGTACTTGAGGTTATGTAGCCAACTCGACATGGAGCACCCTTCATGTGGATCCTGAGATGGGGTTGCTATAATGTGGTAACAGAGGTGTGTTTTTTTCTTTTGTCATACTGTTTTGTACAGATATGAGACTTAGATTTATAAATTTGGAACATACCCTATGCTTGGACATAGCAAACTTGTGTACATGGGTATCCCAAATTATTGGGATGAGATTGTACTTATTGATTATTCCAATTAGTGTTGATATGATTTCACTATTGGGTGACATAGTTATTTAACATTGTTGTTGATGTTGGAATTATTGAGATAATGTTTTTACCATTATAGTCTGATGATACAAGTGAAATTATTTATCATGCATCATATTAGGTTGTATAGTATTAAAATGACATCCATATTTCAATGATATATCTACTTTTAGCGTCTATCAGGTGATTTTCAAGTGAGTATTGTTGTGCCAAGTTGTAAAACATTGAAGTTCATGGTTGTTAAATATAATTTTGTGATAGTTTTTTGATGTTAACATTAATTTACCTAGGAAATATGCAGTAGGTTTCATTTTTGTGATCCTTACGTTTACTCTTCCTAATATAGACCCAACTCATGGAGTGTGCTACATATTGTGTAGTTCCAAGAGGAATGATTTATATCTACCCTCATTATTTTACAATTTCATGTATTATTCTTTATTTATGAATTCATTATAAAGGTGTTTTTTTGGATATTCTAGACTAATTTCATTACAATTTATTCGTGCCATGCCTCTAGAGAGTGGAAATGATCACACTCCAAATATAGTAGTTCCCGAACCACTAAAGGTGCCTTTTGTAGTGACTCTTGTAGTGCTATATGTTGTACCGCCAATGGTTCCTCCTATCATACCACTTCATGTTGATCATCTGATGGGACATAACACTCAGTTCAGGGATAATGTCTTCAGGTTTATGAAGTCTGTCTAAAATATTCCTATACCATCCCCATCTATGGATAGAGTTGACACGAGACATTCTGCATCAGCACCCTCCGACCTTCTCCGATAGTGGTGGTCCTCATTCGGTATAGCCATGGATAGATGTCATAATGTTCATCTTTTACCATCATGAGATGCTTCATGGGAAGAGTGAAAAACATTATGTCTACATGCTTCATGACTCTACCAAGCACTGGTGGTATGTTTTGTATCCAGTAGAGCACACTTGGGACATGGGTTTAGTATACTTCCAAATAGATTTCTATGATGAATTTGTACTGAAAAATCTGGGAGATGATCATCCTTGGGAATTCATACATCTTCAGCATGGCTCTATAACATTGTTAGAATATTCTACTCATTTCGTAAATCTTCGAGGTTTTTATCCATCTTTTACTGGTTACACACAAACAATTGTGAGATGCTTTGAGGATGGAGTCAGATATACTATTATCTAGAAGGTGAGTATATTTTGTTTCACCATTGTTAGTGTGATCATGAATATGACCCTCATTTTTGAACGCAATGTTATTTAAGAAAAACATATGATCCATGTCAATTCAGTTGTGAGATAGGATGATAGTTCTTCAAGTAATAATAAGCACCATTTTAAATGTTCACATGGAGGAAATCCTATCCAAAGAGCATGTTTTGATAGTTTTTTCACATGTCATTAGTGAGACGGAATTGTTCATAAAAAGACTCAGGGAATGAGAGACCTGATGAAGTACCAAACTTGCATCAATATGGGTCACCTTCAGAGTTTCAACCATTATTTATCATGAGCATCCAAGGGAATTGGATTCATACAAGCAGCTCTATCAGGTATGGGATCTAGGACTCCATAGTAGGCAGGATGTTCTTCTACTAGACGATCAGACAGATGTAATATTGGAGGCTTTGGTCAAAGAAACCAAGTCCCAAATTCTCATTGACAACAGATCAAACCTGATCATGCTAGTTAATCAGCTTCCCAAGGTCATGGTTAAGGTCTTATATATATTTTTCAACCAGAACCAGAAAAGCAGAGTGCAAGACCATTTACATTTAGAGGTACTATTATACTAGCCTCTACTTTTTTTCCTTCTTTGATATTGGTGCATCACATTCCATTTAATGTGCTAATTGTGTTGAGATCCTAGGTTTTAAAATTGAGTACCTTTACAGCATCATGTATCTTGAAACTCCACATGTGGTTAGGACATAGGGAATACGCTAGTTCCAATAGTGCCGTTATGAGATCGGTGGGTACCTTTTTCATTGGAATTTTTACATTATTGACATGTCTTTCATCGACTTCATAGTTGGTATGAATTGGATCACTTCAGATCTTGATCATGTGGATTTCTATTGTTTTTGGGTGTTTTTAACATTTCCTTAGGGAGACACACATATACGCAAAATATAATTGGATATAAAACCAGGTCTAGCTAGAATTCAATGTGGTGGACTTAGAATACTGACAAATGAATTAGTAAGACTCTTTATTAGCAATCAGGGAATGAATCTGTTGGACTTTCCATCCATTGTGGATTAACTTAGGGACCTCTTCATTAATTATTTCTATTTCTTACCTCCCATGTGGTTTGTGGAGTTCACTATCCAGCTAGTTGTAGGTGTGGAACCAGTGACTATTCCGCCTTATAGGATGGCACCTAATGTGCTACAAGAACTCAAAAATCAGCACGATGACATTGAGGGTAAGGGTTTTATTAGACCTAGAATATCGTTGTGGGGTTCACTAGTCTTATTATCCAAGAAGGAAGATAACACCATCAGATTTGGTGTTGATTATCGTCGGATCAACTATATTATTATAAAAAATCGATTTATGTTTCCTATATAGATGACCTCTTCAACCTAATTTAAGGAGATTATATTTTCTCTAAGATTTATTTAAGTTATAGATATAACCAGGGCCATGTGAGACCATATAAAATACCACATATGGTGTTCCATAGTAGGCACGACATGTGAAAGTATTTGTTTATTCTATTTAGCCTCACGAATGTTCTTAAAGTCTTTATGGCTCAAATGAATTACGTTTCTCACCTGCACATTGATTCTATTATGGTGGTTTTTGTTTATTTCATCTTCGTGTATTCGTTTTCTACACATTTCTACGCAACTCATATTGGGATGGTGATGAGTAAAATGAGAGAGAATCAGGTATATGCAAAGCTTATCAAATACCTCTTCTGGATAAATAAGGTTCACTTCATGGATCATATAATTCTTGAGGTAGGTGTTTTAGTTGACCAAGATAATGTGATAATCATAGTTTCAAGTTAGTAGCCCAAAAATGTTTTCAACATACACAATTTCTTGATTCTTTCAAGCTATTACAGGCATTTCATCATGGATTTCTCCCCCACAGTAGTTCCTATTATGGCCTTAACTAAGAAGGGTGTGCAAATTATCTAGTCATATGATTTTGAGAAAATATTTTCATAAGTTAAAGGGAAGACTAACCTTAACTCCTATCCCAATTATTCATGAGCCTAGAAGAATCTATACTTCTTATTTGGATGCTTTGGGAATCAGGCTACGTCTTTTTTTGATGCTGGGTTATCGCGTTGTGGCTTATGGATCGTGTTAGTTAAGTTGTCTTGACCAGAACAATCCTACAAACTACATTGAGTTAGTATAAATGGTTCATAATTTACGCTTCTAATGACACTACAAGTTAGGTGAGATATTGTTTGTTTACATAGATCACATTATATTGAAATATAATAACACATTACGAGAGTTGAATTTAAGGATTCACTGATTGGTCGAAAACCATCAATCATTAAATTTTCAGAATTATTTTACCCATGTTAAGATAAATTTATTGGATGAAACTTTTAGTTGAAAGATGCATACACAAGTCGTCCACGAAGCCAGTAGTGAGTGGCAGATGATGGATTTGTTTTTTGAGAGGCATATGGAGGATTTGAAACATAATGTGAAACTAGATACAATAGATCTTACAATGACATCCTCTATTATAAAGAGACTCCATATTCCATATTTATATAATACCAAGGGGATCATTTTGAGAGAAATCATCATAGAAGAGAACCCTCCTCATGTTTGGGTTGTTGAAGGTAGTAAAACCTGGCCTAACCATAGCTGTGTATGGGTGCCTTCTGATATATGAGAAGTGATGACGATAGAATTTCAAACCTTTTTGTTGTTAGTTATTCATTGACATACCCATATGTATAGAAAAATGTTTATTGAGTACTGGTTCGTGGTTATGAAGAAGCATATAGCCGGTTTCATGACTCTGTGGTTCACCTATCAGCAAGTGAAAGAAGAGCACCAAAGACCTGCTGTAATTCTACAACGTCTATCAATTCCAAAATGAAAATGGAATGAAATCACAATATATTTCATTATAGTATTTCCATGATCTCCTCGAGGTAGTTATGTTGTTTGGTTTATTATCAAAATATTGGAGAATATCGCACACCTGTTTCCTATCTAGGAGACCATTTCTATTGACGATTTGGTATGGAGGCATATCCAGGAGACAATGTGACATCATAGTGTACAACATTTTGTTGTCTTGAAATTGATATGACCACTTTACATCATGGTTATAGATATGCTTCCTGAATGTATTTGGTTCGATGGTACTCTTGGGTACTACATATCACCCATAGACTGATGGGTAGTCCAAGTATACCATACGAGTGATAGAGGATATTCAACGAGATTGTATCCTCGATATTAGATGTTACTGGGAGAAAAATATTCAACTTTTTAAGTTTACCTATAATAATATCTTCCATGTGACAATTCAAATGGCTCTGTTTGAGGCTCTTTCTGGTAGACTGTGTCATTCACCTTTATCCAGACTCGAAGCAAGTGAGCTAGGTCTGTTGGGTTTTCATCTCATTCAAGAGACTTCTGATCAAGTTCACCTAATTTAAAATCATATGACTATAGTTTAGTCTGAATGAAATATGATATCGATCATCCCCATAGACATCTAGAGTTCAAGGTGGGGCATCGATTCTTTCTGCGTGTTTTTCCATGGTTGCCTCACATATGGATCAGGATATAGGGAAATTTATCACCAATATATGTCCATCCATTCGAGGTAATTGAAAGGGTTTGGTAGGTGGGCTATCCATTATTTCTACTGAAGAGGTATCATACCATGCATGATGTATTCCATGTATCTCAACTTTGATATTATCATCCAAACCCATCTCAGTATTATGATCCTGACCATATTGAGCTCGAAATGAATGCATCCTTTTAGTATCATCTAATATGTTTCATCATACATAGAATGAAGGTTCCCCAAGTAAGGTCATTCCCTCTAGTATGGGTGTTATGAAAACTTGTATGCATTCCAGATGAATCCAAGGGGCGAGAGACGAATGTGCGTACTCAATTGATAGAGATTTTCTTATACGAATTCTACTACCCTCAAAAGGGAGACCTAGTGTAGATACCCAAATCGTGAGATACATGGAAATTAAATTACTTTTGTGGAATACCTAATACATAACAAAAATAGACACCAAAAGACTGCAACAGTTTAGTGTCTTTGGAAACTCAGAATATAATCTTCTAATCGTGGTGAAAGATCTTCAACATCTCCCATAAAGATCATTCCCTTTTTTCTTTCCTAAAACCTTTATTTATATCTAGGGAAACACCTATAAAGGGTGATCTCAAATTCTTAGTAAGGTTAATCATGGATAAAATAAAACAAACCATATATATTTGAACTTCAAAACATGAACATAAAGTTTACTCATCAAAATCCTGAGTTGTGAAATAAATATTGACAGTACGTAAGGCATAGCTAATAAAGGAACACCAATAATGATAAAATAGAATGGGAATAAAACATTTAATTGTGGAAAACCATTAATCACATGATATGATTTCCATAGTACCCAAGGCATTGCTTCCAAGACCATCTTAGTGGACAAACTCCCTTTCTGAATCGAATTCACTCCTCGTTCCAGTCCTGTATCATAGAACCAGAGTAACTTACCATTCCAGCCATGTCTATCTCATGAGATATAAATCATTACCCAATGAATTGGATGGAGATATAGGTCCCACCCATCTCATAATGAAATCATTCTTACTTTTGACACAAAATAGACATTAAACATTCATCATAACCCAATGAATAAAATGGGTTTTATAAACATCTTCCCATCATAACATCATCCATATAAAACAAATAGATATCAATTCATCATTAGAATATTTAAACCATGTAAATCATAGAGATATTATACTTGAAATATAAACATATAAAATAATGTCATCTTAGATGGAAAATGGTTTTCATAAAACACTTAAAATGGATTGCGGAGGAAAATATCTTCTCTTCTTCAAAATCATTTTCTTTTCACAAAATGCCATGAAATTTTAAAATAAATGTATTTTGTTGAAAATAGTCATGAAATATTGTAGAGAAAGATTCATGAAAATAATGCGTTATAAAATTGTTAAAATCCGTTCATGTCGTATAAGTTAAAAAACATTCTTCTCGTACTTTTTTCAGAAAAGTCAGAAAGTACCTCATATGGTAAACAAAAGAAAGATTCCTTACATACCAATTATTAAATTTAAAAATGGGTAAAAAGGAATTTAAACATAAATAAAACTATTTTTTTAGAAAACAGGGACATGGATGATAAATATAACCCCAATAAATACTTACGAATAAACAATCTCGGATAAAATCAAGATTGGAAAAGTTATCCCTTACCTTAGGTCCGGTATTCTTTTTACGTATCTGAACCTCCTGTATAATGATTTAAATAATTTCATTGACTTATTAAATAATCATATTCATTTTTATGATATCATATATGGTTCAATTATGACTTTATATTACCTATTATTTCGTAAAATCATGTTAATGTAGCTTTTTGGGTAAAATTGTTTCATTTATCGTACGTGTTTGGACTTGCTGTTCTTGGAATTATTATTACTTATATCACGATTCAGTAACTTCCAGAATGTAAAAATTGATATATATATATCATATATATATATTCAATATATAAATATATATATTATAGATAGATAAATGAAATGAAACACACCGTTCATGGAGACGGTAGGTTGTACGTACACATGAACACTGTTTTCTTTTCCTTATTGACTTGAATGGAGGTAAGTAGATGAAATATATAAATATATATACATAAATCCAGTATCTTTATCATTTCATATATTTCATTATTATTCATTATATATACTTTATAATCATTCATGAGTGGTTAACATGGAAAATGAATCTCATCGCGTCGTGGAGACGGTAATCTGTACGTACGCACGAGCGATGATATCGTTCCCATAATTATTGAATTGAATTTGAGTGGATGATATAACATATAATAATAAATATGATGTTATAATAACTATATATAGTTATTATTTACACCATTATACCCATCCAAGTAAGGTGGTGGTGGAAAAACAGATTACACCACGATGTGAAGACAGTATTCGGTACGTACGCAAGCGCGGTGATTTCATTTTTCGTAGGATGGGTAGATGGTGAAATAGTGTTGTTTCATATTTATAATAACATATCAGTATATTAGTGATACTGGTTTTATTATTTTATGATGAAACAAATAAAGAAGAATAATTTGAAGAAGAAATAAACTTAATAGAATCGGTTGAAGAGATTACCTCTTGTTCGATGCACCTCTTTTAAGCTTCCTCTTGAGGCACTAGAGTTGGTATTTTGAGGATACCAGATCATCTATAATGTTTCTAGGGAAGTTTATAAGGCAAATGTGAAATGGTTGGACGAGCTTGGAAGCTCAATACTATGTAAAGAGAATAGGGAGGAGGTTCCTTTTTATAAGGGAGGAGAGGGGCATCTTTGGATAATCTTAAGTAATTATTTTATAATAAAGTCTTATTGGGTTTATAATAGCTCAAATTTTATTTATTTCGAATATAAAGTGATGAAGTGTCTCAATACTCTTAACCAATAGGTTTTAGACAATTTTAGGTTACTATTTTAACCTTATCATTTAGATTTAACTCTATGTTAAATAATTTAACTTTTATTGTGTCTTCTTGTTTTCTTACACTATATGGTTAATAAACTTACTATAACAAGACAAACGAACTCCAAGTGGTTTATTATTATTATATATAACCTTATCTAATTTATTTGGCTGAAACATAGATTTTTAGGAATAGAATAACAATTAATAATATAATATTTGTTTTAAACACTATTTTATGTCAATTTTGACACTATTTGGTAATTGATTTTGGTGAAAAACATAACAGCATGATTAATTATAAAACAATTAATTAAATCAATAAGAAAATGTAATATTAACCTAAAATATTAGTTTAATTTATAAAAAGTCTCAAATTAAATTTATTTGGGTATTTATAACATCAATTATGTTAATATTTCATTAATAAGGTAATTACCGCATCATCATTGTATCATAAATAAATTAAATTATTTAGTGCCTAAAAATTATAAATAAAATACTATTATGTAGGAAATATTTTCATCTTTCTAATGAATATTTATAGTCGAATTTTTATTATTTATAACCTTATATTAAAAATGTTTTAGTTATTAAACATTGATTTTAACTCTTTTAACTCTTCTTTAAATAAAAAAATAATAAGTGTTATAATCTTTTCCAAGTGGACCTAATGGGTAATATTTTATTCCTATGGGTTTGTGGTAAAAAATAGAAGTATCCAATAGAATTATAAAATTTTTTAGGGTAATAATAATATAATTTTTACCCTTAATTACCCTATTTACTTTTAACTGTGGTAAATAAAAGTAAAAAGTTACTATTTTCCAAAAATTATTTTTATTTTATTGAACAACATTTTACTCCTTCATATAAACCATGTCTCTCTGATTTTTGAAATTCCATTCACAGAAGTGGTAAAATTATGTTTTATATAAATTTTCAAATTCTCCGAGGAGGTGGGTAAAAGGCAGTGATATGTTCAATAAAATTTTTATATATCTAAAATTATAATAGAATGACTCCAATGAATTATATTGAACTTATATAGTTATTATGTATAAAATATGACCTAAAATAAATTTAGATAAAATAAATAATTATTTAAATAACATTTCGGTTTTTAAATAGTAATCCAGCGTTTTCACTATTCATCAAAAATTGAATGTTTTCAGAAAATACCAAAAATTCACCCTAGGATAATTTCGATATTCCAAATCCCAAAATGATGTCCATTTTGAATGATATAATTTTTCAAATTTCAAAATGTGGGTATTAATTTTCATAATGGTTAGTTTATATAATATTTTAATAACATATCTTTGTTTAGTGAAACTCGGTATTGCGTACAATAGACACTATCGTGGAAGGTCGTGATTTCATATAAAGAAAGCCAAGTTAGGGTTGCATGTAGTGCAGTAATCCAACCATATTTCATTTATAAATTGAATATATATATATATATATATACACTCAATGTTGCATAGAATAACTTCTATCAAACGATCTTGAAATTTTGTGTAACACGATCCAAGAATAGTTTTGCATATACTGCAAGCTAGTACGGTGTTCTGTATAGCGAAAGATAATCTTGGTGTAGCATACAACACAAGACATAAAAGAAATTAAAAATATTACTTCTCATTAAACCTCGGGGTGTTACATTCTTCCCCCGTTAAAATGAATTTCTCCCTCAAAATTCGTCAGGGTTATAAATTTTTTACTACATGAAAGTTTCTTTAATAGAAATCCACACCGTAAAAAAGAATACTAAAACTTCATTTTAAAAAAGAAAAGTTAGAATGATAATGGTCACCCAGATTAAATCAACACCAGGTTTCCATATAAGACAACATAGGTGAAAATAGGGATATAGAAGTGAAATATAACCATTAAGTTCTGATGGAGACTGGTAGAGAACATGTCTATGAAAAATCCATCAATCACACATCCATAAATTTGTTATGATTTATGGTGCATTCTAATTTATCAGATATAAGGGAAATGGGACAACATTTTTGGTTTTAAAAAATGGAATTATAAGAAATACTTTCTTGATTTTGGTAAAATATCACCGTTGGTTATTCCATGACCAATTTCAACATCATCTCTTAATGAAATGAAGTGGAATTTGTCATTCGTGAAGTGATAGCAGATCGTGCGATAGAAGACAGGTCATTCCATCTTTCTCAAATAAAAGGTTAGAAAAAGTTATTAAATATACATAAGTCCATATATAGTGAGATTAATTGTATATAGTTCTTAAAATTGACTTATACTTCATAAATCATACCACATAATAAATTAAAACAAATTTATACTAACTAGAGACTTATTGTAGGCCAGTGGTATGCGATAAAGGCATGTCACACTTCAGTAGTGGGTTTGATTCCCACAGCCTTATCTGACATGACGGGTTGTCGCTTGACCTATGGGTTGTCCTTTTTCTAAAACTATACTATAATAAAATTCAAAAAATAATATCGAAAACAAGTTCTATCCTTAAATAATATTATCTGATGTTAAAAAAAATAAATTTCAGTCTTTAGGCTTATCCAAAATACATCTGTCCAATCTCATAGTATAATGAAAACGATTACTTGAAAGGTCACATAACAAGCATGTGAATACCATCATTTATCCCCCATATATAATAAGATATATATTGTTGGTTACATTACAAACATGTGAATACCCTAATCATGTATTATTTTGAAACTTGAATTAACATAGAACTGTAATGAAAACATGAATGTTGTCAAAAGTTAACTCTTTCCACATACCAAAAACCCAAAGTTTCTATATACTCAACCCATGATATAACATTTTCCTTATATCAGTCATGAGATCATGAGTACTATCAATCATATTATTTTCTCTTTATCTCTACATTATCCACATATCATCTGCTTTCCAATAATATTTCAATCACTTTTCATGGTTACTGGTACCATATAATTTAGTAAAACCACAATGGACCAATACATAGATATTCCAATATACCATATATGTACCTCAACAACATTATTCTTGAATACCAATACATAAAAACTTCAATCCATTCTCTTCAATGATTTTCAGGGAATAAGTTCTTCCTTGATTTAGAAGTAACCTCTTAGGTAAGGGAATTGAGTTGGGTAATGCCCATGTTCTCCACAGATAAGACATTGAACACCATAATATTCTGTCACTCTATGACCCTTCTCTCCACACAGATAATATCTTCCCCTACATTTTATATATTCATCATGGTTCTTCTTCCATTCTTTAGAAATCTCATTCTTCCTTTTTCTAGGCTCCTCACCATGCAATTATGCATAAAAGTCCATCTTCCTCTAATTTGATGAACTAGGAATGCCATTAATGTTCTCCTTGTTAATCATATATCACGATAATAGAATCAGAATAATTAAAAATACATTTTTTCTAGGAATTACACAATTTTTTTTCTCATAGTAACCAAATTGTCTATTGGATTCAATGTTGACCCAATTACTTCTGGTTCCCTCCATTGACTAAAACCAGAAACCATGGTGTAATAAATAGTTAAAATAACAAGGAACCGCATAATCATAAAAAGTCACTTATCGGATGTCTAAATTTTCACACATTCTTTAATCCATGACCCCCTAGGTTCACCATAGCTTATTCATGATCGTCAACATTATTCTAGGTCTGTAACATATAGTTATACTAATCCTTAGGGACATCCATATACATACCTTAGAAATATCTCTAGGTATCTCACTAAAGTTCTCGCATCCTAGTTTCCAAAGGTTGACTAAACCTTTTCAATGATACCAACCGTAGAGTCCCAAACCATGAAATACATGGACATTACATTACTTTTTCAGAATACATAATACATAACAAAAATAGACACCAAAGGATTGCAATAGTTTAGTGTCTTTGGAACCTCATAATATAATCTTCTAATCGTGGTAAAAGATCTTCAACATCTCCCATTAATAGATTCCCTTTTTTTCATTCATAAAACCATTATTTATATCCTGGGGAAAGAAAAATATAAAGGGTGAGCTCAAATGCTGAGTAAGGGAAAGCATGGAGAAAATAAAACAAAACATATACATTTGAACTTCAATACAAGAACATAAATTTTACACATCAAAGTCTTTAGTTGTGAAATAAATCGTGGAAGTACGAATGGAATAGGTCATAAAAGAACATAAATCATGATAAAATAGGATGTTAATAAAAAATTATTTCTGTCAAACCATTAAAAACATGATATGATTTCCATAATAACCAAGTCATTACTGCCAAGACCATCTTAGTGGACAAAGTCCCTTTCTGAATCGAGTTCACTCCTCATTCCAGTCCTGTAACACTGAACTGGATTAACTTACAAATCCATCCATGTCTATCTCATGGGATATAAATCATTTCCCAATTCATTGGATGTAGAAGTACATCACAACCATCTCAAAATGAAATCATTCTTACTTGTGCCACAAAATAAACATAAAATATTCATCATAACCCAATGAATAAAATGGGTCTCATAAATGTCATCCAATCATAACATAATCCATATAAAACAAATGGATATAATTTCATCATAATAAAAGTGAAACCATGTAAATCATAGGGATATTATACTTGAACATACACATATGAAATAATGTCATCTTAGATGGAAAATGGTTTTGATAAAACACTTGAAATGAATTCTTGAGGAAAATAATCTTTCTTCTTCAAAATCATTTTCTTTTCAGAAAATGCCAAGAAATTTTAAAACAAACGTATTTTTTTGAAAATAGTTATGAAATATGTAGAGTATGATTCATGAAAATAAGTTGTTATAAAATCGTAAAAATCTGTTCATTTCGTATAAGTTAAAAAAAACATTCTTCTCATACTTTTGTAGGAAAAGTCAAAAAGTACCTCGTATGGTAAACAAAAGAAATTTTTCATACATACCATGTATTAAATTTAAAAAATGTGTAAAAAGGACTTTAAACATACATGAATTTTTTTTTTAAAATAGGTACATGGATGATAAATATAACCCTAGTACATATTTATGCATAAATAATATCGGATAAAAACGAGATTGGAACAATTATCCCTTACCTTAGGTCCGATATGCATCATACGCATCTGAAGCTCCTTTATTATGATTTAATTAATTTCATTGACATATTTCAGAATCATATTCATTGTTATGATATCATATATGGTTCACTTATGACTTTATATTACCTGTTCATTTGTAAACTCATGTTAAAGAAGCGTTTTGGGTAAAATTGTTTCATTTATCATACGTGTTTGGACTTGTTGTTCTTGACATTATTATTACTTATATCATGATTTACTAACTTCCATAATTTAAAACATGACTTATATATCATATATATATTCAGTATATATATATAATAGATAGATAAATGAAATGAAACACACTGTTCATGGAGACGGTAGGTCGTACGTACGCATGAACGTTGTTTTCTTTTCCTTATTGACTTGAATGGAAGTAAGTAGATGACACACACACATTTATATATATATATATATCCATTAGCTTTATCATTTCATATATTTCATTATTATTCATTATATATACTTTATAATCATTCTTGAGTGGTTAACAAGGAAAATGAATCTCATCGCGTCGTGGAGACGGTAATCCGTATGTACGCACGAGTGATGATATCGTTACCATAATCATTGAATTAAATTTGAGTGGATGATATAACATATAATAATAATTATGATGTTATAATAACTATATATAGTTATTATTTACACCATTATACCCATCCAAGTAAGGTGGTGGTGGAAAAACAGATTACACCACGATGTGGAGACAGTATTCGGTACGTACGCAAGCGTGGTGATTTCATTTTTCGTAGGATGGATAGATGGTGAAATAGGGTTGTTTCATATTTATAATAACATATCAGTATATTAGTGATACTTATGTTATTATTTTATGATTAAACAAATAAAGAATAATAAGTTGAAGAAGAAATAAACATAAAAGAATCGGTAGAAGAGATTACCTCTTCTTCAACGCACCTCTTTTAAGATTTCTCTTAAGGCACTATTGTTGGTATTTTTAGGAGACCAAAACATATCTAATGTTTCTAGGAATGTTTATAAGGAAAATGGGTTGTGTTTGTCTGAGCTTGAAAGCTAAAAATTGTGTAATGAGAAGAGGGAGGAGGTTCCCTTTTATAAGGGAGGAGAGGGGCAATTTAAGAAAATCATAAAATATTATTTTATAATGAAGTCATATTTGGTTTATAATAGCCCAAAATTGATTTATTTCAAAGACCAAGTGGCTATGAGTCAAACTAATCTCATAAAATAGGTTTTATAAATGTTTATATTACTATTTTAACCTTATCATTTAGATTTAACTCTATGTTAAATAATTTTACTTTTACCATGTCTTTTTGTTTTCTTATACTATATGGTTAATAAACATACTATAACAAGAAAAAATAAACCCAAGTGGTTCATTATTCATATTTATATCCTTATATATGTCATTTGGCCGATAAATTTATTTTTATGAATATAATAACAATTAATAATATAATATTTGTTTTAAAACCTATTTTATGTTAATTTTGACACTATTTGGTAATTGATTTTTGTGAAAATTTTAACAGCAATATTAGTTCGAAAAAAATTAATTAAATCAATAATGACATGTAATTTTAACCAAATCAATTAGTGTAATTCATAAAAAGTCTAAAATTACATTTAATTTTCTATTTATAACATCAATTATGTCCATATTTCATTAATAAGGTAATTATTGCATCATCATTGGGTCATAAATAATTTTAACATATTTAGTGTCTAAAAATTAAAAATAGAATACCATTATGTTGGAAATAGTTTATCTTTCTAATAAATATTTATAGTCGAATTTATCTTATTTATAACCCTATATTATAATTTTTTTAGTTATTAAACATCGATTATAACTCTTTTAACTCTTCTTTAAATAAAATAATAATAAGTGTCCTAAACTAATCCAGTTGGACCTAAAGGGTAATATTTTATTCCTGAGGTTGTTTTTGGTCGAATAAAACTTCTCCAATAGAATTAGGACATGTTTTAAGGTACAAATAATATCATTTTTACCCTTAATTTCCATATTTTATTTTAACTCTGGTAAATAAAATTTAAAAGTTACTACTCACGAAAAATTGTTTTTATCTTATTGAACCAAAATTTTCTCCTTATTATTAACCGTGTCTCTCGGATTTTCTAAATTCCATTCACAGAAGTGATAAAATTATGTTTTAGGTAAATTCTAAAATTCTCCTAGGAGGTGGGTAAAAGACGGTAAAAAGTTCAATAAAATTTTTATATATCTAAAATTATTATAAAATGACCCCAATGAATTACATTGAAATTATATATGTATTACGTATCAATTTTTACTTATAATTCATTTAAATAAAATAAAAAATTATTTAAATAAAATGCCATTTTTAAATAGTAATCCAGTGTTTTCACTATTCATAAAAAATTGAAAGTTTTAAGAAAAATACCAAAAATTCACCCTAGGCTAATTTTGATATTCCGATTCAAAATATTAGGTCCATTATGGATGATATAATTTATAAAATTTCAAAAATTGGGTATTACTATTCATAACGGCTAGTTTATATAATATTTTAATAACTTATCGTTGTTTAGTGAAACTCGGTATTGTGTAAAACACACACTATCGTGGAAGGCCGCGATTGCATGTAAAGATAAACAGGTTAGGGTTGTGTGTAGTGAATGAATCCAACAATATTTCATTTATATTATGAATATATATATATATATAATCAATGTTTCATAGAATAACTTCTATCAAACGATCCTGATATTTTGTGTAACACGATCCAATAATAATGTTGTGTATACTGCAAGCTAATACGGTGTTGCGTATAGTGCAAGATAATTTTGGTGTAGCATACAACACAATACATCAAATAAATTAAAAATAATAATTCTCATAAAATCTTGGTGTGTTACACTTAGGGATGAGTAGTCTTAAATAGTAGAGGATGTAACACCCTGTATTTAATCGTGGCATGGACAATTTAGTTTTCATGTACATATATGTAAAGGAAACCATGGTGTGTGCCAGTGCACCCTGTTACGGATCCCAAGAACCTATTTAAATCAATTAAATCATTTCTAGGGCCTTTTGTAAATTTTTACGTCACAACATAGTACATTGTCCTGACTAAATAAAATTAAACGTAATAAAAAGATTAATAAGAAATTTTATGGAACATAAAGAGAATTTAAAAAAGAATTTAAAATAAATAATAAACTAAAAATAGTTGGAGATAAATAAAGAATGATTAAAATGGTGTAAACCCATTTAAATTTTATTTTTATTTCTCATGACAATTATATTATATTGTATTATCTATTTCATTTTTATTTTTATTTTTATATTTTACCTTTTTTTCTTTTTTTTTTAAATTTCTATTCCCTTTTTGTATTTTCTCTCTCTTTCCCTCTTCTTCTCCTCGTATCATGTTTTTAGCGCACCACCCCCAACTATGTGGTGCATTCCACCCTCCTCCAACATCGGATGATTGTTGCAGTCTCATTTCTCTTATGTTTTTTACATCAACTAGGGCACAATGAAGCTCTCGTTAATGCTAACATCGTGAACATTAGATCAGTCGATATTGTTCTAAATCTGTCACACAATCTAGCGTAGATGGATTTTACATGAAATTGTGGTTTTTATAAAATCGATTGGATTTTGTTTAGTTCAAATAAATGATTACCATGGAGTATAGGATCTTCTAAGAGTAGATGGTTGGGTGGCTACTAACATTCCCTTGATTTAATTGCAAAAGTGAAATCACTTATTGTGCCCATCGTCAGTGCCTTCCAGGGATGTTTTCATTTACATGTTGAAAATTAAATAAACATAATGCATGATTATGGAACCCTTGATTGAGATAATCTAACCTATTTAAATTGTTTCAACATAATTGGATTCTCCTTTGGGTATTCTTATGTTATTGTCATATTTTTAGTTAGACCCAAATTAATTAAATTGATTAATTGCATATGTTGGGTGAACCTTGTTATTGTGTTTTAATTAAAATAATATATTTAGGATAATTGGGAAACCTAAACCTTGGATCATGTAGGTAAATTATGCCCAATTTTTTTTTCTACTTTGTTAATTTATTATTTTGATGTGCCATTATAAAAGTGATTTCTGTGTTTTTTTAATATTCACTAATAAATTACCTTTCCTGAGACTCCTTGACCATAATGATATATAGTTTGGGGATTTGAGTTTCTCATATAATTTTTCTGCAATTATAAATACATATCCTTTGTTAAATTATTCCTTTAAAACTAATTAAATTTACGGTGGTGAGAAAATTTTAGTTCAATATTAAGGACTATATAAGGACTCTCAATTCCTGACCAGTTACACAATATGCCCAGGAGATGATGTATTGGGATTTTCTAGATGAGGGTGTCCCTAGGATACTAAAATAATCATGAGTGCTACTAGTTCCCAATGGTACATTCAGGGAAGGAACAATTGCCAATGTGGATAGGACATGCTTTAGGTGATACAGGACTCCTTTTGAGTGATATTGAGATGGACTCATGATAAATCCATGACTCGAGCGATACTTGATTTTTTAAAATATTTCCTTGGATGGGCTTGGTGGTATTGGATTAATTGAAGGATATACTATATTAATACCTTAGGGATGATCATATACTCCAACTGTAAAACATGGACATAATAATTATTATTATGTGTACACTGTGTTTATTCATGTGGCATGTATTTCCTTTTTATATTTTGATACCTTTCTGGTACTTGAATAATTCCTTGTTTACACATAATATAGGCCCTAGGATAATGTGCATATTTTGGGTATTGTTCTTTTTTTGTATTCCATTTTTATTTTATTATTTTAATATATATAATCATCCTAATTATTATTGATACCTTATTCAGGTTCCCATATTGATCCAATGAAGGTGATTTGGGACATGTGCCATTGAGGACCCGACCTATGATATATTTATTTCATTTATCTTTATTTATTTTCTTACCTTTATCAAATATTGGCACACTACTTCTGTTTATAGCCCGAAATGGAATGTTTTAGACACCGTGGGTATCGGCCTATGAGGATTTTATATCAATCCCATCTAAGATGACATTTTGTTCTCAAGTAGACCTTTTGCTCGCAGGTAGGGATAATGGGAAACATGAATCTTCTGGTTCATGATTCTAGCTTACTTATTAGGATAGATCATTGGGGAAAAGGACTGTTCTTTTTCTCATTATATATTTATTTCACCTGCGCCATATTCCATTCAACATTGGTTGATTTCATGCATTCCTATTTTCCATACACTTAATTTACTACATACATCATATCATGCCATCATTGTGTATCTGGTTTATTTATCTTCTTAGACACTTAATATTTATTTAGGTTGGGTTATTTATTTACTTCTATTTCAGATTGATTAATTATATTATTGAAAAGAAATTTTTCAATAGGTTTTCTTCTGCTGTATATTACTTATTTTCTATGACGGTGTAGTCTTTCCCACAGACACATTAAAAAGTCTATCACTACTATCCGAAAGCCTCTGGCATTCTGGATGATGCACTTAAGGTTATATGGACCAACAAACTCAGAGCACCATTCTAGTGTCTCTCGGGATTGGAATTATATAATGATAAACCATTTTAAAAAATAAATTATATATTTCATTTATTTTATGTTACTAGGGTATTATATAAATTGACGAAATTTACATAGAGTGTTTTTTAATATATTTTTTTGGAAACTCAATTCACCCCCTCTCAAGTTTTTTACACTGACAAAAATATGGTATCATAGGAGTATGTTTCTATCAACATTATTACATATTTACCTTAAAAATGTTTTTAACAAGATCATTTTATATTATATGTACTCTATAATTTGGTATTATGGATGAAGATTCTAATAATTATGGAACCAATTGACCTACCAAAATTAGTGGCCAAAATTATTATCAGTAGGACATAAAAATGATAGTCCACCATGAAAGAATAGTTTTTTGTATTTTTGTATTTATATGAGAAAAATATATAAAATCTAAAACTAATAAATATACAAATTCTAGTATTATTGCTCCATAATATTTTATAAGATATTGGTTCTTCATTTTTTTTCTTTATGAGAAGTTGAATTTAATTGAATTTCCTCATGAAAACCTATTTGTGAAATTTATGATACACTTTTTATGTATCATGATGACACATATAATTTCAATTATGTGAGAATAAAATAAAATAATATCATATAAGATACATTATAAATGATACCAGATAATTATATCTATGAGATGTATCGTAGGATCAATGTGATCAAAAACAATTTGATAACAAATTGAAAATCGATGAAGGAAATAGAAAACGTGATAATGATCTAGAGATTCCCATGTGATCAATGGAATGGTATTTCAGTCCTTATTCAATGATCATGTGACATCTTTAAACATCTAGTGATGTAGTTGATTTGAAATATGATGATTTATGACATTGTGATAATGTTAAAAAAGTTGATGATGAAGAAAAAATAAAATATATCACCACTAAATAATCATAATGGAATTATATAGAAGTTTTCAATGCTAAAATTTTATACAATTGTCATGATAATAGTAATAGTTATGATGAAATTTATTTTCTAGATATAATTTTGTAAATTTCTAAAAAAATAATAATATCATTCACAAGAAAAATTATAAATTAAACCTTTAAAAATGAGAAAATTAGAAGAAATATTTGATAAAGGATACATCCTCTCATGATATTACCTGCTAAAAATGTAAAATAAATTTATACAATAATATGATTCCATGATGCTCAAATTATAGATGAAATATTAGGATATGAAAATAATTTTGAAGATATAAATGTAATACACTTCGATATATTTGATGATATCTCTAGTAACATAAATTCAATTAAATAAGCTACAAATGTAAAATAAAACCTATGAATTATGGATACTACTTCAGAGGTACCATGTAATTATTCTTCCAATATATATGAATATTATAAATGTATAATGAAGAGTTAAATGGTTAATATGATATTTTGGAAGACACCATGAATTGGTTAAAATGAAAATTAAAAATTATGAGAAATATTAATGTCGTCTGTGATATAGAAAATTTATATCATAGTATATTAAAAGAATAGTGTTAGAATAATCTTATAGAAAACACATATTTGGAATTTGTAAATCAAAAATTTAAGAAGGATTTAAAAAATATTTTGATGTAATTAAAAATCATTAAATGTCATGTGGTCATAAAAAAAGGTCTAAGATCCAAATATTGAATCAGTTATTGATCAAGACCAAAATAGAACATGTGTAAAAATTAATTCATTTAAAATTCAGAAAACAATATTATATTTTCAATGAGGACTATTGGTTTTGGAAATAATAATAGAAAATATGGTCCCAAAAATTACAATTTTAATAATCAATTATTTCTATTACAAACACAAAAGTGAAAAAATGAATTCCAAAAGCATTGATTGCTAACCTTTCTAGAATCAAAAAGATATGGATACGAAAATCAGCGTGCATTATATTCATTTTATGAAAAATGATTCAAGATATCATGTAAAAATATATGTTATATTCATTGTGGGTATTATAGAAATGTGTCCAGATACTACAAAATAATCAATAATATGGTCGACGCTAATGGTGCACATGTCACATTTACTAAAAATGTTGAAGGGCTGATTTTTGGACATTTGAAATTCATAACTCTGAGAAAATTATTATCGATAATTTTCTAATATTTGATGGTTTGAAATAAAATCTACTTAGTATTTCATAGTCATGTGATGAACTTTATAATTTAATATTGTAAAACAATTCTTCTAATATTTATGATTCTATGCATTGTTTTGATTTTAATAATATAAGAGATCATATTATTTATGAACTTAATTTATCATCTATGTTTTAGAAAAAATATTCTAATCTCTGTGATTTTCATAAAAAATATTGGTTATCTCATAGTAGAGTATGAAACTATAATATATAATCCCAAAAAATAATATATTATTTGTCAAGTATATACATAGGAGATAATTCTTGAAAGGAAAAGTGTCAAATCCGTTTGAAAAGAGATAGAAACACAAAATTATTTTCCAAAATAAATGTTTAGACTCAAACTATCAACCATAATATATAGTTTATATTGACTAATTTGGATTATCTACAGTTTATTGTTTAGCTTGAAAGACTATTATTATATTATTGATGATAATTATTCAAGATATAAAAGGAAATATTTTTCCTTACTTATTAAAAATACGATAATTCTTATTTTATAAAATTTGATAAGGAAGTAGAAATTAATTGTGGATTCACCTTTAAAACATTAATAACTGATCATGTTTGAGAGGTTTTTAATAATTAGTTTGAAAATATCTTCTCACAAGATAGTTATACACACAATGTTTATGTATATAAAAACCCCCTAAAAAATGTGTTTGTACAAATGATAAATGGGACACTATAAGAAATTGGTCAAACAATGTCTAGTGAATTATATTCTCAATTTTTTTGGGATAATGTTGATAACACATCATATTATGTGATTAATAGAGTTCTCATCATGCCTATCATAAAAAATACAACACATGATTTATGAAATGGTGCAAAGCGTAATGTAATTAACCATACAGTATTTATGCAATGATTACATTCCTAATATAATTATTTATATACAAAAACTTCCTTCAAAAATATGTGATGAAATTTTTCATGGTAGTTTTAAAAATTAAAATTCTTATAATCTCTTTAACTGGAAATCTATGGTAGTTTACAAAAAAATTTAAGTCACTTTTCCTATGATAGATTCATATAAACAAAAACCCTCTATGAAAAATCTTAAAGATTTCATTTAAACCATGAGTATAAATAATATATTTTAAAACAAAAAAAAATAATTGTCTTCTTTTTAATGATAAATACCATACTATATATAATTAAATACTTATTACCCATAAAGATAACATGGATGAACCATGTTATTAAGTCCTCATACCGATTATAACCCTTATAAATCACACCATCTATTTTGTTATAGTCCACCATGATAATAGTACTGATTTCATATGAGACATGATGATATTATATTACTGATTTCATATAAAAAAATTTAAATTCCTATTTATATCAACTTGATGTCAAAAGAATATTTTAAAATGGTAATATTATTGAGGTTTTAGTTTTAGTCAAACCCCCATTTATTCTTAAATCCTCTTTTTTAAAGTCATTTTCTAAACAAATAAAAAAATTATGATTTGAGACATGATCCTAATGATTTGTATGATAGGAAAAACACATTACATGTTTTATGTGGGATTACTAATAGAGTTTCAAATCCTAATCAAATTATAAACATAATTTCAAATGATGTTTTTTGAGTTCAAATATATGTTGATGATATTATTTTTGAATCATCAATCCCTCATTGAGTATATAAATTTATAAAATAGTGAAAAATTAATATGAAATGAGTATGATGGTTGAAATAAAATACCTTATCAGAATTGAAAATATTTTAAATAACGAGGGAAAGTTTTGTAGTAAAACATATTATAGAAAAGATATTTTAAATTTTTTGGAATTGTAACACCAAATATTTGGACACTATTATGAGTACAATATGTATGTATGATCTATCTGAAAATATATGTCCAATTGACGAAAATACATAAGATGGTATGTTTATATGTTTAATATACATAACTAATAATTAATTTTATATTATGTTTACTATATACATGTGTTCCCATTTGAATTCAACCCATGAAAATATCATTTGAATTATTTTAAATATATTTTTAAATACCTCAAATATATATTTGTTTTTGTATTTTTCTACTCTATAGGAAATTCATTTGAATTAGTTAGATATCTTGATCCCTTTTTTCATTTTTTTATGATAGATAGATAGGAAACTACTACAGTATGTCAATTTTGATAATTTCCCAAGATACATATTGTTGTAAGAAATAAATCAATGTGTCATTATCTAATAATGATGACCAAAACTGATATCTATATTTCATGAATGTACATTATAGTATTTTAATACATGGATTTTTGTATATAATGGATTTTTATTACCCATATTTTAAAAATTTTACCATGTTATGTGTTTTATTGAAGGATACATTAAATCATTAAAAAAGTGAAAAATGAAATTTCATGTGGCTGGTGATTGGAAGAAGTGGGACACTTGACTTTTCAGGAAGATCATAATGAACTTCTATGTCACATAACTAAGGTACCATGAAAAAATGGGTTATACAAAATAGATAATTACATTTGACTTTGTGTAATCATTACACGTCGTGTACTAGTGAATTTTGTGAAATTAATGAAATGTCGTGATGTTAAGATAATAAAATTTAAAATTTAATGGTGGTGTAATAATTTACACCATGTGTAAATTCCTAGTATGAGATTTATGTGCCATTATTCATGATATCATAAATATTTTATAGAATCTAGGATATGTTGAAAACCCAGAACAACCTTTGGAATAATTTTTAATGATCTTCAGTAATATCGAATCCCCATCCAATGCCACAAAATAGAAGGCTATCCAACTACTTTTTAAAATATATTGAGAGACTAATGCTTTGTTTAAGAAGATTATTGTGTTTGGCCCCCTGAGTTCATCTATATTTTTATTTTGTATTATTTTTCTTTTATTATTCCATATATTTCACTCATTACTAGGATGTGGGGTTAATATCACCTTGTGTTAGGGGTATGTAAGTAGATGGGGAAGGTGTGTTGAATTAATTTCACCATAAATATTCAATTATTTAATCTGTTGTAAGTCACCAATCAACTTATAATGAATTTATTTATATTTTATCATGGAAATCGATATATGAATAAAAATGTAATGTTAAAATTGTGTAACTAATAACCCTAAAAGGCATGGCCATTTTCAAATATAGGGGAAATCATGTTTAAAAATTGTATCAAGACAAACTTCATTTCGTGAAACCGTAAATTACTAGACCAAAGGGAAATAATATATTATCGTGTTGAGTAGGGGATTCCTTAACCATTTGATTTTACTCATTTCAAATCCAAACCCATTATTTAATTAATCAACCATGTTTCCAAAAACCAATTTCACATGAACCCTGAAAATATTAAATTTCAAGTAGTCTTCAAAAATATAATAACAAACTAATAAATATATTATTCTTTGCATTCATTATTAGTTTTTTCAAATTCGAGTCAATCCAATAAATTATCATATATTTCATTAAATAAATAAAATTAAATATTTTAATAATATAATAAAACAAATTTCTCCATCTCTTTCTTTCTACCATGAATTGATTCTATTCTCATTTTAATTAATTAAGTAGCATATAATTATTTTTATAAATCTTCTGTTTTTCATATACCTTTAAGGAATTAACGAAACTCTTTCATCCATTAAAATAAATAACTATAAGATATTTTTCTGAAAATATTTTATAGATTGAAAACACTTTACTATACAATGGTTATCAATTTAGTCAAACGGTGATAAATTGTTATTATTCAAGTGCTGTTAATATTTCAAAAAATCCCATTCCTCATTCAATGAAAATACACATTGATATATCATATCACTTTTTGAGAAACATTTTTCAAAAAATAAATATTAGTTTTGAGTTCATTGACACCAGATATTATATTTTTGATATATTTTCAAATCCATTATATATATATAACCATAATTGTATCAAAATTCCGGATGGAATGATTAAATTTTCCTAAAATTGTAAATACAATTTATATATCTTGTATATGAGAAAATATTTTTACAATACATAATCCCTATGTTCAGTAAATTTGTTTTTGTATGTTCATTCTATTGACCATTTAATTGTTTTATATTTTTTTCTTTGTATCTATAACCAACATGTCATTTATTCATTTATCTTACCATGAGCCTTCTACATTTTCTTATGTATAATGTAAGAAAATCTACTATGACTTTCCATGTTTATCTGATGTTTATAGTTCATTATCCGACAATTTTTATTGGAGTTTGAAATTTTCATTTTTGTTTTATGGAGGGATTTTATTTAGTTAATTGTTTTCTTATTTTCTAAACAGGTGTATAAAGATAAAATCTGAAATTTAAATATCACATATATCATTATTAAATCGCTTTTTATATTTCAAGTCCCTAATTTTTTTTCTATATTTATCCTTTAAAAATCTCTTTCTCGTGCCTCTTTCCATTTCAAAATCGTATCAAAACCAATAGATATTAGAATCGTATTTTAATGAATGTTAGGATGAACTGGGTTTATGATGTCACAACACCCTTTTTCCTACATTAAATAGATCCAATATGGGATAAGGAAGATGAAGTGATTTAGTAAATCCTCATATTACTCATATTCAAAATCAACCAACATGTGTGGAATATATGTCGAATCCAAATGGCTACATTACATAAAATTGTTGGTCTAGAATTCAAATTAATGAAAAGGGTATTTTAAATGATTTATTGATAATGGTAATCTATTCTATCTTCGATTGGTTATGGATTTTATAAAAATGTCTAATTTATTTCTAATGACTCATTTTATATCATAAAAATACTATTAAATAGAGAAATTTTGTTTTTTTCGTCGATGCTCGAAGATAAATATTTAATGAACATTATAAAAGAGAACATGTGGATTATCATAGATCATATGTAGTGAATCAAGGTAATTTTTAGTTATTGATTTACCCTGAGGAGTTAAATGTGAATAAGACTCCGAGAAGACCAAATATTGTAGAGTAAAACATAGAATTAAACATGATGGTAATATTCATCAAACAAATGATTATTCCAAGGAATGATGAATTCAGTATCCTAAGACATCAATTGTTTTCATTTTTTATTTGAAGAATAATATAGTCAATAAACATATCGATAAATATTCAGAGTAATATGGTTGAGATTTGAAAATCTTAATCTTTTTTTAAAACCATTAAATACTCTATAATTATTTAATACCTAATAGATTATAATGGGATTGTTTCTATGTAGGAGGAAAAAGTTATTTTCATTTTTGGTATAATATTAAATAGAAAAATCTACCAGCATATGAACATTAACCAGAACCCTTTAACATGGGAGTAGTTTTCTAAATGTGGGAATATTCAAGAGAAGTATAATCAAAATATCAATCCTTTAAACTAATATTCCATGTTTTTTACAGTCTAGATCCTGATGAAATATTTCATTATTTTCATCATTTGATGGGAATTTCATCAGATGTCCAGGATTAGTAACATACCAGGATAACATTTGTGAGAATGGTGGGGTATCCTTTTAAGATATAATTAATACTTCTCAATGGTACAGATTATATCTACTGATTCTCCCTTAATTATACCATGTATAACTGAGGATTTTTAACTTTGAACACCATGTTATTACTAATATATTTGTGATACATTCTATTCCAACAAAAAGTGGGTAGACAATGAAAGGAGGTGAGTCTGAAAAAGTGAAGACAAAAAGTAGAATTTTTTTACATTGTTCCATATAATTAAAAGAACCACTAGGAAATAGGAACTGAAGAAAATATTAAGGGGAAAGAATTTTATGATGATCATGTGGTAATTCCACAAAATAATTGTGGATCTTATATCAAATCAATTCAAAAAAAACCTAAATTATATCCAATTATTGAGAACTTTTTTCATGATATAGTTGAAGATTATCGTCCAAGACATTTATATGACCATGTTCCTGAAGGAATTATTGGAAATAATAAAAATAAGTTGTTTATAAACCAATTCTAACAAATGTGACAACTCATGTTCTATTATTCCATTAATATGTTATTGAAATATATGTTGAAAATAATGATGAAATATAAGTTTAGCCTTTTACTCTAGATCTAGTGTACATTTAAGGTGAGATAGATGGTATGAATTCTTCGTTAGACCCATATACACACCTAACTTCTTCTAGTACATCTACATATTTTTTATCAATTTTTTTAATTGACTTAAAATTAGAATTAGTTGATATTTTGAAATATTGTTTTATGAAGAATAGTTGAACAGATTAATAAGATAAATTATCTTGGATTGTCAGTCATGTTATATATCATTATCATCCTAAACATTATATAAAAATATCTTATTAAAAATGAGATTTAACTATTAAGATGTTAGTTTGGGTATTTTCATGAAGATCATCAGGTTATGATGTTCTAGTAAGTTCATAAATTATTGACTATTGTTCTGTAGTCTTATACAAAAAATGATCCATGTGTATCATGTATATATAAACCCCTACTCCTAAGAAGGTTACTATTATAGATGATGGAATCAGATATCATATATAATATTAGTCAAAGGTAATCTTGGTGGACTTTAATAAAACTAGGGATATAGTGTTAGAGGGACTTCAAACACCTGAAACAATGGAATTGGAATTAGTTACAAGGGAGGTGTAGTAGGATGTAAATGAAATAGAAACACTACAAAGTGGAATTTTGTTTTCTGAATTTTATTTTTTCTAAACTATTGATCAACATACTATGTTTATATATTTGTCCAGTGATCTCATAAATCCACAAATAGATTCATCCTTCAAATTTCAAGTGGATAAATTTATAAAAATTAATAATGTTATAAAATAATTTTTTTGAGAACAAAGGAGATTATTTTAATTCCCTAGTTTATGGTACAATAGAAATGAGTGAATTTAGTTGATTACTATAACAATGGTGTTATACTACCAATAAAAATTTTCTATATCCTCCTACCATACCCATTTCATCAGATTGTACATTAACCACCTCCACGTTGATCACTTTATTCTTGTCTCATAAAAAACACTGTAAGCATATTTGACCTATTTCTAGGTGTGTTGTTATCTGAGAACATTTTCTTTCTTCTTTACCATGCACTAAATCTCCTACCTCAGTATCTATATTAAAAAGAAATGATCCAATTATAATTTCAAGATTAAAATATATTTTTTCTATTATTCTAACTCTAATTTACGTTTCTTATAGAGTCCCTTTTTGTAACCCTTTTTTATGAGAAATTAAATATAGTTATTCTATTATTATATTCAATGTTTTCTCACTAATCAATCTTTTCCTCTATAATTTTTTTTGATAATCCCAAATGCGTATGAAATTTAGGATGTTCAATTTATAAATTTTTCATTTGTTTTGTATATAAGGGAGGTATGGGTTTTGTATTAATAGAAAAACTACTTATATTAATGATAAAAAAAGAATATTACATTTATTTCAAACTGATATTAAATTTTCAAAAATCAAATAAGTTTTTGTTACGTTTACATAAGTGTGAAGGTACCATTATGTTATCATGAAAAAATTTATTTTACTCTTACTCATGATTTTATCTTCCCTTATGTTAGTATAATAAATATTTATTTACCCTAATGTGACTTTTGTTATATGGATACAAAAGTAGTTAATATTTTTATCATTTTCATTAGGTAGTTTAACATTTCCCTTATGTGATTGTCTACATAACCACACATAAGGTATGAAAATATTTTTTTACCATTATAAAGACCTTAGGATAACTTTGTGAAATTATAAGTTTATCTAACCACACATTAAAATCCATCGGACTGAATTAATAGCCATGTATACATTGGTCATTTGGGAAATAGGTTTATAATACCTGAAGTGAATGCAATAAGTAATCAAGCCACCAAAATTCCAGTGACTAAAAGTGAATGGGAAAAAAGGTTACTAAATGATGTATTTTAATGACCATAAGGAAAGTGATTGTAAGGTAATATAACCATAAAAATGTGACAACATGTATGTTATGGAAAGGAAACTGACATCAAAAATGTGATTGCAAGAAAGAGACCAGAGCTGAAACTGGCTGCAAGGTTTGTGTTAATAAATATTTATATGACGTTATGGAAGTAGAAACATTACATATTAATTATTATTATATACAGTCTATTTGACCATGTCTAACACAATATGTGAGGAATATTTAAAACCCCAATTATTATATTATAAATAAAATTTTGAATATTTAGTCTATTTCATGTTTCTAGATCATACTAAATTATAGAAGGATTAATTTATAAATATTATCCAATAGCTCATTAGTTATGATTCTCCACTTAAGAGGTACATCCACTAATGGAAAATTTGTGAAAGGGTTATATTGTAAAACGAAGAAATATATGACATAATATAACATATATTTGAAAAAAATGCATCCCACACACTATATTCTCTGAAATATATGTTAAACACTTAGTTGACAGATTTATAAAGATTAATATAAATTAAATAAATGCAATAATGTTGAAAAAATTGATTCATATAATAATTTATATTTCACTTTATATTTCTCTCTATTATTTAGATTACAATTAGTTTTTATTTACATTACACTCTATATACATTACCACACACTCCTATAATCTATGGAAGAGTTATAAGAAATATTTTTGTCATTATTTTACACCTTTTATCTCATGTATAACTATGGGAGAGATTAATTTATAAGTGGATATGACAAGTTATCATCTTACAACTAAATACCTTTTTTTCCAATATGTGATTCATTGTTTTGTTCCCCATGGTTTTTGAAATATTTTTTTCCAAAACCAATATTGGAACATTATACAATGATAGTTAAATTATTATTGTTTTATATACATTGTTTAATGTAATGAGATTTATTTAAAAAGATAATGTGAATTTTTTTTAAATTGGGTTGTGGTCAAGCCATTGAATTTTTTTTGGAAAATATTAATTTAATTATATTTTTTTATTTTATTTAACTTTGATAATGTATAAATTCAAATAATTTTTCATACAATGTATTTAAATATAAATTCTAATTTGAAACACAACTCACACACTCTAGAGTTGTCTAATATTACTAATAATTTAATTATTTAGATATATTAAATAGTAAATATTCAATGTTGTTTTAACCTTTGAAACATTTATATTTTTCATAGAGTTTTGTAATTGGTTTTCGCCCATAAAAGGATGTTTTATTACACCTACAGACTAGCTTGTTATGGAAGGGAGTAGAACGAATTGATTTTTTTAAAAAAAATTATCCTCTAAGTATGATATTGATAGACATAGATTACTCTACTCTAAGGGCCACTAAATTCTAATATTGAAATTTTAGGGATGTGTGGTCAGCATCAATTACATAGTTGAGAAGTAAAATAATTTGGGATAGAAATCATTACATGATTTGATGCATATAAATTTGGAGATAAAGTATAAATACACAAATATATCCATCCCATAATTATAAAATATATAATAAATAATATATGACGTAAATTCTCATCTTTATTAAGGTTTAGTGTTTTAGATAATTAGTAATATCGATTCTATAACAAAACCTAATTTTTAACTATTATATGGAAATTATCCACTAATGTAAACTCTTTATATGATAAATTACTACATTCAAGCAGAAAACCTCATATATAGAAATTGAGTTTGTAATAACAACTACTCATCATTAAGCCTATTATAAATCATTTGAGAACATGGTATGAGTATAAAAAGTAAAATGGGTTGTATAAATGATATTAAAAACCAAATGAGAATTTTTTATGCATCAATCCTTTGAAAAAGTTTTTTTTAAAAAATATTTCTTATCGATTGCATAAAATATACATTCATCTAGGAAATTGAGTTCAATGGTTATACTTTTCTATAAAGATATCTACTAAAAAATAGAATAATTGTATTGTTCCCTAGAAAAAGTAGAGAGTTTTTTAAAAGTTATTAATTGGAATAAAAAATTTCCACACTATAAATCATTAACATTCTTTTAATTAAAAAACCATAATTTTGAAAAGACTACAAAAAATTATTCAATCCTGAAATCAATATCCTATTTCAAGTAAATTTTAACACTTCTATTCAAAATCATAGAAACCATATGAAAACATTGATGGAATATTTGGAATTCAATTTAATTACCACCCTTACAACTGAATAAATTCACTAGTTAATTATAATAACTCATAATTGTATCAAATTACCAATTAAGTAAATCAAAAATATATTATAAGTTATATCTATAGTTCTAACATTATTATTCAATAACATAACAGTATTTATTCATCATTACCCTTAATGGGATGACATAACTAATAAATTCAAACAACATTTCCTGAGGGCATAAAAAATTACCCAATTAAATAAGGAGATATATCCTAGGATATACCATAATAATATTTAATACCCAAGTTATTTTTCATGAATAAATATAATATATAACTTAACAAAAAAACACATAAAAATTACTATTGTGCCCATCATGAAAAGAATATTTGTTCACACATTAATTGTTTTTTTAATAACAGTTTAAAAATATCCCAAATGGGAGGAAAATAAAAAAAAATCTTATAAATAATTTAATATCAATTATAATTGATTGGAAATAATTGGATCACATTTTTAAGATAAATAATTTAATATATAAAAGTGAATTTTTTAAAAGAAAAATTTCATATTTCCATGAGTCCCATGATTAAATTGAATATTTCATATTACATTTCTGTTGGAACTAAATGGTAAACTATTTTGGACTAATAACTAAGGAATTAATTTCATACTTTAGGTTGAGTAAATATATGTAAAATATAGATTGAAAACCAATGGATCATTTTTGGTAAATATGTAATAAAAGATCGTTTTTAAAGATCATCATCTGTGAAACATCTATAGTTAATTATTTCATGTGATATTAAAATAAAATTATGTTTGAAGGTATATTTCGTGTATCCCTTGCCTTCTATCACCACATGATCAGAATATAGACACACATTTAATTGTTATCATGTTTTTTTCAAAAATATATTCTATACTTATCCAAAACTACGCCATATTCATGATACCTATAACTAATATCACATTTTCAATGATATAAAAAACATAGAGAGTATGACTGCCAGGTTATTGTTATATAATATTAAATTATATAATAATATTTAAAATATTATTATAAATCTAAAACATGAATATTTTTTTGAACTCATGATCTTCTTATAAAATGGCTTTAAAATTGGTACATGGTAAATTCGTTTATTTCTTAGGATTTATAATATATATGTTTTAAACCAAAAAAACCCATAAAATTTCAATATTTTACTATCAAAAAACAATTTTTTTTTCATTATAAAAATATAAAAAAATTCCTTAACCACTTCATACACATTATTTTACAAATATGTTTATTTATTATATATACATATTTAGAGATAAAACATATATCTATTAGTTTGATATTATATTGGTAATGATTAAATATGGAATAACTAATTAAGATAGTGGAACACAATGAGGGAGAACATTATTTTATTGGATTAATATATATGTCACAAAAATAAAGATAAAATAATTATTACATTGAATGTTATATAATTTATAAGATTAAACCATGATGTGAGGATTAAGCATCATGTTTTCAGTAAATGTAACATAAAAAATATACAGAAAACTCCTTCTATAAAAAAGGGAAACTAGTACGTGGATAATCAGAATAATAAAATTAATAATGGACTATGAATAAGTGTATCCAATTATTAATATATTTTATCATTTTAGATAATTTCATACAATATGTAAAAGTTACACAACTCAATACATAAGTGTCATGTTGAATTGATTTGGATTGAAAAATTAATATCCCTCAGTATATAATGGTATGAATCCAAATATATTTTATTAATTGGTTTATGAAATAAATTATTACTAGATATCATAGGATATAATCTCCATATACCATAAGGGTATCTCATTAGAAATAAAAGCATTTTAAAAACCAAAAAATGGAAAAAATCATGGACTCTATGGTATATTTAAATGTACACTAAAGCATATGTAAATGTAACATTGTGTTTAAGAAGTATATTTAAAAAGTGTTGGATTGTCAATTATATATGTAAAATTAACATCGTATTATTTATATTAACATTGGTTAATTATTGAAGATCAACGTGTTATATAAGAGTTTCATTACTCATTATGGAAAGGTACCTCTGAGAAGAAATTCTAAATGTTATAAAATGGGAATGCATAATTTAAAGAGCACTGTCGTGGGTGCCCTCAAATGATTAATGTGATATTGGGGTACTTAGGTGCAGCAGAGTGGCTGACCAAGGTCGTCTCTCAAAGGAGGAAGTGAATTTAACAACTTATTAAAGGTATTATAAAAAAATTTAATAGAATAAAAAAACTACTTTAAAGGATTGGGTTTGTTATAGTTTATGAATCCAGAAGAAGTATTGTGGAAGAAGATTGTATATTTTTTTTGTTTTTAGTTTCGAAATGAATTTCGATTAAAACGACACAACATGAAGATGTTTTTTTAGAAATCTATTTTAAAATGTGTAATCAATCTAACTCTACCTCTTCAATCATTTATTAATAATTATCAATTAAATTAATATTCACTTAATTATGATCCCTTAATTTTTTAACCCCCGAACCCTACGAGAATTAACCTTACCACAAAGATGAAATTAATTAAACCCCAGGCTAGCTTCGGATCATGTTATCATAGCACCCTGTTTTGATTGATGTTCTAAGGCTAGATTATTGTTAGTGGTAATTTAAGGAAAATAACCACTCTGGAAATGAGGATTAATTGAGTTTAGGGATTGTATTTGAACTCTACAAATTGATCCCGTGTGGTCTTGTATTGCCTGTTAAGGTTGCGCTCTCACAGTTCACACAATTCCTGACCTCACGTGTTTTGTGTTAATTGTTCAATTGCTTGCTTAGTTTCATTTAAATTAAAAAATCAATTAATATATCATAATATTTTAATTACAGTAGCTCATTGATTTAAAATAAAATAATTAATAAGGATAGAGGTCGATCGATTACTAAAAGGACTACTCTTCTATGGGTGGTGTAATCATCGTAGAAGCGTTTTGCAAGTGAAAAGGTTTATAATGGGTATAACCCAATAACACTTCTTCTCAAGAATTACAACCCAATTAAGAAGATTAAGAGAAAAATAAATTTAAACAAAACTGAAGAAATGATGAGGAATACAAGAAGATCATAGAAGTTTATTACACAAATGAAAACATTACAAAATGAAGAAGAGAAGGAGGCTTCGATGAGGGGATCCTTGCTTCAAGAGTTTCCCCTCTTACAATGGTTGGATAATTTGGTTGAAACCAATTATCCTCTTCCAAAAATCTCCTAATTCACGTCCAAACCCCTCAAAATGAGAAAAAATCCAATTTTTTGAGGGGAGGGGAGCAGTGGTTACAAGTGGTTTCAAGTGTGAATGTGGAAATTCGGCCAAATATTTTGGTCCAAATTGAAACGTCCATTTGACCACAAAAACGAGTGAATTGGCTGGCCTTATAGAAGGATAATATGTGAGGATACGTTTCATCTATCGCCTCTATATTTTGGGCTTAATCTAGGCCCCGATGAAGGAGTTATGACCGAAATATAGAAGTTTCTCCATTCTGGTGAGTCCCGCCCAACTTTGACTTCATGGCCCATTTGCAACAACCAAATGCACTCTTTAGCTCTAGTGTCCTGAATAAAGGTTTTAGATAATTACGTTAAAAACACAGTTACAAAATTTCAAATTCAAATAATAAATATAAAAATATATATCTTCGAAATAAAACAGTGAACTATAAAGGGTAAAACAGGAATTTTCATCAAATATTCAAATGAATGATCTAATCCGCAATACTTTCTAATTAAAAATATTTAACACAATGTGAGGAAATTATATCATTTATTATTAATAAAATATTCAAATAAATAATGTTTTATCAACTCCCCCACACTTACCCTTTTGCACTCCTGAGCAAAACCTCATATCAAGTAAACATCAATATCAAATCAAAACCAATTTTAAAACACATATCTTTGAGATCAAACAATTACACACCAAGAATCAAAAGATATCATGCCTCATAAAAACCCACTCTTTCAAGTTCTTCATTTATATAATTCAATATATTTCCACTTTATTTATCCTTTCATGCACAAAACACTTACCTTGCTTGAATTTTATCTTATCACACAAATGTCGTTTTTTTTGCAATGTTTATCTCATACAAACTCATAAAAGGGTCACCATAGGCTTGAAAAATTCCTATATCGCTACCCGATGTGATTCAAGGACATATTTTTATGATGAGGAATTTTCAGGCTTGTTCTGTGGCTTTCGGTTGGTAGGATTCAGATGTGAAATACTGTGAGGCTGAATGAGGAGGGCTTGACTCTTTTTTAAGAAATATTGAATTAATCTAATTTTCTCTTATATATGGTCTCCTCATTAATCCCTATTATATCAATTCAGCTCCATCATCATGATAATTCATGGAAGGTTTTCACCATTGATAAAATCAGCAACAAAAATGTCAATCTTCTCAAACATGAGTTTCTTGAATGCTCCAGATAGGCACAACTTTCCACCTCAATTAGAAGCTCCAGAAAAGGCACAACTTCACTTGTCATGAATGCTCCAGAAAAGGAACATCTTTAAATAAAATGATTTTCATCAGCTGCAAAAACATCTCTTCAGAATTTAATTTTCCACCCAATGTATCACAGCATGTGGTAGCACAAAACAAGATTGGTTCCTGCACACTTATGCTCAACTAGATTATGCAATTTCACTTCAAGAGTTGGTTGGATTGGGAAAATTGGCTTGTAATGTGGCTAACCTAATAGGCTGTGCATGGCTTCTAAGGGATACACAGATTAAATGTTCAAGGTATGCCATTATAAAAAAGGATTCTTTGAAATGGGGGCTTTAATACCAAACAAATTCCTAAACCATTTAAACAGAAGTACCTCAAACCCTCACGTTTTGACAGAAATAAATCAAATTCTGGTTAAATCAAGCATGGTTTGGTTCACTCAAGAAATGAGGTGAATGTAAATAATATGAAAATAATGGTTCAGAAGCCTCACATGAAATGGATTTCAAATATAAAGACAGTGAGATGTGGCATGGGATTCAAAATTCAGTGTAATTTTCATGAAATTACTAAATATTTGAACTTGAAACAAAGTCATTTCAGCATTCATTTAAGCTCAGTTTATTGGGATAAATTTTTTTCAATAATTGATATGAATTTCAAAATTGTGATGAGAATCATTTTAGATAAAAAATTTCAAAAACACAAATAAAATTGAATAATAAACACACACAATTTAAAAAATACTCATTTTTTTGTTTTTCTTAAACATGAAAACAATTAAAATTACTAAACTAAAAGGTTCCCCCCCCCCACACTTAAAATATTGAATTTTCCTCAATGTAAACCCATGAGATGATATATGCACATGAAATGAAGAATTTTTAAATAGGACAAATAATATAAAAGTGAAAGGGTTAGGAACAGCCTGATGTTCTCAAGTGATGATGGGGTCTTGCAGTGTGATAAAATCCATTGCATCAGTAGGAAGTCCCTCAATGTATCTCTTCAAACGTTTCCCATTGAATGTGAAGCTCCTTCAAGTGTCCTCTTGTGTGATCTCCACTGCACCATAAGGAAAAACATTAGATACAATATAAGGACCTAACCATCTGGAACACAACTGACCAGGCATTAACATCAGTTGTGAACTGTAGAGTAGGACATTATCTCCAACATGAAACTCCATTTTCTGGATCATTTTATCATGAACTGATTTTAATCTTTCCTTGTAGAGCCTTGAGTTATCATATGATACCAGTCGAATCTCCTCAAACTCTTGAATTTGCAACTTCCTTTGAATTCCAGCTTGGGCCAATTCCATGTTGCATTTCTTTATAGCCCAATATGCCTGATGCTCGACTTCCACTGGGAGATTAAATACATTCCCAAATACAATCCAAAATGGGGAAATACCAATTGGGGTCTTGTATGCTGTCCTATAAGCCCATAATACATCATCCAAGCACATTCTCAAATCCTTCATATTTGGCTACACAGTTTTCTCCAAAATTTGTTTCAACTCATGATTTGAAACCTCAGTCTGGCCATTTTTTTGGGGGTGGTATGGTGTTGATGTTTTGTGTGTCACCCCATACTTTTGAAGGAGGCAAGCAACATTACTATTGAAAAAGTGTGTCCCTTGGTCACTAATGATGGCCTTTGGTACTCCAAACCTTCAAAAAATCTGTCCTTTGACAAAGTCCACAACAACATGAGAATCATCAGTCCTATTGGCCTTTGCCTCCACCCATTTAATCACATAATCAGCAGCAACCAAAATGTATAAAAAAAGGAACTAGGAAAAGGGCCCATAAAATCAATTCCCCAAACATCAAAAATCTCAGAGAATAAAATGGGTTGTTGGGGCATCTCGCATCTCCTTGAAATATTTCCAGTGTGTTGGAAACGAGAGCATGACTTACAAAACACATGAGAATAATTGAATAATCAAGGAAAATATAATCCAGAGTCTAAAACATTCCTAGCTATCTGTTGGGGTCCATAGTGTCCAACACATGCAAGTGTATGGCAGAATTGCAAAACAGACTCAAGATCATGACAGGAACACACCTCCTAATAACATGGTCACTACACATGCGCCATAAGTATGGATCATCCCAAACATAAAATCTTGACTCACTCTCTAATTTTTGGACTTTATGTTTCTTTAAATTTGCTGGGATTTTAGAGGAAACAATGTAATTAACTAAATCAGCATAGCAAGGATGCATACCTGAGATGGTATAGAGATAATCATCGGGGAAAGTGTCCCGAATTGGTACCTGGTCCAAGGTGTAATCCTCTAGTGTGTGAGTAAGCCTACTCATGTGGTCCGCCACCAAGTTTTCTGACCCCTTCTTGTCCTTTATCTCAATATCAAATTCCTGAAGAAGGATCATCCATCGGATCAGCCTGGTCTTTTCATTTGGATACTTCAAGAGGTACCTCAGAGCTACATGGTCAAGAATAAAGAACTACTTTAGAGCCCAATAAATATGAACGGAGTTTATCTAAAGAAAATATGACTGAAAGAAACTCATTTTCCATGGTTGTGTAATTTGATTGGGCTGAATCCATTGTCCTCGATGCATAGGCGATCACATGTGAACGTCCCTCCACCCTCTTGGATAAGATAGCTCCAACAGTGAAGTTGGAGGCATCACACATAAGCTCAAAAGGAATCTCTCACCGTGGGTGATGTATGATAGGTGGAGTGGTCAGACACTTCTTTAGCCCATCAAAGGAATTCCTACAAGAATCGTCAAAAACAAAATAAGAATCTTTTTGAAGTAATCGTGACATAGGAAGAGAGATCTTAATAAAATATTTGATGAAGCGCCGATAAAATCATTCATGCCCTAGGAAAGATCTAACATCACGCACACATGATGGATATGGTAAGGATGAAATAATGTCTATCATAGATCTATCAACCTCTATCCCATGTTTTGACACCACATGCCCTAAGACAATGCCATGATCTACCATGAAATGAAACTTTTCAATGTTCGGGACCAGATTCTTCTCAATACAACAATTCAATAAATTTCTCAAACTACTTAGACATTCATCAAATGAAGACCCATAAAATGTAAAATCATCCATAAATACCTCCATAAAGGTCTCAATAAAATCAAAAAAAATATACTCACCATGCATCTCTAGAAGGTACCTAGGGCATTGAAAAGTCCAAATGGCATCCTTCGGTAAGAAAGGGTACCGAATGGGCAAGTGAATGTCATCTTCTCCTAGTCCTCCGGAGGTATAGGAACCTGAAAATACCCAGAAAATCCATCCAAGAAACAATAGTATTTTTCCTAGATAGTCTCTCAAGCATCTGATCATTAAATGGGAGGGGGAAATGGTCTTTGTGAGTGGAATGATTTTGTTTCCTATAATCAATACACACACGCCAACTATTTTGTACCCTCATTTGAACTAACTCATCTTTCTCATTTTTAACAATAGTAACACCACTCTTCTCAGGAATAAGCTGAATAGGACTTACCCACTGAGAATCTGAAATGGGAATGATTATACCTGCCTCGAGCAATTTTTCAACTTCTTTTTTAACAACCCTCAAAAGTGTTGTATTGAGTCTCCTTTGTGGTTGTCTCACCGGTTTAGCCCCATCCTCCAAGAGAATCCTATGCATGAAAATGGAGGGGCTAATACCTGATATGTTAGCCAAGGTCCACCCAATGGCCCTGATGTTCTCCCTAAAAACACCAAAAGCTTTTATTCATGTTCAAAAGGGAGATTGTTAGCGATGATAACAGGTAATCTCTCACCACTCAACAAGTATGGGTATTTCAGATTTGGTGGCAATGGCTTGAGTCCTAATGATGGAGGGTGTAGTATAGATGGAGACATAGAAGGAACTGAAATATGTGCACAAATAGAATCAGTATCAGAATATACATCATCAAAATTAGAGAATAAAGCATCAAAGCGATCAGCATACTCTATAGCCATGTCATAATCAGAGTTCACATGACCAAAATCAGAATATGATTCCATTTCAAAATCAAATCTTAGAGAGTCTTGTTCCTTAGAAATGGGGTGTGGAAGTACTCTTAAACATAAAACTAGAACCAATATGCATAATCTCCCTAAGCATAGGACAATCCATTTCTATGGTGTTTTTACTTGGTGGGTCAAAATGGGAGATAAAAAATGCAGAATGATCCTCTTAGGGGTAATTCATGGAATCCATAACATTAAATATCACAACATCATCCCCAAATTACATGGAATGTATACCCTCATTGACATTTATGATAGTTTTTGCAGTTTTGAGGAAGGGCCTACCTAAGATAATGGGGGCATAAGAAATTACCCGATCATCCTCCATGTTAAGCACATAGAAGTCTGCTGGAAAGATAATGTCTCTTACCCGGACAAGTACATCCTCAAGAACTTCCACGGGATATGTTGTAGCTCCATTTTCCAACTACACCACAACTCTTGTTGGCTTCAAATCACCAACATTCAAGGAAGAGAATATAGAGTGAGGCATCACATTTATTAATGCTCCTAAATCACAAAGAGAATCAGAGAAATGCAACTCCCCTATGGTACATGGGATGGTGAATGTCCCTGGATCCATACACTTTGTAGGGATTACCAGAGTTGGTGTTATGACTGCTGAGACATTCCTTCCAAGGTTTATCCTCTCATTTCCCTTGAGTCCTCTTCTATTGGTGCAGAGTTCTTTTAAGAATTTGCCATACCATTGGATTTTCTTACTGGCTTCAAGTAGAGGAATTTTGATCTCCACACACTTGAATGTGTCCAAAACCTCCTTTTGAATTGCTTAATCAACCATCTTCTTGGTTTGAACAACCCTATTTGTAAAAGGAATGGGTTTAAGAGGAACATCATCAATATTTTTCTTACCTTTATCTTTCTCCTTGGATTGCTCATCAGTTGGTATAGAATACGACTTCTCTGGAGTTGAGATGAATCCCGGTGGAATGGTAGGTACAGATGTATCGTTCATTTGCTTCCCACTTCTCAATGTGATGGCACTAACATTCCCCTTTGGATTTGGAGTGGGTTGGGAAGGTATATTTATGGAATTATTACTTACATGTTCCTGGAGGGCAGTGACAATCTGGCTCATTTGAGTCTTCAACTACCTCAGCTCGGAACATTGACTCTTCAGATCATTCTGTTGATTAAGAAAAATTTTCTTAAAAAGATAATCAGTATTATAATCAACCTATGGTAGGGGATTCCCTTGTTGTTTTCTTGTTGATGCTTTGGCTTCAACTCATCTTTGGGGTTGTTGGAAAGCCTGTTGTTAAGGCGGAGGCTGCTGGCAGTTTTGTTGAAAGGGTGGCCATTGTTGTTGTCCAGAGCCATACCTCATGACTGGTTGATCTTTCCACCCTTGGTTGTATGTTGGAGAAAATGAATCAAACTTCTTTTGGGGATATGGTTGTTGTTGATGCTGAAATGGTGTCCCTGAGAATACTGCTGCGCAATCCTCTGTCTCTTGTAGTTGTGTGCAATAGTCAGTTGGGTGGCTTGTCTCAGTGCAAATTCCACAAGGCCTTGAAGGAGGGGGTAGAGATTTCTTTTGTGACAAATCAATTTTCCTCACCATAGTTTTCAATTCTTCTTACTTGGTATCAATCAACTGACTCCCATGAGAAGAAGGACTTACCTGATGTATTCCCCTAACATGTGGTGTACCTCGATCGCAAAATTATTGGGAGTTTTGTGCCATCTTTTTTATCAATGCACATGCGGCTACTGGAGTCTTGTCCACCAATGCTCCTCCAGCTTCAGCATCCACCATGCTCCTCTCCATGGGTGTTATTCCTTCATAAAAGTAATGAATGAGTAATTTCTCACTGATTTGTTGATGTGTGAAGCTTGCACACAACTTCTTGAATCGCTCCCAATACTCATACATTGACTCTCCTTGTTCTTTATTGATCCCTGAGATCTCCTTATGAATGGAAGTGGTCCTCGATTATGGAAGAAATCTCTTCATGAAAATACGTTTCAAATCGTTCCAACATGTTTCATCTTCAGGTTGTAAATAAAACATCCAATATTTCACAGCTCCATCAAGTGAGAATGGGAATGATCTTAATTTGATTTGGTCTTAAGATACATTTCTTGGTTTCAAGTTTGAACAAACCACATTAAATTATTTCAAATAATTATTGGGATCCTCACTAGAGAGGCCAGGAAACTTTGGAAGTAAGTGAATTTACCCATATTTCAGTTCAATGTCTAATTCGAGATTTGGGTATGAAATACAATTTGGTTATAGTTAATATCAGATGCATCCAATTCTTGAATGGTTCTATTTATCTCATTTACATTATTTTCAGCTATTGGTTCCAATTTTATATTTTAATTTGAATTTCTTCCAATTTCAATGTTTCCAGAAGAGAGAAATTCACCAACTGGTTGAATATTGAAACTTTCCGTAGATTGAGAATTTCTGTTTCGAGCACTAAGGCTACGTTCAATCTCAGGGTTAAGATCTAAGATATCTTCGGGAGTAGTTCGTGTAATCAATCAATGAAATATGAAAAGAAGGAAAGTTGACCATTGTAAAATAAAAATTAGAAGTTTGAGTTTATGATCCAAAAAGAAGTAGAAGAAAATAAAAGAAGAAGAAAATAAATCAGATTGGGTAAAGAAGGAAGAAAGAAGAGAGGAAGAGAATAAAATGTAAAATAAAATAAATACCTATAATTGATTGAAATAATTATTTCCTCCCCGTCAATGACGCCAATTTGAAAGGGCACTGTCATGGGCGCCCTCAAATGATTAATGTGATTTTGGGGTACTTAGGTGCAGCAGAGTGGCTGACCAAGGTCCTCTCTCAATGGAGGAAGTGAATATAACAACTTATTAAAGGTATTCAAAAAATATAATAGAATAAAAACAATACATTAAATGATTGGGTTTCTTATAGATTATGAATCTAGAAGATGTTTTCCGGAAGAAGATTGTATATTTTTTTGTTTTAAGTTTTGAAATGAATTTCGATTAAAACGACATGACACAAACATGTTTTTTAGAAATATATTTTAAAAGGCATAATCAATATAACTCTACCTCTTCAATCATTTATTAATAATTATCAATTAAATTAATATTCACTTAATTATGATCCTATAATTTGTTAACTCCCGAACTCTATGATAATTAACCTTACCACAAAGACGAAATTAATTAAACCCCATGCTAAATTCGGAACATGTTATCGTAGCACCCTGCTTTGATTGATGTTCTAATGCTATATTATGGTCAGTGGTAATTTAAGGAAAATAACCACTCTGGAAATGAGGATTAATTGTGTTTTTGGATTTTATTTGAACTCTACAAATTGATCCCGTGTGGTCTTGTATTACCAGTTAAGGTTGCGCTCTCACAGTTCACACAATTTCTGACCTCACGTGTTTTGTGTTAATTGTTCAATTGTTTGATAAGATTCCTTTAAATTAAAAACTCAATTAATATATCATAATATTTGAATTACAGTAGCTCATTGATTCAAAATAAATGAATGAAGAAGGATAGAGGTCGATCGATTACTAAAAAGAACTACTCTTCCATGGGTGGTGTAATCATCGTAAAAGTTTGTTGCATTTGAAAAGGTTTATAATGGGTAAAACCCAATAACGCTTCTACTCAAGAATTCCAACCCAATTAGGAATATTAAGAGAAAAATAAATTTAAACAAAACAGAATAAATGATGAGGAATACAAGAAGATCATATATGTTTGTTACACAAATGAAAACATTACAAAATGAAGAAGAGAAGGAGGCTTCGGTGAGGGGATCCTTGCTTCAAGAGCTACCCCTCTTACAATGGTTGGATAATTGGGTTTAAACCAATTATCCTCTACCACCAATATATTAATACACGTCCCAACCCCTCAAAGTGAGAAAAAATCCAATTTATAGAAGGGAGGGGAGGAGAGGTTAAAGTGGTTTCAGGTGTGAATGTGGAAATTCGGCCAAATATTTTGTTCCAAATTGCAACGCCCATTTGATCACCAAAACGCGTGAATTGTCCGGCCTTTCATAAGGATAATATGTGAGGATACAGGTTCTCTATCTCCTCTAAATCTTTGGGTTTAATCCAGGCCTAGATGAAGGTGTTATGACCGAAATACAGAAACTTCTCTATTCTGGTGAGTCCAGCCGAACTTTGACTTCATGGCCCATTTGCAATAACCAAATGCACTCTTTGGCACTTGGTTCCTGAACAAAAGTAGTAGATAAATAAGTTATAATCACTGTTAAAAAATTGGAAATTCCAATAATAAATATAAAAATTTTTAACTTCGAAATACTACAGTGAACTATAAAGGGTAAAACAGGAATTTTCATCAAATATTCATATGAATGATCTAATCCCAAATACTTTCTAATTAAACATATTTAACACAATGTGAGGAAATTATATCATTTATTATCACTAAAATATTCAATAAAATAGTGATTTATAAATAATAGTAATTTTCTAATATATAAGACTCATTTTATGGTATACAAAATTCATATGGTTCACCTATTGTGATATGTTAATGTATCCCTAGAATATATAAGAGCCATTTCCCACAGAATTTGTTAACCCATTTACCAAAACTTTGATTATAGAATATTTGAGAATACCTAAATATATATTTTAACAAACATATTTAGTTTAGATTAAAAAATCATATGAAATACCAAAAAAACATGAAAACTATTTATCCACTTTATGAAAATGTATTTAACCATTAATTAAGACTTAATTTTTTCATTAAATGTTACATTAAATTTATAGTTTTTATATAATGTTATCATTTATCTTAAAATATAAAATTTAATAGTCATATATTCAACAATATTTTTTGATTAATTATTAATATTAATTAAACATAAAATAATATAAACTCAATATATAAATTTGAAAACTAAAATTCATTTGATTAAATTAAAAATCCTAATAATTTATTTTTATAGTTACATATTACGTCAAAAATAAAATCATAATATAATTCCCCTGAAACCCACATTAAATAACTTTACATATATTTAAAAAATATCAATATTAATATTAAATATCCTATAACGATTTTATTATTTAAATATATTATGTGTTTGAAATATCCTTGACCATTAAATAAATCATTCATTAGGTAAACGTGATAATTTTAAATAGTATAAGTAGAATTTATTTTACTTTTTTGTATGTTTTTAGATATGAAATAAAAATATATCCCTGTAAAATAAATTTTTCTTGAATATAAATTAATACAATTTGTATTAGTAAAACCCAAAACCAATTTAGTACAAAAAATACCTAGATTATTACATTTTATACTACTTAATGATATTTCATCGTTGTAATTTTATGTTTCCCTTTACAAAATGAGCATATACTAACATAAATATTATATTATATATAATATTTATTAAAAAAAACTAACATCCCAATTATTACTAGGAAAACTGTCTTTTATAAAATAAAAATTTCTTAAAAAAAGATTGTCCATATGTAAGACTCAAACTTTTTAATGAGATTCCAAAGAAGAACTTTGATAGAATGATGATGTTTTCCACATAATAGATTTTTTTATTAATATAAATTTTGGGAAATTATTTAAACATCCCAAAAATTAATGTAATAAAAAATATATCTGATTTATTTTAATTCCATTAGTGCAATTTTATTCATTAGTTTTGTGTTTTGATTAGATTCCACCACTAAAAAAATTCATATTTTAGTCAGTGAATTCCCATGAAGAATTTGTATTTCATAAATCATTAAAACTAATTTAAATTGGATTATGAGATATATTAAATGATTGTTTTCTTTGTTGTGTAATAGAATTTATGATATATTAATTCTCTAGTTTGAATCCACTTTCAAAAAAAATATTGTTAATTTGTTTATATATTATAAATTCATTATAGACAAACATATTAGTTATAAGATATCACGAACCTTGGAAACTTGACCTTAATTAATCACTATTTTCTTCAATCAATGTTACATTATATATTTTCTAATAATCATTCCTCACCTTTTCAAAAAAAACTAAACCATGTAATTTCCCTAAAATTATCCTCACTCAATTTTAAAAAATTCATAATCACGAAACCCAATACCAATCCTTAAATATAAAAATAAAATTTTTTGAAAATTATTTCATCAAAAATATTCATCTAAATCCTAGTTAATATTCGCTAAAAAGAAAAAAAAATTATATCCAATTTACATAAGTCACAAAACAATGACCTATTATCCTAAAATATCTATAATAATCTTAATATAAAATCACTCACATGCCAATATTTTGCTATATATTTTTCATTCTAAAAAAATGTATTTTTGTTTAAAAAATTGCATTAATAAATTATTAACATAATAATTTTTCAGTACCAAACTATACATATACTACCCAATGTATATTCTTGAATTAAAATAACTCTCATTCCAAAATGACCATAATTACCTCAACACAAAATTACATTCCACTCGTAATGGTTCTCAAATACATTATGTTTCTTCTCCCACAAATATATAAAACTTCTTCCCAAATAAAAATGAAACAAAATAACATAATAAACACGTTGATTATCTATATGTAAGAATCTTATATTCTTTGTGATTTAACTACTAAATTTTTCCCAACTGACAATTTCCTAACCATTAATGTTATATAAATCGTAAAATAGAACCAACTATAATGAACTGATCATAACAATCTGAGGAAAACATAATTTATAATTAATTTTAGATCACTTACATGGAAAATATATTATAATTTCAAAGTATTATATAATCATGAAAATCTGGAATTTAATAAATCACAGTCATTACCTACCTAATGGATACTTTTTCCACTAAAAAATCATTTAATGTAACAAAAAGTATTTATTTATGTGTAAAAACTCATATTGAAACCATTGAAATCATAATAATTAGAATGATTCCTTATTCCCCAAAAAAATAATTTAAATTTTTTTGAATGTCACTTTATTATTAATGTGGAGTATATAAATTAGTGTAAACCAATTAGACCGTTATAATCATTAAAAACCTTTAGAATATTCATTATATTACAAAAAAACTATTGATCTCATATAGAATATATGATCAAAACTTAAATCATATTATTTTATAAAATAACTATATAAAAAATATCATATATATATATATATATATAATTTCATAATTATAATGTTTCTTAGGAAACAAACGATGATTTTTTGGAAATGTTATTCAATCTATTATAATAATTTTAAAATGAAAGATAATAAAATTTCCCTCTATATAAAAACATTTATCTTTGAAAAGATAGTAAAACATTCATAATTATTGAAGTATAGATGTTGTTTCATGAAATTCATAGATCTATATTAAATCACATAAATTACTTTAAAACCATGATAAAATTGTAAGAAATAATATTCATTATCAACCTTACAATGGATTTTCATCGAAATAGGATTCCAAAAACTCATTTTGTTTATTATATTATAAGTTAAATAAAAAATCATTATCTATTAACGCCACAAATGATTTAAAATATCATTGTGGAATAATATAATATGTTATTTCCAATATCCCCTATACAGGATTAACATAAAAAATAAATTCAAAAATCATTTCTCCATAGAATAAAAAAAGAACATCTTTATTAAATTGTAATATCCCAGGCTCACCCTTGCCTATTTATAGTTTCCAAGTACAATAACATGTAAAAATACATTAAATATAACATTTACCCATAAAACAAAAAAAATCATCACATCAAAAATCAAAAATAATTATATTAACTCATTACAAGAAAAATACATCAACAAATATTTTAAATTAATTTCTTCTTGAGGGGTAAATGGAATTTAATAATAGGAAAATGATAAAGAATAATAAAAATGGACAGAAACCACATAGAAGTTATTTTTAAGTGATATAATGTAAAATTTAAATATCATAGTTTTTATTGAATTTAATACCATTACCTAGAGTACAGTTACAAAATAAATCATCATTTGTCATATTTTCATAAAAAAATTACAAAATAATTTTTATTATCAAAATATATAAAATATATAAAATTACATAAATGGTTATAATAAAGAAAATATGTGATCAACAAAAATAGAAAAAACTATATATTTATTAATATTTTGAGAAAATATCTCTTTTATAAACAAAATTCAATGAAAATCTGGTAGGTATATATTTCATTAGTTTTTAAAAATACAAATTATAATGAAATTATAGATTTCATATCAAATATATGATTTCGAAAAATTATATATAAATAAAATATCATTTAATGTGAGTAATATTTTCATCCGTTAATATATTTTAACATTATCCGATAATTCATCCCTAACTAAACACACATCATAATTTTTTGATTCCTTCTAAAATGTGACATTCATTGTAGTATTATCATATATTGCATAATATTATAGAAATGAAAATTTGAATATAAATGGAATACATGAATGGGTTTCTGAATTCATTATCTTCTTTTATTAGATATTTAATATTGACCCACACAAAATATATTTATTTTTTTTCTAATATAAGAATTTTTTTCATGAAAACCATTGAATAACCAAAATTATCAAATAATAAAATACATTTAATTTTACTATACAGAAAAAATGAATATATAATGATATCCTCCATGTGGAATTATTTTAGTTCATATATATACTTCTGATGAAATAAGAATTATTTTTATGAGACTATATTTATAACATTAAAATAAATTCTATTGGAAATACTCTTGAAAATGGTACAAAATAAGGGTTAACTATAAGTGATATAAATGTTATTATATTTCTGGTGTTTCTCTTAAAAAGAAGTCCAAATTATGAGTTCATTTACTATTATATATGTTATTAATGTAAACCAATACCTAAAAAAATGGTGTCACGTTATGAGTGAAATTAATAGAAAACATAAAAATTCATGGATCAATATGTAAATATAATAGGAACAGCCATGTGGAGAACTGTAATAATCAATTTACTCTACGATGATAAGTATGAGTATCTAGTGTATAAAATTTTTGTTTATAATATTTAAAAAATCCCCCAATAACTAATACTATGATAAATACATGACAATTGCGATGGAGAAACATATTATAGAAATTGGGTAGTCCCCCAATACATAAAGGTGTATTTCTAAAGAAATAGATGTCATTAGTTAAAAAAATATCATATTTTGAAAATTCATAGAACGTGTTATCCTTATGTCATAATTGTTACTCATTGGAAATGTTTCAGATCTCAAAAATAAAAAAATGTAAGATTCATGTACTCACTATGATATGAAAAAGTATTTGAGAACATTCATAAAAATAATATTTTTTTATGAATAAAATTAAAAAATCATTGGAAATTCCCTTATATAAAGAAATTTAACTCAAGGAGTTGTATATTAAATTTGGTTTAGTATCAAAGGAAACTATGATATGTATGTTTAACATTACTCAATACATACAATTAACATTGGGTAAAAGGTATGAAATTTTTTCAAAGGAAATACATAATGTTAATTTTTATGATACATAAAAGTCATTCTATGGAGAAAGAAATATTCAGGGTTATCTTTTATTGTGGAAAACATAGTCCTAGAATACGTACAGATCATTTTCCAAAATATATGGTTCAAATCACAATATAATATTTTAACAATATAATACTCTAAAAAAGTAAAATACAATTTCAATATAAAAACGACTTAATTATTAATAATTAATGTTGCTTGAAGCATTTATCATGAAATATTTACATATATAATAAGAAAATAAATTTACACATTATATAAAAAAACATTTTGTTGTAAAATATTAATTTATATGAGAAATGACAAAATAATTTGATCAATTATCCTCCACTATAACGTGTTTTGATAATATATAAATAAATATTTTGAAATATGAACTAATATTTTTAATAAAAAACTATAAAAAACATTGAAAAATAATTTTTTTAAAAACGAATAATTTGATTAATTAAAAATAACATATAACATCTTTTATATTAAAACATTACATGAAAAATAAAGAACATGGTATAATTCATATATAAACCCATAAATATTTCTCTCCAAATTAATAATAAATTTAAATATGAATTGAAAATATATTATAATGATATTATTATTTAAATAAAATAATATTTAAAAATGATGTTGACCATAAAATAAATTAATTATTAAGTAAATATAATAGTTTTTAAATGTTTCATTAGAATATTATTTGACTATATTAGATATTTATAATCATGAAATTAATATTTATACTTGTAAAATATACATTTCATGAATATATATTCATAACATAAATATTAATAAAACACAAAATTTATTCCATACTAAATATAACTGGGTTATCACATCATGGTGTACAAAATCATTATAAATTTCAGCATTAATCAATGAACAACCATATATCTATGTGGAAGGATTATAAGTGCGTTGAATATTTTTTAAAACCATAAAATGTGATTGGTAAAATCATTGAGGTCATTGGAATATAGATATACCAATTGAATGGGGAATTTTTTTAAATAAAGGATTGGAATCCATGAGAGTTGAAATGTTTTGGGTTGAGGATGATGAATTGTATTTATATTGTATTGATTTTCCTTTCATAGTATTGATTAATATATGGATAAGATAATATGTAGTTCATCTATGGAAATTATTAATTGAAAATCCTTAATGAGGTGATATTTGTTGAGGTAGTACATTAATATATTTATAATTAGGTCATATCAATTTGTGTGTTTGTCAGAATATTATTTTATTTTTATTTTTATATTTAAGTTTATAATGGGTATCTATTAAGGTTTGATGAAATGTTACAATATTAGAATACCTAGAATTATATATTTCCCTAGGAAAAAGGTATTTCAATCCTTGAACAAAGTATTGACATAAGATGTTTCAGTGTAACTTGTTGAAAGAAATCATATATTATATACGTCGAATGGATTTTTTAGAGAACTACATAATTAGAATTCATTTTTACATAGTAAGTAAAATCACTCTCCTAATAGTCTATTTGAATTTATCTAGTTAGAGGTTAATTATATTGATGAAGGAATTGAAAATGAAATGTTATGAGTGAAGTGACCCACAATGAATTTATCGTTAGTGAAATAAAAATCCTAAATTGGAAACTTCATTTGATAAAATCCCCTTGTATTTTTATTTTTTTTCCATATATCCCCCCATGGATGTCAAATTTTATTTCAATCACCAATTTACTTTTTTTATTTTTGTAATCATAGTTCACTCAGACTATTATCAAGTCTTAAATATATATATATATATATATATATATTGTTTAAAATAATTGATATAAAATAATATTTAATGGTACTAGAACTATAGTTCCTTGGATGTGTAATATTTTATAGGTTTATATGGTTTTTATATCATAATGTTTTTGAATAATGTTGATGAGATATAAAATAATTTAGTTATTATTTGAATATAATTTATTTTTCTAGTTATTAGGTTATATAATAATATTTTTCAAAGGAAATAACATTATTAAAACAAAGGGTTTCATGTGTCTGGGTATATTAATTATTTATTAAAAATTATTTTGAGTGAATAAATCCCATTATATATGCCCATTTAGTTTTATTAATTATATTTCATAATTTATCCCTAAACATTACTTTTTAATTAAATGTATTAAAATAATGGTAATCATGTAATAACCTATTGGGATATATTATTCAGTGATAATATCTATTAAATTCCTGATATAATAATAGTTGCAACCAAAAACATTATGTTTTTAACAACTAAATTTGCCCTAGTTTTGAAAAATATCGTGATTAGTGTATTTCTTCCAAATCCATTTATGGGGAAATGTGTTTTTGAGATATTTATGTGACATTTAATGCCATAATTTATTATATACTCATGTCCATTATTTATGGAATAGTTAATTAATTCAATAGATAATATATTTTTCTATTCTTTAAATCCCATGATACATCATTAATTATGAATTTTGAAAAAATTGGAATGAGATTTAAATTCACGAAATCCAAAAATCATTTGGTGTCATATATATTAAACACAATATCCATCTCAAAAGATAAAAACTAAAGATCAGTGTTTTTATTAACATTTTTATTATTGAATCTATCAATATCTATATTTAACTATATTTTATATTTCATTTTCTTATAAATATGAAGGTATTATATAACTGTCTTATTATTCTTATATTTAGTTTAAATTTGATCACTTTTTACCAATTGTATATTATCATTATAAATCATTCATAACTAAAAGAAGTAAGTCTAAATAAAACACATAAAGTATTAATCTTATCTGAAAAGTATCATGGTGACTTGAAATTAAAAAAGTCTCCATGATGATATTATTATCCTCCCATGTTAATGATTTTATAAAATAGTAGTAAAATAATAAAATATTTCAATTTATCTCAATATGATAGAAAACAAAAACTATCCATTAAAAAGGAAATTTATTCTTTAATTACATACCCATCCCCTTATTTTTAATTCACTAAATCTTATGAAAACTACATAATATTGAAATATTAAAAAATTATTCATCGTTAAAAAAACCTAATTGAATTGGAATGAACGAAGAAGAATACTATAGAAAATCTAATAATAAAGCGGTCCACTAAACATTACTTTTTTTTAATCTCTAATCTAATAACCCCAAAATGATTAAAAAATTCTTATAACTCTATCAGTAATGTAAGAAGTTTTATGGGTACACTTTCTATTTATATTTATTTGTGATTGGAAAATTTATTTTGTCTATATATTTATTATAGTCTTCCCATCACTCTATTTTATTTGATTATTTATTTTATTTATTTTTATTATTTATTAATAACTCTTAAGTATTATTATACCCATTTAATTTTATTATTTTTAAAATTATTATTTTTATTTGTGGATTAATATTTGAATCATTCACTAGATTTTGAGAAAAATTATTATGTTGTATTAAATGTTATTTTTAATGATAATATTAATTTTTATTTGGTTATTTATTTTTCTGTAATAATTATTTCTTTAATGTATTGGGTTTATATATTATTATTTTTCTATACAAGGTAGTAAGTATTTTACTTATACGTATTGAGGGATTAAAAATTTATAAAAATATTAACTTATGGAATTTAGATTAATACATGGGTATATTTACTCTTATGTTCTGGATGATAGTATTGTAATGGAAATTTCATTTGTATCAAATTTTATGGTTTTCTATGACATGTGGAGAACAAAAAAATTCAAAGGATATATACAATCATATGCATTGTAGTTTTGGTTTTATAATATATTTTTGTACTAATATTTTGGAAAGGGTATTATATTATGCATTTAAGGATTATTAAAAATTATAAGCGATGAACCTTATATTCAAAAGATACTTTTGTTATGTAAATAAGAATGTTTGGGAGTGATGTTGGATTTTATTAAGGGGAATAATCTTACTTTTTATGTATTTACTTTTTTTCAGTTCAGAGTGAAGAACACAATTTGTGGAAATTTATTATTCCAAATATAAAATATTTTACAATTATATAGAAAAAAATTTATATACATGTATTCTATTGCTCAATAGTTAATTTCATATAGGAATAATTAATATTATTTTATTTTATGAATTATAGTTGATTGAATGATATATTTTAAGAATTAATTATTTTCAATGGATATTATATTAATACGATGTGAAATATTAGTAGTAGTTATATCTTGTTATAGTATTTTATTCTTTCATGAAATAATAATGAAATATATGGGTTATGTTTTTAAAATTTCTTCTGTATTTCATGAGTACTGTATTTTTTTTAAATTTTAGAAAGATCCTATAAAAAGTGTAAGAATCATGTTTTTGGATACAAAGGACTTTGTAATATTCTCGATATTATTCCAGAGCAGCGACCTCAGACGGCGTGCGATTCCGTGCCCTGGGGGGGGGACGGAATTAAATTTTTAGTGCATTCATACTAGGCATGCCAAATAAATGGGATAACTCCTAAACAGTGCGTCAGATCAGAGATCCGAGTGTACTTATGTGTCCGAAATGGGGATTTTACCCTAGGAACGACATAAAGTATGCCTGAGGGGGATGTTTGGACCTCTCGCTCGCTTTTGGAATGTTAAACGGATAATTAAGTTAATTTATTTATTCATTTAATGGTGAAACTCATGTATCCCTTAAATGGTGGCTCTTATTGGAAACTCGAAGGCACCATTGAGTTCGGAACGTTCCGTTTACCCTAGGAGGGGTATAAGTTCTTCGGGCGCGGGCCGTCAGTGGAAAATGGCCCCAGGGGCGTTTTTGTAATTTGGCAGCCTCAGGCGTGGGCGTTGTAACATTTGAACGGGGCCTCATATTAAAATTTTGAGACAATAGTTGCACTCGGAGCGTGGTTTTTAGCCTATAAGAGTCTTCACCCCGACCCCGCCGAAATTTTTGGTTCGGGGCTGTCGGGCGGGCGTTTAAGTGATTTGTACTTAAACACCCCCACCCCTTCTTCTTCTCATTCCTCAAACACTTTCCTCTTCTCCTTATCCGGTGAGGCTGCTCCAGCGAGGCGATATCCGGTGAGGCATAGCGGTTTCGATGGTCCGTACACGAAGCATCAGGCTACTCCCTTCGAGGTAGGGGTTTATCGTTTTCGTTTTTGAATTCCGTGAAATCTTTGAGCCCAATTTATATTGTCGAATTGCTGTCTGATCATCGATCGATGCCATGATCGCGTATTACATTATCCGAGCTATCCGACGCTTGTATCAGATTCAATATCTGATCTACAAATCCTATGCAGCTGTCTGGCAGAGATTCACAGGTTTTTGGGGTTCTCTGGCCGGCACGGTGGTCCGACGGTTTCCAGCGGTGGCGGCGCGGTGGTCCGGTGAGCTCCAGGTGGTGGCGTGACATCAGGTTCCGGCGAGGGGAGCCGGTCAGCTGGGCGGCTTGGTGAATGGCCGGCCGAAAGCGCCGGCCGAGGGCGCTGGTTAGGGGGCACGATCAGGGTCGCAGCTCGCGACCCTGCTGGGGAGACCGAGACCCGCCACAGGCAGGTCTCCGCGTGGAAATGGACCAGCCGTGTCGGCCTGTCAGTGGAGGAGGCGCCCGCGCGGCGGGCTGGCGAGGGGTGCCCCACATGAGGCTTCGGGCCGCAGTGAGGCGGCCCGATGGTTTGTCGAGGCCGGGACCAGTGGCTGGGCCGAGGCGCAGCCGGCCAGCCGGAGCAAGCCGGCTCGAACGGGGCGGACTGGTCGGACCTGGCCTGTCAGGCCCAAGGGTAAACCCCCTTTAAAATTTGGATGCCCGTAACATTTGCTACGGGCGTCCGTTTTGCGTGCTGTCTACGGCGGTGCAGACCTGACGTAGAGGCGGAGCTTTTGGGAGTTTTAACTTTCGAGACGAGGGGCTCGGGGGGGGGGGCACGACATGTGCATAAAGCAGCTTAGCGGGCTTCCTAGGAATTCTTGTTTTGTGCGGCACGGACACGTCCGGAGTCCGTTTTTCACGCTATCAGTGGCGTTGCGACCCTGGAACCGAGGTGGAGGTTTCCAGGGCGGTTCTGGGCGTTGATACAGGATTTGAGGCGTGGGCCCCATGGGCTGTCTTTCGAGCTGCGAGCTGCATTTAGCACCCTTTTCACTGGACATCCATTCGGGGCGTGCGATAAGTCGGTTCTGGGTGTTTTTCCGAGGGAATTACAATGGTGAAATCCACCCGCTTTAATTCTGCACGAAGGTGCGGGCCCCACGAAGGCCATTTCGGGAGTTGACAGTGATTTCCATCTCTATCACTGGGTGGCCGTTTTGGACAAGTGAGTAGTCCACCTTCTATAATTTTTCGAGAGGATCGCAATGGTGTGATCCGTTCCTTGTGTTTTGGGACCGGGATGCGGGTCCCACGAAGCATTGCTCGTGTGCGGTGCGCTGGAATGCATCTTTTTCCCCGGATATCCGTTGTGCTCAATTGAGTAGTCTTTTTGACGTGTTTTCCCGAGGGGATCGCAATGGTGCGATGCGCCCAACTGTTTTCGGAGCCGTGGCTTGGCATCATTGGACGTCGTTCGGGCGTGAGGCAGTGTTGGTGTCTTTTCCGTCTGATATCCGTTTGAGGTGAGTAAGTAGTCTATCTCGCATGTCTTTCCGTGAGGACTATAATGGTGTAATCTGTTTAGGTGAGAGGAGCCTCTTACATGATATTATTAAACGTGGAAATATTAATGTTGCCCCGGTGTCGGTTCTTCTACCGTGTTTGTAGCAGACCTTTGGCGTGTGATCACATGAACTCCTGGGAGAGTGATGTTACTGTCTAAAGAGATGTGGTTGGATGTGCCTCAGCTATTGGGGTGGTAGGTTGGAGTTGTTACGCTACGCCTTCACATTGACGTTGGGTGCCAGGTGTACGTTAGCATTTGGGCTGGAGACATGTTATACTTTGGAGTATACGAGAGCGCTGGGAGTTACATGTGGATGTTGGTACCTGAGAATGTTTTTGCACTTGTTCGGGGTTAACTTGGGGCCACACGCCATGTGGGCCCCAGGAGTGTGACGTGATCTGCCTTGCGTACTTTTGACTTCTTGCAACGTATAGGGTCCCTCGGTTCCCGATTGTTGACCAGTAGGGTTGAGTTTTTTCCCCTAGCTCTATGCTCGATGGTTTAGATCATCAGGGTTGATTGGTTTCCCCTGGTTTTGTTCCGGAGTCGGGTGGTTGCACGATACCCACTTCGTGTTCGGTTGGCCAGTGTTGTACCCTCCAGGGGAGATGTCCAGAGCATTTTTGGGTTGCTCATTGAGGTCTAGGGTTTACCCTTTAGCAGAGACTGAGCAGTGGGTCACCCGACACTCATAGAGTCTACCCTCCAGCAGAGACTAGGCAGTGGGTCACCCGACACTCTTAGGTTCTACCCTCCAACAGAGTATGGGTAGTGTGTCACCCGACACTCTTAGGGTCTACCATCCAGCAGAGACTGGGCAATGGGTCACCCGACCTCTTAGGGTTTAACCTCAAGTAGATACTGGGCAGTTGGTCACCCGATGACCTCTTAGGGTCTACCCTCCAGCAGGGCTGGGCAGTGGGCCGCTCGTCGTCTAGTTCCAGGTATACCCTCTAGCCAGGCTGGGCAGTGAGTCGCTTGTCTACTTCTTCGAGGTCTACCCTCCAGCAGAGCTGGGCAGTGGGTCTCCTGATGATGTATTAGGGTCTACCCTCCAGCGGAGCTGAGTAGAGGGTTTCCTGATCATGTATTAGGTTTTACCCTCCAGTAGGTTTGGGCAGTGGGTCACCCGATATCTTGTTAGGGTTTACCCTCCAGTAGGTCTGAGAAGTGCGTCACCCGATATCATATTATGAATTAACCTCTAGCTGGGATGGGTAGTGGGACACCCATTGACATTCCAGACTCAGTCCTTTCTACTAGGATAGTATGTGGCTTTCCTTCATGATTACCGGAGTAGGACCTTCAGTTGTACGGGTCTGTGATGGAATGACCTTGGCTTTGAGGAGTTCTCTCGAAGGGGTAACAGAGTTGATGTGTGGTTTGACTTTCCCCAAAACACTCAAGTACGAGGGGTGCTTTCCCCCACGAGACACGTCCTTGTGAAGTGACCTAAAACCGTGCGGGCGAGTCAGTGCCTCCTAAAGAAGATAGGGTTGAGGTGCGGTGGTTTGAGCCCTTTGACTTGAATTTTGGGGCAGACGTGCGGGATGTCGGGCATCGATGGTGTTTACTTCTGGGACTATTGGCTACTCGCTTTCTTGGGCTGAGCTACGGTATGGAGATCCCCTTACGACCTTGTTCATGCTTCTTATTGAGCATATGAATTCGTATATACCTTGTTCCAGTACCCACCTCTTGGGTTTGGTTACACTCCTTCCAGGAGAGGTGAAGACATGAGGGGTATGCCACGTGCTTTCCGTGTCTAGCATCTCGTGGTTAGACGAGTCTACTCTCCTGATATAGGTAGCGAAGACTCGATGGGAAGTTCATCTTCTCACCGTTACCATCTCCTTGTGTCTTGACGAGTCTACTTCCTTACTCTTGTTAGGTTGAGATGGACTCTTGTCTTGACGAGTCTACTTCCTTCCATCGGTACCTCTTTTTTTGCTCCCTCGAGCCTTCGGGGTATCCAATTGAGTATTTTTATACTCACCCCTACTTGGGATTTTCCCGCACTTGGTGTGTCCTTGCAGATGACAGACAGGTTGGTGGTGACTTCCGTGTAGCATTGGAGTTCGGGAGCATGGACTGCGCGGGGTGGTCATAATCATGTTCCAGGTGGGGGACCCTTCCAGATGTTTTTATTTTGTTTACATGTTTCCGGGTTGTGGCACTTTTCTGGTTGGGCACGTGTTTTTCCCCTTTTCTTTTCGGTTTACCTTCAGTTTTTACTTTGTACTTATAGAGGTCGATGCACATTGTGGTTTATTTATAGAAGTTGTCATTTTACCCTACCTATCCATTATTTTACTATGCACTTTTGCATTGAGTGTGCTACGTGTGTGTACAGGTACATAGGCAATGTCCTCCCCAAGTTGTTATGCCTTCGGCGCTGGTCACTAGCCCCTGGCCTATGGAGGCAGGCTTGGGGTAGTTGCGGCTCGTGCTCGGGTAGGGTTGGGTCCTGAAAAAGTGGTATCAAAGGTGGTTCGTTCCATGGGGAATTGTGCGGACGTCCCTAAAAAATAATTGGTTGGGATTTAGGGCAACAGTGACAACAAGTATCGAGAGCGGCTCTCAGGCTAGGAAGTCTAGTGATAGTGCGGTGGCCAACATATCCATTCACCAGGACCCTGATAAACCACTTGTCGACTCGGCATGTTGAGACACTTTTTACAGGGAAAATTGGATTGTGCATCACATAGGATTGAGTCTTTGACTGTCCTTCTTGAGTCATCTCCCCATTGTTGTTATTGGTATATACAAATATGCTCATCTGATCATGAAGCTCCATTATAATATTTAGGATTCCCCTGTGAAGACAGCCAGCGAAGATACCAGCTTTGGTGCGTGACGAAGACCATGTGAGCTACAATGACACAGTCCAAGACCCATTATGCAAGCCCATTTCTCCGGGTAGGCTAGAAGCAGAACCCCCACCTGTTGAGCAGCAGACAGCTTCATTATAGCAAACTGAGCTTGAGCACAGGTTGAGCGTGCTCCGTGAGTTCCAGTGGCAGAGACCATTGGGGTTCATTGGAGAGCCAGACCCTCAGGCAGTAGAGGTTTGGCTAGAGATAGTGGTTTTCCTTTTCAGGCTTGTGCTGACACCGGAAGATCAGAGAGTGGCTTTGGAAGCAAACCTTTTTCGTGGAGCATCTTGGCATTGGTGGAGTATGGTGACTCAGTTTCTTGAAGAGTCGTCGCTTTCATGGGGCGACATTCTGTTTTTGTTCCATGAGGATTTTTTCCCCTCTTGCTTGCACTATGTTCGGATTCAGGAGCTCCTGCAGTTTCAGCAGGGAGGGATGACGGTGGCTGAGTACGCGGCTAATATTGCAGACCGTGCACGCTTTTACCCGGATGTGGTCCATGATGGTAACTTCCGAGCATGGACTTTTGAGTAAGGTCTATGCCGAGAGGCTCATTCTGTCATAGTGCCCTTGGGCATTTCCACATATTTCGGGGGGGGGGCTAGAGCAGGCACTGGTGACAGAGAGCTTCCTGTCACGTTCTAGGGTTGGTGGTGGCAACAGGCACGTTGGAGTTGAGACGTTAGCCACAGCTAGCAGGCGTTAGCAAGCAGAACCTCGACATAGGTGGCTTTATGACAACCGGACTGAGGGGCATGGTCGTACACCACAGTGGAACCGGAGGGCACCAGTGTATCCTAAAGAGAGTCGGTGCTACGCTTACGATAGTCGAGGTCACCTGGAACGGGACTGCCCGACCAGTCATGCAGAGAGCATCAGGCAGGCAGCAGGTGCACCACCACGAAAGAGGCAGCGCCGTGATCGGAGTAGTACCCATAGAGGTGGTGTTAGAAGAGTAGCATGTGGATCTAGAAGTGGATGATGACCTTACGAGGTCTCCCCATCACCATTAGTCGGTCCACATCAGGTTCCTAGAGATGACAGTTAGGACCGCGGGCAGCCGCGAGCATTGGATGTCTACAATCCTGCAGAGCTTGAGGTAATAAGAGTTACGATATACATCTCTTCTACTTCATGCAGTAGAATTGTTAGACTCTATGTGTGAAATGCCTTCCACCCTGATCCTTGCTTGAGGTGTTACCAGGGTGGCGCGAGGCGTCGGTGTAACCCTGTGATGCTATGATAGAAGGCGTGAAACCTTTTTCTTTAGTCGATTGTGTTGACTCCATCGCTTTCTAAGCGTGTAAGAGTGTCTTGGTTGCGTGACATCGACTATGAAATCTAGTGTGACTAGATATCCTTGGGTGTTTCACCATACGGATATTCTGATAGAGGGAATCGTCGGGCCTTGTTCCAGGTGCGGGCGGTGATTCCAGTCGCGACATATGATGTAGGGGTTTGTTCGGGGACGTGAGCTATCCCCAAGGACCTTTGAGCCGTTTGAGAACCTGAAAAGGGATGGAGATGATCCCTACCTCCTTTCCCTAACCCCAATGTCTGGAGTGGGTGCACGATTTCTCCCGCATGGTTTACCTGAAGTGATGTGTGTGTGCCCCTATGCACGTCATCGGCAAGGGCCGACCTCACGTGAACTGATCAAATTCTTTGTTCTGTGTGTGGTGGCGTAGAGCTGTGAAAGAGTTATTCTGGGTATCAGAGAACCAGGTGTGTGCTTAGTACCCTGAGTTGTTCCTTCGTTTTTCTTTTCGGGGAAGAAAATCTTGAAGGATGGAATGATGTATGAAACCGGTTTTTGGATACACATGATTTTGGAATATTTTTGATATTTTTCCAGAGCAGAGACCTCATACGATGTGCGATTTTGAGCCCCAGGGTGGCCGGAATTAAATTCTCAGCGCGTTCACACTGGGCATGCCAAATAAATGGGATAACCCCTAAATGGTGCATCGGATCAGAGATCCGAGTGTACAGATGGGTCTTGAATGGGTATTTTACCCTAGGAACGACATAAAGTATGCCAACACGGGATGTTTGGACCCCTCGCTCGCATTCAGAACGTTAAATGGATAATTATGTTAATTAATTTATTCGTTTAATTTTGAAACTCAAGTATCTCGTAAACGGTGACTTGGATGGGAAAATAGAAGGCACAGTTGAGTTCGGAACATGTCTTTTACCCTAGTAGGGGTATATGTTCTGCGGGTACGGGCCATGAGTGGAAAATGGGCCTAGGGGAATTTTTGTAATTTGGGAGCCTTGGTCGTGGGCTTTGTAACTTTTGAAAGGGACCTCGGATTAAAAATACGAGACCACAGTAGCACTCGGAGCGTGGTTTTTAGCCTAGTGGAGGCTTAACCCCAACCCCGCCGAAATTTTAGGTTCGGGGCTGTCGGGCGGGTGTTTAAGTGATTTGAACTTAAACACCACCACCCCTTCTTCTTCTTCTTCCTCACACCCTCCCCTCTTCTCCATATCCGGAGAGGGAGCTCCGGCGAGGCGATCTCCGGCATGGCGCAATAGTTCCGATGGTCCGCACACGTGGTGTCGGGCTATTCCCTTCGAGGTAGGGGTTTATCGTTTTCGTTTTCAATTTCCCACAATCTTTGAGCCTAATTTATACTATCGAATTGTTTTTCGATAATCAATAGATCCCCATGATCGCGTAGTACATTATTCAAGCTTTCCGACACTTGTTTCGGATTCAAAATATGATCTCCGAGGCCTCTACAGCAGTCCGGAGAAGATTCTCGGGTTTTTAGGGTTCTCTGGCTGACACGGTGGTCCGGCGGTTTCCAGCGGCAGCGGCGCGGTTGTCCGGCGAGCTCCAGGCGGTGGCGTGACAGCAGGATCCGGTGAGGGGAGCCAGTAAGAGAGGAAGCCCGGCGAACAACCGGCCGAGAGCGCCGACCGAGGGCGCCGGCCGAGGGCGCCGACGAGGGGGTGTGATCGGGGTCGCGGCTCGCGCCCCTGCTGGGGAGACCGAGACCCCCCACAGGCGTGTCTCCACGTGGAAAGGGATCGACTGTATCGGCCGGTCGGTGGAGGAGGCGCCCAAGCGGCGCGCAGGCGAGGGGGGCCCCGCCGTAGGCGGCGGGCTGCTGTGTTGCGGCTCGTGGGTCAGGCCGGGCCGGGCCTAGCGGCTATGCAGCGGCTCAGCGGGCCGGCCGGAGCTGGCCGGCCCGAGCGGGGCGGACCGGTCGGACCTGGCCGGTCCGGCCCAGGGTTAAACCCCCTTAAAAATTTAGCGTTCTGTTACTTTTTCTATGGTCGTCCATTTTGCGTTCAGTCTACAGCGGCGCGGACCTGACGTAGAGGCGAACCTTTTGAAGTGGTTTCGGGAGTTTTAACATCCTAGAATATGGGATTTGAGGGCATGACACAAGCGTAATGCAGCTTAGTGGGCTTCCTAGGAATTCTAGTTTTGGGCGGCGCGGACACGTCCAGATTTCGTTTGGCACGCCATCAGTGGCGTTGCAACCCTGGCACCGAGGCGGAGGTTTCCAATTCGGTTTCAGGCATTGAGACTGGATTTGAGGTGTGGGCCCCACTGTCTGTCTTTCGAGCTATTAGCAGCATTTAGCACCCTTTTCACCGAACATCAGTTCGGGGCGTACGAGCTATTGTTTCTGGGTGTTTTCTGAGGGCATTGCAATGGTGAAATCAGCCCACTTTAATTCTACACGATGGTGTGGGCCCCATGAAGGACATTTCGGGAGTTGACATGGATTTTCATCTCTATCACCGGGTGACCGATTTGGACAATTGAGTAGTCCACCTTGTGTACTTTTCGAGAGGATTGCAACAATGTGATCTGTTCTATGTGTTTCATGACAGGGATGTGGGTCCCATGAATCATCGCTCGTGTGTGGTGCGCCGGAATGCATCTTTTTCCCCGGATATCTGTTGTGCTCAAGTGATCAGTCTTTTTGACATGTTTTCCCGAGGGGATCGCAATGGTGCAAGGCGCCCGACTATTTTCGGGGTCGAGGCTCGGGATCACAGGACGTTGTTCGGGCATGAGGCGGTGTTGGTTAATTTTACGTTGGATATCCGTTTGAGGCGAGTAAGTAGTCTATCTCGCATGCCTTTCCATGAGGATTACAAAAGTTTAATCTGTTTAGGCGAGTGGGGCCTCTTACGTAATCTTATTAAATATGGAAATATTAGAGGTTCCACGGTGGCAGTTCTTCTACCGTGTTTGTGGCGGACCTTTGGCGTGTGATCACGTGCACTCCAAGGAGAGTGAGGTTGGTGTCTAAAAATATGTGGTTGGTTGTTCCTCAAGTGTTGAGGTGGAAGGTAGGAGTTTTTAATCTATGCCTTTGCGTTGACGTTGGGTGCCGGGTGCACGTTAGCCTTTGGGCTGGAGATGTCGTATACTCTGGGAGTATACGGGAGCGCTGGGAGGTTCATGTGGATGTTGGTACCTGAGAATGTTTGAGCGCTTGGTCGGGGTTAACTTGGGGCCACACGTCGTGTGGGCCAAAGGAGCATGACATGTTCTTCATTGCGTACTTTTGACCACTCATGACGTAGAGGGTCCCTCGGTTCCCGATTTTTGATCAGAGGGGTTGAGGTTTTCCCCTGGCACTATGCATGAGGGTTTAGATCAGCAGGGTTGAGTGGTTTCCCCTGGTTTTGTTCCAGAGTCGGGTGGTTGCACGATACCCACTCCGTGTTCGGTTGGCTAGTGTTGTACCCTCCAGTGGAGATGGCCAGAGCCGATTTGGGTTGCTCGAAGACTTCTAGGGTTTACCCTCTAGCAGAGACTGGGCAGTGGGTCACCCGACACTCTTATGTTCTACCCTCCAGCAGAGACTGGGCAGTCGGTCACCCGATAATCTTAGGTTCTACCATCCAGCAGAGACTGGGGAGTGGGTCACCAGACACTCTTAGGGTCTACCCTCCAGCAGAGATTGGGTAGTGGGTCACCCGACACTCTTAGGGTCTACCCTCCAGCAGAGACTCGGAAGTGGGTCACCTGACCTCTTAGGGTCAACCCTCTAGAAGGGACTGGGTAGTGAGTCACCTGACGACCTCTTATGGACTACCCTCCAGCAGGGCAGGGTAGTGGGTCTCCCTTCGTCTAGTTCCAGGTTTACCCTCCAGCAAGGCTGGGTAGTGGGTCGCCTGTCGACTTATTCCAGGTCTACCCTCCAACGGAGCTGGGCAGTGGGTCCCCTTATGATGTATTTGGGGCTACCCATCAGTGGAGATGGGCAGTGGGTCACCTGATGATGTATTAGGGTTTACCCTTCAGTAGGGGTGGGCAATGGGTCACCCGATATCCTGTTAGGGTTTACCCTCTAGCAGGGCTGGGGAGTGGGTCACCCGATATCATATTATGAATTCCCTTCCAGCAGGGATGGGTTGTGGGACACCCATTGAAATTACAGACTCACTCTTTTCTACTAGGCTAGTCTGTGGCTTTCCTTCGTGATTACCGGAGTAGGACCCTTGGTTTTACGGGTCAGTGATAGAATGACCTTCACTTTGAGGTGTTCTCTCGACTGGGTGATAGAGTCGAGGTGTGGTTTGACTTTACCAGAACACTCAAGTACGAGGGGTGTTTTCTCCCACCGAGATGCATCCTTGTGACGCGACCTAAAACCTTGTGGGCAAGTCAGTTCCACCTAAAGTGGATAGTGTTGAGGTGCGGTGGTTTGAGCCCTTTGACTTGTAGTTCGGGGCAGATGTGAGGGATGCTGAGCATCGAGGGTGTTTACTTCAAGGACTGTTGGCTACTCGCTTTCATGGGCTGAGCTACGGGATGGAGATCCCATTACGACCTTGTTTGGGATTCTTATTGAACATATGTATTCGTATATACCTTGTTCTAGTACCCACCTCTTGGGTTTTGTTACTCTCCTTCCAGGAGAGGCGAAGACATGCAGGGTTTCCCACATGATTTCTGTGTCAAGCTTCTCGTGGTTAGACGAGTCTACTCTCCTGATATAGGTAGTGAAGACTCAATGGGAAGTTAATCTTCTCACCGTTTCCAGCTCCTTGTGTCTGGACGAGTCTACTTCCTTCCTCTTGTTGGGTTGAGCTGGACTCTTTACTGTAATCTTTACTGCACTCTTAGTTGTACCTTTCTCTTTTCCCTGTTCAATCTACTTCTCTACTGTCAGTACCTCATTTGATGCTCCCTCGAGCCTTCGGGATATCCTACTTAGTATTTTTATACTCATCCCTACTTGGGCATTTCCCGCACTTAGTGTTCCCTTGTAGACGATAGACAAGTTGGTCGTGAATTCAGTGGAGCATAGGAGTTCTGGAGCTTGGACCGCGTGCGGTGTTCATAGTCAGGTTCCAGGTGGGGGATCCTTCCAGCTATTTTTCTTTTATTCACCTATTTCCGAGTTTTGGAACTTTTATAGTTGGGCGCGTGTTTTTCCCCTTTTCTTTTTGGTGTACCTTCATTTTTTACGTTGTACTTCTAGAGGTTGATCTAAATTGGGGTTTATTTATAGTAGTTGTTCTTTTACTCTTCTTGCCCTTTAGTTTACTCTATACTTTTGCATTAAGTTTGCAACGTGTGTGTGTACAGGTACTTAGGAAAAGGTCTCCCCGAGTTGTTTTTCCTTCGACGCTAGTCACCAGCCCCTGGCCTATGGAGGCGGGCTTGGGGTAGTTTCGGTTCGAGCACAGGTAGGGTCGGGTCGTGACATAAAGATATTTTCAGTTTTTTTTAAATATAATGGATTATTATTATGTGTACTTACTGTGAAGTTTATCTATGGTATATATATCATAATGAACAATTTATTAACTCAAAATAACAGAATTATTTAGATATACTATATTTTAAAATTTAATGAGTATTTATAATTTATTATTAGTATTTGTGACCATTATAAAAACCATGGATGATTTTATTATTTATTTTCTTTTGAAATGTTTTAATATAATTAAACATTATAGTTACAAAACATTAATATACAATGAAGTAAAATAAATATATAGTGGAGTTTTCAAATATATAAAGGACATGTATTTGAGACACGTAAATAATGTATAGAAATATTCATGCATGATCAGTACTATCTTGCTGGATAAATTATTGACAAAGAGTAAACAAGTGGGCTCATTATTCAATGCCTAATTATGTGGCTAAAATTGTCTAACGTAATCTATTATTGAATGGTTTTTTATATTAACATATATATGACATGGAGATATTATTGAGAATGGGATAATAAATTTTCCTCTAAAACAAATTTAAAAATTTATTCTACATATATAACATTATGCTTAATATATTTTGGTTATGAACATCCCTGAAAATTCATGTGTTTTTTATTTTTTTGTTCCATAAGAAAAGGTATTTTTAAATAAAATTAATAGTACTTACCAGATAATGGGTATTTTAGTGGTTTTAATACCCATAAAAGAGTATTATGATGTAAAGAATATATTTAGGATCATTGTGATCATGATTTAAATAAAAATAATTCATGATATATTTAATTTTTACAATTTTAATTCTCTTTTAAATTTAGTCAATTAAAATTCCCTTGAATTTTGACTAAAATTATCTTTTGCGAAAAAGTTTTTTTCTAGCGAATAAGATTTAAGAGTTTTACCCCGATTCATTTACCCAAAATTATTTATAAATTGATTCACAACCTAAGATTTATAGAATATTATCCGACTTTTAATATTTTCACATAATTAGTAGAATATGGGAATGATCTTTTTTGTGGAGGTTGAATAACAAAATTACATTTTAATTCCATATAAACTACCCTTATTTGATGTGAGTTTGTATTTTTAGTAGAATGAAAAGTATAAGCTTGCCTCAAAATTCTAAACATTAAACACTATACCATTATTACATATCCATTAACATTATTGGGAAAGACCATAATTATGTCATTGTTAATAATATATTTATGCATATTCGTTATTATAAGATAATAATTAGTATTTATTACTATGTTATATTAAATAGCGTAATTCATGCATATTATTGAAAAAATAATATTATATTTGGATAATATTAAAAATTACTCAATAGGGTATAAAAAGTGTAAATACTATGCACGGAATTCCATGAGATGAGTATCAAAATTTAAAAATGGTTTAAAATGATATTATCAATCATATAATTCCTATATTTATAATCCTTATGAATGGGAAGAGTACACTTTGTGAAGAATTTGGAAACACTTTTATGGTGAAATTAGTCATTAGATCTCTTCTAAATAAATGAAATGCCAATATGTTATACAATAAAAAACAATGAACTTGAAAAAGTATATGTATCCTAATAACTTATATTCACTTATTCACTATGAACAAGAGTAAAATAAATAGTCAAAAAATAAACATCCAAAAAAATTATATTATAATTTAATAATTAAATGTTGTTTCATTTGAATGTTCAAATTTTCAGATATATGTAGTTAAAAAAGGAAAATATGATCAATATGGAAATTTATTCTAATAATAAATGAAATGAAAAAATGATTCAAAATTAGATTTAGCGAGGACTCACAATGTTATGATAAGAATGAAACTAATAAATGTTATTCAAATTCTAATTATAATACCTCATATCTAACATTGTATGATTGTATAAATTATGTCTATATAAATATGGAATTTCATTGACTAAATATTTAATACAATCAATAAGAATAAAAGGAAACCAGCCATATGTTGTATATATAGTGTACAGTTTGATTCATGAAAATAACCATGAAATGAGAAAAAAATAATGTTAACTTATGCTTCATGGAAACAAAAAATTGTGTTTAGTGGTTCTTGTTTTGATTATATTTTTTTATTATAATATTTATTTTTATTTTTATTAACCTATTATTGATGAGATTGATTGAAATGTTGAAAAATTAAAAATAGATAATTTTATAATATCATATATGTATAAAAATTAAGAATGATTCAATAAGAATAATTTTGGTGTAATAACATGTTAATTCTAATGAAAATGAGATTTTGAAAAAAAATATTATAGTATGAATAAAAATAAATATTATATTTGGAGGCAATTTAGTGGAATGGAATGGAGAACAAATAAATTTATTCTTTTATGACAACCATGTTAACATTCTTTCAAGGAAGATAATATAATGAAAAGATGATTTCAATAAACAATATGCAGTGATTATAAAATAGATTCTGATATTATTTGGAACATCCATATAAATATATTTTATTTTTAAATATCACACAATTTTGTATATGAACTACTATTTGTTTTAGATATGGTTTCATTATATAATGTTATATTCAATAATCCATTATATTTCCCCAAAATATGAGATACAGTAATGAAATTATTTATAATACATTATCTTCTTGATTTACAGTTTATACATATTTAAAATAATAATGGGTACTAAAAAATTCATTAATAATCCTATTATACCCAACATTTCATGGGTATCAAAAATATCGAGTTTTTTATTTATTTAAAATTTTCTATATAATTCTCTTGAAGGATGTATTGTATAAGGATAATAGATTCTCTTGGAATATGGAAGGGTAATCATTTATCATTATTTCATACAATATATTTGAAAGAAGGTTTTTCATCATTGGAGACTTTTCTGAACGAAATTTAAATGGTTTTTAAAGGATAAGAATGAAGGTCCCAGGTGCAGCGGAAGCTCATGGGTGGATGTGCCCACTTGGATTTTTTTCATTAGCAATGATCAATCAAGGATCAATACAACGATAAACTCCAGACTCCATGGGTCAAATCATGGAAATAGACAAAGAAAAATAATAGTCCCAGAACCATAAATGAGGATCATCACATGTTGATTATATTTTATTTAATTAATTGACATGAATTACCTTTTATGCCATTCTTTCTTCGTGGATATTTCTGATCATGTTCTGATGTGATTCATCGTTGCATCGTAGAATCCAAGGGTAGACTTCCTCTAGCCATGATTCACACGTGCACCACGTATCTATGGATTTCGCCAAAGGAGTCTCTGGGTGCTAGCATGGAGAACCCTTTGCTTGCATTGTCCGCCTAAAAACGTCTTGATCATATGGAGGTGGATCTCTCTCAAATCTTGAGAGAGTTCTTTGAGGAAGGTGTTCTTTTAGCCTTGAGAGAATTTTGAAGAATTTTTTTGAACTATGATTAGTGAAAAGTGTTGGGGTTGTGAGGATATTTATAATCGGTTTTGAGAATATAGAGTTATGATAATAAAAAAATGTGTTACATGTATTATTTATTTCATTAACTCTTATTGAAAACCCCCATGTCTAATAATTAATTCCTTGACATGCACCCACGCTGATTATAATAAAAATAATTTAATAAAACAATATTATTTCCTCAAAATCCTGACTGAAAAAACCACACGTTGTGTAATCATTAATACATGGTGTGTACTTTTTTTTAGAAAAACTTCACGGATTTTAATCATTAATACACGTTCTGTACTTGTTTTTCAATTCCTTTCCAAAATAAATACTACATGGCGTGTAATAATTAATAAACGACGTGTACTTGTTTTTATTTTATTATTCCACTAATGTGAATTTTTTTTGGATTCATTAAATAATTATTGAACCACATATGAGAATAATAATTTTTCTACTTGAGATACTCAGATACATTAAGTGTGTGACCCTCTAGGCCTCTTTCTCGATGTCATTAGGTGTGCTTGCCTAAAGTCCAAGATTACTTTCTAGCAACGGGTCGAGGCACCCAAGAGAAAGTAGTTGATGCCGCATTGACGGGTCACCTCATATGAATGCTTACCATGTAATTTAATCCCTTTGTCTAAATATCTCATCAAGCAGGTTTCATGGCATTATCATAAACCTATATGCTTGATTTTTCTTTCATTGACTTCCAGAATTAAACTCGTCGTGACACCATGGACATGGAATTTGGGTGATAGTTCTATTTCAATAAAATGTTCCGATATATCTTCTTACATAAATATAGAAGGGAAAAATACTTGCTCAACTTATCTATTAATAACATGTAATTCGTGATGCACCGAACGTACCCTACTTCCTGCCAACTATCTTCGTGATGGTTTTCGTCAGCATTTCTAAGTGCATGAGTCATGACATGAGTTAATGATAATCTTCCGGTCTAAGGACCATTACACACGCTCTTAAATATAAATTCTTGATGACACCCAGATATGCAGAATTAATACTGGTGGGTCTATTCTCATAATCTCCCATCGTGGAGATTACCAAGTGCGAACTCTATGAGAGAGAGTCTTGTCCACATACGAATACTCACACATGACGGTCTATATACTATGTGTCTTATCATTGTATGTAATCCAACCATAAAACATTATTTAAGAATATTGTTATAGCATTACAAGGTTATCATCATTGCGGGGATCTTCCACGACCTTATTAATGCGACAAATATTCCAGGATATTATTATAGTATAGTCATGCAAAACAATGAACAATATAAAATAAGGTTATATTCTCACAATAAATGTATAAATAGTTGGTTTTCCGGACACTAACTCAAACAAACTTCCACTTGAACTAGATCCATCTACCTATAAAATTTATTCTCCTAGACCACACATGATGAGCATGTTTTTACTAAGTCAAGGATATAGCCCATGTTGTATTCTGTGGAAATACTAATCACGAAAAATTCTCCTCTCTGAGAAAAATACGTCAAGAGATAATACTTTTGAAGTATGTTCTTTTTCCGATGATGTAACCTTGGCTATTTTTCAAGTGACACCACAATAGTATTATCACAATAGATTGTGATAGGATCTTTCCTACTAGGTACTACATCCAGTTCATGGACCAAGCATCGCATCTATACAGATTCTTTAGCTACCTCAGAAGCTATGATATACTCGGACTCTAATGTAAAATCTGTGACCACACCTGGCTTTGAGGTCTTCCAGCTCACTACACCTCCATTCATACTAATTAGGTATCTGGTCTGCGACTTCATGTCATCTTGAACAGTCTAGAAACTATCGTCTACATGTCCTCTGATGACTAGTTCGTCATCTCCTTCACAAACCAAGAACATATCCTTAGAACACCTCAGATACTTAAGGATAGTCTTGACTGCCATCCAATGGAGGTCTCCTGGATCAGCTTGATATCTACCTACCGCACTTAATGCATAAGCATCATCTAGTCTCATACATAGCATAACATACATGACTAACCCAATCACGGATGCATAATGGGTTCTTTCCATTTTCTTTTTTTCATCATGTGTCTGAGGACACATTTTTAGGGAATGATGATTGCCATTTGACCCTGGCAACAATCCCCTCTTGGGCTATTCCATACTGAATCTCTTTAGTATCTTATTAATGTATGTACTTGGACTCAGGACCAACATTCTCTTGGATCTTTCATGATGGATCTTGATCCCATGAATATATGCTTCATTTCCCAAGTCTATCATAGAAAAGCATTTATCTAACCATGACTTAACTGATTCTAATATAGGTACTTCATTTCCAATTAGTAATATGTCAACAACATATACAATTAGGAAAATGACTGCACTTCCAATAATACTTTTGTAGACACAAGGCTCACATTCATTCACAACAAATCCAAATTTTGTTATAGCCTCATCAAAAACAATGTTCCATGACCAGGATGGTTGGTTTAATCCATAAATGGATATCTTCAACTTTCATACATTGTTGGCATCCTTTATAGTCACAAACCCTTCAGGGAGTGTCCTATAGAAATCTTCTTAGGTGTTTCCCATTATGGAATGTTGTTTTGACATACATTTTTAAAATTTCATTGTTATGGTATGAAGAAATATCCAATAGGATTCAGATGGATTTCATCATTACAACCGGTGAAAAGGTTTCATGATAGTCAATTCCTTGACGCTGTCTAAATTTTTTTGCCATCGGTCGTGCCTTATAGCTGCTGACTTGTCCCTCAATGTTCAGTTTCTTCTTGAATACCCATTTATTACCAATAGGATTTACATCAACTGGAGGATCTTATAAAATCAAGACATTGTTTTTGTACATGGAATCCATTTAGAAATTCATGGCTTCTTTCCACAGGGAAACATATGTGCCTTCTACTGCTTCCTTTTAGGAAAGAGGATCATCATTGTCTACCAATAATGAGTCACCATCATAGGTGACAAGAAAACCATATCATTCTGTTTCTCTACCATCTCACCTGTTCCTACTCAGTTCTTGTGACTCTTGAATATATTTTTCTTCCACGAGGCTTCGTGGAATCTGTTCTTGTACTAACTCATGTGTATCTTGATCCGCGACTTCGTCAATGTCTATATCACTCCCACTATCTAATTTGAAGATGTTCTCCCTCTCAAATAATATGGTTTGTCTTTCCATTGTAACCTTTTTATCTGAGGGACTTTATAGGTAATCCCCACTTTTCTCCTCATGATATCTTATAAAGGTAAACTTTATTACTCAAGGTGAAATTTTGTTACCTAAAGAGGCCGTAACAAATGATTCGCTACCCCACAGATGTAAATTTAATAACATGGCTTTGTGTCCACTCCATTACTCACATAGAATACCATTTATCGATTTAGTTGGTACTTGGTTTAGTATGTGTGTTGTTTTTTATAATGAATATCCCAAAAAGGATAATGGATGACTCACATGACTCATCATTGATCTCACCATGTCCCACAGGGTGCGACTCCTCCATTAACTTACACCATTACATTGAGGTGTGTAAGGAGGAGTGAGTTTAGATAGAATCCCAAACTCGCATAGGAAATCAATGAAGTCTGGATTAAGATAATATCCTCCTCGGTTTGAGTGGAGATTCATAATAGTCTTAGCAATCTGGTTCTCATCTTCATTCTTACATTCTTTGAACCGATCAAAATAATCTGACTTATACCTCAGTAAGTAAATATATCAATTTCAACTAAAATCATTAGTAAAGATATGAAGTACAAGAACCCACCCCTTGATTCAACTAGAAATGGTCCACACACATCTGTGTGAACTAATTCTAGAAGCTCCTTTTCCATTTAACTTTTTCCACTAAATGGGGCATTGGTCAGTTTTCCTTGTAGTCACACATGACATACACCAAGTGGCTTTTGTTCGAAAGAATCTGAATATCCATCTTGATGTGATTTTGTCAAAAATTTCTCATTGATACGACCTAGTTGTTGATGTCAAATTTGGGTGTGGTATGCGTCATGTGAATTAACTTTTTCATCAATTTCCATTACTTGGTTTCTATAGTTTAACACATAAAGGATGTTATATAAATGTTCCCTACCAAAACAAATGTTATCTTTATAAAAGTAGATACATTCATTTCCAAAATAGAATATAAATCCATCAATATCTAATCTAGATACTGAAATAATGTTTTTGGTTAAAGAGGGTACATAATAACTTCCTTTTAATACCAAAACCATCCTAGTAGGAAATGTGAGGTGGTAGTCTCTGACAGCTACAACAGGGAGTCTGGCTCCATTGGCTACTCGCAGATCCACCTCACCTCAGTCAATCTTTCTTAATCTATTTGGTTTCTATATTTGGATAAAGATTTGAGAACCACAAGAAGTATATAATACCCAATTGGTATAAAAAGATATATTTCATTCAATAACAAACACGCCTGAAGCTTCCCCTTTCTTCCTTGGTTGGGTGGAGTTTTTCCTCTAGTGGCCCTTCTTGACAAATGCGAAAAAAATAGCCCCCTATTCTCTTGCATCCCCATTGATCTTCTTTTTCTTAGAAGGAAATGAAGAATCATTAGGATTAATTAGCTTCACATTAACTTTCCTTTTATTCACTATAAGGACAGAAGGCTTTTCACACATCATATCAATGTCCACATGGTGATTGAGGATAAGAAGATCAGATAGAGACTTCTCAATGTTGTTCATGTTGAAATTTACAACAAAGTTAGAGAAGATCTGGGGGATTGATGCAAGAATGATATCAGTACCTAGTTCTTCGAGTATTTTAAAACATAGAACCTCCAAGTGCTCAATGTATCCAATGAGCATGAATTCATGAGGCCCAGCTAGGGAACCCTCCCCAAGAATGCTCTGAAATAGAGCCTTGGAGATCTCAGACCTTTCCTGTCTTGATCTCCCCTTGTGTAGACCACGTAGGTGCTCAAGAATACTATAGAATCCATTTCTTCGTGATAAATCATGAGCTCACTAGACATTGATGACAGTATCAAACATTAAACCTCTAGTGCATCGCTCAGATGTTGATCATAGACCCGGAAATCTTCATCACTCTCCCTTTAGGATGGCGAATCAGGAAGTGAGGACCGCTGCATGTAAAACATTCGTTAATGGTCTAGGATAACTCGAAGGAACCTATAAAATTCCTGAATGTTAATGACGGAGAGGATATATTATTTATCTAGAATTGATCGCAGAGAAAATGTGGTTGAAGAGTTTGTCATATTGATTCTACAAATTAAAAGAGTTGATTTATCAGTACATTCGTGATTACATTTTATGAGAAATAATAAATTTTATTAAATCTCCCACTATTTTATCACGTCCCAATGTCCCTCACCATTGAACTCGGAATGTACAATTTCCATGACATTTTAGTGGAGAGGATCCATATTACCCTTCGCATAACCCCTACAAGGGTTGGTCAAGATATTTAGTGGTATTTAGGTAGGCATGTATTTACCAACTGTGAGATTACAGTTCCTTGATCTGTTTGGTGGACTCCCCAATCCTAAAATCTTGACATGGATTTCCTCAACACTTGCCTCCATTTTACAACAAGTCTATCAAGAGATACTCCTCTTAAGGAAAAATGTTAATGTCAACCTAAAACTTTCATATGATCTTCCTTTATAAATGTAAGGGTCCCAACAAGGGTTGGACAAACACATAGTTTTATTCAGTCAATCCATTAATCAAGTAAAGGAAGGCTTGGGCTGACTTAATATGTTATTTGGGGATTTTAATAGTTTATGAGTAGTTTCACATTATCACATGCTTGTTAATATTACGTGATGAATGATTAAGTAATTAATTAGGTTCTGATAATGTTTACACATAGTCCTGTTTTTATATTATTCCATCTTTGCATGTTGGTTTATTTCAATAACTTTGTGATCGCAAAAACACATACATAATAAATAAACCAATCAATCAGACATAAATAATATAATATGGAATGATCGTGAGCTTTTAGTGGTTATCTTATCTAGCGGTTTTGATATGCAAACCCTGATCTAGGAAAAAACACCATGAACTTGATGGTTCATGTTTTTTAGCTCCCACATGTCCACCATTCTATCTTCTTGGGTTTCATTCACCTCGACTTCATTTTTTTAACCATCTCCTTTGGATTGGGTGATCCTCCATTAAATGGGGTTTACATTAAAGAAACCAGGGGCACACTGGCCCTACATTTTATTCGAAGAAGGATCGTAGGCCAACGAACTGAAATTAAATAAATTTTAATGAAACCATAAACAGAAAAAGGGCATTTGTTCAAGCTCATTATCATCCATAGCATGCACCAACATTTATGCATATTTAGTATTCAAAATCTTTTATTCGTATTTTAATTCAAGATAAGTTGCGCTTGAATTAATTTAATTATGATATTATAATTAATCAAATAATTATCATAAATTACATTCTGAATTTCCTTGAGATTATTCTCATCCATATTCCCTCACTACTACAAATACCCCTTTTATCATTGCTAAAAATGGCCATTAACAACAGTAGAAAATCGTTGTTAAATCCTGTGAAGATAGGGGGTCCCCTTTATCAGTGCTCCAAAAAGCGCTGATAAAAGGGGTCATTTATCACCGCTAAAAAGAAGCACAGATATAAGGGTCCTTTTTGAGCGGTTTCTTTTTAGCGCTCATAAAATACCCCTTTTATCAGTGTTGTTCTTATCGTTGATAAAAGTAAAAAAAAATTAAAAAATTAATTTTTTTTAAAGTCCTGCCAATCGAGGGACTTTTATAGCACTTGAGCCTTCCTTTTAATAGCACATTACAGCCCTCCATCACCCGCACACACCCCCCTCCACCCTATATTAGCGCTACATCCACCCCATTTATTAGCGTTAGGCCCCCAAATCCACCCATATTCACGCGCCCTTGCCTCCACCAAGATTTGATCTCAAGACCTCCCCCTTGCATTCCTAAAGCATTTATCACTCTTCCTTGTTGATTTTTTCTCCAATTAATGACATATCTATTTATTTATATATATATATTTAGTTATATTTATTCATATAATAATATATAGTTATATTAATATATATATAATAATATTAATATTAATATTTATAGTGATATTAATACATGTATTTATAGTTATATCAATATATATATGTACTTATATAAATATATATATATACAGTTAGATTAATATATAGGTATATAAATATTTATATATTGTTATTTTAAATAAAATATATATTAGTTATTATTTAGATAATGCAAATATGTTTTATATGTAAATAAATTTTATTTTATATATTTATAAATAATTTTTTATGTGTTAATATAATATATATATATATATTGTTATATATTTGATTATAAATAGTAGTACATTATACAAAAAGATAAAATTTCAAAGACAACCAATCAATATGAATGTAATACCTTGTAATACATTCGGTCCACACAAAAAAGCCAATAATAACCCCATAAATGGGGCTGAATATCCACAAAATGATAAAAGATCGGGGTATCCCGACTAAAAACTCATCTTTGGAGGCCCTATTGGATTTTTTTACCTCGAAAAATCCTAGACTGGGGTCCCCCCCAAACACAAGTGTGTATAGCTCGTCACGTGCTTCCATTCGATATGTGGTAGAGCACAAACAAACAGTCGTATCAAAAGTTATGGCCAATTGAAGATCAAGTTGCGTTTTCAACATATTTTGGATCTTTTTTTTAATTTATTTAGTCTTCAAATTGTTATTAAATGAATATTACTCCATAATAATTAGAAAATTATTAATTAAAAATATTTTTTTAATTTTGTAATAATCCATTTTCACTAAATATATTATATATTAAGTGTAACTGTATATTTATACTTATCTAAAATATATTTAAAATTATATTTAAAATATATATATTATATTTATATCCATATAACTAAATCTATATATTTAAATATTAATATATATTTTTAATGAATTTTTTATTTTTGGAAGTATACCCATTATCAGCGCTTTTATAAAAAGAACTGATAAAGACCCCCTTTATCAGCACAACTAAAAAAAGCACTCATAAAGGGGAACTTTTATAAGAACATTTTTAGCACTGATAAAGGTACCTTTTATCAGTACTTTTTAAGCGCTGATAATGGTACCCCCCTTTATTAGTGCTTTTTCGTTAGTGCTGATAAAGGGTGGCGCTGGCCTTTCCCTCTTTTGTGGTAGTGCTTGTACGGGTCTTTGAACTTTGGAGGAAACCCGATGAAATTTTGTTTTTGGAAAGTACATGGCGTGTAGCCTATATTACACGGCGTGTATTTATTTTCAACCTTTATACAAAGTAGATTCTTGGAGATTTGGTGTGTTATCTATACTTTAGAAATTTTGTAGTACATAGTATGTAGATTATTCTAGCACGACATGTACTTCCTTATTACGTGATTACCGGTCTGGCAATCCCGTCTACGCGGTACCCAGCTTCTCCTTGTACACGGTATCACCTGGGCTGGATCGGACTACGTGAAATTTTGATTCAACATACATTCCATGTATTTCTTTTTCCATGCACCGTTCAGTTACTGTCAACACTGTGTATTAATAACTTAGGTATTCTCAATTCACACGACATGGTTTGGCGGATCGGTACCGGTTCGTTGAACCTAAGTACATCGCGTGTAGTTTCCACTACACTCCGTGTATTCTTGAGTTGTACAGAGATAATGAGTAGCTCCTCCAGATGAGTTCCTTGTTTTTATTTTAATAAAAATAAAAAATAAAAGGTCTTTTCTATGATGTGAATCGAGAAACGATTGAGGAAGAATACATCTCATTCATTCGGTTTTATAGAATGATTTATCTTTAATTGAATAAATTATAAATGCATAAATTATCAACAAAAATTAAATAACTATAATCAATGTTGGGACTGCTCTGATACCATTTGAAGGTCCCATGTGCAGTGGATGATCGTGGAAGGATGTTCCCACTTGGCTTTTTTTCATTAGAAATGATCAATCCAGGATCAATACGATGATAAATGCCAGAATCCACAGATCGAATCACAGAAATAGAAAAAGAAGAAGAATAGTCCCAGGACCGTAAAGGAGGATCATCACAGGTTGATTATAATTAATTTAATTAATTGACTAGAAGTACCATTTATGGAGTTCTTTCTTCGTTGATATTTTTGATCACGTTTCCATGTGATTCGTCGTTGTGTAATGTCCCGACCCTAGTTACCCATAGTCGATGCATAATTACATAACATTGGCATGATCACAAGTAAATCATGTCCCAAAAGACCGATCAATTTAGTATTATTGGAAACAATATTCATACATATGTTCAACATTACAACTTGAAAAAAAATAAAACACTAATTTCACCAATTAGAAACATCCCAGTCTCCTAGATTAATCTTTCAAGTCACTCATAATTAAATTCTTCATATCCTACGAAAATAAATCACAAGAAATGGGTGAGCATAAATGCTTAGTAAGTGTAAGCAATACAGCGGAATATAATATAAATATTAAGAATGGTGAATAATTGAAAACACATGCCTTTACTAGGAATAAACATGAGTACTTTCATGGAAGCAATATGAGTTTTTTAAATGATTCCATAATAAAACATAATCTTGGGTATTCTACTAGGTGAATGACCACATGGACCATAAATATTATTTTTATACAGAGGGAGTGTATAATGCAAGAAATTCTGAAACATTTTGTCAAGGACTCATCCATGATGTCTAAAAATGATTAAGGCCTTAGCCAAAACCATATATATATTTGGGAAAGGCCTCAAAAAATTCCACGTCTAGTTGCCTCATCAGACCTACAAATTTTTCGAGGAGCTATAGTGGGATCCACTCATCCCTTATTAATTCCAATACATTTCTCATTTGAAATGGTTGAAATATAACTTAAACATTCGTATTAATACTAGCATATGAAATGTCAATACTTTAACCATAATCCATGAATGGTATAAAAATAACACATCTATAGTCAAACATATCACAAAACCATCAATACATTATGAAATATTTGTATCATAATGAATAGACTTTAAACAAGTATAAAATCCATCAAAGGATGTTGACATAGATGAAATCAAAACTATTTGATAGAAATACCTCATTCTATTTTTTAAATCATTTAAATTTACATAATTATAAAAGAAAACATTAATTTAAAAAATATTATAATAAGATTGTATGTGAAGATTTGATGATGTTATAATGGCATAGAATAACTGCACCTTCCATATAAGTTAAAAAAACATTCTTACCATAATTTTGTCAAAAAGGTCATAAAGTAACTTTTTTGGAAGACAACTGAAAGATTCCTTCAAAAAACATATATGTTCCAATAAGGGTATAAATCACTTAAACTCATTGTATAATAAATATTAAATATGTTTTGAAATTAATTTTTATGAAACAAGGAAGTGGATGATAAAGAGGACCTAGTACATACATACGTAAAAACAACCTCATGTAATAAAGGTATTGTTGAATTAACCATTACCGTGTACTTATACATGGTCGAGGGTAGGTTAACCTACTGTATAATGGTGAAATATTTTTTATTAAATTATTCAAGAACTATATACATTAATATGATATCATATATGATCTTATAATATTTCTTTGTTAATAATATTTTAGTATTATCGTCATTTCAGGTGTTAACTGATTCGTTTTCCATTAAATGCTTTGTTACGTAAGTAATGTTTGTTATGGATTGGATGTATCTCATTAATATTTAGAATGATATTAATTATTTAATCATTATTTTTAATCATATAATGAAATTTAGTCATGAATATATATGATGTAGAATGAATCTCATCGTGTTTCTGGAGAGGGAAATCTGTACTCACGCACAAGTGACAATATCATTATTTTGATATTAAAATTGTATATAATTTGATTGTATATCATATATATAATGAATTATTATCATGTTATATTTATTATTTACATAATTTATAGATCATTATTATAACCATACATATAATAATGTATTGAAAACAACTACACCACGACGTGGAGATGGTAAGTTGTACATACGCACGTATGGTGACATGTCATTCAAATGATTGATAGAATAATGAATATGGTTGTACCATATTTATAGTAACATAAATGTATATATATATGATACTGGATTTATTAATTTAAAATTGAAATAATACATAAAGAGAAAGTGAAAGATGAATGGAACTTGAAAGAGGTGATGAAATATTTACCTCTTCTTCGGGTTCATCCTTTAGATTTGATCAAAAGGGATCCTTATGTTGGTTTTATGACTAAAGTAAAACCTATATGATAAATGGAGGATAGTTGGGAGGTTATTTTTTTAGGGTTTGGCTAAGACAAATGGCTTTGAAGGTGTGAATTGGAGAGATGGTGAAATGCCCTTTTATAAGTGGGGTGAGGGGCACCTTAGGAAAAGATTGAAATATTATTTTATAATAAAATAATTTTCGGTTTATAATGGCTCCAAAATGTATTATTTAAAGTCTAAGGTGGGGATGTGTCAAAAACAAATCAACCAATAATCTATAAATAGGTTTTGGTCACTATATTAACTTTTTCTTCTATATTTAACTCTTTGTTAAATAGATTGACCTTTTCCAAGTCTCTTGTTTTTCGTATTATATGGTTGATAAACTTACTATAAACATCCAAGCGAACTCCAAGTGGTTCATTAATGAAATAGATAATAGTATTTAAGACCTTTTTACTAACCTTATAATTTTAGAAATAGAATACCAATTAATAACATAATATTGGTTTGAAAAACTCATTTATGTCAATTTTGGAACTTTTTGGTATTTTGTTTTTGATAAATTTATAACAGGTTTATTACTTAGAAAAAAATTCATTTTATGAACTCTAAAATGTCATATTAACATTTAAAAATATTGTACTTAATAAAAAGTCTCAAATTACATTTATATGGGTATTTATAATATCAAGTATTTTAATATTTCATTAATAAGGTAATTAATGTATCATCATTTTGTTGTAAATAAATTAAATTATTAAGTGACTAAAAAGTATAAATAAAATACCATTATGTAGGAATAATTTTTATCTTTTTAATTAATATTTATAGTTGAAGATATTTGATATATAACCTTATGTAACAATTGTTTTACTAAAAGATATATGCCTCTGTTATTTTTATGTTTACTTTAACTTAATTAATATAAACTATCGTTTTCACTTACAAGTGGCTCCATGTGGGCCCACAATCGATAAAAGGATGCCTATGTTCGGACATGTATCATCCAATAGGTTTATGACATGTGTTAGGGTAATTTTATATTATCATAATAATATGTTTTTACCATTATTTACCTGATTTACCCTTAAACCATGGTTAACAAAATATTTCCCGAAGTAATTATTCAAAATGTCTAAAATTAAAATTTACCTATTTACACAATTTGGACCTCTTGATTCTAAATATTTAACTCATATAATAAATATTGTAAATAAATTTATATATCATCATTCCAAAAATTTCTCTTCGAGGAATCGGGGCCTAGCTAAAATAATATTTTAAATCATATTAACATATGAAATCAATTTACATAATAAAATCCTTTATATAAACATATTTTAAGACTAACAATCATTGAATATGTTTTGTTTTTTGATTAAAAATAAAATGAATTTTTTCGCTATAAAATATATAATAATAACATAGAAAGCACCTTGAAAACTAAAACATGGATTCAAGTCATAATTCATTACATAATCCCCTCAACACGAAAATCACCTACTGCCAAGAAGATTATATAATAATAATAATCAGATCCACAAACAAGATCAGGTTTTTACTATCAATTAAAAACATGATGTCTATGATATAATAATCTTCCATTTTAATATATTTTAATAAAAAACACTTCAAACACATGACCTCTTCCACAATTTGTGTGGGTGTATAGAATAGAGAAAGTAGTGGGAGTGTGTCTAGAACACTATTTATAAAGTAAATAAGACAATGTGTTTGAATAAAATGAGAAAAGAAACACACTACTGAAATTTAAATGGATACATAGAGAAAATAAGAATAAAATAAACGATGTAGTGTTGTATAGTCTGAGTAGATTTAGGTGTTGGATGGTCATTATGTTTTCCTTGGTGAGGAGATATAACAAGTTTCTATTGAATTATCGAAAAAAGAGTGTGTTAGTGATCAGTTTTTCTATCTCTAGATGATGCAAAAACCAATAATTAAATCCCTTGATTCATTGTATGAATGATTATTGTTCTTAAATATGTTCTATACTATTATAGTCACATGTATCCAATATATAAGTGGCCAAATTATTTCACTATACATTTTGGTATAGAATAGAGATATTTAGAAAAAAACATATAATGATATTAGTTATCTATTGAAGTATAGTAATAAATATATCATGGATTATTTTATTTAGAAACTTTTTAGTAAACCTATAATTTTATCTACAATACATATAGGTAGTGGATTATGAATAATCATTAATTAAACAACATGATACTAACTACATTATCCCTTATACAATAAGCATTTTGATCGAATAAAAAATTAGAAAATGAATAAAGATTATAGTGGATTAAATTTAAGTGTTTCATAAACCAATGGTAGCATGGTATAGTGGTATAACTTTAAGTGGTTTCACACACAAAAAGTAGCAGAAGCCAATGGTTCCACATCTAACAGTAACACATCTGGTGGAAGTATAACTATAATGTTATCATGATTTTAACTAAAAGTGGATGATGTATAATGGTAGAACACCTGGTGGTATAATAAAATTATATAATAAAAATCCATTGATTTTATATATATAGGAATAAGAAATAATCTAATTGTAGCATAAATATTGTTGTTGCATATTTAGATCTGGCACAATTGAACTAATTTTCGAAGAACTCTTCCGATAGCATAAATCTAGAAGTATTAGAAATAAACTAATGATGGAATAGTTGAACTAATGATGTATATATTTTATACATACCCAATATTATTTAAAAATGATATATGATCATAAAATATTTTCATTATAAATATAATAATAATGATTTTTGAGAATTAAAATTATGATATTAAAATCATCTCCCCCTTTTAATGACAAAAATCGTGGATTTTATAAACCATGTAAAAAAAATTATAAAGGAAAAGTAATATGAAACAAATGTAATAATCTAAACAATCATATCAAATGGATAATTTGATATAGAAATTTTTAAATTTGGAAATAGAAGTACTCATAAATTCAAATTACAAACTTATACATAAAATTTTAAACATAAACATAGAAAATATAAATACCAGAAAAATGTTAATCCACCATTTGGGTTTATCAACAACGGAATAATGTAAGGAAAATGATATAGAAAAAAAATTAATGGATGAATAATTTCCATTAAACATAATTAAAATACATATGTTATTAGAGTACATTCAAAAATAAATACAAGGGAAAACATAAACTCTATCAGTGACTATGCCTTCTATGAATTACTCTCAGAGCCGTGAGAGGTATGATCAATTAGGAAATATCCATTTAAAGAACTAGGATACAAAAATGTAGAGATGGTGTTGATTATATAGTCTGATTCATCTATCCTATCACTACTCTTATGAGATTTCTAACTTATTCAACTATTGATATACTAAAGTGTAGGTATTTAGGTTTTAGATGATAAGAAGAAGATTCATACGGTGGCCATACAATTTTTCCAAACCATGAAACTACCTAAGATAAATTGTGAAAACTAATGTAGTGGAAATTTTCATTGTTGACTCATAGTTTAACTAACAATTTTTCCAGTTAGTAGAAAAAATTCTCCCCATCATAGGGTAGAGTAGTTAGGGAACACAGTTTGAGAACTCATGTGGTCCTTCCCAACATATTATGAAAAAAACCTTTTTTATTTAAGAAAATTAATTTAAAATATCATGAAACCCTATGTAACCTATTGGCCTACCCTAACGAAGGTTATTTCATTTTTCTAGTTCTTGGTAGATCTGAATAACATATTTTAGCTCTTCTTACCAATTATGAAATGCATCAATATTTTTTCAATGTCATTCAATCCCTCTCTAGTAATGTATCTTCTCTTATTCATTCTCACCCTCTCTCTATACCACTCCTCAATACGATGTTTTGGATCATGTTTTTTCTAATGGATATAAAATAATTTTTTAATATTGATTCATTATTTATTTTTCTAATCTATATTTACATCATTATTCATAGGAAAATACCTTTTCAGGTGTTGTGGTATGGGTTTTTTAGGATAAGGGTATGTGGTTCCATTTATATTTCCCACGTTATAAACCCTTTATTTACATGTTTTAAATTAAATTGTTTTCAATTAAATTTATGGAAACACATTATAATTTTAATTGTAATTCTGAAAGTATTGCGGTGTATTTTGTGAAAACCCCATGATTCCAATGGAGTTGAAATCTATTTTTTATTTTAGAAATTAATTGAACTTGTAATTTCATTGGTGATTTTATTTTATAAAAAACAATTAAGATGATTCTCTATGAACCAATTATATTTGTTACCTTGAAACATTCATGAATTAATTTAGAACCCATGATTTTTTTTCAAAATTGAAATTTGAATTTTGAAAATGAAAATGGGGAAATAAATTTTTAAATAGTTTAAAAATAATTTTCCCAATGTTGATTGATTGATTGAGAACATGCTATCCTACTTAGTTAATAAATTATTTGGTAAAAACATGGTAGGATTCTAATAACTTATCAATGTATTGAATCATTGAAACTATATCATAAAACTAATTCAGTTGATCTTATCCCTAATGAGATATTGAAAGGTCATATGCTACATGATCATGAGGTATGTGTGTTCACATTACCATGATCATAGATATGAGTGTTTAAGGATATCATAAATAGAAATTATCATACCTCAAGGTGGATAAAATTTTTTCTCATTGTGATTACTTTGATATATAAGTCATTGATTGTCAAACTAAATTAATAATTCAATGTAATTCATATGATCTATTTTTAATAAATTTTTCTGTTATTAATTTTTTGAAATTTTTCTATTTTTTAAAATAATATAATGATTTGTTTTAATTATGAAAATTTATTTTCATTTCTATCCTGTTCAAAATTAAATGAATGATTTGGTTTTTATTATTAATTTATCTTACTATGGAACACAAGGTGAGAACCTACTTACAATTTGATCTCACACCTGACCTTTTCCATCAGGCATTTTTAGAATTCCTTCTACTAGGTTTGGAATAGGGGAAAGTCCCACTTAGAGGTGGGGGTTGTTATTAACCCTTTAGGATTTTTGTTTTACGATTATTGTGACTTCTTTGTTTAACATTTTCTTATAGTACCTTAGAGATGTGTTATCACTATTTTCATGCACATGTTTTACTTTATATTACATTCTCATTTGGGATTTTTCTCCGAACATACTAATATGTATATATTTTTCCACTATTTTTGTGGAAATAAATGTTACCACTTTTATCATGTATGATTATAGGTTATATTCTCAGTCCCATGTATATTGGGAACTCCCTTCATGATATGTCATTTTCATCTTGAGTATCTACGTACCAGGGTATCTGTTTTTATTTTTGAAAATATGGTACCATAGGTGTAGCTTTTCATTCTTCCCATGATGTTGGAATGTAGTTGAGATGTGTTTTCATGACATATGAGGTATTTGGGATTGATTAACTAGTTATCTATCATCATAATAAGCCTTATATCATCAGGTTTTGTTTTGGAAAGGAAACTTGAGGATTAATTCTAGTCACGTCCCTATATTGGATTGGGTGTGTTTCATATCTATATATTTTTTTTATCTCTTTGAACTGATTAATTTCATGGAAACTCAATTTAGATTGTTGATCTGCGTAATCTATGATGTCTTCAATGTTGTTTGCAGATGTTTTGTAGCATCTTTCGTTCGATAAGACATGTGAATTGTACCCCAGAGGAAAATTATCTAGAAACTCTTTGATTAAATCCTCCCATTGATTAAATTTGTTTTTATGTTATTGAGTGTGATTTACATGATCTAGGATATGAACCTGTGCCCATTACTATTGAGGACAAGGCCATGAAACCTCAGAGGGATGAGTCTCAGAATATTTCTCTGGAGTTTCATAACTAAAATCTGCTAGAGTTCCATGTCACTAATAACAAACTAAAAGATGAGGTTTTTTGGATCATGAATCAACTTTTTTTCTTTCTTGGAGAAACTAAATGTGATCATGGTGTGATTTACAACCTTTTAGAAGAAGGATCTTATCAGAGATAGTGGTACACGATGGTCATGGAAAAGAGGCACAAAGGACTAGAGGGGAAGTCCATTAATTTTTTTTACTAAAACATTTTATCCAAATTCAATAGTGGTGGCTAAGGCTATGGTGTTTTTCAAATTCTAGAAGGTTGATTGGACCACGAGAGAATATGAAACTTTATTTGATTATATTTTATAGTTTTAACATGATATTTTATCGAATGAGAAGATTATGAATCACTGGTTTAAAATTGAAGATAAATATGATTTTCTCTCTCAGGTTTTCGTTTTAAAGCTATTTTCTTATGATAAAATACTAGATTGAATGTTTATGGTCATGCATGACAGGGTTGGTAAGTCAGAGTTTATGGGTGTTCCTTTTTATCTAAGTGGTAGTTTTGTGTGATCCTTTAATGGAAAGTGAAATCATGAGGAATAATACGGCGGATTTCAATAAAAAGGTTTTTATAGACCTCCTATAGTAATAGGAATAGAACATTGTACGTTTTACTTGTGTGGCAGGCTGAAAGCATGACCGATTGACACATATCTATTGGTAATGGTTCTGGTGCTCTGCTAATGTGTATAGAAGCACTCAGGTCAAAACCTCAGTGATGATACCTTTTAATAGATTATTTTTTTAGTAAATTGTATTTTGATTGGGGGATTCTTTTTAGATATTAGATGAAGTGATTAATGATTGGTGTTTGATTTAATAATTTGATAAATATTATGGAGAGTTAATTTTTAGGGATTTAATCTTGTGATATTCTTGTTCATTGCTTTATATTTCATTTAAATTTACACCAACTTCACATGATGACATTGATTGGAATTACTATGTTTTATATCTTGAATCAAAGCCTTAACAAAACATAGGGTTCTAATCGAAATCATAGGTTTTTGTTGGTAGTGTATTTATGGTTCCAATAATACATGGAAACCACACATTAAAAAAACAAGTCATTAATCTATGACATGTTAAATCTAACATACACAATGTACATTTTATAAATATTCATCGAGAAAATAATACCAATAACATAACATCACTAAAATTCAACTCACCCCAATGAGATATTTACTCTTCCATTGAAGTGATTAGTAGTCTGGTTGTAATTATTATGATGATAAATTAATAGTATAAGAAAAATAAGGGATATGAACATAGTGGTTTTTCGACCACACACAAAAATGATGATGAGAATTAAAAATGATCTTTAGATTGAATGAGAAAGAAAAATAAGGGAAGTGGTTTCCACAGTATTTAAACTATTTTAAGAAAATTTATATTTGAATACATTAGGTGGAGGAGAATATGAGATATTGTATATGAAACTTGCATTAACAAAATTACAAATTAAATAGTCTTACATGATTACAATAATGAAGAACAGAAACTAAAAAGGAATCAAAGAGAAGAGGAAGGGTATCTCAAGTGAAAACATGAGAATGGAAGGTCCTCCGAAGACCATGGAAAGGCTTTGGTCATGCCAATAGGTGCTCATATCTTTTCAAATTCCAACCCCTTTGAATGAGGGGTGGGTGATGTATTTATAGCCCAAGGAAGTGGATTGTTTCAATTCCCAATCTGTCCCTCCACATTCATCGCCACTTTGATAAATTAGACAGTCAAATCTCGAGATATGTTTTTTTAAAAGTTGTAGATAAATATCTCCCTTATCCACTCTAAATATTTGGTGGACATTGTACTTAAGGATCCAATGTTATATTGGTTTTATTAAACAATTTTAATATGTCCATTTCAATACAAACCTTTTGAAGGCAAATATATTAATGGGTTTTTGAATAGGAAGATGCCTTCAAATCCAATACCTTTCTTCAACAAATCCGGCCTATTATGTCTCCTCTTTCACATAGTATAATATCAGCTTGATTTGATGATTAAATCATAATATATGTCATGAACAATGACTGAATTTTTATTCCCTCTAGAATTGTTGTATGGATTTAAAATATTTATTTGGGACCATTGTTCAAAGAGTTGGGTCCTGCAATTTTTATCCATGATTTTGTTGGGAAATCGTGAATATATTGGGGAGTTTCATTAAATTTTGTTTTCTGGATTTAGACCAGCAACTCAATCATCATGGATGGTCTAGTTTCATCCAAAATTATTTGGGTCATCTTATGTGGAACATATGACCCTTAAAATATATTAATTGGACATTAATTATTATAATGATATGTTGGTAATTGAAGAATCAATACAAAAAAGCAATATTCACAAAATTTGGATCAGTATGGTGATAGTTATAAGTACAATAGCAAGCTGACTCAATTGAACTATTTCTAAAAATACTCTAAAATTATACTTAGTATTAAAACATTAATATTTCACACAAATTATTAACATTTCATATAAAATCACTAAAGGAATTATATAATAAATCATGAAAATATTAAAAACATCAAATCCCCTACAATTAGTCTTATGCATGTCCTAATGTGCAGCAAATATAAAAACCTGACAAAATCATTTCCACTCACCAACAAATAATAAAATTTCGTTTTCTCCATTCAGGGGAGGTTTAGCCAATATCACTCATCCATATCGAATTCCACCACAGGTTGTTATAGAAACAATGTTCAAAAAATAGTTCATTTTTTAATGCTCAATTATAGAAATGAAGAGTGGTGGCACACAAAACGTACTCCTCTTAAGGTGATAAAATTAATTTATCGATCTTCACTCATTTACTAACCAAAAGTGAAAATATTAGAGTTTTCAATATCTCTCAGCTTCTACTCCCAATCCTAATGTGTTTAAAAATCAAGAGGTCTTTTTAGGGGTTTTTCTGTGGCTACATGACAGTAGGAAGATGATATCCAAAAGATAGGAAAAGGGGGTAAAACAACAACATAGAAAAAGAAATGAACACTTTTTTTGAAATGAAACATGGAAGGAAATTAAAACACATATTTACAATGGAATTTTTGTGTGGAGAAATACATAAGAGGGGACGAAAATTTGGGGGGATGTAAAGATGAAATATTTACAAAACACAAATCTTCTTTCAATGACTTAAGTGTTCAGTTGTTTTGTATTGTTTTGGAAAGTTGAACTTGAAATAGATCACACACTCATCTCCCATACCATGATTGATCTCATCACGACATTAATTGTAATAGTTATAACAATATCAAAGGTTGAGTAAGAGTGATTATTTACCTACCCAAGACACAACCCATTTTTTTTCTTTTTTGATTTTTTTGATTTATTGAACACTTGTCAATAACATTTACAAAATTACATAAATGAAAGTACATTACATTTCCAAAAACACAAAGAATGACAACATATCTTCCACACTAAAATGTATTTCTTCACTCAATAATATGATAACATTGTGAAATCAAAAAATGGCACCAAAAATGAAATCTATTCACCCACCACAGTAAAATTTCAATAAATTATGCAATGAAAATCCATGTAGATATTTGGTGGGAAAAGGTATTGTTCTTTTAATGTAGCAATCAAAGAAGAGGTTTTTTTAGGCTCAAATGGGATTCTAAAAGGAGGATTAATATATGGTTAATGTGTGGAAACTTGTCTACTATAATTCTCATGTGGCTATGAAATTAATCGATCATATTAATTCACAAAAAAGTATAAAATTAAGCTCGAAGGTCCACAAACTCAAGACTCACCAATGGGGTTGAAAAACACACGTTATGAAAATATGGACATAGGTGGCCTTGGAATGAAATAAAATGGGGTTCTTTAAGGGTGGGGAAAATCATTTTCCAAATCAAAAAATTGATCCTTCAAAAATTATTTGGTTTTGACACAAGTTTTTTACCAATGTCATGATAAATCCACAATATTTTTGAGATGAAACAATGTAATTTGACTCCCCAAAATGGTTAAACAAAATTTCAAATTTTTTAGGTGAGTAATCATGACTCTTTTAGTTTTTTTACATTTATTTATTAGTTATTTTGTGTTTTTTTAAAATACACACCCACACAAAAGTGAAAGAGAAAAATAAAGGGTTTGATGATGAAAGTGGTAAAAAATTAAAGGGAGAGGAAGAAGAAGAAATATGTAGCTATAGGATGAGAGGGAGAGAGAAGTTAAAGGGAAAGAGGTTCCCCTTGGATTGGATTTGGCAGGTCGCCATCTCTATCTAGTGGGGGGTCAACCCCCAAATTTGGTGATTTTATGGAAGTAAATGTGGGTCTAGGATTTTGTGTCCTCCCATGGTGATGCATTAACTGATGTACAATAAACATGAATTTCATTTTAGTAGAGGGGTCTTGGACTTGTACTGAACCAAACGGGTAGAAATTAGTAATAACAATAGGACCTTCCCAATGAAAACTAAGCTTACCTGGGTGAAGCTAAAATTGAGAATTGAGGATCATTACCTTTTCACCTTTATGTAATACATTTATCATTATGTTTCTATCATGTAGTTCCTTGACATATTCTTTTTAGTGATTATAATTCTCATTAGAATCATGTCCAAGCTCCTCAATTTCAGCCAATCTCAATAATCTTTCTTCAACACATTTTTCAAGATCAAAATTACATGTTTTCATAGCCATAAATGAATTATGTTGGGTTTCAACTGGCAAATGACATGATTTTCTAAAAAATACCCTAAAAGGAGACATCCTAATAAGTGTTTTATAGGTAGTTCGATAATCCCAAAGTGTATCACCAAGTATTTCAAGTCAGTCTTTTCTGGTGGGTTTTACAATTCTCTGAAGAACTCCTTTCACTTCTCTATTTAAAAGTTCAGCAATTCCATTTGTTTGGGGTGATATGCAGTTGATGTTTTATGTACAACACCAATATTTTTCAAAATATATTCCATGGATCAATTAAAAAATTAGTTCCCAAGTCACTTATTAGGGCATTTGGTGTTCCAAATTGGTGGAAGATGTGTTTCATTGGGAACTCACTAACAGTATGTGAATCATCCTTCCTTGTGGGCTTGGGCTTAATAAACCTAGAAACATAATCAAACATAAGAAGGATGTATGAAAATAAATTGTAAAGTGGAAGTTGTCCCATGAATTTGATGCACCAATCATCGAAGACCTCACAAAAGAATAAAGGATTATGGGCCATTTCATTTCTTTTGGAAATTGTGCCAAACTCTTGGCAAGTGGGACATGATTGATAAAAATCTTTTGAGTCCTTGAAAAGTGGAGGCCAGAAGAATCCTTATTCTAGGACCATTCAAGAGGTCCTTTGTGGTCCAAAATTCTCACCACCTAGCATTGAGTGACACAATTCTAAGATGGAATAATGATCATTTTCATCGATAGAACTCATAATTACTAAGTCTACCCCTTTTTTCCAATTTTTATTGTCTTCGAAAAAATAGTATTTTGAATCAAATTTCAACTTAATTTTTTTCTTTTAATAAATATTCAGGAAAAACAAAAAAACCATGTAATTTACCATTGGGACATACCATGGTATTTTTGGAGTGAGAGATGAAAGGTATTCAGTTGGAAATACTAGATCAATTACTTTAGAATGAGAAAAATTAATAATATTACTCAAGTGATCATCCACAGGGTTTTCATTTCCTGTTCTATCATTTATTTCATGGTCAAACTATTGGAGCATTAGGATCCATATTATTAGCCTCGGTTTGGAATTTCTTTTCTTGAGTAAGATCATTATAGCAGAACGGTCTGTGAAGATGATAATTTTGGCACCTAAGCGATTGGGTCGGAATTTATGTAAGGAAAAAACAACTACAAAAAGTTCCTTTTTAGTGAAAATGTAGAGATATTGAGATTCATCCAATGTTTTTGAGGCCTAATATATTACAAGAGGAAATGATTCTCTTCTTTGACCACGAACACCCTCAATGGACCTATCGAAAGCATCACACATCAACTCAAATGGTAAGAACAAATATGGGTATTGGATTATTGGGGCAGATGAAAGTGAAAACTTGAGTTCAACGAAGGCTATCTTGAAAACCACATCGAAATTGAATGTGACATCATTTTTTAGAAAACTAGGGAGTGGCAGGGAAATCCTATTGAAGTTATTGATGAATGTATAATATAAACCAGCCTGATCGATAAATGAATAGATGTCTCGAACATAAGTGGGTTCAAGAAGTGATTGATTCACTTCAATTTTGGTAGTATCAACTTCAATACCGTTTTTTGAAACTATGTACCCTAGAAAATCCCATTTGTAAACATAAAGTGACTTTTATCAAAATTTAACACAAGGTTACAAATGACACACATTTGAAGGACTAGAGAGAGTGAATTCAAGAAAGATTAAAATGACTCACCATAAATGGTAAGTTATTCCAAGAAGATTTCCATGCATTATTAAAAAAAATTCAGATAATATACTCATCAGACACCACTGTAATGTTGTTGGATCATTGAAAAGTCCAAAATGCATTCTCATATATTTTTATATTCCAATGGGGCTTGTAAAAGTAGTATTTTCTTGGTCCTGAGGTGCAATTGGCATTTTAAAGTAGCCGGTATATCCATCAGGAAAACAATAGAATGAATTTTCTAGCTAATAGTTCTATAATTTGATCAAGGAATGGGAGAGGGCAGTGATCTTTTCTGATTTCAACATTCAATATTCGGTAATCAATTCACACACTCCATTTGTTCTTCACTCAAGTTGTGACAACCTACCCATGTTCATTTTTGACAACAGTTATCCCACCCTTCTTAGGTAAAACTTGAATTGGACAAACCCATTCACTCTCAGAAATTGGTTAGATAATACCAACTTGAAGAAGCTTTGTGGTATCTTCCCTAACTACCTCAAGTATGAGTCGACTGAGTCATATTTTTTCTTATCTAATTTGTTTGGTTGATTTCACAAGATGGATGTGATGCATACAAAGAGAAGGTTTGATTTATGGTATGCCATCTAGGGTCCAACCTAAGGCCTTTTTTTCCCTCTAACACTTGAACATGTTTGGACTCTACGCTTTCCGTTAGTGAAGTATATATAATGACAGGATAAGAGTGATAATTAAAAAATAGTTCATATTTCAGTTGTTCGGTTAGAGGTTTCCAATCAATATCATCTTTCATTTTTGGGATAGAAAACTCAGGAATAGAGGAAGGGACATCAACTGATTCATTTTTGTTAATAATATCCAATATGGTGCAGTAGAGATCAGAGTTGATGTGGGATTCATGAGTGTTTTCAAGATCCTTTAGATTGACGGAGATTGTGAATTAGAGGTCAACATCAACTTCACCATTTATAATGTTGTTAATCATGATGTAGATTTCATAGGATCCATTGTCATTAAAACATGAAGAACATGATGGATGTTGATTCAATTGACTTTTATAAGTGTCCTTAGAATCTTGTATTGAGAATGCATAGTGATCTTCAGATGGGTATCACATGGCTTGGAAAATGTTGAACATGACTAGTTGGTCAGAAAATTCCATGAATAAGATGCCTGAATAGACATCAATCTTGGTTCTTACCATCATGGGGAATGTTCTTCCAATAATAATTGGAGATCTAGAAGAGATCGTATCACCTTCCATGTCAAGGAAATGGAAATCGGCTTGAAAGATAAGATCATTAACTAAAACAAAGAAATACTCAATTATTACCTTATTGACTAGTTGTGTTTCGTTTGAAAAAATCAATGACAACACCCATTGGGTGCAAGGTACCAAGACCACAGTTGTAGAAGATGGATTTGGGAAGGACATTAATTGAGGCTCCCAGGTCTATGAGTGCATCATCAATGTTAGAACCTCCAATTTGTCATGGAACTGTAAATGTACCGGGATCTTTTGACTTTATGGGAATAGACTGTTTGATAGAAGAATTTTCAAAGGTCCTATGTTACCTCTTGTTGGTTTACAATTCTTTAAGAAACATGGAATACATAGGGAATTTTATGGCAACTAATAGAATAATGTTTACTTTAAAACTTCTAAACATGTCAATCATTTCATGATTGGGTTCATAAGACTTATTTTTCTTATAAATGTCTTAGGGAGATGGAATTTTCTTCTTAAGTCGAATGAAAGGAGGTGAGGAAATGGGTTCAGATTCCTTTTCATGTTCCTTTTTTCGTTTCATTTTCTAGATCAACAATCAAACGGATTTTGGAGGACCTATATTGAGGCATATCAATTTTCTTTCCTGATCTATGTGCAATTTCACTTACATTACCCTTAGGGTTCGATAATGGTTGGTCTGTGAGTTGGGATGAATTTTATTTTTGTTGTTGGATTAGGTGGGATGTAAGTTGACCAATTTGTGTTTTAATGTTTTTGAGGATAGAACGGGTGAATGAGGCATGATCATCCACTGCACATTCCCAAGGATTCATGGAAGAAGAGGCTTGTTCCAGATTGAGATTACCTTGGTTTTGGATCTTGGGAATGAGATTGTATTTTTTTGGTAATTTGGAAGGCTAATTAGGATAGTGGAAATCTGGATGAGAAGGAATGTGACTTCTCTATTATTGCTGAGGATCAAAAGTATAAGATTTTTGGCAGTTACCAACACCTTGATCATATTGAATCTTGTTTGGGTTTTGATGACGGAATTTATGGGGATGAGAGACGGGATTACCATACCTCAACCCTTGGTTATTGGATGAAGAGAAAAGCTTAGAGTGTTGTTCGTTGAAGTATATAACAAACTAACCAAATAGTTGAGGGTTGGTGTTCTGTTGAGCATAGGTTGTATTGAGCTCCATTGGTCCGGAAGAATCAGAGGGATCATCTTGAATTTGGGAAAAAGTGTCAGTTAGATGAGATGGGGAGCTATAGATTCCATGATTCATGATAGGTCTAGGGAACATTGATTTTGGAGAAGATGATGTGGGTGATTTGGTAGCCACATCTAGTTGTCGCACAAGACCTGTATGTTGAATCATCCACTCTGTCATCTTGCTTGGCTCTGTAGATTGACTATATAGGTATTTCATGACATGAGCAGGTACTCGAGTATGGAATTGTTGTGTGTTCGCACCCATGATGCTTATGATATCTCTTGTAGCTATAGGAGTTTTGTTCAAATGAGCACCGCCGCTTGTGGCATCACTGAGAGTTCTCTCCATAGCTAATTACCCCTCATAGATGTATTTCATCAAGAGTTAGACTGGAATTTGGTGGTGTGGGAAGGTTTCAACAATCATTTTGAACCTCTCCAAGTATTCATGGAGTGATTCACTTGGGAACTGACAGATACCACATATTTACTTTCAGATAGAAGCAGTACGAGAAGCGAGAAATAATATCTCTATAAGAGTCTCTTCATGTCATTCAATGTGGTTACAGAACAAGGTGAAAGTTATTAAATAAATTACTTCGCTGTGTCATCTAGGGAGAAAAGGAATGATGGAAGTTTTATTTGTTCCTCAGAAACCCCTTGAGGTTTCATGGTAGAGAACACTACATGGAACTCTTTAAGGTGGAGATGTGAATCCCCACCAGCTAGCCCGTTGAAATTATAGAGAAGATGATTCAAACTTTATTTGAGTTCCAAGTCATCTTCTATGTTTGGATATTGAATACAAAGAGGTTGGTAATTTATATCAGGGGCAGCAAGTTCATTAAATGCTTGTTCACTAGGATTTTCAATAACTAAATCAATTTATTGGACAAGGAAAAGTTATTGAAATATTTTATTATCTCCTATTTTCCCCATAAGTTTGCAAATTTTTATCTCAATTTTAGTGTCAATCAAATCTGAGGTATTGTTTGGTAGGCTACGGGGCATTCAGATAGATTTTGGAAGAAAGTGAAAGGTGGGGTTTTCTTTTCTTTTTCAATTTATTTTTAATTTATTTTTCTCTTGTTTTTTTACAATAACTAGAATCAGACGACTACTTAAAGAAGCATCCTCGGCAAAGGAACCATTTGAATTTGTGGACAATTGTCTCCTATCGAACGGTCAAGGTTCCAATGCTCTGCTAATTTGTATAGCAGCACTCGTGTCGAATCCTCAGTGATGATAGTTTTTAATAGACGATTGTTTTTAGTTGATTGTATTTTGATTGGGGGATTGTTTGCATACCATAAATGAAGTGATTAATGATTGGGGTTTGATTTTATGATTTGATAAAGATTTTGGTGAGTTCATTTTTAGGGAGTTATGCGTGTGATATCCTTAATCATTGCTTCATATTGTATTTAAATTAACACCCACTTCAGAAGATAACATTTATTGGAATTCCAAAGTTTTAATGATTTATTCCAAGTCTTAACATAACTTATGGTTAGAGTCTCAATAATATCTTGTTGATGTTAGTGTATATATGGTTCCAATAATCCATGGAAACCACAGGTTAAACAAAACAACTCATTAATCCATGACATGTTATGTCTAAGTTACATAATGTTAATTTGAAGAATATTCATCGAGAAAATACTCTCAATCACTTAACATCCCAAAATTATAACTCACCCCAATGAGAGATTTACTCATCCATTTAAATTATTATTAATATAGTTTTAATTATTATGATGAAAAATTATGAAGATAATAAAAATAAAGGGATAAGAAAACATTGGTGAGTCGAACACACACACAAATGATGATGATAATTAAAAATGAACTTTAGATTGAATGATAAATTAAATGAAGGGAAGGTTATTAAACTTTATTTAATATATTTTAATATCAAAAATATTAAACAACATAATTTGGAAGATAATAAGAGATATTGAAGAAGAAACTTTCATTAAAATAGAATTACAAAAAAAGGCTTACACGATTACAATAGTGAAGAACACAAAAGTAAAAGGAAACAAAGAGAAGAGGATGGGTATATCAAGTGAAAACATGAGTATATAAGGTCTTCCAAAGTTATTGGAAAGGCTTTTGTCATTCCAATATGTGCTCTTGTCTTCTGAAATTCCAACCCCTTTGAAGAAGAAGAGGGGGATGTATTTATAGCCCTAGGAAGTGGATTGTTTGCATTTCCAATGGGTCCCTCCATTTGCATCACCACATTGAAATTTTAGATAGCTGAATCTAGAGATATAATCTTCAGACAAGGTGTATATAAATATATCCTATATATACTTTCAATAATTGGTGTCCATTGGACTTAAGTATCCAATGTTATGGTAGTGGGCGTAAACAATTTTTATCTGTCCATTTCAATACAATATTTTTAATGGAAACAATGTGAATGAGATTTTATATAGTAATATGCATACAAATATAAATAATTTATTCAACAATGTAGTCCACCTATAATCACTCTTTTTCATTGAAAAATATCAACTTTATTTAATGATTACATCACAAGATATGTCATGAATAATGACCAGTTTTAATTCTCTTTCAGAATAGGTGGATAAAATTCAAATATTCATTTGGGCTTATTGTTCTTGGAGATGGGACCTCAAATTTTTATTCATGATTCCTTTGGTAAATCTAGAACATATTGGGGTATTTTCATAAAATTTGGGCTTCGGAATATAGACCAGAAACTCAATCATCATGTCTGGTCCAATTTCTCCACAAATTCTTTGGGACTTCTTGTGAGGAACATATGACCCTTAAAATGGAAAACAAGGTCACTGATTACTTCTAATGAAATGTCGTAAATTGAAGATGAAATCCTAAAAAATAAGAATCACACAATTTTTATATGTAGGGTGATTATTATAAATAAAAAATTAAACTGACTCAATTGGATTACATCAAATAAATGTTCAAAAATTATACTTAGTATTGTAACATTAATTTTTCACACAAATTATGAACATTTCATATCAAATAAGTAAAGATAGTATATAATAAGTCATGGAAATATAAATAAAATCACAGGCCTTAGAACTAGAGATAAGTTTAAACTAAGTCACCTATGATATATGGATCATGTGGAAGTTCATGTTACATACAAAAGTTAGTTCATGTCTATTTTTCTTCAAATAGTGGATGGAGATCATCAGAACCTAAAGGTATTATGGTGAAATTAGATTCTTCATAAACCTAGGGGTTATAGCCACATGAATCCATATTAAAGATTCTTCATCATGTGGAAGAGTATCTAGAGTAAGAAGACAGGGTTCTACGGACTATGTGAGGTATCATCGCTACATATTCATCTTTAGTGAATGATTTATTTACTATTGGTTTATTTCATTCATTCATATAAAGTCATGTTTTAACTATTATAAATCTTTATAAGTTTATTTTATCTTATCTTATGGATATTAATACACCCTATAGAATAATTTTGATGTATGTTATTTATTATCATGTTTCTGTTTTATAATCATCAGTTATCACGATTAAAATAGATATTATGGTTGTCAACAAGAAACCCCCTAATTTTATATTCAATATAGACTAGATCATTACTAATAAATAACTAATTGACTTTTATATTTAATGGGTTTCATTTAATTCACCTAAATTAGTGTGTCTTATCATTCAGGGAGAATACTACTCTAGGTTGAGCAGAGCCATAACATCATATCTATAGTTGTGGAAAGTAATATAAGTGTTCTCTTTTCATCTTGAGTGAGAAAAATTTAGTGATGATCTTCCTCCAATCATCATAGATTTTCTCAACATTTATCCTTTTGAAATCTTTATTTTTCCACCAATAGGGGAGGTTTACCATTCAATTTATTTATTGTGTGATACGAAACAAGTATTTATCCCATATTACAAAATGGAACCAACTAAAATGATAGATTTTTATTATACAATCAAATATCTATTTGAGATAACCTTTATATTATTTAGTGTGTCACCATGGGCCACTACTATTCTATTTGATATGAAATATTATAGAACACATCATCTTTGTGTTGATTACTAAAATTCAACTGAGTTTCGGTAAAGAAAAATTATAGTTTGGAAGTGATTGATGACATGTTTGACTAGTAGAATGGGGTGAAGTGGTTCTCAATGATTGGTCTTTGATATTTTTTTCTCTAATTGATAATTAAATAATATGAAATTCAAAAAACCACCATCCAGAATAGGTATATAAATAATGTGTACCATGCTATATCATTTGTTCAAAACAATGCTTCTATAGTCTTTATAGCTATAATAGACCGAATTTTCCATGAGTAACTCAATACATGTATGGTGGCCTTTGTGGATGAAATACAATATAAATCTTTTTTAGGGGGATCATGTCTAGCATTTTATTATAGATCTATAATTATTTAGAAATCAACAAATATCATCCAATCTATCGAAATATGATTTCTAAATTCAGATGAGAATTTATTGGGACACGTGGGGCCAGGACAAGGTATCATAGATAAATTTGAGAAGGTGAATGTTGTTATGAAATGAGAGAAACCATAAATTTTTTTATGATTTATAAATTCTTGAGTCCAATAGTTTGTCACATATGGTTCATAAATATTTTTTCCAATTATGCCTTCTATGATGATAGAACTAAATTTGAATGGAGTGATGTTTTCTGGTGATGATAAATTTCTTAAATTTTTTAAGTGGTGAATCATCAGTTTCATTTTTGGGTTATGTTATTATATATGGTTACCACACCATTCGATAGTCTCACTTCAGATTAGATCACAAAATTAGATTTACTCGACCCGTGACCATCAAATGCCAACTAAGATTCATTAACATTAGAGTAGGAATTATTAATTTTGTCCAGAATGGTATACTATATAATATTCAACCAAGATATTGATTCACATCTTCTCTAAATAAATCAATCTTAGACAGAGTCATTGGATTAACATATATAAGCTTTTTAATTTAACATTTCATACACCTTGATGAAATCCAATTTCAGAGATGATGCATTAAACATGAAACTCTAGACCAAGGTCTTCAGAGAATCATAAAAAAGATTAGAAATTGATGGGCCTTTTTCACAATTAAATAATGTTGAATGTAAATTAGGGGATGTGGTTTTCATGGAAACTGTTTAGTTGAACTTTTCCCTTCATGAGATAATTCTTTAGGAAAAGCATCTTAATGAAGAGTTTCACAGCATTAGAAACTCTCTTTATGGTTTGGATACAATTTATTAGAGATAATTATACCGGATGGGTATTCTATGTTTTTGGAATTCCGTTTTTGTGAAATTATCTACTAGGAAAATTGTGACATGGGATAACTATAATTTTTAGTGGGTAGTCCACCCAGAAACCAAAAACAAATGATCAATGACATGATGCGATTATATTTTTTCTAGGTATGAGATGGATCATTTCTTATTTCATCATTTGTTGGTATACACATCAAAAGGTCAAGGTAAACACAAGAGACCTTTCGGCTTGTGTCACTATCTTCCAATGTCAACTGGAAATTAGAAAGATATATCTATGGATTTTCTAGTTGCGTTACCATGTACCTTGAAAAAGAAGATGTTGATTTGTGTTGTGATCAATATGTTAAAAAAATCAGCTCTATTCTTACACATTATTGATACAATCTATGTTTATGATTTTGCAAATATCTAATTGAATGATATTGTCAATTTTAAAAGATTTCCATATTCTGTAGTCTATATTATAGATCCATATTGTACATCAATCTTTTAGAGGGGCCTGTAAAAGGCCCTAGGATCTCAGGATTGTTTTGATACAAATTATTATCAACATATTGTTGGTCAGACTTAGAGGGATATATATATTCTAGAGGATATTCTTCACAAATGTGTTATTGACACTGGTAGATCTTGGGAAAACCATTTTGGGCTAATTGATTATGCTTATAACAATAATTACATGCACATGATCAAAATGGAACATTTTGATGACATATATGTCAAACCATGTATGTAAATTTTTTTATGGTCAGATATCATTGAAATATTCTTTGTTGGATCCATTATGGTTCAAGAGATGATAGTAAAGATTCAGTTTATTCATTATATAATTCTTAGAGAATAGATCTGGTATAAATATTAAGTTTATCATAGGAATAGTTCATTGGAATTTTCAGTGGATGTCTAGGCGTTCTTGAAAGTTTCACCTCATTTGTTCCATCAATAGATTAGAAGGAGAGGGAATCTTTATCATCATTTCTTGGGACCTTTTTAGTTTATTGATGTCATAAACCGAATATGATCGCCATCGTAACCGGCTCCTGACACATTCCACGACAAGGACTGAAGGGCGTTCCCGATCCCCATGGGCTGGAACAAGTACCCAGTTGTCATTAAATTAATTTTTGGGAATGCTTTTCTCATGTTTATATACAATAAACAACAAAAATATCAAATAAAAAAAATCTGGATTTTAGAAAAAAACCCTATTTAACAAAATTTATGAATAAAGTTACAAAATTTAAAATAATGATCAAAGATCATTAAAAATGTGAAAACCCAAAAGGGCTACCCAAGAACATCGACATGGAACGAGGTACTACCCTCTAGGTATCTCCACAACACCACATCACAATATACTGCTAGAAATTTGAACCATTGGCATCAAATATGTACCCAAACCTACATGAAAAATAACCAAGTATACATACACCCAATGGTTTAAGTAGGTTTTGTGCCAAATCCTACTAGGATACCACAACTAAAAGATTCCAAGTGATAAAAATTCAATGTTGAAAATCTTCCACGTTTTCATAAACATAGAATTCTAGTAACTATAACATAAAGATGCAACATTAAATAAAAATAGTTTTCAAGTTTTCTATTTTAATGAATCAACAATTTTATAGGAAATAAAAAAGCTACTTAATTTTTTATACCAACATAACGTATGACGACTGTAAGCATAAATCATCCAATGATCATAAGAAATGGGAAATAACCCCTTGGGACTAGCTCGTTGTGGTTCCCATGCACCTCGTATCTCGGTGAAAGTCACCATCAAAATATCCATTCTTGTGCCCACAAGCCTCTAGAATAGAGCATAACCATAACCTACTGGTTCCATAAAATCATCATAATCATAGTTTAGTTACTATTGTCAGTGAAAAACTTGTTAGGTGAAACTAAGTCCAAACCCCACGGGATCACTAGCATACTAGTACACATCCACCCACCTAGTTACACGAGTTTCCCTCTTGTGCTCAAAAAACATCAATAAGCCATGAAACATAATTTACACATGAAAATACCACTTCCACACTACACATTACCCGAACATCACACATGTCTATCACACATGTCACATAATCCCCTTCTCCATTCAAATTGATTTTCAAATCATACATACACCAAAATAGTTCACAACACATTTCACATATCTTTCAAAATTCAACAAATCCTTTACCAATTTAATAAATTCACCCCAAGATGATAAAAATCACATAACATCCCACTCACATGTTATATAACACTCTTTTCCACTTCAAATTTATTATATCATCATACGCACACGAAATATCCCATAACATGTTTCTCAACCTTATCAAAATTTTATATATCACCTTGACAAATTATAAAACATTCTCAAAATGTATGTCATTAAAAATCACCACATTCTATTTAAAAAACATATTCTATGAACATAATCCCACCAAAATAGTACATAGACATACTTTTCACACATTGTGTAACTCATTAAACAATTTCTAATTTTCATAGAAAACTTTCAAAAAGAACGACAAGGTTTTTTCACCTAAAACCCATTCAAAAAATATATTTTACACCAAAAAGCACACTAAGACCTTATCAAAAAAGAAATGGTATAAAAAACAACTTTTAAATAAACACTTTCATATGTAATTAAATAAACCCAAATATTATAACTATAGTCACACATGGAAAACAATGAATTTGAAGGAAAACTGAAACTATAAAATTAATCGCTTAACAAACTAATTCAATAATGGTTTTCACAAAATGAATAATATATAAGGGATATTAAAATTCATTAAATCAAGCATGATAACTCAGTAAATAGTTCTTACACAATTAATCACCTACCGAAAGTGTCGAAACCCTCAAATCATGGTGTGAAACATCAACTGCACAACCACCACACCTCAAGGAAGATAAATTGAACCCTAGGCCATGATATATAAAAAATACGACTCGAGGTTAGATGATAGGTACAAACCCTAGATACTGGACACTTTAGAACACATTAATGGGTGAAAGAAAACATTAATGAAAGAGAATAAATCAAAGATATAATGACTTATTTGATGATTTTGATGTATCTACAGTCAAATATCGCTTTAAAAATTAGTTCCAAGGGTGGGTGAGAGATCTTGGAGGTATTCCAAATAGTAATAGAACGAAATTGGGAAGAAATGGGAGGCTTTGAGTCTCTTCTAGAAGTAAAAAAATGGGAATTATAAAATGTTTTTAATGACTTAGACACCCTTTCATGGTTTGGTTACACTGTTTAGTAAATCGTGTGGCCCAACGGTGAGGCCTGTTCTAGCCAACCGAATCCTTCCATTGTCCTACAACTTCAGTGGGATCTATGGGGGGAACTGTAGTGTAAATATTGGACTAGTATAGGGAAGAAATACTCCCAAAATAAGTAAATCTCTTCACCCTAATCACACATCCAACTCATGGGTACAAACCTCCTCAATAACTTACACACATGTGGTGCCACTAGAAGTGAAACTAAACCAACTCCAAAAAACAACAACCTTATACCATCCCATGGAATGAATATGAGGACAATTACCATGAAATACCCCCATTACCATGGTCATAGATCAAGAACACAAAAGAAAGAAAAATTTCAAACATGATACACCTGGAAACCAAGAAAAAGCTAAGATCCAAAAGGGAACTTCGAAAAATGAATGGAATTGAAATCATGGTGTGATAATTAATTAGCTGATGACATTGGATTACTATATATCATTTCAACAGGAATTCATGTTGATACATAATTTCATCCATGTATTAATGTTTCGAAAATATCATTTTGATCTATCTCAAGTTCTCAGCTAGAGTGATGTTGATGTTGAGCATAATTAATCATTATGTGAGAATCTAGTCAGAATAGATGAAACTAAAACCATGGTAATTTGTGGGAGGTTGGGCCCTTTGGTTAAGGAGTTATAATATCACCATTATCTTACACATGAGAATTTTGAGAGAGAGGCACTAATGAGAGAGAAGTGGGATCATATTTTTGATATGCAGACTCCTTGGCATGCTTTTGTGGATAGAAAGTATATATTATAGGGAGGTACTAACATAATTTTAATAATTTAATGTACTCCTAAACCTATTTATTTTATAATTCTTTGGTTAGGGACTATATCTAGTTCATTGGGTATATAATTAGAGAATTTATTATTTTTTTGGATTGTGAACGGTTGTTGTATTATTTTCCCACATAGTCGTCCGGCCCAGGATAAACTATGTGAACCCAAAAATTGTGTTTTTGCACTGTTTTCCCCTACTTTGAAAAATATTCAAGACATATAGTATAAATATTTCACCCGATTAGAGGGGCACCTAGTTAGGGTGAAAATTTTGAAAACCCATGCATCCCTTCCTAGCTAACAGTGAGCCCAAAACATTGTATTTCCAAAAATGAATTTAAAATTTCCCACCCCCGTAAAACATCACTCTTATCCCAAAATTGATGTATTATATTTTACTAGGTGTTTGGACCTCTAAATAACCAATTTTACCTCCTTTAAGTATATTCAATATAGGATTAATTCTTGGAGAAGCTCGTTTGAACTGTCTCCTATTAGAGATATTCAACTATTCATTCTCTCTCCATATCTCTATCTCTCATCCATATGATTTTTATTTTATATTTTTTATTATGGATCTAGACTCACCAGTTTTGAATCATTATTCTAGATTTTTTTGATATCTGTTTTTCTTTCATTCATTATTTTCAAAATCCCATTATGTGGGTTGTGATCTATTTTTTCTATGATAATGGTATATTTTACCTTTAAGATTTAAATTTTATAATCCCTTGATTTTGTCAGTTTATTTTCAATTAATTCTAAATAGATTTATTATACCCCAATCCAATTTTTGTTTTAATTTAAATGAAATTATTTTGTATTTTGAAAAAAATCTATATTTCTAATGGAATTAAAACTTTGTGAATATTTTATAAATTGATGGAAATTGTAATTATATTATATATCATATTTAAGAAGAAGAAATGTTAAATTTATTTTTTTAAAAACCTAGTATTGGTTTTATCTTGAAAACCCCTTTAATTGATTAAATCCCAATGTTTGGGGTTTTAATGTAAAATTTTTATATTGAAATTGAAAATGTTGAAATTTAAATTTAAACAATTCTAAAATAACATTACCATAATTTATTGATTGATTGAGTACATGCGATCACAGGGAGTTAAAATTATATTCAGGGAAAACATGCTAGGATTTTAATAACAAATAAAAGGAATAAATGATTATAATTATATCATTATCCTTGTTCAAGGGATCTTATCCCTAGTGGGATATTGATTCTTCATATTACACATGATCTTGAGGGTCATGTGTGCACATTTCTCTGATCACATAAATGAGTGTGTGGTGATCTCAAATCATGAAATAATCATACATGGGAGAATATGACCATGTTTCCATTCATGATTTCTTTGATATATATTACAATGATTTTGAATCATATTTACTTATTCCTTGTCAATTATACTTATTATTTTCTGTAAAATGTTTAGGTAAACCATTAGTTAAATGTTTCCATATTTTGATATGAAAAGAACATTTTGTTTTAAATTTCGAATATTACTACCATTACAACCTTGTTAAAAATTGAATTCATGGTATTGTTTATTTTTTAATGGAATATTATTATGGAACAATTTGTGACACCCACCTTCTATCATGAGCTCACAATCAACCCTTCCCTTGATGGATTTTTAAATTTTCTTCTATCGGGTTTGAGAATAGGGAATTCTCCACTTGGATATGGTTGATATTAATCAACCATTGGACTTAGAGTGATATTTCCATTTATAATTAGGTTCTTATCCTGTTATTTTGGTACATTTCTGAGGCTCTATTTGGGTTTTGATATACCATGTTTTCTTTCATGTTCATTCTTTTTTGGATTTTTTCTTTGAGAATACTAATATGTTGCTATTTATTCAATTTTGTTGTGGGAAAAAAGCATTCCCAATTATATCTTCTATGATGATAGGTGATAGTCTCCAACTAGTGGCGATCGATAATTCCGTTCGGTCTATAATAGTTCTAGATCAGGTATCAGTATACTAGGGTATATGGTCTTGTTTGTTAGATGTTTTTAGATCACCAATGATAATAAGATACTCCCCTATGTGTATAAGTCTAATCATGTCACAAAAAATAGTCTAATAATGATATGGGACAATTAATATGGAAGGAATACCTAGGGGCAAGGTCTCTAATATCTCCAAAAGGGATGTTCGGAAATCAGAAAAAGTGTAACCCATCCCATCCATACATGACTTCATGGCTTCCATCTAATTTGAAAATATTATATTATCAATTTCATCTTTATGAATCCTTATTATCATATTGGTCTAAAAATGAATTATATGAAACTGAAATTAGTGCCAATCATTAGCTTTACTGTGTTGGGTAACTAGAGGAGACTAGGATCTAAGAACGACACTAAAATCAAAGGTCAACCTCCATGTTAATGCTTCCTAATTAGTTTCAGTAACATAGTCTCTAGAATTTAAGTTGTACCAGGTAAAGGTGAAGTTAATGTATCCGTAAAATTAATTACAACCTCTGTAGGACCTTATCCAGTAATAGGATAATTAGATTGAAATGACTTTAGATCACTGTCATCATTAATATACTCCACTAGAGATCCCTTCGAATCTGATCCCATAATTGAGATAGAGGGTCCACCATCCTCTGGTGGACTAATATGACCTTTATAACTATCACCATCCTTATATACTCAATATAATAAATTCTAGGAATCCTGGAACTAGGGGATTACTCTCTCGTGTATGTATCACCATCTTTATGGGTGGCAGAATGCTCATCCCAATGAACTGACTTATACCTAGTGGAACATGGGAACTTTTCAACATCAAAATATTTCTTTGGATCACATAATATAAAGGTTACATAATCACATGGATGAACTAAAACTTATCTCTCCACTAACAAAACATAACAATAAAAAAAGAGAATAATGATGTGACTAACCCATCTCAAGACTATGAACATCATCATGATCATCATGAAATTTTGAGTCATAAGATACATTACTATTATATCTATTCTCAGAACAATATGAGACTTCCAAAAATATATTATTAGAGGTTATGATAACATCTACATATATTCCTCACCTATCTCTTTTGTTGCATTTTCTTCTTATTCACTCAATATAAATACTCTATAAGGGAGAGAATAAGGTGGATTTATGGATACATATGAAACAATTTTACATTTATAAATTTCTGTATCATTACCATGTTCAATATTTAGTATCTACTTCCTCTTCTTCAACCACAATATATTCTTCCTCAATAGCCTCATGTGAATAAACCACAATTTTATCTATCACCATGGAAGGTTTAACAATATCCATAGAGCAAGTTTAATTTTCAATAAGATAAATCACCAATAATATTCTCATTTTCCATAACCCATTTCATTAGCAATGGATTAAAGTTGTCTTTTAGTGTTTTATAGTTATTTTCACTTAAAAAAAATATCCAATTCTATCTCTTCTTCTTATTCTATATAAACCAATCTCTTGGCTTCTTCCATTTACGATTCCAACATATGATGAGTCATAGAATTTGATCTGGAAGAGGACATCCACTTATCCGTCATGTGAATCATAAAATATCAAAAAAATATTTTCCCCTAATTTTCATAGGGAATAATATATAGAAATATCGATTACTCATTAGACTAAAATCGTCATTTCTATGAAATATAATATACAGAAATTTTAATAGTTGTCTACATTAATCATCATGTTTGATTGAAGTAGGCCATCTCACTATACAATACACAGTTATATCCAAAATGAATTTTCATAAACAAAAAACTAACTATGACATGGTATTAAACAATTATAGTCCTTAGAAAAACCTTTTTGAGGTACATTGACACACGTATACCATACCCATGAAAAAAAATAAATCCTCTTTTCATCTATCATACTTCAAATGATATCTTTATTTTCACAATATTTGTACTCTTTATATTAGTAAAACAAGAGAACCAACCATAGATTAAATGGATGATATATCCTTCAGAACTAATATGTCAATCCATGGTTGTAATTCCGATTAGGGACCAATTAATTATCAACATAAACCATTAAAAATATCATAATTTCTCCACAATAACCAAATGGTTTACATAAAGAGGGAATTTCGATTAGACAATAGCATGAATCGATTCTCTATGACATTTATTCAGAAGTCACGATTTTTTAGGAGTCAACACTGAGCTTTTATTGACTCTCAGCATATTACTAAATTGAAAGATGAGTAATATATCAATGAATGATGAATATTATGGGTGAATTAAATATAATATGGTTAAACGGGAAGGTGAGATCTAGAGTAACTTGATTAATATATATTTTTTATATAATTATTTATGGGTTTGTAATTGAAAATATATAATAAAATATAAATGAATATATAAAATAAATAAATTTACAAAAAAAATAGGAATATTATATATAATAAAAATTGGGGTTAGACTTATAAATTCCCCAAAGTGGGCCTCTAAAATTGTGGATCAGCAGTGGTGGATCACCAATTATGTATCACTAATAGTGGGTCACCCAATGGTGGATCACCATTGGTGGATAACCAATAGAGGATAACCCATGGTGGATCTCCAATAATGGATAACCCAATTGTGGATCAACCAATAGTGGATGACCAAAGATGGATGAGAAATGATCGATCAACAACGATTGTTCAATAATTGTGGATCATCTATAAAAAAGATTAAAATAAATTTATCATACATAGTTCATCATTTATATCGTATAATCTCTCATAATTCATAGTATTTATAAAAAATTATTCTTCATGAAATTCAGATACATTGAATTGAAGTGTTATTTCACATGTTATGAAATAATATCTCTATAATGATGTCTTATATCAGTATGATTCATCCTAGAATTATATAAATTTATAAAGAAAATATTTTATTGTACTTGTGTTGTCACAATTTATTTGGACATTTCTTAACTGATATCCAAAATCTAGAAATGTTTGTATCATCCAAAAAATCTGTGCAAAAATACTTCCTACACCTATGTATTAATCTTCAAAAGTTGATAATGTGACAAAAATATTTTTACTACACCATGGTACTAGTGACTTTCCCAAAAGATGACATGTTTTAGAGGTTCTTATTCTATTTGATATTCAACCACCAAAATCCCCATCTAAATAACTCAATATGAAAAATTCTGGTCCTCTAGGATATAAATGAGCAATATTGGTTATACTCACAAGGTATTTTAAAATTATTTTAACCACAAGTACATGATAATATTTATTATTTTTTTATAAAAGAGAAAATATAAAAAATTTAAACGTAATATATGGCTAGCTAGTAGTTAAGTATAGAATGATTCCAATTATACCATTGTAACTATTTTGATATACTAATTTCCAGTTTCATCATTATCCTCTTAAATGTGGTACTAAATGGATTATCACTATATTTTGTGATACCAAAAGTAAATTGTTTTATATGTTTTCATGAACTAACCCAACTACCATGGTAACGCAATAACAGAGCTAGAACTAACATGACTCGAATGGTGTTCCCAATACCCACAGAAGGGCGAGTAGCATGTGGAATCATACAATATAGATGTGGGAATAGTTTTTCTATAAGAATATAGAAGAACATGATAAAAAGATAGTATCCATGTAAATAAAAAAACTCCACTAGGAGTAAATGTAACTGAATAAAATGAGGCATAAAATCCATTGTACTAAATCCCAATTTACAAAATAGGTAAAGAACCTCAAGGTCCCTATGGAAAGAACTCCACAATTTCAAATCTCAACAGCTGGATCCTCCTCCAAGAGATCCCTTCACATTGCTCGAACATGGAAGAAGGGCATGTACAATCACCTGAAGGTCAAAGTAGGGTGTAAGCATAATCCTAGTATAAAACCACTAGAGATTCCATAATATATAATATATATATATTATCTAAAAATTATTTCATTTTTCAAAATAAGTATTTTTGAAAATTCAAAAGCATATAAAAATAAACATTCTATGAATTTTCAAAATAATTGAAGGATACATACAAAGTTCATGCTTTTCTTTAGAAGAGATGGAATATTTTTAAAATAATGGATTTACCAATGTATTTATGTAAAAAATTTCATATAAATTCTGTATGAAATTAATGCAGTTCAATAAAACATTTTCATTCGTTTAGATCTCAAATATAAACAAATAAGAGAGAAACATGGAAATATTCAAAAAGGTGCTATAGTATTAACCAGCTGTTGAATTTAACACTCTATGTGAGCTCAAAAATAAATTATACACAAATCCCTATGACTCTAGGAAAATCTCACATATCATTATCTTGTTAGAGACGTGACCCACTGTATGTATGATTCAGAACATTGTAACACCGTATAGTGTATCTAAATAACTCACTGAATACCTATGTCTTTCATGCACACTTACATGATAGGAGAACTATTTTTGGAATTATTTTAATATATTAAATCACATTCATCCATATCCAAAATCCCAATATCATTTCATATAAAACCAAAATAGGTTCTATTCATAAATTTTTTTTCCTAAAGATAAAACCACAAGGTTTCTATAAAATCATTTTAATCAGTTTTGATGAGTTTGAAATCCATTCAGAACCAAATCCAACCATTCAAAATTCCTTTAGAATTAAAATCATCAATTTAATTGAAAACATTTCCATTAAAATCCACGATTTAAATTCAACAATTTAAATTGGATTACATTCCACACACCGACCTTAGTTCATTAGAAATGGGGGTTTTCCAAATTTCAATGCCAACACCATTTCAAATCATTAAATTCGTTAGAAATGTGTTTCATTCAAGATATTGAAAGAAAGCTTATGCAATTGTATATAAATTAGTAATTGATATAATCCAAGAAAATAAATGTTAATCAATTTGGAAAATTAGGACAGAACCACCTGCCACTTTCTTGAAGAATAAAACTCGTAATGGAACCCAAAATTGAGATAAAAGTTGATAGAGATATTGAAACACAACCAAGAAGAAAGATCCAATTCCACATAACGAAGACCCACAAATCCCTAGATGACCTATCATATCCCAAGATATGAGAAAGAGAGAAACGTGAAGAACAAAGGAGAATTCCAACCCCAAAATAGCACATCAAGAAAAAGGACGATCAAATTATGATTAGATTGTTATGGTGGGAGGGGTGCCTCTAAAAATAACCTAGGCTGAATCTATAGTCAATAGAAACAGAGTATCTATAAATGGAATAAAGATAATGATCCACACACATGACTTAGAACTGAGAGCGGTCCAAGTCATGATGTGTTCCCAAGGGTCATAATGTGCATTCCATGCTGGATAAGTACGCCGGAAAACCATTCCCCAGGGATTAAATACCAAAATATTCAACCTAAATGACGTGTATCAACCATTCACAATTTATGATGGATCCCTTTGTGATCCCCCCTTACATGACATGTATCCATCAACTAGTAAACGACATGTACCTTAGGCACATTATGTGTAACTATTCTACAGTCTACAATAGACCATGAAAATGACCTCTAAAAATATTGAACCAAAAATGGAACTTATAAAAAGGGAAAACATAACTGGTCAAGGTAATGGGACAATGCAACCTCCCCACTATAAAAAAATTCTATCCCTATAAATCCATTGAAGAAGCTTCCATGACAAACATATGAGTCCACTGTTATATAATCATGACCTCGCATTCCGATGTATCGTGATTATCAGTTCCATGCTTAAAGGAGACAAAAAATAAAGGTATCATCCTCCCATGAAGCATTGTGTTATCAAAAACAACTATCCTGACTGGCCGCTCAGTAAAAGATACGTCTGGATAGATCTCAAGATCACTCCTGCTCAAAACAAGAGATGTATTAGTTAGATAGTTTCTCAACTGTGATACAGTGAACACGTTAGGTATCGACATCAGCTATGGTGGACGTGACAAATGGTATGCAACAACTCCCACCATTTAAAACACCTCAAGAAGGTCCCGCAATTATATGAGTAATCTTCCCTTTCATCGCTATCCATCGTTGACCCAACAAGGGTGACACCCTTAATAAGAGCTGATCTCCAACTCAAAACTCAAAATAGTCTACATCATTGATCATCATAAGACTAATATCAGTTTTGTGTTGGAAACATCCTCTGACATATCAGATGAATCTTACTTATCGTCTTATTCACCATGATTAGTCCAAAAAAAAGAACTTTAACCGACCATTGACCAACACAATAGATATTTACAAGGCCTCAAATGATGTCATTATAATCACAAACTAGTAACTTTTATTGATAGAAATCACAACTGGTACTTACTAATCATCCCCACCCGTCTAATGTTGAGAACATAGGTTGGAAGCATATCCTTATGAATCTCTATAAATCTTTCTATCAATCCATCCAACTACGGATGATATTACATGCTAAAACGAACCTAACATCTCAGTTCCTCCTAAATTAATCACTAAAAGTGATAGGTGGACTAAGGATCCCTATTTGAGAATATAGTATATGGATATACATGTTTACGAACAATCTTGTTCACATAGAGATTTCCCAACACCTATACATTGATCGTATCACGAATGGGTATAAAGATAGTTCACTCGGTTGGTCTATATATGAAAACCCATATTGGATTATTCATTCTATTTGTATTAGTAAACCCAACCATAATGTCCATAGATATCTCTTCTCACATGCTTGTAGGAATTGGATGTGGTGGAAGCAAAACCAAAGGTTTCTGGTGATCAACTTATCACATTTTGGGACATATAGCTATAAGAGACATATTAAACAATGTCTTGTCTCATACCTGGCCACCAGAACTACCACCTCTTGTCATAGATCATTTTTGTGGTTCTTAGGTGCATATCCCTCTGAGAATTTTGGAAATCTCCCATCACTTCTATTCTTGCCGCTAATAGCACAACGAAGTGAGTATGATAGCATATAACACCGTCATTTGAGAATGACCACTCAGAAACTATCTCCCCACCATAGGAGGAATATGTATTTCTATAGAACTCATCATCAAGTTGTTGATCAAGATGAGTTATCTTGAGAAGAGTATAAGTAAACTACACACTAGACAAGGGAACATCATCCCCGTTTTCATAATCTCCAATATTCAATAATGGAAAGACACCCATAAAATTACACACTTCTAAAGACTCTTTCTCTACATGGGTGGAAATTTTCATTCTTAAAGCATCAGCACCGATATTCACTTTCCCTGGGGTGTAGGGGATGTCATAGTCAGAAAGATTTAATTTACTCCACCCAACACCTCTACCAACGATTCAAATATTTTTTAAACAAGATATAACTCAGGATTTTGTGGTCTCATTACCCCATAACCCTTTCCCCATAAAGGTACTAATACCAACTCTGAAGCACAATAATCATTGACGCAAGTTATATATCATGCTTAGGATAATTATTCTCATGTGGCCAAAGTTGATGATATCCATATGCCACTACATGATCAAACTATATAAGAATGTAGCCCATAACTGAACCAATTGCACCACAAAAGACCACATAACCCATCTCAGTTTCGGGAAGAGTTAATATCAGTGTAGTAGTTTACAAATGCTTCAGCTCAAAAAAAGAACTATAACATTTATAATCCCATGAAATCTTCACCCCCTTCAGAGTCAGAGTAGTCCTTGGAGAAGCCAAATTCGAGATGTCATCCAAAAACCAACTGAAATATCCAACCAAGCCCAATAATTTTGAGACATAGAGAAATTTTGTGGTCAGTCCCACTTCAGAACATCCTTCACTATCTCATGATCAAATGATACACCATTTTTATACACCACGTGTCCCAATAACTGTACTTCTCGAATACAAAAAACATAGTTAATAAACTTGGAATAAAGATGGTGATTTCTCATTAGACTCAAAACTATCCGTAAAGGTTGGACGTGATCCTCCTTTGACATAGAGTTAAAATAATGTCATCCAAAAAGGTAAATAAAAGGTTTCTAGACACTTGTTGAAAATAATGTTCATTAAGGCCCTGAAAACAACAAGATAATTGGTTTGAACAATGGGCATAAAAAGATACTCATACTGATCATAGGTATTATGAAAGGTAGTTTTAAAAATGTAAGATTATTTTATACTTAGCGGTTGGTAATGAGATCGATGGTCGGTCTTTCAAACCCATATTTCTATATTAAACCAATCAAATAAATCATCAATTCATCGAATTTTTTTTTCATTATCATTACTAGATTTACCTTTTGATAAGAAATACATAGGTGAAGATAACCATAATCTTTCATAACAAATAGAACTATCGCTTCCCAAGGTGACCCACTCGAGAGAATAAAACCTTTCAAATGGAGATCATAAAATTGAGTTATTATCTCTTTCAGCTAAACTTCTGCCCTGAGGATTGAGGGGATATCGACCGGTTAAGATCCAGACATTATGTAAATGGAAAATCCACCTCTCTCACAAGCAGAATACTGTAGAAATATGAAGAAAACACATTTGAAAACTAGACTATGGATGGAGGAAGATCACAATACATTGAATCTCACTCTATATAAAAAGTATAAACTGATTTCACTTTCCCAAAATCTAGATACGATGGTCCAGTTCTTCTTGACCATGGTTCTCATTATCCATGAAATACAACAGGCACACCACTCGGTGTAGTAAAGTGGACCCGTTTATAATAAAAATCAATTTGGGATTTGTTGGTAGTGAAACAATATATCAAGAATATGATGTCAAGAGATTTCACATTAAGAACTACAAATCTCTATGATGGATCAACATCTGATAGAGTGAATACACAAGCATGACTACGGAGACCCTGCTATCATTTCATACCAATTGGTGTAGTAATATCCATTGTACAATATAGATTCTCCATAGGAAGATTAATAAGGATAACAATATTTGTTGAAATAAATGAGTGATATAAACATGTATCAAAAATTGATGTTATTAATGATTATGTAATGGTAATGGTACCTATCACAGTCGTTGGACATGTGTCTGCATCCTCTGGAGACTCTTCCACTGCGTGAAGAATCTTCGTTCTAGATGCAAATGGATAGAACCCTTCAATCTTTGGAGAATTTTATTTTCCCAATGTTTTAGGAGGAGTTGATAATCTTTTCCTACTATTTGGTGGATATATTTTATGAAAAAACCTATGGAAGTTCCCTGAATTTCCACATGATATACAGTTTTTGGGTGCCTTAGTGAAGACTCTCCTAGCATTTCATGGCATTGCAAACTAATAGCAAGTAAAAGTAATCTCTCTTAGGGCTGTTGGAGGTCTGGAATGACTATACCATCGAGAACTTCCATGACAATCATCACGCTTAAATTTTATATTGAAGGGACCAACGATATCACTCTGAGAAATAGTAAATCCTATCAACACAGACTTTCCAGACTAGTCCACCTCAGCCATCATCTCCATATCCAAAACATCAGCGTAAGTGGGAAGCTTCAGCAAGAAAACTAGAAAATAGATATCCGATCAAATTCACAAATCAAACAATTGATCCTTTAACATCTGATTACATTAAAACTTAGGAGAAAACGTCACTAGCTCGTAAACTACATTTGAATACTCAATCTCTGTTTTGTCTCCCTGCTTAAGCCAAGAGAACTCCACAGCCTTACCAACACCATTGAATATTTAAAAGACTAGCTATTGAAAATAACCATAAAGTATTTCCAATATAATCCCTCATGTATCCCTATCATCACCATCATATTCCCCCATCACTTTCTCAGTCCCTCCAGCAAGAAGATAACACATTTCACCCTAATAACCTCTGATGACTCTACCAACTCAAACAAATGTTCTATCTTGCTCATCCATTCTTCATCATGTTAAACATGAGTGAATCCATTGAAGGATGGTGGATTTAGTGAAATTAACTATTGAGAACAATTAATAATAAGAACCCATGAGGATTCATAGTTGTAGCTTTAGCGGGAACTAGAGGTGGTACATGTCCTTGACCATGGATCGTGCGCACAATCACATCAACCAGATTCAGATCAAAAAGTTGATTTTCTTACTGAGGTTCAACAGTAGCATTTTACTGTATCGGATTCACACATCTATTTAAGGGAATGATTCTACAAAACATCATTTGACAACAAAATAATACATTAGGGAAAAAAGTAAAATATGTAGAAAGAGAAAATATTATCAATAGAAGGTACAACCACAATTTGGATGCATCTCTATCCAAATATCAATAGGGAAAAGACTTGAACTTATCCACAAGACATATATCCTAAACCACCCCTATTGACATAAGGTTCATTGGGATAAGAGATGGTCATGTACTCAATTAAAACTGTGTCATATGTCAATAAATGATTTGAAAAAAACATATAGATTTGAAGAAAAAAGTTGAACAACCTCCCTCTAATAACAAGTTGTCACGAATCAACCTGGTTACCCCGGTAACTTCATAAGAGTGATTTCCCTGACATGACTCGAAGGGAATTCTCAATCACCATAGGTTGGAGACTAGGACATGGAAACAAACAAATTAAATGTTAGAATGATATTTCCACAAGAATGAGCGTGAAAAAGATAAAAATACAGCATTCATGTCAATAATAAAACTCCACCATGAGTAAAAGTTGAAGAATAAAATGATGCACCAAACCCAATGTACTAAAACCCCATGTAATAAGTTGGAAAAAATCCCAATGTACCATAAGGAAACAACTCACAAATTCCAAATATGAATAGTTGGATGGAACACTATGAGATCCCTTCCCTTTGCTCATGGTTGGAAGAAGACAGTGTACAAACACCCAAAGGATAATGTACGGTGTGATCCTAAGACTATTAGGATACCAAACTATATTCCATAATAGAATCAAAATAAATATTATCCAAAAAATATCATTAAATTTTCAAAATAAACAATTTTAGCAATTCAAAATCATACATTTAAATCTCAAATATAAATAAAAATCCAGAAACAGGCTTATCTGCCAAAATTTATAATAGTAATAACCAGCTATAGAATTTTTCACTATCTAAGTGAATTAAACAAAAATTATGTACATGCATCCTAATGAAAATTGAACAAGGATAGTCGTCACTAACCCATCAGGGTTGTGACCTGCTGCAAGAATGTTCTAAAATGTTGTAATAGTGTAGAGTGTATCCAAATAAATAACTAACAACCAATGGATAGCATGCACATTTACATGATTGAAAAAATATTTTAAGATGGATTAAAATATGACTGATCACATTCTTCCATTTCAAAAATGCCAATTTTTTTCAATTTAAAAAAAAAATATTCAAAAAATAAGCCTTTTCACAATATAAAACCACTAGGTTTCTGTCAAATCTTTTTAAGCTATTATTGTGAGTTTGAAATCCATTCAAAAAAATTTCCATTATTATTAAATTCATTTCCATGTTTAAAATCAACTATTAAATTTAAATGATTTCTATAAAATTACACCATTTAAATTCCAAAATATAAATCATTTAAAATTCCACAAACCATCCCCAATTCATTGGAATTGGGGAATTACAAATGTTTATGCCATAGCAATTTTAAATCATGAAATTCATTGGAATCGGGTTTCATTCATGAAATTGAAATAATGAATATGAAATTTAATTTAAATTATCAATTGAAATAAGACAATAAAATCAATGTTAAAGAATATGGAAAATTGAAACGAAACCACCAACCTCTTTCCAAAAGAAAGACCCTCATAATATCACCATCAAAGAGATCGATGATGAAGAAGATATTGAAACTCAACCTAAAATAATTTTTTCACACCACATGATATTGAATCATCAATAACTAGATGTTTTTTATAATCCCAAGAGAGGATAATTATAGAAAATTGAAGAATGAATGAGTTTACCTACCGGGAAACCACATCACAAGAGAATTGATGATCAGAATATGATCAGATCATTTCAGAAGGAGGGGGTAATCTGAAAATCAACTAGGAAGATTCTAGGATCAAGAGAAACATTTTTCGGATGAATGGAATTATGAGAAACAACAGGCGCATGACGTAGACCTAGTCACAGTCCGGGTCATGACATGTACCCAAGGGTCGCGACGTGTAGTCCACACTGGATAAGTATACTGAATAACCTATTGCTGGCGATTAAAAACTGACAATTTCACCCTAAACAGCATGTACCAACCATTAACAACATATAATTTATCACATTATGGTATCAACATTCATGACATGTATCCATCAACCAGTATAGGACATGTACCTCAAGTACATGACATGTACCAGTTTTGCAGCCTTTTGTAAACCAATAAAACAACATCTATACTTATTGAATCCGAAAGGGAGATTTTAAAATTAAAAAAATACTCAGTCAATGTAACAAGATGTTACATATGTAATTTTTTGTAATTTCTATTTTCAAAAATAACTCGATATTTATTTTAAAAAAATTAAATACCCTGATTGATTTTAATTCATCCCATTAAACTCATTTAAAATTCAACTTTCTTTATTTTTAAAAAATTAGTGCAGAATTATTTTTATGAAGATCAAAAAATTATATAATAATCATAAATTTTATCTATTAGAACAACTGTTGAAATTAATTCATTAAAAAGAGTAGGATACATTGTACATTTCAAAAAATAATTATAAATTATAATGATCTAATCATGTCATTCTGTGATCTAGGAGCCTGTTTTAGTCCATAAAATGTTTTTTAATTAAAAAATGATTTAGAACAACAGGATTTTGACATCAAAGTGGTTTTCCAACAAAAATAATCCCAAACTATATATCCATTGTAAAATAAACTAGTGAAATCTGTCTGACATAGATTTAAATTCAAATGTAATGCAGAGTAATTTTATATAAAAATTTATTCAATTAGAGTTAGTAGTTAAAAGGATTCATTATAGAAAATACCATCTTTCTGACTATATCATAGTGAACCCAATAAGGCTTTTATTTCTTATTATGATACTTGAATAATAACCTTTTTTATAACCAACCACTTATTTCAAATAATTTGTGTCTTTAGGTCTATCTACAAGTTACCATACACTATTACATTCAAAATTATTATTTTATTCTTATATTTACCTCACTATAAATTTATCATTAATAGAATAATGGACGTTTTTAGATTCAATTAATGAAAATAATTATTGATTTCCAACATTATTTCTAATATAAGTGATTGGTTGTGTTCATCTACATATGTCTTCAAATACAATATTTGGAGGACGGTATATATGAGTCCTAAATAGTAAAGGCCTAGTATTTATAGAATTATACTTTCTAATATCTATTAATATTAATGAATAAGATATTAATATTATGTTAAAGTGGAGAAATTGTTTGATAGAGTACTCAACACGAACCAACAAGTTTATTTAAAATATTATCTTTCACACAACATTGATTTATACCAAAAAATTATATAATATTATTATTATTTTAAATGGTATTTAACGTCTTGCCATTGTATTGGAGGAAATGAACACAACTATCTAAAATATGAATATAATGTTTTTAAAATGTTTTTACTTTTATCCAATAAATTTTGGTGGATTAAAATTATAAAAAAAATCATATTTTAACCATGAAATACTGTAATATTTTTTAAAAGGTCGTTTTACCGCCATTTGATGACGAACCCTTTTTATATATAGTTTTTTAACATTATATATTACATTTGAAAAAATAAACTTTTTATTTATAACTGGGACATCAAAATTAAATTGGTGTTAAATTTTGGTATTATTCAAATAAATTTTATTTTTTGATGAATAGTGAAAAATACTGCATATTAATTCAAAATTACATTTTAATCTAATTTATTTATATTATTAGATAGTCCTCTTAATTGGATTTAAATTATAACAAGACTATATTATTATCATCTAATCCAATTATGGTTATTGAAAATAATTTCAATTTTAAGTTGGACTTAAACACATATCCATCTTTTGTTAGTTTTTTCTTCTTAAAAAGACATTTTTTGGTTCTGACAATGATAATTAATTTTAAATTATTTTCTGAATCTTCTGTGTTTTGAATTTGGTAAAAATGGATTCCATAATTTGAATTAGTTGATCTAAATTTTTTAAATATATATATTTTATATTCAGAAATTTTGAATAGTAACTTCATGTAAAATTTTATTTGTCGTGGTTGAAGGGTAAATCTGGTAAATAAGGGTATAAAATACTACTATAATAAAATTAAAATATCCTAACACATGTCATAACCCTATTTTCTGGTACATGTTTGTGAATGTAAATCCTTTGGTTGACTTTAGGACCTCATAGATACCACTGGTAAGTGAAAATGAAATTTTATAAAAACCAATTTCAAGTTATGGAAAATGTAACATATACATATATCTTTTAGTAAAATAATATTTTATATAGGGTTATGTAAAAGATATTTTCAACTATAAGTTGTCATTAGAAATATAAAAATAGTTCCTACATCAGGTTATTTCATATATAATTTTTAAACATTACCTAAATAAACTTATTTATGACACATTGATAATGTCATGTTTCCTTCATTAATCAATGATTCAAATAAATGATATGTTAAATGATAAAATAATTGTACTTTGGATATTTTGAAAACATCCACATATTTTAGGGATTGTAGTTACATGTTATATTTTTATTAATGGAGTATTTTGAATAAAACAAGTTGTTTTAGATTATTAAAAATGCACGATTTGAATAGTGTCAAAATTAACATAATACATATTTTAAAATATTAAAGATTTTATTAAATATTATAAAATTCAAAAAAAACTAAATATGATATAATTAGTTATCAAAATTATCAAATTTTATTAATGGCTCTTTATTTTGATATTTTTCATGTTTTGATAACTATTTTTATTCCAAATGTATTAAATTCTTGAAAAAACGGTAAGAGTAAAAAAAGAGATAAATAAAAAAGATAAGGATTAAAAAAATCCAAAAACATTCAAATTATTATTGTATGTTTTTATTTCTACTTATATTCAGTTTATATTATAATTTAATGAGTTTTGGACCACTTTAAACTGAAAATGATCTTATAATAAAAGAATACATTCAAATATTCATAAAAAGACCATCCTCCCTCTTATAAAAGGCCACCACCTCTATACCATGATCACATATCTCAATCACCCTTATCTTATCCTACAAGGGCCAAAATATTCTCCCAACATATCCTTATTCCTCTTACAGTCCTTCCTATTGGTAGTAGGAAATTCAAGAGATCCATCTGGCTCAAAAGAAGAAGTTACTTGATTTAAAGTTAACATCTTCTCTCAAGGTCTTTTCTTTTATTTTTCCTTGCCCACTCACTATGGTTTTATTATTATTTGTTAATTTAATAAAACCAGTATTCTCAATATAATAAGTTTTTTTGTGAGATTTATTCTAACTAAACTTAGACACACCTCCGACTAATTGGAATAGAACATATTGTTGTTGTGGACTGTGAACTACTATATCACGAAATGATGATTGTTCAATATTTTCCTACAACCTTTCATAGTGGCCATTATGATGGAACTAAAATTATATATTATATTTATGATATCTATTTTTTCTATATGATTATTTAATTCTCATTCAGAACAAACCTTTATGATTTTCAAGTTGTATATATACGATAATTTCATTTGAGGATGTGTAGACTACCGCGCCCTCTAAGTGATATGAATTCTTCATTCTATACAAGTAACATATAAATGATGGAATTAATGAACATATGTAAAATATATAAAAATTATATTATACTGTAATTATAATATAAATATGCATCATTTATTTTTCATTCCTTTTAATATGGAAAATAATGAATGTAATGTTCTAGTGTACGTTCGACATATTGTCTCCATGAACGGTGCATTTCATTTCTTATATCCAAATGGCATGGAATATTATGAATACATATATAATTTATATATATGATATATTTGATATCTAAATCATTAATATCATTCTAGAGATAATGGTCTTTTGACCCCATGGATATTTTTTAATTATATAATGTTCATATTTGACTCAGTTTACAAACATCAAACAATTGACCAATATGAACACATATAATTAAATAATTGTTATAGAATGGTAATAAGTTATATAAAATGAATAATAAAATTAAAAAATGTTCTTAATCAACTAGAAATTTTCATATGTATATTATTTATGAAGAATAAGGAACATGCGACAGAAGTCAAACTCGAGGGAAGGGACACCTTTCACCCTCCTATTTTAGTAAAAGACGTTATTATGTTATGTATTTTAATTTCCAATTTTTATGTTGGGATATGTTCTTATATTTCCTTATATCTGTATATATTATTTCTATGTGATTAGATACCCTTTTTTCTCTCATCAACTCATTTTGAGAATTTTTAAGATACACTGTCAGGCTGCTAAATTTTTGTAAGGCACTTCATTTAAATCTCCTCTCATTGAGGTATATTTTTGTTAATACATGACCATCACTTATTATGTGTATAATTATAACCTTTTTCTTTTAATTTTATTCAATGGTTTTCAAAATGAATATTTTTCTAGGATGCATTTTACTAAAAATGGAATGATTCTTTTTAACATACATGGTAATAGAAAACATACCACCGTCAAGAGTTTTATTTGATATGTGGATTTCATAATAATATGTATTGTTTTTAAAAGGAAAATAAAAACCATGTCACCTTTTTATGTATTGTGGTATTTAAAATGGTTTTTAGAAAGCCTTAGTTATTTCAATATCTTGAAATGATATATTTTGATTTCAATGTCGAAATTTGATCTTTCCTTTATAATTGTTTCATGTGTTATGAATATGTTATGGTTCATGGGATTTGTTTATGTATATGGGTTGTTCTGTGATTAACCTGGGGCGGTTGAGCGCAAGATGGATCTCTATTGCACTGGGTAATGTGACAGAGGTAAACGTTAATGTTTCTCTATTGAAATTTTGGGAATATACCGTGATGGATATTCCAAATGTAAGTCCCTATTTAGCTGTTAAAGCTACAATGGAAGTATGTCTTGGATGCCACAGGTTACCATTAGGATTTAATATTTCTATGTTTTCATTAATAAATATTATTATTTGATGAGGTATTTTAAATATTTTATGTTTTATGATTGAGAATTATTATTTCATTGATTTTTTTATAATGATGGAAAAATGTTTTCATTCATTATTTTATAACCCTTACTATGATTTTTATGCTCATCCCATGTTTCTAAAATATTTTTCATGGTGTATAAGGATGGGTAAGAGAAAGGATGATTCAAGATGATTTATATCATGAAAAGAATGATTGTTTTATATAATGATTTTTATTAATGTGAAAAAAACATTGATAGAGTTGGAGTGTCCAATTTGTAATAATTGAGAAGTAATGTAATAGTTATGGAATAATTATATAAAACTAAAAACCTGAAAATATATTCAATGATAATTATTGATTTAACTCTTGATAATGTAATTTTTGAGGATGGGGCCTTAAATTTGGTATCATAGGTCAGTTTAGATTACTTTATAGGTTAGGGTGTTATTTAAGAATATGTGATATAACCATACTGGTTAGCATATTATAAAAACTCATAGTTATTTTAGATATATTGAACATGTTTAAGGTAAAATAAATAAGTATATATTAGTTATTCCCTCCTCATATGATTTTATATGATTGTTTTACTGATATAATCACGCTGACCTTTTTTGTTTTAGTAAATGGATGGATATCGTAAGACCCAAAGTAACTATGGATGTGAAAGAAAGTGTGGTGGTTTTTAGAATGAGAAACTGAATAAAATGGGATCTGTAATGAAAATTCTTGAGGTTATTATCAACCAACTATCTGATGTCATGACTGACCATGTGATCCTTGGTTATTTTTTATGTCATCGTATACATGAAAAAAAATCCCTATAAATGATCAGGTAATAATCATAATGGTTACTATATTAAAAAAATATATGTCAAGGACGTGTAATGAAACACCTAGGAAAATTTATCAATGGGCTGGGAAGATTCTATAGATATGGTAATGAATGTCATAGATAAAGAACCTTTAATGGAAAATTTTAGCATCAAATTGACTACCTTAAATGGAATGATGTTCTTCCCGAAGGTTCAATTGAATGTTTTAAATGTGGTGTGGGAATGTGATTAGTAGGACCATAAAAATATATGTTTACCAATTCCCAAATCTGTTCCAACTGAAGATTAAGAAACTGAGAATGACCAATGAATGTTATGTATTATTTATTATCTAATGTTTTGGAATTAATGAATGTTAGGATATGCTTCATAATTTTTTTAGGAATGAAGTATTACGAAATAAGTTGGAAAATAATTTTTAATGGATCAAGAGGGACATTGAATGATTAATAATTCTACATATATGGGATTCAAGAGTTATGGTAGATTTTAAGATTATGAAATGCTTAAATGAATTAATTCTCTTTTGATAAAGGGAATACATTAGAAGACTTTTTCTAGTATGTGTAACCCTAATGTTTGATATGTGAAAATATTATTAAAGGACGAATTATCCTTTATTTTGTAGATATAGTTATAAAGAACCATTTGGGTTTACAAGATCCTTGAATTTGAGGAAATAATATGTTATTAATTATTGCGATGAAAATGCGAGGTATTAAATAACTTTTTTGGTTAAAATATGTTCCTGTTATTTTTGATGAATTTATCACATTTTTTAGAATTTAATAAAATTATATAATTTCTGAAAATGAAAACATGCATACTGTGTAACAAGCAGTCATGTCGGACAAAACTACAGTAATCGAACCCACAACCAAAGTGTGATTGAGATGTATTGCCTTCCACTGGCCTACATAAAGTCCTTAGTTATTATGTAATATTATTTTTAGATAAATGATTTTATTCATCAAGAATAAGTTGATTTTGAAAACATATATTTGATGCAATGGCTATCCTTATATTTGGAAAAATAATTTGGTGATAAGTGATAAATTTTATTTTGGAAGATGTTTTAACTTTTCAGAAAACTATATGAAAAAAAAGAATACTGTATGATTTAATTCGAATAGAAATGGTATAATTTTATTTTTAAATAATCTATGTTTTTATTATGGATATATTTAATTTTGCGTTATTTATGGAAATGATTAACCTATCATATAGAATATATGATTTGGTTGATTTCACTTTAGTTTGAGACTTTATGAGTAGTTGATGTTATTTTAGATAAATGTAATGATTTTCTATGAAATACTATGAGATTAAATTCTTCTGAGTTTTGGGATTCAATCATATTTTGGATTATTTTGAATAATTTTAAGGAATTTTTTTAAGGAATGGTCTTTGATGAAATTTTGGTAAGGTTTATTGAATTTTAGATATTTTGAGTTCTATTTCTTTTTATAAAGTGTTATCCATTAGGGGATTATTTCATCTTTTAGTAACCATTTTGGTTATGATTAATGTCAAGAGTTAGGGGAAATATATATTTCATCTTTAGTGGATTATGTGATTCTATAGAAGTCGATTATAGTGCTTCAGGTGTGACCTAGTAATCCTTAATACTGATCATTTGGAGAAAAGATGAGTTCTTTTGTAGAAACATTTTAAAGGAATAAAATCTACTTGAAATGTAAGTATATTTCCATATATACTTTGGAAATATCATAAAAACATTCCCTAAATTTATGAAAATTTATAGAAAAAAAACATTTTCAATTTACTCTTCTTACCGAGTAATCAAAGACCGTTTAACCCATCATATGTTAATGGTTTTATGGTTGTTAACTTTCCTCAGATCATGTTTTCTACCAACCTCTATCAGAACATGCTTGTTTTTTCTCTTCCATATCCATGTTTTCCAATATGGAACCCTAGAATGGATTATCTCGGGAGACCATTGTAATTATCTTTATTTTTTTGTAATGTGATAGTTTTATTGAATCTTTTTCAGATATGAGACTTTCAAGGATGTTTTCGAGGACAATTTTAAAATTTCAAGGACACAATTTCCAAAAGAGGGGAAGGATGCAAGGACCTAGGTACATATAGAATAATAATTTTTTATATATATTAATATTTATGAATAAGATTTTTAATTTTATGTTAAATAGGAAACTTTGATCGATAGTGTACTCAACACGTAACAACTGGTTTCCTTAAAATCTTATGTTGCACACAACATTGAGTTATACCCAAAAAATATATAATATTATTATTATTTTAAATGGTTCTTTAAATATATACATTTTTTTGGTGGGAATGGACCAAACTAAGTACAATATAAATATATATGTTTGTTAAATATTATTACTTTTATCAAATAAATTTTAGAGGGCTAAAATAAAAAAGAATCAAAATTTAAGCATAAAATTATATAATATTCGTTAAATGGTCTATTTAGCGCATTTTGATCATGAAAAATTTTTAAACTTATTTCTTTATTTATATTTTAAATTTTAAAAAATAAAACTATTCTTTAAAATCAAGACATAAAAAATGACTTTGGGAAACATTTTGGTATTTTTTGGGAAAGTTACTTTTTTGAGGAATAGTGAAGAATAATACATTTTAATTCAAAACTTCTTTTTAATAATATTTAATTATGTGATTACAATGTCCTTTTAATGGGTTTTCAAGTGTAATAGGATTATATTTTTAAAATATAATCCAATTTTGGTCATTGAAAGTAATTTCACTTAGAAATTGGATATAAACACATGTCAATCTTTTGGTCGTTTTTACTTCTTAAACAAATGGCTTTTGGTTTTGACAATGTGAATTAATTTTAAATTAATTTTTGCAACTTATGTTTATTGAATTTGGAAAATTATATTCCATATTTTCAATCAGAAGGTGTGAATTGTGTATATAAGTATATTTTCTTATAATACAATATGAACTGTAACTTTAGTACATAATTCATTTACCATGGTTAAAGCGTGAATATACTAGGTAAGGATAAAAAAATTATATTATAATAACATCAAATTACCCTAACATGTGTTATAAATCTATTGGATGATACATTTCTGACCATGGGAATACTCTGGCCGATTTTGGGACTCCATGGAGCCACTTGTAAGTAAAAGTGATATTTTATAAAAATTATTTTATTGTTAAGGAAATGACACAAAAACGTATATCTTTTATTAAAACAATTTTTATATGGGGTTATACCAGAGATATTTTTGACAATAAATATTAATTATAAATTCAAAAAGTTTTCCAATATCATGGTATTTTATTTGTAATTTTTTAATATTAAATATATAAATTTAATTATGACACAATGATTATGTAGTTTTTGCTTAATTAATAAAGTATTAAAATAATAGATACAAATGTGAAAATAAATGTAATTTGTGATTTTGATATCATCTAAGAATATTATGTATGATAGATTCGTTTTATCTTTGTATTATTGTTTTTTTTCTAATCAATCACGTTGTTTTGGTTTATTTTAAAAACGTCACGATATGAATAGTTTCAAAATTATCAGAATTCATAATTTAAAATATAAAATATTTTATTAAATATTATAAATTTACAAAAAATTGAAGATTAAGAAGAATATTTACCATAAGTATAAAAATTTATTAATTTAGCTTAAATTGGATTTTTTTTCATGTTTTGGTAACTATTTTGATTCTCAAAGTGTTGATTGGTTGAAAAAATGGTTAGATTAAAAAAGGGTTAACTAATAATGATAAGGATTACGCTAATTTACAAAACCTACAAAATGCTTATTATATAATTTTATTTATACATATATTCATCATATGATCATAATTAATGAGTTTTTTGTATTTTTAAAATGATAATAATTTTATAATAACACAATACATTCAAACATTCATATAGAGCCCATCCTCCCTCTTATAAGAGGACACCACCTTTAACCCTTACTCACACCTCTCAATAACCCTTTGTATGGTCCCAACTCTAAAAAAATAACCTCCCTACATTCAAATATTCATCCTAGAAGCCTTCCCTTAGGATTAACGCAATTCAATGGTGCCCTCAGGCTAAAATCAAAAGAAGTTACCCGATTCAAAAGGTAATGTCTTCTCTCAAGTTCTTTTCTTTTATTTTTCCTTTTCCACTCCATATTATATTCTTATTCTTTTATTATATTACAAAATTAGTTTCATCAATATACAAGGTTGTTTATATGAGACTGATTCTAACTACACAAACACACACCCCCATCTAATTGTTATAGAAAATACTATTTTGGTGGACAACGAACTACTGCCTCACAAAATGATGATTGTACAATATTTTACTACAACCACTTATGGTGGACATTATGATGGTACTGTAATTATATTTGATATTTATGTTATATATTTTATCTATAAACTTATGTAATCTCCATTTATAATATACCATTATTATTTTCATGTTGTATATATATGATATTTTCAGTTGAGTAAATAAGGATTAATGCCCCCATAAAATGATATGACGTGTTCATGCAATACAAGGAACATATAAATGATGGAATTATGTAACATATATAACATATATAATATTTTATTTTTACAGGAATTATAATATAAATTTGTATCATCTAGTTTTTATTCCATTAAATATGAAAAATAAGTGATAGTAACAGTCATGTGTACGTACGGCTTACCGTCTCCATGAATGGTGCATTTCATTTCATATAAAAAATGTTATGGACTGTTATAAATACATATATACTGGATATATTTGATATATATGAAATGTAAATCATTAATATCATTCTATATATAATGTAATTTTAACAACAAGAATATTTTTTAATTATTACCAGTTCATTTTTTACCCATGTTTCGAAAATCGACAAAATGTCTGATATGTACTAAAATAAATAACTTATATTTATTATTCGGTAATTACAAGGAATATAAGAGACAAGTTGGAATCAACGTATGGGAAACCATTCACCCTCATTTATTACTAAAATACATCTTTATTTTATGTCTTTTATTTTCCATTTTACTATGTTTGGATATGTCATTATATATCCTTTTTTCGGTACATTTTATGTCCAAGTGATGAGATAACCTTTTCACTCTCATCAACTCATTTTCTGAATTTTTAAGCGACATTTATAGGGTGACAAGTTATTGTAAAGGAAATCATCTCAATCTATATTAATTGTGGCATATTTTGGTTTATACATGACCTAATTTTATAATGTATATAATTATACCTTTTTTCATCTAATTACATTCAATTGTTTTCAAATGAAATCTTTTTCAACGAAGTGTTTTATTAAAATGAGAATGTTTCTTTTTAATGTACACGATGACAATGAACATTCCCTCACAATGAGTATTATTAGATACATGGATTTATTAAAAATAAAAATATTTTTATAAAAGGAAAATAAATACCATATAACCTTTTTGCATATTTTGTTTTTGAAAATGGTTTTGATAAATCAATGATTATTTTAAAATCATGAAATGATATATTTTTATTATAATGTGGGAATTTTATCATTATTTTATTCTTATTTTATGTGTTTTGAATATGTTACATTTTATGGGAATTGTTTACATATATAGGCGGGTTCATGATAAACCTAAGGTGGTTGAACCCAAGATATCCCTCCATTCCATTGGGTAACGTGAGAGAGGTAAACATGAATGTTTCTCCAAAGATATTTAGAAAATATACTAGGATGATTATACCAAATGTAACTCCCTATGTATCTATGAAATCGATAATGCATGTATTTTATGGATGCCACATGTTACCATTATGATTTAAGATTTCTATGTTTTTTTAATAAAGATTATAATTTAATGAGGTATGTTTAATAGCATATGTATTGTGATTGAGAAGTATGATTTCATGGATTTTTATATATAGATGGACCAATGTTTTTATTCCTTATTTTATAACCCTTACTGAAATATTTATGATCATCCCATGTTTTTGAAATTTATTTCATATCGTATAAGGAAGGGCAATAGAAAGAACGAATTGAAGAAGATTTATATTAAGAATATAATTCTTGCTTTATTTAAGGAGTTTATTTTTTGTTGAAAAACTTAATAGAGTAGAACTGTCTACATTGTAATATTTGAGATCTAATCTAATAGTTATGTCATAATTCTATAAAACTCTAAACTTGAGAAGATACTTAATGTTAATTCTTTATTTAACTCAAGTTTATGTAATGTTTAAGGATGGGTACTTATATAAATATTGTAGGAAAATAAGGGACGGTAATGACATTGCCTACTACAAGTTCAATTTATTCTTCTAAAAGCCCTCTTTTTCTATTCATTTTTGTAGAAATGTTTTAATTTTTTTCATTTATATTTATATTTGATAGATAATCTTAGTGGTTTTCTAAAGGGGTCATAGGATCCTGTGGATCTTTTTCATAAACATTTACAAGACCAAATTCTTCCACAATATTTCATATTCTGTTAAACATTCGATATGATTTACTTGATGTAGAATAACTAAAGAAAATTTAATCATCATTCATTGAAAAAGATTTTAAAATATTACACTTACTTTTAAGAATAAATAATTTGAAAATAAAAACTATAAATTAATAAACAATTATATTTCTACCAATCAAAAATCCATTGTGAATTTTCATTATTATTGGTCTAAGTAACAGACTGTTAATTATGTAAAATGATGTAATCATATACACTTTACAAATATATAAATTTAATACATACTCATTAAGTATAGTCTGAGAAATTTATTGAATGGTACGATATCTCTTTTCTATAACACCATTGAGATGTGTGGTATTAGAAGTAGAAAATTAACAATTATAACCATTTTCTGAAAAAAGGCATGATGTTTATTGTCATAATAATGTACATGATCTCTTCATAAGGTTTTAATTTTTATTTCCAATATTATTTTCTATTGATTTATCAATTGTGGTAAAATTAGAGCACGCTTCACTTTAGTGAGGTTGATAGAATACCCACATATTGCATGAAAATTCAACCTCTATAGAATTAATATTTTCTCCCCTTTGAAAAAATATGTATATATGGTACAAAATATTCAATGTGAAACATATTTAGGTTTCCATATGTAAATACATATTTAGATTATTTGAAATAGATTTTCTGTTGTTTTTATTTGGACACCGGTTATAGACATTATCATTTAGGAATTCTAGTTTAGATATATCATCGATTGACCCATTTGTAGAAATATTTCTATGTTGAAGAATATTGTAGTGGAATATTATTTTATTCTAATTTCATGATTCATTATGAAAGGCAATTAGATGAAAAATGATCCATGAAAATAAAGAGACTAAATTAACAAAATATAAATTATCATTTTTCAAAGAAGTGAAAACTAAATCATTTTTAAAATAAAATACATTGCATGAATTATTCTCAAACAAAATATAGAAACTATAATTACATATTCATGATATTCTAAGGGGATTATAATTTAATCAATCAAAAAATAAATCATTAGATATTAAAATAACATAAAAGTTACCCATTTGGCCAATTTAATGTCATTCCCATGGAATTGTCACCAAAAGTGACATGTCCACCATCCACGCTAATCAAACTCTTAAAACATGAATAGTCTATACTCATATTTCAATAAAATCCAATATCTATATAAAACAAGATCCTATTAAATATTTCCAAGAAAATATATGAAAAGAAAAATTATACCAGAAATGGAATTATTACAGAAAATATATTAGGTCCAGTAATATTAGTAACCAACGATTTAGGAACAAATAATTTTATAATAGGTTTCCTATAATTAGATTGTAAAAATTAATAAATATATAATTTTTTTGGCCTATAATATTAAAAACTAATATAAAAACTAATATAATTACAATTATGAACAAATCCATTTTTTATAATAATTCTCTGTCGATGTTGATAATAATCCCAATAGTGTATACTAGTGAAGTTTTCTTTTATATAATATCGGTAAGATTATTTATTCCATTTTAAAGACTTAATTAATCTTTATTAATGTAATAATTTTACAATTTTATCCAATTTTTAGATTTCAATAATCGTTAAGTGATTATCTTTCCCAATACAAAAACTAGTTTGAAAACTAGCTTTCAAGGCTTGCTGCTTCATTAAATTATTATATTTATCTTTTATCTCATTAAATGTGTATTCTATATAATTAATATACTTGGAAAATTCCATATAAGATACATTTAGATCACTTATATAATATATATATTGATTATAAATATAAAAATAATATGCTGGAAAAATATTAGACACCTCAGATGTGTTTATCATAAGACACGTGTTGGATCTATCATGTCTATCATATTGGGTTGAGTTTGAATCACATGAATTGTCTTAAAAAGAACCCCATATCAATTTCATGGATTTATTATTCCTTTTAACCGTATCATCATTTTTCTTTGTAAATTTTGGATTATTAGAGTCATCTTTTACATAACCATTCCTATTTCAATAATATTACATTAACTGATTCATTATATGATATTTTCTCATGTAATTTCTGAATTTACCTCTATTTTAATACTTTAATTACTAGATGTTTTCCTAATGAAGTTAAAAACATATAGAAATTTATAATCCACACGTCCAAAGGTCTTATTTATTGATCACTATCAATAGGTGACTCATCATTTCTTGAACTATCTTCATAATTTATTATTAGTTTTTAAAAAACAAATTTTAAGGGGATGGATGTTATATTGTATTCAACCTAATCTTATTTGATTATATTGATATCCCCCAAACTCATACTAATTTTTCTAGTCATCTTGTAAATTTGACATATTCTCACATCACATGACACTTGGACTGACCCTGATGTTACTTTCTACCTATCTAGTATACACCTCAATAGACTCACCACTTGAAGTTTTTCAGGGTTTGGGTTCCCAATTGAATGAATTTTACCAAAGATATCATTAAACGAGAGATACTTATAAAAAATATTTTCAGCATGTTTAAATTTAGAAGATTCATACTGAATAATATAAGTATTTAAATACATTTCATGGAAATCAGATGCTCCCTTGTGAGAAAAATATAAATAACCCAAATTTCCAAAGTAGTAGTATATACAAATATTTGATAAAATTCCCTTATCAAACAAATAAAAATATATTTAATTCATGTATTTAAAATTATTTTAAGATGAAATTTTATTAGCAATACATCATGTAGATTAATTTTTTTCATTTCCCATATTGATCTTCAATTTCTACCGATATATCAACACTAATCCTTTTTATATAACTTCTCTTTTTAATATTACACTAAGCTCAATTAGATCAATTAAAATAAAGAGTTCTGTTCGTAGTAGATCCCTCTTGTCAATTATTTACCATAAATATTTAAACTTAGAAATAATATAAACACATGATCATTAAAAGAAAAAACATCACTAATTAAACCATATTCGAAAATTTGTTAACTATAAATTTTTGTCAGAGTGAGTAACTGATGAAGTGGTTAATTGAGTTCCTAAATAATATTATGTTAAAAAAATTAAAACAATATCTTCCAAATTATTTATTAATTATTACATATTCAAAATAATTGAATTATATATGTGTGGTATTTCAAAAGATTTATAAAATAGGAATTATGGATCTATTAAAATTTTATTTAATAAAACATGAATATTTTAATTATATTTACATAATCAAATCCTTAATATAAACATTGGTTAATAAAAAATATCAGAGTATATTTTTTGTTAACATATACAAAAACAACTTTTGATTTTATATCTGAAATAAATAAAAACTAAACTAAAAACACAGCTTAATAAAACAAAGGATTCTGTCTTATGTTGATACCTGATCCCCTCTTCTTGTAGTCCCATACTAACCATAATTTTGTATAAAAATAATATAATAAAAAACTAAATAAGGTTTTTACAAAAAAAATCACAATGTCTATATAGGATCTAATCCTATTCCATTGTTATTTTAGGAAAGAAAAAAAATCCCACAAAAGACATCATCCAAGGTTTTTTGGGGTATAATGAATAGTGAAAGTAGAGAGTGTTCTTCTTGAACACTCTAGTTAAATTTAAGGAGGTTGTGCGAATGAATAAATAGATAAAATAAATAAATTACTACATTTTCTATATAATCTCAGAGATAAAATAATTAGAGATGGAAATATATAGTGCTTTTTGGTATAAATTGATTTAGGCGATTGAGGGTCCTCATATTTTAATTAGTAGAGAGATAAAACATGTCACTTTCTAATTGCCTACGGATAATTTTTCATAGAGTTGTGAATTTATGTCTATAAATGCTATGAAAAAGTATCTAAAAATTTCATTGATTTTGTCAACGAAAGGTTCTTCATACTCAGTATGCTCTAAACATTCAAACTCATAATTATACAATATATAAGTGTTCGAATTATTATAGGAAAACTTTTCATGAATAAGGGAGATCGTCAGTATAAATAGCTTTGAAGATCCTAATAATCCATTTAAGAATAAGAAAAAAAATACTATATCATTGTACTGAGAAAAAAATCAGGAAACGTATTACGTTAACTTCAATACATCATTGGAGTTGTTTAAGAATAATCATTAATAAAACCACATGATAAAGTCTACAATATCTGTCATAAAATATTTGTTGGAAGAATTCATTTTTAACTGTGGATAAAAATTGTTGAAAGACGATGGTGGATCAAAACTATTGGTAGCATATAACAAATGTATCATTGTATAGTGGGAGTACATCCAGTAGTAGAAAATGATTGCAGTAGCACATGAAAAAATTAGAACATCTTCAGATAGAAAATATGGTGGTTTCGAAACATGAATATAATATGATTTGATATTATATTAGAACATGTGTAAAGGAAGAACACTTGGTGATAATATATCCAATCATAGAACAACCCCAGCATTAAAAATATTCCAGTAGCATAACTAAACTAACTATTAAATAACTATGGTTGTAGGCTATCTAGTGATAGTATTTTTGAACTAATGCTAGCCAATCTTTGGATGTAGCATAAATAAGTTGGTAATAGAATTTAACTAGTGGTGAAACATTTGAGCTGACAATAGATCTATTCTATAATTAGAATTTTCTTTCACAAAATGATATACGACCATAAATCAATAGTATCATTTGAATCATATTAAGACTGATTTGTGTGAATTACAATAATGTTGTTCCTCCAATCATTATTCAGTAATTTAATAGATTATTATATGTATAAAGGCTAATTATTAAAGGGAAATATTTCAAATATGTTTTTTTCTCATAAATAATTATTAAAATACTATTCAATAATGAATTAGTTTTTTATTAAATTATAAATTTTTAGAAACATGTTTGATCTTATACTACTAATTATTAGCCTATATGACTACTAAGATAGAAATGGGAAATGTAATTATTACTTTAATGTTGAATTATAAATACATTTTTAATATGTATATCTAATTTTTATTAATATAAAAGGATAAAAAATCTATAATTCATGGAATTGTGAAACATAAAAAAAAGATATATTTATGGTACATGAATACCAGATTTGACATGTACTCCATTATCACTATAGGATTTCTACCATTATACTCAAAAAATCATCATAATGTTGATCTATTATTTACATACAAGTCAAGATGAGAGAACAATATAAATTTTTTTATTCATCTAATTTTGTGTTTAGTTTTTTATTTTAATACCCATTATATTTATCTATTTTTATAATTTTTTTATGAGTTTACCTTATCAATATACTTTTTATTTTTTTATACCTCAATAAAATTTGGGTGTTGTGACATTTATCAAAATTATGGTTGTTTTACATGGTTCTATACCTCTCAAGGAGTACAGGTTTGTTAAGTGTAGATATATGATCATTGTTACCTAAGAAATTATAAATTTTTTATGTGTTCTGATTTAGTTCATAATTAATTATCTATAATATAATTTAAATAAAATCCTTATGCATCTCTATATTACATAAAATTTGGGAATATAAAAACGTTCAAATGTTTTTTGAGATATGCAAACAAACTAAAATTTAGACCTTCTAAAAAATCATGATGTATGATGCTATAATATATGAATATCTCCAAATAATCCAATATTTTATCTGATAAAATCAATTTATCCCTCTATTCTATTAACAAAAAAATTTAAATTATACCCCAATAAATGAAATCTTTTTGTAATATTATGAAATCATAAAATCCAAAATCTATATCTATAAATAAATAAGAATTGTCTCTAATGGATTATCAAAATCATTCTTTATAATTTTATATATCATTATATAGATTAGATAATTTTTTAAAATATTGTTTCATAATTTATTATTTATCATCCTTAACATCTTTCTTACATTAGAATAGATGAATGGTTAATATAGATTAGTTCATTATTTATTTCTATAGGTTTTATCATTCATTCCAAATAATTACTTAAATTAAATGATTATTCATTTCTATGTCGTTTTTTATTAAAAACATTAAAATCATCCAAACAACTCTATATTATTTATCAATAATTGTTATAAGATAAATCATTGAAAAGAATACAATTAATTAGTGATAATATAATTATTCAATGAAATTAATGAATAAAATGTATGAAAAAGTTATTTTATTATTTTTATTATGTTATAGGAAATAAAATATTTCTTAGAGATTTACCATATATAAGTATTAGTAAGAAAATAAGGGCATTAATCATGAATAGAAAAATGAGGTATAACATTTACTTGATATATTGGTAGGAATGTATGAAATTTTTTTAAATTAATATTCTATATATACTATCTATATTAAAATTTAGGAACAATTCATCAACGTAATGAAAAAATATGATATATAAATGAGGTATTATAGAGAAACAATTATAGGTATTTTAAATTATTTATCTATTATTTTTATTAACAAGAGATTGAAAATTTATTGATTATTTATTAGATTAAAGGTCACAAAAGCATTGAAAATTCATTAATATAATTTATAATAAGACATAATGTGATGTAATATTATTGTGGAAATTTATATCTTGAAATAAAATGATCTCAATGATTTTCCTCAATCAAATTAAGAATGATTTTTTTTACATTATGTTTAAATGAAAAATATCTATGTCTAAAGAAGATTCAATTTTCAATATGATAAACATTTGGTAAATGTATATATAGAGGCACCATAATTAAAATAAAAAATGTTTCATGTTTTGATTATGATGGAATGAAGATTAATATATTGAATGAGAAATAAAATGGACACATAATATGTGGAATAAATGATAGTTCAACTAATTATAAAACCCATTGGACAATGATTTAACTATATATAAATTTATATTTTAGGAGTAAACAAACTTAATAAAGGACTCTTTATAATAAAAGTCATCAATAACCTCAAAATTATATAGGTAATGTAAGTGATTAAGAAATATATATCACTAAGATGAATTAAAAAAATGAAGTCGTAATATATATATATAATTTATTTACTCATTAATCGTGAATATTTTATTTAATTTATGTATATCACATTGTTTTATAAAATAAATATTCTCTAAATATATTCTAAACGCACAAGAAGACATTGTGGATTAATATTAATTGAATACATATAGTGGTATCATTATTTTATCTATAATGTATAATTCATCCATTATTAGAATTTATATAATTATTCTTCTCCCAGATTAACTAGTTCTTTGTTGGAATATTATGTTATATTGGTTATGGATTGTCTCTCCATATACAGATCAAATGACAATAAATAATATAAGAAATAATAATTCAAAATCCCAAAGAATATCTAATTTATATAAAACATCCATGTAAATTTTTATTTTCCTATAAAATCACCATTCCAATTATGGGTATTACTATCTATGATGAATCATACATGGCATAAACTTTTGAGGTGGTGGTAAATATTAACCTTGTAGAAATATATTTTTAAGTGATATACTAATATATTCCCTAAATTGTTTCTTGAGATTCTCTTACATCATTTATAGATTCTCTCAATAGAACATTTACAAGATACAATATATATATATATAAGATAAAATATAAAATACATATTTTGGAATTGGATGAATTATAAATGAAATTAGAAGAAAATTTATAAAAAAAAATTACATGAGAATTTGAATATACTTGGGGTATTTTTTTAAACTCTTTCATAAAACTTGGTGTTTCAAAATAACATAAATAACTATTTGATAGTGACCATAGGTAGTTACTGTTACGTAAAATTTGTTTACAATGTATAAATTAATCAACCTCTAAATTACTAATAGAAGCAATTATAGACCATTAAATGAATAATATATTGATGTATTTGAGGTTTATTTTCCTCTATTTAGGATGTTTTTGTAAATAATATGTTCATTCCAATGGTTTAAAAGTTATTTGTTTAATATATAGTCTAAATTGTTATGAAAAAAATGAAAAACATCATAGTGTGCCCCGTTTAGGGCATTCAAATGCTTATGATTATTATTTTTTATATTTTTAATATAATAGTCATGTTATAATTACATAATGATAATATCGTCACATATTTATTATTTATTAATGATTTATATTTTAATAACCATCCATGCGAGAAGATAGTATTTTTTTCATATCATCATCCATATAAATGTGAAAATCTAAAATAATTCGATGAATATTATAAAAAAAATGAAATATATTTAATCATGTTATATTATGTAATATATTCTATATTAAAGTATATCTATATTAATTATTTCATGTTGTAATAATAGTATATTACTCTTATAAATATTAATATGAAGGAAAAAATGATTGAATTGTGTTAATTATATTACTAGTTTTTTCCTTAAGGAGACTCTCAAGGGCATCATGGTATTGGTTTTAATTATACAAATGCCTCATACACATTTGTAAGAGTGTTCTGGGAGATACTTTATATATATATTTGAAAATATATATATATATATATATTGGATTTTAAAATAAATGTATAGAATGTGGGTGTATTTATAGGTGAAAGAGTGGGTGTTTTCATAGAAAAATATTGACTAATGTATTTTTTATGGACTCTAAACAATATTGTTTCTTGTTATTAAGTAGATTTAATGATTTAGATCTAGATAAAATAATAAATTTTATCATTATCCCTGATTTATGTAATCATGTATTTATAATATAATTAAATAGTCAATATTTTAATGTATTTAACTATACAAAAATGTATCAGAACATTATACAATTTAATTCAATATCCATGAAATTTATTTATATCACACATACCTAATTATTTAATTCATATTACCAATGTGAAAAATAATTTTTCAAAATAATTATTAATTATATTATTTGAATATATATTCATAATATAAATATTACTATTTGATTAAATAGTGTAAACAATGTTTTACTAAAAGGGAATAATTATACATATATTATTTTAAATTTATTGAGTCATTATTTTACTTTATTTTGACACTTATTTTAACCTAACATGACATTAGAAGAAATTATTTATACACCCACTTATTGAGTTTCATGAATGTCCATCATTCTAATCTATAAGTCTAGATACTATTCAATTGGTACTAAAACTATTCTAATGAAAAATTTTCCAACAACCATATATGCATTATCCCTCTTAAAAAACTTATTACATTTATCATTCTATGTTAATATTAATTTTCTCTCATGGTTCTCTAGAATTAATTTACCAAACACCAATTATATTTTTAATGTTTGGTTTTCATTTTTACAGTTTTTCTTGTGAGGGTGATATTTCTTAATGAACCAAAACTAAAAATATAAAAATTGAATTAATGTTTTATCTTATTTTTATTTTCTTATTATACTCTTATTTAATTTTATGTAGTGTATTTATCCTTTTAATGTGTGGTTTAATGTTTTAAAAATAAAATGGTTGTTATTTATTTATTTATTATACATTTATTTATAAAAAATACACCAATATAGTGATATAAATATTTTATAGAATACGTCAATTAAATAAAGGATAAAAGTTATTTGATAAATGTAAATTTAAATTTCATAATAATTTAATTAGACATAAAATAAAATAAATTAATTTATATTCTAAATAATTAATCTGAAGAATGAAATTCTTCAAAATTTAAAATGAAAATATATTATATCACATGACCTTTGATGTTACTCCATATATATTGGGGACAAGCGAGTAGGTTTCATCCAATACTTATATTTAGTAATGAATTATATGTGGGTTCCTAGATATCTTTCAATTTAAAGGGCATTTTATATTTTGAGTTTTAAAGAATTATGGAAAACACATAAATAAAAAATACCCATTTATTAAATTGGTCATTTCTCCCACTTAACCGGACATCTCTTATTTGATAATAATACATCATCATCATTAACATGAAATCCATATTAGAAAATTTTAGTAAATATAATTTTTTATAACATGGGGAAAATAGAACATAAGATGTGTGATCTCAAATTCTCCAGGTATTTAAAATTGATAGTCATCAATGATAATAATAATTTAATAAGGATATGATGTCATAATAAGAGTTCATCAGAGAATTAGAAATGAACTCATATGCATCAATACATGATTCATAATTTATTAAACCAGTACTAAGACTTTAAAAAAAAGGCAACAAAATAAATCATCAAGAGCCATGTGATATCAATCTTTATGAAAGGAAACATTGTAAACACTGTGAAACAATTCATAAATATTATTTTTATGATTGGAAATTATCATCATAGAACACTTACATTACCCTTATATATTCATTACAAATGTAATATCCATATGTTCAACTTCTAATAAAATTATTTGGAAAATAGAATCACTACCCAATTCATTAGAGATCTATTTAGGTGCACCCATCATAATAGCTATAATGGGATAACCAATTTATATATTTGATAAAATATCATATAAGAAATTTCCATAACCACATCATCAAATAATTACAATGATCATAAATTTTATTATAAATTTTATAAAAATATTCATTATTCCATTCGTAACTTGATTAATAGCGAAAAGACGAAAAATACATGAAAATCACGTTGAAACATTACTAACCCATGGAAATAAAATAGGTTTCATAACAATTTCTTTGAAACATGATTAATTCATGGGAAAGAAAAGGGATCTATAAAAATCTATTTGAAACCTAATTAACCAATATAAAAGAATTGGGTTCCATAAATTTAATGAATCAGACCCTCCTAGTCTATTATATTACCAAATTCTATGTGGTGGGGTGTCTTGGACTCCATCATTGAGTCAGAAGGATGTGAGTGTCAGTGTAAACGTGTCACCGTGGTGTCACCTATTAGTTCCACCAATCAGTTTCACTGACCAGCTCCACAAATACACTTCATAGATCAGCTTCATTGATTATCTTCACTGATCAGCTTCACAGATGAGCTTCACAGATCAACTTCACTAATCGGCTTCACTTATCAGCTTCACTTATCAGCTTCAACGATATGCTTTACTAACTAGTTCCACAGATGATCTTCACATATTAGCTTTACTGATCAACTTCACTGATCAACTTTACTGATCATCTTCACTGATCAGATTCATATATCAGCTTCAAATATCCGCTTCACTGATCAAATTTTGATATCAACTTCACAGATCAACATCACTGATCATCTTCAAAGATCAATTTCACTTAACAGATTCACAGATCAACTTTATAGATCATCTTCAGTAATCGGATTACCATATCTGCATCATGTGATTAGCTTTAGGAATCAGTTCCATCAGTTTCACACCATCAGTCTCACCGATCAATTTCATATATCTATCTTACCAATCGGTTTCACATGATCTGTTTCACCCAATTGGTTTCACCCATCGTTTTGATAGATCAACTTAACCCATCGGTCTCACGGATTGGTTTGACCCATCGGTCTCATGGATTGGTTTCATCCATCCTTCTGATCGATCGGTTTCTCCCAATAGGTGTCACCCAATCAGTTCCACCCATCAGTTTCAAAAATCGGTTTCACCCAATCAGTTTCACCCTATTAGTTTCATTAATCAGCTTTACCTAATCAGTTTCACCCAATTTATTTCACTAATCAGCTTCACCCGATTGGCTTCAAGCAGTCTATTTTCCTCAATCGGTTTCACCTAATCAGTTTCACCAATTCTGGGTCACCCAATCGGTTTCACCCATAAGTATCACTGATTGGTTTCACCCATCATTAGTACTGATTTATTTCACCCAAGCAGTTTCACCCTATCAGTTTTACTGATCAACTTCACCCAATCAGTTTTAGCCAATAAGTTTCACTGATCAGCTTCACCCGTCCAGTTTCACATATCATCTTCACCAGATCAGCTTCACTCTATTAGTTTCACTGATCAGCATCACCTGGTCAGTTTCACTGATCTGATTCACCCGATCGGATTCACTGCTCCACTTCATGGTATCATCTTCACCCAATCATCTCCAACAGTCGGTTTCACCAATCAGTCTCACCAATCGGCCATAGAGGGGTGTTGGGATTTCCATCCCCTGTTTTCCCATAACACTATATTTAAGTATTTCATGCTTTTTAAATTAGTTCATGGCCATTTTTAGTTCCATAAACAACATTTTAAATCCCCCATGATTGGGTTAACCCTCAACACACCTGTTTACCGTTCTTTAAATGAAATCCCTTAAAAAATAGTTGTTATTGCCACAACAATGCTGTAAATTATTAAATAAAAATTTATGTCATAATGTAACCGTGTGGCGAAACCACGATCCACCTTTAATTCCAATCAAAATTCTTATCTCGTAACTCTAGGACCATTCCTTTTTATTACACAAGAATTCCTTCTTTCTTCTTATTAACTGGACTCTTTCCATTCCCTGTTGCATTTGAAGTCCCCCCTTCTCAAGGAAAATGGTGCACCAATGCTGGATACTTTCATCCTCACTCTTAGAGTCCTCAGAGTTCCTCTCCTTCGAGATGCTCATCCCAGTTATTGGTAGGAGAATAAGAACATCGATCATTGATCATCCTTGTAGAGTTTTCCCTTTGCCTCTCATTACTGTGTATCATGCGGGCTAGGTATGATAATTTTCCTATGAGAACTGATAAAACCAAATCATAAAAAAATATAATTACTGGTTTTTATTGAATAATGGATTGTGTTTGACCATGTCACGGTACATTTTCACCATTGATTATATGTAATGAATTGTATGGGATTCTGTCCACTAAAAATTGTGGTCGTTGGTGGTCCATTCTGGCGTACTAATGAACCTCTAATTTCTTGATACTATTCTATGATTGAATGGTTATAACATGGAAACTAGTTTGTCACGTAAAATTGGCTGACTAAATGGATTCACAATGAATATGAATACTTCTATAGTCACCCAGGTTAACCAAAGAGAAGGACGGATCGAAATGAATGGAAAATTTAAATCTGAAAACTCCAATGCTCGGTTATGGTGATGTTTACGGATGATGTTTGTGTGGTGACTCTGATGGCGATGTGATCCCTACTGGGTATTTGTTAGTTTTTGGACCTAATGATGTGTGGGGTTGTATGTTGGTTCTTGTTTTAGTCCCATTACATCGACGGATCTCACGTATCCCTTAGTTTTGTGACATTATAAGATAACCGGGTGTGAATGCTTAAATTGTTACTTTTTTGTTTTCCCTTCCTTGGCTTCTGGCTATGCTTCTTATTTTCTCGGTAGTGACTAAATTTTTTAATTGGAATCACTTGAATATGAAAACAGGAATGGGTTCAAGTTGGATTTGTCTTCTAGGAATGACTTCTGACTTTGTTGTGGGTATTGTGATTTTTAAGAATGAGTAGTAATGAGGGTGTTTGGGTATGGGATGGATTTTGAACCCCTTGGTTGGGAATTGTTCTTGTCTAATAATATGTATTATTTATTTCTTATGTTTCTTATTCTCTCCCCACCCAAGTTGACCACTTTGTGCCGAACACGCAAATTTCATGGGGAAGTGTGTTTTTTCAAACACTTCTATGAGTGGCTAGTTTTTTTATCTTTTTCTTCTCCCTATCCCGGGTATCCCATGACTATTTGGGTAGGCTATAACATAATGCGGTCCATTATAGACATTGATCTATTGAGTAGGGTAGTTGTGGTAGTTTTCCTAGGTGTGTGCGGTCTAGTTATTTTTCCAAATTCCTTGGGATGAGGCCCACGTGTCTTCGGGCATCACAGTAGTTGTTATGGCCTATGTGTATGATGGGGTGGTTATGTGTGGCTGTTGTGGCCCTAGTGTTTGTGGGAAGGATGTGAGGATGTGGTAGCCCAGGCCTGTGCATGAGAGGTATGACAATGGGTATGGGGAGATAATGGCATGAGAGGTCCGATGCGTATGATATCTTCAACAACCAGTGGGAATGTGATGTGGGGTACCCAAACAGAAATGTGTTATTACTATTACCTTAATTGACTTGTGTTATTTTGGGAGATTTCCATGGTGAGGTTTTGGTGGATAGTTTCCTTATTGAGTTCTTTGGTTATCTCCTTTCTCAATGGGCATTAGAATGCCTCCCCACTTGTGCATGAGGGATCTTGGTTTTCCCTACTGAGTATAACAATATGCTCACCATACGTATATAAAACTGTTTTTAGATATCTAGCAGGACTTCAGAGACCATGTGAGACCATACTAGTTTGAACATTTGGATAGCTGTTGTTTCTAATTTTCATTTATTTTGGTACATTACTTTTGAGTTTCTTGTAATTTTTGTTGTTCTTATTATTGAAACATCCATATCGGTATGGATTGTTTTGGCCTTTCTTTTACTTCTAGTTTTTTTGTTTTTTCGGATTTAGTGTATTATCTCATGATCCTATTAAATAAAAAGGTTAATACCTTTAATTTTTCATGTGATTATATACCCTTGGTGCTAGTCTCCCCTCTGGGACCTATTGAAGGTGGGTATCGGGGGTCATTATCTCTCCTCCAACATAATGAAAGATGTTTTTGGAAAACTACGTCCCCTTCCCTTATCTTGTTGAAGGAGGGTATTGTCAAAATTGTATCAAAGGTAGTGGTTGAGAGATAATATGGAGCTCAGGGTTAGGCACAGTGATTATTTCATGGGATGGTAGGGAAATAGTGTTACGAAATCATGGTAAATGAAATAGTCTATGGAAGACCGACTAGGACACGGGATTTTAGGGCACCCTGTGATCCGATGCAAGGACTCGAGACCTACTGAATGACCAAGTGAGGCTGCACTGATTGGAGGGTAGAGACCGTAACAATGGTACATGAATCATAATTACTTGAGTTCTTTTGTGTTATTAGTGTTCTGTGAATTCAAAAAAATTGTCTAGGAAAATTGTAAAAGCAATTTTCTATACTACTTGGGCTTATGCATTCCTTCTTTACATTGTAGCTATAGAACCTAGATGATGACCATGGGTAGTGGGAAAGGTCGAGTCCCAAGAGGATGTTCTGGCTAAACTACAGAATGATGATCGAGAGGAGGAGGATGATAACATGTGGCAGAGGACAATTCGTACCTTTTAGCCACATACCCTCGGGAAGTACGAGGGCAGTGTATCAGACATGGAGATAGAGAGCTGGCCCGAGGAGCTAGTGATAGATTTCAGCTTGATCTGATCTCTGACAGAGAACTGGGTTCCTCTAGTTTTAAGCCAGATGTGGGAGTGATGTGTCAGTGAAAGAATCTCTATCATTGGGATAAGATGGAGGCTGAAGTTTTTTGGAATGATTTTGAGAGGGATTTCCGAGCATAATTCTCTCTTCCACAGTGATGATAGAAAAGAGGTGGGAGCTAATCTCCTTCAATATGTTAGCATGTCAGTGAGGGAGTTGGTGATCAAGATCATGTATCTCCTTCATTTTTCTCTATACCTTCTTTTGAATTAGGAGTCTTGGGTGAGGAATTTAGAGGATTCACTTCGACCTTCTCTTCAGTGTGATGTTACCCCCTTAACCATAACAACATACTTAGAGGTCCATTAAAAATCTAAAGTGGTGGAGATGATGCACAAGCTGGGAGGTGTTCCATGAGAGGGGAGCATGTTAGGCTTGTCAAAGGGGAAGGTTTTTGTAGATGTACTCAACCATCATGTCCTTCTTGGTTTCATCTAGTGGGGAGTAGGCCCCAGTAGTTCCAATTTCGATCTCCTAGTCATCACCCTTTCCTTGTGGGCCTAGGTCTGAGGTGCTTCATCTATGGAATCCGTGGGTACCATCGGAATCAATGCCTATACTGAGTGACGTAAAATGGGGGTGGGAAGGTTCAGTGCCCACCTCAGCAGCAGTAGTTTCTAGCCATGCCTTTTCAGCAGCAGTAGTAGGGATAACAATCTGCCGCTTTTCTGGGAGTAGACATTGAAGGAAGAGGCCGACTCCATGGGTGCTCCTCAAGGTCCTCGACCAGCGCATGGTTAGTGAGCTAGCTGGAAACTAAGGGGTAAAGTGGATGGGTGTGGGTAGTTTTACACTTTATATGTAGTTGCTTCAGTAGGTCTATAGGTCGTTCGAGGTACGATCAGCTTTTTTAGCACTCTTACTTGCACCTTGTTTGATTCATATGCCTCTCACTCCTTTTTTTCACCCAGTATAGCCCATGCCTTGGGCATTTACATAGAGAGACTCCCCATGAACCTTCTTCTATGTACGCAAATTGGGTGTCATACCCGCCTGTTTAATATTTGATGAGGATGTAGAATAATGTTTGTGCGGCATCAGTCTAAGTGGGATCTCCTTTTTCTGAAAATGGTGTCATACTATGTCATCCTAGGCATTGACTAGCTATTTTTTATGCACAAAATTATCGAATACATCTGGAGAAGGGACATGTCCACCATTGAGGATGGACAACGTGTGGGTTTTGTTTGTGAATGGAGTTTTCAGGTGGGGAAATGGCATGCAGAGCCTCTTCTTTCTATGCTGGTCAATCATTCAGCATAATTAGTGGATGTTGAAAATAATGAATGTTAAGGGAGTTATCAAAGTGTTTCTGGATTCTTTTCCCAATGAGGTTGTGACTCTACCCCCTCTACGTGATGTTGAGTTTGGGATAGACTTATAACTCAGTGCTCATCCGATTTCGACATCTCCTTATCAGATGGTGCCTTTTGAGTTGCGGGAGTCGCGGATTAAGATTGTTGAGCTGATGAATAAGGGTTAAGTCCGACCCAGCATGTCACCATGTGGTGCTCTATTCTTGTTCCTGAAGAAGGAAGATGGTGGTTTTGGGCTTTTCATAGACTAAAAGAGACTGAATTAAGTAACGATCAAGAACGGTTACCCTCTCTTGAAGAAAGATGATATCTTTGAACAACATAGGTGAGAAGGTTGGTTCACTAAGATCGATCTGGGGTCTAGATATCACCAGTTAAGGGTGAGGGGTAGTGATATCTCAAAGTCTACTTTTTGGTGCAGGTATTGGCACTTTGAGTTCATAGTCTTGTCGTTCTGTGTTATGAACACACCTGTAATGTTCATGGGGCCCATCAACTCTTTATTCTATGAGTTTTTGGACCAGTTCTTCATTGTGTTCATAGATGACATTTTGATCTCCTCATGATTAGAGGTGGAACATACTAAGCACCTCAGGATGGTCTTGAAGATCATTCGGCATCTACAGTCCTATGGGAAATTGTCCATGTGCATGTTCTTGATATGAGAAGTGAATTTTCATGGACATGTGGTGTCTCAGCAAGGGGTAGCGATTGATTCGTCAGAGGTTGAAACAGTTGATTCATGGGAAGCACCAATGAATGTGATGGAGGTTCGTATTTTTCCGAGCATGGAAGGTTATTATCAGTGGTCCATACCCAAATTTTCATGAGTTGCATCTTCTTTGAAAACTTTGACCAGAAAGGACCAGATCTTCTTGTGGAGTGGGCAGTGTCGGGCAGCTTTCACCTATCTGAGGGAAAGGTAGGTCAGTGCTCTAGTGGCCAGGTTTCCATAGGAAGGGGGGTTGTATGTAGTGTTTTGTGATGCTTTTGGACTTGGATTGGGGTTTGTGATGATGAAACAATGTGGATTGATCTATAATGGTTCAACGTATTTATGTCCTCATGAGAACAACTATGCCACCCAAGACCTAGATCATACATAAATAGTGTTCGTGTTGATGTTATGGTGGCATTACCTCATCGGGGATCACTTTTTTGTCATCACAGATCACAAAAGTTTGAGGCATATCATTACCCAGCAGCATCTAAACATGCGACAACAATGGTGGGTGGAGATTTTTCAAGACTACAACTTTGAGATCTCTTACACTCAAGGTAAGGGGAACGTTGTGGCAGATTCCTTGAGCAGAATGTCGCGGGGGTAAGTTGTTTATGAATCTGTTGATGCTTGGAAGGAAATGGAGGAGTTGGCTTCCCTACACCAAGATGCAAGGTTGTATGGTGGTAGAGGTTGTCTTTTTTAGATGAAATTGCAGTCCTCTATATTGTGGTATATTAAGGAGTCTCAGTGGGGAGACAAAGAGGGTGAAGTGTAGCATGATCAGTTTAACCAAGGAAATTATCCACAATGATGGTTGGAGGATAATCAGAATTAGATTCTCTTCCATGGAATGTTCTTTTCCCCAAAGACTATGTGTGAATGAGTTCTTTGTGTGCTCCATTACTCACTCATAGTGATACACCCATGTGATTCCAGTATGCACTGAGGCCTAGGGGAACAGTTTTGGAGGCCCGAGGTGAAACGGGTAGTGGCGGTGTTTGTGTCAAGGTTCATATTGTTTCAACAGGTGAAGGCTGAACAATGCATCCCCAAAGGATTGTTGCGGCCATTAGATGTCCTCAAGTTGAAGTGGTAGGACATACTCAAGGATTTTACATAGGAAAACCCATGGTTCAAGGATGTGGTGATGCTATCTAGATGTGGTAGACTAGCTAACAAAATCATCTCACTTCATGGTGATCAAGGAGTCGAGTGCAGTGGATGACTTAGCACATAGATACATGGATGAGGTGGTGTGGTGGCATGGAGTTATGAGGTCCATAGTCATAGATAGAGATTCCTGGTTTACCTTGCGATAATGGAGGGGATTTTATCAGGATTTTGGGACCCTACTACACCTTTGAACTACTTTCCACCCCTAGAGATATGGGCTGAAAATGCAAAATATACATACATTGAAGGATATGGTATGGGCATGTGTTATGGACTTCATGGACCATTTGAACCCTTGTAGGGGTGGCCTTGTCGTTCGACCGTGTGTTGGGACGAGGTTGGGGAAGCAGGTGCTCTTGGCATAGAGGTAATGCTGTGAACAACAATGAAGGTTTAGCTTGAGCGTCAGAGGATGAAGGCATCCCAGGACTAGAATAAGTAGTTTAATGATCGTTGGAGGAGGCCCTTAGAGTTTGAAGTTGGAGACCATGTTTTCTTGAAGTTTTCCCCTCGACGTGGGAAGAGAAGGATCAGAATGGGATGTGAGCCCTCTCTCAGGTTCATTGGGCCTTTTGAAGTGTTGGGGAGAGTTAGTGATGTGGAATATCAGCTGACATTGGATCCGTATTTAGAAAGTAACCATGATGTTTTCCACATCTCCTAGATTCCTCGATATATACAGGATGAATCCCATGTAATTGACTGGGGATATTAAAATATAGGGGATGACAAAATGTTCGTAGAGAGAATAGTGAGGACCAAAGATCAAAAGAAGAAATTGCATCGTGGACGTACCATCCCTTTGGTTCATGTGTTAGGGAGGCGTGATGGACTCAAGGAGAATACTTGGGAGCAAGAATCTAAAATTCACACCCAGTACCCAAATCATTTTTGAGTTGTTATTCGGATCCTTCCTTGATGTTCATGGTTTTGTGACCTACTGTGATGTAATATTGACCTTGTTGGATTATGAGATGATTTGTTTTCTTTACCTTGTGAATTTTTATGAAATGTTCTGATATATGGGGAAGGAAGAACTTGATTCATAATCATGATGCATCAGCGTGGATATGATTAAATCCATGCTGGCGAGTCAGTGCTTCCCAAAGTAGAGAGTATCTTGACATGGAGGAAAGAACTCCCTCATACGTGTGTTGAGGCAATGTGATCCTTAGGTTTCGTATGGGTGTTTGGGGTGTTTTATCCTCGAGAGCTGTCTTATTGAGAGGTTGTTCAGGTTACTCTAGAATTATCGAGGAATATAAAAATTCGAGAGGTATCTGATGCAATGGCCCAAACCCTCTTGGTCCATTACAGTTTCAAATTCAATGTGTTCGGGTGTCTTGGACACCATCGATGAGTCAGGAGGAAGTGGGTGTCAGTGGCAATGTGTCACCAAGGTGTCACCTATCAATTCTGTGATCAGTATCACTATTCAGTTCTACCCATAGGTTTCACTAATGATCTCCACTAATTAGCTTCACAGATCCGCTTCATTGATCAGCTTTAAAGATCAGGTTCACCGATCAGCTTCACAGATCATCTTTATAGATCATCTTCAAATATGAGCTTCACCGATCAAAATCATAGATCAACATCATATGTTACGTTCACTAATCAGATTCACTGATCAGCTTCACATATCAGGTTCATTGATCAGCTTCAATGATTAGCTTCGCAGATCAGCTTCACAAAGCAACTTCACATATCAGCATCACAGACCAGCTTCCCAGATCAGTTTCACTGATCAGCTTCACCGATGAGATTCACAAATCAGCTTCACAGATCACCTTCACTGATTATCTTCACAGATCAGCTTCACATGATCAACTTCACGGATCTTTTCCATTGGTTTCACCCTTTGGTCTCACCGATCGGATTCAACCTATAGATTTCACCCAATCGGTTTCACCCACAATTCTCACAGATCGGTTTCACCTGATAAATTTCACCCATCGGTCTCACCGATTGGTTTTAACTGATATGTTTTACCCATCGGTATCACTGATCGGTTTCACCAAATCTATTTAACCAAATCTGTTTCATGGATCAGCTTCACCCAACCAGTTTTTCCCGATTTGGTTCACGGATCAGCTTCACCCAACGAGGTTCACCCAATCGGTTTCACCCGATCATATTTACCAAGTTAGTGTTGACAAATCGGTTTCACCCATCGATACCAGTGATCGATTTCACCCATTGGTCTCATCAATAGGTTTCACCCAATCAGTTTCACTAATAAACTTCACCCAATTTGTTTCACATGATCGGTTTCACTTGTAAGCTTCACCTGATCTGTTTCACAGATCAACTTCACTCAGTCCGCTTCACCCGATCAGCTTCTCTGATCCTCTTCACTTGATCAGCGTCACCCGATCCGTTTCACTGATTAGCTACATGGGATCAGCATCACCCGATTAGCTCCACTGATCAGTTTCCCCGATCAGACTAACCAATCGGCCGTCGAGGAGTGTCAGTGTTTCCATCCACAATTATTATTGTAATGCCACTATTAAGTCTTTATACCTTTTTAATGTGGTTCAAGGATATGTTTAGCACCATCAACAATGTTTTAAATACCCTGGGAGTGGGGAGACCATAAAAAGACCCTTTTTCTTCTCATTAATTGAAATCCTTTAATGCACAGCTGTAAGGGACACCCCTACGATGTGAATTATTAAATAACAATTAATTCAATCATTTCCCACATGGTTAAACTAAGATCTTCCTTTAAATACATTCAAAATTCATATCCCATAACTCCAGGATCTCACCTTTTTTATCACACATTAATTCCTTCTTTCTTCTTTATGGAAGGTCTCTTTCCTTTCCCTGGTCTGTTTGAGGCCCCCCCTTCCCAAGGATAGCGGTGTGCCAGTGTTGGAGTTTTTCATGCTCACTCTTGGAGTCCTCATAGTTCCTCCCCTGCATGTCATACATCCATGTTACTGGAGAGTGGAGAAGAACATCGATCGTTGATCATCCAGGTAGGGTTTTTAATTCATCTCTCTTTATTGTTTATCATGCGGGGTGGGTATAGTAACGTTCTTAGGGGGAAGGATGAAACAAAACCTTAACGAAGATAATAAATGGGTTTTAATAAATGATGGGGTGTGTTTGACGATGTTGTGGTACTATTTTACCTTTGAATATGTTTTGAATTCTATGGTCTTGTGTCCAAGGAAAATTGTGGCCATTCATGGTCCTTTCTTTCACAATAATGAACCTCCGTTTTTAGGATATTTTTTTATGATTGAATGGTTATAACATGGAAACTCATTTGTCACATATACTCAACTGATTAAATGGATTACCAATGAATAATAACCCTTGTGTGGCCACCCCGGTTAACCAAATTGAAATACATAACTAAATTAATGGCATATTTAAATCTCAAAACACCCTTGATCAGTTATGGTGGTGTTTACAGATGATGTTTGTGAGGTGACATAGATGAGTATGGGATTCCCTATTGTGTAGTTGTTGGTTTGTGGATATAAGTCTATGTGGGGATGTATGTTGGATCTTGGATTGGTTCCAGTACATAGATAGATCTCATAGATCCCTTTGTTTTTGTGACATTATAAGAGAACTGGGTGTGAAATCATAAATTGCTTCTTGGCTGTTTTCCCTTCCTTGGATTGTAGTTGTTCCTATTAGTTTCTCTGTAGTGAAGAATTATTTTAATTCGAGTCACTTGAATATGAAAGAATTAATGGGTTCAAAGAGGATTTGTTCTCTAGGAATGAGTTATTACTTGGTTGTGGTTGTTGTACTTTTTATGAATGAATAGTAACGAGGGTGTTTGTGTATGGATTGGTATATGAACCCCATGGTTGGGAAGAGTTTATCTCTACCTATATGAATAATTTATTTCTTATGTTTATTATTCACATCCCACCAAAGTTGAGCACTTCATGTTGAACACCCCCATTTAATGGGGGAGGGTGTTTTTTCCAACACTTCTTTGAGTGGATGGTTATTATCTCCTTTTCTACTCACATTCCTGAGAAGCCCAAGACTTTTCGGGTAGGATGTGATGACGTACGGTCCATTATAGCCCAATATTCTTTGGGTAGGGTAGTTGTGGTGGTTGGCATAGCTGTGTGCGGGCAGGTTGTTATCCCAAGTGTCTTCGGGATGAGGCCCAGGTGTCTTTGGGCGTGGTGGTAGTTGTTTTTCCCTAGGTCTCTAAGGGAATGGTTATTTGTGGTTTTTGTGGCCTAGGTGTTTGTAGGAAGGATGTGAGGTTGTGGTAGCCTAGGCATGTGGGGGCAGGGTATGGCAGTGGGACTACGGTGAGAATCGCAGGGGAGGTCTGATGTGTAGGATGTCTTCAATAACTAGTGGTAAATTGGTACGAGGTACCCAAACATTGATGTGTTATTAATATTATCATACTTGACTTTCATTATTTTGGGAGTGTTTCTTGGTGAGGTCTGGGTGGATAGTTTCCTTGTTATGTTCTTTGGTTATCTCATTTCTCATTGGGCATTGGAATGCCACCCCACTTGTGTGTGGGAGCTTTTGGATTTCTGTACTGAGTATACCTCTATAGTCACCCTATGTATATTAAGTTATTATTATGTTTCTAGGAGGTCTTCAGGGACTGTTCATGATCGTACTTGTTCGAACGATGGTACAGTTGATGTTGCCTATTTTTTTCTTTTGGTATATTCCTTTGGAGTTTCTTTTAGTTTTGGTATCAAATATTATTGGAACATGCATATGGGTATGGATTGTTTTGGCCTTACATTTTCATCAATTTTTTGTATTGTTTGGGATTTACTGTCTTATATCCCGATCCTACATAATAAAAAGTGTAATGCCTTCCATTTTTCATGTGATTCTATACCCTTGGTGCTAGTCCCCACTTCGGGACCTATTGAAGGTAGGTCTCGGGGGTCATTATTTCTCCTTCAACTTTAGGAAGGGAGGGTGTGGCGATCTGTTGCCCCTCCCCTCATTATTTTAAATGCGGGTCGTGAATATAATGATCAACATGAAATAATATTATCCCATAGAAAAGAATCATTTTTCTCAATAATTGTTTTAAAGTATGATTAAATCATGGTAAGTAAATGGGTTACAAATAAATAGTTGTGTAACATGATTCACTCATCGAAAATAAATGGGATTAGTAATAATAATTTTGAAAAATTAATAAACCATGGATAAAAATTGGGATCTATAAAAATCTATTTGGAAGATGATTTTACTGTGGATAATAATTGAGTTATATAACAATCTCTACGAAACATGACAAACCATGTAAAAAAATTAGTCCCATAACAATCTATTTGAAACATGGATTTCATTTGAAATGAAATGGCTCTCCTAAAAATATTTCTAAAAATGAGTATACCATTTATAATAAATGTGTTCCATAAAAATCTTTTTGAAACAATATTAATCCATGAAAAAAGGGTCTTAAACATCTTGGCATAAAAAACACAAACAATCCATATAAAAAATTAAAATGGTATCATTATATTAAATCCAAATTATATCATCAATAAAATCAAATTCTATAATTATAGATAGATAATAAATTTCAAAAATCACTTTGAATATTTAATAACAAAAATATATCTTCATTTAATGTCACTTTTACATAAATTATAATTTTTTTAAATACTACACATTTTAAATATAATTAAAAACTAATAAATGTATATTTAAAAATAATTTAACATATTTCTTATGGGATATATCATTCCCACATAAAAAACAAATTTTTTTGAAAAAAATTATCTTCAAAGAATATTTCTTTTAAAATTTACATTAAAACATATAATGGAATCGTTATAATTTATTTAAAATAACTATTGAGTAGAATATTATAACATCAATATAAATTTCAATTGAATTAAAATTTTAAAAATAATTTTATTTTAATGTAAATAAGGGAAATGATAATCAAATATTTAATGAAAATAATTGACATTATGGTGTGAAAATCTATTCATGTAGTACATGTTAAAATAAATATTCCTTTCACATCTTTATAGATGGAAAATGGAATTTTTTGAAAAAAGACATAAATATTCAATTAAAATTTTATTATAAAAATTAAAAATTTGTAAAAATTAATTTAATAAATAAATTTAGGAATTTTGAATAAAAAATTAAAACATTTTTAGAGAACATGGTTTTTGGGGAAAAGGATTTTTCAACCGAAGTGAGAAATAACAACGATTTTTCATATAAAAATAATTTGAAATAACTAGTAAAAATGAGTTGAAAATGAATGGAATTTTTTTCTATTTATGTAACTAGTAGAGGAAAAAATTCATACATTTATTAAGACATGTAGTATAATATTTCATTATTATAAAAATAAACATAAAAATCTTAATAAATAATTGGATTGTATCAAAAACCTATTACCACTATGGTAACATTGAATCGTAAGCCCCCTGATGGAATACCGTTAAAAAAATCTCCAAATATCATGATAATAATTAAATTAATTTTATTTTTCACAATGGGGATATATATTATTTTCATTAAATAATATTGGTTTATAATATAACATATGTTTCAAAGAAGTAATGTTGATACCAAAATCTCTTACCACTTCGGTAACATTTAAACCATAAATCCTCTAAAATAGAGATAAAATTTGATATTTAAATACCAATAATTTTAATTATATTTAACATAAAATAAATTCATGTTATAGAAATACACCACAAAAAATTAAATATGTCGTGAAATTTTCATGTTTATCACTAAAGTAAAAAGTGAGATGGAAATCATTTCCTCAAGTCTAGACATTCATTTCATGTTCTCTAAATCCAATTAAATAAGCTGCTATAAATTATTTTATTTGATAATGAAATTTACCAATATTAAAATCTTATACATAAAATATTTATTGTATCTAATTATCATTTTATATTCAAATACTTTATGAGTTAAATTTTCATCATGTGTTTTGAAGTCATTCACTTCATTGTTTGAAGAATGGTTCAGTGTTTTGGATGGGGTAAAGTAGATCATTGTTTAAACATATCATAAAACATACTCATCATAAAATTTTTGATATTTTTTTATAAATTATAATTTTATATCTATCCATTAAAAATATTTATGAAATATGTACTATGTTATGATCATTGAGATGGTAAGACATACTTATGATCGAGTAATTCTTCCATTTTACAATGAAAATTATGAAAAGATTTTAGGTAATATTTTACCATTATATAATTATCATAATATCATAAATAAAAATAAATTTCATTAAATATGCACATATATATTATTCTTTTTATTTATTGAAGAAAAATGAATCACATAACTTTTTTGAGGTGGTATTCCACATGTACACAAACAACATTGTCATTATTAGTGTATGAAAGTAAAATATATATTATCTTTTCAGAATGTTAATAGTGTGATAAATGTCATTATTATTTCATTGATATAACATAAATTTTATTTTTCATTATCTTTATTACCTTCTATGTAATGTGTTAGGGAAAAAGGAATCACATCACTTCACGTGGTTGTAGTTTTTGATAAACACAAACGACATTTTCATATCACCCATTTAATGGAATGTAAAAAAGTTACATGTGACATCATAACTTTATAAAAATATATATGTTATAAATATCATATATTTTCCTTATATATATAATTAAAAAAATATACGAAAGGTGATGATGGAAAATGTCTATCATCAGTTCACGATGTGATAGTCCACCGTACACATTAAAGAAGACTTCATATACCATTTGATGAAAGATGAGTTGGATTTTGGTTATTTATTTAATTTTATTATATAGTTATATATATAATATAATTTTTATATCATGTGATAATATGTGATTAATTTTATAAGTTGGTGCAAAAAGAAATGAAAAAAATGCATTCCTAAGAATGTAATAACTTTTCGGACCACCTATTTATGATTATAAAGAATGTATTCCTAGAATAAATTTTCGATTATAGAAATGCTTCTAGGATAAAGATATATAATTTATAGAGTTAATTTTTTGATGTATTTTTTGAATATAAATGGGTTTATGGTATATAGAAATAGGATAGAGGTGGCCTTCTATAATGGAGGTGAGTGGAACACCCATTATGTTTGAAACGAAAAACGTGTACCCATATTTTTGATATTAAATAGAGTAAAAATTTATTATTGTTAATTTATATACATTAAATGATAAAACTATTCCCATAATGAAAATTAGACTTTGTTTTCAAATTAATGGTTTTATTTTTAGTTTAATCCCATAGAAAACAAATTTTTATGTTAATTGTGGAAATAAATTTTTACTACATTTACAATTCATTTTTACCAAAATTACATTCAAAATATTAGAAAATATAAATTATTTAGATTAATAATGTGTAATCCAATTATAAAATTTAAATTCTATGAATTTGAAAAATTAAAATTAAAATTAAACCCAATGACAAGATGAAAACTGGAGGTTTCACGAGGTTTATTTTTCAAGGAAAAGATGATGTTATGTTAAATCTATGAATAATAGAAACAATTATATAAATATCAATTAATATTTATTTAAATATGTTATATTCTTTTAATTTAAATAAATTTTCACTAGGGGTGGTTTTAATTACTTTATAGGGATAAACATTATGTACATTAAAATAATTTTAAGAAAAATCCTATTTTTAAACCCAAGAATTTGCTTATAATAAAATCCAATATAAATATAGTTAAAGAAACCTTAAGTTGATTATATAAAAATAAATAATACTTAATATTAATTTAAATTAATTGAAATACATAATGGTTATTTGGAAGTTATTATTTTATTGAAATTTGAAATTTTTTTCAATAAATCATAATTTTTAAATATTCACTATAAAATAAATAATTTATGAAACATTATTAAAAAACATTGTAAATTTATATATTATAATTTGAAAATTAATGTTAATTTTATCAAATAAACTTTTAAAAAATTTCAAAAAAATATATTACTACTTTTTCATAAAAAGAAATTCATCCTTTTTGAAGAAAACATTTTTTTGAAGAATAAAATTACTTCACTAAAAATTAATTTATTTTTTACTGAAACATTTTCTATAATTAATATATATTATGATATATATATATATATATATATATATCATAAATCATTTAATGGTATTCATAGATACAAATTTAATGACTAATTGTTTTTTATTATATATATCATTGGTCATTTATGTTTTGTGATGCAAGTTGAATATAAAATCTAACATTTTTTTTCTTTAATGAAATAATTGAGAGGTACATCATACCCCAATTAATAATTTTTTCCCTGTTACATTAATTTTACCTTACTAATTAATGGTTGAAAATGTAAATACTCAATTTTTTGGATACTCACAATAAAATAAGGGTTAATAAATATACTCTTATCAAGTGATAAAAGAACATACTATGTTCATCAAAAATAACATATAATTGGTTTATGGATAGAAAAAAAATATTTTTGAAGTGATTATTTGAGCATGGATGAAAATAATAATTCTTAAATACTAGCCACATAACCATAAACCAAAGTGGTGTAAAAAGGTCATTGATATCACCAGAATGAATACTTATCATAAATACGTATGTTTCTTGATAATATCCCAAGAGTTGAGTAATTTTATTTCCATATTTGAAAAGTATATAATGATATATACTTACATGATGAGTATAATTTCAACAATTTTCAATTTCAACCACAATTATATCTTGTTCTCCAAATGAAGAGTATTTAAGAAGATTCATTCATTAATAAAATTCTAAAAATTAAATATTAAAGGATTTTATATCTATAATAGGTGTAGAATTATATTTAAAATTTCATTATACAATAATAGAGACAAAAAAATAGAAAATGATAAGATAATTCCCGAAATTATTTATCCTTGATATGATGAAATAGTAAATTCATATTTCAAATTCAATAATTCCAGCCACAATTCAAACAAAATAATAATTATTAAATATACTAAAAATTAGATCTTTTTTAACCTCAAATTATATATCATAACATTTCTAAATAAATTACAAAAATATAGAAATCTTTTTCTGATGTAACACTAATTGAATAGACACCAAATCAGTTTTGGAACCCATGGTTATCTCTATGATAGAACATGTTTACTCAGTATAAATAATAATTTAAAACCAAATAGTTATAAATGTTTTAAATCTTATTCCCAAAAAAATTAAATTCTTACATTATGCTAAAATTTATCATTACAAATAACTCATCCCACTAAAATGTCTCCCAAATTTTATTAAATGAAAGTAAGATCTCATGTCTTATAACCACAAAAGAGTGTTTTGGACATTGAAATTTTGATCATCCTTAAAATTATATCCTCTTATAATATCCATAACTATTAAAAGAACCTATCATCACAAAATCATAATATCCAATTATACCTAAAACTTTCCTCTAATATAAACTATAACAAAGCATAACCTATAAAGCTAGATCGGGTCTATAAAACATAAACCTTACCTTCCATATTTTAAATCAATTATGGTGAACAAATTTTTTCATTCCAAAATATATATTATCAAAATGATATACTATATCACATACATTATCAATCAATACTTTTGATTATAGTGTAACAGAATTAGGAAAAAGTATTAAATAATGAATACCCATGTCATTAAATGATCATTTACCCCATTTTACCTATCATTTCTTATTTCACATTAATCCATTATCATAATACATATGAAATCCTTCTATACATAATTCATTTGAAACCATTTTTGATGAAATAAAGAAAATGAAAGTTAATAAGGGTGTGCTCCAATTCATAACAACTGTAAAAATAAAAATTAATAATTGAAAATCACTAATGAGAATAAAGAGCGCATAAGGGTAATCCAACATAATAAGGTTTTTTGAGAGAATCATAAATAACCCATAATAATTAATACTAGAATCCTAAATCATGAAATGTGGCATTATTATTTAATAAAAAAATTCATATAAATCCACAATTTTGATCCATGATATATCAATCTTGATCAATGGAAATATTGAAAACTCATAGAATTCATAAATAAAACATATTGGTATCTTTGGAAATTATATTCATAAAACACATTCTGAAACCTTATGTAACCCTTATAAATAGAATAACAATACATTCGACTTACAAAAGTATTCTCTAAATAATAAATGAATTACCCAACACATTGGAGAAATCATTTTATACACCATCATATTATATATAATTTAATATCCCATCACTATCATGGCACACAAATCATTATGAAATGATAAGGAACAACAACCTGAAAAAAAAGTAAAAAATGGATTACAATTCATCATAATACTCAAAAAAATAATTATTCCTTTGATAACCATATCAATTTATAGAGAAATAAATTTTTTCATAATTAAAAATTTAAAACTTGAATGACCCATTTAAAATAATCAGGTTCCATAACAATATCATAGAACCATGATTAACCCATAAAATATTTGATTTTTATATAAATATCATTGAATCCTAATTAAACCATGTAAAACATATCGGATTCAGTTCAATATCTTTAAAACATGAATAACCAATTTAATTTAAATGGTATCTATAATAGCTACTCTAAAACATGACTAACACTTGGGGAAGAAATGTAACAACACCGAACCAAATAGCCAGAATTCGGTGCCTTCTTCATTACATTTTCATAGATACAAAGGTAGAAATGCAGATGGTCCAATCAATATATCATTTTTGTAGAAAACTATACATAAATGAAAATAAATTTGTATTAGGAATAGAATATAAAATATAATACATAAAAAAAATGAACAGAATCCATGAAAACGAATTTAAACTCTTCATCATATCTCGGGAAAAAAACAAAATATAGGTGGCCCAAAATTCTTAGTAAGGGTTACGTATAGTGGAAGAAATCATTAGTCAACAAATAAAAATCAATAAAAAATGTATATAACTAATCAAAAATTCAATTAGAATAACTTCATTGGGTTATCAGATAAGGAGTAATCCTAATTCAAAGGTAAATAACTAAAAACACATGTTATTTAATCAAAAATAAAATAATTAAATAAATATATAGATAATAAATATTTGAAAATATCATGTATAATAATAACTAAATTATTAATGAATGAATTTCTTAATTATTGGATGTCATTCTCTCATGCATCATTAAACCATTACTTTCATGTCCCTTCACTATATGTATTAAATACTATAATTAGAAACCCTTTTAATTTGGCCAACTTATTTGTATCATGAGATATAATAATATACCAACGAGATATAATAAACTAGGACACCGTTAATGGAATTTACCTAGAATTACTCATATGAGGAATAATATCTTTAATTTTTGAATCAATATGCCTTATCATCAAATATCAATATTGATTAAAGGATAATGATTTGTAAATATTACCTATGTAAATTAAATAAAATTAAAAGTGAGAAAATTGGTATAGATTTTATGATATTATCAAAAAAATTATAAAATAAAGTTTATATTTAATTAAATTCTAATGAAAAAGGAAAAATTATCATAATTAATTAATTGTTTCAAGAGAAAGTTAATAGTCACAAAAGAAATTGAGATTATAAAATAAATTTTACAACATTGTAATTTTTAATTAAATCCATTGAATAAAATAATAAGAATATAAACATACAATACTAATAATTATGAATTAATAGTGATATTTAATGTCTAATTGGTAGTGTATACATAATATAAAAGGAATTATGTCCATAACATTAAAATATTTCTAAATGAATGGAAATTGAGATGATGTCCCTCCCCTCATGCTTCTTTTCGATAGTACATGATTTAATATATTTAATAGTATTTTTAAAAATTTTGTTATCTTATATTTTAAATAATTAAATTTTATAAAATATTTCCTTAGCATTTTATTCTATCTTATAAATAATTCGTTAGTAGTATTTCATAATTTTCATTACATCAGGTGTTGAATGACTTATTTTTTTCATTCATGGTTTATCATTAATATTATGGTTATTATGAATGTTTTATAAGTTAACCATATATAATAATATTAATTTCATAATTATAATATTATACATAAATTTTTATTTTATTATATATCATGGAAGACTATTTTGTGAAATTAAGTACAATATAATCACAAAGATGGCAGGTCTCATGTACACATGATTAAAATTTCGATTTTATAATTATCATTATTGTAAGAGTGTAATTTTTATATAATATATAAATTGTGGTAATATTTCAGTTATAACATATTATTTCTTTAAATATAGTTATATATATCATCTGAGTAGTGTGGTGATGAATAGAGTGTCACATCATTTCTTAAAGGCATCTCATACAGAAATTACATTATCATATATGAATGAGTGAAAAGGTAATAGTGGAAATGAAATATAATATATTCTTAGATGATATTTATTTTATTTATATCGCATATAATCATTAAATTTATCTATATCAAAATCTATGTAGAGCGGTATTGAGCAACGAATAAAATCACAACGCAAGACGGTAATTTGGCGCACACATGAGCGATGTTATCATATTAACTACAAAATGGAAATTAAAGAAATGTATATATGATATAATTACTCCATAGGTATTAAAATTTTATAAATAACACATATATATTATATCCACCATCATACATAACTATGAGAGGTGATAATAGTAAAATTATTGACATTGGTTTCCGAGGCCGTAGTCTATCGTACATAAAATAATGAATATCATGACTCATATAGTGGATGTGGTGGTGGTTTTAGATGATTTCCATAAGAGGGAAACTTATATGTGTATAGAAGACACACAAAATATTATATTAGCATGGTTTCAAAATAATTTATGGACTTTGTGGAATAAATAAAATAAAAACACTAATTTAAAAATGTTGCAACGTTTTTTGGAATCCTTATTATGTTTGAAATAAAATTATCATAGGTTATATTTATTCATAAAATAAGGCTTCAAGGTTGGAAAGAGGTTATTTGGGAATTTATTTTGGATGGACTTGACTGAAAATAGTGGGTTTTAAAGTGTTGATGATATATAATATAGGTGGCCTTTTATAAATAGGGTGAGTATCCCACTTCAAATTTTTGAAAATAATAAATTACAAACATAGTTTTTCATGACACATGTATAAAATAATAAACAATTACACATAATAAAATGTATATGTACGAAATAATTCTATCAAATGTATTTTATAAATTTTTTTAGATCACATTAACCTTTATATTTCTAATTTATCCATTGTTAAATAATTATTTACCTTCACTACATGAAGTAACCACTACTATTTTCACTATTACATTTGGTCAAATATAATTTTGCACATACTATAACATATAAATTATTATGATTCAAAATATTGAATCTATTTTTCAAAATTATAATCATTGATGTCGAAAATTTTAATTTTAAATGAATCTCGCAATCAAAATAATAAAGTGATTTTTAAAAGAAAAAATGTAGAAAAGGAAAAACAATTATGTCAAAATTAAATAAAAAAATTATTAAAATGACCAAAATATCATAAATTTATAAAATGATACTATAAAAAATTTAAAATGTCATTTAAAAATTATATAATTTCATCAAAAAGAATATTTTCAAATAAAATAAATTAATTTTAAAATTTAATCGAAAAATAAAACATTTCAGAAAAATCCAAATAAATACACACTATGGTAATTTTTACATTATTATTTGAAGGAAAAATTTTTAATTTTTAAATATAAATTTTGTAAAAGTGTAAAATATTTATTTTTAAATCTGGTTTTGAAAGTGTGACTAAACCATATTTTATAAAAAAACACAGTTTCCCATTAAACATTTTATTTCTTATAAATAATTCATATTTTAATTTATAATAAATATATCATTAATGCACAAGTGTGATCTATGTATAATTTAATAATTTATTTTTTCATATTCACACCAAAAAATTTAATTATTAGGATAAAATGGTTATGTTTAAATAATATATTAAAATAGTTTAGCGTTTTATTTAAACTTGGTGTTGTGTGCATCAAACGTCATCCAAAAATTTAAATTTCTTCCAAAAGCAATATATTATAATTTAATAAGGTGTGATATTAGCCCAATTATAAATGAATCTCATTCTCTAGATTTATTATTGATCTCATTGATTGATATTTTGATATTTGAAAAAACCGTTATTTAATAACCCACTTCATAAAAGTGTTAATTAAATAAAATCATAATATGAGAGAAATGAAAATACAAAAATCATCTAGAATATTCACATAATTGTGTTTTAAAGTATGATAACATAGGTAGTAAATGTAAACTTGTTCACTAGATATAATACATAATCTCAGGGATTATTAGAGTTTCCAGGCGATCACTGATCATAAGAAAGTGATTCATTTATTGAATGTTAACTACCAAAAAACCGTCAGTCAATGATGAGTTATGGGACCATTTGAATCCTCCTATATTATGGAAATTGGATACTTTTTTTGTTTCAAGATACATTCCTAGTGTTGCATAATCGGGTTACCATCATGACTGAGAAGATATGAAACTATACAAATTTCATATCTTTCTATTTAATAGGCACAATTTCATCTTTTTTGTGATGCCATCATTTTACACACCATTTATCACTAAAAGAAATGAAAATACATGTTATATTATTATTCATGATGAATAAAAACTAAATTTTAATGAATAATATAATCTGTAAAATAGTATAATGATATTCCTCTGATCTCTATTTATTACTATGGAAGAATGGTTAACACAGATTGTGCAATACAAAAAATCTTCACATAGTGACGTAATATATCATCATCCAAAACCGTATTCAACGTTCAGAATAAAAAATTTCTATAATGTTAATCCTTAGGAAACTAACATAATATTAAAATAAATTTTTTTGAATTTATTTCATTGAATTTCAAAGTGAAACATGTCATTTATCTCAATGAAAACATAACGTTTCGCTTAATCATCACATACCAATCTTGTTAATATTTCATCATGTATTTAAAAAAACATTCCAATAACACTTATTACAATAAATACTTAATAATAAAATTCATTATTCCTCATTTCATAAATAAGACATATATTATTTTATATTTTCTATAAATGTGAAAAGGTTGTGAACCCTATAAATAACAGCATAAACCACATTTTCAATAAATCATTAATCAATCCCAAATTACATTGAACATTACAAATTAATTTGTTGATATAATCCATACATTCAACCCAAAATAATTATCTTAATATCATGATCATATTAAGAGTCATATATCACTTAATCATTTGTTTTACAAAAAGTTCTACATTAAACACAATCATTTTTCTTAGTCATCAGTACCCTTTTATATACACTCCCAAATCCATAATAAGAACCAATACAATGAAATCCTCAATAATTTCACAATACATATAACCGATATATCATCCCTAAAAATACTAAAATGAAATTAATTTTTATTCTAATCATAATCACATTAATCATTCTATTTCACATGGTAATTGTATATTGTTAACAATGACCAATTTGATTATTTTTTGGTATATTTATTTATTTCTTGAGAAACTAATTTGATTGGTTCCCTGTATCATTATAGTTGATGTATTGTGCACTGGAAAAATTTTTATAACCGTTAAAAGACAAACATATTGGAATTTTTATCAATAGTTGTAACAAAATCCTATTCCCTTTAACAAACCAGTATGGAGTTTATTTCCAAAATGTTGACAAGTAGAAAATTTTGTATTTACCTTATACACTTTAACCATTTTTATCCTATACATCCTCTTGTTCCATTTCTTAAATTCAAATCCATAATACTTGGTGAATTATTCATCTTTATTTATGGAACAAAAAAAATATTCAATCATATCAAGAAAATGATTTGGATAAAAGCACCCTTTCGATAATTTTTTTAAAACCTTTAAGGAAATAGCAAATTGTACGCTCTATATTCCTCATGTAATTTGTACCATATCTAGCAGACCATATAAAGGAGTTAAATAATATGTAACACATTATTAATTCTTTTTAAATCTAATTAATTTTATTTTCATCTCTATTTGTTGCTCAGAAGGGAAATTTTTTTCATTGAATATTTCCATAAACAAAATACATTCCATGAGTTTTATATCCTCTTTCTACCTAGTAATCAGGATCAAAGACTTAAAATAATTATCATATCCTTTATAAAAATTCACTAAAACTATAACATTATCATTTTCACTACGTCAAAACATCATAAATATCTTGTCTTCATACATAATCCACATATAATTTACCATTGTATTATTATTAAAACCAAATTATAAGGTCCTATACAATATAATGTGATCCAATATAGAAGAATCAAACATTGGGATTCGATTCACCATTTATAGAAGGTTATTTTTTAATACCAGATTTTTATTTCGTAATATATCCCTAAATTTATCAGTTCTTGTACTATTCATATTAGAATCTTTATTATAGAAATATATAAATTTTCCCTGAGAAATGATAACATTTTTTGAATTGTGTTCCATTTATAAATGATGACATACACTTTATTAGAATGTATCATTGTGAAAAATAATTTATAATACCAATACTATTAAAATACATAATAGAAAATGAAACTATTATACATCGATAATATCTTAATTACAAATCTTGTTTCTTTTAGGATATCATTATTTTTTAATTCATCATAATGGTTTGTAAAAAAAAATTAATTATCTTATAAATATCCCCTGAGAGTGCCAAACCATGTGTATAGTATGGAAAATTTGCATTCACTAGGTATTGATCGGGTGAAGACCATTATATCATTTTTAGAGTTATTACCCCCATGTACCTATTTTCTAGAACCACATCCACTTGTAGTGTGTATACATAGATGTATTTCCCAGAAAAGACATAAAATTTTCCTATTAAACAACATTTGGGTGTTATCGTGTACTTATCCTCAAATTATATTCGAGGAATATGTTAGTTAGTATATTGTTTCCAAAATATAGTGCTCAACGTTTATTCTAAACTTATTCTAATACCAATTGTTACATCATTGAACCTAATAACCCGAAGATGATGTATGATTAATAACATTTTAAACTATAAAATGTGTAAGACCCTCAAGGAAAAATTAAGTTAAATTGATTGTAGAACTTGATATATACATAATACCCATTTATTCTCTAGTAATAAAAAATAAAACACAATACAAAACAAAATCAAATGAACTGAAACATTGAAAACTCAATAAATGATATATTCTTGATGTCATATTTAATTGAAAAAAATAAGGGTATTCTAAAATTCTAAGTAAGGGTTATGCATATCGAAAGCTATCAAGAATTAAAAAATAATTATATATATGTAAAGTTAACTAATAGAACACACATTTTATTAATATAACTTAATTAAATGAATTTATAAGAAATAATAAATATTGAAATGTATGTAACTAAAAATACATTCATTTATTCAATAAACTGAGATTAAAAATCATTCATAGATAATGTCACAGTAAAATTATATTGGATATTAATAAATTAATCCATTAATGATGTAAATTATTAATAATTTTATTTCATGATCTAATGCATAGTGATAAATCTACATTTAACAAATTTTTCAATATAGTTTAAATACCATAGGTAGAAACTAATTTATCCTAGAAAATATATCAGTCCCAAGAGACCTAATAATGAAACTATGGGATATATAATACCGGTACCCACCAGTAAATGTCGGTAAAATGATTCCTTATATATTAAATAATATATTTAATTCATGAATCATTATTCCTTATCATAAAATATCCTTATTATGTTAAGGATAGAAATTTATCAATATTTCCCAATTTAATAGAATAGCATTCAATGGAAACACCATATGTAAAAATGGAATATAGATATGGAAATAATCATATGTATTTTAATTGAATATGGAAATTCAGTAGAATTTTAATTTTTGGGAAAAATTAAAACCATAAATTGATTATTTCAAGAAAACGTTAACCATCACAAATAATTTGATATTGTAAAATAAACTTTTTGCATTTGATAATATTCATGACAAATCGCAATGGATAAAATAATTCAAAATTAAACATAAAATACTATGAAATATGAATTAATTATGATATTACATGTCAAATGGGATTTTTATACACTATAGAAAAAGAATTAGGTTCAAAACATTATAGTATGCCTCAATGAAGGGAAATTGTGACAATGTCCCATACCTCACACTACCTTTTGGTTGATTGTGATTTAACAATCTGTATAGCTGTTATACAAAAGTTATTAAATTATTATAGAAAAATATTAATTTTTATAATATATTACATGATTCTTTTATAAAATATTGTCACTCATTCATTAATAATCATTCATTAATTCCATTTTTTAGGTGTTAATTATCTTGTCTTCTCATTCATGATTTGTCAAGAAAGTTATAGTTCATATGAATATCATACATTTCCATATTTTCATGAATACTTATAATGAAAAAATTATAATATTTATACATAAATTATAATTTTTAATCAATAATTAAATATTTTATTCTAATGTGATGTATGTTACGGTCTTAGATATGGTAAGGGGTATATACACATAAGTAATGTTTTAATTTTCCAACGATCATTATGAAAAGATTTTAAGTAATATATTATATTCCAAGAATAATAATAATATTTTATATACCATATTATTTATTTAAATAGACTTATATATACAATAGATTTTTCTTGGTGATGAAAAGACAATAACATTATTTTGTGAAGGTGGTAGTCCACATGTACAAAATCGATGTTATCATATTTCATTGAGTGAAAATTTATAAAAAAAAGATATTTAATATGTTTTGAAAATGATTAATTTATAATTAATATAAGAATTATTTAATTTTTAACACTTATGATAAATAAATTTATCCTTCTTACCTTCCATCAAATGCATTAGTGAATGACAATTCCCATCACATCATGAGCTGATAGTCCTCCATACACATGAGAGATATTATCGTATCACACTTTGAATGAAAAGTGAAATGTTATATATTATATAATGACATGTAGGTATAATTATGTTATAAATATCATATATATAATTTATATTTATCAGCATACCCAATAGTAATAGGTAGTAATTAAAAATTACATGGCATCGCATCATGAGGCGGTACTTCATCAAACACATGAATAAGGATCTGGTAACCCATTTGATGGATGTGGGGGAGGTTGTTGGCCATTACCATACCGTAAAAACACATCCTTATATTTAATAGACATATAATATTAGATCATAATTTTGTATTAATAATTGAATTATTTGGAGAACGAAATAAAATAAAAACACTCCTTAAAGGTTCTTACCTCTTCTTCGAGCATCCTCTTTAGATTTGAACCTTATAATACAAAGGTTGGAAATATGATAAAATATATGTTTGAAATTATTTTAAGATAGATTTTTTATGTTATTTCAGAAGGAATTATATTTAAAAAAGGGTTTTGTGATGCGTAGATTAGAGAAGAGGGGGTGTCCATTTTTAAATGGGGTGATTGACAGACATGTAATTTTATAATAAATTTTTTTATAACCCAATTTATTCATGTAAAAATAATAGAATAATAGATATTTATCAATATAATAAAAGATATTATAAAACAATACCTGCCCTATATATTTCATAAAAAATGTTATTTCAATTTTAACCAAACCTTTTTGGTTTATCTCTTAGTAAATCTGTTTTTAACATAATTGAAGTTATTAATTTTTAATGTTCTAAAAATTTATTTTAGTAAAAACTAAATATAATTATATTTTATATTATATAAAAAATGGTTGAATAGATTTTTGAAAATTAAATTCAAATAAATAGAAATTTTTAATTTAAAATTTACCCTTTAATTCCATGAAAAGGTAGGGTTTTAATGAAAAATTTTCTAACATTAAAAAAATCCTTATATGAATACCATATTTTTAATGTATTATAATGAATTAAATTTGATTAATTAATATAATTTTTATATAAATTTTTAGAATAAAATCCAAAACTAATTTAACATTTTATATAATTTAAATGGAACGACATTTTTTAAATAAATTCTAGTGTTATGTATTATTCCTCGAAAAATGAAACATTGCAGATAAAATAAAATAAATAAAAATAAGATAATATTGATGTTATTATTTAAAAAATGAATATTATTATTTGAAATAGTTTTATAAAATATTAAATATGAAATATTAAATCATCTGCACAATGCACGACTAAAAATCCATTTAGAAAAAAATACATTTTTTCATAAAATAATTAATTTTCATCTAAATGATTCAAATTTTTTATAATATATAAATAAAAAAATTTATGTGTAAAATATAAATATATAATAATTTATTTAATACAATTCAAACCCTCTATTTTAATGTCTAGGTTAAAACTATAATGATTAAATGATATTTTAATAGTGTATTGTGGTTTGTTTTCACCTAGCATTGCATGAATCAAAAGTTATCATCAAAATTAAGTATTTTATAAATGAAATATATTTTTACATAAATTGGTGTTATAATAAGTAGTATCCATGAAAATATAATTGAAACATAAATAATCCTTTAAAAATTAATTTTCTTCATAAAAATTATTGAAATAGTATTTTCGTGTATAAAAGAAATGGGTTCCTTAACTATCTCATTGCAACATGATTAACCCATTGAAAATAAAATTGTTCCACAATAAACATTTTGATACATGATTAACATTTTGAAAATAAATTGGTTCCATAACAATCTATTTGAAATAATATAAACCAATGTAAATGAAATGTCTATTAAAAAATCACCTCATAATATGATTAACCAATATAAAATAAAAGAGATCCATAATAATTTATTTTAAACATGATTAACCCTAGAAACAAAATGAGTTCCTAAATTTTTTTCATCATTAGAATAAACCATCTAGATAAAGAATAAAAATTGAATCCTTGAATTAGATCCCCAATTAAGTATAAGTAACATTAAAGGATTTCATCATTGATAGAAATTGATTTATAAAGATAAATTATATATTTTCATAAGGAAAATAAATTTTCTTTTAATATAACTTCTAAAAAAATATTTGAACAAATATTTTGGAAATAATTTTCAGTGAAAAAAACGAAGAAATCATATAAATACAATTTAAAATATTAAATTGGTAAAATATCCATTCCACATTATAGAATAAATTTTGAAAAAAAAATTTAAAAAATTTTATGAAATAACATTGAAAACATAGGTAGGAATCCTTGAAAATCATTTAAAAAATTTATTGATGTAAAAATCCTTATAGTTTTGAAAATAATTAAAAAATAACACATTTTCAAAATAATTTTCTTTTAAAAATACATTAAAATTTATTAGTGAAGCTTCAAATAAGGAAATGGAGATTGTGGTGGGAAGTGTTTTTCATGTTATACATGTATAAATAAACATTCCTTTCACATTTTCAGCATAATAAAAAAGATAATTTTTGGAAAAATTAAATGAATATTCACTTGTATATTTTTAAATAAATTCTAAAATGTATAATATTTATCAATAAATTATTTAAATAATGATAAAACTATTGTTAATAATATTTCTTCAAAAAACATTATGAAAATAAAAATGGTCCTCTACCAAATATTAAAACAAACAGAATTATTCATAAAAAATTCTATTGAAATCTAAAGTGCATAAATAGAGTAAAATTATGGGAAAATATTATTTTTGATAAATAAAAATATAATATTAAATTTAATGTTTTTTATAGTTCAAAAAAATTATTCGAAAGAATAAGATTAAACAATACTTGTAAATAATATGATTGAATTAAGAAACTCTTTCTTATTTCTTAATAATGAATCCTAATCCCGATAGTGTAATTACATTGAAAAATCAAAAAATAATATTACAATAATTATATTACCAATATTTCATGTTTAATGAAATTTATATAAACCTGATAAATAAATATAGGTACATAACAGAACATTTGTTTCCAAGAAGAAATATTTAGGTAAAAAATGTTACCATAGAGGTATCTTTTGAATCATAACCCCCATGAAGGAGAGATCGTAATATGGATTTGTAAAAAAATAATATTCTATAAAATCGTCACAAAATACATTTAGGTACATAATTTACACTATCGAATATAAATTTTGGGTGAATATGTCACGTGTCTCACAAAAGAAAAAAGTGAGACAGAAATCCCTTATCAAGAGTCTAGAATTTCCTTGTATATCACTAAAATCCTTTATAATAACCAAAAATAAAATAATTTTATTCTTAATAACCATTCCCAAATTTTATAAATTATTAGAAAGTAATTTCTTTAATTTCCTTATAATGACATATTTCAATAATTAATCATCTATGTCTACATCGAGTGTTTGAGGCTGGTCTATTCATTCCTTCAAAACGACAATGTTTTGTTGACTGTGTTCAAATATTCCATTGGTTAAACATATCCTGAATAATATTCAATATATATTATCATATTTATTCATAAATTATAAATTTTAAACCAATCATGAAAAAATGTGTATGAAAAATTAACATGATTTTGACCATAGAGATGGTAGGTCATTCATATGCATGAGTAAATTTTCCATTTTTCAATGATCATTAATAGAAATAAAGTATGTTTGTATTATATTTATCCATAATTATCATAACATAATTAATATAAAAATACTTCCTTACATACATATATATATATAATACATGTGATGCGTTGATGAAGAAGAAATCACATCAATTCTTGTGAGGCAGTTTTCCACTCATATAGAAAAAATATCATTTTTTGTATAATAACTAAAAAGACAAATATATCTTTTAATAATGATCAGTATTTCATCGATATAATTATTATGTGATTAATGTCAAGTATATTAATAAAATTATATGAATTTCCTTCCATGTAAAATGTTAGGAAAAAATGAATCACATCGCTTCAGGAGGTGGTAGTCCGCCGTACACACAAACGATAATATCATATCCCATAAGAATTGGAATATAAAAATGGTATATGTGATATCTTAAATCAAGAAATATAATTATGTTAAAAATATCATAAATATATATATACTTAAAATCAATAATTATACCCAAATGTGGGAGGAAATTATAGAAGATGAATGACATATGCTCGCATGATAGTAGTCTACTATACACTATAATGATGATTCTATATCCCATTTGATGGATGACGAGATGTATTTGTGTTTTTAACATAACATAGTTATATATTATTATGTATTATTATATATATTAATACATGATCAATTTTTTGGAATATTTTATTGAAGTGGAAGAAGGAAAAATAAAAAAAATCGGAGTTTGAAATTTTACCTCTTATCTAACCACATATTCTTTATTATACATAATGTATCAGAACATTTAATATAAGAAACAATCAACGTCTATATTATGATTTTATTGATTTTTCGAAGTGATATGGGTAGTTATTTTCTGACCCAACATGCTCTGAGGGTTTGAAGATGATATTAGAGTGGTTGGCCTTTTATTTTGTTAGGTGACTGGAACACATATAATTTTTGAAAAGAAAAATGTGTACCCATGTTTTTTAACATTCAAAAAGCATGAAAATGGATAATTATATAACAATAGTAACTAAAATGTCTATATGTATCTCTATAATAGTTTTTATATATGTTTTTAGATCATTTTAACCCTTATCATTTTACTTTTACCTTAGGGAACCCCAATTTTACCGTAACAATGGTAATTAACTTTTACTGCATTCACTATTCATAATGGATTAAAATTAATATGTGAAATTGGGAATAAATATATATAATTATTATTAAAAATAAGGAATCCATTTTTTAGAAATTATTTTTAAAAATATTAGTAAAATTAAATTTAATACTAAACTGGTAGACACGATAAAAAATCAAGGTTTCATGAAGTGTATTTTTTATGGAAAATATGATGTTATATTGACTATATGACTAATAATAATAATATTAATATTCATTAATATTTTTTCACATATATTATATAAATATAATTTGAATAATTCCTCATTAGTACTCATTATTGTTACAACCTCACCTGGTTTTTGCTTAAACGGTGCCCCGAGATGGTAGCCATATAGCCTCTTGTGTGCACCCCATATTCCAGAGTAATCCAACCAACAATATGGTTCTAGTGTGGTATTTTGGGGGGGGGGTACTATATTGTCATGATAATAATATAAAAAATGGGGAAATTAATAGATAAATAGTAAGGATAAGAAAACACTAAATACAAAAGGTTAAGCATCCAAAAATAATAAATAATTAACATCCAGTATCATATAAAAATGAAAATATTATATATGTATAAAAAATGAATGCAATATAATTCAATATAATAAATGTATCAAAATCACAAAAAAAAATTACCTCTGTTATCATCAGGATTGTTAGCTCGGCCATGCACTTTTCTAATCCCATTCTATAAAAATGAAGTATCAACCACCTGGAACTTGACGATATCCCTACGTACATCCACATAATATTCTTGTGTAATATTATTGATCCAAATATGTTGTGAGATAAACACAACAGGCCCCCACCAATGGTGTCTATATATATAATTTCAGTGTGTGTAATTTGGAATTGGATAAATAATAATGGTAATCTATAGTGATTACTATAAATTGATGGATCCTTTTCTTGATAGAGACCATGCTTATATGACCTACTTAATTCTTAGTATAGTATTATCTAAACAACCAACCATGAGTATACACAAATATGAACTATATATATTGTCATTTTTTTAGCTATATATATGGATAATTCTTCTATGCTAGTTCTAATGGATAACTAATGCATATGTAAGTTGTAAATTTGTAACAAAAAATAAGGGTTAAGATTCCCAATATCATATTTAGAGGTTCACCATTCTAGAATCATGAATATAGGGTCTCTATGCCTTGTATCACACGAACAAGGATCATTTTGAATGTATATAATAGTTTGGGTTGTCATGCCCATATATAACAGCAAGGGTTATCATACCGGAATCATAGTAATAGGGTCTATCTGCCCATGTATCGTAATAATTGAGGGACTATGTGCCCATATATAATATATCATTAGGTTCTCTATACCATTTAATTATTATTCTTAAGGTTCCTCATGACCATTCAGTATTATTCATAACGGTCTTTATTTCCATTAATTATTATTCATAAGCGTTTCCATAACCATGATTCATTTTATTTTGGGATTCCATTCCAATGAATAATTAAGTTTGAAGGGATTAAATGGCCATATATATTAAAAAGAAGGGATTACATGTCCATATGTAATAATTTTTTAAGGGAGGCCATTCCTTCAATATAATACATAAGTGTAATTGTGCCCAAATTACAATAGATGGGTCACCATGCCTGATTATGTCATTTGTAATCAATCAAAGCTTTACTTAGATTTAACTATTAATTAAAACATAGTAATATTTCATTAATTAAATGAAATAAGAATTGTTTCATTCAATTAGGTGATGTGGTCACATGACTCGCATATATTCAATTCATCTTTTGTTGATAAGTATGTTACCCATGTTATACCAGTTAAATAGTCCATTTCAGATATGATATCAAAATATTATGTTATGCCAAATCAATAAAAATTATTATTTATCAAATTATAAATTTACAAAAACAATGGAAAATTAAACATCACATTTAAATTTGTTGATATCATGTATGAGGATCTTTTAAAAGTATTGGGTTCTAAAATTGAAAACCAATTATAGGTAGATTCAATTAAACGGGAAATGCATGGTAATACCAGTATGCAAAACAACAAAACATATTATAATACATATCAACTTTAAGGAATCAATTTTATACCACCTAGATTATTCTTGTATAGAACTAACCATCTAGTATGGGCATTTTTTTATTCTAGATTAAAAATAAATTAGAAAAATAAAGGAACACCCTCAAAATAAAAAAAAATTATATTGTATATAAATATTATTGTGAAGATGATGAATAATTAAAAAAGTTGAAATGTGGATGAATGTCTTACCATAATGCATTCAATTAAATAACTATAGATCATATCATTGTTTACAAAAATGATTTTGACCCTATCCAAGCATTAGTATTCAATGTAACTCAACAAGAGTAATATAGTTGGCCATAACTATAGAATACTAAAAAAGAATATGAGGGTCAACATTTTAAGTCATTAATAGAAAAAAATAATTTTTTCCTCAATATATAATGTTGTAGCATTTTACTAGTGGTTTGTTATACCATGATCACACATTGTGAATGCCAATTTCCTAAAAGGGAACCCACATGGACTAGGCACATGGTTTTCTAAACCATTCAGAAACCAGAAAATGTACCTTTGCTAAAAAATATAGAACATTAATAAATAGTCATGTGGCCATGTTTTCATATTTAGAGAAGATAACATTACCTGGTTTAGTCTCTAAAATTCAAGACATAGTCATGTTAAATATAGAGGAATGAGTGATGCAATTTATACTATTTATATGGAATAATGTTTCATTTCATCAGAAGGGGTTCCAGGCTCTGAAGAAGCCCTAGACACCCCCTTATCTTCCATAAACTCACTCAAAATATATATTAGGTAAAAAAATTATTTAAATATTAAATAAGGGATTAAAATATAAAAGAAAATCTTATTCCTATAGTATTCTATTCATTAATGAACCTTTCCTTGAGTTTCACGTCCATGGATGAAAAAATTATAGTTGAGAAAAAATATGTTCACTGAACACATTTTTCACCCTATCACTAAAAATAACATCTTTTACATGTTCGTGATTCTATAGAATCAATTTAATTATTATTTACTAGACATAAAGATCCATCATGCTCTTTAAAATTATTCATATTCTATACTCAACAAAAAAAAGAATTAGCGTCAAGCTGAATTTTATTGGAATAAAAAGTATGAGATGGGTCAACATGATAAAGAAAAAGTTGTGTGATGTGTAAAATTTAATTAATGGAATGGAAAATATAATGAAATATCAATTAATTTTATACTAGGATGACTCTATCCAAGATAAAAAAAGTATAGAAAAATTGAAGTAACAACTCCCCTTGAATCATTATCTGTCTATGCTCACTTCAATGTTATACGCATAACAAAAAATGATACCTGACCTCAAAATTAATTGGTATTCTATGGTGGTTGTAATATCAAGAAAAAGTAGAAGAAATATTCTTCCAGTGAGATTTCCATTCTCTCTTGTCTCTTGGATGAGACAAGGGCCTACTTGTGCCTCCTCTCACTCTTCTAACAATCACATAGGGTAATGAAATGGACTACCATATAGGGCCTCATAATAATATATCTATATCATCACATGATAACTATTATTGTAGTTTAACATGAAGATATGGATATTATTGTCCCATGTTCTACCAAAATCAAGGATGAGTGATTAGAAAATTTCTCCAAGAACATAAATAATCTATTCTAACATACCATTGGTATGAGTATGAAAATATTTTCTCAGATGCACTTGTGTCCTTGTGTCTCCCTCTATCCCCTCCTAGAACCACAATGTGAAATGATCATCCATATAAAATATGTTAGTATGAGGGACACATGTAGTCATATAATATAAAAGATATACAATCTTACCATCTCATTAACATATAATGTCTCCCATATTAGAAGTGGGATACATATCATAGATTGCCCATGAATATCCAAAATGTTTCTCTACTTAGAAGAGACCTTGGTAATAAGATGAAATATTCCATCGAAACATACTCCCATTTTCATTAAATTTATGGTAATGGTTGTAGAAATACAACAAGTCATAGTCATTCAACATTCACCAATAGAAAGTTTTAACAGCTAGTGATAAAAGTGGATATTTGACACATAAACCCTATCAACAAATAATATCAGTGCATATGAAGATGCACCTTGGAGAGACCTCGGGTGAAATGAAAACAAAAGAAGAATTTGAATCTTGCATCAGTCCTCTACCTTGTTAGTTGGGACCTAAATATTCCCATTTATACACATGACTTCATCACATTCGATGGAGCTATCCAAAGGTAGTTCCTCTCGATAAATACATCCTCATAAGACAATGTCTTCTGTATAATAGAACTTCTTCATCATTATTAAATAAATATATGGTGAGTTCATGAAAAAAATGCAAGAAACTAATTTCCATGAAATCACTACACCTCTATGTGAATTTAAATGAATGGTTCCATAAGCTTCCCCTATCCATCGATCAATTGGACTACCTTTGATTGGTCTATTTTTCTTTGGTAATCGACAATAGAATTAACATTTCCATACATATAATCAACCATGATGTCAAAGGACTAATGTTATTCATCCTACCATCACTGTATGAGATCTAGGACCCAATATGAAAATATATAATTGAGGGTTATGTGGAATATAAACACTACCAAACACTCTCCTAACATGTAATTCCTCCATCAATGCAAATAATCAAAAACTGCTACTAACATGAGATTATGGGTCAGTTAATTCTTCTCATGAGGACTTAGCTACCATGAACTATACACAATGACCTGATCTTCCAAAATCAAGAATCTTCCTTTCCTAATATATATTTCATCATAATATATTACATACAATATCTCATTCTCTATTACAATCTAGGTCATCAATAAATTCAATCTCAATTTTTTCTCCTAAAAGTAGATATCATGGGTTTATGACCACTTAAATGTCACACCATTCAAATTCAATCCTATAAGAGGTAAATATATATGATAGAAGTCATATATAAAATACCTATTATAGCTAGAATTCTATAAAAACATGGACATCAAAGTCATTATAGGGATTCTCCTTAGTAGCTGCTACTCTCATATTATATGAGTCATCTGGTACTAATGCCACTAAGATGATATGACATATGATGTGAAACTTCTAGATCTAGAAATAACATTTACTAAGGTTAGAATATTTCATTGGATATATTAATGTATTCAAAATGATAATAGTATGAGTAACATTATTGTTTCTATTATGAGAATACACCAATTTTTCATCAATAATGACCACCATAACGGTGACTGTTTTTGGATGTAAAACCCTATTCCAGAAATCCATATTGTCTTCTTCCACATTTTGACGACTGAATGGAATAACATGATATTTATATAAACATTATCGAAAAAGAAATGTAATACGTGGTATGTAGAATTTTCTACCTACTCTTTGTGATCCCCCATCAACTGGTGGAATAGATCATCTATATGTTGTAAGGGATACCAGTTTACCTAGTATGCTGATATAAATTTCAGTAATACAAACATGGATGGCGTCTTTAAAAACATGTCTTAGAAAAAATGACTTATCAACCCCAGGGATAAGTATTGGGATTTATAACACCCTTTGACACAAAAACCTCTCACTAACTTTTGGGTTATTGAAACTCATTATTAGTAATCTTGTAAAGAGGAATGGATGATGGTGCAGATATAGTCACCAGCTCGATAGAATATTCAACCTCTATGTCAAGAGGTAGTTAAGAAAAGTCACCATAGAATACATCCAAAAAATTATCAAATATAAGAGGTAATTATGTTGGATGAAAACCCTAATCATCTATATAACAACTACCCATATGGGTTTTCAATCCATATATCCCAAGATTCATAGGTCCATCTTTACCCATAATGACATCCCACTCTATTTTGTGAATATTAGTACATCTCATTGGTGATATAAACAAAACCCTATGGTGAATAAAATAATCATAGGCTTGAAATGTGTTCCACTATCCCATCATAAGAATGACATAGAAACCCATCATCTTGAGGTTGAAGAGGTACTATAAAAAATTTATTTCCTACCACATAGGGGAATTCAATACATTAGAATACAATCATGGATCATATAACCGGGGTTTTGTCAATTATCATAAAGTCATATGATTATAGAATATCAACACCACAAATTTCAAATATAAACATAGTGAAAAATGAGGGTGATTTACCTAAATTAAATAATTATTTCACTATAGTAGAGGATACAAGAATAGTACCATGAATAATAGATGGCCCTACACCCGGATGTTCTATTATATGAAATAGTAAAAAAATTGTTCATATTTAATTTCCCTGTGTTGCAGCCTAACTACCAAGAGTGGCTATTCTCCATTGGAATTGTATATGTAAATCCTAAATACATCATCATTTTCCTCCAACTCTTCTTATATGATAGCTTGTACTCGAGCTACCTGTGTATCGGGGTGCTCCTAATCCTTCTCTTGAAAGTGGAGTTGACAAAGATCCTCCGCCACTAATCAATGATGTAATGGTCTGGTGGAAATGATGATAATTCCCAAACCATCAATAGCCACTGAACATAATAGGTTCTTTATGGTACAAGGGGTTCAAATGACCAAGCTTCTTATACTGGTAAAAAACTAAAAAACTGTTAGTGGGTTTCACCCGGTCAACGCTAGTCATGCATGTAGTTTCTAATAATCACTTCTATACACTTGATAAATCACTATCATGTCTCAATTCTATACAACCTTGTCTCACCCCATCTACAATCATCATCTTTAATTCAGTGATGATATCTATTTTCCTATATCATACATGGTGGTCAAAAAAAGCATTTAACTATGAATGAATAGGATATCCATGGACATCATTCAGTCATTGTGCTTTTACATTATCATTTGTGGTATAGATAGTATCAAATAGATTCAGCTGTTCAGAATGTCCTTAGTAGTCCATAACTATCAAATAACCCTATTGTAGGTTCAATAACTCCCATAAATTATCATCCCATAGGGTATCAACTAAGAAATAGTCCTAGAATATCGATTGTAAATCACTCAAAACCTCTTCGTGTTACTGAATAGAAATATACAAAATATCTTACCAACATCTCATATATCGAAACTGAATATATGTGTTGAGATTTACTCTCTTCTCATGAGGTGTATTAATATGATTTATGGTATATATAACCATATATAACTATAACATTATATCTTGGGGTCCACCATCTTATAGAAAATTAGGTCCATACTACTACTGTAACTACCATGTAAGATCTTCCATGGAATTGGAAGTCTGTGGAGTTCCTGATATGTTTTACATAGGTTACCAAATCACCCATCGAATCATGACATCATCACCCACATTTGGAATTATAGGAGGGACCATATGTGGCACTATTAGAGGTATCACTAGAGGCTCATGGGCCAACACATTCAGAGCATGGTCACCACTACCATCTTGATAAACAAATTAAGGATATTATGATTCTATATATACCAAAATCTCAAACACATTCCTAAAATAATAAATATCATGGTTAATATCATATATACATTATTATTATTGAAAATTTCCCTAGAATATATTTTACACATTCATATTACCACACATAAATATTGTTTGAGTAATGTGATATATTACATAGAACATAAGTGACTCTACCTAATTCCCAAAATAATGGTCTGGATTTGGTCATGAAACATGTTTTATATATGGTTTATAGTATATCGGTTTTCAATGGAAATTTATAATGATAACATTGTTTAAATTGATATTTTCTTCCCTAATTATTAAATAACGTTTTATTTTAGAGTACAATTTACTTAATGTTGATTATAATGTGTATAATAACTTTCATTAAATGTTGAACTATATAAATCACCACTTAAATTTTTAAATGACCCATTAACCATATAATTTGATGTGTGGTGTCCATTTAGACCAACTATTCTCTTTTCAGGACCTTCACAAACATGTTATAAAAATTCAGGGACTAAGAAACAATGCAAAAAAACATGTTGCAGGAAATGAATTTATTGAATTAATGTGGAATGGAATAATTCAATTCTTTTAGATACAAAAACTATCCTAGAATTATGTATTATTTGATGTCAACTTATAATATTATTCCTATGATGTAAAATAAACCATAGTTATAATAGTAAACATAATACAACATATATGTCAACCAATGGTGGAATCGAATCAAATATAATATGAATAATACAGAAAAACTTGTCATTACTATATAATATGGTCATCCGAGTTTGTGGGTAAGATAATCATCTGAAAAGCTAAATACAAAATCCAAAAACATTAATTATCTTATACATATATTCTCTAAATATAATACAAAATAAATGAAAATCATTGTATCCCACATTTTTAAATCCAGTCCTAGATTCCAAATTAATTATGCCCTTGGCCGGTGGCCAAATGGCCCTTTACGGGCCTCCTCCTTTTCGAGAGGCTACCGACTATAAATTTGTGTCTAATATTATACAATGAGGAGACAATACCATCATGATCGTGGTATCACAATAGTGAAATCAATAGATAAATATCAAAATCATGATAAACATATGAATGTGTATGGTAAAGAATACTACACTAATAAGTAACATAAACATGGAATTATATAAACTTAATTATATATGAAATTTCATACAAAAAGGAACCTGAAATTATGATACAGAAAACATGTTTAAAATTACAAAAATACATAAACATTTCATCTCTAATAGCATCATGGGCCATTGATCAGTCATGTGCTTCCTCTCTCTTATACTATAATGAAATCATGGTTTTACCATATGGTGATTTCTGTTATCCATACATACATCTACATAATTTGCATAGGGACCATTAGTGGCTAGGATAGAGTGTGTGATCAAATCATTATGACCCCAAAAATTTAGTTTATAAGTATAAAATTAGCAAATATCATAATAAAACGTCTTGATAATAATGGTAAGTAGTAATAAAGGCTATAAAGGGTCATCTCTGGTTCCTATAAGAGTCCCATAAGACAGTACTTGCTTCAACCAAATAATGGTAATCTCTAAATAAGTGACATGTGTTTACATATATATAAAATATATATGTTCTTACTTTTATATCAATATATATGGATACTACTGCTATCCTAGACCTGAGGCGTATCACAGGTGTCCATAAGTGGTAACCTGAGTATCACAAGTCTCAAGGAACATAATACCCTATATAATATGATTAAGGGAAAACATGATTAATATCATAGTGGTATGGTTTATATACAAAAATAATAAGAATATATCCCTACCCATTAACATAACTACAATGGTCATCATTTCTATATAAAATACTACGGGTCATCCTGCTAGTATATAACAGTAAGGGTCACCATACCAAATCATAGTAATAGGTTCGCCAAAATAATATTATACAAGATTTTTTTCCATGTTAATGTATCCTAATTAACGAGGGTCTCCATTCCCATTTATAAAATCTCATCTGGGTCATCATTCTAGTTCAATATTATTTATATAGTTCAACATTCCCATTATTTATTTTTCAAAAGGGTCTCCATGACCATTCATTATTATTCATAACTGTCACCAATACACCCATTTATTTTAGTTAGGGACTCCATGGTCATGTATAAACACAATATATGGGACTATATGCCTATTTATATTAATAATAAATAACTACATAAAAATATATAACAATAGTAGAAGGGACACACTACCTGTAACATAGCACACAAGGGTCAATGTGCTCAACATAATGGTCTGCATGACCAATTATATCAATTAAAAACTCCAAAGGCTATACTAAGAGTCAATAGTTATTGAATTACTAATTAATATATCAAAAATACAAAGCAATAACCTTTGATTAATTCAATTAGGTTACATGGTCATACCACTCACCAATATAAAGATCATCATTAATTGATAAGTGTGTTATCCATGTTATACGACAACATGTATCCATTTAATTTATGACATAAAAAATAAAAGGAACGAAGAAATTATATAGATGATGGATTGTCCATATATAAATTTATATAAAAAATGAAATATATCAGAAAACCTCTTAGGGTTGTAATAAATTTTGCGAACCCAATAGCATCATTAGGTTCTAAAATAGATAACCACTTATAGAGATATTCAATTTATGAGAAAAAATTTGATAAAACAGCATGCCCCACAACATCATATATTATAAAACACCTCAAACATGAGGTAAAAATACTATACCACCTATCATTTTTCTCTAAAGGATATGTTTCCCCATACATTTCCTTAGTCATATCCCGATTGGATGAAATTTGAAAAATATATGAAAGCATGGAAAATAGGGTGTATGAGCATATAGATTTATTAATATGATGAGAAAAAGATAAATGTTGAAAGGCATAATTTTAATGAATATACTACCATTGATAATACAATGAGATAAATATAGATCAAACCATAGTCTGTATGGATGATTTACACAATAGGATTACTTTATCTTTCCACATAACTCAATGGGAGGAGGATATTCCACTGTAATTAGAGACAACTAGAAAAGGATGAGAGATTATAAAAACATTAATGGAAAAGAATATTTGTGCATTAAATATTGGGTTGTCTAGTTTTTATGCTTGGTTGGCCAAATTGTTTTATAATCATGTGGGGGACAATGTCCCAAAACTGTACCTATATGATTCATGGGAACATTTTTCCATACTATGTGTAAACCGTAAAATATTCCAATGTGATAAACTATATTGATTCATTAAAGAGAGAACATACGTGGGTGTACATGTAGGGAAAGCATTCAACCTTATTTTTATTTTTAATATACCTTTATAGTTTGGTGAACCCATGAGGTGTGGGCTATAATGATTCTAGTAAAACTGTGGCCTAGTTTTTCCTTCCATCAACTAAGGTTCTGGGATATGAAGAAGCCCAGGATAACCCCTTATACCCCATAGCCTTAGTAGTAATCCTTATTCATTAAAAAATATTAAACTATAAATAATGGATCGGTACCTCATTGAACAACTGTGTTAAGATTGTTTTAATTAACGAAATGAATGAATAATTATGAACCTTAATTTTTTTATAGAAAATCTTGATTTGGAACCAAAAATATTATTATCATACAATATTATGTTCACTAAAAATGTCTATTAAAGATAAAAAAATATTATGTATGTTAATTTAAATATTATTCAAAACATAATGTTACTTTAAAATTTCTTTATTTATTGATAGTATGGGACATTATTACAAAAAAATTGCATTTCTTACTATTCATATAAAATCAATAGTTTTTGTAAAATACGTAAAATTTCTCCCAATGTAATATTTTATATGAAAAAAATAAACGATGAATTTTATTGTATTTAAAAAATTCTGATATTTTGAAAATAAATTATAATATCTTTTTTATGAAAAACAGTTATAATTATTCCTTCAGAAAACATATTTTTTAAGATTAAAATTGCATTACCAAAAAATTTATCTATTATTTACTAATCCTGTATAAATAATTTATACTGAGTAGGATATGTGTGTATTATTCATAATTTTTTTATTAATATTCATAACCTTGGATTTTACAGGATGTTTATAATGGTTATATAAATATTGGAGGTCGTTTTAGCTTGGTGTTGTGTGTTGAATTTGCTATTGATACAAGTTTTCTTCACTAAAATCTTTGGGTGTAACATAGAGAATACTATTGAATGAAACATATGTCAAAAGTATGCTAAATATTTTGTGATTTTTTTTGAAATGTTTAGTTTGGTGGTTTATACATAGCCTAACATACAGGTGTTCATGTAATTCAAATATATTTATTTCCATAGTAAATACAAGTATTGAAGTTCATTTATGGTTATTAAGTTGGGTCAACCTATCAATAGATGATATAGAAGAAAATGAGATTATTTATCTCAGATAGATCTTGATCATGGGTATATCATGATATATATGTAGATTATGACAATATATTGGTTGAGTTTTTAGGTGAATAATGATATCACATTGAGAGTCATGGTTAACCTTTGGAGTGTGTGTTGTAGTCATTTTTTGATGCTTGTAAAATTTCAAATATTATTATCAGGTATAGTTAATGTCTCATAAAAAAGATGTCATGGTTATTTTTTGAAAAACATTAGTATTTGAGGTTTATCTACTACTTTTGACAGTATTTTAGAAAATAAATTATAAATTTTAGTATTACATATATAATTTGGAAATTAGAAATTATCTCCAATTTATGGTATTTGGAACATTTTAGGAATGATAAATTAACAATATTTGGAGTGCGCATTGGGTATTGACCCCATGATATAAATCATAAATAAGAAGTAATATCATATTATAATTGATATAATGGCTGATGAGATATGATTTCAAATGATTTTTTAAAATGATTGTCCCAATAATAGAGATATTATGATGATTTTTTTAATTAACATTCAATTAATTTAGTTTAAATTTAAATTTAATAGAGTTGGTGCCTCGATGTGTGTGAAATTTTTTATTCAGGTTGAATTGCTTTTTTATTCATGATAATTTGGTTTTTATTTGCGTGTTTTAAAATTTTTATGAGATGCCTTGTTGATTGGTTTTATGGCATTATAAAATAACACGTTCTTTTGAAAAAACACATAAAATGGGTTCGTGTACCATAAAGGATTATTCATTAATTAGATTTCAATGAAGCAAATTACGTTTAATGAATGTATGCAATCCACCATCCTCTTTGATGAAGTATAGATTGATTATTATAAATAGAGAAAAAACATGGTCTTATTTCCTCTAAAGATAATTCAAAAATAATTTGATCATGGTTCACAAAAAAAATGATTCGCATATATTGATATGGGTTATAGATCAATCACTATTCATTTTGAGTGATGTTACATGAAGAATAGAGATTATATGTGATTTTCAAGGAATGTGGGTTACAAATAAGATGTGTATCACATTATTTTACTGTCATCCTTATTCTATTCATTTAATTAAGTATTTTGAAAATAATCCATATCGAGTGACATATCATGATACACATTAATTCCCATTAGTTTCATTCATAAAACATGGTTAATGCATATTCTAGTAGTTGGTCCCATTATCGATGATTTCTATAAATGGTAAACAAATCATTGGTAAATCATAATAGAAGAAATTCATGGGTGGATTTAACCCTTAGGCTCATATTCGTAATGAAAAATATTAAAGAATTTATATTGAGAAGATAAATAAATGAATATATTCCGGAATGAACCAAATAAAATATTATTAATATTGAATATATTCTGCAACATATTTTCAATGAAGATATTTATATTAGACATAATGACATCAAAATTTAACTAGATGAAATGATGATGGATATTGAAGAAGTCAATAGTGACACATAAATGGTGACTTGGCTTAGGGATGAGACGTCAACATAGAAAATCTTCAATCCCATATAAAGGAATGATGTTAACTAGGAAAATCAGTTTGATGATGGAATATGGGTCTCATACAAGTGACCTAGATGTTACATGAGAGATGTACTTGGATCACTATAACGATCTCTTAGCAGGACCAAGATACATGGTGGTGCTTCTGGGGGTAATAATAACATTATCCACATTCCTCATCTATGGGAGGTGGAAGATAATTATAGAATTATTGACTTTTTGGTTGACGAATAAATTAAATAAATGGAGTTTATTATAAAATTGGATTGTTCCCTTGGACCAGAAGGCTATCTGGGATACTTTTTTGATGCCACATTGGATATCATAAATGAATGGATCAAGGTGTCTAATTGGGATTTCTTTAATGGGGGTATCTTCTAGTTGTTCGTTGTATGTCCAAATTTGTATTTTTTTCCACTGATTCTATAACAATAATATATCCATATATTTTATCCAATATTTCATTGCAATTTGCTTTACAAAATCCTGAAAAATCCCATGAATAAAATAATTTGTCCGATTATTTCAAATCTATTATCTATTGAAGAACATGGGTTTTTTGAAGGAAAGAGTGTTCGAGATGATGTGTGGACATAAAATGTAATGGTTAAGTAATTAATAATAAGTAAATTGGATCCAATATTATTATTATGATCAATATATACCCTGAATATGACAGAATGTAGTGGAGATTTATTATCAAAATCATGAGAAGATTTTGGTTCTCAGGGAATACTTGTGATCTTTTCTTCAGATGTTGTTCCACCTTGTGGATTTATATATCACTGATGAATATAAATAAATATATTATTCAAGATAGTGTGAATTTATGACAAGGTGACACTCTAACACGATGTTTTTTAATTATTTCTCAAGATATTATCACTAGAAGAATAAAAAAGGGTATAGAGGAGGGGTAAATTCTTCCCTACATGAATTGGTATGAAAAAGTATCACATATCACATCATGTTTCTTGATGATGTATTGTTGTTTCTAAATATAAGGTTGAATTATATTGATGGGATTACCAAAATTATGAATGAATATGTCACACAATGTGGTCAATGAATGAATCATGGGATGAGAAAAGTATTCATGTCCAAAAAATGTGTAGAAGGGGAATGTAGAAGGATTCAAGGAAAAAAATGAAAAGACGTGAATTTTGATTGATGTAATGGGGATCATATAATAGAGGGTTGATTCAAAAAATATTTATTTTAATAAATTATCAGCAAGATCATATGGAATTTTATCAATTGAAAAAATAGGTTTCTCTCTTATGGACGTCAAATTACATTGATTAATATCATCCTCAATTGAATACATAGGCTTGGGTTGTCAATGTTAAAGTCTCCTAATGGGAAAATTGACCTAATTGACAAACATTGACTAAATTTCATAGGGATGTGAATTAGAGTGTCCAATGTCACTAGGATTCATGGAATATGATTGTGAACACATTATAAGATGGATGAATTAATAATCATAATGTATTTGAAACCATGAAATTCATGCAAGAAAAACTTTATTGGGAGATTATTGAAGTTAATTCAATTTTGTTATATTTTCACGAGAAACATGATTGGAAAGAATTACATTTAGTGGGATACTAACACCAGTAATATTTTAGGGATGTCAAGTATTATTTTTAAGAAACTAGAGTCTTTGACTGATAAATCTATATGGGGTGTGGCCTATTGGGAGATTAATCTTTGAAAAAATTACCATGATGGATGTCTTCTATAATTATTAGGATTCCATATGCATGAAATAATATATGAAGAGGCTAGTGATTTGTAACGGTTTATCAATGTCATCCTAAATGATCAACCGAATACTTTATTTAGAAGTATCTACATGAATGAGGAACCTAATAGGTGTATTTTCACTATAGATATATTGGAATATTTCAATAGAAAGCCCATCTAAGACATGTTTATTATATATAGTGTCATAGATGTATGGGATACTTACCTGTTCGTAAAAGTGGAACAAACAGAGATTAATTTCCTTGTGTGGAGACTTCAAAATCCTCCCATTCCCATGTATGTTAATAATCATAACATTTTAGTGAGTCTTACATCCAGATTCTAGGGCTCCAATGCTCCAAGTGTTGAATCTACCTATCATATATTCTTAAAATTTGAATATGATTGGGTATTTGAACATTTCTTGATCGGGTTATATGTATATTTGTATATGGGGGAACAATATTAGAGGATACAGCTTCTGGGATCTATGGAACAGTTAAAATCATGGTGGAACAGAAGGCCTACATCATGATTTTCGCAAATACAATTTGTGTTTTATGGGAGGCGAATAACAAATGTAGGGATGGGAAATACAACTATCGGCAGTACATAATGATGAAATTTAGAGTTATTATGGAATATTTAAGTTGTCATCCTGTCAGCATTTCTTCTTCTTTGTCATTAAGATGCCTTATTCCAAGAGATGTTCCATAGAATAAATGTATAGAATTAATGATCCATAAGGCATGTGTAATATATAATCCAAAAAAATAGGATCTCAAAATAAATGTAGATGGATCAAGAATTTCATGTGATATGATATGAAAATTAATTATTATATATGGAAGAGGATCTACCATATTCGGGTTCAGTTTCTGTTATAGTTTAGATTCCTCTTTTTGATCCGAAGTGAGTAATAGAAAACATACATTTGATGTGAAGGCAATTAAAAATTATTATCTATGAGGTGTAATATGTCACTAATGTGTGGGTGAAATTCATTAATGGTAGGTCCAATTTTTCATGGTATCTAGTATATATCATTTTAATGAGAAAAAATTTATCAATCAAATTATGAACGTGAAACAAGCATATAGAGTATGTAATTTTTCCACTGACAGGCTGGATAAAAATGAGAGCCCAGATGAACCTGATATTAAATAATTTTGATCTTTTTCTCATATGATTGAATGATGTTTTTAAGAGGGGCACAGTTGGTCAATACCATTTACATCCCCTGTGATTTTTTTTTCATACTATATTTCATAATAAAAGGATAATATTCAGTAAGTAATTCCCCCACTATTGTCTAGTCTTCTGTGATGGATTTTATAAAACTCTTCTATGTAAAAACACTGCCATTCATAAAAAACAAAATAAATGTTTGAGATATAAAATCATATCTATTTTAATATTCCATGATACAGTATTCTACAATTAGAATATAATTTATAAAATTGTAATTAATTCATATGATCTAATCCCGAAGGACTCATCAGGTTTGTAATTATTGAGAACTAGTTACATATATGATTTCAATTATACATTAAAGAAAATTATAAAAAATTTTAAAAAAAATTATATCACACTTAAAATAATTAAAATGATTAGTTCATTTTAAAATTATAAAATAATATAAATCTGTTTAATATCAAATACACTTTAAAACATTATTTAAATTATAGTTTTTATTACTAAATTAGAAATAATCACCATGGAAATATAAATAACCAGAAAAAGAATCCTTTTAATCAATAATATAGTCAAGAAATTCATCCATGGATAATATAAATGAAATAATATAATGGATAATAATAATTTAATTATTAATGATGGAAATTCATACTATTATATGTCATTATCTCATACATCAGGATATTGTTACCATCAAGTACTTATAACAAAAAAAATTTAAATAATTTTTTCTGACCAATTTTTCTGAAGATTCCTATCAATGCATTAAGGTGACATAGAATTTCAGGCCTAACATTACACTTCTTATACAATGAAGTCATCATTTATCAATTGATAAATTTCATTCATGAACACCATTTCTTATAAATAATTATCAATATTAACAATAGACTATAAAATATAAATATTTCCCGAAAAATATCAATAACATTTAACTTAAACCACCTTATGTATAATCAAAATATATTTTATCAATTAATAATATTCATTATACAATGAATATAAATATAAAAAAATATTTACAGTGTGGTGAAAATGTATCACAAGAAATATAATGTTCATATAGGATGATAATGTACAAAAAATAATTAGGATATGATAGAAAACCATCTATTCACTATGATATTAGGTTTTATAGTAAACTAAATTATTTAATGAATCGATGAAAACTAAATTTAATCCATTTGAATAAGCTTTTATAAAAGAATTATAATAAAATCATTGGAATCATATAAATGAATATAATGAGTATAAAATGGTCATGGTGGTGGGATTTTTTAATGGTGTATACATTGAAAAACAATTCATTTTAACTTTTATAATAAAATAAAAAGAAATATTTTGGGAAAAAATATATTTGTTAGTATTGCAACTATTTTATGAACTCAAATATATCATAAAATTTATTTCATGTAAATAAAATGCATTTTTTCAAAATAGTGTATAAAAATAAGAACGTGGTAGGAAAATAAACCTAATGAAAAAGTTAAATAATGATGGATTTGAGTTTAAACATTACATTTCTTGGATTACATTGCAATAAGTAGAAATATAGATGAAAATATGGAAACTTTTTATGTATTCATGGTATAGTACATTATGTGGTGTTTACGAAGACAATATTATAATATTCATTCAATGAAAATAATTAGAATGCAAAATAAATGATTTTGTAAAATAAATTATTTTCTCTTTGGAATAATTGATGTTCCAACCCCTTGAAAAATTAGACATTAAATGAAAAATAGTAATCTTTAATAAATATATATTCATGTTATACAAATAAAAGGGATTGTATATAAAAAGTATAAAATCATAGATGTGCAATAATAAGTATTTTTTAATGGGGTTTAATTTAAGTTGGAATACATTACATTACTTTTACCATTCAGTGAAATTGAATTATAATAATATATACTGGTATATAATATTTTATTCATTTATCAAAGAACTACATTATTATTTTAAACAATAAATATTATCCTCTTATCAAATCTCTTCAAGTATTTTAACAATAATTTATTATGATCATTGTTTTAGGTGTTAAATTCTTTGTTCCATCATGCATGTTTTTCATGAGATATTTGTACCTAGATGTTTGATAATTTTCTAATAATATAAATAATTTATTTTAGGATATATATATATCTTATATAAAATTTAAATCTATCCTTCTTACCATGCATTCAAATAATGAATTTAACTACGGGTCACATCACTTCGTGGAGAAGGGATTTCATATATACACAAAAGAAATATTATCATTTTCCAATGAGTTAGTGGGAAAAGGTATATGTTATAGTAAAATTCACCATAATTATTTATTTATTAAATACAATACATATTCATTAGTTACATAAATATAACCGTCCACATAAATCTGTGATGAAAAATGATTTACATAGCTATGCGGGGACATAAACCATACCATTGTATGAATGATGTTTTGAAATTTAATTTGATGGAAAATAGATGTAAAATGGCTGTGAAATAATAATTATGTAATATATGTATATTTAATCATATTTATTTATTATTATAGAATGTTTTCAAAAATATTTATATTAATTTTGTCTAGAAATAATGTTGAAATTTTCGATAAATAAGATTACCAATTCTTATAAAGTTATCATTTAGATATTCTCTTAAAGGACCAAGGGGTGTTCATTATTGAAGACTAGAACCACTAGAAATTATATAAGGATATCTAGAATAGGAATTTGTGGGGTTTTTATCTACAATGATGTATATTTTTTATATTATGGAGGAAAGGGGGTTCATTTTTATAGGAAATGAAAGGGCACAAATGGAATTTCAAAAATTATATAAATACTATAAATTAATTTTCAGGTGAAATAGAACAATTTGGCAGTAATTGATATGATAATATATTATATAGTTAAAATACCTTATAAATATATAATTTCTATTTTTTATGTGGTATTTTAAACCATATCATTTAGTATCACCCATTCATTAAAAAATAATATCCTAGAATGCCGTAACAAATTTTTTCTATATTAAAGGGTTATAATATTACCAATAGGGTATAAATATTATAATAAACTTAAATGGATTCTATTTTAGATCATTTTATATCCTAATTGTCCTATTTCACCTTTTTTATTATTCTAGATAATAAAATAAAATTTTATTTCTCCTAAAATATCAATAATGTCATTTTTTGAAACTATTTATATAATTAAACTTTAATGACATCAAAACAGTTAAAATTTTCAAATATATAATTTTTAAAAAATTAATATGATATATATATATATATATATATATATTGGGTCTTTGAAGCTCAACCAAAAAATATTTTATTTTGTGTCTTTATAAAAATTTATTTTATTTTTCTATTAATTGAGTAAATATTGTATCGTCTATAGATAAAAATTTTAGTTCCTTATTCATCACCAAAAATTATAAAAAAATTGAACTTTATAAAAATATATTATTTATGTTTAGAATAATATCTCATAATTATTCATAATATATTATTACACTTATGTGAATAATGAAATGAAATTAATATCTTGATAGGGACAATTTGGATTTGTCTTTACATAAACCCATATAATTGTCCTGAATAAAGACAAGTGACTCCAAAATGGCATGTATTCAAATTTGGAATACCTATGGACAAATTAATCCAATATAATAAAATAATGTTATTTTTTTGGATTGATTTATAATGACATAGAAATTTATTTTTAAAATTAATTATATGATTTTACCATTATTGATTTTTTAAAATTTAGTGTTTTTACTCTTCATGTTTCCTGGAAATAAAAAGATCAAATTCACCAAATATGAAACTTATAACTTAAAAATATTTTACCCAATTTTCAATTTTAATTTTATATAATTGGATGAAGTTAGTTTTATTATAAACTCCTATAATGAAATGAAATTGTTTTTAATAAACATGTGCTTTAAGTATAAATATTAAATAACAATCCAAAGAATAAAAACTGATTATTCAATGTTTATTACTATAAATAAGTTGTATTAAAAACTACAAAATTAATCATATATATTTATACTTTAAAAATTTTTATTTAATGACATGAAATGAAAGTATTTGAAATGATAGTATTATCACAATGCAATGAATAATAATTCATTTTAGAAAATATCAAAATCTCAGTAGAAGCTAGTTTTGGTTATACGGTTTTAATAATTATATTCACATTATACAATAAATTTTATAAAAAAATAATTAATTTTTAATATTCTCTCCAAAGAAGTCACAGAAAACTATTTTTTTAAGAAAATTTATTTTGAAAATTAATATATCCTTACTAACAACGGAGTTCATATTTCATAAGAAATAATCAATATATATGTACCAACCGAGTACTATTTTCAGGTACTCATCGAGCACACTTTTATCATGCTTATATTGGGGTTTTTCTTGGTTTCTTTCTATGAATATGTTGATAATTTGGGGATATATATGTTTATAAACAGTTCAAACATAATTTTCCCAAACTATGAACCCACCCAGGGTAAATTGTGCATATCCAAACATTGGGTTTTTCACAACTAGTCGATGGATTGATAAAATGTGCACCCAACTCGAAGAAATTTTGAACCCCACCAGAGGGGTATAGGGATAAGGAACACAATTTTTTTTAACCATGATATCCTACCCAACTAACCATAAATATGGGATGTTTTTATTTCTCTTTTTATCCTAAAACACCCAGTTTAAGTGTATGGTGAAACCATTAAAATCTATCATTTTTTTTGATTTCTTGGAAGCTCCGTAGAGGTAATTATGGATCCACTAAACCTATTATAATAATGATCAATACTTGGAGAAATTAATTTAATCTATTCTTGATATGTGATCTGTGGTTTCTCTTCTTATTTTGATCTCCTTATCTTTCCGCCATAGGATTTGATAGATAATATAGTTGTTGACAGATCTAAAGTTCTTCTTTGGTTCTTCAATATATGTTATATTTACTGATCACAGCCTTTGCCATTCTATATTGGGGAATCATTTTTTAGAATCATTGTTAGGTGATCCCATGATATATAGTTCGATATTTAAAATTATATTTTATAAATAATTTATACTATAATTTCTTGATTTTATTTATTTTATTCAATTAAATTGTGAAAATACAATTTGGTTTGAATTATGAAATAGATTTTATATTCAATGAAGTCATGGAAAACCCTCAAATTCTAGAAAATTGTGGTGTGATTTTAATAAGATGGATAGTTTCAAATTTTTGTTTATAAAATTGAATTGTGAAATTGTTTTTGATATAACGGAATAAATTTTTTATAATACCCTACTAGTTTTATCTTGAAAAAGGCATAAATCAATAAAAACCCATATAATGGTTTTCATCCAATAATTATTATATTGAAATGGAAAATGGGACAATGGTATTTTGAATAGTTTTTACATAATTTTATCATTTATTTATTATTGTCTGAGAATATCCATGCCTTAGTAGTTGGTGAACTATTAGGGAAAAACACAATAAGATGGGAATTCCCTAGTAGTAGGTTGATGACTTAAAACTTAAACATAAAATTATTAGAAGATATTATACATGGAATGATATTTATTAGTCCTCTAGGACCCGTGTGTTAAGAACATGTGCTCACATTTCGATTGTCCTTCTATTAGTGTCTCATGGGCCCATAATTTATAACTACTGTACCTATTAGAAAATAACTATGTTTCTTGTTTTTGATTATTTTAATAAATATTACCTTGTTTTTAAACATTCATTAAATATTTTTTTGAATTTATATACAATTTTAAATATATTGATAATTAATCAATTGTTTATAATTCAATCGATCAATTGAAATGAATGTCATGTTTTTTTTAAATATACAACTACATTTTGACACATGTTTTATTTAAAATTGAAATAATTTATTGGTTTCATTTATTGGAATATTATTATTGAATACATTGTGGGACCCTATATGGAATTTATCTCACACCCTAAATATGACTTTAGGTGTTAATAGATTTCATCGTTTCAGGTTTGAGCAAGAGAAAAGAACCACTTGAAGGTAGTGGTCATTGATCTATAGTCTTCATGAAAGACCCCAATCATTCGTGGATGTAAATATTTTTAAACATATTTTATCATAATGTTTATGGATAATGCTGATATTATTGGGTGTATGATAAGTTTCATAGGTGTCTTACTTGATTAGGGAATGATTAAAGATGGAAAAGAGGCAAAATAATATACAGTGCATAGTAGGTGCATGATTAGTACTAACCATGTTACAAGCTAGGGAAACTATAAGTTCAAATGTCTTCAATGATAAAGACTTGTGCATGGGCCCTTCATGTTTTTCCAAACTGTGTGGGTTCTTCTAAGAGATTATGTGGATTGGATTTAGTTTAGTAGAGGGATACACAAGGTTACCACACATTTTTGGATAACTCCTCCATCAAACTGTACATCTCATAAAATGTTGAAGATTCAAATTTTCCTTCTCGAGATTTAATTCTTCGACCCCAATTTTTCATCCCATTTTAACCCTTCATTGTTGGGAGACAAACCCAGAACCCGACCCTCTTCCTTGGATGATTCTCCTTTTATTCTTATGTATTTGTAGTATCATTTAGTGTGAATGGAATCTACATGTAACTCATCAACTCCATTTCCCTAAATTCTATGTAAGAGGCTTGGTGTGTGGTTTAATACCCTTTTCAAACACTATATCCATGAATTAACCTTCAGATTCAATGATGGGGCTTCAATGTGTGTTTGATATCGAATCAATGGTGGAGGTTAAGAAAGTATTTGTCAGCTGACATGAAGTAGGAAGTCTAAAAGCATCTTGTCATAGTCCCATTGTAATATATATGTATTTTGTTTTTCTAATGTACGAATTGGTTATGTTATAATGTATTTAAATACATATCGTTATTTGGGTCTCAAATTTATGTGTGCGACCATTCATGGACCACATTGGGTATGTCAATGATATGAGACTAAAACTAAGATAAATAATTCAATAATATTAACTAATTAAAATGTAATAATATATTATAATTTTTGGGGTGAAGCAACCCCACATAAATAAACAACACTCTAATAAATTTTTTGAACCTATTTGAGTAAATCCTATTGGTTTCTCATAGTTATCCATATATCTCTCTTTGATCAATGGTTTATTTAGGATGTTTAATGGTTTTTATCTTTATGAAAAAATTATTATATTTTTTTATTAAGTTATATGACCAATTAGTCATTTAACATATATTCATATTATATGTTTTTATTTAGATAGATAAGGAAAACATTCCCAACGACCCTTAATTTGATAGAAATTATAATCACACAACAAATTATTTTAGTAATTTAATATACATTACTTTTTGGAGACTAACATTTTGTAGGATACTAGAAAACGTTGATTGAAAACACGAAATATGATACATTAATTTTTTTCATATTATTTTACTTATTCTCATCGTTGTTGGTAACTACATCCCTCATGTTTCCATGAATTGTGATTTTTAGTTTCATAATTTGAAACACTCATTAAATTGAAAATATCAATTTTTAAATATTATCCCTTTTCATTGTAGTTGTGTGTTTGATGAACAAAAAATGAAAAATTATAGAATTTAGTCATCCCATAAATGTCATTTTTCTTATGTTTCATCCGAAATTTTTGACCTATAAAAAAATTTAAACATCTAATATTCATCGTTTTAATGACTCATATTCTCCCCAATTTTATTTTTATAAATTAATTGGGAAAATTACAAGACCAGGTGATGAGGCGCCATGAAAATCAGAGGCCTGGTGTTCCAGAAACAATATGATGAAAAATTTTATGTTCTTCATAATGAATGCATGTAGTTTTTCATTTGATTTTGAATAGTACCTAAATGTGTTCCCAAATCCTAAATCATAGGGCATCGTTGCATTCAGACCAGTGACTTTACCTTTGGCGGGGCCTAACGTAGGCTGGCCTGTGTCAAATATGAATTTTATAATTTCAACATGACAATCATTAAAATAACTTAATAAAAATATTTAAGTAAATGTATTAGATTTTTCATTGTAATGAATCATTTTTCATGAATTAATGGTCATCACCATAACCCTAGAATTCCACTAAGGAATTGAAGTAAACTCTCTCAATGATGAACACTAGAGGATTGAGGATCAAAGATAACACAGACCATTGTTTTTCTTTAAAGAATCCTCCAAGCACTATGTTAGGTTTTTCAAATCTTAGTGATTTCCATTCCCTTCTTAGATTCTAAGGAGAATGATGACCAACCCATGAAGAGGTTTGTCAATAGTTATTCATTCTTGTGGGATGGATAAATTGTGGTAGGGTTTTAAATGGGAGATATATATTTGTGATTTTTTATTTTTTTCTCAATTAAGCCATCTAACATTGAACGATCGAGGTTGAAATAAACAAGGACAATACCAATTTTTCAGGTGTTTTATCTATTCTTCTTATCTACATTATTTTTGTTCTTCAACGTTGGACACTAATGGTCATAGTCTAATTTGAGGGGAGGATCCAAATGAGATCAGGCCTCCTGAGTGATTTCATGATGGATCAAATCAAAAAGAATTGAATTCCATGACCCAAGGGTTTTGTATGTGGCTCTATTGTGAAAAAATGATCACTGGAGAAAAGAGGGAGACATTCGGAACTAGGGTTGATAGTGGTGCCGAGTTTCACGCGGCAACATCCACTTACAGGTGTAGAGGAGGATGATAGGGAAACCATGGGAGCAGGTAGTGGTGGATGAACCGCATATGATTTTGGAAGCTGTGGGCGGGGACTAGGGGCCATGGTAGTAGGCAGCGATATTGAGTTGTGACATAGATCAGAGTTTTGTTGAAGGAACCTATGGTGATGAGGCCGCATGGAATGCATAGGAGGTCGTCCAGCAATGCAAAATATGGATTAGCGCCACATTGAGTGAGTGACACGATGGAGCCACAAGGTAGAGAGGACCACGTGGATGAGGGGGTGTGACCAGGGTGAGTCGTGCCCAACAGAGTAAACCGCCCCAGAGTGTGGGCTGGACCAGAGTAGTTGGGCTACTCCAATGGTCCCATGGGATGGGCCAAGTGGCCTAGAGGAAATAAAATATTTTTTCCAGACCATACCAAATCAAACCAGGTTGGGCCGGCCGTACTTGGTCGAGTTGGTTTGGAATGACCGAGTTTGGTCAGATCATAGCCAGACATGAGTTATATTGTTTTAAAATAATATCCATAAATTTAAAACAGTGTGTCTCTTTGACCATGAATTTGCGACATTGGGACCATTTTGACGAGTTGTTCTTTTTAAGGTACTGTAAGTAAATTATTTTGATGTCGTTTTATGACCCAATGGAATGAAGAATATGTTTTACCATGACATGAATGCTAAATGTAGAATTCTATTGCTGGATGCGACCTAGTGACTACGTGACTTTGGGACTTTATGACCCATTGATTCTACATACACCATTTACACTCTGTGCACCATCGACACTCCATGCATCATCGAAACTCTATGAATCATCGACACTCTATGCGCCATCGATGATACTTGCACCATCGAACCATTGTGATTCATCGATGCTCAGTGTATCGTAAATACTCCATGCATCATCGAGACACTACATGTCATGGAAACTGGGACATCTATTGAAAACAACTAAAAATTATTCTCTTTATTTGGTTAACTTTCACTAGTCTGAGATGATTGTACATTGAGTATTTAATTGTGGTATAATTAGTGTATTTATTTGTGGTTTACATGGGGAATTTATTTTTGTTATACATCATTAGTTTTTAATTGTACTCCCTTGTGGTTTTGAGGTGTCTTACTATGTATTTTTTTACTCACCCATGCATATGTATTAGTCGCACCTGTCATGTCTTGTGTAGATGATCAATGCATGGATGGGGTTCTAGGTTGAACAAGAGTAGGTGGATATTTGAGTGATCAGAAAGAAGTGGTGTGATTTTATGGATTTAGACATCTATCATGCACCAAACCATCAGGTAGGGTTTCTTGAGGATGATTTTATGAACATTTTCATTCACTTTGTTAGACTCTCCTTTTGGTGGGCTTGTATTCAGGCACTATCTAATTTTCATTTTTCTTATTTTCATACTCTATGGTTGGAATATTTCTGTTTTAATTCATTATTTATATATAGTTTCTAGATAACATCATTTTGGGCTATTAGATGTGTGTCTGTTATAGGTACTTATAAAAATGCCTCCCATTTGTAGGAAATACCAATTTTTTGCTAGTTTTCAGCCCCCGTCCAATCAGATGCAGGCTTGGGGTAGTCACTGCATGGGCCCCTCTAGGACGAGTTGTGAAAATCATATTTATCCTTAGACCTTTCATGGGACTCCATCTTTCATTCTTTCCTAATGTGTTTAGGTCATTTAAAAATAGTCCCATTGGTATTAATATTTCATTATAATAGGTTTGGGATAGTAAAAAGGTTTCTCCCAATAGATCTTACTATAATGGGTTGATAATCAAGGTAACATATACATTATATCTCCCACCTATGATTTATTTTAGTATCTCATATTACTAAAACACAAAGATTTATCATGATTGAAATTCATCATAAGTAAATTTTCATAAATAATAGTATGAAATTTTAGCCTCAATATATCTCACGTTATAAACTATTATGATAGGAAATAGTTCTTATAAATAATCGTGAATTTGAATAGACTCATCCTATATCCTAAAAAATATATCATTTTTGGTTCATCGTAGGCCATTTTGAGTTTGTTTATGGTAGCATTTATATATTTTAATCAGAAACATTGTATTCAAAATCTTATATGATATGCCACATCGAGCTTATAGGAACAAGTAAATATTAATATTTTATTTGTGAACATTATAATAGATAAATTATATTGGTAGGTATGGATATAGATATATAATTTATTAAGAAAATATAAAGGTAAAAAATTATGAATGTATCGATATGTTATCATAAATCAATCCCAAAAATTCTGCTAGTGAATTTTTATTCATAAAAAATACGTTTTCCTAAAAAAATGTTTTTATTTATTTCCATGATTGAATAATTTAATTTATAGGAGTTATATAAAATTAATTTTAAATTTTTTAATTTTTTTTATATTATGAGTTTTAAAATTAACCTAACATAAATTCTGGTTAATTTTTAGAAAATAATAAATTTTCAATAAATATTGGATAAATACAGATTCGTATAGAAACAATTAGTCCATTTTGATGTATTTAAATGGGAAAATAATGTTTTTTATTTTTTAAAATTTATATTAGTTCATTTGAATTCCATATTTTCTAATTAAGGGATTATTAATGGATTTTATTATTAAAATTAGTATATAAACATTTATCCTTTAAAAAATACTTTTTCTAAAAATAGTTTTTTTGCAATGTTCTCTTTAATTTTAAATTATATTCTCTATTTTTTTAATTTAGATTTATATATTTTATATTTTATAATAGTGGATAAAAATATATAAATTTCATTCTTTTTATATTTTACAATAATAATAGTAAGCATATAAATTTTTAATACCATGGTAATGGGTAAATAGAGTAATTAAGGGTAAAAATAAAATGATAAGGGCTATAAAATGATCCTAAAACATGACCCATTAAAAGTGGATTTGTATTATTTTTTCATAGTCTATCTAGGATTAATTATATGTCTATTTGAGGCCATTTTTATTTTATTTTTACCCTTATTGTTTTTTGTATAAACAAACGTAAAACATGTCTCCCTCCTTTTTTTCATAATGTTATATTTTGATATGGTATTATCCAGTAGATATTTTAGAATAACAAATTTATTTTGAATTAAAAAATATATATCTTCATCATGATAATTTATTTTTAATTTTTTTAATAAATAATTACCTTAAATGTTAGAGCAACTATGACACAATAATAATTTAATTAATTTTAAAATCAAAACAATGATTTTTATTTTCCTAAAATAAATGATACTTGTGATACATAATAATATAAATAAATTTATAGATTAACATGGAATTTTTGGGAATTAATAAAATGTGTTTTTGAATTAAAAGTGTTATTTTGATATTATTAATGTTAATGTAATGAATACTTCAAAAAAATTCATTATTGATATTTTATATAAAGTCATATTTTATTAAATGTCATAATATTAAAAAAAAAATATGTAAATATATTTTAATAAGGATAAATAAAAAATTCATGATCAATTTATTGTTAATTCATAATTTTATTATAACTATATTAACCCTCAATTTGGTGAAAACAAAGTTGGGACACTAAGACATAAATGGGTTAATTAATGTATATGTCTAAAAGATAAGGAGATAAATATAGTCAAAACATATATAATAATTATTAGATGTGTTTATTTAGACCAATTATCCTCTTATAATTAATATCTTCATTTTTGGATCTATTTGGAATGAAATATTAATTTTTATTAATTTATTATTTTCAGAAATTTGAAGAATTACATTCTCCTCTCTTATAAAAGGGTACTTACTCTTCCCATTTAATCACACAATAAAATCCTTTATTTAACCATGGCCTTTGTGGAAATCATTTTGGGGTCCCTCAACTAATTACAGTGTCCATATAGTGGACAATACCACATATTTAGTGGTCATATTGTGTTACACAGAAGGGATTGACTCAAGAAGTAGTGTCATTTTGATTGGGCATTTCTGTTTTTTTATTCATCCACTTCCTTAAAAATATATTTTGCCTTTTTAAAATAAAAAATAAAGTCTCATAAATATTGTAATGTTATATTATTCTATTTTTATAAACCATATCAATCTCCACTTTCACCAAACGAGAAAAGAATTCATTATCTGTGTGTTCACCGAACTGCCTCTTCCTGAACTAATTCCATTCATTTTGCAACACTTTCTCTCAATAAAGTTTATAATTATGGAATTAAATGTTAAATATGATATTAATGGAATATTATTCCTACTTAAAATATAATATATCACTTAAATTCTTACCTTTATATGAAATTAAAAAAATTATAATGTTGTTCATGCGTACGTGTAGACTATCACATCCATTAATAGTTGTGATTTTTATTTTGTCACCGCATTCCATGTATGATATATATAAAAGAACATATATAACTATATATATGTATATATATGTGATATTTTTGTTGTTTTAAGTATATAATATAATACTTACCTTAATTCCATTGTGATAGTAGACAAATGAATGTGTTACTCATTGGTATGTACGACCTACGATCCACATGATTATAACATAGTTCATTTTTAATAATCATAATTTTTGTAAATATTTAAATTCATAAAATATTATAAAAATTATTTTTAGTTAATGAATATTTATTTGGAGATGTTGTAACAATGACCCCTTTACCGTATTCCACATACATAGTCTTTTAGACTTCTTACTGAATGTCATCGAAACATCTTATGTGAATTTAAAAGAATAACAATTTGTATATAACATTACTAAAAAATGTTTAAAAATAATAATAATAGTTAAAAAATTTCATAGGAAAGTGTAAATTAACCAATGATTATTTTTCTGGATGATAAATAGCATACATGGTGTGTTGGAATGAAGGTAATGGACTCTTTAAATATAAAACCTTATATAAATCATCTTAAAGAATTATTTTCTATTTAATTTTTTTTAGGTCCACCGTATTAGGATTAAATTAAAAAATCTATTTATATAGGAATTATTATTTTTCAATTTATTTTTCAATTTCATATTAAATATTTTTAAAATGGAATATTTCAATTTTTTATTGTAAGATACTTTATTTTAATAATCCAATTTTAAAATTTATATCAGAATTATTAAAAAAACAAAAAATGTATGTTTTTTGAAATATACGACATGAGAATATTTTCATGATTTTAGGAATCCTTTATAATTTTATGTTTATTTTTCCTATTTAGATGGATATTTTTATTGAAAATTATTCTTTTTGTAAGAGTTTATTTTTTCTAATAATAAGTAATTTCAAAATGATAAGGATATTTTCCTTATGTATCTTTTGTGGTGGATGATTTAATGTTCTAGGATTATGATTTGCTTATTTGGAATTTTCTATGATCACATATATATTTTTTGTACATGAATAATGGTTGGTTCTGTAATAATATAATGATGGGTAGTTATTTCATAAACCAATGACAGGTAGTTCTGCGATAAAAAAATGATGTGTGGTTATTATATATCTTTCAATGAAATGGGTACTCTAGAGTTGGAGGTAAACCCTATTGGTAAATTCATTTTAAAGGACATGGAAAAATGATTTTTCATGTTACCTACTTTATGTTTATGTTATTTTTATTAGTTTTCATGGAAATCATGTGATTTTCAAATGGTTTTATAATGATAATTTTCAAAATATGAAACACTTTTCTTGGTAAAAGGTATGTTTTTATGAATTTTTTTATCAGTTTTCACTTAAATAATATTTTTCACACATTTATGTCCCTTATTGAGATTTTTATATTCATATGATAATTTAACAAATCACAGTGTTTAAGGGAGAGTAAAAAAAATTTGATCAAGGAGAAAATTGTAAAGATTTATCATGAAAAGAAATACTTTTTTATTTTTAAGATATTTGTTTTATATAAATATGTAAACTTTTAGTTTTTTCCACTTGTAATGTATGGGTTTAATATATAAGAGTATATCATAATTATGTAATACTATATATTGAAAAGATCCTTTGGATTTTTTGTAAATGAATTATAGTTTGAAATTATTATAATATTCCATTATTAAGGATGGGTCATTGTTGTTCTGTCTTACTTTTTTAATTTATCCTTAAATTAGAGATCCAAAATTTGCATTTACATTATTATGATTTTATAAAACCATTATTTACAGAAATATATTCTCAAAAAATATAAATTATCTATCATCAAGGAACATTAAAAATTCTAATAATTCTAAAATAATTTATGTACATACCCTAATCATATACCAACAAAAAAATAAATTTCCAAAAACCATTATATACACCAAGATATAAAACCAGACATAGATTATAAATTCATCTTAAAATGAATTATTTATTTTTACCTAAAATGTAGTAACTACTATTTCATTTGGTCACAAACTAGTAAACTACATTTAGTATGTCAATAAAAAAGTAACAACATTATGAAAGACGGGATTTTATAAAAATCTCATTGAAATATAGGTTTCATGTGATCAAGTAGAAAGAATGAATAAGTAATAATCTCATAATTAACCCATTATTCAAGGCCATCATCCAGATACATTGTATCCCAAAATATATGAGTAGTGATATATTTCCATATTTTTAGACCATCCAAAAATTTTATCCATTGTGTTTTCATAATCCAAGATGAATGAATATTTTTTGTTCTATCAATATGAACAATGATTGTAGGATCACATTGTAAACATAAATTATTACACCATCATCTTCTCTCCATCACAACTAAATTATTCAACCCAGGAATCCCTAATTATATAGATTATGTCATTCCACATATACCAAAAAAGAAACCCATGATCATCCAATTATGATCTTTTAATACTACACTTTAGCATATAGTATCACGACTTTCTCTTTAGTAACCATCAATATTTCATTATATCAATTTCATGTGAGGTTATTTTCAAATAAATTATAATATTTCATTGATAGGATAATAATTAACTAGACTGTTGAGATGTATTAATATAGAAAAAATGGATAGAATTGTTATAGTGAAATTTTTTAATACTAATCGAATCCCAAACGACCAAATTGATTTGTGAAAAGGAAAACACTAAGATTCTTACTGTTTGGTTATATCTACGTTTGTTCATTCTAAACTCATTGAATTTGAGTTATTTATAAATGGCCATTGTTAGAAGGTTATTGATTGGTGTAGACATATGAGAAATTAATCAAGGACTAATATAGTTATGTATAGAGTCTGTTTATTGTAAGACAACATCAATGAAATAAAACAATCCACCTCTAATGTAACAATGTTGTATTTCATCTTAGAAAAAAGATAATTATCATCCTATTTTTGTTGATGATAAAGTCTTCATATCAGTCATTCGAAGATGGAAACTGATTAATGATAGTAATCCAAAATTATATAATTAATAGAAATTTTCCAAAAAAAAGTAAATTTGTGGGGTCTCACCAAGTTGATATTAAATCTAATAATCCAACTCTGAATCTTCATAGATTTTAGATTTACATAATTTTTGTTCATATTATCATTCCATTCAAAGCCAATTCTCATATCACAATGTAATCTCATTTAATAAAATTTTAATTTATCAAACCTTTCTTGACATCATCATTAAGATATTCCACATTGATCCTCTAGTAATCAATTGTGGTTTTGAGATCAAATATCTTCTAAGCATGATTGAGAAGATCCCAAAGTAACATCCTTATCATATTATCAAACTAGAAATTCAAATATGATTTTTTCCTTAATAAGACATTTTTATATTGCATCAATATTGGAAAAAATATTTCTACATACTGGGCAAACCAATGATTCAAAATAATTCATGCTTCTCAATTTCAACATTCATAAGAAAATTTCTCAATGATATCCAAGAGATTTATATTTTACACTTATAAATATCCACTAAAATTAATCTTGTAGATAATGATTGAAGGTAATAATGATTTAGATTCCAATTCAACCTAGTGAATATGGTTTACGACATTGATTCCATAGAATAGTAATGATTTTTTTATGAATTTTTCCAGTGTAAAAAAACATTTTTATTCAGGTAGTGTTATTATTAAGTATGTTTGATGTGAATTTATAAACTCTAAATGAATAATAAATCTTGCAATAAATTGTGTTCTTCACAATGTATTCTCTTTCCACCATTGAGTTGGATTTACCTTTTCAAGAATTCAAGAGCATTATAACATAACCCACGATTTTATTATAACATGATGTCCATAGACTTCCGTAAAATATAGGTACACTAATAAAATTGAAAATAAATTCCCCTTTATTTATTTAAAAGTGATTAATCTTATTATATTTTCTACATATTTATATCTATGTTTTCTATATATGAAAATAGATTTAATCTAGTTGATTTACTTCCCAGAAACTATCTCATATTGAATGAGGAAATTCTTGTTGTTTTTTATATTTATTTTTCCCCATTAGTAAAAAATGGTTTCATCATTATATAAAATATTCTAAAGAGAATGTAAATCTATAGAAGTCTATATACTTTTCAAATTTCCATTATCTACTATATCGTGAAAATCCTGCTTAGATTGTCCTCTATAATGGATAAAATAAAGCTGAATGTGGGTCATTGAAGGACCCTATACCTCTCTAAGAGGGGGAGAATCATAGTGACATATTTTACACTTCTTTAATTTAACTTATTCCCTCATTTGATATAATGTGATTAGAACAGTATCATGGATATGTGGAGTGATTAAAACATTCACATGGAGAAGGACAACACAACAATTTAACATGGTTCACCACTAAGGTCTACATACAAGGATAATACATTGATAGGATGTCAGTCGTACCTAATTCCAAAAATCCTCAGTATATGTGGACTACAAATTTTTGGGAAAATCAATTTATCCCAGGAACAATGCCTTTACAAATGTTAAGGGATAGTTCAATTCGTCCCTCAGATCATGTTCATAGAGTATCCCTATATCCCTACCTAGGGAGAGTTCATACTCATATTGTTAACATGATGGTATCTCCATTATACTGGCATGAATGTCTTGAACTATTTTCATGACATGACACTTCTTACATCGATGTCTTAAATTTATGCTCTTGTAAATTCAGTTTTCTCCATTATTACAATTATTGAATTCACTAAAACATCGTTTTCTTTTACCTAGAATCATAAACTACTTTTATGATGTTCATTATCTCCAAATTATCCCTGATTATGTTTACTGTCTTCGATCTATGTACTGAGAATGTTCCGTGTACTTCACCTGCTCTGCGTACTATGTCTTCTCCGCATACGGTGCTTACTCCGCATACCGCACCCGCTCTTCTTATCGCTCCTGCTCCGCTTATCGTGCCTCCTCTATGCACTATGCATGTTCTGCGCATTTCACATACTACGTACGCCTTACCTACTCCATGTACCGCCTTTACATACTACCTCTGCATACCACCTCAACATACAGCCTCTGCATACTACTCTGTAGGTTCCGGGTGCAGCAGAAGCGCATTGGTGGGGGTACCCTACTCAATTTTTTTTGTTAATGACAATCAATCTGAGATCCATCATGATAATAAAATTTCATATCTTGTGAATAGAAATAATAATGAATGAAAAAAGGGGATTCATTGAACCAAATAGAGTTTGATAATTTTTTGGTCATAATTATTTTAATTATAATATAAGAATTACCATGATGGAATTCTCTCTATATTGTTTTTCCCGATCCCAATTTGATGTGATCTGTCATTGTGTCATAGAATCCAACTATAGGATTCCTCTTGAGGTAATCCACACATGCTCCATGTATCTATGGATGTCACAGAAGGGGTCTACGGGTTATAGCACGAATGATACTTTGCATGCGATGTCCTCCTTCGATCGCAATGAGCACCACATACAAAGCGCTCTCCATGATCTGGTGGAGGAGGATCTACGTCATTACAAGATAGTGTTCTTGGAGGAAAAATAATTCTCACTTTTCTTGAGAGCTTCGTCCATATCTATTGTACACAACCACATTGAATGGCTAGGCTAATGGAAATAATATAATTGGAATTTTTATTAGTTACAATAATAAAATAAAGTAATTACCAAAAATTATTTATATATTTCATTTAATTCGTAGTTAAAAACCATGTCTAATAATAAGAGTTTTCTATTATTATTAAATGACATGCACCCAACGAATTACACATTGTATTATTTAATTAAATAAATAATATTATTTCACAGAAATCCCCAGAAAAAATAAAAGGCGTGTATATTAATATACACGATGTGTACTTTTTTTCTGACGTTATCTTTATTTCCTCCACCACACTTAGTAGACCATTAATAATGAATATTTAGTTATTAAGAAAATATCACTACATTACTTGCTAATTAATATATTATTTCTCCCACACTATATTCTCTCGACTAACTAGTGTCTAAATAAACAAAATAATACATCCATGAATTATTATTAAACCACAGTAGGGAATCATATTTATTTCACTTGTTAAATGAATATTTTACTGAGAGAGTTGGATAGACATCGTGTGTTACCCTCTAGGACTCCTTCTCGGTGGAATTAGTTGGAGCCTACCTAACCTCCAAGGATAGCATCTTGAAACATTCCAAGGCACCCATAAAGAATGTAGTTAAAGCTATAATGACATGTCACCTACTACAAACGCATACCATGTAATGTAATCCCATTTCTCGATATCTCAAATCAAGGAGGATTCATGCTAGTTACATCAACCCATGTGTTCAATTATTATTTACTTAACTTCTCGGAATTGGAATTTCCCTTTCCATAGCAAGGCCATGGATTTATTTAAGCTATATCAATTCCATCAATAGGCCTACGATATCAACCCCCTTTTTGGAATAGAAGGGAAAAATACATTCTCACATTATATATTAACACAGTATTACTCGTGATGCACCCAACATATCCTTACTTGTTCCAAACAGTGTTTCATCATAGTTTTTTTAGTACATTTAAGTGCGGGACTTGTAATACCCATTAATAATAATATTAAATTCTTAGTACTAATACACACGTCCGTACATAGTAACATCCCCTGATGCAATGAAGTGTGGATTTTGTACTGGTGGGTCTCGTTCTCATTATATTCACTTGGATATTACCAAGGGTTCACACTATAAGAAGGTGCATCTATGTTTTACGAGTCTTAACACCTAATGGAATGTATTATGTGTTTCCTTCAAATAACATCATTTGGACATAGAATTTATGTTCATGAATATTGTTATGGAACCTCTGGGTTCTCATCATATTAGGGATCTGTTATGACCCTTTAGTGCAACAACTATCCTTAGGAGATTATGAAATGCATTTTCATGCAGAAGAAAAATAAAGATTTGATAAGGTATTTATTAATGAATAATGTACAAAGTAGGTGGTTCTAGGTCACCAACTCCAACAAACTCCCACATGGACTAGAGGCAACTACTAACAACCATTAACCCACCAACTCTCACATGATATTCATGCTTTTTTAACGAAAGACATTTTGTCATGGGGTCCACCACGTTCTCTTCTGTGGAAACTCTTATAACTACATCATAATCCATTTGATAGAAGTCCCTCAATAGGTGATACTTTCAGAGAATGTTATTTTTCTATTTATGTGGAATTTTTTATTTTGTAAGAGCCACCATTGTAGTATTATCACAATAAAATTTGATTGGGTCTATACTGATGGGCACCACATCAAGATCTCATGAAATGTTCCGAATCCAGATGGCTTCCTTGTAGGCATCAGAAGCCTCTATATATTTAGACACCCCTGAAGACTCAGTGACAACTAGCTTCTTTGAACTCCTCCAGCTCACAGATCATCCACTGAGACAAAAATATATCCAGAGTGGGACTTCAAATCATTCTGATCAGTTTGAAAACCAGCATTATCATACCCTCAAAAGACAAACCTCTCATCTTTTCCATACACTAGTAATATATCCTTAGTTATTCTCCGATACTTAATGATATTCTTAACAATAGTCCAATGTTGTTCTCCTGGTTCTTCTTGATATATGCATACAATATTCAGTTCATAGGCAACCTCATACCTGGTACATAACATGACATACATGATGGATCATGTATCCTAATCATATGGGATATTATGAATTCAATTATTCTCTTATTGTGTCTAAGGACACATTTAATTAGAAATATGTAGGTCATGTAACATTGGAACAAATCCCCTCTTGGATAGTTCAATATTAAAATATCATTAGTATCTGGCCAATGTATGTACCCTAACATAGTCCAGGATGTCTCTTGAATCTTTCATGAATGATCTTGATCCCTAAAATGTAGGCTTCCACACATAACACCTTCATGTAGAAACACTTGTTCAACCATTCCATAACTGACTATAAGACCGGTACATCATTTCGAATAAGTAATATTTTATCAACATATAATACTAGGAAAATAAAAACATTCCCATTAACCCACTTATAAATATATGGGTAAAATTCATTGTTAATGAAACCAAATTTCTTTATGGATTAATCAAATAAAATTTTCTATTACTTGGAATATTGCTTTAATCCATTGATGGATTCATGCAACTTGAAAACACGTTTGGCTTCACCTTGTGTCACAAAACCCTCTTGTTGTATGATATAGACATCATCCTGAAGATTTCCTTTAAGGAATGTTGTTTTGAAATCCATATTATAAATTTCATATTCAAGGTAAGATGATATATAAAGTATGATTCATATGGATTTAGGCATGGAAGTAGCTAAGAAGGTTTAATTATAGTCAATTCATTGACGCTGTCAGAATCCATTAGACACTAGCTTTTTTCCATAGGTTCTAAATTGACCATCCATGTCCAAATTTTTCTTGAATACCCTTTTCATCCAATAGGATTTACATCAACTGGCTCATAAAAAAAACTCATAATTTGTTCCGATACTTGGAATTCATCACACATTTCATATATTTATCCATCCATTATCTTCTGAGAACTCTATTGCTTCCTTTTTGGAGAGAGGTTCATAATATTCCAACAATAATGATTCGCCATCCTCGGTGGCTAGGAAACCAAATCTATCGAGTTCCCTTACCTCTCAGGACCACCTACAAAGTACTTGTGTTTCTGAACCTGATTTCATAGGGGCCTATGGAACTTGATCCAAAACCAACTCCAGTTTATAGTGAGCATCAACTTCATCAATGTAAATCATGCTCCCATAATCCTTCTAGAAGATGTTCTCCCTCTAAATAAAGAAGGATTGTTGTGCGACAATCAATTTTCTATCTGAAGGGTTATATAGGTAATATCATTTTGTTTATATCTGATATCCTATTAAGATACAACTCATGCCCTGGTGTTCTTGTTTATTAATTTATAATTACTTAACAAACACCACACATCCCCATACATGTCTGTGCGACATAATGAGTTTCTTTTCAATCCATAACTTGGAGGGAATTCAATTTTCTAACATAGTTGGTACTCAGTTTAATGTGATTGCTATAGTTTGTAATGCATATCCCCAAAATGATACTGGAAGGTCTACATGGCTCATCATCATGCTCACCAAGTCCAATATGGTTTAGTAAATCATTTCACTAATAGAATTTCACTATGTTGTATAAGGAGGAGTGAGTTGAGATAAAATACCATACACCCATAAAATGTATATGAATACATGGTTTAGATATTCTTCACATTGATCGAAATGAAGATTCTTTATCTTCTTACCATGTTGATTCTATACTTCATTATAGAATTTCATAAATTTATCTAAGGCCTAGGACTTATACCTCATTATGTTGAAATATCCATATCAAAACCAATCATTAGTAAATGTAATGAAGTAATAATATCCACCTCTATCTTCTAATGAAAATGGTCTCCACACATCTATTTGCACCAATCCTAGAAGCTCTGTGTCTCTTTCACCATGTCCACTGAAAGGTGTCTTGGCCATTTTACTATGTAAACAAGCGTTACATCTATCATTTGGTTATATCCAGGTAGAGTCTAAAACCCCATCTTGGTAGATATTTTTCAAGAACGTCTCATTTACATGACCATGATGGTGATGCAACTACTGGGGGTTTTATGAATCATGTGAGTTTGTTTCATTATCAATTTCCAATCAATGGTTTTCATAATTAAATATATACAAACTATTATATAAATCTTTCATATCATAACATATGTTGTTCTTATAAATGAATCAAACCTTATTTAAAAACATGAAAACAAATACATCCATATCCAAACATGATAAATAAATTATTTTATTGGTAACACTAGGAACATAATAACAGTTATGTAAAACCAAAATTATCCCAGTTGGCAATGAGAGATGGTAATTTCCAATGGCTTACTCAGCTATTCACACACCATTGGTAGCTCTAAGATCCACCTCTCCTCTGAAAATCATTCTAAATTTTCATGGTTTCTTCATTTGGATATAAATATAATCCCTACAAGCTGTATCTATTACCCATTGTGTATAAATGGAAAGATTACACTCGATAATGATTGCACATTTAGTGTCCCCATTCATCATTGTGCATTTTCTATTCCATTGGCATGGCTTGACAAATGAAAAAATTATAACCTCCCATTCCTTTCCCCACCTCTGGATCTTCCCCTTCTTGGAGGTATGGTGCTCAGGAGACTTCGGACCGTTTATAAGTCCTTGGCCACATTACCTTGTCCTTCATTTTCTTATTCACCATAAGGACTATAGGTTTTTCAGGTCTCATGTCCTTATCTAGCTGGAAAATTAAGGTCATAATTTCTTATAAACTCTTCTCATTGTTTCTCATGTAATATTTCACAATAAAGCTAGAGAAGTTTTTGGGTAGAGCTTATAGTAGGACATATATAGGCAACTCATCCAGGAACAAAATCTCTAAGATGTGCATGCATTCAATATAGATAATAAGTTTGACTTCATGAGGCCCACCTGGCACAGACTCTCCCAGATTAGTTATAAAAAATCAATGGAGATATCATATCTCTTCTATCTCGCCTTGTTTTTATAGATAACCTTAAGGTTAGACATCATGCTATAAGATTCCATGTTTTCATGTTGCTTCAAGATCTCATTAGACATGGCTGATAGCATGAAAGAGTTGACATCTATCGAATCATCAAAATGTTTCATATAGGGATATAGTTCATCATTGCTAGTGTCTTATCCTATAATTGTTGGAATAAACTCATACATCACAAACAATTTCATCTAGTTGGGAAGGATGACGCATAAACGCCTCTTCCACTGATTTAAATTGGTGCCGGTGAGATGGTTTTCCTCCTCAAGTATGGATCAAAATGATATGTTTGATGTAATTTTACATCCAATTTCTACAAAACAGGATGAAAAATGTTTTATTATTCATCTTGATAAAACTGAGACAAATAAACTAACGAATTCTTATTATTCTCCCACTATTTTATCGATGACCAATATCCCTCACTATTGAAATAAGAATATTCTATTGACTGAATATTTTAATGGAATTAATCCATATAACCCTTCCTATAAACCAAAATACGATTGGTTTGATAACTTAAATGTTTTAGGTAGGCATTCCAAATACCCACTACATTAACTCGCAGTTCCTGGATTCGCTTAGTGGACCCCCCCAATCCTGAAATCCCTTTATTTTGGATTTCTTCAACCTTTTCCTCTTGGTCACACCAAGTCCTATTGTGGCAGTCGACCCTTGATGTAAGCCATGTCATGTTAACCCAAAACATTGATTTTAAATTCCTCGATATTTGAATTCACCTCAACTTTGGTTGGTCAAGCACTTTAAACTATGGTTTGATTCTAACCATGATTATGGAAGTATATACAGACTTAATATTTCAATGAGTTATTTTATCAGTATACGTAAATTTATATTTTATTATCTTGCTTACATGATTGTTAATATTAAGTGGGATATAATTATTTGATTAACCATGTATATGATAATATTTACACATAGTTCTGTATTGCATGCTTGTTTAATTAATTAATTTTGTGAACGTGACAAAACACCCCTAATAAATAAACCATGTAACTGACATAAATAAAATAAAAGGTATGATACCGAGATTATTCTATTGGTTAGTTTATATAGAAGTTGATAAACTAACCCAAGACATATGAGAGAAACAACTTGAATCTTTTTGGTTCTTTTTTACATCTTTCCACTAGTCCACCATTGTATCTCCCTGGATTGGTTTCCCACTGGCTCCTAACTTTAGCTGCCTCCACTAGCATGGGAGCTCCAAACATTACATATTCATCTATCTCACCAATAGGTGAGGGGTAAAAAAAATTTACATAAAATAAACAATGGGAATGCATTCCCTGCATATTATTGAGGATAATTCTCACAAGGAAAAAAATAATTTAAATAAAAAAATTAAAAAGAAACCATCCACATAAAAAGGTCATGGTCTATATCATGATCATCCATTCATGCAACAACATTTATGCATAAATAAAACTAGAATTAAATTAGTTAATAGTTATTGTTTAATACAAATCACTCTCAAATAAATTAATTATCATTAATTAATCAATTATTTTATATTAAACCCTTTTCTGATTTTCATTGGGATTCTCATCCATCATAATTTTATACTAATAAATTAAACTAAATTATATTTTTACATAACATGGACCATGGGGGAACCCCGGTGGACTTCCATTCATAAAAAACCATTCAGTATAAATTAATATTATGAAGATATTAAATTAAAAAATATATATAAAGCACTTATCATGTGTTGTGCCTCATCTTTACGCCTGCACTATGGTGCACATCTGAAGGGTTTGTAAAATATTATAATAAATTTTAATAAATATGTGAAATTTTGATGGTGTACATGGAGTGTAGTTCCAACTACATGGCATGTACCATCGTTCACTGTCCATCCAATGTACACACCCGAGGACATTTCATGTATAAGTACTTTAGAAATCATCCGACTACACGGTGTGTTCAGAGGGACACATGTCGTGTAGTATCCATGTTACACGGTTTCCAGATGGTATATATAACGAACCACACTTTACATACATTGTTAATACATAAAAATTGATTATACTTATTACAACATATAATAAAACCATGAAATTACTGTATAGGTATAGTGTTTTTTGAAACTGGGAAACATAAACAACTGGTTCATAAAGCATATACATTATCTCCCATTTATTTCATCATATCTAGAGTACCTTTTGGCATATCCTAATTAATAACCTTCTTCTTGACCCGGGGAATGAAAACATACAAAAGGGTGATTTCAAATGCTTAGTAAGGGTAAACAAAAGAAATATCAATCACATCATATTCATACGTACATAAATTTTTTGAAATCTTAACCTGCAAAAGAGATCATAATTTCATAACATGGGATAAATCATAGTAGTGAAATGTAATCCAAATAATAATAACATAAAACATGAAACTTTTTGGAATACACACAAAATCATATAGAATCAGTTATTAGCAGTCAATGCTCATTTCCAAGACTATCTTAGTGGACAAAGTCCATTTCTGAACCTAGTTCACTCCTCGTTTCAGTCCTGTTTCACTGAACCATATTTACCTCCCATTCCAGCCATGTCTATATCATGAGATATAAATCTTTACCCAATGCATTGGACAGAGATATAGGTCCCTCCAATCTCATATTGATACCATTATTATGTGTTCCACACGATCATAAATCATACATCATAGCATAACCCATTTAATAAAAATGGTATTCTTAAACATCATGCCATCATAACATAATCCATATAAGATAAAAGGACATGATAAAATTAATTCCATCATAACATAATCAAATAAATGTACAAATAGTGATAGAAACAGAACATTGTATTATCTTAGATGGAAAATAATTTTGATATAACACTTGAATTCCATTCTTGAGAAAAATATCCTTTCTATTTAAAAAACATTTTTCCTTTCTTAAAATGTCATATAATTTTAAACAAAAAGGAGTTGATTAAAAATAAACATTAAAACATGTAAAGGAAGTTTCATGGAAATAATGTTCTAAAAATCCATTCATGTTGTATAAGTTAAAAAAACATTCTCCTTGTACTTTGGCTGAAAAAGTCAAAAAGTACCTCGTACGAAATACGACAAAAGATTCCTTTCATATATTTTACTAAAAACTCACCGAAGGGTAAAATTGGATTTAAACAACTGTAGGAGGACATAAATAATATTAAATATTGAGGAAACATGGATGTGGATGATAAATATTCCCCAGTAAATTCTGAAGTATAAACAATCTCGGATAAAAACTGAGATTGCGAGATTTTCCATTACCGTAGGTCCGATTTTCTTCGTAAGTGTCCTAACCTCCTATAAAATTATTTAAATAATGTCATTGACTTATTCCAGAATCATAATTATTGTTATGATATCATATATGGTCATATTATTAGCTTCTTATTAGTAATATTTCATTGTTACTTGTTATTCGGGTGTTTACGGCTTTCTGTTCTTATGTGGGTTTTATAGAATAAATTCTTATTATTATTTTTAGGTTATAGATAAATTATTTACAAAATGGTATTAGTGTAATATATATCATATTTATTCATTCAATTAATTTGTATAGTCATTATGCAATGAAGATCATGTAGAACGAGTCGCATCACATCGTGGAGACGGCAGGCCGTACGTACGTACGAGCGATGATATCATTCCCATGATTGTGGAATTGTATTGAAGTGTATATATACTATTTAAGAATCAATATCACTTTACAATAATCATATATAGTTATTCTTTACACCATTATACCAATCCAAGTAAGGTGGTGGTGGAAAATAGATTACACCATGATGTGGAGACGGTATTCCATACGTACACACGCACAGTGATTTTGTTTTCCATAGGATGGATAGACAGTGAAATAGGGTTGTTTCATACATATAATAACATATAAGTATATTAGTGATAATAATTTCATTAATTCAAAATTAAACAACTAAATTAGTAGAAGTAGAAGAAGAAATAATGTTGAAAGAATCGGTAACAGGCATTACCTCTTCTTTGAAGCGCCTCTTCTTAACCTCCTCTTAGGGTACTAAAGACGGTCTTTTAAGAAGACAAGTACCTCTAGGATGTTTCTAGGGAAGTGGAGAAGATAAATTTCAGGGGTTTTCCGAGCTTGAAGTCTCAAAGTGGTGTGAGGAAGAGAGGGAGGAGGTGCCCTTTTATAAAGGAGGAGAGGGGCACTTTAGAAAAAACATAATGTATTATTATATTAAAAGTCATATTCCGTTTTTAACAGCTCCACATTGATTTTTTTAGAATCTAAGGTAGGGATGGGTCGCAATCCCCTCATACAATAGATTTTAGACATGTTTTGGTTAATAGTTTAACCTTATCATTTTGATTTAACTCTACGTTAAATAAATTAACTTTTACCATGTCTTCTTGTTTTCTTACACTATACGGTTAATAAAAATAATATAACAAGCCAAACGAACCCCAATTTGTTTATTATTAATATATATAACCTTATATAAGTGATTTGGCAAAAATTTAGATTTTTAGGAATAATATAACAATTAATAATATAATATTTGTTTTAAAAACTATTTTATGTCAATTTTGACAATATTTTGTAATTGATTTTTGTGAAGATCATATCCGAATGATTAGTTATAATAAAGTTAATTAAATCAATAAAAACAAGTCATATAGACCTATAAAATTATTTAAATTCATAAAAAGTCTCAAATTACATTTATTTGGTTATTTATAACATCAATTATGTTAATATTTCATTAATAATATAATTACTGCATCATCATTGTGTCATAAATAAATTAAATTATTTAATGTCTAAAATATATAAATAAATAATCATTATGTAGGAAATATTTTTAGATTTCTAATTAATATTTATAGTCGAATTTAACTTATGTATAACCCTATATTAAAAATGTTTTAGTTATTAAACATTGATTTTAACTATTTTAACTATTCTTTAAATAAAATAATTTTAAATGTCTGAATCCAATCCAAGTGGGCCTAAATGGTAATAATTTATTCCTAAGGTTGTTTTCGGTCGAATTACACTTATCTAATAGAATTAGGACATGTTTTAGGGTAATAATAATATCATTTTTACACTTAATTACCCTATTTACTTTTAACAGTGGTAAAAAAGGTAAAGAGTTACTATTCACAAAAAATTATTTTCATGTCATTGAACTACATTTTATTCCATGATATTAACCGTGTCTCTCGGATTTTCGAAATTCCCCTCATAGAAGAGGTAAAATTATGTTTTATGTGAATTTTCAAATTCTCATTGGAGGTGGGTATAAGAGGGTGAAAAGTTAAATAAAATTTTTATATATCAAAAATTATTATAAAATGACTCCAATGAATTTATTTGAATTTATATAGGTATTATGTATCAATTTTGACCTAAAATAAATTTAAATAAAATAAATAATTATTTAAATAAAAACTCGGTTTTTAAATAGTAACCTAGTGTTTTCACTATTCCTCAAAAATTGAAAGTTTTCAGAAAAATACCAAAATTTCACCCTAGGTTAATTTCGATATTCCGAATCCAAAAATTAAGTCCATTTTAAAATATAAAATTTAAAAATTTCAAAAAGTGGGTATTACTATTCATAACGGCTAGTTTTAATAGTATTTTAATAGCATATCGTTGTTTAGTGAAACTCAATATTGCGTACAACGCAAGCTATCGAGGAAGGTCGTGATTGAGTAAAAGAAACCCAATATAGTTTTGTGTGTAGTGAAATATTCCTTTGATGATGTATATAACATAAAAAAAAATATTTATCATAAATGTCTCGGGTGTTACATTCTACCCCCCTTAAAATGAATTCTGCCCTCGAAATTCGTCACTTTGTAACAAACAGATGAGGATACCTCTACCTCTTCATATCCTCAAGCTCCCATGTAGCTTCTTCAAATTGGTGGTTCCTCCATAAAACTTTCACCAAGTGTGTGGTCTTGTTTCGTAGGAATTTTTCACTACGATCCATAATTTCTATCTGTTGTTCTTCATAAGAGAGATCTTGCTCCAGCGGTACAACTTCTGAGTTGAGTATATGTGAAGGATTGGGTAGGTAATTTCTCAGGAGAGATACATGGAACACATCATGAACTTGAGAGAGTTTTGGTGGAAGCTCCAATCGGTAAGCTACCTTCCCAACACGATCCAGTATTTTTAAAGGAACGATATACATATAGATTATCTTTCCCTTCTTTCTGAATCTCCTTATTCTCTTCCAAAGAGATATTCATAAGAACAATTTATCACCCAATTCAAACTCATGGTATTTTCATCAGTTTTCGGCATAACGTTTTTGTCGAATCTGAGCTGCTCTTATTTGTTGTTGAATAGATCATACCTTTTATACCATCTCATCAACAAGATCAGGTCCTAATAGCTTTCATTCCCCATCTTCATCCCAGCAAGTTGGAGTCATGCATTTCTTTCCATAGAGGGCTTCATAAGGAGCCATCTGAATAATGGAGTGAAAGATATTATTTTATGAATTTTCCACCAAAGGTAGGTGTTGATCCCAACCACCTTTGAAATCAATAGAGAAATCTCTCAACATATCTTCTAGAGTTTGAATTGTCCTCTTGGACGGACAGTCTGTCTAAGAATGATAAGCAGTGCTGAAACTCAACTCTGTATCCAGAGTATATTGAAGACATCACCAGAACTTTGAGGTAAACCTCGGATCCCAATCAGATATAATGGAAAGTGGTACTCCATGCAATCTTACCACTTCCTTCACATATATCCTGGCAAGAAGATCCAGAGAGAAATATTCTCTAATAGCAATGAAGTGTGCAGACTTTTTAAGAAAATAAACTATGACCCAGATAGAATTATTGCCTTTGGATGTTTTAGGAATTACGTTGACAATGTCCATTGTGATGTTTTCCCATTTCCATTCGGGTATGGGTATTGGTTGTAACATCCCCTTAGACTTCTGTTTCTCATCTTTAACTTGCTGACAAACCAAGCATCGAGAGACATATTCAACAACATCTCTTTTCATGCCATCCCACCAGAAATACTCTTTCAGGTCCCTATACATCATTGTGATTCCAGGATAAATAGAGTATGAATACTATGAGCCTCATCCAGCAGCACCTTCTTTAATTCTGGGATGGGAGGAACACAAACACGATTCCTGAACATTATTATCCCATAACAATAATGGTTGAATTCTGGAACAGTTCTCACCTTCTTTTGTAACTCTACATCTTATTTCTATTCCTCTATAATCTTCACATGTATATATGGTTGAAGATTCATTTGAGAAAGATATGATTTCTCCCCTTACATTATAATTCTAAGATCCGTCATTTGTAAATCCATAAATATTGGATCTTTTGTTATCCTTGTCATGGATAAGCTAGCATGTATTATCGACATAATGCATCTGCCACCTTGTTTCCTTTCCCAGGGTGGTAATGAATTCAGCATTCATAATCCTTAATCAGCTCCAACCATCTCCTTTGGCACATATTCAGCTCCTTTTGTGTGAAAATATACTTTAAACATTTATGATCAGTATAAATATCACACCTTTCTCCATAAAGATAATGCCTCCAGATCTTTAATGCGAAGATTAATGCAGCTAACTCTAAATCATGAGTTGGGTAATTTTGCTCATGGATTTTCAACTGTCATGAGGCATAAGATATCACCATATCATTTTTCATGAGAACACACCCCAATACATTCATGGATGGATCACTATAGATCACAAACCTTTCTCCACTACAACGCAGTGTGATCACAGGTGCACAGGATAACCTTCTTTTTAACTCCTTGAAATTCTCTTCACACTCCTCCGTCCAAACGAACATAACTCCTTTTCGAGTCAACCAGGGGAGTTGATTAGATAATCATGAAAAATCATTCACAAAACATCAAAAATATCCATCCAAACCATGAAAACTTCGGATCTCGGTTACTGTTTTTGGTCTCGACCATCTTTTGATAACCTAATTTTTTGTTGGATCCCCATATATCCCCTCCTTTGAGATTATGTGACCCAAAACTGCATCTTTTTGATGAAAAAATTCACAATTGGTAAATTGGGCATAAAGCTTCTCCTTTCTCAGGGTATTCAATATAATTCTCAAGTGATCATCATGTCCTTCCTTTCTCTTTGAATAGACAAGAATATCGTCTATAAAGACTACCAAAAACTGATCAAGATAGTCTCTAAACACTCTATTCATTAGATCCATGAAGATAGTAGGGGCATTAGTAAGACCAAATGGAATCACTATAAATCCATAGTGTCCATACCTTGTACGGAAAGCCTTATTTGGTATATCCTACCTTTTGACCCTTAATTGATGATACCTTGAATGAATATCAATATTGGAAAATTATTGAGCTCCGCATAGTTAGTCAAATAATTCATCAATGTGCGGGAGAGGATATTTGTTCTTGATAGTGATCTTTTTAAGTTCTCAATAATCAATGCAGAGTCTCATTGATACATCATTCTTCTTAAAAAACAGAATAGGTGCTCCCAAAGGTGACGCACTAGGGCGTATGAATCACTTATCAAGATTCTCATGGAGTTGCTTCTTCAATTCCTGCAACTGAATTGGGGCCATTTTATAAGGTGTCTTTAAAATAGGAAAACCTCCTGGTATGAGTTCTATTGAAAACTCAACTTCATGATCTGGAGGAAGACCCAGAAATTCCTCTGGAAAGACATCATCAAACTCCCGTACAATGGGTGTAATATTAATAGTTAGTTTCTCGCCAACCATTTGAGATAAATAACCTTTATTTAGTGGAATCAAGACCCATAAGATGGATGAAATTTCCACTGGAAGGTTATAGTAATCCTTGCATCGATAGACGGTCATAGATAAATCTGGAATATGAAATGTTACTTCCCTTCTTTGGAAATTGATATGAGCTCCATATAAAGAAAGCCAATCCATGCCAAGAATCACATCAAATTATAATATATGAAGGATCACAAGATTTTGAAGATGCACTTTCCCACAAACATCAATTGGAGAAGAATTGTAAACTTTTGAAGCGACTATTGTGCCATTAGCGGTTGTCACATAAATCTCAATATCTAATTGTTGAGGTAATACTGAGATACCCATAGAAAATTCTTCAGAAATAAAACAGTGGGTGGATCCAAAAATCAAATAAAACACTTGCTACTTTAGAGTGGATGGTAAGTGTACCTTTCACCACTTCATTCTCATAATCCACATCGCTGATAGAAATTTCATGTGACTTTCGTTTTTCATTAGGCTTAAGAGTTTGTTGACGTCGATCATCATCAAAAACTCTTGGATAAGTGCATTGATTGGCATAATTCCCCATTTCCTTGAACGTGTAACATTGAAGTGTAGGAGGTGCACTCTGTGTAAGATTTTCTTTGTTTGCATCACTAGACATCTTATTCTCCTCATTTCGGCATTCAAATTCTCGATGACCTTCCTTTTCACATTTAAAACATTTACTTTTCCCTTTAAGACAAATCCATCCATGATTCTTTCAACACTATGAGCATAACAGAAAACTCATCTTCTTTTCAGTGTGGTATTTAGACTTTCCTTTGAATTCCATTTTCCTCTTCATATCAAACGAATATGACTGATGGGTTACATTAATCTCCATCTCAACCTTGGGATCACATCGAACAATTTCCTCGTAGCTATTGAAGACCATTATGGCAAATGCCCTTCGAATACATGGCTTTAAGCCACTATAGAATCGATCGATCTTACTCTCAAGTTGGATAATAATCCCAGAAGCGTACCTTGCAAGTCTTGTAAAATTTTCTTCATAGGTACTAACAGATTCATCGTCCTTTTGATTCATTTCAAAAAAACTCATTATCCATATTGGTTCGATGAATACGAGGGAAGTACTTGTTGAAAAATAAGTTCTTGAACTCATCCCATTACATGGACTCAATTTCATCTCTTTGCATCATATTCCTGATAAGATTCCACCATTGATCAGCATAACCTTCCAAACAATACACTGCTAAGATGAATTTATCAGGTTCATAACATTGAAGAACTGAAAATATCTATTCCGTATAACTAATCCATTATTCAGCAACTACTGGATCAGTAGACCAGCTGAATGAAGGTGGACGCTGCCTCATGAAGGATTCAACAGAATGTGGCTCCTTCCTTTGTTCATTTGGATGTCCTGCATGATTTAGAGCTTGAGAAAGTTGTGTGAGCATGGATACACGATTTTTCATTCCAGCTTCCAAAATGTTTGGTTGCTGAGGGGGAAAATTATTGCATTGCCCGTCACATTTCTCATTAACCTGGTTCCTTTGGGTTCCAACCATTGACTAAAACCAAGAATAATAGTCTTAGCAACACTAATAATAATAGGAAAACCACATAATCAATAATAAAATTTTTACACTTATGGTCTTATCATAGGTTATTCACAACCATTTCTAAAAAAACTATGTTTGTGTTCTATGCATAGACATATCCTTAGGGTTCTTACTAAGGCTTTCACATCCTAGTTTCCAATGGATGACTATACCTTTCCTTTGATACCAACAATAACGACCCATACTTTACATACATTGTTAATAATTCAGAATTGAAGTATACTTATTACAACATATAACAAAACCATGAAAGGACCATATAGGTATAGTGTCTTTAGAAACTGGGAAACATAAACAACTGGTTCATAAAGCATCAACATTGTCTCCCATTTATTTCTTAATATCTAGAGTCCCTTTTGGAATATACTAATTAAGAACCTTCTTATTGACATGGGGAAAGAAAACATACAAAAGGGTGATATCAAATTCTTAGTAAGGGTAAAAAAAAGAAATATCAATCACATCATACTCATAAGAACAAAACATTTAGGAAATCTTAACCTGCAAAAGAGATCATAATTTCATAACATGGGATAAATCATAGTAGTGAAATTTAATCCCAATAATCATAACATAAAACATAAAACTTTGTGGCATACACACAAAATCATAGAGAATCATTTCTTAGTAGTCAAGACTCATTTCTAAGACTATCTTAGCGGTCAAAGACCATTTCTGAACCGAGTTCACTCCTCGTTTCAGTCCTGTTTCACTGAACCAGATTAACATACCATTCTAGCCATGTCTATCTTCTGAGATATGAATCATTACACAATGAATTGGAAGGAGATATAGTTCCCACCCATATAATAATGATACCATTCTTATGTGTTCCACAAGATCATAAATAATACATCATAGCATAACCCATGTAATAAAAATGGGATTCTTAAACATCATGCCATCATAACATAATCCATATAAGATAAAAGGACATCATAAAATTAATTCCATAATAACATAATAATAAAAATGTAAAAATAGGGATAGAAACCGAACCCTATATTATCATAGATGGAAAATAATTTTTATAAAACACTTGAACTCCATTCTTGAGGAAAATATCCTTTCCATTTCAAAATCATTTTTCCTTACTTAAAATGTCATATAATTTTAAACATAAAGAAGTTGATTAAAAATTAACATTAAAACTTGTAAAGAAGTTTCATGGAAATAATTTTCTAAAAATCCATTCATGCTATATAAGTTAAAAAAATTATTCTCGTACTTTGGCCGTAAAAGTCAAAAAGTACCTTGTACGAAAAATGACAAAAGATTCATTTCATTTCATTTACTAAAAACTCACTGAAGGGTAAAATTGGATTTAAAAACCTGTATGAGGATATAAATAATATTACATATTGAGGTAACATGTATTTGGATGATAAATATTCCCCAGTAAATTCTGAAGCTTAAACAATATCGGCTAAAAATTAAGATTGCGAGATTTTCCCTTACCTTAGGTCCGATTTTCTTCTTAAGTGTCCGAACCTCCTGTATGTTGATTTAAATAATTTCATTGAATTTTTCTAGAATCATAATTATTGTTATGATATCATATATGGTCATATTCTTAGCTTTTTATTTGTAATATTTCATTGTTACTTTTTATTCGGGTGTTTATTGCTTTTTGTTCTTATGCGTGTTTTGTCGAATAAATTATTGTTCATATTTTTAGGTTATAGATAACTCAATTAAATAATGATATTATTGTAACATATATCATGTTTATTCATTCATTTCATTTATATAGTCATTATACAATGAATATCATGTAGAACGAGTCACATCACATCGTGGAGATGGTTGGCCGTACGTACGCACGAGCGAGGATATCGTTCCCATGATCGGGGAATTGTATTGAAGTGTATGTATACTATTTAAGAATAAATATAACTTTAAAATAATCATATATAGTTAATATTTAAACAGTTATACCCCTCCAACTAATGTGGTGGTGGAAAATAGATTACACCACGGCGTGGAGACGGTATTCCGTACGTACGCACACGCGATGATTTCATTTTTCGTAGGATGGATAGAAAGTGAAATAGGGTTGGTTCATAAATATAATAACATATAATTATATTATTGATAATGATGTCATTACTTCATATTTAAACAACTAAAGAAGAATAAGTAGAATAAGAAATAAAGTAGAAAGAATCGGTAACGGACATTACCTATTCTTTGAAGCGCCTCTTCTTAACCTCCTTTTAGGATAATAAAGATGGTCTATCAAGAAGACCAGGACCTCTAAGATATTTCTAGGGAAGTGGGGAAGAGATATTTTGAGGGGTTTTCAGAGCATGAAGGCTCAATGTGGTTTGAGTAAGAGAGGGCGGAGGTGCCCTTTTATAAGGGAGGAAAGGGACACCTTAGAAAAAACTTAAAGAATTATTTTATTATAAAGTCATATTCAATTTTTAAAATCTACAAATGGATTTATTTGGAAGATAAGGTGGGGATGGGTCTAAATCCTCTCATACAATAGACTTTAGACAAGTTTAGGTTACTATTTTAACCTTATCATTTAGATTTATCTCTAAGTTAAATAATTTTACTTTTACCGTGTCTTCTTGATTTCTTACCCTATAATGTTAATAAACTTACTATAAGAAGCCAAACGAACCCAAAGATGTTTATTATTAATATATATAACCTTATATAAGTCATTTGGCTGAACCTAAGATTTTTATGAATAAAATAACAATTAATAATATAATATTTGTTTTAAAAACTATTTTATGTCAATTTTGACACTATTTGATAATTGATTTTTGTGAATATCATAACATAATGATTAGTTTGAAAAAAGTTAATTAAATCAATACTAAATGTCATATTAACCTACAAAGTTATTGTGATTCATAAAAGTTATCAAATTACATTTATTTGGGTATTTATAACATCAATTATGTTAATATTTCATTAATAATATAATTACTGCATCATCATTATGTCATAAATAAATTAAATTATTTAATGTCTAAAAATTATAAATAAAATACTATTATGTATTAAATCATTTTTTATCTCTAATTAATATTTATAGTAGAATTTATCATATGTATAACATGATATTAAAAATGTTTACTTATAAAACATTGATTTTAACAATTTTAACTATTCTTTAAATAAATAATATTAAAAGTCCTAATCTAATCCAAGTGGGCCTAAATGGTCATATATTATTCCTAAGTTTGTTTACGGTTGAATTACACTTATCCAATATAATTAGGAAATGTGATAGGGTAATAATAACATCATTTTTACCCTTAATTACCCTATTTACATTTAACCATGGTTAAAAAAAGTAAAAAGTTACTATTCACCAAAAATTATTTTCATCTCATTGAACTAAATTTTAGTCCTTGATATTAAACGTCTCTCTTGGATTTTCGAAATTCCACTCACAGAAGTGGTAAACATATGTTTTATATGAATTTGCAAATTTTCCTAGGAGGTGGGTAAAAGACGGTGAAATGTTCAATAAAATTTTTATATATCTAAAATTATTATAAAATGACTCCAATGAATTACGTTGAACATATATATGTATTATGTATCATTTTTTACCTAAAATAAATTTAAATAAATTAAATAATTATTTAAATAAAAAGTTGATTTTAAAATAGTAACCCAGTGTTTTCACTATTCATAAAAAATTGATAGTTTTCAGAAAAATACCAAAATTTCATCCTAAGCTAATTTCGATATTCTGAATAAAAAAATGAAGTCCATTTTGAAAATTAAAATTTACAAAATTTCATAAAGTGGGTAATACTATTCATAAGGACTAGTTTTAATAAAATTTTAATACTAAAACGTTGTTTAGTGAAACTCGATATTGCGTACAATGCAAGCTATCAAGGAAGGTCGTGATTGTGTGTAATGAAAGCCAAGATAGTGTTGTGTGTAGTGAAAGATTCCTTTGATGATGTATATAACATAAAAACAAAATATTTCTCGTAAAAGTCTTCGGTGTTACACTAAATCCATGTACGGGGTACATGGTCCAACCCTAACCTGTAGGGACTACACGCCGTTTCCAATGGGTTACACGATGTGTAATCCTGATAATATGTGCCACATATTCCTGGTAAACACACAGATTCATTTAAGACTTATAAAGACTCCATCAAAAGAATTGGTTTAGCAGATCAGTCTGATTCGTTGAATAATAACCACATGATATGTACTGCCAAACACACACCATGTGTTCAAGTGTTGTATGACTAGGAATCTTTGGAACCTATGGATGGGATCCTCTATTTTATTTTTTTCAAAATTAAATGAAACAGTCATTTTTTATGGAGAACTATAAATTAAGGAGGGGAAACAGATCTCGAGATTCAGATTTGTAGAACAATTAACATGAATTCCATGAACTAATTTAATAAATTCATAAATCTTTAATGAAAAACTAAATTTTTATAATCAACTATATGAATCATTTGATACCACATGTAGGTTCCGGGCGCAGCGTAAAAACATTTGTGGGCATACCCAACATTAATTATTTTCGTTTATGATGATCAATCTGAGATCCATCACGATAATAATTTTCTAGATCTTCAGAACAGAATGAAGAATTAATTAAAAGAGGGTTTTCTCAGAACCATAGAGTGGATCATCAAATGTTTTTTCATACATAATTTAATTAATAGATGATAATTACCTTGATATAATTCCTTCTATTTTGGTGTGTTCTGTCACAATACTATTTGATTCGTCATTGCGTCATAGAAGCCATGTTTAGGCTTCCTCTATGAGTGATCCACATATGGTCCACACATCTTTGGACATCGCCGAAGGAATCTACGAGTGATAGAATGAAAGAGCCATCTCTTTTGATGTCCTCCATCGATCGTCATGAGATCCACTTCCAAAGTGTTCTCCTTGATCCAGTGGAGGATGATCTCTTTCATAACATGAGAGCGTTCTTGGATTAAAATGATTTTCTCTCTTGGCTTGAGAAATTTTTCCAAATTCATTATGCACAACTACAATGAATGTATAGTCTAATTAGAATAATATAATTGGCATTTTAATTACATAGAATAATAAAATTAATTAATTACCTGAAAGTATTTATTCATTTCATTTAATTTTTATTAAAACCCGATGTCTATTAATAATATTTGATTATTATTATTACTTGACATGCGCCAAGCGAATTACAGAAAATATTATTTTATTAAATAATGAATATTATTTCTGAAAAATTCCCAGAAAAACTACACGGCATGTATATTAATATACACGATGTGTACTTCTGTTATTCCATTCTCTTAATTTCCTCCAAAAAAATTATTAGACCTTGAATAATGACATTTTTTTCTTAAATATATATCACTGCATTAATTGATAATAAATATATTATTTCTCCCAAACTATATTCTCTTGAATAACTAGTATCGAAATAAAAGCGATCAATAATATTTGAATAATTATTAAACCACTATCGGGATTAATATTTATTCAACTTGTTAAATAAATACGTAAATGTGATGCATCGACACACTTAGTCTGTAACCCTCAAGGATCATTTCTCAATTGAATTGGGCAGAACCTACTTAAATTCTAATGTTAGAATCTAGAAACCTGATAAGGAACCCATAGAGAAATACGTTAATGATTAAATGATGTTTCAACCTCTTAGAACACATACCATGTAATGTAATCCCTTTATCTCGATTTTTTTAATCAAGCGGGTTTATTCTAGTGCCTTTAACCCATGTTCTTGATTATTCTTTGATTGAATTCTTGAAATTGAACTTTCCCATTCCTAACCTTGGACAAGTATTTATTTAGGCTATATCAATTACATCAAAGTGCCTAAGATTTCAAATCATGTTATGGAACAGATGGGACAAATCCTTTCTCTCATTATCTATTAATGTAGTATTACTAGTTATGCACCCAACATTTCCTACCTCGCTAAGAATAGTGTGTTGTCATAGTTTTCATCAATACATCTAATTACATGAGTTTTAATACCCATTAAGAAGAATATTAATGTCTAAGGATCAATATAGACATCCAATGATATGAACATCCAATGAGATTATGAAATGTGGATTTCCTACTCATGGGTTTCATTCTGATAATATTCTCCCATATATTACCAAGGGCCCACCCCATGATATGGTTCATCAATGTTTAATGAGTCCTCACCCCTAATGGCATGTATTATTTTTTCCCTTCATATAACATCATCCGGCCATAGAACATATATTCAATAATAGTGTTTTGGCACAGCCGGGTTCTCAATATAATAGAGATCTTCTATGACCCTATAGTGATACAACTGTCCTTATGACATTATCTAATGCATTTTCATGTATAATAACATTCATTATGTGATAAGATATTTATTAATGAAGAAAGTTCAACATATTTGGTTCTAGGACACCATCTATGACATCCTCTGTGTACCTCCTTCACGTACCACCTATATGTACTGTCTTTGTATACCATTTCATCATTCAATAGACATCTTCTTCAAATTGATTGAATTATTACATCTACAGCATACCGTGTTTTTTTTACAAAGAAATATCTTATGTGGACTACTCCTTCTAATTTCATGAAACGTTTATTCTTTCGCATACCACTTTATCCAATGCAGAATCCCTCCCACGCACAACTTTTGGACATAGCCTAGGTCTTCCACAATGATTCTATTTTCATGTAGAATTACCTATTCCTTAATTGTGGGATTAACAATCCTTATATAAACAAATAAATCTTCAAATATCACTAATATTTTTTACAAAAATTTACCATGTGGGATAAACTTCACGGCATACTGAACTCTATCCTCATACTGTAAGCCTCCACCATGTACTAAAACCCCCTGAACTATGAACATTTATCACATACTATTAACCTTATATGTACTGTAAGCCTAGCTATCTGTGTAGTACATCACATCCACCAATGATGAGCCATCATGCATACTACATCTTTTCACCTCAAATTATCGCTGCAAACCATGTTCGGTTAAGCATACCGCTCTGCGTACAATTCTGGCTTCCGGGTAGGAAGCCCCAAACCATTCCCAGAACATGGTATGTGTTCCATCCCCCAAGGTAAACATTTTTCTTCCTTTTCTGGTTTCCTCCACCATTACACATCTCATTCACTCTTATCCAGAAATCGGTCCATTGCCAAAAACAAGATCATGATTTTTAGGGCCAATAATTTGGTATACACTAAAAACAACACCACATTAAATATCTGTTTTAGCGAGAACACCCATTCTAATTAACTATCATTTTTCTTCTGTGACAATAATCTTGTTTTATTGTTAACCATATTTGTTGTGAAATATATTATTTGATCAATGACCTTTATAATCGTAAAATTTGCAAAAGTAAGTATTATAACTTCAATATCTTCCAGTAACATCATCCTTTCCAGTCAACACTGAATTCAACTAGCATCATCTTCTTAACTTTGTATGATCAGAATTAAAGGTTCAATTCTCCACATGATCAATCATACATTAATTCATGTCACATAATGTGTGCTCTATAATGGTCTCTCTGAATTTTGAGAAGATGAATGATCACTTTATAACTTCAATCCCTTCATCACTCTATGAGATGGTTTCATTGTGGTAGACAATGCATCACCATTGATACATGTACTTTGATCTTAAGATCACTTCAACAATCATCTGAATTTCCACTATCAATAACATTGGAGTTATTCTTCATCTCTTTTATTTTGATCTTCATTGACAACTGTTAAAAACAAATACAAGCTTATACAAAAAGCGGTCCCCACAATCCTCCCCCCTTTGAATTTTGATATCAATACAATAAAGTTCACCTCAAATAAATGAGTCAATATCAATATAATAATCTTCTCTCTCCCTTTAATTTTATTTCACTTCATTCCCACTTATTGATAAGAAATAAAAAGGTCATGGGAAAAGGGTATCAATCCATACATAATAAATGTTCCATCAAACATTTAACTCTTCAGCAACATGAGCACTAATTGATGTATGAAATAAGTGGATTTGATTTTAACAACAAGTCTGTCCATTATTCACTGATCATGATTCCACCTGATATGAGAAATCATGTACTTTCTCTTTATAGGTTTTCCCATTTCATTTCAGGTTGAATAAATAGAATTTAAAAAAGTGATAATCAACATGATACTCCTGCACTAACTTGAATAAACACATTAAAAACATTAAAGTGCAATTGGTAGGATAAGTGGCCTTGGGGAACATCCATTCTTCTTATGTCACTAATTAACTCACTGACTCCCCCTTTGTAAAATGATATTCATTCTCTATATCAAAGGATGAGAGATTGATAAATTAAATACCTTTTCCAATTATGTGTTCTTCTAGAGATTTCTATAGTAAATGAATTTAATACCAATTATTGTTGATACTGATTAAAATAATAACACTGAAAGCTTCTCCATTTGTCTCCCCGTCAGGATAAACACTCATAATCAACTTCATCAATGGTGATCCTTCATCATTTTAATCATTGGTTATCATTTGAAAAATCATTCAGCAATGGAAGATTCTTTATATTAGCTATCTCGAGTTTACAACATTCCCTATATTGCAGGTTCTCTATCAAAGAGCATGTTTCACCTTCAATTCCATGTATTATCAGCCCAAATACAATACATAAATTATTAAGAGAATAAGGTGGTTCCTTTTTGCTTCCCTGATATGAACGGCATGGTTGAGATTATTTTCTCAACCACGTCCCTCTTTTTTCAATTTTCTTCATTCTCAAACATCTGCATATATTTTCTGATCTGTTCTAATGTGCCCTAGATCTTTTAAAATTATATTTTCCTTAAATTTAGTTCCCTTATATATCTTAGCATCATGTGCATGGATGCTTTCTTCTACAGTCTTATTGACTCTATATTTTTCGTTATATTCGTTAATTTGTTTGTTGAGTATCAAACATTCATGAATTATTATGTCGAATACCTTTTTCACATTATTATATTCTCTTCCCAGTCAGGTGATCTCAGCCTGCATACATTGTAAAATTCTAAAAAAATAGCTACACATTCTTTAATGGCCTCATTGAACAATGAGATAATGCATGATCAATTTTTATCTTCAAGACCTTCATCACTCAATGAGATGGTTTCATTGTTGTGGACCTTGTATCACCTTTGATACGTGTACTTTGAACATAAGATCACATAAAAAATCACCTAAATTTTCACTGTCAATGACATATGATTTCTTCACCGTCTCATTATATATTTTGATCTTCATTGGAAACTATTGAAAACCAAAACAACCTTATGCACAATGTGGACCCTGTGATCACCTTGTTTAACACCTAATGGGAATTTGATGCAACCATCTGTTGGTGGATCAAGGAGAATAAATATTAGTTCTAAGGATATAATATTATGTATCCAAATAATAAATTTATCATGAAAACAAAAACTAATGAAAACATTTCAACTGAATCCCCAATCCATTTTGTCAGAGGATTTCTTGATATCAACATTTAATTCAATATTCAATTATGGTAGATCTTATTTATATATTCATACATTATGAGGTCATAATAATGGTTTCATGTATTCTCATTCCTTAAATAAATCCAACCTCATTACATGTTACAATTTTTTTCTAATTATTTTTAACATATTAGAACATTTGTTTTTCAATAATATTATAACTATTGTTCACCATAGTTACATTCATGAAGGAGGCTATATCAGTTGAATTCTCCATCTCAGGAATAAGAACAGTAAATTGGAAATTTTATACACTTGTGAGATAAAAATCATAGAAAAAATTATTTATCTTAATAAAAACATATTAAAGGATAATATCCCATAGGGCTTGAAATAAACAATTTGAAATATCTTCTTGTGTGGTTACACTTCTTGTATTTTTTTTCCAAAGTATACATTTTTAATTTTAAAGTCTATTGGTATTGAGATTAGAATTTAATTATCCTCAACTTTCACCAATTTGGGAATAATACCTTCCATTAACTCATATTTGTATGTAGTCCCATTATAAAGAATCATATAGAATGAAATCACTTGATTATAGATATATTTATATCATCAAAAAGATAATCTCTATATTTTATAAGAGAAATAGGTTATATAATCATCATTTCCAATTAAATAAGTAAAACAATTATTTTTATCGCTATAAATTATCCAAATAATCATGATTGAATAATTTTGAATCTTTTCTGTGATATTGAAGAGATTATTCACCCATCTAAACACAACAATCTCATTTTCAAAATACCTGAAAATACATAACATGTTCGATGATCATGTGAAAACTATTATTTATAATCCAAAGAATATATGAACATGTACATATAATAGAAATATGATATTCTCCATTCTATTATACTCATATTTATCTTTTTTATATTATCAATGATATCTGTGGAATTTCTTCTTTAGTCATTTGAGTTCCATGTATCCATGGAAATATTAATAAAATCATGATGGCGTGCCCAAACGTTATTGAATGTAAATGAAATATATTTTTTATATTGTCTTCCTATAATATTTATGAAGATATGGTGTGGATATGAACTATTTATTTCTAAAGTGGAACATGAAATATAAATCCAAACATTCAAAGAATCCTCATTAGAGAAAGCTCTATCTATCTTATTGTGCATAATTTGGTTGATATATTATCTATTAAATGTGAATTTTTCTACAACTATATTAATTATAATTAAAATAATACACTTTATTTTGGAATCAAATTTTATTGATCGACCTATAGTATTCATAAATTTCATCTTCTCATCCAGATTCATTATGGAGTTGAAATAAAAAATAGGAAACTAGGATTGATTGATAAATTTATAGAGTGATAAAATTTCCATCCCCAAAGATGATATTATCTTCCCTAAAATTATTATTAATAAATTATCAATCCCATTATTACCGATTATAGTCTAACATGACTAATTAAAACAAAACCACCGAGTATTATCTCAAAATAAAGTGTATATTAATCTTATGTGTTATTCATACCTTAAACATGTACTCTCTAATAACAATTTAAAAAAGTTAACAATGACATAAAACCACATTGGATGTTATTGATATTATTTAATAGATTTTTTATATTTTCAAAAATATATTACTAAAGAAAAATCATTAATCATTTCACATAATACTCCTAACATTTAGAATATTCTAAAATGGTATTGATAAATATAAGTCACTCGGGAAAATAAATAATATTTTCATGATTATAAAAATATTACTAACATATTTTTGACAATAAAACTCTCATTTTACATCATAATATGAGAATAGTGAAATTCATAACAATTTAATTATTCTCTTTATTTGGTTATATGAATTACGGGTTTCCATGTAAATACCTTATTAGATGATTTCTTGTTATATTGTTTTTATCAGATTCTAAAATAAAAAATTATTATGATAATATTAAAAATATAAACCAAAAAATTTCAATAATAATATTTGGTCCCTCATGACACCTTTTTTTACATATCATACTTTCAAACATATTTATGATTATCATTTTTCAATCCTTTTTTTCTCAGGTTCATTATTCAATTGTGTAAAATATTTTAATTAGTTAACATGAAACATAATTTCATTATAGTGGTTCATACATATTATTAGAATTGCCAAATATTATTATCTATCAGAGTCTCTCAAGGTGTGTATTCTTCTGCACACTCATCGTGCATTAGAGTGGCGATTGAGCTAGTTATCTATCACCCCATTTTGATGTGATTACCCATAGGTGCATAAGTTAAACATTAATATCCACACTCCAATGTCTAAAAATGTGTTTTTTCAATTAAATAATTTGTAATAACTATTTTACCAATATATCATGAAATTATATAATTATTCTACTTACTCCATGGGTTTTCTCTAGGGTTATTGAACCATAATCCCAAAATAACATGTTAATTATTACCCTAACATGAAATCATAACGTATTCCACAAGTTTATCAAATTATTATGAATTATGATCAACCATAACTTAGGAGTCATTAAATATTTATCAACATACATCCATATTACCAAATTTTTCTAACCCTTTCCTTTGAACACATACCTATAATTCTTCATTATATTTTTTGGAATGAATCATATTAGAGGTTTACTCAGCTTCCCAATAAGGGTTACGTACAAAAAAAATTTATCAAAAGTTTATATGAATATTAGATATGGAATGGAAAATTAAATAACTGAAATTCCATTTAATCAGTATCATGACAATCATAATTAGATAAATCATAATAATTATGGAAATGTAAATAAATTAAAACACATATCAATAAATAAATAACTACGAATGAAATTAATCCCTAAATAATATCATATGAAAAATATATCATCAACAACAACAATAAGTATATCCTCTGTGAAATAAATTTTTTATTTATTGTATTTCATGATTTATGGAATTATGTAATCTATACCATCATGATCATTCCTCATGACAAATTGAAACTACTCAGTAAATAATCAACTTATTCAACCGACCGGTATGTATCATGAGACCAATAAATGCATCATGTGGATATCTATAACCATATACCACCTATATATACATGTGAAAATAATTACACTTATATTAGATAATATATTTACCTTTTTAACAAATATTAATTATCATTAAATATCAATGTCGGTTAATAGATACAGTTTTTTTTCAATGTTTCCCTTGTTAAATACATAATATAAAAAGTAAACATTATATGTAAAATTATGTACATTTTAGTAAATAATAATATAAATAATTCAATAATATATATATTTAATATAAATTTATATTCAAATGAATAATAGATCACAATAATGTTATTTTTTCAAGATAATGTATACTATGTGAAAAGATATTGAGATTACACAATATCTTCTACCACATGATAATGTTCATGTACATTCCAATTGATAAAATAATCCAAATTTAAAAACTAATTAAAATTAATTATAAATTAGTAATGATATTACATGTAACAGGGGAATTATATAAAAAATATAAATAAAATTTGGTACAAAGAAATACAATAGACCTCCAAGAAGGGAAATTGATATTAAGTCATATATGTTGATTCTACCTCTTCGTGTATATTGTTAATCATCCATAATAATAAACCTTTGTTAATTATTTATTATCTAAGATATTTTTCATTGATTTTATTATTAATTTTATTTTACTTATTACAGGGTTATATATGATTACTTATTCAATAATTCTTACATCATATATTTTGATGATATTTGGATTATGTTACGAAAATGACATTGGTGGTTTGACTGTGGTCAAAGATGTCATTATATAAAAATATAATGAAAAAAAAGTTTATATAATTATAATATTCAAAAATAAATTATTCTTTTAAAACAAGAAATTAATTACTCCTTTGTTTAATGAAGTACATTATGGTCATAAAGATGTAGTGTTGTACATATGTGTGATTAAAATTTTAATTTTTTAAAGATCATTATGGAAAGAAGGTGTCTATTATTTTTGACATTACATAATGACTATAATATCATAAATAAAATATTATATAGTTCAATATAATTATATATATATCAACTATGTTTTTTGGTTTTGAAAAGAGATTCACATCGCTTCGTGAAGGTTGTCATCATCAAATATATGAACGACGTTACCAACTTCCTATGTGTGAAAAGGTGAGAATTGAATTGATATATTATCTATTATAAATTTATAAATATTTAATTAATATAATAATCATTTCATATATATATATATAATATATATCTATTTAAATATTCCGTATAATATTCTATTTAAATCGTTATAGAAAAACTAATCACATCACATCACAAGGAAGTTGTCCGCCGTACAGACGAGTGATGCCATCATATCTCTTATAGAATGGAAAGTAATAAATGTATATATATGATATGATTAATAATTATTTATTAATATACAATAAATTTAAATTTTCTAGAATACATCTTTCATCACACTAAACAGTTATATTTTTTGATGGAAAACATGTCACGTCTATTCATGAGGCGGCAGTCCACCATACACATGAGGGAGGTAACCATTTCCTATTTGACGTAATTTGATATATATATTGGACATTAAATTAAAATAATGTATTTGTTTAATTTTTTATATATATTTTTTAATATAACATCATAAATGTAGTATTTTTGAATGTTTTTGAGTAAGAAATAATACCAGAATGCCCAGTTAAGAATTTTACCTCTTCTTGGGCCACCTCTTTAAGAATATACCAAAAGTATTTATACAATGTCTTTCTGACCAAAATGGATTATTGGATAATTATATATATATATATATATATATTTGGATGTTATTTATGTATGAATTCTTCAAACCAAAATGATTTGATGGTGTTTATAAGATATGAGAGTGGGTGGTGTTTTATGACTGGGGTGAGTGGGACACTTGTAATTTTTGAAAATAAAAAGGTGTACCCACTATATCCACATGAAAATGGTCTGAAATTATGTATTATTGAAAATTAGACATAATAATTTCTAAATATTACATGAAAATAGAATTTGTTTAAGTATTTAATAAATATAAACCATTATTTATTCATTTTAAGCACCAGAAACCCCATTATCACATATTTTTGGTAAATAATTATTATACTTTTTACATTTAGTTATGGTAGAAAATATATATCATCTTATTAGATAAAAAATTTAATATTCAAAAAAATTAGTACATTTTTCCAAGTTTATTTCATATAAATGGATATTTTTAATTTAATATTTTCCCAGCAGATGCGACAAGAAGGAAGGTTTTTAAAGAGAAAATGTTCAAACTTTTACTGTATTTTTTATCCAAATTAAACATAAAAATGATTCAAATTAAATAAATTCATTTAATTTATGTAATTTTAATTTAAAACAATTTTAAAATATATTTTACCTTTATAATTAATATAAACCAATTGTTATTTTTCAATTAAAATTCATCACATTTCACTATTCTTCAAAAAATAACATATTTCAGAAAAGGATAAAAAATTAAAACTATTATATTTTGGATATTCTAATTTCACTTAATGATTTTCACTTGATGAGTTAAAATTTATAATAGTGTATAAATGTAATTTTATATTTTTTTATGAACACTGATTAAACCACCTTTTTAAAATATACATATTTTAAGAAATATTTCAATTTTCAAAATAATTAGAATTTTTATTCTTAATAATTAGATAAAAATATATATGTGTATAATATAATTTTTTAATAATTTGGGTTTCACTGATAAATCTTATGATTTTAATGGCTATTTTAATATGGTCAAAATTAAATTACCTCATTATATCTTTTATTATTACAATCTTTTTTTCAGACTGTCCATTAGTTTGAGGATGGTAGGAAATGCCCATATAAGGCTTAGTTTGAAGATCCATCTAAAGACACTTCTAAAATTTCATTATAAAACAATGTTCACAATCATCCACAATTGAAATAAATGAATCTTGTAGAATTAATACATCGATAATATAGATCCTTGTGTGTAACTCAAGACGAAAATCACCACATATATCATGGAAATGTACATATTTCATTAGGAAAACAATGATAACCAATATTGTTTCATTCCTTATAGGTGTATTTGGTAGTCTTATAACATGGTATACAGTCATATAATTCCACTTCCACACCTGAATATGAATATGTCACTTAACATCTATAGTATTATTTCTCCCAACTTTCACATTTTGAAAAACAAAACAACAAGACTCATAATCATCAATTTCCCAAATCTTGTTATTGCACAAAAAAAGATCCAATTAATGACTATAATTCATTGTGATATGATTTTTATTATATAAATTAAATCAAATATATTGATTTGACATTCAATTTTTATGTTAGGTATAAAAGGAACTAATAATTTCTTTCAAAATTTCAAGAAACCACATTCCCAAAAGATGTTTGTTGATTTCCATTCATCCACTACATTAAATTTCTTCTAAATTATTTAATCATATATATATATATTCAAATAAATTTAGTTTCAAAATCATTTGAAAAATAGGTGATGTCCCTCCTTCTTTAATAATTACCATATCCATCATTACTAGATCTGTAAACATTACTTAACTCTCAATTCTCATTTGGGTCATAATTCCAAGATCATTCTATATTAATGAATCCACTGCCTTATTTTATTTCCCTTAGTGGTATTGGATTTTATGGATCATAATTATTGAGTATCTCAAGCTATCACATTTTCCTCATTCTGAGCTCATATTATGAAAAGAAGTATTTTAGTCTTTTATGACTCGCAGGTATCATAAATCTTTGTTCATAGAGACAATTTCTCCATATATTAAATGAAACGATTACATCTACCAACTCATGTAAATTTGTTGTATAGTTATATTTTTTTGTCATCAATTTCCTTGAATAATATGACATAACAATATAATATTACATTTGGACAAAACTAATACCCTTCTTTGATTCATCAATAAATATAAAAAACCTTTATTTCATGATAGTATCATCATATATAGAGCATTTTATAATATCCCCATTATTATATCAAAACAATCCTTAAATTCCATAGTAAAAAATATTTTACTCCCATTGCTGTAATCTTGGTCAATTTCATATCTGGATGGAAAACATTCTAAATGAATCACATATATATAACTTATAAACCAATGAAACTATATACCATAGCTATGTTTGTTGGTGTAGGCCATTTTTTGAATACCATTTTATTCACTGAATCGATTGAGATTAAATTTTCGATACAATAAGGTTATGAGATAAAACATAATGATTCCATAAATCACTCTTACAAAATTTCCCATATAACTCATTCCTTTCAATATAATCAATAATGATCCACATGTGATTCTCATAGTCATCATAGATTATAGAACACCCAAAAATATCATCATTGAATACAACGAAAAAATCATTATGATATTCCATGAATAATATATTTATTATATCAATAAAAACATCAGTTTCAATAGTTATTCAAAATAACATTACAATAAACATGTACATTCTTGGCCTTTTGAGAAATGATATCATTAGAATGTCTTGTTTCTTTAAATTAAATTGTTTATACCAAAAATAAAGGTCATTATTTCTACAATATTAGGCTCAATTTAGTTGATATATTAAGTCATAAATGTAAGGTATATGATAAATTTTCATTAACATAATATTACATATTTCCCTATAATAAATTAATAGCCACATAGATCCATATTTATTCTAAATGACGAGAATAAGGGATTTCCCTGGTGAAATAGTAGGGGGAATATATCAATTATTACCCAAATACTCATGTTTTTTTATTCAATTCTAATAATACCATGGTGACCATTACATAGTAATTCACTGATATTAGACATGAATCATGGGTTATATTGATGGAAAACTCAACTTCACACTTTGATGGATGTCCAAGTAATTTCTCAAGAAAGGAAACTATGTATTCCTAGACAGTAGGTACATTCTTAATATGAATATTACCTTTCCTTACCTATTTTTTTCAATTCATCCCAATGAATCATATTAATCAGAGCTATCGTAATTAGGTCTAGATATGACTTAAATAATTTATTTTGTTCTCTAATGAAAAATAATTACATATCATTATCAAGAAATGTGAGGCCATTCTTCATGAATTTTTTTAACATCATATTTTGATGTCCAATGGATACCAATGATTATGTATATTTATATATTGTGTATGATAATATGGTTATAAACGATATAATATTTATGTTTCATAATGGGTACTAGAAATTACAGTATCATCATAGTGAGACAAACTTTTATTGATTTGAATGAAAAATACCTTCTTAAATTAAATTGGAAATGTATCATTTTCTTTGAATACTATATAGAGATGAAATATTGTAAGGATAAAAAATAAAAATATGCATTATATGAATTTGAAGATATGATTAATTTACCTTCCATAACATCCTTGTGTACATTCACATAATCTATAGTGATCGTATATGCATGTCCTTCTCCCATTAAATTCTTTTGTGGTAGATTGTTTTGAAAATTAGGGCATTAGTTTTCATAGTTCCCCTTCTATATATAGTTGAAAAAAATTATTTATTTCATCTTAATTATTTATCCTAGTTCCCATTATATCAATAATTATAAGAATTCATTATCCTTTCATGCTTTTCCCAGGGTTATTTTTCCCACATTTTTTACAAGGTGGGAATCGATGTGTTTTCTTCTACTTCATTGAAGAATTCCCATTTTCATATTGTTTTGATGAACTTTTAATCTATTTATTTCCATATATTATCTAATATATATATTACAACTTCTCAATTTATATGAAACATAAAACAATTTCATCATGTGATGAAATATTTTGAGAGGCCAGCACCCTTTATATTCTAGCCATAATCCCTCTAAAGAAATTTTCTATCGTTCCATTGGTATTGAGTATGTATTATGTATCATATCAATAACTCTTTATAAATGTATATTTATAATCCAAAATAATATATTCTTCATTTGTTAAAACTAAGGAACTTTGAATTCATTTAAATTTGTTTTTCATGTGGGAAATATTTTTTAATGAAAGAATACTTATATGATATCGATTCAATTAGATCTATTTCTTATTACTCCCTCATATTATAGGTCAATGAACACTATTGATCAGCATATAATTCTAAATAATAGACTTCACATTTAACCTTATCTATTTCACCACATTCCACCTCCATAAATACATCCTTTAAATACATAATACACTACTTAGTGAAAATTGGATTTATAGTCCCACCAAATGAAAATGGATTTCATTTGATAAATTTTCCAACATAATATAATCTCATTGTGGAGTAGGTTTCTCCATTAAAAAATAGATATTTCATAACCTGATTAGGATCCCTTAATAGATCCATAATTTTTTTAGTTCCAATATGTGCCATGTTAGATTACATAATGGGGAAATATCTATATGGTTTGTCATGACCACCTCCCTATGATGTGTACCCCTCCTATAATAGAAATGTGAGAAGAGTGATAATGACCCTTGAATCCGACTTCTAGTAGGCCCCTGGTTTTGAGACTAGCACCGAGGGTATAGTAAACACACAAATAAGAGGCATTACCATATATTAGAACACTTGTAGAAGGGAGAGATAAGATAGACACATCCAACTCCTTCTCAAACTATAATATAAAAATAACGGATGTACACAATTTTAATTTAATGAAAAAATTATTACAACCCAAAGGAAAATTGGAATGTAGAAAAATAATGTAAAACAATAGTAACTATGAAGCCCGAATAACGACTATAAACCCCATGATTATAGTAATAATCTAGTCCAACCTACTCCAATTAAACTGAAAAAAGTTTATATAATATAGGGTGAGTATAACAGTATACGCAGTAGGATCCCCCTCAAGATCATATCACATGAATGTAAATGAATCATGCTAAATCACATATGACTACAAGTAAACCTATCTCATAAAGTAAACAAGAATTCTAAATTCCATGTCTCACAATGGCTACACTCAGAAATTATTGAATAAAAGAGTATATAAAATAATAAATAATCTCAAGGGTACCTCGCTACCACTTGACCACTGGATTTCCTCCGTACTCTAAGTTCACATGTCCTAAGAATCTATCTCCCAAATGGTTTCCCCGAAGACACATGGGTGAGAACCACAACATGCACCTTGTACAATACAAAGGCTTATCATAGACACATGGGTGAAGCACCACACCGTCCACACAACCAAGAGTTACCTGGTAGTCTATTGGATCCACTATTGGCCAAATAACATGTATCATACTTAGATTATTATAACTCAAGCAATTACGATCCATAGGATGGGTAAGGATCCTCAAGCCATCACAGCCTCTACACATTATACCTATACTAGAACATACGAAACTATATCCAAAATATGTGTGTTTTAAATAACCACAATCCATTACATCCCTCTACACATGTATATGTGGAAACTAACATTCATTCTTACCAGAACAAGTATCTACCAAGATAAGATAGTATAGACAAAATTGGAACTCATACATGCATCCTCCCATCGGGATATTTGATAAAACACCCCTATGGCTCAAAATCCCTGGGGTTTTAGTCACCCTAACTGGAAAGGTGGGGTTGTTTATAGGAACAAAAAATTTTCATGATATAATATATCTGACAACCACAATGTAGGTAAAAACCTAGTCTCAAACAGAACTATAGCTAATGTCAATTAGAATCTCAGATGTGGCTACCAAGAATAGATATCTTATAAGGAAAAAACCCATTTAAATAGCTTCATTAAATTTTGTTGACCCGTTTAATCAGATTTACTCTTTTTTTGATTAATTATTTAACCATTAATTAATCATTATCATATCCTAATGATAATTCATTAGAATCACAACAAGGATCGATTCCCTCTAGGAATAACCAAACCAACTCCAAAGTTCATCCGAAGTGTAACCTCAACATTGTATCCATGAAATCTCTAACCCCAGTGGTTCAACATCATTTATTTAATTATTTAATAATATAATTATATGTTTTTCATAATTCTAGGTATTCTAAGAAAACACTCTAAGCTACCAAACAATAGTGGCTCAACATGATGAGTTGTTGAACTACCCTTCAAGTCACCACAGCCTATAGAAGGATCATAGACCCATCGATTTTATAGAAGAAAAACACGTAAAGAACATGGCGTACCCCACACATAATATCCTCTTTTAGATAGAGCATAAGCAAGACCCTATGACTCATGTAGTGGGGAAGGTAAATCAAATATACGAACAGTAGATTAACAATAATTCAACTTCCAAAATAATGGGAAATCCCACATTAAACCTCTTCCTTCATCCCTAGTGTCCTCCTTGACACCCACATGCATCAACTGATGAATCTCGCGACTCGAGGCACCATTTGATTCCACCACAACCACTGGGCCTCCCGTCCCCATGTATCATAATGTCCTTTGAGGCTCAACTATCCTAGGATCATACAACAAAATAAGTGCCAAGAAATAATAAAAATATAAAATAGGATCTTGGCCCTAAACAACTCATCTATATGTCACACACAACAAAAACTCCGGGATCCAAACCATAATGTACATTGCAATTTCAAGTGGGTGGGTAAATCAGAACCCATACAAGGAATTACATTTTTCAAATAACTGGTTTGTCGTTCTATCTTGAATTAACTAATTCATTATCACAGGTCCCTAATATTGAAAACCTAAACATCTTGCTACCTTAAGAAATAAAAAATTAATTAGACAATTAATTTAACATTCATTTAATCATAAAGAATCAACATGATTCAATATTTATCAATCAACATAATTAAACATACTTACAACTTCAATTTATTTATCATCTATTTTCAACAGCAAAATTATTTTTCATTACCATGCCTCCTTATCATTGGCCAATTAATTTACAATTACTTCTAGATATATGCTCTTTACTTATTTCCCTTAAGAATAACATGCTAAATATCAAGACATGTATATCTAACTATCACGAAAAAAGAGGCAACAACATATGAACAATTCCAATTATTTAATTGAGTCAAAATATTTATTGTGTATATTATATTATGATCCAGTTGAATAAAAGATGATAACTATAATACAACAAGTAAATATAATAGTGAAGCCAAAAATCTCTTACTTCAAATGATTTTTGAAGTTCTTCTCACAAAAACAATCCAACATAACAGATCACATTCACCTCTCCCACATCAACCGCATCCACCCGAGGACGTCGCGGCACAACCAGAACAACCATAACCGAATGAAACTACATTATAATCAAAGAGATCACATTCCATTACAAGGAAATGATAAATAAGGGGAAGTAGATGAAGGAACCTAGAAGAGAATATTTATAACATACATTTTGTAAAAGACTAATTGAAACCTCATAGTCATACCAAAACTGGCAGTGTGCTTGAAGTAGGAAGAACACTAAGGAAAACATGATCCGAGTTATAGTATAACACGTGAATACTTTGGGAAATAGGTGTATCGGAGTATCGTACCATGGAAAAAAAGAATGAAGAATACAGGAGGAATAAATATCATCCTTTCTGGAAATGTAAATAAAGCAGCAGTTTAAGATATGCTAGATTTTTAATTGAGATCTGATCTTTCTGTAGTCACATGTTTTGACCTAGTAAAAACACTATGACACTTAGGAAAATATATATAGGCATTATGGGAATCGAATCACCCTTACATCCCATAAAACTAGACTTTGAATGTGTTTTATGTCGATGATAATGAGAAACATGTGAAACATAATGAAGCATGAAACATTGTTCAAGAGTCACCATTGTACATGTCGATGTTGGAAAAGTCTCATTTGGATGATTTTTTTTTGAATGAGTCTCTATTGGATGAGTCTCCATTGGACAAGTCATCATTAGTTGAGTCAGCATTGGGCTAGTCGATGATGGATGATTCAACGTTGAAAGTTTCATTGTTGAACGATTCACCATTGGACGAGTCATTGTTGATGAGTCACCATTGGATGCATAGCCCTTTGACGAGTAATCGTTGGATGTGTTTTTGTTTGATGTGTCACTGTTGGATGTGTCACCATTTAGTGAGCTACCGTTCTTTAATTTCCATTCGGGCATTACTGTTTTTAAGTCACCATTCACGAGTAACTATTGGAATGATCTTCCATGGATGTTGGAACAAGATACCATTACCATTGGAACAATCTAATGTTGCCATTGGAATTCTCTTCTATTTTTATTATAATGAGTTACCATTTCCATTTGAACTGTAACACCCAATATTTTATGAGAAATATTTTTATATGTTATATACATCACCAATTCAATCTTTCACTGCACACAACACTCTCTTGGCTTGCGTTACACGCAAGACCAACCTTCCTCGATAGCTTGCGTTGTACACAATACCGAGTTTCGTTAAACAACGATATGTTATTAAAATATTATACAAACTAGACGTTATGAATAGTAATACCCACATTTTTATATTTTATAAATTTTATCTTTCAAAATGGAATTTATTTTTGGATTCTGAATATCGAAATTATCCTAGGGGGATTTTTTGTTATTTTTCTGAAAACTAACAATTTTTTATGAACAATGAAAACAATGAGTTATTGGCTAAAACCGAATTTTTATTTAAATAATCATTTTTATTTAAATTTAGGTCAAAATAGATACATAATACCTATATAAGTTCAATGTAATTCATTGGAGTAAATTTATAATAATATAGATACATAAAAATTTTATTGAACATTTTAACATATTTTACCAACCTCCAAGGAGAATTTTCAATTGTACATAATTATTAATTTTACCACTTATGTGAGTTGAATTTCTAAAATCTGAGAGACACGGTTAATATCAAGTAGTAAAATTTGTTTCAATAAGATATAAATAATTTTTGGTGAATAGTAACTTTTTACTTTTATTTACCACAGTTAAAAGTAAATAGGGTAATTAAGGATAAAAATTATATTATTATTACCCTAACACATGTCTTAATTCTATTGGATAAGTTTAATTAGACCAAAAATAACCTCAGGAATAAAATGTGACCATTTAGGTCCAGAAGGATTAGATTAGGACAATTATTATTATTTTATTTAAAGAAGAGTTAAAAGAGTTAAAATCAATGTTTAATAACTGAAACATTTTTAATATATGGTTATACATAAGATAAATTCGACTATTAATATAAAATAGAAAGATAAAAATATTTCCTAAATAATTTTATTTTATTTAATATTTTTAGACATTATATAATTGATTTTATTGTTTACACAATGATGATGCAGTAATTACATTATTAATGAAATATTAACATCATTGATGTTATAAATACAAAAATAAATGTAATATGAGACTTTTTATGAATTAAAATAATTTTATAGGTTACCATTACATCTTATTGTTGATTTAATTAAATTTTTTAGAACTAATCATGTCGTTGTGATTTTCACAAAAATCAATTACCAAATAGTGTCAAAACTAGCATAAAATAGTTATTAATACAAATATTATATTATTAATTGTTATTTTATTCCTAAAAATATAATGTTCTGCCAAATTACTTAGATAAGGTTATATATATTAATAATGAACCACTTGGGGTTCTTTTGGATTGTTATAGTAAGTTTATTAACCATATACTGTAAGAAAACAGGAAGACACGGAAAAAGTTAAATTATTTAACTTAGAGTTAAATCTAAATGATAAGGTTAAAATAGTAACCTAAACTTGTCTAACACCTATTGGTTGAGAGTATTTATAACCATCCCCACCTTAGCTTCTAAATAAATCAATTTGGATATATTAATAACCGAATATGACTTTATTATAAAATAGTATTTTATATTTTTTCAAAGGTGCCCCTCTCCTTCTTTATAAAAGGGAACCTCCTCCCTCTCCTCCTCACACAATTTTGAGCATTAAAGCTCGGAAAAACCCTTCACATTTCCCTTTTATTCTTCCCCAGAAACATACTAGAGGGCTTGTTCTTCATCAAAGTCAAATTTTAGTGCCCTAAGATGATCTTTCAAAGAGGCGTGTCGAAGAAGAGGTAATATCCATTACAGATTCTTTCAAATTTATTTATTATTCTACTTAATGTTGATTAGTTTTTTAATTATGAAGTAATAACATCAGTATTACTAATATACTGATTTTTTATTATAAATATGAAACAACCCTCTTTCACCTTCTATCCATCCTACGAAAAATGAAATCACCGCGAGTGCATATGTACAGAATACCCTCTCCAGGCCGTGGTGTAATCTGTTTTCCACCACCACCTTACTTGGATGGGTATGATGGTTTAAAGACTAACTATATATGATTATTGTAAAGTTTTATTGATTCTGAAATATTATACATACACTTCAATAAAATTACCCGATCATGGGAACGATATCATCGCTCGTGCGTACGTATGGCCTACCGTCTCCACAATGCGATGCGACTTTTTTTACATGATCTTACTTGAATAATGATTATATAAATGAATTGAATGAATAAAAATGATATATATTATACTAATACAATTCTATAAATGATGTATCTATAACCTAAAAATAATAATAAGAATTTATTCAATAAAACACACAAAAGAACATAATGCAATAAACACCCGAATAACAAGTAGCAATGAAATATTATTAATAAGAAGACAATAATATGACCATATATTATATAATAACAATTAATATGGTTCTCTAATAAGTCAATGTAATTATTTAAATCATTATACATGAGGTTCAGATACGTACAAAGCATATCGGACCTAAGGTAATGGAAAATCTCACAATCTCAATTTTTATATGAGATTGTTTATACTTCGGAAATTACTGGGGAATATTTATCATCCACATCCATGTTTCATCAATATGTAATATAATTTCTATCCTCCTACAATCGTTTAAATATAATTTTACCCTTTGGTGTGTTTTTGATAAAAGATATGAAAGGTATCTTTTGTCGTTTTTTCGCACGAGGTACTTTTTGACTTTTTTTTGCCAAAGTACGATAGAATGTTTTTGTTAACTTATACTCCACGAACGGATTGTTACGGTTTCATAACTCCTTATTTTCATGAATCATACTCTACATGATTTCCAGAATATTTTCAACAAAAAATTGTCTTTTAAAGTTTCATGGAATTTTTTGAAAAGAAAATGATTTTGATGAAGAAAGGATATTTTCCTCAATAATTCATTTCAAGTGTTTTATCATAACCATTTTCCATCTAAGATGAAATTATTAAATATGTGTATGTTTCATGTATAATGTCTCTATTATTTACATGGTTTAAGTTTTCTTATGATGAAACGATATCCATTTTTTTATATGGATTATGTTATTATGGAATGATGTTTATGAAACCCATTTTATTCGTTGGGTTATTATGAATGATGTATGATTATTTTGTTGCACACGAAAGAATAATTTCATTATGAGATGGGTGGGAATTATATCTCCCTCCAATGCATTGGGTAAATATTTATATCTCATGAGATAGGCATGAATGGAAAAAAAGTTAATCCGGTTCAGTGATATAGGACTGGAATGAGGAGTGAGCTCAGTTCAGTAATGGACTTTGACTACTATGATGGTCTTGGAAATGAGCCTTGAATAATATGAAATGATTTTCTATGATTATGTGTGTATTCCACAACGTTTCATGTTTTATGTTATGATTATTGGGATTACAGCTCACTACTATGATATATCCAATGTTATGATATTATGATCTCTTTTTCAGGTTAATATTTTCAAAATGATTTGTTCTTATGAATATGATACGATTGATATTTCTTTTTTTTACCCTTACTGAGCATTTGAGCTCACCCTTTTGTATTTTTTCCCCCAGGTCAGGAAGAAGGGTATTTAGTAGAATATGTCAAACGGTACTATAGATATGATGAAATAAATGGGAGATAATGTAGATGATTAATGAACCATTTGTTTATGTTTCCCATTATCCAAAGACACTATACCTATACGGTCCTATCATGGTTTTGTTATATGTTGTAATAAGTATGCATCAATTAGGAAGTAATAACCATGTGTGTAAAGTATGGGTTGTTATAGTTTGTATTAGAGAAAGGTATAGTCAACCTTTGAAACTAGGATGTGAAAGCCTTAGTAAGGACCCTAAGGATATGACTAAGCATAAACACAATCTTAGTGTTTTAGAAATGGCCATGAGTAACCTATGATAAGTCCTAAAGTGTGAACTTTTATTGTTGATTATGTTGTTTTTCTATTATGATTAGTGTTTCCAACACTATGTTTCTTGGTTTCAGTCAATGGCTGGAACCTGAAGGAGCCATGTTAATGCTGTATGCGACGGGCAATGCAATGATTGTCCCCAGGAGAAACCAAACATTATGGGAGATGGAATGAAAAATCTTGTAGCCATGCTCACACAACTTTCTCAAGATATAAATCATTTAGGACTTCCAAATGATCAATGGAAGGAGAAAAATTATGTTGAATCCTTCATGAGGCAGTGTCCACCTTCATTCAGCGGGTCTTCTGATCCATTAGTGGCTGACCAACGGATCAGTATCACTGAAAAGTTATTTTCAGTTCTACAATGTTTTGAACATGATAAAGTCATCTTAGTAGTATATCGTTTGGAAGGTTAAGTTGATCAATGGTGTAATCATATTAAGAATACGAGGAAAATGGATGAAATTGACTCCATGGAATGGGACGAGATAATGAACTTATTTTTCAATAAGTACTTCTCCCATATTCTTCGAACAAAGATGGAGAATGAGTCTCTTGAACTGAAGCAAAAGGATGATGAATCTGTTGGTACCTACGAAGAAAATTTTACAAGACTTGCAAGGTACACTTCTTGAATAATTATCCAACCTGAGAGTAATATCGATTGATTTTTCAGTGGCTTAAAACCAAGTCTTCGAAGGGCATTAGCCATAAGGGACTTCAATAGCTACGAGGAAATTGTTCGATGTGCCCTCAAGGTTGAGATGGAGATTAGAGTAACCCATCAATCAAATGGGTTTGATAAGAAGAGGAAAATGGAATTCAAAGGAAAATCTAAAGACCACACTAAAAAGAAGATGAGTTTTACCTTATGCTCAATGTGTGAAACGAAACATAGAGGGAATTGACTTTATGGGACAAGTAAATGTTTTAAGTGTGGAAAATAAGTTCATCGGACATTTGAATGTCGAAATAATGGGAAGAAGATGTCTAATGATACGAACAATGAAAGGGATACACAGAATTCACCTCCTACACATCAAGGTTTCATGTGCAAGTTAATGGGGAATTATACCAATCAATTCTCTAATCCATGGGTTGTTGATAATGATCGACATTAACAAACACTTAAGGACAAAGACAAAGGAAAGTCTCATGCAATTTCTATCGGCGATGTGGAGTTTGATAACGAATTGGTGAAAGTTACACATGCCATACACTCTAAAGTATAAAATGTTTTATTTGATTCTGGATCCACCAACTCTTTTATTTCTGATTAATTTTCTAAGGTTATCACCATATTACCTCAGTAGTTAGATATTTAGTTAGTTGTGACAACCCCTGATGGCACGATAGTCGCATCAAAAGTGTACACTTCTTCTCCGATTGAAGTTTCTGGGAAAGTGCTTCTGGAAAATCTTGTGATCCTTCCTATAGTGGAATTTGATGTGATTCTTGCCATGGATTGGATTTCATTATACGGATCTCATGTCAATTTCCAAATAAAGGAAATCACATTTAATATTCCTGATCAATCTACTATAATCTATCGATGTAAGGATGAATATAACCTTCCAGTGGAAATTTCTTCCATATTATTGGTCTTGATTCCAATATATGAATGTTATTGATCTCAAATGGTTGGAGAGAAACAAATGATTAAAAATACACCAATTTTACCGGAGTTTGATGATGTCTTTCCTGAGGAATTTCCAGGTCTTCCACAAAATCGTGAAGTTATGTTTTCAATAGAACTCTTACTGGGTGCTATGCCCATTTTATGCACACCTTATAGAATGGCCCCAATTGAGTTGCATGAATTGAAGAAGAAACTCCATGAGAATCTTGATAAGGGATTCATATGCCCTAGTGCATCACCTTTAAGAGCACCTGTTTTGTTCTTTAAGAATAAATATGGATCAATGTGACTCTGAATTGATTATCGAGAATATAACAAGATCACTATCAAGGAAAAATATCCTCTCCCATTCATTGATGACATATTTCACCAACTACGTAGAGCTGAATACTTTTCCAAGATTGATCTTCATTCAGGGTATCATCAATTAAGGGTCAAAAAAAAGGATATACCAAATATGGCTTTCCATTCAGGGTTTAGAAACTATGAATTTATAGTGATTCCATTTGGTCTTACTAATGAACCTTCTATATTCATGTATCTAATGAATATAGTCTTCAGAGAATATCTTGATCAGTTTGTGGTAGTCTTTATAGACATTATTCTTGTCTATTCAAAGAGCAAGGAATAACTACAAGATCAATTGAGAATTGTATTAAAGACCCTAAGAAAAGAGAATCATTATGCTAAATTTACCAATTGTGAATTTTGGATTCAAAATGTTTCATTTTTGGGTCACATAATCTCAAAAGAGGGGATATCTGTGGATCCAGCTAAAACAGAGGTTATGGAAAGATGGTCGAGACCAACATTAGTAACTGAGATCCGAAGTTTTCTTGGTTTGGCTGCATATTATCGAAGTTTTGTGAAATATTTTTGACGATTATCTAATCCACTCACCAGGTTGACTCGAAAAGGAATTAAGTTGGTTTGGATGGAGGAGTGTGAAGAGAATTTCAAAGAGTTAAAATGAAGGTTATCCAGTGCACCTATGCTCACAATGTCGTGTAGTGGATAAAGGTTTGTGATCTAAAGTGATGCATCCAAAGAAGGTACTGGGGTGTGTTCTCATGCAAAATGATATGGTGATAGCTCATGCCTCACGACAGTTGAAAATACATGAGAAAAATTACCCAACTCATGATTTGGAGTTAGCGGCGGTAATCTTTACATTAAAAATATAGAGGCATTATTTCTATGATAAAAGGTGTGACATTTATACTGATCGTAAAAGTTTAAAGAATATTTTCACATGAAAGGAGATGAATATGCACCAAAGAATATGGTTGGAGTTGATTACAGACAATGACATCTCAATTCATTATCACCATGGGAAAGCAAACAAGGTGGATGATTCATTAAGTCGACAATACCATTCTAGCTTATCCATGATGAGGATTACAAAATATCCAATATTTATGGATTTACAAATTATGGATCTTGGAATTATAATGGAAGGGGAAAATTCTTATCTTTATCAATTGAATGTTCAACCATATATACATGTGAAGATTAAAGAGTCACAAAAAGAATATGTAGAGTTGAAAAAGAAGGTGAGAAATGTTCCTGAATTCAACCTTGATTGTCATGGGATAATAAGGTTTAGGAATCGGGTTTGTGTTCCTTCCATCCCAGAATTAAAGAAGGACCTACTGGATGATGTTCATAGTTCTTCATTTCCTATTAATCCTAGAAGTACAAAGATGTATAGGGACCTAAAATAGTACTTCTGGTGGGATGGCATGAAAAGAGATGTTGCTGAATATGCCTCTCGATTCTTGGTTCGTCAGCAAGTTAATGATTAGAGATAGGAGTCTAAGGGGATGTTACAAACATTACCCATACCTGAATGGAAATGGGAAAACATAACTATGGAATTTTTCACTAGACTTCCTAAAAAATCAAAAGGCAATAATGCTATCTGGGTTATATTTGATCGTCTTACGAAGTCGACACACTTCATTACTATAAGAGAAGATTTTTCTCTTGTTTAGCTTTCCCGGACATCTGTAAAGGATGTGGTATGATTGAAGGGAGTACCACTTTCCAATATATCTGATCGGGATCTGAGGTTTACCTCGACATTTTGGTGAAGTATTCAGTATACTGTAGATAGAGAGTTGAGTTTCAGCACTACTTATCATCCTCATATAGATGGTCAGTCTGAGAGGAAAATTCAAACTCTATAAGATATGTTGAGAGCTTTCTCTATGGATTTCAAAGGTGGATGGGATCAACACCTACCATTGGTGGAATTTTCTTATAATAATATCATTCACTCTAGTAATCATATGGCTCTATATGAAGCTCTATATAGAAAGAAATCCAGAACTCCAACTGGCTGGGATGAAGTTCAGGAAAGAAAGCTATAAGGATCTGATCTTGTTGATGAGATGGAAAAAAGGTCAGATCTATTCAGCAACAAATTAGAGAATCTCACATTCGACAAAAAAATTATGTCAACAACTGATGAAAAGACCTAGAGTTTGAAGTTGGTGATAGAGTGTTCTTACGAATATCTCCTTGGAAGAGAGTAATGAGATATGGAATGAATGGAAAGCAGAGCCCAAGGTATATCGGTCCATTCAAAATACTGGATCATGTTGGGAAGGTAGCTTACTGATTTGTGCTTCCACTAAATATCTCTCAAGTTCACGATGTGTTCCATTTATCTCTCCTGATAAATTACATACCCGATCCTTCACTTGTACTAAGCTCCGAAGTTATACCCCTGGAGCATGATCTTTCTTATGATGAAAAACCGATAGAGATTCCAGATCGAAGCGAAAAAGTTCTACTAAACAAGACAACTCACATGGTGAATTATTTATGGAGGAACCAGCAATTAGAAGAGGATACATAAGAACTTGAGGATATGATGAGGGAGAGGAATCCTCATTTGTTTGTTACAAAGTGATGAATTTCGAGGACGAAATTCAATTTAAGGGCGGTAAAATGTAACACCCGAGATTTTATGAGAAATATTTTGTTGTTATGTTATGTACATCACCAAAGTAATCTTTCACTACACACAACACTATATTGGCTTGCATTACATGCAATATCAACATTCCTCGATAGCTTGCATTCTATGCAGTACTGAGTTTCTCTAAACAACGATATGTTATTAAAATATTATATAAACTAGCCTTTATGAATAGTAATACCCACTTTTTAAAATTTTATAAATTTTATCATTCAAAATGGACATCATTTTTGGATTTGTAATATCGAAATTAGCCTGGGGTAAATTTTTTTGTATCTTTCCGAAAACTCTCAATTTTTGATGAATAGTGAAAACACTGAGTTATTGGTTAAATCCAACTTTTTATTTAAATAATCATTTTTTATTTAAATTTATTGTTGGTCTAAATAGATAGATAATACCTATATAAGTTCAATGTAATTCATTGGAGTAATTTTATAATAATATAGATACATAAAATTTTTATTAATCTTTTTACCGTCTTTTACCAACCTCCTAGGAGCATTTCCAATTGTACATAAAACATAATTTTACTGCCTCTATAAGTTGAATGTTGAAAATCCAAGAGACGCGGTTAATATAAGTGTGAAAAATGCGGATCTATAAGATAAAAATAATTTTTGTTGAATTGTAACTGTTTACTTTTATTTACCACGGTTAAAAGTAAATAGGGTAATTAAGGGCAAAAATGATATTTTTATTACCCTAAAAGAGGTCCTAATTCTATTGTATAAGTTTAATTCGACCAAAAATAACCATATGAATAAAATATTACCATTTAGGTCCACATGGATTTGATTAGGACAGTTATTATTATCTTATTTAAAGAGTTAAAAGAGTTCAAATCAATGTTTAATTATTAAAACATTTTTAATATAGGTTTATACATAAGATAAATTCGACTATAAATATTTATTAGAAAGATAAAAATATTTCTTACATAATGGTATTTTATTTATAATTTTTAGAAATTAAATAAATTAATTAATTTTTGACACAATGATGATACAGTAATTACCGTATTAATGAAATGTTAACATAATTGATGTTATAAATAGCCAAATAAATGTAATTTGAGACTTTTTATGAATTAAAATAATTTTATAGGCTAATATTAAATGTTATTATTTATATAATTAACTTTTATAGAATTAATCATGCGGTTATAATTTTCCCCAAAATCAATTACCAAATAGTGTCAAAATTGACATAAAGTTGTTTAAAAAAAATTATATTTTTAATTGTTATTTTATTCCTAAAAACCTAAGGTTTGGACAAATTACTTATATAAGGCTATATATATAATTATAATGAACAACTTTGGGTTCATTTGGCTTGTTATAGTAAGTTTATTAACCATATAGTGGAAGGAAACAGGAAGACACGGTAAAAGTTATATTATTTAACTTAGAGTTAAATCTAAATGATAATGTTATAATAGTAACCTAAACACGTCTAAAACCTTTAGGTTGAGAATACATAAACCCATCCCTACATTATTTTTGGAATAAATCAATTTGGAGCTATTAAAAACCGAATATGACTTTATTATAAAATAATAATTTATGTTATTCCAAAGGTTCCCCTCTCCTCCCTTATAAAAGGGAACCTCCTCTATCTCCTCCTCACAAAATTTTGAGCCTTAAAGATTGACGACCCATGGCCATTTCCCTTATCAAATTTTCTATAAACATATTAGAGGTATTGTTCTTCATAAAAGACCAATTTTAGTGCCATAAGAGGTGGTTTCAAAGAGGCGTGTCGAAGAAGAGGTTATATCTGTTACTGATACTTTCAAATTTATGTCTTTTTCTACTTCCTCTTATTTAGTTGTTTCATTATGAAGTAATATCATAATTATCACTAATAAACAGATATTTTATTATAAATATGAATCAACCATATTTCACCTTCAATCCATCCTACAGAAAATGAAATCATTGCGCGTGCGTACGTACAGAATACCGTCTCCACGCAGTGGTGTAATCTATTTTACACCACCAGCTTACTTGGATGGGTATAATGGTGTAAAGAATACATATATATGATTATTTTAATGTTATATTTATTCTCCAATAGTATTCCAACACTTCAATACAATTCCACGATCATGGGAATGATATCATCACTCGTGCGTACATATGGCCTACCGTCTCCACGATGTGATGCGACTCATTTTACATGATCTTCATTGAATAATAATTATATAAATTAATTGAATGAATAAATATGATATATACAATACTAATACTATTATTTATATTTTTTATCTATAAACGATAATGAATAATAAGTATTAATCAACAAAACACACATAAGAACATAATGCAATGCACACCTGAATAACAAGTATCAATGAAATATTATTAATAAGAAGATAAGAATATGACTGTATATGATATCATAACGACGAATATGATTCTGTAATAAGTCAGTGACATTATTTAAATCATTATACAGGAGGTTTTGATATGTACTAAGCATATCAGAGCTAAGGTAAGGGAAAATCTTGCAATCTCAATTTTTATCCGAGATTGTTTATACTTCGGTAATTACTCGGGCATATTTATCATCCATATCCATGTTTTTTCAATATGTAATATTATTTCCATCCTCCTAAAATTGTTAAAATCTAATTTTACCCATTGTTGAGTTTTTAGTAAAATATATGAATGGAATCTTTTGTCGTTTTTAATACGTGGTACTTTTTGACTTTTCCAGCCAAAGTATGAGAATAATGTTTTTTAACTTATAATGCATGAACGGATTTTTACGGTTTCATAATGCCTTATTTTCATGAACATTACTCTATAAGATTTCCTGAATATTTTCCACAAAATACATTTCTTTTAAAATTTAATGGCATTTTGTGAAAATAAAATGATTTTGAAGAAGAAAGGATATTTTCTCAAGAATTCATTTCATGTGTTTTATGAAAACCATTTTCCATTTAAAATGAAATTATTCCATATATGTATGTTTCAAGTATAATGTATCAATTATTTACATGGTTTCACTTTTCTTTGATGAAATGATATCCATTTTTTATATATATTATGTTATGATGGAATGATGTTTATGAAACCAATTTTATTCGTTGGGTTATTATGAATGATGTATGTTTATTTTGTGGCACACGAAAGAATGATTTCATTATGAGATGTGTGAGACCTATATCACCCTCCAATTCAATGAATAATGATTTATATCTCATGAGATATACATGGATGGAATGGAATGTTAATCTAGTTCAGTGATACATGATTGGAATGAGGTGTGAACTCGGTTCAGTAATGGACTTTTTCCATTATGATGGTCTTGGCAAAGAGCCTTGACTAATATGAAATGATTTTCTATGATTATGTGTGTATGAAACACAGTTTCATGTTATAAGTTATTATTATTGGGATTACATTTTAGTACTATGATTTATTCCATGTTATGATTTTATGATATCTTTTGGAGGTTATGATTTTCAAAATGTTATGTTCTTATGAATATGATATGATTGATATTTCTTTCGTATACCTTTACTGAGCATTTAAGCTCTCCCTTTTGTATGTATTATTTTCCCCAGGTCTGGAAGAAGAGTATTAAGTATGATATTCCAATAGGGACTATAAATATGATGAAACAAATGGGAGACAATTTAGATGATCTAAGAACCAGTTGTTTATGTTTCCCACTTTCTAAAGACACTATACCTATATGGTCCTATCATGGTTTTGTTATATGTTGTAATAAGTATGCATAAATTATGAAGTAATAACCATGTATGTAATGTACGGGTTGTTATATGAACGATCTACCATTGTCATTGGAAAGAGATACCATTCTAGAAACACTATTTATTAAATTGGAAATTTGGAAAAAGTATAGAAATAAATAACCTTGACCTCCCAAAACACCCCAAACACAAAATCTCAACAATGGAATAGACTAGAGAGGTTTATTCCATTACAACATATACCGCTAAAATTATTATCGGCATCAACAATCTATAACCAACCAAGTGGGGAAATAGAAAAAGGGGTCACCCCCCCCCCCCTCCTAGAGATACCTCTCAATGATCACAACACTATTGTAGCTCAATCACCTCATAAAAGAAACAAATAAAAAACCAAATGACAACAAAAACCCTATTTTAAAATGCTCCCTTGACGGATACATCTCTAAATAGAGAAATACACAACATGAAATAGTAGATAGGCATATCAAAGAATAAAATGTTTAATACCCCTAAACAAACAACGTTACAAGAAAAAATAAAACATCAATCATCTTGGGGTACTAAGCACATATCTATTTCGCATGTTACCAGGTAATCCCCTATATAGCACTATTACATCTCATGAAAGAAACTAAGGAGATATCATGGACACACAACATCCTATCATTGTAGTTATGGATCTATACAGGTCGTTGTTCAAAGGTCACATCATCATCAACATCAATTGTTCCACATTCAATGATGCCAGATTCATCGTGAAGATAATGTAGGATATGTGAAAAGTTAAAAACATTGTGTATCTAGATCATATATGGGTGAAGTGCATCCCGATATACCACAACTCCAACATGTGTCAAAACCTTAAAAATCCAAGAAAAATAGGGAGAAATATTACTCCCATGAACAAACATTCTCTTCCCATTATTGTGTTTCACCATCAAAAACATGTGATTCATAATGGTAAACACCAGATGTCTCATCCAATTATCACCATAGGAAAACTTCCAATCGTAAAATACTTTCATCTGCTCGTCAATCACATGAACCATCTCAATCGTTTACTCTTTTAGTTTTGGTGAGAGAATTGGCCACTCTTCGACCCATTTCCAGCACAATAGAAAATTCCCATGTTGTTCGTAAATGGATTCAAACTGCACTATACAGATGGTGGAGTTAAAACTGTTAGTGTAAGATATTTCTACCAAGGGTTACTGCCTCATCCAAAAAACTCCTAAATTTAAGACACAAGAGCACAACCACTGTTCATGTGATTGAATGATATGTTGTATCTGACCATACATATGCATATGGAAAGAATTGGTAAGGCATAGATGAGATCCAAAAGCCTGTTGGAGAATTATCCACACCATAAAGGTAACATAGGTATCTAAATCATAAATTATCATCCCCTACTTCATGGAGTCTGACCACCTCCTTGAGATCATTCCTTGACATAACTTCTACTAAGCTCGACACCTTGATCACTATAATGTGGGTTAAGTTCATCAAAAGATTCCTTACTACCAGTATAGAATCATAGCCTCCTTGAGCTTACAGTAAACTAGACAAAAAGTATATCAATATTTCTCCCCACTTAGACTGAGGAACATGTGTTGGATAGAGAAAAATTTAGGGAACTCGATGCTCATCCATTACCTTCTGATAGAAAATTTTTTGAGACACAAACTCTGCAAATACATGCTTCAACCTCCACCGCCAAAACTGACTTCCTGATGCTCGGTACATTTTCTTCACGCTAGTATGTACCACTAAGTGTGAAGTATGGAACTCATTTAGAAACATCTCACGAATCACCAAATTTACAAAAATCATTCCTAGGAACAAAAATCAGTGTTGTTCGTACCCATTCCAACCTTGAGGGGCCTCTCCACAAAAAACTAGGTCTCTCCAGACCTCTACCTCAAGATCCCCCAACTGGTACTCTTCTTCATGCTACACTATAGATGAATGCACCGTCATCTGGAAAAGACAACCTCTTCTCCAAACATCTCCTTTAGACACTCAAAATCCACCTCACACAGGTCAACCCACACGATCACATGAACCTTCCTGGTCAATTCAGTAAGATGAGTGTCAATATGAGAGACGTCATCGTTGAAACTCATGTAATAGCTTGCAGGACAAAGAAAACATCACACCTATGACACTATCTTGGGGGCTGACCAATAAACAACTTCTTCTAACATTTACAGATCCACATCCACTCCCTTGTAAGATATAACCTGTCCCATGAAACATAAATCTTGAGTCCAAAAACTCACACTTTGAAAACATCCAAAACATCATCACACAATAAATAACATCCAAAACAACACATAGATTCTGTACATGATCCACCTTAGACAGGAATTACACAAGGGTATCTTCATTGAAACCAATAAGGAAGTTATTTAGGAGCTCACAAAACATAGTGTGTATAAACACTAATAATACAACTAGATAATTCATCCACCGAATGGAATCACAAAGAACTCATGATGCCCATGATGGGAGTGGAAAGAAGTCTTCTAGATATCTCCATCTTTCATACACTAACCTTAAATAGGTCTTCAAGAACCAAAATTCACCCTTTAGTTGACCTAATAATTCATTAATATATGGAAGAGGATAGTGGTTCTTCGTAGACACATTGTTTGAAAAAATATAATTGACACAGAACAACTAATCATCATTTTTATTCTTCATAATCAAAATTTGTTCACCCAACTGTCAAAAACTCAGTTGAAAAAAACATCCCTCCAACATTCCATCGAGTTGTATACCCAGCTCTTGAATCTCAGAAGGTGCCATAATATACATTAACATTAAGATAGAAGACATTCCTGGTTGTAGCTCAATCCTGAACTCAATCTCTCGTCAAGGGGGTAATTTTACAACGTCTTCTTGAAAGATATGAAGGTATTATATCATGTCCCAGGAAAACAATGATTAATGAACTTTTGAAAAATATATCATCATATCAACAATCAATGATAACAACACAAAGCATGCCTATGATTAATCTGACAGTCTTTCTTTCGAACAAATGTTGTTGGCTCTCCATCATCATCAGAGAACTACACATATCTTCCGAAGAAAACCACAATAGACTAAAATGAATACAACCAATCCATGCTGAGGGTGACATCATATGGTTGTATTTGTAAATATAGGAATTCTTCCCAAGTGCGATGCTACAACTACCCTCGCTCTTATTATAAACATCTTCAAAAATCCATCTTGACCTCCAACTGAATTAGTCAATCCAACGGGCACATAAATCCAATTTACCTCAATTTCTATTAAATTTAAAAGGGTATGAAATATGATGGATTTTGTAGCTCACAAATCCAATAATGCATAAAACCAAGTGGAAAATAAGAAAAGGGTACGACGAACGACATCTGGCTCACCTAATGTTGGAAACACTAAAGCATGTTGTAAGACACGACATGCTCCATGACGTCTCTAACCATGATGACAACCACCAACAAGGCCACACTCTTATCTCTAAAGAAGGGGAACATAATTGGGATGTCCTTTTTGTTCCTTATCTTATCTCTTCTGATCAAATGTTGGAAATACCTACTTCTACTTCCTCGGCTATCACTATCTCAATGGAGGAACCAAAAGTGGAACGGTTGGAGCAAAATGACTAGATTTAATGTTCTATCACTCTTTTTGCTAATGACCAATGCCTCCACGAAATAATCAAGTGCCTGATCCCGTGGTATAGTATTGAGAGCCTCCTTCCAAAGAGAAAGAAGACATTGATGGTAGGGACTTATCCCTACCAGAAAGGAAACTCCCTTTCCCTAAAAACCCAGAAACCCGGAACACAAATATTCTACGTGAGGAATCCTGGTGAATCCCCTCTCATGAAGATGTGAATCTAAATAACATCCTCTAGATAACCACTTTACTCACTTGTACCTCATGATATGTCCTAGAATAAATGGGGTGACCTAGAATTCTGTCTTTTAATGATAACACACTTCATAATGCATCACTCTGGCATCCTCATCAAGAAATCAGTTTGAAGAATATCACAGATGGATCCAGAAATGGATCCTGAACTCTCGCATGATAGAGTTACCCTGCCCAAGGGTAAGTAGCTTCTGGAAGCTGGATTCTTTCTTGATTGAAGAAATATACCCTACACTAAACGAATCGGGAATCTTATCCTATGATTTTTTCAAATCCTCGTGATCCTTGAGGAATATAAACCACCACTTCCACTCTTCCCCATGCAACATCTCCACATCCAATGATACCTTGTGCTCCATCCCAATACAGGTTAATCGAAAGGATATCTCAAACTCTTTCATATAATTTTCTATTTATTCATATGAAATATATCCCTCGTACTTCGGTAGATTAGGGAGTTGAAACACTATGTGTGTCATCCTTTATGTGTCATTGTCATCGTCCAGAAATTTGTGGCGATCTATTGGTGAAACCTTCTAAACATCCTTTGTATGAGACAAACAAATACATAGAACAAGATCCATACATAAAAAATGGAAAAATATTTAGAGATACTTACCATAAAATATGGAATAAATTAAAATTATCTAATTTCTTTCTTTTTAATCATTTTACGTTAACATATCCCATGGACTACACATTATAAAAAAGCGCAAAGATGAATGAGGCATGATCATTTCTTTGGCCACTAACCTGTAACAAGTATCACCTCACTTAGTATCCATTGTAAACATAATGGTATGTGCATGAGATCACAGTGGGACCATAATAACTATGTCTAAACAAGTCTTCAGTGTTTACAGTGATTTCTAAACATTGTTATCATCATTTCCCTACTGACTCAAGAAACCTCGCTAGGGCCTAACTCAAAACACCATCATGTCCCTCTACCTATCCTCTTATAGAACTCTATCATGACCCCCTCCCCAAAATTTAACCCCTCCTAATTTTTTAATTTTAGAAGTGAGATAATGACCCCAAAGTCCTACCTCATGTAGGCACTGGGTTGGAGACTGGCACTGTTGGTATAGAAAACACATATATGGGATGCATAACCCTTTAACAGAACACAAAACGAAGAGAGATATAACATAGACACCAACCAAAAACTAATTAGACTAACATATTAAAATAAACCATGTAATCATATGTAATGTATTTAAAAAAAATACTCCAACCTAAATTAAAACATCATGTACAAAAAAAGTAAAACATTAGTAATAATGATTCCCAGACAGCTCCTGCAATCCCCAATCTAGTATTAATCAGCTTAATCTACAACCAACTACAAGTGACATAAAAAACTATTTATATAATGTAGGGTGTGTATAATAGTATATTTAGTAAGATCCTCCCAAGAGCCTCTTGTGAAAAAATAAAGAAATCAAGAAAAATCATAGTGAAAAAAAGTGAAACCAACTCGTCAACTGAATATGTATACTAAATTCCCAACCTCACATGGATAATATCACAAACAATAACATACAATAGTATATAATATAATAGAAATTATCAAGGTTACATAGCTACCACTTCTCCATTGGTTATTCCTATTTCTCTATCAACACTTGTCCTAAGCATCTCTCTCCAAAAAGGATGGCCAGAAGATGCCGGGGCAAGCACCAGAACTTTCACCTCATGAAATAAAAAGGCATTCCCCCAGACAACTCAGAGAAGCAAAACACCATCCAAACAACCAAAGGTAACAAGGTTGTTTCCTAAAGCCACCACATCCCACATAACATGTATCATTTATTGGGTATTATATGTCAATCCATTAAGGACCACACACCATGTAATGATCCTCAATCTATCATAGCCTATAAACATTATACCTATTGAAGCACAAAAACACTATACAAAAAATATATGTGTATGAAATAACGACAAAAAATTACATACCTACACACACATATAGGGGGGAAAATAATCCACATTTTTACCTGCACAAGTAAGTACCAAGAGAAGATAGTTTAGACAATGGGGGGAGTTAGCCATACATCCTCTCACATGGATGTTGGGGAAAACACCCTCATGGCTAAGAATCCCTTGGATGTTAGACTCCCTAACTGACATGGTGGGGTAGCATATAGAAACTCAAAAAGTACATGATGTAATATATCTCACTACCACCATATGGGAAAAACCTATTCTAAGACCCAACTATAGCTAATGCATCTCGAACTCTTGGCTACCACTGCTAGGACTGGATATCCTATAACCACACATATATTTAGATATATTTGTTAATTCATCTTTTCCCATTTATACAGTTTCATATTATGTTGATTAATTCATTTACCATTAATTAACTACTATCATCTCCACAATACAATTCATTTTCAGCACAATAAGGTTCCATGCCTTGTAGGTGAAACCAAACCAAGTCTACAGTTCCTAAAAATTATAACCTCTACACTGGATTTCCACAAGATATAACCCAATGGGTTCAACTTCATTTATTTAATATTTGAATAAAAATATTATCACTTTTCTAGTATTTCGTGTATTCTATGAAAAAACTATATTATAAAAAACACAGGTTTTTAGACACAGTGAATAGATGAACTACCCATTGAGTCCTTTCTGCCTATAGTAGGAGTTTATACCCATCCTTCCTCGAGAAGAAAAACACAGAAATCATGTGGAATACACCACACGTCATCAACTATTTTAGAAAATGGGAATGCAAGACCATCTGTCCCATGATTGGCGGAAAGTAAATAGATAAATGAACAACAAATTAACAAGCATTTACATCCAGAAAATACGGGTAAGAGGAACTTTAACCCATTAAATCATCCCTATTATCCTACTCGACAACCACATGAATGAACTAATGAATCGCTACACTCTAAGCACCAACTGTTACCACCACAACCACTAGGCCTTGCTATGCCACATATTGCAACATCCTTGTTGGCCCATACATCCCAATCTCACACCACAACACAAGAAGTGGGAAACAATCAACATACCATCTAGGTTCTTGTCCCAAAACAAGGCCATCATTGTACACTCACAACGACCATGCATGTATCCAATGAATAAGACACTTATACTTTACAAGAAAGCAGGTAACTAAAAACCTTATAAGACATTATATTTATTATACAACCCATTCGTTATTACATCTCGAATTGCCTAATTATTTATCATAGGTCCAAACTATGAGAATCATAAACAACATTTTACCTCAAGTTATGAAAAATTGATTAAAAAATAAATTTAAATTTCCTTAAAAAAAATAATCAACAATCATTATGATTATCACTAAATTCAATAAAACATGCTTGCGGCTTCAATTTTTTTATCATAAATTTAAAACAGCAACAACAAAATTCATTATCATTCTTATTTATCTTTGGAAAATTAATTTACAACTAAATTTGTATTAACGTTATCTACCAATATCCATTAACATCATCATTTTAAAAAATTGAAAAGATATCACACAAACTAGAAAACATAAGAGGTAACAACATTTGATTGATACAAATTATTTAATCTGATTCAAATATTTATCATGTTTGTTACATCTAGATCCAGTGGCCTAAAAATGATAAAACTACTACTATAGGTAAATAGAATAGATAATCAAAAAATATCCTACTTAAAATGGATTCTGATGTTCATTTCATAAGAATATTCCAACAATATGAATCATGATTGCCTCTCCCACATAAAATATATCCACTCAAGGTTGTTGATGCACAATCGCAACAACTAACACCCAAGAAATATCCATTAATCAAATTGAGATCATGTTCCATTGAAAAGAATGTAGAAATTGGAGGAAATGGATCATGGATCCTAGATGAGTAGAGGTAGAACATTATTTATGTCAAAGTCTAAACAATACCTCATAGTTACACAAAAGCTGGGGGGTTTGCATGTAGAAAGAAAAATTATTGGTAAAACTAATTCAAAGTTACAAAACAACTCATGAATCCTATGAAAAAGGGAGGTATGGGGCATCTCGTACAATGGATAACAAGATGGAATAAAAAAGGGAGGACGATATCTCTTCCATTTCAAAAATATAAACAAAGAAGTAGTATAATATATGGTTGATTTTCCATTAAGATTTAATCTTTCAATGATCAGACCGTTTGACTAAGTAAAAAATAGTAGGACCCTTATAAATATTATGATATGTATTATGGGATTTGATTCAGTCTTAAATCCCTTAAAACAAGGATTTGAATGAATCTTATGTCAACGAAAAAGTAAAATAGGTGAATATATATGGTACTGGAAACAATTTTCATGAGTCACCATTGGAAGACACAATATTGGACAAGTCCCCATCAGACGAGTCATCATAGGAGGATTTTTCTTGGGTGAATTTTCATTGGACGTGTCCCCATTGTACGAGTCTCTATTGAGAGAGTTTCCATTGTGTGAGTCATCTTTGGGAGAATCAAAATTTTATGAGTCATTGTTGGATGAGTCATCGTTGGATGAATCACAGCTGGACGAGTTGACATTGGATGAGTCACTATAGGGCGAGTAGCCATTGGAGGAGTCATCATTGGATGAGACGTCATTCAGTGAGGTGTCATTCACGAGTCTCACTTTCTAATACACCATAAGAAGGATCTGACCTTACCATTTTAATGAGTTATCATTACCGTTGGAACATGGAAATGTTTCTATTAGAATGAGCAATAATTTTCATTGTAATGTTCTCCTGCTGCTGTTGGAAGAAGCTACCATTTCCGTTCGAATGAGCTACAATTCTGGAAACAATTTTCAAAAAATGGAATTTTAAATATGTTTTGAAATAAGTCACCATGACCTCTCAAAACACCCCACACATAAGATTTCATCTAAGGAATGTACTAGAGTGGTATTTCCTATTACATGGGGCATGAGTATTGATACCTTTCTTCTTCATATGATCTGTTTTTCCAAAATGGAATATAAATGGTTCTATCTAAAAATTAAGAAATTTAAAAAATAATGTTTTTCAAAATGTATTGTAATAGTTAACATAAATTAAAATTTATGCATGGTAAATCATAGAACTATAATCCTGGATTCTCTAAGGATATCATAATATTAGAATTATTCATAAAGAATTGTAAATAATATTTTATCATTGTTACGTATATCCGCTTGGAATATAAGAATAGGTGTTTAGTAGGGACAATTTTTCAGGCACCAGGTGAGGATTGGGTCAAGCCCAATGATCCCTTTTTGGATTAGTTACCCAAAGGTACCTCTTTATAGAACCACATACACATTTAGTATAAATAATTGGATTAATTTTTTGGAATGATCACATAATATCATTCATGAAAAAATAATATTATGATTTTCAATGCATATCCTTAAATTGTATCTCAGGTTATGCGCTCTAATAAATATTTTCATATTCTAATTCTATGGTTTCTATTCAACTTCATATTATTCCAACTATAAGGAACCTCAATCTAATAACATGAAGATGATAGCTATTTTAAAACATTTCCATAGATACAAAGGATGAAATCCTAAAGGACTAGTCATTTTAGAAGTTTTAGGGAACTAGATAAATACATTATACCCATTAAACATTGAGATATATAATTAAAATCATATAAATGGGAAACAATTTGCATCAATAAACTCATTCAAAGAATTCTTCATCAAATCCTAGGGAATGAAATAAACTTTCTGTCGGATCAAATGCTCAGTAAGGGTTCTATAATGAAGAAGATATCATGAATAAACATGACTAATCAATATGAAATTATAAATAAATGGTAATACCTTCCATTTAATAAATTACATGGCTATCCTAATTAGATATTTTACAATCATCATAGAAAGGTAAATAACTAAAAACACATGACATTTAATCAATAACTAAGAATGAAATGTATCTATACATAATATAATTGTCAAAAAATCATGGATATTAATTATATCTATATTGTAATTGAATGAAATTATTAAATATTAGATTTCATCATCTTAGGAATCTTTATAACTCTACCACTAAGATCTTTGCACAAGATTGTGTAAAAATATAGGGAAATAACCTATCTGGGTTGGCTAACTGGTTTGTATCATGAGAAAAAAATAAAGATTCAATGGGATATAAATAACTAAGTCCCACCCATATCACTATATACAATTAATTTTACATATATCAAATAATATTTTTTATATATTAATCAACATGTCGTAACATAAAAAATTCATACTGAGTAAAGGATTATTTTTTTTATATTTCCCAACATTATAATATAATATTAAATTTTAACACCATCTAAAAAAATACTATTTAGTTTATGTAATAATAATATATTTAATAATGTAACTTATATTTTTATGAGATTTTTATTTTCCAATGAAAATGGATCATAAGAAAGTGACTGATTTAATGGAAGGTTAACAATAAAAAAATGTCTGAATGTACACAACCTTTTAGCACTTGGTAATTTTCACTTTGACCAAATGTTTTTGAAATAATATAAATTTAAGCATAAAATACCATGAATTATGAATGAATCATGGTATTAAATTTTAATGGTGATGTATATACACCTTATAAAATAATTTATGTTCATAACATTACAACATTCCCAAATGAAAGGAAATTGAGATGATGTCCCTTTAGATGAGTCTGAATAATCCCGTATTTTCCTTCTCTAAATGAATAATAATGTTATGATAATTATTTATATTATAAAGAAATTTTTTTATTTTTATTACTCATTTTATTTAAAATATTTCCATGTTATATATTTCTACTTAATCAATTATGTTTTTGTTGATTTTTTTGATGATATTTGGATTCTCTATCAAAAATTACTCTATTTAGTAGGCTATGGACCTATAGGATATTGTTTACCCATATCCAGAATCATAATAATGAAAAAATTATCATATTTATTAAAAAATTACACATTTAAAAAATACCAAAATATTATACTAGCTTTACCTGAGTAAGCCAAAATGGATAGAAAATTGAACAAAGGAGAAACTGATCAATAAATCAAATCATGCATTAAAAACCAAATCCCATATGGGGTACAAAACAAAATAATAAAATAAATATTTCATCCCATTATAATATTGAGAAATGTGATGAAACCGCAAAATAATTTTTAACAGAAGCATTCCCAAAAAATTCCTAACTCTATGTAAGGATATTCAACCATATACATACGAAGACCAACTCGACTCTCTATCATAGAGCCTTTTACATTGTGAAAACTGAAATAAATGAAATATAATGAGGTACCAAATGGTTTCCCATGAAAGGTGTGAGTATATATTAGAATATTTCTACTAATGGTTACTATAAAATACACAATCTATACAAATAGTTCTAGTAAGTATTAAAAAATGAGATGATATGTAGTGATAAGTTAGGTTCCATATGTTAAAAATATTCACTTTAAACATTTTCATCATTCCTAAAATTTACAAAACTGGTTCAACAGGTTCACCATTTTCATCACATTCACAATCATCTAATTCGTTCAATTACGCTTGATAAAGGACTATTTTAAGTTCCCTATATCACTAATGATAAAAAATTCTTGAAAAAATACAACCGACTTATCTTGAAGCCCTGGTCCAAGAAGATTAATCAAACAGCCATGTTTCCATAACGCATGCATTCAAGGGGGTGAGATTTGGTTCCCTAGTTTAACCCAACCGATGGGAGTAGATCCTCAAGTACATTATCCCACACAACCAAACCCTATGAACATGATTTTTATCCATTTACCACACATCCATTTCAAAAATCCAAAAATAAATTGATAAAACATTCACATGTCACATTTCGTTAAGCACACAATTTATTTCTATTCCATAACCCATGAATACATTTACCATTTCCCTTCATGTCCAATTTAACCTAATCATAAATTCTCATGAATTTACTATTGGACCCCAGGACCCCCTGAGAGGGGAGGGATGAATCAAGGTGAAAACATTTTCTTTTAATGAGATGGATCCTGTTCCCACATTGGTAGGAACTTGTTAAACATGTATAAAGAACATGATCAGAAAGAAAAAATTCACAAGTAAAGAGATGACACAGTACTTTTTACTTGGTTCACCACTACGGGATACGTCCAAGGAGTATACGCCGACAGGCTGTCGGTAGTACCAAATTCCACTAAACTTCTCTAGCTAGAGATTACAAAGGTTTGAGCACAGTCACTCTGTCCCGAGCTCACTGCCTTTACAAAGGTTCATGGATAGATCACTGCATCCCACGTGTCACTGCTATTGACTCCCCCACACTCATTGCCTTTGGTGGAGTCCCACTCAGTTTATAGACGTGAATGACTCTTCATAATTGCAAAAAAATGCATCATCTATTGTATGTAGATGCTCTGTTGATGTCTAACTCTCACCAGTAGAAAAACCTCAAATTGCATCAAAGGTATCGGGCAATCCTCCAGCTTTTGTGAAACATCAAAAAGACCGGCGTACTTCAACCACACCTCGTGTGGTTCTCTAAGATGGTGGGGAACTCTAAACTAGTGAGGAAGTCCAAACATGCATGGAACTCCAAACAGGCACACAACTCCAAACTGGCGCGAATGTTCACCTCAACCACTTACACGACTCTTCCTTCTTCAACACCAAACTTTCACGACTCACATTCTTTTCCACCCAAACCGGTTTGGCTCCCAATGTTCAACTATCACACTTTTTCAAATCCTAGCGCGCATTTGTCACCAAACCACATGTGCGACGCTTCATTACCCAACTCCAAACTTGGGCGACCAACACCCTTTCTTGCCCAAACCACCTTGGACATGCAGATATCTGTTGTCGCACAACATCAACTTGCCCGACCCACCACAACATGCGCGACCACTACAACAGCACGATGGGATAACTGAATATCTATAAGTCTAAAATTCATACAGAATTAGGAGGGGTGGTCCCCTATTTATAGTCAAACTAGACACCCTGCATGATGGTGCCCAAGCATCCTCTCTGAGCGCAAGTTCCGGTGCGCAACTCCAACCGCCATAGCCTTTGTCGCGCTACTCACATGTGCGACCAACCAATACTTTCACAACCTTCTTTAATTCACCATATTTTCATGTTCTGATCTCGAAAATCATATGGCATGAGACTTTACAATCCTCCTAGGCACTGGCGTGCAAGTCCTTTATCGGCAAGCAAGTCACTTACGCAACACATATCCGGCGTGCAAGTCCCTTTCCCGGAAAAAACTGTTTTTCCCTTTTGTCAATTTTGAGGTCCAGAAATTTGGCATTAACTGGAAAATGGTTCCACCTTCAATACAATTATCTTCTTCACCTTTATGAGTACTTTTCTAGAACACATTCTGAACTTCCTCTGAGGATTGACAAAAAACACAAACCATAATCTAATTCATGCATAGATGACCATGGTTCCAACAATCTCCCCCTTTTGGTTTGTTGGCAATCTATAAATAATTTCAATAGATCACTATCCACATGCAGACCAAAATCATAGGAATCAAATCATCCAACACTCTATGTCAACAAGAGCAATTCTTGGTGTATAAAAAAATAGAGTAATTTTGAATTGGGTTCCCGTGTTTTGGAATTCTCAATAATTCCCAAGAAATTCTCTTAAAGTGTCACAGAAGCATTAGATGTCCAATGTATTCCTTCTCGTCCTTCTCATATTGAATTTATTACTTTCTCCCCCATTGACAATACACCCAATGACTAGTAACTGTACATTAATCATCTCAATCCACACTCCCCCAGGATACTATCTCCCCCACAAACCTGCATCACATCCATAAACATACTAAAAACAATTAACAGAACTAGGGAGAGGGGATTTTCGTAACCTCATTATACACTGGGAGGTGGCTGAACACCAAGGTTCAACCGATGATTCTCAAACACAGCCACTAATACTGTCTTGGTCAGAATATCAGACACTTTCTGAATAGTTCCCACATGATCCATTATAATCACACATTGCACAAATTTTTCCTTGATCAAGTGATTCCTGATTTCAATATGTTTTGTACGAGAATGATGAGTAGGATTCTTCGTAAGATCAATTTCTCTCATGTTATCACAGTAAATTACCATTGGTTTCTTCACTTAAACACCAATATCGTTTAGTTTTTGCTTCAGCCAAAGCAGTCGAGTGCATTCCTTTGTGGCAGAGATATACACAACTTCAACAATACTAAGAGAAGTACTTTATTATTTCTTCCTCAACCATCCACCACATTTATTCCCAATATAGAATTCTCCACCACTGGTAGACATTCTGTCCATTACATCACCAACCCAGTCATTATTAGAAAATGCTGATAATTCACTGTCTCTTCCTGCAGCAAAGTATAAGCCACAATTTTGAGTACCATTAATATACCTCATGATTATTTTCACTGAGTTCATTTGTTCCTCCTTTGGATTTCTCTGAATGCAGGCTGCTAGAAAGGTTGCAAAGACAATATCTGGTCGTGTCACTATCAGGTACAGTAGGCTCCCAATTATCCTCCTGTACATAGTGGGGTCTACAGATTCCCCAACCTCATGCTTTCCAGGTTTGGTTCCAACTGCAATTAGAGTTGATATTGGTTTGGAGTCTTGCATATTAAACTTCTTTAGCAATTCTATTTCATACTTTTCACGATAAATGAAAGTGTAATCATGCCTTTGAATCACCTGTGGCCCCATGAAATATGTGATCTCCCCAATCATAGACATTTCAAATTCTAATTTCATGTGATTGGAAAATTCATCCACTAATATCTTCCTGCTCCCACCAAATATAATTTCATTAATGTAGACTAGAACCAGGAACTGATATTTTGGAAAGTTCTTAACATATAGATTATGGTATACTCCTCCTCTTTTGAATTCCAACTTCTTGAGATACGAGTCCAGCAGGGAATACCATGCTCGTGGTGCCTACTTCAAACCATATAGAGCTTTCTTCAGTTTTCAGACCATTGATTCATTAGTACCAAGAAAAAAACCCAATGGTTGTTCAATATATACTTCTTCTTCGAGTACACCATTCATGAATATTGTCTTGACATCCATTTGATATACTTTATATCTTCTTTGGAGTTTCATGGTAAGAAAAAGCCTGATTGACTCCAGTCTATCCGCTGGAGAAATGGTTTGTTCAACATCGACGCCTTCAATTTGGGAGTATCCTTTAAATACCAGTCGTGCCTTGTTTCTAATAACACTTCCATGCTCATAAAACTAGTTCTTAAAGATCCATTTTGTACCAATCACATTGTGAACTTTAGGTTTCTGAACAAGATCCCATGTATGATTCTTGTCAATCTGATCTAACTCTTCATTCAGGGCTTTCTCCCATGATTCATCCTTTGCAACTTCTTCAAATGAGGATGACCCCAAAACTGACAGAAATGACAATTGTTTGTTATTCCTCATCCTCCTTGTTTGATAGGGTGCACTCTTGGCCCCATTTATGTTAGATGGATCAATCTCCTCTATTCGATTTCTCCTGCAAGGATTAGTTGCATTCTCTCCAGCCATAGTTTCTTCTTCATATTCTTCTTCTAAGTCAACATCATGATGTGACTACTGTGGGTTTTTTACAACTTCCTCTATTTCTGTATTTGTATTTTATCCACATTCACTTTCTTCCTCACTTTATATCACATCTACATATGACGACTTTGAATCATTTGTGGTTTTCTCTACAATTATCTTAACATCACTGATTTCCACAATCTTTCCCAATCACGTGTTGAAACACTTGTAGGCTTTCCTATTCATTGGATATCCAAGAAAAATTCCTTCATGAGCATTATCACCAAATTTCCCTTGATTTCCTTCTTTATTTCGGATGAAACATTTTCTTCCGAAAACACGAATGTATTTCAATGAAGGATTCCTTCCATGCCACAATTCATATGGTGTAATTGTTTCTCCCATATAAAGCCATGTTAGATTCTGAATGTGCACTGCAGCTTCAATAGCTTCCTTCCAGTAATGGCTAGAGATACCACTCTCAGTCAGTATAGTCCTGGCCATATTTTTGACCTATCGATTCTGGTTCTCAACAACTCCATTTTGCTATGGATTTCTCATAGTAGCTACCTCATGTTGTATTCCATGTTTTTCTAGGTAATTCTCAAACTCAATGGATGTGTATTCCACTCTATTTTTAGATCGCAACACTTTGATTATTCGTCACGTATCATTCTCAGCGATTTGCCGATATGTTTTCATGCAGTCAAGCACTTGTAGTTTCCTGTGAATGAACATAACACATGCCATTCTACTGTAATAATCTATGAAATGGAAAATGTACCTTTCTCCATGAGTTTCGGCAACATTTATTGGCCAGCATACATCTATATGAATTATATCAATAAGATGATATACCCTTTTCTTAATTGGCAGATATGAACTGCAGACCAGCTTTCCACGAATATAAGCACCACAAGACTTTTCACGCTCACACATCAGGTTGGGAATGTCCATGACAATCCTCAATTTGGATATTTTTTCCATGTCTTGTTGATTTTTGTGTCCTAGTCTCCAATTCCACAAATTGTATTCTTCTTCAATAGTCATGTAACTAGCATTTTCTTTACTATCAACCTGATACAAGTTTCCTTGTGTTCTGTATCCCTTCATAAGTGAATTTCCTATCTTTCCCATGATACTGCAACCTTTCTGATTAAAAGTAACTATAAGTCCCAAGTCACAATGTTGACTCACGCTGAGTAGATTATGACGTAGGCCATCTACATAAAGGACTTCAGTCTTCTTTAGCTCCCTATTAGCTAATTTAGTACTTCCACTGCCTTTGATTTTTAGAGCCCCATCATTAACAAATCTTACTGTACCCTCAACCTTCATTTTGATATCGATTAAGAGGCTAGAAATATCTGTCATATGAGATGAACAACCGCTATCTAGAATCCAGGTACAATTGATTTTTTTTTCTTTGAGGGCCACCTCTGCAAGGTTGGATTTCTCATTTTTCTTCCATTCATTCCATGCGCCATCGGATTGAGTATAGAGCACTGATGGCCTTTCAATTATATAGTATGTGTACATTGGTTATTCATAGTCAAAGTCTTCTTCGAGAGGAGAAAACCTATTTGTAATAGAAAAAATCTCTTGTTGACGATATTTGACTTGTCTTGAACTCCAGTATGAGGTGTCCATGTCCCTTCTCTGCCTGCAATTAACAGCCTTAACTCCAATTTTAGAACAACAAAAACTATATCCATAGAAATTGTTTCTTATAGAAGAATTATAATATGAATTTGTTCTCCTCTATTGAAATACTATATCTTCTCCACTCTGATATCTTCTTTCCTCTTTGCAATAAGACATGGAATGGCCCAAATATCCACAAAAATAACACATCATGAGAGAAAATGCATTATCACTTCTATTTATCCCCATTCCTTCTTCTGTGGGATAAAAGTATGAGGGATCCTTTTTCCACAAGGCTCGAGGATAAACTTTTTTCTTCTTTCATATTGAATTGGTGGTTTCTGTTTCATCACATCAGAAGGATTTACCATATTACCCACTTTCAGCACGCATTTATTTTGGTCACCTTTATTTGCATCATTTGACGATTCTGCCTCACAACCAATTCCACTATTTCCCATGCAGGCAAGTCTTTGATCGTTTAAAATCTTTTCAACTCCATTAGATCCACGTTTTTCTCTCACCAACATATCAGCGTCTGAGAACCTTCCGAACTGTATTTTCTTCCTTGATTATTTTGAAATTGAATCTTTTTCAAGTTTACTCATAACAGTAAAAAATTGCCTCTTCAAGACACTCACCAGTCTTGGACTTTTATTCTAGTATAGAGGTGAGGTCATTGATGACCTTTTCCTTCTCTTCAATTCTGGTATTCATATCCACTAAATCATCATTTCATTTAATTATTTTAGACTTTACTTTCACCAAATCTTCCCGTCGTTAAATTTCAGCTTGAAGTTGATCAACATATTCAGTTGATTCTTCAACAATTGATTTCCACTTATTGCTACTCTTACATTTAATCTTAAGATTACTAACAACATCCTTAAGTTGCAACTCAGGATCTGCATTAGTTTTCAATTGATTTTCTCCAGCATCATCGTTTGATTTTTCAACAGTGTCTATCATGAAAGCATGGTTCACAGTTTTAAATTCTGTTTCTTTTTCATCACAGAATTTATTATCATCTTCTTCCTCTTCACCGAAAAAACTATTATTCAGAACATTCATTCTATATTTGAATTATCCTTTCCTAAAAAACCTTTTCTGAGGCTTTTCAATGTTTTCAGCATCGCTATAATCATCTTCTATCTTTCTTAAGCACTGAGAAGAAATTTTCCCGACTTTTCCACAATGAATGTAAGCTAGATGTAACTTCCCTTTGAATTTTCGTTTTCCATTTTGGAACTTCTTGTCAATGAGAGAAATAATTTATTTTTCAACATCGTCTTCACTACTACTATACTTTGAGATTTTCAGTTTCTCCATGTATTTGAACGTAATTTCCTTGCTTACTCGGGTAGTAGCATCTTCTGGTTTGACTCTCATTTAATATGCCACTAGGTTGCTCAACAGATCATCCAAAGAATGTATAGAAAGACATCATTACAAAAGGGATGACACCAATGAATTTTACAGGGGTGTAAGACTTCTTAATATTTTCATTACAATAACAACATCTTTTATTTATTCACCAAGAACGAAAATTGTTTCAACCACTTCAGTAAGTTGATTGAAGAAGGAGCCTGAATTGTCATAAGGATGCATCTTCAGATCATAAAACCTATTCTGTAGGACTTTTAGTTTCACCTCCATCACTTTTCTATCTCCTTCATAAATATTTTCATGGTTATCCAACATGGAAATTTATGAGGTGTAACTCATTATCTTTTGATAGATCTGGTCAAAAAGGGATGCGGTGAGAGAATTATGTGCTTTATATTTAGCATCATGAATTTTCATATCGACATCCGTCATAACTAGCCATGTTGGATCAGTAACATGAATACCATGGAAAGTGGAAAAAGGACTTCCATTCCAAGGGATATTTGATGAGATCTCATTCTATTCTTCCATATCTAGAAATTACTTCCATCCAAGAGAGGTACTCCCCTGACATTGACAGCATTCCCCTGGACGACAAAGGACATATTCAACACCAGCAACCTCTCTCATATACCACTTGTAGGACCCCGGGACACCCTGAAAGGGTAGGGGTGAATCAGGGTGACAAATGTTTCTTTTAATGAGATGGGTCTTATTCCCACATTGGTAGGAACTTGTTAAACCTGTATGATGAATATGATCAGAAAGAAAACATTCACATACAGAGAGATGTCAGAAAACATTTTACTTGGTTCACCACTAAGGGCTACGTTCAAGGAGCATACGCTGACAGGTTGTCGGTCGTACCAAATTTTACTAAACATCACTAGTTGTGGATTACAAAGGGTCAGGCACAGCCACTCTGTTCCGGGATCACTACCTTTACAAATGTTTATAGATTGCTCACAACATCCCACGGGTCACTCCTGTTGACTCCCCCTGGCTCACTGCCTTTGGTGAAGTCCCACTCAGTTTATAGACAAGATGGTCTCTTCATCATTGCAAAAGAATTCATCATCTATTGTATGTAGAAGCTCTGTTGATGTCCAACTCTCACCAGTAGACAAAACTCACTTTGCACCAAAGGTATTGTGCAATCCTCCAGCTTCCGTGCAACTTCAAATAGACGGACATACTTCAACCACACCTAGCGCGCTTCTCCACACCCGACGTGCCAGTTTCAAGACGGTGCGCAAGTCTCTACGTGCAAGTCCAAACATGAAAGGAATTTTACCTCAACCACTTGTGCGACTCTCCCTTCTTCAACACCAATCCTATGTGACTCACATTATTTTCCACCTAAACCAGTTTTGGAGCACAAAGGTCAAATGTCACGCTTCTTCAAAACATGGCACCCAAGTGTCACCAAACCACCTGCACGACACTTCATTCCCAAACTCCAAACTTGGGCGACCAACACCAATTATCACCCAAACCACCTTGGACACACAACTAATATCTATCGCGCAAATTCAACTTGTGTGACCCACCGCCACTTGCACGACCACTACACCAGCATGATAGGAGCATTGAATTTCTCTATGTCTAAACTTTGTACAGAATGACGAGGGGTGGTCCACTATTTATAGGAAAATTAGACACCCTACGTGGTGGCACGCAAGCCTCCTCTTGACGTGCAGTTTCGGGTGCACAACTCCAACCGCCCTATCCTCTATCGTGCTACTCACTTAAGCGACCAAACCAATACTTGCGCGACCCACTTTCCTTTTCCATATTTTGAAGTTCTAATCTCGAAAATCATGTGGCGTGGAACTTTCCAATCCTCCAAGGCACCGTTGCGCAAGTACATTATCTACGCACAAGTCACTTGTGTGACACATATCCGCTGCGCAAATCCCTTTCCCGAAAAACATTGTTTTCCCCTTTTGTCAATTTTGAGGTCCGAAAATTTGGCAATCACTGGAAAGCGGTGCCACCATCAACAATGATATCTACATGAGCTGTATGATTACTTTTCTGGCACACATTTTGAACTTCCTCTGAGGATTGACAACAAACACAAACCATACTCCAATTCATTCATAGATGACCATGGTTCCAACATTAACCCACATAATTCATTCATGAATTATATGTTTTAATTCATTTACACATTTCCATTATAGTTTCACAATCCATTTAATGCATCAAAATTAATTCACTTAACCAATTTTTACACTTTTTCATACATTCCGTTATGCCCCTATCAAAGACTAGACACAACAAATATTAGTACCTATTTATTATTCAAACCATCATGTCTTCATATTTTTTTAGTGGATTTATATCAACAAAAATCAACACTATGATTAACATTACAATTTTCCATGTTTGGAAATGTAGTCACACCCCTTGGGTAGCCCTAAAACAATCAAGGTAACCTCAATTAATCCATGAACAATATTGATGGGTCTAATTTGTCACATTACCCAACCATTTTACCAAAAATCCCTAAATTCATCAAACAAACAACATAGGAAAACAAAAACACAACCCAAAATGAACAAAAACTATAAAATACCATGGGATATAACATGTATAACACCTACCTTGAATCTGAATATAAAAAAATCATTAATCGTAGACATATTTTCAGATTCAAGCACCCTTTGAATACATAACCTAAGTGCTATGGGAGATTCAATCTTCATATATCGACACACAAAATTTATTAAAAACAATGGTGAAAAACCCTTTGTAATATTATCAGTCATTGGTTCATCACTATGTTTTTATGAGTGTGAATGGGGAAGAAAATAATGTGATTTTATTAAATTCACTATGCAGAATTTTGTGAAAATTATAAATTTTAAAATAGGTTCATGGTTTTCCAAATTATGCACCAATAGTGTGAAAGTGTTTACCCAAGAGGGGGTAAGACAGGTGGTTACCTGGGGAGGCCTGCATAGTTTGAAAAAACGTATAACAATCATGAGTAATTCCTATATCTTGGCCCATAGATTTGTTCCCTCCCACATTGTACGGTTTTCCTAAATATGCACCCTCCTCTTAGAAAGCATGGTTTGGGTGCACAATTATCTATAATTGGGTGCCAACTTTTAAACATGCATTGGATGGCCAAAATACCCCATAACTCATATATCAATCCACAATAACCGCCTATAACCTACCTATACATATTGTAGACATTAAATTAATATAAATTAAGATATCTAAAACAAAACTTTAATAATGACAGGCATCCATGAAGTTTGTGATCTTAAATCCTCCCCAACTTAAACGGCTTATCCTTCAACTTCACTTCTAATATCACTATGCTTTCGAAGAAATAAAAACAAGCCACTGTGACCACATATCTGACCCTTATTCCCATGTTTCCTCATTAAAATTACCATGATTCCATGAAAATATAACCAATGGTATTGACCTGCACTATAATACATTCTCAACATGATCTATAATACTAACTAGATGATCCTCAACAGACGTATCATCTTGAATTTAAATATCCTAAAAATAAATAATATGATATGGGTTAGGGTGATACTATAGAAGAAATGAATCATATATTGACTCATTCATACCACTACATAACTATGGGAGATCCAATCAATATGCCACTAGTCTGATCCCTTCACAATTTCAAATGGCTCCACATACCATGGTACGAACATTCACTCGTCTTGAATTCAATGGTGAACCGTCCTTGAACACACCCCATGACATACATGATCACCCACCACAAAATAAATAGGTCAAACATCATGATATACATGTGAATTATTCCTACTATATGCTATTTAAATACATTTTTAATCAAAATAATATGTTCTGACGACTCCTGCACAAGCCTCATTCCCAAAAACACTGATTCCCTGGCATCTAACAAGCAAAACAATGTTCTTCATGGTATTTAATAGAGATCCTCAAATGGTTCCATCTGAATCATGGCCTGAATAGTATGCTCTTATTTCCTATCCGTCTATGGGTGAATATCCATTATAAAAAATGCATGGGTACTAGGAGTCCTATGTAATCCATACAAGAAGTATGTTGTGAAATTGGTATCAAGATCTGAAAAAATATTCTGAGATACTCCATATATTATCTGTACTTTTAAAATATATAATCACCCAAATGATATATGATGAATGTCTCTTAAATTGAAAATAAATGTACCATTTTTTCAACAGATCCACAAATAATCAAATCATACAGTTCTTGTGAGGTGTCCTCGTAATACCTATCAAAAAATACATCATCACGTCATCCCATATCCATTTTGGAATGGGTTGGATTCAGGAGACCTCTCGGGTTGTAATGGTCATCATTAACCTACTGGAATGTAAGGCATCATGGCCAAAAACCTGCAACCTCTTTCTTCATCCCTAGCCACTGATAATACATACAAGGATCATTATACAATTTCATCAAACCATATTGGACATACCACATTAATGTCAAAGAATCACACATCAATACTTCCCAGTGACATGTTGGTGCAAAAATACTTCCATGAATAGAAATGATCCCATTTTCTCCAATAGTACAATAATATGTTGACTCTCCACCATTATGAATTTCCCTCAAATCCATGCACTCTGTATCTTCAAAAAAAAATCTCCATCATCCCTAAAAGAACTATGGACCCAACATCAATGGCTAAAATCAAAATATTATGATGGTCATCCCTCACATCCAGATGTATCTTATAAAACAATTCCATCATCATTCTATTGGATCAGGACTCCTCATCTACATTATTCCGAGAAATTTGACACAAATCATCTATAAAACTGATCCATTTTCCTAATGTGTAAACTAGTTTAATGTCAAAATACACTGTGAAATATACTCACCATCACTAAAAAAGAGTCAGATCATGCTAATAGAATATATACTTAAGACTTTTATGATCACTATACACCATTAACCATTCTCCCAACAAGTAATGTTGTATGAAATTTAAATCATTAAACACTAGAAGAAACATAATATCATAGGAACGGTAATAACTCTCAATGGAATCAACTATCGTGGCCCATACATCACATCCTGATCATAATACATTAACAATGTCCATGTATAACTCCAAATGCATTAAAAATCATGTTATAATCATTACCACTCTCCATGAATATACAAATCGATGCAGTGGTCAAACTCATGTAAAAATCTTGGAAATCATTATCACATGAATCAAACCACTCGAAAATTACTCCCCTATTCGTTGTTCCTAAATATGCCACCGATAAAAGAAACATGTCCTTAATATACATTTTGTAGTATCCGACCAATCCAAATATTACTCCAGATATCATGGAAATTCTTGGGATTCTCCCAATATAAAATTGCTTTCATATTCTCTAGATAGACTAAGAAACCTTCCACATATATTATGTGACCTATGATATGAACCATATGAATAGAGAAATGAAATTTGGATATCTCTTCATATATTCTATTCTTTCATTGTGAACCTAGAAAGATGTCATGATGTCTGGAATGATCTTCACGTATCACAGAGTAAAACATGAATTCATCAACAAATACAACTAAAAACGTATCCAGATATAGGAGAAAGATTCAATTCATTAGGTCAATAATCATAGTCGGTTCATTGGCTAAACCAAACATGTTAATAAAAACTCATAAAACCCAAACCTGCTCCTAAAAGTAGACCATGATATATTAGAAGGTTTAACCCTTACTTGATGATATCCCAATAATGGATTTATATTTTAAAACAATTAATCACCTCTTAGTTGTTAAAATAGATCATTGAATCTTTAATGAGGATATTTATTCTTAAAACTCATCTGATTCGACTTCTTATAATCATCATATATTCAAAAAAAATCTATCAAACTTCTTGAAAAAAAATGGATCCCAAATTAAACATACAAGGATGGATCAAACCATCGTTATCCGGTTCCTATTTCTATGTCTTAGTATCATATAGTAATTCTAGATCCAGTTGATATGGAAGAACGAAAACTTGTTATGCTCTCGATAGAAACCCAATAATGAACTCAACATCTCTCTAAGGAGGTAATCCTAATATGTCCTAATAAAACGCATCATGAATATGTTACACTATAGAAGTAAAAAAATCTACTCTACTCCCTCATCACCAATCATAAGATAAGCCACTTGATCAATGAGCTCACCCAACTACAGACAAAGTGGGTCTGCTTGACCTTCCACAACATCCCATTTACCAAGATGGAAAAAAGATTCTACCTCAATAGATATGAACATAACCCATGGTTTATAGTAGTCTATAGGATCTCATTACAACACCATCCAATCCATCACCAATATCAAATCAAAAAACACCATATTTTTCATAAAAATATCCATGGGAAATTTTACCCACTAACATAAAGAAAACTCTCCTTACATTGCCAAGTATTTTTTTCGAATACATCTAATAGAGTATAAATCGACATAACATCAAATAAATATTCTAGTAATAGTCCTAGAACACATAAAAATAAAGTAGAGATGTAATAATGTTATGGACAAGTATCATATAATGTACTAGAAAGCATAGATTCCAAAAGGATTATACCATGAATAGTTGATATCCTAGAGTCACCACCTCCCACTATTAACTGAATAGCTTGATGTTGATTCATTCCCCTACATTGGGATCCAATCATAGATCCATGTGATACACTACCCTACTAGTATAAATTCTCTCACTCACGAGTTCCACATCAACTTCCGAAACCTGTAAGGCATGTATAGCTTCAGATTCCTGCATTGTATGGGGTAACCAACCCCCAACCTCCACTCGACATCGGCCTCAATCATCTATTTATCCCCACCAGACATGTGTTCTTATAGAACCTCTGAACATTCCCCATTCATCCTTAGACTCATCTCTTAACTGGTGTTTAGTGGCACCGATCCCATAAGTGTCTACCCTTCTACACTAATAACTAAAATCATGGCCACCACCAAGAGTGGTTAAACTCCTATTTTGGATATTATCTGCACCACCTCCCCATTGAAGATTCAAAAAATGAAACTTACTAACCTCAGATGTTGCACCACTGGTCATCCCAATGGAAAACAAATACCCACTGCCTAAAGTCTCCATTAATTTACCTTTTGAGAGTAGATACTGATCTACCACTTATACATCCCGTTTTATATGATAAATGTTTACATGGGAAATAAAATCATGTCTATATCTATCCATGAAATCATATTTTCATAGTGGATGAATCCTTTACAAACCCTGGATCAATGTTATACAAGTCTTTGATGTGGACAACGTAATCCATCACAAACATTATTACGTGGATCAACCACATGAATTCCAAGACCCCTTCCAATATTAAGGACTATTGGTAAAATTTATCTATAAAATTATAATGGTTTCCTTTCTGTAACATACCGTCAGTATGCTGTGTTTGAAGAAAAATATCCCACTAGCTATTTACTGTTCCACACAATATATATGCTGCAAACTTGAATCTCATCTTAACTAGAGTATCCATGTTATCGAGAAATGTCTGGACATACTATATCCAAAACACTAAATCCTTGGGTATGCCCTCTCCAGAAAATGTTATAGAATACACAAACTTAATGAATCATGTCGGATCGATAAAAATCAGCATGAACCGCCCTAGGTCCCATTCTATATGCTGAATAAAATATGTGAATTTCTCATGGAAATTATCCTCTCATCATTTTTGGACATTACATTTTCATGCACATCTACTGGTGGATAATTCATAGTTATATACACTTGTTTCCCAACTGGTTGACACCATCAGAGTGTAATTTCTTCACATTTCAAAAATAATAGTTTATAGGAAACACAACATAAATCTTCCACAAATGACATAAAAAAGGGTCTCTATCAACTATAAAAAACATAATTCGTAAGAAATATACTGGAAAAAACCATTGAATCTAGAATATTATCTCAAACCATCCCTACGGTAGGTAATGGATAACCATGGTTAACCCACTTACATAGTTACATGTCTTTCATTACACAACAACGTAGTCCATTTTCATGTTTTAAAAACAAAACTATCCCTTTAGTCTTATTTACAATTTTAGAGAATGTTACAAACAATATTTTAATTTATTTATATGACTTAATAAAATATAACTCTATAATAATTATTTATAATTCTTCCATTTTTTACCCATTTTCAATATTTTTAATAGACACTATTTTCATCAACTTTTCAATGAAATAAAATGCATTCTACATTTCATGACCCACAAACACATCTTGTGCGGTCCTCTCGTGATGAATGTCACATATATACATAGGTTCCATTAATGATACATGAATATAAAACCTTGTTTCATTTAATCCATGCCTATAATATAATAAAACAGTCATAACTCACAAAACTTGCACCATAAAATTGTGAAATATCATCCAATTATAACAACAAACATCAGGAACATCAATTCAGGCTCTTAGTACATGGTGTTTCTCTCATACAAGGGTTAGCTGCTCCCATGCATGGCCAGACCCAGAACATCTTATTCATTCAACTTCCATCCATAATAATATGACCAAAAAACCTATCTATGATACCATTTTGTAACCTTCTCAACCCATTGTTCACTAAACCAGTTTATAGAGCTTGGTATCTACAAGACCTCAAGCACACCTCCATATGTTTCAGTGGTTTTAGACTGGTGGGGAGGGCCTAATGGATAAAGTGTGGTGTCTATAATATTTTTACCAAATTAAGGCACAATAGATAAAAAATAAATCAAATGATGCAATGAAAAATAAATCAAAACATTAATTACATACCATTTCCCAAATAGAGTAAAAAACATAATAAATTAATAAAAATGTCATTTCATGAAAAAATTGTGAAATGTTGAAACACACGGCTGATTGTCGCCTATCTATCGGTCAATGATCTGGTGCTCTGCTAATGTGTATAGTAGCACTCAGGTTGAATCATCGCTGATGATATTATGTAATAGTCGTTTGTTTTTAGTTGATTGTATTTTGATTAGGGGGGTTTGTTTGCAAAGTGTAATTTAAATGATTGATTGACTATAACATATTTAACAAATTGATAAAGATTGGGGTGAGTTCATTATTATGGATTTAAGCTTTGGATATCCTTGAGCTTTGCTTTATATTGCATTAAAATTAACCCCCACTTCACAAGTTGACATCGATTAGAATTCCTAAGTGTTAAAGAATTAATCCAAGACTTAACATAATTAGGATTCTAATCTAAATCAGTACTTGTTTATGGTTTTGTATTTATGGTTCCAATAATCCATTGAAACCACATGTTAAACAAAATATGTCATTAATCCATGTCATATTAATTCCAAAATACTAAATGTTAAATTAACGAATACTCACTGAGAAAATACTCTCAATCACTTAACATCCCTAAATTTTGACTCACCCGAATGAGATATTTACTCATCCATTTGGGTGTATAATAGTCTTTTTATAATGATTATGATGATAAATTAAGAATAGAAGAAAAATAAAGGGATTAGAAAATAGTGGTACATCGAACAAACACACACGAAGAGTGATGATAATTAAAAATGGATTTTCGATTGAATGAGGAAGTAAAAGAAGGGAAGGGGATTCAACTGAATTTAAACTATTTTAGGAACATTAATGTTAAACAACAGAAGGTGGATGAGAATAATAGATATTTAAGAAGCATCTTTTACAAAAGAAAGTACATACAAAATTATAACAATGTAGAACATAAAAGTAAATGAAAACATAGTGAGGAGGAAAGGTCTCTCAAGTGAAAACATGAGTATGGATGATATTCCCAATCATTTGGAAAAGTAATGGTCATGCCAATATGATATCCTCTCTTCTGAAAAGGAACACCCTCTCAAGGAGAGAAGGGGAGATTATTTACAGCCCAAGGAGTGGACTGTTTTCATTCCCAATCTGTCCCTCCACTTGCATCGCCATGTTGGCTATTCAGACAGCCGAATCTAGAGAAATCTCCTTCTTCAAGGCTGTAGATAATAAAGTTGTCCGACTACTCTCAAAATTTGGTGTCCAAAATGTGAAAGGGTTTTTGAATAGTAATATTCCTTCCAAACCGAATGATGTATTCAACAAAGTCAGCCGCCTATATCTCCTATTTCACACTGAAAAATCTCAGCTTGAGTGGGTGCTTACATCATGAGATATTTTATGAATACTATAATTATTTTATTTCTCGACCAGAATGGTGGGATAGACTTCAAAGAATATGATGGGCCCTTTGTTTTTGGAGTCGGACCATGAAATATTTACCCATGATTCTTTTTTATAATCATGAACTCATGGTGGAGTTTCACAAAATATGGGTTTAGGTAGTGAGACTAGTAATTCAATCATCATGGTTGGTCCAGTTTCTTCACAAATTTTTTGGGTCATTTTTTGTGGTCCATATGAGCTTTCAAATAGCCGAATTAGCCAATGATTACATAAAATGATATCTGAGAAATTGAATAAGTAATCCTACAAAACAATAACCACACAATATGAATCATTAGTGTGAGAGTTTTTAATAAAATAATTAACTGACTCAATTAGGCTACTTCTAAAAATTCTCAAAAATTATACTTAGTATTAAAATATTAATATTTCACAAAAACATTGCACATTTCATATAAAACCTAAAGGGGGTATATAATAAGTCATGAAAACATTAATAACATCAACTCCCCCACACTTATTATTGTGAATTTCCTCATGTGAAAAAAATATAAAAACATAACAAAATCATTTTCACCCACCAACAAATAGTAAAATTTTGTTTTCTCCAATCAGGGGAGGTTTATACTATTTCAGTCATCCATTTTGAATTCCACCACATGTTGTTACAGAAACAATGTTCCAAAACTAATTCATTTTTTCCATGCTCGAATTTAGAAATGGAATATGTGGACACTCAAAACTCACACCTCTCAAGATGATGAAATTAATTTTCGGAGGTTCACTATTTCACCATCCAAAAGTGAAAATATTATAGTTTAAAAGAGATCTCAGCTTCCAATACCTACCCAAAGTGCACAAGAATCAAGAGGTCTTTTTTAAGGGGATTGTATGTGGCTATGGGACAGTATGAATATAATGTCCAAGAGAGAGAAGAAGAGGGCTAGAACACCAACATAGAAAAAACAATGCACATTTATTGAAATAAAACATGGAAGGAAATGAAAACACAAATTAATAAGGGAATGATTGTGTTAAGAAAGACAGAATAGAGGAAGAAAATATGAAGGTAATGAGAAGATGTAATATTTAAAAAACACAAAACTTCTCCCAATAAGAATATAATTCAAGTTATCTTGTATTTTCTTTTCTTTTTTTTCTTTTTTTTCGAAAGGTGATCTTAGAATAGATCTCCCACTCATATACCAATTCATGTTTGATCTCCTTGTGATACTAATTGTAATAGTTATAACAAGATCAATGGCTGAGAAATAGTGATATTTGACCTACCGGAGACACACCCCATTGTTTTAATTTTGTTTTCAATTTTTTGTCATCATTTCTTTTGAACACTTGTCAATAACATTTACAAAATTACATATATGGAAGTACTTTACATTCCCCAAAACACAGTTAATGACAACCTCTACCCCACACTGAAATGTATTATTTCCCTCAAGAAGATGATAACCCATTGAAAATCAATAATAGGGTGCCCAAATAAGGAAATATAGTCCCCCCACACTTAAAGTTCAAAAAATTATGCAATGAGAATCCATGTTGATATTTGGTGGGAAAATGTATTTGGATTGTAATTTGGCTATCAAAGAAATGGTTTTCATAAGCTCTAAGGGGCTTTCAAAAGGAGGAGTAATGTAAGGGAAATGAGAGGATATTTGGATATTGTGATTCTCATGTGGTTTAGAAAAATGCTTATATCATATTAATGCACACTAAGGTAGAAAATTCAGCTCGAAGGTCCACAAACTCAAGACTCACAAATGGGGGTGAAAACACACATTTTGAATAGATGGCCATAAGTGTCCTTGGCATGAAAGCAAATGTTGTTCCTCATGGTTTGGGAAAATCATTATCCAAATCAAAAATTGAGCATTCAAATTTTTTTAATTCTGACCCAAAATAAGTTATCCAAAGTCATGATGAAAACACAATATTTTTTAAATTAAAACATATCTATAACTCCCCAAAATGGTTGGAAGAAATTTCAAAAATCAATGGTGAGTAAGCATGACTCTTGAATTTTTTTTTTATTTTATTTATAATTATTTTTAGATTGTTTGTTTTTAGTTTTTAATAAATACACACTAACACAAAAGATTAAGATAAAAATAAAGGTTTTGAAAAAGAAAGTGGTCAAAAAAATGAAAGAAAGAGGAGGAAGAAGAAAGAGGTAGAGGTAGGAAGATAGATAGAGACAGAGTTAAAGGGAAAGAGGTTCCACCTGTTTTGGATTTGGTGGGTCGCCATTTCCATCTATTGGGGGGTTGACTATAGAATTTGGGGATCTAGTGGAAGTCAATGATGATCCAGGATTGTGTGTCCTATCATGGTGATGCTTTAACCGATGTCCATTAACCGTGAATTTCCTTTTGGAAGAGGGGTCTTGGACTTGCACTCCACCAAACGGGTAAACATTAGTAACAACAAAAAGTCCTTCCCAACGAGAATTATGCTTACCTGATTGAAGAAAAAATCTAGAGTTGAAAAGCAATACCATTTTACCTTCATGGAATACCTTTCTCAGGATATGTTTTTCATGGATTACCTTAGCCTTTGCTTTCTATAGAGTGGAATTCTCAAAGGATTCGTGCCGAAGCTCCTCCAGTTCATCCAATTGAAACAATCTTTCTTCACCAGATTTGTCAAGATCAAAATTACAAGTTTTACCACTACCAAAAAATTACTTATGTTGGATTTCAATAGGCGAATGACAAGATTTACTAAAAACATGCCTAAAATAACACATCCCAATGGGTATTTTTTAGGCAGTTTGATAAGCCCAAAGTGCTTAACAAAGTATTTCAGGCAAGTCTTTTCTAGTGGGTTTTACAATTCTCTCTATAACACATTTCACTTCTCTATTAGAATGTTCAGCCATTCCATTTGTTTTCGGGTGATATTCAGTTGAAGTTTTTTGTACAACCCCTTTCTTTTTCAAAAGTGATTCCATGGTTCTATTAAAAAAATGGGTCCTTAAGTCACTGTTCAAGGAACGTGGCATGCCAAATCTGTGGAAGATGTCTATTTTTAAAAAATCACAAACAGTATGTGAATCATATTTTCTAGTCGGTTTGGGGTCGAAACACCTAGAAACATAATCAAGTGCAAGAAGAATTTATGAAAATCTATTGGAAGGGGGAAATGGTCCAATGAAATCGATGCCCCAAACATCTAAGATCTCACAGAAAATTAAAGGCTTTTGGGGAATTTCATTTCTCTTGAAAATTGTGCCAAACTTTTGTCAAGTGAGACATGATTGAAAGAACTTATGTGAGTCCTTGAAGAGTAAAGGCCAAAAGAATCCAGAGTCTAGGACCTTTCGGGGGGTCATTTGTTGTCCAAAGTGGCCACCTCCATGATGTGAGTCACAGAATTCTAATATGGAAGAATGTTCATTTTCATCGACACATCTCTTAATTATCATGTCTTCCCCAGTTTTCCAATGTTTATTTTCTTGCCAAAAATAGTATTTTGAATCACTTTTCAACTTCATTTTTTTTCATTCGACAAATTTTCAAGAAAAAAAACAGAAACCATGTAATTTACCATTGGGGAATACCATGGTAAATTTTGAGTGAGAAATGAAAGGTGCTCAGGGGGGAATTCGGGATCAATGATTTTAGAATGAGAAGAATTAGAAATTCTACTCAAGTGATCAGCCACAAGGTTTTATTTTCTTGGTCTATCATTGATTTCATGGTCAAACTATTGGAGAATTATGATCCATCCTATTAGCCTCAGTTTGGAATCACTTTTCTTGAGTATGAACATTATAGCAGAATGGTCTGTGAAGATTATGACTTTGGCACATAAGAGTTAGTGTCGGAATTTATCTAAGGCAAAAATCACTACTAGAAGTTCCTTTTCAGTGACAGTGTAGTGAGATTGAGTTTCATCGAATTTTTTCATGCATAATAGATGACATGAGGAATTATTTCTTTTCATTGACCAAGAATATCCCCAACAGCTCTATCAAAATCATCACACATCAATTCAAAGGGTAAGGACCAATCTGGGTGTTGGATTTTCAGGGCAGATGTGAGAGTAGTTTTGAGTTCAATGAAGGCTCTCTTGAAAAAATCAACGAAATGGAAAGTGACATCATTTTTTAGTAACCAAGTTAGTGGGAGGTCAATCCTAATGATGTTATGGATGAATCTCTAACAGAAACTGGCATGACCGAGGAATGAACAGATGTCTCGAATAGAAGTGGGTAGAGGAAGTGAATGGATCACTTCAATTTTGGCAGGATCGACATCAATACCATGTTTTGAAACTATGTGCCCTAGAAAAATCCCATTTGCAACCTTGAAGTGACATTTTTCAAAAAATAACACAAGGTTACACATGAAACACTTTTTAAGGACTAGAGAGAGTGAATTCAAACAAGATTCAAATGACTCACCATATATGGTGAAGTTATCTTTGAACACTTTCATGCAGTGTTCAATGAATTCAGAAAAGATACTAATCATACATCTCTGGAATGTTACAGGAGCATTGTAAAGACCAAAAGGCATTATTCTATATTTATATGTTCTATAGAGGAATGTGAAATTAGTCTTTTTTTCTCCTGAGGTGTAATTGGGATTTGGAAGTAGCCAGAGAATTCATCAAAAAAGCAATAGTGTGACTTCCCGGCTAATCGTTCCAAAATTTTATTAAGGAATGAAAGTGGGTAGTGATATTTTCTTGTTTCAAATTAAATTTCATATAGTTGATGCACACACACCATTTTTTCTTCACTTGAGTTGTGACTAACTCTCCATATTCAATTGTGACAACAGTTATCCCACCCTTCTTAGCTACAACTTGAATTGGACTAACCCATTCACTATCAGAAATTGGGTAGATAATACCATCTTAAAGAAGCTTGGTGATCTCTTCCCTAACTACCTCAAGGATGAGTGTATTGAGTCTTATTTGGGGTTGTCTAATTGGTTGGATGATTCATAAAGATGGATGTGATGATGCAAAGTGTAGGGTTGATTCCTGGTATGTCATCTTGGGTCCACCATAAGGCTTTTTTGTTTTCCTCAAACACATGAACAAGTTTGGACTCCTCGGTTTTGGTAAGTGATGAACTGACAATGACATGATAAAAGTGATCATGTAAAAGGAATGCATATTTCAGGAGTTTAGGAAGATGTTTCCGATCAGTCTCATCTTTTATTTGTGGGTTAGAAAACTCAGGAATAGAGGAAGGGACTTCAGTAGCTTCAAATTCATTCTCCTTAATACATTCCAAGCTAGAGAAGTAGTGATTAGAGTTGATGTGGGATTCAAAAGAGTTTTCAAGTTCCTCTAGATTGATGGATTCTATTAATGAGAGGTCCACATCAACTTCACCATTTATGAATTGTTTAATCACGGTTCATATTTCACAATATCCATTGTAATTATAACACAACCAACATGGTGGATTGGGGTTCGATTGAATCATAGAAGTGTCCTCAGAAGCATGGATTGAGAATGCAATGTGATCCTCATATGGGTATCACATGGATTGGAAAATGTTGAACATGGCAAGTTGGTCACCGAATTTCATCGATAAGATGCCTGAATGGACATCAATCTTGGTTCTCGCAGTCATGAGGAATGGTCTTCCTAGAATCAGGGGAGATCGATAAGATGTCGTCTAACATTCCATGTCATGGACATAGAAATCAGTAGGGAATATGAGATCCTTGACTCGGACAAGGACATCCGCAATTATTTCCTCAGGACTGGTTGTGCTACGTTTGGATAACTGAATGACAACACCCGTCGGGTGAAAGGGATGTAGAACAAGTATATAGAATATGGATTTGAGCATAACATTCATTAAGGCTCATATTCTATGATTTAATCATCAATGTTGGAACTTCCAATTTGTCATGGAACCGTAAAGGTCCCTGGATATTTGCATTAATGGGTATGGACTCTTGGGTTGAAACATTTTCGATGGTCCTAAGTTGCCTCTTTTGGGTGCACAATTCCTTAAGAAACATGGAATACCAAGGGATTTGTTTTATGGAATCTAATAAGTGAATGTTGACTTCAACATGTGTAAACATGTTGATAATATCAAGATCAGGTTCAAAGGACTACCTTTGTTTAGAAACTGCTTGAGGAAAAGGAATTGTATTCCTAAGTGGAATGGAAAAAGGTGAGGGAATGGATTTAGGTTCCTTTTCAAGTTTCTTTTTGTTTTCATTTTCTAGGTCAACATTCAAAGGAGGGTTGGATGACTTATGAGGAGGCATATCATGTTGCTTTCCTGATCTATGTGAAATTTCACATACATTACCCTTGGTGTTGGGTAATGTTTGAGCTGGAAGTTGGGATGAATTAGATGGTTGTTGCTGAATAAGGTGGGATTCCAGTTAACCAATTTGGGTTTCGATGTTCTTGAGGCTAGAACGGGTGAAAGAGGAAAGATAATCCATTGCAATTTCCCAGGGTTTCTTGGAAGTAGAGGCTTGTCCCAAATTGGGATTAACTTGATTTTGGTTCTTGGGAAAGCAATTGTATTGGTTTTATAATTGGGAAGGCTCACTAGGATAACGGAATCCAGGATGAGGATTGTTTCTATGAGGTTGAGTAAGAAAGGATAAGGTTTTTTGAAGTTGCCAACACCTTGACCATATTGAAACAGGTTTGGGTTTTGAGGAGGGAATTGAGGGGGATGAGATATGGGATTACCATACCTAATGCCTTGGTTATATGGAGAAGAGAAGGGCTCAAAGTGAGGCTGGTTGATGATTCTAATGAACTGACCTGATTGTTGAGGGTTGGAGTTCCTTTGAGCATATGCTGCATTGAGCTCCATTGGCACAGATGAATCAGATTGATCCTCTTGAAGTTGTGGACATGTGTCAGTTGGATGAGATAGAGAGTTATAGATTCCAATGTTTTTGACAGGTCCAAGAATCATTGATTGTGATGAAGATGAGGTGGGGGATTTGGTAGCCACAACTAGTTGTCGCACAAGACATGTAATTTCAGTCATCCACTTGGTCAACTTTTTCGGCTCAATTGATTGATTATCATGGGCTTGCATGACTTGATCATGTGCTCGAGTTTGGAATTGTGGTGTGTTGCAGCCATGTTACTTATGAGATCTCTCGTTGTTGTAGGAGTTTTATCAACAAGAGCACCTCCACTTTCCACATCTATGAGAGTTATTTCCATAGCCAATAACACCTCATAGATGTATTGGATCCATATTTGGTAAGGTATTTAGTGGTGTTGACCAGTTGCAACAAGCTTTTTTAACCTCTCCCAGTACTCATGGAGTGATTCACTATGGAACTGTGGGATACCACTTATTTCCTTTTGGATAGAAGCAGTACGAGAAGCAAGAACGAATTTCTCTAAGAAGAGTCACTTCATTTCATTCCATGTGGTTATGGAACCGTGAGGTAGGTAGTACATCCATGACTTGGAAGTGTTAGCTATGGAGAAAGGGAATGCTCAGAGTATTATTTGTTCCTCAGAAACCCCTTGAGGTTTCATGGTAGAGAACACTACTTGGAACTCTTTAAGGTGGAAATGTGTATCCTCACCAGCTAGCCGATGGAAATGATATAGAAGATGAATCAAACCCAATTTGAGTTCATTGTCAGCCTCTATGTTTGGATATTGAATACCAAGAGGATGGTAATTCATATCAGGGGTAGCAAGTTCTCTAAGGGTTTGTTCCTTAGGATTGGCCATTTCTAATTCAAGAGGTTGGACAAGGACTGGTTCTTGAGTTATTTTATTATCTCTTATGTTCCACCTATGTTGGTGAAGTTTTAGGTCAATTTTAGGGTCAAACAAATCTGAGGGATTGTTTGGAAGGTGGCAGAGCATTCAGAGACATTTTTTAAGAAAGAGGAAGACAAGTTTTCTTTGTTTGTTTTTTATTTATGATTTTTATGAGAATACTGTTTTTTCTTTGTGTTTTTTTTCAATTTTTTGAATTTTTTTATTACAATAACCAGAAACTAATGACTACTTAAAGAACCATACCCGGCAACTATGCCATTTCAATCGCACAGTCGATTGTCTCCTATCGAACGGTCAATGTTCCGGTGCTCTGCTAATGTGTATAAAAACACTAATGTCGAGTCCTCAACGATGATTCTTTGTAATAGTCATTTGTTTTTAGTTTATTTTATTTTGATTGGGGGGGGGTTGTTTGCAGAGATTAATTGAAATGATTGATTGAATATAATTGATTTAAAAAATTATTAAAGATTGTGGTGTGTTCATTATTATGGAGTTAAGCTTGTGATATCCTTGAGCTTTTCTTTATATTGCATTTAAATTAAGATCCACTTCAAAAGTTGACGTCGATTAGAATTCATAAGTGTTAAAGCTTTAATCCAAGCCTTAAAAAAACTAGGATTCTAATCTCAATCAGTACTAGTTTATGTTATTGTATTTATGGTTCCAATAATCCATGGAAACCACATGTTAAAAAAAAATTTGTCATTAATCCATGACATATTAAGTCTGACATACACAATGATAAATTAAATAATACTCATCGAGAAAATACTCTCAATCACTTAACATTAATAAATTTTGACTCACCCCAATGAGATATTTACTCATCCATTTGATTGTTTAATATTCTGGTTATAATTCTTATGTTGATAAATAAAGAATAGAAGAAAAAGAAAGGTATTATAAATGAGTGGTACGTCAAACACACACACACGAACAATGATGATAATTAAAAACGGATTTTCGAATGAATGAGGAAGAAAAATAAGGGAAGGGGATTCAAATGAATATAAACTAATTTAGGAAAATAAATATTAAAATACATAATCTGTAAGATAATAAGAGGTATTTAAGAAGAAACATTCATAAAAAAATAATTAAAAAATAGAGGACTTACAAAATTACAACTATGAAGAACATAAAAGTAAATGAAAACAAAGAGAGGAGGAAAGGTCTCTCAAGTAAAAACATGAATATGGAAGTTCCTCCCAATCTATTGGAAAATATTTGGTTGTTTCAATATGATCTCCTCTCTTCTGAAATGCCAACACCTCTCAAGGAGAGAAGGGGAGAGTATTTATAGCACAAGGAGTGGACTGTTTACATTCCCATTTTGTCCCTCCACTATCATCGCCATGTTGGCTATTCAGACAGCCGAATCTAGAAAAATCTACTTCTTCAAAGTTGTATATAATAATGTTGGCTGACTACTCTCAAATGATTGAGGAATTTGGACCTATTTAGCCAACGTAATTGTCGGTTGATTAAAAATATTTAATCTGTCCATTTCAATTTAATCTTTTTGATTTCCAAAATGTGAAAAGGTTTTTGAATAGGAAGATGCCTTCAAAACCGAATGATGTCTTAAAAAATGTCTTCAGTCAAAATATCCTATTACAAACTGAAACTCTCATCATGATTGGATGGTTACATCATGATATATGTCATGCATACTGTACTGATTTTATTTCTCGGCCAGAATGATGGGATGGAGTTCAAAGCATATGTTGGGCCCATTGTTTTTGGATTTGGGCCTTGAAAGTTGTACCCATTATTTGTAAAGACCCATAAAATTCAAGGAATTTTTTTTTCATAATTTTATTTAGAATTTTACAAGAACGCAATTTCTGACGACACCTGATTCTGAGGCCCGGTGTGCCCAGAATCATTTTCCGAAGATTAGCTCAGATACGTTCAGTGAACGAACGAGCAGGGTTTCCTAACTTTTGAAGCAGTGCTCGGAATCGAATTACGAGGGCACTGATGGAATCACATCACTGGTAATTTCTTAGGAACACCTTTTCTGGATTTTGCATTTTCTCGTGTGTGGAACTTAAAATTTTGGGTTAAGTAAAAGAATAAAATAAAATGGTGCAACCCATTTTATTTTATTTAAAGTAGTTTAACCTAAGCGAAGTTGTTGGAGTGGGACCCACTGTATCCTACTCCACTAGGTATGATATTTTTGGGGTGGGGCCCACACGAGCCCCTCTTATTCACTTCCCCAACCCCCTCTTTTAATTAGGTAACTCACCCACAACCCCATTAAATGAAAGTAAAATCTTGTGTTTGACTAAATATTAAATGCCTCCTTAATTGGGTTGTTAAAACTCATCAATTAATTATATTAATTGAATGATTCAATTTTGAATTTCAAAAAACTTTAGCTTGAGTAATAAAATAAGGCAACACTTATTTTATTAAGGTGGTATTGTTGTGCGAGAGGATTTTGGAGAGGAAAGCTCTAAGTTCCGAAGAACGTTCTTGTTCCCCATCGACGGATGTGAAGAACACCAACCCTTCGACGAAGAACTCCGTCAACGCAAAGGGGAGTTCGTCAAACCGTCTTCCTCCCTCCTTGCAGCCGATGAGAGACGCCATCCTCAGAGATCGACGACGCAACGCCGACGATCCTCCTTCCGCGACGCGTACGGAGTCTCCTTCCACGACGCGTATGGAGTCTCCTACCACGACATCCCTTTCTGCGAAAAACCTCGCTCGACGACACGCTTGAGGTAGGGGGTTATTTTGTTCCTGTTTGGGAATACTTTTATCGCCGATCATCGTCTCTAATTGAGCCGCCTGTTATCACAATAATGGGAGGAGGTCGGACTGCATGAACACGGCTGACCCCCCTCCCCCTTGATTGTTTCATTTGTTGGCGGCACGATCAAGGAAGCATGGTGCCGTTGCACTTCGTGAAAATATTACGAAATGGGTGGAGAAACGCAGCGCCATCACGCCGTGCCATTAAAGAGAAAAAATCTGTGGTGCCGTCATGCCGCGCCGGAGAACCTCGAAGAGGCCGCGGCGGAGGAACACGGCGCTGTCGCGCCGCGCCGGTCTGACCAAGGCCGCAACCTATGGCCCTGGCGGAGTAGGAAGCTGCAGCCGGCTTCCAGTCGCCGGCGCCGGAGCAGGAGGGCGGGACCCCAGTGGTCCCACGGCAGCAGCAACCGGCCGGCCGGACCGGTTCAGGCGGCTTCCAAGAAGCCGTGGTTCGTAACCCCCGGCTGGCTCAAGGAGCGGCCCCCCACATGGGGGCCGCAGTTACACAACAAGGGGCAGCGAGCCCCCCCCCCCCCCCTTCAGCTCAGCCGTTACGGCCGAGCCGCATGGCCCTGCGGGCTAGGCCGAGCGCGTCATGTCGCGCCGCCCCGGCCGGGCCCAGCCGTGCCCAGGCTGGGTCGGGCCGCGCCTCGGCCGCACCGGGCCGCACCCACCGGGATGGGCCACACCCCAATGGGCCGGACCTGGACCCAGGTTGGGTCGACCCGGTTCGGGCCGACCCTGGGGCGGGGGGGGGGGGGGGGGTTATCGGGTCAGGTCGGATCGGGCCCGAACCCCCTATTCACAAAATTCATTCGGTCTTTTGCCTATAACATGGGCTACAGACCTCTGAACGACGCACCATCAGTTGCGATGCGATCCATGGATTGAGAATGTCATTTATGTATATTATAATCATGGTCTCGGAGAACTTTGGGTTCGTCCGGGTTGGTTCAAACACGAAACCAACCAGGCCCTCGGAGCGGAAACGTATATAACTTCTGCTCCAGACATCCGATTGATGTGTCATCAACATTGGTGGATTCCTCTAAGTGAGACAGACCTTTTGGCTTACTCCGATAAAGGTTTGGATGCAGTTGGAGTACGTTCGGGTTGGTTTGACTTAAAAACCAACCTGGCCCCTAGTACGAAAAAGCCAATAACTCTCAGACCGGGCGTCCGATTGATGCGTCTTCTGTCACGTGGAGTTCCTCTTTTCAAGACGGAACTTTGAGATACATTAACTCCGGACTATGTGTCAGTTGATGTATCGACCCCTAGGATCATGGAGTGGACCCACCCAGAATGAGCATACTGTGTGCGAGAACCCTAGAGCTGGTTGTGACTGTGAAGACTACACTGAAATCTTATGTGGGTTCGGCAGCGATGAAGACCATAATGAAATCCAATGTGGGATCGATGGTGATGAAGACTGCACTGAAATCCTATGTGTGTTCAGTAGTGATGAAGACCATACTGAAATCCTATGTGGGTTCGACGAAGAAGAAGACTGCACTGAAATCCTATGTGGGTTCGGCAGCCATGGAGACCATACTGAAATCATATGTGGGTCCGATGGCACTGACTACTGTTCTTGTATCCTATGTGGTTCTGGCAGTGTTTGACTCTGTTATTGCTATCCTATGTGGGTCTAGCAGAGTAGCTGGTATAGTATCCTATATGGGTCCCATCTTAGATGAATCAGTGGCTATATCAGATCATCTCTATCACTGAATAGGTATACCTGTGTGAGATGAGTCTTTACTTTCAATCATTATCTTCTATATTATTGGCTTTCTTTATTATGTGAATTGTGTTGTGTTATCTTCTGTGTATGTGATCAAACTTGGGCTCGGATGTTGGATCCAAACTGGAATTGATGACTTGGGTATATGTATGGGCATATACCTAAGTAGTGTTGGATGTTACTTCGTGATTGTATCTTTCCTTTGTGGATTACCCTTTCTAGATTATGGGAGACCTTCGGGGGTCTTAGGTTCCCTACTGAGTTGCGTATAAACACCCATGCATGGGCTATGCCCGCACTACGTTGTGTTGGATGCAGATGACAGACATCGCTAATCGTGGTGGATGCTAGAGGAGCAGTCGGTACCTGGAGGTGGACCACTGGGCAGAACGTAAACGGAGGGGATGGCTGGACCCGAGGAGCTGAGGTGGCTATATGTACCCACCCGTCAGGTGGGACTTCCAGTGGATGGCTCGACATTGCTTCTTTACTTTCAGTTGATATACTTTCTTTCCAGTTGTAATTTACATTCAGTTTGGTTTTGTATTCTGGCCCATTTACTTTCCGTACTTACTTGTACTCTGTTTACATAGTGTTTACTTCTTCTGGCTTACACTGTGGTGTTTTTTTACTTATAAAGGCAATGCCTTCCCATTTTTTTGTCGGTATTTATGCCTTGGTGCTAGTCTCCAGCCCTTGGCCTATGGAAGGCAGTCTTGGTGTAGTCCTAGCATGGGTCCCGAGGACGGGTCGTGACAAATTGGTATCAGAGGAGTTCATCTCTACCTATAGAACTCTAGACTCTGATCATTATACTATGTGAAGAAATAGTGTTAAGGGTATTGGGTGTGGTTATCAGTCCAGGGAGTCCATTGTTTGTGCGACGACTGGCGTATCCGTACACCAGGACCCCGAATTCTGATTTCAGACTCAATGCACGAAAACATTGATTGTATGTGTGTTTCAAAAGTGTTCTTTGTGATTACATTGCGTCAGATCACCAGGTATACTGTTTGACCATGGTGCACTTGTTTATTTTCAGGATGGCCCCACGACGGTAGCCAGCTAGGGTTCTGAGCGTTTTGCGAGACGACAGCCCACCGAGCGATGAGGCCTCGGTGCAGGGCCCTTTGACAGCAGAGGCACCGACAGTACCTCTACCCGCTGAGCCACCGATGCTACCAGCCGCAACTGCTGATAGTGCACGTTGCCTTAGTGCGTTTCACGAGTTTCAGCGTCAGAGACTGCCCAGGTTCCAAGGGGAGATGGACCCCCAGGAAGCCGAGGATTGGCTGGAGGCGGTTGTTCGAGTTTTCAAGTTAGTGGGGACACCAACGGACCTCATGGTGATCCTCGTAACGAGCCTCCTGCACGCGGCAGTAGGCAGATGGTGGAGCTTGATGCTCCAGGTGCACGATAAGGCATCTCTCCTCTAGACGGACATTGAGAGCCTCTTCTGCTCGGAATTCGTCCCACCCACCCTCCGTGTGGTGCGCATCCAGGTGCTTCTACAGCTGCGGCAGGGCAGCATGACGGTCGCCCAGTACTCGGCGAGATTTACCAACCTCTCGTGCTATTCAACGGACATGGTACGGGACCCATTCTTCCGAGCTCGGACCATCCACCAGGGACTGAGGCATGAGATCAGGGAATCTATGATCTCCCTCTGCATTCCGACATAGGCAGGAGTACTAGAGCGAGCTCTTCTCATAGAGATCTTTCTTGCTGAGCCTACGCTAGCAGTGAGACCTGCCGTAGGGAGGCACGTAGAAGAGTCTTCTGTAGCCAGTAGTTGACGGATGACACATGGGTCCAAGCGGACCAGACCCTCAGGAGGACGACCTCAGGAAACTGGCTCAGCGGTGCGGGGAACAGGGCGCAGAGCCAGCCTTCCAAGTAGTAGACAGTGCTACGCATTCGGCAGGCAGGGCCACATGGATCGTGAATGCCCGACCCGCCGTAGAGAGGAGCCGTAGATGGTTGAGGGGCCACCCAAGCAGAGGCAGAGGGTCGACTGTGGCGGTCCGCCGAAAGCACATGGATGAGGTAGGGGAGTTGGCCGAGCAGCAGGTGGTGGGAGTCGCTTTGAGGCATTACCACCACCACAACCAGCAGGTCCACCCCGACCATAGGGAGCTGGTGGGCTGAGACATGCTCAGCTTTAGGCAGCGGAGTCCTACGACCAAGGTGCACCAGAGATGATTTGAAGTACGATTTGTGTCTACTCCGCCCTTGTTTCAGTTCATATAGACACAAGAGCGAGTCATTCTTTTCTTGTTGTTGCCCTTGTACAGAGCTCGGAGATTCTGACGGAGCCTTTGGCTCGATCCTTACAGCTAGAGACTCTTATGGGAGCAGACTCGATGATTACACACTAGTTCCGTCAGTGTGAGCTTACTGTAGGAGGCTATAGATTCGGCTGGGATCTTCTTGTAGCAGCGTCGAGGCCTTTCAACATAATCTTGGGCATGGATTGGTTATCCACAGTCCATGCTCAGATTGACTGTATTTGGCGCAAGGTGCAGTGTTTTTGCACCGACGGGAGCAGGTTCACCTTCTCCGGTGAGAAGGGAGACTTTGCAGCACAGGATGGACTCTCGCAGAGAAGAGGGAAGCCCATCACTCATCAGTTGGCTAGCCTCATCCTAGGAGCAGTTGACGTGCGGAGTCCGGTTTTTCCTACAGTGGTGGATCAGTATGAGGATGTTTCCCTGATGACGTTCCAGGACTACCTCCTCGCATAGAGGTAGACTTTTATATTGATATGTACCCCGGGACAGCCCCGATATCCACTCCAGCATATCGGATGGCCCCTGCTGAGCTTTGAGAGCTACGGGTACAGTTGGAGGACTTTCATGTCAAGGGATTAATCCGAACCAGTGCTTCACCCTGGGCTTCCCCAATATTATTCACCAAGAAGGAAGATGAGAGCTTGCGACTTTGTGTCGACTATCGTCGCCTGAACCAGGTGACCGTGAGGAACACATATCCTCTACCGAGGATTGATGACCTCTTCGATCAGCTCAAGGGATCACGGTGGTTCTCAAAGATATACCTTAGATCCGGCTATCATCATCTTAGAGTTTGAGATGAGGACGTATAGAAGACGGCCTCCAGATATCGGTATGGCCACTATGAGTTCTTGGTTATGCCTTTCAGTGTAACCAATTCTCCAGCAGTGTTCATGAGTCTCATGAATAGGATCTTTCATCCATACCGTGATTGATTTGTCGTGGTCTTCATCGACGATATATTGATATACTCGACCACTGAGGAGGAGCATGACTACCACTTGCGGGTTATACTAGACACACTCCGAGAGCACCCGCTTTATGGAATGCTCTCAAATTGTCAGTTCTGGTTACGTGAGGTCCACTTCATGGGACACGTCATCTCTGAGGTGGGAGTTGTGGTGGATCCTGCGAAGATCAAGGTAGTGCTAGCTTGAGAGCCACCTAGGAGCGTGACAGAGGTGCAGAGTTTCTTGGGTCTCGGTGGGTACTACCGGAGATTTGTGCCAGACTTCTCTAGAGTTTTGGTACCACTATCAGCTTTGAAGAAGAAGGGGAAAACATTTGTGTGGTCAGACAGATGTCAACAGAGCTTCCAGGAGCTGAGATAGAGATTGACCAGCGCAGCTATCTTAAGGCTACCGGAGGAGGGAGTATGGTACGTAGTCTACTGCGACGTATTAGGGACCAGACATGGGTGTGTCCTGATGCAGGAGCGGGAAGTGATCGCCTATGGATCACGTCAGTTGAGGCAGTATGAGCAGAACTAACCTACCCATGACCTGGATTTAGCAGAAGTGGTCTTTTCTCTGAAGATGTGGATACACTATCTGATGGGTGAGCGCTTTACAGTCTATTATTACCACCAGAGTCTTAGGTATGTCTTCTCGCAGAAGGACCTGAATCTGAGACAGCGGCGATGGCTCATGTTCCTCCAGGACTATGACTTTGAGATAGTATATACTCATAGAAAGGGGAACGTAGTAGCCGATGCTCTCAGCAGGAGGAGGGGCATCCAGCTACTCAGGGAGGCGACGAAGCCGCTAGCCGCTTTTCAGATGTCCATCGTGGATAGAGATAGAGCTATCTTTTTTCAATCACTCACAGTCACTCTTCCACTACTGCAGCGGGTCAGAGAGGCACAATGTGAAGATGCTGACTGTGAGATGTGTCGTGCACAGATATCCTCAAGATAGGCAGCTGATGGATTCTTTATAGGAGGAGAGCATGATTGCCTTTTTAGAGGACGTACCATGGTACCAGCTGATTTGCAGGAGAAGGTGTTGTGAGAGTTTCACACTTCCCCTTTAGTAGTACATCCAACAGTGGAGAATATGTACCAGGATCTCAGACGACAACACTGGTGGTCGGGTATGAAGAAGGCTGTGGCAGATTTCGTTTCTCGATACCTCACCTACTAGCAGGTGAATGTTGAGCACCAGGTACCAGTAGGATTGGTACAACCCTTCGAGGTCCCGGAGTGGAAGTGGGATGGAATATCTATGGACTTCGTGACTGGACTTCCACGCACTTCTAGAGGTCACGACTCCATTTGGGTGATTGTCGACCGACTCACCAAGTCGGACCACGTCTTATCCATCAGAGAGCAGGGCTCAGTGGAGATCTTGGGATGCCTCTACATTTAGTAGATAGAATGGCTTCATGGTGTGCCATCATCTAACGTCTCTGATCAAGATGCCCGCTTTCCTTCCCGGCTTTGGAAGGGGTTGTAAGAGGTATTCAGGATGCAGCTACGTCTGAGAATCGCCTTTCACCCTCAGACAGATGGTCAGATGGAGAGGATCATTTAGACTCTCGAGGACATGATTCGTGCATGTGTCCTCAACTTTGGTCGCATCTGGGTGGATCACCTACCCTTGGTGGAGTTCACGTACAACAACATATACCACTCCACCATCGTGATGGCACCATACGAGGCATTGTACGACTGACCTTGCAGATCACCTCTGTGCTGGACAGACCCTGGGGATTCAGCACTTGTAGGACCGGAGATGGTCCAGGCCATGAAAGAGAAGGTCTAGGTCATCCTGGAGCAGATGAGGACAGCCCATAGCCAGCAGAAGTCTTATGCTGACTAAAGGTGGATTCCAATGGAGTTCGAGGATGGTAACCAAATCTTCTTGCAGGTCTCACCTCGACATGGATTACAGAGATTTGGTCGAGGCGGCAAGTTATCTACGCGCTTCATCAAACCATTCCAGGTCCTCAACAGGATAGGCAAGGTGGCTTATCGCCTGGCTCTACCACCTCAGTTGTACCGGGTGCACAACGTCTTCCACGTATCTCAACTGAGAAGATACGTGCACGACCCGAAGCAAATCATCGACCATGGGTAGCTAGACCTTGATGATGGGTGACCTTTGCAGATGTCCCAGTGGAGATGGAGGATCGACAGGAGCGGGTCCTACGTGGATGGTCGATACCTCTAGTGTTCATCAGGTGGCAGCATGAGAACCTCCAGGAGAGCACTTGGGAGCGGGAGGCTCAGATTCGTGCTCAGTACCCACATTTTTTCCCCTAGATTATGATATATCATTACGATGACGTAATTCCCTGAGGTTGGAGTAATATAAAGACCCGTAAAATTCAAGGGAAATTTTTTTTCTTAATTTTATTTGAAATTTTAGAAGAACGTAGTTTCTAACGGAACCTGATTCCGAGGCCCGGTGTGCCCGGAATCATTTTCCGAAGATTAGCTCAGGTACGTTCAGTGAACAAACGAGTAGGTTTTCCTAACTTTTGATCCGGTGCTCGGAATCAAATTCCAAGGGCATTGATGGAATCACAGCGCCGGTAATTGCTTAGCAAAACCTTTTATGGAGTTGCATTTTCTTGGGTGTGGTACTTTAAATTTTGGGTTAAGTAAAAGAATAAAATAAAATGGTGAAACAAATTTTATTTTATATAATGTAGTTTAACCTAAGATAAGTGGTTGGAGTGGGACCCACTATATCCTACTCCACTAGGAATGATATTTTTGTGGTGGGGCCCACACGATCCCCACCCATTTACTTCCTCAACCCCCTCTTTTAATTAGGTAATGCACCATCACCCCCATTAAATGAAAGTCAACTCTTGCATTTAACTAAATATTAAACGCCTCTTTAATTGGGTAGTTAAAACTCTTCAATTAATTCAATTATTTGAATGATTCAATTTTTAATTTCCAAAACCTTTAGCTTGAGTAATAAAATAAGGCAACGCTTATTTTATTAAGGTGGTTTTGTTGTGAGAGAGGATTTTGGAGAGGAAAGATCTAAGTTCCGAAGAACTCTCTTATTCCTCGTCGAAGAATGCGAAGAACACCGGCCCTTCGACGAAGAACTCCATCACCGAAAAGGGGAGTTTGTCATACAGTCTTCCTCCCTCCTCACAGCCAGTGAGAGATGCCATCCTCGGAGATCGACGATGCGACACTGACGATCCTCCTTCTGCGACGCGTATGGAGTCTTCTTCCGCGGCGTCCCTTTCCGCGACAAACCTCGCTCGACGACAACACTTGAGGTAGGGGATAATTTTGTTTCTATTCATGAATACATTTATCGCCGATCATCGTCTCTAATTGAGCCTCCTGTTATCGCAATAACGAGAGGAGGTCAGACCGCACAAACACGACCGACCCTCCTCCCCCCTTGATTGTTTTATTTGTTGGCGGCACGAGCAAGGCAGCGTGGTGCCGTTTCACTGTGTGGAAATATTAAGGAATGGGAGGAAAAACACGATGCCATCACACCACATAGTCAAAGAAGAACAATGTTGCGGCGCCGTCGTGCTGCGCTAGAGAACCTCGAAGAGGCCGCTGCTAGAGCGGGGCTGCAGCGGAGGAACGTGGCGTCGTCGCGCCGCGCTGGTTGGACCAAGGCCGCCGCCTTTGGCCACAGTGGAGCAGGAAACTGCGGCCGGCTTCCGGCCCCTAGCGCCGGAGCAAGAGGCCGGGACCCCAGCGGTCCCACTGCAGCAGCAACCGGCCGCCCGGACCGGGCTGGCTAGCTTCCAAGATGTCGTGGGTCATAACCCCCGGCTTGCTGAAGGAGCGGCCCCCCACATGGGGGCCGCAGTTACACAACAAGGGGGCAGCAAGCCCCCCCCCCCCTTCCGGTCGTTCGTTACTACTGAGCCGCCTGGCCACGCTGGCCCGACCGAGCGCACCAGGCCGCGCCACCCAGGCTGCGCCACGCCGCGCTGGCCGGGCCGGGGGGGGGGGGGGGGGTTGGGGGTTATTGGGCCGGGTCAGATCGGACCCGAACCCCCTATTCACGGATTTTGTTCGGTCTTTTTCCTATAACATGGGATACGAAACTCAGAACGCCATAACATTAGTTGTAATGTGATCCTTGGATATAGACAGTCATTTCGGTATATTATACTCAAGGTTTCAGAGAACTTTGGTTTCGGCCGGGTTGGTTCGAACATGAAACCAACCGGGCCCTCGGAGCAGAAACACTTATAACATGAGCTCCGGACGTCCGATAGACGTGCTGTCAAATTTGTTGGCTTCCTCTTAATGAGATGGATCTTTTGGCTTACTTCTCTCGAGGATTGGATGCAGTTGGAGTACAGGCAAGTTGGTTTGAATTAAAACCCAACCGGGCCCCTAGAACGAAAAAGCCAATAACTCTCATACCGGGCGTCCGATGGACGCGCCGTTTGTCACGTTGAGTTCCTCTTTTCGAGATGGAACTTTGAGATACATCAACTCTGGACTATGTGTCAGTTGATGTTTCAACCCCTAGGCTCGTGGATCGGACCCTCCTGGAATGAGCATACTGTGTGCGAGAACCCTAGAGCTTGCTGCGCCTGTGAAGACTACACTGAAATCCTATGTGGGTTCGGCAGCGATGAAGACCATACTAAAATCCTATGTGGGTTCGACGAAGATGAAGACTGCACTGAAATCCTATGTGGGTTCAGTAGCGGTGAAGATCGTACTTAAATCCTATGTGGGTTCGACGGAGATGAAGACTGCACTGAAATCCTATTTGGGTTCGGCTACAATGAAGACCTTACTGAAATCTTATGTGGGTTCGACAGCACTGATTACTGTTCTTGTATCCAATGTGGGTCTGGCATTGTCTGACTCTGTTCTTGCTATACTTTGTGGGTCTGGCAGAGTAGTTGGTTTAGTATCCAATGTGGGTCCCATCTTAGATGAATATGTGGCTATATCTGATCATCTCTATCACCGAAGCGGTATAATTGTGTGAGATGAGTCTTGAATTTTAATCATTATCATCGATATTATTGAATTTCTTTCCTATGTAGATTGTGTAGTGTTATCATGTGTGGACGTGATCGAACATGGGCTTAGATGTTGGAGCCAAACTGGAATTGATGACTTAGGTATATGTATGGGAATATACCTAAGTAGTGATGGATGTTACTTCGTGATTGTATATTTCCTTTGTGGATTACCCTTTGTGTATTCGAGGAGACCTTCTGGGGTCTCGGGGTCCCTACTGAGTAGCGTATAAACACCCATGCATGGGCTATGCCCGCACTACGTTGTGTTGGATGTAGATGACAGACATCGCTGATCGTGGTGGATGCTAGAGGAGCAGTCGGTACCTAGATGTGGACCACTGGGCAGAACGTAAACGGAGGGGATGGCTGGACCCGAGGAGCTGAGGTGGCTATCTGTACCCACCCGTCAGGTGGGACTTCCAGTGGATGGCTCGACGTTGCTTCTTTACTTTCAGTTGTTGTAATTTCTTTCCAGTTGTACATTACTTTCAGTTTGGGATTGTATACTGGCCCATTTACTTTCCGCACTTACTTGTACTCTGTTTACATGGTGTTTACTTATGCTGGATTAATCTGTGGTGTTTGTTTACTTATAAAGGCAATGCCTTCCCCCTTTTTGTTGGGATTTAGGCCTTGGTGCTAGTTGCCAGCCCCTTGCCTATGGAAGGCGGGTTTGGGGTATTCACGACATAGGTCCCGAGGACGGGTCGTGACATGATTCGTTTGGATAATCATGAACACATGGTGGTGTTTCACAAAATATGTTATTTAGGAGTGAGACTAGTATCTCAATCATCATGGATGGTCCAGTTTCTTCACAAATTCATTGGATCCTCTTGTGTGGTCCATATGAGCTTTCAAATGGATGAATTGGCCCTTTATTAATTATAATGATATGTGAGAAATTGAATAATTATTCCTACAAAACAATAACCACACAATTTGAATCAGTAGGTGTAGAGTTATTAATAAAATAGTAAACTAACTCAATTAGACTTCTTAATAAAATTCCCAATAATTATACTTAGTATTAAAATACTAATATATCACACACATTATGAACATTACATATAAAATAAGTAAATAGAGTATAAAATATGTCATGAATATATTAATAACATCAAATGTGTAAAAACCTAAAATAATGACTAATTAAAGCATCCTTTAAACATGTGTTGACTCCATTTCTGGATCCTCAACAATGTATATTCCAAGATCATCTCAACACCATAGGATAGGTCCATTTACCTTTTCCAGACCTAGAAAAATGTAATATACTTGGGTACCCAATGTTAGTATGAGTAGGGTGTGTATAAAACTCATTAGGCAACCACCAATGCTGTCTAAATAGTATCTAGTCTAAATAGATAGTGAATAAATACATTAAATAAATGATAAGATATGTATGATAAATTTAGGTTCCTTAAGTTGACAATATTCACATGAACCCTTATCATCATTAATAAAATTTAAAACACTTATTCAATGGGTTAATAATTAAAATAACATAATGAAAAACATTAGCTAGTTAATTAGCATCCATATGAGAGTTAGTCAGGTTCCCAATCTCACTAGGGATAAAAAAAATTAATAAATAAAAAACCAGACTATCCTTGGAGCCTTAGATCATGTAATTTAATCAAAGGAAACCAATATGGGAAAATATATTTATCCCCCTTCCAAAACACATTTATTAAATTTTGATGGGGTTATAGTATCTATCTGACCTGGCCTATGGGCATAGATACTCAAGTCAAATACCCAACACTACCATTCCATGTGGACTTTATTATTGATATATTTACCCCATGACCATATCACATACCACGCCAAAATAAAATATAGATAACATTCACATTTCTCATTTCATTTAGCACATAAATTCTTAATTTTCCATTACAAATTATCAAATTTTCCATTTCCCTTTCATATCCTATTTAACCTATTCATCAATTCCTATTCATTAACCCAGAAAACACATTTATCAATTTATATTCCATCATTAATTCACATGTCTCAAATACAATTTCATAAGCTATTTTATGCATACACATTTGTCCATTTATCTTATTTTTAAACTATCCCAAACAATCCCTTATTTAATTATCAAAGACTAGACATAGCAAAAATTAGTGCATCATGATAATTCAAAAGAGTATTTCACTGTATTTATCATGGGATCAATTTTAAAAAAAATCTTTTTATTCTTAAAATTATAATTCACCATGTTCTTGATTGTAGGAACACCCCATGAGATTTCTAAAGTGGTCAAAAAACTGGAATGAATCCCGTGTGGATCATAAGCGGTTCAATTTATCACTTTATCAAACCATTTTACCATAACCCACTAATGGAATCACAAAAAAACACTGTAAAACCATTAACTCAAGGAATCATTAGAAAAACATGAACAAAACCATGGGATCTAAATTTTAGACACAAAAATTGAATTCAAAGATTAATATACACTCAATCATTTACTTATATCAAGATTGAAGAACCCTTTGAATCCTTTGCCTATGATCCAACAGAGGTTCAATCCACACCCAAAGAAAATCAAAGTGACATAGAATCAAAGGAGAACCCTTTGGATGGATTGGGGGATTAGTTACCTCCTTGGGGTTTCATGGAGAATAATAGGGAATAAAATTGGGTAAGATTCTTATTATCTAGAGGGTATAGTTTGGTAAAATTACACCTCTAATAATGTGCACGATTTGGCAGCATGATTTTCCAAACCATGCATCAAAATGTGCCTGTCTCTACCCATGTAATGTTATTCCACATGGTTACCTAGGGAGGACAACATGTTTTAAAAAAAAATTCCCAATCATATCGAATATCCTTATCCAATATACCATGTTTTGGATCTCTCCCTTGAACAGTTTTCATAACTCTGCACCCCTACTCATGCCCAGTATAATTTGGGTAAATGATTATATCGAATTGTGTTCCAATCATGCAACATGAAATGGATGACTAAAATCCCACTTCATTCACTTTCCAATCCACAGGAACACCCCCAAAATTACTCATTCATCCAGAAAAATTCCATTAACGAAAACTAAGATATATAAACCAACATTTAAATAACTACATACATTCATGAAGTCTGGTATCATTCATAAAAAATGTACATGTATAAAAATTATTGTTTTCATACGTTATTTATTCATATATATACCCTCTAATTTAATTTCAGGGTTAAAATGTAAATCATTAAATAATATTTTAATAGTGTATCATTTTTCATTTAAACCTGGTGTTTCATGAATAAAAATCTATCTAGGAAAATTAAATTTATTTTAAAACAAATGTATTATAAATTATTTGTTTGTTACCTAATATGGTATATGTATTTATATAATAAAAATTCCTGATTCAAAATGTTAATATAAAGGAAATCTCTTGATCCCTAAGCTTTAAAATCTATAAACCTTCTTGAAGGTCTTTATCAAAATATTCCTAAAAATTGATCATAAAGATCAAAAAATACATCATCCACGTCAAAAATATTTTTCAATGATGAATATTAAAAAACAAATATATGGAATAGACTTAGAGAATATATAAATTAATTCTCATAAATTAATTCATTATTAAAAAATATATGATGGAAATGTTTTGGATGTTCTTAGAAGAAATAAGGTGATATAATACTTAAAATTGATTGAAAACTCATCATATTTATTATATAATAACTTATTTTATTTTTCTCAAATAACATACCCCTGGTTTTCACTTCTATCCCAAAATTTAATTGATTTAATTTGTTGATATCTATTGTAAAAAACATTAATAGTTGGATTTCGTTTTATATAAATTCTACTTCAATAGCATCATATGTAATTCATAATATTCTAATAATTATAAATTCAGACTACATCACAAATAATGTATAGTGTTGCTAACTTTTACAAAACACTCAATTATTTGGTATGTGTATAAATATGATCTATATATTAGAATAATCCCTTTATATAATAAAACAACATGAAACAAAACATATATATCTAATTCAATGTATTTCTAGAATCATAGTAATTGTTATATTAATTTCTCAAAACCATTGAAAATAAGAGTGAATTAATCAAATAAATTTTAATATAATTACATGAATTTAAATATTTGAATTTTGTATCAAATAACTATGATATTTATGAAATAATTTTAGCATTTGGATACCAAAATCAATTTCAAGATACGACATTTTTTAATATGCAATTTTATTTCACGTTTTCACATTGAGTGTATATATTTTTTATTAGAATTTTTATATTTTTATTCCTTATGAATTATTATTTTTATATTTGAATAAATATAATTATTGTACATTGAGTTCACATTGTTTTATATCATAATTTTATATAATAGTATAATAAATTATCTGGACTTTACATTCTTTATTATATTAAAAATATCTCCCCATAAATTGTAATTTGACCCCATTATGAATACCGATGAGGGTATCCCGATTTTATTACATTCTATATAACTGTGTGACATTGTAATACATTTTCCTTCACTGTAATATTTTGATAGGGTTATTTGAGATGATTCTTATAAAATTTTCTCAATGATCTAAAATATTTGTTAGTTGTTTATCATATGAATGATTATACATCTAGTCACATCACATTCACATTTAATACACCTAATTGAGATAAAAGGAACTTCATTAAATTGCCTATAAAGTATATGTTCTTTACATTAGATGGGTTTCTGTAATTAACAGTTAATAATCCATGGGTGAAATGAAATTTATAATTTTTTATATGGAAATATACAGTGGAAATAGATATCCCCTCTAACATAGAAAATAAAAAAGACCCTTGAGAGATTTTAAGGAATAATTTTTCTTCAACAATAAATAGATTCTCACATTTGTGGTGTTGGAACATATATTCTACTAATATTATAAGGATTAAATATACTATGAGATATCATGGATCATTTCTATCATTACATATGATGGTTCATGTACTAAAATCTCCCAATCTATCAATTCATTCCAATTTATATTATTCTATATTACGTCTTTTACAAAACTTTATATTTCTCAATCATTATAATGAAAAATAATTAAAAATATTTTAACACAAAAAGCAAAAGATATAAATCAAACCATTTTTATGTTCAACATACACACATTAATAATATCTTATGATGAAAAATTTTCTAAAAACATATATCATATATTTAAGGATTATAATTAATAATAAAGTAAAATTTTATGTTAAATTATAGTAATAATATTCACAAATGATTTATAGTGAACTTCTCATCCTGATTGGATAAAATAAAACGTATTCATCAATTAATATTTTAATCTTATATTATATATATCATCCAATGTTTCTTGGGTATTGAATATTCATAAACGGATATTATGTGATCTAGCCTAGAAATTTGATCAACTATAAGAAATATGAAATTTTATCCTTTATACATTGTAATAATTATTTCATTGAATTCCATGAATATATTTTGATTTTTATTTTATTTTTTGTAATGGTTCCATAAATGTTTTTGAATATTTATATTATGACTTAATATTAAATAATATAATTAACCATGATGTGTATTCCATAATTAATTTGTTATGTTATCTCCTCCAAGGTGATCAATATGGTATCAATACATTTGGGGTTTTCTATGATAAATAGATAAATATAGTATATATGAATAATTTATTTACTACTTTTAACGCTATCATTTATAGTATACATATGAATTTCCCATACATTTAAAATTATTACTTATTAATTTTTCCATAAAAAATCATTCCCACTATTATATACTTTACCTTCAGTTTTATCACTTATTAAAACATTTTTTCCCACAATATATGATTAAAAGACAGATATTTGTAAATCATTGGGGAAATAAGTGATATCCTCTCCGTAATTATAGTTTAGATGTTAATTATTATAATATAAATAAATATTTTTTCCTACCAAACCTTGTAATTGATATAGTTGAAGGTTAACATCAACTAAAAGTGTGAACCACTGTATTGACCTTCAGAAAATAGTTATATATATGGAAACCATATTTTATTATTATATATAACCACATTATTTATTTTTGGATTAAATCCAATTATGTGAATATTTAAATTAATATATTTTATCAATATAAATATATCACAAATAATAATACATAAATTTTAATGCGGCATTTGCTAAAAAGCATTGTTTAAGAACTAAAATCATGTGTTGGTTATTTTTTTAGTGAAAATTTTATTTTTGTGAGGACTGTGCACAAACATTTATAAATATTATTTATTGAAAAACATAATCATTTTTATACATTAATTATACCTCAGATAAAAATATCTCTCTACGTATAGTCTTAATAAACGTGTACTAAGAATTCACTAATTATATTGTATAAATCATTCATTAAATCCATCGATCCAATAAAATTTAGTCAACCATTCATTAACAGCAATCAAAGGTTTATTAATCACAATTAGATTGTTATAAATAAAAAACACTACAAAAATTATCTATGAAAACTATATATCATCGTTATTGTTTTTATTTGGGAAATTCTTTGATCACCATTCTATTTGAAATATCTATAAATATTACATTTTTTAGGATCACATGAAACCATAATTTCAGTCCATTAATTGAAAATTAATTCTATTTAAATAAAAAAAACTACTATATTATAATATTATTCAATAGAATCCATGAATTATCCCCATTTACATCATTTATGTTAGATTACATGTGATGTTTTTAAACATATTCTACCAAATCAAATTTCTAAATTCAAGGAGTATTATATTCTTAAAATTTGATGATATAATGTAGAGAATAAATTTTTGATTTCCATAATTTTTTTCATTTGTATTGGAAGTCATAAAAACATTCTTAATGACCCATTTTACAATCATTATATTAACCATGAATTTTAGTTTTTTAAATAATATTTTTATTCCAAACATTTAAATTATATAAATGAAAATTTAATATAAAAGCCTATTATTCAAACTGATAGATCATAATAATAGTTCTTCTCATACATATTTTTAACTACTATTCCGAACAATGTTTAGAATAATATCATGCCTATGATATTGACCAAAGTTGAAATTGTCAGAGTGTCATTATACCCATCACATAATATTTACCCTTGATAAATTTATGAGATTGAAAACCCAAAGTGACGTCCATCAAACAATAAAAATTATATAACCATAGTATATATAGTTGTTTCCATAAGAAGAAATTATTTACATCATTTTAATGGTTCAAAAAAAATTAAATCAATAAATAATGTATGATCCATACATAGCTATTATTATCATGATCTAGATTCATTTGATCATTTAGAGATAATTTTTCCCTAGGTGGTTATAAAAAACTCAGAAATATGATCATTGATAAGTCACTAACAAATAGGAGGTCATTTGAATGGATGTCATCAGATTTATTTGAAAATCATTACTTCTGAATGTCACTCTACATGAACAAATAATTCGTAATATTTGTAGTCTTTTAGAGAGTTTTAGTTCTATACATTCCATGTGTGGATTTTAAATTACATTAAATGTTTTGGTATTGTATTAAACATGTATGATCATGGTTAGATCAATGGAGTAAAGGGACTTTATGATAGTTGAATCTTATCACTACTAGAAAATAGCCTTATACCCTTGCTTTTAAATTGTGTGTATAGCTCATGAAACTGTGCGTATAGTCCATGAAACTGTGGGTATAGAATAAACCCACAGCTTCTGAAATAGTGGGCTCCTGAGGCATCAGGATAGCCCCTGGTCTCTACCCACAAATTAGGAAGCCATGGGTATATGTATAGTCCATCATGTCACTCAATATTCCACCGTTTCGTTTATATATACCAACAGTTTTCAAACTATGGTCATTTATTTTGCCAAAAAATGTGGCAGCGGGATTCGATACCTCGACCGCTCGTCTATTCTTACTTCACCTAACCACTGTCCAATTTTTATTATTGTTATATAGATATATATATATATATATAGTTATATATATTTCTATAAATCATGGCTATAGGAAGGAAACTATGGCAATAGTTGTTGCTGTGAAAAACATAGTGTTCCCCAGGAATGTTTTTTTTCACACCATTAGTCGTGAAAACTATACCCACTGGTTTTTAAGACCATGGTTATAGGTGTTCAGTAAAAACCCTATACCCACAATTATGGTCTAACTGTGGGTATATGTCTCCAATAATACAACCCTATACCCATGGGTATGACAAAACTGTGGGGTTAGAGGAGCCTATACTAATGGTTTTTCCAAAACTGTTGGTATTGGTTTTCATTCTATACCTATACCAAGGTTTTTGTTAAAATGTTTTCATATGTCCCCATACAATACCTATATCCAGGGTTTTGAAAACACTATGGGTATATGGGTGCTTATACGCACTGTTTGGGAAAACGGTGGGTTAAGATTCATTTTCTAGTAGTTTATCCTTTAGATTGAGGGATTCTAGGTATAAGAAGTCATCATCATATCAATCATAATTATGTGTGGTTTTGTTTTTAATAAATTAATAGATAATTCCAATAATCTTATTAAGGGGTCATGTGGCTGCATGATATATCTACACCAATCGTTGTATTGAGGGATTTTCTATTCAGTAATGAAAATATAGAAATAAGGGTGAATAATATTGGTCTGAAGAAATAATTACTATAGATATATAAGAAGAGTGATAATAATTATAGTGATAAGAAAAATATCATGAATTTATATGTTATGAGTGATAAAATGTAGGTAATATAAGATAGGATTTTCCAAAAATAAAAAGAATGGAAAATAATGAAATAAATCCAGACGAAAATGTTACACATTAATTTAATGAAAAGAAAAATAAAAGTTCCAAATCATATAACTCTTGTAGTTATATTAGGGGAGATAATTCTTCTGATAATCTATTTCACCATGAATTTTCTAGTTATATAAATTATAGAGAACGTATTTTTCATACACGTCTATTACATCAATTTTTAGATAAAAAACATTAAATTGATAAAATACTAAACTCAAAGGTTAACTATCTCAGAAAAATTTGGACCATACACATAATTTAAATTATAAAACAGAAAAAATTATTCAAATTTATTTTTCTCTAGACTCCTAGTGGCCCTAGTTTTCCCCTTCATATAAGTAATCACACAAGGATATATATGAAACAAATCGGTGCACTACAATCCAAGTAAGATTATAGATTAGAAAAATAATCAATATAACATCGATGATCACAATCATCATCATAAAATAAGCATTGGATAATAATCAGAATCCTGAGAGGAAGTGTTAGAGAATTAATTAGAATTGGAAATTCCTAAATATGAAACATCATGTTTTAGTCGTCAAAACCACACATAGTTGGGAAAAAAGCTAGCATCATTTCAATTTATAAAATATTTGAATAATCATAGAATCAAATTCATTGTAAAAAAAATATAGAATCATGTTCATGAATTTTTCACATTATCTCATGATATAAATGTAAATCCCAAAGATTTTTTGAAATGTTGACTTTTCAGATTAATTTTTACTTTTTATATTTTTCATTTCACATGACCGTAGAAATAATTATTTTTTTAATATATATATATATATTAAAGCACTATTATAACGACCCATACTTTACATATATTGTTATTACATCAAAATTGAATCACACTTATTACAACATATAACAAAACCTGGAAAGGACCGTATAGGTATAGTGTCTTTAGAAACTGGGAATCATAATCAACTGGTTCATAAAGAATCTACACTATCTACCATTTATTTCATCATATCTATAGTCCCTTTTGGCATATCTTACTTAATAACCTTCTTCCTGACCTGGGGAAAGAAAACATACAATAGGGTGAGCTCAAATGCTCAGTAAGGGTAAACAAATGAAATCTAAATTACATCATTTTCATATGAAAATAACTTTTGGAAATCTTAACCTGCAAAAGAGATCATAAATTCATAACATGGGGTAAATCATACAAGTGAAATGTAATCCCAATATTCATAACTTAAAACATGAAACTTAGTTTCATACACACATAATCATAGTGAATCATTTCTTAGTAGTCAAGACTCATTTCCAAGACTATCTTAGCGGACAAAGTCCATTCATGAACCGAGTTCACTCTTCGTTTCAGTCCTGTTTCACTGAACCGGTTTAACCCGCCATTCCAGCCATGTCTATCTCATGAGATATAAAATCTTTACCCAATGCATTGGAGGGAGATATAGGCCCCACCCATCTCATAATGATATCATTCTTATGTGTGACACAAAATCTTAAATCATACATCATTGCATAACCCATGTAATAAAAATGGGATTGTTAAACAACATGACATCATAAAAAAATTCATATAAGGTCAAGGAATTCATAAAAATATTTCCGTCACAACATAATCAAATCCATGTAATAATAGGAATAGAAACAGAACCCTTTATTATCTTAGATGGAATATAATTTTGATAAAACACTTGAACTCCATTCTTGAGGAAAATATCGTTTCTACTTAAAATACACTTTTCCTTTCTTAACATGTCATACAATTTTAAACTGAAAGAATTTGATTAAAAATAAACATGAAAACATGTAATGGAAGCTTCTTGGAAATAATTGTTTAAAATCCATTCATTCCGTATAAGGTAAAAAAACCTTCTTCTCGTACTTTTGTCAGAAAAGTCAAAAAGTACCTCGTACGAAAAATGACAAAAGATTCCTTTCATATCATTTAATAAAAACTCACCGAAGGGTAAAATTGGATACAAACTATTTTAGAATGATATAAATATTACATATTGAGGAAACATGGATGTGGATGATAAAATACACCCCAGTAAATTCCAATGTTTAAACAATCTCGGATAAAAATGAGATTGTGATATTTTCCCTTACCTTAGGTCATATTTGCTTCGTAAGTGTCCAAACCTCCTGTATAATGATTTAAATAATGTTATTGACTTATTCCAGAATCATACTCTTTGTTATGATATCATATATTGTCATATTCTTAGCTTCTTATTAGTAATATTACAACTTGTTATTCGGGTGTTTATTACTTTTTGTTCTTATGCGTGTTTTGTCGAATAAATTATTATTCTTCTCTTTAGGATATAGATACCTCATTTACAGAATGTTATTAGTGTAATATATATCATATTTATTTACACAATTCATTTATATAATCATTATGCAATGAATATCATGTAGAACGAGTCGCATCACATCGTGGAGACGGTATTTTGTACGTACGCACGAGCGATGATATCATTCCAATGATCGTGGAGTTATATTGGAGTGTATGTATACTATTTCAGAATAAATATCACTTTATAATAGTCATATATAGTCATTATTTACACCATTATACCCATCCATATAAGGTGGTGGTGGAAAATAGATTACACCACGGCGTGGAGACGGTATTCTGTACGTACGCACGCGCGGTGATTTCATTTTCCGTAGGATGGATAGATGGTGAAATAGGGTTGTTTAATACTTATAATAACATATAAGTATATTAGTGATACTAATGTTATTACTTAATAATGAAACAACTAAAGAATAAGAATTGGAAGAATAAATAAAGTTGAAAGAATTGGTAACAGACATTACCTCTTCTTTGAAACACCTCTTTGAGATCTCATTTTAGGGCACTAAAATTGGTCTTTGAAAAGGACCAGGACCTCTAGGATGTTTCTATGGAAGTGGATAGGAGAAATTTTCGGGTTTTGGATGAGCTTGAAGGCTCAAAGTGGTGTGAGGAAGAGGGGGAGGAGGTTCCCTTTTATAAGGGAGGAGAGGGGCACCTTTGGAATAACTAAAACTATTATTTTATTATAAAGTCAAATTCGGTTTTAAATAGCTCAAAATTGATTTATTTAGAAGATGAGGTGGGTATGGGTCGAAATTCTATCATCCAATAGAATTTAGACATGTTTAGGTTCCTAATTTAACCTTATCATTTAGATTTAACATCAAGTAAAATAATTTTACTTTTACCGTGTCCTCTTGTGTTCTTATACTATAATGTTAATAAACTTACTATAAGCTGCCCAACGAACCTCACGTTGTTTATTATTAATATATATAACCTTATATAAGTCATTTTTCCGAACCATTGATTTTTTGGAATAAAATATAAATTACTAATATAATATTGTTTTTAAAAACTATTTTATGTCAATTTTGACACTATTTAGTAATTGATTTTTTTAAAAATCATAACAGAATTATTAGTTCTAAAAAAGTTAATTAAATTAATAAAAACATGTTATATTAACCTAGAAAATTAGTGGAATTCATTAAAAGTCTCAAATTATATTTATTTGGGTATTTATAAGATCAATTATGTCAATATTTCATTAATAAGATAATTACAGCATGATATTGGTGTCACAAATAAATTTAATTATATAATGTCTAAAAATTACAAATAAAATATAATTATGTAGAAAATATTTTTATCTTTCTAATGAATATTTATATTCAAATTTATCTTATTTATAACTCTATATTAAAAATGATATACTTATTAAACTTTGATTTTAACTATTTTAACCCTTCTTTAAATAAATTAATAATAAATGTCCTAATCTAATCCAAGTGGGCCTAAATGGTCATATTTTATTCCTAAGGATGTTTTAGGTCGAATTAAACTTGTCCAATAGAATTAGGACATGTGTTAGGGTAATAATAATATCATTTTTACCCTTAATTACCCTATTTACTTTTAACTGTGGTAAATAAAAGTAAAAAGTTACTATTCAACAAAAATTATTTTTATCTCATTGAACCACATTTTACTTACTGACATCAACCGTGTCTCTAAGATTTTTGAAATTCCACTCACAGAAGTGGTAAAATTATGTTTTATGAAAAATTCAGTTTTTTAACTACCACTTAGTGGTTTCACTATTCATCAAAAATTGAAAGTTTTCAGAAAAATACCAAAATTTCACCCAAGGCTAATTTCGATATTCCGAATCCAAAAATGAAGTCCATTTTGAAAAATAAAATTTAAAAAATTAAAAAATTGGTTATTACTATTCATAACTGCTAGTTTTAATAATATTTTAATAAGATATCGTTGTTTAGTGAAACTCGGTATTGCGTACGACGCAAGCTATCGAGGAAGGCCGCGGTTGCATGTAAAGAAATCCAAGCAAGTTTTGTGTGTAGTGAAATATTCCTTTGATGATTTATATAACCTAAAAACAAAATATTTCTCATAAAAGTCTTGGGTGTTACATTCTACCCCCCTTAAAATGAGTTTCGCCCTCGAAGTTCGTCACATTGTAACAAACAGATGAGGATACCTCTCCCTCATCATATCCTCGAGCTCCCATTTAGCTTATTCTAATTGGTGGTTCCTCCATAAAACTTTCACCAAGCGAGTGGTCTTGTTTCGTATGACTTTTTCACTATGATCCAGAATCTATATCGGTTGTTCTTCATAAGAAAGATCTTGCTCCAGCGGTACAACTTCTGAGCTGAGTACATGTGAAGGGTCAGGTATGTACTTTCTCAGGAGAGATACATGGAACACATCGTGTACTTTAGAGAGATTCGGTGGAAGCGCCAATCTGTAAGCTACCTTCCCAACACGATCCAGTATTTTGAAAGGACCGATATATCTAGGGCTCAACTTCCCCTTCTTTCCAAATCTCATGACCCTCTTCCAGGGAGATATTCGTAAGAACACATTATCACCCACTTCAAACTCTAGGTATTTTCTTCAGCTGTCGTCATAACATTTCTGTTGACTCTGAGCTGCTCTTATGTGTTGTTGAATAGATCTGACTTTTTCTGCCATTTCACCAATGAGATCAGGTCCTAATAGATTTCTTTCCCCAACTTCATCCCAGCGAGTTGGAGTCCTGGAATTCTTTCCATAGAGAGCTTCATAAGGAGCCATCTGAATACTGGAGTGAAATATATTATTATAAGAAAATTCCACCAAAGGTAGGCATTGATCCCAACCACCTTTGAAATCCATAAAGCAAGCTCTCAACATATCTTCTAGAGTTTGAATTTTTCTCTCAGACTGACCATCTGTCTGAGGATGATAAGCAGTGCTGAAACTGAACTCTGTATCCAGAGTATGATGAAGACTTCTCCAGAACTTTGAGGTAAACCACGGATCCTGGTCAGATATAATAGAAAGTGGTACTCCATGCAATCTTACCACTTCCTTCACATATATCCTGGCAAGCTGATCCAGAGAGACATCCTCTCTAATAGCAATGAAGTGTGCAGACTTTGTAAGATGATCATCTATGACCCAGATAGCATTATTTCCTTTGGATGTTTTAGGAAGTCTGGTGACAAAGTCCATAGTGATGTTTTACCATTACCATTCGGGTATGGGTAATGGTTGTAACATCCCCTTAGACTTCTGTCTCTCAGCTTTAACTCGCTGACAAACCAAGCATCGAGAGATATATTCAGCAACATCTCTTTTCATGCCATCCCACTAGAATTACACTTTCAGGTCCCTATACATCTTCGTGCTTCCAGGATGAATAGAGAATGAACAACTACGAGCCTCATCCAGCAGCTCCTTCTTTAATTCTGGGATGAGAGGAACACAAACCCGATTCCTGAACATTATTATCCCATCACAATCAAGGTTGAATTCAGGAACATTTATCACCTTCTATTGTAACTCTACATCTTCTTTCTGTGCCTCTTTAATCTTCACTTTTATAAATAGTTGAACATTCATTTGAGAAAGATACTATTTTTCCCCTTCCATTATAATTCCAAGATCCATCCTTTGTAAATCAATAAATATTGGATCTTTTGTGATCCTCATCATGGATAAACTGCCACGGTCTTGTTGACTTAATGCATCTGCCACCTTGTTTTCTTTCCCAGGGTGGTAATGAATTGAGCAGTTATAATCCTTAATCAGATCCAACCATCTTCTTTGATGGATATTCAGCTCATTTTGTGTGAAAATATACTTTAAACTTTTATGATCAGTATAAATATCACACCTTTTACCATAATGGTAATGCATCTAAATCTTTAATGCAAGGATTACCGCAGATAACTCCAAATCATGAGTTGGGTAATTTTGCTCATGGATTTTCAACTGTCGTGAGGCATAAGCTATCACCATATCATTTTGCATGAGAACACATCCCAGTCCCTTCTTAGATGCATCACTGTAGATCACAAACCTTTCCCCACTAAAAGGAAGTGTGAGTACAAGTGCACTGGATAACCATCTTTTCAACTCCTTGAAATTCTCTTCACATTCGTCTGTCCACACAAACTTAAATCCTTTTCGAGACAACCTGGTGAGTGGATTAGATAATCGTGAAAAATCTTTCACAAAACGTCAATAATATCCAGCCAAACCAAGAAAACTTCGGATCTCAGTTACTGTTGTTGGTCTCAACCATCTTTCGATAACCTCTATTTTTTGATGGATCCACAGATATCCCCTCTTTTGAGATTATGTGACCAAAAAATGCAACTTTTTGAAGCCAAAATTCACACTTGGTAAATTTGGCATAAAGCTTCTCCTTTCATAGAGTCTTCAATATAATTCTCAAGTGATCTTCATGTTCTTCCTTTATCTTTGAATAGGCAAGAATATCGTCTATAAAGACTACCAAAAACTTATCAAAGTATTCTCAAAAGACTCTATTCATCAGATCCATGAAGATAGTAGGGGCATTAGTAAGACCAAATGGCATCACTATAAATTCATAGTGTCCATACCTTGTACGGAAAGACGTCTTTGGTATATCCTCCCTTTTGACCCTTAATTGATGATACCATGAATGAAGATCAATCTTGGAAAAGTATTGAACTCCGTGTAGTTGGTCAAATAGGTCATCAATGCCTGGGAGAGGATATTTGTTCTTGATAGTGATCTTGTTAAGTTCTCGATAATCAATGTAGAGTCTCATTGATCCATCTTTCTTCTTAACAAACAGAACAGGTGCTCCCCAAGGTGATGCACTAGGGTGTATGAATCCCTTATCAAGATTATCTTGGAGTTTCTTCTTCAATTCCTGCAACTCAATTGGGGCCATTCTATAAGGTGTCTTTGAAATAGGCAAATAACCTGGTACGAGTTCTATTAAAAACTTAACTTCACGATTTGGTGGAAGACCCTACAATTCCTCCGGAAATACATCATCAAACTCCCGTACAATGGGCATATTCTTAATTGTGAGTTTCTCACCAACCATCTGAGATAAATAACCTTCATTAAGTGGAATCAAGACTCATAAGATGGAAGAAATTCCCACTGGAAGGTTATGTTTATCCTTGCATCGATAGACGATCATAGATTGATCTGGAATATAAAATGTGACTTCCCTTGTTTGGCAATTGATATGAGCTCCATATAAATAAAACCAATCCATGCCAAGAATCACATCAAATTCCACTATAGGAATGCTCACAAGATTTACAGGGAGCACTTTCCCACAAACTTCAATCGGGGAAGAATTATAAACTTTTGATGCGACTGTTGTGCCATTAGGTGTTGTCACCGCTAAATCAACATCTAATTGTTGAGGTAAAATGGTGATACCCTTAGAAAAATCTTCAGAAATAAAAGAGTGGGTGGATCCAGAATCAAATATAAAATTTTCTACTTTAGAGTGGATGGTAAGTGTACCTTTCACCCCATCATTATCGTACTCCACATCGCTGATAGAAATTGCATGTGACTTTCCATTGCCTTTAGCCTTCAGATTTTGTTGATGTCGATCATCATCAACAACCCTTGGATTAGGGCATTTATTGGCATAATGCCCCGTCTCCTTGCACTTGAAACATTGAAGTGTAGTAGGTTCATTCTGTGTGTCCCTTCCTTTATTTTCATCATTAGACATCTTCTTCCCATCATTGCGGAATTCAAATGCCCGATGACCTTCCTTTCCACATTTGAAACATTTACTTGTCCCTTTAAGACAACTACATCCATGTTTCTTTCCACACTTTGAGCATAAGGGAAATATCATCTTCTTTTCAGTGTGCTCTTTAGATTTTCCTTTGAATTCCATTTTACTCCTCTTATCAAACCCATATGACTGATGGGTTACCCCAATCTCCATCTCGAATTTGAGAGAACATCGAACGATTTCCTCATAGCTATTGAAGTCCCTTATGGCTAAGGCCCTTCGAAGACTTGGTTTTAAACCACTAACGAATCGATCGACCTTACTCTCAGGTTGGATAATAATAACAGAAGTGTACCTTGCAAGTCTTGTAAAATTTGATTCATAGGTACCAACAGATTCATCATCCTTTTGCTTTAGTTCAAGAAACTCCTTCTCCATCTTTGTTCGGAGAATAAGAGGTAAGTACTTATTGAAAAATAAGTTCTTGAACTCGTCCCATTCCATGGACTCAATTTCATCCCTTTTCCTCATATTCTTAATAAGATTCCACTATTGATCAGAATCACCTTCCAAACGATACACTGCTAAGATGACTTTATCATGTTCAGAACATTGAAGAACTGAAAATATCTTTTTAGTAGTACTAATCTATTGTTCAGCAACTAATGGATTAGTAGACCCGCTGAAAGAAGGTGGACGCTGCCTCATGAAGGACTCAACAGAATGTTTCTCCTTCCTTTGCTCGTTTGGAAGTCTTGCATGATTCATAGATTCAGAAATTTATGTGAGCATGGCTACAAGATTTTTCATTCCAGCTCCCGTGACGTTTGGTTGCCCAGGGATACAATCATTGCATTGCCCGTCGCATTCCGGATTAACACGGTTCTTTCGGGTTCTATCCATTGACTAAAACCAAGAAGAATAGTGTGAGAATAACTAATTATAATAGGAAAACCACATAATCAAGATTAAAATTTCACACTAAAGGTCTTATCCTAGGTTATTCATGGACAATTCTGAAACACTAGTATTGTGTTCTATGCTTAGACTTTTCTTTAGGGTTTTTACTAAGGCTTTCACATCCTAGTTTCCAAAGGTTGACTATACCTTTCCTCTGATACCAACTATAACGACCCATACTTTACATAGATTGTTATTACTTCAAAATTGAATAACACTTATTACAACATATAACAAAACCAATAATGGTCCATATAGGTATAGTGTCTTTAGAAACTGGGAAACATAAACAACTGGTTCATAAAGTATCTACATTGTCTCCCATTTATTTCATCATATCTATAGTCCCTTTTGGCATATCTTACTTAATAACCTTCTTCCGGAACTGGGGAAAGAAAACATACAAAAGTGTGAGCTCAAATTCTCAGTAAGGGTGAACAAAAGAAATCTCAATTACATCATTTTCATAAGAACATAACTTTTTGAAATCTTAACCTGGAAAAGATATCATAAATTCATAACATGGGGTAAATCATAGTAGTGAAATGTAATCCCAATAATCATAACATAAAACATGAAACTTAGTGGAATACACACATAATCATATAGAATCATTTCTTAGTAGTCAAGACTCATTGCCAAGACTATCTTAGCATACAAAGTCTATTTCTGAACTGAGTTCACTCCTCATTTCAGTCATGTTTCACTCAACCAATTTAACCCGTCTTTCCAGCCATGTCTATCTCATGAGATATAAAATCTTTACCCAATGCATTGGAGGGAGATATAGGTCCCACCCATCTCATAATGATACCATTCTTATGTGTTCCACAAAATCTTAAAACAGACATCATTGCATAACCCATGTAATAAAAATGGGATTCTTAAACAACATGACATCATAAAACAATTCATATAAGGTAAAGGAATTCATAAAAATATTTCTGTCACAGCAAAATCAAATCCATGTAATGATAGGGATAGAAACAGAACCCTTTATTATCATAGATGGAAAATAATTTTGATAAAACACTTGAACTCTATTCTTGAGGAAAATATCCTTTCTACTTCAAAAAAACTTTTCCTTTCTTAACATGTCATACAATTTTAAACTAAAGAATTTGATTAAAAATAAACTTCAAGACATGTAAAGGAAGCTTCTTGGAAATAATTTTTTAAAAATCCATTCATTCCGTATAAGTTAAAAAAACATTCTTCTCGTACTTCTGCCGAAGAAGTCAAAAAGTACCTCGTACGAAAAATGACAAAAGATTCCTTTCATATCTTTTACAAAAAACACAGCGAAGGGTAAAATTTGATATAAACTATTGTAGAAGGATATAAATATTACAAATTGAGGAAACATGGATGTGGATGATAAAATACACCCCAGTAAATTCCAAAGTATAAAAAATATTGGATAAAAATGAGATTGTGATATTTTCCCTTACCTTAGGTCCAATTTGCTTCGTAAGTGTCCGAACCTCCTGTATAATGATTTAAATAATGTTATTGACTTATTCTAGAATCATACTTATTGTTATGATATCTTATATGGTCATATTCTTACCTTCTTATTAGTAATATTACAACTTGTTATTCGGGGGTTTATAACTTTTTGTTCTTATGTGTGTTTTGTCAAATAAATTCTTATTATTCTCTTTAGGCTATAGATACCTCATTTAAAGAATGTTATTAGTGTAATATATATCATATTTATTTACTCAGTTCATTTAGATAATCATTATTCAATTAAGATCATGTAGAACGAGTCGCATCACATCGTGAAGACGGTATTCCGTACATACGCACGAGCGATGATATCATTCCCATGATCGTGGAATTGTATTGGAGTGTATGTATACTCTTTCAGAATCAATATCACTTTATAATAGTCATATATAGTTGTTATTTACACCATTATACCAATCCAAGTAAGGTGGTGGTGGAAAATAGATTACACCACGGCGTGGAGACGGTGTTTCGTACGTACGCACGCGCGGTGATTTCATTTTCTTTAGGATAGATAGATGGTGAAATAGGGTTGTTTCATAAATATAATAACATATCAGTATATGAGTGATACTAATGTTATTACTTTATAATGAAAAAACTAAAGACTAAGTGGAAGAAGAAATAAAGTTGAAATAATTGGTAACAGACATTACCTCTTCTTTGAAACGCCTCTTTGGGATCTCCTTTTAGGGAACTAAAATTGGTCTTTGAAGAAGACCAAGACCTATAGGATTTTTCTAGGGAAGTGGAGAGGAGAACTTGGCAGGGTTTGTCTGAGAATGAAGGCTCAAAGTGGTGTGAGGAAGAGGGGGAGGAGGTGCCCTTTTATAAGGGAAGAGAGGGGAACCTTTGGAATAACTAAAACTATTATTTTATTATAAAGTAAAATTCGGTTTTAAATAGCTCCAAATTGATTTATATCGAAGCTAAGGTGGGGATGGATCGAAATAATCTCATACAATATAATTTAGACAAGTTTAGATTCCTATTTTAACCTTATCATTTATATTTAACATTAAGTAAAATAATTTTACTTTTATCGTGTATTCTTGTGTTCTTATACTATAAGGTTAATAAACATACTATTAGCAGCCAAACAAACACCAAGTTGTTTATTATTAATATATATAACCTTATATATGTCATTTGGCTGAACCATAGATTTTTAAGAATAAATTAACAATTACTAATATAATATTTTTTAAAAAAACTATTTTATGTCATTTTTTACACTATTTAGTAATTGATTTTTGTCAAAATCATAACAGAATGATTAGTTAGAAAAAAGTTAATCAAATCAATAATAACATGTCATATTAACCTATAAAAATATTTTAATTCATAAAAAGTATCAAATTATATTTATTTGGGTATTTATAACATTAATTATGTCAATATTTCATTAATAAGATAATTACTCCATCATATTGGTGTCATAAATAAAATAAATTATATAACGTCTAAAAATTACAAATAAAATATCATTATGTAGGAAATATTTTTATCTTTATAATGAATATTTATAGTAGAATTTATCTTATGTAATATCCTATATTAAAAATGATACACTTATTAAACTTTGATTTTAACTATTTTAACCCTTCTTTAAATAAATTAATAATAAATGTCCTAATCTAATCCAAGTGGTCCTAAATGGACATATGTTATTCCTAAGGATGTTTTTGGTCGAATTACACTTTTTCAATAGAATTAATACATGTGTTAGGGTAATAATAATATCATTTTTACCCGTAATTACCCTATTTACTTTTAACCGTGGTAAATAAAAGTAAAAAGATACTATTCACCAAAAAATATTTTCATCTCATTAAACCACATTTTACTTACTAACATCAACCGTGTCTCTCGGATTTTTGAAATTCCACTCACAGAAGCGGTAAAATTATGTTTTATGAAAAATTCGGTTTTTTAACTACTACTTAGTGGTTTCACTATTCATCAAAAATTGAAAGTTTTCAGAAAAATACCAAAATTTCATCCTAGGCTAATTTCGATATTCCGAATCCAAAAATGAAGTCCATTTTGAAAAATAAAATTTACAAAAATTCAAAAGGTTTTTATTACTATTCATAACTGCTAGTTTTAATAATATTTTAATAGCATATCGTTGTCTTGTGAAACTCAGTATTGCGTACGACGCAAGATATCGAGGAAGGCCGCGGTTGCGTGTAAAACAAGCCAAGATAGTGTTGTGTGTAGTGAAAGATTTATTTGATGATTTATATAACATAAAAACAAAATATTTCTCATAATAGTCTTGGGTGTTACAACTATTTCAAGTAATCCTTTCACATTGAACCAACTTGTCTTGCACTTCACGCAACCTCGACTCGACATACATTATAGACAACACCTACTTATCATACATTACATGAAAGATAGACATTTTTTGATGGATTGGGTAACACAAAAGACCAATTCTTACCTAACTGTAATATATTATTAAAAATATTATTGCAGTGGAATATAAACTAGACCCTAAGATGATGAATAAAAATAGTATTTACTAAATTTGGAAAATATATGGTTTATACAAACAAAATATGTCTTCATAGGTTACCAAATAATTAGGAATGAATATGAAAACCAATTTAATATAATAGAAAATATTTTTATTTTCACAAATCTATTTTATCCATGAAAATTAAAATTGTTAAGTGATATTATGATAATAATTATGATATATATTCAATAAAATATTTTTTATATTCATCCAATAGATTCAATAGATATATGATAATAACAAACCCAATTTTATGCATGTAACATAATATTTTTCTTAAGGCAATTATTTCCACCTTATAATGGAAAACAATTTGTAAATCAAATATTTGAAAAATTTATAGATTTAATATTTAAAAATAATCATTATATTTAAAATAGATATATAAAAAAATTAGGATAAATTTTTGGTATCATTATGAGTGGTTTCATCTTTTATAGAATAGTTAAAAATACTATATTTTAATTCAAAAATACTTTTTCAAAAAAATATGTATATGGTCATGTTTTATATTCAATTTATATAATAGTTTATTTGGATAATTATATTATCAATTAATCAAATGTAGGTTATTGGAACCAAATCCACATTGAAATTGTTTATAAAAACTTATCAATCATTTGGATGTTTTACTTTAAAATTCTTCAGTGTCGTCATATCTGTAAGATTAATTTTAAGTTAATTTAATCCACATCTGTAATTAGAATTATCAAAAAATTGGTTCAATATTTGGAATCATAGTAATTTATAATTTCTATTATGGAAAACATATGTTTGGAAAAAAATATTAGTGTTTGTAACTAATCTTAATTGAATCGCTTAAGAGAAAAATTTAGTCAATAATGTTTTAAATTGTAAATATAATACCAAAAAACAACCTATACACACGTCCAAAACTGATTAAAAATCCATAGTTCATCCATAAAAACTCAATTATTTATTTTTCATTGTTTTGTATGACATTATTTTCTTAAAACATGTACCCACCAAACTTCTTTCCAAAACATCCTTGTGAGTCCTTGCCCATCTCTATGAAATTCCACCAACTCTACCCATTACACACACATCTAAAACCACTTATGATTGGATTATAACTTCCAAATACACTTCCCAAACATACTCCATTCCACATTTTATCATCCTTTTGGGAATAAATCCTCTCTAGTGAGCCTTTTTTCCTTGACCGAAATAAAGTACCTGATTTAGAGTTAATTTCATCCCCCAAGTTCCCTTCATTTATTTTCCTTTTTCACCCAATCCAATATAATTATTGCATTTATTTGTTCGAAGAGATATATAAATAATAAACTGGAATGGTTTTATGTTATGGTTTTTATCTACACTTATACACACCTCCCTATAATGGGTATCAAACTTAATATTTTTTTGTATGGCGAAGTACGACCTCACAAAACGATGATGGTTCATTTCTACTTTACCTCCAATAATGGTGGACATTATGAAGGAAAATATATTTATATACGATATATATTATATTTATTATGTATTTATTATTCTTTATTCCTTTTTTCAGTGGACAAATTTTTACCTTCCATTTGTTGTTAATATTATAATCTTGTTTGAGGAAGTGTGGACTACCAACCCATCAATACGATGTGATTCATTCACAGACCACATGGAATTTATTAAATATGGGATTAATGAACATATATTATATATATAATATAATAATTATATATATATACATTAATATATGTAAATATGTAATTTACATACTTTTATTCAATATGATAATAAAAATGAAATCATCATTCACGCGTACGGGCGGCGTACCGTCTCCATGAAATGTGTCTTCCTTTTCATAAGTAATTATTCTATAGATTATTATTATATATATATATAATAGTAATAATTTATATTTATATAATTATTTACATTCTGGAATCATGATATAAGTATAAGGACCAATGATATAACAAATTATGACACATGTGAAAACTAATAGAATATTATACGAAGTGGACCCTTATCGCATGATCATTAGAGAGACAGTAATATAAGGTCAGAATACAACCATATATAGAATTATAAATAATAATATGATTCTATAAAATATTTTTAAGAAATATATATTTATTATATACGAACTTTTATGAGTACGAATATTGTTATGAGACTATGAAAGGGTGTGTCATCTCACATTCCATTTCTATGAGATGCAAGATATGTTCTCAACTATTTCATTTTGTGTGTTTTATGTATTTCTCATGATATAATTATATTTATCAAATAAATTAAATTTTGGGTATTCATATTTACCTTTTATGATCCTTCTCTCATGTGGTTTATTTTTCAAAAGTTACCAAACCGGTAAAACAATTTTTTCTCAATATACATTCTTTGAGACTTATCTTTTTCATTCCCCTAAACTCTACTATAATTTTTATATATATCAATTTTTCAGGTTAGATCATGAATATCCTTATTTTAATGATTTTATAATCTTTATTTAATTTAATCTACTTACATGGAGTCTATTATCCCATATTACCATGTTATAATTTTTTATTGAGAAAATCTTATCACTTTTCGATATTATTTATGTTTATTCTTTCTTTGATGAAATATTTTGATAAAAATGTCAAAAATATTCCTGAGTTTCCTTATTGTATATTTATTAAAGTAATAATATTTTTAGTTACATTTTCCCACTTATTATTACTTATGATAATGTTTTTATGTAAAATCTATCTGTCTCCCCCTTCTCGGTTAGAAATCTATTGTATTCAAACCCCGCCTTTTTTCAAATGTTTTCAAAATAACATTAAAAATATCATTGAAGGTAATTTCCAAAGAAATTGTATTTTTATAATTGTTTTATTGTTTTTCAATAATTCAATTAGAGGTTTTAAAATCTATTTTCAATGAGAAGGGTTTTTAAATGTTTTATGTTATTAAAATAATTTTTCAAATAAGAAAAGATATTTTCCCCAAGAAATGTTTTTAAAAATATCATTATAAATTATTTACCATCTAATATAACATATATTTTTATAAATATTATTTTATTGGGAAATTATTCAATGATTCCATTCACATTATTTCTATTAATGGAATATTTTTTGATGGCGTTATGTTTAAGAAGCATGTTTCTCTTTAACCAGTATATTTTTTTGAAACCTGTTTCTTTTCACGAGTTATGATTTTATTAAATGAATTTGAAACATTTGTATTTTTATAGGTTATGTTATGATGAAATGTTATAGATTCTCATTTTATTTACTGGTTTATGATTCTAGTATGATATAACTTATCTCTTTTTATGGGTCATGATATGGAAATTGTTTTATAGCGCTTACATGTATGATTTCAGTGTGTGATGTGTGTGACTGATATCTACCTCAAATTCATTAGGTAATGATAAATGTTGTATGATCTTAAAGGATTAATGAGATGAAATCCCAAGAACTAAACAAGAGTGTATAAAGGAGGACATCCAACACCTGAAATAAGAGGGAACATGGGAGAACATCCCATATCCAAATATAATAGGGAATAGGGGAGAACATCCCATTCCGGAAACATAAAGGTACATGGGAGGAAATCCTAATCCTGAAACAAGAGGGTACATGTGAGGAAATCACAATCCCAATATAAGAGGTTACACTGGAGGGATTCTCAAGTCCAAAGTAGGGACACCTGTAATTATCCCATGTCTAACATGTTACATAGGTATTTTTAGGCCACCATGACTTATAATTTTATTATTTATTTTCCATAATCTCATATTATTTTCTAATGTGATGATCTCATGGATTATGTTCATTTTTACCCTTTTATTCATGTGTTATAAATTTCAAATCTTTAATATGATCTCTGATTTTTAGGGTATGACAATCAAATTTTATGCTCATGTCACACACACTTTTTTTCATTTTAATCATTCACAGTTTCATTGTTTTTTATTATTAAGAATCACTACTCACAACCTTTATTATGTTTCCTTCCTCATGGCTATGAAGAACGGTTTTATGTAGATGCTATAATGTTGTTCATATTTGTGGTATATTTTTATTACCATTCACTGATATAGATGATTTTTTTCCACGATTACAAAGGCACTAAACTATTATGGTCCTCAGTTATGTATTATTATAATGTACAAAATATTTATAAAAAATAATGTAATATCCTTGTATGTTAAGCTTGGGTAACTATAGTTGGTATCAGAGAAAAGGATTAGTCAACCATTGGAAACTAGTATTAGAGATATTTAATGCAATCCCTAGTTATATTTATATGGATATGTTAAATCATGTATCAAAGGATTAGTATAATGATGAGTTAACATTTTAAAAAATGTCATTGAATTTTGATGAACGAAAGAATAAGTGGTTTTATACCTATAAATCCATGTCTAGATACTAAAAATGTATTTCAATCTAGAATAAATGTACCTGTGGGTAAAAAATAAAAAACTAATATGTTATAGGCCTTACTTGGGGTAATCTAGAACATGAACACATGCCTCACTGCACAACTGGTTTGACACTAGCATAGAAAATGAATTGTTAATTCAAAAACTCATCACAACCCATCATAATATATTTAACATAAATTAGGACATTAATAACCAAGGAAGATTATAAAGTGTCATATATTAAGTAATTTTTCATACTTTTAACATCTTAGAAGTGACATTTCATGAATTTTTAGTTTCTCATTATGATAATTGTTTCTTACTCTATGCTTTTCCTTTTAGCCAATAGCTCGAACCTAGAGGAACTGCAGGAATGATGATTTTGATAGAATATTAAATGAATTTCCTTTAGAATATATTAATTCTATGTGGTATTCAGTACCAAACCATGCCTCCATACTCTCACATAGTTACCATGATATAAATAATGCTGATTTTCGAAACACACAAAGGGGTGGGGGGACCAACATTTTGTTGTGTCCTTCATGAGGCATCTCCCACTGTCTTTCAATGGGTCATCAGATCCACTAGTAGATGAACACTAGATTAGTATCATTTAAAATACATTCTCTATTATAATGTGATTGGATCATAAGAAATTATTTGTTGACTTTTATCAGTTTGAAGGTGGAGTAGTCCAGCAGTGGAGACTAATCAGGAATACTAAGACGAAAGACGAAATTGAATCCATGGATTGGGATAAGATGAATAACAATTTATTCAATTAGTATATTACCTGTTTTCTTCATATGAAGATATAAAAGGTGTTCCCTGGGGTAAACCAAAAGGATTATTAATATGTCAATACCTATGAGGATAATTTCACAAAACATATGAGGTACCCTTCTGGTATTATTATTCAACCTAAATTTAATGATGATATGTTCTTCAGTGTCCTAAAGAAAATTTATATAATAGTGTTTTCCATAAGATAATTTAGAAGATATTAAGAGGTTGTGAGGTTTTCAATCAATGTTGAAATGTAGGTTGGTGTTACTTATCAATATCATTATATTGATAAGAAAAATGAATATGGAGTCCTATGGAAAATTTAATAACTATAGATAAAAGAAAATGACCATTCGGTTATGAACAAATTATTGGAAGAAACATGTAGTGGGTTGTCCTAAGGGGACTAACAAATGGTTTATTTTTGCAATAGAAGGTCATCGTTCAGCTTAACATCAAACTGAGGGGAGGAAGATAAAAATGATTCAAATAATAAGAAATCCTCACATAATGTACCACATATAGTTCGATGTTTCAATTTTTTGGAGTTTGGTCATTTCTCTAACTAGTTCCCCAATCCATGGAATAACGTGAATGATAATTCATAAAAAACATCGATGAAAAAGGATAAATAGAAAGCCTTTATGATCATATGCGATGAAGTGAACCATGATAATTAAAAATTAATTATCTTTCCCTACATATAAAGGAATGTTATATTTAATTTTGTATCAATAATCCCAATTAATGTATTGTTGTTCATCATTTGGTGAGACTTAATATGATTATCTTTCCTCACATGGATTATGGAATAATTAAATCACGTTTACTATCATAATGGAACAATTATGGGCATATGTATCTTATAAAAATGTTATTTGAGCATATATAAGGAATAAAGGGTGAATTATATTTTGGAATGGTTATAAGGTTTACCATTTATTTATTGATAAAGTAAAACATTGAATAGTGTTTTTGATTATAATGTATTATCTCACCATATGAAATTTAGGGATATCATATAGCCTATCTAAACTAAATTTCGATGATGATAATAGATGATAAATGTGAGGAAATTTCATGGATATCATGATCTATTAGAAATTTATGAATAAAAAATTCACCTTCCTTTTTAGAGTAATAGGTCAAGTGGATTAACAATGTTTAAAAGAAGATGTTATTTTGAAATCCTGAAAGTATTTTTTTTCATGATAATTATTATTCTTTTGGAAAAAAGTATCTTCAAGAAAAAAATGTATATCTAGTAACTTTATTTCCAATAAATCAGATGGTCCCTTAGGTCCTCATAGATTTTTGAATTTGTGATTGTTAAATTTTACTGACCTTGTTATATATCATTTTCCAATAGAACATGATGGTGATATTTCCCTTCTATATCAATGTTTTCACATCCCACATAAGTTCTCATGGGTGGGAATCTCTTTATGATATTCTTTGGATACCATTATGGTTCCAACTTTCACTTTTTAATGGAGTTTTTTGTAGTCATCTTTACGATGTGGGATTCTATAATGAAACATTCAAGAATTATACCATTGATAATCGAGTTCAATTTCATGGAAAAAATTTATTTTATGGGGTTATAATTTAACACCATGAGAATTTGTGAAATTTTTTAGATTAATTTATATATTTGATATTTTTTATTTCACATGACCCTGGAAAAGAGTTCTTCTATATATATATATATATATTAAAACACTGAGTAAAAAATTCCATTCCAAGTTAACCTTATTTATTGGGGATACATGAAACACTGACACAATGTAAAATACAAACAACATCAACTAGTGTACACACACACCCACATGATAGACCTTCTTAGTTGGCTTGCATAAACACAAGGGAAAGTGTTACCTATCTATAACATATTATTAAAAATATTATTATAATTTAATATAAATGGGACCTTATGATGATGAATATGAATATTATTAACTAAATTATAAAAATATGTGATTTATACAACCATAATATGACTTTATAGGTTACCAAATAATTAGAAATGAATATGAAAGCCGATTGAATACAAAGGTAACTATTATTATAGAAATGAATCTTTTTTAACATAGTTAATTTAAATTTTTAAGTGATATTAATGTAATAAATAAGTCATATATTCAATTAAATATTTTTTATATTCAACAGAAAGATTCAATAGACATATGATAAGAAAAAACCCAATTTTATGCTTAAAAACATGTAATTTTATTTAGGTAATTCTTAATCCCATCTAATGGAAAACCCTTTTGAAATCCATTTCTTGGAAACCTTATTTATTTAATTTGTTAAAATAATATTTATATTTTTATGTGATACAAAAATATTTGGTTAGGATTTTTTTTATGAAATTTTTCATCTTTTAATGATTAGTTAAAAATATAGGATTTTAATTCATAACTGTGTTTTCATATAATTTATTTATAAGGTTAAATTAAATATTTAATTGATTTAATAGTTTAGTTATATAATATTTTAACCATTAAATCCAATTTATTTTATTAGATAATGTGTACATTGAAATTGGATATAAAAACAAATCAAACATTTGGGAATTTTTATATTAAAAATCACAGAGTCATCTTGTTAGTGTGATTAGTTTTAAATTAATTTCAGCCAAATTTTTCATTGAGATTTGAAAAATGGATTACATGTTTGAAATAATTATAGTTTATAATTTCTAATATGTTCCAATTTGTTTTTTAATAAAAATATTTGGTATAGTGATTGAAATTAATTACAGCAGTGATGAGAAAAATTAGGTTAATAAAGTACTAAGCCTTAAATATAACACCCAAAATGACATAGAGATATGTACAACACCCTTTTTATATCAATAGTACGTCTATAAACCTTAAATAATTTATTTTGGGTTTTTTTGTTTTAAATTTATTTGGAAAGAACATGTTCACGTCTAACATGTTTTCAAAAATTCCATTTGAGTCCCTTTCCTTACCTATAGAATTCTACCACCTTTACCCATTCCTCACACCATTAAAACCGCTATTATTATGGAAAAAATGCCAAATATAATTCCTAAAAATACCACCTCAGACCATGATTCCTCCCTTTCTTAATAAATGCTATCAATGAACTCTTTGTACCTATCCAAAATGAGTTACCTGATTTAGAGGTAATATTTTGCCTCAAACTCCATTTCATTATTTTCATTCTTCATTCCCTCCACTCACATTATTACATTATATTTTGGAAAAAAAATATCTAAAATATAGTAATAATTTTTTATTACATGGATTATAACTACATTTACACACACCTACATCTAATGGATATCAAACCTACTGTTTCTATTTATGATGAACTACAACATAACAAAATGAAGATTTTTTATTTATACTTTACCACCAATCCTAGTTTCCATTATGATGGAAAATATATTTATATATGTTATATATTATAATTATTATTTCTTATTGTTTATTTAATCCATTTTAAGAAAACATATTTTTACCTTCTATTTGGTGTTAATATGGAAACTTTATTTGAGGAAGTGTAGAATAGTGCCCCTCAAAGCGATGTGATTCGTTCAGACACAACATGGAATGTATTAATGATGGGGTTGCGGAAATAATATTTTATATTAATGATATTTTAATAATTATATATATATATATATATATCATTTACATAATTTCATTTAATGTGAAATTAAAAATGGAGACAATGTTCATGCGTACGTATGACTTACCGTCTCCATGAACGGTGTATTCCATTTCTTACATAATTATTTTATAAATTATTATTATATAAATATAATGGTTATACATGATATTTATATAATTTTTTACTATATGGAATCATTATATATGTATAAGGACATATGGTATAACAAATTAGGACACAAGCGAAAACTAGGTGAATATTACCTGAAGTGAAACCTCAATATAGGATCATTATCAATATGGTAAAAGATTGTCATAATAAAATGATATATGATATTATATATAAGAATGTTATTCTAAAAAATTTATATAATAGAATTATATTTATAACAATGGATTCTTATACGAGTACAAACAGAGTCAATCCACAAGGTTATGGGTTTTCATATCACTATTAATTTCTCTGAGATACATGTTATATTAGCCACTCATTACTTTTATGTGGTGTATGTAATTACCATGATTGAAAAATAAGTATCATATTATTAAGAATTTTTTTATTCACATGTCCATTTTATGATTTTTATTCCATGAGGTTCATGTTTCCAATGTTACCAAATTGGTTAAACTGCCTTTTCTAAATTTACCTTCTTTGAGACTCTTTTTTATGCACCTAAACTATTTTTCGAGGCATATATACATCTATTTTACATGTTATAACATGAAAAAAATAATTTCATGATACATTATGCTTCATGTAATTTCATTTTCATAAATGTTGTGTGTGATCCCAAGCTACCATTTTATAAGTTTTAATTGAGATAATCTCAATGCTTTTCAAGATTTTTGATGTTTATGCTTCCATTTATGAATTATTATAATCCATATCTCATGAATATTCATGAGTTTCCTTATCCTATATTTATTCAAGAAATACTAATTTTTTAGTAATCTTTTTCAAATCATTGGAACATAATATAATTTTTATTGTCCAATATGATTGTCTCTCTTTTCCGGTAAGAAATCTGTTGTAATCAAAAACCATGTTTTTAGAAATGTAAAAAAAATTAGTAGAAAATATCATTGAAAATAATTTTCAAGAAAAATAGTTTTTTAAAAAATGTTTTATTATTTTAAAAGCATTATTTATATGTTTTCAATCATATTTTCAATGGAAAGGTTTTCAAAATGTTTTATGCTATAAAAAGCATTTCTCAAAGAAGAAAGGATATTTTTCCAAAGAATTTTTTTTAAAATATCTTTCAAAATTATTTCACAACTAGGATAAAATTCATTTGTATTACTCATGAAATTATGCGGTGATTATTCAATTATTCCATCCATATTAGTTATCTGAATATATTATTTTCTGATGACATGATGTTTATGATGCCTGATTCTATTTCACATGTTATATGATTTCGAAACCTAATTCTTTTCCATGGTTTTTATTCGATGAAATGATTATAAATCCTATATATTTTTCATAGGTTATGAAATGATGAAATTTTATTAATTTATATTTCATTTTTAGGGTTATGATTTGATGAATAGAGAACACATCACATTTTATGGGTCAGGATATGATGAATTTTTTTGGAACATGAACGTATGATAAGATTATGTGATTGGTGGGACCTATATCTACCACTAATTCATTGGGTAATTATACATATTTTATGAGATCAAAGGGTAAAAGGTAGGATATCCTATGCTTGAAAAAATAGGGTACAAGGGATGAAATCCCAAGCCTTAAATAAGAGGGAAAACGGGAGAACATCACAATCATGAAACATGAAAGAACATGGGAGAACGTCCCAATCCAAAAACAAGAGGGAATAGGGGTGGAAATAAAAATCCTGAAACAAGAGGCCACAAGGGTGGAAATCCCAATCATGAAACAATAGAGTACATGGGATATCATTAGAAGCCCGAAGTAGGTACACGAGTTATTAACCCAAGCCTAACATGTTACAAAGTTCATGGAATTACACAAAGAATTGGGGTTTTTATATGTGTTTTCCACAATGTCTTGTTTTATTCCTATGTTGTAACACTATTTATTATGTTAATTATTTTTCTTATGATTCTTGTTTTATAAATTCCTAATCATTATTGAAATCTCTAATATGCTGGGTTTTACAATAAAATGTTATTCTATTGTTTCATAACCTTTTTTTTCATTTTGTGCTTAAACATTTTCTTTATTTACCCTTACTGAGAATATGTTACCACCCATTTCATATGTTTCCATTATCTAGGTTATGAATAATGTTTGTAGGTAGATTTACTAAGAATGAATATCTTTATGGAAGATATTGAAGAAAATTCATGAGGATGAAAGATCTTGTTTCAATGTTTCTGAAGACACTAATCTATTATGGTACTTGGGAATGTATTTTTTCAATGTACTAAATATTCAAATAAAATGATGTAACATCAATATATGTTAATATTGGGTCTCTATAATTAATAAAATTTCCCAATTCATTAGAGTAATATATATTTCTTAGTGCACCTATGACATCATAACATTTAAATAATCACGTTTTCCACATAGAATGCATATAAATCATAAGAATAAAATAACCCATGGAGAAGGAATATGTTTAATATCATACAATAATGAAATAAATAATTGAATTTCCAAATCATAGAGGGAAAATATATTTTGTATTATATTATTCATTCGTCCGTTAAAGAGGATCAACAAAAAAGGATTCAAAATGTATTTTATAAATTATCGTGCTTTTGGAAAATATTTAAATTTTTAAGAAAAATAGATAAAAAATAAATATATTACAAAGGATAATGTAATAAAAATGAAATTATATTTTAGTATTATTAAATTAAAATAAATAATAAAATTTTTATTGAATAATTATTAACACAAACAATTAAAATTCTGTTTGAGATTTCTCTAACCTTATGTCTGAGTGCTTTCTTCACATAAATATTTGATATTATAAAATATTATTTAGTAAATAAAAAATCAATAACCTAATAAACATGTATTTTTTCATTTTAATTTTATTATGTTTGTATATGGCCATTTTTTTCTATTAGGACCAATAGGGGCCTATATACCCTGAGAGGGGGGGGGGGGTGAATCAGGATATGAATATTCTTTTTCAAAGTCCTTCCTACCCAACTGGATCATGACCTATTTATTACAAGGGTCACTTTGTTTGCACTTGTGTGTTAATTATTATCGCTTATTTTCTTCTCTATCTGATGATGATGATGCTTTAAATGCAATGCCGGGAAGTAAGCAGGCAGACACATATATTTTTACATGGTCCACCCTCACTGGGCTACGTCTAAGGAGCATACGCCGACAAGTTTCCAGTCGTACCAAATTCCAATATTTTTCACTAGATGTGGATACAAGGATCAAGATAGATCACTTCTATTCCCATGCTCACTGCCTTTACAAAGTTTTGGGTAAGCTCACTGCTTTCTCAAGGGTCACTCCCTGTTTTTCTCTCTCTGGCTCACTGCCGGTGGAGAGGATCACAATCTTCCTCTTCTTTTACTCACTACTCCGGAAAGGATCCACTCACTGTTTATAGAATTGTAGGTCTCTTAATTTGCATGAAGGAATAAATCTTCTTCTGTATGTAGATGCTCTGTTGGAGTCCAACTTTCACCCGTAGATGAATATATATTTGCACCGAAGGAATCAGGAGAACTTCCAACTTCCACATATCCCGAAAACACTACTGAAAAAACAACCTTACTTCGTGCGCAAGTCTAATTTGGCGCGCAAGTATCGGCGCGCAAGTCACAATTGGCGTGCAAGTCTACCATAGACACTTGCGTGACAAAAGCTTATTCAACTCCAAACATTCATGACTCACTTCCCTTTACACCCAAACCAATATTGGCATGCAACTGACAACAACCGCACTTCTTCAAATATGGCGTGGAAGTCCCACATGCATGACACACCACCACTTGTGCGACCACCAAACCTGTGCGGCGGGAGCTCTGATTTCACAATGTGTTGAACTACATTGAGAAATGAGGTGGGGTGGTCCAGTATTTATAGGCAATTTGACCACCCTGCGCGAAGGCACGCAAGTCTCCCTCGGCGCGCAGGTCTCAGCGCGCAGGTCTCTACACCTGCAAGTAACTTGCGCGACCCACTTCCAAACTTGTTTGAACCTCATTCCTTTTCCATATTTTGATTTTATGATCATGAAAAACAATAGGTGCGCAAGTTTCCAATCCTACTAGGCACCAGCACGCTAGTCTTTTCTCTTGGCGCGCAAGTCACCTGCGCGACCAACTCAATACTTGTGCGACCCTTATCCCGTTCCCATATTTTGAATATCTGATCATGAGAATCCTATGGACCGCAAGTTTTCAAACCATAAAGTACACGGTGCGCATGTCCCTTTTCCAAAAACCACTTTTCATCATTCGTCGATTTTCAGGCCCAAAAATTTGGCAAACACTTGAAAACAATGCCACCTTGTATCTTTTCTTTTTGTACCACCTCCAGATCATCCATTCCATTGTCTAAGATCTTGAATCAAACATTGATAGTTAGAAAAATCTATTGAACTCAGCATGCCACCATGAAATCCCCCTTTTCAACAAATTTGTATGTCATGGTTTGATTTTTCAATAATCACATCATAGTTTTCCACTTTGTCAACAAACACAATCACCACAAAAATGCTTCAATGATACCTTGAGGTATTATTGAACAACATTTTCTTTTATAGAGTTCAATTTCATCGTTTGAGAGTGTTCATTTCCTTGTGTTTCATGAGAGGTTCACTTGAACACATGTGTGGAATATTGTGTAAAATTAGAATATTTATCTAGAATTTAAAATATAATTTATTAATGAACTTAAAAAATTTAAATGGTGATATATATTTTTTTCTAGATATGGGGATGATTCGTTAGATAAAACATTAATGATAATAGTTTAGATTATTGTTTTGGGTTTTCCATCATCATTACTTGTTATTATTTATTATTTAAAATTTTGTATTTATGTTATTTCCAGAACATAAAAAAGGTTATATAATAAATTTTACATTCTTTTTAGACAATTATATTGGTTTTAGGACTATCTTTGATTGTTAAAATTAAAAATGAAAACATATAGTCCATTGTGGTGGTAAATTGACACATCAGAGTATACGTTATCATTTTTAGAATAAAAGGGATAAGTAATGAGATTTCATGAAAGGATTGTTAAAGAAAAAAAAATATCACTCCAGTATATAAATGTTATTTTGTTTATCATTCCAATTGGATTATTGGAGTATGGGAGATAATAATAAATGAAATGGAATTGAAAATAAATTAAATTAAAATGAATATTGGTTTTACATCTTGAATTATTCTCTTAGAGAACATTCTAATGAAAATCCTATTTTAGTATATTTATAGAATATAGTCTCTTGGAAATTGGGGGGATTGGGAAGAGGTTTGGGTCTAATTTTTTCAGTATTAAAGGCTTTTTATTTTTTTGGGGAATATGTGATGGGGGATTATATTTATAGGGGTTAAAAGGTAGTTTTTATTATTATTTTATTCATTAATGTTTCATTTATTATCAAGAATATTAATAGATTCAATTACCATGAATAAATAAAGTAATGAGATAAGGGGATTTATATATTATTTTTATTATATCATCTATTACTAAGGAAATAGTGAATTTAAACTATAATACTATAAAATGTAAATTAGCATATTTTACTATTTAGCAAAAAATGAACTATTTCATAAAAATCCCAGAAATTAACCCTAACTATTTTTCAATGTGAAAATTATATAATTGAACACTATTTTAAGAGAATAATATTCTAATTATTATAAATTCAAAATTTAATTAAAATAATAATTTATTCAATAGAAATAAAAATTTTAAAATTAGAAATGATTTTATGAGACTTTATAAATTAGTTAAGGTCTCATAAAATTTTATTTTAATCATAATGAAAACATATAAAAATTTTTGAATATATTTTTGTGAAAATATTTAATATATTAGAAAATTTTATAAAATTTAAAATTTTAAATAAATATTTACTCTTTAAAAAAATATGGACACCAAATTCATAATTTTCAAAATATTTATTTAATTTTAATAGGATGTAAATATATCATATTTTTAGTTTTAAGATACAAAACTACTATATACACTTTCATAGGTTAGGATAATATTCTACTACCTCATTTACTATTAATGTTAGACAAACTTTTATTCCAATGGTAAAGTAATAATTCCATCGATATAGGTTCCTTAATTTCTAGAAATAACCCTAATTTCATTTAGTCATAATTTATAAGTATTTTATTGGGGTGTAAAATTGATTTTATGTGGTTTATACTATATGAAATAATTAAATGATTGTAATTTTTATTTTTAGAATTTTTGGTCATTAGATTCATTTGCAATAATGAAATTCCACCCTCAAAGTTTCAATATAATGTCAATTTTGAAAATAGGTGAGGGTACGTATCCTTCACTACATACTCTGGTTCCCATGTTTCATCCTAATACTTATTTATTTTCCATATAACTCTGACATGGTGAGTATTATTTTTTCCTTGATCAATATATCTATTATATAAGATCTTCAACAGTCGGTCCCCATATGAGAGATCATTTTCCACCTGTACAACCTTTGAATTTAGTACATGTGAGGGATATGGTATTTATTTTCTCATGAGGGATTGGTGGAAGACATCATGCACTTAATACATGGTTTTTGGAAGTTCAAGTAAATATTCCACATCTGGGACATGATCAATAATTTTGAAGGGGCCACCGTACAAGGGAATTAGAGTTCCTTTCATCCCAAATATCATGATCATGTTCCATATATATATTATGAGGAATAAATTGCATATAAACTAAAACTTTAGGTCACATCGATGATTATTTTCATTTCTCTCTTTTTTTTACTTTGGGCTACCCTGATGTGATGATGAATAGTTTTCAACTTTTCTACCATTTCAATTATAATTAATGATCCATAAAATACTATTTTAAAAAACTTCATCCATCAAAATTTTATTTTTCATATTTTCACATAAAGGATTTTTATGGAGTCATTTGGATTCTCGAGTGGAAAATATTTCTGTATGAGAACTCATCCAAAGGCAGATGTTGGTCCCATCATTTTTTAAAGCCCATAAAACATTCTCTCAACATGTATTCTAGTGTCTGAATAGTCCACTCTCATTAGCCATTATAATTAGGTGACAAGATAAATTAACGTTTAGTTCAATGTTTATAGCATGTTATATACATTTCTAAGACATTTAAGTGAGTCATAGATATTGATAAGATAAAATTGATAGTTGTAGTCTATTCAACCTAAAAAGTTATCTAATTTATGTCGTTGAATGTTGATCTAGTGGGAAGTCGTCTTAAATTGTGATAATGTGATATTCCTTTTTAATATTATCCATGACAACACATATATCATTGTTCACTCTGGACGTCTTCAAAATTCTATTGATAAAGTCCATGGTTAATTTTCCCATTTCCATATTTTTATGGGTTCTGGGTGCATATTATTATTAGGATTTTTCATTTTATCATTCACGTGAATACCAAACTAGAATATTAATGTGTATTAGGTGATCACATTATTCAAATTTTCCAACCTATATTTCTCTAGGGGACCTTAGTACATCTTTAGTATATAAAATTGAAATAAAGAAGGTTGATCTATGTGCACCATTTAGATGCAGTTTATTGATCTCTAGACTGGATGGTACACATGATTGTGACCCAAATCATATGTATCTCTAATAATCAATTTTTAACATTCTATGTTTCCCATGGTTAATAGATTCAAATTTTTCAATAATTTTAAAATCATTAAATTGAGAATCAATTATTTTCTTAATGAGTGGTGGTTGACCAATCATTTCAGAAAAGATTAATGAAATTCCTTCATTATTGATTCCAATATATCCTTTTAAAATACAATAATATATGATCATTTTCATGTCCTAATAATGGATACTTCTCAACTATTAATATTGATAATGCATCATAATATTTTCTACATAGAGAATATGCAACATTAATTGCCTTTCCTGGATAGTAGTGGATTGATTAGTCATATTACTTGATGAGATATGACCATATATTCTAGAGTATATAAATCTTCTTCTATGTGAGAACATATTTCATTCACTTATGAAATATATATATTTCATACTTCTCCCCATGAAGATTATGTCACCAAATGGTCAATGTGAGGATCAAAACCACTGACCCTAGATCATTTTTGAGATAGTTTTTCTCATGATGTTTCAATATTTTTGAGGATTAAGCTGTCACATATTCATATTTCATTAGTCCATATACAAATACATACATTTAATCATTTTTTATATCAAAAAGTATTCCTCACTTATCACATATGTGAGTACCAATGCAGTGATAATCCTCTTTTTCAACAAATTTAAATAGTCTTCACATTCATGGGTCTAGAAAATTTTAATCCCTTTTATTCGTTGTGGTAAGTGAGTTTGAATGTATTGAGAAGTTATTCCAAATTCTCCAATAATACACTGCTAGATGAAGGAATATATGGATCGTTATTACATATATTGTTAGTGGATACACTTTTATTGGAATTGTCTTGGAAGGGTCTATTGATATTCTTTTTTAACTAATAAGATTTCCCAAGAATAAAAATTCCATTATTCAAAAATCACAATTACAATTCATTACATATAGCTTCACCCTTCATAATGTCTTTAGCACATTTTTTATAGGTTGCTCATGATTTTCCATTCTCTTGTATTATGTAAACATATCATCACTTAAAATGACCCAAAATTTGTTGATGTAATTTCTATAGACTCTATTCATTGATCCTATGAATATTGTTATAGAAATAGTGAGTTGGAAATTAATCACTATGAACTCATAGTATATGTACCTCATATGGAAAGCATTCTTTTGAATATATTCATTTCTCTCCAATAATTTCTTATATCCAGGTTAATTTCACACCATAGAGAAGTAATTTTCCCCACTTAGATAATAAATAAATTTATTTATCCATGGAAGGGAATAATTTTTCTTTATCATTATTTTATTGAGGTCATGATAATCATTTCATATAAACATTTATCCATCCTTTTTTGACGAATATGAGTAGTGCACCACTTGGTGAAGGACTTAGGTGTATAAAACTCATTTATTAATTATATTTTAACTTCTTCATTAATACCACTAAATCTTAGGTGGTCATTCAATACGGTGTCTTTGATATAGGTAGAAATCCAAGAATAAAATAAATTGGTAATTGAACCTAATGGTTTGGTAGAAGATTATTCAGTTCATCAAGGAACACATAACTGTAGTCCCTCGCTGTGGGGATTTCTTCGATCATGACTTTCTCATTTTTCTCAATAAATTTACTTGGATATGATTTCAAATAAAGAAATAATATCAAAAATTGAGATGATAACTCTGAAAGATATAAATACTCATCCTTAGAATTGTAATGAATGTGTGGATTTTTCTTAATTGGTGAGTGATCTCCCTTGACAAAAAATTAATGATGTCATTGTGTAAAAATATTCAATCCATTACCAATGTGGAATCAAACTCCCAAAAAAAAATAAGACCAGATATACTGGGAGGTTCATTCAACAAAAATTATCCATGGATGAATTTTATAATTTGGATGAAATAATTGGTATATTTTTCATTCTCATATATAAAACAACATCTAAATTTTTTAGGTGGTGTTTGAATTATTTTACAATGCTTGAATGACATATAATAATTAGTATAACCGGAATCAAATAGTATGTCCATTAATAATGACGGAATCAATGGCCCACATTTCACCCTATCATTTACAATCTCCTCCTAAATAGTTGTTATTTTATAAAAATCCATGCATAAAATACATGGATATAATATCATTTTAGATTAATATTTATAATATTAGAAAAATAAATTCTAGATGATAATAATAGACTAGTGTAATTGGGTATATGAAATAATATCTTCTAAATTAGTGAAGGGTCATCAATGATTCCCATAAATATTTTACCCCCATGTAAATTTACATAAAAACCATTCATCATTCCCTAGTAAAAGAAAACGTTTGATATGGGTGAGCTTTAATGATCAATATGGGTAAATAAAGAAAGAAAGTATGTATAACATGAGTATAAGGGTAGGATAAAATCGTCCAATTATATGTAGAACATTCCCTGCATATCAAAGATCATAATAATGAGACATGGAAAAAACATTGGAGGTTCGTAATACATTAATCACAGGGGATTCAAGAGTGTAATCCATGAATACATAGAATATGAATAATACATGTAACTTTTTGAATACACATAAACATCGTAAATCCTATGTCAAGGATAGAGGCCCCACCTACCAAATAATTAAATCTTACATACATGTGCCATAAGATAATAATAAATTAATGATATACAGACCCATTAAAATAGTTTTGTTTAATAGAAATCACTTCATAACACATGAAATGAAATGTGTATTATAAAAATCTCATCATATCATTACCTATGGAAATGATATAGGTCTCATATGCATTTCATCAAAACAAAATTTCTGAAAGGTTGTCGGCTTCAAAATCATATAACCCATTTAAGATCAATGAATTTCATAAGAATTAATCCTTCATAACATAAACCATTCAGTAATTAATATTAATGAAACTTTTGAATAATTTCCTATAATTAGATGAGTAACATCAGTAGAAGTCATATTTGATGCAAAATAATTTTGGAATTTCAATTTTAAACATTTCATGAGGAAAATTGCATTTTGTTTTGGAAAAAAATCACTTTAATGACTAAAAATATTTGATAACCATTTTCATAGAAAATACATTAATAACATGTAAATAAATAATGAACCCATTTTGAAACTCTTTTCCCTTGAAAATATATAAAATATTACTGAAAAAAATTTTAAAACTATTTTTCTTGAATACTTATAAAAAAATAATGAAATCATTTGGAAAACATTCTCCTCGAAATCATATAGTACATTCTTTACATCATTTTAAAAAACATTTTTTAATTCATTGAAAATGAATAAATAATTTTTTTAAAATCATTTAGGGCATTTTTTAAATGTGAAAAAAAACATATTTCATTGAAGACTAATTTTAAACAATTAATTTTTAGAATATAAGAAAAAATTAATAGAAATTTTTTTTAGTCTGGTAAATTAAACACCACGGTAATGACGGTCATGAAGACAGGTAGATTTGTAAATATAGAACATTACTTTTTCACTTTAAAATGTTTAGAAATGTGCCTCAACTAAGAAATTATAATAAGTTTCTATTTTAAAACTCATTTTCAATGGTAAATCATGGGTAAATATTTATTTTAAAAATAATACGAGAATAGTAGAATTTTTTATAAACTATAAGAAAATATTTTTTTGATGGAACACAGAGTTTTGAATGAAGAGAGATGTGATGTGAGACTATCTAAAAAAAAATTCTTGATCATAATATGTACCAATGAGTGGAAAATAGACCAAAACATTGATATAACCTGCATAACCCTTGGGTTAGCCAAAAAAATATTTTTATGCAAATATGGATCATAATATTTTATTAATGTAAATATAATCATAAGTAATCTTAATAAACAATTAGATTGTTGCTATAACCCACTTCCAATTTGGTAAATTTGATTAATAACAAAATTTAATTAATAATATTAAATAAATATTAAAACATTACTAATATAATGATATTTATTATATAACATTTAAGAGTCATTATATATACCTAATAGAAACATATTTGTGCATAACAAGGCATTTGTCTCAAAGACGGAAAATTGAGAAAAAATTACTTTACCCATTGGGTAACTTTTGAAACAAAAATCATTGAATGAAATATAATAAAATGGAAATTTAAATATCGATAATGTTTTGAATACATATCCTATAATAAATTTATGTTCGTTATATACATCATATATAAGAAATATGAGGTGATAATTTCTTCTGTCTTAGAGAATAGAAAATAGTGAAAAAAAACCCATACTACATGAGTAAAATTAGAGGCATATTCCCCATGAATTAATAAAATAAATTTAATGATATTAATTTTATCAAATTAATGAATTTAATGATATGAAATGTCATAGGTAATGATATACACCATAAAAATTCATGTTGTTAATATGGTCATTCTCCCACAAAAAAAAATGTGAGATGAAATTCCCTTATCATAACTCTACAATTTCATTATACATGTTCGAACCGCATACACAATAACAATAAGTTTATTATAAATCATTTAAATAACCATTTTAATATATTTAATACCATATATGATTCACATATGACTTTATATTACCCGTTTATTAACAATTCGATGTTTAATTAATGATTTGTGTAATAACAGCTAAGTTTATCAAACTTGTTTTGGCATGTAATTATTAATCATCTTACATTGATCATTTTTTACTTATATCATGAATATAAAAAATTATTAATATTTCATATATAATCAATATATAAATATTTATATGAATCCATAAAATATATAAATCTTAAATGAAATACATTATTCATGAAGGAGATATGTCGTGCGTATACCAGAACGCTATTTCCATTTTATTATCACATTGAAATAAGAAAATTATATGATATATATATATATTAAATATAATAAATATATCATTATAGTTTCATATAAAATACAATTTTACTAAATTCATCCTTTGAAAATTCTATTTAAAGTGTTCTAGAATCACATCACTTTGAGGAGGTGGTAGCGCACACTTCCCCAAATGAAGTAATTATATCTAAAAAATGTAATGCATGATGGAATGTGTTATATAATAATTAAATATGAAAAAAGTTATAAAAATATAAAATACTTCACTTATTTTTACTATATCCATTCTTAATGCACTTTATTAAAAGAGTGAACAAGTCACATCAATTTGTGAAGGTGGTAGCCCACAAATCCACAAATAGAGTTATCATATTTATAAAAAAAAATCATCCAGATGTTAAGAATAATAAATAAATAAATAAGTATAAATAAATAATAAATATCATAAACATCATATATAAATATATTTTCCAACTTAATTACCAACCATGATATTTGGTAAAGGTAAGACGAACAACACCATTTTTTAGGGTGGAAGTTGGTCTTACTTAAACTGTAATTTCATAACCCATTAGATGGATGTGTGTGTAAGTGTAATCCTAAAACATATAATGAAAACATATAAGTATATTTTTGACAATAAATTTAATATATATTTATGTAATAGTAATAATTGAGTTAGAGGATAATAAAAATAATACTAAAGTTATTGAGGAGTGATGTCACATCATATTCAGGGCAACTCCTTTTGGTTTTCACCAAAGGGATTCCTTGTATTTCTTATTTACCAAAAGGGTAGATTCAAGGTGGAAGGGTGTGGTTTTGGAAAGTTAATTTAGTTTATATTATATATAATTATATAGTTATAGATGTGTGAATAAGGGGGTAGGTATTTGAATTTTATAAGGGAGGGAGGGGGCACACTTTTCATTTTTCAAAACATGATAGGTGTAACAATGGATTTACCTTAAACAGTAAAATAACCAAATAAATGGAGGGTTATATATGAAATATTTCAATAAAATGTTTATTTGGAAAATTTTATATGACATTTTGGACCATAAGATTATAGTTTTTCCATTGTTAAAAATAATTGGACCATAACAGTTGTTGTTAATTTTCATCACATTAAAAAAAAATTGGTCAAAATTTTTGTTCATCTAATTGGACAATAAATATTATACTTATTAGAATATTATATTTATTTTTTAAAAAATTCAATTAATATATAACGAAAAATTATTTTTAATAATAATCTCACAGATATGAAGAAATTATGATATTTTCATGTGAGAACGTTTTAATGTTCATTAAGATTTTATATCTAAATTCAACATAATCATGATTACAATGACCTAAATTTGATTAATAGATTTACAGAAGTTATATTATAACATTAAAAAAAATAATACATAATTTAAATATATATATAATTTAGATTAAAATAATTTTAAAATTCTAAGTTTTTATTTCTAAATATTCACCCATAAATGATGTTTTATAAAAAAATCCCAAAAATTCACCATAATATAATTTCACCATTATGAATTATAAATTTATATATTTGTTTTATGAAATTATATTTCTAAAAGAGTCTAAAATTAATTTCGTTTTTGATCACAAAATGACATAAAATGATGTTCTTTTGAGAAAATTGTATTTCTAAATATAGAATTACTTTTCGAGAATTTATATTTTTATCATAATTATGTATTTTTTATATAAACCCAATAAAAAAATTATTTCAAAATTGGTTATTTATTTTCAGATTATCATTTATAATGTAAATTTTATAACTATATCATTTATTTAATTATAATAAATTTTTTGTATAAACTTAGTGTTTCATGTAACACAAGCCATGTCGGGGTTGTGTATAACGCATGCCATGTTGATGTTGAGTTAAATGAACATGTATCATGTGGTATATTGTAATGATATTTTAACATTATGTACGATTCAAATCAATAATAACATGGTTCTTTAATATAACACAATCTATATTCAGTGTTGTATGAAATGAAAAATATCAAAAATAAGAAATTAATTTGAAATAATAGTTTACAAAAACTCATGGAATTACATTATACATCCCATAAAATTAATTTCACCAATTAATTTTTTCTGGGTTATCTATGTTTTAGTACATGAAATTTTCATTCATAGAAACTGATATAATAACAATAAATAATAAAAAAACTTTTCATAAGGGAACTTTGGAATCATAATGTTTACCCAATGTAAAATATAACTAGGTTTCCATATAGGATAACAAAAAAAGGAAGTGAAAACATGTATATGGATGAAAAAATATAACTATTATGTTTTGGTGGAGAGTTATAGATAAAATGGGTTGGTGAATGTCAATAATCACAAATCCATAAGTGAATTACGATCTAAAGGGTCATTTGATTAATTGGAAAGAATGTTCTTGGATATACTTTTTGGATTCAAGAAATTTATTTCCTAAAGATGAATAATTATCATTATAAGTTTTACTTATGTGATTTTATTCACAATAATTAGAAAAGTATCACGATTTTTTGTGTCTTGATCAATTTCCACATCACCTCCTTCTTCAAAAAGGAAGGTGTATTTTTCATTCCTGAAGTAATAAATGATCATGAGATCTTTGATAACCCATCTAAAATATATTTAGTTTCCATAACCATGTTTTTTAATTATGTTATCCATAATTCATAAATCCTAATGTGGGGAAACGATAATTTAACATAAAAATGACATCTGATGTTTAGCTTAAAATTCATAAAATGGATAACCTTAAAACCCTTCTAAAAGAAAAAAATAAAATATATTAAAAAGTGTGTAATTGTATTAGATTATCATTGGTCCCCTATATATAATGAATGGTATCATGGTTTTCACATTACAAATATATGAATACCCTCAACATATATAATATTGAAACACGTTTGTAAACCGAATTACCATAAATCATTTCTAAAAAAATCATGCTTTCGTATTCTAATGATTACAAGATATATTATATCAATACAAGAAAGCATAATCATAATAAATGATGAAATATTCAACATTCTAAACGAATCCATAGTTATAAGGTTACTAGTACTATCCAATTTAATCTATCCAAAAAATCTTATGATTATAAATGATAAAAAAAATTCTCTTTATCTTTAACACATTAAGTTTTACATTCTCTTAATCAAAATTTCATATTTCAAATAATGAAATTTTCTATGTATTCATAATCATATCCGTAATGAATAATTATATTGAAAATAATAATACACATTAGGATTCATATAACATAATATTTGAATTCCAAAACATAAATACATAATTCATCAAACATTATTCATAAATCATTACTCATGCTTGATCAAATTACTCCTCAGAAACACCTTACTGGAATATGAAATATGAATCAATTCTTCAGTATCTGCATCCATAATAGAAAAAATCTTCTATTATTTATTTTAAACAATACTGGATAATCATTACATACATATCTCATGTAGTTTTCTGTTACTCTATCTTCGTAAGTATATCCAACACTTATACCACCTTTTTTAATTATTCTTATGATGATTCCACTTTTGGAATTGATTTTTATAATTCCAACATATTCCATATATAATGAATTAAATGTTAACCATGTAACTTCTAGTTACCTCTATTGAATTAAAAATAGAGTGCGTAGTGTGAGAAACTATTATCATAATGTAAATCCACATAATCATGAAAAAATCACTTATAATATATTTAAATCAGGACACCACATTTAATTAATGACACCTTAGGTTTATCAACTATTATTTATATATGACTAATATTTTAATCCTTAATTGTTATTCTTTTAGAGTTTTTGAATTACCATATAATATCACTTTGTATTCTCAAACTATACACATAACATGGAATGTTTCTATGTATTAGGTAATGCTCGAGTTAGGCATGAAGCACCCTGTCAGAGTTATTACTCTTATGTACAAATATTCTTGAACCATGTTGTATTTTAGTATTCTAAAGGATATTTACTTCATGAAAATCACCAACCTAATCCTTTTACAAAATTCAACTTAATTTTTCAATATTTTTACTCGTTTTTTGTACTTATTCTTAGATACATTCGTAGTTATATACATACAAATATTCTTAAGAATCTCTCTAACTCCACAACCCCTAAAACATGGAGCTGGTGCATTATTTTATTATATTAGAAAGATTACAAGGAATTAAATAAAAAATGACTTATCATTTTATCTTTATTGGAAGACCATATTACGTACATGATACCCATAAGACAATGGTAAATGAAATTAAAAAATGATACATAATAAAATTAAATTAACAATATCCTTGAATGTTTATTAAATTTTTTATCATCATACCTTGGGAAAAGGAAACATAATAATGGTGAGATCAAATGAATAGTATGGGTTATAAGAAACACTAATAAGAGAAGTAATGTCAATAAGGAATAGATGTTGTGGAAAGGTATATAATCTGACAAACACGTGCCATTAATAAATTTGGAAGGAAATTTGATCCACAGACCACATCATAATGAAAATATCAAGGAAAGTTATAACTTATTACTGAATGATGAAAATTCATATTTAGTCTACATAATGTATCTGTAAGATTAACCATTATAATTTCATGAACGTTTGTGTATTTTGGATGAAAGATGTCTAATTATGTATGGATACAAGCACAATTTGTTTGTTGCCAAATGTTTTTACCATGAGAACTGTCAACGTATCGAGGGTCTAGAGAGGGCCCACCCATCACAAAAAGTAAAAATAATTATACATACAAAGTTTCATTTAAAAAAAATATATCTACTAAAAATATAGACTGAAATGAAGATATAGATTCATTAATATTTCCCAATTTAAATAATTTAAAATAAATAATGTATATAAAATGGTATACGACTAAGATAATAATCATATCCATGACACCAGAATATGGATGTTTAAAATAAATATAATTTCAAATGAATTATGATCACAATGGGGATATTATATACATAAGATAAAAATTATTGGGTGAAAAATAACAATTACTACTCAATGAAATAGAAATATAAATGAAATTCTATACCATAATTCCCACATTAATTTGTCGTGTTTTTGCATCCTGAACTAGAAACATATATTTATTAAAATATTGATACAAATGTTAATTAATATCATTTATATAATTATTTTTCATTTATAATAATTTCATTATATTTATTTATTTCTTTTTTAGAAAATTGAATCATTTGATATCATGTTTTACTTATAACATTCCAGTTTTACATCAATTTTTTATTTTATCTAAATACAAATTATAAATTAATATAAATAGTTAATGGATTATATAATTCCAAAATTTATATTTTTATGTATTGTATATAATTGAAAAAAAGCTACTCATGTGGATGGTTTTATGTTTTGGAAAGGAAACTTCCCCATAGGTGGTTGACAGACCATCGACGAGACATTGATGGGGTATTGGGAAGATAATGATTTAAAATTTTATATATAGTATAATGAGACATAAATTTGGTTAACATCAATAATATATAGTTAACATACTAAATAATTACATACAATAATTTTTTAATATATAATGGTTTGTGATAAAATTCATAGGAAGCCTGACCCAAAGGAACAAATGGTGTTTTGGGAGCATTTGTTTCTTTAGTTTTTATTAACGGTTCACATACATGTTAGTAAAACAAAGCAACTAATTTGAGGATAATAATCACTATTTGGAAGTATAGTGAAATTAAAAATGTTTAAATGGTTATAAATATATGTTTTTAAAATATTATGTGAATAAATCATTAGATAATCTTTTAGTGATAATTTCATAGATTATTTTGGGAATTTTTTGATCATTACAAAATAGTTTTGTATAATAAATTATTATTATATAAATATAGTGTTTCTAGAACATTACATAGAATGTGATAATTATTTCATAATTTTCTTCAACCATAAAAATGGTCTCATTTCCATCATTGAAGGATAGATCAAAGAACAAACATCCAATGTCAATTAAGGTTGTAAATCAGCACCTCGCCGACGACGTTTTCGTTTTTAAATTATAAGAGATAGATAGAGAGAGAAAGAAGTTTCATGTAGGGTATTATATTAACATTATATCATTATATTATATATATTATTCTGGTATTATAAATAAAATTTGTACATAGGGGTTTAGAAAAAAAAAATAAAATAATGAACTTAAAAAGAAAAAATGTTTAAAAAGAAGGGGATTTTACCTCTTAAGTATTACTCCTTGATGAACTCCATTATTAAAGGGGTTTTGTTCTCTTGGTAAGAACAAAATCTCCTAAACCTGCAGAGAGACATTGGAAGCAAATTTCGACAAAACATTGAAAAGAATCAACGATTAGAGGAGTTAGGGGAAGATGGGTGAGGGGTGGGTTTATAGTGGTAAAGAGGGGTAATTTTCTCATTATTTAATTAATTATCTTATTATTTTTCACCAAACGTGTTTATTATTGTAATTAAATACATTAATAATTGTGTGTTAGTTCTAATAAATGGTACTTAAATCATCCAACCAATATCTATGACTCAATGAATTATTTATTTTTAATTTATTGTAAATTATAGTATTTTATTATTCAGTAAAAATTCAAGTATTTTACTAAATTCCAAAAAATTAACCCTAACATTTTTTATGTATATAAATCAAAAATCGACTCCAATTTATGAAAATAATTTTCAAAATATGATAATTTTTTTAAATAAAATAATCATTAAATAGAGAAATACAAAATTTAAATTTTTAACTCATTTTATAACACTCTAAAAATTTAACTAAGGTCCCAATAAATTATCCTAAAAGAATATAACAAAAAAGTTTTAATTTATGATTAATGTTTTTAGAACAAAATTTCTTTTGAATCATTATATTATTAAAAAATATAAATAAAGATTAACATTTTCCAAAATTTCTAATACAAGATTAATAATTCATAAAACATTAAGTTATTATAATTATATAATTCTTTCATATATAAGATGCCAAAATTTTATATATATATTAATGGGTGGGGTTACTATTCATTTGGCCAATTTACTATTCATAAGGGCCATAATACTATTCATAAGGATCATGTAACTATAATCAAAAAAATTAATTCATCCAATCAGACTCTAAATATATTATTAATGACAGTCATGTGTGTTTATTTTTCATAACTGGATATAAAGAAGCAGAAAAAAATAATGTCTAGATTATAACTATCTTATATACATAATTTTAATAATTGAGTGTTGTTTCATAATAACTCGGTATTGTGTGAAATATATGATATCAAATAAATTGAAAGTATTTATTAAGATAAATACAATAAATTTTTGTGGTTTTATACTATTCCCTCCTTCAAAAATTTCATCCTCAATATTTTCCAGATATATTTCCTTGTAAAAAGTTGTGGGTGGTTCATCTTCATAACAACCACAGGTTTGCACATTTCTTCCTCCATTTTATGTTTCTCCAAAAGAACTATACTAGTCACGTTTTCTGATATCTCAATACATTCTATCATGTGTCGAGGATCATGATAGGATCTTCATAATAAGTTAATCCAAGTTCCAATTTTATTTCCTCATACGTGAGTACGTGTGTTGGGTAGGGAAAGTACTTCATTAATAGTCACATGTGGAACACCTCACGAAAGATGGATAGTCCGGGTGGAATTGCTAAATGGTTTACTACATCTCCAATTCCTTTCAGAATTTGTATTGGCCTAATTTAACTGGGGATCTGTTTTCATTTCTATCTAAATCATATGACACCCTTCAATGGTGGTACTTTCAAAAGGACATGATCTCCCACATGGAATTCAGAATCCTTTCTCTGGTTGTCAGCCCATAACTTTTTCCTACTTTGGACTACATATATTTGAGACTTAATTTTTTTACCTATATCATTTTCTCATCAATATGTTATGGCACTATAATTTTTCTCCCACCAACATCATCCTAACAAGTTAGAGTTCAATGTATCTTTCCATATAATGAATCATATTGTTCCATTAGAATACTATAATAAAAAGTAATATTTTATGAAAATTACATCAAAAGTTTGTATTGATCTCTGATACCTTGAAATTAATATAATCATGATCTCAACATTTCATCTAATGTATGAATTGTCCTTTTAAACTCCCTGTCATTTTAAGGGTGATAATAATTACTCATATAAATATCATTATCCAAAGCCTTCTAAAGAATCTTCCAGAATTTGGATGTAAATCATGGATCTTGATTGGAAACAATTTATAGAGATGCACCATGGTGTCTTAAAACATCACTAATACATAGTATTGGGAGATTTCCTATTGTAAAATCGCACCATATTATGAGGAAATATGCATATTTCATAAGTTAATCAATAATAACACATATTGAATAATTATTTCATGGAGTCCTTGGTAGTCCTATGAAAAATTCCATAGTAATATCATCTCATTTTCATGTTGGAATAGGAATGTGAAGGATGACTCATTTAGGGTGATCACTTCCATCATTCATTTATTGAAAAACTAGTCTTCATGAATCATATTCCAAAATTTATAGCTCCATGTTATTCCACAAAATGACTACCTTCAAATCACCATACATCTGGGAGTTAATAGGGTGTATAGAGAAATTTTACTTATGAGAATTATCAAATAGTTCCCCATTTCATATCAGGTATTGATGGAACACATAACCTATTTCCAAAATTTCAAAACTCTATCATCATAAACAAAGTATTCAAATCTTCCATCCTTAATGGATTTAATTTCATTTTCAAGGTTCTCATATTTGGATGGGCGTCTTTTTTTCTTCTCCAAAAAAGATGTTTTTGACATCATTTTAAAATGTAATGGTGTTTCCACATCTATAATAATTAAAATATCCCAAATTACTAGAACTATTAATATAGGATCTTTACCAATAATCATTTTTTTATGAAGTCCTTAATATTTCTTTCTTAATGTATATGTTTTCTGATTTTCTTTTCTTGGGTGGCAGAATATCATGAAATCATAATATTTAAATAACTCGATCCATCTCCATTGCATATTTTCAATTTATTTCTATGAAAAAATGTATTTAAAACTATTTTGATTTATATATATCTCACATATTTCACAATAAAGATAGTGTCTCAATATTTTCAGATCAAATATTACTGTAACAAACACAATATCTTGGGTTGGATAATTTTTTTCATGTTTCTTCAACTCTCTTGAAGAATAATCAATAACGTTATCATTTTACATAATGACACGACATGGTAAATTATTTGATGCTTCAATGTATACCATGAAGTGATCATTTATATAGGAATGAGTCAAAATAATAGAATTAACCAATGTTATATTCGATTTATTAAAACATTCTGTAAATTCTTTTATTAATAAAAAATTAACCCCTTTAGAAGAGAGGTTTTGTAGTGGTTTATCCAGTCAAGAAATATTTTTTATGAAATGATAATAGTAACAGGTTATGAAAATAAAACAACATAGCTTTTTATGGTTTGTTAACATAGGCCTTTCTTTGATTTCAATTTTTTTCATACGAACAACTAATGTTATATCCTTACATATAATATTACCATAAAGAAAAACTATTTAGATCCAGAATTCACAATTAAAAAAATACCATATATATTTTTTCTCCTAAGAGTCTCGACAATAACAATCATGTGTTTATCCTAGTTATCATAGGTTTTGGAAGATATGAATATATCATCAATAAATAGAACAAAACTATAATCAAGATATTCGATGAAAACCCTATCCATTAGATCCATGAAAACATATGGTTAATTACTCAATCCAAATTTCATTACTATAAATTTATAAAGACCATACCTAGTTTTAAATGAATTCTTTGGAATATATTACTTTCTCACAGGCAATTTATGACATCTAGAACTAAGGTCAATCATTGAAAAATATTGTGCTCCATGAATTTGATCAAATAAACTATCCATGCAATGTATAAGATACTTGTTAATTATTTTAATAACATCGATTTCTCAATATTTAATACATAGCTTCATGGATCCATCTTTCTTATTAACAAACAGAACATAGGCATCCCAAGGAGAAACAATAGGTTGAATAAATCCCTTATCACTCGTTTCCTCTAATTTTTTCTTCATTTCCACAAATTCCATTGTGTTTATTCTATATAGAGTCTTTTATATAGGTTTTCCACCAAGAATTAAATCAATAAAGAACTCAACATCCCACTCAAGATTATGGCTAGGTAAATCCTATTAAAATAAATCATTATATTATTTCATAATTTCTACATCCACAATTAGAAGATTACTTTCCTCATCCCTATCTCATATTCTCTCTTCCACCACCATAATTTCATTTTTTATATTTACATAAGATGAATCTATATAATAATTAGTTGAAGTAGTTTTTTCATTGAAGATACGAGTTTCTACACCTTTAATACAAAGTTTAACTTCCGTCTTCTTTGAATAATTTTTATCAAAATAGTTTGAAATCATGTTTAACTTGAGGATTGTATCAAATTCAATAATAGGCATGATGATAATTTAAGCAACTAATGTATATTCTTTTTGCCATGAAGGGGACTGACTAACACAACATCGTTACAATGACACTCCCCTTATGATTTTGTATTGAAAACACCATTATTAAATCAAATGAAGTAATTTAAAATTTTCTTGGAAAACTTGGTAGATAAAAATAAATAAAATGATTCTGAATAAAATAAATCATTGGGAATGTTTGACTAAATGATTAATGTACCTACCACCACATCATTATGGACTTCTTCCTCAATAGTTCTGATCGTAAAAACATTTCCATTCTCTTGTGGAATTTTATTAGGAAATTGTATTTGATTTTTTGGACAATAATTTTCATAATTTCCCCTCTATATATAATTTTATCCTTGATCTTTATTGAATTATTTCTTCCCCTACTATTCATTAGCTCATTGACCCTTTTCTGGACACTTATAAAAAACTCCAATGCCTTTTATGCAATTTCTAGGATGATTCATTCCACAGTTTTTGTATAATGGGAATTTCTTCAATCCATTATTCTTCTTGGGAACATCACATTTTCCATTGTTATCAGAATATCTCTTCCTATCATGATTTCCCATGAAAAATTTTATTCTAGAAATGCCTGCTCAATTTTGATGCTACAAAACACTATTTCTTCATATAATGAAAATTATTGAGAAGTGAGTTCCCTTGGGATACATGGCTGCAGACCTTCAATGAAATGATCAACCTTGTCTTTTGAATCCTGTACATAATCGATGTCATACCTAGCTATAAATTTTATGGAACCCTCATTCTCTATAATACAGTCTTCTTATCATTTAAATAATCTAATGAACATTATCTTAATTTTAGTTTGTTTCTCATGAGGACAGAATTTGTCAAAGAATGTTTTATTAAATATTATCCAATCAATATCTTATATTTAATATTCATCCATAATATTATTTGCCAATGATAATCATTGGTCAGAATCTCCATTGGGATGATTTACATCCATTACTATATTTTTCCTTACACTGCATCACAAATCTAGAAATAAAATTTAAAGGGACATAATCTACTACTCATCTACCAATGGATAAGTAGTATAACTATTATAAGGGGTCTTTCACAACACTGAATCATCCAAAAAATGTGTACTATGTATATTATTCATAACTTTATTAATTTTTCCTAATATGGTCATGATCTTATCAACTCCAACACTATCGTTATTTACTAGATCAGTGGGGAAATCCCTTCATTTTCTGTGGTTATTGATTCCCATTATTCCATTATGAACCATCACTAAACAAAGGAATAAAAAAAATTAAGTTACAAATCATGATTCATATATTCAAACTAGAAAATAACCATACATAAATTGAAATTTCTTTCATATCTAATATCATAATCATAATCATGGTTTCTTTGAGGACATATTTCCTTTTAAACCTATCATACTGGTTTGTAATGAAAATGTGAAATATCTAAATAATATCTCATAGGAATGTCAAACCAAGTGCATAGTGAGGCTCATTCTCATAAACCATGTTAACCTGATTCAATCTCAAAACACCTTGTAATTGTTGTTAATCCTAGGTAGATTTGTGCATATTCCATATTTACTTGTAGTATCGAGATATGGATGTATTGCCTGAAAGACCCAAATAATCGATACCATACAAATATTCTTGGGTGTTCTTCTATGATTATCCTCAAATTATATCTTAGGTTTATGTTCCCTAAACTATGTTATCTAAATCTAGTTTCCATGGTTACTGGTAAAATTCCTCTAATACAAACTATAACACCCCATCCCTTGATGCATGGAGCTGGTGCAAAATTTTATTACATGGGAATGATTAAAAGGAATAAAATCTTGAAGTATCAGTATATTTAGAAATCTATATAGATCATATTATATTCATTATACCCATATTATATTTGGAATTGAAAAAAAATTGATACATAATAAAATGAAATTAACTGCATCATTGAAATATAATTCAATGTTTTATTCTTCATAACCTTTGGAAGTGAAATAGAGTAAGGGTGATCTCAATTTATCAATAAAGGTTCTATGAAAAAATATTATGTGAATTGAAGTCAATAATGAATAATAAATATGGGCATGTAAATAATCTGACAAACATAATCCATTAATAAACTGGGAATGAAAATGTATCCATATTTTTTTCAATAATTAAAATCTATTGTAGAGTAATAACATGGTACTAAATAAAGAAAAATATAATTTAGTGAGTTTAATTAATCTATAAAATAATACATTATACCATACGTATATTTTTTTAGTGGGCAAAAACTTGTCTAAATCTATTTGGAAACAAACACCAAGGGTTTTTCACCAACTGTTTTGTCTATTGATATGTGTCAATGCACTGAGGGGATATAGAGTGCCCTGCCCATAACTGGAAGTCCAAATAATTAATAATAAGAAGATTTATTTCATGAATAATATGTATCATTTAAATATATATTGAGTAGAGAATATATATTCATCAATATTTCCCGAGAAAAAACAATATTCAAAATAAATATTGTATGTAAAATGGAATATATGAAAGACAATAATCATATCCATGACACAAGAATATGGATATTTAACTGAAATTAATTTTAAAATGAAAAACTATCTCAATAGGGTAATTATATACACCACGTAAAAATTACTATGTGCACAATACATTGTATTTTTCTACAAAATAGAAATTGAAATGAAATTCATTTCCAAACTTCTCACATAAATTTTCTTTTTTGCACCACATGAAAAAACAAAGTTATATTTATTAAAAGACTAATCTAAAAGTTAATTTCACTCATTTATATAATTATTTTTCAGCATAGTCACTGTATTATATATCTTAATTTCCATTAAATAAAATCAAATCGTTTTATATCATGTTTTTCTTAATAATTTCATGCTTCACAAAAGTTTATCTATTTTATCTACATGTATATTATAAGTTAATATAACTAAATGTAGATATAAATAAGGAATAAAATTATATTTTGAAATATTATATATATTTTATTGAATAAACCCCAAAGGTTATTTTTATGAGCTGACATGGAAATGTTCCCATAGGTGGTTGAGAAACTTTTGACGGGACATTGACGAGATAGTGGGAAGAATAAATTTTAAAGTTTTATATAAGGTAGTATGAAACATATAGTATAATAAAATTACTAATATATGGATAAAATAATTCATAATAAATTAAATTATTGATTTATAATGGAATGGTTGGTGTAAAAAAGATATAGGAAGAACAACCTGATGAAAAAATGGTGGTTTAGGAGAGTTTGTCTCGTTGGTTTTAATGACACGTTCTCTTATTTACAGGTAATTAATATTAATCAAAATGGGTATAATTCTATAGAATTTTAATTAATAATTATTATAAAAAAAATTAATTTGTTTAATATATAATTTGGATAAATGGAATGAGGATTAATCATTAGATAAACATTTAGTGATAATTACCTAGATTATTATGGATGTTTTTTGATCATTATGCATATGGTTTATATAATAAATTACTATTATGTATATATAATGGATCCAAAACATAAAATAGGATGTAAAAAATATTAAATAATCGGTTTCAACTATTAAAATGGTTTCGTGACCAGCCTTGGAAAATAAGTTCAAGAAAAAAATCCATCATACACGAATGTAGTAAATTAGAACCTCACAGGCAAGGATTTTATTTAAAAAATAACAATCATAGGGAAAATAGATTCATGATGGGTATTAATTAACATGAAATCATTCTATTATATTTATAATATTGGAGTTATCATTATCATTTTTACAGAGCGGGTGAGTAGAGTATAATAAAAGAAAGAACATGAAAATAAAAATAATTGAAAATGAATATGATTTTTGATAGGTCCACTAAGTTAGATACCCCGATAGGGGGGATGAATTAGGTAATGATAGATTAAAACAACTTACCATATTAATCTACATTTATTTTTAGAAAAAATGAACTTCTCTCTCTTTCCCGTTGAAGAGTATGAAAGATCTTAATGTATGAACAAGACACAACAATTTTAATTGTTTCACCCTCACTGGGATATGTCCAAGGAGCATGTACTAAAAAAGTTTCAATTTTCCAAATCCACTAAAAGCGTACTGCTATTTAAAAATTTCAGGTCAGACTCACTGTCCATCCAGGTTTACAAACACTCACAATATGAAAGCTCACTGCTCTCTCAACTGATGTTTTCTAACTGCTTCTTCATAATATTCACTAATAGTTTAATGACATGTAGGTCCTTAAATTATGTTAAATGAATGAATATTTCCCTATAACTAGATTCTCAGTAGATGTCCAATATTCAACTGTATATTAATCTCACATTTCACAAGAGGTACCTGGAAATATTCCAACATTCACATATCCCAAAAATGACTGGCACGCTTCTCTATGCTTTCCGCGCTTCTCCAATGCTTGGTGCACTTCTCCAAGCCTATCACGCAAGTTTCACTTTACCACTTGCGCAACACTCCATTCACCAACTCAGAACATGGGCGACACAAACACATTTATGCCCAAACTAATAATGGTGTGTAACTATAAACCAATAAGCAAGATCTTAATATCCTTATACTTGTGCAACCAAACCACCACTTGTGCGCCCCTAGCAACATGCACGATGGGATATGGAATTTTCTTTAAGTGTCCAGATTGAAATCGAATTTGGAGGGGTATATCTCTATTTATTATAATTTTTGACAATAATGAGAACTTCAAAAAATTCTCCTCCCAATACACAAGTCCAGTTACCCTAGTCTCTGTTTCTTAAGTCACCTTGAGCACTGTAACGAAAACATGGCTCCCCTATTTCATTTACCATATTTTGATGTTCTGGTCTTGAAAACATATGGCACACAACATTCCAATTCTCCTGGAAACTGGCACACATGTCATTTTTCCAAAAACAGATTTCTAAATTTATCAATTTTTTGGGCTAAAAATTTGTCAAACACTAAAAAATGGTGCCGCCTTTTATCATCTAATTTTATACCACCTACAGATCATCCATTCCTTTTTCAAGTTACTTCGTTCAGTGATGGATTTTCAAAAATTTCTCTTGATGTCAAAAAATCACTCTGTAAACCCCCCCTTGTTAACAATATGAACATTAGGGTCTTCTTTTGTCAACAGAATCAACATGGAGGCCCGCTATATCAAAAAATACAATCACCTAAAAAAATACATCAATGAAACCTTTAGGGATTTTTTCCCAGTAATTTTACATTTTCAATACGCCTCCTTGAGAACCTCTTCAAGGAAAGGGGTTTTGGTGTTTTGGTAAGACTGTGACCTCTTGGAAGTTGGGGAGACAGTGTAAGAGAATTTGGGTTGAATTTTTACAAGAATCATGGCTTATAGGAGTGGGGATAAGAGGGGGTGAATGGAGGCTTTTATAATGGAAGAGAAAGGTTATTTCTCAGTATTAAATTCATTTTATTGTTATTTTTCTCATGAAAATCAACTGTGTTCATTCATGTGATTAAATATAGTAATATGTGCATTTTTTGTACTAAAAAGGGTTTTTAGTTCATCAAAACATCAACTATGACTCAATAAATCATTTATTTTTCTTTTATCATAAATTATCATTATTTACTATTCATATAAAATTTTAGTTTTGAGGAAAAATCTCAAAAATTCACCACACCCATTTTATCATCATGTATTATTCAAAAATGGACGCCATTTTATGAAAATAAAATTCCAAACAAGAGAAATATATATATTATCTAAAATCATTATTTACTCAAAAAATACAGATGTTAAATTTATAACTAATTTTATACCACTCTACGAAATTAACTAATTTCCCAAAAAAATATCCTAGAATCATAATACAAAAAAAATTCAGAATAAATTTTATGAAAATATATTTTTTTGAATAATTATATTAATTTTAAAATCATAAATAAACATTTACATTAAAAAATAATTAATTAATAATTTATAAAACAACGATTTACTATAATTATATATATATATTTCATATATAAGTTTCATAAATATTATTTATACATTCATTGGTGACGTTACTATACTTATTGACAATTTAGTATTCATATGGGTAATAATACAATTCAAAGGTTCAAGATATTATTTACTAAAATATTATGTTGATCCTACTAGACACTAAATATCTTACTGATCACAACCATGTATGCCTATATACATATTTTGATTCATAGAAGTGGAAAAAATAATTTTTAATGAATAGGTTATATATATCTTGTTTTAATTATTATAATTTCAAAGTATTGTTTCAAAGTGACTCAGTGTTTCGTGTAGTATAAGATATCTAATAAATTGAAATTATTTATGAAGAAACATACCAAAAATGTTAGAGGCGTTATAATATCGCTAAAGGATTCTCATCCTAGTTTTCAAATGTTTACTAAGCCTCCCATTTATGTTATCTATAGTGACTCGGAATTAACATACATGGATATTATATCATTTTAGATCAATAATAGGAACATTATAAAAATAAATCCATAAGGATCTTAATAGGTTAGTGTCTCCAGAAACATGGAACAAAATCATAAATCATGCTTTCATATATTCAATGTTTCCCACAAAGATCATCCCCATTTGTACTTCTATATTAAAAATTTCTTCAATGCATGGGGAAATAAAAAATAAAAATTCGGGGATATAGAATCCTCACCAATTGTAAATAAAGAAAGTACATCTGAATAACATGAATATAAGGGTATAAAAATATTTTCATATCATTTGGAGATCATAACCTTCATATCAAATATTATAATCCAGAGACATGGAATAAATATTTGAAATTATTTGGACATGAATCATATGTGAATTAAGATCATAATATGTGAATTCATAATATATTTATAAAACATGGATCCTAGGGAAATCACATAAACATTGAAAAACCAATTTCAAGGATACCTACAAAATCCATCTTATCTTTTAGTCATGGGATAAAAACACATGTACATATATTGTTCCTGGGAATCCCTATCATGTACCCTTTTCTTTTGTGGTTGGGGGTTACCTCACATATACCCACTTATTTTAGATCTACGATTCCCTCCTATACAGACTCTTATTTCAGGCATGGGAAAACCTCCAGTGATCTCTCTTGTTTTGAGGTTGGGATACCATGTAAGGTAACCACTTGTTTTGGGCTTAAATTACCCTCCTGTTTTGGGCATGGGATTCAATCCCATGTACCGCATTTTTGGGCATCGGATCCCCCCCGTGTAACCTCACGTTTCAAGCATCTGATGCCCTTGTGTTTCCAGATTGGGATACCCTTCTATGTACCCTCTTGGGCTCAAAAAACATGTATCATTAATCAAATCATTAGAGAGAGATATACATCCCCGCATTCAGGTAATAAAATATTACATACATATGGATCTAGATAACTAGACATTAATCATATCTTGAATAATGAAAATACATGAGTTTTCTAAACATAAAATCATAACCCATGAAATGAAATGGGTATCATAATTATTTCATCATATCATTACCTATGGAAAATAGATATATCTCATAACAATTTCATCAATTCATAGCCCATGGAAATTAGTGGGATTAAAAAAACCAATAAAAGTGAAATGGGTGTCATAATATTCACTACATAAAATCATAAACGATTCAAGAGATAGTATGAATGGATCCTTTGAATCACTTCCTAGAAGTGAATGATTAACATCAATGGTTGTCATCTTATATGTAATATAATTTTGAAATATTATTTAAATATACTTCAAGAGAAAAATGTACATTCATCATTGAAAAATATCCATAAAAAATAGTTCCATTTGAAAACTATTTTCATATAAAATATTTTTAAAACCTATAATCAAATCATGATATCATTTTTCAATCATTTTTCCTGGAAAACATATAAAAGAAACTTCAATGAAATTTGAAAACCAATTCCATTGAAAAACTAAAATAATCATCAAAACCATTTTAATACAATTTTATTTTAAAATTTATAAAATAATCTTGAGGAAATTTTGAAAACCAATTTCATGGATTATTATTTTAAAACATATAAAAACATTTTGAAATAATTTTTTATAACACTTTTTAAACATAAAACAATTTTTAAGAAACATATTCACTAAAATAAAAAAAAAATCTTTTGAATTTCAAGAAATTATTTTCATTAAAAAAACATTGAAATTAAGTAAAATAAGATTATTTGTAATTAGGTTAAGGATTGGAGGTAAATCTGTATGTGTTTAATATTTTTTTTTGCACTATAAAATAACGGAAATTTCCTACAACAAGAAAAATATATGAATATTACTCATTAAAAACCCTTTATTTAAAATAAATATTCTAAAATAATCATTTTCATTCTTAATTAATTGTTTATAGTTTTATTACTGTGCTACCACTATGATTTTTCGGTGTGCTTATTATTTTAAAATTTATCATTAAGTGAGAAATTATGAACTTTCTATTATTAAATTTAATGATACGATTTATCTGAGGTAATTTTTTTACTTATAATTATTATTGTGAATTTTTATATATTTATTTTTGATTTTAAGAAATAATAATAATTTTTTTTTCTCAAGCAACTAATATGTTTAATAATGTATAAGTTATAGGAATATGTAGTTTTTTTAAATTTGAATAAATATTCCAATTGTACTATTTTTATTATTTAGACCATTTAATATTTTTTTATTTATGTGATTCATAAAATGACGGTCTGATACAATATTTATTGAATTATGTATTTATGATATGTCTGTTATAGTTGAATAAAAAATATTAAATTAAAAAAATTGAATCAGTCAATTATATAAGAAAATTCTAGTTGGATCTCAAATTGTTTTATATATTATTTTAATTTTATCATACAACAATGAATTTTTTGACATAATATATTAAAGATAATATTGGTCTTTAATTGTGTATTTTTTTAACAATATATAATTAGCATGGACTTCTTTTAATGTGGTATAGAAACATTTTATTTCATATGATGAACAAAAATTAAATAATGAATATGCAAATATAAACTATCGATAAATTAAACTATATAAAAAATATATTATACTCTTATTATCATTAACGATGTTATACATATATATATATATAATTTTCAATATATTTCATTTTACATATTAATATAATATATGATGATATATTTGAAAACTTATTAACATTTATTGGGCTATGAGACAATAATTAATCATGAAATCATAATTTTGTATTATATTTTATATAATTATATGCTATATTACCTAATAATAACAATAGTCTCATATAATAATTTCTTATTACATTATAATATTGGTAACAATTTTCATACCAAATTTAAATTCTTTACAATTATATTGTATGAACCCGATTTTTTCTATAAAAGACTTTGGAATATTCTTGATGTTATTCCAGAGTAGTGCCTTCAAACGACATGCGATTCTGAGCCCCGGTGTGGCCAAAATTAAATTTTCAGTGCGTTCACACTGGGAACAGCAAATAAATGGTATAACTCCTAAACGGTGCTTCATATCAGACATCGGAGTGTGTGGAAGGGTTTGAAATGGGGTCATTACCCTAGGAAACGACATAAAACATGTCGGCGCATGGCGTTTGGACCTCCCGCTCGCTACAGGAACATGAAATGGATAAATTTAATAATTAATTTATTCATTTAATGGTTAAACATAGGTGTATCTTAATCAGTAGCTCGGATTGGAAAACTGAGGGCATCGTTCAGTCCGATGCATGCCTTTTACCCTAGGAGGGGTATAAGTTTCGTGGGTGCATGCCTTCTGTGGAAAATGCCACCAGGGGAGTTTCCATAATTTATCGGCCCCGATCGTTAAATTTTATAACTTTTGAACGGGTGCTCAGATAAAAATTTTGAGACCACTGTTGTGCATGGGATATGGTTTTTACCATAGGTGTGACCTATGTTCGACTGCATCGGGGGTTTCAAATGTGAGTTTAATTTTGAGTTATGTTTTTTTTAGTTTTTTGAATGGTTTTTGTTTTATTTAAACACCCTTAATCCCCTTAATCCCCTTCCTCCCTACTAAATCCCCCTGCTGAAACCCCCTCACCCTCAACCTCCTCTACTCCTCCTCCTCATCATCATCCCTCCCAATCAAGGTGGAATAGGCAACGGTGAGGGTGGATCAGTATGGAAGCTTCGGGCTACTCCGAAAAAAGTAGGGGTGTTCATGTTTGCATTTTCAATTTCGAACCCCCTCTTGAATTTATATATATGCGTAAAATTTCTATAAAAATCTTGATAGAAGCCCATATAATGTAGGGATCGTTCTATGCTTTCTGTCACATGTTTTGGTTCAAAAATCCGGGTCCCGAGGTGATCGTAGTGATCTGATGATGTCTGGGATGTTTTTGGGTGTTTTTCCAGCAGATCTGGGCACTCCGGCGGTCTAGTGTGGCGGTCTGGCGAGTGGGTGCGGAGGCGCGATGGGGGTCCAGGCGGTGGCGTCCTTCGGCGTCTCGGTAGCGGAGGTCGGTCAGGAGATTGGGAGTCTGTAGACGGCGGTGGCTGCGGGCTCCGGGATTCAGGCGACCGACAAAGCGGGCTCCAGCGGCAGTGGTCGGCCAGGTGGAACGAGGTCGCGCCGTTCTAACCCACTGGGGAACCAAGACCCACATCCCATGGTTCGTCACGTGGGATTACCGGACCTCGGCTAGTTTGAGCGTGGACCACGGGTCCACGGCCGACCCACATGGCTGAGCCGCGGGCCGGCCTAGACCGGATGGACCAGTCGACCAGGCCATCCAGCTCAAGGGTCTTCGTCCGCTACAAATTCGGACACCCATAACATTCTCTATGGGGGTCCATTTGGCAGGTCGTCTACGGAAGTGAGAACCTCGGATAGAGGCGAATAATATGAGAAAATATTGTGGGTTTTATCTCCTGATACGGGGGGGCCTCGATTGAGCGATACATACTTTAAGCGGATATGCGTTTTTTCGGGGGTTCGTGTTTTATGCGGCGCGAACACATCTGATGTCCTTTTTGAGCGCCGTTAGCGGCGTTGGAACCCTAGCACCGAGAAAAAGCTTTCCAGGGTGGTTTCAATCATTGAAGCAAGAGTTTTAGACATGTCCTCCATGACCCGTCATTTATGCTACGCGCTGTATTTCACAACTTTTTCATCGGACGTCCGTTCGGGGCTTCCGAGCAGTTGATTTTGGGTGTTTTTCTGAGGGCAATAAAATGGCGCAGTCTTCCCAAATTAATTATAAATGATGGTTTGGGACCCATGAGTGTTGTTTTGGGAGTTGGTGGTGATTTCTATCTTTATCACCTGGTGTCCATTTCAGACAAGTGGATAGTCAATCTTGTGTACTTTTTCGAGAGGATCTCAATGGTGTGTCCGTTCGTAGTGCTTCAGGACCAGGATGTTGGTCCCACGAAGCACCGCTCGTGTGCGGTAAGACGAAATGCATATTTTTCTCCGAATATCTATTGCACTCATGGGAGCAGTCAATTTGATGGGCTTTTCCGAGGGGATTGCAATGGTGCGATGTACCCAACTATTTTTGGGGTCGAGGCTTGGGACCACGGGCCGCCGTTCGGGCGTAAATCAATGCCAAACAACTATTACGTCGGATATTCATTAGAGGATAGTAAATAGTCGATATCAAATGTTTTTCTGTGAGGATTACAATGGTACGATCCATTTTGATCTGTAGAGCCTCTTTCAAGATCTCATTAAATGTGGCAGCATGAAAGGTGTATCGGTGGTGGTTCTTCCTGCGGTGTTTGTAGGGAACCCTTTGTGTGTGATCATTTTCACTCTTGGTAGAGTTAATTGAATGCATAAATAGATGTGGTTGTCCATGCTAGGGCTGTGGAGGAAGCAGGTTGGTGAAGTTTTGTTTAACCCTTTTTTCATTGACATTTGGTGCGGTGTTCCTGATAGCCTTGGGCTGGCAATGTGGCATACTCTGGGAGTATACGGGAATGCATGGAGGTACTTGTTGTAGTTTTTACCTGAGAATGCTTGTGCGCTTGGTTTAGAGATGATTTTGGGCCACACGTCGTGTGGGACCCATGTGTGAGTGTTGTGTTCTACATTACGTACCTTTGACCTCCCGCGACGTAGAGGGTACTCATGTTCTCGATGGTTTCGACCAGTAGGGTTGAGTGGGTTTCCCCCTAGTTCTGTTCTCGATGGTTCGGCTGGAAGAGTTGTTTGGGTTCCTTTGTTTCTTCAGCTATGAGGGGTTTCATTATCACGTCCCTTTCAGTAGACCGCAACATCGTTTATGACTACGTGTTTTTGTATAGTGAGGGTGGTTTTCCACTTTCTAGAGTGAGTTCACTCAGTCCACTTCGACAGTGACTCAGTGGATTAGAGCATGGTCTCCCTGAGAGGCCTGAGGAGATCCTCACGTCCCTTCGTGTACCCTGGTAGAGTTCTTTGGGTATAGGGGTGACCAAAACATTACACGAGCCCCGATCCTCTACCCAGGAGGTTGTTTCCAATAGGGTATGGATCCCCCAGTGAACCCTGGGCGCAAACTCCCTAGCTGTGTATCGAGATCATATCTTCCGTCCGTGATATATCATGACATGTTTCCCACCACATGTTTTGGTTACCAGTGAGGTACCATCCACCAGGGATGGCCAGAGGTGTACCATCTAGCAGGGATGGCTAGTTAGGTACCATCCAACAGGGATGGCCAGTGGTGCACCATCTATCACAGATGGCCAGTGAGGTACCATCCAGAAGGGATGGACAGAGTTGTTATAGGTCTCCCTTCAGCGGATTACCCTTTCGCAGGGCTGGTAAGTGGGAACCCGTCATCTTTGAGAAGACCTCTCGACTGTGTGACAGTGACGAGGTGTGGCTGGACGCTCCCCCATAACTCTCAAGTACGAGGGGAACTTTCCCCACCAAGACGCGTCCTTGAGACATGACCTAAAACTGTGTGGGAAATTCAGTGCCTCCCAAAGTATATAGTGTCAAGATGCAGTGATTTGAGCCCCTTGACGTGCAGTTCGGGGCAGACGTGTGGATACTGGGCATCGATGGTGTTTACATCGGGAACAGTTGACTACTCACTTTCTTAGGCTGAGCTACGGGATGGAAATCCCCTTAAGATCATGTTCGGGTTTCTTGATTGATCATATGTATATGTATATACCTTATTCCAGTACCCACTCCTTGGGTTTTGGTTACTCTCCTTACATGATAGTTGAAGACGCGTGGGGTATGCCACGTGCTTTCCATGTCTAGCTTCTCGTGGTTGGACGAGTCTACTCTCCTACAATATGTAGAAAATACTTGTCAAGAAGTTCATATTATCACCAATTCTAGCACCTTGTGTTTGGATGAGTCTAATTCTATCCTCTTGTTTGGTTGATCTGTAATCATTACTGCACTATCGGTTGTACTCCTTTATATTTCCCAGTTCCATATATTGCTCACCTCTTCAGTACCTCCTTTGTTGCTCCCTCAAGCCTTCAGAGCATCCTACTCGGTATTTTTATACTCACTCCTGCATGGGCTTTTCCCGCAGTTGGTGTGACCTTGCAGACGATAGACAGGTTGGTCGTGACCTCAACAGAGATTAGGAGTACGAGAGCTCGGACAACCTGCGGTGGTCGTAGTCGGGTTCCAGGTGTGGGACTCTCTGAGCTGTTTACTTTTGTTTACCTACTGTCGGGTTATGGCACTTTTCTGGTTGGGCGCGTGTTTTTCCCTTTTTCTTTCATTTTACCTTCATCACTTACTTTATACTATTTATAGGTCGATGCACTTTTGTGGTTGTTTACAATAGTTAATACATTACATTTCATTTTTCTTTGCACTTCTGTAATGAGTTGGCTGCGTGTGTGTGTACAGGTACTCAGGAAAAGGCATCCCCGAGTTGTTTATCCTTTGGCACTTGTCGGTAGCCCCTGGCTTATGGAGGCGGGCATGGGGTAGTTGCGGCTCGAGCCTGGGTAGGGTCGGGTCGTGAAAAAGTGGTAACAGAGCAGGTTCATTCCATGGGATGTTGTTCGGACGTCCCTAAAAAGGAATTGGTGTGGCGGCTGACATATCCATTCACCTGGACCATGATAAACCGCTTGTCGACTCGGCATTCTGAGACACCCGTTGCATGGAAAATTGGTTTGTGCATCACATAGGATTGAGTCTTGACAGTCCTTCTTGGTTCATCTCCCCATTGGTGTTACTCTTATATACATGTATGCTCATCTGACAGCGGCACACCTTGATAACAGTCACGAAGTTTCCGTGAAGACATCCAGCTAGGATACCAGCTTTGGATCGTGGTGACAACCCTGTGAACGACGAGGCCTCAGTCTAGGACCCATCATGTGAGTCCCTTTCTCCAGGTGGGCAGGTAGACGCATCCCCACCTCGTGAGAAGTAGACAACTTCAGCAGATTAGACTGAGCTTGAGCACAGGTTGAGCTTACTCCGTGATTTCCAGCGATAGAGACCGTTGAGGTTCAGTGGAGATCTAGACCCTAAGGTAGCAGAGGGTTGGCTAGAGAGAGTGGTTCTCCTCTTCATTCTTGTGAAGAGGACGGTAGTTCTTATGGTGGCTTTAGCCTCCATCCTTTTCCATGGAGCAGCTGGGCATTGGTAGAGTCTGGTGACTCAGTTTCTCGATGAGTCGTCACTTTCATGGGGTGACATTCAACTGCTATTTCGTGAGGAGTTTTACCAATACTGCTTACACTCTGTTCAGAACTAGGAGCTCCTGCAGTTTCAGCAGGGAGGGATGATGGTGACCGAGTATGCGACTAGTTTCGCAAACCATGCACGTTTTTACCCAGACATGGTCTATGACGGAAACTTCTGAGCTCGGATGTTTGAGAAAGGTCTCCGCAGAGAGATTAATGCTATCATAATACCCTTGGGCATTTTCACATATGCAGAGGTTCTAGAGAAAGATCTGGTGACAGAGAGCTTCTTGTCACACTCTACATTTGATGGTGCCAGTAAGGTCGACAGAGTTGAGACGTCTGCCGCAACTAGTGGGTGTCGGGTGATAGAATCTTGACACAGGTGGCTTTCAGATAACCGGACTAAGGGGAGTGGTTGTACAACACAGTGGCACCAGAGGGAACCAGTACAGCCCGGAGAAATTTGTTGTTATGCTTGTGATGGGCAAGGTAACTTGGCACGAGACTGCCCGACCAGGCATACAGAGAATATCGGGCAGGCAGCAGGTGCACCACCGTGGCAGAGGAAGCACCATGATCGGAGTAGCGCCTAAAGAGGAGGTTCTTATAGAGGAGTGGGAAGAGATGGAAGTAGAAGAAGACCTTACAAGGTTTTCCCATCACCACCAGGTGGTCCATGTCAGGATCCAGAAGATGACAGTTGGGACAATGGTTAACCACATTCTTTAGATGTCTACAATTCTGCAGAGCATGAGGTGATAAGAGGTACGCTTTACAGCTCTTCTACTATTTGCAGTAGAACTGTTAGACACTGTGTGTGAATTTATTTTCTCCCTGCTCATTTCTTGAGGTGTTACCAGGGTGATGTGGGGCATCGGTGTAACCCTGTGTGAGTATAGTAGAAGACGTGGAACCTTTTATTTAGTCGATGGTGTATACTCCTTCACTATCCGAGTTTGTAAGAGAGTCTGGGTCTGGGGACATCGACTGTGAAATCATGCAATACTGGATATCCTTGGGTGTTTCACCATATGTACATTCTGAATGAGGAAATAAACGGGCTTTGTCCAAGGTCCAAACTGTGATTCTAGTCATGGCGTGCGATGTAGGGGTTTGGTCGGGGAGGTGGGCTACCCCTGAGAGCCTTCAGGCCGTTTGAGATCGTGCAAAGGGATGGCGAGGTTCCATACCTTCTTTCCCTAACCCCATGGTCAGTAGTGGGTGCACGATGTCTCCCGCGTGGCACACCTGAGAAGAAGTGTATGTGCTCCTATGCACTTCACCGACAAGGGCAGACCTCACGTGAACAGATCAAATCCTTTGGTCTGTGTGTGGTGGTGCAAGATTGTGCAAGTGTTCTTCTGGGTATGGGAGAGCCCGGTGTGGGATTAGAACCCTAATATGTTCCCTAGTTTTTATTTTTGGGGATGGAAATCTTGAATGTGTGAATAATTTAAGAACCTGGTTTTTCTATAAAAGACTATGGAATATGTTTGATGTTATTCTAGAGCATGGCATTCAGAGGAGGTTCGATTTCGAGCCCCGGTGTGGCCAGAATTATATTTTCAGTGCGTTCACACTGGGCATGTCAAATAAATCGGATAACTCCTAAAAGGTGCTTCAAATTAGAAATTTGGGTTTACAGATGGGTCTGAAATGGGGTTTTTATCCTAGGAACGACATAAAACATGTCGGCATGGGGCATTTGGACCCCTCGCTCGCTATCGGAACGTTAAATGGATAAATTAAACAATTAAATTATTTGTTTAATATTTAAACTCATATGAATCATAAATGGTAGCTCGGATTGGAAAACCAAGGGCACCGTTGATTCTGAAGCATTCTGTTTACCCTAGGAGGGGTATACTTTTCGCGGGTGCGAGCCTTCTGTGGAAAATGCCAACAGGGCCGTTTCCGTAATTTAGCGGCCTCTGTCAATAAATTTTATAACATTTTAACGGGGCCTCAGATTAATATTTTTGAGACTGCCATTATGCTTAATAGGTGGTTTTTACACGAGGAGTTACCTAATTTCAACTGTGTCGGGGGTTTCGAACGCGATTTTAATTTTGAGTTATGTTTTTATTTTGTTTTTTTAAAGGGTTTTGTTTTATTTAATCACCCTTCATCCCCTTCCTCCCCATTGAATCCCCCTGGAATAACCCCCTCACCCTCAACCTCCTCTCCTCCTCATCCTCCTCCTCCTCATCCCTCCCTATCATGGTGGAAGCGGCAATAGCAAGGGTGGATCAGCAGCGAAGCATCGGGCTACGCCCAACAAACTAGGGGTTTTCGTGTTTGCATTTTTAATTTCGAACCAACTTTCCATGAATTTATATATATGTGTCAAATAGCTGTCAAACTCTTGAGAGAATCCCATATATGAGTAGGGATCATTCTACGCTTTCCAACGCATGTTTCGGTTCGAAAATTTATGTCTCGAGGTGATCGTAGTGATCTGACGAAGTGCGCGGTGTTTTATGGTGTTTTTCCGGCAGATCATGGCACTCCGGTGGTCCGGCGAGCGGGCGCGGCGGTGCAGAGGGGTTCCAGGGAGTGACTTACTTCGGATTCTCGATAGTGGAGGTCAGCTGGGTGAGCGAGCGGCTGTAGAAGGTGGTGGCTCCGAGCTCTGGGCATCAGGTGGCCGACGGCACGGGCTCCAGCTGCGGCGTGATCCCGCGGGGGAACCAAGACCCGCTTCTGGCGGGTTTTCATGTGGGACAACCGGAACTCGGCTGGTCTAAGAATGGACCATGGGTCCATGGCCGGGCCGCGTGGCTGAGCCGCTGGCTTGCTCTGCGAGCCAGCCCAGACCGGAAGGACCGGCCAGCCAGGCCGGTCTAGCTCAAGGGGCTTCGTCCCCTCCGACTTCGGACACCTGTAACTTTTTCTAAGGGTGTCCATTTTGCATGACGTCTATGGCAGTGTGAACCTCAGATCGAGGTGGATATTATGAGATGGTTTTGGGGGTTTCAGCTCCTGAGGTGGGGACCTCGATGGAGAGATGCGTTCATTAAGCGGATTGGCATTTTTATGGAGGATCGTGTTTTGAGCGGCGCAGACACATCTGATGTCCATTTAGAGCGCTGTCAGTGGCGTTAGGACCATGAAGCTGAGGCGGAGCCTTCTGAGGTGGTTTTAGGCATTGAAGTCGGAGTTGGGGCATGGTCCCCATGACCCATTGTTTAAGCTGTGCGCTATGTTTCACAACTTTTTCATCGGACGTCCGTTTGGGGCGTGCGAGCAGTCAATTTTGGGTGTTTTTCTGAGGGCATTACAATAGTGTAATCCAACCACTTTAATTATGCATGATGGTGTAGGCCCCTCGAGGACCATTTTGGTAGTTGGTGGTGATTTTTAACTTTAACACCTAGTGTCCATTTCAGACAAGTGGATAGTCAATCTTCTGTACATTTTTGAGAGGATAACAACAGTGTGATCCGTTTGTAGCACTTCAGGACTGGTATGTGGGTCCCATGAAGAACCGCTCCTGTGTGGTACAACGAAATGAATCTTTTTAATTGGATATCTGTTTCAGTCAAGTGAGAAGTCAATTTGAAATGTTTTACCGAGGGGATCACAATGGTGCGATCCACCCGACTGTTTTTGGGGATGAGTCTCAGGACCACAGGACGTCGTTCACGTGTAAAGCTGTGTCAGATGACTTTTACATCTGATATCTGTTGGAGGGGAGTAAATAGTATATCTCTTATTTTTTCCATGAGGATTATAATGGTATGATCCGTTTGGATGTACGGATCCTCTTTCGATATCTCAATAAACGTGGAAGCATGAAAGGTGTACCGGTTGTGGTTCTTCCTGTGGTGTTTGTAGGGAAACCTTGGTGTGTGATCGAGTTCAATCTTCAGAGAAAGAAGTGAATGCTTATAGAGATGTGGTTGGCCATGATAGGTCCATGGAGTAAGTACGTTGGAGAAGTTATGTTTATGCCTTTTTGCATTGACATTCGGTGCTGTGTGAACGATAGCATTTGGCTGGAAATGTGGCATACTCTGGGAGTATACAAGAATGAATGGAGGTACATGTTGTAGTTTGTACCTAAGAAAGATTGTTTGCTTGGTTTGGAGATGAGTTTCGGCCATACGTCATGTGGGCCCCAAGTGTCTGTGTCATTTTCTACTTTACGTACCTATGACCTATCGCGGCGTAGAGGGTCCTCCTGTTCTTGATGGGTTCGACTAGCAGGGTTGAGTGGGTTTCCGCTTGGTTCAGTTCTCGATGGTTTGGTTGGAAATGTTTTTTGGGTTCCCCTGTTTCTTTAGAAATGAGGGGTTTCAGTATCACATCACTCTCCCCAGATTGCGGCATCATTTACGAACACGTGCTTTCGTACAGTGTGTGGTTTTTCCCACTTTCTAGAGTGGGTTGTCTTTGTCCTCTTTGACAGTGACTCGGCGGAATGGAGCATGATATCCCTATGAGGCCTTGGGAGATCCTCACGTCCCTTCATGTACCCTTGTAGAGTTATTTGGGATTTAGGGTGACCAACACATTACGCGGTCCCTGATCCTCTACCCATGAGTTTGTTTCCAGTAGGGAAAGGAGCCCCCAGTGAGCCCTGGGCGCAGACTCCCTAGCTGTGTATCGAGATCTTATCTTCCTTTTCTGATCTATCCTAATGTGTTTCCCACTAAGTGTTCCAGTTACCAGTGAGGTACCATCCATCAGGGATAGCCAGTGGTGTACCATCTAGCAGGGATGGCCAGTGAGGTACCATCTAGCAGGGATAACTAGTGGTGTGCCATCCAGCAGGGATGGTCAGTGAGGTACCATCCAGCAGGGATGGCCTGAGTGGTTCCAAGTCTCCCTTGAGCAGATTACCCTTTCGCAGGGCTGGGTAGTGGGAACCCATCGACATTGAGAAGACCTATCGACTGTGTGACAGTGACGAGGTGTGGGTTCACGCTCCCCCATTACTCTCAAGTACGAGGGGAACGTTCCCCATGGAGACACGTCCTTGAGACACGACCTAAAACCGTGCGTGCGAGTGAGTTCCTCCCAAAGCGGATAGTGTCCAGGTGTGGTGATTTTATCCCCTTGACTTGTTGTTCGGGGCAGACGTGTGGATACGGGGCATCAATGGTTTTTAGTTCTGGGACTGTTGGCTAATAAATTTTTTGGGCTGAGCTATGGTATAGAGATCCCCTTACGATCTTGTTCGGGGTTCTTGATTGAGCATATGGATATGTATATACCTTGTTCCAGCACCCACTCCTTGAGGGTTTTGGTTACTCTTCTTCCATGATAGGCGAAGATGCGTGGGGTATGCCATGGGCTTTCCATGTCTATCTTCTCATGTTTGGATGAGTCTACTCTCCAACTATAGGTAGTGAAGACTCGATAAGAAGTTCATCTTCTCACTACTTATTTATCCTTGTGTTTGGACGAGTCTAATTCCTTACCCTTGTTGGTTTGAGCTATACTCTTTACTACACTCTCAGTTGTACTCCTTTACATTTCCATGTTCGATCTACTTCTCACCTCTTCAGTACCACCTTTTTTTTCCCTCGAGCATTCGGGGCATCCTACTCATTATTTTTATAACGACCCTTGCTTTGGATTTTGCTGCACTTGGTGTGCCCTTGCAGACGACAGACAGGTTGTTCATGACTTTAGTGGTGCTTAGGATTTTGGGAGCTTGGACCACCTGTGATGGTCATAGTCGGGTTCTAGGTGTGGGACTCTCCTAATTGTTTGCTTTTGTTTAACTATTTCCGGGTTGAGGCACTTTTCGGGTTGGGCACTTGTTTTTTCCTTTTTCTTTCAGTTTACCTTCAACACTTTCTTTGTACTATTTAGAGGTCGATGCACTTTTATGGTTTATTACAGTAGTTAGTACATTACTTTTCCTTTTACTGTACAGTTTTTCATTCTGTGGGCTACTTGTGTGTGTATAGGTACTCCGGAAGAGGCATCCCCGGGTTGTTTAGCCTTCTGTGCTTTTCTCCAGCCCGTGGCCTATGGAGGCAGGCTTGGGGTAGTTGCGGCTCGAGCCCGGGTAGGCTCAGGTCATGAAATATATAGACATGTTTTCTAATATATAAATTTTTAAAATTTAATAATATTTATGCCATTAATAGATTTTTTATTCAAATTCAATCCTGGAGGTATTTTATGAAATCAATTGATAGTTATGTAAGCTTAAATGAATTCACATTTTGGGATATAATGATTATATCTATAAATTGTTCAAAATTTAATTGAAATATTTGTGCACGAAAATCTAATATCTTCTATAATGAGTTGGGTAATATCTTTTAATGTGATGTTTTTAGATTATGGCTAGAGAAATTAGATATCAAATAATGATATATGTGATTAGATATGAGTCTCACCTTAACTTTTCCACAAAATCAATCAACATTAAACATTATATAAAATTAGATGATTTGTTAAGGGGTTTAAGGAATCATAATGACTGTTTAGATATTAAATTTCAATTTTTGATTTGATTAAATTATATTATAAATTTTATAACATGTGATGTGTTTGTTTTATGGTCAAGACATACTATATTCTTGGATCATCCAAATATTTCTATATAGTGATGATCAATCCATGGGAATGGTAATGAGGATTATATGATTCTTGGTCTATTTATACATCAATCGTTCAACCACTATTTACATTCCTTATTCTCTTATTTAGAGAATGAACTATAATATCATAAGTGAAATTTGATCACAGCACTGTGTTTTAAGAATAAAAACTCTATGGTTTACTATCTAATGTAATACTACTATGGTTGTTTCAATGAGATCTATATTGAGATTTTAATTGGAGATAAATATATAGATATATTATTTGGGTAGGTTATTAATTATACAAGAATTTTTATAAACCTATCAATAGTGATATTCTGAAAGAGTTTTTATATTTCTTATTTTACTAGATATAAAAAAAGTTGTTTCCTTTGAAAATATAATTGTTTTAACATTGAATGACAAATGATTTTTTTAAGAATATCAATTTTTGGAGAAACATTATTTGTTGAAAAAATTTATATTAAAGATATTTTTATATAGTTATTTCAAAATATTATATATATTTTGGTCGAATTCCATATTATCATTAATGACGATTATATGCCAACATAAATGTATCATATTATTTCCCAAAATTATCATTTTATTATTGTTCATAAATAAAAGATTTTATCATATATTATAATTTTGCGATATGACAATAAAAAATATTATTCAAATCAGAGTTTATGGAATAATTTATTGAGTAATATGTTTATATAATTTTATATATTATGAGATTCATCCAATAATAGTAATCTGATAGTTATAATTAAATAATTTACAACAATAAAGATATGTGGTAGTTTTATATAATATTAAATATAGTGATACCAATAATATAGGCTATCATTGAGAACTATACTTGAAGAATATATACTAACTTATAAAGTTGGTATTGATATAGAGTATATCACTCCATATAATATATACTGTGTAAAATATTATTTCAGTTTTTATTTAAAAAAAAAATTCATCATAAAATGTTATAAATTGTAATGATTTTTTTTCAAATGTTTTATTAATGTCTTGAAAGGTGTGTAAAATAATTTTTTCATATAAACCTTAATACATTAAATATTAATTACTATGTATACATTTTTGATAATTTATTTTCTTAATTATAATGATATAAATAAATAAATATGATTATTTCATTTTAATCACATATTTTAAAGAATATTTATATAGTATTTTTTCAGTAGACGAGTTATAGGAATGAATGTGTTTTTTAGGGAAACATGTTTAGATCAGACAAGAAATAATTATTGTTCAATTTGAATGGGTTTTAAATAAATATAAAATGAAGGATAATTAAATAATGTAATTTTTCAATATTAATAGAAAATGTCATTATTGATTTTAAAATGTTAATATATAATGTTTTTATAAATAATATGTATTAAATATAATGTAGATTATATTTATTCAAAGTCAATCTAGAATATAATGTGTTCATATTTATTACAGGACAATAATGTTTTTATATTTATATTTTTAACAAATTATTTATTTATTTTCAACGAATTGAAAATACTTTTTATTCCATCATTAAAAAATGTTCACTATGTCTTCTATTTAAATTTATTAATTATTCATTTATATACAAATTACCTATAATTAAATGGTATAGAATTTTAATTATATCATGGTGAATATTTTTTCCCCCAAATTTCAAATGTTTACATTCCTTATATATATGTTATAAAATGATTTTTTGGGAGTTCCACACTAGGTATCAACTAAAATTTAATTTAGTTCAATCATTATTATTGAATTTTTATTACTATAATCCCAAAGTAAATATTTTATTATAATTAATCATATATATAGATAAGTGAAATATTTTTGGAATATTAATTTAGTCATGAGTATTGATCCATAGACTTGGTAAATTGGGTTAAATGACTCTGTTTATTGGTGATTTTGGGTCTTTATAAAAAGTATTGTTTTTCTAAATATTAGAACCACATGTTCTACTGAGTTGAATTTATTGTTTATGTAATTTTAACTCATTCCCTAAAAATTTCATATATTATTTTTTAGGTGATATAATAAATAGGGTTTAATATATAATTATTCATCATAATGAATTCATATTACAAATTATTAAATGAATGAATATATTCACATTAATAACACTTGTAACATGTTCACATGATTCATTGACAAGATATATATAAATTAAACACATTAAAATCTGAAAAGAAATATGAATTAGAGGAAATATATGTGATATGTATATAGAGTAAATTTTAGGATAATTTATATACCACTCAAAATATCATCTGTTAGACTTTATAAAAAAAATCCATTTTAGACAACTTAATCATTTGTTATGGGTGGTTCATTCCAAAGTTGAGTTCATTTGGATTGTGTTTTCCAAGGATCCTATTGTGAATTAATAATTTAGCAAAATTAATTCTCAATTAGACTACATTTATAGTGAAATAAAGGTCTATGATACATGGGATACTCATATATTGGTAAAAGTACAAGTACTAAGTGTCTAATTGATTAGAGTTTATAATATCTGTATAGTGGATTAGAGAAATTTGTTACACAATAAAAAATATAAGTGTTCCATATAATATATTTGACATAATTTTCTACCTAAAAATATGTGGTAGGAAATTATAGAGGAAAGTAACTCTAGTAATATAGAAATGTACATCATTTCCCACTAAAAAATATAAAATATGTGGGTAATTATTTAAATATAAGTGTATTCAATAAAATTAAATATAAAAACATATTAATACATGATACACATCAGAACAATAGTTACATTTTAGAATAATAATAACATGAAAAAGAAATTAAAATCGATATTTGGGACTAGTCTTGGTGGAATAAGAATTAATTTACTTTATTGTTTTACTACTATTTGAACAATATAATTTCACTAATGAATGGTGATTATTTTTTTATATCAGGAAAATCATTTCCTTGAAAAAAAACATTTTAATGACATTAATAACATGGTTAATTATTTTTTTAGGAAATACGATAAATTTAGGTTCGGTATATGTACTATTATTCATGTTTCAATAGAACCAATTTACTATAATGAACATGTAGGTGAAATTTCTGAACGAATAAGTCTCCTATTGAGGTGGATCTCTCAGGAAAAATAAATGAACAATATGATTTAAATTTTATTGTCTATTTTTTATTTTAATTGAATTTATATTTATTATATTATATATATTTTAACTGATTTCTTGGTTAATAAAGTGATATGGAATTTTTAATTTCACCACTTAGGAAATATCAGGAAATAAAAATTATTCTAATATCATCAATTGGATATTTCATAAATTTAGTTATAATTATAACAAGACTCATTTTTATAAGGCATTAATTGGTCTTCTCGATATAAGGAGCTTATCTAGATCCGATATGGGAGGTTCATTATAATTAAATATTTTAATGTATAATAGATCAAGGATATCATTTCTTGACAAAAAGATAATATTAAAACTTTTAATGTGTAAAGACCTGGAAATATCTAAAAAAATTCATTTTTTCTTAAATACATAGGAATTTTAGAACTCTGTGGTTTCTAATGACACTTGATTCTGGGACCCGGTGTGCCCGGAATCCTTTTCTGAAGTTTTTTTTCAGGTGCGTTCAGTAAACGTACGAGCGGTGTTTTATAACTTTTGAACCAGTGCTCGGAATTGAAATCCGAGGACACCGATGAACTTGCAGTGCCGGTTTTCGCTTAAGGGGACCTTTACCGCAGTTGCGTTTTATGAGGGTTGAAAGTTATATTTTGTGGAATTCATACTAAATTAATATAATTGTTGGTACACAATTTTATTATTTAGTGGCAGTTATTTCCTCCAAAGATATTTTTGAGGTGGGGCACACACCAATATAACCTCCCATGAGAGGATTTAGTGTGGTGGGTCCCACACGATCCCTAATCCTTTCGTCTCCCCTTAACTCCCCATTAACTCCCCCCTTAATTAATGTGATCTCTTCACCTCCCTCTCTCCCATTAATTTTTTCCAACACTTTTTAATTAATGAATTGAAATCTTCAATTAATTAATTAATGTGTTTGAATTTTGAATTCATGTGTGAATAAAATAATATCCTTAGCTTTTTTTATTTTGCACACGTTGTGTTTGGAGAATCTTGGGATGGCTCGCAAGAAATAGAAGAACGTCCTTCTTCTCTCCACAATGAACATCATCCTCTCTCGGTAAAGAACGCTCCATGACTTCTCCTACCATCTTCTTCCTCTGCTTTAAGGGAGAAGACACTCCTCGTGAGAAGTTTTGCCTACTTCAACGACTCTTCCTCCAACATTGACGGGACTAAACCGTTCTCCGTGATGCTATATTCTGTGACGCCCGATTACCACGACGCTCATCTTCCGCAGCATGTCAACATGCGACGTCAATTACAAGTTAGGGATTTTCAATAATTCTACCTTAATTATTTATCATGCTCATGTTGAATCTGTTGGAATGTCTTCAGCCAACTATTACTGCCTAACACGGAGGGTGTGGGCCGAATGAACATGGCCCGATGACCCTCCAATGTTTCATGAATTTTTTATTCGCGAGGGAGGTGTGTTGAAATAGGTGGAGATGTGCAAAGGCGGCAGCCATGCACCGGCCGCATGGGAAAGAAACGCGGCCCAAAACCGTGGGCCGCTCGGCCGAAGAAGAACCTGTAGGATGTAGCCTGTAGGGCTGGTGGAAATGCGGCGTCCTAAGGATCTGCGCTGCAGAGGTCCACGACCCACACTCCGCGGACCACTTCAGTAGGTAAACCAGCCGGCTCGTCGACCTGCCGAGTTGGAGGAGGCCGCAGGGCCGCCTGGCACCGTGTGCGGTAGGCGGCTGCCCACCCAAGGGGGCTACTCACGCTGGAGAAGCTGACCAGCTTCGGCCGACCGGGCAGGAGGGTGGCGACGCTCGACGCCGCTGGTTCGTGAAGTCAGGGGGCCACGCCCCCCTGCTCCACGTCGATCAGCTAGTTGGACGATCCGCGACCAATAGCTATATGCGACGTTCCCCACCAGGCTGACCCGTCAGCCCACCGGGCATGACGGGCTGGGCCCGTTTCGCTTAAATGCGAATAACATCACGATCGTGCATCCGATCGACACGCAATCTGCAGAATTAGGACCCTTACGATGAGGCAGTCCTTTTGCGTTACTCTAAGTGAGTTTTTTATGGCTTTGGAAAATTTCCAGGTTGGTTCGGGCTCGAAACCAACCGGGCCCTCGAAGCGGAAACACTTATAACATAAGGACGGGAAACCCGATTGACGTGATGTCAACTACGTTGGTTTACCTATGATGATACAGTTATTTTGGAATACTCCATTAGAGGTTATGACATTTTTGGAGTACGGTCAGGTAGGTTTGAGCCTAAAAACCAACCATGCCCCTCGAATAGAAAATCCAATAACACTCAGACCGGACATTCATTTGTCGAACCATCGACGGTGTTGGTAATATCTTTGAGAGATGGTCCCTTTGTGTATACCCCATGGGAGTTCGGGGTATAGTTGAGATATGGTCAGGTTGGTTCATACACGAAACCATCTGGGCCCCCGGGACAAAAAGTCTTATAACTCACAGACCAGGCATCCAATTGACGCGCTGTCTGTTGCGTTGAGACCCCTATGACGTGACGGACCATTGAGATACTTTTTCTTGGTAATTAGTGAAACATGGAGTATCACCCAGTATCTCATGAAGCATATCCTCCAGGAGATGAGCATACGAAGTACATAGACCTTATAGCTGGCCGAGACATGATTACTGCTTGTCCGATTCGTTTCGAAGTAATTTGACTAGCCCAGTGGGGAGCACTACTGTGTGTGGTGGAAGAACCATGGTAGAGGAGATATACGATGTGAGGTGGAAAATCTTCAGTAATCGATAGGAGGAGTACCTATGTTGGATATCAGGGGGAGCGCTACTGTGTGAGGTGGCATACCCATGGCAGAGAGAGCTACTGTGTTAGGCAGCAGACCCGCATTACTCGACAGGAGGAGTACCTCAGTAGTATAGTGGTTAATAAGTATCACCTCAGAGTTGCAACATGACTATTGTGCTCAACATAGGTGTAGTTCTCTTGCATCTATGGTTTCGACATCATGAATAAAAACCTTGTGTGAGCTGAGTTAATGACCTTTGTGTTATCCTCATGATTGAGATGGGTTACTTGATAACTTTGGTATATGTATGGGCATATACCTAAGTAATGGTCATCCAATGAAATCATACATTGTGGTTTACCCTTGTTGGATTTTTTGAAACATTGAGGGTCTTGGGGTGCCTACTGATTATCGTTATACTCACCCCTGCATGGGAAATGCCCGCACCTCATTGTGTTGGATGCAGACGATGGAAAACGCTGACCGAGACAGAGTGTATGAGGACTGGACAGTGCCCGGAGGTGGATCTCATGATGAGAGGGTACCCGGTGGAGTCTGATGGATGTGGAGGCATGAGGAGACCATCTGTACCTACAATTCAGGTAGGAACCTAGAGGACGATCCAAGAGCTACTTTCACCATTCAGCTGTTTGTCTTTTCAGTTGTATTTTCTTCAGTTTTAGTTGTACCTTTTTGTTGGGCTTGTATTTCCATCCCCTTTTTATTTTTATCAAACTTGTTATAATACTTTACTTAGTGTTTGATTCCTCTTGTACTCTGGTAGTGTGTGTTACATTTTATAAAGTAAATCCTTCCCAGTTTTTAGGGAATTGCGCCTTTGGTGATAGTCGCCAGCCCATGTCCTATGGAAGCCGGGCTTGGGGTAGTCACGATATGGTCCCCGAGAGATGGGTTATGACAAATTGGTATCCGAGGGTCGGTTCTACCGCAGAACATAGGACTCTGATATTTCTTTTCTGTAGAGACCCAATGCATGACGTACATGGATATTACATTACATTAGTGGAATACTTAATACATAACAAAAACAGACACACAAGGACCATAATAGTTTAGTGCCTTTGTAAACATGGAACTTAACCTTCTAATCGTGGTGAAAGATCTTCAACATCTCCCATAATGTTCTTCCCGCTTTTTTTCTTACCTAAAACCTTTCTTTATATCATGGGGAAAAGAAAACATAAAAAGGGTGAGCTGAAATGCTCAGTAAGGGTACGCATGGATAAAATAAAACATACCATATACATTTGAACTTAAAAACATGAACATAATGTTTAAACATAAAATGCTTGAGAAATGACATAAAACATGGAAGTATGTAAGGCATAGATCATAAAGAAACATTATGAATGATAAAATAGCATGGGAATAAAACTTTTAATTGTGTCAACCATTAAGCACATGATATGATTTCCATAGTAGCCAAGGCATTGCTGCCAAGACCATCTTAGTGGACAAAGTCTCTTTCTGAATTGAGTTCACTCCTCGTTCCAGTCCTGTGTTACTGAACCGGTTTAACTTGTTGTTCCAACCATGTCTATCTCATGAGATATAAAATATTTACCCAAATTGGAGGGAGTTATAGGTCCCACCCATCTCATAATGAAATAATTCTTACTTGTTCCACAAACTAAACTTAAAACATTCATCATAACCCATAGAAGAAAATGGGTTTCATAAACATCATCCCATCATTTCATAATCCATATAAAACAAATGGAAATTTCATCATAAGAAAAGTGAACCATGTAAATCATAGACACATTAAACTTGAAACATTCACATATCAAATAATGTAATCTTAGATGGAAAATGATTTTGATAAAACATTTGAAATGAATTCTTGAGGAAAATATCCTTTCTTCGTCAAAATCATTTTCTTTTCAAAAGTTTCCATGCACTTTTAAAATAAAAGTATTTTGTTAAAAATAGTCATAAAATAATTTAGAGTAAGCTTCATGAAAATGAGGCATTATAAAACCGTAAATATCTGTTCACGCCGTATAAGTTAAAAATAACATTCTCATCGTACTTTTGTCGGAAAAGTCAAAAAAGTACATCGTAACGTAAACAAAAGAAATATTCATTACATACCAGGTAGTAAAAGTAAAAAATGGGTAAAAAGGACTTTAAAAATACATGAAACTACTTTTATAAAACATGGACTTGGATGATATAAATAACCCCAGTAAATACTTACGAATAAGCAATCTCGGATAAAAATGAGATTTGCAAAATTATCCCTTACCTTAGATCTGATATGCTTCTTACGTATCTGAACCTCCTGTATAATGATTTAAATAATGTTATTGACTTATTGCAGAATAATTTTAATTGTTATGATATCATATATGGTTCACTTATGACATTATATGACCCGTTCTTTTGTAAATTCCATGTCAAAGAGAGATTTGGGTAAAATCGTTTCATTTGTCATCCGTGTTTTGACTTGTAATTATTCATATGATTACATAGATCATGATTAATTACATCCATAATGTAAAAAATGATTTATATATAATATATATTCAGAATATACATATATATAATAGATCGATAAATGGAAATAAATACACCGTTCATGGAGATGGTAGGTTGTACGTACGCATGAACATTGTTTTCGTTTCCTCATTGAATTGACTGGAATTAATTGGATGACATATATATATATATATATAATTAAATCCAGTATCATTATTATGTCATATATTTCATGTTTACTTATTATATATACTTTATAATCATTTATGAATGCTTAATTATTGAGAATGAATCTCATCGCGTCGTGGAGACGGTATTCCGTACGTACGCACGAGTAATGATATTGTTCCCATGATCATGGAATTTTATTGTAGTGTATGTATACTTTTACATAATCAATATCACTTTACAATAATCATATATATTTATTATGTACACCATTATACCCATCCAAGTAAGGTGGTGGTGGAATATAGATTACACCACGACGTGGAGACGGTATTCTGTACGTACACACACGCGGTGATTTCGTTTTCCGTAGGATGGATAGATAGTGAAATAGGGTTGTTTCATACTTATAATAATATATCAGTATATTAGTTATTCTGATGTTATTACTTCATAATGAAACAACCTATGAAGAATAAGTGGAAGAAGAAATAAAGGTGAAAGAATCGGGTAAAGAAATTACCTCTTCTTTGAAGCACCTCTTTGAGTCCTCCTCTTAGGGAAATAAAATTGGTCTTTGAAGAATACCACGACCTATAGGATGTTTCTAGGGAAGTGGATAAGATAATTGGTCAGGGTTTTTCCCCGTTTGAAGGCTCAAAGTGGGGTGTGGAAGAGAGGGAGGATGTTCCCTTTTATAAGGGAGGAGAGGGGCACCTTTGGAATTCTTAAAAATATTAATTTATAATAAATCTAAACCCACTAAAAAACCTCCAAAAATGACTCATATTAGAATATTAGATGATATAGGGTTGTAATATCATCAAACATTCAAATTTAAACATGTTTGGATCTTATTTTAAACCTTAGAATTTTTATTTATCCTTATTTAATCTATTTAAGTTTATTTGTGGTAATAAAATTATAAATTTTATATTATAACAAATAATTACTTATTTGTTGTGAATTTTCCATAATTATTTCCTTTATAACATTATAGACCATATAAATTTAAATTTATAATTTTTAAATATGTTAGTTATTTTTAAACAATCTTATAATATGTCATTTTTATAAAAAAACAATAGTCTCAATTTTGACACTATTCATTTATTTGAATTTAAATAAATTATATACAGAATATATGTTCGAACTAAAAGATTTAATATATTCATAAAAGGTCATATATGTCTTTAAAATTAGTGGATCAAATTAAATAGTTGATATAATATTTATTTTATTATTTTTAAAACCATTTATTTGGTTTATCTCTTAATAAAATAATTACTACAACATTTTTGTATAATTATTTAATATACGGATTTGTTGCATAAATATTAAAAATAAAATCCCATGATGAAGAGAAATATATTACCTTTTACAATAATACTTTTACTATAATTTATCATCTTAAAATCACAATAGTTAAACTGTTATATTTAATAAATTATGAAGGTGACATCTTTGGCATCATTTAAAATAATATAATATAAGTGTCATAATCACTTTTATAAGGCTCCAAACGGTTATATATTTGGTAATTGGATGATTAAGGTGTAGATATACACTACCAATAAGTTTTGGTCAGGTTTTTGGGTCTTTTAATGAGTATTATTATTTCAATAAAAACTATATTACTTATTTTCCACTTAATAAATAATTTCTGTATCATTAATGTATCACCATTAATGACAAATATTTAATCCCTATAAATTCTAAATAAATTATCATGATGTAGATAATTTTATTAGATTTCTGTATACTATTCATGTTTGAAGTTTTAAGATGTTTATCACTAAATTAAAATTATTATACTTATAAGATATAAGAGAGTGACATGTTGTCACTTTCTTTGGTTTTAATAATAATTAAATTATTTTCATGGTAAAAAGTCCATAAAATGAATCTAATATGACCCTTATGTTATATGGGTCTACTTTAATCCATAAAATAGAATTTTGGCATGTTTTAGGGTAATTTTATAATATTATATTCACCCTTAATTACCCGATTTATCTTTAACTATGGTAAATATAATTTAACGTAGTTGCTATTCATAATTCCCAAAAATAAAAAGTAGGTTATTAACATAATTTGGACCCACTGATTCCAAATATGGAATCAATTTTTCCAAATTCAATACACAAAATTTGCAGAAATTAAATTAAAATTAATCACATTGTCAAAAGAAAACGGATTTTTCTTTAAAACATTGAAAAAGATTGAATTGATTTGGCCTACGAATTTAATGTAAAATCAATGCTAGTGAAATAAATTATATTAAATGGAAAAAATATATTCTATTTATACTTTAAAACCATTAAATATTATAATTTAACCATATAAATTATTGCGATGAAAAAAGTTGTTTTTAATTAAAATATAGCGTTTTTACTATTCATCAAAATATGAAAGTTTCAAGAATAATATGAAAATTTTATCTAAAGTAAATATTTATTTCTTGATTCCAAATAAGAATTTTATTTTGTCAAATTGAACTTTTAAAAATTTCAAAAACTAGATTTAATGTTGGTGCGCCATTAAAAGGTGGCAAAACTGCACTTTTTGAAAAATACTTACTTTACCCGAAATTTTTTTTTTGTTCCTATACCATGTTCTAAAAAATATGTAAGATGAATAATAATGTTATAAAATTCAAAATTTAGTTAAATCAATTCATAACGTCTAGTTCATAAAAATATTATAATAATATATCTTTGTTTAGTAAAACCCGGTATTGCGTACAACACACGCAATCGAGGAAGGTCACGATTGCGTATAATGCAAGCCAAGTCAGGGTTGCGTGTTGTGCAAGAATCCTTCGTATAACAGAATCCTTCGTATAACAGAATCCAACCATATTTCATTTATACATTGAATACATATATATACATATACTCAATGTTGCGTAGAATAACTATTATCAAAATTGTGTGTAACATGATCCAAGAATAGTGTTGCGTATACTGAAAGCTAATACGGTGTTGTGTATAGCGCAAGGTAATCATGGTGTAGCATACATCAAAAGAAATTAATGAAATTAAAAGATTATTTTTCATAAAATCTCATGGTGTTACATTCTACCCCCCTTAAAATGAATTTCTCCTTCGAAATTCGTCGGGGTTATAAATGGTTTACTACTCGAAAGTTTGTTTAATACAAACCCACATCGTAAAAAGGAATACCAAAACATGGCTTTAAAAACTAAAGTATGAAATGAAACGGTTACCCAATTTAACTCATCAATGGGTTTCCACGTAGGAGAACATAGGTGAAAATATGGATATGGAAGAAAAATCTAACCATCACGTTCTGATGGAGAGTGGTAGAGAACATGGCTATAAAAAATCCAACAATCACAAAGATATTGATTTGTGATGATCTAAGGTACCATATGATTCATCGGATATAAGGGAACTAGGACAACATTTTTTGTTTTCAAGATTATTTCCCTAAAGTAGATGAATTAAAAGAAATACTTGCATGATTTTGGTACAATCTCATTATTGTTCGTGAATTGAACAATTTCAACATCATCCCCTGAAGTTGAATTTGTTATTTATGATGTGTTAGTAGATCATGTTATAGAATGAAGGGTCATTCCATCTCTTTCATAAAAAATGTTAGAAAAAGTTATAAGTCCATCTTATGGTTAGATTAACCATATATGGTTCCAAAAATGAACTTATACTTCATATATCATACCGCTTAATAAAATAAAACTACTTCTTACTAACCTGGGACTTCCTGTAGGCCAGTGGTAGGTGATAAAGGCCAATCGCACTTTGGTTGTGGGTTCGATTCCCACAGCCTTTTCAGACACGATGGGCTGTCGCCTATCCTGTAGGTTGTCCTTTTTCTAAAACTATATTACAATAACATCCCATCAATAACATTGAAAAAACTTCTATCCTTAAACAATACTAACTTATGCACAACATAATCTATTCTAATCTTTAGGTTTATCCATAATATTGAAGTCCACTCTCATAATATAGTGAAAATGATTACCAGAGATTTAATACCATCGTTTATCCCCATATATCATAAGATATGTCTTGTTGGTCACATTCCAAACATTCGAAGTCCTTAATCATGTATTCTCTTAAAAATGAATACCCATTGAACCTTAGTGAAAACATGAATGTAGTTAAAAGTTAACACTTTCCACATACCAAAATCCTCAAAAATCTATATACTCAAACCATGATATCACTTAGTCCTTATATCAATCATGAGTTCATGAATACAATAAAACATCTCATTATCTTCTTATTCCTTTGTTATGCGCATATCATCTACTTTACAAAAATATCTGACAAACCTTACATGGTTACTGGTACCATTCAACATATACTTTCAAATACTTTTTGGAAAAACAATAGTGTAACAATCCTTAGATGATTATTTATTCCATAGTACCATTACCTATACAACACAACTCTCGATAAACATACAATCATTCCACTACCTTCTAAAACAACCGACTGAGCTTCAACACTTCTTTCAGATCATATATCATTTGTAGTCTCGTCATCATCATCCCAATAAATACTACCCATATGACAATGATGATTCTATTCATGATATTTTCCATTAGGGCATTGGTTTGCATAATGCCCGTACATTCAACATTTACAACATCTAATCCTTATTGATGTCGTAGAAATACCATTATCCTTGTCCATGGTGTTAAATGAACATTTTCCTTTGCACTTACTGGATTTGTGTCCTTCTTTTCCACACCCAAAGCATCTTCTAGTTCCTTTGAAACAATCTCCCTGATGCCTCTTCCCACATGATTTACATGAGGGAAATTGAACTTTCTTTCCTCTATGATCATAATGAAACTCCATCATTCTCTTATTATCTGAGTTGGGAAACTTACCAATGTTGAGATTATTGATAATATTATGAGATTGCTGATTATGCATAATAACGATGTTTGGACTTCTAGATCCCGTTTCATTTGGTTTATCATGAAGCAAATCATTCCATTGTCTATCATATCCTCCATTATCGTGAATCATCCTATTTCCAGCCATTTTCTAAACCCCAAAAAGAAGAGTATGAGAGGCAAAAATCATTCTAGGAAAACAACATAGTAAAGGGGGAGTATCCTCAATATCTAACATCTTAGGTTAAATTCTATGATTGTTATCGTAGTTCTAGGACTGTATCCTATACATACACTTATCCTTAGGGACATCCCTAGATATACCTTAGAAATATCTCTAGGGATCTCACTAACGTTTTCGCATCCTAGTTTCCAAAGGTTGACTAAACCTTTTCTCTGATACCAACTGTAGAGACCCAAAGCTTGACATACATGGACATTACTTTACTTTAGCGGAATACTTAACACATAACCAAAACAGACACACAAGGACCGTAATAGTTTAGTGTCTTTGGAAACATGGAACGCAATATTCTAATCGTGGTGAAAGATCTTCAACATCTCCCATAAAGATCTTCCCCCTTTTTTTTCTTACATAAAACCTTTATTTATATCCTGGGGAAAATAAAACATAAAAAGTGTGAGCTCAAATGCTCATTAAGGGTAAGAATGGATAAAATAAAACATACCATATACATTTGAACTTAAAAACATGAACATAATGTTTAAAAATCAAAATCCTGAGAAATGACATAAAACATGGATGTACGTAAGGCATAGATCATAAGGAAACGTTAATAATGATAAAGTAGCATGGGAATAAAACATGTAATTGTGGAAACAATTAAACACAGGATATGATTAACATAGTAGCCAAGGAATTGCTACCAAGACCATCTTAGTGGACAAAGTCCCTTTCTGAATTGAGTTCACTCCTCGTTCCAGTCCTGTATTACTGAACCGGTTTAACATGCCGTTCCAGCCATGTCTATCTCATGAGATATAAAATATTTACCAATGCATTGGAGGGAGATATAGGTCCCGCCCATCTCATAATGAAATCATTCTTACATGTGCCACAAAATAAACTTAAAACATTCATCATAACCCAATGAATAAAATGGGTTTCATAAACATCATCCCATCATTTCATAATCCATATAAAACAAATGGAAATTTTATCATAAGAAAAGTGACCCATGTAAATCATATAGACATTAAACTTGAAACATACACATATCAAATAATGTCATCATAGATTGAAAATGGTTTTGATAAAACATTTGAAATGAATTCTTGAGGAAAATATCCTTTCTTAGTCCAAATCATTTTCTTTTCAAAAAATTCCATGCACTTTTAAAATAAAAGTATTTTGTTGAAAATAGTCATAAAATAATGTAGAGTAAGATTCATGAAAATTATGCATTATGAAACTGTAAAAATCCATTCACACAATATAAGTTAAAAATAACATTCTCCTCGTACTTTTGTGGGAGAAGTCAAAAAAGTACCTCGTAACGTAATCAAAAGAAATATTACTTACATACCATGTAGTAAAATTCAAAAATGGGTAAAAAGGACTTTAAACATACATGAAAACACTTTTATAAAACATGGACTTGGATGATATAAATAACCCCAGTAAATACTTACGAATAAGCAATCTCGGATAAAAATGAGATTTGCAAAATTATCCCTTACCTTAGATCTGATATGCTTCATACGTATCTGAACCTCCTGTGTAATGATTTAAATAATGTTATTGACTTATTAATGAATCATATTAATTGTTATGATATCATATATGGTTCACTTATGACTTTATATTACCCGTTCTTTTGTAAATTCCATGTTAAAAAGCATTTTGGGTAAAATTGATTCATTTGTCGTCCGTGTTTTGGCGTGTAATTATTCATATGATTACATAGATCATGATTACTTACATCCAGCAGGTAAACCATGATTTATATATAATATATATTCATAATATACATATATATAATAGTTCGATAAATGGAAATAAATACACTGTTCATGGAAACGGTAGGCTGTACGTACGCATGAACGTTGTTTTCGTTTCCTCATTGAATTGAATGGAATTAATTGGATGAAATACATATATATATATATACATAAATCCAGTATCATTATTATGTCATATATTTCATGAATACTTATTATATATACTTTATAATCATTTATGAATGGTTAATCATTGAGAATGAATCTCATCGCGTCGTGGAGACAGTATTCCGTACGTACGCACGAGTGATGATATCATTCCCATGATCGTGGTATTTTATTGGAGTGTATGTATACTATTAAAAAATCAATATCACTTTACAATAATCATATATAGTTATTATTTAAAACATTATACCCATCCATGTAAGGTGGTGGTGGAAAATAGATTACACCACGACGTGGAGACAGTATTCCGTACGTACACACGCACGATGATTTCTTTTTCCATAGGATGGATAGATGGTGAAATAGTGTTGTTTCATAATTATAATAACATATCAGTATATGATTCATACCGATGTTATTAATTCATAATGAAACAACCTAATAAGAATAAGTGGAAGAAGAAATAAAGGTGAAAGAATCGTTAAAAGAAATTACCTCTTCTTTGAAGTGCCTCCTTGAGACCTCCTCTTAGGGCACCAAAATTGGTCTTTGAAGAAGACCAGGACCTCTAGTATGTTTCTAGGGAAGTGGAGACGAGAATTTGGCAGGGTTTGGCCGATCATGAAGGCTCAAAGTGGTGTGTGGAAGAGAGGGAGGAGGTGCCCTTTTATAATGTATGAGAGGGGCACATTTGGAATTATTAAAAATATTAATTTATAATAAATCTAACCCCACTTAAGAATCTCCAAAAATGACTAATATTAAAAGATAAGATGATATTGGGTTGTAATATCATAAAACAATAAAATTTAGACACGTTTTGATCTTATTTTAAACATTATCTTTTTGATTTATCCTTATTTAATCTATTTAAGTTTATTTGTGGTAATAAAATTCTAAATTTTAAATTATAAAAAATAATTACTTATTTGTTGTGAATTTTCCATAATTGTTTCCTTTATGACATTATAGACCATATAAATTTAAATTTATTATTTTTAAATATTGTTGTGATTTTTAAACAATTTTATAATATGTTATTTTTATTAAATAACAATAGTGTCAATTTTGACACTATTCATTTATTTGAATTTAAATAAAATATATATGGAATATATGTTCGAAATAAAAGCTTTAATAGGTTAATAAAAGGTAATATGTATCTATAAAATTAGCGGATCACATTAAATAGTTCATATAATATTTATTTTATTATTTTTAAAACCATTTATTTGGTTTATCTCTTAATAAAATAATTTCTACATCATTTCTGTATAATTATTTAATATACTGATTTTTTGCATAAAAATTAAAAATAAAATCCTATGATTAAGATAAATATATTACCTTTAACAATAAAACATTTATTCTAATTTATCATCTTAAAATCACAATAGTTAAATTGTTATATTTATTAAATTGTGAAGGTGAAAACTTTGGCATCATTTTAAATAAAATAATATAATTGTCATAATCACTTTTATAAGGCTTTAAACGGTAATATATTAGGTAAATGGATGATTAAGGGGTAGATATACACTACCAATAAGTTTTTTTCAGGTTTTTCGGCCTTTTAATGAGTATTATTATTTCAATAAAAACTATATTACTTATTTTCCACTTAATAAATAATTTCTGTATCATTAATGTATCACCAATAATGTCAATTATTTAATACCTAAAAATTATAAATAAATTATAATTATGTAGATAATTTTATTATATTTATGTAGACTATTCATGTTTAATGTTTTATGATGTTTATCACTAAATAAAAATTATTATACTTATAAGATTTAAGAGAGTGACATGTTGTAACTTTCTTTGGTTTTAATAATAATTAAATTATTTTCATGGTCAAAAGTCCATAAAATGAATCTAATCCGACCCTTAGGTTATATGGGTCTACCGTTAGCCATCCAATCGAATTTTGGCATGTGTTAGGGTAATTTTATAATATTATATTTACCCTTAATTACTCGATTTACCTTTAACTATGGTAAATAAAATTTAACATAGATACTATTCATAATTCCCAAAAATAAAAATTATCTTATTAACATAAGTTGGACCCACTGATTTCAAATATGGAATCCATTTTTCCAAATTCAATACAAAAAATTTGCATAAATTAAATTAAAATTAATCCTGTTGTAAAAAGAAAGCGGGTTTTTCTTTAAAACATTGCAAAAGATTGAATTGATTTAACCTACGAATTTAATGTAAAATAAATGCTAATGAAATACATTATATTAAATGGAAAAAATATATTCTATTTATTCTTTAAAAACTTTAAATATTATAATTTAACCATATAAATTATTGCGATGAAAAAATTTGTTTTTAATTAAAATATAACGTGTTTTTACTATTAATCAAAATATGAAAGTTACGAGAATAATATGAAAATTTTATCCAAAGTAAATTTCTATTTCTTGATTCCAAAGAATAATTTTATTTTTTCATATTGAACTTATAAACATGTCAAAAACTAGATTTAATGTGGGTGCGCCATCAAAAGGCGGAAAAACTGCATTTTTTGAAAAAAACTTATTTTACCTGAAAAATTTATTTTGTTCTTATAACATGTTCTAGAAAATGTGTAAGATGAATAATAATGTTATAAAATTCAAAATTTATTTAATACTATTCATAACGGCTAGTTCATAATAATATTATAATAATATATTGTTGTTTAGTAAAACCCGGTATTGCGTACAACACAAGCTATCGAGGAAGGCCGCAATTGCGTGTAATGCAAGCCAAGTCAGGGTTTCATGTTGTGCAAGAATCCTTCGTTGTTTCGTATAACAGTATCCAACCATATTTCATTTATAAATTTAATATATATATATACTAAATGTTGCGTAGAATAACTATTATCAAAATTGTGTGTAACACGATCCAAGAATAGTGTTGCGTATACTGCAAGCTAATACGGTGTTGCGTATAGTGCAATGTAATCTTGGTGTAGCATACAACATAAGAAATTAATGAAATTAAAAGAATATTTTTCATAAAATCTCGGGGTGTTACATTTTATGTGAAGCAATAGTTTTACGTGTACTGAGTGTGGTTTTCAGTTCAGGGAGTCAAGTGTTGGTGCGGCAGCCAATGTATCCATACACCAGGATCCTGACTACGGATTTCTGACTTTGTACACAAAAACTATGATTGCATTTGTATTTTCAAAAGTTATCATTAAGCCAGCTCAAACCAGGTCAGCTCACTAGGTATAGTCTATAGATTGTCTCACATCTGTTCAGGATGCCTCTACACAAACGGTCAGTTTGAGTTTCGAGAGAGTAACCGATGACGGCCCACCAAGCGATGAGGCTCCAGTGCATGGACCTCTTTTTATGTTGGAACCTTCATGTGGTGTACCAGTAGAACCACCACCCGTTGCACAATAGATACCACCAGCCGCACTGGCAGACGGTGCATGACGACTGAGCGCATTGCACAAGTTCCAGCAGCAGAGGCCACCGAAGTTTCGAGGAGAGACAAATTCCCAGGTTGGAGAGGACTGGATGGAGGAGATTTCTAGAGTTCTAAAACTAGTTGAGACACCAGTAGAGAAGATGGTGATCTTAGCTACTAGGCTTTTTCCATGTGTGACCACGAGGTTTGTCCACTTAGTGATGAGGCTTCGGTACATAGACCGATGCATGAGATAGTACCTTCGGTAGTATGACAGCTGTATCACTACCCATTGATCAATAGTTACGACCAGAAGTACTGATAGAGGACACTTGTAGGCTTAGTGCCTTACATGTGTTTCAGCATTAGATACCCCTCAGTTTCCATGGTGACCACGACTCACATGCGGTTGCGGAATGGCATGATGAGGTGGCTGAGCGTTCTCTAGAACTTATACAGCTTCTTCAGGACGACATTTTGGTAGCTGAGTCTTCATCGAGGCATACCGATCATTCTAGGTACTCGATGAATATGATACGATCAGTGCTTTGGGGCTCGGACTATCGAATGTGGTGTGTGTAAAGGATATTAGAGCTAGTAATTTTCCTCTATGCATTCCTACATATGGTAGGGTGCTAGAGAGAAACTTTTTGGTTGTATGTTCTTTGGATGAACGGATACAACTCGTGAATGATGGCAGTGGGACAGTAGGGAGGTGAAACTAGTCTCAGAGACTTGGGCGAGTAAAATGTTTTAAGAAGAGGATGTTTTATGGATAGATGAATCTTCAGAGTAGCAGAGATGGAAGTAGAGCTAGGAGGGCATCATGTCGTTATGTATATTTCGACATGTTACAACCACCCACCTTTGTAGTCACCACCAGTCTCAGAGAGAAAGAGGGAAGGGGAAGAGAGTAGCTGTATACAGTCATGGAGTGTAACCCAAGGGATATAGGAATGATTGAAGTTACGGTCTGTGTCTATTACTAGTTGTCATATCACTAGACATAGGTACCAATCATTCCATCCTTCCACTAATCTTGTCTCAAACCTAGAGTTTCCAGTTAAATCATTGACTTGACCCTCGCATATGGAGATACCTTTGGGAGTATACTCGATAATCACACTTACGTTGACGGCGTGATCTGACCTTGGAGGTGAGAGTTTCGGTTGGAACTTCTTGGTGGTAGCGTCGAGGCCTTAAGACCTTAGTTTGGGTATGGACTGGGCAACCACAGATCATACATAGATTGACTGTATTAAGCAAAAAATTTATGGTTTACCTACAACATTTGAATGGGTTTTCCTTAGTCGGAGAAAAGGAACCCCCATGCATCACAGGATGGATTAATGCATAAGTGGGTGTAGTTGATCACTCGTGAGTCGTCCAAACTTATATTTGTGCTAGACTTCTCCAGAGTTTCTCCACTGCTTTCAGTATTGACGAAGAAGGTGAAACCCTTCATGTGGTCAGAGATATGCCAGCAGAGCTGTCAAGATCTGAGGCAGAGGTTGACTAGTAAGACCATCTTGAGGCTATCAGAGAAGGTGCATATCATCTAGGAGAGGATGGAGACTGCACAGAGCAGACATAAGTCTTATGTTGTTAGGAGACGAAGACCACTGGAGTTCGAGGATGTCGACAATGTTTTCCTACGAATCTCACCTCGACGAGGTCTACGGATATTTGATCGGGGAGGAAAGTTATCTCCACATTTCGTCGGACCTTTCCAGTTCCTCAGCAGAGTAGTCTAGGTGGCTTACCGCTTGACCCTTCCACCTCAGTTGCTTCGGGTGCATGAAGTCTTCCACATATCTCAGATGAGGAGATATGTGCTTGACTCATCCGACATCATCGACCATAGGGAGCTAGACATCGATGATGGGGAGACATTTACAGAGGTTCCGGTAGAGATCAAGGATCGACAGGAGTGGGTCCTACGTGGATGGATGATTCCTCTACTGCACATTCACTGGCAGCACGGGAACCTCCAGGAGAGCACTTGGGAGCAGGAGGCTCAGATGCGAGCTCAGTACCCCCATTTGATTCACTAGTGTATGTTGTAGCTTTACGGTGATGTGATGCCCTGAATATGGAGTAATGTAAGGAAATAGAAATTTCAAGGAATTTTTTTCCTTAAATAATTTTGATTTTTATGAGTATGTGGTTTCTGATGGCACATGATTCTGAGACCCGCTATTTCCGAAATCAATTTCTGATGTTTTGTTTGGGTACGTTCAGTAAACATACGTGTGGGTTTTTCTAACTTTTGAACTGGTTATCGTAATTGAGAACTGAAGACACCGATGAACTCGCAGCGCCGATATTTTCTTAAGTGGACCTTTACCGCAGTTGCATTTTATGCAGGTTGAATGCTATATTTTTGATGAATTCATACTAAATTATTAAAATTTTTCATACACAAGTTTATTATTTAGTGGAAGTTATTTCCTCCCAAGAGGAGATAGAGGTTGGGCCCACACCCACATGACCTCCCATGAGATGATTTAGTGTGTTGGGGACCACACGAGCTCTAATCCTTTCATCTCCCCTTAACTCCCCATTAAATCCCCCATTAATTAATGTGATCTCTTCACCTCCCTATCACTCATTAATTTTTTTCAACACATTTTAATTAATTAATTTAACTCTTTAATTAATTAATTAAAGTGTTTGAATTTTTAAATCATGCGTGAATAAAATAATAGCCTTATCTCTTATTTTTATTTTTCACACGTTGTGTTGGGAGAATCTTGGGAAGGCTCAGGAGAAATAGAAGAACACCGTTCTTCTCTCCCCGAAGAAAATCATCCTCTCTCTGTGAAGAATGCTCCATAACTTCTCCTACCTTATTCTTCCTTGGCGTCAAGGGAGAAGACATCGGTCGCGAGAATCATCACCTAAGTTAATGACTCTTCCTCCAATATTGACGGGATGATAGCATTCTTCGCGACGCCATCTTCCGCGACGCGCGACTACGACGACACTCGTCTTCTTCGGCTTATCAACCTGCGACGTCAATTACTAGGTAGGAGTTTTTTATAATTCGTCATGAATTATTTATCTCACTAAAGTTGATTCTATTGGATTGTCTTCAGCCAACTGCTATAGACTAACATGGAGGGTGTGGGCCGAACGAAAACAGCCCAACGACCCTCCAATGTTTCCTGATTTTTTTATTCACGATGGAGGTTTGTTGAAAGAGGCAGCGATTAGAAAAGGTGGTGGTCGTATGCCAGCCTCATAAGAAAGAACTACGGCCCACAACCGCGGGCCGCATGACTGAAGAAGAACCGGCCGGTCGTAACCATCTGGGATGGTGGAACCGCATCTCCCCAAGGCGCCGCGCTGTAGAGGTCAGTGGCCCGCACTCCGCGAGCCGTTTCGGCGGGTGAACCGTCCGGCTCGTCGGCCGACCGGGTTGGAGGAGGATGCGGCACCGCATGTGGTGGACTGTGGCCCGCCCAAGTAGGCTGCTCACATATGAAAAGCCGGCCGGGTAGGAGGGCTGCGCCACTCAACGCCGCCCTTTCGGGAAGTCGGGGGGTCGTGCCCCCTGCTCCGCGTCCCTCGTCAAGTTGGCCGAGCCAGGGTCAACAGTTGGTCAGGCTGCGCCCCGCCGGGCCGGGCCTCCATCCACGGGCCAGGCCATGCCCTACTGGGTTGGGCCTCTCTATATCCGGTCGGGCCAACCCCTTAGCCGGGTCGGACCCGCCGAACCAGGACAGGCCGACCCGACAACTGATCGGGCTTGACGGGCCGAGCCTATTTCACTTAAATGCGAATAACATCACGACCGTGAGTCCAATTGATGCTCTGTCTGTAGCACAGGGACCCATACAACAAGGTGTTCCTTTTTCATTACTCTATGTGAGTTTTGGACGACTTTGGAAAATTTTCGGGTTTGTTCGACTCGATACCAACCAGGCCCTCGGAGCAGAAACACATATAACATAAGGACCAGACGTCTGATTGACGTTTAGTCAACTATGTTGGTTTCCATTTGAGGAGAAAGTTCTTTTGCCATACTCCACTTGTGGTTCAGACATTGTGGTAGTACAGTCGGGTTGGTTTGAGCCTGAATCCCAACAGGGCCCTTGGAATGGAAAAGCCAATAACTCTCAGACCAGACGTCTGTTTGTCAAACCGTCTACGGCATTGGTAATTTCGTTGTGAAACGGTCCCTTTGAGTATACCCCATGGGAGTTTGCGGTATTTTTGAGATACGGTCGTGTTGGTTCATACACGAAACCAACCGGGCCCCCGGGACAAAATGCTAATAACTCACAGACTGGGCATCTGATGGATGCACTGTCTTTTGTGTTGAGACCCCCATGACGTTGAAGACCTTTAAGATAATTTTTCATGGGACCTCATGACTCTTGGTGTATCGACCAGTATCTCGTGGAGAGGATCCTCTCGGAGATGAGCATACAGTTTACAGAGACCTAGTAGCTAGCTGAGACCTGATGACTGATTATCTGATTCGTTTCGGAGTGACTTGACTAGCCTAGTGGTAAGAACTACTGTGTGAGGTCGAAGACCCATGGAAGAGTAGCGCTAATATGTGAGGCGGCATACCCCTGGTACTCGACAAGAGATTATCTCTATAGGATATCAGGGGAAGCGCTACTGTGTGAGGCGGAAGACCCATGGTGGGGAGCGTTACTGTGTGAGGCGGCAGACCCGCGGTACTCGACAAGAGGTGTACCTCAGCAATTTAAAGTTAATGAGTAGCACATCCGAGTCATGAAATAACTACTTTGCCCAAAATAGGAGGAGTTCTCTAGTATCCATGGTTTTGAAATCATGAATAAAATCCTTATTTGAGTTGATTCAATGACCTTTGTTATTTCCCCATGATTGATATGGGTTACTTGAAAACATTGGTATATGTAGGGGCATATACCTTTGTAATGGTTATCAGTTGAAATCATACATTGTGGTTTATCCTTGATGGATTTTGTGAGACCTTGAGAGTCTTGGGGTCCCTATTGAGTATCGTTATACTCACCCCTACACGGGTAATGCCCGCACCTCATTGTGTTGGATGAAGACGACAGACAGTTCTGACCGAGACTGAGTGTACAAGGACAGGACAGTGCCCATAGGTGGACCTCACAATGAGATGGTACCCGGTGGAGTCTGACGGACGTGGAGTGCTGAGGAGACCATCATTACCTACCCATCAGGTAGGAACCCAGAGGACGATCCGAAAGCTGCTTTCACCATTCACTTGTTTGTATTTTCAGTTTTATTTTCTTCATTTGTAGTTTTTCCTTTTTGTTGGGATTTTATTTCTGGCCCATTTGTATTTTCAGAAGACTTCTTATACTACTTTACATAGTGTTTTCTTCTGCTTGTACTCTGGTAGTGTGTGTTACGTTTTATAAAGGCAATGTCTTCCCAGTTTTTAGGGAATTGTGCCTTTGGTACTTTTCGCCAGCCATTGGCCTATGGAAGGAGGCCTCGGGATAGTCACGATACGGGCCCCGGGGGACGGGTCATGACATAATGAGTCTATAAATAAGTCTACTTTTTGAAAAATAAATGACATTTTTATAAATATTAGATATATTTCCAAAATTGTAATGTAATACAATAATTTAATAACTCTCTAGAATAACCATAAATATTTCCAAATATTAATGGAATGACAAAAAATGTATTTAGTTTATATGAACAATTCATCATATTTTAAAATGAAATAATATAAATACTATACATCCTACAATGAATCATTTATATATTATTGTATAAATGAGATGGAATTATAAAAATATAGTGGTGTTTTTATATTTTATGTAGAATATAAGTGTTTCTCCTCTAAATATTTAAATTCTTAATAGCCTATTACTAGAATGATATGACTTATGGGATGTTGCTGTATTTTTTTCAGAGAACTTTTTTTCAGAGATAAATGTAATTAATGTATTATTTTTTTATTTTGAATGATATACTAATTTATTTAAATATTATGGTTCATGTATTTATATAGCAGTATATAAGATAATATTTAAAATAATATTTTCATTAATGTTATAGAAAATTTATATCATATAAGAATAAATTTTGTTTTTTAAATGTAATAATGTCTTATATTTTCACATTATTTATCTTGGAAAAGATTATATATGATGTTATGACTTCATAGGAGATGTTTTATTTTAATTTCATTTATGTAAAATACCATGATTTAAAATAAATTTTAAATTACTTGGTGGATAATGTGTTTGTGACTGGAAATAATATTTTCTTAAAAGTATTTTCTAGCTGATAATTGGTAGTTAATAGTGATCTTTGTAATGTTTTAATTTTATAAAACAATATAAATTCTTTGATAAGATTATTTTTTAAATTAAATTTAAATAAAATTATATGTAACTATAATATAAATCCAAGAAAATTTTATATGTTTTGAATATATTTATTTTGCGTAAATATTATTAAAAAAGTCATATTGACTTTTTTATTAATTATCTAAATAATCACATAATTTCGTTTAATTTTATAGAATGGCTTCACATATTTTGAAAATTTTAATATTTTTTAAATATAACTATATAATATTATTGAAAGAAATTAATAACACATTCGAAAATATGATATCTTAATGGAATTTAGTATCACACATACTTTAATACCATGAAAAATACCCAAAATTTAATGCTAAAAATCTATGTAATACTCATAATCTCTATATGGAGGATGAAATTCAAAGGTTATTTAACATATTAATTGGGAACAATTTACCATTGATGAAAAATAAAGATGGAATTAATAATTTTAACTAGAAATTTCACATGAAAATCAATTACCTTGGTAATTCCTTGTTTTATAGAAACTATAACCTAAAAAAACATTCAAAAAATTATGTTCAAAAAATATAAAAAAACAAATATCTATAGATAAAAATGATAAATATAAAAAATAAAAAGATAATAAAATTAAACTAATATACTTTTTCTATAATAAATGTGCAGATAATCCCATCTAACTCTATAGGCCACACACACATCTCTATAGGATAACACATTTATAGCACCATGTATATGTAAATTATCAAATTCCTACAGAAGGTAGGCAACATCAGACATGTTAAAAATAAAACATATTTCAAGTCTATATTCACACAAAATAAGTATATGTAATAGTTGGATGTCTCTAAGGGTTTTTTATAGTCCATTTTAGAATATAATCAATATATAATAGATTAAAAATAAATAATAGATTAATTTTGTATAGAATCAACTAAGGGAGATAAGAAGAAAATAAATTCTTTTATCATTCCTTCTAAAAATAATTGTAAACCACCAATTCTAAAAAATCAAACAAATGATAATGAATTCTATAAAACTAAAAACCATCCTTCATTAATGAATTTAAAATAATTGATACAATATGTAGTGGGTTGTAAAATCCAAATACACAACTTAATATAATCTATTGAAATAATAATAACCCAAAAATTAAGATAATATATTCTAATAAAAACTCATGACCATGATATTAAAAATGGTTTTATCCTACACGTAGATATAAGAAAATGTAAAATTATTTTCTCTAAAAATTCTATTAATGATCCACCACTAACTATAGATAAATTAAAAAAATTGGTGCCTCGTGGGTAGTTTGAAAACATAATCGATGGTTTTAGTTAGAATGAAATAAATATTAGTAAGAAGAAAAATATTAACTATCGATAATTTGGCACTAAATCACCCATTAGTCAAAAAAATATATTAATAAATCTATAATAAAGTCTCTCATATAACCTAAAATCGTAGAAAATTATAAATTTATGATCGAAGATCCATACAAAAAAAGTAAATGATAAAAAAATCAATAATATATAAGAAATAATAGTAGAAAACTAAATTTGTGAAAATAAATTACTAAAAATTTTCTGGAATAAAAAAATCCGTACTAGATTTTAAAATGTATTTAATTCAATGATATCACCTTCATAAACTAAATTAAAAAAACACTATGGATTCCATTTATATCATAGAAAAATCCAATTTAAATTATTTCAAACAACTAGAGTACATAATAATATTTTTTAGAATGAAATATTCATATTAAATGAAAATACCCAATTGATATATATGTATAAATATGATTAAATATGAAATCAATTAATTAATCAATCCTATATTTTTTAAATGGGATTCATTTGATTCTAAAATATTTTAACTAAAAATATCTAATGATTTAGAAAATAACTTATTGATGATAAGATAATATAACATTATTTAATAATAACATTATGTGGGTAATCGAATAAAAAACTATACATTGTGTCCTAAGGAATAATCAAAATATATTATAAAATGGAATAAATTATATAATATAGAAAATCACAGGCCGTGGAAATACTCATTAGAAATTGATATTGAAATTAAAAGAACCAAATTTTTTAATAACAATCTACACAAGTCTCCTCTGCAATTAATAAATTAAAAAACCTTCGTTATGAAGAGTATAAACAAAATATCTTCACATCTGCATGGTTCTATGTGCCATATATATATAAATCAATATAATAAAAAAACATAGGATAATAAGTAGATATACATTGTTAAGAAATAAGGAGGTAAAATATTATAGAGATGTACCATTGACCAATAAGAGACCCTTTATTAGGGATAAAAATAATTAAAAGAGAGGACCACCTACTTTTCGAGTGTTATTATAATGTTAGTGAACATGGCTTTAGAGACTCTATTTTTTAGTGTAGGAGTTTTTAGTATTCTAACGAATATTTTTGGTTCCATGCGCTAAGATAGAGCACAATTCAATGGCTTGGTTATCCCAAAATTAAATTTTTTTAATTTTTTTAATATATTATATATTATGAGGGAATATTTTTCCTAAAAATTGGGAATAATTCTCATATAGTTTCACTTATTAGAAATATGTCACCATGGTCTAGTATGGAGAGTTGGATTTACCCTAGGCATTACCAAGGGTTTTTTGGCGCAAGATGTCCAAAATATGTAGCCAATGGTGGGTATTTTTTTATATAAATAAATAAATTATTTATATTATTTATTAAATTACCTAATTTATATCCTTAATAAAATCAATTTTTTATTTTTTTAATGGTTATGCACATAATCTTTTATTGATATGAAAGTAGGAGGAAAGTTTTCTTCATTGGAATATTGTGGGGAAACAGTGAACGATGATCAGTCAATTGTAGTTTCATAGAATTTTTGATAAATCATTGAAGCATGTATTATTATATTCTTTTGATTATTACAGAATATATATTTTTTCATGTTCCATGTAGAAGAATTAAATTTATTTAATTCATTTTGTTGATGTTTGTACCATGTTTTCACAATTTATATTTCATATCTATGATCTTTGGCCTCAAATAATTGGTCAGGGATGTTTAAACATTGTGACATGTGTCAACAACATTCATGCTTTATGTTCCTCGTTATTGGATGATGGGGTCAATGATACATATTCTCGAGGAGGGTTCGAGTGCAGTCTAAACCCTGGAATTAGGATGGTTGTGTGAAAAATGAGTGGGATGGGGTTTTGTAAATGGATTAGATCAGATTTGTACCATGGGCATATGTTCACAATAATGGTTAAAAAATAACGATAATTAATAAATTGTGTATTAGGTTATACAAAAGAAGCATGATTTTTCAGTTAATTTTTTGGGATGACGAATGTTGTGACAGAATTATTTTTAAGTACTGGTCATGAAAATGTATCTCATTGTATAGGTTGCTCGACAGGGATGTGTTGGTGTCCGAATATAGATCTATGATAAGGTGGTCAAACATAGTCAACATATCTAGTGTTATTATAGTTTTTAATAATAAAAAGTAAATTTTGAAATATGTTCTGGCTTATTTAAATTAAATTATATTAATTCTTAAATAAAAAACAATTTAATTAAATTATTTTAATTAATATAATTTCATTTAAAATACAAATATATGGTTTAATGAATTTGTTTTTAATATAATTATTTAAGAGAATAGACCATAAAACATTAGGAAACAACACCTAGAAGTAGTATTGTGAGCCTACCCATTGTTCTCTTAATCGAATTGAATGGTGTTGCAATGTTAAATTAATTAATTTACTAATAAAAATAATAAAAAAATAGATACGGTTTAATGGGGAATGAGTTTTTCTCATAGTGTATTAGGGAAGAGATGTGTGAACGTGTTTTGGGATTTAATTAAAATAATAATAATAATAATATAAAATATTATTAGTATTATTATTTTTTTTGAAAGCATAATCTGGTTGTAACATTTTCATGTGATGTCATATTGAAGAACCATCAGCTGCAATAAGACATTAAATTTTGAGATTTTAATTTTATGTCCAATGAAGTATATGTAATTCATACTCGTGATGGAGGTCGACATAGAAACTAGTAATAATAATAATAATAATATTATTATTATTATTATCATTTTTGGGAAATAGTATATGATATATCATTTTCATATGATATTTGAATTATGAAACATGTGAGGAATTCTGACCATGATATATATTAAGATGCTAACAAATCAATATATGGTAATTAATTCAGGTTCATGACCCAATCCCATGAATCTTTGTTCAAGCATGATGTTTTGATATTCATTTTTTTTACATGGATTATGATTGTGGCATGTGAATTGCATATCCAGCATGATTTTCAATGTGTATTGGAATAGTGTGATTTGTTTTGACATCTCGGTCAATTAGCATAGAATTATTAGTGGGATTATATATTTTCCCACTAGAACAATGCTATGCTTCGTGTATTCATTATGCCTCTGGAAAAATATTTCCAGAACTCTAATAGCATATAAGAATAACCACGGGTACATGGGCATGTCCAGGTACACATTATTAAATTTAGGTGGGCTCACATGTTTTCTGGTCACCTTATTCACTCTGCCCCTCCTTATAAATCTTGTACATTTTGTATGACTTTCATTTGAATTCATATTTTTACCCCGCGAATAGCCTATCTTGAGTTGTTTTAAATTTAAAATGTGATGGTGGAATGTACTGTAGATTTTGATATATGATTCTAGATCTCCTAATTGTCACAATTTGTTAAGATACACTCAACAAAGGTAGCAATCAAACTAGATCTTCAATGTGGAACACTCCTTTTGGGATATTTCCTAGGTCCTCTACTAATTAAGTAGAACCCTCAGGTGGAGTGTGGGAATGTGACATCTATCTATGTAAAAATATAGTGGATCCCTCCATCAACATCATGATGTGGGTCCTCTATCTATATACCACTTGAGTGTAACCATCCTACCGAGTAAGTGTATGAGACATATAAAACAATAGTGGAACCTGCTGTAGTGTCACGGAATGGGACCTCTACCATTAGTTTAGAACCCTCTGATAGATTCAGTGTATGGGTCCTCTACCATAGAAGTATAACCCTCATGTGAAAATGGGGAAATCATCCTAGAACATCAGAGTAGAACCCTTATACTGGGAATGGTGTGTTACCACTATCTATATACCACTAGAGTGTAACCATCCTACCGCGTAAATTTTTATGTATTTTCTAAAATTATTGATTTTCAAAAAGAAGTTAAAAATATAAATTCTTATTGAAAAGTGTTTTTTTGATTTACTAATATAATTTTTGATTAAAATTATTTAAAATAAAAATATATATCGTATATTATGAATAATCCAATTGAAATATTTTTAATGATTTTCCTAGTTAAATTTCATTAAAAAAATTCACACAAAATGTATTATTAAAATCGAATGATTTTAAATTGTGTTCTATTTTTTGATATTAAATTATTTCATTAATGTTATAAAAATTGGATCTTGAAAAATGTATTAGTTATTTGGAATAATTAAGTTAAAATTTATTATGTACGCCACTTTATTTTTCAGTGAAAATGAATAGTAACCGTAATAAATTTTTATTAACTCAGAATGGGTAAACAAGGTAAAATAGTGTTGAAATTTGGGAAAGGATTTAAAATTTATCTAAAAAACGAATTTATCACATTTTAGTGGTATAATTTAGATATATCTATCTATTTACTAAATATAAGGTTATATTGTGTGATATTTCATTGATTATAACGATTATATTTATTTAAATACAGATATAGTAAAAAATATCACCTAATTGTCTATAATATCTAAAAGGTTTTATCATAATGGGAAAAGTGTTTATTTTCTATTAAAAGTAATTATTTCATTTGTAATATAATTTTTTTATAGTAATTTTTTACGGATTTAATAATTACACTAAATTCTTACGCAACCCTGGCCCATTAGTTATCATGTTTATATAAAAATAAAATAATCAATTTTAAAAATAATCAATGTAATATATTTTGGATGTCATATTTTTTATGTAAAATTATTTCCAATAAATGAAATTTTTGGGATGTTTTAAAAAATTATATTCGAATTTGAACATTTTCTTGTATTCTATAATGTTAAATTAAGTGATTTGTTTAAAAACAATAATTAATGATATTTTAAAAAATAATATATAATAATTTTTTAAAAAATATCGAAAAAAATTAAAATATTACATGTTTGAAATTATATAGTCTAGAACTCCATACCTTGTACTTTTATGATCCTATTTCCCCCTTATATGTAAAATTATAACCTTTTATGATTGAAAACGTTTTTATCATGATTAAGGGTAACATAGGTTTACAATGGTGTAAAAAATATAATGTTTAAGATACAACATAAATATGTAAATATTCTATTGTTTTATGATATTTGAACCATTTAACACCATCTTATTGAATATATATCCATTTACAACCATTTTTATTGATAATCACTTCATTGTATTTTTATATTTTCATAAATTTAAAGAGTGTCTAACCCCTCACTTATAAATGGAAATACAACAATTATCTTATTTAAAACCCATGAATAATTATATCTTGGAAAATAATTCTTCCAAATTATCATATAAACATAACTTACAATTTATTATAGGTTGTTATATGTTTTAAATACTACTCCCAGGTTCCTTAATAATGAATCTAATGGAGGCATACTAAATAAGAAGTAATATTCTTACACGACATACTACAAATTATTTATTAGTCTAATTACTAAAAACAGATGATATTATTTATAAAATAATAATTATATTTATCTAAAAATACATAATTTTTATTGTGATTATTAAAAAACCATCATTCACCCACATTCCCAAAAAAATGTTATGTGAATGGTTCACTCATGTATACATATGACTTACCGTTTTCATGTAGTGATACAAATCATTTTCCATAATTGTATTTCATGGATTTTTATTGTGATGGTTTTAATATTTACACATGATGTTTATAAATTAATTATTAAAATAGCTTTTTAATAAAATATTCACCTTATTACCTTCCAATCTATTGGAAAGCAATAACATCTCTTTTGGGTACTCTGGTCTACCACCTCCACAAAGCGATGTGTTTTTTTTCATGTCTATTTCAATTAGACAGTAATAAAGAATTATTGAATGAATAAATATGATAAATATTCTATAATAATGATTTCTCATAGGTTAATTATTATTTATATTTCTTCTATTGAATCATCAAAAAATTAACAACAGCATTCATGAGTATGTACAACCGACCTTCTCGATGAACTGTGTAATTAATTTTGTATTTATACCTTCAATATATGAATATAAATATTTATGTGGTATATATATTATATATAACTCATTATTAAAATTATTTATATTATAGAACTATAATCAATGTACTATGATATAATCTTCTAAATTAAAAATCACATGGAAAATGATATAGTTAACCTAAAAAATGATGATTTTATTAAGGATTTATTAAAAAACTGTTTTGAAATGTTTTAATCGGACAATATAAGATATTTTAGTATTTAAATTTCTAAGATATAGAATATTAATAAATTTATATTTATAATAAAAGAGAATGGAATTATTTCATAGAAACGTGAACTCAAGGTAAGTGTTTGCCGTTTAAAATTATCTTAATTGGGATAGATGTCATATTATTCACCTATCATCATTTATTTTGAATATATATAACCAATGTGTTATGTTATAAAATTATAAGTTCAATTTTCCTTATATTTAATGTGTCATTATATGGAATTATTTCATTTGTCTTACTATTCACAAGTCAATAATGATATAATGGTTTTATGTTATAATTTCATTATTTATCGAGATTGTTTATGATTTAGATTTAAATGACTAAATATCATCATCTAACTCTCTAAAAAATAATTACTTTTCTTCTCCTATAGTTAGTTATTGAAATTAATTGTATTTATTTCATTTTCATTTCTTATGGTACACAATATTCTAAAATAATATATTAATGAAAATCAGACCTGATTGGTCTCCTCGGTCAAAATCCATATTCGTCAATATACATGTTTTTAATATTAATTTTCAAAACTCTACAATGATTGTTCAAAGAAAATTATCCCACGAATTAACTTCTACAAAATGGTTCAAAAACCATCTTCATATCTTTTTCTAAACATGGTAATTTTGTAACTTGATTTGTTGAGAGATTGAATGTTATTTTTTCTTTCATCATTTACGAAATGAAAATTTTCCCCAAATCATGGAAACTAAATTCGTTAAATTATCATTTTAAAATATTATAATTTTATTTTTATAAAATGTGGTTTCTCTAATATTTATTATAATATATTAATTTTATATAGGCTAATTCAATGTGAAAAGATTATTTCACTAATAATATATTCCATGTTTTATTTTAATAAAAGTATTATTTGTGATAACATTAATATTATTAATTATTATTTTTTGGGGTTACATTTCTAGGATACCATATATATTATAATATATAATTTTCCTAACTTTTATGTTGAAATTTTTTGGAATCATGTTTATTTTCATTGGGATATTCTATGATGTAATATTGAAATGTAAATGAAACTTGTTTCATATGAATGGGTTACAATATATGGTGACTGATTTATGATCTAGTGGATCATTTATTAATGTATTATGATAATATGATGGGTTGGACTAGAATTACATATTTTCACTCCCTAACCTTGGATATCCTTTTATTAAATTATTCTTAGGGTCTATGATCATTGGGTGTAGGTCTGTGTTGACTTTGGGATTAAATTATTACATATTGGGTGTTTGAGGTTAATTTTAGGCCAACACACGGTTTGGGCTCCCAAATTGTCAAATCATGCGTCCCAAAAAAGATAACATTGTGATCGGTGTAGGATTCAAGACAGAACCTACTACACAGTTTTCACATGGTAAGTCAACCCATGTGGGAAGTCAATGTTGTCGTTCCTTCTTTGGGAGTAACTAGTCGATGGTTGGCACACTGTTTGAAAAATAATTTGACTATACCATTCGAGCTGCCAAGATTTATAAAATGAGGAGCTTACTATTTTTCCCATCCTATATTTTATCACAAATTAAGGATTCTTCAACATAGTTCAGTTTTGGGACATTAAGGGGTCTCAAGCCCCCAATCCTACGTCTCTCTTCCCTCAATAGGTGTCCGTCCAAACATTTGAGGTCAGTTTTTTGGGGGGTTTTTTATTTTCTTTCCATTCCTCCCCATATAATCACTATATTAATTCATTTTACTTTTGGGAGATCTCTAATGGAAAAACAAAAATGTTATTATTAATGTGTAGTTCAATTTTATTATCTTTTATGGTGTGTGGATAGATCATAAGGGTGTATTCATCATTCTCAGTGAATTTCATCACATTTTCACACCATTGATGTAGTTGTTTCCATTATATTCCTTTTAAGAACAATCCAATAAATCTTGTGTGTTTTTAAATAATTTATAATCATTTCTCTTAGGCTTCTGAAATGTTTTTTAGGATTATTATAATGTTTTGGTGTTTGTATAATTGTATAAAAATGGTATTCAATATTACTACTTAAATATTCCAAGGTATATGTGTACCTAATGTGTTTTATAAAATGTAAATTGTTTTTTATAGTATCATTGATTATTTTTAATGATGTTTTCACTTAGATAAGTTTTATTAAATTGGTTGGATTCTGATTTGGGGTTTTATATATGGAACATGGTGATTATTATAGTGTGGTTTATTGGGTTAGTTGGAAGGCATGTGATATTTTTTTGAAACTGGTTTGGGGAAAAGATAGACGTTGTATGAAATTGTATGTGGGAACATATATGTGTGCGAGAAGTTTACACATATATGGGAAAACAAATTATGATGTTTGTTTTTAACCAAAAACCTAGTTTTCAAAACGCTATAATCTCCATTTTAAACACTCTGTGTGTAAATACACACCAATTTATTTACTAGTTACTTTTTTGGAATTTCAAAATGGTATTGAAATAATGTGTCTCATTTGGTAATTTGAAAGATGGTTGGCTTTTCGAGTATCATGGAGGACTGTGTGGTATTTTTATGCGTCTTGTGTGTTTTCATCTTGGCCCTGAAATAATTTTAAAAATGATGTTGGGTTTTGTATAAATAATTTTTAAGAATTATTCTATTAATAGTGGTTGTATATATTCATTTTGAAAGTGGTTGAGGTTTTTTGGATGTGTATTTGATAAAGACATGATATAAGGCACAACTGATTCTTTTTAGAGTTTGGAAAAGAATGTGAGTTTTCAAATATATATTTAATGTATGCAACTACATATATTTTTTGAAATGCTTCCCAATATTATGTGATATAATAGCATAATAGGATCTTGTTGTTGGTTTTTTATATGATGGTCCACCCTATTATGGATTTCCCCTTATGGGTTGTGTTATAGGTGATGTCATTGTTTGGGGTAGGCATGTCTGGTGACAGTAGCTAAGGTGAGTAACACATTTGAGGCCTTCCAACTAGCACAATATTATACAATCATGGGTTTCATATGCATCCATTAGAGGGTCGACTGATAGTTAAATGTTATCCCCAATTATATGGGCATGTACCCCCATAGAAATAGTAGGTAATTGTGGGATATTCTAATGGATTGGACAATTTTGGGAGGTGAGTAGGTTGTGTGATGTCCCACTAAAGTGATCCTTATTATAGTAGGACGGTCATGAAGATGGTGTTGACATTGATGTCACATGAAGATCATGAATCATGTGATGTCCTAGTTTTGTATTTAGTTTCAGTTTTGCTTGGATTTACTTTTATTAATATTTCTTTTGTGGAATTATTGATCTACAATTATTTTTAATTCATCCATGAAATAAGTTTTATTTTTTATTAAATCATATTTTATTAAGAATAACCATTCCCATTTGGATTATTTGGGATACCAGCCACTAGTTTCCAACACTTGGGTATCAGAAATTACCTTCAGGCCATGTCTCAGATGGTGTCGATGTCGGGTTGGATGGAAATACATCATGGTTAATGAAATAAATCCCTCAAATACAATAGGAAAATATGTATATCACGTGATATAAATAGGATAATATGGGGAGTGAGCTAATATTGTTTGGGAACTCTCTCAACTATGATAGTCTTAGGATGATACATTGAGTAATATGATGGAATCAGTAATGACATCAATTTTAGATGGTGTTCGTGGATGTAATCCCTGACTACTATGGAAATGGTTATATATTCATATGTGTGTGACATAGTATTATGTCATATGATAATTTTATTCTCTCATGATTATTATTCAATGATTTATTTATGTATCATGAATTTTGGACATCCAATCATTATTACATTACTGAAGATTATGATCTATGATATGAATGGTATAATTTTTTAAAATTTATGATCATGTTCATAGACCATTATTCTCATGTTATGTTTAAGTGATCATTTATATCACTATATTTTACCATTAATATGCATATACTTTCGGCCTTTATAATATATCAGTGCAAGAATATAAGAAATAATTTTTAATTATAATATTTTTCAGAAGTGTGCAAGGTGTAGAGATTTATTTTGAATACAATCTATATCATTAATGAAAAATTATTTTATATATCTATGATTCCTATAACAATAAATTTTGACCATTTTGGAAATTTTCAGAATGATATTTGATGAATATTCATCTATTAATTAGTAATATCTATGTATTAAATGTATGGGTCCCAAAAATAAAGTTTTTGATATTAAACATATATGACAAGTGTGGAAAAATGTTTCTGTAGATGTGGAAGATGTGATTTTTAATGATGGATGTATCAATTGGTTAAGAGGTCTTCTATACATTATTTTTTCCTAGGTGATGGATGAATAGACTTATAATTTATTTTAATATTTTATTTTTTTACATGTATATAATTTCGCTTCCCATGATTTAATTATATATAGATTATTAATTTTTATTATTATGTTTCAAAATTGTTTTTTTATTCAGAACCCATAACATATATTCTTCCATTCGGCCATTATGATATAAATAATATAACATAGCTCCTTTCAAAATTTTCATAGAATCTCATATAAAATCAAACTTTTCCATTGAAGGATGAACAATTCACCAAGGGAATGGTCGATACCATTAATGTTATCCATCATCCCATTAATATAGAGAAGAATATCAAGGGATAATAATGATATGGTTTGAGATAAACATTTATATATTAAAATTTATTATATCATATTTTTATTTATTTTTATTTGTAAAATCTAACATACCCATATAATAGGTTCAGACACCTTGTAAACTCTCTATAGTATATTGATATATTATATGTATGTGTTTTTTATTTATTTTACTATCTTATAACTATATATTTATAATACATTAATTGATATATGAAGCTCTTTTATGTAAAATTATGAATAAGCATATTTAATAAATTTGATTTCGGATAATGAGAATTAGTAAACATATTTTTTAGTGTTTTTACACATTCCAAAATATAACTTTATATCGTATGTCTAAATTAGTTTTTGATCAAGGAGAGGAAGGGATATGTGATTAATAATATATCATAGTTTACATTGAAAAAAAACTGATAGTTTTTTTATTTCAAAAAGATTGTATATTTTATCTCTTAAAAGCTAATAATTATTTTAAACCTATATAAAATGTTTTATGGATGAATTTAAAATTACATAAATATGATATGTATCAAGGTTGTCTATTTATTAGAATATAATATAAGTGTGTATTCATTCTAAAAAAAGGAACATAGTGTTCTTGATGTATTGTATGTCATACATGATTGGATGTTTAGATATAAAAATTGGTTCAAAGGAATCATTTCATAATATAATAAATATTTTAGTACCATAAATTAATCTAAAAATGTCACTATATGATGATGTTGAAATTTTTCGAGCATTTTATTAAGTATTTATTTGAATTAAAAATAATCAATATATTCACAACATGGATTTTGGATATTTGAATTATATGTATCCATATATTGTATGGGGGGAACTGTTATAGGTGTAATGTAATTATTGGTATGTGTGGGGGATGTATGAAATTTTTAAAGACATTGAAATTTTGAATTATGATTAATGATATTTTATGAGTGATTCAAAAACCATGGTGATGGTGGATACAATGAAATTGAAATAATTTTTATGACATGATGAATCAAATGCTCTTTTATGTGAAAATGTTCAATTTTAAAACCAAGGAAACTCAAAATAGTTAAAGATGAAGTCAGTTTAGGATTATTAAATCCCATCGTGAGATAAGTAGATATAAAATAACATAGTATATTTGTAGGGATGTTCTGTTTCACGTTTATATGACCAATTTGAAGCACTACTTGTGGATAATATATTCATCCAAATTCAATTTCCTTGATTATATAATGGAATTATTCGAAATGATCATTCAATATAATATAATAATATGAAAATTACATCATGATATATATAATTGAATGTTCTTTAAATAAATTTTAGTTACGATTTGATATTAAATGTACCATATACTATCAAATGGTAATGATTTGTAAGAAGCTATTTCAAAGGTCGTATTTACATGGATACTGAATACTAAATGATGAAATAAAACTTCCCATGTTATATTAGTACCAAATATAAACCATATTAACGAATATGAAATCATTTAAAATTTATAAGCGAAATTGAATATATAATTTGAATTATGTGCTCTAGGAAATAGAAAATGGGATTCAACAACACGTGTATTAAACTATAAAAAATAAAATGGGATATTTTTTAAATATAATCTCACTAAATAAAATATTTTTATGTTTTTATAAATATCAATAATGATAAATAAAATTATATGTATAATGATGGATTTATTTTATTTTGTGAAATTAAAATTGTGTGATGTTATATTAGAGATTAAAAATTTAAAATTAATGATCCTTATATAGGAATAATCATAAAAAATAATTATTCTAGCCCAAATAGTTACCTATATTGGACATTGGTATGGAAGAAATGTACTGAGTGTATGCTCCATGGATTAATCCTAGAGTTAGAGAACAAAAAAATCAGTGTTCTCCTATATTTTGGTATTTGGCAAATTTGAAATATTTTTAATGTGGATTTATTTAAGAATGGGTCTTGTTAAATAAGCGTTCCTTCTAAGAAGTTAATAATATGGAAGGGAAATCACTATGGTTAACATGATTATTTCTACAGACACAATGATTCACCCCCTAATAATTGTCATCGTGTCCATTTCTTTATTATTCAATATTATTGAAAATATATTTTCTATTGAAATTTTGAGGTTTAAATATAAAAAATAGTTATTAGTGTTTCATGGATCATATATATCTAGATAAAAATGAACATAAGGGTATTTTCTGATTTGAATTAAAATTAAATTTACTATTTATTTATTAGGTATGAAATAAAATGGATGATTCATTTTTTTAGTACTATTGAAACCATCCTTTCAGTATATTAGAAATGATAAGAAAATTTTTCAAATAAATATAGTGTCACAAATCTTTTGATGAATATTAAATATCTAGATAAATGACTGAAAGAATAAATAATAATCTGGAAGGGATATTTAAGGATCTAATTAATCATGAATTTGAATCAAAAAATTTTCTTTTATCATAACATAGCTATGAATAATGAAGTTAGAGATAAGTTCCAAATCAAGACTCATAAATAAAATTTAAAATTAGTGGAAGGAGTTTTAAAATCCAAAATATCATCCAGTAATTTATAACTAAATTTTATGAGAGTGATGTTAAAAACATATATGTTATTTAGTATCTATATTAGATGGAAATAAAATATATGTTCAATTTTTAAGAATGTATTTTAATGATAAATAAAAATATTATTAATATAAAATGGATCGAAAAAACATGAATTGGTCATTTTGGAAGTAATGATAATGAATATTAAATATTATTTTAATAAATATGAAAATTATGTATATATTTCCTGAGTGATCTTATTTTTTTTTTGACATTTAGGAAAAAATGTTGTTTTCTCGTGACCCGGGCTCAAGGTTCTCTTAATGATATAGTTTGAAGGGTGGTTTTTGATACCCACAAGCTTGTAACTATATTCTATAAATCTAGAGAACTATATTTTTGAATGTTTTACCCAAATATAATGATTTAGTATTCATCTTTCATAACTAAAGACCTAAAATAAAATCAACACACATTTAAAATTCATTTAATCGGTATATGGATAATTTGAAAAAACATAAGAACATGAAATAATATTAAATATAATTGGATTATTTCATAAGAACTAAATACAATTATCGAACTAAAATAAATAAATATATATGGGAAAAAATGTAAAGAGATGGGATAAAATAATGTTAAGTGATATAAATGAAGGGTAAAATGTTATATGGTAGAAAAGTAAAAATAAAAATATGGGGACAACTCCTACCAATCTCCGTGTGACATGAGGGATCATCCCATCATGTCACCTCCTTTAAACTCGAGTTTGTTAACTTGAATAGTAACATCATTCAAGTGAGTTTTTATAATTCCATGTGTGTCGACATAAAACCATTTTTATATATAGATTGTTAACATAACAATACTAGAAGGATCCCAAAATGTATTCCTTGAACAAAAATTGTTTAAAAAACCAAAGACCTACTACATTGAATATAATTTTATTTAAATAATATTATACCATTTTAGAGATAGAAAAAAACAAGAGTTTTTTTAATTTAATTAAAATGGTATAAGAAAACCTTATTAAATTTTTTTATATAATTAAGATTAAGATAATCACCCTTAATTTTCTAATAGAATGTTCTCATAGTTAAATTCATTCACTATTTTGGAAGGAAAAAACTATTAGTAGCATATAACATTTTCATACCAAATGATAGAATAATCTCAACCATATATAAAAATATTACTTCAATAGTCATTTGATACTCTAAACTAATAGGAAATGTTCCCAATAATTTTCTCTATGATTCCTAACATCGATACTAATGTTCCCTATGATGTTTGGGAAATTGGTTAATAATAATTTTATGGATGAATTTCCCTAGTATTTTGATCAGTACCTTTAATTATTTATATAAAACATGATTATAAAACTATTTTTTTTATCAACGAAATAATTTAACAACAACAAAAATATTTCATATAATACTTTTGTAAAAAAAACATTATATACATTAGAAACATTTAGAACTCTTATTTTAGGGGAAAATCCTATAAATCATCACTAAAAAGGGTTGGAATTATATCACATAAGATAATCTATTATAAATAAAATTAAAAGGGGTGAATAAACTTTATATTATATGCATGGATCCCAAAAAGGTAATAATTAACATTGAACACCAAAACACAAACCATCAATGTAACAATACAAGATTTTTTAATAATAAAATAATGGTCAATAGTGTGTGGAAAACACCACACCAGGAATAGAAGAATATATAACACCACATGATTTTACAATATATTTCTATTTAAATAAATTCAATCTCCCCAATATCATTCATTAAAAACAACTATGATTTTAACATTCATTACACAAAATAATGAGTTTAAATAAATCATGACATATTCTTCAAATATTATTTTTTTAATGTGATAATTATCAAATAGCCTTTAGAATGGTATGAATAAATATTATTTAACAAATTGTAAAAAAATATATTTTTAAAACATTCATTATTTATTTATTTATTAGAGATAAAACTAAAACCATTTAAATGAAAATAATTTTTTTCTGATTATTATGTTTATTTAAAAACACTAATTAATCTGACATTGTATACATAATTTAAAATTAAATTTTAAATTTTTTAGAAAAATTATTTATAAAAACAAATTTCATTTTTTAAATTATAATATCATAATTATCCTAGTTTTAATTATTTTGATTTTTTTAAAAACATTATTTTCTCCCTGAATCGTGAAAAATAAATATTTTTAAAAGAAAATTTATTTTTTTGATTAATTTTTGTTAAATTTTAAATATTATTTTAAATTAGTATGAATGTTTAATTATTTTAATATTATCTATATTTTTTCAATATTTTTTAATTTATATATTTTTCAAACTGAATTTTGTTCTAAATAAATTTATAAACAATTTTACAATTTATTTTTAGAAATTCATTTTCATGTCTAACATGTGATACTAATTTTAAATTTATTGATCCGACATCTATGAGATGAATTTGGAAAAAAAGGTAGAAAGTATATAAAAGAGTCATAACTTTTATTATATAATAATTTTAACATAATTTATGACAAAACTAAACAGTTAAATAATAAAAACTAATTACTACAGTTATGTAAAAAATAGATTTATGAGAGGATAAACTAAGAAGATAGGGGTTCAAATGACATTTATAATTGACTAAAAACACCTTTCAGAAACTATTTCCATCTTATAACATCTATTTTCTAGATTTTACCATTTTGGTGGCTTTTCCAAGATAAAAACTATAGAATTATTTAATACCTTAAAAAAATTACAAGTCTGATGCTAACTAAAATATAAAAGGACATCCCCTCTCATATGATCATCACACCATAAAACCACATGGTATCATCCAATAAATAAAACAATACCTTCATAAATTAACTCATCTCATCCTATTATCATTTTATTTGGAAAAAATACATCCTAGAATGTCATTGATGGAAACCTGAGAAGGATACCCAAAGATAAGGTAATGTTCTTCATAAGAATTATTACTTTGTTTATTATTAAACTTATTAAATTTTTATTAAAACAATATGATATAATATATTAATTATCTACAATATAATGGGCTTTTTTATAATAATTTCATTACATACAACTATCTCTACATCCATAAAATGGGTTAAAGAATCATCATTCATGTGTTTGGAAGACTACCACCTCGCGAGCCGATGTAATTCAATTTCCCATTAACACCTCCCACTATTTGGTAGGAAAATGTATATAGAGAATATAAATATTATTTATGACATAATTTTAAAAATTTAGTCATTATATCATATATTATTGTTTTTTATTCTATTTGATTAGCAGATATAATAACGTCATTATTTTGTATGGAAGATTACCACGTCACGAAGTGATGTGATTCATTTTCACCAACGATTTACTTCGGTGGTAATATGGGTAATGATAATAAATAAATGTGATACACAAGATTAATGATTTTTAATTTCAATATACATTATAGGAAGAGGATAATTAATATTTTATTATTCTAAAGTTATAATAGTATCACATATATGATATTATATCATTAAATATAATTATATATACCATACATGTAATTTGTTGATGAAAATACAATCACATTTATTTATGAAGGTGGTAGTCAACACCTACATGTAATTACCCCTTTATTAATAAATATATGTGATATGTATGAGTAAAAATTTCATTTTTAATAATCATTATGAAAAAGAGATAATTAATATTTTATCATTCAAAAATTTCAAAAATATTATATATACCATATTTTATCTTTAAATATATATATATATATATATATATTCCATGGTTTTTTGTGATGATGATATGATCACATCCATTTGTTAATGTGGTTGTAAATTACTATATCATACACAATTTTTCAAAACCAATATTCACATACAGACATAAAGGTATAATTTATGTATAAACATGATAATTCCATTGTTGAATATTTAGAAAAGATTATATTATTTATTTTAAATGATTTATATTATCATAATATTGGATAATAATTAAATGTGTCCAATTATTACATTATTATTCGGTTATGAATGATTTTTATATTATTGATCAATTTGAAAATATCCTCGAATATAAGAGAATGAATTCATTACATTTAACTCATTATTATTTAACATTTATGTTTAGATACTTATAGTTGATATCATATAATATTTTTTAAAATGTATTGGTTATGTTAATTTTAATATCATTCCCTTTATATATTATACCATATAAATAAGTTGAAATGATATAATATTTTAGGATTACGATGTTTCATTAACTAATGTATGTATGTTCAAAATTGTTTTCCATCGAGAAAACAAAGGATCTATAGTGGAAAAGAACCAAGAGGAATGTAAAACTTCAATCAACATCCTTAGATTGTTGGAATAGGTATAGAATAACATGTTTCCTTGGTGGCTCATTCAACATAATTTAAAAATTGTGATGGTATACATTCTATATTTGATCTTGATCTACCATGAAGGACAATTCATGTAGATGATAATATGATGAAGAAACAACCACTATCATTATGTAGATCATCTAAACATGTGTTTTCTAATATATGAATAAGTTTTTATGGAAAATATATTTAAAGTCCTAGGATGTTAATAAAAATAAAATGTAACTCTTTCAATTCATCATTTTGAGGTTGAGGATGATTATTGGTATTCATTAGTTAACCATACAATATAGTTATATGATCCTAATGATATGGAATGTGAATATTTTAATATTATTTTATTTGAGTAATACTTCTCTATAATTATTTGTCTCAGCATAGAAAAATAATTCCATGAATTTAGGATAAAGGACAAGGATTTTTCATCCCCAAAAGAAATTTTTTTACATCTATGATTAGTTAAATATGGTATATTTAACATGACATTGATTGTAAAATTTAATGAATTTATTTGAGATTAAAACCAATCTTGCAATGTTTATTAGAAAAATTATTATTTTATAATTATGATACAATTTTCTGTTGTTCTATTAAATTTGAGATGGAGTTTTTTAAATTTTTTTACAGGGTATTAATTGACTAATAAATGATAAATCTGGTTTTAAATATAGAAGGAAACTATAACACCCTAAACCTCCACGGTACACATCTCTTTAAATAACACAATAGTTTGCGTAGTACACAACTTCGAGTTCTAACACACCAAGACCAATCAAACTTGACATTTTGAATAGTAATACCCACTTTTTGAAACATTATAAATTTTATTTTTCAATATACCCATCATTTTTGGTTTCGGAATATCAAAATTATATTATGGTGAATTTTCTTTATTTTGATGAAAACATTGAATTTTTGATGAATAATGAAAAGCACCACGTTATTGTTTAAAACTGACTTTTTATTTAAATAATTAGTTATTTTATTTAAATTTATTTTTTGTAAAAATAATTAAAAAATATCTATATATGTTTAATATATTTCATTGAAGACATTTTATAATAATATTAGATAAATAAAATTTTATTTAACTTTTTACCGTCATTTACCCACCTTCTAAGAGCATTTTCAAATCTGCGTAAAACAAAATTTTACCGGTTCTATGAATTCAACTTCAAAAATACAAGGGAAACTATTGACATCAGTATGAAAAATGGGTTTCAATAAGAAGAAAATAATTTTTTGTGAATAGTACCTTTTGACATTTATTTTCCACAATTAAAAACAAATAGGGTAACTAATTGGATAAAATGATATTATAATTTCACCAACACTATTCCTAATTCTATTGGATAAGTGTATTTTGACAAAATAAACCTTTGGAATAAAATATGATCCTTTTTAACCATGTTGATTAGACTAGGACATTTATTTTAATTTTATTTAAAGAAGAGTTTAAAGAATTAAATTCAGAATTTAATAAAAAAACATATTTAATATAGGTTATACATAAGATAGATTCGACTATAAATATTCATTAGAATGAAAAAAAATATTTACAAAATAATGGAATTATATTTATGATTTTTAGACCTTAAATAGTTAAATTTATTTATCACACAATGATGATGGAGAAATTACCTTATTAATGAATGATTAAAATAATTGATTTTATAAAAATCCAAATAAATGTAAATTGAGACTTATGATGAATTAAACTAATTTCATAGGTTAATATGAAATTTTTCTGTTGCTTAGATAAATTTTTTTCAATGTGATAATGTTTTTCTGACTTTCACAAAAACAAAATACCAAATAGTGTCAAAATTGACATAATTTGGTTTTTAAAACAAATACTATATTATTAATTGATAAAAAATTCCTAAAAATAAAAGGATTTTCCAAAGAACATATATATGGTTATATATTTATATAATGTAACACCCCAAGCTTCTACGGTACGCTTCTCTTTAAATAATGTGATAGCGTGTGTTGTACGCAACACCGAGTTCTAACACACCATAACTAATCAAACTAGCCGTTATGAATAGTAATACCTACTTTTTGAAATTATATATATTTTATATTTGAAAATGGACTTCATTTTTGGATTCGGAATATCGAATTTAGCCTAAGGTGAAATTTTGGTACATTTCGGATAACTTTCATATTTTGATGAATAGTGAAAATTACTAAGTTTTAATTAAAAACAACTTTTTTAATCAAAATAATTAATAGTGATAAATTATGAATTTGAGTGGTTTTAAAGAATATTTAGAATATATTTTTACAATTTAATATAATTTTGGTCATTGGACATAATTTTACAATTAAACCGAACATAAACGAGTGTCAATCTTTTGATAGTTATTATCTCTTAAAAACACGCTTTTTGTTTTGACAGCGGGAATTAATTTTAAATTAATTTCTGCCACTTCTGTGTTTTGAATTTAGGAAAATGGATTCCATATTTGGAATCAGGATTTTTAAATTGTGTAAATAGGTAACTTTTATTTTTAGACATTTTGAATAATTACTGCGGTAAATATTTTATTTACCATGGTTAAGGGTAAATCCGGTAAATAAGGGTTAAAAAATAATATTATAATAATACTAAATTACCCTAAAACGTGTCTTAACACTATTGGTTGATACATGGTCGACCATGGGAATCTTTGTGTCAATTTTGGAACCCCATGGATCCACTTGTAAGTGATAATGACACTTTATTTTAATTAAGTCAAAATGAATACAAAAATGACACAAGCATATATCTTTTAGAAAAACAATTGTTACATAGGGTTATTTAAGTTTGATTTTAGATTATAAATATTCATTAGAAAGATAAAAAGATTTCCTACATAATGATATTTTATTTATAATTTTTAGACATTGAATAATTTATTTTATTTATGACACAATGATGATGCAGTAATTACTATAATAGTGAAAAATTAAAATAATTGATATTATAAATACCCAAATAATTATAATATGAAACTTTTAATGAAATAAACTAATTTTATATGATAATATGATATATTAGGATTGATTTAATTTACTTTGTTCGAAGTAATAAATCTGTTAGGAGTTTCAAAAAAATCAACTATTGAATAGTGTCAAAATTGACATAAAAGAGTTCTTAAAACAAATATTATATTATTAATTAATATTAAATTCCTAAAAATCTAAGGTTCGGCCAAGAGACTTATATTATGATAGGTTCTTCATTAATGGACCTCTTGGGGGTCGCTTGGATGTATATAGTAAGTTTATTAACCATATTATATAAAAATACAAAGAGACATTGTAAAAGTGAAACTAATTAACTTAGAGTTAATACTTAAAGATAAGGTTAATATAAGTACCCAAACCTGTCTAAATTCTATTGGTTGAGTGGTTTTAGACCTATACCCACCTTAACCTTTGAATAGTCAACTTTGGAGCCATTAGAAACCGAATATGAATTTATTATAAATTAATATTTCTAGCTTTTCCAAAGGTGCCCCTCACCCCTCTTATAAAAGGGCACTCCTCCTTCTCATTTCTTCACACCTCTAAAGCCTTTTGGTTCGGCCAAACTCTGCCCAAATACTCTCCCAACATCCCTCACTACAACCTAGGGGCCTTAGTTTGATCATAAAGCCAACCTATGGATCCCTTTTGATCAAATCAAAAGGAAGAACCCGAAGAAGAGGTAATGTTTTCACCACCCCTTTTCCAAGTTCATTTCTTCTTCCACTTCTTCTTCCTTTGTTGTTACCATTCTAAAATAATGACTCCAGTATCATTTATATACTGTGATGTCATTATAAATATGGTACAACCATATTCAGTATTCTATCCACCCTTTGAATAACATGTCACCATACGTGCGTACGTACGGCTTACCGTCTCCACGTCGTGGTGTAATTGTTATTCAATATATTATTATTTGGATGGGTATAATAATGATGTGTAACTCATGTAAATAATAAATATAACATATTAATGATTCTGTATATATGATATACCATCCATTTATATATTATTTTAATATCAAAATAATGATATTGTCGCTCGTGCGTACGTACGGACTACCGTCTCCACGAACGCGATGAGATTCATTCTCCATCGTAACCATTAAAGTATAATTATCATTTTATGATTTAAAAATGATGTTTAAGGACTTGATATCATTCTGGATATGAATAATATACAACCTATCCTTTACAAACATGTCTTACGTAACAAAACATATGAAAGAAAACAAGTAAGTTAACACCCGAAACAACGATAATACTAAGATATTACTATCAAATCAATATTAAAAGATCATATATGATATCATATTAATGTATATGATTCTTGTATAATTTAATAACAATTATTTCACCATTATACAGGAGGTTAACCTACCACAACCAAGGAAAAATACAAGGTATGGGTTATTTCACAATCTCTTCATTATCCGAGGTTGTATATACGTAATAATCTACTGGGATCTCTTTATCATCCACATCCATGTTTTCTTAAAAATGTTTTTCAAAACATTTTTACTATTTACAAGAATATGGGTTAAAGTCATTTATACCTTTTTTTGACTTTTTATAAGAGGTTTATAAAGGAATCTTTCCGTCGTTTTCAAAACAAGGTCCTTTTTAACCTTTTCGACAGAATTGAGGTAAGAATGTTTTTTTTAACTTATACGGCGGGTGTGGTTATTTTCCGCCGTTATAAAATCGTAGAAGCATTCCATACAAGCTTATAAGAATATTTTCAAAGAAAATGTTTTATTTAAATGGATCTTAAATGATTTCAAAATAAAAGGAGATACTTCTTTAAATAGAATTTTGATTTCATCTATGTCAACATCCTTTGATGGATTTTAAGATTATTTGAAGTTGATTTATTATGATACAAAACTTCTATATTGTATTGAAGGTTTTGTGATATGTTTGACTGTGGATGTGCTATTTTTATACCATTCATAGTTTATGGTGAAATTATTGACATTTCGTATGCTAGTTTTAATACGAATGTTTATGTTATGTTTAAACCTTTTCATATGGGAATGCATTGGACTTAATAAGTGACGGGTGGAGCCCGCTATAGCTCCTCGATGCATCGGTAGGTCTCATGAGACAAACTAGTGTCTTGGGACAAGGCCTTGACAAAATCTTATTTGTAGTCTTGGCACGAGGCCTAGGCTATGTGGTTATGATAGTCTGGCATTATGCATTCCAACATTATGAAAGTGGTTATTGATTTTTGCATGTGATTATTCGATTAGTAGAATATCCATGTGAATAAGTAAATGGAATTATTTCATTTTACTTTTTCCATACTATGTTTAAGTTCAAGTTTAAAAGGCTTTTGTTTTAGTAATGCATTGCCTTAAATGTTTATTCTTATTTATGAAAGTTTCCGCTATATTGTTATCCTTACTAGGCATTTGAGCTCACCCCTTTTCTATGTTTTATTTTTCCCAGGAAGTGAAGAAGTAAGTTATGAATGACCTGCAGGGATATTATGTGGGGATATGAGTGTGGATTATGGAGACAAAATGTTGTTGTAGTAGTTTTTCGTTTAATTATGTAATGTAAAACTTATGAATATATCTAGTGTTTCCAAGGCTACTAAACCAATCGGTCTTTCGAGATTTGATCTTTCTTGTGATCATGCCAATGTTACGAAGTAATGCACCGACTCTGGGTAGCTGGGGTCGGGGCGTTACAGTTGGTATCAGAGGAAGTTTAGTACAAACCTTGGAAACTAGATTTAGATAAACTCTGATTAGAGCACGTAGACCTAAGATGAACTTTGAGGATTAGTATAGAAGAACTTCCTAGAATTTTGGTATTGTAGTGATTTTGTGAGTTTTCCGAGCAATATATCCCTGTCTGGATACGAGCAGGTAGAGGTGGCTCTGGCACAGATGTACCTAGGGGTAAAACCCGAAAACACCGCTTTGAGCTAGACTCGAACGGGAACTGGTGCACGACAACGGGCCTTGCTGCACTCTTGGTTACGACACTCCCGGGGGATATGCTTAAGATAACTCTCTTTTTCTTTACAAATCATTATGAAGGGTTTATGAGTATATACTTCCTCAATGAAAACATTTTTATAATTATGGATTATATCCATAAATAGTTCAATTTATGTTAAGTGTTTTATAAGTATGGGATTATGTGTTTTGGTTCATAAACTGATCTAGTTTATTCCATGGTATAGAAATGGCGCCCAGTAGAAGGAATGAGAACTCCAGAAATGCACATGATCCAAAGAGAAGGAAGGATCATATCTTTCATGGTCTTAAGCTAGAATTTATAAGAGAAATAGTCTCCCATGTATTATCATCATATGAAGAAATAATATCATGTGTTGATAAGATAAGTAAAGAGTTTACTGAGTCCTATGGCTTTGAAGGGAATCAAGAGAATAAAAGGATGGAAGAGAGAAAAATGGATAAAGGGAAGAGGGAAAAGAAGAATTTTCCCATATGTGGTAACTGTGGAAAGAAACACCCTGGAAATTGCCTGAAAGGAATGGGAGTTTGTTATAAGTGTGGAGGAAAAGGGCACAAAGTACATGACTGCAAGGGTAAGAAAATGGTTTCAAATGTACAATGCTTCATTTGCAAGGAGTTTGGACACTACGCGAACCTATGTCCCAGTCATCAGACTATGCCACAAATGATGCTATTGGATAATAATCAAGTTATGATACTACCACAGATGAAGAAGAATGATTAGAGTTCTTATGTTGATTATGTCAATTGAGTGTTGTATCAACAATGTACTTGTTATAATAATTATGGAGTATATAAGGATTGTACTGCAGTAGTATTTCATTAAGGACTTGAGATTGTGTGGAACAAATAATAGTGACTCAATATCAGGATAAATTTTTGGAAAATATATGGTTGAGAGAATGATAAATCATAATATAGTTCTGATACTGAGATAGTGATTTTGGAATAATATGTGATTGTTTTGGATAAATTATATTGGATATTCTTGACTACCTTGGAACTGATTAATGATTTGTATATTCCATCATTGTTGGGGTTTTAAACATTTTTGGATTAATGAAGTATATCCAGCATTCTATATAGAATAAGGGATCATGAATGTAATCAATAAGGAATATGGTAATACATGATGAAGGTATTTATAAGCTATTACGGGGTAAAAAGGATCTATATTATGTTTACCTTCCTTATAAATGTTGGACTGTGAGTTTGGATAGAATTATTTTGGATAGTTCTTATTTGGATTATTTTGGATTGCCATAAAAGGACAACCCGGAGGTCGGGCAGCAACCTGTTGCGTCCGGCAAGGCCGCGAGACTTGAACCCGCAACCGAAGGGCGACAAGGGTGTATCACCTACCACTGGCCCACGAGATGTCCTGGATTAAATAATGTAGTTTTTATTAAAAGATCTTGTAGATGAATTATAAATTCGTTTATTTTGGAACCCTATACGAATAGTGTAAATAGAATTTTTACATTCTATTATCTTTTAGAGTGAAATATGAGTTTGTTAATGGATAAAACTCTAATTATAATGTAAGTATATCTCCTTATGATCTTAGCAAATCTCATAAATAAATTCCTCAACATTAAGAAAAGGAACTTAGAACAAAAATGTTGTCCTAGATGGTACCTTAAATCATCACTAATTCATGGCTTTGGGATTGTTGGCCTTTTCATAGCCATGTTCTCTACCACTCTCCATCAGATAATTTATGGTTAGATTTTTCTTCCATATCCATATTTTCTTACATGGAACCCTAGTATGTGTTATTTTCGGTAATCTTCATACTTTCAACTCTTTATTTTAAATAGAGGCCTCATTAATTTATTTTTCAATGTGGGATTTCAACTAAGATATTTTGAAACGTCAAAAATGTGTTATCCTAATAACCTATGTTTTGTTGAACCGATGGTATTTCAAATCATCATAGATTGATGAGTTTAAGGACCTCAATTTTATACTTGTTTGTGATTGACGACCTCAATCACAACCTATAAATATTTACGTTTTTCCTCCAATTATATGTCTCTAATCTCCACCAATGTCCTCCTAATCGAGATCATAATTTGGTGGTGACCCTTTCATTTCTCTTTTCCTCATATTAAGACTAAATTTTAGTAACCCAATTTCCGATGTGGGTTTTCCCACAAATATATTTTCTATTTTCAACCTTTTATTTTCGAAGAACAATTTCAAATTGTGAGGACGCAATTATTTGAAGGAGGGGAGAATGTAACACTCCAAGCTTCTACGATACGCTTCTCTTTAAATAATGTGATAGCGTGTGTTGTACGCAACACCGAGTTCTAACACACCATAACTAATCAAACTAGCCGTTATGAATAGTAATACCTACTTTTTGAAATTATATATATTTTATATTTGAAAATGGACTTCATTTTTGGATTCGGAATATCGAATTTAGCCTAAGGTGAAATTTTGGTACATTTCGGATAACTTTCATATTTTGATGAATAGTGAAAATTACTAAGTTTTAATTAAAAACAACTTTCTTAATAAAAATAATTAATAGTGATAAATTATGAATTTGAGTGGTTTTAAAGTATATTTAGAATATATTTTTACCATTTAATATAATGTTGGTCATTGGACATAATTTTACAATTAAACCGAACATAAACGAGTGTCAATCTTTTGATAGTTATTATCTCTTAAAAACACGCTTTTTGTTTTGACAGCGGGAATTAATTTTAAATTAATTTCTGCCACTTCTGTGTTTTGAATTTAGGAAAATGGATTCCATATTTGGAATCAGGATGTTCAAATTGTGTAAATAGGTAACTTTTATTTTTAGACATTTTGAATAATTACTGCGGTAAATATTTTATTTACCATGGTTAAGGATAAATCCGGTAAATAAGGGTTAAAAAATAATATTATAATAATACTAAATTACCCTAAAACGTGTCTTAACACTATTTGTTGATACATGGTCGACCATGGGCATCTTTGTGTCAATTTTGGGACCCCATGGATCCACTTGTAAGTGATAATGACACATTATTTTAATTAAGTCAAAATGAATACAAAAATGACACAAGCATATATCTTTTAGCAAAACAATTGTTACATAGGGTAATATAAGTTGGATTTTAGATTATAAATTTTCATTAGAAAGATAAAAAGATTTCCTACATAATGAAATTTTATTTATAATTTTTAGACATTGAATAATTTATTTTATTTATGACACAATGATGATGCAGTAATTACTATAATAGTGAAAAATTAAAATAATTGATATTATAAATACCCAAATAATTATAATATGAAACTTTTAATGAATTAAACTAATTTTATATGATAATATGATATATTAGGATTGATTTAATTGACTTTTTTCGAAGTAATAAATCTATTAGGAGTTTCAAAAAAATCAACTATTGAATAGTGTCAAAATTGACATAAAAGAGTTCTTAAAACAAATATTATATTATTAATTAATATTAAATTCCTAAAAATCTAAGGTTCTGCCAAGAGACTAATATTATGATAGGTTCCTCATTAATGGACCACTTGGGGGTCGATTGGATGTATATAGTAATTTTATTAACCATATTATATAAAAATACAAAGAGACATTGTAAAAGTGAAACTAATTAACTTAGAGTTAATACTTAAAGATAAGGTTAATATAAGTACTCAAACCTGTATAAATTCTATTGGTTGAGTGGTTTTCGACCTATACCCACCTTAACCTTTGAATAGTCAACTTTGGAGCCATTATAAACCGAATATGAATTTATTATAAATTAATATTTCTAGCTTTTCCAAAGGTGCCCCTCACCCCTCTTATAAAAGGGCACTCCTCCTTCTCATTTCTTCACACCTCTAAAGCCTTTTGGTTCGGCCAAACTCTGCCCAAATACTCTCCCAACATCCCTCACTACAACCTAGGGGCCATAGTTTGATCATAAATCCAACCTAAGGATCCCTTTTGATCAAATCAAAAGGAAGAACCCGAAGAAGAGGTAATGTTTTCACCACCCCTTTTCCAAGTTCATTTCTTCTTCCACTTCTTCTTCCTTTGTTGTTACCATTCTAAAATAATGACTCCAGTATCATTTATATACTGTGATGTTATTATAAATATGGTACAACCATATTCAGTATTCTATCCACCCTTTGAATAACATGTCACCATACGTGCGTACGTACGGCTTACCGTCTCCACGTCGTGGTGTAATTGTTATTCAATATATTATTATTTGGATGGGTATAATAATGATGTGTAACTCATGTAAATAATAAATATAAAATATTAATGATTCTGTATATATGATATACCATTCATTTATATATTATTTTAATATCAAAAGAATGATATTGTCGCTCGTGCGTACGTACGGACTACCGTCTCCACGAACGCGATGAGATTCATTCCCCATCGTAACCATTAAAGTATAATTATCATTTTATGATTTAAAAATGATGTTTAAGGACTTGATATCATTCTGGATATGAATAATATACAACCTATCCTTTACAAACATGTCTTACGTAAGAAATCATATGAAATAAAACAAGTAAGTTAACACCCGAAACAACGATAATACTAAGATATTATTATCAAATCAATATTAAAAGATCATATATGATATCATATTAATGTATATGATTCTTGTATAATTTAATAACAATTATTTCACCATTATACAGGAGGTTAACCTACCACAACCAAGGAAAAATACAAGGTAAGGGTTATTTCACAATCTCTTCATTATCCGAGGTTGTATATACGTAATAATCTACTGGGATCTCTTTATCATCCACATCCATGTTTTCTTAAAAATGTTTTTCAAAACATTTTTACTATTTACAAGAATATGGGTTAAAGTCATTTATACCTTTTTTTGACTTTTTATAAGAGGTTTATAAAGGAATCTTTCCGTCGTTTTCAAAACAAGGTCCTTTTTAACCTTTTCGACAGAATTGAGGTAAGAATGTTTTTTTATCTTATACGGCGGGTGCGGTTATTTTCCGCCGTTATAAAATCGTCGAAGCTTTCCATACAAGATTATAAGAATATTTTCAAAGAAAATGTTTTATTTTATATGGATCTTAAATGATTTCAAAATAAAAGGAGATACTTCTTTAAAAAGAATTTTGATTTCATCTATGTCAACATCCTTTGATGGATTTTAAGATTATTTGAAGTTGATTTATTATGATACAAAACTTCTATATTGTATTGAAGGTTTTGTGATATGTTTGACTGTGGATGTGCTATTTTTATACCATTCATAGTTTATGGTGAAATTATTGACATTTCGTATGCTAGTTTTAATACGAATGTTTATGTTATGTTTAAACCTTTTCATATGGTAATGCATTGGACTTAATAAGTGACGGGTGGAGCCCGCTATAGCTCCTCGATGCATCGGTAGGTCTCATGAGACAAACTAGTGTCTTGGCACAAGGCCTTGACAAAATCTTATTTGTAGTCTTGGCACGAGGCCTTGGCTATGTGGTTATGATAGTCTGGCATTATACATTCCAACATTATGAAAGTGGTTATTGATTTTTGCATGTGATTATTCGATTAGTAGAATATCCATGTGAATAAGTAAATGGCATTATTTCATTTTACATTTGCCATACTATGTTGAAGTTCAAGTTTAAAAGGCTTTTGATTTAGTAATGCATTGCCTTAAATGTTTATTCTTATTTATGAAAGTTTCCGCTATATTGTTATCCTTACTGGGCATTTGAGCTCACCCCTTTTATATGTTTTATTTTTCCCAGGAAGTGAAGAAGTAAGTTATGAATGACCTGCAGGGATATTATGTGGGGATATGAGTGTGGATTATGGAGACAAAATGTTGTTGTAGTAGTTTTTCGTTTAATGATGTAATGTAAAACTTATGAATATATCTAGTGTTTCCAAGGCTACTAAACCAATCGGTCTTTCGAGATTTGATCTTTCTTGTGATCATGCCAATGTTACGAAGTAATGCACCGACTCTGGGTAGCTGGGGTCGGGGCGTTACATATAATGAACCACTTGGGGATATATTGTCCTTTTATAGTATGTTTGTTAACCAATTATTATAGTAATTCAAGAATACATAGAAATAGTAAAGCTATATAACTAATAGAAAAATCTAAAAGATATGTTTAATATGGAGAGCTAAACTTGTCTAAAACCAATTAGTTAAGATGATTTAGACCCTTAATCAACTAAGCCTCAAACTAAGTCCTTTCGGATCCATTATAAACAGAATATGATTGTATTATAAAATAATATTTCAAGGTTTTCCTAAAGTGACCCTCACCTATATTATAAAAGGGTATTTCCCCTTCTCTCAAAAGCAAACCTCAAAATCCATTTTTCTTGGCCATCCTTGGAACAAATATCCTCCAAACTACCCTCAATTAATCTTAGTGTCCTATATTTGATCAGAAATCCAATCTATGGAGACCATATGATCAAATCAAAAGGAAACTCTCGAAGAAGAGGTAATTATTCATCACATCTTGTAGGTTATTCTCGTTTTCCACTTCCTATATAATTGTTTCTTATATATGAGAATAAAAACTCCAGTTCATTTTAGATAATTGGATTTTATAAAAAATATGGTAAAAACATAGTCATTATTATATCCAACCTAAAAATGACAATGTCACCATATGTGTGTACGTACGGCTTACTGTCACCATGTCATGGTGTAGATTGTCATTCAACACTTCACAATTTGGATGGGTATAATAATGAGTATAATTGAATAAATAATAAAAAAATGCTAATGATTCAATATATGTGATAAAAAACCCAATTACATATGATTTCACCATCAATAATATGGTACTTTCGTTCGTGGGTACGTACAGATTACCGTCTCTACGTACGCAATAAGATTCATTTCCCCATCATCAACATTAATGAATATGTTTCTATTTATAATTAAAAATAATTTTTAAGAACATAATATCGTTATGGATATGAATCATATAAATTATATCCATAAAAAACATGACTTAGATAATAAAATATACAAAGGAAAATGAATCTATTAACACCTAAAACGTTGATACTACTGAAATATCATTTACGAAACAATATTATAAGATCTTATATGATATCATATATATATATTGTTCATTTATATTTTAATAACAATTAATTAACTATTATATAGGATATTAATGTACCATCATCCAAGGAAAAATACAAGGTAAGGGTTAATTTTACAATCCCTATACTTATCTGATGTTGTTGATATGTAAGTATCTACTAGAACCTCTTTATCATCCACATGTGTGCTTCATAAAAATATATTTCAAAACATTTTTAGTATTTTCTATATTATAGTTTAAATTCATTTATACCCTTGTTTTACTTTGTTTAAAATTTATTAAATGTAATCCTTCTGTCGTGTTCCAAACTAGGTACTTTTTGAGAGTTTCGATAAATTAAGGTAATAATGTCTTTCTAACATATATGGCGGGTGCTGATATTTTCTTCCACTATAAAATCTTCGATGGTTACCTTACAAGATTATGAAAATATTATCAAAATAAATTTTTTCTTTTATAATTAAATAAATTTTAAATGAGTTAAAAATAGAAAGAAATATTATCCTCAAACAGTTTTGATTTCATCTAGGTCAACATCCTTTTATGGAATTTACACTTGTCTATAGTTGACTTATTATGATACTATATTCCATATTGTATTGAAGGTTTTTTGATATGTTTGACTGTGGATGTATTATTTTTATACCATTCATGGTTTATGGTTAAAATATTAACATTTTGTATGTTAGTTTTAATAAAAATGTTTATGTTATGTTTCAAACATTTCATATGAGAAGTGCATTGGACATAGTAAGTTACGGGTGGATCATGATATGGATACTCAATGCAACATTAGGTATCATGAGACAAACTACTGTCTTGGAAAAAGTCCTTGACAAAATCTTTTTTTTACTTTTGGTATGAGGCCTTGACTATGTGGTTATGATGTCCGACATTATGCATTCTATCTTTATGAAATTAGCTATTGATATTTAATGAGATTATCTGACTAGAATAATATCCATGTGAATATATAATGGAATTATTTGATTTATATTTTCCATATTATTCTGATGTTTATGTTAAAAATCATTATGTTTTATTCTTATACATTTCATTAAATGTGTATGTTAATTTATGAATGTTTCCACTATATTGTTATCCTTACTGAGCATCTGAGGTCACTCCTTTATATGTTATAATTTTCATAGAATGTGAAGAATTATTTTATGGTTGACCTGCAAGGATAAGCTATGGGATATAAGTGTTTTCAATGGGTAGAAAATGTTGTTGTCGTTTCTATATCATGATGTAATAGAAAAAATATGTATGTATCTAGTACATCCGAGGCTACTAAACTAATTATTCTTTCGGGACAAGATATCTTGTGATCATGAAAATTTTATGTAGTATTGCACCGACTATAGATAATTATTATTGGGGCGTTACTGTTTGTATCATAGGATGTTTAGTATAGACCTTTGAAACTAGATTTAGAAAAACTATTATTAGAGAACATTACCTTACAATATGCATTGAAGATTAGTATTGAAGAACTTATTAGAATTTAGGTAAATTAAAAATTTTGTGATTTTTCAAAGAAATACGTCCCTGTCTGGATATGAGCATGTAGAGGAGGCTTCGACACAGATATTCCTAGGAATGAATACTCTAACAAGTAGTTTCAGGCAGGACCCGGGGTATCCTCGTACACGACAATGGGCCTTAGTGCACACTTGGTTACAAATCTCCCAGGGGATATGCTTAGGATAATTAAAATGTTCATTACAAACCATTATGAAGGATTTATGGGTAAATACTTCCTCAAAGAAAACATTTTCTTATGATTATGGATTATATGCATAAACTATTCAATTTATGTTATGTATTTTACTACTTTGAAATTATGTATTGTGCTTCATAAGCTAATGTATTGTATTCCATTTTTTAGAAATGGGGCCTAGTGGAATGAAATGAAACTATATCAATGCATGTAATCTATGTAGGGATTTTTATCCTACTCAAGATAATTATAGTGGATCTGGTGAATCAACTGGTGCTAAATTTATTATAACTATATTGGGAAAACTCACTCAGGTTATAAATAATAATCTTACCCATAAGGAGCACCCTGATCCACAACTCATAGGATCAATGTTAGAACGATTCATTAAGAAACAACCACCAACATTCAATGGGACTACAAATCCATTTTTAGATGAGTAATGGATAACTTCTTTAGAAAAAATATTCCATCCCTTGGGGAGTAGTGAAAGGGGAAAAGTTGTTATGGGAGATTATCGACTCATCTGAGATGCAGATCAATGGTGGTCATTAATTCAAAACAGAAAGGAGGATAATTAAGTATCAAATATCGAATGGAGGGAGTTTAAAGATCATTTCATAGAAAAATACCTTTCATGTGTCCATCAAGAAGATATGGAAAGGAAATTTCTGAGTCTAAGGCAAAAGGAGGATGAGAATGTCAGAAATTATAAAGCTAACATTAAAATTTTAGAAAGGCATGCAACAGATTATATATGTAACCCAAGGAGTATGATTGATTTATTCCTTGATGGGTTAAAAACATTTCTCTATTGAGCATTAGTCTCACAATCCTTCTCATCGTATGTAGATATTCTATCATGTGCTATCAAGAGAAAAAAATTATCTATTTCATAAGAATTATTAGAAAAGAATAAGAAGAAGAGATCTATTGAACACTCTGGAAATGGAAATAAATAGAAGAAGTACAATATTGAATTTCTATCCTATAGTAAATGTGGGAAGAAATACCCAGGTACTTGCCTAAAGGGAATGAATGTTTGTTATATGTGTGGGGGGGAAAATTCCAACAAGATTATGATTTCAAGGGGAATAAATAGGTTTTCAATGTTTAATGCTATAATTGTATAGAAATGGGCCATTATGCAATTTAATTTCCTTAGATCCAAGAATACTTGTCTCAAAAAAGTCCAACGTAGAAAGGAAAAGCTTATGTGATCACTACTAAGGAGGATGAAGCTCTAAATGACGTGGTGGATAGTAATTTAATGGTTACATCAAATTTAGCCAATGATTTATTTGATTCAGGATCATCACATTGTTCCATATCTTCTCAGTTTGTTAGGAAAATTAGATATTTCCATATTGATTTAACAAGGGATTTTTCTGTCAAAACTACTAAGGCATGTATCATTGCAACAATGTTTTGTGAATCACTTCCCATTAGGGAATATAAATGTGCTTCATTTGCTGATCACATCATCATACCCATGATTGAATTTGATATAATACTCGATATATATTGCATTTAGAACCATTATGTGAAAAAAAAATATAAGAAGAAGGAAGTTAAATTTTTGATGATGATAAGGAATACCTTATCTTTCGAGCAGAATCATCACTAATTGAGTCACATCTATATCCACCCCTAGTAGCTATACTAAATTCATTTATTTGCGAGGAATAGAGTGAATGAACTATGGTTGAGGAAAGGAATGTTCATGTAAAGGAATTTTCTATTTAGCAAGAATATGTTGATGTGTTTCCAAAGGATTTACCTAGACATCCTCTAGAATGTGAAATTATGTTTTCCATTAATTTAATTCCCGGTTCAAGGCCCATATCCAATAACCCTTATAGATTTTCCACTATTGAATTAGTAGAACTAAAGAGACAACTAGAGGAATTGAGTAATAATGAGTTTATTCGCCAATGTTTTCTCCATGGGGAGCCCCTTTTCATTTTGTTAAGAAAAATGATGGATCTATGAGGTTGTGCATTGAGTATAGGGAGATCATTGCTATAACAATAAATAACAAGTATCCCCTAACATGGATTGATGATTTATTCGATCAACTTCATGGAGCTAAATAATTTTCAAGGATTGAACTTCGATCTAGATATCATCTTTTATGATTGAAGAAGTAATACATTCCAATGACAACATTTCGATACAAATACGTGCATTACGAGTTTACTGTAATGCCTTTTGCACTGACTAATGAACCATATGTTTTCATGGATCAAATGAATTTAGTTTTCAATGAATATAATGATTACTTTCTAGTGATATTTATTGATTATATATTAGTATACTCCAAAAGCTACGAAGATTATGAAAATAACTTGTGCACTATTATGAAAACCCTCAAAAGAAATGAATTATATGGGAGGATTAGAAATTGTGAATTCTATCCTAAGGAGATTTCATTTCTTGTCAATATTGTCTCTAATGAGGGAATATATGTTGATCCTTCAATGACCAATATGATGCAATAATGGCCAATAATGACAAGAATAATTGAGGTATGGTAGTTTATTGGTTTTCTAGGATATTATAGGAGATTTTCCACAATTTTACATGATTGGCTAATCCATTAACCAAGCTCACAATTAAAGGGATAAAATATGTATGGAGAAAATAGTTTGACAAATTCATTGAAATATAGAGGGAAATATTATTCAATGATCATATATTGACTCTACCATTGAGGAATGATGGGTTTGATATTTATAGTAATGTTTCAAAGAAAGGACATGGTTGTGTCCTTTTACAGAATTATAGGATTTTTTACTATGTATCACAATAGCTAACAACTCATGGAAAAAACTACCCTACTCATGATCTTGAGGTAGTAGCTATAAAGTTAACTTTGAAGATATTGAAACACTATCTCTATGGTGAAAAATCTGTGATATATACCGATCACAAGTGTTTAAAGTATATTTTCTCATAAGAAGAACTCAAAATAAGGAAAATATGATGGATTGAACTACTCAAAGATTATGATTTCACTATACACATCAACCGAGGGAAGGAAAATAAGGTGGAAGATGATTTGAGAGTAAAAGATCATGGAGTTTTGAAAAATATTAGAGTTGAAAGGGATCCTATGTTCACGGATATAGTAAAGATCGATATCGGATTAATCAGGGAAGATGAAACATCCATAATTTTTCCAATGGTTTCCATACCATCATTACTAGAAAGAAAAAAAATTTCTCTGACTGATGATGAGGAGTTTCAAAAGAAAATTACATCTGTGAATGTTGTGATATTGATCAACGTAATATATGAAGATGGAATTTTTAAATTTAGGATGAGACTTTGTGGTCATGACATACCTGATATTAAAATGGAATTGTTGGTTGATGCTCATAGCTCCAATTTCTTTGTACAACATGGTGGCACTAATTTGTATTGAGATTTGAAGTTACATTTTTAGTAGGACAACATGAAAAGGGAGATTGCAGATTATGTGTCAATACCTATGGTTTGTAAACAGGTAATGGCAGGAAGGAGACATCCTAGAGGAGTCATGTAACTTCTTCCCATAACCGAATTTAAATGGGATGATATTACGATGGATTTATTCATGGGGCTACCAAATTCACCTAGATAGAATGATTCAATATAGGTCAATATTGATAGTCTTACAAAGTCAACATATTCTTTTGATATTAGAGAAGATTTACCACTTAGAGGATTTGAAAGACTATTTATTAATGAAGTTTTAAGACTTCATGTAGTAACCCTATCGATTGTTTCTGATCATGATCATCATTTTACATCAAGATTCTAGACAAGTAATTAGAAGGCTCTAGATAGTTAACCTCGTTTGAACACCCCCTACCACCCTCAAACTAATGGATAATTATAACGGACTATTAAAACCTTAGAAGACATGTTGAGATCTTGCTCACTTGAATTTAAAGGTATGTGGGATCTGTATTTATAGCTGTTAGAATTTACATATAATAATAGCTTCCATTCAACTATTCATATGGCACCATATAAGAATTATATTGAAAGACATGCCACACACCAACTTGTTGGGATGATTTTGGGTAAAGAAAACTTGTAGGCCCCAAAAATGTTGAGGAAACAATGCAAGAGGTGAAGATTATCTAGACCCACATCAAATCATCTCAAAGTAGGAAAAAGATCTAAGCTGGTATCTGAAGGAATGATTAGGAATTTTATGTAAGAGATCAGTTTTTCTCGAAGGTATCTCCATGGAAGGGTGTCATACGATTCAGTAAGAAGGGAAAATTCAGTCCCGAGTACATCATACCTTTTGAAATTCTAGAACGAATTGATGTTCTGGATTATCTTTTAGCAATGCCACCAAGTCTCTCTGAAGTTCATGATGTTTTCCACATATCACTGTTGAGAAAATACATGTCTGACACAACACATGTACTCACATATTAGTAAATAGAACTCTGACAAGACCTATCTTATTGCGAATAGCCTATCAGAATTCTTGATACCAGAGAAAAAGTGTTGAGAAACCAGAAGACTCTCCTGGTGAAAGTTCTATGGTGAAACCATAATCTAGAAGAGGCAATGTGGGAACCCAAGGAAATTATGATGAAGAAACACCCGAATCATTTTATTCAATAATAATTTAAAAATATCAAGGAAATACTATTTGAAAGAGGGAAGAATGTAACACCCCGATATTCCACGATACACTTCACATTGAATAATACAATATCATGCATTGTACACAACTTCGAGTTCTAACACACCACAACCAATCAAACTAACAATTATGAATATTAATTCTCACTTTTATTAATTTTATAAATTTTATTATTCAAAATGGACATAATTTTGGATTTATAATATAAAAATTAGCTTATGGAAATTTTTTCGTATATTTTTGAAAACATTCAATTTTTGATGAATAGTAAAAAAATATTGTGTTATAGTTTATAACTAGATATTTATTTAAATAATTAGTAATTTTAGTTAAATTTATTTTAGCTGAAAAAGATTCATATTACATATATATGTTCAATTTAATTCATTGGAGTCATTTTATAATAATATTAGATAAAAACGATTTTATTTAACTTTTATCGTCTTTTACCCACCTTCTAAGAGAATTTGCAAATTTATATAAAATGTAATTTTGACACTTCTGTGAATTGAATTTCAGAAATCTCATAGAAATGGTTGACATTAGTCAGTAAAATGAGGATCAATAAGATGAAAATAATTTTGGTGAATTCTATCCTTTGACTTTTCTTTTCCACGATTAAAAGTAAAATAGGGTAATTAAAGGTAAAAAATGATATTATAATTACCCCAACACTTTTAAAGAAAAGTTAAAAGTGTTAAACACAAATATTAACAATTGAAAGATTTATAAAATAGGGTTATACATAAGATAAATTAGACTATATATATTCATTAGAATGATAAAATAATTTCCTACATAATGGTATTTTTTATAGTTTTTAGACATTAAATAATTAAATTTATTTATGATACAATTATATTGTAGTAATTACCTTTTTAATGAAAGATTAAAATAATTGATATTATAAATATCCAAATAAAATTAAATTCATACTTATGATGAATTTCACTAATTTTATAGGTTAAAATGACATTTTTGGGTTGATTTTATAAAAAAAATTCGAACTGATAATGTTGGTGTGACTTTCACAAAAACAAAATACCAAATAGTGTCACAATTGATATAAATTGTTTTTAAAATAAATACGATATTATTAATTGATATGATATTCCAAAAAATTTGAGTTTCAGCCAATGGACATAAAAAAGGTTATATATGTGAATAATGAACCACTTGGGATTCTCGTGGCTCTTTATAGTATGCTTACTAACAATATATTATAATAATACAAGAATACATGGTATAAGTCAATCTATTTAACTAAGATTGAAATTTAAAATATATCATTAATTTGGTGAGATAAACATGTCTAAAACACATTGCTTAAGATGTCATGGACTTATACACATCATAGCCTCTAAATAAGTCCTTTGGGAGCCATTATAAACCAAATATGATTGTATAATAAGTTAATATTTCAAGGTTTTCCTAAAGTGACCCTCACCTATCTTATAAAAGTGTACATTCCCTTATCTCAAAATCACACCTCCAATGCCATTTGGCTCAGTGAACCCCTGCCCAAATATCATTCCATCTACCCTCACATCAACCTAAGGGCCTTACTTTGATCATAACGATATCTTAAAGATCCTTTTTTATCAAATCAAAAGGAAACACTCAAAGAAGAGGTAATTATTCCATCACCTCTTTCAAGTAATTCTCATCACCCACTTCCTTTTTCTTTGTTGTTTCCATATAAAAATAATAATTCCAATATATTTCATATATTATTCTATTTTTACAAATATGGTAAACCAAATTCATAATTCTATCCATCGTATAAATTTCAATGTCTCCATATGTGTGTACATACGGCTTACCGTCTCCACGTCGTGGAGTAGTTTGCCATTCAACACTTCACTTTTTGTATGGGTATAATAATGGGTATAATTTATTCTAATAATAAATAAAAAATAGTAATAATTATTTATATATTATATATCATCCAATTACATATTATTTCAATATTAATAGAATGGTATTGTCACTCGTGCATACGTACGAATTACATCTCCACAGATGCGATAAGATTCATTTCCACATCGTTACAATTCATGAAATTATTATTTTTATGATTAGAAATAATTTTTAATAACTTAATATCATTTTGGATATGAATCAAATATATCCTATCAATAACACACATGGATTACGTAACCAAACCTATAGAGAAAAACTAATCAGTAAACACCCGAAACATTGATACTGCTAAAATATCATTAACTAAAAAATATTAAAAGATTATATATGATATCGCATTTATGTATATGGTTTTTGTAAAACATAATAACAAATATTTAACTATTATACATGAGGTTAACATATCCTCGTCGAATGAAAAATAAAATTTAACGGTTAATTTTTCAATCTCTTTAATTATCAGACATTATTTATATGTAAGTACTTATTATGAAATATTTATCACCCACATCCATATTTATTAAAAATGTATTTCAAAACATTTTTACTATTTCCTATTCTATGGTATAAATTCATTTATACCCTTTTTTGAAGTTTTATAAAAAATTTAAAAAGGAATCTTTTTGTCGTTTTCCAAACAAATTACTTTATGACCATTTTGACAAATTAAGATTAGAATGTATTTTTAACTTATAAGGTGGGTGTGGCTATATTCTATCAATATAACATCTTCAAAGATTCCTTGCATGCTTATAATAATAATGTCAAAATAAATTTTTTATTTTATAATTATAGGACTTAAATTATTTATAAATAGAATGAGGTGTTTTTATAAAATAGTATTGATGTCATCTTTGTCAACACCTTTTTATGGATTTAACAATTTTTTGAAGATTATTTTTTGTGAAACAGCCTTCCTTATTGAATTGAAGTTTTAGTGATATGTTTGACTATGGGTGTGTTATTTTTACACAATTAATGGTTTATGGTTAAAGTATTAAGATTTCATATTATAGTTTTAATATGAATATTTATGTTATGTTTCACCCATTTCATATGAGGACTGCATTGGGCATAGTATGTGATGGGTGGAGCCCACTATATCTCCTCGATGAATTGGTAGGTCTCTTGCGAAAAATAAGTGTCTTATCATAAGGCCTTGAAAAAACCTTTTTTGGTGTCTTGACATGAGGACTTGACTATGTGGTTATGATATTTTGTGTTATGCATTCCATAATTATAAAATTAGCTATTGATAATACATGTGATTATTCAAAAAATAGAATATACATGGGAATAACGAAATGAAATTAGTTAATTTATATTTACCATATTATGCTAATGTTTATGTTTAAAAGATTTATGTTTTATTCATATACATTTGTATAAATGTTTATGATTATTTATGATTATTTCTACTATATTGATATCATTAATGAGAATCTAAGCTCACCCCAATCTGTGTTTTATATTTCCCAAGATGTGACTAAGTATTTTATGGTTGACCTATAGGGATAGGATATGGGATGTAAGTCTGTTCAAAGGGGAACAAATTTTGTGGTTCTTTTTTTCATGATGTAAATTAAATCTTATGTATTTATCTAGTACATAAATGTCTACTGAAAATATCAGCCTTTCGAGACATTATCTCTGGTGATCATGCCAATGTTATGTAATAATGCACCAAATCTATGTAACTTTGGTCGAGGAATTACAGAAATAAATAAAAATCCTAGAGACCACCCCCAAACATGATCCACGAGAGCAAACCAATAGTTTGGTCAATATTGGTTGGGATAAGGAAAATTTTAATGATATGGTATGCTTGGTAACAAGCTTCATGATGGTAATGATAATGTCTTTAACAATCCATGAATGGGAATATTGAGATCAAGTCTACATTGAGTTGTTTAAGAAATAATGTGTTTGGAAGTTATGAAAACGTGTGTCCAATGTCACTTTCATGGGTTGGAAATAATCATGATTAGAATAAAAAAGGTTTGGAAAACCAATTTTATACATCTATAATTAATGTTTTCCAATCTAGGGAAGTGGTGACATATCTTAGGAGTTCTTGATTTCCCTAAGGTTAATCATAAGATCATTATCCTATGTACTAGTTTTTTAGGTTGTCATCAATTGAAATACATTGAAATACATTTATATAATTTTATTAGATATCTAAAGTATATGTATTAGTTATTAGTTATGTGAGTAATAATAGATTTTAATTTTATAAACATATATTAAATTGTTTTATAAATATTATGGTTAATATAATAGATATAAAATAAGATTTATAGGCATTGTGAGAAGAAGAGGTTTAATTGGACCACATTTTATAAATTTTATTAAATGTTTAATTTTATTTTATGGGTTTCCATCATTTTTTTATTATTATAAAATGAATTATATTAAAAAAATTAAAAAAGATAGCCCTCATGATTAGTGAAAACCCATCACATTCTGCAAGGACATAGGTCATGAATCCATGACATAATTATTATAAGGGTTTAATGCATGCTAATGACCTAGATAATTCTATGTTAGCATGACATTTTTTAGTTATATATTTTAAAAATAAATATTAACGATGAATAATTGGTGTTTCTATTGTAGTATAGATCTTATTTTTTTATATTTTTATATCTTTTACAAAAGCATATTTCTTTTGGAAAATAATTATAGAAATATTATAGAACCATTTCCTCTTTTATATATATATTCATCTGTTAAATAAGAATTTTAGAGATTCGGAAATTAAAAATTACAAATTTGGAAAAATAATTCTGAGAGTAAGGGATGTATTATAAATTGATCTATGGAAAAAGGATAAAATTTATCATAAAAAATTGAACCATATAAAGTAATTATATTTCCTTTTATTCATAGAGAGTAAAAAATCTTTAACATTAGGAAAAGGATGATGAAATTAAAAATTTATCGAAATATTTTCATAAATTTTTAACCAGCTAGTCTTTTAAATCATCACAGATTCATGGTTCCAATACCCTAAACATTTCATTCATAATTAATATTCTTTTTATCAATGATCTCAATAACACTCTATATTTGTTTTTATTAGTTTCATCTATGTCAATATATTATATTTCTACCAATCCTCTTATATATAGAAACCATGATATGTTTTATTCTATAAGACCCATATGCATCCATTTCTATCATATTAATGGAAGGTTTTATTAATAATTTTTAGGATGTGGTTTTACAACAAACGTTTTTCTAAATTTCATCATTAGATTACCAAGAAAATTAATAAATCCTGAGGTTAACATTTATTGATGGAGAGTAGGGATGTAACACCCTATGTTATTAATAGAATAACATTATATTTGAAACATTATGGTAAAAGAATCACCATTCATAGAATAAAATATAATACCCTAAAGTTTTAAGATATTTTTATTATAAATAAATAAAATCACTTCAACTGCATTCATTACATAGAGCACTCCGTTTAGATTGTGTCACATTCTACCTCGAGTTTAAATGAAACATAAAAATTATTTAAAATCTTATAATTAAATGTCATATTTATAAAATATCTATTATATTTGAATTTATTATTATGATTTTTTAAATTATTAAAATATATTTCAAACATTTGTATTTTTTATTTCTTTTTTAAATGAGAAATTATAACAATTTGACCAAAAATGATTTTCTTTATCTGAAAACCATATATTTTTTAAAAAAAATCAATTTAATCATGAAATGATGACATAATTTAAAATTATGCTAACAACTTTATATAACTTATTTTTAAAAATAAATATTATTTTTTAAATTAGAATATTTAAATTTGATTAGGGTGAATAGTTTTGATTTTTCGAAAACTATTCATATTTAATAAATTGTTAAAAATTATAAATTTTAAATGAAAAATTACTTTCAATTTAAAATATTTATATTGTTATATTATATTTTTAATTTTTTAATGTAAAATTTATTTAAATATATAACTATTATCCAAATTTTTTTTTATTTAATTTGAATTTATATTTAATTTTGGTTTAAAAATAAGTAAATTTCTGAATGTTATCTCTTTGAAATCTCGCTTTCTAATCATAAATTCATGATTGACATTAAATTAAAGAATACCAATTCTATGACTAGAATTTCTAAAAATGAATCCATATTTTGATTTAGTATTACTTATATATTTCAATAAGGTCATATTAAATTTGACGAAAATGAATAGAGAAAACATTAATAAATAATTACCGAAGTTAAGAAAATAATAGAATTAATGGTTTTTTAACAAAGATGATAAGGGATAAATATGGAATGAAAATTTTTACAATACCCACTTTCTGGAAATATTTTTGTAACACCCCATAATTATAATGGGATAAATGACTAAATGATATGAATAATTTTAATAAGGTGGACCTTCATTTTTTGGAGCCTACCAGATTTGATCTCTATAATTAAGCATGCATTCCCTGTAATAGTTATCATGACAGGTGACTTTATAGGATGTTTCATAGGGTGTAAATGAGTGTGGATAAATCAAACTAGAAACAACAAGTGTTTTACTACGAGGAAAATCAATAGATATATGACCCGTTCAGGCATGTCGGTGGGCCCGAGGGAGGGGACTATATGTCTCTAGGGAAATTAGTGGTACCTACCAGTATAGGACCTGAAAAAAATTCCAAGGTTCTGCGTTTGTGATGTTAGTGGGGTGATATTGTTAAATTTTTTATCAGAGGATGAACCCATCCTAAAGTGTGGTGCATAATCCAGGTCGAGTTGTAGACCCCACAATGAGGGCATAGTGCTTTGAGGGGGAGGGGTGAATATAACACCCAATAGTAATTACTGGTTAAATGACGAAATGATATGCCTCATTTTGTCATTGTGAACCTTTATTATTATAATACTACCTAATTAGAACTCTACAGTTAAACATGCTTGGAAAAGAGTTGTGATCAACATGGGTGACCTTCAGGGATAGTTAACAAGGTGGGTGCATGTGAGGAATAAGCACATTATAAAGAACAAGTGTGGGATGTTGGGGAAAATAATTAGTCATGTGACCCATTATATAATTTGGGTGGGCCCCAGGTAGGGGACTATGTGTCTGTATGGAAATTGGTGGTACCTGGCATTTTTGGAATAGGGGACCATGTTTAGCTGGGGTGTATTTACTGTCAGTTGGGACCAATTGATACAATTTATACCATATCATTTTTCAATTCAATAATATACCATTTTGGAATTTTTTATGCTGGAAACATGGGTATATGTTAATCCTTCCAAAAAAATTACATGTGTGCCTCTCATGAAAAATTATAAATGGCTATCCACTATCATCTCTTATTCAAAAAATAAATCATCTTTATTAAATCAAATACTTATATAAATCACAATTAAACTCCCCTCATCTCATCCTAAATGCCTTATTTTGGGTATAAGTGAATCCTAGTAAGGCTTTGGTGCAATCTTAAGAAGGTTACCCAAAGAAAAAGTTGGGTTCTTCAATGAGAGTCTCTCTAATATTTCATTCAACACCTAATTCAATTATTATTAAAACATTATTAAATAAAAACCTCAGTATATAACATATATGATGACTTTTTTATAATAATTACATGTCCAAAAACCATATATAAATCCATCAAATTAGTTATTAAATCATCATTCATGTGTATGGATAACTACTACCTCATTAAATGATATCATTTTCTTTAGAAGAGCACTTCAATATGTAGTGTATAACAATGTGTATAATGTATATATATTATATTTATAACATAATTATTCCTTTTACCATTATATCATGTATACAATTTTTTACATTCCTTTACTTAGTGGATATGATAATGTTGTTCTTGGGTGCAGAGGACTGCAACATTCTTAAGTAATGAGATTAATTTTCATTATCGATTTACCTAAAGGGGAAAAAGGTAATGATTATGAATAGATGATATATAAATGAATAAATTATGATATTTATGACATATTTATAATTCATTAAATAAAAGACATCATATTATTTCATTTTTTCTCTCTCTAAAAAAGTGATCACTTTATTCATGTATGTGTGTTCTATCGCCTTCAAGAAGTTTTGTGATGCTCTTTTCACCACCACACCACATAGATTATATAAAAAAGTATATTTACATATATAATATATAATATATGATATTATTATAACTATTTAAAGATGAAATATTATGAAACACCTTTCACTAATAATATATTAATAATTTCTAATTTACTCGTGCGTATGTAAGGTATACCGTCTCCATGATCGTAAGAAACACCATTTCTCAAAACCAACATTCATGATTATTCATAAAATTATAATTACTCTTTAAATATGGTAATTATATCCTGATTATTATGATGTATATTATTTTATTATTGTCTCTTTGACCATAATCTACCAACCAATTTTATTTTAGACACATAATTCATATATGGTCAAAAAAATCATATGTAAACATAATCTATTATGTAAATGTATACAAGAAGGTGGTAAGTGAAACAAGAGTAATCAAAAAAATATAATTTTTTCTCAATTAAGTTAATAATTAACATATTTTTATTATTTAGGAAGAAAATGAAACACATTTCATGTTAGACTCAAGGTGAGGGACATCATCTCAATTTCCATTCATTGTGGAACATTTCATTATTATACACCTACAATATTTTACGAGGTTTATATACATACCCATAGACATGTTATATCATGATTTTTTATATTCTCCATGTACTTATATATTTATTAGTGATATTATTTCATTGGTTTTATGATTCAAATATACCCAAAACTATATAGGTATATATTTTTCAAAAATTCTCATAAAGGATTACATTATAACTCATTATATTATCTATCTACGTTTATTAAAATTATTTATGGAAAAAAATATATAAACATAATATATTTATAAATTATATTATATGTTTACTTTTTAAATTATATCTAATGTTTCTCAAAATTAATATTTTTAGAGTTTCATAAGGATATTTTTGACAAAAAATATGGAATGATCAATTATTAATGTACATAGTAAAACAATTATTCTACAAATTTTTCCTTCATTTAATTTCAGTCATCCTTTTATATATTTCATGATTTATTTTATAAATTAACATATTTATATTTTTTCGATATATTTATATCGAAAATGAGTTTTAAAATGAAAAGTGCATGTTTATCAGAATGTTTTTTTTCATATGGGATCAAAAAAATTAATTAATGGGTTTTATGATTAAAAGTTGCAAGCATAATGTGTTATTAAAAATATGTTACAAGAGAATTAAATAAAATGGGATATCTTGAAACATCTTATACAAAGGGTTGATCCAAAGTATATATCATCTGGTGTCCCATTATAGATTATACAAAATTTTAATCTCAATTACATCTCATGATAAACTGGTGGTCTAGATATAGTCTAAATTAATATTAATCCCATATATTGTTCTCCAATGAATATGATAATTATAAAATTATATTTCACCAATATTTTTATTAATGTTAAAAGGTTTTTGAATTATTTTAGTAGTATTATTCATTAATTAACTAATTAAGGTGTTTTAGTTACTTTTATTTTCTTTTAATGGTATTTATTAAGAAAAACATGTGTATGATTTTCATGGGAAAATGTTTAGTTCACACGCACAAATGAAATAGTAGGGAAATGTAAATGTTTTTTTTCTTATTTTTAATTTTCCTATTTATTTCTATTATTTATATAACCCATTCTATTATTATTTGATAATAATACTTATTAAAATGTTTTTTGAGGGATTAATGACGGGTTAGAGAAAGGAATAATTCATGTCGAAGGATGAGAGGAATTTCCATTAAATGAAATCATGCATTATTTTAATTTTTTTTATTATGTAATAAATGGATACTATTTATATGTATAAAATTTTTGGAATTCATGATTTTATGTATTATTTATATTCATTTATTGAAAAACAATAAACCTAAAAATATCATCAAATATAAGTGAATTAAATTTAGACATAAAACTCATGATTACAGGATATTTAAGGTTGGTTATTAATAATGAAAATTGAGTAGCTAGTACCCTAGGAAGTCATGGTCAAAGGGAAAGAAGAAAAACTAGATGAGTAATATATTATAGTTTTTGGAGAGTTGAGGTACTACACTATGATTCATAAATTATTCCATGTGAAAATAATTAATGATAAAATGGATATTAGAGAGAAGGGTTTCCTTCAATCTAGGGTTCCTTGTATATTAAAAGGGCGATTAAATGTGTTTATGTGTATTATATTAGAGTAGACTAGATTAATGATTTAATTTTATCTTTTTATTTAATCTTGTTATACCCAATCATTGGATTGGATTCCCATATCATGGCATGATGACCCCTCCCCTGACGTGGTGGCACAACCCAACATAGCATCGTAGCATAACCTTGAAATCATGGCATGATTTCCCAATAACTTTATAAGTTATCATATACCTAAGAACACATCATGAAATGATATTTCTTTAATTTGGAGAAAATTTTAAAATTTGAAACTAGATACATAGGGGTAGGATTGGGATTAGAGTAGCCATCACAAACCACACCATGACGTGTCATCAGAAAAGAACTGTAGACCACAAAACCACCAAAACATCTCCAAAACAAAATATTTTTAAAAAATAGAATAAATAAATATAAAATAAAACTATTAATATGTATAAGAGATCCTATGAGTTTTAATGTTAATTATTCCATGATATTTTATTCCCCTAGAGAGGAAACCTAAATAGTGAAATGAGAATTCATAAGGTCATGATCCCTTATAAATGATTATTGATCTAGTGGTTCATGATATATTCACATTTTTCTGAATAATAAATGAACTATTAAATAAATTTTATATGTAAGAACATAATATGGGTGTGCATATTCTTGAATTGTTCCATTATCAATAAGGTATCATCCATCAATTTATAATTATCTTTATTCAGGATATGAGAAAAACCGGTTTGGTTCATTATCAATTGGGAATCATGAAAAAATTACCAATCATCGATTGAACTAGTAAATCCAATTACAAGTATCTTTTTACACCCCTGTGGGGATCCAAAAATGTCCCAATATCATTATCCAATAATTTAATGTTTTCCCAAAAACTATTGACCAAGTCAAGGATATATTTTTAAAACACACAGTCACCCAGTAATAATTATAACGGATGAATGTGATGATCTTCACAAGACATATAAATTTTTTGATAAATTTCAATAAACTGACTTATATTGGTTATTTTAATGAAATTTTATTAGGAAAACCATTTTCTCATAAGGGATGTTTTACCCACCCTAGTATAACCGAATTTCGATTAAAATGACAAACCACATAAGACATAAAATGGAGTAATAAAAATTAAAGATATGAAAGTAATTTTGTCTAACAATTAACCAAATACCAATTGATAATCTCAATAAACAATAAATAATGAAAAATTAACAAAAATAATATCCTATAAAATCTAGATTGCTTGCTCAATCTACAAATATGATTTTGATGGTATGATGTAATTAGACTCACTTGGGATCCTATATTCTCTTAGTGGCCTCTCTGATATTTAAATGTAATCTATGTTTCTTGTTAAGAAAATATGGGGAAGGTTACTCCAATAATTCTAAAATATCCTACGGTTATTACGTTATAATACCATATTCCTTATAACTTTCATTGATTTGTGTAAAATGAGTACATTTAGAAAACGGATCAACTATGGCCCAAATGTATATTTTTTATATAGGGGAATGATTTCATCCAAAGATCATGTAAATGTATATTTATTCCCATTTCCATGTAGGGAAATGAAGTTATTCGAGAGAACAAGATGAAATTTAATGTTAATCATTAACATACCGATAGGTAAAATAGTGACATATAAAATATGGTTTATCTTATCTCATACATGACCCATAATATAAATTCTTTATATCATAGAACTTATTTGTAGAAACCCAATGAATGAACCCAATAGATTTATGGTAGTAATTCATCAGATTCATTCCCATAACTGACAGAACCACATTATAGTTCTGGAATAAACGAATTCTCTCCATGGAAAAGGACTACATATTGTTTGACTGACAACAATACATAGTTCTTCTAATATGATGGTATTAATCATATTATGATTTCTTTGGAGATATAATATGAGGATACATCATCAATTACTTCTTATAATGTTAATATAATATTTTTTGATTCTTTCATCCCTATTAAATTCTACAAAAGGATCATAAGATTATATTCCTTATTAGATTCAATCAAAAAATAAGAGGTAAATTCCTAGATGATATTAACATTGACCACATAAATTTAACATGAGATATGAGAAAGATATAAGTTACACAATCTATTTTAAATCCACACATATCCTCTTATTGACTTCTAAATCGTTTTAGGATAAATTTTAACATATAATCTTATGATTGGTCTATTCTATACACTTCTCTATAAATACGTAATGTTTCCAAAACCTGATTGAACACATTATATTATCAAGTTCAAGTTTATGGGTTGGGTGATTTCTATTATTTTTATATACTTTCCAAGAACCAGAATATATCATGTTTTCACACTACGTGAGTATAGAACCATGATCCCTAAATAATGCATCACAAAAGACCATATAGACATTTATAGCATCTGATATGACCAAGGTACTAACTACACAAATAAATATTTTCCTTTAGTAAAAATATTAATAGTAGATTATTATAAATTAACAAAATATAAAATGAATCTATAATATATTAATATAAAATGTTACCATTATTATATAGTTATTCAATTGTAGGGTATAAAAGGAAGTAACCAAATTACAAAATCTACAAGAAATAGAAATAAAATTGAATTTAGTAGTGGAGGTCTCTCATGTGAAGTGTATTTATATGATCATAAATAAGATAATTCATTATTGTTTTTTCATTTTAGAAATCCTAATATGGACTCAAATAATAATGGTATAATTGATATCAATTTAAATTGATATATAGGCTTATAGAAATTTCCATGAGATCTTTTCTAGCTAAATCACTACCATATAACGCCACCAGATCATATGTTATTATTAGATAATATGCCTTGTTCGTGGAGGGATTCATGACCATAATTTTTGTTTATATAAATACGGGTTTTATTAATGTTATAAGTTTTTTATATGATTTTTTTATATATTCAACATTTTGAGTTTTAAAGAAAAATGTTATTTAGTTTTATCTGATAACAGTTTTTATTATATTTTATAGTAAAAGTATAAATTTAATAATTTAATAATTTCAATTTTTGGAAAAGAAGTCATTTTAAAAATTTTCTTCTCGATATTAGCATAATTTTATATCATTTTAATTTTCAAAAATAGATTCTTTTTTTTATTAATAGTGACAAAATACAAGTTTAACAGAACTATAAATTTTATGAATCTATCATTATATAATAAATAATTAGAAGTTTATAAATCCTTTAAAATTAATAAATATTAATTTATGGATTAAAATATGTATTTTCAATATAATTTTTCACTTATATTACCCATTTTGATCATTGTATTATATTATTAAAATTAAATTCCATATTAAAAATGGGGTTTGATGATTTTGATTAATTACAAATTTTAATTATAATAATATTTTTTAAATTTCTTTGTAATTAAAATATAACCTTTTTTGTTGTAATAAACAAACTTATATCATTTGTTTCAATTAAATTGAAATGTTTATAATGCACAATAATTGTACGAAGAAAGTTAAATTTTATTTCTAAGAACATGTTTTAGGCATTATTTACGGTATCATTAAAATTAAATTTTATATTCCTTATAAATAATATTTGAATTTTGTTTATATTTTAAAATAAATGTTAATTATTTTCACTAATTTAAATTACATTCATAAACACAAAAATAATTCACTATGATAAATATTCTTTAAATTGTTTAGAAAAAGTGGTTTAAAAGATTAATATTTTTATAAATAATTTTTATTATATAAATAAAATAGATATAAATTAAATAAAGAATATAATATTATTTTTAAAAATATACATAAATATATTATAAAATATTTAGTCTGTAAAATATATTAAAGTGGATTAAGACCACCTAATAGTGGAAACAAATTTTCTCTACATTGAAGTTTCTCAATTTAAATAAATTTCATATGTAAAATTTCATGTTCCTTTTTTTTAAGTTGAAATAGATTAAATTGACATTATGCTATAGTAAATAAAAAATTAATTTGGTAATATAGGTTTTTTAATATTTTTTAATTATATCATATCTTACTTAATTAAAATCTATTTAGATGGGTAAAAATAATAAAAGTTGTAAAATATTAAATCATATTGTTAAATATGTTGAAATGTGATTACATAATGTATTCTAATGATAGGTAGAGTATTTAAATACATTATTCAAATATATAATCTATTATTTCTTACATTTAGAGCCTTTATCCCTTGAATAATTTCATTTCATTATTCCAAATTAATGGGTTTCCACAAAACTCCTCTTTCCCTCACTTATAAAATGCGTACACTTCCACACTATAATTTCACACCCACCCTTTTTGATATTATCTTGAAACACTAATATTTTTATAATCTTACAGTTCTATCTAAATTTCATAATCCCAATTTATTTTTATATAGCCTCATGACACAAATTTTAAGGGTATTTCCAATAGAAATCTAATGTTCTAAATGAATTTATAGGGAATTTGTGTAATCATAAATAAAAGGTTCCAATTTATTTTAAAAAGTTTTAATATGTTTAAACATATATATTATTATAAAACATTTCTTATAATATTAAATTTACTAACACTTTAGTATTTTCTATCATGGTCCTATCATTATTTATGTAATTTAATATTTCATCTAACATCATGTATGACGATGAGTTTTTATTTAATGGTTTTCAATCTCACATTAGTTTAATCGTCAAAATTTTCGAAACATATATTCCATGAATTTTTTAATTGAATAAAATTTTTAGTTATTCTTTGATCTCTTATTTTTCTTATATATAAGGTATTTTATCTAGTTCTCTAGTGAAATTACTTCTCATTAAAAAAATAACATCTTTTTTAAAATGCCTTCTAAAACGTATACTGTTTGTTTAAATAACTCCCATTTTTATTAATGAATATTTTCATTGAATTCTATATTATCCATCATGCTAATGTTTTTATTTTTTTTGGAAGATAAAATATTTTTTAATTCTCTTTATTCTCTGACTTCACACCATAAAAATTTTAAATCGAAAATTTATTTACTGATTTCTTATTTGGGATTTCATTAATGGGTTTCTTAATATTAATTTTTTAAAATATCCAGGATATATTTTTCATATAACACACCATATTTTCACTATAAAAAGTTTTTTATTTTCTTATACTCTATTATTGGATATTTAATAAATTTTATGGTTTTATAATGTGTCCATTTTTTTAACTTCTAATATTTCCGAATTGTTTTTTTAAGTGTTTCTTTTTATTCATAAACTTTGTAAATAAAAATAATAAAAGAAACATGATTTTTGAAATATCTTAAAAATAAATTATTTTCTATCAATTTTAATCATCTTGACCATGTTCTATGTTTTTAATATACAAATTATTTAATCATTATTTAGTAATTATTATTTAAAAGGGGTTTTATTTTATGATGGGGAATATCATCCTTTAATTAAAAGAAACAAAATCACTATTTATTATAAATTAATTTATCAAATAATAGATTATTTTTTACCTATGATTTCATAATTTACTGAAATTATATTTATATAAGTTAAATAATCCATCTTAATCTTTTTATTACTTAGAAATCATTGTTGTATTACCATTATTTTTCCTTCAATTCATTTCCAGTGAGAATAACCTATTTTGGACTCCTCTCATAGAAATATGTTCACCTTGAAGATTTATATTTACTGATTTGGCATATTATTAAGAAAAATATATTACATTTTTCAATATGGTGTAAATAATATATTATTTATTATATTTTAAAATTTTATTTGGAAATAATATTTCATAATATCATTAGACACCCATTTATTCTCCATGGGATTACCATTTTCTAATTAAAGATTATATTTTTAAATGATTTCTATAAATGTATCCATTTGAAATGGATTTGATGTAAAATATTATTTTTGTGGAATATCTATTTAGTGATCAGTGAAAACAACATTATTCTTATAGGGTTTTATGAATTATTGAGTTAAATTATTTCATGTGGAATAAATATGAGTTAATAATGATGGGTGGTGTCCTTTTCCTCCATTAAATTCTTAGGTTAATGTTTTATTAATCATGATATAATGTTTCATGGGACTTATAATCTAAAAATACAAACAAAAGGTTAATTCATCTTAGATATTGTCACAAAATAAAGGGTCAACCAATCTATATATTATCATAATATTTCATGGGTTTTTTTTCATGGATTTCTCACTAACTAAATTTTATGATTTACAAGATATGCTCAAAAAACAATTCGTGAAACATCATGGATATTATATAAAATAAAAGGGAGATATTACATAGATATTAATACATACTAATTCATAAAAGTTTTTGTATATGATTAGAATATAATGATACTGTATTCATATATTTATGCCACATTCAATTTTATATTAGTATTACTATTTTATGCACTCTTGGTTCATGCTTATTGCATCATGTTTCCAGTCTCTCCTGATCAATTTTTTATTTCTTATTCCATTACCCATGTTTTATGATCTATATTTTTTGGGATTGATTTTTCTTGGTATATTGATAATATCCATACTATCATCTTATTCTCAAATATGATATTTTATGTTTATAACTTATATTTAACCTTACTAAGTATATGAGATCTAAAAATTATTATGTTTTAATTCCCCGATGTTATAAATAATTTAATACATATGATTTTTTTTAGAAAATCATCTTATATAGTGATTTTGTGTGAAAGTTTAAAGAAATTTAATAGGTTATCCAGTTAGTTAAAGAGTGTAAAAATTTTATTTGGGTGAAATCTCTTGAAATTTTTTTCAAAATATTTTTTTCATTTATTAAAATAATTATACTTATATATTCAAGGAAATCTAGTATAATGAAAAATATTAATTTAGTTAGGTAGATGATATGTTCGGGTCTTTTTGGAATCAATATTGGTATCATTGTATGAAGTTTATAATATTGGATATTAAGATATAAATGATTGATAAGTCAATATAGATAATAATTTAAAAGGTATATATGACCATTTATATTAAGTGAGGTAATAATGAATATTTTGGTTATTGGGTTAAGGGAACATTAGTTAAAACCTTTGGGATAATACTTTGGGAAAACTAAAATATGTCATAAAATACTAATGTTTTGTTAAAGTAATGAATTTTTTATTTTAAATGTAATAATATAAATATAAGAGATCTATTATTGTAGGAGGGCTATATAAAATATCTACCTTGGGATAATAACTCTATAATGGATCGATTGGGTATTAACTCGATAGTCACCTGGTTAATGATAAATTGGCCTAACTGCATGACTTGTTTAAAAGACCTATGGGAATTTTCTAGTTAATCACATTATTTCATAAGGATTATGGATAATTTTTCCTGATAAGGATTGAGGTTATGGAATATAAGTGACCTCATTATCAAAAAACATAGATACAAATGTGAGTGATTTGGGTTGAATTGAAATCTAATGTAATAATTTTGTTGATTTATTCATATTTTGGTTTAATGTTTCATATTTGGTACTAATAATGTAATTTTTTTAGTTTTTCACCACAGACTATTCAATAATATTTTATTAAATAATGGATTAATCCTAAAATATACTTGTTAATTATATATTTTATGGGGAATATAGAGATTTTCTCAATGAGTATCCTAGAAGGATAATAGATTATGTGTGAAATCTATTGATTACTACAAATCATCACCCAAAAATATAATTTACAATGTGAACATAGTTAAAATCACAATCATACCATATATTATGAGGTTAGGGAATCATTTAAGTTAATTTTTTAAGTATTATGTTTTAAAAAGATTCATTCCCCTTCATGTAAAAAATGTGGGAAGCAAGACTTTGGGGAATGTCATAGAAGAACTAAAAGATGTCTGATTTGTGGTAAATGGGGGAATATATGAGTAATATATTAATGGAAACTAATTTTATAGTTTATATGGTGGAAAAAAATATTTCCCATACTAAATAGAAACTAGAAATTATATTTTTTAGTAGTGAGGAAATATAGAACTATGCAAACAATTTTACTAACCAATGGGGCTGTGATGAAAATTAGCATGAACAACCACCTAGACCATGGGAAAATAAAATGTAATGAGGACCAACCATAATTTAAGTATATAGTGATATTTTAATATATTTATGTAAATATATATATATATATCACTATGTTTTCGAATGTCTTATTTCATATATGTTTTCACTAACAATATGTATTTTAATGATGAAATATTATTGATATAATTATTCAATCCACTGTATATGAATCCTCTTCAATGATTTTTTGATCATCAGTCATGCATGTATTATTATACTTCTATCAAATAATTTTAATTTAATTTAGAAAATATATTTTATTTACTAGGAGAAATATTTTTTTTTAAAATATTGTAATAACACATCATATTAACCAATGATAGTCAATCAATGTGATGATAATTATAAACACCATTTAGATGTAACTTATATAGTATGGATACTAATACAAAATAAAAATAAACTATTGGAATTTATTTTTATACTAAACTCAATTTTTATAATATTACTATTATTATAGTATATATGAGTTAACTACTAATATGAAACCTCATAATAAATTAAGTAAAAATTAATATCTTTCTTTTGAATACCATTGACAATTTAATTTGGTTTAAATAAACTAAACATTGAGGACGATATTTTTTAAAAAATGTTCCACTTATGAAGCTATTTCATATGATCACAAAAAGGATTTTGAAACTCTATGGTTTTATCTAGAATAATCCCCTGATAAAATTAAACAATTACTGTATATTTGAAATTGTATTTTAGATAAACTCATTCTTTTAGAAATTTCATCAAGAACTATGGTAGAAAAATCACACCCCAGACTATAACTAGAGCATAACATATGCATAGATAATATTCAATGTGCATAAAAGAATACGAAACTATAATTTTGGGTGATTTAATCAAGATTTTTATAATTATTAATTTATTTATTACATTTATTTTATATGTTTCATATTTTTTAAATTATATAAAAATATTTCTTTTACCCTTTTTAAAATAATTTATAAAAATGAAAAATATATTAATTTTAGAATTTTAATTTTTTCTAAGGAATATTAATTTCAAATTAATAATTTCAATATTATATTAAGATGGATTTTGGGTATTTTTTAAAAATTGGTGATTTCTATGTTAATATTAAAATATTCAGTTTTTACCAGATGTGTAGATATTTTGAAATTGTCATTATATAAGATGTTAAACATTTTTATTAAAAAGGTAAATAATTAGATATTTATTTTTGGGTAAATTTAAATATTTTTATTTTTTATTTTGATCTTATAATGATTTTGTTCAACATTTTATAGTAGATGTGACCTTTCATTGAATTATAAAGGTTATCTACAATATTTTCATATAATTAAAATTATTAATCAAAATCATAATTTTTGGAATGATTTTGAATTCATATAACATTTATATTATTTATAATAAAATAATTTATATCATTAATGTTAATGAAATTGATAAATTTGGTCAAAACATACATATTAAGATTATACAATGATTTCTACAATTTTTTTAATGTTTTATGTTTGATAATATTAAAGATAACTTTTATAAATTTTATTTTCTGTGATTATTTTAAAATTAATAATAAGCATGATCAGATTACATAATATGTTTTATTTTATTTTTATTAATAAAATTAATATTCCATAGTTAATATTAGTTACCACTATGTGATTATTATTATTTAAATAATAATAATTTTATAATGATATTTTATTTTTTAAATAAAATTAATCTATTCCAAATTATTAATATAATTTATTATTTAAAAATCTAGTCAAATATATTATCAATCATTAAATTGTTAATCAATACATAATTATATTAAATACTCTTAATGGCAGAAACAAAATTTTTTATAAGTCGCATTTTCAATATATATCATTTTTGGTTTAATATTATTTTTACTTTTTTTAGAAAATTATATAGTCTAAATAGGGTCTAAATTTAGTCTTACATATCTGCTATTTTTATTATGGCACAAATTTTATTTACATATTAAGACAAATATTTCATAGTTAAAACTCATTACCTATTTGAAAAAAAATGAAAATGCAAAAATGTACAAACGTAATGGTAAATAACATAAATCACGTTCAAAACATGTGTTAATATTATATTTATATTATTTATTTACCTTATACCACCCTAAATACATTATTTATTAGTTTTGAATATTTTCTCCCTTTAAAATAATAATTTTATTTTTTATAGGTAATTGCAGTTCTCAAAATTTACAATTTCTTCACTTATATAATGGGAATATTTTTTCCACTTTGTGCCAAACCCATACCTTTTGATATGAACCTAAAAAATATAACTTTTATATCCTAGAATAATCTATAGATTTTACATGACTATGGCCCTAATTTGATGGACTAAGCGCTTTATTTCCATGGATATTTGAAAAACAATTCTAATGTTTTTTACTGTTAGAGAGTATTTGAGTATGAAAGAATACAATATATGGGATTATTGTCTAAATTATTAGTACATTAAGGTATATATATAATTATAAATCATTTCTTCCATTTTTATTTTTTATTTACATCCTATTAATTAATATGTATGATGATCGTATCATTATTCATGCTAATTAATGATATTATTGAATTCATTCCCTTCATGGGGATTTCATTCATAGGTTTCATATTTTAGAAGCGTTTAATAAGATAAATTTATAATATATCAGATCATAGTTTTTTTTCCTTGAAAATAAATTTAATTATTTATTTAATCTATCCTTTTCCAAATTAATTTTTTATTTCTTATTTTTCATTTGAAAAAATTCATATAATATAGATTAACTTCATATTTGATAAATGCATCTATAAAATAAATGTAAATTGTTTGTAATAATGACACCCATCATTAATAATAAATCTTTCCTTCCATGTCTATATGTTCTATACCAAAAATATTTTATCTTCTATAAGGAATTTTAATATGTATCCATTAATATTACCGCTTTCAAATTATCCCTAATTATGAAATGGAAATTTTATCTCCCAATTTATGATCTGGTGTTTTAGTAAAGGAGTTTCAAAATGATAATATGTTGTATTTACATGGATATATTTTTTACTTTTCTGGATATTTTTTCTCTAAAAAACATATATTTTTTTGTCAATACTACATTTTCAGGGATTTCATTAAATGATAATTTTAAATAAATCTCAAATTTTTTCATTCCATCCTTTTTGAAAGTAAATTATCAAAATAAAGTGTTGACATTATTTTATAGTGTTTATTTATAAGAAAGTTAAGTATATTTGTTTTAAAATTTTTTCATAATAATGTATTCCAAAAAAATTGAATATTATTTCCTTAAATTCATTATTTTTAAATGTAATTTTATAAACCATTAGTCTATGGGTCTTATTATAAAAACACTTCTTGGAAAAAGGGTCGTTTTATCAAATTTTCGATATAAAATTGTACTATTATTTTAAAAATATTATTTGTTAGCTAATTGGTTCTTTTCTAATACTTTCAAAAATTACCAAAGGAAAATTTATATAATTGAAATTATCCAACACTACATATTTTACACTAAAATATATTATGTGTATAAACAGAATTTATATTCCAATCCCTTTTCTCTATGAATTGCCTATTTTTGTTCCTTAGTTTGAATAATTTTCACTAGAATTTTATAAAAACAGTCATTGAGAAAATTGTTTACATACCAATATACCATTTATATATATGTTTTTAAAGCCATATTCTTTATTTTTGTGAATGAATTATATTTACTTTAAATGTAATTAATATATTTTCAAACACATTTTTTCTATTACATTAAAAATTTATGATTAATGATGGATTTTCAAACGAATTTTTTATGAAAATCAAATTTAAAAGGATAATATTTTTATATTTACATGGGTTATATATGATGTTATGATTATAAACTATTTTTATGGGTATATTATTATTTAAACATTGAAATTGTTTCCAGTAGAACTAATACTTATTGGTTTTTAAATTTGTGGCCCTACACCACACTTCAAATCAATGGTTAATGGTTTATATCTCAAGATATAATGATTACTAAGACTTCTCATATATGTTTTCTAACTATTGGGTGAGTATTATGGGATATTCTCACTGACTAAAGAGGATCTTTCATAGATGTTCTCCCGAACTAAATATTGAGTACTCTTGTGTATTCTCACAATATATTGTTTGAGCCTTCTAAGATATGTTTATCATGTAATGGGTGAAAATTCATGTATTTATTAACAATATTATAAATGGTACTTCTTGGATAAACTCACAATATGATGATTCACTAATTTAATGTTTGTGAAAAAAATTATATTCTTATTATTATGAGTATACTATGACATTAAGGATTATGATCATTAATTCATGTTTCCACAGTCTCATGATTCATTTCTTATTTTATTCTGTGTCATAATTCATGAATCATGTTCTAATGTCTAATCATTATTTGGTATGATTTTTGTATTATCTATATTATAATTACATTCCCATCTTATCCCAAATTATTGTTTTTTCCTATTATTGGATTTATTTACACAAAATGAACATATAATACCAGTCAATTATTATATTATAATTTCCTTAGGTTTTAATGAAAAGTAATACATATTATGTAAATTGATTAATATTTTGGTAGAAATTTTTAAGGAAATATTGAAAGATAGTAATTGTTTTAGAGGTTATTTATATAGTGGATGAAATTTCATTCAAGTGAAAAATGACAATTTTATTTTTTATTTTTCGTATTAATTCTCAAAACAATTACATAAAAGGATATGAGAATTTATTGTGATGAAATAATTTAATTAGGTTATTTATTTTATATTATCATGTTCATGGGGAGTCATAATTATGTTTGTTAGTGTAGATTATCAAGTCACATCTCCAATTAAGGATTCGTGTTCATAGATCCATAAATAATTCAGTCAATACTAATGAGTGATTTCGAGTAATATGTGATATTAGAGAAAACCCTGATAAATCAAAAATATTTTCCAAAAAATCACAATAATCTTGATATCTAAAACAAATTTTTATCTCTCCTTAAATAATTTTTCCCATCATCATCTTTGAGTTTATTAAAATCAACTGTATAGAAACCACAAAACCCAAGAACATAAATTTAAAAATAAAAAATAATATTTTTATAGATTTTAATATTTATATATAACACTAATGAAGTGTTCCTAGAACAATATTTTAATTTTTCACAGGCATTTACTATAACTTATAATTATCAAAAATATTATCTCCAAACAAAATGAAAAATGAATCAAGGTTCCAGTGAATTTTTTATTCATACGAGATATAATAACTAGAAGAAAATTAGTAAGTTCTAAGGCATAATTATATATTTATAATGTCTGTATCAACTAAAAATATTATATCTCAAAATATCATATTCTCTCATACATATTTATTTAAAATCCAAAAATGATAAATCATAGAGGATGGATATTGAAAAAAATTTGATCAAATATGACATTGATGTAGGGATGTATATATTCATTTTTGATAGCGTTCAGTTTAACCTATTTTTATTAATGAACAGTGGGGGGGACTCATATTCCTTTTTACAAAAATAATATATTGTGGATTAGGTGAAAAAATAGTGAAGATGAATCCCTTATCCTAAAAATCACCAAGCTTGATTTTAAAACCCCTTAATATAGATTGTTCCATATGATATGATGGAATGGAATAATATTTTTTCTCAAAATAAAATTGACAAAAATATTAACATATCGCACATCATTAATTAATAAGAAATTTTCTCTAAATAAATTTTGGAAATATCTATTCATTAGTTGTTACACATAGAATGACCTCCCTTTATAATTCACTGTAAAAAGATATTAATCCTAATACCCATCCTTATCCAAATCGATAAAAGGAGTTCTTATCCGACTAGAACATATAAAAAATTTCCCTTCTTATAGTTAAACACATATATAAATGGAGTATAATAAAAAAATTAAATATTTGATGACTATTTGGTCCTAGAATTTAATCATCATGTTTATGTTGATCATTACATAAAAAATTTCGACATAAGGACATGAAAATTCCACTGAAACACATCCTCTTATATAGTGACAATTCAATTGGGATATTTGAGAACTTTTTATCTCCTTCTCCCATGAAGAATTGATATCTACAAAACGTAATGAATAAGAGAAGAATAAATTTTAAATAAATCCATAACCTTAGAAGATATAACTTAATGAGAAGAATAGGCATTAAATAAAATAACTACCAAGGATGACGCAATAAGAAAAACACCTCTCACAGTTAGAGGAGTTCCCTTAGATTCCACATGATCATGCTCTAAAACATGAAACTACCTCGATATTTTCCATGTTGAGGGTCAAAAACTAGTTTGGGATTTGTAATCAGAAATCTCGACACATTTTTTTATTCCACCCTACAATTATCAACATAATAGTGTGACCCTTTTAGGTTAAATAAATTATAATATGATTAAAATATATTAATGATTAAGAACTAGGACCAAAATTCGATAGAAGGTTGGTTTCTTTAAATCTATGACGTGTAACACAATCCCAATATACTGCAATGTCATCTAAGTATTTCTGGAAGGTGAATTATTCACCAAAATTTTCTACACTAATGGAAAAATATAGTTATTATCCCCAAAGTGGATGTGTAATATTTTAGTCAAATATGATTTCTTCTTACACATCCCTCACTTCTAAATTCATCCCACTTTATTATCCACTTATTATGGGAACCCACACTTCCACCTATCCCAAAATAGATTCATTATGTCATAAATAACTTGGTTTAATAAGTTATACCCTCAAGGATTGATCGGACACTTCGTCACTTTACATTACATTCAAGTGAACGACAATAGAATATATGCCCATTTGGGGAACATTTCAAATCATTGTTCCATTAATATTTCATTATATACCATCTCTTAATAAAAATAAGTAATCCTTCTTATGTGATACTTATATTCACGGATGGTTGGTTAAACTGTTAAATCATATAAAATCCTATTATTTTAATAGGAAATTTTTTTTTGGTAAAATAACCATGTTAACATAACATTGAAATCCTTCCATTGAAGATTATCATATAGTATAAAATACTCAACGGATTCCCATAACAATTGATTGGGTTACTCAATAATAAAGGGGTAAAAATTAACGTCAACTGATTCAAGTCCCTCATGGAATTCAAAGAATACTTATAGGAATGTCTAGGTCCAAGTTGGATAGTGGTTGAGATCTAAAGTTTCTTATTTAATGAGAAATTTAATTCATGATTATTGATTCTACCTAAAATAGTTGAAAATTAGTGGTAAGGAAATTAATGGCACTAATTTTTCTCCTAATAGTGACCAAGACTAGTCTCTCATGGATAATCAGTGAAAGATAAGTTATTTTACCAATTTTATGTATACTCTGTAAAAACTTCTTACTTATATGTCAATTAATATGGTTATTCACACCTGAAAAGTTGTTCACATCCTTATTCAGTGGTTTTTCTAGAGGAATTATTGTGGCCATGGTACTAAATAAAATTATGTAAAGGAGAAGAAAACATTTCAAAAATATAATCAACATCAGTAAAACATGTAAATATTCATTAAATCATTAATTAATAATAATGAAGAAACTATTAAATTAACATTGGTCAGTAATACATGGATTAAGGTCATGGTCTATCTCCTATCGACATATAGATAACGAATGATAATCTCACAAAAAATAAAAACTAAATAGTCTATATATCCATTGGTCATGTAAATTTCATTATTAATAGTCTTTTTTATGAACTCATTTTTATGTAAATCTATATTTCTGATGGACCAATAACATGTCCATATCATTGAGACTCAAGGGATTATCCCACCACTTTGCTAGTATAAATCCTCTATAAGGTAACAAAAATACCATCCACTTTTAATATAATCCATAACATTAACCATGTCAGAAAACATGGTCTACAATACCCTTTTTGATATTTAACTGATGTGATAATATCAAGACTAGTAGGATCACACTATGAATTCCCCAAGCATCATTTTTTTGAAAATCCAGTAAATTCATGTTTCGATGTTATTAAATGAATATTAAAATTATAAATTTTTTATAAATAATATATCATGATATACATCATTAATTTAAAAAATATGATAAATACAAATCATGAAAATATTTTCAATCATTCAAATGGGGAGAAACACCATAATGTCACTAATATAAATGTATGCTAGATGTAATACCTAATTATTTTGTAACAAAACTCAGATAATGGGATGATACAATTGGCACATCGTTACTGTTTGAAAAATTTTATCTATATTTAACAATATTACCACACAAGTTACGAGGATATACTAATATTGCGAGAGAATTTCTATATAAACTTCCATTCAGTCCAAACTAAATCACAAATGGTTTTCCCTGATGTGTGATAAATTTTAGGATGATCATTTTATTAATTAATTTTATCTAACAATTTATAAGAGTAGCTAAAAATGTAAATAAAACATTCATTAGAAAATTATTTCCATTATCCTTGAAATAAAGTCATCAAATGATGAAAATTTAATGTAACTTTATTCCTAATGAAAACATTAGGTGATTTAGAAACATTTTAAGATATTATTTTATGTTTCAACCATAGAATAGTTTTTTAATAATGAGTGACTATAGAACCAACTTTATTCATATAGTATACATTTAATTACATGTGGAGAGTCTACCTGATATGATGTGGAATGCCTAGAAGTTAAGGATAAATACTAAACACAAAAATCTATACAATCAAAATTTTGTATCATAAATCCTATAAATATACGGTCAATGTGAAATTGAAAAGAAAAGTCTAAATAGAGATTGTTTTTAAGTGATATTTTAATAAGTAGGTATATTTGTAGTGTACTTTGTTATAAATATTATAAAAAACATCATATTTTAAATTTTCGATATATGTAAAGAAGAGATGGGATAGTGAGTAAATAATCTACTCCTATGACTATAAGAAGAAAGAAAATTTTTAAAGGGAATCTTATGAATTATATAATAAAGTCGTGTGTTTAGATAAAAATGTTATATACTATCAAAGGAATAATTTTTATACATCAGAGATGATTATCGGACTATAACCATCATTGAATGAAAAAACTAAATTTTTTGGAAAATTAGTATAAATAAGAATGTTTCATCATAGTTAAAAATAATAAGTTAGGATAAAGGAATTTATTCACAATGTCCAAACAAATATCATGAAAAAAAATTTAGTACACATATATGGTCTCTAATTATAAAGAGAAAAGAAGTGTTCAAAAGGAAAATCATTAAATTTATTTTCATAATGTAAAAATGTGAGAATTAAATAGAGTTAAAACATTATGAATCAATAATTTGTCAAGAATACTCCGAAATTTGGATTAGACATACTTTTTAAAAGTTGAGTTATATGATCATGTAAAATAATTTAAAATAAAATTTCTATAAAAAATATTTTACATGTGGTGATAACTGAACAAAAAAATCAATTAATTCTTTCAGAAAAGGTTAATAAAAGGAATTCATAATACCATCCATAATCCAAAATTTGACGATTAAAGGAGGTTACCCTCTACCCGAGGATTATAAGATTGTTATTGACCCCAGATTAAATGGGATATATGTTCCAAGATGAACTGGAGTTTTTCTTTTTTTTTAATAAAATGTGAATATGTAATTTGTGTTAATTAAAAATATATGATTTATAATAAATTTTAAAACTACAAGTGGTGTTTTATAGAAAAATAGTAATCGTATTTTTATAAATAGTTTCACCAATAATAAATTAATTAAGATTTTATACCAATTTTTTTTTGAGAGAACAAAACAACAACCTTTTTAAATCTATATATTCATTCTTGATGAATAATTTCAATTGGAATAAAGGAAAAGGCATCTCCTTCAAATGGTATCAGTAGTGATATCAATTATTTACATTAAATGATCTTCATAGAATATTTGTATAAATAATGAGATACTAAGGGTAATATTTTATAAATCATAATATAGAATAATACATTTTTAAAACCCTTATATAAATATTTCTAAATAGAATAAATGAGTTTTATAACTACAAAGTCTTATGAGGAGGTTATTTATTGGTGAATTTCTTCGACAAATAATATATAAAACTTATTTAAGTAGAAACTATAATCATAGAGGAATATTTTATTTATTTATATATAAACTAATAGTTTACTATAATATGATTATTATTTGTCAAGATACAGAAATTCACATGAAAATAATATTATTAATTCCAACATGTGGTGGGGGTTACTATCTGTTTTGACAGTCATGTGAGATTGTAAAAGGCTTGTAAATAGAAACTGGTCTTAGATATAATTTATTTTTTCTATGTTTTTATTTACATATGGTGTAAATTGATTGGATTTATGATATGTATACCACTCTAAAACATTATTTCATGTGAAATGATAGTTTGGTGAAAATGTTACTGAGATAAATGGATTTTTTTATAAGGGATTAATTTTAACACATTTATGATTTTTATTGAAATGATTGATTGATATGGGTAAAATTTATGTTTTTCTCAAAGACACATTATTCTTAAAAATATTTCCAGCTTAGTAGGATAACAGTATTTATTGATATCCATTTTCGATTTCATAAATTCACTCACAGGATTTGTTAAAAATAATATATCTTGAATTTTTTGTAGTTTAAACCATGACTCATTAAAGAATTTATGAATGAATTTTAGTAGTTTATATAAAATTAAGTGGAAATATATTTGATTTGAATATTAATTGAGAACAAAATTTTAATAATTCTTTAATTCATGAATACATTATAACACATAGGAATATTTTGAAAAAATATTTTAATGAAAATATTTTATAAATGTAGTTTAGGTAATAATGATTCTTGAAAAAATAAAGAGGAAAATAACCATTTATACTTTGCTTATAATGGGTGAGACTGAGCAATCTATAAAATAATTATTTCTAGAGGATCATGGTTTGAATTGGAACATGGGGAGACTCTATATATATCTTGTGTTAATTTAATTTTATGTAAGTATAAAAAACCATAGGGGGTAATTGTTAAAAAAAATTATGTTCTTTGAATTTGGTGATATTTATAGAAGGATTTGAAAAGAATATATGTAGTTTGGTGGAAAATGTTTATTCATTTTATGATGATGTTTGGGAGTGTTATATATTTATTAGATGTTTAGGGAATGTTTTATTTATTTATAAAATATAAATTCTTGTTAATGAAATTGTATATGGTCAAGAAGTTTGTATATTAATCTATGGAGCTAGTTTGTAAGAATCACCTCTAAAGGTAATTTAAATTTTTGTTCTAGAAGAAAATTCCAAAAATGGTTCTAAATTTTCAATTAGATTCCATAGATTTAAAAAGGAATATAAATTTTTCGTTCTATTTAATAGTAAAATAAAATACGAGTTTTCAAAATTATTGGGTGAAATAGAGTTAGTTCATAAATAGAATGATCTAAATATGAATTGATATATATTAGTGGAGGATAAATTATCCATTAATTTCTCCAAACTATGGTGAGACTAGATAATACATAATAAACATATATATTGTATATTATAATTATAGTGGTTTAATTATTCAATATTTAATTTGGGTTTATTTAAATTGAAAATGCCATGATGGACATACTAGTAAAAATGTAGTTTTGAATTATAAAAACACTTTTACAATATGTCTAGTCACATTAAGGGTGTAATGGAAGCAGCGATATCCATGGGGGACATATTAAGTTTTTAATGAACTGAAATTTTTGAAATACACTAAAAATAATTTATGAAATAATTTTCAATACTATGGATATCATAGATTAAATGATGTGTAGATATATTTTTTTCACATGATGGGTATTTCATTGAATTGTTTCTTGTTAAAAACGGGGTGTCCAAAAACCTACATATAGGAATTCATTATGGGATTATTAATTCTCTATGTGAAATGGTTATCTGAAGGAGAACATTTCCTTGAGATAGGCAAGTTGTGTATCTGGTTTCTGGAGTCTATGATCTGTCTTTGATGTTGACTATGGAGTTAGCTTCATTAAAAATATTTAAGCTACACTCAAATTTGGAGAAGGTAACAGGCTGTGGGGTTTGAATATTTAGATGTCTTGTATGGAATTGGAGAATTTTTCCCTATATAACAGCATGGTATTTTTTCTTTTAGATTCAAAACACAAATATATTCTAATAGTTATTATTTTATAAAAGATGATTTTAATATAAAATATGAATCAGAGGATTTATAAAATTGACTTAATTTTTTGTTAGATTATTTAAAATAGAAAAATCAAAATATATATTATTATAAACAATGAAAAATAGGAAAAATATGGAGATGAAAAGTGAGGAAAACATCAGTAAATGAGGGTAGCATACAACTACATGGTGAAGGAAAAGGTTTGCAATATAGACATTAACACTAATCTGAATAAGGGTTGATAATTTCATTACCCATCCCTCGTGGCCCATTCCATGACTACCCCAAGCCTGCCTTCCACAGGCTAGGCGCTGGCAACTAGAACCAAAAGGTGTATCCCTTACATCTGGGAAGGCATTACCTTTATAACCTGTAGATACACACAATCAAGAACACAACAAGATACGAACACAAGTAAACTATATGGTAGATAGGGTGTGTAAAGTAAGAATAAGGGGATAGAATACAAGCCCAACTAGAATTTAGAAGTAAACTGAAATGTACAAGTATGCTGAAATAGCTCTAGTGAACACCTGCCAAGGGCCGTACCTAAGGGGTAGGTACAACTCTCGAATGGTCGTCCCTACGGTGTGCCTCGTCTGAGGTCCACCTCCGAGTTGCCTCTAGTCCTAGTACCCTTGTCCTCAGTGAGTGATGTTCGTCATCTACACAAAAGAGAAAAAGGTGCGAGCGTAGCCCGGGTAGGGGTGAGTATAATGATACACAGTAGGGACCGTGAGACCCTCAGATCTCTCACAAAATCCACAATGGTTAAACCACAAAGCTTGAAAACAACTAACACCCTTATGAAGGTATATTCCCACAAAAATAACTAAGTTATCAAGTATACCCATCTTATTCATGAGGAAGCCCAATGCCCTAATCCTTAGCCAATGTACAAATGATCCATGAAGGACAGAATACCACGAAGGTAACCACCACAAAGGTATGTAACACAAAGTTACGCCACACAGAAAAATTTCACAAAGATATCACCACGAAGGAAAGTACCACGAAGGTAATCTGCACAGAAGGTTACCGCAATGGTAAAGACTTATCTCACACCTGGAATAACGTAGGTATAGATGTAAAGATGATTAAAAGTAACTACTAAATCATATTACTCTGTTAATATGATTACCCACATTGAATCATGAATCGTCATACCCACGTTGGATCCTAGTACAGTAGACCCAGGTAAGATCATAGTGTAATCCCACATGGATTCCTAGAGAAAATTCATGTGGGATAATAGAACAGATACCCATGTAGGATCCCAAATCACAGACCCACGTAGGATCCTAAGGAATAGACCCACATAAGATCCCTTTCTCATTTTAAAGCCAACTACCGGGTTCTCTCACTAATCTCTCTTGATTCCGGGAGGGTCCGCTCCTCAAGAAACATGTTGATACTCAATATTCCACAAAGTCCCACGAAGAAGTATACCAATGGACCACCATATAATTGGGTCCTCAACCCAACATACATTTCATAAATTGGACGCCTGGTCTATATGTTATTGTCCTTTTAGTCCCGAGGGCCCTGTTGGATTCGTGTTCGACCCAACCTGGATGTACCCCAACATTATCAAAAACTCATGTGGGGTATACCAAATAGACTTTCTCGATCCATAGTTTCTAGCACTGGATAGGTTTCGTCAAACGGAAGCATGTAGCTCTAGATAATGCCGTTAGAGAGAAAAGGGTCGAGGCTTCTCTAGGTGTGATCCGACCCAGTTGGACCTACCCGACCAGACTAGGGATAGGCTCGTCCCGTCGGTGTGGCCCACTATGTGGCATGTGGGGCATAGCCCATTGGACGTCCTGTGTCTAGATGGACTGTCATCCCTCCTCTACGGTGCGGTCATGCGCCGCACCCCCACCGGAGGCCGACGGCTAGCTGACCGCCATCCATTACAATTGTGGCCTCGTGTCGTGGCTCCTACGTGTCAGTGATGCAAACGTGCACCTTCGCCTCCCCTTCGCGTGACTGGATATACGCCGACCACCGCCTCTACTCCACTACATCCGACGGGCCGCGACCCTCCCCTGGTGGCATGGTTGTGTCGCTGCGGTATTTGCGGCTGGCCAGTGTGCCAGCTACTACCCCCGAGTCCTACTGGTGCCAGACACCGGTACTAGTCTCCGTCCTCCTCCATCATGAAGAACGCTTCAAAAACCACAATGGTAGCGGAGTGGTCGGGGTCTGTTCGTTTTTCTCATACCCTCCACATTAGAGCTATAACAGGCATCTCATGGGGAGATATTCGAAGTAAAAGAAATTAAGGAAGACCAATCAAATCACACCCCAACGTTGTTATTCGTTGAAAGAGTAGAGAGATAGAAGATGAAGTCGTTGAATAATGTCTTTGTTTGTGTCTTCCGTAAAGTGCGTCTGATCAGGGATTGGGGTCGATTACTCGTTTTTAATTGGAGAGGGCGTTCTTCATTGGAGAAAGAGTTTCTCTTATTTTATCCACTTTTCCAGTGATTTTACCAAGGAAATGTGGAGCCAACAAATTATAATAGGTTTATCAAATTAATTTACATCGTCGCAATTAATGTAGGCAAAAATAAATGGAACAATTAATTAATTAGAGAGCTGAGAGGTTTCCCCCCCCCCCCATTAAGAGGGGTTCAGGTGGTCCCCACCACCATGAATTCAAATTGGGTGGTTTTTTTCTTTGGGTGGTCCCCAACTCTATAATTGAAAAAAAGAGGTTACAAAATAAATTGTTAAATATTTTATTTTTCTTCATCCATGAAAAAGTGATAATGTCTCTTCCACCCTCAATCTACTACGGTCGAGGTGAGGGCCTTTTTATGTGAATATCAGCGCTGTGAGCTCAATGGTGTCTTCGGATTTCAATTCTGCAAACGAGTTCAAAAGATACAAAAACCTAGTCGCACATTTACTAAATGTACCAGAAAATTTTTTAGAAATGCATTACAGGAACTCCAGGCCTCAGAATCACATGCTGTCAATTTTTTTGGACTTGTAATATTCAAATTTAATTAAAAAAATAAATGAAATTTCTTGGTCTTTAAATTCTCCCCACATCAAGACTTTGAGTTCCTGAAAGCCACATCACAAAAACTAGAAAAACATATTGGGGTACTAAGCAAGAATCTGACCCCCCCTACTACCATGTGCTATCCTAGAGGTTCTTATGCTGCCAATGCACACAAACCAAAGGCATCGATCACCCAAGAAGGCCTCTCTCTTGTCTATCCTTAGTCTCCACATGATCCTCTAAAAAGTTCACCCCATCATTGATGTCCAACTCACCCAAGTCAACGATGTTCGAAGGATCATGTATGCATCTTCTCAGTTGGGAAACGTGAAAAACATTGTGCACCCGATGCAACTGAGGGGGAAGTGCTAGGCGGTAATCCACCTCTCCAACTCTTCTGTGGACCTTAAAGGGTCTGATGAATGTTGGAGATAATATTCCTACCCGTCAAAATCACCGTAAACCTCATCAAGGTGAGACTCATAGAAATAGGCGGTCACCATTTTTGAACTCCAGAGGTCTCCATATTCTGCCGGCATAAGACTTCTCCATGCTCTGTGAAGTCTTAATCCACTCCTGGATAATTTGAACCTTCTTCGTTGTACCCTATACCATATCTAGTCCCATTAGTGCTGACTCCCCTAGGTCAGTCTAGCACAAAGGCGATCTGCAAGGTTCGACGTACTATGCCTCAAAAGGGGACATCCCAATGGTGGAGTGATAGCTATTGTTGTATGAAAACACCACCAAGGGAAATTGATCCTCACAACTTCATCTGAAATCGAGGATGAAAGCACGTAGCATGTCCTCAAGGGTCTGAACAGTCTGCTCAGTCTGTCGATCTTGATGAGGATGGAAGGCGGTGCTCAAACAAATTTGTCTCCCAAAAGCCTCCTGTAACCCCTTCCATAGACCGGAAGTGAGACACGCATCACGATTGGAGACATAGTCAAGGGTACATCATGTAGCCGCACAATCTCCTTCACATAGAGGTGTCCTAATCTCTCTAATGAACCCTGTTCTCTGATCGATAAGAAGATGCCCTACTTGGTGAGTCAGTCGATGATCACATAAATTAAATCATGACCTCTAGATGTATGTGGAAGTCCTATCAAGAAGTACATGGATATCCCATCCCACTTCAACTCTAGGACCACTAAAGGCTTAACTAATCTAGCTAGTCCCTGATGATCCACCTTCACATGGTTACAAGTGAGGCACCGAGAGACAATCTATTCTACTAATTTCCTAATTCCTGGACACCATTGCTGTTGTCCAAGATCCTTGTATATTTCCTCCAATCCTAGATATACCTTTAGAGGGGATGTGTGGAACTCTCACAACACTTCCTCCTAATGGGAATCTAGTACCATGGTACTTATTTTGAAAAGGATGGACTGATCCCCACCTTCTGAAAATCCATCAAGTTCTTTCCCTAAGGATATCTAATCATGTCGAGCCTCATAGTTAGTGTCCACACGTTGTGCCTTCATAACTCGCTGATGAAGCGAGGGAATGACTATAAGACACTGATGAAAAATCCTCCATTAAGTTCCTCAATGGATATCTATAAAGCAGACAGCTTCTCCATCGCGTCACCTAGTAGCTGTATACCAGATCTCATGCGGAGTGCATCTACTACTACGTTCCGCTTTCCAAGAGTATATACTATCTCGAAGTCATATTACGGGAGGAACTCGATCCAACATCGGAATATTAGGTTCAGATCATTTTGAGGGGAGATATACCTGAAATTATTTTGGTTTGATTAGACTCTAAAATGTTCTCTCATCGTGTAATTACACCACATCTTCAAGGCGAAGACCACTGCTTCTATGTCCAGGTCATGTGTAGCGTAGTTATACTCATGTTTTCTCAAAGTTTTAGAACTATATGTGATATCTGCTCTCTCCTGAATCAGGAAACTTTCGAACCCAGTCCCTGATGTGTCACAGTAGACTATGTACCCAACACCCTCTTTCAGAAGCTTCAAGATGGGGGAACTAGTCCGCCTCTACCTCATGTCCTGAAAACTCCACTGGCATATCTCCAACCACATGAAGGGTTTCCAATTTATTGCCAATGCTGATAAAGGTGTTGCAACTCTGGAGAAATCTAGCTCAAACATCTGGTAGTATCCAGCTCATCCCAGGAAACTTCAAACCCCTATCACACTCATGGGTGTCTCCCAGGTAAGTATTGCCACAATTATTACTGGATTCACCGCAACTCCAGCCTCTGAGATGACATGTCCCAAGAAATGAACCTCTTGGATCTAGAACTGGCACATCTAGAGATTACCATAAAGCTGGTGAAATCAGAGTGTGTCTAGAACTCTCTATAGATGATAGGCATGCTCCTCCTTGGTAGCTGAGTAGTTCATAATGTCGTCGATGAAGAATACTACAAATTGATCAACGTATGGCTGGACAATCATGTTCATGAGTCCCATGAAAACTACTGTAGAATTGCTCATGACAAACAGAATGACCAAGAACTCGTACTGTCCATACCGACATCTGAAATTCATCTTTCGTATATCCTCATATCGTACTTTGAGCTGGTGATATCCTGATCCGAGTTCTATCTTCGAGAACCACCGTACTCCCTTAAGCTAATCAAAGAGTCCATCAATCCTTGAATGTGGGTACTTGTTCATCACGTTCCCCCAGTTCAGGAACCAATAGTCAACACAGCTTCTCAATCTCAAATAAAACTTCTTGGTGAACAAAATCAGTGATTCCCAATGAGAAACACAGGGCTAGATGAACCACTTCCCCTATACGTCCTCCAGTTATGCCTGCAGCTCACGAAGCTCTGCAGGATCCATCCTCTACGCTGGAGTGGATATCGTTGTCGTACTAGGATACAAGTCAATGTAAAAGACCACATATCTGAATAGAGGTAGACCCAAGACATCGTCAGGGAAGACATCTGTGTATTGGTCCACCACTACCGGATAACATGGACTCTCCACATCAACCACTCTGAGGGTAAGGCTAGACAACAGATTAGTGATCGGTTGCACTCTCCTCCAAAAAATTCCATCATGTGTTGTAATGGATCCCTTCTGACCAGGGAAGGAAAAACTAGTCCCTTTATCATGGATACACCACACTTTTCACCTAATAAAGTCAATCTGATCATGGACAGTAGATAACCAGTCCATACTGAAAATGATGTCGTAAGGCCTGAACGCCGCTACTAGAAAATCCTTACCAAAGCTCTCAACTCCTAGAGTAAGCTCACACTACAATCACCAGTTCCTAATCATTGAATACTATCATATTGGAGTCTCTATCCATAAGGATCGATCCAACTGCTCCGTGGGAATCTCCGAGCTCTGAACGAAGGAAGTGGCAATAAAAGAAAGATTGAAACATGTGTTAATAATTACATCATATTTGGTGGAGTAGACAGAGATCGTACACCATATCATCTATAGAACACCGTGATCATAGGCCTTAGCTTCCTGGAGCTGAGCTCGCCCCTGTCCACCCGCTCCCTATGGTCAGGGTGGACCACCTGGTGGTGGTGGCGGTAACTTCTCAAATTGTCACCCACAGACAGCTGCACGGCAACCTCCTCTTCCACATCTTCCATCTCCCTGCGAACCTCCTCGGTTAAACCACAGTCTCTACATGGGTGGTCCTTTGACCGTCTACAGATCTTCCGTATGGAGGGTTGGGAAGTCATGAGTCATGTGACCATGCCAGCCGCATGCGTATCATTGCCTGCTCCTCACATGATTGGCTTTGTCTCAGGTGCCCCGCCCAACCGACCCTAAATCATGCGATTGTCCCCCTGTAGGTCTAGTCCTCTTGGACCTCTGTGAAATCTCTCTATTGTCACCTGCAGAAGACTCCTCTACGTGATTCCAGGTGGTGGGTCTCGCTGCTTGTGACTTCATAGCAAGAAAACTCTCTACTAAGAGGGCTCGGTCTAACACCCTAGCCTGTGTCGGGATGTTGAGAGAAATCATCGAATCCTTTATCTCTCTCTCTTGAGTCCCTCCTTAATGTTCTAAGACCTGAAGAATGAGTCTAGATCTATATTAGTGGAGTAGCATGAGAGGTCAGTGAACCTTTCTGAGTACCGATCCATAGTCATGTTTCCCTACTTTAGATAAATAGGCTCTTGTATGCACACTACGCGAAGGTTTACTGGGACAAACTCTACCCAAAACAAGCACTCAATGTCTACCCAGAGAAATTTCCCCTCACCGTGCACCTGGAGCATCAAGCACCACCATCTACCTGCTGGTTCTTGTAGAAGACTCACAGCACGGATCACCATGAGATCAGTTGGTGTCCCTACCAGTCGGAAGACTCCCACAACAAACTCTATCCAATCCCTAGCCGCCTATGGGTTCGTCTCACCCCTTAACCTAGGTGGCCTCTAGCGCTGGAACCCATGAGACACACTCAAGAAGTGTGCACTCTCTGCAGCTGGGGCTAGTGGAATCGGTGGCCTAACGAGTAATGGTACCACTACTGCCTATGCTAGTGCCCATTCTCATAAAGGGCTCTACACCGAGGCCTTGTCGCTCGGTGGGCTATCATCATGTACTATACCCGGAACCCTAGATGGTTGTCTGCATGGAGTCATACTAAAAAGAATAGGTGCGCCAAAATAAATAAGTTATACCAAGTGATATGACTCGAGAAATAACAAATAAAACTTTTCAAAACACACACGCAATCCGTTTTTTTTGGGCACTGAGTCAGAAATCAGAAGTCAGGGTCTTGGTGTATGGACACGTCAGCTGTTGCAACAATAGTAGATTTCCTAAACTGATAACCACACTCATAACACATAACATTATTGTCATTAAAATATCAGAGTCCAATTCTCTATAGTAGAACTGATTGCTCTGATACCAATTTTTCACAACCCGTCCCCAGGGGCCCGTGTTGTGACTACCCCAAGCACGCCTTCCATAGTCCAAAGCATGGCGACTAGAACCAAAAGCCGTATTCACTAAAAATGGAAAGGTATTGTCTTTATAACCTGTAGACACCCACAACTAAGCACAAAAAATGATACAAACACAAGTAAACTGTATTGTAAACCGGGTGTATACATTAAGAAAGAGGGGCAAGAATACAAGACCAAAAAGAAAGCATACGAAATTTGAAAAGTAAAATTAAACTGAAATAGCTCCTGTGAACACCCTCCAAGGACCCTACTTGAAGGGTAGGTACAACTCTTGAACAGTCGTCTCTATGGTATGCCTCGTCTAAGGTCCACCTACGAGCTACCTCCAGTTCTTGTACCCACATCCTTAATCTGTGTTGTCCGTCATCTGAACCAAACACAACAAGGTGTGGGCATAGCCCGTGCATCAGTGAGTATAACGATACTCAGTATGGACCCAGAGACCCTAAAAATTCTTATAAGATCCACAATGGCTAAACCACAAATCATGAAAACAACTAACAACCCTAATTAGTTATATTCCCACACATATACTTAAGTTATCAATTATACCCATCTCATTCATGAGGAAACACAAGGCCCCAATCCTTATCCAAATTACCACTATTCCAAGAAGTTCATAATACCACGATGGTAACCACCACCAAGGTAAGTACAAAAAAGGTTCTCCACATAGATGAATATCAAAAATATATCACCATGAAGTTAAGTACCACAAAGGTACGCCACAAAAAAGATTACCACAAAGGTAAAGACTTAGGTCACATCCGGTATAAATTAGGTACAAAAGTAATGATGATTAGATGTAACTACAGAATCATCTTACTCTGTTAAGAGGAATACCTAAGTAGGATCTAAATCATCAGACCAGCGGAGGATCCTAGTACTACAGACTGACGTAGGATCCTAGAGTAATCCCATGTGGATTTGTAGAGTGTATCCAAGCGGGATACTACAACGCATAACCATGTAGGATCCCAAAGCACAGACCCATGTAGGATCTTAAGTCATATACCCACATAGGATCTCTTTATCATCTTACAGCTTGCTACAGAGTTCCCATAATAAGCTTACTTCATTACGGGAGTGTCCTCTCCTCAAGCCATAGGTCGACACTAAAACTACAATGAAGTCCCACAAATAAGTATCCCAAAGGACTACCACATGACAGGGGTCTCAATTAAATAGGCGGTGTGTCAATCGGATGCTCGGTCTGTATGTAATTGGGCTTTTAGTATTGAGGTCCCCGTCTGATTTGTGTTCAATCCAACCCAACTATACCACAACATTATCCAATCTCAAGTGAGGTATACCAAAAGGACCATATCGATCCAAGTTTTCTATCGCCGTAGACGGTTCATCAAAAGGACACTCGTAGCTCATTTTATGGTCAAAGGGGAAAAAAGGGTCGAAGCTTGTCCGGGTTCGGTCTGACACGGCCCGCTGGGTCGACCCGGGCTGTTGGGTCCTAGCCGACCCGAAGGGTTCTTCCTGGCCCGCCGGCACAGCCTGGCTTTCTAGGCACCCTGCGGCTAGCTAGATGGTCATCCCTCTTATAACACCCCAAGATTCCATATTATGTAATATCTCCAAAGTAATTCAATAACATTCGATACACGCTACAAGGAGTTTGAGCACACCAAGACTTACAAAAATAGATTTTCAAAAATTGGTTATGAATTGTATTAACTGCATTTTGAAATTTATATATATCCTATATAATTTTAGCATTCATATTTTATTTTTCTTAGAAATAATATATGAAAAATTTTAATTTTTCAGATAATTGTAGTATTTTTCCAAAAATGCAATTTTTTTGCCTTTTTAAGGGAGAATCATTTTTTAAAAAAATATCAGACACTTTTATATATCAAATTTAATGAAATTAAATTATTATTTAGAATCAGGACATAAAACATTATTTTGGATAAATTTTTGGTGTTTTTATGATAACTTGTATATTTTGATGAATACTGAAAAATACAAAATTTTAATTAAAAACAACTTTATTAATCAAAATAAATTATAGTGCTAAATTATATATTTGAATGTTTTGGAAGTATAATTAGATTATATTTTAATAATTTATTATAATTTAGGCAATTATAATAAATTTCACATATAAATTTGACAAAAACACATGTCAATCTTTTGATAGTATTTACTTTTTAGAAACCCGCTTTTTTTGACACTGGGAATTAATATTAAACTAAAAAATTCAACTTCTATGTTTTGAATTTGGTAAAATAGGAATAATTTTCGAATTTAGAATTTCAAAATTATCTTAGGATGAATTTTTGGTATTTTTCTAAAAATATTCATTTTTTGAGGAATAGTGAAAAACACTGCGTTGTTATTTAATTCTGAATTTTTATTTAAATAATTATTTATTTTATTTATATTTAATTTAAGTAAAAATAGATATATAATACATATATAAGCTCAATTTATTTCATTGGAGTCATTTTATTAAAAAACTAGATGTATAAAATTTTGTTGAACTTTTTAACATTTTTTACCAACCTCTTAGGAGTATTTGCAAATTTGCGTTAAACATAATTTTACGGCTTCTATGAGTTGAAGAAAAAAAAGTCAAAGAGACACGATTAATATCTGTAAATAAAATTTCGATCAAATACATGAAAATAGTTATAGGTGAATAGTAATTTTTGACTTTTATTTACCGTGGTTAAAAGTAAATAGTGAAATTAAGGGTAAAATGATATTATGATTACCCTAACACATGTCCTAATTGTATCAGATGTATGTAATTATTTTTAAAAAACCATAGGAGTAAAATATATTCCTTTATGTTCACATGTTTTATACTAGAACATTTATTGTTATTTTATTTAAAGAAGAGTTAAAAGAGTTAAATTAAATGTTTAACAGCAAAACCATTTTTGATATAGGGTTATAAATGATATAAATTCAAATATAAATATTAATTAGAAAGATAAACAGATTTCCTAAAAATTTATATTTTATTTATAATTTTTATTCATTAAATAATTTTATTTATTTATGACACAACAATGACGCAATCATTACCTTAATAATAAAATCTTAAAGTAATGAATATTATAAATATCCAAAAAATGTAAGTTGGGATTTTTTATGAATTAAACTAATTTTATAGGGTAATATGACATGTTGAGATGGAAAAGAAGAATTTATTTTGATGTAATAAAGTTTTTATGACATTACAAAAATCATTTATTATATAATTTCAAAATTGACATTATTAATTTTTGAAAACAAATATTATATTATTAATAGATATAATCTTATTAAAAATCTAAGGTTCTACCAAATGACATAGATAAGGTTATATATATTAATAATTAACCACATGGTGTTCTCTTTCCATGTTATATTATTTTTATTAACCATATAATATAAAAATACAAAGAGACATGTAAATGACAAACTATTTAACTAAGAGTTAAATCTAAAATATATGGATAATATGATGACCTAAATCAGTCTAAAACCTATTGGTTGAGAGGTATTCGACCCATCCAAACCACGTCCTTTAAATAATTCATTTTGGAGCCATTTGAAACCGAAAATAACTTTATTATAAAATAATATTTCTAGCTTTTCCTAAAGTGACCCACACCTCTTTTATAAAAGGGTACTTCCCCTTCTCTTAATTTCACAACTCCAAATCAATTTGGCTTAGCCAACCCCTACCCAAATATCCTCAAAACATTCATTCATTTATCCTAGAGGCCTTAATTAGGTCATAAAGCTCACCTAATAATCTCTTTTGATCAAATCATAAGGTAGAAAACGAAAAAGTGGTTAATATTTCATCACCTCTTTCAAGTTCATTTCTTTGTCCACTTCTATTTTCATTGTTGTTTCAATTCTAAAATAATATCTACAGTATATTCTATATAATGTGATGTTATTATAAAAATTTTACCACCAAATTAATTATTTTATCCATCTTATTAATGACAAAGTCATCATACGTGTGTATGTACGGCTTACCGTCTCCATGTTATGGGGTAGTTTGTTATTCAGACACTACATTATTTGGACGGGTATAAAAATGAGTATAACTGATTTAAATAAAAAATATACCATGTTAATGAATATTTTTATATTATGTACCATCCAATTACAAACGATTTCACCATCAATATAATGATATTGTCACTCGTGCATATGTACGGATTACCGTCTCCACGATGCGAGGAGATTCATTCCCATGTTCACCATTCAATGATCATTATAAAAATATATATTATTAATAAGTATGTAATATATGACATAATAATTCTACTGGCGACATATATGTATATATTTATGTACTAACCTATATCTTATTCACTTACTTCAATTCAATATGATATGAAAACGGGAACAACGTTTATGCGTATGTACAACCTACCGTCTCCATAAACGGTGTCTTCCATTTAATATATCTATCTTTTAAAAATATTTATATTCTAAATATATATGATATGTAAATGAAGGATTATATTATAGAAGTATTTAAATAATTATCTAAATGATATGATCTAGAATAACATGTTAAAACACGTATGATAAATAAAGCGATTATTACACGAAATATTAATTTAACATCGAAATAAATTTTTAATGGGTAGTATGAAGTCATAAATGAATGATTTATGATATAATAAATATGAATATGGTTCTGGTATAATTTAATAAAATACTATTGTCATTATAAAAGTGGTTAAACGTACCCTCGACCAAATTAAATTGCATGGTGATGGTTAATTTCTCAGTCTCATTATTATCTATGATTGTTTATGTGTATGTTTTTACGAAGACATATTTATTATCCATGTCCATTTTTCATAAATGATTTTTTAAAAATATTATTTTTAAAGTAGTCTTTAACTAAACAATCATTTTAAATGTTATAAATATTTATTCTTCTAAACCATTCCCATTAATGTCTTTGTTTTGAAAATGGTTTTAAGGATTTATTTATATGGACATGAATACTTTAAAATGTTCATTCCATTCAAATGATTGAATGTTGAATGGGATAATTTTATTCAAAACTATCTAATAAATGAATTCCTTTATAAAATAAGTTACTTTTAATTGATTTCATGAAAAAATGGTATTTCTCTCAAAGATTTTTACTGATCATTTTCAGCTATGTCAACATCCTTTACGGGATTTTATTCTGGATCGAGGTTGATTTATTATGATACAAATACTGCATATTTTATTGAAGGTTTTGAGATTTTTTTATATTGGATGTGTTATTTTTATATCATTAATGGTTTATGGAAAATTTATTGACATTTAGTATGCTAGTTTTAATATGAAAGTTTATGTTATGTTTAAATCTTTTCATATGAGGAATGTATCGGACTTAGTTAGTGACGGGTGGAGCCCACTATAGCTCCTCAATGCATCGGTAGGTCTCATGAAACAAACTTGTCTCTTGGAACAAGGATTTGACAAAATATTATTTTTAGTCTTGGCGCAAGGCCTTTATTATGTGGTTATGATGTCTAGCATTATGCATTCCACCATTTTGATGGTGGATATTGATATTTCATGTGATTATTCGACTAATAGAATATCCATGTGAATATGTAAATGATATTATTCGATTTTATATTTGTAATATTATCCTAAAGTTTATGTTTAAAAGGCTTTTGTTTAAGTCTTATACATTGTCTTTATTTTTTATGCTTATTTTTAAAAGATTCCGATATACCGTTATCCTTACTGAGTGTCTGAGCACAACCATTTTATATGTTTTATTTACCTAGGATTCAATGAAGTGTATTATGATTGATAAGAAGGGATAAATTATGGGATTAATCGAATTTTAAAAGGATAATTTATGTATTGTTTTATTTCCTAATGTGTAAGGTAACATTCATGTACGTAATCTATTTTTCAAGACTGTTAAACTGATTTGTATTTCGGGACTTTATTCCTCATTTTCCAGCCAATGTTGTGTAATAATGCACCGACTCTCAGTAACCCGGGTCTAGGCATTACATTTGGAATCATATGATGTTTAGTAAAAACCGTGGAAACTAGATTTAGAAAAACTCTGATTATAGAATGTTACCCTAAGATAGAATATGAGGATTAATATCAAATAACATCCCAGAATTTTGGTACTATATAGATTTTTTGAGTTTTCCAAGCAATTAATACCTGTATGGATATGATCAGGTAGAGGCATCTCTGGAAGAGATGTACCAAGTGGTAATCCTCAAAAACACTGCTTTGAGCTAGACCTGAACGGGAACGGGTACACAACAATGAGCCTTACTGCACTCTTGGTTACAATAATCATGGGGGATATGCTTCAAATTATTCAAGTTTTCATTGAAAGCCACTATAAAAGATTTAGGATTAAATAAATCCTTAATGAAAACATTTTTATGATTATGAATTATATCCATAAACTGTTCAATTTACGTTAGGTATTTTAGAAGTTTGGAATTATGAATTTTGAATCATAAACTAACCTAGTGTATGAAATTGTTTATAAATGGCTCCCAGTAGAAGGATTGAGACCTCCAGAAATACATATTATCCAATGAGTAAGAATTTTCATATATTTCATGGTATTAAGAAAACATTTAGAAAGGAAATAATCTCCCGTGTATTATCTTCATATGAAGAAATAATATCATATATTAATAAGACAAGTAAAGAATTCTCTGAGTCCTCGGAATTGAAGGGATGCCAGAGAAGAAAATGAAGGTAGAAAGATAGATAGATATTGGGAATTAGGGAAATAAGGATTTTATCATATGTGATAACTGTGGAAAGAATCACCTTGTCAAATTCTTGAAGATAATGTCAGTTTGTTTTAAGAGTGGAGAAAAAAGACCGCAATTACATGATTGCAAGGGTAATAAAAATGTTTCAAATGTACAATTCTTCTTCTTCATGGAGTTGGGACACTACGTGAATCAATGTCCAAATCATCAGTGTATACCAAAAATGATGCTATTGGATAATAATCAAGTTACGATAATACTGAAGATGAAGAGGAATGATTAAGAGTTATTATGTTCTTATTAATTAATTGTTCCATTTGATAATTGTATTAATTATTTACATGTTATAAGAATTATAGAATATATAAGGATTGTACTACAGTTCTATTTCATTAATGACTTGAGATTGTGTGGAACCTGGAAAAGTGACTCAATGACAGGTAATATATTTGGAAATTATATGGTTGAGAAAAATATAATCATTTATATGATTCTGATACTGAGGTAGTGATTTTGGAATAAGATATGATTGATTTGGATAAATTTTATTGTATATTCTTGACTACCTTGAAACCGATTAATGATTTTTATAATCCATCCTTGTTGGAGTTTAAAACATTTTTGGATATAAGGAGAATATGTAGTATTCTATAAGGAATAAGTGAGCATGAAGGTAATCAATACGGTTATATGATATTTTGGGGTGTTACCGTGTTTTAAAAAATACATAATTAAGGTACTCACATTTTATTATGTGGGAAAAATGATCTTCATTGTGTTTACATTCTTTATAATTTTTGGACTATGAGTTTGGAAATAAGTATTTTGGATAATTATAATGTTTGGAATCTATTATGTTTGACATTTGATACTAATGTTGAGGTTAAATCATTTCTTGAGATTTTGTTTGGATTTTCATAAAAAGAACAACCCAGAGGTCGGGCGGCATCTCGTCGCGTCCGGCAAGGCTGGGAGAATTGAACCCGCAACCGAAGGGAGACAAGGGTGGATCACCTACCACTGGCATACATGATTTCCTAGTTTTTATAATGTAATTTTTTTATTAGTCTGGCAAATGAATTATAAATTCATTATTTTTGGAACCCTATACGATTATGATAAATAGAATATATTTGAATTATATTATATTTTAGAGTGAAAGATGAGTTTTTCGTAGGAATTATTTGAAGAAAAAACTCTACTTTTCATGTATATATGTTTTTCTCTTATTATATGAATAAATTAATTATTAAACTTTGTGGAAGGGATATTAAAACCAAAAAATTTTATCCTAATACCTTATGTTTTTTTGAACTGATGATATTTTAAATCATCATAGATGGATGGCTTTGAGGCCCTCAATAGTACACTTGTTTGTGATTGATGACCAAAATCACTCCCTATAAATATTTATGTTTTTTCAACCAATTTTGTGTCCCTAATTGCCACAAATATTATCCTAATTGTGATCATAATATGGTGGTGACTTATTAATTTCCCTTTCCCACTTATTAAGACTAAATATTATTGATCCAAATTCTAAAGGGGGTTTTCCAAAAAGGTATCTTTCTACTTATAAAATTTTATTTTAAAAGAACAATTTCAAATTGTGAGTGTGAGATTTATTTGGAGGGTAGAATGTAACACCCAAAGATTTCATAGTATGTTATCTCTTCAATGTAATTCAATAACATGCGCTACACGCAACAACGAGTTCGAGCACACTACGACTTACTAATCTAGCCCTTCAAAACGTGGTTGTGAATAGTATTATCAAAATTTTTAAACTTATATATATCCTATATAATTTTAACATTCATATTTTTGGTTTCTTATACATAATATAATGTGAAATTCAATTTATCAGATAAAATATGTATTTTTCAGAAAATGCAATTTTACTGCCTATTTAATGGAGTGTCATTTTTAAAACAAATATTTGACACTTTAATATATTCAATTTAATGAAATTAAATTATTCATTAGAATCAAGACATAAAAATTTAATTTGGATAATTGTTTGGTACTTTTCTGATAAATTTCATATTTTGTTGAATACTGAAAAATACTAAATTTTAATTGAAAATAACTTTTTTAATAGGAAAAATTTCTATTGTCAAATTATAGATTTGAATGGTTTAGATGTATAATTAGATTAAATATTTATCATTTAATAAAATGTAGGTCATTATATGTAATTTCACAAATAAATTTTACAAAAACACATGTCAAAATTTTGATTGTTTTTTCTTTTTAAAAACACCATTTTTTGACAATTGGACTTAATTTTAAATTTATAAATGAAACTTCTAAGTTTATAATTCTGTAAAATAGACTTCATTTTTTAATTTATAAGATAAAAATTATCTAAGGGTAAATATTTTGTATCATTCTGAAAGCATTCAATTTTTGATGAATAGTGATAAACACTGCGTTATTATTTAAAACAAACTTTTCATTTAAATAATAATTTATTTTATTTAAATCTATTTAAATTCAAAAAATATATGTAATACTGATATATGTTCAATTTAATTTATTTGAGTCATTTTATAATAAAATTTTATGTATAAATGTTTTTTCAACTTTTTAATGTTCTTAACCCACCTCCTAGGAGTAACACAAATTTGCATAAAACATAATTTTACCGCTTCTCTAAGTTCAATTTCAAAAATCTGAGAGACACATTTAATATCAGTAAATAAAATTTGGTTCAATAATATGAAAATAATATTTTGTTAATAGTAACTTTTGACTTTTATTTACCACGGTTAAAATTAAATATGGTAATTATGGGTAAAACAAATAATATTAGTACCCAAACACATGTCCAAATTCTATTGGATACATTTAATTCGACCAAAAACAAACCATAGGAATAATATATGATCCTTTAGGTCACTTGGAATAGATTAGAACATTTATTATTATTTTATTTAATGAAGACTTAAAATAGATAAAGTCAAAGATTAATAATTAAACCATTTTTATTATTGGGTTATACATAATTTAAATTAGGCTATAAATAATCATTAGAAATATAAAATTATTTCTTATATAATGGTATTATTTTTATAATTTTTATATATTAAATAATGTACTTAATTTATGACACAATGATGAAACAATAATTACATTAATAATGAAATATTAAAATAATTGGAATTATAAATATCAAAAAAAGTAAATTGTGACTTTTGATGAATTCCACTAATTTTATTTGTTAATATGACATGCTAGGATTTATCATATGAATTTATTTAGAAGTAATAATATTGTTAGTACTTTAAAAAAAATCATGTATAAAATAATGTCAAAAATAACATAATTGAGTTTTTAAAACAAATATTAAATTATTAATTGATATAATATTCGTTAAAATATAATATATTGCCAATGGAGTTAGATAAGGTTATATATTTTAATAATAAAGCACATGGGGTACTCTTGACATGTTATAGTATATCATTAATCATATAATAAAAAAATACAAAGAGAAATGTAAATGACAGACAATTTAACGAAGAGTTAAATCTAAAAGATTAGGTTAATATAAAGACCTAAACCTGTATAAAACATATATTATTAGAGTTTCTAGACCCATCCCCACATTATCTTTTAAATAATTCATTTTGGAGCCATTAGAAACCGAAACTTATTTTATTATAAAATATTATTTCAAGCATTTCCTAAAGTGACTCCCACCTCTCTTATAAAAGGGATTTTCCCCTTCTCTTAATTTCACACATCCAAATCCTTTTGGATCGGCCAAAACCTACCAAAATATCTTCCCAAATATCCCCCATTCTTCCTATAGGCCTTTCTTCGGTTATAAATCCAACCTAAGGAGACCTTTTGTACAAATCAAAAATTAAGAACATGAAGAAGAGGTAAATATTTCATCACCTCATTCAAGTTCTTTTCTTCTTCAACTTGTTATTTCTTTATTGTTTCCATTATAAAATAATAACTCTAAATTCTTATATATACAGTGAAATTATTATAAAAATTTTACAACCATATTAATTATTCTATCCATTATATGAATGGAAAAGTCACCATATGTGTGTACGTACGGTTTTCTGTCTCCACGCCGTGGTGTAGTTTATTATTCAAACACTTCATTATTCAGATGTGTATAATAATGAGTATAACTGAATTAAGTAATAAATATAACATGTTAATGACTCTTTTTATATGATGTAACATCCAATTAAAAATGATTTAACAATCAATATGATGACATTGTTGCTCGTGCATACGTACAGATTATTGTTTCCACAACATGATGAGATTCATTCCCATGTTCACCATCTAATGATGATTATAAAAATATATATTATAAATAAGTAATAAATATATCACATAATAATTATACTATATATATATATATGTATATATGTATGTACTTACATATATCTTATTCACTTACTTCCATTCAATACGATATGAAAATAGAGACAACGTTTATATGTCTGTATGACCTACCGTCTCCATAAATGTTGTCTTCAATTTCATATATCTATCTATTATAAATATTTATATTCTAAATATATATTATATAAATCCAGGGTTATATTCTAGAATTATTTAAATAATTTTCTAATTGATATGATCAATAAAAAAAGTAAAAAACCTATGATAAAGAAAGCAGTTATTAACTGAAATGTTAATTTAACATCGAAATCATTATAAATGGGTAGTGTAAAGTCATAAATGAATCATATATGATATAATAAATATGAATATGTTTCTTTAATAATTTAATAACATATTATTGTCATTATACAGGAGGATAAACATACCCTCGATGAAATGAAAGTGCAAAGTAAGGGTTAATTACTCAATCTCATTATTATCCGAGATTATTCATGTGTATGTTTTTACTCTGACATATTTAATATCCATGTACATGTTTCATAAAAGAGATTTTTAAAAATTCTTTTTAATTGACTCTTTAATTTAAAAATTATTTAAAACGTTTTAAAGATTTATTCTCTTAAACCTTTCACATTAATGTCCATGTATTCAAAATGGGTTTCAGTATTTATTTATATGGACATGAATTTTATAAAATATGAATTCCTTTAAAAAGTTTCAAAGTGATATGGGACACATTGATTCAAAACAATATTATAAATGAATTCCTTTATAAATTATGTTGCATTTAAATGATTTCATGAGAAATGGATATTTCTCTCAAAGATTTTTACTAATCATTTTCAGCTATGTCAACATCCTTTATAGGATATTATTCTTGATCGACATTGATTTATTATGATACAAATCATATATATTGTATTTAATATTTTCTAATATGTTTTATTGTATATGTGTTATTTTTATACCATTCATAGTTTTTGGATAAGATATAGACATTTCATATGATGGGTTTAATACAAATATTTATGTTATTTTTAATCCTTTTCATATGAGGAATGCATTGGACATAGTAAGTGATGGGTGGAGACCACTATTGCTCCTCGATATATCGTTAGGACTCATGAGACAAACTAATGTCTTGGAACAAGGCCTTGAAAAAATCTTATTTTTAGTCCTGACACAAGGCCTTGGAAATGTGGTTATGAAGTCTGGCATTATGCATTCCATCATTATAAAAGTGTCTATTGATATTGCATATGATTATTCAACTAGTAGAATATCCATCTGAATATGTAAATGTAATTATTTGATTTTATATTTTCCATATTATGCTGACGATTAATTTTAAAATGCTTTAGTTTTAGTCTTTTATATTTCCTTAAATGTTTATACTTATTTGTGAATGTTTCTACTGTATTTTTATCCTTATTGTGTATCTGATCTCACCCCATTATTATATATTATTTTTCCCGAATTCCAAGAAGTGTATTATGATTGATAAGTATTGTTAAGATATGGGATTATTAGAATTCTGAAAGAATCATTTATGTTGTGTTTTATTTTCTAATGGGTAATGTAACGTTCGTGTATGTAATCTATTTTCCATGATAGAAAAACTGATCTATCTTTTGGGACATGATTCTTTGTAATATTTCCAATGTTATGAAATAATGCATGGACTCTGGTTAACTGGGGTCAGGGAGTTACACCTCCTCCATGGGGTGGTCGTGCGCCGCACCACCACCGGTGGCAGACAGCTATCCAGCCTCCATCTTTTGCTATCGTGGCCTTGTACCGTGGATCCTGCACACCGGTGGTGTGGAAACGCACCGCCACCTCGCTTTTGCACAGTCGGCCGTGCACCGGACACTACCTATGCTCTGTCGTGTCACTCCCTTAGCGGTGCAGTTGCGCTGCCACCTTCTTCGCAGTCGTCCGGTGTTCCAGCCGCAACTTTTGTGTCCTACGGCGCTAGATGCCGATATGAGTCATTGTCATTATCCATCGCGAAGAACACATCAAAAACCACAAATGTTATGGATTGTTCGGGCCATGTCCGTTTGGCTGGTACCCTCTACGTTAGTGCGGTAACAAGTGGCACATGTTGAGAGATTTTACATATATGAAATTAATGGAGATCAATCAAATCACACCCCTGCCTTGATGTTCATTGGATGAGTCAAGAGGTAGAAGATGAAGTCATCGAAGAACATCGGCGTTTGATTCTTCTACAAAGAACTTCTGATCCAGGATCTGGGTTGGTTCCCCATTCTTCATTGGAGGGGGTATTTTTTGTTGGAGGAAGAGTTTCTCCAAAGTTCACCCCTTTTCCAAAAATTTCCCGATGGAAATGAGGAGCCTGAAATTAAAATAGGTTTTCCAAATTGATTTAAATTGGAAAAATTGATGTTGGCATAAATAAATCGCACAATTAATTAATTGGAGAGTTGAGAGGTTTTCCCCCATTAAGTGGTTTTTGGGTGGTACCCACCACCATGAAATCAAATTGGGAGGTTTTCTACCTCGGGTGGTCCCCACCTCCATATTTTCAAAAGAGAGACTTCAAAATAAAATGTTAAATATTTTATTTTTCTACTTACACAAAAAAGTGAAAAACTATCTTCCACCCTCGACCTACTATGTTTGATGTAATGGTCTCTTTAAGATAATAATGGTACTACAAGCTCAATGTTGTCCTCAGATTATAATTCTGAGAACCGGTTCAAAAGCTACCAAAACCCTCTCGCACATTTACTAAACATACCCGAAAAAATGTTCAGAAATTAATTCTAGGGACTCCTGGCCTCGAATTCACGTGCCTAAAACATTCACGGACATTTAAAATTCCCATATAATTTCGAAACATTAAATGGAATATCTGGGTCATTACAGATAATTACAGATGAATAAAATGAAATTAGAGAACATAATAAGAATATTTTTTGAATGTTATTGAATATTAATAAATGAATAATTTTAAGGGTATAAATTTTATCATATGATAAATAGTTATTAATTGATGTAAAAAATATATATTACATACAATACACTTCTCATAATTTGGTGTTTATATTTATATTTTTATTTTTGATGTAGCATACATGTATTCACTAGAGAATCGTGATATATACTGTTTTGGTATTTTTAATTTATAACAATATATTAAATTTGGGTGGATCGTTTTATCATTAAACATTGGATAGAACCATAGGTATATACACTTATAACATTATCAAATTATTTCTTTGAGGAGGTGACAAGGGAGTGGCACTTAGGATCTAGTGATCTATCAGAAAATTGTTATGATAGAAGTGATCCTATTGTGTCATTGGGTATAACCCCAATAATATTACATGTAGTAACACATTACAAGGATTTACAATAATGAATAACTTTATCAAAATAAATAGTCAGTTATTGTGGATTTTGAAGAACTCTCACAATATAGTGTCATTATTACATAAATTTTCCCCAGTGTGAGTGAAACATGTAAATTCAATGTGCTCATTAATTTTTATATTTTATATATTTACTTGAAATTTAATATGGATCCATCTAAGGAAGATATAATTTTGACATCTTTTATTTATAATCATGGACAAATATTTTAAATAAATGGAAATGGTCAATTATTATAATTTTTATGATAATATGATTTAACCCCCCCCCCCCCTTCAAAGGGTCTTTGGTCGACACATAATCATACGAAACAATTATCGCTTATTTGAACATAACAATTGATATTATAGTGTATTTGTAACCCTTAATCATTATTGATAATTTAAAATATTAAAAAAAGGGCATTTAAGTGTAAATATGTTTTATCAATAGTTTAAGGATGAGTAATATAAATTCAGTGAGTGATGACACTTATGAATTTTTTAATGGTCTTAAAATGGAGTAACCCATTTCTACAGGTCACATATTATCTTCCCAGAATGAATTTTATTGATATACATCTCCCTAATAAATGATATACTACACATTAATATTATAAAATTCAATAATTTAATATATATAAATTATAAAATAGTTTTATTTGATTTCTATTAGAAAAAATATATTTATATTTCAATTTAGAAAAAGAATTAATTTTTTTTAATTTTTGTTAATAAAATGTATATTAAGTATTCAATTTTTAAAACTTATTATTTTTTATAGCGTTTCATTATTAAAAATAAAATAATTTCAAAATAGGATCATCTCCGAATAATTTTTAGGACGCTTTTTTATTTTGAATATCATTGTCAAACTATCACTCCAAATATACACTAGAGACATTTTATAATATATAATTTATAGTTTTGATATATCCTTCTATGGATTTATATTATTAGAGTTTATTTATTAAAAATTACATTTTATGGTATATAATTATTTTTCAATAAAACAATATGTTTTTTTATAATATCGTAAATTTTTATCTAAAATAACCATTTCCAAAAATCAATGTTTTATATCGAATTTCACAGGAAGTAGGACAATATTTGTATGTGTTTTATTCAATTCATTAGTGTTTATTATAATTTTAGTATCTATTATTTTATAATATTACCTTATTATTTTAGAAATCAAGGATATACAAAGAGAGAACTATTCTTATAAAATGAGATGATGTTGAGGACATATAAGGGATGTTTTTACAGTTTTGATTTCTAAATATTCATTGTTTATTCAAAAATATGATAATATATTTTATCCATTCACATTGTTGTGATAATTGAGTTTAACATTCAACTATGGTATATAAAAGTGATATTATTTAACATAATTTTCATTTAAAACTATTTGACCAAGGGTTCATATATTTTATAGTAACATTCTAAAAACATGTTATAGAAAAAATTATTTCAAAATATAAATTCATTAAATAATGCAGTAATTTTTTTTTTCTATGAGATCATGTTCACATGAAAAAGTTTATTTGATTAGTTTTGTAATAAAAATTATAACCACTCATGAATCTAGGATAATTGATATGTGAATCGATTCAGTGTTTTAACAATATTTTAACAAAGTAGTTTAGAGTAATTTGTGGTAATTTGAACAAATGTTTTGTTTAAATAGAATTTTTTCGTTAAAATTATCTTATAAAGATAACATAATAAAAAAATGTGTGAGAAAAAAGCGATATTTTATGTATTTAAAATAAATATTATTTATGTTTTCTTGTTTTATAATCAGTATAATGTGAATTAAAATTGGGTGTTACTTAAACATGAGTATTTTATAACTTCTTATAATAACATAATGAGAATTTTGGACTTGAGTATGTCTACATTATAAAATTTAAATAAAAATAAGTAAAAAATTTTGATATTTAAATTGGAAAAAATTGATGTAATAACACCACATATTGTGAATATAGACCATAGATATGGTCCGGAGTCCAATGGAAGATATTTTCAATATTATAGCATATGGTCATAGTTAGGGCCAGATTTTAGCTAAAATAGGAAACATCAATGGTCTCAAACTTCATTCAAATCCCTTTTTCCATCCATTTTAAAAATGGATATCTATCTATTGTTCATTTTGGTGACCATGGTTTTTGGTCTTCCAATTTCTAATAAATTATTTTCTATAGATACCTAAAAAATAAAACTTTTATTTATTCTCTAATAACTATATGATTAACCCACATCACAGTATATGAAAATATATTTTTAAATAAATAAATATTATCGCTTATTATTTATAAATATAATAATTATTTATAGATATGTTCCCATGGTCATGGTTAATTTTGGATGTTGGTTAACCCTATAGCCATGGTCCCCCATAACCATGGACTATGATGTCATTAATACCTTGTTCAACATGTATGACTACCTTAATCGATAAAACCATATTAGTATAGGGATCATATTTCCACTGTCATCCTAGACCCTTATGGTAGAACATTTTTATGGATTGGTACTATCATAGCCCATACAGATCATGGGAATTTTCAATTCATGTGCATTACCATTTTTGATATTGGTTTCCCATGTTCACCTACCTTCATGGATTATCATGGATATGGAAATAGCCCCTTCTCACCTAAACCTATAGATACATCCCACATTATTTGTGGTATTATTCCAATGTGTGTGGTTTCTTATCATGTTCGGTATTAGACAATGAAAGTTGGTTTCCTTATGACAATATTTTTAGTAAATATGTATATTGAATTTTTTTTGTATTTAAATTATAAAGTAGATCTGATTTGACATCAAAGATAAAAATTTACTAAAGTAGTGTAAAATGAAAAAAAAAATGTCAATAATAGGTTTAGAATAATGTTGTGAGTGTGTATTTTGTGTCTGATTTTATATAAATATAAACGATAGTGAACAAATAATACTAAAAATAATAAGATTCTATTTTCAATATCACGTATTATTTTTATATATACTGTTTCTTTTGAATTTAATCTAAATTACAAAGTTGGATTTATTTAAATTTAATAATTCACGATGATTGTTATCATGTTACTATCACAATATTACAATATTTAGGTTTATTTATATTTAAGTAAAAATGATTTCTTTTGATTTTCAACATAATGTTTTAATGGTTTATAAATATTTCAAAAGGATAAGTTAAAACTTAGGTGTTGTTAATTTCATAATTTAAAAATATTTTAATCATTTTTAATGAATCTCACTAGTAAAATTTTTAGTTGTATTTGCAAATTATCTAAATACCACTTATTTTATAAATTATTTATTTTTTTGATAATTGTTTTAGAATATAAATGGAATTTGATGGTCTTTGAGTAATTTATAATATATTGGAAACTTGTAATAACAAACATTGCAAATAGGGTCTAGAATTTTTTTTATTATACTTCTTTGATCAATAGAAGTAGTTGATAAAACTTATGTGGAAATATAACATGGTCAAGTAATTTCCCAAACATCATGCTATTTGGTTTCAAAAAGAGATTGAAATTGTAAAATATTAAATAATAAATTTTTCAAGAAGATATATAAAACTATAAAATCTATAAATATTTATTACTCACAATAATGTACCATAAAATTAATGAAAAATAAGATTACTTGGAAAAATATAAGGTAGTTGAGAATAATGTTTGTGGAAGAGAATTACTAATCATTTTTAATGTATTTGGATGTTTAAAGTTAATATTGAATTAAATTATCTCTTTAATTAAAAAAATATTTTTCACAGTTATGTTTGTTTGGTTTTTAACAAAATATTTTACCAAAAATTTCAAAATTTTCAATACACATTTTATAAATATCTTATGAAATATTTTTTTCTAACACTAATTAATAAAAATGTGTTTGATGGTGTTTTATAGGAGGGTAATAAATCAATATGAGATGATAAATATCATAAAATAATAAATATGTTGAATTTATTTTATACATTTCAATCCATGTGACACAACAGAATAATAAATATCTACGCTAGGATTTATATTGTGCGATTAGGATTCATTATCTACTAAAAATTTAATGAGGTTCAAAATAAAATGGCGTGTTTTGGATTTCATATGGTTTTGTTGGATAAACAATAAATTTTTTATGTTGTGTTTGTAGTTCCATTATTTTGAAATTGTCTTTTGATATTCAATACAACTATGTGTTAAAAATAAATGGTTGGGTGTAATGAAAATTCTACATCAATTTTTTGAAATGGAGAATTAGTTCATCAGTGCTTTATAAGAAATAATATAGAATATAAATTCATTATGTCAAAATGATGATGGATTAAATGTGATTTATTTTACATTGGATTTGGTTTTAGAGTTTCAATTTTTTTTTTATTTTAATACCATTTTAATTCTTCAATAATATATGGCATTAATAAACATTTCTACAATTTTGGTAACCACATATAAATATGATATAATGATGATCAAATCATAATTTTCATTTAAAATAAGGGTGTTATTTTAATATTAATCTAGGGTATTTTTATTTATATTCAATAAATGGTTGGAAAATTATATTCAATTATTATTAATGAATTTAAAAACGTTATGCAATGATAAGAGTTAATCGATGTGCATGACTGAGAAATTAGTTGTTTTTTTATGTGATATACCTGAATTATAGTTGTTACCAGTATGAAGTTCAAATAGGAATGATTAGTGTTTATTTTTATTTATTTGATATTGAAAATGACTACTTTGATGTTCCAAAAGCTTATTAAATAATGATTTAATATGATGGAAATAGAACAAGAACGAAATTAGAAAACTTATTACTTCATTTTGCACTATTATTTTGGTGGAATAATACTATGTATCTAGAGATAATAATTTATATAATTGGGAACTTATACTCTATAAATTATATAATTTTGGAAAAAAAATCACCTTGGTAGCTTATATATGAGTGGTTATTAACTAAAAATGTTTTATAAGATATCAATGTGATTTAATGTGCCCATGGAATAAACAATTTACTTTTGGGTTGTTTAATGTACTAGAATGATGGGTGCCACATGAAACTACTCCAAATAAATCTCAATATCCAGAAATTAAATTTATAATTTTTATTAACCCAATGTATCATGTTATAAATGGAGTGGATGAAATTTTATTGAAGATGATGATGGATGATACTTATTATTAAATTTGAAATTAAAATTCAATGACAAATAATTTCTTACATGATTGTGTAAATTATTGAAAAAACAATGACATAAAATTTATGCATGAATGAGATAATAATTTCAAGAAAATATAGAGAGTCGAGGAAAACAATAAGAAAGAATATATTTGGAATAAAGATTGATAAAGATGCTTATATAATAATATTTATGCTAAATAATGATAATCACCCATTTTTTTGTGTTTAGGATTAATAATGTTACAAAAGAATTCATTGAGATATGTAAGTGTTATTGAAATTATTTTTCTTACTAAAAAATGTCAATAATAAAAATAATGGTGAGATACATAACTCATTGAAAATATAACAAATCTTTACGACAATCTTAACACAAGTTAAAATTCCAATCATCTTATATTTAGAGGAAAAAAATATATTATAATGCATTATCATAACATGAATATTCCCTAATTGTTTCCAATGTTTTGATTCGAAGGTATCTAAAATTTTTGGATTTATGAATCATACTAAGGATGTATCTATTTACTCTAAACATTGCACAATGTATAATTTTTTTCCATTTTTAGTGGATTTAATATGGAATGTGAAAATTGTATAATAGTAACTTGTTATAAAAAAATGTGATGTAGGATGATTTAAATGATATAATAAGAAGGTATAAATGGAAGGATTGTTTTCTAATTCAATCTCTACCCTCCAACTATTGGTTTAACTATCACTCTAATATTGCTCATTCTATGTTTTTATCAGAGTTATGCTCTCATTATATATGAATGGAACAATGTTTTTCAGTGTTATAAGTATAGATTATTCACTCTTTTGATAATTATATATTCTATAACATTTATTTCCATAATTTTTTATATTAATTTATTCACTATAGTGTATTTATTAAATTTTAATTAATGAAATTTCATATATGTAGATATAGGTTAATTTCATACCTATTATCATTTAGTTTTTATGTACTTTATGTAACATCAAATGAGTTTTTCCTATATTTAGAAGGAATTTCATTGAATATTGTTAGAAAAGAATATCAAGAAATATGGTAATTCAAAAAATGATATTATTTTATGTTTTTCGTGAAATAATTTATCAATGCTGAGGGGATTTATATTTTGGAAGGAATATATAATGTGATAAATAATATTTACGGTGGAAATATTAAGGTCAATGTAATTTTTGGAAAATTTGGGTGAATTATTAACACATTTGTTGATTAAGGATAGATTTCATGATAACCTCTATTCAAGATTTATTAAATTTACGATCGCCATTATAGTACATTTTGAGACAACAGATGATTCATTGATGGTATAAAATATGCTCTAAATATTATCAAAAAAATTATTGAAATAGGGAAATTGACTAAATGTTTTAATATACATATTTTTTAAAACCATTTTCATAACATATTGACTGCCTGTGAAATGAGAAATAAAGTTAATCATAATGATTTGATTAAAGTGACAAATGAAATAACTCTTAAATCGTTAATATAAAAACGCAATTATTATGGATTCAAGTGAGAAAAATTTGATCTATATGCAGATTAATATTTCAACAATAATCATACATATTCATTATATTTATCTGTAGGATTATCTATGTTGATAAATTAAATTAGTAAAGAATTTTTATATTGATGTAATTTAAATGTAATATTTTTAATATTTCATTAGAAATTTTACGATTTTTTTAAGGGTGAGACTAACGAGGAAGTGAAGCCATGATGTTATTCTTCTACAAAGTTAAGTTAAAACCCCAATAATAAGATGTTTCCATCATGTTAAATTTGAACAAATTTATTGAAATAAAGAAAATAAAAGTATATATATATATATATATTACAATATGATGGATTTGGTAGTATTAATTCCCAATTTAAATAATTGATTGAATTTGAAGATAATTTTATAATTTGTATTTTTTATAAATATTAAATTGTACGCAATAATGATGATGTGGGAAAAATTATTTTGTGAGTAAAATTGAGTTTTTACTACTGTGGAGGGTGCTGTAGGAATGTATCGAAAAATTTAAATTCATAGTGAGAGAAAAAATAACATCAATAAATTTTCTCAATAAATAAATTACACTGTATAGGACCATAATAAAAAATAATTCATTTATTTTTATGAGAAATATTATATAAAGGAGATTCATTGTGAATAGAAGTATTTGAATGAAGATATATAATATAAGGGGAAATATAATTAAATGAAACATTAAAATTTTTAACAATGGTTACATGAACATTATATTCACATTACCATGTTCATTTTTATCTTTTGGAAATAGGTTCTGTAAATTAGTGAATTCTTAAAAAGGAATGTCAAAATTATTAAGTACATTAAGATACATGGTTGTTCTTTAAATCATTATAAACCTCACCAAATTGGTATAAATGTGATTATATTTTATCAATAAAAAATAAGTCTGTTTAAAATGGAAATGGAAGTGATTTTTTTTGAAAAATTATAGAAATTATAGAAATCTTAATATTCTGGAAACAATAACATTATTAAAAATTAAGATAAAATTTTAATATAAAAATATTAATTAAGGATTTCAATATATTATTAAAAATATTATTTGAATTATTATTTTTTAGGGATATGTGAATCCAAAAATAATATTAAGAAAGGGTAAGAACAATTGGAAACAAAATTTAGATAGAATGTTATTCGAGTGATAAGAATATTATATTATTGTTATAGTTTTTTCAATGGTGTCTTTGGATATATCTAATGGAGATATTTGTTTAATAATTTATATTTTATTAAATTTAGATAATTTTTATAGATGGAGTTAAAGTGGATTGTATCCAAATAATACATATGATTCTAGAAGAAACCCCATAATTATTTGAAAAAATGATGAACAAATTTGTAATATTTAAAGCATGATGTGGATGATTTGATGAACCATGAAAAGACACGGAGAATTACCTCACACATTTATTCAATGGATTGAGTATAATATAATACTCTCAAAATATTTAGTGGAGTAAAATTAGAATATGTATTATGGATCTAATGGTTTGTGTAATTTTAAAATTACTACAGAGAGAATTTTAATGGATAGTAGAAATTGAGTTGTCATCTCATATTATTGGAAATTTAATGATTTTGAAAGATATTTAAAAGTATAATAATGGTTTGGTAAAATTTAGAAATTATTATTCTATCAAAATAAAGGGAAATTTCTTGAATAAAATATAAGTGTACATTGAAATTAAGTAATACATGATATATTTATAGCTGAAAGGAATATTTTCACAATGTCTCCTATCATCAACTGAAAAAAACTAGGTTTGAACTTTGATTTACCCAAGACATCCTCAATTAGGGATGATGCTAGAGACCAACACCAAGTTGGTATATCCCACAAATGGGAGGAATTATGCTATTTTAGTTGTAACTTTCACACATATCCAAAAAAATAAAATGATTAAATGTAAACAAACTGAAAGCAAGGCATACTAGCATATGCAATCCCAGAATTAAAGTATGAAAGTAAAAAACTAAAAGTGAAAAGGGGGCCAAATATAAGCCTGAAAAAAACTATAAACAGTTTATCCGGCATTAAGGGTGAGAACTTTATTCAAATGATAACTCATGAAAAACCCATCATCCAGTCTAGCTCAACACACACCCCACCGACTACATATCATCCCAAGACGCCATAAAATGGTTCGTCTTCTATGTAATACTTGTGATGTGCGGTATAACCCATGCAGGGGTGAGTATAACAATACCCCGTATAAAACACCAAAAACCATAAACATGAATCATTATGAATAGTAAACTCAATTATAGTATATAACAATAAATGTATAAAATAACATACCTATATATACTCAGTAAGGGAATCGCACAACTAGGTGAGATGAAATTTCCGAGAAAATATACGTATCAAATCCAAAACTAACTCTTTCAGAACATCCTATAAATATTGTTCTCTCTGAGTGTGTCAAATACCATCCTATAGTGTCATTTAATCTCCTCCAAAGACTCTATGTTCAAAATTTTATCATAAATGAAGATGACCATGTAATGACCTAATAGGGCATGAGGGATTTAGTTCATCAGCCAAATGAAAACATTTTGGTAGTTAAATATGAAAAATGGAATCCTCAAGTACTCATAGTGTTCGTACACACATGAGAAGGTATATCCACAACCCATACACATAGTTGGTGATAGAATGATCTGATGTTTATATTTGAGAACCATCACATCCTACTCAATTAATAAAATAGGTCATCAATCCTTGTTAGTAGATACATATACCTCAATATCAATTGGATAAACTCAGGTGGTCCACACATAACCTTATAGACCCTTCCACCTTATTTGTGAACAACACTTGGGATTCCTTATGGGAACACCAGGAATCACATTACCCATTTCATATAGGACCTAAAACTTAAACTTCATATCAAAAACCACTATGGGAATAATATGATCTGATGGTACAAATATTAGTTTCATCTTAGGATAAAATTAAATATAGACATATTTCACTCAGTTTAGAAGTAAGCCTCGTACAGCATTGTAATCCACTAGTAATATGGGAAACTAAATTATTATATTATATAATACTCCCAAAGTAATTATATAAAAAATGAGTAATATGCTACATTATAATTTTCCTATACCCATCATGCTCTGCCATAGTTTCCTTTACACCCAAAAAGGAAAACCACATTCCTTCACTATAGGTACACTACATCCTCCAACTAAAATAATCAATCATGTAATGAACATTGGTAAGCCATTATATATCTAGGTTGAAATCGTAAGGCCTCAAAATTATTTCTATGAGATCCCATAAAAACTATCACCTATAAACATCAAATTTAATTTTCTGGAGATCTAAGCAAACATTGAGTTACCTCTAATAACAGTCTTCGACCACAAGATTCAATCCAATGGATCAAGTGAAATTTGATCTTCTCAAACCATATAAGTGGAAAGGAAGTAATGAGTGGCACATGTGTCTATTAATAGTATAGAAAAAATTGAAAAGACATTGATCATTCCGTGTATCAACCATGGATCCTCAGAGTCATATTAACCCATGGCTTAAAGCTGGACTTGTCTCTAACAACCAGATCCCAAAGCCAGGTGTCGTGGTAAAAAAAATAGAAACTTTCGACCACCTCATGATTCTCTACTATACCCTCATCAATGTTCACATGCCCACATATCACCATTCTCTTGCCTATTTGTCTTCAATTAATGTCCCTTGACTATCTCTTCGTTAACTATATGATAGGTTATAAAACCTTTTGGCTGATTTCCTCGATCATCATAGGAGAATCATTGCATCACCCTCACCAGATTCGAGCCATCCTACGAGCCCTGGACCACTATCCTTCTATCTAACGATCTCCCCTATAATATACTGGCATTCTATGATCACTCTAACTACCATCATCTACCTATTGATGAGGAGAAAAATCTTGGGCTCCATATACCAACACCCACTATTGGTTCATGCTCATCTAGGAAGGTCTCCACATTGAAGGCTAGCTCTAGAACTCATGAATATGTGGGAATGTAGAGGGATATCACTAAATCCATAATATCCTATCATAATAATTACTCAATTGTTTGATCTTTGATGAAATATATCACACTGTATCCATGCAATAATATAAGAGATTACTAAATCTCACCGAGTACCCTTCCATGGATAATCTTCCCCACTACAGATGTATAATCTCCTATATGTACACTAATTTCATTGTGTCTTGATAGGATATGTCCCTAAAGGGTCAATGTATGATCATGATATAATTGTATCGTGATGTATCCAAGTCACTATGATCTTACACTACTCATTAGATCCCTAAATAATACTCTCTATGAATCATTCCATCAGATTTATCGAAATCCATACAAAAAAGAAAATGAGAGTGACTACCTCTTTCCAGTCATCAGTAACCTGGGTGTCTGGATCACCCCAAGAAAAAAGAGGATGATAAATCCGAAACATTTGTTGCATGATCACTATGTGTGGATCCTCTAATAAAACACCCATTTTAATATAATTCACAACTGGTGGTGGTATAGCTATAAAACCACATTGAGGTAATTTCTGAAATTCATGACCCTATGTACATGCCTCGTTACATGATAACTCATCCCCCAGACAATTTGGTGCAATCCTAGCTAGAATTCTGTATAGAGGAATCCTAAAATAAACCTAAATTTTCAAAAGTAAAAAGTGTTTTTCCTGAGATCTGACTCAACAAAAAAATGAAAAATAATGTTTTTATATGAATCATGTAAAAAATATCGTTGAAAACAATGTCTACAAGTACTGATTCGAAATACATGAGACAAGAGTGCAAATGTATGGAGACATTAGCCATAGGACCAACTCTATAGTCAATTTCCTAAAATCTAATCTTGAAACTCTAAAAATGTTTTCCAAAAAAATCTCACAAACTGTCACCCTAAATTTGAACATACTATTATAATATAACTATATCATGACCGACCTACTTGGGTCCATCTAGTGACTAATAAAATCCAGCCTAAAAATACTAGGGTCCGACTACGAGTGAAAAGTATTTATATCCCAAAAAAATTGGAGTAATTACCTTAATGTAATAATATACACCAAAATATTCTACACCATACAATAATAATGTGTAAACCAGGAAATATAAATTAATTTTTACATATTTAATCCATTTAATATAGTAAAATAATATAGAACTGAATGTGAAAAAGGGGCCACATACAAGCCCAAAAACTATAAATAATCCACACTTCTCCAAATGAATGGAATGCGATAAAAATTAAATTCATCAAAAACACCTTACACTATATAGCTCAATCAATGATTAAACTACTCTAGGTCCTCATATAACACCTTAAAAAGAACAATCATTAACATAAGACAATCCACATGTGATCATTTCCAAAACATGGGTGAGTATAACAAAACCTAGTAGCACACCCCAAAATAATAGAAATCAAGAATCCAGAATATTAAATTCAATACAAGTTAATGATATTAATTTAATTATGGATAAAACTTATTATAATCAAGAGGGAAATTCCACCACCATGTGATCATAACCAACTATCTGTAATCAGATTCATCTTGATGAAATTATTTTACAAAGATAATACACTCCAAAGTCCATTCTATCACCAAATACACTCATCAAAGAGGTCATGATCTTTTGCCACCACCCATGAAATCTCACCAGTGTCATAAGACCATGATACATAGTTATGGGGAACACCAAGAACTACTTGGGGAAACTTGGACCCAATATGATAGAACCCTCTATTTAGTAGATCATATGCCATTGATAACATGAAACCAACGAATACTGCCTACAAGAGGGATGGTCAATTCCTAGATAAATTGGCCATGATGATTTCATAAACACATCCTTGGGTATAATGATGGTACCTAAACACATTCCACTTTTAGGGTGTGTATAGTTTTCTCAAACCCCTGGCCCTGTCACTCGGTCATGTCCATGTATCAGCCAATGTCATTTTTAGGTACTTAGTGTTATTATGGTTTTTCAATATGAGACATTTTCAGGTACTAGATATGGTACATTCTATGTCATCGCAGAATGGTCATATGGTCTATAAAGTTTAAATTGATCCAAAACCAGAGCTCTAAGTCTAGGGGGTCCCACATGGCATGTAATCCAAAATACAAGACGATTAGATCTAGATTTTCCAAAATTCGTGAATTCACATTCAAATAATTCTCCATTTAATTGTAGACACCTTCTTAATCAGAATATATATATATATAAGTATAGAAAATTTTCTTTTCATTGTAGATCATAGATCTAGGATTCAAATACTCTTGGGATTCATCTAGATGTGCCACCTATAGTTGCACCATGTGTTTCTTGGGAAAAATATATTCTGCCGATTTTTTATCATTCCTCATAGATTATTCCACAACCATTGTCGATCCTCTAATTTAAACCTTCCTAATAATACGTACACATGGTATTGGTATGTTTCCTTAAAAATGGTCACAAAAAATCATATACCATGTACTCATCGAACCACAATTCAAAAGAAATACTCCATATGAATGGGTAAAGAATGTGGAGTAGAAGAAATACTGAATCCATAAATATTGAGGAATGAACTTTGGAATTTGATTATTCAACCATAATTATTTATTTTATAAGAATAAAAACTATGTTATAAGATAAACAATAAACCCTAATAATTCCATTAATTAAAATATAACAATGATGCACGTATCAATTCATTTCATTGAATTGTTCTTTATTTATCTAGAGTTAATAAACCTTAATGAATAAAATAATAAACATCCATCCTTGATTTTGGATCAATCATTGATGATAAATGGATACATTTTTCCAGCATTTATATGATCCATAAACTCCCCATGATCAATAATAATGTTTCGATCCATCGAAGTAAACCAAGATGTCTCTTTAGAAGTCAACTAAATCTCTAGGTTTTGAATATCCTTCTCTAATGAAACACAAATAACCATGTATTTAAATTAGATAAAATTTATTCCCTGAAAGAATAATTGAATTTAATTGATTATTTTATTTACATGTTCCACAAAATCATTTTAAAAAATGCACCAAAATAATAAGGGTTATATTGTTCATATAGTAAAACCCACATTACAAACTCAATAGTTATCTCTTATTTCAAATATGGGATATTGTTTAGGAGTTATTATTATATTTTTAAAACTAACAGTGATTTTTTTTAATATATTTAATATTTTTCAAAAATTTATTTTGAGTATATATGACATATGAATCCCAGACCATATCAACAGTTGGTCTAAAAAATAATCCAAATTATATCAAAAAATATTATTTAAAAAATCAATGTCATTACATCCATTGAAATTGAAATAATTGGAGTGATATTATTTTTTGAAAAGATTAATGCATGATAAAATGTTTGAATGATAACTATCTTATGGAAATATGATGTCGAATATGATATAACTTGTTTCATGTGGTTGAGATGAAAATCATGTTCAATTTATTATGAATTAAGATATTGAATTATGTAATTAAATAATTTTCCATCATAGAAAAAATAAAAAATATGTAGATCACACAAAGATATAATATTCATTATGTTTTATGATTAAGTGAGTGATAAATTATTTATGATCAACATTCCAATAAGAGATGATTTCAAGTATTCACTGATGATAGTGAAAATTCAAAATTATCATCTTTTGGAACTTATTCACTTATATATGTATAAAACTATCAGTAATAAAGTTAAAAAATGGAGATATTTACATAAAATATTTTATTAATTAATTCATATCATTTTAAATACAATATAGCTATAAAATTGAATGTTCGTTGAAATTTTAATGTTATTTAAAAGTATTGCTGAAAAAGAGTTCACATATTATATGTAAATATGGTAATAAATATTGTATAAGAATAAAAAAGAATAATATTCAATGATTATTGTATAAATAATATATTTTGGGACTCTTAAAATGAACCATAATCCCATAATCGAGTTCATGATTATTATGAACATCTTATAAAATATTTCATATGATTAAAATTCATAAATTTATTTATTTTATATTTAATGAAATAATAAAATTGGATCAAATTATTTTATGGTATTTTTCACCCTTGAATCATCAAAATTATCAGCTAGAAAACGTGGAAAATTTATAAAAGATGAACTGGTAGAATTTTAATTTTATGTCATCCAAAAATGAGGGGCAAATAGTTATATAACAAATAACTATTCTTGATTTTATTTATTTCTATGTTTTAGAATACTCATTAAATGGTTATGGATAAGAAATAATACAATTTTAACATGATACAGATGCTGAATATTAATTGTAAATCATGTCATAAATTTATATAATTATGAATATTCAAGTGATTTTAAACTGAAATATGATGAATAAAAATCCAAATTAACTTTATGTGAGGTTCAAAAATAAAGTGGATTTAAAAAAATTCACTACTAATCATGGAAATGTTTTTCCTAAAATGATAAAATTGAAGAAAACATCACATAAATCATCAACCCCACAAGGAAAACAAATAATTGTGAGTCAATATCTAAATATTGAATCATGGGTGGATGTTATGAGTCAATAATTGGAAAATTGTTAATTAATTAAACATATTAGTTTGTTTCTAATCTATAAAATTATAAATTTACTAAAATAATATTGGGATTTTTACTATGTGTAATTGAATATTTGAAGTTATAATTAATAAATAAAGTCATGAATACAAGGATTATTTTTAGTTTATTTGTATTGCCATTGAAAAAGAATTTTCAATGGTTACAAGAATTTGGAACATAATTTTTTCTCATGCAGTCATTGATAAATGTATAGGTTTTTTTAAATGGATTAACCTCAATGATATACCATAATATGAAATAACCATTGAGAAACTAGAAATTTGTTTTCTTATAGATGATAATAAATATTTTATTAGTTATTAAAGGCTTAATATGGGTTAAAAAATATATTCTATTTCTATATTCCTTAATATATAATTATATAAATTCAATGAAATTCATTATGGAAAGAATTGAAAATATATTTCAAGTCATAGAATGAAATCATGCATCTCAAATTTTGGTCATATATGTTGTTGAAGAAATATTTTTTATAAAAGAATATATTTTTTTCCATGTAGTTTTCAACTAAAATCAATGATATGTGTTCGATGTTGATACATTAAGTTATTTATAAATTCTTTGGTCTCGTAGTTTTATAAAATAAGGATCATATTAACTTCTGTCATGTTATTTATGGCCATGAACTTTTAATTCTGGTTGGGATAATGGAATCAATGAATTTTTCTCTTCCAAATATAATCAAAAGAAAAAATTATTAAAAAAAATTATTTTAATGAGGTATATTAAATATATTTTATCAAAATTATTCTAGTTTTTCACTATATGAATTCTATAGGGTAGAAAATTGAACATCATCTATCATTTTGACAATATTATTAATGTGCATCAAAATACTTTCACATTATTTCTCTTAATTAAAAATTCATGTAACATAAATTTATATTTTAAAATGAGATAACATATTATTATAAATGATATTTAATACTCTTGGGATTCATTGAGATGGATTGGGATGGATTTTTTTATGATTTAATTTCAATTAATTGCTAATAACTTTTCTTGTGAGATATGTATTTATCATGAAACAAAATGAAGAAAAGTTCATTACATAGAATATAATTGAATCAAATTATATCATTACAAATCTATCTACATCATAATTAATTTTTATTTGAACTCAAAATGGATTTCTTAATGAGAAGGTGAAATTATAATTTTTTTTTGGATTCTTTAATCAATGTGTTAAAAATATTTTTTGGAACTATGATAATCATTATCAATCATAAAACATATATTTATATATAAATTACCATGTTGATCATGATAATTTTAGTACAATAATGGCATTCACAGGTTTATGTTATATATACCCCATACTTATCTTGTTTTATTTTGATATTAAATTATAATGTGTAAATAGAATGACCCACTCCATTAAAATAGGTTCCTCATGGGATGATAATAATTGAAAGGAGATTATTTCCCCTGAGACCCTCCTCCTGTAGGCCATAGGTTGGTGACATGCACCAAGGGTATCCAAATATCAAAAAATGGGATGCATTAACATTTATAGAAAACAATATCATGAGATTCCACAGTTTGTCCGCAAAAAAATCTATGTCATATATATAATCCAAAAACATCCCACATGCATACATAGAGTATAAATTATCTAGATAAAGTGAAAATGTCAAAGTAAAACAAAAAAGATACCCAAAAGTAAACCTAATTAGTGGGAAAATAGTTGTCAAGATAAAAGTTATTAGGGTCTATCATAGTCTTCAAAATCATCCTACACACCTTATAATATTTTATATAAATTAGGTGATCAGACAAGTATACTTGGCTGTAAAACCAATGTCATTCGTGAACATGTGAAATAAGCATACTAATGTCCCTCACATAAAACAGTGGAACCAAATAACACCTAACATGTATACTAACCATCCCCATATCACCAAGGCACACTCAAAAAATAATAAAATTGAAGCAATATTGTAACACCCCAGGAAAATAAGGAATATGACATCTTTATATTTATCCATATTTGTGAATCAAATATTAATATTACTTTAAAGGGGATGCTATTCTCGATGGCGTACCCAATACGCAACAACGAGTTTCTTGGGAATCTTACGTTGCACTCTAATAATAAAATATTATTATTTTAAATGGTAGTTAACTCCTAGCCGTTGTAATGGCAGGAATGAACAGAACTAACTACCAAATGATTATATATGTTTTTCAAATATTTTTTCTTTTTACAACAAATTTTAGAGGATTAAAAATGAGAATGAATCAAATTTTAAGCGTAAACATTCTAATATTCTTTAAAAGGTCGATTAACCACCTTTTAATGGCGAACCTCTTTTAAATCCACTTTTTGACAATTTTATGTGTTATATTTGACAAAATAAAATTATTCTTTATAATCGAGACACCAAAATTTACTTTGTGTAAATTTTTGGTATTTTTTCCGAAAAAGTTCAATTTTTAATGAATAGTGAAAAATGTTGTATTTTAATTCAAAACCACTTTTTAATCTAATTTATTTATATGATTATATTATTTTTTGAAATGGTTTTAAAGTGATATTAGAATATATTTTTACTATTTAATCCAATAGTGGTCGATGGAATTATTTTCACTTTGAAATCGGACTTAAACTAGTGTCAATCTTTTGATACATTTTGTTTCATAAAAACATGCTATTTGTTTTGACAGCGGGAATTAATTATTAAATTAATTAATGAAACTTATATGTTTTGATTTTTTTAAAAATAGACATCATTTTTGAATTCGGAATATCCAATATATCATAGGGTAAATTTTTGGTAATTTTCTGAAAAACTTCAATTTTTGATGAATAGTGAAACCACTAAGTGGTACTTATAAAAACCGATTTTTCGTTTAAATGAAATTTTACCACTTATGTGTTTTGAATTTTAAAAATCCGACATACATGGTTGTCATTAAAAAGTAAAATGTGGTTCAATGAGATTAAAATAATTTTTTTAATAGTAACTTTTAAGTTCTTAATCGCGATTAGAATTAATTAGTATAGTTTAAGGTATGAATAAAGTTTTAAAAAAATGAAATGACTTAGACACATGTCCAACCCTCATTTTATGTGTAATGTCCGACCATGAAAATCCATGGGTAAACATTGGGACCCATGGAGCCACTTTGGTTGGAAAATGACATAAATACCTTTTTATTTAATGTTAAAGTAAAAATGACACAAACATGAGATGTTTTACCAAAACAATTTTTACATGGGGTTATACAAGTAAGATATTTGACTATAAATAGTAATTGGAAATATAAAACTATTTCCTACATCATAGAATTTTTTTTATAATTTTTAGACTTTAAAAAAATTAAATTATTTATGACATCATGATGATGCAGCGATGACCTCATTATTTAAGGATTTAAATAAAATGGAAAGATAATGTAATATCTAAGACCTAAACATGTCCAAAACCTATTGGATTAGTGTATTTCGAATCCTTATCAACTTTTCCTCAAAATACGTCAATGTGGGACCTTTAATATCCGAAACTCTTTTGAAAATAAAGTAACATTTTGTAACTTTACAAGAGTGTCACTCCTCTCCTCTTATAAAAGGCCCCCCACCTCTACCTCCTTACCCACACTTCCAAAGCCGTTGGCTCGGCCAACCCTTCCCCATTTGTCTCTACACATCCTTCTATAACTTCGTGAAGCCTCACTTTGGGAAGAAGTCTTCCCAAGGAAGCCATTTAGCTCAAACCAATGGGAGTTACCTGATTTTAAGGTAATGTCTTCACTTGTGTCCTTTTGTTTTATTTTTACTCTCCAACACCCTAAACTCTTTTTATTAATTTCTTTTGTAACAACTCTAGTATCTTAAATATACTATGATTTTTTTATAATAAGGATTCTATCTACACTTACACACACCTACATCTAATGGTAAAAGAACATACTGTTTCCGTGGATGGAGAATTTCTGCCTCACGAAATGATGATTGTTCAACACTCTTATAACACCTTCAAAGGTAGACATTAAGATGTCAATATATTTATATATGATATATAATATGTTTATGTTTTACTTAAGCTTCTGTATTTTTCTTTTGTGGCATACCTTTATGGTCACCATTGTTGGTAAACATGATAATTTCATTTTAGGAAGTTCGGACTACCGCCCCCTCAAAGTGATGTGATTCGTCAATTCCATATGTGGGATGTATAAAGGATGGATTTAAAGTTATTATATGTGATTTTATACTGGAATTATAATATATATCTATATCATTATTATTTCTTTCCATTAATATATTAGACAGAAATGAAAGTAGCGTTCATGCGTAAGCACGGCTTACCGTCTCCATGAACGGTGCATTTCATTTCTTATCCCCAAATGTAATGTACTATTATAAGTAAATATTTATAATGGATATATATATAATATAATTATGGAATTAAAAAATACATACCTCTCATTTAGTTTTAATTCCATTAATATGACAAAGAAATGAAAGTACCGTTCATGCGTACGTACGGCTTACCGTCTCCATGAACGGTGCATTTCATTTCTTACCTCTAAATGATTATGTAATATTATAAATACATGTATATGCTGGATATATATGATATATATGATATCCAAATCATGAATATCATTCTGTATATAATGAACCATTGACCATACGAACAACATGTAATTGTAAGAAGTTCACTTTCGACTTAAGAACCAAATATCGACAAAACAAGCATTATTTACTTAAATGATTACATAATGTTTATAAAATGTAAATATGTGATATAAAGGGAATAATGAACTTGAAAAGTTTCTTAATAAAATAGAAATTAACTCAAGTGTATTATTCGGGATGTTAAAGAACGATCGAGTCAAGTCGGACCTGAGGTAAGGGATCCTACTCCTCTCTTTCTTTTTAGGTACGCTCTTTATGTCATTCCTTTTAAAGCTCATATTTCTTGTTATTGGGATGTTATTTTATATTAATCTTACTGTAATTTTTATTTTTCATATGATGAGAGACCCTATTTTATCTCATCAATCCATTTTGGTAGTTTTAAGTGGCGCTGTTAGGCTACCGAGTTTTCGTATGGGATTTTTCATCTCACTTTTATTCTCGTGAGATTTATGCTACATTTCCCACAATTTCCTTTGAGTGGTGTATGTACTTCCAATTATTCTACTCTTTGTGTAATATAATTTCGTTTATGATTATTTACATCAATGATGTATTGACCTTCTTTCATGGGGTGTATGTTTCGAAAGATACCCAAGTCGGTAAGGGAACCTTTCACCCTTCTCTTTTTAAAAGACTTCTTTTGTTGGGTCATTTAATTAACATATTTCTATGTTGTGATATGTTCTCATATATCCTTATTGATGTAAATTTTAATTGATGATATACTTTTTTTATCTCTCATCAACTCTTTTTCTGAATTTTGAAGTGACGCCGTTAGGCTGTAAAATTTTTTCTAGGGAACTTTTTAACCCAAATTTGATTCTTTGGGATAAACTTGTACTCCTTGAATATGTAGTTCTATGAATATGTGTGAATAACTTCTGATTTTTTTACACTTAATATTCACTTATATTTGGTGTATTCATTTTTCACACATAATTATGAAATTGGTTTATCCTTAAACCAAGGATACCGTCTTTGTAAGAGTCTTCATCTCAATCCCCATTCATTGAGGCATATTTTTTTTATACACAACCTTATTTTATACGGTGTATAAACCCCTTTGACTTTTACGTTTATTCAGATGGAATCTTTTTTATACAAATAGTTTTACTAAATGGAAAAAAGGATTGTTTCTTTTTACGTATGCGGTGATAACGACATTTTCCGCCACCGCGAGTATTATTTGATCTTTGGCTTCCTCAACAAGACGTAATGTTTTTAAAATAAAATAAATACCATATACTCTTTTATGTATTTTGGTATTGAAAATGGATTTGATAAAGTATTCTATTATGTCAATATATTTAAATGATATATTGTAATTGAAATGTGGAAATGTTATCATTCCTTTATGTTGGTTTTATGTGTTATAATTTTATAATGGTACTTGGACATTTTACGGGTGGTTACGTGATAAACCATATGACGGGTGGTGCCGTGAATACCAGGATGGTTGGTTACGTTATAACCTCCAATGCATTTGGTATGGAAGTCGGCTGTATGTCTATTCCATTATGTATGTATGGATGTTGGCCGAATAGCTATTACATTAAGTGATATGTGTGGAAGTCGACCGTATGGTTATTCCACTTAAGTATGTTTATGTCCCAAGTTACCTTTATATGTTATGTGTTCTTTATATGGGTATTATGGTAATCTTTTGGTTACAAAAGGGTAATTAATGAACTTTTATTCAGTGAATAGTTTTTACTAATTTGAAAATGTGAAAAGTATTACTTTGTTAAATTATACATGGTTTACTTTTTGTTTTGAAAAACTAACAGTTTTCATTCTTTTTGTATCCCTTACTGAGCTTTTTATGCTCATCCCAAGTTTTTGAAATGTTTTTCACAGGACTTAGCGTGGAATAGGGTCAAGGATGGGTTTAAGGGAAAGTCATGCTACCTAAAACATGGAACTAAACATGTTTCTTTTTAAGAGTTTTTATTTTATGGAAATTTTAGTAGAAGAGACTACTTTGTAATCTTTTGAGTTGTAATAGTTATATCATAATTCTCTAAAACTCTAAACCTGAAAAGATCCTCAATGTGAATTACTCATTTAATTCAATATTATGTAAGGTTTAAGTCTGGGGCCTTATAGTTGGTATCAAAGGTCGGTTTAGATAACTTTTGAGGTTATGGTATTCTTTAAGCATAAGTGACATTCCCATAATGGTTAGGATTTCAAAAAGAGTCATAGTTTTTAGATAAAGTGAATGAGTAAGTATATCTTCCTCATTAGTACATGATGGTTCTGTTGATATACTCACATTGACATTTCTATTTTTAGTGAATGGATGGATCTAGCAGGCACCAAAGAGACAACAGGTTTGAAGGAAACTGTGGTGGTTCTCTGATTAAGATACTAGATAAAATAGAGGATTCAATGAGGAAACTCGTGGTTGTTCTAAACCAACTATCAAGGAGACATGATCAACCACTTGAACCCTGGTACGTTCTGTAATGCATCATGCACGAGATGACCAATCGATGTTGAAGTTTAGGTAATAATTATAAAGGTAACCATTAGAGTTTATATGATGCTTACTTTTGAGGTAATTATGGGTTAGTCTATGATATGATGGAAAATGAAAGCCATGAGATAATCTTGAGGTTATAATATGTTATGATTTTTTTGAAGATTTTATCTCATTTTGGGGAATGTTTTATGAGTTATATTGTTTTGTAAAAAGGACAATACGCAGACCGTGTGACAACCCATCGCGTCGGACAAAGCTGCGGGAATCGAACCCACAACCAAAGTTCAACTGGTATTTATCGCCTACCACTGGACTACGTGAAGTCCCTAGCTAGTTTGAGTAATTCTTCTTAGTTAGATTATTTTAGGAATCAATAGTAAGTTTATTTTGGGTTATCTATGGAAATGATTAACCTATCATGGAGGATATGTGATTAGGTTAATTACTTTTCAATATGAGAATTTAAGAGCAACTGATGTTATTTAGAGATAAAAGTTAATTTATACCTTGGAAGACTATGTGATTAAATCGCTAAAATATTTGGGTTTCAAATCTTAGTTTGGTTTACTTTGATGAATTTTATGGAAAATTTTTTTATCGGATGGTCCTCGTTGAACATTGGGTTTTGTTAGACAAATTTTGGAGATTAAGCATAGATTTTCTTTTTAAAGGGTTATCCTTTTCTGGATTATTTGATCTTGTACTAACCTTTTTGGTTTTGGTTTTGGTTAAAGCCTAAAGACATGGGAAGTATATAGTTCTCTTTGGTGGATTAGGTGATTCTCTAGAAGTTGATTATAGTACTCTTAATATGAACAAGTCTTCCTAAATACTCATCTTTTGGAGAAAATATGAGTTTGTGTAAGGAATATAATAAAAGTTGAAAGTAAACATGATAAGTGATTATGTTTCCTTATGAATAAATTCCTCAATAAAAAGTAACATAAAACAAAAATGTTGTCTATTAACTTTTCCTACTGGGGAATCGAATACTGTTTAACCCATCCCATGTTTGTGGTTTTCTTATGGTTAACTTTCTCCTAGACATGTTTACTATCACTCTCCCTCAAGAACATGACCCTTTTCTTTTTCTTCCATGTCCATGTTTTCCTACACGGAATCCTATTATTGGTTAACTCGGGTGACCTCTATACTTATCTTTCATTATTTTAATGTGATTATTTTACCGACTCTTGTTCCAATGTGGGACATTAAAGGATGTTTCCATGCTCAATTTTAAAATTGTGAGGACGCAATTCCCAAAAGGGGGGAAGGATGTAACACCCCAGGAAAATAAAGAATATGACATCTTTATATTTATCCATATTTTTGAATCAAATATTAATATTACTTTAATGGGGATGCTATGCTCGATGGCGTACCCAATACGCAACAACGAGTTTCTTGGGAATCTTACGTTGCACTCTAATAATAAAATAATATTATTTTAAATTGTAGTTAACTCCTAGTCGTTGTAATGGAGGGAATGAACAGAACTAACTACCAAATGATTATATATGTTTGTCAAATATTTTTAGTTTTTACAATAAATGTTAGAGGATTAAAAATGTGAATGAATCCAATTTTAAGCGTAAACATTCTAATATTCGTTAAAAGGTCGATTAACCGCCTTTTGATGGAGAACCTCTTTTAAATCCACTTTTTGAAAATTTTATGTATTATATTTGACAAAATAAAATTCTTCTTTAGAATAGGGAAATCAAAATTTACTTTGTGTAAATATTTGGTATTGTTTCCGAAAAAGTTCAATTTTTAATGAATACTGAAAAATGTTGTATTTTAATTCAAAACCTCTTTTTAATATAATTTATTTATATGATTAGATTATCTTTTTAAATGGTTTTAAAGTTAAATTAAAATGTATTTTTACCATTTAATCAAATAGTGGTATATGGAATTAATTCCACTTTGAAATTGGAATTAAACTAGTGTCAATCTTTTGATAAATTTTGTTTCATAAAAACACGCTATTTTTTTGACAGTGGGAATTAATTATTAAATTAATTAATGCAACTTATATGTTTTGAATTTTTTAAAATAGCCATCGTTTTTGAATTCAGAATATCAAATATAGCTTAGGGTGAATTTTTGTTAATTTTCTGAAAAACATCAATTTTTGATGAATAGTGAAACCACTAGGTGGTACTTATAAAAACTAATTATTAGTTTAAATGAAATTTTACCACTTCTGTGTTTTGAATTTCAAAAATCCAACATACATGGTTGTAATTAAAAAGTAAAATGTGGTTCAATGAGATTAAAATAATTTTTTGGCAAATAGTAACTTTTAAGTTCTTAATCGCGATTAGAAGTAATTAGTGTAGTTTAAGGTAAGAATAATGTATTAATAAATTGAAATGACCTAGAAACATGTCCTTCCCTCATTTTATGTGTCATGGCCGACCAAGACAATCCATGGGTCAACTTGGGGACCCCATGGAGCCACTTTGTTTGGAAAATGACATAAATACCTTTTTATTTAATGTTAAAGTAAAAATGACCCAAACATGAGATGTTTTACTAAATCAATTTTTACATGGGGTTATACAAGTCAGATTTTTGACTATAAATATTAATTGGAAAGATAAAAAGATTTCCTACATCATAGTAGTTTTTTATAATTTTTATACATTAAATAAATTAAATTATTTATGACATCATGATGATGCAGCGATGACCTCATTATTTAACAATTTAAATAAAATTGACAGATAATGTAATATCTAAGACCTACACAAGTACAAAACCTATTGGATGAGTGTATTTAGAGACCTTATCACCTTATCCTGGAAATACATCAATGTGGGACCTTTAAAATCCAAAACTCTTTTTAAAATAAAGTAACATTTTGTATCTTTACAAGAGTGCCGCTCCTCTCCTCTTATAAAAGGCCCCCAACTCTACCTCCTTACCCACACTCCCAAAGCCTTTGGCTCGGGCCAAAACCTGCCCATTTTGTCTCTACACTTCTCTCTCTAACTCATTGAATCCTCACTTTGGGCAGAATTCTTCCCATGGAATCCTTTTAGATCAAACCAAATGGAGTTACCCGATTTTAAGGTAATGTCTTCACTTGAGTCCTTTTGTTTTATTTTGCCTCTCCATCCCCCTAAACTCTTTTTATTAATTTCTTTTGTAACAACTCCAGTATCTTCAATATACTAGTATGTTTTTATAATATGGATTCGAGATAAACTTATACACACCTACAACTAATGGTTAAAGAACATACTCTTTCCATGGATGGCGAATTTCTGCCTCACGAAATAACCATTGTTCAACACTCATATAACACCTTCAAAGGTGGCCATTAAGATGTCACTATATTTATATATGATATATAATATGTTTATGTTTTACTTAATATTATGTATTTTTCTTTTTTGGCATACCTTTATGGTCTCCATTGTGGTTAAACACAATAATTTCATTTTAGGAAGTGCGGACTACCGCCCCCTCAAAGTGAGGTGATTCGTTAATGCCATATGTGGGACGTATAAAGGATGGATTTAAAGTTAATATATATGATGTTATAATGGAATTATAATATACCTCTATATCATTATTATTTCATTCCATTAATATATGAGAGAGAAATGAAAGTAGCGTTCATGCGTACGCACGGCTTACCGTCTCCATGAACGGTGCATTTCATTTCTTGTCCCCGAATGTAATGTACTATTATAAGTACATATTTATAATTGTTATACATATAATATAATTCTGGAATTAAAATATAAATACCTCTCATTTATTTTTAATTCCATTAATATGACAAAGAAATGAAAGTATTGTTCATGCGTACGTACGGCTTACCGTCTCCAGGAACGGTGCATTTCATTTCTTACCTCTAAATGATTATGTAATATTATAAATACATGTATATTCTGGATATATATGATATATATGATATCCAAATCATTAATATCATTCTGGATATAATGAACCATTGACCACAAGAACAACATGTAATTGTAAGAAGTTCACTTTCGACATAAGAACCAAATATCGACAAAACAAACATTATTTACTTAAATGATTACAGAATGTTTATAAAATGTAAATAAGTGATATAAAAGGAATATTTAACTTTAAAAGGTTCTTAATAAAATATAAATTAACTCATGTTTATTATTCAGGACGTTAAATAATGATCGAGTCATGTCGGACCCGAGGTAAGGGATCCTACTCCTCTCATTCTTTTTAAGTACGCTCTTTATGTCATTCCTTTTAAAGATCATATTTCTTGTTATTAGGATGTTCTTTTATATTAATCATACTGTAATTTTTATTTTTCATATGATGAGAGACCCTATTTGATCTTATCAATCCATTTTAGAAGTTTTATGTGGCGCCGTTAGGCTTCCGAGTTTTCGTAAGGGATCTTTCATCTCAATTTTATTCTCGTGAGGTTTATGTTACATTTCCCACAATTTCCTTTGAGTGGTGTATGTAATTCCCATTATTCTACTCTTTGTGTAATATACTTTCGTTTATGAGTATTTAAATCAATGATGTATTGACCTTCTTTCATGGGGTGTATGTTTCGAAAGATACCCAAGTCGGTAAGGGAACCTTTCACCCTCCTCTTTTTAAAAGACTTCTTTTGTTGGGTCTTTTAATTCACATATTGTTATGTTGGGATATGTTCTCATATATCCTTATTGATGTACATTTCAAGTGATGAGATACTTTTTTTATCTCTCATCAACTCTTTTTCTGAATTTTGAAGTGACGCCGTTAGCCTTTCAAATTTTTGCAAGGAAACTTTTTAACCCAAATTTGATTCATTGGGATAAACTTGTACTCCTTGAATATGTAATTCTATGAATATGTGTGAATAAACTCTGATTGTTTTACACTTAATATCCACTTATATTTGGTGTATTATTTTTTCACACATAATTATACAATTGGTTTATCCTTAAACCAAGGATACCGTCTTTGTAAGGGTCTTCGTCTCAGTCTCCATTCATTGAGGCATATTTTGTTTTATACACATCCTTCTTTTATATGGTGTATAAACCCCTTTGACCTTTACATTTATTCAAAAGAAATCTTTTTTATACGAAGCGTTTTACTAGACAGCAAAAAGGAATGTTTCTTTTTACGTACGCGAAGAAAATGACCTTTTCCACCACCGTGAGTATTATTTGATCTTTGTCTTCCTCAACAAGCCGCAATGTTTTTAAAATAAAATAAATACCATATACTCTTATATTTATTTTGGTATTGAAAATGGTTTTGATAAAGTATTTTATTATGTCAATATATTTAAATGATATATTTTTATTGAAATGTGTAAATGTTATCATTCCTTTATGTTTTTTTTATGTGTTATAATTTTATAATGGTACATGGACATTTTACGGGTGGATACGTGATAAACCATATGACGGGTGGTGCCGTGAATACCAGGACGAGTGGTTACGTTTTAACCCCCAATGTATTGGGTATGGAAGTCGGCTGTATGGATATTCCATTATGTATGTATGGAAGTTGGCCAAATGGCTATTCCATTAAGTGATATTTGTGGAAGTCGACGGTATGGTTATTCCACTTAAGTATGTTTATGTCCGAAGTTACCTTTATATGTTATGTGTTCTTTATATGGTATTTATGGTAATCTTTTGGTTACATAAGGATAAGTAATGAACTTTTATTCAGTGATGTGTTTTTACTACTTCGAAAAGGTGAAAAGTATTACTTTGTTAAAGAAAACATGGTTTACTTGTTGTTTTGAAAAACTAACAGTTTTCATTCTATTTGTATCCCTTACTGATATTTTTATGCTCATCCCAAGTTTTTGAATTTTTTTTCACAGGACATAGCGTGGAATAGGGTCAAGTATGGGTTCAAGGGAAAGTCATGCTACCTAAAATATGGAACTAGACATGTTTCTTTTTAAGAGTTTTTATTTTATGGAAATTTTAGTAGAAGTGACTACTTTGTAATCTTTTGAGATGTAATAGTTATGTCCTAATTCTCTAAAACTCTATACCTGAAAAGATCCTCAATGTGAATTACTCATTTAATTCAATATTAAGTAAGGTTTAATGTCGGGGCCTTATACATATACTATAATTTACATTTATGAAAAGGTTACCTGAACCATTATACCACTAGTATAATGCTCGTTCCCAATGCTGTACATCATGGAGAACCCTTCCCTTCTGTATAACACATCACAACCGACTCAAAAACACCTAGGCCTCACAACACATCCTGCCAACACACACCTAGGCCACAAACAACATATAAACCCACCTACACACTCCCGGGAATCACATCACATCTCAAATGAACACACTTGGGCCACAAACCACACCACAACTTATCACAAAGACTGATAGGAATGTAATTCACATCTTATCCTCAAGATACCTTGGAAATCCCAAACCACCTCACCCAAAGACACGATGGCCATCATATCCAACTAGAGGACACCAAGACCATCACACCCACTGTCTAACACACTGACATTCCTCCACTATCACAGCCTATTCCATAACTACATCACCTGGAAGAGAGAGATGAGAATGTAAAGGAATCCCAACTATCCACACTCCTAATCAGATATTGGGAAAATAACCATCTCCTGTGAGGATGGGGTTTTTCAGCAAATAGTTCTCAACAAAGGTATGGTGTGTATATAAATCACCAGGATGACAAAATATAGATATATATATATGATACCAAACCCTTAATCCCAACCTATGTGTTCTTAGACAACACGCAATATAACAACATAGCCACAATTTACTCTATATCTAATTGAAAAAAACCACATTACAAGCCACAAAAACTAATTCACATTCCCAAAAAAAATTATGAAACTAATTTTATTATGTATTAAAAATTAGATTAATTCATTAAATAACTAACCAAGATACTATTAAGAATAGGATTCAATTGAAAAAATAGTTTTCATAATGTGAAGAGCCCTAATTAATTAAAGCAGTTTCACATTTCCTCCATATCTAACACCCATTCATGTTCTATCCCAAATCATTATAGATATTGGGTGAATGTTTTTGCAAGTTATTAGTGGTGAATAACCCTCTTCAATAAACAGTAGACATCTACAATTTCATCCCGCTCAAGTCTGATACAATCAGAGCCAATCCCCAGCTCAAACCCCTATCTAGTAACGCATTACCACGCATCGATTTTCAACCCTGCAACACATCACTTCTCATCAACACAAAATTATTCAATATCTCTACCAGAGATTCTATTACACTACAAAATCTACATGAAATCATATAATAGTTCTCATAATCATACTACAACACAACCTAATGAAATCTAACATGCATCACATCACCACATGTACCAAGGTAAAACACAATTAATTATTTAATAATGATCCATTATTAAATTCCAATTTTTAATATTAGGGTAATCAATGAAATTGTATAATCATAGGGAATACTTTCATTAGATGAAAATTATATTTTTAAATTTAAATATATATGTGTCTAGCAAAGAACAACATGCATTGCATAATTTATTTAGTTCCCAAAAAATGGAAAAAATGACCATGATTTTCAGTTGATAGTTATCCCATAAAAATAATAATATTACAAGTAACAATAAAGCTAAAAAGGCATGTAAATCAAACCCCTCTATCCCATTCAATGTTATGTAGTAATTTATTATATTGTTCTAGTTTTGTGAAACCAAAATCCAAAGGTAGATATAAGAATACCACTCTTTCATGATTTAAATTTGACGACAAATGAAGGAAATCCAACATCAAAAGTGATTTAACATTAATGAGATGAGACATATCTTGTAAAATACATCTAATGACCTCTCTTAAATAATATAATGCTACTCAAGGATGTTTTGACCCGACCATATCATCAATAACTGAAGATAACCCCATTTGAACCAAGGGAGATCATCCAAAATCAGATGGAAATTAGAAATAGAGGAAAATGGAGATAGACCTGGATGAAACAAAAAAAATGGGGGAAGCTAACACCATTGATTGGAGGTGGATAGCTACCGATCAAAGGTGAGAAGCTAGGAACCAATCCTTGACAGAAGTAATAATAAAAATACTATAGAGGGGTTGTTGGGACACCCAAGGTTGAGGGAGAGTCAGTATAGATATATGGTTTGACAAAAAGAGAATCTTGAAAAAAACATAAGAAATTACCACATTAGGGAATTATAGGTCATGTAATCCCCTTTCACATCATGTAATTACTTGAGGTTGGTTTCTATAGAAAAACTACCTCTTATCAATTTATTATATTTTTCAAAACCAAAAACATTTGATGTCATGGAAAACCTAGAAAATTCATGAAACCAGGCCTAATACCTTGTAATAAACATACATAATGTATAACTCCTATATGTGCTTTGATGCACCCCGAACTCTTGAGAAAACTCTTGAAACCTCCTCTGAACGTCCCAAAATTCTAAAAAGAAAAAATGAAATGGACATGAGGTTATGGACCATTACATTAGATACATCTCAAATGATTCTATTCCTCCTGAATATGAAACCAATCCCATGAGGGAAAAGGTGTCTAAACAAGCACTGTATGAGATACCTCTCAATACTCTCGCAAATCATTAAGAACGACCACCAGAAAAACATGCCAACCCAAACTACTACAAACTTACTGCACTACGTCACCATGAAAACCACATACCAACTACTCTCACAAAACCAAACTACCACACAAACACTAAGTAACCATATCAACCTCTATATAGCCCAAACCAACAACCACCAAATCCCAAAAACTGCACTATCTGTAACACACGATTCAGGGAATTCTATCCTCCATTTGAAGATAATGTCCACTATGGGTGGCACTGACACTCCTACAAGACTTTAATTACATCATAATTAATGTATATATATTACAATTATGGTCCTCCTCTTTTCACATGTGAGGAAATTATCGCACAAAACACCACACATAATTGTAAACCAATAGAAACAACTATTATCATTAAACAAAATGGAAGAAAAATCACATGTCAAAGATAAATAGTGAAAGAATCAAAAAAACTCTAAGTACATGGACACATTTGTGTTTCTATCTACCATGTACTCTACTACTAACCACCATTCCTATACAATACATTAACCAATGGAATGGTCCGTCCATATTGCACCTTCTCATGATGATCCAGATCAATACAAGTCACTCCATGAATGGCACATCATTCTCAATATCTAACTCTCCCATTCAATGATATGAGATTCATCATGAAGATATTGTTGGAGATGATAGATGATAAAGTTGTCATGGATTATCTCCAACTGCAATGTAATGGACCACTCGTACACCACCTTGACAACTCACCACAACACCGCAATAAGTCAAAAAAACTAGGGAGAAATCTTACTACCTCTTCAAAACCTCTACATCACATGTCCATGGGAAACCATTAAGAACACATATTCCCCAACCTCAATATCCAATGTCATCCTCCTACGATCGACATAATAATTAATCTGGCCCTACACAATATTCATCTTCTCACAAATAAGTTGACCCATCACTTTCATGCTTGGCACTATATCATGACCAAAAAATAGATGTATCACCAAACTCCGTCCAGCACAACAGTGCGTGAAAAATTCTTCCATACAAATCATCATAAGGATCCATCCCACATGAAAAGTGATACATATCATTATAATGAAACAATACAAAGGGATGTTTTCCAACCCATGGTTCACAAAGTCCAAGACGAATGCTCACAACATGACCTTAAAAGTTTGTATATTTATTTATGTCTTCCAATTCATCTATGGGTTGAGGAAAGTGATTAGGTGTCAGAGGGTGTCCAACCCATGATGAAATCCCCACCAAAATCACGAGGTATAACATGAGTCCTAATCAAATACAATGGTCCTATGAACTCCATGTTGTCACAAAACCTCATCCATATGCCTCTTTTCCATGGAATCCATTGTACCCGAATTCTTTAGCATTAAGAAGTGAGATTATTTCATCAAGTAATCCACTATTTTCCTAAAATCATCATAGCCTCCCTGATCTCTGAGTTACCTTGTGATGAAATGATCTTTGATTTCATCTCACTTCTACTCAAGAACATACAAGGTCTGTAACAAACCAACAGGTACATATAACAACCCTAGCCTTTTACACATGGCATTACATGATTTTAATCATAATTAGATATCAAATTACAATACAATGATCATAGGGTCTAGTGTATTGGATATTAGGTACATAATTAAACTTCATGATTCAAAAAATAAAAACATATTTTATTTAATATTTATAATGAGCACCAAATAATCCTTTCACCCTTACATATGCATAGGATAACATGGGGATAACGTTAATAATGTGATGAGTGAAAATGAAGAGAATAGTAATAAACTTTATAATAAAGATTAACACAAGGGTTTAAAGGCATAGCATAATGATATAAATATTAACCGAACATGACAGAACATAATGATTGATAAAATGGGATCATAAAATAATGGATTCAATGTAATTTGGTAGAAACAAAATACATTACTTTAGCACGATTTGAGTCTCATTGATTATATAAGAGAACTAGTCACATCTTGTTTCACATAGAGGAGCATGAGTCAAGGCTACCACCAAGACCATTACCCATATCCTCTCATGAGACTAAACATTACCTAATTAATTGGATATCTATTTGGGTTCACCAATCCTATGATGTTCATGAATATTCATTCCACATAAAAAATTGTACAAAAAAATTCAAATAAAAACATATAGGTTAACCATTGAATGAATTTGGTATCTTAATCTTGTCAAAATAATTAAAAATCTGTGTTTCATAAATTTTTTCCTAAAATAAAGAAAACAAATAATAAATGGAAATTAATAATTGAATTTATGAATAAATAATGATAATATATGTCATACTGACATTAAATTGCTTTTTAAGAAACTATATAAATAAAACCTTTTTTACGTGTTAAGGGAAAAGATCCCTGATTCATTAAAATGAGAAAGGTGTAATTGTTTTTATAAACACATAATTGAATCATGTATTTTTTTAGATAAATTGAGTGATTTTATAAAAATAGATCTGGATTAAAATAGAATATGGAACACACTTCAAATTGGGTGAGGATATAGGAAGTTCCCATAAATAAGGCGTGCTTATCGAGATGAATATATTTGGTAACCTTTTAAAAACTTGTATATCCTTGAAGAAGAAGGGTGAATAGATCTTGATAAATTATTTTGGAACATATAAACATAATTTATAAAATTTACATATAACTAAATAGAATTTTATTTGGGTAAAAATGAGATAAATAATAACCCAATGGAATAGAGGAGGTTTGGGTAGAATCCTTTTCTATATGCCCAAAATGATTCTGCACTTGATCTTAATATCATAAATAATAAATTTAGATTAATTAATTAATAATTCCACAAATTGTTTTACATTTAATTAATTTGGTACATTTTTATTATGTTTATTTATGTCCCATTTTGGTGGGTTATTATATTCAATTTAATCGTTTGGAGGTATTGATTTCCATGGTTTTCATTATCAGTTTACCTTTATAAGATAATGGAAAATTATGTATAATTTAGATATATTCCCATAAAAAAACATATATGTTATTAATGGACATAAATAATATTAAAATATCATTTTTATAAGTGAGGATGATTTATTAGATAAATGATTAAATATAAATTTTTGGTTTATTTTGAGAGGTATTTTCTCACAATAAAAATATTTTGTTTTTTAAATAAAATCCATTTTATAAATTGATTCACTAAAATTAAAAAGGATATATAAAATATATAATAATATGTTTCAGTAATATTTTTTTTCATTACCTGAATTGAAGACCATAATAGAAATTATAACCCATCATCCTTGAATGTGATAAATTATAACATCATTGATAGTACTTTAATTTCATGTATAAAAGGAGGGAAATTTAGAGATGATGATAAATTATTCAATTACAATAAAAAAATTCTAGATTATCTATGGTACTTTAGTTTTCATACATTTTTTATTTGGAGAGGTGAGGATATAAAAACGATTTAAAAAACATGAAATGAAATTGAATGAAAACGGAAGAGGGTTTAACATCTTGATTCCTTCCTCTTGAAAACCTCTTTAAAATGTTAGTTGATGGAAATTTTTATGACCAAAATCTAATCTAAATAGGTTGGAGGCTTGGAAAGAGTTTTGGGTGGAATATATATAAGGGATAATACTTGTGAAGTGTGAGGAGAAGAGGGGGTGAGGGTAGTATTTATAGTGGAAGAGATTTCGGGTTTTCCATTATTTAAATCATTATTTTATTAGTTTGTTAAATAAAAGAAAATTTCTGATTCACGAGTCTAAAATAAGTAATTTCTACATTGGAGTTCTAAAAAATGGTTACATAAATCTTACATTACTCAAACATAACTCAAAATTTATTAATTTATTCATAATGTAAATTATAATATTTCTCTAATCCCAAAAAATACTTGTATTTTGAACAATTCATGAAAATTATACCTAATCATTTTCTCATGTGTATTATTCGAAACTGAACTACATTTTAATAAAAAAAATTTATAAATATGATAAATTTAATTTTTAATTAAAATCATTATTTACTTTTGTAAATACAAATATTAAAATTAAAACTAATTTTCAGACAAATTAGTTTTTTTAATGTAACATAAAATTATATTATAAGAATATAACTTCAAATAAATATCTTATGACTAAAATTTATGAATATTAAATTTATTTTAAATTATTAAATTAGTAAAAAAATGTAATAAAATATTTATGACTTACAAAAATAAAAACACTTAATTTATAATGTTTAAAATATTTACATACATATACTATGATATAATTTTATCATATTATCAATTATAAGATGAATACATTTTATTTATAATTTCATTGGTGAGGTTACAATTAAATCATGCGGTTTACTATTTATAAGGGATATATTACTATTTTGGAGCTCATTTTACTATTTAATTGGTATATGTTCCATATCTTTTAGAAGTACCATTTATTTCATTTATTCGTCATTTATAATGATTTTATTGCATTCTTAAATTGAATTTATAGTATATGAAAAAAATATAAGAAGGAAATTCCTTTGATAAAACATAGTTTTTTTTTTATTTTTCCTCCATTATGAATTTTTTCCCTCGAAATTTTCTGTTACATTCTAAGATGAAAACAATTTGGGTTCTTCTCCTTCATTACTTCCTCCAGTTCCCATGTGGCCTCTTAGTACATTTGGTTATTTTATAGTACATTTACCAGATGTTTAGTCTTGTTTTGTATAACTTTACCTCTACAATGAGATGAATTCACTAGATTATCCTCATAATAATGATCATTCTCCAACTATACCTCCTTTGAATTCAGTACATGTGACAGATCTAGTATGTACTTCATTAAAAGGAATACATGTAATACATTGTTACATTAGATATGGTTGGTGAAATTTCTAGTTCATAGGCCACAGCTCTGATAGGGTCATGAATTATGAATGGGATGATGTACCTAGTAATTTTCTTCCCTTTGTTCATGAATTTCATGATCCTATTCTAGGGAGATATTTAGGAAAATATGATGCCTCAAAATTTTAACTCAATGTCATGTCAAAAATTTTCTACTAAACTCTTTTTTGACATTGGGTTGCCTTTATTTTCTGTTGATTGGTTTTCACCTTCTCCACCATTTTGTCGACAATTTCATGTCCTAGATACATACATTTTTTGGATTCATCCCAACATGTCGGTGTTCTACTCCTTTTCCCATAAAGGGCATCATATGGATCCATTTAGAGCTAGAGTGTAAACTATTGTTTTAAGAGAACACAAAAAGTGGAATATGTTGTTTCCATTCTAATTTTATGTCCATATAATACTCTCCCAACTTGTCTTCTTGTGTTTGAATTTTTTTCTCATATTGGAAATTATTTTAATGATGATAAGTAGTAATGAAGTTCAACTCAGTTCTTGGATCATATTAGAGACTTTATCTACAAATTCTAGTTAAATCTGGGATCTCGAACCAAAAAAATTGATAATGGTAATACATGAAAAACATTCCACATATTTTATTCATATCCATGAATGTTTATCCAAATATAAGTCCTCTCATATTGTGATTAAGTTTTTTTACTTCATAATATAGTCCAAAATAACCAATATATCATTATTTTCTCATGTTGTAATTATAAGTTTAGTGAATATTTCCATGGTTATGTTTTCCCATTTCCATGTTGGTAAGGGTAATGTATGCCTCATCCCCTTAAAATATTGTCTTCCAAACATCAATTTCCCTCTTACCATTCTCATTGATGTATATTTAGCGATATCCTTTTTTATAGTTTCCCACCAAATGTTATCTCGGGGATCTCAATATATCTTTGTGCTCCTTGGGTGAATAAAGAAGGTTATTATGGGTACATCATTCCAATGCACTTTTATTATCTAATGATTGTATGGTATACATAAGCATGATCCAAATATTAAGACTCCATCATCATCAATCTTCATCTAGAAGGATTTCCCATTCTGGATAGCTTCTGCATTTTCTGAATTTACAAATCATTTCTTTAAGTATCATTTATTTTCTCTACAATAAAAGGTTGAGAAATCATTTGGGAAAGTATTTATGATGTTCCTACATTAATGATTACAATTTCCCTCCTTTAAAGTCTTATGAAGATACTGTTATTCCCAATTTTCATTACTAACACATATACAAGATACTTTCTACATAGAGCATCCATTTCCTTATTTTCCATACCAAGATGGTAGTAGATTTAGCATTCATATTCCATTAGTAGATCTAACCATCATCGATAGAACTTATTAAACTCATTATACTTGAATATATATATCAGTCTCTTGTGATCAGTATGTATCTATCACTTCTCTATATAGAGATAACGCTAACATTTTTTCATCATAATGATCACAACTGCCAATATTAGATAATTTTTGGGGTAGTTTTTCTTGTGAATTTTCAACCTCCTTGGGGGATAGGATATCAACTCATCATTTTTCATCAATATGTAGCCTATGTCTTTTTTTATCATCACTACTCACCAAAAAGAGTTATCCACTTTTTCGGAGTCTGAGTAATGGCATAGTGATAAGAAAATTTTGGAGCTCCTTACTGATTTTCTCACATTCATTTGTCTAGAAAAATCTCACTCCATTCTGTGTTATCATGTTTATTGGGTTGGATAATCTAGTTATGTTCTTCACAAATCATTGGTAATCACCTGATAGACCATGGAAATAGTGGATCAGTCTTATAGATGTGGGTATGGGACACATTTTGATTGCCTTTGTCTCGGATGGGTGCAATTATATATATTTGTTGGTGATAACATTACCCAAGATCGATACTCCCTCCATTTAGATCTCAGATATACACTATGATGCATAAAGTTTCTCCCTTAAAAAGGGCACCAAAACGGATTCCAAATTCTCTCCATATTCCTTCATTCTTTTGGAGTATATCATAATATCATCAATAAAGACTACCAATTTATTGAGAGAATATAAAATGACTATATTCATTAAATCCATGAAAATTGTTAGAGAAATAGTGAGTCCAAACTGAATCACTACAAACTCATAGATTCCATACCCCATTCAAAAGGCAGTCCTGGGAATATCTATGTTCCTTTCTATTAATTGATGATATACGGACTAAATTTCCAAAATAAAGAAATAACTAGCCCCACATAGTCGATCGAACAATTCATATATCCATTGATGGGGATAATTTTTCATTAACGTGTTTTAATTGAGCTCTCAATAATAAACGTGTAGGCACATTGATCTATCCTTATTCAAAATGAAGAGGATGGGTTCACCAAATGGTGAAGTAGGGGGCGTATAAAATCATTCTCTTGATTCTCTTGTGACTTCTCTTTTAGCTCTTAAAACTCTATGGTGGCCACACTATATGATGTAATAGATATAGGTTGAGATCAAAAAATACGTTTAATTGAGTAGTCAATATCTTGGTCAGGCAGAAGACTAGGAGATTCCTCAGGGAATATATTAGTGTAATCTATCCTGATGGGCATATCATTGAACATTATTCTCCCCATTACCTCAATATATTGATATAGATATTTTTTCTCATAGGGAAATAATATCCACAAATGAGACAATGATTTTGAAGGTGACTCTTATTCCTCCTTACACTTATATAGAATTGGAAGATGCTTCAAGATGTGAAGAGTGATATCCCTTTCTTGACAGTCGATGATGGATTTGTATAAATATAGTCAATTCTTTCCCTACATAGCATCAAACTCTAATAAAGGTAGTCTGATAAGATTTTTTTAGAGGTTCAATTCACAAATAATAACATGGGAGGAGTTATAAACGTTGGATGTATTAATTTTACCATATTCCATTCTTATTGATAACTCGACATACATATTTTGAGGGAGTGATTGAATAGTTATACTAACCATTAAATATATGAAATAATGTGTATAACCATAATAAAATATAATATTTTCTACTCATGAATGAATAACTAGTGTACCTATTTCCCATCGTTGTCTAGATCCAACTCATTAGTAGTGATAGCATATGCCATTTCTTATTGCCATAGAGATTTCGGATGATTACCAATAATAAAATTGTGCTTAGGGAATAATTTTTCAAAATTCCCTTGTTCCTTGTAGTAGATACACTACACTACATAGTTACTATTGGCCTGGAAAATCCATTCATCATAAACATTAGTGAAACTATTCATCTCACTTTGTTATTTCATAGCCATATTCCCCATTATTACAAATTTGAAGCATTTCCTAGTTCCGTTCAAACATTTCCAAGGATGCTTCATCCCTCAATTTTGACATTTTGGATATTCATGATTAATTCTATCATGGGATTTATTTGATGATCTACCAATATTAGTCTCAATTTTCAATATTTTGTCATTCGTCCCAAGAGACCAGAAAGAGTCTTCTATTTCCATTTCCTTATTGGGGGCGCAATAGATAATATCATTATAACTGTCATGTCTCACATTAGTAATACATTTTGTAGATTAAGATTTAATATATTGAAGGAGAAACCCATCTTCCTTTCGGAGATCATGAAAATTTTAGTGGAATATATTCCAGGCCTTGTAAGGTTTTCTTCAGATGCCCTAATATAGTCATCTACCTTCTACTTAATTTTGAAGAACACTATTTACATTTTTACATGGAGGGTTTGGGGAATATATTAATTGGAAACATTTTTTGAATTCCTCCCAATACATGGATACAATTTCCTCATTGGAATTCATATTTCTTATCTTTTTCCAGCACTGACTGACTTTCCCATTAAAAAGATAGACCTCCAATAAAACATTATTCTCTTTTGAGCACTATAGGATAGAAAATATCTTTTCAATGGATTTTTTCCTATATTTCACGACTAGGGTATCCGAAGATCCACTAAATAATGGGAGTTTTTTTCTACATGATGGATTAAATGGAAACATTTTATTTACTTGGATAATGAGGGAGTTTCACTGTAGTCATGTTATTATTCATAACATGGTCCAGTTGAGTGTGTACTCATATAATATTTTACCACCCATTCCCATAATATTTGGAATTTATTTTGGACAGCCATCACAGTCATTATCATAGTCATATTTGGAACATGTTCTTATACTTCCCACCTTTAGCTATAAAAAACGCAAATAGGGGGTATAGTTAGATAAAAAGCACAAATATGAAATTGTAATCATAAAAGGGTAAAATCATTAAGGAAATGTATATTCTAAATTCTGATACCCTAGGTTTAAATCATGGTAACCATATGATATGTTTCCTAAAATATATTCTTATGGGAATTTTTTTTCTCCATTATTAATGGTTTGAAAATTTTTATTAATTCACCAGAGCATATCACTTGGGAGTATCAAACCAAGTGTGCAGTAAGACCCATTTTCGTATACCAGGTTACCCCGACTCATTCCCAAAACACCTTGTCAAGGTTTTAAATCCTAGGTATATCTATTCCAAAACCATGTCTTGTTATCATATCCAAATTGGGAAGAAATGTTTTTGATTAAACATTTACCAAAACATTACCCAAATTTCGGGATGTTTTCCCATACTTAGTTATATCCCAAATTTTACTACTACAGATCTTTTTTCCATGTCTTAAAAAATTAAATTTTTTTCCTCTAATACCAACTATAGAAACCCTACCCTTTTAGACATATCTGTACATGATTTTAATCGTAAATATGCATCAAATTACAAGATATAGATCGTTAGTTATAGTTCCTTGGTGATTCTGTACATAATTAAAAATCATGACTCCAAAAACAAGAATATATTTTATTTAATCATCATAAAGAGCTCATACATTTCTCTTATCCCTTACATAAATATTTGATAGCTGAGGGATAACATGAATAGTGGGTGTATCTCAAAATCCTGATAAGTTTATAATCATTAAAACAATACTTAACACAAGGGTTTAAAGGAAACAATTAATGACATAGAATTGCATGGAACATGATTTGAGATAAAGAATCCTAACATGGGATCATATAATAATATACTTATAGTAATTTTCTAGAAATATAAAACATGAATGTATCATGAGTCGAGGCTCATTGTACAATGTGAAGCACGAGTCACATCTTGTTTCACATAGAAGAGCACAAGTTAAGGCTACCACCAAGACTATTGTATATAAAATATAATAAAAATAAAATTATCACAATTAATTAGATTACTAACTGGGAAAAACATCATATCCTATTCATTACTATTCTTACCACCATATAATCATACCTAAGTAGTCAAACATTAACAAAAGTGTTACCCATGGAAATAATTGGGTATCATAATAATGTCAAGAGGATAATAAGTTGGTGTATCCTAAAAATGTACATTAAATAAAGAAATTAAACCATACATGGACATTAAAAAATAAATTTAGTCATATATCATGATAAGACATGTAAAACTGAGGTCAAAAGACTGTTAAAGGAACTTTATAATTAAATCATTTTTGTATGGTTTTGGGAAAACATTCATGATTATTTAAAATGGAAAGGGAACAATTTAGTGTATAAAACTACAGCTGAACTAGTTAGTTTTTCAGGAAAAAGGACACATTTTATAATAAAAAAGTTGGATTAAAATATTTTATAGAGAACACAAAAAAAATGGTTGAGAATCCTAATGTTTCCCTTAAATCGAGCATTCTTATCCAAATGATGTGAGTATAAAACCATTTAAAAACATTTACATCACCAAAGAATAAAGAATAATGGATCTTGATACATGATTTTGGAATATATAACCATAATTTATAAGATATACAAAAAAATAATTAGAATTTAATTTGGGTCAAAATAGAGAGAGAGTAACCTGATGGAATAAAGGTTGTGCTGGTAAAACCCCTAATATTATGTCCAAAACGATTCTTCACTCAATCTTAATGTCCTGAATAATCAAAATTGATTCATTAATTAATAATTCTAGAACCATTTATACATGAATTTGATTCGATATATCTTTATTATTTTCATTTATGTCCCATTTTGAGGGGTGATTAAATTCAAATTAATCGTTAGGGAGTGTTGATTTAATTGGTTTTCATTAGTGGATTACTTGTATATGAGTATGGGATATTATGTAGAATGGGGATATTTTTCCATAACATAACACATATATTATTATTGGACATAAATAATATTAAAATATGATTTTGTTTTCAGATTTTATTTTTATTTGGTAGAGAAATCAGTAATGATAATCATTAGGATTATTTTGAGTGTTTTTTCTCACAATGAATTTGTTTTGTTTTTTAAGTTAATACCAATTGTAAAAAATTCTTCCAGAAGACTAATTAGCATATAAAATATATATAATTATAGGTGTCATCCCTGAAAAGTTTCTCATGACCCGAATTGAATACGGTAATACAAATTGAAAACCTCTTGTCCATGAATGTGATAAATTAACACATGTTAGATGTTGTTTACATTTCAAGTATAAAAGATGTGGAAGTGAGGGATGACGATAATTATTCCATTAGAAAATTATAATTCAAGTATATGAAAGGTACTATAGTTTTCATACCATTTCGATGGTGATAGCAGAGGATATAAATTAAATTATTGGAACCTGAAAAAAAATTCAATGGAAATGGAAGATGGGTTTACCGGTAGATTCCTACCTCCTGAGAGCTCCTTAATGGATTAGTTTTTCATGTTTTGTTAAAATAAAATGATGTTAAACATGGGTTATAGGGTTAAGATGTTTTTTAGGTATAATATAGGAAAATATCAATGCTTGAGTGGTGTGAGTTGAATTGGGGGTGATGGATGGTATATATAGTAGAAAAGAGGATGGTTTTTCCGTTATTTTAATCATTGTATTATTATTTTGTCCAAATCATAAATATTGCTCATTATTGAAGCTAAATAAAGTAATGTGGGCATGTAAATTAGAAAAAAGGTTAATAAACTAATCCATGACTCATGCATGATTCCAAAATTCATTTATTTACATATATTATAATTTACCATATTTTTACTGCTCACCAAAAATTCACATATTTTATAAAAATATTAAAAAAATTGCCTAACTATTTTTAATGTTTAAAATTCAAAAAGGAACTATATTTTATAAAAACAATTTACTAAATATGATAAATTTATTTTTTATTTATATTTATAATTTACATGAAAATACAAATTTTAAAATTTAAAGTCTATTTCTAACACGTTGATAAATTTATTAAGGTTTAATAAAATTATATTATAATTGTATGAAATGAAAACAAAAATTTATTAATCAATGTTATGAAAATAAATTTCTGTTTAAATTATTAAATTTTTTAAATAATGTAATTAAATATTTATAACTTACAAAAATTATAATAGTTAATAATACTTTTTTAAAAATTTACTTATAAAAAAAGTGCATAAATCATGAAATCGTCTCACAACACAAATAAGAAAATACATTTACACTACTAAATGAGATAATTAACCCTTTGACCACACCCCTAATCCCTCCCCACCCTTAACCCCCCCCCCCCCCCCATTATGGTGTGTCTGTGTGTGGGGGTGGTAATTTACAAACATATACGATGATATAATTATATCATATTTTCACATATACGATAGATAAATTTTTTTTTATAATTTCATTGGTGAGGTTACTATTACATTGGGTAGTTTACTATTTATAATGGTCATATTCATATTCTAAATGTCCAATTACTATTTCACTGGTATAAGTTCCTTACCATCTAGAAATATCTTTTTTTACTGCATTAATAAATTAGAATTTTTTATTTTGTTATTAATTTAATTTTATACTATATAAAACGATTATAAGAAGGAAATTCCATTGATAAAACATTATGTCATTACAGAACATGGTACTCTTCATCTAGCTGCTGGTAGACCAAAATTCATGATACAAACTCCGATATTTCAGACTTTATACCAGGCCACCCAAACAGTGTCTTAAAACCAAATAACATCATATAAATTCAAGGTTGTACCACTATAGTTGAGTTGTGAAACTCGTGATAGAATATCTCACAGATCTCTACTAGAAAAAACAACCTCTCACTAAAAAATATATGATTTTAACTATCGAAGGACCATCCCTTTGGAGCATCACCATGGCCACCATGATCATGAAATACCTCTTCCTCTGTGTATCCCCGTAGAGACTCTTCCTCCTGCAACATCATAAAAGACTGAACTATCATCTTAAACAAATAACCAATGCCACTATCGATTTTTTCATCCACATTCAGGGCTACCAACACCCCCATCTCTCTCCAAATATCTATATACTAAAAAAACTCCATTTTTTGGTTTCCTACTCAATGATTTGAGGAATAAATTCCCTTGTCTAGGCTGTATGAGTTATAAATATAATAGTCTTGCACAAACACTATCTACCTATACTATCACAAGATCAGATCTCACTGTAAAAAAAATATCTCAAACTATTGTGACATGTGAGGAGAAACAAATGCTCTCCAATTAGGTAATTCTTCAACAAAATCAATGCAAAAACAAATTTTGTTATCTCCTGATTTTCGTGGAATATTAGCTCTGGTGGGGATATCACAACATAAACCCATAAGAGATCATCCCAGAAAAACATCACGATGCATTAAAATAAAAAATGGGAAGAATAATAGAACCCTCAAACATTACCCCTTCCTCAAGAAACAAGTGCCCTGGAGAACTAACCAACATTCCATTCAAATAACAGAATATTTCCTGTATCTTATTTGTCCACACAGAAGAATGGTCTTTTATAGTTAGAGTTATCAACGGGGCTAGAATTTGAGAGAAATCATGTACAAACCTCATATAATATCTTGCGAGGCCAAAGAATCTTTTAACCTAATCCACATTATTGGGACCTTCCCAAGAATCAAATACATCATCCATAGATAGTTCTATTACTACACCTTGATGAGAAAAAACATTCACAAGGAAATTTACCTCTTACATCCCAAACATAACCTTGGACAACATTCCATAGAGATGGTGGCATCAAAGATCATGCAACATAGTCCTGAGATGCTCGGTATGCTCTTCATAATATTTCTGGTAGCTCAAGATATCATCAATGAATATGAAGAAAAACATATCTATAAACTAATGGGAAAATATTTCATAAGTCAATTAAACACATATGATGCATTCATAACATGGAATGGCATGACTTCTAACTTAATGGGCCTATACAGGAATATGCTAGTATTATTCATAATATCTTACTCATTAAACATCAACTGGAGATATCCGAACAACATATTGATCTCAGAATACCAATTCACATCTCTTAGATAGTCCAAAAGATCGTCTCCCCATTGTATAAGAAAATGGTCCCTGGACCTCACCGAATTCAAACTCTATTAGTCTATGTAAAACCTCAGAAATCCATAGGCCTTCATTGTGAACAATGAAGGAGGACCCCCACAGGGACACATGAGGCCAGATAACACCCTTTATGAATTAGATCATCTATTTGGATCCTCAATTCACACAACTCATCATGTTCCGTCTTATAAGGATTCTTCAAAATTAGTGAAGCATTATGTTGCATGTCTATCCTAATCTAAATATCATATCGAGGGGGTAGCATCACAGTTTTATAAGGAAAAATATACAAGAACTCTCCAATGACCCTGTTAAATTATACCATCCCATTATCCACATGTAATACATAACCCCAGCTATCAAGGAGATAAGGGTCTCCATATGTGAACTACCCACTTGAAAAATCCACTCAACAACAAGAACCACTTACAGAACATCCACATTTTAATAAAAAAATCAATTAATAAATCAAAAATAGAACATATAAAAAAAATTCATTTTTATGGATGAAATTTTATGTATTCTCATGTAGTAAGAAGAGATCCCTATGTGACTGTTGTGGTCCCATTGTTAGTCTATGCCAACGACACATGTCAAACAAGATGGTCTGGCCACTGAATGGCATACTAAAAACAAGGTCCACAAGAAACCTATCCACGTGTAGATCTATCACATGGATTATAGTGGGTGGAAAAAAGTAGTGTGAAGCTCCAAAATAAAACAGTTCATAAGATAGGGTACTAAAAACTATTCTTACCTTTGACGGTCTCTGTCCCCTCTGTAAATGATTCCTCAACTGCATCAACTCACCGTGCCCAAATATATTACCTCTAAACTAAGGACCACCTCCATGACCTCAATCCGGTCACATTCCATGAACATGGGGAACATCCTTAGGCCGAACTCTCCCCGTAGCAGATCATGACCCTACCGCCCTTACTTATGAAATGGCCATGTGGGTAACTAATCCTGAGGCTGGTGCTGAACCTGTCCACCTCCACCATACGGATCTCGAAAAATTGTTGGAAACTATTTCTGAATATGAATTCAAACTCCAAATAAGAAACACCTCATCCCCAAGCCCACAATAAAATCATGGAACCAATAGCACCAGAAGTCTTGAATGTAAGCTGATGTGGTCTACTCCCTACCAGTAGAAACCTCTAATGTCCTAGAACATGATACCTTCCATTGATATCTCTTCCAATAAAAGAACTCTTCTAGCTCCCATATCATGGTATACCTCCTTATGAGAAAATATTATCGATCTCCTCTTCCTTCTTCGGATCTTATAAATACATTGGAAACGTAATAGGAGTAACCACATACTAGATAAGAGGAAAGATTTCATCTTAATGATTTTTTGCATGAGATTCCTCATTCATTAAGAAATCTAGTAAAAAAATGTTGTAATACTTTGAACATCATCCCTTCTCCTACTCTAAAGCACTCCTCTATGGAAAGGGAGTAGATATTTTATCTTCTCAGCCTTCATGGACATTGAAAGTAACTATTCATTGAAATAATTTCCAAATTCTACTCACAAAACATCTACCTCCTTCCTCTCCCGCATATACAATATCCACTATTAATGCACCACTACTTATATATGACTGACTTCCAAATAAAACCATTAAACTATTAGGGACTGTATCAAACTGAAGGTGATCTCATGTTGTCATTGCTAGCATACTATATCCATGTCTGAAACACTACCCTTCTCCTTCCCCAAAGCATACTACTGAAACGTATGTAATGTACTCTCTTAAGTGACATCCTAGACATCTATATCAACCCTTCATTGATCAAAAGGATCAGTCTGCTAATCCACAACTGCATGATCCACATGCAGACAATGTCCAAGACCCATAACTAAATTTTAAACAATTCTTATCTATCCTTGAGTTGTATGGAATATTTTTAACAACCATTTGAGTCATTTAAATCATTTTTAATTCATTTAAACATTCTAATAAAAACAGAATTAAAATAATAACATAAATCATATCGATGAATGTACCATTCCTAGGGTCCCTACCTTGAAAACAATACAGCCCAAATCGTTTGTTTTATAAGTTCAGTGTCATTGCATCAGATGACATGGGGCCCTAGAACCCCATGTCCTTGTTGATCTTCCTTGGAGTAATTTAGGAACCAAGATATTATTACATTATTTCCCAACCAATGTATTTAATCCTTATTATTCCTAACCAAAAACTCAGTAATATCTCTCAACCATCACTTCTAATGTCATTCAATCATGACCCCATCCCTCCAAGGATTCCCATCTAGAGAAGGAAATATTGGAATGGATATAATGACCCTCGAGTCCCACCTCTAGTAGGGTCCATCACAGTCTGTGAAATCCTCCTATAAACCTGAAATTAGTATTATATAGTCTTGGTTTGAATACAAGTATAATCAGTAGGAACACCAAAGTCTCTCATGTACATGTGAAAGAATCATAATAATTCACCTATGAGATAACATAAGAAGAAAAAAACAGATAACAGGTATACAAACCATCCCAATATCACTAATGGAAATTTAGAAAATAATAAAAGTAAAGTAATTCAATAGATTGCACATTGATGACAGGGTATCCCACACCACTTTCCCAATTGTATGCCACTCTTTATCAATTTCCTATGTCATGGCTCTCCCCTCCATTCCATATATGAATTCAAAACCCACTCGCACACGCTTGGGCCTCTCAACACATCCCTCCCACAAAGACATTGGAAACAAACCACATAATAACCTATAAGCACACACCTGGATCTCACAGTACATCCCTACCACACACATCTACACCAAAAACCACAAAAAAATCTCATCTTTAGGACACATTGGAAAACATGTCACCTCTTATACTGAGTTCACCAGGGAAAAGAGAAACCACCTCACCCTATAACACATGCACCATCACATCCTACCCAATGACACCTCGACCGTCACAAAAACCAAATAATACTCTAAAAAACCTGTATCCATCACAAAAAATTCCATTCCTACCTCATCTAGAAGAGATATAGGAAAATTGTGGGAACCTATTCGTCTAATCTCCTCAACAAATGTTGGAAAACACCCCCCTTCATCAAGATGTGTGTGTTTAGCACATAGTGCTCAACTAAGGTGGGTGAGTATATAAATCTCAAATAAAAATACAAGAAGATACATATATCATACCACATGATCAGGCCCAACACATAGGGTCTCATAAAGAAAACAAATTCACAACACTGCATATTTGTTTCTACCTTAAAATGGACAACACCACATAAAAATTCACAAATCCCGATACACATTACCAACCATTTTATTTAATAAATTTTCTTCAATATAAATCAATCAATATATCCCTTTCATCCTTAACTAGGAAACTAAAATTCAAAATAAATAATATACATCATAGTTTTAAGAAGTTGAAGAGCCATGACAGATTAAGGTAGCTTCACATTTCATCCTCATTTAACACCTACTCATTATATATCATATATCGATATCTAGATACACGATGATGATTAAAAAATGTTATAAATGGTGAATAAACCATAAAAATAAATATAATCCTTCTTTATTGTCATCCGGGTCAGGTCACATACCAAAAAAATCAATCCCATCTCACACCCCTATCCAGTAACACATTAGCACATGACCAGTTTGTAGCGCTTCGGTACAACACTTCTCATCCACACCACAATCAATTAAACTCTCAAACATATATTCGATTAAACCTCCCAATCCATCCCACAACAGACAACACTACTCACAACCATACTACCAAACAACCTAGATGAATTCCACACACTCACATTCCCACATGTACCATGGTAAAATACAATTTTTGATTTAACAATGCATCCATAATTTAATTCACTAATTTAATTAATGTGTTGTCATAGAAACCATATGATCTTGGGAAATTCATTAATTTTCAGAAAATGTAATTAACCAATTTTATTATATAATTGTCCATCAAAAGTTGAAAAAGCATTCCATAATTCATTTAGTTAGAAAACAAGGACCCCAACGTGAACAATTTTTAGTGGGAAGTTATCACATTAAATTCATAATATCACATGTAACAAAAAGGTTTTAATGGATTTTTAATAAAACCCTTATACCAATTTTAATTTCTTCATTCAAATTATTATCATTGGTTAATTTCATTAAACCAAAATCTATAGGTATATAAGAGAAAACCCTCTAACATGATGCACATTTCAAGAGAAATAAATGAAATCCTACTTTGAAAGTTAGTAAATGTTATTCTCTCAAGATAGATCACCTAAAGTGTATCTAATCACCTCTACCTAAAGATATTCACCCATGAGAATATTCCATGTCACAACCACATCAACTACTACTAAAGAGATCCCCGTGATAAGAAGGGGATATCAACCATAATCTGATAGAAAGAATAATGTTAGAAAAATGAGATCAATCCTGATGAAACCAGATGGGCGGGGTAAGAACACAACATATATTGAATACTGATCACTATTAACTGAATGAGAGAAGCTAGGAATTGATTATTGATAAGAAATCCGCAAAATGCCGAAGAGAAGTCATTGATTTTTCTAGGTTCAGGGGAAAGTCACTATAGACATAGGGAATGACAACCCAAGATAGAATAAATCATAAGACATTACAACAATAGGGAAATTAATGACATATAATCCCCTTTAATGTTTTATAATTCCACAAAAATGTTTTGAAAAAAACGATCACTTTTTGATTTATTTTATTTTTCAAACCCCAAACCATTACACACCATGGACCACCTAGAAAAAAACTTTTAAATAAAGAATCACGCAGTTTAATCTACTTTCAAGATGTGTAACCCCTAAAATAGCTTTGTTCCACTACCAACTCCTAGGAAAACTCCCATATCCTTTTAGAAACGTGTCCAAAAACCAAAAAATAGTTAGGTAACCAACCGGGAGGACAAACAACATTATAATAAATAAAAATATAACTTTAATGAAAATATTTTTCATTATCATAATTAATGTATTCAAGAGAAATTTGAAAAATTAGATAGTGTAATTTTAGTATATGGGTATTTATTTATTTTTTTAATAGTTTTATTTTTGTGTTATATTTTGTGTGTATATAGATAATTTTTAGGAATTTATTTTCATTAATTTGTTCAATATACATGACAAAATTATGTTTGAATGAAATTTTTATGTCCATTTATTTTTTATTCTGATTTATTCTATAAATGGGTTAGTCATTCAAGTTACAGATTTTGAGTATGTTCATCTAGTAAATTAATTGGCTAATTAGAGTTTTATTATAAAAAATTTATTAGTGAGAATGATATGATTCATTTCGCGATATTTATAATACTGTTTTATGAAACATTTTACGAATAAAATACACTGTGAGAGATTTTGAAGAGTATGTATGAAGTAGATATGAGGAAAATAAAATTATTGTTATAGAGTATTAGATAGTGTTATCTTAAAAATAGTCTCTCTGGTGTTTTATATTACATTAAAATCATGTAGTGGAACCTAAATTATTTTCCAGGCATCTCATGTCATGTTATAAATAAAAAACACATTAATTGACAAAACAATGAATAATTGGCTAATTGGAAGAGTTTCATTGATTGTTATAGATGATTAGAGTTATGTTTGGTATAATTTTTAAATCAGAACAATTTATGATCTATGTGGTGTTTTAATATAAAATAAATTTATTTTTACGTATCATAATTCATTTCAATTATTTTTTGTTGATGGTATAATATGAATAGAATTGGAAGAAAGAATGAAAATATTATTACATTACCATCAAAGTTATAATATCCTAGAACCCATATTTTTATGGACTTAAGCTAGAAATTAGTGTGTTTAATATCTAGAAACTATACTCTAGTGGAAGATACATGTACTATTGTGGAAAACATTGAGGTGGTACTTGGTGAAGTTATTCCTTTATTCATTTCCAATGGGTAAAAAAGGATTTTGTTATCTTTGAGGATGTTTCATGATGGATTTCCAATCGAATTACTCAAAATCAGTCCTCATATCCCTATGTAATATCTTTGGTAATGTTAAGGCCTTCCACTTATCTATTATAACATAATATATTAGGAATATTATGGGATTATATGAGTGTTTATAATGGAATAGTCTTATTTATTAATTTAAATTTCAAATTCAATGATAGAAATAAATTAATATGGTTAAATGAATGATTTGATTAATTTTTAATATGATTATATGAAATAATTATATATGTATTATGATATTAATAAATATACTAAAACATAAAAGGTTTTGAGAAAATTAAAAGAGTAATAATATTAAACAAGTGTTTTTCTATTAGAAAAACAATATTAAAATAGTTTTTGGAATTGATGATGAATAATATTTCACACCTGGTTTTTGTCATTAAAAAGGGTAAAGTAACATGGAACTTTTGAAGAACTCTAAAAACTAAAGTAATAAGGATATATCTATTCATAATTATGTAATAAATAAAACATATCAACAATTTCCTTCAATATAAAATTCATATCATATCATGTCTAGAGTATGACCTTATTATTTATTATTCAATTACTAAAAGGATATTCCTTACTCATTATACCCTCATTCATTTTTCTATTATATTGTAATATCTTAAGATTTATCAATCATTACATGGAAATATCTATTCATATATAATTGGGAACCATTTACTTCAAGAATTTTTCTTTTTCTTTCCATCATTTGGTTTGTGGGAATTACCTTATTATGAATTTAAGACAATATAAGTGATAGAGTTTAATTAAAAAGAAATAAAAAAATTAATTAATTGAAGAATTTATCAATTATTACCGCCACCTATAAATAATCACTCATAAAATTATTACATATTCTCTTAATGATCTATATTTTTTTCAAAAGTCGCTAGAGTTAAGAAAAAATAGGGAAAGTAGATATATATCAAACATTAAAATAGACAAAAAGTGAAGTAACAAAACCCATGATCGAAAATAGGAAATGGAGAATAATATTAATGAATTTGTAACATTTTTTTCATTTTTATGGATTATAACTATTTATTGATATGTATGATTCTATTTATAAGAGTGAACGACTAGATTTTTTTTATATGGACTGAATATGATTTCATTTCGGTAGATTAAATATAATAATAAGATTATCACTATGTTGAATGTGAATAATCCTTATAAGGTACTATTTTTAGTGATAATGATAAGTTGTGAGATAATATTATTCATATTGGTTCCCTTATATATATATATTATATGTTTTAGATCACAATAAAATAATCAAGATTCATATTTTATTAAATTATAATGTATTTTGATTTTTATATTTTTATTAAAAATATTTTACTAGTAAATCGTGACTCTATTGGTATTTAATTTTAATTTTAAAGATGTATTCGTTTTTAGTTGGTTGCAGAACCACGTAAATGATTATTTATCTTTTGTTAATTTATCAATTATTACTACTAAATTGATAATTACATTGTAATTTTAATATAATAAATTAATTATGGTTTCAAAGGTATTTGCATAACACATAAATAGAAAAATGATTTACTGGTTTTATTCTAGTTAATATAGTCATTAATTAATATCACTGTTGTTCTTGTTTTCTTTTAGATGTTTTATCAATTTAATTTATATGTGTAGTATAATATTGTACATTAGTTGATTGTATAAAATTAATTTCAATGAGATTTTATGTCATTTTAGTGAATTTATAATGTTATCACCCATCTTCTATCATATACTACAAATTTTAATAATTTTATAATGTTTTAATATTTATTTTCCTTTGGTTTATATATGGAATGAAATATTACTAATAAATTAAATAAAATTATTCAAGTTATTATAAAAAATCAATTGATAAAATAATTTTGAGAATGATTATCATGGAACTAATTTTCTCGTATTATTTTATAATTTTAGAAAGTAATTCAAAACATTTGTTTTGATTAGGATAGTGATTAATTTGAAATATGACATATAGACCTAAAAACATAAATGATAGTTTGAAGGAAACAAATATTGAAATATGGGAGTCCCAATGGAATGATTTTTATATAATTCATGGGGGTACATTTGGTTATTTATTTATTAGAGTCAAAGATATTGTAACCTCCATAATAGGTCTTAGTGAAACTCTATATGAATTCACACAGTGACCCATTTTTTCCATTAGAAAAACGAAAGTGATTCTTGAGTTCACGTGTCCTGATCCATTTGATACAGTTAAATTCAAAATGTATTTAAGTAAAAAAGATCATGTAATTTTATAATTACCTTGGTGTTGGAACATTCTTATTAGCCATAGGATAGATTTATGTGGGATTCCAATATGATATCATTTTAATTTATATTTATTATTTATTTTGTAAATATATTATTCTATATACAACGAAAACATTAATATCCACTAAAAAGTGACCTGGATTAAAAATTTTACACCCGAATTATGTTAAAACTAGGAAATTATACTAAGATAGATAAAAAATATAGGTCTCGAGCCCCATACTATGCCTGATTTAGGAATTTCATTATAATTACCCATCTAATGAAATTTAAAAAAATAAATTCATGATTAATCACTTAGTATATAGATATTTCTGTACAATGTGTATGATCAATCAATAAGGGGATTAAAGGATAATAAATTAAACTTTTCTAAAGTGCAGGATATTCCTTTATAAAAAAGATAGATACAAATCATAGAATCGCCAGTGAGCTGCAACAAAAGTTGGTATTCTAATTAATTAATTTATTCTTTTATTTATTTAATTTATTTTGATTGCTAAATCATGATTTTCCAATTACTCAAATAGTACCATGATTATATTCTTATAAAAATTATTCTTTTGAATATTTAGATGTATATTCATTAATAAATATTGTCAAAATTTATCTTTATAATCCATTTAGAGTAATACACTTTAATCAAAAAAATATGATTGTGAATTTTTTAGATTTATAAAAAAATTTAATGAGCTCTATAAAGGTTTTGGATTGTTTTGTATAAAATGTAATGAAAAAATATTCCCTTCATCTACCATATTATTTTCCCCTATTCAAAATAATCATCCTATGAATCCAATGTATTTCAGAGTATTTTAATACAAATAATAATTGATGGTTGTTTAGATATTGATGTGTATTTTTTGGGGATATAAAAGAAGTTTATAAAGGATGGTGGTTACCGACATATGCTGGAGTACCTCTAGAAGTGACTAAACATTGAATTTTATGGTTGAAATTTTCATCCATGGTATCTCATAATGATTTTACACTAGCTTTTATATGTATATAGTAGAACACATTTTGAATCTCAAAAGGAATAAACTCTTATATGAAACTTTATAGTTGCTGGTAAAATTATGATGGAAATTGATCTCTCTATAAAGAATCCAGTATATGGAATATTGTCCAAAGATCATAAGTTTTATTTCTTTTTTAGTTTATTAGTGTGATATATATTGAAAAGTTAAATATAAAATAGGGTGTAACATATTAGAAAAAACATGTCCAATCACTGGTAGAAGGGTAACTTTTATCTTGATAATTAGATATCATACAATGTCTAACAATGAATATCATGTAATGTGAGACTATATTTCACAATTAATAGTGTTTTGGAGAAAATTATCAACCTCCCCATTATTAATACATGACATTTTTCATGATAATACCAAGTCCAAAATGTGAATTATGGAAATCCCATACATTTGAAACACTATAGGAACTTGTTATGTAGTTTGATATCATATTACACAAGCTCCTAGAATACATACCATGACATCTCATAGGCTCCAAAACACACGTACAATCTTTCTCCAAACTATATATATTGACCCTACAATATTTAATGGACATATTGAACACTAGAAATCCAATTTAGGTCCACAAGTTCTTCCAAGAACAATTCTGGAAATATGATAAATATTTATTTATATTTTCCATATATTTTTTCCATATGATTTAATTTGACACACAAATATTCTATTTGTAGAAATTATTCAAATATAACATGGTAGTCCAATCCTCATTTCTATCACAAACCACTTGCAACATTTTTTTGAAATATTATATATTTTTGGATTTATATTAATAAATATATTCTCAGATCTAGATCACGTTTGGTTATAGAATATTTTTTTTTGATAATATTGGGTTCATCCCTAACCTGCATTATCAAAATTCTAGTTCTTATAAGATAAATGAATTGATATTTTTTAAATTATCACTTACAAATGGTCTTTTATTTGTGATTAATAATGTAGTTTGTTTCTTGAAAAAACCTTGTATATGTTTAATAGTTTTCCATCATAGTGTCATGGATGTTAAAGGGAACATATAGACCTATATAGTGTATATATAGATTCATTTATTATCACTTTCAGACAAGGAAATATCTCATTAACATTATTTTTGAAAAGTTTGTTTGAGATTATTTCTTATTGAATCTCATTTTGAATCATTCTATGAGATCAACTTGTGTAGTGAAAAGTTGAGTAGTATTGTCAGTCATCATGATTTTGGTATTTTTTATATTTTTATAATGTGTTCCACATTATGTGAATATTTTTATTGATTTTAATTAATTGGATCCTTGTTTTGTGAACTTGAAATTGAGACTGATGTGGTCATAGAATTATATATTTCCTTTATTGTGGAATCCTAGTTTAGATAGAGTCTCTCCCTTATTAACTTATGAGTTTGAAACCCCCTATATGATGTTGGGAGTATTTCAACGATTTCCATTGGTTGATACCCACTAAACCCCATACATACATTATAAATGTATGGGTTCCCCTATAGGGTTAAAAATATCATTTGGATATTACTAGTATGGGAATATTAGGTATTATTAGTCTCTAATATATAGGGATAGATCTACCTTATATTATGTATGTATCCCTCTATCACTACGGTCCCCTTTTACATCCCATTTCTGGAAGATAGATTTTTTTGAATGGATTCTAGATTTTGTACTTGAATAATTATGTGTCTGTGTGTTCAAATATTTACCTTATTATATTATAGATAATCTTATTGATGATATAATTTCACACTGATATAGAGAACTAATATACATGGGTATTTTTTTATGAGCTATCTTAGAAGTGGGGTAGAATTTAAATATCATGTTTCGGGAACATGGGTAGCCTTTTTTATTTCCATTAATAATCATTTGTTCTAGGAGGTATGATTTTTTACTGATGTTTAGGTTCAATTTATATGACCCTGTGATGATGAGGTGAATAGTAATCAGGTTTCAAAATTATTTTAAGTACTCTCATTAATTAAATCCATAGCATGAAGTCATAACTTCACCAAAACAATTTTTAACTTGTGTTTTGTATTCAATTTTTGACTCAGTTTATTGATTTATCCTCTCTCTTATATTGGGTTTTTATTTTGGGTATCATTATACTCACCACATCATTGGATTTCCATACAAAACATGTTTATGTTTTATTATTTGGTGTACAATTTAGGGTGATCATGGAGGATATTAATGTAATAGAGAATGATCGAATTGAATTTTAGTGGTTGTTTTTTTTATGTTTTCAATGACAGTATCTCTAGTGAAATCAAGGAAACATTCCTTTTAATGGTCGGTTCTTCTGTTAATATTATTATTATATCCAAAAAATTTATATTCTATAATATTGTTTATGTATCATCCCTTGAGGATGGGTTATTTTATATATGTATTCTTCTATTAATTCCAGAAATTTCATCTCATTCCATGTAAAAAATGTATATTTATTTCATTATTGGAGATATGTGGGAGATCTAGGTTTTCATTAGACCCAATAATCCCTTCTATATGGTCTTCTTAATGTTATTTGTTATCCCTTGGAATATTACTGGTCGTATTTGGGTAGAAAAATCAATATTTCCACTATTCTTGGTGGATTGTCAATGGTTTCAGACACATCAATGTGGTATGAAAGAGTTTTTTTCCTAGTGGTGGAGTTTTATATTAAGAGTATAATGAGGCTGGTTTGAAAAATTTCGGAATGTGTGGTTATGGTTTTTTAATTCTATTTGTCATACTAGGGAACCCGTCTAAGATTTCATTGCTGATTTTTTCCGATAAAAGGACCCATATAATCTACTAAATAACATGATTACATAGATAATTATATGTATAACATAATTATGTAGATTATTTCATCATATAATCAGTTTTTCATTATTTTCATAATGACATTGTTACTTATTTAATATAATGATTCCATTTTGAGGATAATGACTTCTTTGTGACAATGTATATGTGATATGTGTTACATGGATCTTCTATGGGTAAGGTGGTCGATGGGGATACTAACTATAATTTTATAATTTAGAGTCGATTCTCGGCTATTTTTTATTTATATGAATCCAATATTGTTTCTTTATGTATCCCTATATATAAACCTATGATTTTGGGGTCCATGAGTGCATCATATAGGTTTGGGTTTTGTTACCTCATTATCAATGAGAATTATGTTCCCCCAAATATTTCATAGGTTCAATTCCCCCTTATCTAGGTATGTATCAATAAGGTATTGGGTCCCATATGGAATTCCATTAATGGGATCATTGTATCCTATTAGTCTGCAGATTTCAGGGAATCATGATTCTAATATTATTGAAACTATACAGTGTATCCTTGGATAGATTCATCCAGAAGGGTGTTTTCCTATATTTATTTGTGTGATATAATTTTTTCAATATCATAACACCAAATTTAGTGTGAATGTGATGGATGATGATTGTAGTCATAATTTCATTATAGTTTTTGATGATCTTTTTTCCTTTTGTATCCCTATCTTCTAAGAATAGTAATGACCCTCTAAGATAATTTAGGTAGATTGTTTTTAGAGATTTAGAATTTGATAATGATTTTTTCCTTTATAGATGTTCCTTAAATTTTCTTTAAATAGTAATAGAAATTATTCATAGATAATTTTTCCTTAGTAATCACTTTATAATATTTCTCTACATTGCTTTTCTAAGTCCAAAATGTTATATATAATAATAATTCATTTTATTTGATCGGAGTATATATAATAAAATGTAATATTTTCTTCATGAGTTTGTAAACAACAAGATGATGATTGATGGTTATATAAAAATTGAGGATTAGCTTTCATTTTCAACATAGAATTTTTGAAATAATTTCATATAATTGACAGATAATATTTTTTTATTTATATCATAATAAGTAATTATTAATACAAATTATATGGTAGAAATAGTTTCAAATAGATACGATATTATGGGGTGATTTTATAAAATATCTCATCAAATGAATGAAATTAGTGGTCACATAAAATTAATTTTAATATAGTATGAATTTCATGTTTTATATTGTAGTAATGTATAGATAGATCATGGATATTTGAACTACATTGGACCATCCACAACAAATAGTGGTGAAAGTGGACATCAATGAGACTATAACCATTTTTATTTTTGTATGATGTGTCACAAGTAATTTAATGTTCTAATTCGTTAGTTCAATGAAGGATATATAATTAAATCCCTTAGGGAATGTAATAATTTGAGCTCTTATGAGGACAATGTTGTGATATAATTATAAAACCATTGACATTGTTTTCCATGAAAACATTTTCGTAAGTTAACATTCTCATGGGTATCATATGAGATTCCATTATTATGAATCCATTTCAATTATATGTTTATGGATCATTGTTTTCAACCATGATATTCCATGGAAATGAACATTAGATGGTAATCAACCGTAATGATATGGTATAAAATATAGTGAGACATTAAGGAAGATGAGTTTTTAAAGACATTTTACAATAGTTAAATAAATATTTTATTATCTCATTCATTCCAAAAATAATACATCATAAACGATTACATAAATAGATAATATTATTTTTCATCTATATTAGGAATAGAGGGTTTTTCTTAGGAGAGGTATAATAATTTTTTCAAGTGTAAAGCTTCATAGTAATATAATTTAATCACTTTTGTAAATAATATATAACTCACCAAATTTCTACATATATATTTTTCATTAAAAACTATTTTTAGGGTTACCTACATTCAAAACTGATGATGAAAACATAATGTGATTAAAAAAATACATCATTCTAGTCTTTAATAAGGCAGGGAAGTAACCAAAAAAATTTATTCAAGATGAATCATTAAATCAACTATAATAAATCACTGCTAAAGGGATATTTGTAATTACAAGTTAACTTATACATCATGAAATTAAATTTTAATACACAATATTAAATTTTAAATACATAATAATTAATAATTATTATTATATTCTTATAATCACTCAATAATTCAGTTTAAATTTAATCCTGACATTTCATCTTGTTTAATTTTATTTCTCCCTTGTTTTTTATTAAGAGTCATGGAGTTTCCTTAAATAATTAACTTACATTATAGGAATTGATATTCAATTTGTGGAAAAGGAAATATTCACCAATTAAACTCATCTCTATATTTATTACCCCTATTAATGTGAGATTTACTAATATCCTTCATAATGAAAATTCTTTCAATTGGAAAGATATTAGTGGTTATAAAATTATTTAAGTGTGAATTAATAGTAATGACATGATGTTAGTTATTATTGGTGGTGTTCAATGACTAATGAATATCCTCATATGACAGCTAATTTTGAGATTTAGTTGTAGATTTTTTCAAATATGGAGGCTTGGAATGATGGTGATATAGGTTAGGGGAGTGGGATAAATTTGTACCAAAGGTAATGTGGTGATCCCATCATGTGGAAGGATGGATGATCGACATGTAGGGTTATAGTAATAATGATTGATATGAGGTTGATAATGAGTAAATTGTATCAAATGAAAAACTGTGAATATATAATTTTTTATCCAATGCCCACATGCCTTTTTTAGTTATGGGTGTGAATTGAACATTCACACTAATTTATTTAATATCACCTTGAATATTAACAATTAACACTCATCAAATCACAAAAATGGTTGGAGGATTTTCTTCAACATCAGAATTTATATATCATATATCGTGTTCTGTGAAATATCAAGTCATGTTTAAGAAATCTACTTTACCATGGGTGTTTTAGAGTACTATCCAATATACCATTTTTGCGTACATGTTTATATTCAAAATGTCAACCCATGTAAAATTACATGACACATCATATGATAGAAACATTTTTAAATAATACCTCTTGTTTTTTTCATTGTGTAGAAATGATGGTATTCCATGTAGTTTTGTATCACACATCTCTATCCCCAGGAGTATGTGGCTGGATTTATACCATATACATCACACTATCTATACCTATGGGGAACACTATGTTTGTTGACCCCCATGGTTAAAGGGAATATATAAATTCCCAACATCAAAATGTGGCTCAAACATTGTGTCATAAAGATTATATATTGTGTGCTATGTGTTTTTTTGTTTTATGTATATTTCTTCACTTGTTCTAGAATAAAACACATGAGTAATATATTTTTATTATTTCAAAAAATGGAATGTTATATCTAGGTCAACTCTTCTATTATATTCCACATGAAATGAGTTTTTTATAGATCAATTTTTTTTAAATATATATTGATGATTAACACATATGGATTACATATTAATGAGAAACCATGGAGTTTTATATTCCTTGTAAATGTTTTGATGAATGGGAATAGGTAGCCCTTATGAATTATAGAGATTTTCATTCCTATGATTGTTTAGGAATGATAATTTTTAATATTTTTGTCTGATGAGATTCCACTATTATATTGTAAAAAAGTTATAACTATATAGAAAAATAAGATATATATAATTGGGTATCTTCATGGTGGTATAATATAATACAGGATGTTCATGGCCAATATAGGGACAATGTATATTTAGTTATTATCATTATTCTCTTTGGATAGAGCTCATGTAATAATCATTGAGAAGGAAATTTGAGAGAATTTAATTTTATCTATATTTATATTAATGTCTTTGGAAAAGGATTATCTTATATATTCCTTATATTTAATGTCATTCATTAAGATCATGTGTTTTTTATTATTTTAAATGAGTAAGATAATATCTTGAAGTATTAATTTTTTGTTCTTTAAACTGAATCATTATTTTTTCATGAGAAAAAGAGAGAGATGATATTGGAGTTATTTAATCCATATGTTTTGGAATCCACATCAAAATTAATTATCTCCATTATAATAGTATGAGTATGTAACCCTCTCTATAAAGTGATTTTTGGGCCTGATATCTAAATGGGTTGGTACCTCATCTATATTAATAATAACATTGGGGATGAAAGAGTACCATAATATTATTCTAAAGGTGTTAAGGATGTTATAAATATAATATATAGTGTCAGAAGTCTATTATCCATGGGTTTAGTGACCCTCATCAAAGCCAGATCACATTAAAATATTTTATTCCACCATAGAAACAATTTTTTTAAAGAAATTGTTTAAAAGAAAGCCATCTATAAGGGTACATCTTTCAGGAGATGTTTTCTCATGAAAAATGATTTCCTAATGTATTTAACTCATTTACAACCTACACAAGAAGTGATCATACTATCATTTCATACTAATTTAGTTTGATTTTCTATATGGGATTCACTCCTACAAATACCCAAAGATATAATGGGAGTTTTAGGTCATGATTGATCCAAAATATTTCCTTTATTAAATTCATTGTCATTTTTACAAGAAGGATTTGATTTTCTCTAAAGGTGTTGGGTATAAGTCTAGGGAACCCATTTTATTGATGATAATACTTTTTTTCTTTCTCTATTCTATGAGATGGTTGGATTTTGGGCAGCTTTAGAGAAAACAAAAAACATCACCTTATATCCTATTCGCATACCCTTTATGTATACCTAGTTTGGGAAGGGTAATTTTGTGTTCTTATATCAGTTTATGTGGAGTCCTATTTTGATTCATTATAAACACTATTTCATGATCATTTGGTCCCACACATGTTGTTTCATTGAATTTTTTTTATTTTTTATCCCATCGAGATGGATGTGAATATGGTTGAGAAGATTCATTATATTTCTCAATTGTGATTGTTCTAGGGGTGTTTATGACTACATATATGGTTTTGAGGATTCATCCATTCTATTTTGGTTGTATAAATTTTTTCATAGGTTTCCCAATGTTTCATTATTTTACATTCATGAATCTTTTTATATCATCCAACGATGACATTTTTTCTAATATATATGTTCCATATTCTGTTTTGATAATTTAATTTTTTTTGTTATTATCATTTTTAGTTATATTACCTTATTTGAGATATATTTTATTTATCTTTTTTTAGGCCATGGTATCCCATTTGTTTTATTCTATCATAATTCTAGTAATAATGACTCATCCTATTGGAACACTTCTTTGGTTAAAAAACTCAGTATATCCAACACCATAATCGATTTAATATTTTGTTGGGTCGTGTTAATCCCTATTTTTAAAAACTAACTCTATAAATTACTATGTCGATCAGATCCAATGCCCTAATTTCATATTCATTATACATATCAACCAGATATTTTATGATGTCTATCTATTCTAGATGATATGACCTTGTGAGCTTTTCCAATAATTAATGTTGTTTTCATATTGAAATTACTTTCAAAGACTTTATGTTTGATAAAAGAATAAAACTTTTTGTGGTTGATGAAGATCCATATATTTTTGATTAATACATTAAAAATTGATTTCATAAAATCATGACACATAACTCATTGAATTATTGAAAATACATTGGAATATATTGTGGGAGGTTTCAATTAAAATTATTTAATTTTGGAGCAGTTAGTCATATTGTAACAAATTATACATAACTAAATTAAAATGATTACCATGATGATTTTGATTTATTTCATACATTTAAATGTAACCAAATCTTGTAAATATATTTAGTTGAATGATCCTTGTAAAAGAAATTGATTTAAAAATTAATAATTATTAAAAAAATATCTTGTAAAAAATGGATAAAGAATAGTGTGAAGATAGTGAATATAATGATTATCATCCAAAAAAGATTATATTCAGAAATTACTTATTGGTATGATAAATATATAAGGGTAACATAAAGATATATAGAAATGAGAAACATATCATGGAAATCATGAAGTGATAAAAAATCAATGAAATTGATAATTATAAAATGTTGAAATAGACAAAAAATTTGATGAAACTACCTCAAATCGGAAATTATTTTAACTAAACCTAAATAAATAAAAGGTAGTCCATGCGAGGTAATATTTTTAATTCCATTAAAGCCTCAATTTTCAAAGAGAAAAAAATAAATGTATTATAAAAGGAGAAAATATAATCAATATTTAAATAATATAAATTTTATTAATACAAATTACATGATGAGAAAATATAAGTGAATATGTTCAAGATTGATTCATAAAAATATGTAATTGAAATTAATTAGTATTCAAATTAATTTATGTATATTACAAATAAATCCTAATACATTTGTGGAAAAATAATATTAATAAACCTCAATATATGGATTCATTTTGTGTCTCTCATAAAATGATAATTTTTTAATGATAAAAAAAATGACATGATGTGTGTGGAATTAGAATCATTGGTATATGAATCTATAATTTTCATATTAAAAATAATAACCCTAATTAATTGTGGAGAATTTTTTTAAGAAAATGTTTCTATACAATATATTGACAATTTCATATCATCTTATAATTTAAATCTAATTAATCAGGTAAACAAGAAGGGGAATACTATAATAAAATAATTTTCGAGGTGATGAAGTATGGAATCAGAATGAAACAATTCCATTAGTATTAATATATGTACTATGATAGATTTAATCTCACTTATTATTATTTCTTCTTTAATGCGAGAAATTAAAATTATTATATAATATATGAAATTCAAAATTTGAGTTATATGCGATCATATTTATGAAAAATTGTTTATAAAAAATATAAAACATCATAAGTGCATATCAATAACAAAATATCAATTATTTAATTAGAATTATGGATAATGTGGCTGAATACATCACTCAGAGATGATTACCAAAATATCTATATATAAGAATAAATACACTAAATTTTTTCAGGACAATAACATTGGGAAATATATTATTTATATTTTGGATGCTTAAAGAATTGATCAAAAAATGAATATCCTTGGAAATTAAATATATTGTTTTTATCTCACCTCATAGAAGATATAAGGCCTTTACTGATTTTCAGTAGGTGAAATGGGGGTCATATTATAATCTTAATAATTTATCTCTCGATATAAATGGATCTACATCAATTGATATTGGGGGATAAATTGTAAAATCAATGACCTCGTTGGTTACAAAATGGTTTCAAGCACAACATAAAAATTATATCCAACTATGCGATGGATTAAATGAATTTATCTACATGAAGGATGATTTTTTCTAGGGTATTTAAAATATTGATAGTTTCTGAATATTGGAGAATTAAATATCGAAAAATATTTTCAAGATTAAAAGTTTAAAATTCTTGATATTTGAGTAAGATGTAGGAATATGATTTTTGGAATCAAATATATGATCATGTAGGACACAAAAATATCAATACATCGACTTCAAAACTAATAGCATGACATGATAATATGCTAAGTAGTATAAAGAAATGGATGTGTCAATTTTTTTTGAAAGGTAATACAGTTAACCCATTAAGTATGGATGTTTTGATTCCATTAACCCCATCCTTCAGACTTATTTACTATAATATAAGTGGAACAATAAAGTAGAAAAAAATACAAAGATAAAACAATTATATATATTTTTACTATTACAAATAGTTTTCTTATATTTTGTTTATTTAATACATTCACGAGACTAAGAATAGTCTTAAGGATAAAATAAGTGTTGAGAAAGAACATGTTTATCCAATAAAAAAGTGATAATTAGAAAATAGGCCTCAAATATGATCTGAATGTTTGAATCATATATATAGTGTATTTTAATTAAAAATGAGTTATTTTTACCATAAACCTCATAAAAATACTATTTCTAAAATGAATATAAATAATATTAGTAGGGACTAATTGGATTATGATGAATGAAAATTGAAAATTCATTATTTTTTTGGAGGGAAATTCATAAAGCATTGAATCATTTCAAAAAATTACTTTACTATCATCCAACTGTGGACAAGAATATTTATATGTTATATTATAATAATTCCATTTTTTACAGACATTAAATGATTCATATATCCATATATCATAATGTTTAGTGGCCCTAAAATGAGTAAATTATTTTTATATGGATTTTATCGAATTTTATTTGAATATTCATAAAATAGGATAGGTCTCCATTGTTACAAAAAATAATATTGAATCATTCTGTAGACTATTATTATCGATGTGTTTGAACAAGATTTTATTGTGCGTGACAGGAAGAAGATATCAGGGGAGGAAGAAGAACATGGTGTTGATTTAGTCAAATAGAACATTACAATTTCATAAAATATTAAAAATTTATTAAAATGATAATTTTTTATAATATTACGTTGATATTACATCCAATGAGGAATAATATTATTTAGTTCTTTCAATTTTCTAATAATAGGTCAAAAAAAGTGTAGCATCGAAATATTTTATTAATAACATATTAAAAATTAATTAATATTCATTGATATATTATATTACATGCAATGCATAATTTATCTTTAATTATAAGTAACATCATGTTCATCTATAATTTCATATAAAATTGAGTTTCTATAATATATTTTATTAAACATAATAACGAGTAAACCTGAACAATAATATACATAATATAATTTCATAATATGGAACTTCTTCCGCCTCTTAATAGATGACATACATTAATACCAAATTTTGATACATTAATAACACTTATGTTATAAAATAATCATTATTTTTGAATGAAAAAATATATATATCTATTTTGACATAAATTTTTCTATTCTTTTGAGAACTTTCATTTTTGGATGAATATTTAATAATATATGTTTTTAGTTCAAATAAACAACTTCAATGAATTTATTTATGTAGTAAAATTACGCTATTAATTGGTTTTAAAGTACAATTAGATCAATTTATTATAATTTTAACCAATTTATGTCATTGGAAACAAGTTCACATGGAATATAAATATAAATACATAGTAAACATTTGAACATTTTAACTTTAAACTCTGGTTTTGTCGTCCGATATATTAGAAAAATTATAAATTAATGGATTCGAGCAATGTCCTTAAAATTGTGAAAACAGGATTATATATTTGGAATCATAATTAATTATATATTATAATAAGTTAATCTTATATTTTAACCAAAAATATTAGTGAATGTAATTAAAATTAATTTTATTTATTAATGTAAAAATGTTGTTACTTAGTGGTAAAAAATTAATGTTATGAGTCTAAATGACCTAGAAAATTGTAAAAAATCAATTTTATTCCCATATTATGATCATATTCCCCCATTTTAATTCTTTTAGTTTTACAGATATATTTTACTAAAGGTGGCTCATATTAAAAGTTTTATAAAGAAAAGGGGAAAAATGTACCTTTGTTGCATTTATGTCCTATAATGTATAGGAGTATGGAATAATATATATATTTATATTTGTTTATAAATATTATTTTTAAATTAAATTTATTTTTTTATATCATTGGAATATAAGTTTTATTTTTTGGGATGATATAATTATATTAAATGCTTAATAAATGCCAACATTGTGATTATTTAATTGAAAATAAAATAAGATACATGATACTAAAATTATTAAAATATAATAAAATTAGATGAATTTTTGTGTCCCAATAATTTTTAAAATTGATATGTAATTTATAATATTTGTGAATTTAGTATATTTAATTCCATTATTTATTGAAATTTTATATTTTAATTGAATAAATATTGTCAAAATTTAGACAAGTGTAATGTTTTAAAAATGATATTTTATTTCAAGATTTAAGATTTACTACAAATTATAAATTATTAAATTTTGTTTTTAATGGTTAATAAATATAATATATTTTTTATTTAAGGACCAATTTATCATTTATAATAAACAAATTTACCCATATATATTTAAAACCCTACTTTTCACAGTTAGGGTTAAAGGAGTGATTTTACAAATTATATGTGTTTTGGTTAAAATTAATTTCCATCATAAATAGTATTTTTATTTTATAAATTATATTTATTATTTTAAAATATTTGGTGATAAAATTTATATTATTTTGAAATTAATTTATTCTCAATTTTTTAATTAAATCTGTTAGAAAACTAAACACCTCTATGAAAAACAAAAATGAAACAAATAAAGAAACCTAAAACTAATGAAAAAAGATATAAATGCTTTAAATTAATTTTTTTTGAATTTTTTAACATGATAATTCCCCTGTACTATATTATTTGTAATATATTAATAAAATGGGGTAATTAAGTCCTCTCAATAGTGATTAATTTTTTATAGTTATAAGAATTCCACTCACCTTCCCCAAGACAAAAGATCACACCATCCCCACTATGTCTCACCTCTGAATCCCTTTTCTAAAAAAAAAACCTTCCCAAATAATCTCTAAATATACCCTCTAATACTTGTATTCACACTTTTGGATGAAATACTACCATGGATGCCATTTCATGCAATCCAAAGGAGTTACCTTAAAAGTAGGCAACAATCGTCCACTTGCATTTATGTATTATTTCATTATCCTCCCATTGATATATTCGTATACAATGATTATATCTTAATACATGTATTATAAGTATACAAATATATTATTATGATAAGGTCATAACCTATATAAACATTGAATTACATCAAATGGGTAATGAAGTTACAATCTCTGTTCTACAAACTACCGCTTCACCAAACAATGTCGCTCAATTCTCCATTGCCACCCATCTTGGTTGGGAATTATGATTGACACAATGTATTTATATTTATATTTATATGATATTTTTTTCATATTTAAAATTTTGAAAATGTTCTATGACACATACTATCTTTCTTTCCATTTTGTGTGAAAACGATAACATCATTTTTTGATGTGTGGATTACCACCTCATCAAATGATGTGATACATTCCAAAATTACATGGAATTTATTAAGGATTGTAATAATTAAAAATAATTTACATAAATAAAATAAATATGATATTAAAAAAATAAAAAAAATTCTTGAAATAAATTTGTTTGTCTTTATTAAATGTTTCCACCTTTAAAAAGTGATAACATTTTTCATGAGATTTGTAGAGTACAGCCTCCTCGACACATTGGGATTTATTTTAAACCATTATAAATAAATAAATATAATTATATATTATTAAATAAATAGTTGTAGTTATATAATTATAATTATGGAAAGATAAATGTAACTAACCATATTTCTATAATAATCAATGACAAATGGGAATGCCACTCATGCGTATATACCAGCTATGTCTTCAGGATTGTTGTGTAGATTTATTTTACATAAACCACATTCATGAATGTTTTAAAAGTATATATAATGAATAAATACAATAATGATCTCATTATTATTATTCTGGTGATGTTTATGTATTTCCCCCATTTACCATAGTCGACCTATCGATGTAAGTATTGGGACAGAAGATAGATATTGTGAAAATATCCGACATAAAATTTATTGATTACATATTTATATAAGACATGATTATATGTGAATAAAAATTAATATTAAAATTTGTTATGGTTATGAAGAAATTTTATAATTAACATAATTTTATTATTTAGCATGTTAGATAATAATAATGACAAATTGGACTCATGGTATGGGGTTTCGTCTCAATTTACAATCAATTTAAACTAAATTGTCATTTTTACCCTCGTTACATTTTTTATGGTCTATATAGATACCTTTTACATGTTATATCATGAATATATATATTCTAACAATATTCAATATTTCTTTAATGTTATACTATAATGGGTTTTATAATTCATGTTTTCCCATGTTTTGAGGGATTCTAGTATCGCTTTTACAATCATGAGGCATATTTCGTAATCAACACTTGTTTCATTTGTATGGTTTATCTATGTCCTTTTTAGATATATAATATCATGAATTATTTTTCCTTCATCATATTTAGATGTTTCAATTAATGATTATTAATTCATGGGGTTTATATTCTCGATGTTATGAAAGCAGTAATTGATTGTTGTTATGATTTTTTATAGTGTTTGATAGGTTATACACATACCATTATTTATATGGTGTATATACTACCACTTTTATTGGTAATATCATGGATATATGTGTTCTCCTGGTATTATATTTTTTCATTTACTGTTATTACATTCACATGGTTAATCACTCATATGTTTCAAAGTTGTATCAAACACTTTTTAATTTTTAAGGATTATTTTCCTCTAGAATGTTTTTAATGAAATTTCAATGAAATTTCCATTCATATACATCAAAAAACCTATTTTTTACTTACCCTGTACTATATTTTTTTATCGATAATATCCTCATTCCGTATTTGGAAGGATTATGATTGTTTTTTAAAGAATTTTGTGAAACCTATTTATCTTCCAATGGTTGATTATGTCCAAAAGAGAATGTTATGAAAACCATTTCTTTTCGATTGGATGGTTATGTACTAAATAGGTTGTTATATACCCGCATTTCATTTTCATGGGTTACTCAGGATTCCATTATATATTAATATAACCCATTTAATTTACATGGATTATTCTTGTTCTAAATATATGTTTATAGTACCCATGTATTTTCTATGGGTTAATTGAGTTTCAAATATATTACTATGAAACCGATTTATTTTCCATGGGTTGATTTTGTCCTAAAGTTATTTTTTTGAATCCCATATATTTTTTCATGGGTTAATCAATTTTCAAATATATTTTTCTTATCCCAATTTCATTAAATAGTTTAATCATGTTTTGATATATAGTTTTGAACATGTTTCATTTCTATATGTTAATAATGTTATGATTGGGTTATTTGATCATCTAATGTGTTTATGAAATATTTTAGTTATCATGATTTTTTAATGCTACATGGAAATTTGATGGGGTTAGGAGATAATCCAATTATGGGTGGTTCACAGATAGTCCAAGGATGGGTGGGTCTATGATAGAATCCAGTTAATTGGGTATAGAAGTCAGCCATATCGATAATCAAATTTTCCGACTGTCATGAATGGAATTTTCTGTATGGTTATTCAATTAATAATAATTAAATGTATAAAAATTTTCCAGGATACATTTATGTGTTATATATGATTTCAATGGGTTTATAATGTTTTTATTGATTAATATTGTTGTCACATGACTTCTAATTGTGATTCAGATGACTCATTCAATTTACATGATTTCATATATTATGGTCTGGGTATTGATAGGTATTTATTCTTTTCTGATTCACTCATTAACCTTGATTATATTTTCATACCCTAATGCACTCTTATACTCATTGATGAAATTTAATTGTTAAGTTTTATGTTTACCCTTAACAAGTGTTTGATATCAATCTTATTCTTTTTCTTTTTTCTCAAGGTTTCAAAGAACGGTGATGAATAATTTATGAATTTAATGTATTTCAAATGAATTAATTTGATGACAAGATATTAAATTATATATTCATGTTATGAAAATAAATGATGTTCATCTTTATAAATTAGTTTTTTATGTGTCCTAGTTAAAATGATTCGATTGTGTAAGTGTTTTTCCTAATTCCCTAAAACTGGAAACATAAAAAGCTCACCACTTCTGTATAAGATCGTAGTTTTTATTTTGTATTTTAAGGGTTAGAGGAATCATTTTGGTCACAATTATTATTATCAAAGATTAAAATGTAATGTTTTGGATTTCAACATTGAATTTGGGAGTATGGGTTCTAAGAAATTTATTTAGTATCAAATGATGGTTTAGAAATGGTTAGATATTATAATATTTATATTTGTTATAAAATTAAGATTTATGATTTCATAATGTTTTTTTTTGTGATTTTTTTTGAATGGAGTATTTATAAACCATATGATCAAAGTGAACAGTTTTATGGTGGATTTATATTTCATGTTTAATAAAAAAATGGAAAATGTTTATTTTCTGTGACAACCCGCCACTTCTGGAATGGTGGTGGGACTTGGAACCATGACAAATGGATGATAGGAGTTTTAAACACAAACTATAGCCGAAATGATGCCCGAGAATGTATGAAATTTATTTCAAGAAACGATTATGTTTATTTGTATAACATTTGGGATTTTATTATAGGACTAATTTGTTATTTATATTTTAATAATATATGATCAAATCCTTTTAATAATTGGGTTTTAAACATATATAGGGAATGATTTAATAATTTTAAGGGTAGTTATCCATAGAATAATTTAGTTTCATTCTTGTGTATTGAAATTTAATTTTAATTATTGGTATATCCTTTTAAGGATTACATGTTTTTTTTGAATTATCGCAACATGTGATAATTTATTTTATGTTTAATGAATGTTATAAAATCGTTACTATCCATTTTTATTGACATGTGGTCATTGAAATTTGATTACGGTGCTTCATAAATTAAAAAATCTTTTGGGATATTCATTGTTTTGAGGAAAAATAATAATAATTTGATGGAAATTGATAAGAGGCTGAAATTATAAACATCAAATAGGTATATTTCTCATTTTTCTACAAGGTATAAGAATTATTTAACTTCTGATAAATAATCTTGAGAAAAATGTTTACCATGTTACCATCTATTCTGATAACATGAATGATCTTTTGCACCTATGTTTGGATTTTTATTTTTTCATCATTTTCGTCCTCATTACCATTTTCTCTATCACTCCCTATTATAAATTAGTTTTTTCATCCAAATAAATATTTTAATTGACTACTAATGTTCTCCCAATTTGGAATCCTAGTTATCTGTAACTTTGGGTTATTATTATGTTTTCCACATATCCTTATTAATAATATGTTTTATAATCCACTTTTATGATATGGGTGTCACTAATAAAATTATATTATTATTAATAATTTGATAACCATGATGAATTTTGATGGGGAAATTATTTTTAATTGAGGTAGGATGTATCATGCTGAGATCTAATGAATATGTTCATTGAAATTAATATAAATTCATTGATTGCTTGAGTTACATAGAATACTTACATTATCTTGAATTATATATGACATTAATTTTATATTTCATTGTATGTATCAATGATTTTTGTTGATATATTTTTATACACACAAGAATTAGTTATATCAAACAATAATATACTTGTAATATAATTATTTGATTTGGAAATTTTTCCAACTATTAATTGTAGACATACATTAAAACTAAATTATTTATGTTATTATTTTTATATGAAAAATATTACTTTAATTATTAAATCAAAATATCATAATTTTCTCTTTTTGTGTTTGTTGACATTTTATGACATCTTTTATTTTTTTGATGAATATTGGGTAATATTGACTTTTAGATCAGAGATAAATATTTCCTAAATTATTATTACAGTTAAATTTTGTTTTTAATTTGGTTTGGACTTTAATTATATAAATTTAATAGTATTTAAATCAATATAGTTCATTGTAAACAATATCATTTGAATATTATATAAAAACATAGCAATATTTTCTACATTTTTACTTTAAACCCCATTAATATCATCCCATCTTTGGGAGTAATTTTTATTTAATTTCAAAAAAATATTTTTTTAGAAACCAGGTAAATGGATTCCATAATTAAAATAATCATAATATATATTTTCTAATATGGTAAAACTCTTTTTTGACCAAATAATTAAGAAAATTAATCAAAATTAGTTATAGCTATTAAGGAAAAAATGTTCTTACGTAGTGGTTAACAATTAATCATTAGATTTTAAATTCCTAGAAAACATGTCCAAAAGGAATTAGCATTCCATATTATGACCCTATTATCTATTTTGATCTAATTTTATTATTTAGTGGGTCAAATTTGCATGAAATTAATTAATATAACAAATTAAGTAATGAAAGTTTAAAAAAATCCTTCCCTGCATTAAATTACTGTAAATCATAGATGTATGGGTGAAGCTACATAGTTTCAATTACAATCATTATTTTTAATAGTAAATGAGTTTTTCTATAATGGTAATATAACATATTTTTTTAGATATTATATAATTATATAAAAAATATAATTAATGAAAATGTAGTTATTAATTAGTTAATAAATAATAACAACAAATGAAACTAAATATATTAATAATACTGAAAATGAGATGAATTATTATGTTCCTAAATTTTTTTAGATGATTAATAGATATTAATTTTTTGTTATCATAATATAATATATTTAAATAATTGTTTATTTATTTTTAACTTTAAATTAAGATGCTAATGTGAAAATATCCTTAATGTCGTTTTATAATAATTGATATTTTATTATGAAGTTTTATAATTAACTAAAAATATCTTATTCTTCAAATTGATTTGTAAATTGTAATTAATATAATATATGTTCCATTTATAGATCAATTTAGCTTTTATAGTAAGAATAATTTCCCATTTATAGTCTGAAATCATGTTGTCAAAGTTAGGGTTAACGTAATGTTTTTGTCTGTTATATGTGTTTGTGGTAAAATTATTTTCCAAACCTTTTAAGATTTTTTATTTTTAAAAAAATATAATATTTTATAATTATAGGGGATAAATTTTATAATAATTAACAAATTAATTCATTCTTAATTGATGAATTTCATAGGTTATAAAACTTGCAACCTAAATAAAAATTAAAAATTAAAAAACATTTAAATGTAAATATTTTGGAATAAAGAATAAAAACTAATTTATTGGTGATGTTCGGGTTTTTCAACCATAAATACCATTTAATCCATTATTTATCATTTTTTAACACAATATGTAAGAGATAACTTGAAATATTATTTACCATTTTATATTTACAAGAAATCAACCCTCCCTTGACTATAAAAAGTCACACAACCTTCCCACTAATTCACACATCTAGAGCCCATTGTGTCATCAAAAAACTAGTCAAATAATATCCCAAATACCAAAAATCTCCATATATTTCAAAAATTTAGTATATATCCTACCAAATAATCCCTTTTATTAAAATCAATATGAGGTACCCAAAAAAAGTAATATTCTTTGACACACATTTATATTTTATTTCGTTCCCACCATATTCATCTATTCTTACTACATTATTTAATAATTAATACAAAAGCCCCAATATACAAATTTTTTTATGTTATGTATTATATCTACACCTATATAAACTTCAATCAAATGTGTAATTAAATTATCATTCATGTATAAAAAACTATTATCTCACAGAATGATGTATTTAGTTTTTTTACTACCTATCAAGGGCGGTTTATGAAAGAGAAAATGTTTTTATATGATATAAATGTATATATATGATAATTAATTTTTCTTCATACTTCTGGAATTATTATATAACTCATACCATCATGGTATTTATTTTTTGTAACTATGGTATCATTGTTTGTTGACTTATAGATTTCCACCTTTTCAATGTGATTTGATACATTCCCAAATTACATGAAATGTATTAAGAATGGGATTAATTAAAAATATATTACATATATAACATATATATTATTTTATTTATATTATTAAATTTTTGAATGTCTAATATATCATTTTCCTCTTAACCCTTTCACACACTCTATAATAATAACGTTATTCATAGGACTGGTGGACTACTGTATCCTCGACATAAGGTGATTCCTTTTACATCACATGAGATATATATATAAGTAATATGATTATGTGACATATTATTTGAGATATAATTATAATTCTGGGAAGATAAAGTTAACTTACCTTATTATTATAATGATTAGATAAAAATTAAAATGTTACACTTGCATACATAAGACCTATCGTTTCCAAGATTGTGATATTGATTCACTTTTCATAACCATTATTCATGATTTTTATTAAATGTATAATTTATGTATAAATAGGAAAATAATCTCCAGATTATTTATCTATATATGTTTATATAATGACCTCATCGACCATAATGGACCTATCAATTCCAGTTTTGATACCGAAGCCGAATATGGTCACAATATCCGACTTACAAATTATTTATCAAGTAATTGTATATAAATAGTCTATTCGTGAAATAAATGTACTAATAAACAAGTAAAAAGTTATTTATAAACTAGATAATTATCATAAGTTTATTTTTTGGAAGATATAGAATGAGCATGAAAATTGAACCCATGGTAAGTTGTTTATTCTCATTTTACATTCCATTGAGACTAAATTGTTATTATGCTCCTCGTTACTTTTTTCTAGTGTATCTAATTCCCTTTAAATTTTTATATCATGTATTCTCCTATTTTAATGATATATAATTTTTTAAAAAAATTATTTAATTATTTTTTTAATTCTTGTGTTCCTCATGTGGTAAGATATTCTTGTCTCACCTTTTATTTTGGGAGTAGTATCTCATTCGTACAACTTATTGATTCTTTATTGTGTTTTTATTTCCATTATTGATATATTATTTCATGAATTATTTTATCATCATTTTTTTTAATGTTTAAGTTAATTATTAATCTTTAATGGGGTTTTTTTATTTCAATGTTACCAATGAAATAATGGATTGTTTTAATGATTTTCCTTCTTTGTGATGTTTTTTATGTCATACAATTATATTCATTTATAAAAATTTTATACTACCACTTTGACATCTTGTATTTTGAATAACCTAATTATAATTATATTAAACGTTTCACTTATTTTTTTTACATTAATGTGGTAACTGGTTGAAATTTTTCAATGTGATATGTGATATATTTAAATTTGTAGATATTATTTTCTTGAATATTGTTTTGAATGATATTTTAAGTTCATTTCCATTAATTGACATAAATAATAATTGATGTTACTTGTCCTACATAGAGGGTATTTTTTATTGATAATATCTTCATTAATTAATTTTATGTATTATTTTTGTCTCAAATACATTTATGTGAAACTAATTTCATTTTTACATATTTATTATGTCGTAAATAGGCTATTGTGAAAACCATTTTTCTCCATTGGTTGATTATTTCCTAAATAAATTTTTATTTCACCCATTTCATTTCTATGGGTTACTCAAGTTTGAATTATATTTTTATGCAACCCATTTCCATTCTATGAGTTATTCATGTTTCTAAAAGATGATTATAGAACAAAATTCTTTTCCATGGGTTTCTCTTGATTCAAAAATATTCTTATGAAACTAATTTCTTTTTCATGGGTCGATTATGTCCAAAATATATTATTGGGGAACTGATTTCATTTCCATGGGGTAACATTTTTCTAAGAAATAGTATTTGAACACACCACTTTTACATGGGTTAATCATTTTTCTAAGAGATTGTTATTGAACAAATTTATTTTCTAATTTTTAATAATGTTTCAGCGATATTTTTATTGAACCCATTTCATTTCCAAGGGAAAGAAATGTTTTAAGATGTTTATTTTCTCCCTAATAAATTTATGAAAACTTTTACTTTTGAGGTTTTATTAATTCTACATGTAACTTTTATTGGTGGTTATATTATAAACTAATGAAGGGTGATTTTGTGATTGAACTAGGAATGGTGGGTCCGTGATAACCCTCCAATGCATTGAGTATGAAATTTGGCTATAAAACTAATCTATTTCTTAGAATGAAATTTATGGATTTAGAGTACATGTTTAATCTATTTATAAGTAGTAAATATATAAATATGTCCCACGAAACCATTATATATTATATATGATTATAATAGGTTTATATTGATTCTAATGATACATATTGGTTTCACATAACTCGTCATTATTTCATCTAATTACACTTTCCTTTTCCATGTATTCATATTTGATGGTACATGTATTCTTGGGTATTATTTCTTTTATGATTTTATCATTTAATTTGATTATGTCTTCAGTACCATATACACTATTTTACTCAATGATGTCATTTAATTATTGATTCTATTGTCGACCTAAACTGAGATTTTTAGCTCACACTTGTTATGTTTCCTTTTCCACAATGATGAAATAATGTTACTGAACAATTTATGTCTCTAAATTATTTCACATCAATGATCATTATTATATAATGTGAAATAGCATATTATAGGTAAAATGGGAGATTATTTTCAACAATTTCAACCATTTATCTATGATTAAATATTGATAATATGTTATTTTTATGAGATTTTCCTAATTATCTATAAATCTAATCCTAGACTTTAGTCAATGATATACATGATACATGCGTTCCTTTTTTTGTATGGTTTAGATGGAAAATTTGGGACATTATTATTAATATCAAAGAAAAAAAAGTTAATTTCATTGACTTCATCACATGATATCGGAGAATGAATTTTGAGATATTATAAAAACATCATTCTCAGTAATAAATATTTAATGTTAAAAACAATGATATCTTTGAGTACAAAATCTAAAATATCTTAGGTCTCTCTACTAAAAATAAATGATTAAATATATCATTAATGAATTATGAGTTTATATGGTTGGTGAATAAATATTTTAACAATTTTGAAATTAATAATATGTTAATGTACCTTAATAAACTATGATTATAGAATATTTTATAAAAAATATGAATTTCTATAAAAAAACCTAATAAAGATGTGACTGAAAAAAGATAATAAAATAATTCTTTATGAAGGTCACTCTCAAATTGAAAAAATATTCAAATTAATTAAATGAAACATTATTAAAATTTTAATTTTATCCAATCCAAGAATATATAATTTAATTCAAATGGATGTATTGTTTTACGTTATTATTGGAGAACATGGTGATTTTTTTGTTTATCAACATTGTGGATTCAAACATGTTGATGATACTAGACATATGGGTAGGTTTAATTAGTATTTATATTTTTTTATGTGTTTTATAATTTATTGGTTCTTGATTTTGGAAACGTGTTTGAATTTTTTATAATTATGAATTTAATGTGTTGAATATTAACATTATATAATTTAGTACTCCAAAAAATACCTCAACATCATGAATTAGGTTGTTCTTATAAGATAGATTTCATCACAAATAAAAAAGGTGTTTATCTTGAAAACCATAAAATAATTGGAAAGTGGTTATGATACTATGAAATACTAAAAAATGATAGAAATCTGTATAGAATAAAAACAATAAATCTTAAGACGTCAAAATCTTCTAAAATATAATTAAATAAATTAAATAGTGTTGGATAAATATTTTTCAATAAAAATTCTGAGGGAGAGGAATGATGAGTTTTTATATATAAAATGTTCAAGGAGATTATTATTTTAAAAGAATTAGTAAATAGGTGTTGACTAATAATTTTTAATTATGGTGGAATAGAATTAATATATTTCTTTTTTAAAGGATATAATATTGTGAATATATTCATGAAGATGAATATAATCTATTTTTTAATGATCATTTACCGAAAATCGATTTAATTTAGTAGTTTAATAAATAAAATATCCAATTAACCATAAATAAATATAAAAAATTCTCTAACAATATACTCATGTAAGATTTTAATGAAATGTAAATAGATAAAACTTATTAATTGAAATAGTGATTAAAATAAGGAAAATGAAATGACCAAATCATTATAGTTCCCCAAGAATAATTCTTTCCAAAAAATAAAATTACATACAAAATTATACAACTATTTTGTATCTATAGTGAAAAATGTAAATAGGGAAAATAATGAGTTGAAATATTTCCATGAATTAATTTTATTGATCAATCAATATCTTATATTTAATTGCCTAACCTCACATATTTAAATTCTACATTCTCTATTAAAATGTGTGTCACTGTCTTCTCAACCCCATGAAGCACTTTTTGTTTTCATATTTTTTTCCCTCACAATCTTAATTTATGGAATTATTTATGTTTTAGAAAATTGGATTGTTATTTCCCTATCATTTACATAGGATGATTTAATTTTTATAAAACACATTTAATATCCCCCACCATCTGTGGGTCTATATTAATTAAGGTTGTTTTCAAAAAACTATAAGTCTATAGAATTAATAATTATAAGATCATTATATTATTTATAATTGATATTGATTTTTTTTATTCTTGAGTTATACTAAATTTCACATCAATTGTTAAGAAATTCTATCAGATTTAAGACCAATATTTGATCCTCTTTAATGAAATCATACTGAATATATAAAAAATATCCATAAAAAACACATCATCAAACTCAGATACTAAAACTTGAGGAGTATAATACATTCATCCATACTCGTTCATGTTTAAATTTTCATCAAGACTTGATTGGATACTCAGAAAAAAACTTCATCAGCATTGGATCCTTGTAAATGAAAATTTGGAAACTCAAAATCCCTATATTTAGAATTCCTAAACAATCATTGTACTCAACCTAGTACAAAAAGGTACTCATTATGGAGACATCATTTAGGCCCTTTTTCAATAAAATGGTATGATGATTTTTGAATCCTCAAATTAAATGTGAAAAAATGCATCAAAAAAATTCCACATCAAATTCCATATCACATAGAATATATCGTATATTCATGATATTGATAATAAAAACCGAGTGATGGAAATGAAATCTCAATATTGAAAAGATAATTTTTTTATAAGGATTTAATTATTGAAAATAATTTCTTTCACAGACACTCGTATATTCATAATGTGAATAACATATAAAAATTGAAATATTTTTATTGAAATATTCATTTGAGTTTCATAAAAAAATTTCAAATTTAAAATTTTACAAAAAATAGACACACATCATTTTTCATAAAAATAAAACATCTAATCTACTCTTTACCTATTGGTAAATAGACACACATACATTATCTATTAAAATATACACCCAAATGAAAGGATTAGTGAGAAAAATTCTAAAAAATACTAAAAATTTTACCATTCAATAAGTAAAATAATAAATATTAGATAATATAACATGGATTAAAATATTCATTTCATAGACAATTTGGACGAATATATTATTCATTTAGATTGTGTAAAATGATCAAAGACAACAAAAATTGTAACACGTGATCTAAAAAATTCATGGAAAGAATTCTTTTGGTAAAATGGAAATAGAAATGATATACACAATTAATTTAATAAATTAATATAAATTAAATTCTTTTTTGTAAAAAATATCCTTCGTAGATTAAAAAAATTTGTCCCGCTAAACATGACTATTGAGGCAAGGAAATGAAAAAAAATATTTGGGTTTTTTAAATTGTAATATATTTAATAAGACAACACAAATTACTAAGTTTTTTATATATATTCAGTATTTTAAATTAACCACCTTAATGTGTAAAAATATACTTCACATGTTAGAAGTCATTTTAACCACCAAATAAAAATGATGAACTTGAAATTAAACCAATTTTGAAAAATAATATATGAGTTTTAATGTTTACTATAATAAAAAGAAAATCTTAAAAAATTAATGTTCCCACCCCCACATATAAAACACGTCATTTTACCTAATTATGAATATTATTGTCCCAGAAATAATAAAGATTTTCTATCTCAACTATATATAAATTTAATCAGTTAAATTATATGTTTTAAAGGGATACAGTAGATCTAAAAGGTATCATTTTCCACATTCATAAATAATATAAATATGAAAAATTTAAAAAATGTTTCAAGACATCTATAAAAATACCAACTAATTTAAAAAATAGTATTTTATGATGATGAATTTGTAGAAATTATATATTCAAAATTTCTTTCACAAAATTCATAAAAAAAGTATTAAGAGTGTAAGGACCAAACGCCAATTGCCTAGAGCCGGTGCCTTTTTTGATTACATTGGAATACAGACAAGGAAAACGACTCTTGAAGGACATATTAGTTTAGTATTATTTGAAAAAATATAGATACATAAGTTCAAATTTACATATGGAATGGGAAAAACACTAAATTATTCCTCTAGCAACATCTTTTCTCCTAGACTATTCTTGCATGTCATTCATAATTTACTTCTTCATATCCTGAGAAAAATGAAACATAAGAAAGGGTGATCTCAAATGCTCAGTATGAGTAAGCAATACAATGGATGATGATATTAATATTATACATGGTTAATTATTGAAAAAACGTGCCTTTAATAATAAACTTGATCATATTATGACAGGAATATGAGCTGAGTAAATATTAACATAATAAAACATAATCAAGGGTATTATACTACTCAAATATCCACATGAACTATAAATTATTAGCTTCATAACACTACTACATAAATGGGCTTTAACAGCGCTAAAAAAGGGATTCAACAGCACTAAAAAAGTGCTGATAAAGGCGGGTATCATTTATCAGCGCTACAAACGCGCTGATAAATGTAGACTTTATCAACGCTAAAACAGAGCTAATAAAAAACCCTTTATTATCACTAAAATAGAACGGATAAATGAGTGTTTTATCATCACTCTTTTAGTGCTGATAAACTGATCCTTTATCAGTGCTTATTTAGCGCGGATAAAAACACCATTTATCGTCACTAAAAAAGTGCTGATAACTGCCCTGTCTGCTGCTGTGAAATAATCTGCAGCAGCACACCCGAACACCTGCAAAAAAAATCAGCATCTCAATAAGCTAATTAAATCATTTATACCCATAAAAATTTAACAAATAAATCATAATCTAATTAGATGAAGTATACCCATACAACAAGTATACCCATACACCATTAACACAAAATTCATAAGTTAATTAAGTACATAAAATTATCTATTTTATACATTTTACTATAGAATCTCTAAGAGGTCACCATCCCTTAACAATCACTCATAATCTCCACCCATCTTCTAAAGAATAAATAATGTTGTTTTGAGCGGTAGAATACATTATGATAATAAAAAGGTACAACACATAATATATCCACAGAAGAATGAAGGTGATTCAATATCCAAGACTTCTCCACATCTTCCACCATCATAGTTATAATGTTGTCTTCCCCTTTGTATAGTACCATTCCCCTAATCTTTATATATGTATTAATATATTATATCTCCTTTTTCTTTTTAATTAATTTTTTCTCTATTATACATTCTCATCTTTCTTTATATTTATTTGTACCACAATTTAGATTCGTTAGAAGGTTATCATTGGTTTTTGGAGTTCCCTATCATTATTCTAGGAATATGAGGCCCTCATTCATAGGTTTACATAATTTTCTCCAAGGAAATGGGATGTATATTTTATAAATGACATGGATATCGAGTATTTTATATTTTATTGAAATAGATTTTACAAAATGGACAGAAACTAGGGGGAATACCCGATATTGGTTTTTGGAGTTCTCCATAATTATTCTAGGAATATGAGGCCTTTATTCATAGGTTTCCATAATTTTATCCAAGTAAATGGGATGTATATTATATAAATCACATGTATATCGATTATTTTATATTATATTGAATCATATTTTACAAAATGGATAGAAACTAGGGGGAATACCGATTATGAAATCTGATTCCCATCATGAATGCCTCTTCCTCGAGTTGGTAAATCCATATCTTCCTGAATAATAACTCATTCATCCAAAAAAACACCCAAATTCCATATTCACAACCTCACTAGGTTGGCTAATATCTACAATGTAGAAGAAATTATGTTATCATTCATCATTTATCCCTGGCCCATCAGAAAGAAAAATGTTGTCGACCCCTTATACTTGAAAAACGCAACACTAGCACATTTGTAACCTCTATGGAATAATTTAAACAATATATCATAGATTCTTATCGTAAATTCTGGTTTAAATTATCCACAATGTTTTCTGTAATTTATATAGTGTATCCACAACCTTCGGTTCAAGCCCCATGATTGTGATGACATAATGGTCAAGCCCGCGATGTAGTGGGTGTTAATTATCCAATTCCACATATTCCTCTCTAAAGCTTCCATAGTGACACTATGAAACGACAAAACAAAAAATGGTTTCACTATGGATATGCCACTTTTTTTTAATTTATTTGGACATCATAGTTGTCTAATTTACTTCATGTTATCATTCATGGATTTTTCACAATAAATGAAATTCATGGGGGTCATCCCAGTCTCTAGATGTCATCCACGACATCTCATGACATTAAGAATATAATTTTGGCTAGATGATGATCTATCTCATTAGATTCTATGAAAAAATAAATTGAGATACCCTGGTGGCATAGTGATTTTGAGGGTGGTAGGCTATGACAGTTGCATCAAGGGAATGTATGATTAAGGGAACATGAGTGGTGAGTGTTGAAAATATTTTTTTTGTAATTTAAAATCCCCTAATATCACTTCATCCAACATGTGATAATTACATGGGATCTCACTTCCATATACTTGTTCCCCTAACTTTATATTTATAATCATATCATATTATTGTCAGTGGAATCATACAACCTCACAATACAACCCACACAAGTGATATCCCTCATCCATTAGTGCACATAATATCCTATTGTCCCAATATTCTCTTCTACTCATCCACCTACCTCTATGTTCAAAATTAAATAGATTTGCATCCAAATCCATCCATGTTTAATACCCTTTATGGAATTTAATGCCCCATAACCCTATGGTATTTTCTATGTGGATTTAACACTTTCGGTTTGGGGATAACATGGGTTGGATAAATTATTTACCTAAAAATATATAAAACACATAATTAAGATTCATACACGTCACCAAGGACCATTGGATCATTCTCATACATGATCATGGAAATCTGAATGCGTTTTGTCAGATTTTCATAGGTCAGTTGTTTTTTTCAATTGAAATTGTGTCCATTTTAAACAATAGAGAGACTCCTTGAGTGCATGCGGCCACACCGTTCATCGAATTGAGGAAGGGATGAATCATACACGTCCACAATGACCTGTGTATTGTTCTCCTAAAGGATAAACACAATCCGAATGCGTTTGGCCAAATTTCGGTAGGTCAGTTTTTGTTTTCAATTAAAATCGTGTCCATTTTAAACAAAATAGAGACCCTTTGAGTGGTACTGGACACACCATGCCTCTTATAGAAGAGGGGATGACTCATAGACATCACAAAGGACCCGTGGATAATTCTCCTAAATGATCAAGTCAATCTGAATGCTTTTGGTCAGATTTCTGTAGGTCAGTTGTTGTTTTCAATTAAAATTTTGCCCATTTTAAACAAATGAGAGACCATTTGAGTGATAGTAGCCATGACGTGCCACAGATTGATGAGTTCATGACTCATACCCATCGCAAAAGACCAGTGGATCGTTCTCCTAAAATATCAACACAATGCAAATGCGTTTGGTTAGATTTTTGTAGGTCAGTTGTTGTTTTCACTTAAAATCGTGTCCATTTTAAACAAAAGAGAGGCCCTTGGAGTGATATCGGCCACATATTGAATCAGATTGAGGAGGTGTTGACTCATAAACGTTACAAATGACCCTAGGATCGTTCTCCTAAAGGATCAAGACATTCCGAATGCGTTTGGTCAGATTTTCATACGTCAGTTGTCATTTTCACTTAAAATCGTGTCCATTTTAAACAAAATAGAGACCCTTTGAGTGGTACCAGCCACACCGTGCCTCAAATTTAGAATGGGATGACTCGTAAATGTCACCAAGGACCCTTGGATCATTCTCATAAAAGATCAAGGCAATACGAATGCGTTTGGTTGGATTTTCATAGGTTAGTTGTTGTTTTCAATTAAAATCATGTCCATTTTAAAAAAAAGAGACCCTTTGAGAGCTAACTGCCACAATGTGCCTCATATTGAGGCGGGTATGACTCGTACATGTCACCATGTTCCCTTTTATCGTTCTCATAAAATATCAAGTCAATCCGAATGCATTTGTTCATATTTTCATAGGTTAGTTGTTGTCTTCAATTAAAAATTGTGTCCATTTTAAACAAAAGAGAGACCCTTTGAGTGATAGAGGTGAAATTGTGCCTCGTATTGAGGCGGTTGTGAAATTTACACGTTAAAAATGACTCATGGATCATTCTACTAAAGTATCAAGACAATACAAATGTGTTTGGTCATATTTTCTTACGTCAGTTTTGGTTTTCACTTAAAATCTTGTCCATTTTAAACAAAATAGAGACCCTTTGAGTGGTACCGGCCACACTATGCCTCAGATTGAAGCTGGGTTGACACATACATGTCACCAAGGACCCTTGTATCGTTCTCCAAAAGGATAAAGACCATCCGAATGCGTTTGGTAATATTTTCATAGGTCAGTTGTTGTTTTCAATTATAATTGTGTCCATTTTAAACAAAAGAGAGACCCTTTGAGTGGTACCGGCCACACTGTGCATCAGATTGAGAAAGGGTGGACTTTTACATGTCATAAAGGACCCATGGAACATTCTCATAAATGATAAACACAATTAGAATGTGTTGTTCTGATTTTCATACATTAGTTGTTGTTTTCACTTAAAATCGTGTCCATTTTATACAAAATAGAGACCCTTTTGGTGATACTATCCACACCGTGCCTCAGATTGAGGCAGGGTTGACTCAAACACATCTCCCTGGACCCTTGGATCATTCACCTAAAGGATCAAGGAAATCTGAATGCATTTGGTTCGATTTTTATAGGTCAGTTTTTGTTTTCAATTAAATTTGTATCCATTTAAAACAAAATAGAGACCCTTTGAGGGATAGAGTCCACACCGTGCCTCGGATTGAGGCGGGGTTGAATAGTACATGTCAAAAATGACTGGTGGAACGTTATCCTAAAGGATCAAGACAATCCATATGTGTTTGGTTGGATTTCTGTACGTTAGTTGTTGTTTTCACTTAAAATCGTGTCCTTTTTAAACAAAATAGAGACACTTTGAGTTGTAGCAGCCACACCGTGCCTCAGATTGAGGCGGGGATGACTCTTACATGTCAAAAAGGACATTTGTATCATTCTCCTAAGGGATCAAGACAATCCAAATGTTTTGGGTTGGATTTTTGTACGTCATTTGTTTTTTTCCCAAAAAATAATGTACATTTTAAACAAAATAGAGACCCTTTGAGTGGTACCGTCCACACCCTTCTGCAGATTGAGGTGGGGCTGACTTGTACACATAACCAAGGACCCTTATATCGTTATAATAAATGATCAAGGCAATCCGAATTCATTTGGTCATATTTTCATAGGTCAGTTTTTGTTTTCATTTAAAATCGTGTCCATTTTAAACAAAAGAGATACCCTTTGAGTGCTAGCTGCCACACTGTGGATCGGATTGAGGTGGGGATGACTCATACACATGACCAAGGAACCTTGGATTGTTCTCTTAAAAGTTCACAGAAATATGAATGTTTTTGTCAGATTTTCATAGGTTAGTTGTTGATTTCAATTAAAAATTGTATCCATTTAAAAAAAGAGAGACCCTTTGAGTTCTAGCGGCCACACCGTACCTTAGATTGAGGTGGTGTTGACTCGTACATGTCATAAAGGACCCTTAGATCATTCTCCTAAAGGATATAACAATTTGAATGTGTTTTGTTGGATCTTCATACATTAGTTTTTGTTTTCACTTAAAATCGTGTCCATTTTAAACAAAATAGAGACCTTTTAAGTGGTATTGGCCACACCGTGCCTCAGATTGCAGTGGAGTTGACTCGTACACATCACCAAGGACATGTGGATCGTTATCCTAAAGGATCAAGACAATATGAATGCATTTGGTCGGATTTTCATAGGTTAGTTGTTGTTTTCACTTAAAAACGTTTCCATTGTAATCAAAATAGAGACCCTTTGAGTGGTTCAGCATTCTTGCATGTTGTTGGGGCATATCATCTGTTAAAATGGGAAAATGACTCATCGGAGAAAAGATGTTTTATTTAATAACAATTAAATATTCCTACGAACAGTTACATACAACAATGTTTCATCTTTTGATCCCCTTAACCCCTCTCAAAAATGACCACCAATTGTACATGTCCCTAAGTAAGATCTTCATTGTATTTGTGTACAATCTGCCATCAGGTATGCCGCCCACACTTTTCTTAACACATATATATCTTCTTGTGATTATGAGGCTTTTTGGCAGTCATATTAGTACTGCAAAATATAAAAATAAAGAATTTATAAATAACATAAACGAACTACCAGTTTTTTTTGAAAATACCTCTTTAGGGATTCTAGTTTGTTGATGAAAAAACATCTCTTTAATAAATTTACAAACATAATAAATTCAATAATTATCATTTGTTTGTTTTGAAAACTGCAAAAGAAATTGATCATTAAGAGAATTAGTAACTTGTGTTGAGATGTGTTTGGATAGTAAAATTTTATTATATATACCATGATATTTTTCTAGACGTAGTATTTGATCGGATCTTTTTGCTTAGCTCTGACCTCATTCCTTTTTTTAGATGATAATGATACACTGCACTATCATAACATAATCCTCAGTAAAAGGTATGATAAATTATATTAATCAATATTTTTACCTAAAACATAAGATGTAGTGTCTTATAGATTCACAAACTCCATCATGTGTGGTCGGTTTGATGGATATCCTTGCTTAGAATCTAGAAAATAAATCATTGGAGTATCCATGTTCATCGAAATTAGCATCCGATGTTTACGAAAAACACAAAAAATGAATAATTAATAAAATTAGTGAAAATATAATTGATATGCTTTAATCTTAGAGTATTACCCCTGCATGGTTGGTATTAGGAAAAGTCGGTCATATGTAATCTTGCTTTCAAATGTTTTCAGCAAGCCATTCACTATTGCATCCCATTTTGATGGCCATATTTTTGTTAGGTGTGTTGATGTGATATGAGGACTAACGAGTCCAAATCTTGTCTCATGTAAAAATTCCTTCAACTGTGTTTCATAAATGAGTCTGTCAACAATATAAAATGCATTTAGTCAAAATTTTCACACTAGTTCAGCTATTATAAAATCAATTCATGGAAACATACCTCATATATAAATTTATTAATGTGACGCCTAGACAACCATTTTCAAGGATATCATTTTCATTTTCAGCAGTAATGAAATATTCACTTTCCTCTCCGTATATATTCTATTCGAAAAGCACTATATGACTATTACCATCTTTTAGCTTCATATCCACATGATTCTTCAATGATAGTAAATGTGGATAGAGAACATGTGGTGTTATTGTGCTTTTAGTATCTCCTTGGGATATAAAGGTCAATCCTTTAGATGGTTATGAGCCGATGTTTTTCACCCCCTTCCCTTTCTCTGTTTATAACAATAATCATTAGTTCAGACCATTTTTTCATTAATTGTTAGGGGTTTAGCTTAAAAAATGGAAATAAATACCTCTTTTCCCGCATGTACTCTTACAAGTTGTGACGACCATGCAATGAATGTCCCAATAGCCTTTTCGACCATATTAATATCATCGTCATCAGGTGTAATAGGCATCTCGTCATTTGGATCATGAGATACAGTAATCGTCACATTCGGATGATCTTTCGGAAGTGGTCTCTTATGAAGTGTGGCATCTGGGATATTGAACACTTTAACACTCACTACAAGTTGATAGGTTGGTGTTGACAGATATAAATCACAATCATTATCACCATGTAAAAGATCAGTACAGAACAATTATCAATGTTTGTCTGATTCACATTTCCTAGGAACAATTATTAGAATATTGATTACCATAGCTAATACAGTTTTTTGAGGCGAATGGCTCATCTCAATTCTGGTGGGGGGTGGGGCGGGATGTTCACATGCTGGGTTTTCCTGAGTTGTGTCTTCCCTTTTCATTCCCCCCATAAAAGTTTCTATCAGCTCTCCATGCCATTGCAATTGTTCCTCAATGGTTTCTATTTTTTCTCACATTTGTCCCAATTTTTCATCTGTATCATCTATTTTTTCTTCTAAACAAAATATACTCGGGGTGTCACCCCAAACCCTGCACCTCGGACATGACCATATTTTTCTGGCTGGTTCAACACCGTCGATAATAGCTCTGTATCCTCTACAGGAGTAGCTGATTCCTGTGACTATCGGATATAGGAAAATAACTAATTATTTTTATGTAATAGCAATTTAAAACAAATATTTTTTTCGTCGTATCATTCTTACACATATTTCCAACACATTCTATGTGTTCTCATCTACTAAATTCCCTTCTTTGTTCACATGTGCCTCCTTCCATAGCACATGACATGTGATGGAAGTGCATTTGGTTTTAGACTCATAAATCTACATATAAACATAGAAAGATAATGATGATGTTTTTTATTTGCACCTAAAAAAATTACTGTAATTTTAATATACTTACCATTTTCTTTTCTAATAAAGCGTACTCCATCCTTGCTTTATGATAGGGGTTTGTTGGTTTTGATGCACGTTATTTATTTTCATTACAGTGTTTCTATTTCATACATGAAATATTGACAATCAAAGTGATGAATACAGGTATCCTTAAGCAATGTATTATCACCCACAATGTACTTGAAACATCGCATCCCCACGGTGGACAATAAATGCATCCCATGATTCTTGGGATATCAGGTGAGAGTAGACAATGGGTGGGTGCGGGTTTAATTTACCTTTGGATTATTTCAGGTGAAATATTGTTAAAATAGTGTGAAAACCTCGATGAATACTTCCTGCAAGACATAGTACATAATCCTTTTGGGAACCATCTACTATAAATGTACACTGCAAGAGATTGAGAAGAGTAAGACATTGTTTCATTATTTTATTTTCTATTAAATTAATGAAATAAATTCATAATTTTACCGTAATTTCTTCTCAGATCACGACCTTTTTCCCGGACACAACATGGTGCCCTGAATCTATGTCAATTGGAACATGTTGCCAAGTGACAACTCCAATGTAGCTGCCAAACATAGCCCTGCGGGGATTCACGTGTTGGCCTCGTTCATTCCATCCTACATCAAATTTGATGCCTTTTATTTTCACAATATGAATTTTGGCTAACACCGTTAAACTACGACGCGCTTGGGTTTTCTACGACGTCGGTCCTTCATTCCCAACCATTTCATCGATATCAAAATCATCTACATGTTCATCTAAAATGGAATCGACGGCATGTGCGGATGGTTGTTGGACCTCAACACTAAGGGCAGTAGGAGTCGCAGCAGCAGGAGAAGCAGGAGCAACAGGAGCCGTAACAGGAGCAGCATGAGTTACAGTAGGAGGAGTAGCAGGAGCAACAGGAGCCGTAACAGGAGTAGTAGAAAGTGTAGTAGGAGCTGGAGGAGCAGTAGGAGCACCAGCAACCGCAGCAACAACAGCTTGAGAGACTTATTCTGCCTCATGGTTAGGAGCACCAGAATGTGAAGAAGTCACTATCTACAAAAGTGGTTAAACAGTTAATTTAGATTACATATATTCAGTAATGATATGATAATAACACGAGATAACAAGATCTATATTACAAACAAAATATAACCTATTTATTGAACTCTCTTTCATTTTTTTCAAAGGTTTAAGGGATTTGAAACCTCTATCGATTATCCAAATCCCTTCATTATGGTATCCTCTTACATACAAAACATCATCTTCATTGGGGCCGCTCTGAAATGATTGCGACGTATCACTAGAAGGATTATCCTCAACTGAATTTTCATCGGAACCATCAGTAGTTTTGGATGATAACAAACAATCAACCACTTACGGTTTTCAGGATCTGGAACATAAAAATCTTTTACCGCTTGTGATACAATTATAAAATGTTCGTCTTTGTACCCTTCTTTACTAAAATCAACTTTCACAAATCCATATTAATCTATTTTAACACCACTATTTTTATCAACCCATTTTCATTGAAAAATCGGCAATTGGAATGTCGTATAATACAACTCCCATATTAGTTTGATACTGCCAAATTATGACATATTTGCATAAATTGGATTTTTATCCTTACTACCAGAAACATGCATCGCTTCAGCCACTACTATAACCCCACTATTTTTCATGGTACTATCTTCATCATGTTCATCTGTATTGAATTTATAACCATTAATTACTTACCCACTATACGATAATACATACACACTCAGTCCAGTGGCTGGCCATCGAAGTCATTCTGACATTGAATTCGGATATTCATCCAACTGCTTAAAAATATGGTCCTAAAACCATCCTATAAACTGGTGATTATGTGTATCTGATAACCATTTTCCAGTCCTTGATGGATTCAACTCCCTAAAAATTTCATTGTGAGTTTCAATATATGGAGAAACATCCCAACTGTTATGAAAAACAATAAGATGTGCCTTATCTCAATCTGCAATACTGATTGTCACAACTTCTCTCCTGAAAATTCCCTCACCCTCAATGCGTCCAGTGTGACGAAATTTTGGGAGACCAATGCATTCCACATAAGATAGGTATTCAATAAAAAATTCAATGACTTTATCAACAATATATCGCTCCACTATACCACCCTATGGGAGACTTCGATTTTTTAGATACCCTTTCAAAATCGTCATATATCATTCAACATGATACATCCATCTATAACGCACATGACCACAACGTCGAATCTCTCTCACAATGTAAATCATCAAATGAACCATCATATCAGATAATGTTGGCGGGAAGAACATTTCTAATTCACATAATATGATGAAAATTTCTTTTTCCATAGCTGGAAATTTCACCAGGTCTAAAACTTTTCTACATATAGATTTGAAAAAGAAACAAGGTTTGGTAAACGTATGGCGAAAATTCATGGAAAAATGCAACGTAACGCTATAGGAATTAGATCTTGCGTCAAAACACGGAAATCATGTGATTTCAAAACTTTTAACTACAAATAATTCATTGACACAATGTTCTTGATATTTCATGAGTACCCCTATGGAACCTTTACATCATTGAAGAAGTTATAAAAGTGATATCTCTCCTCCCTAGAAAGAGTATAAGCAGTTGGAGGAAGAAACATTCAGTTTTCACCCTTCACTAGAGCCAAATCTTCTTGTATTCCCATGTCAACCATGTCCAACATTACCTTAATTCCATATTTTGTTTTTCCAGGGGCATTTAGAAACGTTCCGATAACACTTTCCCATACATTTTTTTCCACATGCATCACATCAATAAAATTTCTGATGCTCAAACAATTCAAGTATGGTAATTTAAAAAAAACTGATCTCTTTTTCCAACCGATTTTCGTAATGTTTTTCAAAAATGATTTACCAAAAACAGTGTTCAGATGTTTTACATTCTCAAAAATCTGATCACCTATTAGTGGAGATGGTGTTGCACGTTGTTCTGAACTTTCATTGATTGATGTCGTCCACGATCCGTACTTATGTCGATGAGGATGAAATCTACGATGTCCTAGAAACACAGATTTTGATGACTGTTTCAACCAAATCGATTTTGTATCTTCTTCACACACAGGACACCCTTGAGTTCCTTTAATGCAATAGCCTAACAAATAACCATAAGCAGCTAAATCATTTATTGTCCCATACAACATCTCTCTCAACTTGAAGTATTCACATTTATAATAATCATACAACATTACACCTGAATCCCAAAATAACTTCAAATCCTCTATCAAAGGAGCAAGATAAACATCAATATCATTACATAGTTGTTTTTGTCCATATATAAGAATATATAACATGACAAATTTCCTCTTAACGCATAACCAGGGTGGAAAGTTATAATTTACCAAGATAACATCCCATGTACTATGAGTGCTGGTTTGAAAACCAAAAGGATTCACTCCATCTGTAGATAACGCAATATGAAGGTTTCTAGCCTCTTTTCCTAATTCCGGATACTCATGGTCAATTTTTTTCTATTGAGGAGAGTCGGTCGGATGACGTAATTTCCCATCATTATTTCGTTTATCTGCATGCCATTACAATTGTCTTGCAGTTTCTTCAATTCGATATAGACCCCTAAACCTTGGAATGATTTGAAAGTACCATACATCATTCGTAGGATTGGATTTATCTTTCTTGTATCGAGAATCACCACACATTGGGAATTCGATAAGTAATTTTTTCTCCTTGAAAAAAAAATAAACAGCCTTTTGGTCAGGCATGTATTCTATTATAAATCATACCCATCGAGCGTAGCATTCGTCTAGCATTATATATCCAGCTTGGGAGCTCATTATCTTCTGGGAGAATGTCATTCAAGAGATAAAGTAGTTCCGTAAAACTGACATCACTCTATCTGTTGCCTGATTTAAATTTATACAACTTCAGTACTGCTGACAATGTTGTATACTTAGTGAAAGAAGCATTCAATGTCGTCTTTTCACAACTATTTTACTTCTCAAACAATTTTGGGCAATCACAGAGTTCATCTTCAATTTTCATTATCATTTCCTCAATAATATCTTCATCATCATTGACATCTGTAATCACATCCTCCATACGGTCTTCATCATTATCCATATTTGTATTCATATCTGATGATCCATAAAATGTAGTTTTATCCCAGCCAGTAGCTACATTCGCTTTTTCTCCATGTTTATTCCAACATTTATAACTCCGATCTGTTCTTTGACATATCAAATGTTCTTCCAACTCCTCTGGAGTAAGTAGTATATAATAACAACAACATAAACATAGACAAAGGATTTGAGAAGGATCCTTTGCGGGATCATTTGAAAACTTGATGAAATCTTTCACCCTGTTCCCGTAGTCTATCGTCAAATGATTAGCATCCATCCAATTTTTATTCATATTCATAATATTTGAATCTCAAAAATTAGTATTTATGGTTCAAGTACACAAAAAAAGAATTCCAAATATAGTAGAATAGAGCCACATCCTTATAAAAATAGTGATTAATAGAGCCTAACCGTTAGTATTTATTCATCATCATTGAATATAATTACTTTAGATTCATTATATTTTCTTCAAATCACCCCAGACCAAACACAAGAATAATCCGGAATGATACATCTACCACTCCTAGGTCTCTGCCCTACATTCAATATCATCATGCCTAAATACCCATATATCCACACATACAAATGTCACAAACACATAAAAACCCATATCCACATCAGAACCAATCTACCCATATGGATTTCAATCAGGTTACTTAACTCAAGTGGTTGTGTGTATGAAATAATAAGAAAATATAATAAGTATATAGTCACACATCAATATCAAACTGGTGTTAATAACCCAATAAACCAATGTTTTCAATCCATCTATCAAATTACTCTAAAGGAGCCCATATGCGATAGTAGTCCCAGGTGGTGAAGGTTATTGAGGAGGAAGGGGAGAACACGCACCTATCGGGTTCGAGGTCCGGTCACTGAGGTTAATGGTGGCCTGATACGTCTACAAGGGTTCATTCCATATTTCACAAACCATGTCCTAGAACCCTGGGATGTTAACCCACTACTGGTGGAAGTGAAACCGTTCATGATGATCATTCCAATAACAAATGGAATCCAAGAGGGGGAGTGAATCAAAATACCATATGAATGATGGAAAAACATGGTATTTTAGAATAGGTTAGTGGCTTTCATGTTGGCTAGACACCTATCCAATAGACTCCACAAGCAATGATGGCCCCTGATGTGTTGTACCAGGGGAAACTATCACCTATGATGCTGACATCAATGAGGCCCTTCCCAGCCATGAAATAAATAAACTCCACGATGGCCTTCCTCTGGAATTGGCTTCTACCTTTTCGTTCCTTTGGGTTGGAAATGACATTAAATTCACCCCCAAAATATTATGGATGGTGGTTGGGATCGAAGGTATTTTTTTCAAAAGGACAATCAATCCCCCTCAATTTTTTAAAATACCAATACCATAAACCATTTAAAACCTAGAAATTTTAATTTATTATGGAAGTCATTTCCAAAAAAAATCAATAAACAATCACATGCCAAACCATTTAGAATTTTATTTAAATAATCAAGTTATCTTTATTTTAAACCATGATTTTCATTTGTAAAATCAAATCTACCAACAGTAGAAGGAAACCAATTTTTTTCAATTAAAAAGGTTAATTCACAATAAGATACCATCCATTCCATATATTATTTTCATTAATAGGGTTATTTTGTGCATTAAAATGATCAAAAAATGTCTAACCAACTTCAAATGGATAAAATATGAATTCATGAAAGACATTAATCCCAAAAAGAAGATATAGTATAGAAACACCCACATGGAATATTTGGGATCAAAACACAATGAATCAGAATGAGTCTACTCAAACGAAGAACATTGAATCAAATAAAAGGGATCTCAATAAAAGGTAAAATAGATACTATAACCATAATTCCCCATAAAAATTATAGGTCTAGTAAATACCAAGGCTTCCATAGCCCCCAGGAACAAAGAATAAAGTTATGGAGAGATGTTGAAGTTCAATAAAAGAAATAAATACCAAAAGAGGATCACCATTTTGAATGAAACATCAATCCATGAAGTGATGAGGATAGTAGAGCCAAACTATCCAAAGGGGCTCCCAAGGCTTGAGTGGGTTGAGTTAAACTTGAGGGAGAAGATAAAATAAATAAATGGGGGTATCGGGGTTGAATTACCCTACTACCTCAATGCTTCCACATATACAATTACACCATTGGCTAGATAGTGGCCCTCACCAGCTAGACAATGGTTATAGTATAAATGTTATAACCATATGTTATCCCACTGGCTAGTCACTACAGACCCACCAGCTAGCTGATGGCTATAGAATTGTTTTTTATCCATTTTAAATCCCATTTCCTAGCCATTTACCCTCACTGACCATTCAGTGGACCACCTAAATCTTTTCAACCTACATGTTCATGTCCACACCTTATATGACAGTCTGGGACATCCTATGACCCCTCATCAAACCTAAAAAAACTCAAAGAGCATTGCTTTGATGAAAGAGATACTGAGATGTTACAATTATCCCCATCATTCCAATTTTTATCTGAATAAATATTCTAGTACGGAGGATACAAAATGATGAGACAAAAATAAATTCCACACAATAATTATTGTGTGGACAATTCACAAAATATAGGAAGATTCACCAAATAGAGTACCACTACGAAAAAATTAAAATGAACATATAACCAATATTCCTAAGAACCCTTAATGTATATCCTCCAAGAACATCATACATCTCCAAATGACACGTCTACATCACTATGAGGAGATAAAATCCCAATAATGTCCAGATACCTAGCATAGGTAACCCAACCATTAAAATTTTCACTAAAATGGTGGGCCTTAAGATGGAAATATACTAAGAACACATCCCTTCACCCAAATAAGAGACTACAACCACTAACCATGAGGAACCACTAAGAGAATAATTCGAAACCTAAGGAAAGGTACACCCAAAACATACCAATGAATCCAAATGAAATATCCCAATCAATATCCATCAATGATTCAACCAACAACAAGAAATTAACAAACTAAAAATGATTTATTCTTTGATCAAGTACTTAATGGAAACCTTGAATTCCCACTATAGAGTGTCACCCATCGACGGTATCACTGCATTAGTCACCAGCACCTCCCAGTTCCTGGTCCATCAAGAGACATCATAATCCTAGTCATTTGAGTACAAACCAAAATCATATCTATGTCTAACCATAAATAGATCATATAAAATGGTTTTTGCAAAAAGATGGAAAACTGATCTCATAAAATATAGACCACCCAACACATAAAGATTGAGATCTAACCAAGAATTTGTGAATCATAGGACAATATGGAATAATAACCACCTTAATGGTATTGAACACCCACCCAAAGAAGACAAACATGGAAGGAGACATAAGGGATTTTAAATTGAAATAACCTAAAACATCTGTAGGTTTCCAGAAAAGGATGAATCATGTAGCCTAAAACCATCACAATATCAAATATCCATTAAATATATTATTTCAAATCAACATATGGTCATGTGTGATGGGAGAGGAGAACATTATTAAAAAATTATTTGGAAAACATGCCTTAATGGGAGGTCCGACAAACGGAAGCTCGAGGGCATTACGGGTGGCTGAGGTCTGGAAAACCGAAGTTCGGGGGAGGAGGAGGTCTGGAAACACGAATTCAGTGGGCGGAAAAGGTCCGACAACTAGAAGGGAGGAAGTTGGAGGTCCGGATACTCAAAATTAGGAGGAAGAACATGGGAGTCACAGGGTTCCAATACCGCGAGAGATTTAGGACGCGATAAAACGAGGGCACTGTGCGACCGACTTTATAGAAAAATGGACTAAGGTTTTATCAGCGCTAACATTTTAGCACTGATAAAGGTATCATATATCAATGATTTTATAGCGCTAATAAAGGGAGACTTTATAAGAACTTTTCAAGTGCGGATAAAGAATCCCTTTATGAGTGCTAAAATTTTAGCACTAATAAAGGGTATCCTTTATCAGCGGTTTTTCGTAGCGCTGATATAAGGGGGTTCTTCCCTTGCCCATTTTTGTAGTAGTGTAATGAGGGAAGTGCATATGTCGGACATTCTGAATCATTTTGTCATGGCCTTATCCAAGACATCTAGTGATTAAGGCCTCGGCCAAAATCCATATCACATTAGGAAAGGCCTCGGCCAATTCCATGTCTATTTGTCTCATGAGACCTACCGATGCATCGAGGGGTTATAGGGGGCCCCATCCATAACATTAAAAGCCCAATGAATTATTCATATGAGTGGGGATAAAGAGAAACAACATATACATTCATGTTGAAACTATCATATGAAATGTAACTATCTTTCCACAATCATTAAACATAAAACACTAACCATTCTGAGTAATACGGTGAATGGTTTTAGGATAGATCATCCAAAATAGAGTCATTCATAAAAGATTAAATAAAATATGTTAGATGAGTTCATAAATTATTAAACCCAATAATATCATGGAATCATCAAGATTGTTGAATTAGATGAAAACACTCTTATAAAATCATTAAGCAATTCTGGTGATAAATACTCTTTTATTTTAAAAAGAAGAGTTCTTTTGGAAACATACTTACCTAAAACCATAAGTGAAGTAAGATAGTATTTTTATATTAAAATAATTTATTTTATAAAGATAATGGTTTCCAAAAAATAGATTATACTGTTCCCTTGAAAATTGGTAGAATTTGAAAAATTCTCATGAATCAGGCTTGTATTTTCGAAAAAATATTGAATGTGCCTTTTAAAAGGTATAAATATCCATAAAATAATGAAGGTTTCTGGTTATTAAACATATATATGATACTCACACAGAATATATGAGGATAAAATAACAATACATAAGAATTTCATAGAGGTATTTAGAAAAAGAAAGTATCTCGAATGAAAATTGAAGTTCGGGTGGAAAACCCCTTAACTTAACTAAAAATGTGTTCATCTCTTTATCTTAAGATCCGAGAATTTGAAAATATACCTATTAAGAACTTATTTCAGAACCTATTAGACATGTATTTACATTACCATCATTCTGGTTTGTTCATTTATGTCTTTTTTGATAAGTTATTGTATTGAATTTCATCGTTATGGAGTGTTAATTTCCTTTATTTTCATATTCAGTTCACTTGATTTTAAGTAATGAAGTGGAATGGATGTAAATCTACAGAATGGAAATTAAATATTATTTTTGAACATCCATAATTTTTAATTTCCATTTATATGATTTGGTTACATGGAATGAGGATGAATCATTAGATGACTACCACTTCGATTATTCAGCGGTATTTGGAATATTATGAACTAGTTTTGTCAAATAACATAATTATATGTACATATTTTGTTTCATGATTATTAATTAGGTTTTAAAAAATATATTATAGTCTGGTTAAACCTTGAATATTGTTTTATGACTATTAATGAAGATTAAATTGAAGAACGAAACTTCGTCGTCCACAAAGGTTATAAATCGGAACCTCATGGATATTGATTTCGTTTATAAAATAAAAGGGAGGGAGTATGAATATTTATGATGGATCATCCATTAACACGAAATAAATCCTGTATATATATTTTTCTGGAGTTATAATGATCATTTGGACATAGGATGTGAGAATAGGATTCCAAAAGAAGATAAATTGAAATAAAACCAAATCATAAAGAAGGGTACTTTACCTCTTGAAATAACCTCCTTGGAAACTCTTTATGGGAAGGTGTTTTGGTCTTTAGGCAAGACCAAAAGCTTCATGGACGTGGGGATAGACTAGGGGATGGTAATTGGGCAGATATTTGAGGAGCATCAAGGCTTATAGTAGTGAAGAGAAGAGGGAGTGGTGAGGGGTTTTTATAGTGGAGGAGAGGAGTAAATTTTGAATATTTAATTCATTATTTTATTATTTCCCACAAGACAACCAATATTATTGTTTCATGTGACCCCTAATAGTAATAATGTCATGTTAGTTCGAATCAAGTGGCCTTACATCAGATATGATGTCATAATTAGTGCCTTTAACTAATAGTTTGTGTATAAGGTATTTTATCATATTTCACTTTTCATAAAAAGTTCCAGAATTTCAGTAAAATCCCAAAAATTCACACCTACCATTATTCGACGTGTAAATTTTAAAAGTGAAATCTGTTTTTCAAATTAATTTTCTAAATATTAATAATTTAATTTTTAAATAAGGTCATAGTTAATTCGAAAAATAACAATCTTGAAGTGCAATTAGTTTTATGTTACATTGAAGGATTAATTCAGATCCCATTATCATATTTCCTTAAGAAAAGAAAAGAAATCTATTCTTTACTATTCAAGTGGAATATTAATATTCATATTACTATTTATATTACTATTCATATTACAATTCATAAGGGTATGTTACTATTCACCAAAAATCAAGTTTGTTCTATCAGTCTCCAAATGACTTACTGAACCCAACTCTAAATAACCATTTTTCGAAATTCAAAACATAGAAGATGCAAAGTTGTGATTAAAAAATTGCATTCTATATTTATTTTCAAAACCATGGGGTGTTACATTCTCCCCTCCTTAGAAAAAGTTCAACCTTGAAATTTACAGAATATTACCTAAAAAGATATGTGTATGTCTTTAACCTACGCTCCTCAGGATTCCATTTTTCTTCCTCCATCTTATGGTTTTTCCATAGAACCTTTTCCTGTTGAGCCATCCAATTTCTCAATACGTGTTCTCTAGTATCAAGATTCTTGATAGGCTCTTCACATTAAGATAGACCGGGCTCATGTTCCACTTCTTAATAAGCGAGTACATGTGTTTGGTCTGAAATTTAATTTCTTAACATTGATACATGGAACACATTGTGAACCTTAGAGAGAATTAACGGCATTGCCAAACAGTAAGCTACAGCTCCAATTCAGTCTAGAATTTCAAAAGGTCCGATGTACCTGGGACTTAATTTTCCCTTCTTACCGAATCTTATAATACCCTTCCACGGAGATACCTTTAAGAAAATTTGATCACCATCTTGAAAATCCAAATTCTTCATTCGGTTATCTGTGTAGCTCGTTTTCCTTCTTTGAGTTATTTTTATATGGTTCTGGATAATCTTTACTTTTTCCATTGTTTCATCAACATGTTTTGGTCCAACAAGCTTTCTTTCACCAACATTATCCCATCAATTTGGTTTACAAAATTGCCTCCTAAATAATGCTTCATAGGGTGACATCGGTATACATGAATGGAAGATATTGTTATAGGAAAATTCTATGAGAGGTAAATACTGATCTAACATGACTTAAAAATCAAGTGAACAAGACCTCAACATGTCTTCCAATGTTTGAATGGTCCATTCTGATTGTCCATCAGTTTGTGGCTGGTAGGAAATGCTCAAACAAAGATCAGTATGTAGGGCCTTCTGAAGACTTTTCCAGAATCTTGATGTAAAACGTGGAACATGATCAGAAAAAATCCATAGGAGCACTCCATGAGGTCTCACAACATAATTAATATATAGTCTTTCAATATGTTCAAGTGGTGGAACTTCTCTTATAACAGGAAAATGTGCTGACATGGTAAGACGATTAACAATGACCCATATTGAATTGTTCCTTCTAGGAGTCTTTGGTAGTCCCATGACAAAGGCTATCATGATATTATCCTATTTCAAATCATGTATGGGAAGAGGTTTCAATACTCCTCTAGAGTGTTGCCTTCCATCATTCACTTGTTGACAAACCATACATCATGACACAATATCAGAAATCTCCCTCTTCATGTTGTCCCACAAAGAAATGTTCTTTAAAATCACTATACATCTTAGTGCTACCAGGGTGTATAAAGAAATTGGAACTATGAGAATAATCCAACAATTCCCTTTTTAGATCAGGTATATCAGGAACACAAAGTCTCTTCCCAAATTTCAAAATTTTATCTTCATATACGAAGTCACTCAATCTCCCATTATTCATAGCTTTAATCATCTTTTGAAACTCCTCATCATTAGCCTGAGAACTTTTTATACATTCTACTAATGATTGTTTGGAATCCATTATAAAAATCATTGATGTTTCACCTTCCATGGTTATTCCCATATCTATCTTTACTGGATCCTTGAAAACAGGATCCCTTTCAACTCTCATCTTGTTCAAAACACGATGATCTTTTCTGCTCAAAGCATTTTCCACGTTATTTTCCTTCCCCTTGTGGTAGTGTATCGGGAAATAATAATCTGTGAATAGTTCAAGCCATCTCCTTCGCCTCATGTTGAGTTATTTCTATGAGGAAATATTCTTCAAACTCTTGGGATTAGTATAAATCTCACATTTTTCACCATAGAGATAATGTCTCCATATCTTCAATGAAACGATTACAACAGCTAACTCAAGATCATGAGTAGGATAGTTTTACTCGTGATTTTTTAGATGTCGTGATGCATAAGCTATAACTCTATCATTTTTCATAAGGACACAACCAAGTCCATTCATTTAAGAATAACTATAAATAACAAACCCTTCATTCCCCGATGGTATAGTCAATAAGGGAGCATTGACTAGTCTTCTCTTCAGTTCTTGGAACCATTCTTCACAATCTTTTATCCAAAAAAATTTAACCCCTTTACGTGTGATCTTCGTTAGCAGGTTATCCAGTCAGGGAAAATTATGTATGAAACGTTGATAATAACCTGCAAAGACAATAAAAATTTGTACCTCAGTTATGTTTGTTGGCATGGGCCAATCGTGGATTGCCTTTGTCTTTGCAGAATCAACTAGGATTCCATCCCATTAAACAATATGGACAAGAAAAGAAATCTCTGGAAGCTAGAATTCACACTTTCTAAACTTCCCATATAATTCATGTCTTTTAAGAGTCTTCAGGATAATGCGTAAGTGATTTTCATGATCTTCATAGATTTTGGAGTATAACAAGATATCATCAATAAATACCACTAAAAAATCATTGAGATATTCTTTGAAAACTCTGTTCATTAGATCCATGAAGACAGAGGGTTCATTAGTCAATACAAAAGGAATTACTGTAAACTCGTAACGCTCGTACTTAGTTTGAAATGCTGTTTTATGAATGTCTTCCTTCATCACAATCAACTGATGATATCTAGATCGAAGGTCAAACTTTGAAAAGTGTTGAGCTCTATGAAGTTGGTCATAAAAATCATCAATTTGAGGTAGGGGATACTTATTCTTTATTATAATAGAATTTATTTCCATGTAATCAATGCAAACACTCAAGTATCCATCTTTCTTCTTGACAAAGAGGACGGGGGATCCCCATAGAGAAACACTAGGTCAAATAAATCCTTCTTCACTCAAATACTCTAGATGTTTCTTTAGCTCCACTAATTCCACAGTGGCCATTCTATAAGGGGTCTTCGATATGGTCCTTGAACTAGGAATTACATAAATAGAAAACTCAATTTCTCATTCTGGAGGATGTCTAGGTAAATCTTCTGGAAACACACAACATATTCTCTCACAATAGGTACATCCCCTATTTTAACATTTCATTCCTCACACACAGTTATTTCATTCTCTTCTTCCCCAGTAATTGAATTTAGTTGAGAGACTAGGGGTATATCTAGATAGGAATCAGGTGGTGATGATTCTTCTCTAAAGATAAGGTTTTCTTTATCATCATCATCAAAAATTGTAACCTATTTTTTCGTACAATAAAATTTTGCATCCTGGTCCAAAATCCAATCCATTCCTAGGATTATATCATTTTCAATCATGGGTATGATGATGAGGTCAGCAGATAAAGAACATTTTTATTTCCAAATGGTAACTGATTCACATAACTTTGTAGCAATGATACTTCCCTTAAGAGTTTTGACTGACAACTCCCTTGTTAAAACAAATTGAAAATATCTAATTTTCTTAGTAAACATAGAAGATATGAAACAATGCGATGATCCAGAATCAAATAATGCATTGGCTAAACTTGAGGAAACAATAAAACTACCAGCCACCATGTCATTAGGGACTTCAACCTCTGTAGTTGTGATTGCATAAGCTTGTACCTGATCCCTTTCCCTTTTCTATTGCATATTTCCATGACTTTTTGGACATTCATTAGCATAGTTTCCCATATCCCGACAACTATAGCATTGAACATCACTGGCTTCCTTCTTCCCTTTGCAATCACCAGCAAGATGGTCTTTCTGGCCACATTTGTAACATACTCGTTTTCCTTTTAAGCATGAACCATGGTGTTTCCTTCCATAATTGTCACATGGTGGAAATTCAATTATTCCCTTCTTCCTCGTTTCCTTATTTCCTTTAGCAGGGTTTTCAACTACCCTCTTCTTTTCTTTCTTTCCCTTAATGTCATATGACCTAAAGAATTCTTTTTCTATCTTGATGGAAGACGAAACTATATCCTCATATTATGAAAAACTTTGGGAGACCAATCCCCACTGGTGGAATGTATTTAGGCCATCAAAGAATCGATCAATTTTCCTCCTTGGATTTCATATATAGTCCACAACATGTCTTTCTAATCTTGTGAAGTTAGCTTCGTACCATGCAACATTATCATCTTCCTTATGCCTCAAATTCCAGAATTGTATCTCCATTATACTCGCTGCTCATGAGGGAAATATTTTTCTAAGAATATTTCATTAAAATCCCTCCATTACATCTCTTTTGTCTCTTCATCCCCCTTTGTGTTTAGGATTATGGACAACCCCTGATCCACATATTTTGATAGAAGATAGACTTCCATGACAACCTTCTCTCTTTCATTAAATCCCAAGGTAAGAAATATCTTCTCAAGAAAACATACCCACTGCTTGGATACAAACGGGTTTGTAGACCCATTGAATGATGGAGGTTGTTTCTGCATAAAGCGATGTTACATGGCTCCTCCACGTGGTGGATCTGGATTCTCCATATGGGTAAGGTTATTATTCATAACCTGAGTAAGTTGTCCTAGTATTGTTATGAGTTACTTAGCACCAGTCATAACACTAGAGCCAACATCATTATCTTGCGTCGGAGGAAAATACCGGCAGGGAACACGTACATTCGGGCGATTTCCATTCCTTCCACTTCGCGCCATATCTAGATAATGGCATACACTATATTAGGTTATGAATCAATATGTATAATCTTAACTTAACAATACTCAAAAAAAATTGAGATCCTACGCATGGATAATTCCATATTCACAAAAATGGTTTCATTGAGGAATATTTACATTAATCTCCTTGATAATGGCTTGTAAATAAAATGTGAATTATCCAAACAGTATCCCCAGGAGTGTCGTAACCAAGAGTGCAGTAAGGCCCGTTGTCAGGAACCAGTTCCGGTTCGTGTCTAGTTCAAAGCGGTGTGTTCGGGTTTTACCCCTAGATATATCTGTGCCATAGCCGCATCTACCTGCTCGTATCCAGACAGGGATGTATTAGTTGAATGATCCACATAATCTATTCCTTACCAAAATACAAGGGTGTTCTCGTATGTTTATCTTAAAAGAATATCTTAGGGACTCTTCCCTAATTCTACATTTTCAAAATCTAGTTTCCAAGTATTCTACTAAAATTTCTCTGATACCAAATGTAAGGACCCGACCCCAGGTACCTGGAGCCAGTGCCTTTTTTGATTATGTTGGTAGACATACAAGGAAAATGAATCCTGAAGGAATAATTAGTTTATTATTATTGAAAACAACTAGCATACATAAGTTCAAATTTACATATGGAAAGGAAAAACAATAGTAAATTATTCCACTAGCTACATCATGTCTCCTATATTTTTCTTGCATGTCATTTATAATTTACTTCTAAATATCCTTGGAAAAATGAAACATAAGAAAGGGTGAGATCAAATTCTCAGTAAGAGTAAGCATTACAGTAGAAGATAATATAAACATTAAACATGGTGAATTATTTAAAACATATTCCTTTATTAATAAACACGAACATATTATGACAGGAATATGAGATGAGTAAATATTAACATAATAAAACATAATCAAGGGTATTCTACTAGTCGAATATCCACATGAAAATTCAATTACTAGCTTCATAATGAGGGAAGTGCATATTCCGGAAATTCCGAATCATTTTTTCAAGGCCTCAGCCAAGACATCTAGTGATTAGGGCCTCGGCGAAAATCCATATCACATTGGGAATGGCCTAGGCCAATTCCACATCTATTTGTATCATGAGACCTACTGATGCATAGAGAGGCTATATTGGGACCCACCCATAACATAATAATTCCAATGCATTACTCATATGAGTGGCGATAAACATAAACAACATATACATTCATATTGAAACTATCATATGAAATGTAACTATCTTTCCCCAATCATTAAACATAAAACACTAACCATTACGAGTAATATGGTGAATGGTTTTAGGATAGATCAACCAAAATAGATTCAGTCATAAACCATTATATCAAATATGGTATATGACTTCATAAATTACTAAACCCAATAATACCCTGGAATCAACAAGAGTGTTGAATTAGATGAAAACACTCGTATAAAATAATTAAGAAATTCTTGAGATAAATACTCTCTTATTTTAAAAAAGAAGAGTTCTTTAAGGAAAAATATTTACATAAATATAGAAGTGAAGTAAGAGAGTATTTTTATAATGAAATTAGTGATTTTATAAAGATAATTGTTTCCAAAAAACACATTAAAGAGTGCCCTTGATAATAGGTGGAATTTGAGAACTTCTCTTGAATCGGGCTCGTATTTTCGAAAAAAATATGAATGTTCCTTTTAAAATGTATAACTATCAATAAAATAAGAAAGTGTTATGGAATGTAAACATATATATCATTCTAACCTAGAATAAATTATGAGTACCTAACAATACATAATAATTTCTTAGGGTTATTTAGACAAAGAAAGTATACCGAATGAAAATGGATGTTCGGGTGGAAAACCCCTTACCTTAACATTGTACGTGTTCTTTTCTTTAACTTATGCTCCTGAAATATGAAATTATACTTTTTAATAACTTATTTCAGAACCTATTATAAATTTATTTAGTTTACCATAATTATGTTCAGTTCATTTATGTCATTATTGATAAGTTATTGTATTGAATTTCGTCGTTTTGGATTGTTCGTTTCCTTTATTTTCATATTCAGTTCACCTGCTTTTAAGAAATGAAGTGGACTGGATGTAAATATCCAGAATTGAAATTAAATATTATTTATGAACATCCAGAATTTTTAATGTCCATTTCTATCATTTGGTTACATGGAATGAGGATGAATCATTAGATGACCACCACTTCGATTATGCGGCGGTATTTGGAATATTATGAACTAGTTTTTTCATATAATTTAATTATATGTACATATTTTGTTTCCTGAATATTAATTAGGTTATGAAACATATATTATAGTCTATTTAAACCATTAATATGGTTTCATGACTAGTAATGAAGAATAAATTGAAGAATGAAACATCATCATCCACGAAGGTTATAAATCGGAACCTCATGGTTATTGATTTTGTTTACCAGATAAAATAGAGAGAGTAAGAATATTTATGATGGATCATCCATTAACATGATATAAATCCAGTATATAGATATTAATAGAGTTTTCATGATCCATTGGATTGAGGCGGTGTGTAGAGGATAACAAAAGAAGATAAATTTAGATAAAACCAAATGAGAAAGAAGGGTACTTTACCTCTTGAAATAACCTCCATGGGAAAATACTTAAGGGAAGGGGTTTTGTTCATTTGGAAAGACCAAAAGCCTCTTATACTTGGGGAGAGACTAGGGAAGGGTAACTGGGAAGAACATTGAAGAGCTTCAAGTCTTATAGGAGTGATGATAAGAGGCAGGGGTGAGGGGGTTTTTTAGTGGAGGAGAGGAGTAAATTTTGAATATTTAATTCATTATTTTATTATTTCCATCAGTACAACCAATTGTATTGTTTCATGTGACCCCTAATAGTAATACTGCCATGTGAGTTTAATGATAGTGGAATTACATCACATATGACGTCATTATTGTTTAATTTAACTGATAATTTGTATATACGGTAATTTATCGTATTTAACTATTCATAAAAAATTCTAGAATTTCAGAAAAATTTCAAAAATTCACCCCTTCCATTTTTCGACGTGTAGAATTCAAAATTGAAATACATTTTTCAAAAATAAGTTTCTAAATATTAATAATTTAATTTTTAAATAAGGTCATAGTTATTTCGAAAAACAACAATCTCGAAGTGCAATTAGTTTTATGTGACATTGAAAAATTAATTAAGATCCCATTATCATATTTCCTTAAGAAAATAAAATAATATTATTATTTACTATTCAAGGGGCATATTACTATTCATATTACAATTCATAAGGGTATATTACTATTCACCAAAAATCATGTTTTTTCTATCAGAACTCAAATGACTTACTGAACACAACTCTAGATGACCATTTTTTTAAATTCAAAATATAGAAGATGCAAAGTTGTGTTTGTAAAACATCATTCTATCTTTATTTTAAAAACATTGGGATGTTACAAAGAGTCCCACTTTCATCAAACAAAAATATAAAACCATTGCAAAAACTTGTGAAATTTTGTAAAATATTTCAATATAAAAATGACACTCATAGATCAATTTTCAGAATTATATAGGGTGTCAATAATAATATTTTAAAATCCAACAAAGTAAAAATCCAGTGTTTAATTAAATCAATACCATTTCTATCATTGAATCCGTAAATTGCGATGTTTATCCAAAATAATTATTTTCTTATCCAGATAATAACACATCATAGATACCCCATTTGACCACATATAGGGTGAGTAAATTGACATGATGTTCCAAAAATATAAATAAAAAAATAAATTCAACCAATCTTCATGATGTTATATGGAATAGGATTGAAAATAACTACAACTATTTACAACTTTTGGTTTTAAAAATGGATATTTAAGGCATTAAATGTTCTGAAATTATACATTTAAAATGTTTTAATTGTAATATTATTATTATAAAATACATACATAAGAACATATATAAATTATATTAGAAACAAATTATATAATAATAAAAACACATCAAAATGCTATTCAATAATACACACAATTACATCAATGGATTTAATCATATAATCACTTAATATTGTGATTTATGTTTTACTATAGTGAACATTCAATTTTAATCCAAGGGATTTTAGTCAAGAATATAGGCTTCACGTAAAAATAATACTAAATCCATTATCTATAAACTAATATTAGTTTATTCTCTTTTCTTTAAATTTCAAAATCTATATTTACTAACACATTTTGTATTAAAAAATTACCAACACACATAGAATTAAAATTTATTAAAAAAGTTATGGATCTAATATTTCAAAAAAAACCTCTTTCCCAGCCTTAAAATACATATTTTAGTGAATATATTCATAAAATACAATGTATTTTTATTTTATGATATTTTATCTTCTTAAAATGATCTTATAATATCATCCAATTCACTCATCTATTGCATTCATTTGTCCATATAATATATAAAATCAATGATTGAGGCCATAAATCTCAAATTTTATTTGAGATATAACACAATAGTAAAATCATGTATTTATCCAAATAAAATTCAATATATAGACAACACATTGATATTTTTAAACTTAGTTTTCTAGGGCCATAATGGGACATCTAACATTAAATATTAGCCTCTCAATAATTTGAAAATTTTATACAAAAAATATATTTAAGATACCTATTAAAAATATATCTTTTCTAATATATTGCGTTAAAATAACAACTTCATTTTTGGGAGAACCACCATTGTTTTTCATAAATTATTTTAACTTATAATTCATAATTAGATCTCCACATTCTATTATAAAATCATTTAGAAATATAAATATTTAGAATATATTCCTTTTTGATGAATTTAAAAACAATATTATGCTAATTATTTTCAAAATACACATCCTAAAACCACATGGAATCACAATCCAAAATGACAAATATGTACCCATTCTAATGAAATTATGAATATTTTCTTCCAAAATATAACCCCAACCGTAGAGAATTCAAACCAATGATTTTCTATTTTTTGGAATCTATTGTTTCTTACCAATAGCTCATTAAATTTTAATCATATTACAAATTAATAAATGTATCATGGAGTCCATAAAATGAAAGATAATATAATCTAGAATATATGAATTTTTAAAAATTTCTCTCTTCTCCATGGTATCCATCCCATAGTGATACGTGATAACTCTCATGAAAGGGTAAAATTTATTCCTTCCACATAAAAATAAATAATATTAAACTAGAAGACAACCTAAACAATATTGGGACATCCTAAATGGATTATTTTAACAAAAAAATGCATTTATTACAATGATTATTTATAGACGTCATGGGAACGATTAAAAATCCTAAAATCTCAAATTATGCATAGTAAAAATATTTCTTGATTGATATATAAAATAATTTTTAATCTTGGAAGGAATATCTAATCTCTAGTATGTCATAATTTTAAGTACATAAATTACTATATAAGTGAAACCCACTATATTTTCACCACCGTGTTTTAATTTAATCTCTAAAAAAATGTTTTTAAATATATTTATCCACCAAATAAATATATTTTATTACCATTTTTCTGAAAATAAATATTGCTAGGTATAATGGCCAAAAAATATTATATCATTGGAATGTATTTATTACTTCCTATAAATAATTAATGTTAACATGAATGATAACATCCCATTCATGGTATTTTTTTTAATATTGGTGTGCATCATCTAGAAATGTAGTTGTATTATACAACATATTCCACTATTATCCTTTAACTATAATAACAAATCCCTCAAATTCACATCATAATAATCACACAAAATATTAAATGGAAACATTCATTCAAGGACATTTCGAAGGGTTAAGAAGATATTTTTACATTTATATAATTGAATTATTCTATAAACACATGTTCAAACCTCTATGTTGTATTATTTTACAATTGTGATTATAAAGGCTTTGTATTTTTTAAATATTTTAAAAAAATTTAATATTAAGTAGAATGAACTAAAATAATTTTAACCATATCAACATTTTAATTATGATGTATATTTTCAATGACTCCATTCATAGAATTTCCAACCATTATACCCATCCAAAACAATATAGTACATAAAAAATAGATCTAGTTATTATTGATATAAATTTTAGCCAATTAAGAACAAGATTTGTTTCATAACATATTCCCAAAACAAGTTCATGATTTGATGAAGAGTATTCATACCTATTTATTATAATGGATTAATAAACCACAACCACCTATATTAGTATTCCAATTATATCAATACTAATGGCCATAATAAATATTATAAATGTAGTCAAGGAATCACATATTATAATGAAACAATTTATGAAAGAAAATTTCCTAAAGGATCATGTGAGTGTAGTCTTATCATGATCATCTTGAGAAACTTGTATTTTGTTGAAGTTAGAATAGCCATCTAGAATAGAGAATAATTAATTTCCAACTATCCACTAAATCATTTTCCCAAATAATGTGATATTAAAATGGGGTTTTATACTGGTTGATTTTAGTTTTATTTAATAATTATAATCCCTCCACTTGGATTCTTTCTATCATGAGGTAGCTCATTTTTTCATTAGTTTCAAAAAAGAATCACCCATTTATTGGAAATAATTATAAGTTAATGGATCAGGAGTTATTGGGAATGGGATATTTAATAACAACATCTATATTTTAAAAACAAATAATTTCTTAAATTACATTATTTTGGGTTTAAGAATTATAAGGTCTCAACCATTGGTTTATTCTTTGGATTCATATGGGTCTTATGTGTGTAGAATAAAAAGATTACAACATTTATTTTCATAGTATTCTATCCTTTGGTTGATTTAATATTTTTAAGATAGATATAAATTTTATTCTTTGATTTTAACTTATTAAAATATGTTAATAATAGTAAGAGATAATTCATAATCAAAATAAGAATGTTTTATATGACTGGGAAATGGGTTAAACCCATATTATAGTTATTTTTTATAGGATGGTTTAATCATAGGTTGAGGTGGCTTTGATAATTAAATATGATTATAAAATTGAGTGTCAATTTAGAAAAAATATAATTTTAATCATGGGGATTTAATTTATTGACATTTTATTCTTAATAATAGATCTAAGTTCTCTTTAATGTCCTACCAACTATAGAAAAAAATTCCAAAAAAATGATCAATTGGTTTCAATTGCACTCTCTAAAACATATAAAAATATGTGACCTATATGTATGAATAAGAGGAAATATTATCATGTTATAAATAATGATACCTATGAATATTAATAGAAAATTCATAATAAAATAAATTATTCCTAGAAATAAAACTCATGTTATCCACCTATGAGAAATCTATCAATTGTATTTTGTTAAACATTTTTGAAAGTTTTTATATATACATATTCAAAATACAAAGGGTATTTTTCAATCACATATTTTTTATCTATTACATCTTCATGCTGACACAGTGAGTTCGTATATTTAGAAAACTAAACTTTTTAAAAATTATATCTTAATATAGGTTCCTTTAACATTTTAAATATAGTAACATCCACTTTCTTCTCCCAAAATTTTAAAATAAACTAATCCACTGACACATTAACAAATCCACTATTATCAATGTCCAAGAATGTCTTATGTAATATTCTTATAACATTATTGTCAAACTCCATCTATATAATGATAAAACCAGTATGTTAAAATTGAATACTAATTCCTATAACCCAGTCATTTACTCTTTACATTTGGTGGGTGAGATAGTATTCATCTAAAAGAAGGTTGTAATTGGTGGAGTATAGTTCTCCTATCCCCAACTTTCTAAATTGTGAAATGTGTATCAAATTTATATTTTTGTATTGTAAGAAATATAAATTCACTACAAAAACTACATTTTTTTTGAAATTGACAATATCATGAATTTTAATGTTTTAAAGGGATATTTTATAGAGAGAAACACTATACTCTTTAGTTATCTAGTATATGTATCAATTCACCAATGTTTTTATTTATAGAATATTTTTTATTTATTTAATTCATTATTAAATATTAATTAGAATATTAATGAAATTAAAATTGACTTGGATCCTAAAAAAATAAATAGGAACATGGAATTCCTATCTTATTTTTTTTAATATTTCAGGGAATGGGATGGATTAGGTATAACTATTATCAATAATGTGTATTGCCAAAATTTATACCACAAGAATTTCCTTGCCCTTATGATTTTTTATATTTTAGTATCTTTGACATTTTTTTGTGGTGGAACAAATATATTATATTATTTTTATCATTTCTATCCATAATTCCATATTAAGTGTTACAATGTTTATATGTCACAAATTCATCCGAATATTATTTTTGGTCCTTCCTAGGTTCATTAAAAATATTTTTTTATGTGTTATACCACATATAACTATAATAGTTAGAGAATTCCGATTAGTATATAATTTAGTGTTTCATTGAATCATACAATATTCTATTGAATTATTTTCTTAAGAAAACTACCCTATTTGTATATCCATGTTTTTAATTTTTACATTATTTTTAACTTTGTTCAAATCAATTTAGGAATTTTTGTAATCGAATAATCCATATAACTATTAGGACATTCATTATAGTTATTATCCATAATTAGAGTACTCATCCCTAGTTTGATTTTGAAAGGCTAACCTAATTTATTTTGTATGGTAGGGGAGAATTATTTTCAATGGAATATATATTGTTCTTGGGAAAAAGTGGGATGGATCCTATATTATGGATTTTATTAATTTATAAGTTGATAATTATTTTCTTCTATCTGAGATTCTTATCTCTAAAAACTAACATTATCATAATTTATACATTTTCATGAATTTTTTTTAAATTTAATTTTATTAAATAATATTTTTAGATATCCATTAATCTAGAGTTTGATTCTATAATTCATCATCATCATCTAATTTTATTGAAAACATGAGAGAGATAGTCAAGAAAACAACATGGAGATAAGTGTTCTAGGGGGCCTAATGTAGTGCAGACCTAGGGCATCCCATCTAACATTATTCACTAACTAAATTCTCCAGAAACCATGGTGTAGAAGTAGAAGGCACTAGTATCATGGACTACTAAGGACGCAATATGATTAGAGACCATATTGTGCTCACGCCATGTGTGCTTCATTAAGACATTGGAAATTTGACCTTTTAAATTTCTGCTGATGTAGAAGATCGACCAGGGATAAGACCTCACATTCCTCATTGCATTGAGGAGGATCATGGATTTTTTTTAATTACACGATATCAACACCCCCTAACAACAAATTTATTGACCATTAAGAAAATAAAGAGCCTCTTCCTGGAGTGAAGAGTCGGTGCCAAAGTGGGAAGTGAATGCACAAATAACCAAACCCCTACGAGACTGAACCACACCCCCACATCTCATGACACAAGAGATACAAGATAAAAATATATTGTGTTTCAAGAAATTAATTAGTTGTCAATAGCAAACCCATATCCCTACTGGAATGCCCCTTGGATACGATGCATCTGAGTTCGATTGTATATGGGGAAGCGAGGGAGTGTCCTTCCAATTGTCAATGATCTTGACCCGGTCATGGTAAGCATCTGCATTGCAGATATGTCGGACCTACTAGAAGATATGATCCCCTTGTATATGGATTTATTGTTGGCCTATCAAAGAAAACAAAATACTACACGCAGAATTAATTCCCTTGCGATTTTTCTGACACCTTTCTCATCCACGCCTTGAAACCAACCGACTATGTAAGGGGTTTCTAGGGGAGACAGGGTGGAGAAATATATTAAATCACAAAAGAAGGTCTATATTCCCATTTCCCACATTTCTAACCATATAATCTATTGGAAAACATTGTGATAGAACAACCATGATCAGAATTTAAACATAGTTGGGATATTTTTAACCCACGTATTTTCATTCCAACATTACCCCTGGGACTATGATTGTTGTGTCAAATGAAATGCCTTGTAGGAGAATGTTATGGAGAAAGATAGAGTGAAAACACACATGTTTGGGTCTGTATTAAGCTCGATAAAATAAATAGAGGCATGTAGATCTTTTTCTAGCACATACACGATGAAATCTCGGATGTAGGATGCCTCTTTGAAAGTGATATTATAAACTAAATAGCTCGATAATCCCAAGGTAGATCCCAAACAATTTTTATGAAATAAGAACACATTCCCCTCCCCAAAATTCTAGAAGATGATTGACTTCAACGATGATAGTATGGGTAGGATCTTGGAATAATAATGGAACATATTTTCGGCCTCCATTGTTGAGTTAACTTGAAAAGAACAGTACATGGTTTTTCAACGTATGGTATGTCGATTAGAAATTTCCCAGGACAATTTAGCATACATGCGATTTAGGGTGTCTACCATGCATTGTGTATTATCCTTTCTATCTTAGATGGTATTCTCCATCATATCCAAAGACACACAGTGATGTTTTTCTTATTCCCTAGAATCCCAAATAAACCGAAAAAGAATCTTGTCATTGTTAATGATGAAAATATTTTGGACATAGATTGATGATAGGCCATGGATAGGAGTGGCGAGAAGAACACTATTGACAGGGGTAATAAGAACCCCAAAGGAGATGTATCTATTATTCCAGTTGAGTGCACTGTCCTTCATATTGTTAGTAATTAAATCAATGTCTTGGATTCCAATCCTACTCGAGGAGATGGGGTCACCTAGATAAATCATCATCGAGCATCCACATTGCATGTCTAAGTTATTACATACAGAAATAGTTAGGCGGGAAGCACACCTATTAGAAATAAATAAGTTTCTTTTGGACTTAATGATGATCAGTCCACTCTAGTGACAATAAAGATCCAACACCTTGATATGGGTACAGATATATCTCTTGTTGGAATTCAATAACAATAATGGTATCATATGTAATAATAAATGGGATATGAGGGGTCAGTTCCACTTCCATTTCCACCTGAGAATCCCCCCATCACTCATGATTTTATGGATAAAGTAGGTCAGAATCTCATGGGTGATAATTAAGAGGATTAGAGAGATGATGTCACCCTTTATTAACCCCCGAGTCGCATTGAAAATTCCATCAGACATGCCCATGAAGTTATCTTCCAACCACGAGAAACTAAAACATCTAAAGATGAGATCAGCCGACATTAGGGAGAATTTTATAACTTTAAGAACCGTGTGGCTAAATCTCCAATCACCACAATAATAATCCATTTTTTATATTCATACTTATGGATAGATTTGATCCCTAATTCTGGGTGTGGATGTACCACACCATCTATTGCGCGAGTGTAATGGAACCCAAGATAGAGCACCCCTTCTCAAGCTTGTGTTGTTCAGTGGAGACCTAACGCGATAAATGGACCGAAAACCTAGAATTGATAATTCCTACCAGAAATTTTAAGTTAAATTTAAAAAATAACAAGTAGATAGTGTTGTATTTAGGATGCGTTCTTCATATTTGGTATGAGGACCATAGTAGTTGTATAGAGGACTCATGGTAAACTGCCTCCCTAAAACATGTCTTGAATAGCCTTACTCATATCAAATTTATGCACCTCTGAGGAATACCTTTAGAAAATTTCAGGGAACCCATCTGGTCTAGATGCAAAATCATCAATATAATGAAATATAACCATATGTATTTCCTCTTATTCTAGGGTGGACATCAGAACTTCATTATCTTGAGGAGTAACTTCATTTGTGATAGCATCCTAGATCTCAGTGGTTCCACCAGGGTAGTCATCTGGCTTGCATAGAATCTGTCCAGTAAACAGATCATTGAATTAGTTGTCGGAAAGGTTCCCCACCAACTCCATATCATTTGAGTAAGACCATCCTCTAGTAGTATGTTGGGTTGGACAGAGAATTTCATCCCATTCATTTATGTGGGAAGAAACATAGGGTTTTTATCACCAAATTAAATCCATATAATCCTTGAAGAGTACTAATCAATGTATTCTTGATTATAGATCATATCTAAAAAGTGTTTTTTCATTACAAAGCATAAAAAATCAGGTCATCCTAGGCTGCCTCAAGGGAGGCTTCATGATTTGAAACCTCACGTATGGTTCCCTCCACATCCCAATCATTCGGAAGAAATATTATTTCCTAGGTGTGAAGTGCGGTTTTATGTATATAGAGTTTGTTATGCAAGAAAATCTAGAGGATACCCTGAGCTAGCTCAGCCCAAAAGATTCTTACAACATGATGGTAATCTGGGTGGCTGGTCCATAATTGTTAGAATAGGAGGCCTCATGGATGTCCTGATTTGGTATTTAGAAATTAAGGATATGGGAGTGGTTATATATTCATCCTAGTAGATGGTACACGTTGATGTTATTGAAGGATGATATGGCATGCACGTTTTCCAGGAAGTGGTCCATATGGATCTAGGATTGGAGATCCCCTCACTGGTTGTTATAAAAGGTAAACTGGTCACATATGTTTCCAAAGTATAAAAGCCATTTTCTGGCCATGAATTAATCAAAATATTGACCTGATTTCATATGGAAAAGACCACTAAAATTTTTCATAGAATGAACTGCAATAATATTGAAATCCCCACCTAGCAGCGAAAGATGAATCCCATGGTCAAAACCATTGATATCATTCCATAAGTAATATCTAATGCAAGACTCACAACTCTTATAGTTGATGGAAAAGAATGAAGTAACCACCTTCCTGAGTGACCCTGGTCATAATATGGTGATCCCTTTCCTAGATCTGATTAAAATGGGTATTTATATTCTTAAAAATCACGATTGAACTATTTTTGGACTTTGCGTGCATATAACATTTCAATTTGATATTGTGAGAATATTTAATGATACTTAAAATATTTTACTTATTGTCTAGGACAAGAACAAGTGCTTCTTTATGTCTTCAGATCTCAGAGGAAAGGAAATCCATTTTTACCAATGCTCCAAGACCACAGTCATTAAAAACAATACAAGGAATCAATGAACATATGGAGACCCATCACTAGCCCTGGGACTCTTATCCATCAAAACACATTGGGAGTAATCCTCCATTAATTTCATTGATTTGGATCACGTGAGAATTCATCCAATTCTTGGGGTGATAGGATTTCAGGGGCGATACACCACATTGGTCCATAAGTCCAAATTTCCCTAGCCTTAAAATGGAATTGTGTGAAGATTTCCACATTTCCCCTACTATGATCAAGAGTTCGTGTCTCATAAAAGGGGACAAAACATAAAGGTCTCTTGCAATGGGAGGATTCTAGAGCATAATGAGGATGTTGGGCTGTAGGAACATCCTTTGGTGGTGGAAGTAGGGGTCCACAATGCTAGTGAGGAGGAAACATTAAGAGAAGGCGGGGAGGCATGAGACATAGAGAGATCCCAATCATGTAGGGAACTAAAACAACTTTTTCACCCATCCCAAAATTTATCGGGACAATGAAGTGGACTCAACACAGAACATCGTCCTAATTTTGGAAGAGGGTAAAATCAGCCTTGAACTCTCTTCATACACATTGGGTGAAGCCACTAAGGGAGCATAAGATTCTCATAAACTAGAGAGCCTAGATGAGGTGCCTAATGCGTCAGAAAATGGAAATATAGAAGGATCTATTAGTCGAGGTGGACCTGTGGAATGGTGATAAAATGTTGGAGCTACCTGGGGACATGCTGCTGGCCTACCAGAAAACATTTCCTTCACTATTACAGTGAGTTACCTTGGAGGAGGAAATACAAGAAACACCTCAGATAGACTATATTAAAGATTTCTTGGGACCACTTGAATGATTCCATCACTCTAAAAATGATCATGTTAGGAGGATAATTAGAAAGGCCCAGTTCCACAAAAATACGTTCCTCAAAAACAACTAAGCAGATGTGAGTCAGATATTCCGAACATATGTAATAGCCCAGGGAGACACCAAATACCTTGATAAAACTATCATTCTGAAAGGGGAGATGGATTCCAAGGAGATGAATCCACACCGCCACAAGGGGACTCTCCTTCCCCTTGTGTGCCTCCAACGACCAGTGGGAAATGATGAAGAGGCACATCCTTAGAGAATGGGGGGCTTCACAATGTCAAGGAAAAGTCTACCTCCAAACCCATCACTAGACAGAATGCATTGTATTGTAAAACCATGATCTTCACAGGAGTGACCACACCCCAAGACCGCATAAACCATTGAAAAACTGGAAGAGGGGCTTTCACCACTCCAAAAATAGCCACCAGAGACTACTTGAAACAAAATTAAGCCAGTGAAAATGGATCTACATATACTTCAACAAACAAGAATGACCCCTCATATGAGACAGTAGGTTGTGGATGGGAAACTGGTGGGATGTAGAGATAAACATGGCCCGAAGCTGGGCCACATAGGTCTTCTTTGAATGATTTATTCCGAGGAGCCGCACATGATGGGTCAGGAACACACAAGGGAAATAGATCTGCAAGGACACCAATAGAGTATATGGGATCATGGACTACCAGACCTAAGGGCATTGTCGTGAGAAATTCGTATAGAGTAGCAATGAGTGATAAGTTTTCAAAACCAAGTTGTGCATGGGGAACTTTCTATTGAGTAGGACAGAGTAGGATCATCATTATAAACCACTTAAATTTTATAATGAACATGATTAACAAAATTTTAAAAAATTTATTCATTTTTTATTTATATTGATATTTAATCAATGAATGTTGAAAATTCATTACGATTCTTTTTTAGTATGATATGGGAGTCGATGATGTGGTCGCTACCACTGAAGTTCCCAAACCCTATCACGACCTTAATGAAAGGCATATTCATCCTATTAACATAGATATTTTATTTTACACATTTTTCTCCATCTCAATAGTTATATTAAAGATTTCAAGACATTTTAAATATATATCGATCACCTATTTTAAAATTAATTTTCATTTGAATCTAAAAACCAATTTGTTTCACTCCCTTTTATGAACAAAATGAAACTCTCATTTTCAGATAAATTTACTCAACCCTCAAAAATGCATTTTATTTCACTAAATTATTTTATTACCTAATGATGGATAAGAACACCTAATTATAAATTTCTTTAAATGTAGTAAACATTGATAAATGTTTCATTTTTTCTCACTGTTTCATGTTTTGAGAGATTTATTTATTGAATATGGGTCATATGAAATGTGGGGGAGTTCGTATTCACTTATCAAAATCTATTCCAAATTTTATTGAATTTTCACTGGTTTAAAATTTGTTTATTATTTTTTCGAAGTCTTATTATTAGGTAATCAATTATTCCTAATTTATTTTTGAGAACAAAATTCTTTATTTATTTTAGGTATAACTGGAACTATATTTTTTGGATCAAGTTATCCAACAATATATGATTGAGTGATGTTAAATTTAATCATAAAAAAAATTGGGAAACATTACTTTTTTAAATAGATTTTACTTATATTTTAAATTTATATTTTTTATTTGAGGCACCTAACTATCCTAATAAATATTGTCAAACATTTGACTGATGTTCTTCAAAATATAATATTTAATATTATTTAAGAACATTATGACATATAGAATTTTGTGGCTGGGTTGTAAACCCTAAGAGAAGGTAAAAAAACTCATAGATAATGGAAAAACTCAATATTAGTAGATACAATGTAGAAAACATATGTGAATGAATTAAATGTCTTCAAAATATAATTTCATAAAAAATTAAATGAGTGAAAATGTTATTTTTGTTGAAATAAAATGTTCATGAAGAATATTATTTGAAACAGAAGTTATGAAAATTGATGATTATGAAATAGGATATTCAATTGTACAAATTATATATATATATATACTCATTTAAATATAACTGATCTAACCTTAACAAATATGAATTTATCATATTATACAAATAATATTGACATGAAATAGATTTAATTTTTTTGTTATTAAAATAAACATTTCATTATACCATAATGAAATGTGAAATTAATATAACCAAAACTAGAATAATGAATTATTTTGGATAATTATAATGTGAATCTACTAATTTTTTGAAATAATTATTCAATTAATTTGATATAAATGAATTGAATAAATATAATTCACTAATAAATGTTATATCCAAACTACATATTAAATATTAAATAATTAAAATAATTCTAATCATGAAAATTTAATGTGAATTTTTAGAAAGAAGCCCTAAAATATTCCACTATTGGCCCACTATCAATCTTGTCTTCCTCATCATATATAATATATGCTTCCTCCAGTCAGTGTCACCATAACTTTATAAATAATTATATATGTCCTCAATTATCTAAGAAGATATTTTTATATTGAAATATTGTTCATAAAAATAGTCATTCACTAATACATATATATTGAACAAAAATTATATTATTGAATCCACATCCTTAAATCATTGAAACATTCATATTAATAATTCTTCCTCAACAACTGATATTACAAGTTAAACACACTTATATGATGATACAGTCAGTAAATAATGAATTCCTCTAATTCTCTCATTAATTTCATGGCTAATATCTATTATTTTAGTATCAATGTATAATATTATTTTATGTAACACTACCAATTTTCTTAAAATATACCAAAAATGAATACATATCAACTAATCCTAGTACAAAACCTCATCACTTCCATTAAATTGAGCTGGACTCAGTCATACTCAAATTTTCATCAGGAATTTAAAAAAAAATTAAAACTAAATTACATATCAACATTAGTTTCTAATAACCATTAATTTTGAAATGAAATTTCATTTATTCATAGTCGTATAATAATCCAGACATGCGACCTTTTAAATATTGTAACTAAGAATCAATAATTTGTTTATGGATTTGGTTTATTAGATCGTGTTACCATTCATTAGTCCATTGTGCCATAGCATTAGGGATCCCAGGAAGTCAAATTATTTTATTTTCAAAACCGATAATAGAAGAAATGATACCAAATAATGAAAAATATTCCACTTATCCTTTTTTGTTGCTTTTATGGATTTTTGTTAATTTTTTTAGAGTCAAAATATCTGATTTTATATTCATTACTAGTTAGTTACTGAAATATCAGTTTTTCATATTGATTATATATATATGAATAAAAAACATACCCCCATCAAAAAAATCTCAATACCCCTGATCTTTTTACTTGGTCATAAGAAAATATCATTCTTCTTATTCTTCCTTGATTTTCTCAATGATTTACATGTTTGTGACATGAATCGACAACATTTATACATCTCTTGTGTTTTGGTGGATTAAATAGAGACTCGGGATTTGTATTTAATTTGAAACATAGTTTTTCATTATATTTGGTTTTGTTCTCACTTCATCAAATCAAATTTTATTTAAGCATGTGTTAAATGACAAGATGAATCATTGTCTTTATTCACCCGTATATATAGAAAAAATTTCTTGGTCAACATTAATCATTTAATCAACTTCAAAATCAAACCTAATATCATGTTTCCTCTTTGAGTTCCCTTTTGTATAAGGTTTTGAAATATATTATTTCCTTGTGTTAAAAAAGCTACTTGTATTTATTAATGTTATAATTTCATATTCCACTACATTAGTACATCGACTAATTAAAAATATGCACATACATAACATGAATGGAGGTATACATTTTAAAAGTGAAAATAACTTGTGGGGTGTTGAAAATATACTCTTATGTAGGATGTGAAAAAATATCATACATGGATCCTACAATTTAATGCCCCGACCCCAGTTACCCAGAGTCATTGCATTATTTTAATACATTAGAATGATCACAAAAGATCAATTCCCGAAGGACCGATTAGTTTAGTAGCCTTGGAATCACTAGATACTTTAATCAGTATTACATTACATCATAAATTGAAAACTAAAACAACATAGTCTCCATAGTCCACACTCATATCCCTCATACTATCCCTATAGGTCATTCATAAATTAATTCTTCACAACCTAAGAAAAATAAAACATTGAAAGGGCTGAGCTCAGATGCCTAGTAAGGATAAAAATATAGTGGAAACTTTCATAAATGAGAATAAACATTTAAGGCTATGTATAAGGAAATCAAAAGCCTTTTAAACTTAAACTTCAGCATAATATGGGAAAGATAAAATGAAATAATTCCATTTACTTATTCACATGGAAATTCTAATAATAGAATAATAACATGAAATATCAATAACCACTTTCATAATGATGGAATTCATAATGCCAGACTATCATAACCACATAGCCAAGGCCTCGTGCCAAGACACAAGTTTGTCTCATGAGATCTATCGATGCATCGAGGAGCTATAGCGGGATTCACTCATCACTTATTAAGTCCAATGAATTCCTTATATGAATAGGGTTAAACATAACATAAACATCCATATTATAACTAGCATTAGAAATGTCAAAACTTTCTCCATAAACCATGAATGGTATAAAAATAACACAAACACAGTCAGACATATCACAAAACCTTCAATACAATATTGATGTTTTGTATCATAATAAATCAACTTCAAATAAGATGAAAATCCATCAAAGGATTCTGACATAGATGAAATCAAAACTACTTGAGAAAAATATCACTTTTTTTAAATCATTTAAAGGTCACACATTTATTAAGGAAGTAATTTAAAAGTGATTTTTGAATCAAAGTGTCCCATACCACTTTCAATATTTTGAAAATAAATATCATTCAAAAACATTAATGTCCATATAAATAAATCCTTAAAATCATTTTGAAAACATAGTCATTAATTAAAAAGATTTAAAATGATAAATCATTAAAACATTTAAAATTCTGATCTTGATAAAGAGTAACATTCAAAATTTCTTAAAATATTCATTTTGAAATCATTTAAAAGTCACATAATTATATTATAAATCATTTAAATTAAAAATATTCTTATAATATTGTATGAGATGATACAATGAGTTTATATCCATAGAAAATAGCCACACCTGCCATATAAAAAAACATTCTTACCGTAAATTTGTCAAAAAGGCCAAAAAGTACCTTGTTTAAAAAACGACAGAAAAATTCCTTTCAAAAAAAATAAGGGTATAAATTAATTTAAACCATTTTATAGAAAATAGTAAAAAAAATTGAAATATATTTTTATGAAACATGGATGTGGATGATAAAGAGGTCCCAGTAGATAATTACGTATAAACAACCTCAGATAATGAAGAGATTGTGAAATAAACCCTTACCTTTTACATTTCCTTAGTTGATGGTATGTTAACCTCATGTATAATAGTAAACCAAATGTTATTAAATTATAAAATAACCATAAACATAATTTTTATATCATATATGATCTTCTAATAATGCATTGTTATTAATATTTTAGTATTATCGTCGTTTCGTGTGTTAACTTACTCATTTTCTTTTATAAATTTTGTTAAATAATCCATGTTTCTTATCTAGAGGTTGTATCTTATTGATATCCAGAATTATATCAAGTCCATAAACATTATTTTTAATCATAAAATGAAAATTATTCTTGAATGGATACGATGGGGAATTAATCTTATCTTGTTCGTGGAGACGGTAGTCCGTACGTACGCACGAGCGACAATATCATTCTTTTTATATTAAAATAATATATAATTGTATATTTTATAATATATAAAGAATAATTATCATGTTATAATTATTATTTACATGAATTACACATCATTATTATACCCATCCAAATAATAATGTTTTTAATAACAATTACACCACAACGTGGAGACGGTATGCCGTACATACGCACGTATGGTGACATGTCATTCAGAGGATGGATAGAATACTGAATATGGTCATACCATATTTATAATAACATCACAATATATAGAAGATACTGGAGTTATTATTTTAGAATGGTAATAACAAAGAAAGAAGAAGTTGACGAAGAAAGGAACTTGAAAGAGGGTGGTGAAAACATTATCTCTTAATCGGGTTCTTCCTTTTGATTTGATCAAAATTGCTCCTTATGTTGGATTTATGATGCAACTAAGGCCTCTAGGTCGAAGTGAGGGAAGTTGATATAATATTTGGGTAGGGGTTGTCCGAGCCAAAAGTCTTTGAAGGTGTAAATTAGTGAGAAGGGGGAGTGCCCTTTTATAAGAGGGGTGAGGGGAACCTTTGGAAAAGTTAGAAATATTATTTTATAATAAATTCATATTCAGTTTCTAAAGTCACAAAAGAATATTATTTAAAGGTTAAGGTGGGGATGGGTCGAAATCATTTCAATCTATAGATTTTAGACAGGTTTGGGTCAATATATTAACCTCATCATTTATATTTAACTCTTAGTTAAATAGTTTGACATTTACCATGTCTCTTTATATTTTTATATTATATAGTTAATAAACATACTATATACATATAAGAGACCCCCACGTGGTCCATTAATAATACACATATCGCGATATAATTCCTTTGTCCGATCCTTAGTTTTTTTTTGGAATATAATATCAATTATTAATATAATATTTGTTTTATAAACTCATTTATATCAATTTTGACACTATTGGTTATTTTGTTTTTGATTATTTTATAACAACATTATTACTTAGAATAAAATAAATATAACCAATCCAAATATGTCATATTAACATAGAAAATTACTGGAATTCATAAAAAGTCTAAAATTAACTTTATTTTTATATTTATAATATCAATTATTTTATTACTTCATTAATTCGGTAATTACTGTATCACCATTGTGTCATAAATAAATTAAATTATTTAATGTATAGAAATTATAAATAAAATAAAATTATGTATTAAATCTTATTATATTTCTAATTATTATTTATAATCGAATTTATCTTATGTATAACCGTATATTAAAAATGTTTTAGTTATTAAACTTTGATTTTAACTCTTTTAACTCTTCTTTAAATTAAATAATAATAAATGTACTAATATAATCCAAGTGGACCTAAATGATAATATTTTATTCCTAATGTTGTTTTTTGTTGATATAAACTTGTCCAATATAATTAGGACATGTGTTAGGGTAATATTAATACCATTTTTACCCTTAATTTCCCTATTTACATTTAACCGTGGTAAATAAAGAAAAAAGTAACAATTCACCAAAAAAATATTTTTATCTTATTGAACCACATTTTACTCCTTGATATTAACCTTGTATCTCAGATTTTTTGAAATTCCAATCACAGAAGTGGTAAAATTAAATTCTATTTGAATTTTTAAATTGTCCTAAGAGGTGGGTAAAAGAAGGTGAAATGTTTAATAAAATTTTTATATATCTAAAATTATTCTAAACTAACTCCAATGAATTACAACATATATATATAAGTATTATGAATCTATTTTTACCTTAATGAAATTTAAATAAAATAAATAATTATTTAAATATAAATTTTGTTTTAAACTATAACTTAGTGTTTTTTCACTATTCATCAAAAATTTAATGTTTTCAGAAAAATACCAAAAATTCACCCTAAACTAATTTTGATATTTCAAATACAAAATTGTAGTCCATTTTGAAAGATAAAATTTATAAAATTTTAAAATTTGGGTATTACTATTCAAAATGGCTAGTTCGATTGGTTGTGGTGTGTGTTGGAACTCGAAGTTGCGTACAACACACGCTACTGTATTATTCAAATAGAAGCGTACCGTGGAATATTGGGGTGTTACATTCTCCCCACCTTTAAAAAATTGTGTCCTTGCAATTTGAAATTATTTTTTGAAAATAAAAGGTTGAAAATAGAAAATACCTTTGGGAAAACCCACATCGGAAATTATGTTAATAAAATTTAGTATTAATAAGAGGAAAAGGGAAATGAAAGGGTCACCACCAAATTATGATCTAGATTTGGAGAACATTTGTAGAAATTAGAGACATATAATTGGAGGGAAAAAATACATATTCATAGGTAGTGATTGAGGTCATCAATCACAAACAAATGTAAAATTAAGGGCCTGAAATTCCTCAATCTATGATGATTTAAAATAACATCGGTACAACAAAACATATAGTATTAGGATAACACATTTTTTGTTTTAAGATCCTTTCACTAAAGTATAAGAATTAATGTCTTCATTGAATAAGATAAGAACAAAAATATATACTTTACATGTAGAGTCTCATCCTTTAACTATGTTCTACCACAAATTCATCCTTCACTATAATAGATAATATAACATAAAAATAATATTCTATTTATCATATTTGTATAGGTTTTAAAAATGAATTTATAATTCATCAAGAAGAACCATTAAAAAAACTACATTATTCAATCCAGGACATCACGTGGTTCAGTGGTGGTGACACACCCTTGTCACCCTTCGGTTGTGGGTTCAAGTCTCGCGGCCTTGCCGGACGCGATGAGTTGCCGCCTGACCTCCGGGTTGTCCTTTTTATGGAAACCCAAAAATAATCTCAAAGTAGACTTATCCAAAATACTCTTTTCCAAACTCACAATCCAAAATTTATAATGTAGGTAAACACAATGAAGATCCTTTTTTCCACATAATATCTTTTGAACACCTTCATCATGTATTCTTTTAAAACACTGCAACATCCTGAAATTCCATAAAACCATATTGATTACATTCATGATCCCTTATAGAATACTGGATACACTCCTTCTATCCAAAAATGTTTTAAACTCCAACAATTATGGAATATAAAATTCATTAATCAGTTTCACGGTTTTCAAGAATGTCAAATATAATTTATCCAAATCAATCATACATTATTACAAAATAAATACCTTGGTATTAGAACCATATTATGGGTTATCTTTCTCCCAACCATATATTTTCCAAAAATTTAACCTGCTATTGAGTCACTTTTTTTGGTTCCACACAACCTCAATTCCTTAATGAAATAGTAGTGCTGTACAATCCTTATATACTCCATAATTATTATAACCATTACATTGTTGATATAAAACTCAAATGACATAATTCCCTAATAACATCTTAAGATCTCTAATCATTCTTCCTCATCTGTACTAGAATCATAACATGATTATTATCCAATAGCATCATTTAGGGAATACTCTGATGATTTGGACATTGGTTCACGTAGTGTCCCAACTCCTTACAGATGAATCATTGTAAATTTGAAACATTTTTCACACCCTTGCATTTACGTACATGGTTTAATTTTTTTCCACACTTATAACAAACATTTATTCCTTTAGGGAAAGTTCTAGGGTGTTTCTTCCCACAGTTATCACATATGTAAAAATTCTTCTTTTCCCTCTTCCCATTATCCAACATTCCCTCTTCCATCATTTTCTTCTCATTCTTCCCTTCAATGCCATAGGACTCGGAGAATTATTTACATATCTTATTAACACCTGATACTATTTCTTCATATGTTGAGAATACATGGGAGACTATTTCCCTTCTAAAAGTTGGCTTAATATCGTTAAATATGTGATCCTTCGTACTCTTTGGGTCATACGTATTCCTGGAGTTCGCATTCCTTCTTCTGAGCTCCATTTCTATACAGTAGCATAAACTATGTCAGTTTATGAATTGCAATGAATAATTCCAAACATTTAAAATACCTAAAGTAAATTGAAAAGTTTATGGATATAATCCATAATCATAAGAATTTTTTCATTGAGTAAGTATATACTCATAATCCCTTCATAATGGTTTGTAATAAAAATGAGAATTATCCTAACCATTTCCCCCAGGAGTGTCGTAACCAAGAGTGCAACAAGGCCCGTTTTTGTGCACCAGTTCTCATTCGAGTCTAGCTCAAAGCGGTGTTTTCGGGTTTTACCCCTAGGTACATCTCTGCCAGAGCCACCTCTACCTACTCGTATCCATATGGGGATGTATTCCCCATAAAACTCTAAAAATATTTACTATATCAACATTCTAGAAAGTTCTTATATACTAATCCTCAAAGTACATCTTAGGTCTATGTTCTCTAATCAGAGTTTATCTAAATCTAGCTTCCAAGGTTTGTACTAAATATCATCTGATACCAATTGTAATGCCCCGACCCCAGTTACCCATAGTCAATGCATTATTTTAATAAATTGGAATGATCCAAAAAGATCAAGTCCCGAAGGACCGATTAGTTTAGTAGCCTTGGAATCACTAGATACATTCATCAATCTAACATTACATCATAAAATAAAAACTACAACAAAATTGTCTCCATATTCTACACCCATATCCTCTCATACTATCCCTGCAGGTCATTCATAAATTACTTCTTCACATCCTGGGAAAATAAAACATAGAAAGGGGGAGCTCAGACGTGGAGTAAGGATAATAATATGATGGAAACTTTCATAAATAAGCATACACATTTAAGGTTGTGTATAACTAAAACAAAAGCCTTTTAAACATGAACTTCAGCTTAATATGGCAAAGATATAATGAAATAATTCCATTTACTTATTCACATGGATATTAAACTAATAGAAAAATCACATGCAATATCAATAACCACTTTCATAATGATGGAAAGCATAATTCCAGACTTTCATAACCACGTAGCCAAGGCCTCGTGAATAGACTACAAATAATATTGTTTCAAGGACCCGTGCCAAGACACTAGTTTTTCTCATGAGACCTACAAAAGAATCGAGGAGCTATAGTGGGCTCCAACTATCACTTATTATTTCCAATGCATTCCTCATATGAATAGGTTTAAGAATAACATAAACATTCGTATTAAAACTAGCATACAAAATGACAATACTTTCTCTATAAACCATGAATGGTATAAAAATAACACATACACAGTCAAATGTATCACAAAACCTTCAATACAATATGGAAGTTTTGTATAATATTAAATAAACTTCAAATAAGCTAAAAATCCATCAAAATATGTTGACATAGATGAAATCAAAACTATTTGAGATAAATAGCTCTTTTTTTAAATCATTTAAAAGTAACACATTTATTAAAGAAGTAATGGAAAATATATTTCTGAATCAAACTGTCCCATACCATTTTGAATATTTTGAAAATAAATATCATTTAAAAACATTAATTTCCATATAAATAAATACTTAAAATCATTTTGAGAACATGGACATTAATTAAAAATATTTAGAAAGATATATCTTTAAAACAATTAAAATTCTGATCTTGATAAAGAGTACCTTTCATAAATTATTAAAATATTCATTTTAAATCATTTAAAAGTCACATAATTATAAAATATAAAATTTACATTCAAAATATTCTTATAATATTGTATGGGAAGAGTCGAAGAATTTATAACGGTAGAAAACAGCCAAACCCGCCATATATAAAAAAACATTCTTGCCTCAATTTTTTCGAAAAGGTCCAAAATATCCTTGTTTGGAAAATGACGGAAAGATCCCTTTCAAAACACATAAGGTTATAAATGACTTTAACCCATTTTCTAGTAAATAGTAAAAATGTTTTTAAATATATTTTTACGAAACATGGATGGGGATGATAAAGAGGTCCCATTAGATAATTACGTATAAACAACCTCAGATAATGTATAGATTGTGAAATAAACCCTTACCTTGTAATTTTCCATAGTCGATGGTATTTTGACCTTTTTTATCATAGTTAAAACAATGTTATTCAATTATACAAGAACCATATAAATAATTTTGATATCATATATGATCTTCAAATAATGCTATGGTAATAATATTTTAGTATTATCGTCGTTTCGGGTGTTAACATACTTGATTTATTTTATATGTTTTGTTACATAAGTCGTGATTGTTATCCATAGGTTTTATCATATTCATATACAAAATTATATCAATTCCTTAAAAAATATTTTTAATAATCAAATGAAAAATAGTCTTGAATGGATACGATGAGGAATGAATCTTATCGCGTTCGTGGAGACGGTAGTCCGAACGTACGCACGAGTGACAATATCATTATTTTTTTATAAAAATAATATATAATAGGATAGTATATCATATATTAAGAATAATTATCATGTTATATTTATTATTTATTTTAATTTCACATCATTATTATCCCCAACCAAATAATAATGTTTTGAATAACAATTACACCACGACGTGGAGAGGGTAAGTCGTACGTACGCACGTATGGTGACATGTCATTCAAAGGATGGATAGAATACCGAATATGGTTGCACCAAATTCATAATAAAATAACAAAACATAGAAGATACTGGAGTTATTATTTTATAATGGTAATAAAAAAGAAAGAAGAAGTTGAATAAGAAAGGAACATGAAAGAGGGTGGTGAAAACTTTACCACTTAATCGGGTTCTTCCTTTTGATTTGATCAAAAGGGATCCTTAGGTTGGCTTTCAGATCAAAATAAGGCCTCTAGTTTGAATTGAGGGAAGTTTAGAGAATATCTGAAAGGGTTTGGGCGAGCCAAAATACTTTGATGATGTAAATTAGAGAGAAGGGGGAGTGCCCTTTTTAAGAGGGGTGAGGGACACCTTTGGAAAAGTTAGAAATATTATATAATAATAAACTCATATTTAGTTTCTAAAGGCTCAAAAGTGGATTATTAAAATGTTAAGGTGGGTATGGGTATAAATCCTTTCAACCAATAGATTTTATTCAGGTTTGTCTCACTATATTAACCTTATCATTTATATTTATCTCTTAGTTAAATAGTTTGACATTTACCGTATCTCTATATATTTTTGTATTATATAGTTAATAAACATACTATATACATCCAAAAGACCCCCAAGTGGTCCATTTTTGTAACACCTATCATGATATAAGACCTTTGCCCGATCATTATATTTTTAGGAAGAGAATATCAATGAATAAAATAATATTTGTTTTAAAAACTCTTTTATGTCAATTTTGACACTATTGTGTAATTTGTTTTTGATAATTTTTTAAGAGCATTATTACTTCGAATAAAATTTATATAACCAATAATAATATGTCATATTAACCAATTAAATTATAGTAACTCATAAAAAGTCTCAAATTACCATTATTTTGATATATATATAATAACAATTATTTTAATATTTCATTAATTAGGTAATTACTGTATAACCTCTGTGTCATAAATAAATTAAATTATATAAGGTATAAAAATTATAAATAAAAGAAAATTATGTAGAAAATATTTTTAGCTTTATAATTAATATTTATAATCGAATATATTTTGTGTATAACCCTATATTAAAAATGTGTTTTTTATTAAACATTGATTTTAACTCTTTTATCTATTCTTGAATTAAATAAAAATAAATGTCCTTTTCTAATCCAAGTGGACCTAAATGATAAACTTTTATTCATAAGGTTGTTTTTTGTTAATATAAATTTGTGCAATATAATTAGGACATGTGTTAGGGTAATATTAATATCATTTTTACCCTTAATTACCCTATTTACTTTTAACCATGTTAAATAAAAGTAAAAATTTACTATTCGCCAAAAATTATTTTTATCTTATTGAACCACATTTTACTACTTTATATTAACCGTGTCTCTTGGATTTTTGAAATTCCACTCACAGAAGCAGTAAAATTTAGTTTTATGTGAATTTTTAAATTCTCGTCGGAGGTGGGTAAAAGACAGTGAAAAGTTCAATAAAATTATTATATATCTAAAATTATTCTAAACTAACATCGATGAATTACATTGAACATATATAAGTATTATGAATCTATTTTTAATTTAATTAAATTTAAATAAAATAAATAATTATTTAAATAAAAATTCCGTTTTAAACTATAACTCACTGTTTTTTTACTATTCGTCAAAAATTGAATGTTTTCCGAAAAATACCATAAATTCACCCTAAACTAATTTCGATATTCGGAATCCAAAATTGAAGTCCATTTGGAATGATTAAATTTATAAAATTTCAAAATGTGGTTATTACTATTCATAACGGCTAGTTTGATTTGTTCTGGTGTGTGTTAGAACTCGAAGTTGCGTACAACACATGTTATTGTATTATTCAAAGAGAAGAGTACCGTGGAAACTTGGGGTGTTACAAACAAAATTATCATACATGGGGAGATATAGTAGAAAATGTCTTGGTGACATCCCTTAAAAATTATTTTGTATGAATAAAAGGGAATAATTATTTATGGAAATTATCTAATGTAACATGGGAAATGTTATCTTATTGGATGCATTCCAAAAATCTCCAATACTGACACACACCCAAAATGAAATATTCTAAACTCACTATAATGATAAAAGTTAATTAAAAATTAAAAATATAACTATAAATAATATAACCTTAATTTTTAATCATAAAAAATTATGATTTATATTTATTATAGAAATAATAAATTTAAAAATAAAAAATTAATTTGAAAATTTTACGTCTACAATTTAAACACATAAATATTTTAATAAATATTTTTAATGAATTTTCACTTATATGAAAAATAATACCATTATTAAAAATTGATTAATATTTGAGTAAATGAACATATATATAATTTAGAGCATAAATCGCCAATTTAATATTAATATTCAAAAAATAATTATTCCTACAATAACAAGGATTTTTATATATAAAACACTCATGTAATGAACATTTTAAATATACAAATCATTGAAATAACAATTATTTGAAATATTATATTTGAAAAAAAAATGTTTCATATAAATTAATGTAATTACTAAATTTCTTATAAGTGATCAATCATTTTGAAGATTTTAATTCTGGTGAAGAATATTTTTTAAATTTAAATTCTTTGAGAAATTATAAATGTTTGTCGTTTAAACATTAATCAAGGATCTGCTTATTTTTTTATCTTTATTGAGGAAAATGTACTCGAGATATAATAATGAAATTTGGAATGGAATACTATATGTATTTATTTACTATATTGGTAGAGATAAAAAAATTCCATGGATTTTGATAGCAAATAAATCAAACAAAATTAGTATAGAAATATTACAAATTTTTAATAGAAGTTTAATTCTTCAAAATTGACATCATCAAAATTTTCTCATTACGCTCTCTATTTAAATTAGAAAAAATGAAATATCCTCTTATTGTAGTAAATAAAATAATAATATTTTTTGAATAAATTAATAATGATTATAGTTCTAAATACATTTGAAAATTAAGACATCATCTTAAATAAATTTAATAATGCCTGTTAGGAAAGAACTGTTGATGATTTGATAACCATGTCGGGTTGAGTGTTCATATTTAGAGAACAATTATTTTCCTACAATATGAGATGTATAATTATCTTACACTAGGAAAATAATAATAAGAATATGTAATAATGTTTCCTGAAATCAGTAAATTTAATTTGATGAGGTAACTTCTAAATAAAATATAATGTAATAAACGTTTCCTTCATTTATAGTCTCTGAAAATTAATAGTTCTATTAAAAATAAAATTCAAAACTCTAAATCAATTCATATTGAGGTAATTTAAATATATATAAAATAAAATATTGTATAATTAATTTTTTGTTTTTATTTTATTCTAAAAAAACATAAAGTGGATAATGTGTTTACTAAATGTTTTCCTAAATATGTTTCTAACAAATATATATTTGTTATGGAAGTTCCACATAAATTATTAATAGTTTTTGGTGAGTGATATAACCCTTTCTGTTTTTTATTCTCATTTTCAAAGGGATCAGTTAACATTATAAATATTTTGTAATTTGTTTTGACCAAAAGTTGAATAGAATATATTTAAAGGTACTATTTTAAATTGTATGTTTTGATTTTATAATATACATGTGTTCGTGTGTGGGGGTGTTTTTACATCAATATACACATGGGTGTGTGTGTGTTTTTTATGTAAGGATGTCAGTTTAACGTGTGAGTCTTTTTTATATAAAAGTGTACAATTTTTATTTTTTTGGTTGTTTGTGTGGAAAATAAATCTATAAACACATACACATGTGGATATATCAACAATATTTATTAAGGAAGTGATTGGTAAAAAGGTCATTTCAATATTTAATTATAAATCAATAAGAAGTATTATTTTTTGATTATCGGTACGATGAGTGAATTTGTTGGTTCTCTATAGAATCATTTGATATTTTCATGTAATTTTTTATTATAGTATTTAATTTTCACATATAGGATTAGAATTTACTAATTTAAATATAATTACTAAGAGTGATATAATTAGATAGTTTTCAAGTTATGATTGATTAACGGTGAATATATTGTGTTTTATGTCAAAAATTATTATATGTTTAATTTATTTAATTTATATTAGTAACATATAAACATTGATTCATTTTATTAAATAATATTGTATTTATTTAGTAATGTGGAGTTTTTAGTCATATGTTATTTTTATAGATAATAATAAAATACAAAGGGATCAAAATTGAACACCATATCATATATTTTTTTAAGTAATTGTATGTATATGAATCAGAATGAATGGAAGTATGACTATTTTTTAAAAAGTTTATATATCGCATATGTATGTTTATTGTTTATAAACAGAATAAATGACTAATATAAGAACTTTTTTATATTAAAATGCTTATGGTTTTATTATGAAAATTTGCGAATAATTTTATTTTATGGAGCTATAAATTAATGTTAAATTTGATCATATATATTGTTCAAACATTTTTACCTAGTGTATAATTAAAAAATGATTACTTATATATTACTTTATAATATATAATTATTAACATCCCATTTTTATGTAAAGGTAAATGTTATTAAACTTGTTATAATTATTAAAAGGTCTCAATGTAAAGTTATATCAATGTTTTTTGGTATTCTGGATGAATTTTACTATGTTGGTTGTATTATAGTTTGAAAACCATGATTTTTTACATTAAATTGGATATTAACAATATATTTATAACAAATAAAAAATAATTGATGTAATGAAATTTAGTTTCTATTTATTCAATTTAATGATTATATAAGGTTATTATTTTCAAGATGTAATTGTGGAGAAGAATGAATTTCATTGTTTTAATGATGGTTAAGTTGAAATGAATTTGTATTGGAAATATGTTGTCAAAAAAGTTTATTTAAACTATTTTTAAAATAATTCTATTATGTTTTACAGTATAAAATCTCACAATGTTTTTTTAAAAGACTATATATATTTTAAAATTAAGAAAAACAAATGAACAGGTGGGCGGAAAATCATTTGGATACTAGTAGAGACCAAGAGAAGATTGTCTCTATACAAAATTATATTTGATAGATGAGATAATAATATATTAAATGATATATTGTGACCTAATAAATTTCTAAAGGATGTTAACATTAGTTTTATGTTAGATATTAATTTTTAATGAAGGAAAATAACTTATTTGGTTTTATTATATTTTATAAATATATACTTTTTATGTAAAATAAAGGATTATATCAATGATGAATGTATGCAATCAATAAAATGAATCAAATTCTATGAGAACAAATAATTTATCAGATAATCAATAATTTATTTTATTAATTCCATGTTAATTTCAAGTCTGTAAGATCACATAATATTATTAAGAGATTCCATTTTTAATGAGTGGATTATTAAAATCCTTTTCTTTTTATTTAATATATTATCCTCGATAATCATTTCTCCACAACTGTTTCCAATTCATGTATTGGTGTGGTATTTTTTGTTTAGTTAGTGAATATTTTAAATTGTTATATCATGTCAATTCATATTGTGATATTTTAATTCTCCTTGGATTTATAAAAATATAATGTTAGAATTATTGATTAATAAAGAACAATAAAATGTTTATAAGAAAAAAATTCACTGATTCTCTCATCTCTTAGTGAATCTAGTGTGTCTCTTCAAATAATGATTACTCATGATTGATAATATCAATTTGAATTTATATTTTAATCTGTATTAATGAGAATTTTTAATTTTCATTGAGAGGGTAATAGCCATGGGGGAGGTTGTAGATCTTGATTATGAATAACACCTAAATAAGGTTTTTTGTGTCACATTTGGTGTCTAAGTATCCAACTAATCACAATAATACATACAAAATGTTATGTTTATATAGGAAACATGGATATAATCAAATGTACACATGAGTAAGACTCAATATTTTTTCCTAAGTAGTTTAATATTGTGTCACGAACCAACCAAGGTACCATGGTTACCTAATAACTAAGCCAATCCAAATATGGCTAGATGGTTTTTCCATCTCCCCATGTTTTTTTGACTAGCACCTATCATCGTACAAAACATTAGTGGGAACTAATAAGAAACTAACAATGTGGAAGCAAGAAAAAAAATCTGTATTAGTAAAAAAATATCATGGGAGATGTGAACCAAAAGTAAAAAAGGTATGAAATCAAAATTTACTACAACAAAGTTGCAAAAAATAGCTAGATAAATAGCCTATGTTCTAATTTACTCTACTCTTAATGTCCATATATCAACATCTATAACCTCCTCAAAGTGGTTTTTTACCCTTTCTTGAACGTAGAATGAGATCATCTACAACAACTTAATGCACATTTTGGGTGTGACAAAAAAGTCCACATAGTATCTCACCAAGTACTCTATAATAATATTAAAATATGAAATTAACCAAATAACGATATATTAATTTTTCAAATTAACCAGTTTGGAAATTAGATATAGTATTTCAGAAAATTATCCTTTACATTACAAATGATGTTAATAGTTTTCAAATGTTGTAAATGCATTACACACATGGTGCTTTCATAAAATTTCTTAAATAAACACTTTTATATAAAAACATTTATATAATTTAAAAGGAATGTATAACAGTTTTAATAAATGGAATAAATTTATATCTCATATATAAATATGAGATAGACATGGTCAACTTCAAAGTATTAAGACAGTTATGGATTATTGGATCCTCACACACTAATGTGATAAACATCAATGTTTTCACATATTCCTCATAAATGTTCAAGAGATGACTCGTGAATGTCCCAATGGGGAAGACATATATGTAGACAAATGTTTTTTTAATGTCAAAAGCGTCTATCTGTTGCTCCATAAATTAAAAACTAGCATGTTTTTTCATATAACTCACTAAATACCTAAGATTTCAGGTTATCTATCACAATTCAAGGACATGAAATTTATTTTAAGAAACCTTTAAATACAACTAAGTCTCATTCCCCCATCTCAAAAACAATAATTTCTTTTTAAAACCCAAAATGGTATTTTTATCAAAAACATATTTATTTCCAAGATAAAACCCTAACATTTCTACCAACCCATTTTTTTCATTTTCACAAATACAGATTATAAATCAAGTCACAATTCTATTTTACAATCTACAGTCAAAATTAAATTATACAATTAAATTTAAATTGATTTCATCCAATTTCTCAAAAACCACAATTACAATGTAATTGGGGGTTTTCACAATATTTCCCTCAAACCCATGTTTAATTTTAAATTAATAAATTTCATCAGTTACCATAACATACAACAATTAAATGTTAATGGTTGTTTCCCAATGACATACCACGACTCAATTTTCTAAAAACCAATTCAATTTAATTGGGGTTTTCTGATAAAGTGGTTGAAATCTTGTTAATCAAAACCAAACAATTGTATTTTAATAAAAAAACTAAAATTGAAAAATAAAATTTAGGGTTAAAATAAATTGGGTGACATGATGGAACCACCTACCTTAGGATCATCATATCTTCTGATTGAAACCCTAATCAATATTTGAAAATAACGAATGAAGATCATGAAATCTAATAAATGAGAATCAAACGAAGAATGGTGATCCAAAAATAGAGGTTATTATACCCACAAATAATGATTTGGATTTGTAGAAACCTTGGGAAGAGAAGATAAATCATAATAGATTGAGATCGAGTTGATGAAACTAATTGGGAGAATATCGATGGGAGTTCCTCTAGATTTTAATGTCTTGTAAGAGGGATTAAAGTTCCTAGGATGTTCTTCTGTTTTCTCTCAAGGAAGAATAATTCATAGCCTTTTTATATGTCTACCAGGAACATTAAAAAGGGGGCTAGGGATCTTAGTTGTACGTTTAGAACAATGAAATCTTATTCATAGTTAGTTGGGAAGAGCCACATAGTTTGATAAACCATGAAAAATAACTATGCACCTATGTTAAATGGGTATCACGGTTTCTCTTATTAAGTCATACGACATGAATAACCCACCATCAACCTTGTGAAAGACAGCTTTCTTGGGTTTCACAGTTTTCTCAGAGAGGGTTTTGGGCATGGGAATACCTAGTACCAACTGTGCACTAGCCAATAATTTCAAACAAATCATAATATTTATACCCTAAAAAACAAAAAAAAATCATAATGAAAATTAGGGAATTATAATAACTAAAAAACACTATCATGATGTTATAAAATCCTCATCATATAATCTTTTGTTTCCAAGAAATCATACATAGAATCCTCCATGCCAAAATTATAGGGCCACTATTCTATCATCATTGCCTCCCTCTCCCACATATCATGATATATAGAACCATGATTCCGCAACACATGAACAAAAGGTAACTTATTACCATTGAATACATTGGATTCTGAATCAACTACCCTAATTGGCCCTTCAGTCACAGATAAATCATGTTCAAAATCATGATCATTCTAGCTGAGAACATGAGATATATATGATATAGGTTTTGACAGCCGAGACACAAAATACACGTTATGGAGTGACAACAGCTGCATTGGAGGTTATAAATGGTGTCAAATGTATCTGACCTTCTCAAAAACCTAACAAGTTCAAACATAATGAGGAGAAATATTCACATTCATTATAATCCATTGATGACCTAGAAGAAAGGGTGAAACATTCAATAACACCTAGTCACCATCTCATAAATCAAATGGTCCACGATGATGATCAACATAATACTTTTACTGGATATGATAACTCAAAATCATATGATGAATCAGCTAAATATTTATTTCCATCTCATCAACCAAATGTTATCCTACTAGGGAACTCTCACCAATCATTGAACAACACAATAGATATCTAGAAGGATATTTATATGGGGCCTCAAAATGATCCATTCTTGTCACGGATAGGTAATTATCATTATACGAAAACCCAACTATCCCCATATGAACATTCATACCCCCACTAAAGCTGATAACATAGTTGAATATAATATCTTCAAGAATCTGTGTAGCTCTTTCTATCTAGACATCTAAAAACTGATTTTATGTCATACTGAAATGGATATGAGATACCAGTTCCTCCAAAAGGCCTATCTATAAAACAATAATTGATGTGACCATCCCAATCCAAGACAATGGAATATTGAATTCTTTAAAAATAAACAATCAATTTATGACAGAGATTTCCCAATTTCTCAACATTGGTTATATCCTGAATGGGTATAAATTCAGATAATTTATTCAGCTGATCAATCAAAATGAATATCATATTATTTATTCTCTGGGTATATGGAAACAAAAAATATCCATATATATCTCAACCCACTTCCATGTAAGTACTGGTAGTGGATGAACCATACCCAAAAGTTTCTGGTGCTTATCCTTAACCTATAATCACGTATAATAACAATAGTCAAAATTAGCAATGTCTAATATCATACATGGCCACCATAATTTTTGCTGCATGTTATTAAATATCAAATTGGTTCTTGGGTTCACAACCACGGGAAATTATATCAATCCCCCTTCACATATTTCTATAACCCTAATAGATGTAAAAACCAATTCTGATTGCGTAGAATTCCATTATTAGAGAACGACCACTCCACAAATGTCTCTTCACTTAAAATCAATTCTATAATGCTACCTAACTTATCATAAATCTACTTCACTAGAGTAATCAAATCGATAGGATCGTATTCAATAGAATACTAGCCAAAGAAACCTCGACCACTAATTCACAGAATCCAATATGTAAATAATCAAAGAGATCCATTAGGATTTATTCATCTTACGATTATTTCATTGCCTCAATCATAATTTTCCTACTCTAAGCATATATAATTACATTACCTTACCCTAGGGTATATGTGATTTCTATGTCAATATATTTTAGGAATTCCTCCCAATGCCTTTGGCATAGATTCAAATATTTTTGTGAGATCATATAACCCAAGAACATGTAGTCAGAAAACATAGACAATTGTTCTCCTTAATGGTAATTACACCAACTCTTAAGCACCTACATTATATATATGTGTTCAAGTGAATGTATTGAATAATTTTCTCATGTGGATGAAGCTAATGAGATTCATATTCGATGACATGATTATCATTCCAATTAACGTAGCGCAAACCTGAACCTCATGCATTAAAAAGGACCGAAGAGTCTTATCAGGACATAGGATGAGTCAACACCAACATATTAGTCAAAAGATATTTTCTCATAACAAAAGAACTATGGAATATTTCATCCCATGGAAAAATTACTCCCTTATAAGTTATAGTAGAAAACATAGAATCCATCTTTGAGATGTCTATAATCATCCAATGATAATACCCATCTGGACACATGAATCATTGAATCTGAAAAACATTGTACTATTGCTCGCATGACATAACAAATTTTACTTTCTTATTATAAAGATATATTATAGGTTCCAACACCATGTGTCCTAATAATTTTACTTTACAATTATATAAATCAAATTTTGATTGATCTTCATAATTTTGGTGATTTCATTGAACTCACAAAACCATTACCGATGATAAACATAAACCTCCTTGGAAGTAAATAATAATTTCATACAAAAAAACTTCAAAAAAGGTATCTAGATTATCATTGATGATCGTGTTTATCAAATAAATATACATTAAAGGATCATTTTTAGACCAAAGTCATAACAAGTTCCTTATTATGGTCGTATCTACACCAAAAATCAGTTATGTGAATGTAATATTCATTTATACTCAATTAATGGTTACCATATTGATGGTAGGTCATTAATAAAATCATATCTGATTTCATATAATAAAATATATCATAAATATATGTAAATTGATACTTATTATTTACCATTAGTCAATTAATATTTCAGAAATTAACATAAAATCAATGTGAACCACCAACTTTCATAGATTATAGAACTCGTGCTTCCAAAGGTGAAACACATTGATGTACACATCCTTTCACTAGAACATAATCCAACTATGTCCTCAACTCTTTTAGTCTAGTTTGTTCTATGTATTAATATGGAAAATAAATAGATTTATTATGAGATATTTAATCAATAGAAAAGTCCACCTCTCATTCTAGCACCAAATCAAAGAAGTAAAAATGAAACACATCGAGAAACTAGATGATAGATGGAGGATGATCACCAATCAAAGAATCCAACTCCATGTAAAAGAAAACATTAATATTAAATTCCCAGAATTGGGATAATAAGGTCCATCCTAACTTGACATTAGTTCACATTCTCTTTAAATCAAACAACACCCACCACTGGTTCTAGTAAAGGAGACTCGTCGAAGATAAAAAAACAATCCATGATATTTTTGAAATGAACCAATCCACCCTTAATGTGATTTCATGTGGTTTTATTATGTAAACCAGAAAACTCAAAGCATTTTTTGACATTAAATAGATAGAGAACATAAGCAGGACTATGGAGGCCCTTCTATCCCTTCGTACCATGGGGTTTAATAAGATCTATAACATAAGATAAAATCTATATTGTTATATTTATAATATTAAAAAAATTAGGTTGAAATAAACGAATGAGGTACACTAATATCAAATAAATCAGACAGTAAGGATGAAGTTATAGTTATGTTACCCCGCATGGTCGTTAGACCCATATCAACTTCCTCTTGAGACAAATCCACTCCTTGATGAAGCTTCATTCTATATTCCTATGGTTGGAACCCTTTTATCAATGAAGGGTTTTATTTGACAAAATCTTTAGGGGGAGGTGATGTTCATGTGATAATACACATAGTTGATTAAATTTAGAAGAATTTATGTATGTGCTTTGAAAATCCACAAGAACCTCATTCCTTGGGTACTTCAATGCAATGTGTCATAGAATTTACATGATTTCAACCCTCTTAGAAAATCAATAGGGCTCTACTAGGTATTTTAGGAGGTATATAATGAATCTTATTTCGAGAACCACAATGAGAATCATCAAACATCGGCATTCCTTGGATGGACATCATGCTTCTACTAAGAGAGAAAAAAATTCCCGATAACCCTAACATGACCTCCAAGTCTATATAAAACAATAGATCTCTATCTAGAACATCGGTATAAGAAGTCAGATTTAGTAAGAAATCCATGGAATTAATATCTTAATCAAGTCACAACTTGATCCTTCATGAATCCATCTTCACATTCGATACAGTCCTAGTTGTGAAATGCATGATCTTAACAAAACCGTTTTCATAGTCTATCACTGTACTACTAAACTACTAATGTTTGGAATACTATATATCCTAGGCCAACAAGATCGACTTTGGATTGAAATAGTCAATGAAAATTAATTATGTCCTTATACTATAATCCCTCATCCTTCTACTCTATCACCACAGCGCCCCACCATGTCTTTCTCGGTCCTTACATCCAAAGGTGGAACACATCACTGTGATTTCTTCAGGTATATCCAAGATACCATACAGATGTTCCAACCTTCTTGATAGATTCACAACCTTGTAAGGACAATTTGTGACATTAAATAGTGCTATCATATTGGAAAGGAACACATGAAAAAAAAAAATTTTAATGTCCCTCTCATGTTATAATGTTAGAGCCTCAATGAGAGATTGTGGTAGTTCTTGTCCCCGAGCCTGAACAATGAAAACAATCACCTCAACCATATATGGATCCATAATATTATTTTTACACTAAGGATTAGAAGTAGCTTCCTCATGGATTCAATTCACAAATATTCTTAGAGTGATGATGTGACACAACATCAGTATGCAATAAGGAATAAATCATATTAACACTCAATCATTGAAACAAGAGAAAACTGTCCCCAAATATAGGAAAACGTTTTGATTTTCACTCTTTTAAAATCATAATTTGGGGGAAAATATAACTAGTCATCAATATTTCTTTCCTCATCCACCTATAGTGAATTAATGTCTTTTACATTGATTGTTAGCCAGAAACTCAAATGTAACTACCTATGAAGTCCTGAAAATATTACACAATATCATACAGATATCTAGACATGAATCTAAACCTACAATATTGTCATGAACCATCCTAGGTTCCCTAGTTTCCCTATAGTCATGTTGATTCTAAAATAGAATGAATTGGGTTCGCAACACCCAATGGTTAGAAACTATCACCTGAAATTATTGCAATTAATGTGGGGAATATTTTTTCCCTTAAAATAACGAATATTGAAAATAAATCATTATACATTCAAAAAAAACCATTGGAAGATATATAGAAGATGTACAACTTATATTTATACCAAAATTACTATATAAATGAACCAAAATTAGAATAATAAAAAACCCATGTCCCAATAGATGCAACTCTCCATGTCCACAGATCAATATCTCGAACCACCTTCATGTATTGTTTTACCCCTTCTCGAACATAAAAATGGATAATCTACAAACACCAAATGGTAGAAATTGGGTGCAGTCTGAACTCCTAGTAGTGTCTCACCAAGGACTTCATAGTAATATTCAAATACGAAATTAACCAAATAAATTGCGTTAAATATTTCAAATAATCTAGTATCGAATTTGATGGTTATATTTTAACAAATAATTTTTTACCTTTCAAAATATGGAAATACTTTTCAAATGATCAAAATACTATACACAAATGGTATAAATAAATAATTTTATATAAAAAAATTCTATAAATCAGAAGGCACATACAATAGTTGTAAAATAGAATATATTTTTATCTCATATATAAACAAGTAATAAAAATTGACATCTGCAATGAGTATGATACTTCCTTGTTTTGGGATCCTCACATACGCATTTGATATACCTCAATGTGTACACACGTGGCTAAAAAATGTAAATAGCAGACTCATCTATGATTCAATGGGGAAGAATGATTTTCTAACCAATATTTTTTTAGTGTTGTAAAGGTTCTATCATTTTCATGGGAAATTCAATCCTAGCATGTTATACCACTAAAAAACTAACAACCAAGAATTATATGTGCTCCAGTAAAATATAATTTTTGAAAATTTATTTTTCAAACCGTAAAATATAAATAATTCCATTAAATGTTTTCAAAAATTACAATTTCCCATTAAAAACTATAATGAGTTTTTAATAAAAAATTTATTTTCCATGTTAAAACCCTATTGTATATATCAAATCATTTTTATAAAATATTCTCAAATAGATATTTGAAATGAATTCACAATTCCATTTATCAATATACATTCATATTTAAACTGATCAATTTTATATCAAACAATTTCCATCAATTTCCCAACAAACCCTCAACACAATGGAATTGGGTTTTTCACAATATTTACATCAATCCCATTTCACAATTAGTATGAAACAATTTAAATTTCAAAAATTTCTATAAACTCTCTCAGTTTAATAGAATTGGGGGATTTCCATTTCCTTACCAAAAGCCCTTTTTTAAACCCCAAGTCAATGGATTTTTGTTTTTTTTTAAATATGAAATTGTAGTCCATTTTATAAAATATATGAAATTTCATTTCATAAAAATAATTGAAATTAAACAAGTAATTTTATGGTTAAAATAAATTGGGAATTAGGATGAAACCACTATCCTTTGGGACAACGAATCTCATAATGCCAAACACTAATATGGATTTAACAATGATGAATGAAGACCACATAATCCCATAAATTAGAACCATATATCGGATTATTATTCCAAAATAAATTGTATTAGATCAACAAAAAAACATGGGGATACATGTAACCATAGGTAAGAAAATATAGATCATGAGATAAATATATCTGCGTGAGTAAACGAAATGTGAGAAGATCGAAGGGAATACTTCAAGGATAATATAAACTTTGGGTGGGATCTGGATAATAATAATTGGTCATGGATTATACTGAGGTAAAATGACTTGTATTGGTTCATTATAGGTCCATCCAGCACATCAAATTTCATTTTGGTTGTTTTGAATTTTGTTATTTTGGATTAAGGAAATATTGTGCATGATTTTCTAGGAGGATCTACACAGTTTGAGAAACAATGCAGATAAAAAATTCACCTTTTTTAAATGTTCAACATGGTTTATCTTATAGGGGTTCGGCACATAAATAACCCTACACCAACCATGAAAAAATCCACAACCTTTGGATTCATGGTATGCTCTAAGATTGTGCATGGTTTTGGAAAATCGTACAACAACCATGTGCTAGACCATAATTTTTAAATCTCTTTAAATATCAACCGAAAAAACCCCAATCAAATCCCAACCAAATCATGATAAAAAATGGGTATATGAATTCATAAAAAACAATAGAATTATGTTACACCATTTAACAAATCGCCTGTATTATAACCAAACAAACACTTTATAATTTCTCACCACTAAATTTCAAATTATAGGGGAGGATATATAAAATTCAGTTTAATGGGATATATATAGAGAATGTGATGGGGAGAGAAATTTATATAAAATGTATTAAAAATAGTTAGTTTAATTGAAAATCATTAAGGAATATATTAAATATATGAATTGATAGTGGCGATAAATGACCAATGAAAAAGTAGTTTCATTTCTTCCCAATAATCATATTTCCATTTTTATATACAATTTCATCATATGTTTATATTGGTTGGTTGAAATTTTTCTAGGTTGTGTAGTAATATATAATATTATATTCCAATAATTAATTATTTAAGAAAAATAATGTTGAATGGTCAAATTTCCTAGAACCTAGTAATTTCATTTACCTATAATGATATTTTGTTTAAAATATTTTGTTTATCAATATTATGATAAGACAAATCGATAAAACATAAATTTAAACATTAATCAATCATTTCTGATCATTCCCTCTGAATTATAGAAAAAATTATTGATTATTATTTAAATTGACTATAAAATGTGCATCATCCTAATAGTTAACTATAACACCGCAAGATTTTCTAAAGATAAAAAGAAATTCATGGAACATTGTTTTAAATATATATTTTTAATTATCCTTTAAAACATAACTTTTTTACTTCTATATTCAGAATTTATGAAACTGTCATCTACAATTGTGTTTAGTATGTTATTTGGAGTCTATTGGAACTAACATGTTTTTTTGGTGAATTGTAACATACCCTTATGAAAAGTAATATGAATAGTGACATGTCCCTAATGAATAGTAAATTTTATTATTATTTTATTTTATTAAGGCAATAATATAATGAGATCTTAATTAATTTTTTAATATGAAATAAAACTAATTATGCCTTAAAATTGTTATTTTTCTAATTAACTATGCATTTATTTAAAAATTAAATTAATAATATTTAGAAAATTAATTTTGAAAAATGTTGTTCATTTTTTAATTCTACACATCGAAAAATCGTAGGTGTAAATTTTTGGGAATTTTCTAAAATTCAAGAATTTTCGGTGAATAGTGAAATACGATAAAATACCGTATAATAAAATAATTAGTAAAATTCACTATTTATGACATAATAAGTGATTCAAGGCCACTTGGTTAGAACTCACATGATATTATTACTATTTAGGTTCACTTTCACTGAGATTATTCATAGTCTTCATAAAATTGTTATAATAATGATTAAAATAATCTAAAATACCTCCCCTCCTCCACTATAAATCCCACCGTCACTCCCCTCTTCCTCCCACACCTCTCAAGCCTTCAGAATTGAATAATTTATGCCAAATTCCCTCTCCAATCTTCTTCCCCATGTACTAGAGCTTCTGGTCTCCCCATATGACCAAAATCAACACCCTTACGGAGGATCTCAAGAAGATAAGATCTAGAGGTAAACATCATCTTTTATTTTCTTTCTTTTCTTTCATTTTTTGTTATTCTCCTCCATTAACGTTGTCTTGTGTTGGTATATTTCACAAAATATTCCCCCTTACTCTCCATACTTTTTATGAATGATGAGATATTCCATTTCTCTAATCAATCTTATTTTTATGAAATTTTAAGAGACGTTATTAGGCTGCCGAATTTTCGTGAGAAATGTTTCAAGATTTTATTTTATTTCATGATTCATTTTTAATGTTTCCTCACTCCCTCTTATACAAGAAGCATGAAATCTCCAGAATCATGTATATTTAGTATGTTACCATGTTTATGGAAAATTCCTCATTAGTATTCCTACTCCACTTCCACTTATTTAAAGATAAAAACATTGTCCATTTGTGTTGAATTACCGACATCGTGGACGTTGTATTTTCAGTTTCCATTAATTATTTCAAGTATGTTCATGAAACCATTTATATGGTTTATCCAAGTTATAATATATGTTTTATGACTCATATATGGTTCTGTAATTCCTTTGTACTCATTGTTCTAATTTATAAGACAAAATGAGGTTATTATTATCAAAGAACCACTAAAATGATCTAAACGAACATCATTATTGTTTTAACTGATGATTCATTCTCATATAAATAATAAAAGTGATAAATGGTATAAATTATGGTACTTGAAATATTTAAATACTACTCCATTCTAATTCGGGAGTTTCACTTCCAATCAACAAGAACAATTCAACATGAACCGATTGTGAAAATCATAAAAGAACTCACACAAAAGATTGCAAGAAAAAAATTATAAAAATTATGGGATGAAATGAGGTTATCAAATGAAGGTATAATATGATATAAAAAGGAACTTGTTTCTGTAAAATACTAATAACACACTTTTAACCATTATACAAGAGGTTTAAAAAAATTGAAGTAAGACACGCCTAAGGTAAGGGAATTCATAACCTGATTTCCTTTTTTTGGTTAAACTTCTAATTCATTATTTATGTGCTATTTAAATCATTTGTGTGATGGGTTCAGTTTATATAATGTTTCATTATGTGTATTTATGGTATATATATATATACTCCATCCACTCTATTAAGACTCTTTTCAATTGTATGATATTTATAAGGGGCTTTTTATAAAATATTCTATTTTTAAATTCGGTTTTACAAAATTCCAAAGTAAAGTTTTTATAGAATTATTCATGTTATATGATTATGTTTTGGTTCTTGGTAATTATTTATGATGAAGGGTGGGAACTATATTTCCCTCCAATTTATTGGGTATGGGTAAGTTGGAGGTCGGCCGTCTGGTTATTCCAAGTGTAACTGCGATGGTTACACAAAGTAAGGTAGTCATGAGGGTTTCAAATTTTAAGGTAGCCAAGATGGTTACATGATTATGTAAGTTATTCCCCTAGATAACTATATTATTATATTTATGTTCTCATGTTTTTGTGGATCTTGTGTAAATCTCATGTTACACGAAGTAAGTATTTATGGGTGAAAAGCTTGTCTTTTGAAAATGTTTCCATACGTTATGAGTATTCAGGGACTAATGTGATTTTTCCTTCTTTTCCATCACTTACTGAGATTTTGGGCTCATCCCAAGTTTTTAAATGATTTTTCACAGATTAATGGATCTGTAATACAAGGAAGGAAGACACATTAAATGTTGAAGAATTGTTTTGGAGTCTTGTTTTAATTTTTAATATTTTATATATTGAGAAAAATGGAAACTGTGTTTATGGTATCAACTATGTAACAATGTGAAATGTTATGAATAATTTGTACCAATTTTCTAAAGCTCTAAACAAGAAAATATCCTCAATGTAAAAGGATGATTTTTCTAGAATAAATAAAAGATTATTTATGTAATAAGCATGGGTCCTTATAGTTGGTATCAGAGGATGGTTTAGATAAATTTAGTGGTTAGGGTGATGTTAATAGAATACCATAAATGGTTTTTTTTCTATGTTTAATTTGAAATTTTATAGCATTTAAACATTACCATGTTTCTTCATCTAATTCATGTTTGTTCAGAATGGTTGTCTGCAGAAGGAACTGGGATGCTGAAGAGGAGAGGCACTGACAGAATTACATCATTCCTAATCTACAACCCGGAATGGTAGGGATTAGAACTATGCAGTTTGTGACAGTAATGGACCAGCTAACACAGGCAATAAATGGTGGTTTCATCCATTCAAGAGGACCAATAGAGGTACCACTACAGAACATGATAGTAGTGGAACATTTTATGAGACAACATCCTCCTGCATTCAATGGATTGTCAGACCCAGTAGTAGCTGAAGGATGGATCAAAGCCCTTGAAAAGATAATCGATGTTATGGGATGTTCATAAAATCAAAAGGTAAGTCTTGAAATTTATCCTTTTGAAGGAGAATCTGATCAGTGGTGGTCAATGGTAAGTAATATCAGGGTTAGAGGGGATTTTGATGGCTCAAAGTGGGATGAATTTAAATGTCTTTTCCATGAAGAATATTTTTTTATGGTGGTGAGACATAGAATGGGGCTACAATTCCATGAATTGAAACAGAAGGATGAAGATTCGGTGGATGTGTATGGAGAGAACTTCACCTGACTTGAGAGGTATGCTAAAAATCTTATTCTGGATCTCAATAGCAAAATCAACCGCTTTTACTCAGTATTGAAGCCACGGTATCGAAGGGCGTTGGCCTAACGTGAAATCAAAAGTTATGAGATATTGTGTATGATGTTCTGAGAGAGTAGAGATGGAGTTTACTGATGATCATGTGCATTTTGGGAACAATGATAAGAAGAGGTCCAGTTGGAAAGCAATGAGCAAGAATCATCCAAAGAAATCTGCTGGTAGGAAAATACAATTTCCAGTTTGTAAAAAGTGCAGCAAGAAGCACCATGGGGAATGACTTAGAAAAACTGTGAAGTGTCTTAAATGTAGTAAGTTTGGACGTATGGCCCGGGATTACAATGAAAATGATCCAAAGGATAATCCTGATAAGAAAACTGTAAAGTGTTTTAAATGTGGTGAGACGTGTCACTATCCAAATGTCTGCCCAAAGAGAGATCTGAAGGATGCAAAGAATCCAGACTACAAGCAGAAAGGTGCAGTGAGATCTTTTTCAACTATATTAGCAGATGTCATGCCATCCAATGAAGTTTTATCCAGTAGTTTTTTTGTTCACTCAGATTTTTCTAATGTTTTTCTTTATACAGGGTCTACACATTCCTCCATCTCTGAGAAATTTTCTATTAACATGGAAATATCACCTCAACAAATGAGACATGAACTTGTTGTTAAAACTACAGGGGGAAATGTTATAGAAAAGAGGAATTATAAAAATCTTTCTATTGTGGTATGTGGAAAGACTTTACCTACAATCATTTTTTTACCCTTAGTCAAGTTTGATGTTATTTTGGGGATGGACTGGATTTTGGATTATCATGCTAAAATTGACTGTAGAGCTAAAGAAGTTGTTTTTCAGAAAGCATTTTAATTTGTATACAATAATGAACCCTTAAAATTTATTACATATCAGGAAGCTGAGAAATTTATGAAAGATGGAAATGAAAGTTATCTTGCTCATATTGTTGAAAACTAGAGAACTATTCAAATTAATGATGTGCTAGTGGTAAATGAATAACTTGATATTTTTCCTAATGAGTTACCCGGTGTCATACCTAATCGGGAATTCGAATTCACAATTGACTTAGTTTCTGATGCTAATCCATTTTAAAAACCCCCATATCATATGGCTCCAATATAACTTCTTAAATTGAAAAATTATTTTCATAATTTGCTTTTCAAAGGCTTCATTCATCCTAGCTCTTCACCATGGGGAGCACCTGTTTTGTTTGTTAAAAAGAAAGATGGTTCCATGAGACATTGCATTGATTATAGTGTTTTTAATAACATCACTATTAAAAACATGTATCCATTGACTCATATTGATGACTAGTTTGATCAGCTCCAGGGAGCTCAGTATTTTTCCAAGATTGACTTGAGATCCAGATATCATCAACTAAAGGTGAAGGAGGATGACATCCCAAAAACAGCCTTTCATACTAGATATGGGCATTATGAATTTTTTGTCATGACGTTTGGATTAACTAATGTAACTTCTAAATTCATGAATCTTGTGAATAAAGTATTTCATGAGTTCTTGGATATGTTTTTGGTTGTATTTATTGATGACATTCTGGTATTTTTTTGAAAATAAAGAGGAGCATGAAAACATCTAAGGGTTGTTTTACAAACAATAAAATAAAATAAACTATATGGAAAATTCATCAAGTGTTATTTTTGGTTGCAATAGATATCTTCTCTAGGGAACATTGTAATTAAGTATTTAATAACAGTTGAACCTGAAAAAACAAAAGTTGTTTATGAATGGCCAAGACCCACAAATGTTACAGAGATTTGTAGTTTTCTCGGCTTAACAAGTTATTACCGATGGTTTGTTAAGAACTTTGAATGGTTATCTAGCCCGATAACAAAGTTTACAAGGAGAGGGGTTAAATTTTTTTGGACAGAGGAATGTGATGTTTGTTTTCAGGAACTAAAGAAGAGATTGGTGAATGCTCCAGTTTTGGCTTTACCATCCCGGAATGGTGAGTTTGTCATCTACTATGATGCTTTTTTGAAGGTATATGGTTTTATTTTGATGCAGAATTACCAAGTAATTACCTATGCTTCGAGACCACTTAAACCACATGAGATAAATTATCCCACACTTGATTTGGAATTGGAAGATGTGGTTTTTTTCTTTGAAAATATTGAGGTGTCATCTATACGGAAGCAAATTCCAAATATATACTTACCATAAAATTCTAAAGTATATATTCACTTAGAAGGAATTAAACATGAGGCAGATAAGATGGATAAAAGTGATAAAGGATTATGATAGCATGATCAATTACCATCCTAGAAAAGCAAACAAAGTAGAGGATTCCTTAAGTCAGAAGCATCATACAACATTAACCATGCTACATTTGGAACATGATCCCTTGAATAACAATTTGATTAATTTTGGCATAGAAGTTGTTGGTGCAGGGAATATATCTGTTTTATTTTAGGTTTCAGTGCAGTCTTCTTTGACAAATAGAATTAACCAAGTTTAGAGGGAAGACCATGAGCTATAGAAAAAGGTATAATTGGTTAAAATGTGTAAGATTCCAGAATTTAATCTTGATAAATATTGTGTTTTATGATTTGGAAAAATGTTTTGTGTGCCTTGTTATTCCCAGTTGATGAAATAATAGTTGTGTGAAGCTCATATTTCTCCATTTTCTATTCATCCTGGAAGTTATAAGATGTACAAGGACCTTCTAGAGTATTATTGGTGGAATGGTATTAAAGAGATATTGCTGATTTTTTAATGAAATGTTTGACATGTCAGCTGGTTAAAGCAGAGTGGCAGTTACCAAAGGGGATGCTTCATCTTTTTCCAGTTACATAGTGGAAATGGGATAATATTTCCATGGACTTTCTAGTGGGACTACCAAAGACTTCTCGAGGAAATAATGTGATTTGGGTTATTGTTGATCAGCTAACAAAGTCTGCACATTTTCTTTCTATTCGAGATACAATTAATTTGGATCAAATTTCTTGATTTTACATCAAGGATATTTTAAGGTTACATGGAGTTCCTCTTTCCATTGTGTCTGACCGAGATCCTAGGTTCACTTCTAACTTTTGGAAGGGACTTCAGAAGTCGTTGGGCACAGATTTTAAATTTCAGTACAAATTTTCATCCTCAATCAGATGGGCAGTCAGAATTAATGATTCAGAAATTGGAGGATATGCTTCGACCTTTTTCAATAGACTTTCAGGGAATTTGGGATCAACATCTTTCTTAAGTTGAGTTTTCATATAATTACAGTTTTAATTCCAGTATTCAGATTACACCATTTGATTCCTTGTATGAGAAGCGGTGTCAAACACTAGCATTTTGGGATGAAGTTGGTGAAAGTAAGTTGATGGGGCCATAGTTAGATTAAGAAGTGGCTGAGAAAGTGAGTATGATCTAGCAACACATGAGTACTGCTCAGAGTAGGTAGAAAAGTTATGCAGATAACAGAAGGAAAGACTTCTCTTTCGAGGTAGGTGACCATGTTTTCCTTAAAATCTCTCATTGGAAAAGTGTGATGAATTTCTCTAAGAAATGGAAACTAAGTCCACGGTTCATCGGTCCTTTTTAAATATTGCAGAAAGTTAGAAAAGTTTTATACCATGTAGCTTTTCCTCTGAGTTTGTTTCAGGTACACAATGTTTTTCATGTTTCGATGTTTGGAAAGTATGTGCCAGATTAATCACATGTCTTGAACCCAGACGCAGTTCAGCTGGAAGAGATCCTTTATTATGAAGAGAAACTAGTTCAGATTCGTGATCGAAGGGAACAGGTATTGTGGAAAAAGTTAATCCACCAGGTAATGGTTTTATGGAGAAACCACATGGTTGAAAAAGAAACATGGGAGTCTGAAAATGCTATGAGGAAAAAATACCCTTAGTTTTTTAATATGTAAATAAAATTGGGAGGATGAAATTTCAAGAATGTTGGGAGAATGTAAAACCCCATGTTTTTCTATAGACAAATAGAAATGCATGGAACTTTGTTTTAAATAGGTATTTTTAATTATCCTTTAAAACATAACTTTTCTACTTCTATATTCTTAATTTCAAGAAACTGCCATCTACAATTGTGTTTAGTATCTTATTTGATGTATATTGGAACCAACTTGTTTTTTTGGTGAATAATAACATACCCTTATGAATATTAATATGAAAAGTGATATGACCCTAATGAATAGTATTTTTTATTATTATTTTATTTTCTTAAGGAAATAAGATAATGAGATCTTAATTAATTTTTTAATATGAAATAAAACTAATTGCGCCATAAAAATGTTATTTTTCGAATTAACTATGGATTTATTTAAAAATTATTTAATAATATTTAAAAACTTAATTTTAAAAAATTTAATTAATTTTTGAATTCTACACATCGAAAAATATTAGGGGTAAATTTTTTGGAATTTTCTAAAATTCACGAATTTCCTGTGAATAATGAAGAACGATAAAATACAGTATAATCAAATTTTCAGTAAAATTCACTATTTATGACATCATAAGTGATGAAAGGCCACTTGGTTCAAACTCACATGATATTATTACTATTTAGGGTCACATTAATTGATATTATTCATAGTATTGATAAAATAATTATAATAATGATTTAAATAATCTAAAATACCTCCCCCTCCACCACTATAAATACCACCCTCACTCCCATCTTCCTCCCACACCTCTCAAGCCTTGAGAATTGTCTAATTTCTGCAAAATTCCCTCCCCAATCTTCTTCCCCACGTCCTAGAGCTTCTGGTCTCACCAAAAGGCCAAAATCAAAGCCCTTAAGGAGGATCTCAAGAAGAAGAGATCAAGAGGTAAACATCCTCTTTTGTTTTCATTCTTTTCTTTCATTTTATGTTATTCTCTTCCATTCACTTTTTTCATGTGCTAGGATATTTCATTATATATTCCCCCTTACTGTACATATTTTTAATTATTGATGAAATATTGAATTCCTCTCATAAATCTTGTTTTCATGATGTTTTAAAAGACGTCGTTAGGCTATTGAATTTTCGTGAGAAATTTCTCAAAATTTTCATTTATTTCATGATTCCTTTTTCGTCTTTCCTCACTCCCTCTTATAAAAGAGTAATTAAAACTTTAGAATAATGTATATTCAGGATTTTCTCATGTTTATGGAAAACTCCTGATCAGTATTCCTTCTCCTATTCCAATTATTTGAAGAATAAAAACATTATCCATGTGTGTCGAATTACCAACATTGTGGACGATGTATTTTCAATTTCCATTAATTCTTTCAAGTCAGGTCATGAAACAAAATACATGGTTGAACTAGGTTATAATATAAGTTTTATTAATCATATATGGTTCTGAAATTCTTTTGTACTCATGTTTATAATTAATAAGACAAAATGTGGTTATCATTATCAAAGAACCACTAAAATGATCTAAACAAATATAATTAATGTTTTAACTAATGAATCATCCTCATATAAAGAATCAATGTGATATATGGTATAAATTTTGGTACTGAAAATATGTAAATACTACTCCATTACAAATATGGATTTTTACTTCCAATCAACAAGAATGATTCATCATGAACCGATCATGAAAATCATATATGAACTCACACAAAATAATGTAAGGAACAACATACTATGAATTAAGGGGTCAAATAAGGTTTTGAAATGACCATATAAGATGTTATAAACATGAAAATATTTATTTAAAATACTAATAACACTCTTTTAATGATTATACATGAGTTTTAAACATGTTTCAAGTAAGACAAGCCTAATGTGCGTGAATTCATAACATGATTTCCATTATCTGGGTTAACCTTCTAATTTATTATTTATGTGCAGTTTAAATTGTTTGTGTGATAGGTTATGTTTATACTATGTTTCATTATGTGTATTTATAGTATATATACATACTCCATCTACTCTATTATGTCTCTCTTCGGTTTTATGATATTTATAAGCGGATTTTCTTTAAAAATCCACTTTTTAAATTCGGTTTTACGAAATTACAAAGTAACGTTTTTATGGAATTATTCATGTTGTATGATTATGTTTTGGTTCTTGGGAATTATTTATGTTGAAGGGTGGGACCTATATTTCCCTCCAATTCATTGGGTATGAGTATGTTAAAGGTCATCTATATTGTTACTCCAAGTGTAACCGTGATGGTTACACAAAGTAAGGTAGTCGTGAGGGTTACAAATTTTAAGGTAGCCAAGATGGTTACAAGATTATGTAAGAATTGGCCCATGATACATATATGATTATATTTATGTTCTAATGTTTGTGTGGATCTTTTTTAAATATCATGTTACATGAAGTAATTATTTATGGTTGAAAATAATGTCTTTTGAAAATGTTTTCATACGTTATGTGTATTAATGGACTAATGTGATTTTTCCTTTTTTTCCATCTATTACTGAGCTTTTGTGCTCATCCCAAGTTTTAAATTATTTTTCACCAGTTAATGGATGTGTAAAACAATGAAATAAGACACTTCAAATGTTGAAGAATTGTTAATGAGTCTTGTTTTAAGTTTTAATGTTTTATATTTTGAGAAAAATGTAAATTGTTTTTATGGTATCCACTATGTAACAATGTGTAATGTTATGAATGTTTTGTAGCAATTCACTAAAGCTCTAAACATGAAAATATCCACAATGTAAAAGGAAGTTTTTTCTTGACTAAATTCAAGATTATGTATTTAATAAGTCTGGGTCCTTATACTAATGACATGTGTCCATATTTCAATTCTCAATTTCAATTTATTTGGATTATATAATAAATTTTATAATCGATACTTAATTTTAATCAAAATTTTTATTGAATCAATTAATTACAAATGAAATTATGACATCTCCATATCATTTTTTTATATAACTTTATTTCATATTAAATTAGATTGGATTAAAATTTTGTATAATAACAATAACATTCATTTTAGTGTATATATAAATATATTCCAATCAATTTTACCTTTATTATATATATTATTTTTAATATCACTACATCCCTTAGGGTATTTGTTATTAATTATCATACTATTATTTTTCATTATTACTTTTAGGTGGAGTTTACATATCAAAACAACTATTGAGACTTTAATTATATTTTTTACAAGTGAATGTCTTTTGGGAAAATCGGTAACACAATAACATATGCTCATTAATTAGAGATATTATATTATATTAAAGATTTTATTTAGATTTCAAATTTCATTTATTAATATAAAATCATCGTTTTGATTATCAATATTATAGATATATAATTCTAAAATAATATATTTATAATGGATTATATTAATTTTTTAATCAACATAGATTAAAAAATATACATATTTGACATTGTATTCCCAACCAAAAAAGAATAACCCTGATGATAATATAATCTTCATTACAATGTTATAAGTATCTAAATATCCATTATAAAAAAAACTATAGAAATGGAGAGAAAATTATTATACTATGTTCCCATGTATTAGAAATAGTGAAAATTTAATTTAGTAAAAATGGTATTTAGTAGTATATGTTAGCTGAATTCAACCATTTTGATAACAGGTTTGGAAAAGTTTCTCATCATAGTACTTTTTATTTATTTATTTCTACAATAGAATTTTTTTATATTAGAATAATAAATGATATTTTATTATAATATCATAATGATAATATGATTAATGTTTTTTCTAGTCAATAAAATCTATGAAATATTATGGACTGTGATGGTAAACTATATGAAAATATTAATTTTGTGGTTATTCAAATATATAAAAAAATGAACATAATATTTATATTTTCAACATTATTGGATATTAGTTTTCAATAATATTGACGAAATAAGTTATTTAGTTTTTTTATATAAAAAAACACTAAATTAATTGTTTAATGAATTTTTTGAAAAAATAAATAAATAAACTATATCTACATGTTCACAACCATTCGCCCCAACATTTTTTTCCATCATGTATTCAATTTATTTATTTCCTTTACAATTTGAAATTGAATGTTACAAAACCCCAATTCATTTACATCGATTAGACAACATTTATTATAGTAATTATTAAAGAATATCACATACACTATATTTATACAGACTAGATGTTCTTCACTCTAAAGACATAAGTGGAACTATTATTACATTTTCACTCAATATTTATTTTCCTTCCATTAAAGTTTGATTTTTTATTCATTATTAATCGATTCTCATATAATTTTTTTTATTTTAGGAATGAAATTTTGATTTTATATAATTGTGTATTGATTTAATAATTTTAGGGTTTCTTTTTTAGGTAATATTAATGGTTGTCGCGGGTTTTTACTATATTAATTGGTAGGTTTTTGTAGTTTCATGGGATATTAAATAGAATATTTTCAATATACATAAAATATCCCAATATTGTTTTAAAGTCTTAAAAAGTTTTATGAATTAATACAATAATCACAATTCTTATATATTTGAACCTTTGTTTGATTATAAATCAAATAACACATTACTTTTTATTTTTTCGTATAAATTAAATCAAATGTTTAAGTAAAATTATTTTTGGTTTATTTTTTATTATAAAATTTACTAAAATTTCCCATATCAAATAAATTTACTTTTTATTTTCTTATCATGAAATTTATTAAAAAATTGTCATAGTGAATGGAAAAATACAAATATGAATAATTTATAATATTATATCATAAAAAACTAACCTATATATATATTTACTCTTTATTTCATTTTAACATAGGGGTTATTGGAGTTTATTGTAATCGTTGCTCTTTATTGGTTAATGTGATTGAGATTTATTGGACATAGTTTTGTACTTTTACTAATGTTTTTGAAAATTGTGGGAGATTTTGGAAACATATTACATAAGAAATAAAGAAAATAAATTTTTCTCTTTTATAGAATGTCGTATGATTTATAAAGATATCAATATAAATGATTAATGTCATAGAGAATGGAATGTTGATAACATAGGTTGTAAGAGAAATGTTCGATCTACTATCTCCATATAATTTAGCCTTACATATGTAACATGAATCACATTAAAAATTATATATTGATATCATTATCATTGAGATAAATGTGTCTAGTATTCTATAATAATTTTAGTAATGGCATTAATAGCCAATATATTTTTCGTTTCATATAATCTATCATATAAACAGGTAATCAGGGTAATGGAGGCCTCATAATGTACATAATAAATAACCTGAAGCAACACAATTGATGATTATAGAATATAGTTTCAACTCCAAATTATACATTATAATACTCAAATGTTGGTAATATATGAACAAGTCCACAGAAAGTGAACATGAATTATTATATATTAAATTAAATGATATAATCTAAATATACGGGGTTACCAAAAAAGGTTATTTTGGGTGTCATTATATCATTATAAAAATAATTTTAATATAAAATTATATGAACGAAATAGTGATAAAATATATTGTGATATTTAATATTTAATTGTGTTCAATGTTGAGTTTAATGTTTTTATTTCTTCTATCACCTATAGCTGGAAGCATTTAAATACTATAGGGAGTACCTAACTCATAAAATTGAAATATAATTTCATTATTATGAAAATATATTCATTTAGGTTCATAAATAATAATCATAAATTCTTAATAAATACAAAAAAGGTATATATGTCAAAATGTAATAGTGACTCCTAAATGGTTGTTGGTAGGAACTGTAAAGAATGTTTTTATGTTCCTTCCTAAAGAGAAAATAAAAAATTTAGATGTAATAAAACATGTGATTATGATACATCTTTTTCATTAATTTATAACTCTGTTAAGCTAGATATATAACTTTTTTACCAAAAGGGACACATAATTGGTTGAATGAATCATATTTTTAATTATTTATAAAATAAATATTAAATAAAAACAAATCCATATAAAAAATTAATTTAATTATAATTTTTTTGACATATTTGTTAAGGAATAAGTAGAGTGGGAAACAATAATGATTATTTCATTGTTGTATGGGCCACCTAATACCTATAAGTGAAAATAATGATAATTAAAAGTGATTCATTTGGGAAATAATTTTTATAATTATCCCTATAATTGTTGAAATCCTATAGGAAAAACTTATAAACTCTCATTTAATGAATTAATATGTTTATAATTTTCATTTTATATCATTAATCATAATAAATAACACTCTAATATTAATTTTGATAGATCTATTAATTATGTTATTTTATTAATTTATATTAATAATGTAAATTTTGTTATATAATAAATCACCCATCCCCGCCCCTCTACCATCAGGAGACACCATTTTCGATATTATGTTGTATCGAAAAATATTTTATATTATACAATGTGGTTAAATATTTGAACACTGTTTCATATAGTTATATGTGTTTTTTTTTTGAAGAAATAAACTCATGTTAATCATAGGGACATATTTATTTTTTATGAAATATAAAATCATATTTCTATGTATAGTATATTTAATCTTCTGAAGTGTCATAAAATATAATAACATATATTCATTGAAATGGAGGTTGATTCTATATAATGAATCTGGAGTTGGTATATAGATATTTTTAAAATGGAAATTTAGGTTGATTTAAAAGAGTCCAAAATGAGTTCTATAATGTACAAATTAGATAATTTTTTTTTTTAATCAGTAATTTCAAATCCTTGTGGGAAAATATTTCTATATATAATTAAGGGTCACTAGTGGTAATGAAATAAAAAAATTCAATATCTAATAAATTGATTTAATGATAACATGACTATACACAATTAGTCTTATGATTCCTTATTTAATAGTGTGAATGATGTGGGTTATTCCATGGGATGATAGAAAAATGTTATTGATGGAGTATCTAAAGAAAAAAACATTTTGAGGATATTTTAAACTCTCTTTATTCTTAATGTGTATCAAATAAAAGGAAATAATATAGAGATATTCTAATTAAAAAAATTAATTTTATTAGTTTCTTATGAAATATAATTTTAATATTGGAATTAACAGAATGGGTAGGGTCCCATGGAAATTTACTTTAAATCCATGGAAGAGTAACTTATCATTTAATATTCATAAGAAAAACATATGATTTTACGTAGATTCATTAAATTAATCATTTTACGGGAAAATTAATGAAAGATATAAAATATTTATTACATTTATTTAATTATAATAAATTGTTTTACCTCTCTCCAATGTTTCCTAAGGAGTTTTTTAACAATGGTATAAGGATGGTTATCAAATGAAACAATATAATAACTACTCTGGTAAAAATTCAATGAACCATTACTGATTTATGAAAGATATATTTTACCATAGTTGAGTATTTAAGTCATGGAAGTGATTTAGTGGAAAAGGGTTGTGAGGAATTTTTAATATAAATATAATATGTTATTGTATTTTTCATTGAAAAAATTATGATATTAAATTATTTATTAATAATTAAGAGCTGTATAGAAGATTTTATGACATTTAAGTTGAACATGAGTTTTCTATTGAAGAACTATATAATTATACTGTGAAATGTAATGATGAAAATTGTGTTACACATGAATATATGTTTTTTAAATTATATACCATGATATTTGGGATTTGTTACATGGGTTAGAAATGTTAAAGGCTAAAAATTTTAGTGATTATGTTATTGATATCGATAAGAGGGTATATGAATAATACAAAATAATATATATGATTTCAAAACATATTAAGGATAGACAATGTTTAATATATATTATTAAATGTCAATATTTCGATAGAAACTCTTATTTTTTATTTCATAGATTACGATTTTAATAAATTTTGGATTCTTATTTTATATATGATCATGGAAAGGAACATTAATTCATGAAATAAGTTTTATGATTATATGTGTAACTAGATATTTAGTTTTATGGGAAATAATGTTTTATCTTTTTATCACTACACACCATTAATAGAAGCTACAGTTGTTAATGTAATCACGGGTTTTACTTTTTTAGGGGGTATATTATTGATTTGGATATTCGTCGATATTATATGTTATAAAAGATAATTATCCCCAGATGTGTTATTATTGTGTAATTATTGACCATGTCATTGATTATTTTAGTGATTCATGGATAGTTCATCAAAAATTTAACCTATTTGATAATCATACGATTACTATTAAACATTAACATAACATTTTTAGTGAATTTGGATGCAAATCAGTTCACTTATTATTAAAATATTTTACATAAATATAAATTTGATAGAGTGTTTCCCCACTCATGACATATTTTTTGGGAGTGTATGCTAACATTGAAATCATGCATAATCAATTATTTTTTTAATGGATGTATTTCTTCACTCATATAAAATCAATGAAAATATGGTCATATAATTACTAATGTCTAAATAATTTATCTAAAGATAAGTAAAAAAATAAAAATATATGGAAAAAAATATATTTTTAACATAACCAAGATGTTTAATGAAACTTGTGCCCCTTGGATTTTATTTTGTGGGAATTCCACCACCATGGTAATCAATTTCACTTATTTACTAATAAAACATTAAAATTGCATAAAATTTGTAACGTCCTAGACCTCTCGTTTCGATTCCATTGCTGAAATCTATTGTTTTAGGTGGTCTTGTATGTCATGGTGACTTTTCCCCCAAAAAGTTTCTAAATTTCTAGTTCTATGAACAGTGTATCTAGTTTTTTATATAGTGTTTCTATATGTCAGTATGTGTACAATGATTCCATATTTCGGTTGGTGTACTATGTTTCCATATATCATTAGGTTTATATTGTTTTTAGACGTCAATAGGTGTACAATATTTCTATGATTAGTTATGTTTACAATGTTTCTAGTCGTTGGTCGGTGTAATGTGTTTCCAGATGTCGGTAGGTGTATTGTGTTTCCAATGATCAGTAGGTGTACAATGTTTCCATTAATCTGTAGGTGAGAAATGTTTCTAGATTTTGGTTGGTGTACTGTGTTTTCCATCATCGGGAAGTGTATAGTGCTTCCAGGCGTCAATATGTGCGCACTGTTTTCCGACGTCAGTAGGAGTATCATGTCTCAAGAAGTCGCTTTTTGTACATTGTTTTTAGATGTCGGTAGGTGTAAAGTGTTTCTAGATTTCGGTAGGTGTACTATGTTTCCAAACATCTTTAGGTGTAATGTGTTTCAAGGCGTCAGTATGTGTGAACTGTTTCCAGATGTTGGTCGGTGTATAATGTAACTAGATGTCTATAGGTGTAAAATGTTTCTAGTAGTCGGTAGGTGTATAGTGTTTCTTGATGTTGGTAGAAGTACATTTTTTTAGACATAAGTAGGTGTATATTTTTTCCAGTTTTCAGTTGGTGTACAATGTTTCTAGACATTGGTAGATGTACAGTGTTTCAGGACGTCGGTAGGTAAACAGTGTGTATAGATGTTGGTAGGTGTACAGTGATTCTAGACGTCGATAACTGTAAATTTTTCCATAATTCTATAGTTTCTACCATATAACATTTTCATTGATGAAAAATGTATTCAAGGACTTTTTTATGGGAGTTAATTCTGATTCAATTCCCATAACTACTATCTTAATTTTCCTATGGCATAGGATGCCTTTACATAGTCAAAATGTTAGGCTTAATGTGATCTGGATTAATGTAAATTATAATCCATTTAAAACCCAATTAGTCTTGAATATTATCTATTAATGTTTGGCACCATCCCTTCATTCATTTCTTCACCTTTATCTTTATGTGAGGCACCCCGATACATTCTTCCCACATTAGTTTCATGATCGATCCTTAATCCTTGGATCGATTCCCAATAATGTTTTTCCTTCTTCTTGTGCACCACATATTTTGGTGCAAGCAGCAAGTGTCGATCCGTCATCGAAAGAAGGATTTATATACCTCCATTTTCGAGTCTTTTTCGATTCTTATTCTCCCATTTCTCCATAACATGTTATGTAATGTGGTGTCCATTTTTCTAATGTAGTTTTATTTGGTGTCGATTAGTGATGTCCTACCGCAACGTCCTCGGGTGGATGTAGTTTTCACAAGGGGATGCGATCATGATCTATTTCTAGGATTGTTTTCATGTTAAGAATTTTTAAAACCTTTTTAGTTAGGGGATTCATGGATTCACTATACAATTATTTTAAACATTAGTGTTAATATTTTTTATCCCACTTGATCATAATGGAATTGACATAGTAAATATTTTAATCGGATAATTAAATTTTTATCGATCATATGTTATTTAATATTGTTTTCTAGATAGTGTGAGAACTAATCATTCCCATTTTAGTAAGTCGTTCTTGATGGTATTTCATAAAGAACATAAACATTGATTAATTATAACTATTTTTCAACGATATAGTGGCGTGTAAATGAATTTGGTTGTTAATTATGTAAACATATTTAATAGAATAAAATGATTGGCTAGAGGAATGTTAATGCTTCGGGACAATGAATTAAAGGCATGTCAACTAACTGTTTAATTAATTTGGGATAACTTACTCTTTAGGTTTCCCATAGTTTGAACCTAAAAATAATAAATAAACTAATTACAGATGGATTAAAAAACCATATAATTGATAAATGAAAATTTCTAGTATGGTTTCGAGTTACCCTATTGCTTGTATGGATGAGTTCCTTTTTCATTGTAGCCATGACTACTCAATTTTTATGAAGTTTGGATGCCTTGTTTAAGGGCCATGAAACTAGTAGATATGATTTTGGTTTCCTCTTTCTTGTGTTTTGATGTCATCATGGATGGATGTTGTGATATGTGGGGGCAGGGAGGCCTAGTAGTTATGGTATCAGTTGACGCCTAGAGTGGCGAGATGAATCTTGTTATGTATGTGGGTGTCGCGGAACAGAGTGGATATGATGAAAAGTTTTTGATGTGAAATATTGGATGATTTTTTAATCTTTTTGGTTGTTAATATTATTCCCTTTCTCCACTACTCAAGGTAGATGATCTGGTTACCCTTTTTCCAAAAAGAGGCGAAGACACATTAGGTATGCCACATGATCTGTGTGTTTAGCTTCTTGGTAGAGGATGAGACTACTACCTTGATATAGGTGGAAAAGACTCAATGGGTACCTTTTCTACTCACTGTGTTGATCCCCTTGTGTTTGTTAGCTTATAATGTTTTTCTATAATACTTGGGAAAATGGGAATGTAATAATATTGTTAATAAATGATTGAATAAATTATGTTAACAAATGGGGTTGGTGCTTACAGGGATGAAATTACTAAGTAATATTTCTATGAATTAATATACATAGTTTTTTTATTCAAAGAGGCTAGGAAATGTTTTGGTGATTCTATTGAAATGTAGTGTGGAATTAATAATGGTTAACTAATGGTTAATGAATTTATTAATGTAATTTGAAATTGATAAAAAGTTTATGATGTAATATTATAAATATCTACAATGGTTTTGTGATTATAGGAAACCTAATCATAGAAGTAGAAGCCAGAAGTCTTATGCACGTTACCTATATTTGAGTTTAAGGATAGATTTTTTCCATAGTGTGGTTGTGAGTTATATAATATTTTTCACTTTTTTGTTCTATACACTACTCCACCTTGTTAGTTAGAGAAACTCACACCCATTGGTTTCTGAGCCATGGGGGTGATTTTCTCAACATCCTGATGGGAGGATGGATGAATTACTACCCCCTAAGTTTGTGCTCTCTTTTCATGGTTGTTTCTTGTGATAGAAGGAAGAACTGTTAGTTTCACCATATATGTGTGTAGAGGGCTATAATGGATTCTAGTTATTAAAAAAAAAATACATTATCGATACAGCTTCATATGGAATATTGTATGTGTAATGTGTATTGGATGTAATGGTTTGAGGATTCAAACATAGTGTATGGGCTATAATGTCTTGAGATATAATGCCCTCTGTATGACACATGTTATGAGAGCTATGGTGGATCTAGTAAAATACTCGGTTACTTTGGATACATAGACATATAGGTTGTGTTACATTAGGTGCATGTGTTGGTGCTTCACCCAGATGTCTACGAGAAAGCCTTTTGTATAGAGATACATAGAACGTGTGATGTGGGGGAAATTAGAAAACTAGTGGGGAAGTGGTATCAGGGTACCCTTGATATTTTTTATATATTATATACTCGTATATGTGAACATTGTGAGAATAGCCATTGTGAGCCTAAGAATATAGTACACTTATTTGGGTGATGAGTTAGTCTCACTTGGTCTTAGTTGTTCTTTTGCATGATTTCTTAACCTTTTCATGATACATTCTTGGGAGGATCTTATTGGTTATTATGTTATAATCACCCTTCTTTTATGTGAACTATTTTTTAGTTCAATTGGAGCAGGTTCGAGATCAGGTTGGTTACTACTAGCTTGGGATTACAGGAGTTGTTTGGGCTATGTGGTTGCTACTAATTTTATTTTCTTTTTTTACTTACAGTATTCTCTTTTAGTTGTAGTATTTATTCCATGACATAACATATGTGTACTTGGGATATATTTTATATTTAAATCTGAGTTTAATTTTGTTAGTGTTTATCTTATCTTTCTGTTTATCATGTGTTCTCTTAGAGGGTTATGCCTCCCATTTGTGTGTTTACTATACCATTGGTGCTAGTCACCAACCTGTGGCATACTAGAGGCAGGACTCGGGGGAGTCACTATCAAACTTCTAACAATTTTGGCCTAGGAGGAGTACACCTTGTGGGGAGGGGGTCATGAAAAATTGGCATCAAAGTTCAGGTTGAGGGATAGGATGGAGTTTGGTGTTATAAATAGGTGAGCTTCCATTGGTTGGATGCGCAATGGTGTCAGTTAATTTTTGTAGGTTCTTTAATCACTAGAGACCAGATGATACATAGGTTGTTAGGCCCCCCTGTTATCTGATGGAAGAAAATTTATGTTTATAGTGGCTACTAAATGAGGTGATACTAGTTTCAGAGTGGAGACATAGGAAAGTTTCAGGCATTATTAATATTTTTTCCTGTTTTTGAATTGGTATAACTTGATATAGGTTAACCAAAAATGAATAAATGAAAAAAAGTAATTAATTAATGTTTATTTTGGCATTTTCATTGTTTTGGATCTCTAAATATTTCTTATTTTGATTATATAGCTCAAGGCTGACGTCCTCTTCTAGTTCACATAGAAGATGGCTAGCAGGCTGCGGTAGTAGATCACCACATGTTCGATGTTGATAACAAGGACACATGGAGGAGAACACTCTGAGAGATTCAATGAAATAGTCTACAAAAGTATAAGGGCTCCATTTCAGATGCAGTCACAAAAGGCTGATTAGAGTTGGTTGAGATAGCCTTCAGTTCAATCTATTCCTGATTGGTTCACTGGGTCTCTTTTGTTGTGATGATGATTCGTGGGGCAGTGAGGTAGTGGTGGTTCTAATTCCTTTGTGATAGAGAGGTATTGGAAATATCAGGGGAGGAGTTCCAAGAGATGTTTAGAGTTGAGTTTCTTTCTTCGACCATGATGGTGTCTGATCTCAATGAGATACTTACCATTTGATAAGGTAGGACCATTGTGTGAGGGTTTTTAATTCTTTTCAATAAACTTTTACTATATTCATTGCACCTATTGTGAGTGGGGGGGCTTGGGTAAGATATTTTGAGGATGTTTATCCTCCAAAGATACATGTCCAGGTCCCCCGATTTATATTGAAGATATATATTACAGTGATAGAGAGGGTAGTGGTCATAGAGAAAATGTTATCCAAAACCATATCATTATGAGAATGTAGTCATCAAGATTACCCATGAAGCAGAATAGTGGTCTGGGTATCTAAGTTTTCATGGATGAATAGTTTCTGTTTGGAAAGTTTTAGGACTCACGCCTCAGTATCTCATTTCTCCAGGGGAAGCTACTCTCTGCCTTATTCCAACTGATATGACCATTTTTTTCTTCTAGAGGAAGAGGTCATCAAAAGGGAGATTTCATGACCTTTATGAGGGGTCAGTGTGCACGAGGTGTTTCGATCTAGGTTCCTCCATTGAGGCACTTCCAAACGAGTTAGTGACAGTAGATTTTACCTGCTTTAAATCTATAGAGATTATATGGGGGAGGCATAGGATATCTTCAGAATTCTCCTTTTCCTTAGTGAGAAGAGCACAACCATGGTGGTAGTCTTCATCAAGGATAGAGAGGTCGTAGAGTAGGTCATAACTAGCTTCATTATTTTTTGTTGCCAGCACCAGGTGATCCAGACACCATTTCAGGAACCCTTTTTTTTTCTGCATTTGTGTGTGCCTTGTTTGACTCCATCTACATGAAATCCATCATATAACCTACCCTTTTCCTTATTTGGAACTTGAGGTAGAGAGGATTTTAGTACACTTGGTGTTGACTACTCTAGGTAGAGGTTGAGATAACATGTTCGATGTTTGTAGAGGCTATGAGCTACTGGAGGGGAAGCACCACTCTTTAGTATATTTCCTATGTTTACGTATGTAGAAATATAATTTCATCCTGGTCGTGGATTAGTTATATTTAGTGCAGGATATAATGGATTTCTTATGGAGACAGGTGGTGATATTCAATGCTTATGTATAGAAAGTGGTGTTTATTGGCGAGAGAGATCCATAGATGAGTCTAAGGTGTGTTCCATCCTTATCATACTTGATAGATGAGCTGATGCTAATTTATTCAGAGGTTCGGTAGTTGGTGTTTCCGAAGGCCGTAGAAGAGTACCCTTATGCCTTTTTAGAAGATGTTGTAGCATTACCCCCATGACGAGAGATTGATTTTGGGATGGAGCTAAATATTGGAGCGTCTCTTATCGTTATGTCCTCATATAGTATGACCCCTTATGAGTTATGGGTAGTGAATATACATATTGATGGTGTGATAGAGTTTCGTTTTGTTGGGGAATGTGTGTCGCCATGGGGAGGACCAGTTTTGTTCGTGAAAAAAGGTTGATGATAGTTTGCTTTTAGGTATCGATTATCATCGATTAAACAAAGTGATAGTGAAGAATTGATATCCTCTTCTTAGATTTATGATTTATTCATCCAACTGAAAGGTGAATGGTGGATCTTGAATATTGACTTGTGGTCATGATATCATCAGATGCATGTTATGTATGAGGATATTCTGAAGACTTATTTTCAATATCATCAATATAATTATGAGTTTGATCTAATGTTGTTCGGTGTGACATATGATCTAGCTATGTTCATGGGATTGATGAACACCCTGTTTTGTGAGTTCCTAGATAATTTTTTGGTGGTTTTCATCGATGAAATCCTATTGTAATCCACATTTGAAGAGTATCATATAGACCATCTACATGACGTTTAGGGATTTCTTCAACAATATAATCTATTTAGAATGTTTTCAAAGTTTAATTTTTGGGATCACGAAGTCTATTTGATGGCGCATGTTGTATCCCAGAAGGGAGTAGCTATAGATCTCTTAATGATAGAAGTAGTTGTGTCTTGGACAACTCCCAAGATAGTGGAAGAGGACTGATTTTTCCTTGGTCTCACAGGCTATTAAAGGAGTTTCATATCTAATTTTTCTTCTGTTGTGACTCCTCAAACAACATTGACCTAGAAGGATCAGGCATTCATGTGGCCTGATTATTGTCATGTTTCTTTGGTGTATTTGAAGGATAAGTTGGTAAGTGATCCATTTCATTTTCTTCTAGTAGAGGGAGTATAGTTGGATTTTTTCGGCGATGCTTGGATTCTAGGGTTAGGTTGTGTTCTAATGCAATAGATATCATTCATTTCTTATGGGTCTCAACAATTGCATCCCCATGAGAATAACTATTCAACCCATGACCTTGAGTTGGTGGTCATGGTATTTTCTATGATGTTATGGAGATATTACCTCATTGGAGAGTGCTTTGTGTTTTTCACCAATCATAAGATCATGAGGTATGTTTTATCCCAACGTGATGTGAACATTCAATAGAATCAGTGGATGGAGATATAATAGGAATAGGACATTAAAATCTAATTTACACCTGGAAATGGGACTGTTGTAGCAGATGCACTAAGCAGGAAGTCACGTATTGATACAGTTTGTGAATATAATGATTCCTAGAAATTGATGAAAGAAATTTTAGTATTGCATCTCGATATGGAAGAATTTTTGGGTAGAGGTTTCCCTTCTCATGTGATGGTGTATTCCTCCCTAGTGCAACATGTGGAAGAGCCCTAAATGCGTGATCTAGAGGTAGTTGTTTAGAGAGACTGATTTGGTTATGGAGAGGCCCTTGATGGTTGGTCTAAGGATGAACAACACCGAGTGTTGTATCATATAATCCATTTTGTTCCTTCAGAGATGTGTGATATGATTCTAATAGGGTTATATAGTTCTCCCTTAGTAGTGCATCCTAGAATGAAAAATATGTACCGACCATTGTGGAGTCTATTTTGGTGGCATGGGTTGAAGCATGTAGTTTCAGGGTTTTTGCCTTGATGGTTTGTCTGCCATAGTGTGAAGGTTGACCATTGTGTTCCTAGTGGATTGCTCCAGCCCTTGGATGTTCCTCAATGGAAGTGGGAGGAAAACACAATGGACTTTGTTACTATTTTACCTGAATATCATAGAATTCGTGATTCTATATGGGTGGTAGTGGTTTTTTTAATGAAATCATCCCACTTCATAAAAATCATAGAGTTGATATCAGTTGAGGTTTTATCAAGGCAGTATCTATAGGAGGAGGTGAGACTCCACGAAATTCCATGGATGATCATTTCTAATAGAGGTCGTCATTATACCTCTATGGTGTGGAGAGTTCTTTAGCGTGCTTTTATTTATCAGCAATGCCTTATCACTAATTTTCATCCACAGATGGATGGTCATAGATGGCAGATAATCCAAAATCCTGGAGATATGTTGTGCTCTTGTATCCCATATAATTGAGGTTTGTGGAAGATGAACTTACCCTAGCTGGACTTCACTTACAAAAACATTCATAAATCCACTATTAGTATGGCATTGATTTAAGACTTATATTGACAAAAATTTTATTCTCCATTGTATTGGAATAGGGATAGAGAGTTAGCAATTATTAGGCCAAAATTGGTGCAGAACATGACAACTATGGTTCAAGTGATTCATGATAGGATAAAGGCATCATGGTATCATTAGAAATAATATGAAAATCAAAGGAGGGGAATATTTTAAATTGATATTGGTGATCATTTACTTTTGAAAGATACACCGTGTCATGGTAAGTGAAGGATTGTTCTTGGGAGTTAGATTTCACATAAGTATGTTGGTCATTTCGAGGTGTTGGATCATGTTGGAGTCATGGAGTAACGGGTAGCACTTCACCCATAGATAAACATGGTACATGATTTTGTTCATGTTTTGGAACTCTGTCATCATATTCATTCTGACTATCACATCATCGATTGGAGAGATATTGACATCGAGGACAATGTGACCTTATAGGATCATCATATAGAGATCTAGTACATCAAAGATAATGTGTTTCTTCAGTGTGATATCCCCTTGGGTGGTGCCTTGTGGAAACACGGTGGCATGGTGGAGGGTACATGGGTACATGAGTTTCAGATACATGGTCAGTACATTGAGTTGTTTTATGTTTAGAAATTTTCATGTAATGATGTCAGTTTATGATTTGAGAACTTTTAATTTTAATATATGGATTTATTTTTTTCATACCGTGTATTTCTCTCATTTAATAGGTATATCGATGGGTAGATGTTTAGACCCCTTTTATGTTTCTCATTTAGGTTGGTTTTTAATTCTTCAGGATGATAATATTTTAGATGAATCTGATATAATGGCTCGAACCACTCTAGTCCATTAATTTTCAGAAATATTGTGTTTGAGGTCTTCTTGGAGGTCAAAGGGACTTATCCCCATCACTTTTCCAAATTTTTATTTAATTGAATAGTGTTTCTGGTATTTGAACATTGTTTCTAGACGTTGGTTGGTGTACAGAGTTTCAAGTTATTGGTAGGTGTATAGTGATTCCAAGCGTCTGTAGTTTTATAGTGTTTCTAGATATCAATTGGTGTACAATGATTCTAGGCATCGGTAGGTGTTCATTGTTTTCAAACGTCGGTAGGTGTACAATGTTTCCTGACATCTTTATCTGTATTGTGTTTCCATCCATTGGAAAATATAGAGTGTTTCCAGACATTTGTATGTGTATAGTGTTTCCATATGTCAGTATGTGTACAATTTTTACATGTGTTGATAGGTGTATAGTTTTTCCAGACATTGGTAGGCATATAATGTTTTCAGCCATCGGTAGGTGTACAATATATCAAGGTGTCGGTAGGTGCATTGTGTTTCCATATGTCATTGGGTGTATAATGTTTATCGACGTCGGTAGGTGTACTATATTTCTAGACATCTGTTGGTGTACATTGTTCCCATTTACCTATGGTTTCTTCCTTTTAACATTTTCCTTGACAAAAAACACATTTAAGGCCTTAATTTAACGGATTTAAAGTCAATTCAAACCCCATAAATCATATCATAATTTTCTTATGGATCAGGATTCCTTTACATTGTCAGATCATGTGGATTATCATTCTCCACATTAATAAAAATTCTAAACCATTTCAAATATCATAGTCTCAGATACAATCCTTCAATGTTGGGGACCTTCCCTTATTTCACTTCTTATCATTTCTCCTGGTGTGAGTACCCAGATACATTCTTCCCATTTGAGTGGCATGATCAAACCATAATACATGGATCATATCCCCTTGATGTTTCTTCATACTGCATGTGCACCCCATATTTTTGTGTAAGAAGCATGTGTCGATCTGTCATAGATAGAACGTATAATCTACCTCTATTATTATATCTTATCTGATCCTTCTTCTCTCATTTATACTTGAAATTTTATGGAATTTGATCTCCATGTTTCTAATGATGTATTCTTGTGTGCCGGATAGTGCGTTTGTACTGTGACGTCCTCAGGTAGATGTGGTTGTCGTGGGCAGGGAGGCGAAAATAATATGTTGTGTGGATATTTCTCATGTAAAGAATTTGATGAACCCTTTGAGGTAGGGGATTCATGGATTCACTATTATATTTCATGAAACTATAGATTTATCATGTTTTAACAAATAAAATCAAAATAGAAATGAAATAATAAACATTTTAACTGGATAATTAATTTGGTATTGATTTTATATTATTTCCTCTTGTTTTTATAGATATTTTTATATCTATGCTTTCCTTATTTAACATGTTGTTCATCATGGGAATTAGTAAAAAGAATATATTGGGTTTAACTGTAATTTGTTTCAATGATAAAGAGGAATATAAACGAATCTAGATGTTGTTAAAATAATCATTTCTAATTGAATTAATTAATGAGATAGAGGAATGTTGTTGCTTGTTGACAATGAATTAATGGAACGTAAATTAATTGTTTCATGAATTTTTTAAAACATACTATTTAGGTTTTCAATATTTGTAACATAAAAATAATAAATCATTTAATCCCATATGGATTATAGTACTGGATATTTGATAAAATTTAATGTCTAGTAGGGTTATGAGATACCCTATTTTTTGCAAGTTTGAGTGCCATATGTTTTGAAAAAATGAGTTCTTATTATTTTTCAAGGTTTCATGCCTTATTTAAGGTCCAATATCCAATTTGATATGATGTTTGTTTCCTACCTCTTATGTTGTGATATGATCTTAAAAGGCTTTTGGATATGTGGGGGTAGGGTGGCCCGGTTTTTGTGGCTTCAACTGATTCCTAGAGTGGTAATATGCATAAGGTTATGCTTGTGGGTGTAAGGGAGGACACTGTAGATGATTAAATGGGATGTATGTGAATGATTGGATGATTGTCTAATCTTATTGATTGTTTCTATTATTTATATTCCACACTGATCCTGGTATATGGTCTTTCAACCCACCTTCCAAAAAGAGGCGAAGACACATGTGGTATGCCACATGCTTTCCATGTTTAGCTCACAAAGGGGGGATGGGTCTACGCTCTTTCAATAGGTGGAAAAGACTCAATGGTTAGTTCATATACTCACCTTGTTGTGCCTCTTATATTGGGTAGCATATAATGTTTTTCAAGAATTTCTGGGAATAGGGGAATGTGATAATGTTGTTAATAAATAATGGAATAAATGATTTCAACCCATGGGGTTTTAGCATGTCGGGATCACTGTTGATGTAATATTTCTGAGAAGCTGTTGACTTGGTTTCCTTATGTTTGGAGGCCATGAATCTTTTGTGTTATGGTAATGAAATTAAATTTGGAATTAGTAATTGTTAATTGATGGTTTCAAAATTTGTTAACGTAAAGTGGAACTGATAAAAATTCAATGATGTAATATAATAAATCACATTAATTAGTTTTGGGTTTATAGGATACCTAGTCATATTAGTAGAATATGGGAGTCCGAGAGATGTTATCTGCAGTTGAGTCTAAGACTGGATTTTTCCCATAGTGTGGTTTTGAGCTATTGTATACTATATATGTTTTTGGATTTCTATAAGCTAGTCCACCCCATTAGTTAGGGAAACTAACATCCCATGGAATCTAATCCATGGGGGGTGTTTTCCTTAACATCCTGATGAGATGGGGGATGATTGAATACCCCTTTGGGTTCACTCTCTTCACTTGGTAGTTACATGTTGGAGTAAGCAGAGCTGTTTGTTTTCCCATATATGTTTGTAGATGGTTGTAATTGCTATTGGTTATTCACACACATATGTTATAGATATAGATTCATTTGGACTACTATAGGAGTAACGTGTTTGGGATGTGTTGGTTTGAGGATCCTCACTCACTGTATGTGCTATAATGTATTGATGTATAATGTCTGAAATATTTTACATGTTATGTGTGCTATGGTGGCTCTCATGAAATTACCTGGTTAATTTGTCTACATGGACATGGTGGTGATGTTGCATGAAGTGAATGTTGTGCTTTTTTGCCCATTATTCTGTAGGGAATCTTTTTTGTAGAATGATTCTTAGGACGAGTGATGTTGGGGAAAAGTAGAAACCCATTGGGGAAGTAGAAGTACGGTACCCTTGATATTCATTACTATATTATATACTCCTATATGTGATATATGGTGATATTAGCCATGTGGAGGTTGGGAACATAGTATACCTATGGAGGTGATGAGTTAGTTTAACTTGTAGTTCACTGTTCTTTCGCATGCTTTCATTACTTTTGCACGAGATGCTATGGGGAGGATCCTACCGAGTATGCTGTTATACTCACCCTACATTTATATATACTATTTTTTTAGGTAACCTAGAGAATGTTGGAGATCTATATGTTTACTACTAGATTGGGTTTGCAGGAGCTGTTCGAGCTTCATGGTCGCTGCTATTTTAACTTTCTTTTGGTACTTGTAGTTCTCAATTTCTGTTGTAGTAGAGCTTTCACAAAATTAAAACTGTGTACTTGGGAAATATTTTATATTTCAGTCAACGTTGGAGATGATTGTTTTATATCATACCTCTCTCTTTCACGTGTTTTCTCTTAGAGTGTAAGGCCACCCATTTGTGTGTTTACAATACACTTGGTGCTAGTCTCAAACCTGAGGCCTACTAGAGGCAGGACTTCGGGGTCACTATCTCCCTTTTCACATTGCTGGACCAGAATGGGTACACCTTTTAGTGAGGGAATCATGAAAAATGAGTTTTTTTTAATGGGATATATAATTTCAATACAATAAGATGATGTGATGAAGACAAATATTTTGTAATATTTCCAATGAATATATCATGTGTGTGTTTTTTTCTCCAATAATAACTTCTGGGAATTAGTTTGTTTTATGAAATGGGATATGTTTTGACTTCAAAAAAAATGGATGTATTGTAAAATGAATATATGAATATATAACTATGAATGGACTAATAACTAGTGGAATCATATACAAATTCACTAGTAGTAAATGATATTGATTTCTCTCTAATACATAAAAAAAATCAATAAGTCATGTGAAAAGTTCACTAAAACAATAGAATAACGGATATACATAAAATAAAAATGAAATACATTTGGGATATATGACTAATAAGTGATAGATATAATATTTTTATTGATTTTAAATAATGAAATTGTTGGTCAGAGTAGGAAACTCAAGATGGGATGAACATAGAACAAAAAAATTTCTTTTTAAAAGACTTTTTAAAATTTTTTCTATTTGAAATATATAGTGGACTACATATGTAATATTGAATATTTTTAATAGTTTTGATCTTTTCAAATATTTCTCAATGTTTGATTAGTTAACCGTAAAAACAATACTGATTATTATGTTCTTTACTTTTTAAATAAATCTACAAAATCAAATTTTAATATAAACACTATCTAAGATTAACTATAAAATTCATGTGATATTCTCTGATTGTATAAACACAGTAGAGAAAAATAAACTACAAATAACATAGAATAATTAAAACACGATATTAAATCTCAAATAGAGTCTTAATCCTATAAACATGGTTTTCATCTACCAGTAAGTAGTTTATATTAATAATCATTTGCCCACACCCTTGATCGAGGTAAACAACAATACACTCATTTTCCAAGTCAACAAGAACGCTTCAAAAATTTTTAGTGGAGTTATAAATCAACCAGGCTACAAATGGACCTCTTCTACTATTATTCATGGATGTGAATATTTCAAAAAGATGATTTATGAAGATATCTATGTATCTTATTGTTTTAACAGGAGTAGATGTGTCTTCATAGAATATAGAGACCAAAAATTATCAAAATGTTGAAATAAACCCAAGCAATGAAAAGTATAGGGAATAGAGATTATAATATTCTATGAGATTGGAAATATTGTTTGTGATACCTTTGAAATAATGTGAAAGTACAGCGCGAGTCGACTTCTATTAATAGAGAGGAAAATATAGTTTCATGAGAGATAGTGTATTCTATTTTCATTGAATTATGAATATAGATGATGGGTTCATATCCCTTAATATCATGTTATTACAATGGGTTCTTCGGTTTTTGTTCTCAAATGTATCGTATATTGTTCACATCAACCAGTTCTTGACTTCTTCATTAGAGAACAAGAAGCAATTTATCTTTCTCTAGTTGCACATATAGTTTCATGATCTGGTATTTTATATATACACAACAACCAACAAGAAGCATGTTTATATTTATTTCTAGGTACTCTCTAACTCATTCAAGACTCTGACATCGATTAAATATTTTCTACAAAATATAGACATAGCGTATAATATTATTATTAAATCTATGTTTAAAAAATATGACTATAAGAATTAAATATGATTTTAAATTAAAAATTAAGGATTGATGGGTCATGTGATTAGTTAATGGGTTTGACAGTGACTCAACACTGGTTGGTCATGAACAGTTTCTCGGACTGAATGCATTCAACAATCAGGAATGCTTGGACACGTATCACGGGACGTTGGATCGGTAGGTCATTCTGATGGTAGATCGAGTTAAAAATGGATCCTGATATCAATATCCCATATTGGAAACTCATACAAAGATAAAATTGTGTTTCAATAGGTAAGACATTCTGTTATAAATTTGATGCAACGATGAATTAGTGTATCAGTAGCTTGAGTGATGATGTCTCATCCTTTCTGAAAACTCAAATTTGAGATGTCATTAGGTTGAACAATGGCGAATCAGTGAATCTATATCATGAGTGATGGTGAGGTAGCTAGTTATGAGTCGTATTATCAGTATTTCTATGTCAATGGTAACTTATACATAGCCATTTTGTTCATTAGTTGGATGTCCAACAATGAGTCCACCTTAATAGTGACTTATACACAGTCAAATATTTTCAACCTATCTTATGTTGTGGAATACTAACAGAATAGATTAAGATGATAAGTAGAAATGAGTAAAATTAATTTTACATAATGAATAATACTTTGTTATCCTTAAAACTATAGGTTTACAACAATCTCCTTCTTTTTAATTATCACAAATCACGTCATTAACAATACCTTCATAATGATCGATGTACTAAAGAACTATTTTGGTTTAAATGTTATATAGATTGTTTGAAATTAAATTATAGTATATTCAAAATCAATTGAAATTTAATTCCATCTCATGTTTCCCATATTTCTTTAAATTCTATAAAAATTAACCCCTTTTTGATTATCAAAAAGATAAAAATAAAGAAGAAATAAATAGCATAAAATAGAGGAAAAGATATAATATATTTCATGAGAAAAATAGAAAACATTAGATGTGAATAATCCAATAAAATAGATACATTTCAAAGATAAAAATATAATCAAATCTTCTAAAAATAAGGATCCATTACTTCGTTGCCTTTATCTATAGAAGAAGTTGGAGTAATAGTAGGCATAGAAGGGGATGATATAAAAAGCAGTTGAAGGGGGACTCCAGTGAGTAATATAGGTGTAATACATCAAGTTGAAGAGGTATGGGTAGTATGTTCCTACTATATCACATTCCTTAGATGAATAATAGCTTTAGAAAGAGACATGGTAAAAGGTTAAACGGTTTCCAGAAGAAGAGAAAAATGATTTTGAGTAATAAAAGCTCTAAAATAAGGATCCAAAAATAAGTAGATATAGCATGAAGGTAGGTTCTTAGTTATAGGTCTAATAGGAAATTCCTATAGAGGGATAATTGATGTACTTTGTACATGCATGTATGGATTCAATAACATTATAAAATACATATTTATTGGCCCGCCTTTCTATATAGAATTAGTAAAATAATCTTTGTTCTCCATAAACACCTAAAGTCTAGGTGTAAGTTCCATGAGCTATTTCACTTCTTCCCATAATTATTGGGATGTATCCTAAAATTCTCAACCATGTATTTGAAATGACTATCAAACTAAATTTCAATATGAATCATTTTGAATTAGATATGTACTTTCATTAGGATGAATTCTTGAGAATTAGTGGCCCCATTCATGTAAAAACTCACCATGTCATATTTATGATCCCTGTTCTATTTTATTTTTCATTTTTTCTCCTAATATAAACATCGCAAAATAGTCTAAATTTCTTCCCTTATTATTGTTATGATCATATCACTAGCTGGGAAGGAGAAGTAGTGGTAGATTCACCTTTCAATTACTCTAAATTGATTGATCTCAATAGATACAAGTTATGTAATGGAGACTCATGTGTATTCTATTTAGAATTTATGTATATAAAGGATTTTTACAACACCTTCCAATTAATCTCTATACTCAGAAGATATTTCCTTAATAATAGGGATTAGAACAACCACCTCATCACATAATCTCTGATTCCACATAATTATATCTTGATGTTTTGAAACTATCAGATGGTGATTCTGAGAGACAACTACTTATATAATCATTTTATTATCAACTTCACTAAGACTAACCTTAGGTGAAGATTGAGGTTGAGTGATTTCTCTAACATATGACCCCACATACATCTTATAGACATTGAATTCATGTTGGGTCATATAATTTGTAGGCATAGTTAAAATAAAATGAGTATGAGTGTGAGAAGTTATAGTATGAACTCTCTATGAATTAACCACTCTTTCATCCAAGTATCCCATAAGATCAAATGTCTAATCATCTGAATTAAGATAATCCAGGTTTAAAGTGACATATCCATTGTACTTCTACCATTAATCTAATGTTTTATTGAACAGAATAAGGGTGGAAACATTAACTCTTTATTATTTTATCTTCCCCTCATCATGTGCTTTCCTCTCAATAGGTTCTTTCTTTATTGCATAAACTAGTTCTTGCCCTGGAGAAATTGTAGCTTTTTCCACTGAAAAAAATAAATAAGGTTCCCCTTTATGTCCCAAAACAATCTCCTCAACAACAACAATGTATTGGGAAACCTGAGGTTCCAAGACTATTTTTTGTTCCCCTAAACCAATTTTTTCTAGATTTTCAGGTTCCCCACCAAGCCTATGATAACACACTGAATGATTAGGTTCCGCATAATCTTTACTAATTCCCACTTTTTACTCTTCTTATTCATTAGAATAACCTCCACCTAGATATTAAGACTCCTTATCTTCTTCAGACTTTTCATCTTCAGAGTCTCCATTATCTTCTTTTTCTTTTTCTTCTCCTCCAACTTCCTCATTATCATCATCACTATTATCTATATCTTCATCACATACACTTTCACTTTCAATTTCACTTGCATAAATAAAATTTGAATGATTATTATGTCTCTTAATTATAATCATCATTTAGAAGAGGTTCTTCGCAAAGAATCTTTTATGGAGGCCCAGGATATCCAAATTTATTTACTTATGGGCTTACTATAATATTATGATCACTCATGTCATCAGTAAGTGATCCTATTTCATTTTATACATCATCTACTTATTCCTCCTTAATAGGGGACACTAACACTTTATCTCTCTATATACCAAGGATAACAATATATTTTGGCCAAGTGCACTGTTGAATAGGATCATAATCTTCGAAAACATTCTCATTATCTTCATCCCACTACATTTTCCAGGAATTCCATCTAATCCTCATTTATTTGAATATGGGTTTGATAAAGAAAATAAACATCACATTCAGTTATAGTTTCTTATCCTTCATTTAAAACACATTTAGCTTTTAGCAATTTAGAAATCATCATTAAAAAATTACAAGTTGACTTGTATTGTGGATTAATCAAATCACTCTTGTGGACCATGAGGTATATTTTAAAATTTATCTTGTGTCCTTCCTTCATTAGATACAACAAATAAACATCCTTATATTTCAATGAAGAAAATTTTACTATTCTGGGACACAACTGATGCTAAATAAGAATAAATAATAACATTCATTCACCATCTAATGTAGTTTCTATAAGACTTCATGGAATATAATCATTAGTAAACTTGGGTTGGCGTATTTAATACGTGGCAATTTTACATGGAGGAGGACTGCCTTTGAAATCATAAAAAATACCTCCATGTGGTACCTAAAAGCATTCATCACACTATAAATAATAGAAAGTAATTAGTTTTGCTCCTATTCTGGACATGATCAAGAACTAATCAGTTATCTCACGAATAAACATAGCATACAAGTAATAACCATGCACTAGATTCAGATAAAGAGGATATGTGTTATTGGAGAACCACTCTAACCAACCATATTATGTCAACACTGTTAAAGTGATAGACATACATGAAAATATCCATTATTCATTCAGTTACCTTTAGGTATGAATTTTGTGTTGGAAAGATCGGGGTTAACAGGATTAGGCATCAGAGCACTTTATTCCACATTGTTTCTCTTCAAGTGAAGATTCTCGTCCGTAGATTTCATAGGATAATGCTTCACTGAATCAATTATAATTATTCAAAATGTTTCGTTCAAGGGGAGATCTTACTAACAGTTTGGGAGATAAATGTTTGGTTTTGTGAGAGGAGTAAATGATAATATGATTCAGATCGATTCAATATTTATCATTTTGGATTTTATACAAATAAGTTATTAAAGTTGTATAATGAAATGTGTAATAAATAAAACATCAAATCGATGGTAGATCCACAAAAATGATTATGTAATGTCCAACGGTAAGTCACAATAGCGAGTCATCAACGGTGATTCATCAACGTGGAGTCATCAATAGTGAGTCACAAATAGTGAGTGATAAATGTTGAGTCATCAACGGTGAGTCATCAATAGTTTTTTCATCAATGGTGAGTCATCAATTGTGAGTCATCATCGGTTAGTCATCAAATGCGAGTCACACAAAATTGATCATCCCCATCTAATGTTTCAGGTAATTCATTCTCTTAGAATTTGAAGGCATATTAAAAATATAAGAAAGATAGTGTTTATTGGTAATGAACTCAAGGTTTATATCACCTTTTTGGTAATAACCTCTCAAAAAGTGATCTCATATATCAATATGATATGTCCTTGAATGAGAAACCGAATTACTAGAAATTTTAATGGTTCTTTTTTTGTCATATTTTATAATCACATGCCTCAATTGATATCCATAGTCCATGAATGTATGTTTCATCCACAATGTTTGAGAAAATCAATTACCAAAAACTATTGATTCTACTTCGGTAGTTGATAATGCAACAAACTATTATTTCTTACTTTACAATGAAACTAGACACATTACAAAAATGTGACATGATCTATAGGTTCTTTTTCTATCTAAAATAGAAATGCCAATTTCTGCATCAAAATAATAAACTATGTCAAATGGTTGTCCACAAGGATATAGCATACTTATGTTGGTAGAAAATTTATGGTTCTTGAAAATTGTTTAATAGTTAGTAAATTAAACTCTTTAGGATTTTATTGAAAATGAGAACACATACACACATTAAACATAATATTAGGTCAGCTAGCAGTTATATAAATAAGGATTCTAATTATACCTCAATAATTGGGTTGATCAACTAATTTTTCATCTTCATCAATGTCAAATTTACAAGTGTAACTCATAGGGGTATCACTACTTAATGTTCTTTCTAGATTAAAACATTTCCAATGAAATTTAGTATATTTAAATTAATTTAAATTAACAACACCCTTATTTTGAAAAAATTGGAATCCAAGAAAGAATTTTAGTCCACCCATTAAACACAAATCAGACTCATTATAATTTTTTTAAACAATCAATAGGTAAGTAATTTTTTTTAAATCTAAAATAATATCATAAACATATCTTTGAACAACTAAAACTTATATAAAAATTATTTTTTTGAAATTTTTAGGATCTTTAGTACCTTTTATGAAAGCATTAGTAATAAGAAATGTGTTGACCCTTTCATACCATGATCTTGGAGCATATTTTTGATAATAAAATTCGTTTGTTAATTTAAAAACTAGATTCAAAAAATGGGGATTTGTAAAACCAAGGAGTTGTTCGACATTAAAAAAATTCAAATATATAGGAATATAGGAATGTAATTTTGACATCCATTTGATAATGTTTAAAATTATGATGTCCTGCATAAGCTAGTTATATTCTAATGGATTCATGTCGCGGTATAGGTGAAATTATTTCTTCATAGATAATTCCTTATACTTGACTATAACATTGTGAATCTAGTATATATTTATTTCATACTATTATACCATCTTCATCCACTTTTTTTCTAATCACATAGATAGTACCTATTGATAATGTTCCTTCAGAAACATAAAAGGTTTTTGTACATGGTTTCATTAAAACTGTTTTAATTATACTTGCATAACCATCATCCATAATTTTTTATTGATAGCATAATTGATTTTTTTAGGTTCATGTTGTGAAAAAAAAGACTTGATGTTCGACTTTGTTTTTTTGATAAGCTCTAGACTATCCAACTTTTTCTATGAATGAAACTATAGAATCTAAAGGATGGGTTTTAAATGTAATAATAGACCTTGTATAAGAAGGTTTGGTCACTTTGGGATCATCTATGGGTTCAAGTTCATTTTGTACTAAATCAAAAGTGTTTCGAGAATAGGTTTTTGATACCTGTTTAAAATAGAATCTAAAAATTCAGGATTTATGTCTCCACTAGAAAGTTTATATTTAAAATTTTAAAGGGGCGTTTTGAACTCATTTGAATCAATTTAATCAAACATGAAATGAAAAGATTTTTTCACACATTTGGTTCTCTTATTAAAGACTCTTTAGGCATTACTAGAGATTGAATAACCTAGTAAAATTCTTTTATCACTCTTAGAGGAATAGTTTTCAAGATTTTATTTTTTTATTGAGAATAATGACTTTACAAACAATAACAGTGGAATAATTAAAAATATGATACCTATTTTTTTCAAATATCATGTGGGATTCTTATATATGATAGGTCTCATAAAAAATTATTGATTGTATAGTAAGTTGTATTAATGGCTTATGCCAGAAAATAAATTGATAAATCATATATATTAAGCCATGTTAAAGCTATCTCTTTCTAGGTTTTATTTCTCTTATCTATAATTCCATTCTTCATGGGTGTTCTAGGAGAAGATAATCTTTTAATATAGAAATTTTTTAGTAAAAAGATTCAAATTCGTGAATTTCAAACTCACGGAAATGGTCACTTATTTTGGTTTTGATCCTAATTCCACATAATTTTCCAATGCCCAGACATATAAGGTGAAATAAGAACAAGTCTCACTCTTATGGGCTTGAAATAAATTCAACATATACCTTGAAAAAACATCTACTAGAGTATAGACATAGAGCATCCCATTGAATCTTTGAAATCTCTATGGTCCTAAAAACTCCTTGTGAACCAACTCAAGAGGTTTAGAGGTGGATACATCTTTCATAGGTTTGGAAGATATTTTATAGTCTCCTTCTTCTTGATAAGAATTACAATATTTATCATTTGGAAACTCAATTTTATGTTGATCCGTGAATAATATATTTCTATTATGTTTTTAAGAGATTGAAAGTTATAGTGGCGTATTCTTACATTCTAGATCCAATACTCTTTATAAATGGAAGTTAAGAAAGAAACATTATACGAGACTAAAGAATCCAAATCGACATCATATAAATTTTAATTTCAAAAATTAGTTAATGCTATATTATTTTTCAAATAAAAAACACTAAAAGTATCATCTTAATTTTTAACATGAATTCCATCATCACATTACTATGATATTCCAAGAATATTATACATTACACCATCAATAAAAAAGAACTTTAGAAACTAAAACTGAGTCACAATTACCCATTTTGGCCATGGAAAATAATTTCTCATTTTTCATTCTCACCAGAGGTTACATTTGCACCAACAATTTTATGATATTCTTGAAGCTAGATTTTCCCCTTTCCTTGTTTCATGAACATCCACTCTCCATGTATCATAAGCTATTACAATATCTCTTAAAACCAACTTCCTATAAAATAATTTAAATAATAATAGTATTATGATCCCAGAACTTCTTGGGTCAAGTAATATTAGTAATTAAGGCTTTACGAACCCACATTTTACTTTTCGGTTTCCTATATGTAATGTGTAATGTTTTGTAAAAATGGACTCTTTTAGGTCCAAAAAAACTAGAAGTAGTAATAGATATTCCAATATTGGAACATGCTTAAAAAATCAGAACATATAATAAAACCTATATTTCTTAATTTGATTACAAAATTGTTTTTATCAATATTTATTTTTCCATATTGATAACCAATACCAGTAGCATAATTAGGAGATAAATTCCTTCCCAATATTTGAACTAAATAAACTTTTCCATTTTTAATCCTTCAAAATCCTTTTTAATTTCTCATTATAATTTTTATATTCAGTGTTCTCGTTGTGTAGTTGATCATTATTTTCTTTTTGAATATTGATGTTGGATTTAGCTATAGAAGTAAGATCATGTTTACTATAGAGCTATTTTTATTTATATTTTTGTTCCTTGCAGGTATCCTCATTAATTAGGAAATATTCAATCATTTATTTTATGGTCATATTTTTAGAAAAAATAATATTTAAATTCCTCCATAGAATAATAAGCATTTTGTGCAAGAGTTACTAGGTTTACCTTAGTTGTGTTTTTTATAAAATGCATGTTGTCTTTGTCATCCTTTTCATCATGATATGATTCAGATTCAAAGTAGGTGTCCCCAGATGCACTATAGGTAGCCCTCATTTTCTTATTGTAATTTCAATCTTTATCCTCATATTTCATCGTATTAATCATATTCAGATAGTCATACATGAAATTTCCACTTCTTTTTCATTCACATTACACTATCTCATAGGTATTATCATATATTTTCCAATTCTTTTTATAATTATATTTATTGTCATATTCTCTTATATATCTAGTATTTCTAAAGAACTTCTTTCTTTTTGTAAAATTTCATAAATCTACTAGGTAACTATGTCATTTCCTTGTCATTGTTACCTGATGTAGCTTCAATGCTAGAACGTTCACCCAGAACATGAATTTTATCATTTCAATTTTGATTTAGAAGTTTTAAATACTATTGTATATATTTTAGTTTCATCATCTTATTCTCTTTTAACAATCATATCTTCATCATAAATCATCCTTTTGATAATCAACTGTTTTACAGGTAGTACAACTATATTACAAGATTCAAGATATGATACTGAGGTCTCTCTCCATCTTTCTGGAAGAAAAATTATGATCCTCATGATCTATTATTTTGAAGTGAGTTCTTTTCCCAATGATTCATTGTATTCACAATCTCATTAAACCTGAGATAAAAGTCAGAGATATTCACATTGAGATTATTTATCAAATTATAATATTTAATAGTATATGTGTTTAGCCTCATTTTCATAACATTAGTGGTTCTTTCATTCGATACATCTAAAGTATCATAAATTTCAAAGGATTGTTAATGCAGAAATCCTATTAAATTATTCATCACCTGGGGAATAATACAAGGTATTCGTAGATTTTCAATTATTATTTTAGGATACCTTATTTGCACCATCTCAATTATTTCTAATAGTATACGGAATCTTATTTTGATCTTCAATTTATGAATGAATTTCAAAACCTATGCTTTCTATATGAACTTTCATCATGAGTTTCCACTGAGAATAATTTTTTCTATTAAAACAGGGAGGTTTGTTGGAAGAAAATCCATCATGTCTATTATCCATGTTAAATAATAAAAATGATTTTTAAGGAACTATTTTTTTAGAAATGATAGATATTTTGATATCTTTAAAACTCAACAAAAATCCTAGTTGAAAATAATTAAATACATTGAAAACAATGAAAATAGAAAATACAAGAATATGATAACATATATTGGTTGGATTAGTAGACTCTATTGGGTGGAGGATGAATTGAGTCCCAAAACAATCTATCTAAAAGACATATTTTAATGTTCTCCAATTTGAAATAAAAACATCCAATTTAACCAAAGTAGCAGAATTTAAAAAATTGATCTTTTAAAATATTTTTCATATTATGATTAATTCTTACTTAAAAAAATGTTGACAATTATCAATTTAAATTTTGATATCTATATAATAAAAAAAATTATATTATAAACACTATTTAATATTAACTATCAATTTAATGTAAGGTTTTTTATTATATAAAAACATCTGATAAAACTAAACATGAAAAAACCTAGCAAAAATAAAATAAGATATTCAGTCTATAGTAAATATTTAATCCACACCTATTAGGGATCACCTACTATAATTATGTTTATATAAATGAAATTTCATCCACATCATGGATTAGGGTAAACAATAGTTTACACACTATTAAGGTAAGCAGTACATCTCCCACATTTTTTGTGGGAGTTCTAAAAAAGGAAAAGAAATGTCTTATTCCATTGTTATTGGTAATAGTGTAAGGTTTAAAACTATTTCTTTTGAATATATCAATGTATCCTCCAATTTTGAATAAGAGTATGTGTGTATTAAATGAACAGATGGACACATACTTCTCCAAGTGAAGAAATAATACACAAGAAGATAAAAATATAGATAATATATTTTAAATGACCCTCTTTGATTGGGAATGCATCTTTTGACTCCTATTATGTTATGATGAAATATAACTCGAGTTGGATTTTGGAAATTTATAAAAAAAATAGGGTTCAATGAGAGCCTTTGTCTTGTGTTCTCAGTGAGTTATGAATATGCATGATAAGTTCTTCTTCATTTTTAGTATGATTCGGAAAAGGTTTCTTTGATTTTAGTTCTCAGTATTATCACATATTCTATATAACATATTGTTCATCAGTTCTTCACATGATCACAAGTATCTATCTACCGTTATCTAGTCTCACATATTCCTGTTTTTATTGTGTTATCTATATAAACTATTGGAAATAATAAAAATGATCTAAATCGTTTCGAGGCACCTCTTACCTCGTATTGCACTCTAACTTCGATTAAATGTTGTCTAAAAAAGATTGATAAAGTCATTAATGTACTTAATAGTAATAAGTTTATAATTTATGACTATTAGAAAAAAAATATAATTTAAATGTAGAATCTAGGATTGATGGTGTCTTATATCAGTAACTTTGTCTTATTGTGTCTTGGAAATGGTAGGTTAGAAATGATGTCTCGGACATAAAGTATTCTTTAATCCAGAATGGTGAGACAAGTATTAGTGACTAAGGATCAGTAGGTTATTCAATGGGTAGGTCGTCATGATGGTGACTCATGAAATTGGTTACTCATACCTATACCTTATACATAGAGAAAATTAATATTACATTGGTAAGTCATTTTCTAAGTATATTTATACTACAGTGACTCAGTGCATTGGTAGATTTAGTGATAGTGTCTCTTCCTTTGAGAAATTTGTTTGTTGATCTTTTGGTAGGATGAATAATAGTGATTCGATGATACGTTAACTTGAGTGATGGTGAGACAAATATCCGTGAGAGATATTATCAGTAATTCCATGTCAATGATAGATCATACCAAGTCATTTTTACTGTCATCCGTAGGATGTCTAGTAGTGATTCCACCATAACGGTCACTCATAATTAGTCCAATATTATAAATATGTCTTATGATGTGATGTACTGATAGAATAGATTTATATTTAAACATGAGTAAACATAATTTAACTTTATTTGAATCAATTAATCATAATTTCTGAGCATTAAAACAAGTGAAGGAAAAAATATATACAATGATGTGTGAAACCATGAAATCAAAAAATAACAATATTGTAACATTTTATGCCTCCAATCTAGAATAACTTATCCTCGTTGGAGTAATAGGACTTATATACTATACAAATGAGTTGTTTACCAATATAACGAGATACTATCGGTTTTTTTAGAATCATTTAGGGAAAATGAATTTATTTTACCCCACTGATTTGTTTTATGTGACTTACTATTAACCCATGATAATTGAAAACCCAGTGATGATGAATAAAAAAGTGGTGTTGAATGAGATGAATCCCTGGTAAAATTATGTATTCCAAATATGAGAAGATAGTTAATGAAACGGCAAGATATAATAAATATTACTATAATGAAGACACATTGATGTTAACAATATTATGTACCAATTAGTTTTTATTGGTTGATTATAAACATATAATTGGATGATTCATTTTTAATTCTAGAATAAGTACATGCAAACTTACTTTTTTAAAAGGTAGAGATTGTTTCGCTATGAAAATTTGATATTTTATTTTTTTATAGTGTCACAATGAAAATATGATCATAATACAAGTATTATAGAGTTTAATGGAATTGATTGGTGATATAATTTATTAAATATGTGGTTATATATCAAGAGTAATTTATTTTTTAATTAAACATTCAATTAGTCAGTCATATAATCAAATAAAATTGAATAATAGTTTCCAATATATATAAAATGTAACTCTAGATTGAGAATATTATCAATGAATGTAATATATGGTTAAAGGTAAATTTTTTATGGATGAATTATTTTTTCCTACCACAAATTATATTTAATACATTCTTATTATGCTTTTTATTTTTTTAAAATCCGTCTAGAGGGCCTTTGATGAAAGCTCGAGTAATAAAAACTGAAGGTAGTCTACATGAGATGTATCATGGGAGGTGATATACGAATATTTCATGTGGATGTATTGTTGTATGGTAAAGAAATATAAATCATGTTACACATTAAAGTGTTTTATATGAAGACATCACAACCAATACTAGTTAGTTTGATATAACATCTATATAAAAGGATTAATTTTATATATATTGGGTTATTATAATGTTATTGATAGCATTTAAAATAATGTATGAATGAAATTATAGATAAGGATTTATATTTAATAATGAAATTTAGGATATCACATGACAATAAAAGATTTAAATATTAAATTACTATAGTAGAGAATGAAAAAAATATAATTCATGATGAAATGTGAATTTCTCAAAATTGTATGACCACATTGATCTATGTGGAATATAATAATGGAGTATAGTTTATATACATTTAGGTGAATCAATAGTATAAATTGAGTAAACATGGTTAAAGAGACTTTATTCTATATTCTTGTATCACTTTGGGTTATAAGAATACGTAAGGTGGAGTAGTAATAAAAGCTTTGAGAAAATATTATTAATATATAAAAAACTTTATATGATGTTTTTTTAAAATAATTTATTATATAATGAACCTTAGTAATAAAATTACCATTGTGGTTGGAGGTAATTTATATTAATTGAATAAATAATACGATAAAAAGGGATAATTCTAATATTATTTCATATATCTATGTATATCATCGGGACTGATAAGTGTTATAAGGTAAAATAATTTATGGATTGTGATAGTTTGGTATCTCTAGAAATGGATGACTCATGGATCGTATAATATATTAAAGAAGAACCTCTCATATTTCATGAAATAGATAAATGTGATGGAGGATTCTATTAATGGTGTTATTATACAAAATAATTTTGTATTATTAAATAATACCTTATAATGACTTATTTCACATAAATTTTGTAATGGTTCTTATTTCTAATCATGATAAAATAATTCTTAGATAATAATATAGTTAAAATATTAGCCAAATTTTTTGTAAATAAATGAAAAAATATAATAAATATTTTTCACTAACACACATAGTGATAAGGTTGAATCATAAATGTTTTTATGTCCAAGAATAATGTTAAAAACTTCATAAATAGTGACAAGTGATAATATTAGAGGCTATAGAAAAATTAAAAAATATTTTATGAAAATAGAATCCAAAATTGATATCATTGAAGAGCGAAAGGAATATATTTTTCGTCCCAAAAAAGTTAAATTCTGTGAGAGGTGGTGACTTATGGTATGACAGATTAATACTACAACCCCTTCTTGATCATTCATTACTGTAAAAAACACATATCCCTTTATTTCCCATAAAAATGTATGAGTATAAAGTAATGTATGAATGAGACACACCAATTTTACATGGTTAACCTTCACTGGGATTTTCCTATGGAGTATACAATGACAATGTGATGATGTACCAAATCCAGTAAAAGTACACTACTATTTACAATGTTCAAAGTAGACTCACTATCACCCTGGTTTAGAACCAATGAAAAAAATTAAATTTCCTTGATCTGTCAAATATTGTGTGTGTAATTATTCTTTAGAAATGAAACCTTTGATTTCTTCAATAAATATGTTTTACAGCTAATTTATTGTATCATTATGTTCCACAATCATCCAATTGATGAATACCCCATTACCAAATAACCAATGGGAAACAATAATTTTTCATGTTTCCATTTGGGTTTCTTGCATCCATCAGTATAGTCTAGTAAAAAATAGTTGATTTTGTTCTGAAAAAACAACTACGACACACCTTTTTTTTTGTCATGAAAACCTTTTCTTATCGGAATCACCCTTCCTGCATAATTTTTCATGTTTCAGAGCCTCAAATTTCTCTAAATTTAGAGCTGATGAAATGATGAGGTAGCCTCCTCATTATAGACCTGGCCAAAACTACATACATTTTCATGTTGAGTGTGTCAAACCAAATTTTATGTCACATTTGGAATGTAACTCTCTTTTTTACAAGCTCATCATTCATTAAATTTCAAATATTTCATTCTTTTTTAAAAAACACAATCAACCCAATAGTTATTCAATGTTGAATTAATGGATTTTTTAACAAAATATATTTTTACTTGATCAAGAGAGAATTTCAAGAAAAATTAGTGTGTTTTATATTAGATATATTGATATATCTATATCATAATTTACATAGTATGATGTATCATAAATAAACTATTTAGTTAAAAAAATTCTTGATGAATATCCCATATTAATTATATATCATTGAATGACTATTATTTTTGAAATGATTATTAAATTATTAAGAAATTGATGATGTGTGGATTGATATATAATTTTTTCATAGAATACACAAGGAATTATATGACCAATTAGTCCGGATTATGGTTTTTTATTCTAATAATAAAATGGATCAAAATTATTTGATCAAAATAAATCCTAGTGGACACATATTACATGGTGAATATACTATGAAATCAATGATCCATGGAATATAAGATGTTCGATAAAGATAGTTGAACATAGATGTGTCCAAACGGTATATTCATCAATATACATATTGATGATAATGATTATGCATGAGGAATTTGGAAGAGAATATTATACATATAATGAAATATATGATCTATGAGATATAACATAGTATTTAAAACTGATTTCCACATGTAAATATCATACCAAAAATAATTTGGGCCTTAAGATCAGGGGTTTTGGGGGGTAATCTATGAGAGTTCCCAAATGGACTGTAGATTATAATACATATTTTGAATCCTTAATTGTTTTTCTTCAGCTATGATTCTGTGTTTTATATATTCATCTTTTAAAGGAAAATGTTTTATTTTCCAATATATAGCCTCATTGGAAATCCTCTGAAATTAGACTCTACAAAAAAAATTCTATCAAAAACCTCTAATTCTAGGATTTGTGATGAGAATTATGTTTCAAAAATTCACACATCACAAATATGGATACAAAATAGAAATTTCGGGTTCTTTCATAAGGGGTTTTATGAGAATATTCCTATATATTTTAGTGTATATCAATAATCATGGAAGTTCCATGATTGACTATTATAATATATTAGTTCTTCTACCAAAACATAAATTGTCATGGATTGAAAATGGAAGATGAAGTATGGAAGAAAGAAACGATTTTCATACAGTTTCTGATATCCAATGTACCTCTTATAGATCATATTGATGTCAATAAGACGCTTGTTGTGGTTATTTCTCAATCTAGTGGAAAAGACTAGTTTGAAAATTTTTTGAGTCCTCTTTATGAAAATAATGACTCTTCATATATTTGGTAGTTAAAACCTCTGTAGATTCTATCATATATACCTCCTCACTAGTTGGTGTTTAGTAGAAACTATAAATTATTAATTCCCCTCAAGAGACGGATCACGGAGGCCACACTGATTATTGTGACCTTGTACATGAAGCTTGTGATGATGCATGTCTAATATATGTTTCATAACAAAAATTATTCTCATGAAAATGCAATATTTTATTATTGACTCAGAAGGATTCATTTCTCCAAATAAAAATAATAATTTAAAATGAATATATCAGTCTAATATTGGGAGAGATTTTATTACTATATCTTTAGAGGCATCTAGAATAATAATTCCAAATTTCCATCCATGGATTTAGTTTTCTACAAATTCTAGTTTAGATAATTTGATATACAGTGTTAGAAATGAACACTCTGACCAATCTATTATGGATACTTTTCAATATAATGATGAGGTGATGAAGTAACTATAATCATGGATGGATGATAAAGACACAATCATTTTCCAATGAATCACAAATAGTAAAATAACTAAAGATATCTACATTCATATCAAAAAAATAATTTACATCATATTAGTTGAGGAATTTAAAATTAAACCGTCATTTAATTTCAGAGACATTACATTGAATAAACTCAATAATTTTTCCATATTGAGGACTTTGTGATTGAACCATTTATGAACCATTCACAAACTTCATTACAGAGTCAGACTTATATTGTTAACTGAACATGCATTTTTGTATTGATTTTTACTACTGGGTTCATTTTTATTTTATCAAATGATATTTTTTCCTTAACTGACCAGGTGTATTTGAGAGTGGTGTATTTCTTTTATTATTCTTCCATTCCAGTACACTCTGGAATTATGGTTTTGATGGCCCTATTCTCCCAATGATAAATTAACAAGGAGACATTGTTCTTTCAGATATTCTATCTACCATTCATATCTAATGTTATGATACTACTTGACATTATATTGTTTTATGTTCTCCCTATATGATCATTGATGGTGGGTGATTTTTTATCTACTTTTTATTTTTTTATGGTTAGTCTTATCTCTAGTACATTATTATTATATATTGATACTGACACAACTCCTGTGTTACAACATACTTTTAAAGGCTCAAGCACATCAGGATATTTCTCCTGTGTAATGACACCTTGTTTGGTTGTCTAATTTTTTCTTGTTTTTTTCACTTCATAATTATAATGATGTATTTCTGATAGTGGTAGATACATATCCCTCTGGGACATGTTGGCTTTTTAGTCTGTTATTCGGCCGTGACTTTCTGGGTTTTTTATTTTCAGTGTATTTTATATTTTTGTTTATTATTTCTGGACTTATGAAAACATGGGTAATTTAGTTGAGGTAGTATATTTTTTTCAGTGCGTTTTCAATGGTTTTGGGAGGATTTTACTATTTATTCAAGCTAAATAAATTTCTCTTCCCCTAAAACATTATGGTATTTCATGCATGGTGTGGTTTTTTATGTCTCATGGTTGCAACTTCGTCAGTCTAAAATTATATTGTTTTTCAATTAATGTGTTTTATTTTCTTGGTGGAATGTATACATATTTTTATTTCAATGGGTAAAGGCATTCTTTCGACTACCTATTTTGGAGTTGGTCATTAAAATATTGATGAAATGACATTTTAGACATGAATTATGAAATTCGTGCTTTTTTTGTTTCTCTTGGAAACATTAACTTTTTCCCCTTAATCATTTATTAGTGTAATTGATTTACACCTCAATCTTGTATTATAAAATATATTTCATTTAATAAATTTATTTAGGCTATTAATTGGGTGAAAATTCATGTAACTATTTTTTAAATAAATCCAAACATAATAGGTTTTACTTCAGATAAAATATAATGGGATTAAATAGAAGGAACACGTTTAAATAGAGTACATACCATGAATAATGAGGAAAAAATTGATGTTTGAAAATTTAATAAAATAATTTATGAATATATTGGTATTTTCCTAATAAAATATCAAATGATAAATTTAATGAACCTTTAATAAAATTTTATTTTGTTATTGGATTCATGATAGGATGCCTACATTTTGTTTTAGTTTTTATAAATTTTATAAGGTGGTTATTTATTTAAGTATTTTCTCTTATTTGAATTCATTTATCTCATTACATATTTAACTAATTAAATTATTTTTAATTTTCTATAAATAAATTAATTTTGATATGTGGTGTAATTATTGATGATAAATTATAGGAAATAAAAGAAAAATATTTTTATAATATTGGTCCGTCTTTTATTGTCTCTATAGAATCATTGAGTTTGATTTTCCTTAAAACTATAAAAAGAGGATGACTTTTTATCTCTTATGATATTATATTCTGGGATGAAATATTGTATTGATACATATTTTATATTTCTAAACCCCATGATATGTTATATTTATTTCTATCTTGTCTATTAAGAAAATAACTCTTTGATTCATTGGGTCATAGTATATTGAAGAGACAAAGATGAAGAATAATGATAAAGAACAATGATTCAATAATTGTTTATCATTACGGAATAGTGTTATGTGACTCAAAATCTTAACATATAATAATCCATATGAATCCACCATGCCTTTTTGTGATATAAATATACTTCATGATATTACGAGATAACCATTTTCTAATCAAATTAAAAATATCATAAAATAACATAATTTTATTGAAATAAATATTTTATGTGTATATATCAAATGAATAGGAAATATAATATATTGTATTATATATTAAAATTAATAAATTGTTGTAATGTAATATATGAAGTGATGAGATGAAACATTTTATAGATATAAAATAAATTTGTTAATATTTTGGTATGTTAATGTTGATAAAAAAAATAAACTATTAAATAATTAAACATGTATATTATATAAATAGATATATATTATAATAGTTTCGATGATAGTAAATTATATATAATAATATTTAAAATATTTCATATGATCCCATATTCAATTTGATCCTTATAAATTATATATAAGTGAAATGGCCTTATGTTATTTGAATTATAAATTTATGAAAATTAACTTGGGTCATTCTTAATGGATATTACTATCTTATAAATTTATATAATGGTTTTCCAATGTCTTGGTGATATCTTTTAATGAATTTTTTATTTGATACATTGGGGACATGTGATTGATCCGTGGTGAGACACTAAGTTTTGGATTAGAGGGTCTTTTTGATGATGGGCACAAAAGGGAAATTTAGTTTCCCAATGAACTATGACATTGAGGAATATGCTAATTCTTTATCCACATGTTGATCCAAAATTAGTTTTAATTCAATAATATACAAAATATAATTGTATAGTTTCTTATATTAAATAATATGATAAATTGATATTTATTCTATGGTATTCCTCATTGTAAATAGTTAGACAAGACATTGTGGATCATTTTTATACATAGAATTTGAGAAATATTGTGCATATTATAATTAAATACCAATAACATAGTTTTTAATAATCGAAATTTGGAGTGTGGTATATCACTATGAAATAATAATATAACCTAGGACCATTTCTTTTGTGATTGGATAAGGAATGAGTAAAAATGGATGGTAATGGTTAGAATCAATTTATGATTCTTTTTGAAAATGATGATATATGTAATATGAATAACTAACGGGTCATGGGGTTAATTTTAATTTATCAATATAAATGATGATGATGATAATGAAATTTATACTGATTTATTTTTTTCATCATGTATTGTGTAGTGTTCAATGATATATAGTGTTTTCTATTCTTGTAATAGAGGATAGTTTCTTCATAGGAAGACACAAAAAAATAATATGATCTTTTACATGTGAAAATGTATCCCACCATTTTGATGTTTGGGTGAAAATTTATGAAATTGAGTCCCTATTGGTGGATATATAGAAATAATTATTTCAATTTTGAGTGGATATCATCCAAAGCATTATAATAAAAAGGTAATTTAGTAATGTATGTTGGTTTTGGTAAGGATTGATCATGTGGGATGAAGTGTACACAAAAATAATTCTTACAACAAGGACCCCATTGAAGGAAAATTATATGCACTTGGTTAATAGGATTGGTTGTCTTTATATTGTGGGAGATAATTGATGTTAAACTAATGTATGTAATTTTATTATAATTTATGAGGAGGAGGATGTTTCCCATATGAAATTGGGTAGTATTTTGATAATCATGTTATATATAATTAATTCTTAGTTATAATAGAATTCCTTATTAAATGGAAACTTGTCTGATTTGTAATGATCATTCTATGCAGATTTATAATCTCACACATTATTAACATCCTTATTTTTGAATTATCTAAATTGTTCTGGTGGTTGATTTTGAGAGACCTTATATTTTGAAATGAGAGAATTGTTGATGTGTTTTGTTTCATTATACCTTCCAAGATATATAAATGAAACATTTGGTCCGGTGGTAACTTATCCATATTATTGATGTATTTTAATGGAATGACACCCAATTAATATAGTTTATTCACATACTATATTTTTTCCATGATATGACATTATTTTGTCGTGTGAACATTTTCTAATGAATTTATAATGACTTTAAAATTAATATTTTAATATTTCCTTAGCTATTTCAAAATGGTAATATCCTGTTAAAGGGGATATTTGAGGTCATTTTTTGGTCTTATTGAGAGCTATGGTAGATTCTTATCATGTTTAGGTAATGAAATATTTTTATTAGAGTACATGTTTTAAAATAGTGTTTAATGGAGGGACTTATAAGGATGGAATGGATGGAAATTCATTACTATTAAATGAACATGTTTTGTAATGTAGACAAAAGAAGACACATTAATTATAATAGAGAATTTAAACTATGAATTGAATATGTAACCTATAATTCCATTTGGAAGGAAAGGAATTATATTTTTTGGGGTTAACTTATGTTGTGGTTCTATACACCACAATGATTAAGGACATAATGTTTGTGTGCATTGTTTATATGGTCATGGTTCATATGAGGTTAATGATGTGATGATATTTTTATGAAACTATAATATAGATACTTGTGATGAGTAAGGTTTATAGTGTTACAGTAATTCTATTTTTAATATATAATAATAATTTGTACATGAAGAGGCATATTAAGAACCTGAGGTTGTCCAATAAAAGATCCGACTAGAGATTGTTGATGATTTGAAAAAATTCTCTAGTGAACTAAAAACGTATATATCATTAACCTATAATTGTTATATCACTAAAGATGATACCTTAAAAGGCTTAAAAAGATATATATTTCATTTTAACTGATTTAGATGGTATATAAGCATTATATTCCATTATAATTGAGTTTTTCAGTGGTCATGTATGCTTGGGGTGGAGATTATTCATTGGAGATGATAACCTATATGTAATAGCATGGATTCAATTTAAATCGACATTAATGAAATCATTATTCTCAATGAATTTCAAATCGATGTCTCAATAGGATCTATGTACAATTAATTAATTATATTATTCCATTCAGGTTTTTAGTGTATCATTTATAGAGTTTTTATGATTTTTCTAGAATTTTTTAATAATTGAGGATCTATGATATTATAATTCTCATAAATTCATATGAACAAAAATCCATATGTAGTCTGGTATATTTTTTTAAATAATTTCATTGGGATATTATTTAAGCTCTATAATGTAAAAAATATATTTAATAATAATAGATCATGCTTCCAAATTTGTAACTACTTAGGTTCTTAATATTGGGTAATTATAGAATATTTGGATTTATAAAGATATTATATTCTTGGAATAGTCTCATATACTGTCTACTATATTAGTCACATTTCTCTTATGTGATAATATATAGAATTTAAATGTACAATTTGGTGTTCTACGTTTATCATGTAGTGGAATAGGTCATAAATATCCAATTTTTTAATTTGATAATGCTTCCAAATGAGGAATGAGTATATTATATATTGTGAGAGAACACCAAATAATTTATTTTGGCCTATAAAATATCATTTCCCAAGTGTTTGTATGATAAATAAATATTCAGACCCATTTTATAGGTTAGTGTATGTGAATAAATGTTTTCCTATGTTTATTCATGTAATTCAATGATAATAACCTTTTTTATTTTTTTATTTTATATATATTATATTTCTCATAAAATTTAAATAATATTTTGAGTTTAATTACAATATATTTATATTAAGAATTTAAATATATAATTTCAAATACTTTTTTATAATATTATTTAATTAGTATTACATTGTTTTCTTCTTTTTAATAGTATTTTATTTTTAGTAGACATGATGTCATCCATAAATATGGGAAGAATCTTAAAAAATGTGTTGGCGTACAATGTAAGAGAGTTATGCATAGTGTGGACCAAAGGTAATCCTACAAAGGGTGTCCACATTGAATATTCCCCAAATATTTTTTCAAAAATAAAAGTTATATGAGAGATTAATAATTTCACGTTAGGTATTATCAACTATCAACCAATGAAATATATTTTTCAATGTGGTATATATTTATTTAATTTGATATTAAAAATAATCTTCCTACCACGTGGGGAAATTTAAAAAGATATGGTGGGACTGCAAATTGAATTTCGCCATAGTGTCACGACCCGTCCCCTGGGGCCCATGTCATGACTACCCCCAAACCCGCCTTCCTTAGGCCAGGGGCCGGCAACTAGCACCAAAGGCATAATTCCCTAGAACTGAGAAGGCATTACCTTTATAACTTGTAAACACATAACCAAACACACAGCAAGATACGAACTCAAGTAAACTGAAAAGTAAACAGAGTTAGTACAGTAAGTAAAAGGGGCCAGAATACAAGCCCAACTAGAAAGTATAAGGAAAAATAAAAGGTATAAGATAGTTGAGAAGTTAAATGTATCTGATGGATCATCCACCTTGATTCCAACCTAAAGGATAGGTATAGATCGCCTCCTCAACATTCCAGATTCACCCATCTCCTCTACGAACCGACATGTCTTATGGTCCACCTCTGACCACAGTCCAATCCTGGTACCATCATCCTCAGTCTTTGTTGTCCATTGTATGCATCCAAAACAACACGGTGTGGGCATATCCCATACATGAGTGATTATAATGATACTTAGTAGGGACCCTGAGGCCCTAAATGTCTCTCAAAATCCACCAAAGATAAACCACACAATATTAAATCCACAGAAAACCCTATATATGTTTGTGCCCATAAATATAACTATGTTATCATGTTATCCATCCAAATCATGAGGAATCATAGAGGTATTGACTTGGCTCGCACCAGGTATATCTTTAGGTACAGTAGTAGATATGATTAGATGTAACTATTAAATCATCTTACTCTGTTAAGAGGATATGATACTAACCTGCATTCAATTGCTTGGAGCTGACCCATGTAGTTATGCTGCAGCTGAACCACACAATAACACTATGATCTGACCCACATATGATCGCTACGAGCTGAACCACACAGGATCTCTAGGAGCTGACGCACACAGGATCGCTAGGAGATGACCCACACAGGATCGCTGGAGCTGACCCACAAACGATCACTCAGAGCTAAACCACACACGATCGCTAGGAGATGACCTACAGAGGATCACTAGAGCTGACCCATATATGATTTCTAGGAGCTAACACACACATGATCTCTAGGATCTGACCTACATAGGATATCTAGGAGCACTCTTCTCGTCACAGTGAGCTACTGAGTTTCCGCACTAGGCGTCTTCGTCTCCGGGAGAGTCTTCTCCCCAAGCCACTTTTCGATTTTCCAACTACCACAATGTACCAAGAAGAAGTATCCCAATCGTTTTCCATGTCAAATGGGTCTCAATACAATAGATTATGAGTTAATGAAATGCCCAGTCTGTGAGTTATTATCCTTTTAGTCCCATGGACTCTGTTGGATTCAGGCTCGAACCAACCTGACTGTACCCCATAATAATACAAAACATTAGTGGGGTATACTCAACGGGATCATCTCGCTCTGAGGTTTCCAGCACTGGTGACAGTTCATGAAATGGACGTCTGGTTCCAATGTTATGGAAAAAAGAGTTCAAATGGGTTGTAGTGGGTCCGAGTCCTGTCTGACCCAGTCCTCCCAACATGGCCCGCTGGGCGACCCTGCCTATTTTGTTCGGCCCAGGCCACTGGGCGGCATGGCCCACTGGGTCTGACCTGGAAGGCCGTGAGGGGCCGCGAATGACCATGGGTGGCTGTGAGGCCACAGAGGGCCGTGAAGAGGGTCGGGCCATGTGGTGGATTATCCGGGTCGGTTCAGATGGAAGGGGGACGGTGGCTCAACCCAGACGGTGGCGACGGCTTGAATTGCAGTAGTGGATTGCCCGGTGGCTCGGTGATTCACGACGGCGGTGGCTTGGTTCATTGGATTGGCTCGGCAGCTCGGTCCAGGGGCAGAGACTCCTCTCGGCCGCTCGGCTCAGCAGTGGCAGCTCGGGAGGTGGCTAAGCCCGGACGGCTACGGCGGCTCGAACGGCGACGAGGGCTTGGGCAGTGGCACTACTCGACAAGGCGGCAGCGGCTCGGCTCGGCAGTGAAGCGGTGGAGTTCATGGGTACTGTGAGGTAGAACGGCGAGGCCGTGGGTGGCCGAGCCCCGTTTCCTTCTTCTCCTTCATCCATTGCAATGAACACACCGTAGAAGTAGAATGGTGGAGGGATCAATCCATGTTTGTTTGTCCCACACCCTCTGCATTAGAGCGGTAGCAAGTGGTTCAAAAAAATCGAATCATTAATGTCAACGGAAGAGATTTAAAAACATCAATACCTACAACCCTCATCAATATCTATTCCCAATCCCACAAATGAATGATAATTAGAGAACATGGGAAGTGATAATCATATTAAAAAAACCCCTAGCATCGATTGTTCATTGATGTTGGTGAGAGAAAGAAGTTGAAGTAGTCGAAGTTTTTATCGTCCGTGACACACCACCAATCCCAGGTTTGTGCGTTAGTTCGTCGTAGTCGAATATGTTCCTCATTGGAGGGTGTCCTGAGGTAGAAGTCGTAGTCAACATTCTTTGTTGGAGGAGTGTTCTTCAAGGAAGAACACCTTCTTCATCGGAGAAGTGTAATCCTCCAAGGGTTCTCCTCTCACAATCCCACCCAAAAAATGAAATAGGTGCCAATATGATTAACATAAAGGATTAATTATATTGTAAAAACCAAGATTACATAATTAATGTTCCACGTTGGTATAATTAATAAGCTCAATTAATTTGCCCTATTTCATGGCTTAATTTAGTGGGATGGGTGGAATATATGGGAGTTAGGAGGTCCTCCCCATTTAGAGGGGTCAGGTGGTACCCGCCTCTATAATTTAAATTGGGGGTTTAAGATTGGGTGGTCCCAACCAACAAAACCGTACAAGGGAGGTTTAGTTATAGTGGACCCCACCTCTTATCTTTTAAAGGGTGGTTTAGTTCTGGTGGTCCCCACCTCCCAACATCCACTTGGGTGGTTCAAATAATAATATATTGTTACTCAATTTTTATTTTTATTTTATTCTTCCATGAAAAACCCAAAAACCAACTTTTTCCCTCAACCAACTGCCGTCGATGTGAAAGTATCTTTAATCGAATAATGGTGCTTCATGTTCAATGGTGCCCTCAGATTTCAATTCTGAGCACCATTTCAAATGTTATAAAAACTCAGTCATATGTTTACTGAACGTACTCAAATAAATGTTCAGAAATTCATTCCGGGAACTCCAGGACATGGAATCATGTGATGTCAATTTTTGCAGAGTCGTAGAATTCCAATTTATTTAAATAAAATTAAATGGAAATTCTGGGTCTTTACATTCTCCCCACCTCAGGGATTTATGTCCCCTTAAGCTACAACTCACAACTTGGTAAACATGTGGGGTATAGAGCACGCATCTGAGCCTCTTGCACCCATGTGCTCTCCTGTAGGTTCTCGTGCTACCATCGAATGCGCACCATAGGTATCGACCATCCATGAAGGACCCGCTCTTGTTGATCCTCGATCTCTATTGGATCCTCTGTAAAAATCACCCCATCTTCTACATCCATCTCACCATGGTCGATGATGTGAGATGGGTTGTGCACGTATCTCCTCAGCTGGGGTATGTGGAAGACATCATGCACCCAGTGCAACTGAGGTGGAAGAGCAAAGCAGTAAGCCACCTCGCCAACTTTCTTGAGGACCTGAAAAGTTCCGATAATCCTCAGAGATAACTTTCTGCCTCGACCAAATCTCCGCAATACCTCGTCGATGTGAGACCCATAGAAAGACGTTGTCGCCGTCCTCGAACGCCAGAGGTCTCCATCTCTTATCGGCATAAAACTTCTACCTTCTCTGTGTAGTCTTCATCTACTCCTAGTCCAATATTTGTAACACCCCGGAATGATAAAGGGTTAAATGAATAAATGATATGACTCATGAAAACAAGGTTCACATTCATTTCGGGATCCTATCTAATTATAACTCCACAGTTAAGCGTGTTTGGCCTAGAGTAGTGATTTGGATGGGTGACCTTCTGGGATGTTTCCGAGGGTGTGTGTGAGTGTGGAAAAACACATTGAAAAGGAAATGTGTTGGCATGTGGGGACTTTGATTAGTCAAATGACCCGTTCGGGCATATGGGTGGGCCCCTAGGGGGGACCACATGTCCGCGGGGCAACTAGTGGTACCTGGCCAGCCAGGATCTGACGACCATGTTAATGAGGGGTGTCTGTGTTGTCAGCAAAATCCAGTTGTTACATTTGGTATCAGAGGAGGAACCCAGCCTTAAGTGCGGTGTACTTCCTGGGTTGAGATTTATGGCCCCCAATGAGGATGTTGTGCTCTAAAGGGGGGTGATCATAACACCCCGAAAATTTAAAGTGTTAAATGACTAAATGGTATGAATCGTGTCAACAAGGTGATCCTTCCTTTTTGGGATCCTATCTGATTTGAACTCCACAGTTAAGTGTTCTCGGCCTGGAGTAGTGATTAGGATGAATGACCTTCAGGGACGTTTCCCAGAGTGTGTGTGATTGAGGAAAAAACACACTAAAAAGGATATCTGTTGTCATGTGTGGATTTTCATTAGTCATATGACCCATTCTGGCATGTGGGTGGGCCCTTGGGTGGGGACCACGTGTATGTGGGGTAGCTGGTGGTACAAGGAGGGCCAGGACCCGACGACCATGTTAAGGCGGGGGTGTCTGTGCTGTTAGTAGAGCCCATTTGTTACATCATTTGACAAGTGATGCACCAACAGACAAACTTTTCAACTTCTTTCTTCATTCCCGGCCAGCAGTTCTATCGTCGGAGATCCTGGTACATCTTTGCCACTTTGGGATGTAACGCTACAGGGGATGTGTGGAAATCCCTCAAAACATATTCCTGAAGTGAAACTGGTACCATGGTACATCCTCTGAAGAGGATGACATTCTCCCCTCCTTCAGAAAATCCATCAGGTGTATGTCCTTTATATATATGAGCACGTCGTGCCACATAGTCAGTGTTCCCACACTACACCTCCCTGACTCGCTGAAGAAGTGGGGGAGTGACTATAAGAGATTCAAGGAAATATGATCCATCGTATTCCATGAATTATATCTGAAAATCGGCAAGATACTCCATTGATATGACTAATGTCAACAAGGTGCACCTTCCTTTTCGAGAGACTATCTAATTAGAACTCCACAGTTAAGCATGCTTGGCTAGGAGTAGTGATTATGATGGATGACCTTCTAGGATGTTTCCCATGGTGCGTGTGAGTGAGGAAAAAACAAACTACAAAAGATCAATGTTGTCCTGTGGGAACATTCATTAGTCAGACGATCCGTTCGGGCATGTGGGTGGGCCCTTGGGTGGGGACCACGGGTCTGCGGGGAAACCTGTGGTACCTCGAGGGCCAGGACCCAACGACCATGTTAAGGAGGTGTGTCTGTGCTGTTAGCAGATCCTAGTTGTTACAACATTTGACAAGTGAGGCACCAAGAGACAATCTATGCAAATGCTTTCTTTATTCCTGTCCACCAGTGCTGTCATTAGAGATAATGGTACATCGTCGCCACTCCGGGATGAAACTCTAGAGGGGATGTGTGGAACTCCATCCAAAACTTCTTGTCGAAGTGACAACGGTACCATGGTATGTCCTCTAAAGAGGATGACTGTCATGACCCGTCCTCGGGGCCCATGCCATGACTACCCCAAGCCCGCATTCCATAGGCCAGGGGCTGGCGACTAGCGCCAAGGCGTAATTCCTGGTAAAAAGGGTAGGCATTGCCTTTGTAATGTAAAAAAACACAACAGAGAAAGAAAGCAGTAGAAGTAAACACTAAGTAAAACTGAGTACAACAGTAATTGCGGAAAAGTATGTGGGCCAATATACAAACCCAAACTGAAAGTAAAGTACAACTGGAAGGGAAAACAACAACTGAAATGTAAAGCAGCAACGTCGAGCTGTCCACTGGAAATCCCACATGACGGGTGGGTACAGATAGCCTCCACTTCTCCTCGGGTCTAGCCGACCACTCCGAGTACGTCCCGCCCAGTGTTCAACCTCCATGTATCGTCCGGCTCCGCAATCCTCAACCACGAACAGCGTTGTCTGTCGTCTACAACCAACACAACGTAGTTCGGGCATAGCCCATGCAGGGGTGAGTATAAGCTACTTAGTAGGGACCCCGAGACCCCCGAAGGTCTCCCAGAATCCACAAAGGATAATCCACAACGTAAAGATACAATCACGATGTAACATCCAACACTACTTAGGTATATGCCCATACATATACCTAAGTCATCAATTCTCGTTCGGCTCCAACATCCGAGCCCAAGTACAACCCAGTCCACACAAGAAAGCAAAACGTAAATCCACACAGGATAGCACAACACAACCCACATAGGAATGCAAAACAGGATTTAGCTCACACAGGTATACATCTTCGTATGACGATAGAGATGATCAGATATTGCCACTGATTCATCTAAGCCGTCAGACCCACAAAGGATCGATAGGTACTAACCCCCACAATGACCCACAAAGGATCTGACCCACAAAGGATCGATATGTAACTAACCCCCGCAATGACCCACAAAGGATCTGACCCACAAAGGATCAATAGGTAACTAACCCCCGCAAAGACCCACACAGGATCGGACCCACACAGGATCTGTAGGCGCTGGCTCACACAGAACTGCTGAGCGCTGACCCACACAGGATCGGACCCACACAGGATCGGTAGCACTGATCCACGTAGGATCTCTTAGTGATGTAGTTGTCTCCATCGAATCCACTGAGGATCTCTGTACAGTCTTCATCGTCGTCACAGTCGCAAACGCAACCAGCTCTAGGTTTCCCGCACACAGCAAACTTGTTCGGGAGGGTCCGCTCCACGAGCCGAGAGGCTGATACATCAACTGACACAAAGTCTGGTGTTGATGTATCCAAAAGTTTCGTATCGTCAAGAGGAACTCAGTGTCACAGACGGCACGTCAATCGGACACCCGGTCTGGAAGTTATTGGCTTTTTCGTCCCAGGGGCCCGGTTGGTTTTTAAGTCAAAACCAACCCAACCGTACTCCACCTGCGTCCAAACCTTGGGCGTAGTAAGCCAAAAGATCCGTCTCTCTAAGAGGAATCCATCAAAGTCGACGGCATGTCAACCGGACGTCCGAAGCACAAGTTACGAGCGTTTCTGCTCCGAGGGCCCGGTTGGTTTCGTGTACGAACCAACTCGGCCAACACAAAGTATTCCGAAACCTTGAGTGTGATATACTGAAATGACCATCTCAATCCAAGGATCTCATCGCAAATGAAGGTGCGTCGATCGGAGGCCCGTAGCACAAGTTATGAGCGTCCGACCGGAAGAGATTCGGTATTAAGGGGTTCGGGCCCGGTCCGACCCGGCCTGGTCGGCCCGAACCGGGTCGACCCGAACCGGGTCCAGGTCCGGCCCTCTTGGGTTTGGCCCGACCCAGCCGGCGCACTGGCCAGGCGCTCTGCCAAATGGCCGATCCATTTGAAGGGGGGGGGGGGGCTGCCCCCCTGGTTTTTGTAACCGCGACACCCATTAAGGGGCACCGTTGAGCAGGCCGTCGGGGGTTCGTAACCCCTGGCTTTTCCTTGACCGGCCGGCCCGATTGGCAGGCCAGCTTCCACCGACACGGGACCGGCGATGGCCGGTCCCCCCCTGCTCCGACACCGGTGGCCCGGAACCGGCTGCCGGTCTCCCTGCTCCGCTGCGGCCCGAAACCGGCTGCAGCCTTGGTTCATTTGGCGCGGCGTGTCTGCGTCGTGCCCCTTCGCCGCGGCCCTGCACCAGCCACTGTGTCTTCGGGTTTCTCCAACACAGAGTGACGGCATCGCGAGCTTGTTCGGTTTCACGGTACCAAGCGACGGCTCCGCGCATTCCATGTCGTAGATCCCACGCGGTGCGACAGCACCGCGCCATTCCCGTTCCAATCCTTTTTAGAAACAACAGCATGGATAAGGGAGGAGGGTCGGCCGTGTTTGTGTGGTCTGGCCCCCTTCTCGTTAGTCGATAGAAGTTGGTCAAATTTCATGAATAACGTCAAGGTAGTAATCACGAACAAAATAAATAAATCCCCTACATTGAGTGTAGCTTGAACGGAGGTTCGTCGTGGAAATAACCGTCGAAGAAGAAGACGTCGCAAAAGAAGAGATTCGCGTCGCGGGGACGGCGTCACGTCATCAATCTCCGAGGAATCTGGTGTTCTTCGTGTTCTTCACGTTCTTCACCGAAGAGGAAGAAGTTATTCAATCTCTTAGTTGTTCCCCCAAAGACTCTGAAAGCAAAAAGACTCCTACAAAAATAAAATAAGTCTCTTACTTATTTTATTTACACAACTTAAGGTTTGAAAATCAAAAGTTTGAATTAATCCACATAATTAATTATCACAAGTTTTCAAAATTAATGAAAGGTTATGGAAGGTTATATAAGGTGAAGGGGTAGGGTTTGTGTGGGCCCCACCACCTTCATATCCTCCAAATGGATGTTGGGTGGTTTTCCCCAACTTCCTCCCAAAGAATAATCCACTTAGAGTAAAAGTAAATTGATGTATAATTTTATTTTTACCTTCCACAAAAATTTAACAACTTGTCTCATGTAAACACAACTCTGGAAATGGTGTTCCTAAGCAATTACCGGAACTACGGTTCCATCGGTGCCCTCGAAATTCGATTCCGAGCACCGGTTCAAGAGTTAGAAATTCCCGCTCGTTCGTTCATTGAACGTACCCGAGCTAAACTTCGGATAGAAATTATTGTCACACCGGGCCTCGGAATCATGTGCCGTCAGAAACTGCGTTCTTGTAAAATCCCAAATAATATAAAGAAAAAAATTTCCTTCAATTTTACGGGTATTTACATTACTCCCACCTCAGGTCATTACATCCCCATAAAGATACATCGAAAACTAGGGAAACAAAAGTGGGTACTGAGCACGCATCTGAGCCTCCCGCTCCCAAGTGCTCTCCTGGTGGTTCTCGTGCTGCCATATGATGTGCACTAGAGGAATCGATCGTCCACATAGGACTCGCTCCTGTCGATCCTTGATCTTCACCGGGACCTCCGAAAAAGTCACCCCATCATCAACGTCTAGCTCCCAATGGTCAATGATATGCGATGGGTCGTGCACGTATCTCCTCAGCTAAGATACATGGAAGACATCCAGCACCCGATGCAACTGAGGTGGTAGAGCCAGGTGATAAGCCACCTCGTGAATCCTGCTGAGGACCTGGAATGGTCCGATGAAGTGTGGAGACAACAATTCACCTCATCCAAATCTCTATAATCCACGTCGAGGTGAGACACGCAAGAAGACGTGGTCGCCATCCTCGAACTCTAGTGGCCTCCACCTCCTGTCAGCATAAGACTTCTGCCAGCTCTGAGCTATCCTCATCTACTCCTCGATGACCTGGACCTTCTCGGTTGTGGCCTGGACCATCTCTGGTCCCACAAGTGCTGACTCCCCAGGGTCTGTCCAGCACAAAACAGATCTGCAAGGTCGGTCGTACAACACCTTGTATGGTGCCATCCCGATGGTGGAGTTTTAGATGTTGTTGTACGCAAACTACACCAAGGGTAGGTGGTCCTCCCAGTTGCAACCAAAGTAGAGGACACATGTTCGGAGCATGTCCTCGAGAGTCTGTATGGTCCTCTCAGTCTGACCATCCGTCTGAGGGTGAAAGGTAGTGATCAGACGTAGCTGCGTCCCGAACGCCTCCTGCAACCCCTTCCAATGACGGGAAGTAAAGTGAGCATCTCGATCGGAGATAATAGATGATGGAACACCGTGAAGCCATACAATCTCTAGAACGTAGAGACGTCCCAATCTCTCCACTGAGCCCTTCTCTCTGATGGATAAGAAGTGATCCGACTTGGTGATTCAGTTCACAATCTCCCAAATGGAGTCGTGACCTTTGGATGTGCGTGGAAGTCCATTCACGAAGTCCATATATATCTCATCCCACTTCCACTCTGGGACCTCCAAGGGATGTACCAAACCTGCTGGTACCTGGTTCTCTACCTTTACCTACTGGAAGGTGAGGCATCGAGAAACGAACTCTGCCATAGCCTTCTTCATTCCCGGCCACCAGTGTTGTCGTCTGAGATCCTGGTACATCTTCGCCACTCCAGGATGTACCGCCAAAGAAGAAGTGTGAAACTCTCTCAGCACCTCCTCCCATAATGCAACTGGTACCAAGGTACGTACTCTGAAAAGGAAATTGTGCTCTTCTCCAAAGGAGAAACCATCAGGTGTCTGTCCTGAGGATATCTGTGCACGCCGCATCTCACAGTCAGCGTCCCCACGTTGTTCCTCTCTGACCCTCTGTAGTAGTGGAGGAGTGACTATAAGCGACTAAAGGAAGGCTTCTCCATCTCTATCCATGAAGGATATCTGCAAAGCGGCTAGCTACTCTGTCTCCTCCACAAGTAGCTGAATGCCCGTCCTTCTGCTGAGATCATCGGCTACTACATTCCCCTTCCCAAGAGTATAGACTATCTCAAAGTCATAGTCCTGGAGGAACTCGAGCCATCGCCATTGTCTCAGGTTCACGTCCTTCTGAGAGAAGATGTACCTGAGACTCTAATGGTCAGAAAAGACTGTAAAGTGCTCTCCCATTAGATAGTGTCGCCATGTCTTCAGAGCGAAGACCACTACTGCTAACTCCAGGTCATGGGTAGCATAGTTCTGCTCATGCGGCCTCAACTGACGTGATCCATAGGCAATCACCGCCTACTCCTGCATCAGGACACATCCGAGTCCGGTACCTGATGCATCGCAGTAGACTACGTACCCTACTCCCTCCTCAGGCAACCTCAAGATAGGGGCGCTGGTCAATCGCTGTCTCAGCTCCTGAAAGCTCTGCTGACATCTGTCTGACCACACAAAGGGTTTCCCATCTTCGTAATATTTGAGAGTGGTGCCGAAACTCTGGAGAAGTCTGGCACAAATCTCAGATAGTATCCAGCTAGTCCCAAAAAACTCCACATCTCTGTCACGCTCCTCGGTGGCTCCCAAGCTAGGACTGCATCGATCTTCACAGGATCCACCGTAACTCCCGCCTCAGAGATGACGTGTCCCGAGAATTGGACCTAATGTATCAAGAACTGACACTTAGAGAGCTTTCCAAGAAGCTGGTTCTCTTGGAGTGTGTCTAGTACAACCCGCAAGTGGTAGGCGTGCTCCTCCTCAGTCGTCGAGTATATCAAAAGGTCGTCGATGAACACCACAACAAATCGATCGAGGTATGGCTGAAAGATCCTGTTCATGAGGGCCATGAACACTGTTGGGGAATTGGTTACGCCTAATGTCATAACCAAGAACTCATTGTGTCCATACCGACACCTGAAGGCTATCTTCTGAACGTCCTCATCCCGAACTATGAGCCGATGATAGCCTGACCTGAGGTCTATCTTCGAGAACCACCGTGCTCCCTTGAGCTGATCAAAGAAGTCATCAATCCTCGGTAGCGGATACTTGTTCCTCACTGTCACCTGGTTCAGGAGACGATAGTCGACACAAAGTCTCATGCTCTCATCCTCCTTCTTGGCGAACAATATCGGGGAAGCCTAGGGTGAAACACTAAGTCGGATGAATACCTTTCCCTAAAAGTCCCCCAACATTACCCATAGCACTCGAAGCTCAGCGGGGGCCATCCGATACGCTGGAGTCGATATCGAGGCTGTCCCAGGGTACAGGTCAATATAAAAGTATACCTCTCTGCGAGGAGGTAGCCCTGGAATGTCGTCAGGGAAAACATCCGCATACTGATCCACCACTGCAGGAAAACTAGGACTCCTAACGTCAACTGCTCCTAGGATGAGTCTAGCCAACTGATGGGTGATGGGCTGTCCTCTCCTTTGCAAGAGTCCATCATGTGCTGCAAAGGCTCCCTTCTCGCCGGTGAAGGTGAACCTGCTCTCGTCGGTGCGTACACATCGTACCTTGCACCTAATACAGTCAATCTGAGCATGGACTGTAGATAACCAATCAATGCCCAAGATGACGTCGTAAGACCTCAACGCCGCTACAAGAAGGTCCTACCCGAAGATATCACCTCCTAGAGTAAGCTCACACTGACGGCACCAGTGTGTAATCATCGAGTCTGCTCCCGTAGGAGTCTCTAGCCATAAGGATCGAGTCAACGGCTCTATCGGAATCTCTGAGCTCTGAACAAGGGCAGAGGCTATGAAAGAATGACTCACTCCTGTGTCTATAAGTACTGAAGTAAGGGAGGAATAGACATAGATAGTACCTCGAATTATCTCGGGCGCGCCGTGGTCGTAGGCCTCCGCTGCCTAGACCTGTGCCTGTCTCTGCCCGCCAGCTCCCTGTGGTTGGGTTGGACCTCCTGGTGGTGGTGGTGGTAGAGCCTCAAAGCGTCGCCGACCACCTGCTGCTCGACCAACTCCTCTGCCTCATCATCCTGCTCCCTGCAGACCGCCACAGTCGACCCTCTGCCTCTACCTGGGTGGTCTCTCAACCATCTACTGCTCCTCGGCATGGCGGGTCGAGCAGTCACGAGCCATGTGGCCCTACCCGCCACATGAGTAACACTACCTGCCTCTCGAAAGACTGGACCCACGTTGTGTGCCCTGCACAGCTGAGCCAGTGTCCTGAGGTCGTCTACCTGAGGGTCTGATCTGCCTGGATCCATTAGTCATTCTTCGACTACCTTCTGCAGAAGACTCTGCTACGTGCCACCCCGCGGTAGGTCTCGCTGATGAAGAAGGCTCAGCAAGAAAGATCTCTCCCGTACAACCTGCCTGAGTTGGAATGCTAAGGGAGATCAGTGATGCCCGGATCTCGTGTCTCAATCCCTGCTCAAAGGTCCGGGCACGGAAGAATGGGTCATGTACCATGTCTGTTGAGTAGCGCGAGAGATCGGTAAATCACGGTGAGTACTGGGTGACCGTCAAGCTTCCCTGCCGCATTTGTAGAATATCCAAGATGCGTACTGCACGGAGGGTGGCTGGGATGAACTCCGAGTGGAAGAGGCTCTCACAGTCCGTCGAGAGGAGAGATGCCTCGTCATGCACCTGGAGAATCAAGCTGCACCATCCGCCTACTACCGCGTGCAGTAGGCTCGCTGCGAGGATCACCATGAGGTCTGCTGGTGCCCTCACTAACCTGAAAACTCTCACCACTGCCTCCAGCCAGTCCTCGGCTGCCTGGGGGTCCGTCTCCCCACGGAACCTGGGCGGCCGCTGGCGCTGGAACTCATGCAGTGCACTAAGGAGACCTACATCATTAGCGGCGGGGGCTGGAAGCATCTGTGGCTCGGCGAGTAGAGGTATTGTCGGTGCCTCTACTATCAAAGGGCCCAGCACCGAGGCCTCGTCGCTCGGTGGGCTGTCATCACGCTCAACTCTCGGAACCCTTGCTGGCAGCCCTCGTGGGGCCCTCATGAAAAGGAACCATGTGCTCCACGGTTAGAACAGTATACCTAGTGAGCTGACACAATGCAATCACAAAGAAAACATGAAACACACAAGCAATCAATGTTTTCATGCATTAAGTCGGAAATCAAAAGTCAGGGTCCTGGTGAACGGATACGTTGGCCACCGCACCAACACTAGACTCCCTGAACTAATTACCACAACCAATACGCTTAACACTATTGCTTCACATTGAAAAAGAGCAGAGTCCCATGTTCTGCGGTAGAACCGAACTCCTCAGATACCAATTTGTCTCGACCCGTCCTCGGGGCCCGTGTCGTGACTACCCCAAGCCCACCTTCCATAGGCCAGGGGCTGGCGACTAGTACCAAAGAGTAATTCCCAGTTAAAAGGGAAGGCATTGCCTTTCTAAAGTAAACAAACACCACAAAGAAAGAAAGCAGTAGATGTAAACACTGAGTAAAACTGAGTACAAAAGTATGTGCGGAAAAGTAAGTGGGCCAGTATACAAACCCAAACTGAATGTAAAGTACAATTTGAAGGGCAAACATCAACTGAAAAGTAAAGCCGCAATGTCGAGATGTCCACTGGAAATCCCACCTGAAGGGTGGGTACAGATAGCCTCCACTACTCATTGGGTCCAGCCGACCGCTCCGAGTACATCCCGCCCAGTGGTCCACCTCCTGGTACCTTTTGGCTCCACATGCCTCAACCACGATCAGCGATGTCTGTCATCTGCAACCAACACAATGTACTGCGGGAATAGCCCGTGCAGGGGTGAGTATAAGATACTCAGAAGGGACCCCGAGACCCCCGAAGGTCTCCCAGAATCCACAAAGGATAATTCCCAAAGGAAAGATACAATCACGAAGTAACATCCGACACTGCTTAGGTATATTCCCATACATATACCTAAGTCATCAATTCTCGTTCGGCTCCAACATCCAAGCCCAAGTACAACCCAGTCCACACAGGAAAGCAAAATGTAAATCCATACAGGATAGCACAACACAATCCACATAGGAATGCAAAACAGGATTCAGCTCACACCAGAATACTTCTTCGTATGACGATAGAGATGATCAGATATTTCCACTGATTCATCTAAGCCGTCGGACCCACAAATAATCGATAGGTACTAACCCCCTCAATGACCTACAAAGGATTTGACCCACAAAGGATCGATAGGTAACTAACCCCCGCAATGACCCACAAAGGTTCTGACCCACAAAGGATCGATAGGTAACTAACCCCCGCAAAGTCCCACACAGGATCGGACCCACACAGGATCTATAGGCGCTGGCTCACACAGAACCGATGAGCGTTGACCCACACAGGATCGGACCCACACAGGATCGGTAGCACGGATCCACGGAGGATCTCTGAGTGATGTAGTCGTCGCCGTGGAATCCACTGAGGATCTCTGTACAGTCGTCGTCGTCGTCACAGTCGCAAACGCAGCCAACTCTAGGGTTCCCGCACACAACAAGCTCGTACGTTAGGGTCCGCTCCACGAGCCGAGAGGATGATACATCAACTGACAAAATGTCCGGAGTTGATGTATCCAAAAGTTCAGTGTCGTCAACAGGAACTCAGCGTCACAGACAGCGCGTCAATCGGACGCCCAGTCTGGAAGTTATTGGCTTTTTCGTCCTAGGGGCCCGGTTGGTTTTTAAGTCAAAACCAACCCGACCGTACTCCACATGCGTCCAAACCTTGGGTTGAGTAAGCCAAAAGATCCGTCTCACTAAGAGGAATCCAAAAAAGTCGACGACACGTCCACCGGACGTCCGAAGCTCAAGTTACGAGCGTTTCCGCTCTGAGGGCCTGGTTGGTTTCGTGTACGAACCAACTCGGCCAAACCCAAAGTATTCTGAAACCTTGAGTGCGATATACTGAAACGACCGTCTCAATAAAAGGATCTCATCACAAATGACGGTGCGTCGATCGAAGGCCCGTAGCTCATGTTATGAGCATCCGATCAGAAGAGATTCGGTATTAAGGGGTTCGGGCCCGGTCCGACCCGGCACGATACCCCCTGGGTCGGCCCTAACCGGGTCCAGGTCCGGCCATATTGGGTGCGGGCCGGCCCGGCCGGCGTGCTGGGCACGCTGGCCCGACTTTCGGCTAAATGGTCGAGCTGTTTGATGGTGGGCCTTGCCCCCGGGTTTTTACAACCGCGACCCCCAGTAAGGGGGGCCGTTGAGCTGGCCGTCGGGGGTTCGTAACCCCCGGGTTCTCCTTGACCGGCCGGACCGCTTGTCCAGACGGCTTCCGCCACCACAGGACCAGCGACGGCCGGTCCCCCCCCCCCCCCCACCCTGCTCCGACACCGGCCGCCCGAAACCATCCGCCGGTCTCCCTGCTCCACCGCGGCCCCGAACCGTCTGCGGCCTTGGTTCGTCCAGCGCCGCGCGTCGGCGCCGCCCCCCTCACCGCGGCCCTGCTCCGGCCGCAGTGTCTTCGGGTTTCTCCGACGCGGCACGACGACTTCACGGCTCCGCGCGACGGCTCCACGCATTCCTTGCCATATGATCCCGCGGGGTGCGACAGCACCGCGCCATTCCCGTTCCAATCCTTATTAGAAACAACAACATGGATAAGGGAGGAGGGTCGTCTGTGTTTGTGTGGTCTGGCCCCCCTCTCGTTAATCGATAGAAATTGGTCAAATTTCATGAAGAACTTCAAGGTAGTAATCACGAACAAAATAAATAAATCCCCTACATTGATCGTAGATTGAACAAAGGTTCATCGCGGAAATAACCGTCACGGAAATAACCGTCGTGGAAGAAGACGTAGTGGAAGAAGAGAGTCACATCGCGGGGATGTCGTCGCGTCATCGATCTCTGAGGAATCTGGCGTTCTTCACGTTCTTCGCGTTCTTCGCCGAAGAGGAAGAAGTTCTTGAAGCTCTTAGCCTTTCTCCCAAAGACTCTCAAAGCTACAAGACTCCAACAAAATTAAAATAAGTCTCTTACTTATTTTATTAACACAACTTAAGGTTTGAAAATCAAAAGTTTGAATTAATCCACATAATTAATTATCACAAGTTGTCAAAATTAATGAAAGGTTATGGAAGGTTAGATACGGTGAAGGGGTAGGGTTCATGTGGGCCCCAGCACCTTCATAACCTCCAAATGGCTTCCACCCAAAGCTTAATCCAATTAAAGTAAAAATAAAATTGATGCATAATTTTATTTATACCTTCCAAAAAAATTTAACAACTTCTCTCGTGTAAACGCAACTCTGGAAATGGTGTTCCTAAGCAATTATTGGCGCTACGGTTCCATCGATGCCCTCGGAATTCGATTTCGAGCACTAGTTCAAGAGTTAGAAATTCCCTCTCATTCGTTCACTCAACGTACCCGAGCTAAACATCGGATAGAAATTCCGAGAACACCGGGCCTCGGAATCATGTGCCTTCAGAAACTACATTCTTGTAAAATCCCAAAGAAAATTAAGAAAAAAATTTCCTTGAATTTTACAGGTCTTTACAATGACGTTCTCCCCACCTTAAAAAAATCTATTAGGTGTATGTCCTGTGGATATCTGAGAACGTTGTGCCTCATTATCAGTGCCCCCACGTTGTGCCTCCCAGACTCGCTGATGAAGTGGGGGAGTGGCAATAAGACAGTGATGGAAAGTTGCTCCATCACATTCCCTGAAGGATATCTGCAAAGCGGCTAGCTCCTCCATCACCTCACATAGCAGCTATTTACCATACTTCTTGCAGAGTGCATGTGCTACATCATTCCCCTTCCAAATAGTATAGACTATCTCGAAGTCATAGCCCTGTAGGATCTCAGGCCAATGTCACTTTATCAGGTTGAGGTCCTTCTAAGAAAATATTTACCTGGGACTCTTGTGATGAGAGTACACTATAAAATGTTCGCCCATCAGATAGTGCTGCCACATCTTCAAGGAAAAGACCACATATGCTAACTCTTGGTCATGGGTAGCGTAGTTTTGCTCCGGTTGTCTCAGCTGTCGAGAGCCATATGTGATCACTGCTCGGTCCTTCATCTGGACACATCAGAGTCTGGTCCATGATGTGTTGCAGTAGACTGTGTACCCTACACCCTCCTCTAGAAGCCTCAGGAGGGGTGAACAAGTCAGCCTCTACCTCAGCCACTGAAAACATCGCTGGCATTGCACCTACCAGACAAAGGGTTTCATCTTCATCGTCAATGCTGATAGTGGTAAAACAACTCTGGAGAATTTAGGCAGAAATCTCTGGTAGTATCCATCCAAACGCAAAAAACATTGAACCACTGTTACACTTCTGGGTGGCTCCCAAGCAAGTATCACCTCAATCTTTGTTGGATCAACTACAACTCAAGACTTCGATATGACATGTCCAAAAATGTGAACCTCTCAGATATATAATAGGAACATCAAAAGCTTACCATAAATCTAGTTCTCTTGGAGTGTGTCCAGTACTTCCAACAATTGACAGGCATGCTACTCCTTGGTAGCTGATTAGATCCGAATGTCATCGTTGAAGACTACTACAAAGTGATCAAGGTATGACTGAAATATCTTATTCATGAGTCCCATTAATGCTAATGGAGCATTGGTTACACCTAATGGCATTACCAAGAATTCATAATGGTTGTAACGACACCTGAAGGTCGTCATCTTGACATCCACGTCTCGTACTCTAAGCTGGCGATTGCATGATCTAAGCTCTATCTATGAAACGCACCATGCTCCTTTCATCTAATAAAAGAGGTTTTCAATCCTCGGGAGTGGGTACATGTTATTAACGGTCACCTGGTTCATGCTCTGATGGTAAAAAAAATCCTCGAGCTCCAATATTCCTTCTAGAAATACAGAATCAGGGCTCCCCATGGTGACACACTGGGATGCATGATCCCCTTCCCCTGTATGTCCTCCAGTGGTACCCGCACCTCAAAAAGATCTGCGGGATCCATACGATTTGTTGGTGTAGATATTGGTGTCGTCCTGGGATACATGTCAATGTAAAAGTCCACCTCTATACCAGGGGGTAGACTCGGGACATCATCTTGGAATTCATATTCATATTGGTCCATCACTACATGATAATTTGGACTCTCCACATCAACCACCCCGAGGGTAAGGCTAGACAACTGATGATTGATCCATTGTACCCATCTCTGAGAAAGTCCATCATGTCCTGCTAAGGATCCCTTCTCACCGGTGAATGTGAACCGAGTCCCATCTATGTGGACACACCGCACATTGTGCATAACACAATCAATCTGAGTATGGACTATAGATAACGAGTCCATACCCAAGACGGCGTCGTAAGGCCTCAACACTACTACTAAGAGATCTCAACCAAATATATCACCTCCTATAGTAAGCTGACACTACCGGAACGAGTTTACAATAATCAAATACACTCCCGTAGGAGTCTCTAGCCGTAATGATTAATCCAACAGCTCCATCGGAATCTCCGAGCTCCGAACGAGGGTAGGGGAAGTAAATTATTGACTGGAACCTATGTCTATATGAACTGAATCTAAGGTTTAGTAGACACAAATTATACCTCGTATCATCTTTGGATATCCATGATATTAAGCCTCAGCTGCCTGGAGCTGAGCTCTCCCCTCCCACCTAGTCCCTGTAGTCGGGGTGGACCTCATGGTGGTGGTGGTAGTAACATCTCGAATCATCTCCCACTACCAGATGCACGACCCACACCTCTGTCTTGTTCACCATCTCCCCAGGGACCTCCTGGGTCAAACCATTGTCTCTATCTGGGTGGTCCCTCGACCATCTGCTGATCATCTGTACGGCGGGTAAGACAGTCACGAGCCATGTCACCCTGCTCGCCTCATGCATAACACTACCCGCTCCTCGTATGACTAGCTCTGTCTCGGGTTCCCAACATAAACAATCATGAGTCGTGCGGTCATCCACCTGTAGGTATTGTCCTCTTGGACCTCTATGAAATCTATCTGATGCCATCGACAAAAGACTCTAATACGTGATGACTAGTGGTGGATCTTGTTGATGGAGACTACTCACCAAGGAAACTCTCCACTATGTGGGCTCTCTATAACCCCCCCCCCCACCCCGTCTACATCGGGATGCTGAGTGAGATCATCGAACCCCTGATCTCCCACCTGAGTCCCTAATCAATGGTCTAAGAGATGATGAATGGGTCTCGCACCATATCTGTGGAGTAGCGTCAGAGGTCAGCGAACCATGCTGAGTACTAAGCCACAATCATGCTACCCTGCTGTAGATAAAGAGGCTCGTGTATGCGTACTACGCGAAGAGTCTCTGGGACAATCTCTGCCCAAAACAGGCTCTCTATGTCTACTCCTAGAAGCGTCACCTCGTCGTGAAATTGGAGTATCATGCTCCACCATCTTCCTGCAACTTCATGTACAAGGCTGGAGTCAAGGATCACTATGAGATCAGCGGGTGTCACTACCATTCACAAAACTCTCACTACACTCTCCAGCCAATCTTCAACTCCCTGTGTGTCTGTCTCTCCCCTAAACATGGGTGGCCTCTAGCACTAGAACTCATGCTACGCGATCAATTGGCATGCACCCTATACTGCTGGGGCTAGTGGCATCGGTGGACCAATGGGTAATGGTACCGCTGGTGCCTCCGCTGGTGCCTTTACTGGAAGAGGACCCTGCACTGAGGCCTTGTCACTTAGTGGGATATCTATGCATACAAATCTCGGAACCCTTGCTATCTGTCTGCATGGAGGAATCCTAAAATGTAACAGGTGCTCCGCGGTCAACAAGGTATACCTAGTGAGATGACTCAAAATATCACAATGAAAACATTTTAAAAAACACACGCAATCTGTGTTTTCATGCACTGAGTCAGAAATCAGAAGTCGGGGTCCTAGTGTATGGATACGTTAGCCGCCACACCAACAATGGATTCCATAAACTAATAACTACACTCAAAACAATTAACACTATTTTTGTTAAAAAAACAAATTAGATTTCTATGTTCTTCCGTAGAACCAACCCCTTTGATGCCAATTTGTCACGACCTATCCCCCGGGGCCCATGCCGTGACTACCCCAAGACCACCTTCCTTAGGCCAGGGTTTACAGACTAACACCAAAGGAGAAATTCCTAGAACTGACAAGGAATTTCCTTTATAACCAATAAAATCACAACAAAACACATAGAAAGATACGAACCCAAGTAAAATAATAAGTAAACAGAGTGAGTATAGTAAGTAAAATGGGCCAGAATACAATCCCAACTAGAAAGTAAAAGGAAAAATAAAAGGAACAAGACATATGATATGTGAAAAGTTTCTCCTGGATCATCCACCTCGATTCCTACCTGAAGGGTAGGTACAAATCACCTCGTCAGCACTCCATGTCCACCCGTCTCCTCTACGAACCGACACGTCGTATAGTCCACCTCTAAGCACCGTCCAATCCTTGTACCCTCTTCCTCAGTCAGTGTTATCCGTCATTTACATCCTACACCACAAGGTGCAGGCATATCCCGATCAAGGGTGAGTATAACGATACCTTGTAGGGACCTTGAGACCCTCAAGGTCTCTAAAAATCAACCAAGGATAAACCAAAATGTATGAATTCAAATGATAGACCTACTTAGGTATATTCCCATACATATAACTATGTTATTAAGTAATAGATCTCAATCATGAGGAAACACAAATGTATTGACTCAACTCACAATAGGTTTACCTTTAGGTACAGTAATAGAGATGATTAGATGTAACTACTAAATCATATTACTCTGTTAAGAGGCTCTTCTACTAACCTGCACAGAATCGCTAGGAGATCACCCATGTAGGATTGCTGGAGCTAACCCACATAGGATCGCTAGGAGCTGACCCACACAGGATCCCTAGGAGCTAACCCACACATGATCTCTAGGATCTGCCCACATAAGATCGCTTGGAGCTGACCCACAGAGGATTGCTCGAAGCTGACCCACACAGGATCCTAGGAGTTGACCCACCCAATATCGATAGGATCTGACCCACACAGGATAGCTAGGAGCTGAACCACACAGAATTTCCAGGAGCTGACCCATAGAGGATCATTAGAGCTCACCCACATAGGTTCTCTATGAGCTGACCCACACATGATCACTAGGAGATTACTCGCACAAGATAGCTTGGAGCACTCTTCAGTTCACATCCAGCTACTGGGTATCTACTCTAAGATTGCTCGTATCCAAAAATGCCTGGTCCCCAAACCACTGGTCAATTCTCCAACTGCCATGATGTCCCATGAATAAGTATCTAAATTTTTTTCCACGTCAAGGGGTTCTTAATGAAATTGACGGGGCGTCAATCGGACACCCGGTCTTTGAGTTATTAGCCTTTTAGTTTTGGGGGTCTGGTTGGATTCGTGCCCGATCAAACCTGACCATACATAATCATAATTCAAAACTCTAGTGGGGTAATCTCAAAGGGACCATCTATCTATGATGTTTCCATAGCCGCTAACGGTTCATCCAACAAATGTCAGGTGCCAATGTTATAGACAAAAATGTAAATGGATCATATTGGGTTCGGGTTCGCTCCAACCCGGTCTAACCGACCCGACTCAGCCTGCTAGGTCCGGCTTGGCAGGCCGCGAGGGGCCGCAGAGGGGAGCGATTGGACATGAGGCCATATAGGGACCCAGAGGGCATGGGCCCGCATGGCGGCTCAGACGGAAGGGAGGTGACGTCTTGTCCCAGATAGCAGAAAAGGCTTGGACATTGGTGGTGGATCGGGTGGTGGCTCGGCTTGGAACGGCAGCTCGGTACGACATGCCGGTGGATTCTTGGCTCGGCAGATTAGCTCATCAGCTCAGCGGCTCAGTGGCTCAGCATAGAAGCGGCTACTCGGGCGATGGCTCATCCAGGATGGTGGCGGTATCTCGGAAGACAGTGGAGGCTCGGGCGGCTAATCGGCTCAGGATGGCGGCGGCTACTCGGCTCGGCGGCTCGGCAGGGCGGCGGAGCGGCGGAGGCCACGCGGGCCGCAAGGCGGTGCAGCGAGACTGCAGGTGGTGGATCACTATTACCTTCGTTGCCTTCATCCATTGGGAAGAACACACCAAAAAAGTATAATGATAGATGGGGCGGGCCATGTTTTTTTGGCCTGTACCCTCTTTGTTAGAGCGATATCAAGTGATTTATAAAAATTTAATCATGAAGATGTGTGGAAGTTATTTAAAAACATCAATTTCCACAACCCTCATCAGTCTCTATTCCCAATCCCTCAAAATAATTAGAATGGGAGAGCATGGGAAGTGGTAATAATATAGAAATAAACCCCTACCTTGGATTGTTTGTTAACGTTGGCTCGAGAAGGATGTTGAAGTTATGGACGTTCATCTCATCTGCCACACACCTCCAATATCGGGCTCATGCGCCGGTTTGTCATAGTTGAAGAAGTTCCTCATTGAAGGTTGTCCTGGGTAGAATTCAAGATCAGAATTCTTTGTTGGATGAGCGTTCTACAAGGAAGAACACATTCTTCATTCGTGAAGAGTGATGCTCTATTGGTTCTTCTCTCACAATCCCACCCAAAAAAATGAAAGTGTTTCCCAGATGATTAACATAAAGGATTAATTATGTTGGCACAACCAATTTGGCATAATTATTGTGCTGCATTGGAATAATTAATTATCTCAATTAATTGTGCCAATTTAATGGATCAATTTAATGGGAGTGGTGTAATATTGTGGAGTCGGGAGGTTTCTCCCCATTAAGAGGGGATGGGTGGTCCCCGCTTAAAAAAATCAAATTTTGGGTTTAGGCTCTGGTGGTCTCCACCACAATAACCTCACAAGGGAGGATTTGTTCTGGTGGAACCCACCTCTTATCAATAAAAGGGTGGTTTAGATATAGTGGTCCCTACCTCCCAACATATACATGGGTGTTTCAAATTAAAATAAATGGTTACACAATTTTATTTTTACATTATTCTTTCACGAAAAACCCAAAAACTAACTTTCACCCTCGACCAACTATCGTCATGGTGAAAGTATCTTTAAGTGAATACGGGTGCTGCGAGTTCAACGGTGCCCCCAGATTTGAATTCCGAACATCAGTTCAAAAGTTATAAAATCCTCCTGTACATTTACTAAATCTACCTGAAAACTCCGCTCGTACGTTATAACTATTGTGATATTTTAGAAGACACATAGAAAAATATAAGTCATGCTAAATAACAATTTATGTATAAATAATACTATATCAAACACACACAAAAAATTCGGTTAATCTGTATGCATGGGATGGATCCATACTATACATTGTCTGTATATATTCACCCATATATATAAATATAAAAATCCATTATCATTGTATATGATAATTATTAAAGAGATAACATGTGTAGAACCAATCATTAGTTATAAAAAATAATGTATGATGTTGATTAGTTATTTAAGATGATGGAGCGGGTGGAGAATGGGAACTTAGAATCCTGTAATGGAAAATTATAATGGCACTCATACTAATAGAACATAAATAGAAACTCATACTCATCGAGTGATTTTAATAGAGATCAGTAAAAATTTAATCACAAAATATCTCATATTATGGTGGTTTTGGAACCTTAACTTCATTTCAAATAGGAAAATAAGAAATGTTTTTTTTACATTTGATGTAATTTTTCATTTCCATTTTAATATTACATCATTTTTATTTCTCATTATTTCCAAATTATTTTACTATTTTATAATTTCATCCCTCTATAGCCACATAATAATACCTAGATGTATAGTAGCAATGTGATTTCAAATGTAGGATTCATGTATTTTATATTTCAATATGATTGATTTAACTTTATGTTTTTATATTATTTTTTAGTGAAATTAAAAGTTATATAGAGTATTTTAGGCAGGATTCCAAACATCAATTCAAACATTCATCATAATTTCTTCTTCTAATATTTCATTTCTCCCTCCCTTCAACTTTTTTCCATAAATATTGTGTATAAAAACTAATATGAGTTATAAAATATTTATGTTTTTTGGTTATTTTAACAGTGTCATACCATAACCAAGGTATATAAAATATTTCAATCCATCATGGAGTTAATGTTCACTACACCATTGATTTTACCAAGGTGGATTATTTCATGTAACATAATTAGAAGAGGGTAACACACCCAATATTTTCACTATGATAATGAAATAATTTAAATTAATATAAAATGGATAATTAATTAACCCATTGGGGAACCATAAGGATCACTTCCTTTTATATAAACATTAATTTAAAATCATAGGTTTTTTTATTTTAACTCATAAACTATCAATCCATGATTAATCATTTTCTGTATAATATAAAATGGAATATATATTTATATATAAAAATATATTATTATAATAGGAGGGTTAGTTAGTATAATGAATCCTTGATATATGGCCTTTTTTAATCTGTAGGATGTAATCTTAGAGTATTATAAATACAATTGAAAATTTTTTGTGTAATACTCCATTAATCAATGGTTTTTTTAATAAAACAAATGACATGATCATATTACTTTGTGGAAGATAGATGAAAATATATGATTTATAATCAAGTAGTATGGTGGAAATCTATTAGGATTTAGAAAATAAAAAATCGTGGCTATAATTGTTTTAGAGGCTTGGGGTCTAATGTTTTTGAGGGATTGTTTTCATTTACCCCATTATTACATCAATTTTTATGGATATTTGTGAAATTAATTTTTTATCCCCACTTATCATGTGGGGGAGTTCATAAATATATTAAATATTATTTAGAGTCCATTTTAATAGATTACTCAAATTGTTGACTTGATGAGGTTTTTTAATATGTGTATTCATGACGATGTTGATAGATGAGATCATGTTTTAAGGAATACTTCCTTATTTTAAAAAAAACCTATGATATTATCCATATAATGGATTTTTTGTATACTATATAACCTTTAACATGTGAAATGAATTGAAATTGATTTTAGTTAACATATATTGATATGTTGTATTGTTTATTATGATATGTTATTTTTCATAGGAGTAATTGTGGGTTGAGAACTATAGTATGTATACCTGTTAAATGACTATATTAATTTTTATTCTATGGAAAATATGGTCCCCTTGTTGTGAACAATTAGGTTAATTATTTTCAATATAATATTATGAACTTTCTCTTAAGGTAAATATTTTTAATTATGATTTATTTACATCATCATTTCTCTCAAATAAATTTAATAATCAACCATATAACACATATAGATCATCAAGAGTTAACGATATAAATTAATTAAATATTAAATTAGGTTTTCCCCTAGTATATTATATCCCTGTGGGTTTCAATGAAATTATTCATAAATAAGAATAATGTAAGCATAAGGATATATATATATATATATTCTCTGTGAATAACCAAATGATAATAAAAAATTTATATCCTCTAACATAGACCGATTATTCTATTTATATTTTTTGTATATTGATATATTTTATGAATATAAAAAATTATTATTCAGTAAGATTATATCCCTATGTTTATTTATTTCTATTCATTTTATCTTTTTGGATTTCTTATAACATCCTTTAGATTAAAAAATGTACTGGATATGTTCATGTGTCTGATGATAATGTGTTTCCATCATATATATATGATTTGAGCATAGTCCATATTGATGAAATATTATTATACATATAAATTAGGTCCATTAAGAATGTATCAAGATAGTGGTGGAGTTTCTCATAGAACATCATTTTTATATGAAGATAATTTTGTGTTAGTTATAGAAACATGCCATTAATTTTCAATATGTTATTATTTCATTGAATAGTTCATCATTATACCTCATTAAAATTGAGGTTTTATTTCATGGTATCGCAAAGAGAATATTTTGGATGTGTAATGTTCAATATGATTTTTTTAGTTATTATAAGAGCTCTATACCCTGTTTTTATGAAATTTGGATCATGTTATCACTTTTGGAAATTAATGTTGTGGGTTTTGGTGGTATATTAAACTATTAATCTCATTTTGATGATTTAGGTAATACTTTAATTATTAATATTGTTCTTATATTACAAGATAAGGATATTCATAATAATGTTTATTTTAATTCACATAATGAGTTTTTTAAATGTTTCTTGACACAATAGATCATAGTTGTTTTTTAGGGGTGGATATTTACATATCCCAAAGAACGTAGATCTATTAATAATGTTTTTGGGCATTTTTGATTGGTTTTTGTAACAAACCAATTGAGAAATTATTCACATAGAAATCATTTTATGGTTTATAAATATCATATGTGTTTTAGATATATATTTTCTTAAAGGATTTTGAATTTAATATAAATATGATGGGTATAATTTCTCCAAGACAATGAAATTAATATCACATATTCCCTCAAAAAGTGAAATTTGGTACATAAATATTTTACATGGAAGTTATATGGGGATGTTTATTTTAGGTGAGTGAGTAATGGATTATGATGGTGTTCTTAAAATCAATATATCATGATTTGGATGATATTGGTTTTGGAGATTATCATTATCCGGTGACAAGGAAATCTTTATCAGTGTGATGTGTACAAGAGTAATAGTTGGTAGTTCTATATATAGAGTATTTGAGTAATCAAATAGATAATTTTGATTATTTCATAGTGGAAAAGATGATGGGAGGAATCTAGTGTTATTTGATTGAAATTTATTATTACATCGACATATACAAGATATAATTGTTTATAATTTTCATATTTTTTCATTGGAAGTGCATCCACATGTTGTCTATATTTATCATTCTTTAAAAAAATAGTTTTGTTTTCATGGGACAAATAAATAGAGTTATTTTTTTGTACTATTAAGGATTCAATTCTAGTAGGTCAGAGCTAATAATTATTTTCTAGGTGGATTATTTATTTCATTAGTCATTCCTGAACGGATATTGGTTTACACTTAAAATTCTTTATATACTATATTTCATAGATATATAAAAAAGATTGTTTTTATTTGAGTGATCATGGATAAATTAATGATGTTAACTGGTGTATTATTATACATGGAATCTAGTTAATATATATTTTGGTTATTATTTTTGTTATGGTGGTGGTGAATATTCATAGAGTTATAAAAATTATTGTATTACATCATAATATAATGTATTTTTCATGGTTTCTAGGGGTATTAAAGATATATTTTTCTTCCAAATTTGGTCATTGAACCACATTTCACCCACAAATCAATGTACAACATGAGATTATGACTCATCTACTAGATTATTTGTTGTTGGATCTAATATGTATATGTATATGTGTTTTAGATGGAACAATACAAGAGGGGGGGTGAATTGTAGGTTTAAAAACAATATTTAAACACTTAAAAAATTAGTTTAAAAGATCTTAAACTAATACAATTCAAAAAAGATAAAATTAACCACAATTGTCTTGGTTATAAGGAATGATACAATGTAAAACTATAAGAAAAGTAAATAAATTGTATTCAAGATGAATACGATAATCAGAGTAATACAATAGTGAATGATTCTACCATAAAGAGTATAGAATAAATCAATACAATAAGTAACAGTATGATTTTAATTGAAACAATTACAAATGAATATGGAAAGTATAAATGAAATCAAAAAAAATCCATTTCTTAAAACAAATAGTAGCGGAAATGTAAAAGTATTACAATTATTTTGACCCAAAGGGAAGGGTTATCCTTTCACCTAGGATAATAGGTTTGTCTTACCACCACCTTGGTAAGCCCTCTATACGATGATCGGTACGTCTGCCTTGGTATCCCCAAAAGCCCAAGACTTTGCATGTAATCAGTACCTCTATCTTTCAATCACTTGAAAGCCCACGATACGATGATCAGTAGCACCGTCTGCCTATCCTCGTCCGCCCTTGATCGTTATCACATGATCGGATGAACAAAGAAAAACAAATCACTTATTGAAATTAAAAAAATAAGAATGAGTCGTTCATATTTTTTAGTTTCAAGGATTTCGCACGAAGCCATATAGAAGTCACAAAGTCTCTCTATAGAACTTGATAGAACAACATGACCAGTCTCAGATTCACCTCAGATTCAAATGACCTACTATTTATAGGCCTTAGGTTCCAAAGGTCATATTTCCTCCAATGGTTATATTTCTCTAGAGAACTCATAGGGATATGGATACTAGGCATTATAATGGTCATATTGAAACAAAAAACACGACATCATTTTTATTAGTTTACAACTAACACTACGACATCGTTTTGGTTTAAAATAGAAGATATATAACAATGATAAACATGAGAACATTGGACATGTGTTGATAAAGAACAAAAACAAGCATGTAATTAAAGTGAGATATGAATTCTATAAGTAATACATAGTGTAAAGTATTTATATCATACAAAGCGAGTATGATGCACAAAATTCTAAACGATTGACAGAGTCAGTAAGTTTGATAGAGTTAGTACGATTGACAGAGTCAATACGATTGATAGAGTCAATATGATTGACAGATTTAGTACGAGTGAAAGATTCAATACGATTGACAGAGTCAATACGATTGACATAGTCATTACGATCATCATGGTCAATACGATAAGCATTGTCAGTACGATCAGCATAGTCACTACGATAAGCATTTTCAGTACGATCAGCATTATCAAATACATTTGTGATTTCCAAAGCAAGACATAAGATTCAAAATAAAACTTTTGACTCAACAATCTCAATCTTTTTTGAAAGCACAAAACATAAAGTAAAATAATAAATAAATACTTATCTCCCCCTGAGTTATTGGAAACTCTTCTGAATATGAAATTGAATACAACTAACTCCCCCTTAGGTATGTACTTTTCTAAGTATTGTATTCGTATATTTTCCTTGACTAAGAATTATTTGATTAAATCATTACCCCCTTATAAAACATTATCTCCTTTGTAATTTACAAAAAGAATGGGGTAACTTGAGTTGCCTGAAATAGTTAGAGAAAACAAATGACAGGAAAAGGGAAAGGTAACATAAATCTCATTGAGATACAAAAGTTTATAAAATTATGAAAATGGGTAAAGAAAGATACAACAACACTCGTTTGTTTTCCCATTCCTTTCCTTTCTTGATCAGCTCATGAAGAATGCAATTTATTCTTTCAACAACACCATTTTGGTGAGGAGTTGTTAGAGCTGAGAAATTGTGAGTAATACCTTTCTTACTACAAAAATTTTCAAAATATGAATTTTGAAATTCACCACCATGATCACTAGGGATAGTTATCAATGGTAGGATTTTCTCATTTTTAACATCGGATCTAAAATTTTTGAAATAGAAAAAGGCTTCGGATTTCATTGTTAGAAAATAGACCCATGTAAATCTAGTAAAGTCATCAACTAAAAAAATATGAAGTATTAGCCTCCAATGCTTCTAGTTTGTGAAGGACCAAAAAGATTCATATGCACTAGCTATAATGCATTAGAAGTTGAAACTTGATTAATTGATTTAAGGATAGTTTTATGTTTCTTTCCATATTGACAAGGATCACAGACATTTGAAGAATCATATATATGATCCAGTATTCCCATTACAAGTATTTTATTTAAAAGTTTACAAAGTTTTTCTAGGTTACAGTTTCCTAGTATTCAATTCCATAGCCATGATTAGTCTTCTATTGAACCTATGCAAGGTGAATTTTTGCTCCTAAGGACTTCTAAGTTAATAATGTATACATTATCTTTTCTATGGGAAGAATGAATTAATTCATCCATGGAATTGTGAACTAAGAATTTATCATTTCTAAAATTCACAAGGTATCCTTATAACATAATTGTATTATCCTGATTATATCGTTCTTAAGGAATTTAACAAACAAAACATTTAAAATAAGATCTTTACCAAGAAAGACAATATTACCTAACCAATAATTTTTCCTTGAGAATTATCTCTGAAGGCAACCTTTCAACCCTTTTTTGATGATCTTTTAAATGAAATATTTGTTCCTAAGCATGTTTTGAGAACAACCACTATCTATGTAAACAATATTCTTATGGGTACACTTCTTATTTTCCTGAAAAAGAAACAATTAGTTTTTCGGAATCCAAACTTGTTTGGATCCAGAAGGGTTAGATAAACGAATTTTAGGAATCCAAATTTTTTTGCAAAATGAGCTTTATAAAATCCTAAATACTGAGTTATATTAAGAGAGAAATCTCTTTTCTAGTGTCCTCTATATTGACACATAGATAAAAAAGGGTATTTTGAGGAACAAAATAGTTATTACTAAAAATTGGTATAGAATGAGTATAACCAATACCAGAATGATTCCTCAAACGTCTAACTTGGGAATACATTTTATCAAAGTTTTACACGCCATAAGAAAAGTTTGACAAACATTTTTTGAAGGAAAAAATTTCAGACTTTAGTTTTAAAACTATGTTTTTATCCTCCAAAACATTTGATTTTGAACTAGAGTTAGGCTCGAAAACATTTTTGTTAGAAATTACATTTTATAGATACATAGAATGTTTATCCTTTTCAAAATTGACTTTCTAAAGGTTTTTTTAAAATACTTTCAAAATAAGTTGTTTTCATATCATGATCTTTAGAATGATATGAATCTTCTTTAGTAAAAATTGAAATTATATAATTTGCTTTATCAAGATTTTTATTGAGTTTATAATTTTCGTTCTCAAGTAATTTAGTAAACCTAGAAACTTCTTCAAAAGAAGGTAATGTATTATCTTATGATGATGAATAATATGTATTATCAGTATAATTCACATTCAAGGAAACATTTTTAATGGCTTCAGCATTGTGTACCTTAGCCATGAGACATATCTTCAATTGGTAATCTGTCTATAAGTTCAATTTTCCATTTTCCTAAGGAATAATATTCTGAAGAATTATCTGATGAATTGCTACCACTTTCACTCCATGTATCATTTTCCCTCAAGACATTCTTTTTCTTTGTCCTGTAATAATTTTTCTTATTTCATTCAGAATGTTTCTCTTTTCTATCTTTTCTCTTTAGTAAAGGACAATCAGGTCTTAGATGAACTACTTTCTTACATTCATAGCATGTTACATATGAATATTTCTTATCTTTTATATCTTTTTTTTTGAATTTGTATTGGAAGTCTTTCTTTCCCACAATCTTGTTTATCCTTTTACCAATATTGACTAACTCATTATCCGAGTGATAACTATCACTTGATTCTGACATGAAAACATTCTTAGATTTGGATCTTGTTATCCATTCAGGTGTTTTAGCATTAGATTTATTTGTAAAAGTTACACTTCCATTACCATTTTTATTCTTATTGAAATCAGCATCTCTCTTCATTCTTGTATCATGCTGTAGAAGTTCCAAATAGTTCATCTAGAGTAATCTAGGAAACTTTTCTGTTTTCATCAATAGTTGTCCTTTTTTACTCCCATTCGTTTGGAATTATATCAATAATCTTATCTAAAAAAGAATCATCATCAATTCCTTTTTATCCCATAGATTGTAAACTTTTGACAATTTTCATAAATCATTGTTTCACTTGGCATACCGACTCTCCATAAGGAAAATGAAATCCATGATACTCTGCTCGATGCATTTCTCTTCTTGTTTCTATAACCATGGATGTACCAAAATGTGTGACATTCAATTTCTTCCAAATACAGTGGGCTACTTCACAAGATTATATATGGCTGTATATATTCCTGGTTATAGAACATAGTAAAGTATTGTGTACCATTTAATTCTATTGATATTCTTGCTTCTCTTGATAGGTGAAAGTACTTACTTCTTTGTCAAGAATTTTGTAACCTCCAGAAATCCTAATAAAATTGTCTATGCCAGTATTTATAAAGAATGTCTTCATTCGATCTCTTCAGTACTCATAATCGTTCCATAAAATATAGGTGGTCTAATTGGATTTAGATTGTCAATTGACCCAATATTCATTCCTTCCATCTAATAAAACAAAATCATTTACACTCCACACGTTAGTGCAGTAAATAGTTGAAACATAAATTTGGATGAAATAGAGCTAGTAATACAGATCAGTGGAAACCTCCTCTAATACCAATTGTTGGATCGAATATGTAGATGTATATGTGTATTAGATGGAACAATACAAGTGGGGGTGAATTTTAGGTTTAAAAACATGGTTTAAACACTTAAAAATTTAGTTTAAAATATCTTAAACTAATACAATTCCCAATATATACAATTAACCACAATTGTCTTGGTTAAAAAGAAATGATACTATGTAAAACTATAAGAAATGTAAAGAAATGGAATTGAAGATGAATACGATAATCAGAGTAATAAAATAATGAATGATTCTACCATAAAGCGTATAGAATCAATAAATACAATATGTAACAGTATGATTGTAATTGAAACAATTATAAATGAATATGGAAAGTAGAAAGGAAAACAATAAAATTCCCTTTATTAAAACCAATAGTAGTGTAAATGTAAAAGTATTACAATTATATAGACCGAAAGACAAGGGTTATCCTTTCACCTAGGATAACAGGTATGTCTTACCACCACCTAGGTAAGCCCTCGATACGATGAACGGTACGTCTGTCTTGTTATCACCACAAGCCCTCGATACAATGATCGGTGCGTCTATCTTACTATCCTCACAAGCCCTCGACTTTGCAGGTAATCGGCACATATGTCTTTCAATCACTTGAATACCCTTGATACGATGATCGGTAGCACCGTGTGCCTATCCCCGAAAGCCAAATATCATTATCACCTGATCGGTCGCAGAAAGCAATACAATTCACATATTGAAATACAAAAACTAAGAACGAGTTGTTCACATTTTTTTGTTTCAAGTCTTTCGCACGAAGAAGGAGAGAAGTCAAAACGTCTCTCTCGAGAACTTGATAACACATAAAGATTAGTCTCATATTCAGCTCAGCATCAAATAACCTCTTATTTATAGGCCTCAGGTTCCAACAGTCATATTTCCTCTAACAGTCATATTTCTCCAGAATACTCGGAGAGAGTTGGACACCTGGAATTATAACGGTCATATTAAAACAGAAAACATGACATCATTTTGAATAGTTTATTACTAACTCCATGATATCATTTTGGTTTAAAAAAAAGATATTAGAAGATAACAAACATGAGTACGATTGACATGTGTTGATAAAGAACCAAAACAAGCATGTAATGAAATTAATATATGAGTTCTATAAGTATTACATAGTGTGAAGTATTGATATGATACAAAGAGATTATGATGCACAACAGTCAGTATGATTTGCAGAGTCAGTAGGTTTGATAGAGTCAGTACGATTGACCGAGTCAATACGGTTGACAGAGTCAATTTGAATGACAGAGTCAGTACGATTGATAGAGTCAATACGATTGATAGAGTCAGTAGAATTTACATAGTCATTATAATCAGCATGGTCGGTATGATAAGCATTGCCAGTACAATCAGCATCATCAGTACGATAAGCATTGTTAGTACGATCAGCATAGTCAAATACATTTGTGATTTCCAAAACAAGACATAAGAGTCAAAATAAATCTTTTGACACAACATATGTTATATCCCTGCATAATGTATTTTATAGTTGTAACACTTATTTATATATAAAAAATAAAAAATTAGGTTTGATGGAATATACGCCACCCGTTAATGTGTTTAAACAAACAATGAAATAATATTTAAAGTAATCACTATAACCTAGAAACTAAATTGTTGTTCATTAATTGTAATTACCACATTATGGAATATATATAGATTTCCTACCCCAATTTTTTTCTTAAAACATCAAAAATAAAAAATCATTTTTTTAAAGTATTATTATGCTTCAAAAATATTTTTCATTTAAATGTGAAATATATTTTTTCATATAAGAAAATATTATTTAAAATTTTTTATGAAAATTAATTTAAAAATATAAATTAATTTTCTAATTCGAAATGAGAAAATAATAATGTATGGAATATTAAAAATATTTTTTATAGATTGGATTTCTAATGAATAAAAAATAGAATTTTTAATGAAAAAAATTATTTTTCATTCATGAATGTAAAAATATTCAATTAATAAAATAGTTTAAAGGTATAATTATTTCACTTATATTTTTAATATTTTTTATTAATTTCATAATAATAATTTTATTATTTAATTCAGTCAAAAAATTTCATACATATAAACGAATTTTATGGAAAAATATTTTCTATTGTTTTCTTCATTTCATTAATAAATTAATTTCTTCAACATAATCAAATTAAATAATATAAAATATATTACCTATTATGGAATAGAATGTTAAAATTTTGAATAAAGGCCCCATCTATTTTTTTCAATATGAATAAATACTATAGTAAATTTTAGTCACATAAAAAAGGGTAAAAAGTGTTAAATAGGGTTATATATTTCGGATGATAGAGTCAAATCCCCATTAAACAAGAATTTATCCTATTTAGTTTTTATATTATTTACATTTCCATCCTTGAATCCAATATATGGTCACATTGTTCAATATTTCATTTATTATTACCTTCATATTAATTTCAATAAAGATATAGACGAAAATGTCACACTCTTAAGTTTAATATCAATAATATCATATCATTAATATAATAATAGGTTATTTTAATATATATATATAACTATTTATTTTAATGATATTTTAATAATAAATTTTAAAATAATTTATTTTTCTTTTTTTTCATTGAATGATTACGCTAAATTCATACGCAAAACCAATAAAATATTTATTCAATTAAATAAATATATAAAATAATATAGTTTTGAGGAATATCAATATTATAAAATTTTAATATGAAAATATAATAAATTATGGATGTGTTTTGGGATTATATTATTTATTCACCATTTATTTGTTTTCATTAAATTCAAATTAAATGAATACTTTCAAAAATTACTGTAATGATATTTTTTTTGTTTATATTGTAGAAATTATTTAAAAAACAAAAACAATATATAAAATTGGACTATGATATTTAGATATGGTCTAAAATATCCTCCAATTTCACATTATTATCCAATTTTATCCTTATAACTAAAATATTGACCCATTAAGAGTAAAAAATTCATTACCAAGGATAAGGTAAAAACAAGATAACAAAGGGGTTAAACAACAAGACGCAATATAAAATAAAACATAAACTTGTAGCAATTTGGTATTTTTATGAGATCGAAACCATATAGTACCTTATATTATAATATATGTTCATTTAGAATAATTTTTTCTTAAAAATAATTTAATATAATTTAATAATTCAATAAATTCCATTAGTTCCTTAACCCCACCACAATTATAAGAGGGAACTCCACCTTTCTATTATTTACACCACCATGATGCAATTGTCTCGACCATAATCAAAATATTAAATTATCCACTTCCATATCCAATAAATAGATATTATTTTAATCTAAAAATAACATTATAATGGTCCTTATGAAGGGATTTAGAAGAGGAATATAGGAGAAGAGTTAGTAATTTTATCTAACCTATTTTAATTTTTATATTCTCTTAATTCATATAAATATATTATAGTATTCCAAAAATAATAATTAGTGTATCCTCTTTATACATAAATTTTATTATTATTATGTAAACACATTTATTCATCATCTTTTCCATCAAATGGGTGGTGAATGTATCTCTCATGCATACTTACGACTTTTCTACTTCACATAGCGATATAACAAATTTTCCATTAACTAATTTAATTGATTTGTTTGTGATGGTTTTAATGGTAAAATATTTTATTTATTAAATAAATATTCATCATGAGATATAATATTATTTCTATCTTCTTTCCATTTAATTAGTCCTAAAACAATAACATTGCTCATATGTACGTGTGGACTACCACAACCACAAATGAAGAGATTCATTTTTCAATTCCATTTTACTATGACATAAATAAGGAAATAAATACTGAATATTTATTTTATTTATTATTTAATAGTTATTAAATGAAGGTGATTTATAATTTAATTTTTCTTCATAAAATTTTTATAAAAGTGAAAACAATGTTCATGTATTCTTATAGCCTATAATCTTAACGAAGGGTATAATAATATTTTTACCTCTACCATTTATGTTAGACTCTATATGACAACCCTAATCTTTTATTACACAATTAAAAATAAATTATTACATAAACGTAACATGATACAACATAGAATATAGAGAGGTCTAGTGTCTTTGGGTCTTAAGATTATTACATAACAACTTAAAACATGAAATACATCTTCATTATTTAAAACTTCATTACATTACCACTACATTCCCCCGTACTTAGCATTTAATGGGATAACCCGAGGACATGCATAAGAAAAGGGTGAGCTATAAAGCCCAATAAGGGAATAAACATAGAGTAACATGAGGAATACAATAAATTTTACACAATAGGTATATAATTAGAGAACAATAGAATCATAAACATAGAGGCATGATAATTCTTGATAATAATAACATGGAAATGTGGCAACAACGCTTAACATGGAATTAGCATGAGAAAAGGCTCACTGCACATGGAGCATGAGTAAATCCTCATTGCACATGAATAATGAGCAAAACCTTTATTCACATGAATTATCATGAGTAAATAGCTGTTGCACATGACGTATCCTGATACTATAAATTACCAATTCATTGGAGATCTATAAGGGAGAACCCTTCTTAAACATTTCATTACATGCATAAGTGTGCCACATGGATCATATAACATGGATTCATAAAACATAATCATTTATTCAATGATAAAGTAATGTATAATCCATATATGAAACATTATAATCAATAATTAAATGTTCATAAAGGTGAATACCCTTGATAGGGAAATAGGCATGGTATTCACTACAAAATGACATTGCCTTGGGAAATTGGTGCAATTTCGGCAGTGTAACGACGTGATGTAAGAATTCATAAAAATGGTTGATGATAGAGAAAGGGTTTACTCATAATGTTCAAACTAAATGGATAGTAAGGGGGTCATATAAATACATGTCCCAAAAATTTTAATGTAATTTAGATTCATGATACAAAATAAATTTTTATATGTAAATGAGGAGAGAGAAATTCCTTTTAAAATTTCGGCATAGTAATTAGTGTACATGGGAGGCATTTAATTAGAGATAAAGGGATCTCCCATCATTAAAAAATAAAGTGGGAAGTATGGGGGAGTGTTGAAACCATACGCCAACATTTATAATTGAAATTAAAAGTGCATAACAATATTAAAAAAATTGGACAAAAATGAGAAAGGAAGAAAAAAACCCTTACTATGAAGTGTGTTTACAAAGGCTTGATAAAGGCTCGATAGAGGCTTCTTGGGAGCTTGTGGCACATATGGATGATTCTAGAGAGATGAGGGCAGAGGTTGGAAGAACTCTTAAGGCTTTGATTGAGGCCGAAGTGGGAGTTTGGGTGTGTTAATATAGGAAAGGTGAGGGAATTTTTTATTATTTAGGTTTGGGACCCTAACATTAAACTAATACAAAACACAAACCTGCCAATGGTTTTTCCCCATGGTTTTTGGAATGGGGAAGTGGAAAAAAAATATAAGGAAAGAGTCCGAACTTCTTAAAATAATGGGGTTGCTTATGTGGAGGTGAGTCACACTCCCAAGGAAAACAATTTAAAAAGACAAGATGTTTAATAAATCTTGAAGGATCCATTAATGCTTTGTAGAATAAGTAAAACAAACACAAAACCACATTATTTTAATGTTGAAACATATATCATCTGAACATAAAGCTTATAGTATTTTATTACAACACTATTGGGTCATTATGATGTTATAAAACATATTATATATTTAAACTATATTTAATTTTTACACAAAAATTTGACTATCTTAGAAAATTTTAAAAAGATTCACCGTTGGATAATTTCAAAATCCTGATTCCCTAAATAATATTTATTTTATCTTAATAATTTTCTAAATATGTTAATTTTCACTTTTAAAATAAAAATCGACATTTATCGAAAATTTATGTGTTCTGACAAAAAATGGCTTTCAAACCTTAATAACAATTACGATTGCATTCATAAAATTAATAGATCATTTATATTTAATAAAAATTAATTTAATAATAATAATAATAATATTTTATTAAAATATTATTTAATTCAAAAATCCATTAATTAATTAAAATGTAATTCTTAGTTGAACATTAACTAAAAATACTATTTCAGCTTTAAAAAATTATTTACAAGGAATCAATAATACAATGAATGTATATTCATTATTATATACAAATAAATAATGTACCTAACCATAGTGCTAATGTATTGTTACATAACTCCTTATAAGACCCACATAAGACTGAAGAGTAAGGTGTGTGATGGTGATAGACTCTTGGGGTGGCTCGAATAACATTGCTCGGGTGGTAATATCTACTGACATCCATTTCTCTCGTAGGAAGTCTAGCTCAATCATGACATATTCATGCTTGGCTTGGGCTTGGTCAAGAGAGAATCCCAATGAGGCCACCTCATTTTCGAGCTTTGACAAATGGGATTCGTATGGGGAATGTTTACTGGATGAGGCCATCGATTCCTTTGTCTGAGTAAATTGGATTTGTTAAAGCCCTATATTTATACTAATCATGTGATAACTGTTCAACGACTATATTAGAAATAGTCAAAATTCATAACATAAAACCAAATATGTTTAAATTTAATAAAAACATTTTACATAAAGAGATATTTAATTAGATCTAGAGGGATTTCCATTAATGAAAGTTTGGGTCGTTACAATCCTCCCCCCTTAAGATATTTCACCCTCAAAATTTTCTTTTTTGTCCCTAAAATAGATGTGGCTAACACTTTTTCATTATTTCCTCTGATTCCCACATCGCTTCTTCAATCTTGTGGTTTCGCCACAACACCTTGATGAGGGGGCTTGTCTTATTTCGTAGAACTTTTTCTCTATGATCTAAGATCTTCACTGGTTGCTCGTTATAATAAAAATAATCCCTTAACTATACCACCTCTAAAGAGAGTACATGTGAAGGGCCTGGTATGTACTTCTTTAAGCGAGATACATGAAAGAAATCATGTACTTTGGCCATGGTAGGTGGAAGTGCTAGTTGATTGGCCACAGCCCCGACACGATCAAGAATCTCGAAGGGGTCGATGTACCTTGGTCTTAACTTCCCTTTCCATCCGAACCACATGACCTTCTTCCACGGAGATATGCATTGAAATACCATGTCTCCAACTTTAAACTCAAGGTATCATCGAAGTTTGTCTTCATAACTCTTTTGTCGACTTTGGGATTCCTTGATATGCTGCTGAATTGTTTTCATCTTCTCTACAATTTATTAGACCATTTCTGGCCCAAGAAACTTATACTCACCGCTCATCCCAACACGCCGGTGTTCTTCTCCTTTTCCCATAAAGGGATTCATATGGTTCCATTTGGATGCTCGAGTGGAAACTGTTATTATAAGAGAACTCAACAAGAGGAAGATGTTGATCCCATCCTCCTATAATTTTCATTGAGAACACTCTCGACATGTCCTCAAGTGTTATGATAGTCAGTTTGGATTGGCCATCAGTTTGAGGATGACAGGCCATACTGAAGTTTAGTTCATTATTCAGAGCATGTTGACGATACTTCAAAAACATCGAGGTGAATCTTCGATCTCCATCAGACACAGTAGATAGTGGTATTGCATGCATCTTTACCACTTCCCTGATATATATCCAGGTCAGTTGATCCAATAAGAAATCATCCGGAATAGCAATGCTATGTGAGGCCTCTATAAGATGATCAACAACACCATATATTGCATTTCTACCTTTGGATGGCTTCGGATGTCCGGTGACAAAGTTCCTGGTGATGTTCTACCAACTACATTCTATTATGGTCAATGGTTGCATCATCACCTTAGTCATTTGCCTCTCTTCCTTCACTTGCTGACACACCAAGAACTTTGATGTATATTCAGCGATCTCCTTCTTCAAATTATCCCACCAATAATGCTCTTGATGATCTTGATACATCTTTGTGTTTCCTAGGTTAATAGAGAAATTTCATCTATGTGCATCATCCAAAAGTTACTTCTTCAGCTCCGGACATGATGGTAAACATAGTATTTTCCCAAATCTAACAATTCCTTCTTCATTAACATTACTCCGTGGATTTCCCTTTTCTGATAGCTTAAACATTTTCCTGAATTCCAGCATCATCTTTTTGAGCATCCATTAACCTTTCCAAAAGTGACAGTTGAGGAATAATTTCTGAAAGGATTTATGATTTCCCCTCATTTATGATTCTCATGTAAACCTCCATTGAATATAAGAAGATTAGATCCTTTTCAATTCTCATCAATGATAGAATCATTGGGTCATTTCTAGTTAGGGCATCTGCCACCTTGTTCAATTTCCCAAGGTGGAAATGGATTGTGCAGTCATAGTCTTTGATCATCACTTACTATCTTCGTTGGCACATGTTCAACTCTTTTTGTTTTAATATATACTTGAGGATTTTTTGGTCCCTATATATTTCACACTTCTCCCCAAAAAGGTAATGCCGCCAAATTTTCAATGTGAAAATCACTGCATCCAACTCAATTTCATGTGTTGGATAGTTCTGTTCATGAACTTTCAATCGCCTTAATGTATAGGCAATTACTTTGTCATTTTTTATCAACACACATCCCATGCCCTTTTTTGAAGAATCAATGAATTCCACAAAATGTTCACCACTTGTGGGTAAAGTCAACATGAGATAAGTGATAAACCTCTTTTTCAACTCCTTTAATCATTCATAGTATTCGTAACTCCAAGAATAATGTAATCCCTTCTGAGTTAGCTTGGTAAGAGGTTTGGACAATCTTTACAAATTTATCCCAAATCAGAGATAATATCAAGCTAACCCCAAGAAGGTATGGATATCTATTACTGATGATGGCCTTGGACATCCCTCTATTACAGTAGTCTTGGATAGATCTACAAGTATCCCATTTCTTGTGATGATATGGCGGAAAAAATGAGTCCTCCTTCAACCAGAACTCACTCTTGTTGTACTTTGCGTAGAACTTCTCCTTCTTCAAGGTCTCCAGTACAGTTCTTATATTCTCCTCATGATCTTCCTTGGATTTAGAGTATTTCACTATATCATCTATAAAGTATACCTCAAATTTGTGGAGGTAATCTCTAAACACTCTATTGATTATGTCCATGATGATTGCTGGAGCATTAGTGAGTCCAAAAGGCATTAATATGAATTCATAGTGCCCGTAACTTTTACAAAATGTAGTCTTGGGGATATCGTCCTTTTTCACCCTTACATGATAAAATCCCAACTAAAAATATAACTTGTAGAAGTATTTTTTTTCCATGATGAAGATCAAGAAAGTCATCAATTCATGGGAGAGAATACTTGTTCTTTATTGTGATTTTGTTGAGCTCATGATAATCGATGCAAAGGCGTATTGACCTAAAAGACCCCGGAGCACCCAGAGAGGGGAGGGGGGAATCAAGATGTTAACTTTTTCTTTTTAAATTTGTAGATCTTGTTCCCACATTGGTAGGAAATTTTTAAACCTGTCAAAAAAATGAAAGTAGGAAGTTGACATAGCACTTTTAATTGGTTCACCACAAAGGTCGACATCCAAGGAGTATATGCCGATAGGTTGTCAGTCGCACCTAATTCCACTAAACCTCACTAGCTACGGATTACAATGTTTAGGAGCAGTCACTCTGTCCTAGGAACACTACCATTACAAAAGTTCAGGGATAGCTTACTGCTTCCCTCAGGTTACTCCCATTGACTCCCCCTTGCTCACTACCTTTGGTGAAGTCTCAGTCAGTTTATAAATGTGAGGGTTCCTTCAGTAGATTTGCAGTGAAGTCTTTGTCTCTACTCAGCATGATACTATGCATGCATCAAAGTCTGAAATTGATGCTCCTGAACACAATAAACCATGGATCCAAATAATAAAAAACACGCAAACTGGTTATACAGAAGATTTCACGCAACTTGTACCCTTTGCGCGAAATATCTCACTTTTGCGCGAAATACTTGATTTTTGTGTGGAAAAATATTTCATGCATCAACCTTCTTTACGCGCAGCTTTGCACGCAAAACCTTTTTCACGTATCTTTTCCTTCTTCATGCAACCCATCCTTTTTCGTACAACTCGAACTTTTTCACGCAACACAGTCTTTCTCATGTAACTCCCTTACAAAAACATTTTACACACATCAGCACTCAGATCTTACCTAAGTCTTCATCCATACAGAATGTAGGGGGTCACCTCTTATTTATAGCCATATTAGACCCCCATGCTCAAAACCCCATGTGGCATGGAAAACCTCTCTTTAAGAGCGTAATATTTCGCATAGGTACCGTTTTCGTGCACATCTCCAGATATTTAGCGCAGTCCATGGTGAAGCACTTGGGCATATAAACCCTTTATACAGATTCTCATCTAGTTGTTTCTCCAACTCCTCAAGCACCAAAACATCCATTCTATAAGGAGTCTTGGATATTTTCAATGCCCTAGGTATAAGATCACTTTAGAATTCAACATCTTTTCTATGAGAAATACAAGAAAATTCCTCAAGAAACACATCAGTGAATTCCCTCACAATAGGCATGTTTTCTAGGATTTTTTCCTACTTCGACTCAATCATCTAAGACAGATATGCATGCTCATTGGGTAGTAATATCCACTCTTGAGATGATGGATCTAAAGAAGTTTTATCTTCCTTCTTACACATGTAAAGAATCAGGGGTCGATTCTCCATATAAAGAGTGATTTCCCCCTCACGGAAATATATGCTGGATCTATATAAGGAAATCCAATAAATTCCAAGAACTTCATCAAATCCAACCAGATGAAGTATGACGAGATTTTCCGGGATGTTTAATACACATATTATGATAGGGGATGAGTTATATTCATGGGATGCAATGATTTCCCCATTTATTGTATTCACCGACATCTTCAATTCCATGATTTGTGGTGGTGTTCGGATTGTTCTACTAAACATTCGAGATATAAAAGATTGTGTAGAACCTGAATCAAAAATAATGTTTGTGATTCTTGATTGAATAACTAGCATACTTGTCACCAATTCATTGTCAAGATTCACCTCATATGTAGTGATGGAAAAAGCTCTTCTCATGACCCGTCCTCGGGGCTCGTGCTGTGACTACCCCAAGCCCGCCTTCTATAGGCCAGGTGCTGGTGAATAGCACCAAAGGCGTAAATCCAGGTAAAAAGGGAAGGCATTGCCTTTGTAAAGTAAACAAACACCACAGTGAAAGAAATCAGTAGAAGTAAACAATATGTAAAAACTGAGTACAACAGTAAGTGTGGAAAAGTAAGTGGGCCAGAATACAAACCCATACTGAAAGTAAAGTACAACTAGAAGGGAAAACAGCAACTGAAAAGTAATCCGCAACGTCGAGATGTCCACTGGAAATCCCACCTGAAGGGTGGGTATAGAAAGCCTCTACTGCTCCTCGGGTCAAGCCGACTCCTCCGAGTACGTCCCGCCCAGTGGTCTACCTCCAGGTACCGTCCTACTCTGCAAGCCTCAACCATGATCAGTGTTGTACGTCGTCTGCAACCAACATAACGTAGTGCGGGCATAGCCCATGCAGGGGTGAGTATAAGCTACTCAGTAGGGACCCCGAGACCCTCTAGGTCTCACTAAAACCAACAAGGATAACCACAAAGAGGATCTCAACAGATAACCTCTACTTAGTTATATGCCCATACATATACCTAAGTTATCAAGTAACCCATATCAACCATGAGGAAACATAGGATTATGGAATCAATGGATAACCACTACCCAGGTATATTCCCATACATATACCTATGTTATCAAGTAACCCATCTCAATAATGAGGTAAACACAAGGGTCATAGACTCAGCTCAAACCAGGATTTTCATTATCGAAACCGTAACTGCTGAAGAGCCCCGTCTCTGGAGTGTACATTGGTCCTGTCATGACTCTGAGGTACTACTCACTAACCTAAGACTGCTGAGGTACTCCTTCTGTCGAGTATTGTGGGCCTACTTCTACAACCAAGTGCTTCCCACCATGGGTCTACCGCTACAACCAAGCACTCCCTCTCATAGCCTCCAGAGGCACTCCTTCTGTTGAGTACCGTGGGTCTGCCGCTACAACCAAGTGCTCCTCCGCATTGGGTCTGTCGCTACAACCAAGCACTCCCCCTCATAGCCTACAGAGGTACTACTTCTGTTGAGTACCATGGGACTGCCACTAAAACCAAGCATTCCTCCGCCGTGGGTCTCCCGCTACAACCAAGCACTCCCCACTGGGCTATCCGAAACACACCGAGTCGATCGGTCAAGCAGTTGTCAGGTCTCAGCCGGCTACACGGTCTCCGTATTCCGCATGCTCGTCTCCGTGAGGGTCCTCTCCACAAGCTACTGGTTGATACTACAAGTATCAAAAAGTTACACAAAAATTATCTCAAAGGACCGCCTCATCACAAGGGTCTCAACGCAATAGACGACGCGTCAATCGGATGTCCGATCTGTGTCTTACAAGCCTTTTCATCCCCGAGGCCCGGTTGGTTTCGTGTGCGAACCATTCCGGCCATATCTCAACTGTACCCCAAACTCTCATAGGTTAATCTCATAGGTTAATCTCATAGGGACCATTTCTCTACGTGATCACCAACGCCGCTAACGGTTCGTCAAACGGACATCCAGTCTGAAAGTTATCAGCCTTTCTGTTCTAGGGGCCCGGTTGGATTTCGGGTACAATCCAACGCGGCCATTATCTAACAACATCCAAACCTTAGGCGAAGTATGTAACACCCGAGACTTTTATGTTATATAAATCATCAAAGGAATCTTTTTCTACACAACACTTGCTTGGCTTGCTTTACATGCAATCGCGACCTTCCTCGATAGCTTGCGTCGTACGCAATACCGAGTTTCACTAAACAACAATATGCTATTAAAACTAGCCGTTATGAATAGTAATAACCACTTTTTGAAATTTTATAAATTTTATTTTACAAAATGGACTTCATTTTTGGACTCAGAATATCTAAATTAGCCTAGGGTGAAATTTTGGTATTTTTCTGAAAACTTTCAATTTTTGATGAATAGTGAAACCACTAAGTGGTAGGTTAAAAACTGAATTTTGCATAAAACTTAATTTTACCGCTTCTGTGAATGGAATTTCGAAAATCCGAGAGACACGGTTAATATCAAGGACTAAAATGTGGTTCAATGAGATGAAAATAATTTTTTGGTGAATAGTAACTTTTTATTTTTTTTACCGCGGTTAATAGTAAATAGGGTAACTAAGGGTAAATATGATATTAATATTACTCTAACACATGTCCTAATTCTATTGGACAAGTGTAATTCGACCAAAAACAAACTTAGGAATAAAATATGACCATTTAGGCCCACTTGGATTAGATTAGGACATTTATTATTAATTTATTTAAAGAAGGGTTAAAATAGTTAAAATCAAAGTTTAATAAGTAAATCATTTTTAATATGGGGTTATACATAAGATAAATTCGATTTTAAATATTTATTAGAAAGCTAAAAAGAGTTCCTACATGATGGTATTTTATTTGTAATTTTTAGACATCAAATAATTTAATTTATTTATGACACAAAGATGATGCTGTAATTATCATATTAATGAAATATTGACAAAATTGATAATATAAATACCAAAATAAATGAAATTTAAGACTTTTTATGAATTACACTAATTTTCTAGGTTACTATGATATATTATTGTTGATTTAATCAACTTGGTTCGAACATATAATTCTGTTATGACTTTCACAAAAATCATATATCAAATAGTGTCAAAATTGACACAAAATAGTTTTTAAATCAAATATTATATTATTAATTGTTATTTTATTCTTAAAAATCTAAGGTTCGGCCAAATGACTTAGATAAGGATATATATATTAATAATAAACAATTTGGGGTTCGTTTGGCATGTTATAGTAAGTTTATTAACAATATAGTGAAAGAAAACAAAAAGACACGGTAAAAGTTAAATTAATTAACTTAGAGTTAAATCTAATTGATAAGGTTAAAATAATACCCTAAACTTGTCTAAATCCTATTGGTTGATAGGATTTCCACCCATCCCCACTTTAGCTTCGAAATAAGACCCTTTGGAACCATTATAAACCGATTTTGACTTTAATATAAAATAATATTTTGAGATATTCCTAAGGTGCCCCTCTCCTCCCTTATAAAAGGGCACCTCCTCCCCCTCCTCCTCACACCAAATTGAGCACTCAATCTCGGCCAACCCCTGCCATTTTCTCCTCTCCACTTCCCTAGAATAGTCCTAGATGTCCTGGTCTTCTCCAAAGACCACTCTTAGTTCCTTAAGTGGAGGATTCAAAGAGGCATTCCAAAGAAGAGTAATATCCATTACCGATCTTTTCAATTTCTTTCTTCTTCAACTTCTTCTTCTTTAGTTGTTTCATGATAAAGTAATAACATCAGTATTACTTACATACTGATATGTTATTATAAATATGAAACAACCCTAATTCATCTTCTATCCATCCTACGGAAAAATGAAATCACCGCGCGTGCGTACGTACGGAATACCATCTCCACGCCGTGGTGTAATCTATTTTCCACCATCACCTTACAAGGATGGGTATAATGGTGTAATGAGTAACTATATATGATTATTATGAAGTAATATTGATACTGAAATAATATATATATATACTCCAATACAATTCCACGATCATATGAACGATATCATCACTCGTGCGTACGTACGGAATACCGTCTCCACGATGTGATGCGACTTGTTCTACATGATCTTCATTTAATAATGATTATATAAATGAATTGAATGAATGAATATGGTATATACTACACTAATACCATTCTGGAAATGAATTATCTATAACCTAAAGATAAGAATAAGAATTTACTTGACAAAACATGCATAAGAACAAAAAGTTATAAAGACCCGAGTAACAAGTAACAATGAAATATTATTAACAAGAAGCTAATAATATGACCATATATGATATCATATAAATATGTATGATTCTGGAATAAGTCAATAACATTATTTAAACCATTATACAGGAGCTTCGGACACGTACAAAGCTAATCGGACCTAAGGTAAGGGAAATATCACAATCTCATTTTTATCCGAGATTGTTTATTCGTAAGTATTTACTGGGGTGTATTTTATCATCCACATCCATGTTCCCTCAATATGTAATATTGTTTCCATCCACTTGAAATAGTTTAAATCCAATTTTACCCTTAGGTGAGTTTTTATTAAAGAATATGAAAGGAATCTTTTGTCGTTTTTCCGTACGAGGTACTTTTTGACTTTTCCGACAAAAGTACAAAGAATGTTTTTTTTAACTTATACGGCACGAACAGATTTCTACTATTTTATAAAGCCTTATTTTCATGAAGCTTCCTCTAAAAGATTTCATGACTATTTTCAATAAAATCTCTTTCTTTTAAAATTACATGATGTTTTGTGAAAAGAAATTGATTTTGAAGAAGAAAGGATATTTTCCTCAAGAATTCAATTCAAGTGTTTTATCAAAATTATTTTCCATCTAAGATAATAAAGGGTTCTGTTTCTATCCATATTTTTACATTGGTTTGACTATTTTGTGATGGAATTATGTTTATGAATTCCTTTATCTTATATGAATTGATTTATGATGTTTCAAGAATCCCATTTTTGTTATATGTGTTATGCAATGATGTATGTTTTATGATTATGTGGCACACATAAGAAAGGATTCATTATAAGATGGGTGGGACCTATATCTCCCTCCAATGCATTGGGTAATGATTTTATATCTCATGAGATAGACATGGCTGGAACGGAAGGTTATTTCGGTTCAGTGATACAGGACTGAAACGAGGAGTGAACTCGGTTCAGAAAGGGACTTTGTCCACTAAGATAGTCTTGGCAATGAGTCATGACTAACAAGAAATGATTTTCCATGATTATGTGTGCATGCCACAAAGTTTCAAGTTTGATGTTATGGGGATCTCATTTTCACTTCTATGATTTATTCCATGTTAAGATATTATGATCTCTTTTGCAGGTTTTGATTTTCAAAAAGATATGATATGATTTTTATTTCCTTTATTTGCCCTTGCTGAGCATTTGAGCTCACCCTTTTATGTTTTCTTTTCCCCAGGTCAGGAAGATGGATATTAAGTAGAATATGCTAAAAGGGACCCTAGATATGATGAAATTAATGGGAGACACTGTAGAAGATTTATGAACCAGTTGTTTATGTTTCCCAGTTTCTAAAGACACTATACCTATACGGTCCTTTGTGGTTTTGTCATATGTTGTAATAAGTGTGCTTCAATTTTGAAGTATTAACAATGTCTGTAAAGTGTGGGTCGTTATAGTTGGTATCAGAGGAAAGGTATAGTCAACCTTTGGAAACTATGATGTGAAAGCCTTAGTAAGAACCCTAAGGATAAGTCTAAGCATAGAACACAATCTTAGAAATGGGCATGAATAACCTAGGATAAGACCATAAGCATGAAAATTTTATTCTTGAATTATGTGGTTTCCTATTATAATTAGTGTTGCTCACACTATTCTTCTTGGTTTTAGTCAATGGCTGGAACCCGAAGGAACCGTGTTAATGCGGAATACGATGGGCAATGCAATGATTGTCCCACTGAGCAACCAAACGATATGGGAGCTGGAATGAAAAATCTTGTAGCCATGCTCACACAACTTTCTCAAGCTATGAATCATGCAGGATTTCCAAACGAGCAAAGGAGGGAGCAACATTCTGTTGAATCCTTCATGAGGCAGCGTCCACCTTCTTTCAGCGGGTCTACTGATCCATTAGTTGCTGAACAATGGATTAGTACTACTGAAAATATATTTTCAGTTCTTCAATGTTCTGAACATGATAAAGTCATCCTAGCAGTGTACCGTTTGGAAGGAGATACTGATCAATGGTGGAATCTTGTTAAGAATACGAGGCAAAGGGATGAAATTGAGTCTATGGAATGGGACGAGTTCAAGAACTTATTTTTCAATAAGTACTTCCCCCGTATTCTCCGAACAAAGATGGAGAAAGAGTTTCTTGAACTCAAGAAAAGGGATGATGAATCTGTTAGTACCTATGAAGCAAATTTTACAAGACTTGCAAGGTACGCTTCTGGTATTATTATCCAACCTGAGAGTAAGATCGATCGATTCTTTAGTGGCTTAAAGCCAAGTCTTCGAAGGGCGTTAGCCATAAGGGACTTCAATAGCTACGAGGAAATCGTCCGATGTGCTCTCAAAGTCGAGATGGAGATTGGAGTAACCCATCAGTCACATGGGTTTGATAAGAAGAGGAAGATGGAATTCAAAGAAAAATCTAAAGAGCACACGGAAAAGAAGATGAACTTTCCCTTATGCTCAAAGTGTGGAAAGAAACATGGAGGGAGTTGTCTTAAAGGGACAAGTAAATGTTTTAAATGTGGAAAGGAAGGTCATCGGGCATTTGAATGCCGTGATAATGGGAAGAAGATGTCTAATGATGCAAACAAAGGAAGGGATACACAGATTGAACCTGCTACACTTCAATGTTTCAAGTGCAAGGAGATGGGGCATTATTCCAATCAATGCCCAAATCCAAGGGTTGATGATGATGGTCGACGTCAACAAACTCTTAAGGCTAAAGACAAAGGAAAGTCACATGCAATTTCTATCAGCGAGGTGGAGTACGATAACAATGTGGTGAAAGGTACACTTACCATCCACTCTAAAGTAGAAAATGTTTTATTTGATTCTGGATCCACCCACTCTTTTATTTCTGAAGACTTTTCTAAGGGTATCACCGTATTACCTCAACAATTAGATGTTGAGTTAGCCGTGACAACACCTAATGGCACATCAATCGCATCAAAAGTTTATAATTCTTCTCCGATCGAAGTTTGTGGGAAAGTGCTTCCTGCAAATCTTGTGATCCTTCCTTTAGTGGAATTTGATGTGATTCTTGGCATGGATTGGCTTTCTCTACATGGAGCTCATATCAATTGCCAAAGAAGGGAAGTCACATTTCATATTCCAGATCAATCTACGATCGTCTATCAATGCAAGGATGAACATAACCTTCCAGTGGAAATTTCTTCCATCTTATGGGTATTGATTCCACTAAATGAAGGTTATTTATCTCAAATGGTTGGTGAGAAACTCACGATTAAGAATATGCCCATTGTACGGGAGTTTGATGATGTCTTTCCGGAGGAATTGCCGGGTCTTCCACCAAATCGTGAAGTTGAGTTTTCAATAGAACTCGTACCGGGTGCTTTGCCTATTTCAAAGACACCTTATAGAATGGCCCCAATTGAGTTGCAGGAATTGAAGAAGCAACTCCAAGAGAATCTTGATAAGGGATTCATACGCCCTAGTGCGTCACCTTGGGGAGCACCTGTTCTATTTGTTAAGAAGAAAGATGGATCAATGAGACTCTGCATTGATTATCGAGAACTTAACAAGATCACTATCATGAACAAATATCCTCTCCCACGCATTGATGACTTATTTGACCAACTATGCGGAGCTCAATACTTTTCCAAGATTGATCTTCGTTCAGGGTATCATCAATTAAGGGTCAAAAGGGAGGATATACCAAAGACGGCTTTCCGTACAAGTTATGGACACTATGAATTTATAGTGATGCCATTTGGTCTTACTAATGCCCCTGCTATCTTCATGGATCTAATGAATAGAGTCTTTAGAGACTATCTTGATCAATTTGTGGTAGTCTTTATAGACGATATTCTTGTCTATTCAAAGAGCAAGGAAGAGCATGAAGATCAATTGAGAATTATATTGAAGACCCTGAGAAAGGAGAAGCATTATGCCAAATTTACCAAGTGTGAATTTTGGCTTCAAAAAGTTGCATTTTTGGGTCATATAATCTCAAAAGAGGGGATATCTGTGGATCCAGCAAAAACAGAGGTTATCGAAAGATGGTCAAGACCAACAACAGTAACTGAGATCCGAAGTTTTCTTGGTTTGGCTGGATATTATCGATGTTTTGTAAAAGATTTTTCACGATTATCTAATCCACTCACCAAGTTGACTCGGAAAGGAGTTAAGTTTGTCTAGACAGAGGAATGTGAAGAGAATTTCAAGGAGTTGAAAAGAAGGTTATCCAGTGCACCTGTGCTCACACTGCCTTGTAGTGGAGAAAGGTTTGTGATCTACAGTGATGCATCCAAGAAGGAATTGGGGTGTGTTCTTATGCAAAATGATATGGTGATAGCTTATGCCTCACGACAGTTGAAAATCCATGAGCAAAATTACCCAACACATGATTTGGAGTTGGCTGCGGTAATCTTTGCATTAAAGATTTGGAGGCATTACCTTTATGGTGAAAGGTGTGATATTTATACTGATCATAAAAGTTTAAAGTATATTTTCACACAAAAGGAGTTGAATATGCATCAAAGAAGATGGTTGGAGATGATTAAGGATTATGACTGCTCAATCCATTACCACCCTGGGAAAGAAAACAAGGTGGCAGATGCATTAAGTCGACAAGACCATGCTAGTTTATCCATGATGAGGATCACAAAAGATCCAATATTTATGGATTTACAAAGGATGGATCTTGGAATTATAATGGAAGGGGAAAAATCTTATCTTTCTCAAATGAAAGTTCAACCATCTATACATGTGAAGATTAAAGAGGCACAGAAAGAAGATGTTGAGTTACAAAAGAAGGTGAGAAATGTTCCTGAATTCATCCTTGATTGTGATGGGATAATAAAGTTCAGGAATCGGGTTTGTGTTCCTCCCATCCCCGAATTAAAGAAAGATCTGCTGGATGAGGCTCATAGTTCTTCATTCTCTATTCATCCTGGAAGCACGAAGATGTATAGGGACCTGAAAGAGTACTTCTGGTGGGATGGCATGAAAAGAGATGTTGCTGAATATGTCTCTCGATGCTTGGTTTGTCAACAAGTTAAAGCTGAGAGACAGAAGTCTAAGGGGATGTTACAACCATTACCCATACCCGAATGGAAATGGGAAAACATCACTATGGAATTTGTCACAGGACTTCCTAAAACATCCAAAGGCAATAATGCTATCTGGGTCATAGTTGATCGTCTTACAAAGTCTGCACACTTCATTCCTATTAGAGAGGATTTCTCTCTATATCAGCTTGCCAGGATATATGTAAAGGAAGTGGTAAGATTGCATGGAGTACCACTTTCTATTATATCTGATCGAGATCCGAGATTTACCTCGAAGTTCTGGCGAAGTCTTCAGCATACTCTGGATACATAGTTGAGTTTCAGCACTGCTTATCATCCCCAGACAGACGGTCAGTCTGAGAGAACAATTCAAACCCTAGAAGATATGTTGAGAGCTTGCTCTATGGATTTCAAAGGAGGTTGGGATCAACACCTACCTTTGGTGAAATTTTCTTATAATAATAGCTTTCACTCCAGTATTCAGATGGCTCCTTATGAAGCTCTCTATGGAAAGAAATGCAGGACTCCAACTTGCTGGGATGAAGTTGGGGAAAGAAAGCTATTAGGACCTGACCTCGTTGATGAAATGGCAGAAAAGGTTAGATCTATTCAACAACACATAAGAGCAGCTCAGAGTCGACAAAAAAGTTATGCCGACAACCGAAGAAAAGACCTAGAGTTTGAAGTGGGCGATAAAGTGTTCTTACGAATATCTCCCTGGAAGAGGGTTATGAGATTTGGAAAGAAGGGGAAGTTGAGCCCTAGATATATCGGTCCTTTTGAAATACTGGATCGTGTTGGGAAGGTAGCTTACCGATTGGCGCTTCCACCGAATCTCTCTCAAGTTCACGATGTGTTCCACGTATCTCTCCTGAGAAAGTACATACCAGATCCTTCACATGTACTCAGCTCAGAAGTTGTACCACTGGAGCAAGATCTTTCTTATGAAGAACAGCCGATAGAGATTCTGGATCGTAGCGAAAAAGTCCTACGAAACAAGACCACTCGCTTGATGAAAGTTTTATGGAGAAACCACCAACTTGAATAAGCTACATGGGAGCTTGAGGATATGATGAGGGAGAAGTATCCTCATCTGTTTGTTGCAAAGTGACGAATTTCGAGGGAGAAATTCTTTTTAAGGGGGGTATAATGTAACACCCGAGACTTTTATGTTATATAAATCATCAAAGGAATCTTTTTCTACAAAACACTTGCTTGGCTTGCTTTACACGCAATCGCGACCTTCCTCGATAGCTTGCGTCGTACGCAATACCGAGTTTCACTAAACAACAATATGCTATTAAAACTAGCCGTTATGAATAGTAATAACCACTTTTTGAAATTTTATAAATTTTATTTTTCAAAATGGACTTCATTTTTGGACTCAGAATATCGAAATTAGCCTAGGGTGAAATTTTGGTATTTTTCTGAAAACTTTCAATTTTTGATGAATAGTGAAACCACTAAGTGGTAGGTTAAAAACTGAATTTTGCATAAAACTTAATTTTACCGCTTTTGTGAATGGAATTTCGAAAATCCGAGAGACACGGTTAATATCAAGGACTAAAATGTGGTTCAATGAGATGAAAATAATTTTTTGGTGAATAGTAACTTTTTATTTTTTTTACCGCGGTTAATAGTAAATAGGGTAACTAAGGGTAAATATGATATTAATATTACCCTAACACATGTCCTAATTATATTCGACAAGTGTAATTCGACCAAAAACAAACTTAGGAATAAAATATGACCATTTAGGACCACTTGGATTAGATTAGGACATTTATTATTAATTTATTTAAAGAAGGGTTAAAATAGTTAAAATCAAAGTTTAATAAGTAAATCATTTTTAATATGGGGTTATACATAAGATAAATTAGATTGTAAATATTTATTAGAAAGCTAAAAAGATTTTCTACATGATGGTATTTTATTTGTAATTTTTAGACATCAAATAATTTAATTTATTTATGACACAAAGATGATGCAGTAATTATCTTATTAATGAAATATTGACAAAATTGATAATATAAATACCAAAATAAATGTAATTTAAGCCTTTTTATGAATTAAACTAATTTTCTAGGTTACTATGATATATTATTGTTGATTTAATCAACTTGGTTCGAACATATAATTCTGTTATGACTTTCACAAAAATCATATATCAAATAGTGTCAAAATTGACACAAAATAGTTTTTAAATCAAATATTATATTATTAATTGTTATTTTATTCCTAAAAATCTAAGGTTCGGCCAAATGACTTAGATAAGGATATATATATTAATAATAAACAATTTGGGGTTCGTTTGGCATGTTATAGTAAGTGTATTAACCATATAGTGAAAGAAAACAAAAAGACACGGTAAAAGTTAAATTAATTAACTTAGAGTTAAATCTAATTGATAAGGTTAAAATAATACCCTAAACTTGTCTAAATCCTATTTGTTGATAGGATTTCGACCCATCCCCACTTTAGCTTCGAAATAAGACCCTTTGGAACCATTATAAACCGATTTTGACTTTAATATAAAATAATATTTTGAGATATTCCTAAGGTGCCCCTCTCCTCCCTTATAAAAGGGAACCTCCTCCCCCTCCTCCTCACACCAAATTGAGCACTCAATCTCGGCCAACCCCTGCCATTTTCTCCTCTCCACTTCCCTAGAATAGTCCTAGAGGTCCTGGTCTTCTCCAAAGACCACTCTTAGTTCCTTAAGTGGAGGATTCAAAGAGGCGTTCCAAAGAAGAGGTAATATCCATTACCGATCTTTTCAATTTCTTTCTTCTTCAACTTCTTCTTCTTTAGTTGTTTCATGATAAAGTAATAACATCAGTATTACTTACATACTGATATGTTATTATAAATATGAAACAACCCTAATTCATCTTCTATCCATCCTACGGAAAAATGAAATCACCGCGCGTGCGTACGTACGGAATACCGTCTCCACGCCGTGGTGTAATCTATTTTCCACCATCACCTTACAAGGATGGGTATAATGGTGTAATGAGTAACTATATATGATTATTATGAAGTAATATTGATACTGAAATAATATATATATATACTCCAATACAATTCCACGATCATAGGAACGATATCATCACTCGTGCGTACGTACGGAATACCGTCTCCACGATGTGATGCGACTTGTTCTACATGATCTTCATTTAATAATGATTATATAAATGAATTGAATGAATTAATATGGTATATACTACACTAATACCATTCTGGAAATGAATTATCTATAACCTAAAGATAAGAATAAGAATTTACTCGACAAAACATGCATAAGAACAAAAAGTTATAAAGACCCGAGTAACAAGTAACAATGAAATATTATTAACAAGAAGCTAATAATATGACCATATATGATATCATATAAATATGTATGATTCTGGAATAAGTCAATAACATTATTTAAACCATTATACAGGAGCTTCGGACACGTACAAAGCTAATCGGACCTAAGGTAAGGGAAATATCACAATCTCATTTTTATCCGAGATTGTTTATTCGTAAGTATTTACTGGGGTGTATTTTATCATCCACATCCATGTTCCCTCAATATGTAATATTGTTTCCATCCACTTGAAATAGTTTAAATCCAAGTTTACCCTTAGGTGAGTTTTTAGTAAAGAATATGAAAGGAATCTTTTGTCGTTTTTCCGTACGAGGTACTTTTTGACTTTTCCGACAAAAGTACAAAGAATGTTTTTTTTAACTTATAAGGCACGAACGGATTTATACTGTTTTATAAAGCATTATTTTCATGAAGCTTCCTCTAAAAGATTTCATGACTATTTTCAATAAAATCTCTTTCTTTTAAAATTACATGATGTTTTGTGAAAAGAAATTGATTTTGAAGAAGAAAGGATATTTTCCTCAAGAATTCAATTCAAGTGTTTTATCAAAATTATTTTCTATCTAAGATAATAAAGGGTTCTGTTTCTATCCATATTTTTACATTGGTTTGACTATGTTGTGATGGAATTATGTTTATGAATTCCTTTATCTTATATGAATTGATTTATGATGTTTCAAGAATCCCATTTCTGTTATATGTGTTATGCGATGATGTATGTTTTATGATTATGTGGCACACATAAGAAATGATTCATTATAAGATGGGTGGGACCTATATCTCCCTCCAATGCATTGGGTAATGATTTTATATCTCATGAGATAGACATGGCTGGAACGGAAGGTTATTTCGGTTCAGTGATACAGGACTGAAACGAGGAGTGAACTCGGTTCAGAAAGGGACTTTGTCCACTAAGATAGTCTTGGCAATGAGTCATGACTAACAAGAAATGATTTTCCATGATTATGTGTGCATGCCACAAAGTTTCAAGTTTTATGTTATGGGGATCTCATTTTCACTTCTATGATTTATTCCATGTTAAGATATTATGATCTCTTTTGCAGGTTTTGATTTTCAAAAAGATATGATATGATTTTTATTTCCTTTATTTGCCCTTGCTGAGCATTTGAGCTCACCCTTTTATGTTTTCTTTTCCCCAGGTCAGGAAGATGGATATTAAGTAGAATATGCTAAAAGGGACACTAGATATGATGAAATAAATGGGAGACACTGTAGAAGATTTATGAACCAGTTGTTTATGTTTCCCAGTTTCTAAAGACACTATACCTATACGGTCCTTTGTGGTTTTGTCATATGTTGTAATAAGTGTGCTTCAATTTTGAAGTATTAACAATGTATGTAAAGTGTGGGTCGTTATAAAGTAGGCCAAAAGTTCTGTCTCATCAAGAGGAATTCAACGAGACAGACGGCGCGTCAATCAGACACAACGTCTGTAAGTTATTGGCTTTTTCGTTCCAGGGGCCCGGTTGGTTTCGTGAGCGAACCAACCCGACCGCACTTCGACGACATCCAAACCTCGAGCGGAGTAAGCCAAAAGATCCATCTCACTTAGAGGAATCCAACAAAGTTGACGTCACGTCAATCGGACGTCCGGAGTTTAAGATGTAAGCATTTCTGCTCCGAGGGCCCGGTTGGTTTCGTGTACGAACCAACCCGGCCAAACCCAATGTACTTAGAAACCTTGAGTGCGATATATCGAAACGACCGTCTCTGTATAAGGATCGCATCGCCGCTGACAGCGTATCGATCGGAGGGCCGTAGCTCATGTTATTAGCAAGAGACCAAAAAGGTCCTAAAACGGGGGGTCTGGGCCCGGACCGACCCGGCCCAACCCCCCTTGGTCGGCCCGAACCGGGTCGACCCGATCCGGGTCCGGGTCCGACCCGGCTGGGCGCGACAGGGCTGGCCGGTTGGCCAGCGGGTCGGCTCGGCTGTTACGGCCGAGCCGCGGGTGGGGGGCGTGTTGCCCCCGCGTGAAGAAGCAGCGGCCCCACATGGGGCCGCCCTTGCCAGCGGACGCGATCGTCAGCCGCGTCCCATCCTTCGTCGGTCCTGTGCGGTCGTGGAATGGTCGGCCCGCCGCCACGGCTTCATCCGCGGCGGTTCTCCATGGCGGCGCGCCGGGCACTGCCGCCTTCCACCGCCGTGCCGGTGTGGCATGCCGGCGGGTTGCTCCGCGGACCACCGGACGAGTTCTGGTGGTCAGAACTTCACACCGTCTTTGCCGAAGGCCCTCCCGGGGTCCGTCGTTCTCTACGAGGACCTTGCATCGCCCGTACGGCCTGCTTTGTCGACGTCCGCCATTTCCCACACCAAGAACGAAAGGGGCGGTGGGTTCAGACTTTTTCGATAGTCCGCACCCAATGCGTTAGCGGTTTTAAACGTCTCAAAACAATTATTTAATCAACACCGCGATTATAAATCACAAGGATATAAATAAATCAACCCCTACCTCTTCGGTGTCGTCGAATGAGAGTCCTTCATGGAATTGACCATCGCGGAAGAAGAGGATCGTCGCGTCGCGGAAGGGGCATCGCGTCGTCGCGGTACACGACGTCGCGTCGACGATCTTTGATGGTTAAAGAAAACACATAGATTTAATTGCACATTTAAACCCATGTTGAGGATAAAATCCACAAAGGAAATTAAAAGATCCGTAATCCCCTACCTCGATCGGGTGTTGATCGAAGATTGTCGCTGGGAAGGATTGTCGCGGAAGAAACTTCACTGAAGGAGATTCGTCGGTGTCGCGGTACACGGCCTCGTGTCGTCGATCTCCGAGGGTTCGGCGTTCTTCGTCGCCTTCACGTTCTTCGCGTTCTTGGCATTCTTCGCGTTCTTCGCGTTCTTCGCGGAGGAGGATGAAGAACTTAGAGTTTCTCCAAATCCTCTCAACAAGCCACCCACAAGAAAAACGTGTGTTGGTCTTATTTTATTCCATGCCAGCAATTTGAAAAACAAGTTAAGAAACAAACCATTAATTCGGTGAATTAATGGTAACGACTTCACTGCCCAATTAATTGGGGTGTTTCTTAATCAGAAAAACGCACTGTTGACTTTCAATTAAGAGGGGGTTGTGAGTGCGTTACTTAGGAGGAAAGAAACGGTGGGGATCGTGTGGGCCCCACCTCACAAATATCCTACCAAGTAGGTAGGATATTTTGGGTTCCACCCTATCCGCTTAACTTAGATTAAGTGGCTTTAAGTGGCTTTAAGTGAAATAAAATAAAGTTTTCGCACCACTTTATTTTATTTCTTAACTTAACCACAAAAATTAAAAACCACAACTGAGCAAACGCAACTCCAGAAAAGGCGTTTCCAAGTAAAAACCGGTGTTTCGATTCCATCAGTGCCCTTAGAAATCGATTCTAAGAACCGGTTCAAAAGTTAGAAAAACCCGCTCGTTCATTCACTAAATGTACCCGAGCCAAACATCGGAAAATGATTCCAGGCCCACCGGGCCTTGGAATCAGGTTCTGTCAGAAACTGCGTTCTTTTAAAATTTCAAAGAAAATTAAAAAAAAATTCCTTGAAATTTATGGGTCTTTAAATTACTCCCACCTCAGGGATTTACGTCCTCGTAAAGATTTAACACAAACTAGGGATACAACCCGGTACTGAGCACGCATCTAAGCCTTCTGTTCCCATGTGCTCACCTGGAGGTCCCCGTACTTTTAGTGGAAGAGCACCCGAGGAATCGATCATCCTCGTAGAATCCGCTCATGTCGATCCTCGATTCCCACTGGAACCTCCATGAATGTCATCCCATCGCCATATTCCAGCTCCCCATGGTCGATGATACGTGAAGGATCACGCACGTATCTCCTCAGTTGAGATACATGGAAGTCGGCGTGCACTTGGTGCAAATGAGGTGGATGGGTCAAGCAGTAAACTACCTCGCCTACCCAGATGTGTAACTAGAAAGGTCCATCGAACTTCGGAGATAACTTGTCACCTCGACCACATCTCCGTAAACATCATCAAGGTGAGACACGTACAAGGACGTGGTCGTCATCCTCGAACTCTAGAGGTCTCAAATTCCTGTTAGAACTGAAACTCAGAATGACTGTTTCCACGAAGGTAAGGTTGACCGACTCTAGAGTGATCGGTCACACCCTCCTATGCACGAGTTTATCCTGTGTTGCATGGGGTTTCCTTTTCTCCGACCAAGGAAAACTCATCCCCACGTCGTAGTTAAACCACAACCTTTTTGCATAATACCGCCAATCTGTGTATGAACTGTGATTTCCCAGTCCATACTCAAACCAACGTCGTAAGGCCTCGATGCTGCCACCAAGATATTCCAACCGAAACTCTCGCCTCGAGGGTCTGTCCACACTGTCGGCGTAAGTGTGATTATCGAGTCTTCTTCTAAGGTATCTCCAGACGTGAGGGTCAAGTCTACAACGTACCGGAAACTCTAGGTCTGGGACAAGATTCGCGGAAGGAATGAATGATTCATATCAATGTCTGTTACTACGACAGCTAGTAGTGAACACAGACTATCCCTCAAATCATTCTTAGAGCCATTGGGTCACTCTCCCTGACCGCAGGCAGCTACTCTCTTCCCCTGCCCTCCAGCTCCATGAGCCTGGAGGGGAACACTAAGGATGGTGGTTGTAACATGTTAAAATGTACACCACCTCATGCTGCTCTCCTAGCTATGCCTCCACGTCTGTTGCTTCGTAGAATCATCTCTCCTTTAAGCTTCCTCTTATTGAAACATTTAACACGTCCGAGTCTCTATGATTGGCGCTGGTTTCCCGTTTCTTACTGCACGGTGTAGTCTTCATCCGCCCCTGGATGATTTGAACCTTTCTTGCCTACGATATGAAAGAGCTGCTAAAATTTCTCCTTTGTCGAAAAGAGAAACTCGGTCTCATCCCCTGGATGAACCACACCCATTTCCTAATACAGTCAATCCTGACATGAATGATGCATTAATGCCATGGATGACGGCGTAAGGCCTCGACGTAACTACCAAGAGATCCAACTATCACTCTTTCCTCCAAGGGTCCAGTCACACTGTCGGCATCAGGGTGAGGTCACTAGGTCTCCTCTAGTTGAAATCTTGAAAGTGAGGGTCAAGTCAACAGTCTTAACCAGGACCACTCAGTATCAACCAAACAAAAGGACAAGAAAAAAAACAAAGATAAGTGTCTTTTAATTATTGCAGCTCATAGTACAAATACATGAATACAATAGTAACATGGAACTAGAAGTACAAGGGACGTATCCACTAGTTCCTCTCCTATCCACCTGCTCCAGGAGCTCTACTGCATTGTCCACTGCTCAGCTGTTGCTCAAGCACCTGCCGCTGCTTCCACCTCGGTAGCTCCTATAAAGCCTACGGGTCGACTGTGCGGGGGTTCAGACAATAACGTGCTAGGTGACCCTTCCTTTCGCATTCATAACACTTCCTGCTCCTCGTACGGCTGGCTTCGGTCCTCTTGGACCTCTACATCATCTGTCTACTACCCACATATGACTCAGTTACTGATCAAAAATCCTGCAGCAAAGGCAGCAGCTCCTGTACACTCTCGGGGTGTAGAGCTACTGACACAAACTCCACCCCGAATAAGGTCTCGAAGTCTTCCCATGTGAAGGTCATATCATCACAAAACTATTACAATTGGCTCCACAAACTTCATGTTGCTTCCTGAAGAAGGCTGGTAGCAAAGATCACCATGAAGTCTGCTGGAGTCCCCACTAGTCTGAAGACTCTCACCACAGCCTCCAGCCAATCCTCAGCCACCTGAGGGTCCGTCTCTCCCTAGAACCTGGGTGGCCTCTGGTACTGGAACTCGTGCAGCGCGCTCAAGTGGTGTGCATCGCCAACTTCTGGGGCTGGTGGCATCGGTGGCCCAACGTATTGTAGTACCGTTGGTGCCTCCGCTGGTGCCTCAACTGCAAGAGGGCCCTGTAACGAAGCCTTGTCGGTCGATTGGCTATCAGTACGCACATTCCTCTGGGCTCTAGATGGTCGTCTATGAAAAGGAATCCTGAAGGAACAATGTGACATGGTCAAATGATTATACCTAGTGAGCTGACCTGGTTTGAGCTGTTTTAAGGGAAAACATTTGAAAACACACACGCAATGAGTGTTTTCGTGTATTAAGTCTGAAATCAGATGTCAGGGTCCTGGTGTACGGATATGCCGGTCATCGCACCAATACTAGACTCCCTGGACAGATAACCGAATTCAATACTCTCAAAACTATTTTTTCACATAGAAAAAGATCAGATTCTCGAGTTCTGCAGTAGAACCAAACTCCTTTTATACCAATTTTTCACGACCCGTCCTCGGGGCCCGTGCCGTGACTACCCCAAGCCCGCCTTCCATAGGTCAGGGGCTGGCTACTAGCACCAAAGGCGTAAATCCTGGTAAAAAGGGAAGGCATTGCCTTTGTAAAGTAAACAAACACCATAGAGCAAGAAAGCAGTAGAAGTAAAGACTAAGTAAAAAATGAGTACAACAGTAAGTGCGGAAAAGTAAGTGGGCAAGAATACAAACCCAAACAGAATGTAAAGTACAACTGGAAGGGAAAACAGCAACTGAATAGTAAGCCGCAACGTCGAGATGTCCACTGGAAATACCACCTTAAGGGTGGGTACAGATAGCCTCAACTGCTCCTTGGGTCCAGCCGACCACTCCGAGTACGTCCCGCCCAGTTGTCCACCTCCAGGTACCATCCTGCTCCACAAGCCTCAACCACGATCAGCACTGTCCATCGTCTGCAAGCAACACAATGTAGTGTGGGAATAGCCCGTGTAGGGGTGAGTATAAGCTACTCATTAGGGACCCCAAGACCCTCGAGGTCTCACTAAAACCAACATGGATAACCACAAAGAATATCTCAACAGATAACCTCTACTTAGGTATATGCCCATACATATACCTAAGTTATCAAGTAACCCATCTCAACCATGAGGAAACACAATATTATGAAATCAACGGATAACCACTACCCAGGTATATGCCCATACATATACCTAAGTTATCAAGTGACCCATCTCAATCATGAGGTAAACAGAAGGGTCATAGACTCAGCTCAAACCAGGATTTTCATTATCGAAACCGTAACTGCTGAAAAGCCCCGTCTCTGGAGTGTACAGTGGTCATGTCATGACTCTGAGGTACTGCTCACTAACATAAGACTTTTGAGGTACTCCTCCTGTCGAGTACTGTGGGCCTTCTGCTACAACCAAGCACTTCCCACCATGGGTCTGCTGCTACAACCAGGCGCTCCCCTTCATAGCCTCAATAGGCACTCCTTCTGTTGAGTACCGCAGGTCTGCCAGTACAACCAAGTGCTCCTCCGCCATGGGCCTGCCGTTAGAACCAAGAGCTCCCCCTCATAGCCTCCAGAGGTACTCTTTATGTTGAGTACCGCGGGTCTGCCGCTACAACCAAGAGCTCCTCCTTTGTGGGTCTTCCGCTACAACCAAGCGCTCCCCACTAGGCTATCTGAAACACACCGAGTCGATCGGTCAAACAGTCACCAGGTCTCAGCAGGCTACACGGTCTCTGTACTCCACACGCTTGTCTCTGTGAGGGTCCACTCCATGAGCTACTGGTCGATACTACAAGTATCACAAAGTTCCACGAAGAAGTATCTCAAAGGACCGCCTCGTCACAGGGGTCTCAACGCAACAGACGACGCATCAATCAGACGCCTGGTCTGTGTGTTACTAGCCTATTCGTCCCCGAGGCCCGGTTGGTTTCGTGTGAGAACTAGTCCGGTCGTATCTCAACTATACCCCGACCTCTCATAAGTTTAACTCATAGGTACCCTTTCTCCACGTGATCACCAACGCCGCTGACGGTTCGTCAAACAGACGTCCAGTCTGAATGTTATCAGCCTTTCCGTTCCAGGGGCCCAGTTGGATTTTGGGTACAATCCAACTCGCCCATTATCCAACTACATTCAAACCTCAGGCTAAGTATGCCAAAAGTTCCGTCTCATCAAGAGGAATTCAATGAGACAGATGGCGCGTCAATCAGACGACTGGTCTTTGAGTTATTGGCTTTTTCGTTCCAAGGGCCCGGTTGGTTTCATGAGCGAACCCACCCGACCGCACTGTGACGACATCCAAACCTCGAGCGGAGTAAGCCAAAAGATCCGTCTCACTTAGAGGAATACAACAAATTCGATGGCATGTCAATTGGATGTCCGGAGATTAAGATGTAAGCATTTCCGCTCTGAGGGAACGGTTGGTTTCGTGTACGAACCAACCCGGCCAAACCCATAGTACACTTAAACCTTGAGTACGGTATACCGAAACGACCGTCCCGATCCAAGGATCGTATCGCCACTGACGGCGCGTCGATCAGAGGCCCGGAGCTCATGTTATGAGCAAGAGACGAAAAAGGGTAAAAACGGGGGGTCTGGGCCTGGAACGACCTGGCACAACCCCCCCCCCCCCCCCCCCCCCCCCGGGTCGGCCCGAACCAGGGCGACCCGACCTGGGTACGGGTCCGACATGGAGGGGCGCGACCCGGCTGGCCGGTTGGCCAGCGGGTCGGCTCGGCAGTTACAGACGAGTCGTGGGCGGGGGGCGCGCTACCCCCACGTGAAGAAGTCGTGGCCCCACGTGGGGCCGCCCTTGCTAGCAGATGCGGCAGCCGGATGCGTCTCATCCTTCGCCGGTCCCGCGTGGTTGCAGGGCGGCCGGCACGCCACCGCGGCTTTAGCCGTGGCGGTTCTCCACGGCGGCGCGCCGGGCGCCGCAGTGCCTGCGTGGCGCGCCGGCGGGTTGCTCCGCGGACCACCGGATGAGTTCTGGTGGTTGGAACTTCACGCCGTCTTCGCCAAAGGCCCTCCTAGGGTCCGTCCTTCACTACGAGGACCTCGCATCGCCCGTGCGGTCTGCTTTGTCTATGTCTTCCGTTTCGCACACCAAGAACGAAAGGGGCAGTGGGTTCGGACTTGTTCGATAGTCCGCACCCACCACGTTAGTGGTTTTAAAAGTCTCACAACATCTATTTAATCAACACCGCGTGTATAAATCATAAGGATTGAAATAAATCAACCCCTACCTCGTCATTGTCGTCGAACGAGAGTCCTTCGCGGAATTGTCAGTCGCGGAAGAAGAGGATAGTCATGTCGCGAAAGGGACATCACGTCGTCGCGGTACACGGCGTCGCGTTGACGATCTCCGAGGGTTAAAAAAACACACAGATTTAATTTTACATTTAAACCTATATTGAGGATAAAATCCACAAAGGAAATTAAAAGATCCGTAATCCCCTACCTCGATCGGGTGTTGATCGAAGATTATCGCGTGGAAGGATTGTCGTGGAGGAAACATCACAGAAGGAGATTCGTCGGCGTCGCGGTACACGGCGTCGCGTCGTCGATCTCTGAGGGTTTGCCGTTCTTCGTCACCTTCGAGTTTTCGCGTTCTTCGCGTTCTTCGTGTTCTTCACGTTCTTCGCGTTCTTCGCGTTCTTCGCGAAGGAGGATGAAGAACTTAGAGTTTATCCAAATCCTCTCAACAAGCCACCCACAAGCAAAACGTGTGCTGGTCTTATTTTATTCCATGCCAACAATTTGAAAAACAAGTTAAGAAACGAACCATTAATTCGGTGAATTAATGTTAACGACTTAACTGCCCAATTAATTGGGGCATTTCTTAATCCGAAAATCGCACGGTCGACTTTCAATTAAGAGGGGGTTGCGGGTGCATTACATAGGAGGAAAGAAATGGTGGGGCTTTTGCGGGCCCCACATCACAAATATCCTACCAAGTAGGGAGAATATATTGGGTTCCCCCCTATCCGCTTAACATAGCCTAAGTGGCTTTAAGTGGCTTTAAGTGAAATAAAATAAAGTTGTCGCACCACTTTATTTTATTTCTTAACATAACCCCAAAAATTAAAAACTACTCCTGAGAAAACGCTACTCCGGAAAAGGCGTTTCTAAGAAAAAACCGGTGTTGTGATTCCATCGGTGCCCTCAGAATTTGATTTCGAGCACCGGTTCAATAGTTAGAAAAACCTGCTCGTTCGTTCACTGAATATACCCGAGCCAAACATCGGAAAATGATTCCGGGCACACCGGGCATCAGAATCAGGTGCTGTCAGAAACTACGTTCTTGTAAAATTCCAACGAAAATTAAGAAAAAAAATTTCCTTGAAATTTCCGGGTCTTTGCAGCTCTCCCTTACTGCCATGGAGGTAGTTGTTTGCCTTCGAAAACACTTGTCATAGGGCACTAATTTTCAAGATGCACTGGCTTTTTGTTGTTGTAGAAATGAACAATTTGTTAAGGTTAAAATGGATCATTCCCCTCTTCTGTTGTAGCCGTGGTTTTTTCTTGTCAGTAGTTAATAGCTACGTGCCCTTACTTTCCACACCTAAAGCATTTCCTTGTCCCATTTAGGCAATTTACAAGGTTCTTATTTCCACACCAATAGAAAGTGGGGTGCTGGATCTTCTTACCACCATTTCATTTTCCCATTGGACCGCCGGCATTGAATTCCACCTTATGCTTCTTATCCCCATGAAACCCCTGAGATTCTATGATCTCCATTTCAACCTTTAGGGAAAATCAGACAATTTCCTCATAGCTGTCATAGTCACAGATCGCCGGTGCTTTCTGCAGGCTAGGTTTCAGCCCACCAAAGAAGCGGTAAACCTTTCATTCGGGAGAAAAAACAAAGAAGGAATAATATCAGGCAAGAATTGTGATGTTTTCCTCATATGATCCAAAAAATTCGTCGTCTTTTTACATTAGGGTAAGGAATTCCCTTTCCATTTTACGCCGGAGGGTTTGCGGAAAATATTTATCGAAAAGCATATTCCGAAACTCATTTCATTCCAACTCCTTGATCTCCTCCTCAGGCTTTGTATTTTTGATAAACATCCACCATTGATCAGATTCACCCTCCATACAATTAGCATCCAAGAGAAACTTCTCTTGGTCAAAACATTGACCGATAGGGAATATCTTTACAATGGAGTTGAACCATTGTTCAGTGAGTGAGGGATTATATGATCTATTAAAAGTTGGAGGCATTTGTCTCATGAAGCTCTCGATAGCGACATGTTCATTTTTATGGGGTGTTGAACTTCCCTCTTGACCCATGTTTCTATTCAAATATTGACTTAGCTGAGAAAGAAGTGTAACAAAGTTTCTGATTCCCGCTCCCATCAGATTGGGCATCTCATTAGTACAATCATCACATTGTTCTTCACATCTGTTGTTATCCCAATTCATCCAATTACCGGACAATGGTAGGAATAAAAGAAGAGTTAGGGGTATCACATAAAGGGTAATCCAAAGAAAAAAGCTGATAACTTATAAATAAATTTTATTTCATTAACTTATGAATCTATAGGTTTCAATCTATGTTATCCATGATCTACCTTCTAACATATATTATTATGGGAATTTTATTCAATTCCCTTAGTAAAGGTTCATAAAAAGCTTGTGAATTTACCGAAGTATATCCCTCGAGATTTTCATAACCAAGAGTAAAGCAAGGCCCATTTTCAGGCACCCGTTTTCATTCGAGTCTAGATTAAAGTGGTGTTTTCTGGTTTTACCCCTACGATACAACTGTGCCAGAGCTGCCTCAACCTTCTCTTATCCAGACAGGGATTTATTTTCTGGATAAACCACTTAATCAATACTAACAAAAAATTATGGATGTTTTTATCGTACTTAATCTTGTATCTAATTATTTTATAGGTTTTTCTAATCCTAATCCCAAAAATAACTAAACCTATCCTTTGATACCAACTATGAAAACCCTGATATTTTATTACACAATAAAACATAATTTATTATAAAAACATCACTTGATACAACATAGAAGATCGAGAGGTCTACTATATTTTGGGATTAGGATCATTATATAACAACTTAAAATATGAAATACTATATCTTTATTGGATTCTTCTTTTACATGACCACTACATTCCCTCGTACATAGCATTGTATGAGATAACCTGAGGACATGCATAAAAATAGGTGAGTTATAAATCCCATTAAGGTAATAAACATGGAGTAACATAATGAATACAATACATGATAGAAAATAGGAATACCATTACAGAAAAATAGAATAATAAACACAAAGGCATGATAAATCCTGATAATCATAACATAGAAATGTGGCAACAACACATAACATGGAATTAGCATGAGACAAGGCTCATTGCACATAGAGGATAAGTAAATCCTTATTTCCCCTGAAGCATGAGTAAAAACTCATTTTACCTGAATTATCATGAGTACACATCCATTTCATAAGATTTATCATGATATTATACTTTACCCAATGCATTGGAGTGCTATAAGGGTGCATCCTTCTTAAACATTTCATTTCATGCATATGTGTGCCACATGGATCATATAACATGGATTCAAAAAACATAATAATTTATTCCATGATAAAGTAATAGAGAATTCATATATGAAACATTATAATAAATAACTAAATGTGAATAAAAGTGAATACCATTGATAGAGAAATCGGAATGGTATTCACTCACAATTACATTGGCTTGGAAAATCGGTGGAATTTCGGCAGCATAACGACGTCATGTATGAATTCTTAAAAATGGTTGATGGTAGAGAAAGGATTGTATCATCATATTTACATGAAATGGACAGTAAGTTGTGTCATATAAATACATTTCCCAACAATTTTAATGGAATTTAGATTCATGATACAAAATAATTTCTTAAATGTAAATGAGGAGAGATAAATTCCTTTCAGAATTTTGTTATAGTAACGTGTGTACAAGGGAGGAATTAAATGAGAGATAAATGTGTCTAACATAATTCAAAAATAAATTGGGAATTATGGGGGAGGTTATAAATCATACCCCAAAATTTATAATTGAAATTAAAAGGACATAACAGCATTATGAAAATTGGACAAAAATGAGAAAGGAAGAAAAAACCCTTACTTGAAAGTGTGCTTCCAAAGGCTTGAATCTAGCTTGAGAGAGGCTTCTTGGGAGTGTGGGCCACCTTGGGAGGATTCTATAAAGAGTAGGGAAGAGGTTGGACGAATTACAAAGGCTTTGAGTGAGAAGTATGTGGGTGCATGGGTGGGATTATATAAGAAAGGTTAGGGAATTCTTTATTATTTAGGTTTGGGACCCTCATAATAAAATAATCCAAAACATAATCAAACCCAAGGTTTTTGCCAATGGTTTTTTTGGAAAAGTGAATTTAAAACAATATTTTATAGGAAAAAGTCCAAAATTCTTAATATAATGGAGTTTCTTATGTGGAGGTGACTCACACTCCCAAGGAAAACAATTTAAAAAACAAGATGTTTAATAAGTCATGAATGGACCATTCATGCTTTGTAAAATAAGTCAAACAAACCCAAAACCATTTTATTTTAATGGTAAAACAAATAATGGCCAAAAATAAAGATTATAGTATTTTATTACATCTTTATTGGGACATTATTATGTCATAAAACACATTATATATTTAAATGGTATTTAATTTTTAACCAAAATTTTACTGTCTTAGAAAATTATGAAAAAAATTAACCGTTGGATAATTTAGACATCACGATTCCATAAATAATATTTATTTTATATAAATAATTTTCTAAATATTTTAATTTTCACTTTTAAAATAAAAACCGACATTTATCCAATATTCACACTTTTTGACAAATAATGGATTTCCATCCATAATAAAAATTATGATTTCATTCATAAAATTAAACAATTATTTATATTTAATAAAAATTAAATTAATAATAATAATAATATTTTATTAAAATATTATTTAATTCAAAAATCCATTAATTCATCAAAATAGATTTCATAGTTGAACTTTAACAAAAAATACTATTTTAGCATTAAAAAACTATTTTCAAGGTAACAATAATAAAATGAGAGAATATTAATTATTATATGCATAAAAATAATGTACATAACTATAGTCTGAATGACTTGTTACAAAACCCCTTATAACACCTGCATAAGACCGAAGAGCAAGGTGTGCAATGGTGACAGACTCATGGGGTGGCTTAGATAACATTGCCCATGTGGTAATCTCTATCAACTTCCATTTGTCATTTAGGTGGTCCCTCTTAAGCTTAACATATTCATGTTTGTCTTAGGATTGGTCAAGAGAGAAGCCCGATGATTCCACCTCCGTTCCGAGCTCTGAAAAATGGGCTTAGTATGGGGCACGTCTACTGGATAAGGTCATCACTACCTTTGTCTGAGTAAATTGGTTTTGTTAAAGCCCTATATTTATACTAATCATGTGATCACTGTTCAATGACTATATTATCAATAGTCACAATTATTAACATAAAACCAAAGATGTTTATATTTTTCATAAACATTTTACATAAAGAGACATTAAATTAGATAAAGAGGGATTTCCATTAAGGAATGTTTGGGTCGTTACACTCTAAATATGTTTATAATAAATATATATAATTATTGCCATTTTTATAATTCTAGTATTCGTAGAACTATGGTCAATATACATGGAATATAACCATAAAATTGAAATTCTCATGAAAACAGAAATAGTTGACACCAGAAAACGGTCATTTCAAATAGATGTTATCAATAAATGGGTGTTCAAATATTCTATGAAGATTATATATGATATTATAAGTATATAATTACACTATTATAAAATTATAATAAATTTTAATTTATTATACATGAGGGGAGAGTGATTTCAAAGAAAGTATGACTAGATATATTGGTTTATCAAATCAACTTGTCTTTATTAGTATATATGATTTTAAATGTTCATAAATTATTTTATAATGTATAAATACATATTTTATTCTATTTTTATATCATGAATATTTTTATATTAAGGATATTTATTTTCCCATTTGAATGTATTATTTAATTGGTATTATGAATAAAATGTTTCCAAAATAGTTAGGGTATTATGTAACAAACCCATTCATTGTTAGGAATGTTTAGGATTAATTTATGATGAGTTAAAAAAATATTCCACATCCCATTAATTCGAATTTTTTTATTTTCACATAATTATTTCCAGATATAACATGTTCTTAAATATATAGGTATATTACATGAATTCCAACTCTATATTGTATTTGATCATTGTACTAGATTTCGTAGAAAAAATTGGAAGGAATTAAAATTTCATTTGGTACTGAACTGAATTTTAGAATGTGCATTCATCCTAAACATTATAAAAAAGTAAACATGATCTATTTAGAATTTTGAATATGTGGTTCAAGAACCATAGTTGTATTTTTAGTTAATTTGAGATCATAATCATTAATTAATACTCTATTATTGTCATACAAGTATTATTTATTGTATTTTAATCACACCTTTTGAGGAATTATATAGAATGTGGTGACGTACTCAATTATATTTGTTAGATGTTAGTGAATATAGGTCTATAGAATTTGAACTTGTAGAAAACCTTCTAGATAATGTAATGATCACTCAGAAACACATGTGGATATATTTGAGATGTTTTAATATTTATATATATCACAGGAGGAAATATCTATTTTTTATGAAAGATAATTTTCTTTCATATATTATATATATGAGAAAGTGTTAGGCATTTTATAATAATGTGAAAATTACGTATTTGGTATATTAGATCATATGTTATTATTGAAAATTTGTTTTCATTTATATGTCATATTTTTAACACTATTTTTATCTCATGAATGTGTTGTGTTTCATGTTTTATTTTAATGTTAATACACAGGTGATGCATCACATGTTTTTTACCTTAATTTGGTATAGTTATAGGATAATACTTATTATTAGGATATTTTTGTTCTTATTTTACATCATTGGGAGAAGGTACTTTGAAATAAAGTTATTCACTAGGTAAAGGCTACATAGTATAATCTATTGATTAAGGAAGCTCCATGGGAAATAAATAATTTTATTACAGGAAACCCTATAATTTTTATGTATGTAATACAATTTTCTAGAGAAACTTTTATATGAATGAAAGAATATAAAATCCAAAGTAATAATTAAGATAAATCAAAAATTATGATTATTCATATTCATGTTTTTGATTTGTATTTATCATCGTTTTGTAAATTATTTTATAAAAACATTATCCAAAAAGGCAAATGATTAAAAAATTTACATATCTAGAAATTAGATAGAGTTTTTTATATGTTAAAATTTAATATTACAGATTTTTAATTTGATTAAAAAAACGTAATTTATGGAATATACCTACTTAATATAAAATATGGTTATTTTTTATCATTCTAAAAATATATATTTTCGACATAGTATTGAAACATACCAATTTTAGAAAAACTACATTTTATTTTTATTAAATAATTTAATTTAGAAGGATATTTATATTTTTTTATTGGGTTTAATGTAATATTTTATCTGTTATATTAAACATATACTAAAAACTCATTATTTTTACAAAAAATTGTACAAGATCATTTTTATACTCAAAATTACAATTTTCTAAATATTGATTTCAATTCCAATATGGGAACTTATAATGAATGTAATTTCTAAAATATAAACAAATAAACCACGATTAATGGATTATATATTTAAAATTAATATGTTTAAATTTATGAATTAGTTAAATTTTATTTTATTGCCTTCATAAATAGTAACCACGGTAAAACTATTTCACCATAGTAACATGTTATATCGGATTAATTAATGTACAAAATAACTCCTAAGGGAATATTATAGTATATAATTATTATTATATGACATTATCTTTACCAATAACATCTTCTATTATAATTTTAGTTTTTTAGGGTTCACATGACCATGATTATGAAAGTCATAATATTATAATGTTTATAAATTTTTCAAGTGTGACACTCCCCTCCCTTATAATATGACGCCTCATCCCATCCCCTCCACAAAACATATGAGAACCATATATTCAACATACACTACACAATTATCTAGGAAAATTCCATCCAAATATCATATAGTTCCTATTCTGTAAAAAATATGAATCAAATTAGACATAAGGTGTATGTTAGTGGGGTTTCCTAATGTTTATGTATAACTGCTAACATAGTGTTTCATGTTTATTTCATCTACTACCTCTTTAAAATATTTATTATCAATAATTTCATAATAAAAAATTCTTCATTATAAGGAAATTTAATTACGTTTATGTTAACGTCTTTTTCTTATTATTTTTATCCAATGAAAAATGAAATAATTCCTCTTGAATCCATGTAGACTACTACCTCAATGAAGGAATGTGTTTTATATTCGTCAACAAATTATATACCTAGTATAAATAATAAAACAAATGAATATAACATATATATATATATATATGAAATTATTTTAATTTTTTAAATATAATATATTACTCACGTTCTTAACCTATCATATATTTTTAAATGATAACATCGCTCATTCGTAAGTGTGTACTACCACCTCTATAAAGAGATGTACTTCTTTTTTCATCTACACCAAATAAAGAAGGTCATATGGATTGAAATAATGAAAAAATTATATTTTATAACATATATTTTATTTTTTGAAATTGAAATACTATCTAGATTATTTCATTTCTATGTTTTTGAAAAATGAAAATGTTATTCATGTGTACATACGGACAACCATATCCATGGGAAGAAGTGGGTCATTTTTTATGAACAACTATAATGATTTTTTTTCTAAGTGTGTATATAAAATATATACGATAATTATAACCTGTTTGTGATTTTTTTTATTAATATAACTATAACATATATGACCATCATCAAACCATCAATGATATTTTGAGGTTATAAAGTAAACATCCTCAAAACGTCCAATGTGAACCGAGCCATTTTAATAAGAAAATAAAATTTTGTAAAAAACAGAATTATAATTTTTAAAATGTAATAAACATGATAATTGATTTTAATTATATAAAAAACTAATAAAATATAATTACTCAAGTTGGTAGAGTGACAAATGAAATAATTTTTCACTCAAGGTAAGAGGTTGTCCATTTATTTTTTCAAAAAATATCTTTTGAACACTTTAACTTCTATATCCATGTTCTTTAAAATGTCCCATGAATTTTTATATTGATGAATCACTGTTATCATAAAGTCATTTTGAACTATATATGAATTTTTTTTAAAATGTTGAGAAAATATTTAATCCACCGACTGTTTTTTTTTCGGTAAATTTTTTTAATAAAATTGAAAAAATAATGTTTTATTGACATTCAATACTTGGTCAGATTTTGAAACCATCCCATACATTGTTAATAATTGTTTTTAAAATAAATTATATCTTCTTTTTCCATTTAATATCTTATTCTTACCCCTCTAGGAATTTTTCAATTCTGAATAGTTTGTAAAAAATATATATTTCTCTTTATAAATAATGAATTATGTCAAGTGTAATTCCTATTTGTTCAAATGAATTTAAAATTATTTTTATGATGAATATTTTAAATATTTAAAATTATGGGTTTATGATATAATAAATTATTTTTATAGATAATGATTGCTGATATCGATATAGATCATGATAACGAGTAATCCTCATAACGCTTTTCAAATCATTGGAATTGATGTAGTCATATAAGGGGAAAATGGGTTAGATAACCTTGATAGATAATCCTTTATAAATAACTCAGATTATAAAATTGAAAAAAATTTCTAACATGATTGTATAAAATTTAATATGATGCACCAATTTAATAAATTATTTTTTTAGAAATTGCTTTTATGGAAATATTTTGATTTCTGATGGTAAGGGATGTATAATGGGGACATGTCCTCTATTCAAAGGTCCATTTTCATGTGCACCCACATTCTTCAAGAATAAATCACGGTTTTCCAATACATTATAATGGGATTCAATTGTTTTTTTTTTGAAAATTATTTACTTTTATATATATAAATGTTTTCTTTATTTCATCATTGATTTATTCTGAAAAAGGAAAATTTTGTTAAAGGGTTTTATAACATCCTTCCCCAAAAAATTGGATTGAGAATATAAGTATTTCCACTAACCATATGAGATATACCCATAAAAATAATGTAAATATATAAATACCAAGGGAATAGAAGATCATTTGGGGTAGATTGTAACAATAATGACCAAATAAAAATCCAATATAAAATAATAACATCCAAAACACTATATAATGAAGAAATACTAATGATAAATATGAAATATGAAACCAAAATAATGAAAAAATAATAGTAAAAAAAGGAATTTTAATATTAAATGACAAATAATAAAGAAAAAACACTGAAATTCATCATGTGAAATTATCTCATTTACAACTATAATTATCTCTAACCTCAAACATATCGATGAAAGATCAATGTATAAAGAATAATTTCTTGAGAAATATGATTTCATTCACTACCCTATGTTCCAATATATGATATCAATAATATCAAATATGTACCCAAGATGTGTGTGAGTATAAAAATTAGAACCATTCCCCAAATACATAAAAAAATTATACATGGATAAGAAATGGTTAGCATATATAATATAACGTAGTTAAAAATTAGTTAACCAAAGTAATATAAATCCAAAATATAAATCCTTTTGAGAAAAGTATTAACACGTTTATTTCCATTTGTTCCTATTTAGAATATCTATTTCTATGTTCAGGCAAACACACACCCATCCATATACACAAATTTATACACTCAATCATGGTTTTTCCATTAAATGGGTACACCATGATGATAATCCATCCAACTATAAAGGTAGTAGACCATATCCATGTTCTATTAAACCCTTAATGTGGACTACTTGACCTTAGTTATCCAGATAAATGTATAGGAATACATTTATAGAAATTCAATTCCAATGAATTTCACATAATTCAATTATTTCATTCAAATAATTTCATCAATCTTTTATCGTGCATCGAATATGATGCCTTAATTTTAAAATCATAATTTTAAATTTTTAATCCAAATGAAGATTTTCTATAATCCATCAATTTTAAATAATTCAAAAAAAAATATTTCATCAAATCACATTACATTTAATTGAAAATAGAATAAACCCAATCATCCAAAACAAAGTCCGCATGTTATTGATTATTGGTGAAGAGATAGAAGATACAAACCTCATAGTGAATATATAAAAGGATTACACCGGGATCATATATATTTTGGATCGAAATACCATCCAATAAATAGATCCAATAAAATTTATTCATGACTCACACATGAGGAAAAAAATATATCCACAATGGACTATTTATATTTATTCTATAGAGAAGACAAAATTTAATCTATGGAGAACATGGATAAATAAAAAATAATACATTACCTGATATTTGATGCACTTTGATTCACCTAATAGTCACATATGAATTGATGGGAATTTTCTAAAAATCATATGTAGGATTATGAGTTCAAGACTATGGAATATTTGAAGAGTAATTATGGGTCTTTTGGATTTAATCTACATTAATGAACAAAATGGTCCAATGTGAGGACCACCATACTATGGTGTTGCCTTAGCATCATGGTACACAAATATTATGACACTATAGGATAAAAAACAGGGAATTGTATCATGCTACAACTAATGTGGTCAAAAACACATCTATATAAAAAGACAAATGTTTGATTTTAGAACAAATAATTGTTTTATGGTGTTATTTTTCTACCCCCTACACCATGTTTCAACCAAAAATAGATTACATCATATCCCACCATTATTTTTTAAGGGTTATAAAATTGTAAATGGCTTAGGAAACCAACATGAAGACCTCAGACCACATTCAGTTTCCCCAGACACACTACAAAAAAGGAGAATCCCCAGATGTGGATTCAGAGGAGGTGCACTCAACAGAGTAGAACCAAGTGAGTTGTCAGAATGGGAGGGTATGGCTATTCCATCGGTATCGGCCTGTACTTTCATTGGAAGCCTAGCCAGACAACCATTCAAAGGTGGAGAGAAACTATCATGATGCGGATGATGGGGAGGGGCAGTTCCTTGTATATAGTCTGGTTTAATTCCGTAGGACCTTCAGGTCATGTAATCTCCTAAGCCTATGGTCCTTGTAATCTCTGAGCATACAGGCCTTGTAAGGGTTCCCCCCCTCATCCCTTGAAAGGGGGTTATCAAAAATAAATAAAAATGAAGGCCTTAAGGCCATTATGACTAAAGGAACATTCCATATCTAACACTTACACTCAGCAACCTCATACAAATATGAGAATGGCCTCAACAAACCCTAATAATTGCTCCATCATTTCTCAATCTAACCCAATCATTTTATATGATAAAAATAAATAAAATATTTGGAATGTACATGAAACTATATTTGTTAAATTCTCCCCACCAATTATCATTGGTACATGGGAATATGGATTATCATTGTTGTGTTTGTGGAGCTAGGGCCATTCTTCCAATATCTCACATTTATGCATACATGATTTATCCTGAACAAGGACATGGATCAATAAACCCTACACTAAACTAATGTTTTCCGCATGAAAGTGATTATTATTAAAATCTATAATCCATACATTCACATGACTCAAAACAGAATCTAGTTCAACATAGACATGGCCTCACTGATTCACATGGTCATGGTTAGGTTGGTACTTCTTTAAATGAGATAAACGTAACATGTTGTTAATAGAATAGATCATTGGTGGTAAAACCAGTTAAAAACAACATCGTGGAATCATTAAAATATCTAAAAATTAATCAATGTATTGTGGAGAAACCATTAATTATTTTGAAAATTTTAATTCCATATTCATAGAGATATTCATAGGAAAACATGATTAGTATCCACGCAAAATAATGATTATTTATGCTAACCCTCATAAATTTTTTGAAAAATCCGAGACATATCCATTATATTTATAAATATTTTACTATTTTTATGGTTAATTACACTATGCATGGTATGATATGTGATGTCTCGCTAGATTATCCATAAATTAGTGTATAAAAATATATAAGGACATACAAAACAATGAATGGATCCATATATATTGATACAAGATAACTATAATTGTATAATAAAATGAAATGTATTCCCATGAACATCCAAAATCAATAATTTCTTCTATAATAATATCTTCCAATGTTTTTATAGTCTATCCATTTGAGAATAATATGGTGTGACCATAGAAAATTGGGCTCCAAGGGATTTTATAAATGAATTATAAAATCAATATGTGAACATTGTGTCTCTATAAAAATTGATTGAAAATGGTATGAAATTCATCAAAACAAATTTTTTAATATAGAGTTTGGATATAAAATATTCCATATTGGATTCATGAATAATGATGAAGTGGGATAACATTGCGACTAAATCAAAAATATATATTATGGAATTTTCCCCCTAATTTTTATTTGTAGTCATGTGAAAAATCTATATTTATCTTCTCTACATTCCATATGGGAATCAACAATGAGTGAATCATATTAGCAGGTCATTGGCCCACCTCTTTAACCTACTAATATGTGAGTAATCATGTTATAAATTAATCTAAATTTCTATTCATTCCATACAACTAAATATGTGATATCAATGATTTATAAATAAGGAAGATTGTTGGATGGACATTCAATCTAAAAATTTGGTGGGAAAAAAGAAATTATTCCTCAAAATATATAGGTACAAAAATATGATATCTAGAACAAAACATATATCTCCCATTTAAATTTAATCTCTAAATGGTCACCACACCATTGAGTTTTGACCCAAATATAAAAATGTAAGATTAGATGCCACTAAATTTCTCACCAGATCAATCATTTGAGGATGAAGTGAAACTGGAAGGAAAATTGCAACATAACCTTGCTTTATGACATCAAGAGGCATATCATATATAACAGTTATTATCTACCATTGAACTTAATATTTATTTACCAATTATTAATATTAATTTCTAAACAATGCATTCACAAAAAAAATTATTTACCTTATGTATTTACCATCTAAATGTAAAATATTTAATGATATTCCATAAATCTATGTTCATATAAATTCAAATCCATTTTGAGAAAATTTTTATCAATCTATTATAATCCATAAACATCGTGAATTTTTTAGTAGGAAGATAATTAAATAAAGTAATTTAGACATGAAATGAATAATAAAATTATTATAGAGGTGTTTAATATTTTTTATATTCCACAAGTAAAAACTAGGAGCCATAATGAAATACACGATCTACATACATGAGAAGGAAACCTGACCTAGATCCTAAGGCTTCCCAAAAGACCATATACACTCATACAAACTCTATAAATGGGATTATAGGATCTATTATTAGTTGAATTATGTTATCTTTTAATTATTTATCAATGATATCACTCCATTGTATGGGAAAACCATTCCTTGTCCATGTTTCCATTAGAGAGGATATATATGAAAAATAATGAATGAATGATTATTCATATCCTTCTGTGTAATTGGAACAATATATCCTAAGAAAATTATTTGGTGGTTTACAAAAGAAAATAAATTTATCATCCTTTGATGTACTACAATAAATTTTTTAAAAGTGACATGACCAAGGAAACATAAGTTAAATATCCAAAACATCACTCTTTGAAAGCCTAGAATAATGACGTTCTCAAGAGGTAATCAACACTATAGGTATCTTTTCCTCAAGATCTTATTTACTTTTTTAATATTATAGAATATCCCAAAAAAATACATTGATCAAGGAATCAAGATACTATATATAGGTCTTATTCAATATTTATGTTAGCATTATTGGAGTATTCGTAGGACCGAATAGAATAAAAAAGTATACATATTGGATATAAAAATACAAAAAATTCTCTTGAGAATATCTTACAAATGAAAATTCCATTAGTGGTATCATTTTCATAATTTTTTTTATAAAACCATTGGAGTACATTAAATTGATCAAAAAAATCATTGATGCATGGAATATGATATTAGTTTATTATCATGAAATGTTTATGCTTATGGTAATCCACACAATGTCTAATAATTCCATCATCCATCTTCACAGATAGACCAAATGATTCCCTTTGGAATGTTATTTGTTGTAGTAACTCATTTCTTTGTAACAATTCCAACTAGATATTTGATAACATAAATTATATTTTAACCATCCAATAATAAGAATGTGAAATATGATGGGTCATAGGTATAAGTTCAATCGTATACTTCACCACGATTTTTGAAGGAAACCAAATGAATGTGTATGGGAAAATGTTCTTAAAATTTTCAATTATGGTTGGAAATATCATTTTTTATCTTTTAATTTATTTAACTACAACAAAATGATGAGATATATTTCCAACAACAACTAACAACGATAATACACTTATTGAATTTTCCACCCAAACTCTAATAGATATATTGTAAATTCCATCAGCCGATATGAAACTAACTTGCCATAAATAATGGCCTATATAGTCCTTGAATGAGGTCAGTCAATATATTCCTAAAATCATGTCTTTGATATTTTTCATCATAACTGAAAAATCAGAGGCCGATTCAACCCATCTATATATATTTCTTATGCAACGCACATAAATTCTTAGCACTCTCATTTCCCGAAATGTGTTTAACGTTTCATAAAAGTTTTCATCGTCTTAATATGTAAATAATCATGATTTACAACATGATAATGGAAAGAAATATTGTGATTAATAGATGTCAATAAAGTCTTGCATAAGGGTAGAATTAACAAAAATCATACCTCACAATGTTAAATGTGTGAATTGATCATCCATAATCACATATTAAATATAATAATGATTATTAATAGAACCTCATGGATCTTTTATCCTTGTTCAGATTGTATAACCTTAGTAATTGTGGTTTTTATTGAATCACCATAAATTGATCTCTTCTATGGGGAAAAATTATTCTGATGGGATCACATTATCGACTCATAGGATATATGTGAATCCTAAGACACATCCCAAACACCGTAATTTAGAGTACACTATTAATAACATTGATGATTCCCCATTTAATTTCAAATTTATCAAAATATATATGGAACCATATATCCCTAAATAATATGAGGTGAAGTGAAATTTTGAAAATAACAATGATTTATCTTGGGTTTAGGAAGGAAGTTCACCAATCTGGTTATTTGATTTTGGAACCCTTAAATTCCATAGATATTGGTTTCCCCTTTATTCTTATTCCCATAATTTGAGTTCCCACCCATTCCCTTAATGATAAACATAAACCTCTATCATGATTTCTATATATTTATCTTTCCCAACTATTTTACTATTAAAAATTTATGTATAGTATGAAATAAAAAAAAATATCCCTCCTATAGAAAATATTTACATATATCCAAGTCTAAATGATTTGTACCCTCTAGGAATCACTATAATTAAAATCAAGGAAAATTGGACCATATTAGTATTCTAAGATATATACTTTGTGATTGATATATTCTATTATTTAATGATTAATAAATTTGTTTTACTTTCAATTTTCAATGTTGGGGACTATATTTTATGTTAATGAATTAATGAAAATACTCCCATGTTTTTTTGGTTTAGTTTAGTTAAATATGATAAATCCAACTATTTTTATGAAATAAGTTCTAAAATATTATTTTCCAACATAACTATTTGTTCACGTGGTTTACCTAGGAATTTTATAATTAAATTCATATAATTCAACAAAACATATCCTCTTTTTTTACTCTGAAATTAATTTAATGTGGGGTTGATTATATTTCTGAAACTAAAATATGTGGCCCACCTGTCTATTTTCTTCATTCCTCTTTCCATTTTTAATTTCTTGATAATCATGAATGGTACATTAGACTAATTATTGATTCATCTATAACTAAGGTCCAACCACATTTTATGTAGTCTCTTCTAAATTATTTCTATAATGTGCGATCAATGAAAATTCTATAACTGGACATATTTTTTTTACCTATCAATCAATATGGGCTGAAGCCTTATATAAATTTATTCATTTCACCATATATAAATATGTACTAATAATTCCTTTCAAATTTCAACCAATTTTGTTTCAAAATCCATTAGGTTACAAATTTCCCATTAATCATAAAACAAAAATGAAAACTATAGTTTTTGTGGGAATTCGTACAAATAATGAAATATAAGCTACATTATTTATATAAACTAATGTTGATGAGATAAATACAAACAATGATGTTTCATAATATTCTTTTATTCCTCAATACCCTTGTGAAAACATTTTTAATATAAAATGATTAGCAATGACTATTAATTTTATATGTTTCCAATTTTGACTATACTATCTCTTTACTAACATCCCAATTGAAATAGGTACTAAACAATAGAAATACCCTTTGTAACCTCCCACCCACACTCATTGTCTGGAGAAGAACGAAGTTCTACATCCTATGGTGACATACCTAATACATAATATTCTAGCAATATATTCAAAATTCATTGAAATTAGTTTCTATATAATTTAACCATTAATGATAAAAATATCATAAAATAAAAAATTAGAACATCGAAATCCATACATGAAGCAAGAGAATAATTAAAAAATCCCAAATATAAAACCAAAAGAATGAAAATATCATAGTGATAGTGGAACATTGAATTTAAATTGAAAAAACAAAAATCCCAAAGTTCAAATTAAATCATGGGGAAAGATCCAATTTACCATGGACACCATCTCCAATCTCCATACTAACCTAGAGAGCTAAAGGTATCAATAATAATCACAAGATAAATAGATACCATTAACATTCATACTTACAAGTATATTCCATCTACACGTAAATTGATGTTCTAAATCATGGGGGTAATATAAACATAGTAGTAATTTTGTAAATACATTCCAATACAAACCTATATGAATATAACTGGTAAGTAAATTTTATATAAAATAGTTCAAAATCAATTATACAGTTAATATAAATATATATGAAATAACCATGTGATAAATCAATAAACATTATTATTTAAATCCATTCATGTTAACACATATTATTCCATGTTCACACACACACACAAACACACACCCATCCACATACAAACAAACATACACTCTTGCTTTGTGTTACCATTGATGAGTGTAATATGTGATCATAATCTACCAAACATAACAGTGGTACTGTAGGACCATAGTCTATTCAATCTTGAAAATGGTATTTCATACCTTACCCAGTGACTTTAATTCTTGAGAACTCAATTTTTCCAATTCCATACACATAAATTTCACATAAAACAACTCTTTCTTTACAATAATTCATCACCAAATTTCAATGGATATTGAACCATTCCATAATTTTAGAATCATCATATTAATGTTATAATACAAAAGTTGTATTTCAAATATCCATCTATTTTTCATAGTAAAAACCATGAATAAATTGGTTCCCTTTCATGAATTCAAGACATGTTTACATTGAAAATACAAGGAAAAAAATTTAGAAAATACAAGGATTCGTGTTATATAATAGTGTTGATGGAAGAGAAGCTACCTACTTCTCAATGAATGAAAAAAAATATGCCACATAGATCATCTAAATAAGGGCTCACAACTCCTTACCTATGATAGATAAAAAATGATCTCTTCAAAAATAAAATCCAAGAAGATAGATAAATCTAATGTAGACATAATATATGGATTTCCTAGAGAGGATAAATATAGATCTAAGATGTACATTGAAGAAGAAACACTTACTAATTATTTCACTTTTCCAGCAAACTTATATTCTCTCACAAATACATTTTGGATTGATTGGAATTGTGTCTCTATCGTAGTGACAAATAGCTGTTCGATAGACTCGAATATTAGAATTATAATGTGGGGTTTGATTCATTATAATATATTAAATTACAATGTGGGTCAGGATGAGAACAACCACAAAACAAAGTAGAAATATAGGGATAATAGAAACTACAATTTAGGGAATGGAATCCCACCACCATAATCATAGTCGTCACAACGTCATGAGAACATGGTGTATACTGTAATAAAGTTCCTATAAATTTTGGATTATTTTTTAGACCAACCCATACACTATAGAGAAACTAACAATTTCTTTTATCATTTCCAAAACATACATTGTATGTGTAATGGTCTGAACTTCTCTGGTCCATGAATTTTTGGGAATCTATTGTTTGATGTGTTCGGGTGGTTAAGGTGACTGATCCGTAACATAGTTTAAAATTTCAAATTCTTTGAACAGGGTTTCTAGAACGGTGATGTACCAACATTTTCTTCTTTCCATTGCCAATTTTTGAGTTCATGAATAGTGTTTCTAGAATGGTGAGGTTCCAATAATAGCCTCTTTCAATTTCCAAATTTTGAGTTCACGAACTCTGCATCCATAAGGGTGATGTTCTAATGGTATCCTCTTTCGATTTCCAAATTTGGAGTTCACGAACAATGTTTCTAGAACTGAAAGTTTCCAATGGTTGTCTCTTTCCTTTTCCAAATTTTTATTTCATGAACAGTGTTTCTAGAATGGTGTGGTTCCAATAGTAGCCTTATCCCAGTACCAAATTTCTGGTTCATGAATAATGTTTCTAGAATGGTGAGGTCCTAATAGTAGCATGTTTCCATTGACGAATTGTGAATTCATGTACAATGTTACCACAAGGGTGAGGTTTCAATAGTTGCCTCTTTCCTTTTCCATGTTTTGAGTTTATGAAAAGTGTTTCTAGAATTGTGAGTTTCCAACAGTAGCCTCATTCCTTTACTAAATTTTGATTTCATGAACAGTGTTTCCAGAACAATAACATTCCGATGAAAGCCTCTTTACTTTACCAAATTTTGAGTTAATGAATAGTGTTTCCAGAACGGTGAGGTTCCAACAGTACCGTCTTTCCTTTTCCAAATTTTAGTTTCACGAACAATTTTTATATAATGGGTGAGGTTCCAATGGTAGCCTCTTACCTTTTCATTATTTTGAGATCATGAACACTGTTTTCAGAATGAAAAGGTTCCTATGGTTGCCTCTTTCCTGTGCTAAATTTTGAGTTCATGAATAGTGTTTCCAGAACGGTGACATTCCAATGGTAGCCTCTTTCCTTTTCCAATTTTTGAGTTCATCAACAGTGTTTCCATAATGGTGAGGATCCAACTATAGCCTCTTTCCTTTTCCAAATTTCAAGATCGTGAATAATTTTTCTACCTTCCTAATGTTTTTCCCCTTTGATGTTTTATTTGACGTAACCTGCATTTAAATAATTATTTTAAGGAACCTAAGGCTAATTCAATGTTTATTAAACATATATTATTTGTCCCTAAGGATAGGGATGTTTTTACTTGGTCAAACCGCGTGGTTTAATGTAATCCAATTTTAATGGAAAATCCAACGTATCATAAACCGATGCTCTGGTAAATATTCTAAAGGGACAAGATATTTTCCACCCTAATTCTTCCTCTATGTTATCAGTTGTGAGATGCTCAAACCATTCATTCCATCTTGTAGTAGTTATTCAATCAAACATTTCTCCGTGGATTGGTTACCCTCTGTTTTGGTGCACCCAAGTAGTATCGATCAATCTTCTATATAAGGTATGATCTATCATCATTATTTTGGGTTCATCTTCTTATATATTTCCATTCCCTTTTATGGAATGGTATCTCCATGTACCTAATAGACTTTTATTGGGTGTTGACCAGTGAGGTGGTGTATGTTCATCCTCATGTCGATATAGTTGTGACAGGGGAGAATATCTTAACCCATTGTCTGGCTCATTCTCATTTAATGAACGTGAAGAACCGCTTGAGGTAGGATATTTTTTTCTTCTCTTTTTTTACATGAAACTATATATTTATCATGTTTTATCCCCCTAGATCACAATGGAATTGAAATAATAAATATGTAAAGACCCGTAAATTTCAACGGAAATTATTGTTCTTAAATTCTTTGAAATTTTACGAGTACACAGTTTTTGACGGCACCTGATTCCGAGGCCCGGTGTGCCCAGAATAATTTTATGAACTTTTATTAAGCTTAAATTAACGTGCATAAGAAGTTTTCCTAAAAAAGTGGAATAACTCTTAAATGGTTACTTGGATTAGAAATCTGAGGGCACCATTATGCTTAGGATGGTGGGTTTACCCTAGGCGTGACTTAAGTTTAGTCGGTGCATACCTCCTGTGAGAAAACCCGAAAATGGCATAACCGTAAATAAAATAATTAAATAATGTTATTTTATTTTTAAAATTCTTATAACTCACAAATGGTAACTCGGATTAAAAATCTGAGGCCACCACTGAACTCGTGAGGGTATTCTTTCTTTAAGAAGATAGTAACTTTGGCCGGTGCGGGCCACCTGAGAAAGTTAGTTTTTAGATGTAAATAAAATAATTATGTGACAATTATTATATTGTAAAATTCAGAACTTCTAAATGGTAATTCGAATTGAAAATCTGAGAGTACCGTTGAGTTTTTTGGGGTGTGTTTCTGCTAGGCAGAGATTAACCTTGACCATAGTGGGTCGAGGGTGATTGATAATAATTTTCCGAACTTTTTTCTGGTACTTTCAATAAATGTACGAGCAGATTTTTCTATCTTTTGAACCGGTACTTGGAATTGAAATCTGAGGCCACCATTGGACTCGCAACGCAGGTTTACTCTTAAGAAGACTTTCACCTCAACGGAGGATGATCGGGTAGGAAAGTAAGTTTTTTGGGTTTTACGTGGGTTAATAAAATAAAATAAGTGAAGAATTTATTTTATTTTGTTAAAAACATGCCGTGCAGATAAAAGTGGTTAGAATCTCCACGTGGTAGTTTGTGGTGGAACCGCCACACCCTAACCTCCCATTTAATGGGGAGGGAGAGGAAACCTCTCAAACCCCCCATCAATTAATTTTATTTGTCGATGTAAAATTAATTTCACTCAATTAATTTTATGAGTTGACATAAAATGAATTGCTGTCAGTTAATTTTATTTGTCGACGTAAAATTAATTGCACTCAATTAATTTTATGAGTTGACATAAAATTTATTTCTCTCAGTTAATTTTAACTGACAACGTGAAATTTATTGCTGTTAGTTAATTTTTCATGTCGACGTAAAATTAATTTCACTCAATTAATTTTATGAGTGGACATAAAAATAATTTTTGTCAGATAATTTTATGTGTCGACGTGAAATTAATTGTTGTCAGTTAATTTTATGTGTCGAAGTGAAATTAATTTATATCAATTAATTTTATGTGTCAACATAAAATTAATTCGTGTCATATGATTTGATGTAGGCTATGTGGGGGAAACATCTTGGCGTCCTCCCCTCTTAAGTTGTGCCAACACACCTCTTAAATTGGGCCAACGAAATTTAATTCGCCCGACCCCCTTCTTAAATTAAGTAACCACATTTTTGGAGTTTAGGAAGGATCTAAATAAATGAACCGTCATAAATTCCATGATGGTTACATACCTCTCCCCATCTCCTATATATAGGGTGCTTGGGAGAAGGATTTTGGGACTGCTTCACCAAGCGACGAAGCGCTGGTAAAGTATCGCGACACCCAACAATTGGGGAAATCATATCCTCTCCAACGAAGAACGCGAAGAATGCCAACGACGATCTTCCACATGATTCTTCTTCGAACTTCCTTCCCCAGACACCTATCCTCCGCAACAACGTCAATGAACCGACGAAGCTCGGAATTTGGGACGTGTGGCGGAAGCGACGAACGACGGTCTTCATTGTCTTCCTTCGGCGACTCTGCCATCGAGCGACAAGCAAGAGGTAGGGATTAAATCATCGTTCAATTCTTTGATCAAGTATTATTTAACGAACTTCGTTGTTAAATGATTGGCCAATTGTTATTAAAAAAACGGGTGGAGGTCAGACCGCACAAACACTGCTGATCCACCTCCCCTTATGTTGTTGATCTTCTTCGTGTCTTGAAACGGAGGCGACGCGGTGCCGTTGCAGTGCATGGGAATGAGTGAACTGCGGCCAGAATGGGCCGCGGTGAAGGAGTGTGGTGCCGTCGTGCCGCGTCGTTGAAGCCGAAGGGGGCCTCAGCAAAGAGCGGGCCAAGGTGGACGGGCGTTGCGCCGTCGCACCGCGCCGGAGAACCATGAAGGGCCGCGGCCGCGGCGGGCCGCTGTGGAGGGGCGCGCCGAGCCGCGTCGGATGGGCAGGAGCCGAGGCCTATGGCCTCGGCGGTTCATAGGAACGGCCGACCGAGCCGGCCGCTGGCACCAGGTAGAGGCGGGACCCCTCGGGTCCCATGGGTTCAATTAAGGTCGGCCTTAACGGCATGCCATTTCTTCAATCTAGGGGGCAGTTCCCCCCCCCCCCCACCCTGCCCACATCCCCCTTAGCTGAGAGCCGAGCCGCGGGCCACGTGGGCCGGGCCAGCCGCTCCGGGCCGGGCCAGCCGCGCCGGGCCGGGGCAGTCGCACCGGGTCAGGCCAGCCGCGTCGGGCCGGGAGAACCGCGCTGGGCCGGACGCCCACGCCGGGCCGGGCTGCGCCCAACTTGGCCGGAACCGGACCCGGGTCAGGTAGACCTAGTTCGGGCCGCCCCCAGGGGTATTGGGATGGATCGGACCGGGCCCAAACCCTCTATTTTCGGACAGTTCTGTTCAAACGCCCATAACTTGGGCTACGGACCTCCGATCGACACACTGTCAGTTACGTTAGGATCCTTGGATCTTGTCGGTCATTTTAGTATATTACACTCAAGGTTTCGGAAAACTTTGTGTACAGCTGGGTTGGTTCGAACACGAAACCAACCGGGCCCTCGGAGCGGAAACGCTTATAACTTGAGCCCCGGATGTCTGATTGACGTGCCGTCGACTTCATTGATTTACACATAGTGAGACGGTTATTTTGGATTACTCCGCTCGAGGTTTGGACACAGCTGGAGTACAGTCAGGTTGGTTTTAGCTTAAAAACTAACTGGGCCCTTGTGGTGAAAAAGTCAATAACTCTCAAACCACGCGTCCGATTGACACAACATTTGTCATGGTGAGTTCTTATTGACAAGAAATAACTTTATGATACATAAAAATTGGACTTCGTGAAAGTTGATGTATCGACCCCTTGGCTCGTGGAGCGAACCCTCCCGGAATCGAGCATGCTGAGTGCAGGAACCGTTGAGCTGGCTGCGATGAAGATGACGACTTCTGTACAAGGATCCATAGTGGATTTGATGAGGATGAATACTGTACTAGGATCCTCACTGGGTTCGACGAGGATGACTACCATACCAGGATCCTCAGTGGGTTCGACGAAGACGACTACTGTACTAGGATCCTCTGTGTGTTCGACGACGATGTCTACCATACTGGGATCCCTTGTGTGTTCGACGACGATGTCTACCATGATGAGATCCTCCGTGGGTTCGATGACGACATCTACCTTGCTGGGATCCTCCGTGGGTTCGACAAAGAGGATCCTCTGTGGGTTCAGCAGCGTTGTCGACTATACATGGATCCTCCGTGGGTTCGGCAGTGATGACTACTATACATGGATCTTCCATGGGTTTGGTAGTGACGACTTCTGTACAAGGATCCTACGCGGGATCATTAGAGGAGATGATTTAGAGGGAACATCTAATCACCTCCACCTCTCTTCAAGAAGTAGTATACCTGTGTGAGCTGAGTCTTGATTCTCAATCAGTGTCATTGATATGGATGACTTGCTTTCCTTTGTGGACTGGGATGTGTTTTTCCTGTGTGGACTGAGTTGAGTTATCCTTTGTGGACTGGGTTGTGTTTTTCCTATGTGGACTGAGCTGTGCTATCTTTTGTGGACTAGGTTGTGCTTTCCTTTTTGGACTACGTGGTGCTTGAAAGTTGGAGACGAACTGTAACTAAGGACTTAGGTATATGTATGGGTATATAACTATGTAGTGTTGTTGATACTTCGTGATTGTATCTTTCCATTGTGTTTTATCCTTCGTGGATTCTCCGAGACCTTCCGGGGTCTTAGGGTCCCTACTGAGTATCGTATACTCACCCCTGCACAGGCTATGCCCGCACTACGTGGTGTTTGATGCAGACGAAGGACAACACTTTTCGAGGTGGAAGCTTGTGGAGATGGAAGGTACCCGGAGGTGGACCACTTGGTGGTACGTACACGGAGCAGACGGCCAGACCGAGGAGCTGTGGAAGCTATCTATACCCACCCTTCATGTGGGAGTTCCATAGGATGGCTCGGAGTTGCTGATTTACTTTTCTACTGCAGTATTTTCTTTTGGTTTTACTTTACTTTAATTTGGGTTTGTATTCTAGCCCATTTACTTTCCAGCACTTACTTTTGTACTCAGTTTAATTATAGTTTTCTTCAGCTTGTGTACTTTGTGGTGTTTGTTTTCTTATTTATAGGCAATGCCTCCCGTTTTACAAGGATTTATGCCTTTGGTGCTAGTCACCCGCCCCTGGCCAATGGGAGGCCGGCTTAGGGTAGTCACGGCACGGGCCCCGAGAACGGGTCGTGACAAATTGGTATCAGAGGAGTCAGTTCTACCTTAGAACTCAGGACTCTGATAATTTCTTCTCTATGAAGCAATAAATTTTAGAGTAATGAGTGTGGTTATCAGTCCAAGGAGTCCAGTATTGGTGTGGTGGCTGATGTATCCATACACCAGGACCCTAACTCTTGATTTCCGACTCAGTACACGAAAAAATTGATTTCATGTGTGTTTTCAAAGTTTTCATTATGATTACCTTGTGTCTGCTCACCAGGTATACTGTATTGACCGTGGCGCACCTGTTTTATTTCAGGATGGTCCCACGATGGGAGCCATCTAGGGTTTTGAGATTTGTGCGAGATGGCAGCCCACCGAGCGACGAGGCCTCGGTGTAGGTCCCCATTACAGCGGAGGTATCGGCAGTACCTCTACCCGCTGAGCCACCGATGCCACTAGATCCCGTAGCTGAGAGTGCACATCACCTTAGTGCACTGCACGATTTTCGGTGCCAGAGACCACCAAGGTTCCGCAGGGAGACATACCCTCAGGCAGTCGAGGATTGGCTGGAGGCTGTCGTTTGAGTCCTCATATTAATAGGGACAGCAGTTTACTTCATTGTGATCCTTGCGGCGAGTCTCCTACAGGTGGCAACAGGTAGATGGTGGAAGCTGATGCTCCAGGTGCACAAAGAGGAATCTCTTCTATGGAAGGACATCGAGAGCCTCATTCACTCGAAGTTAGTTCCAGCCACCCTCCGTGTGGTGTGCATTCAGGAGCTACTACAATTGTTGTAGGGAAGCATGACAGTAGCCCAGTACTCGGCGAGATTTACCGACCTCTCGTGCTACTCCATAGATATGGTACAAGACCTATTCATCAGGGCACAGACCTTTGAGTAGGGACTGAGGCATGAGATCAGGGCATTGATGATCTCCTTCAACATCCCAATGCAGGCGGGGGTGCTGGAGAGAGCCCTTCTAGTGGAGAGTTTTCTCGCTGAGCTGTCACCAGCGGCGAGACCCTCTCGAGGATGACCTGCAGCAGAGTCTTCTACAGCCAATAGTAGACAGACGACACAGAGGACCAAGCGGGCCGGACCATCAGATGAGCAATCTCAAGAAACGGGTTCGGTTGTGTGGGGAACAAGAAATAGAGCCAACCACATGAGGTGTAGACAATTCTATGCATGCGGTGGGTAGGGTCACATGGCTTGAGACTGCCTGACCCGCCCTACAGATGAGCTGCGGGCGGTAGAGGGACCTCCCAGGTAGAGGTTCGACCGTGGTGGTCCGCAGGGAACAGGTGGACGAGGAAGAGGAGCTGGCCGAGTAGCGGGTGGTGGGCGAACTTTTGAGGCCCTACCACCACCACCTCCATGAAGACCACCCCGACCGTAGGGAACAGGAGGATGTGGGACAGAACAGCTTCAAGGAGCTGGAGCATACGACGATGGAGCTCCGGAAGCTAGTGGACAGGAGCGAGACTAGTTCCAGGCATGGAGGCTTTGTTCTTGGTGCTTCTAGTTTTCGTTTTGTTGTTGTTTTTGGTTGTCATGTGTCTTTGTACATTGAGTTGTAGTAATAAAATACACTTTTCTTTGTGACGTTTATTATCCTATCCTTTTGTATGGTTGATACTAAGAGGTTCCGATTAATACTGTTGAATTGACCCTCACTTGTGAGATTCCTACTGGAGGAGACCCATTAACCACACATTGATGTCGACAGTGCGACTCAACCCTTAGAGGCGAGAGTAACGGTTGGATCTATCGGTAGTAGCGTCGTGGCCTTGCGACGTCATCCATGACATGGGTTGTACTGTTCATATCAGGATTGACTGTATTAGGAAATGAACGTGGTTCAACCAGGGGTTGAGAATATATTTCCCTTTTCGGCAAAGGATAAATCATAGAAGCTCTTGTAGAACGTAGGCGAGGTGGCTTACCACCTGGCCCTTCCACCTAATTTGCACCGGGTGCACGACGTCTTCCACGTATATCAGCAGAGGGGATGTGTCCATGAACCGTCCCACATCATCCACTACAGGGAGCTGGACATTGATGATGGGGATACTTTCACAGAGGTTCTAGTGGAGATTGAGGATCAATAGGAGCGGGTCCTGTGTGGATGATCAATTTCCATGGTGCACATTCGCTGGCAGCACGGAAACCTCTAGGAGTGAACTTGGGAGCGGGAGGCTCATATGCGTGCTCGGTACCTCATTTAGTTTCCCTAGTTTGTGTTTTAGCTTTATGGGGGCGTAGAGCCTTGAGGTAGGAGTAATGTAAAAACCCATAAATTTCAAGGGAGTTTTTTTTCTTAAATTCTTTGAAATTTTTCGAGTATATAGTTTCTAAAGGAACCTGTTTCCAAGGCCCGGTGTGCCCGAAATAAATTTCTGAAGTTTTATTATGCTTAAATTAACACGTGTAAGCAGTTTCCTAATAGAGTGGAATAACTCTTAAACGGTTACTCGAATCAAAAATCGGAGGGCACCGTTATGCTCAGGATGGCGGATTTACCCTAAGCGTGACTTAATTTTAGTCGGCATAGGCCTCCTGTGAGAAAACCCAAACATGGCATAACTGTAAATAAAATAATTAAGTAATGTTATTTTATTATTTAAATGATTATAACTCACAAACTGTAACTCAGATTAAAAATCAGAGACCACCGCTGAACTCATGAGGGTATGCTTTATTTAAGCAGATACTAACTTGGGCTGGCGCAGGCCACCTGGGAAAGTTAGTTTTTGACTGTAAATAAAATAATTAAGTGACAATTATTTTATTGTAAAATTCATAACTTCTAAATGGTAATTCTAATTGAAAATCCGAGAGTAACGTTAAGCTCTTTGGGGCGTGTTTCTTCTAGGAAGATCTTAACCTTGACCGCAGTGGGTCGAGGGTGATTGATAATTATTTTACTAACTTTTTTCGGGTATGTTCAGTAAACATACGAGCAGATTTTTCTATCTTTTGAACTTGTCCATAGAATGGAAATCTGAGGGCACCATTGAACTCGCAACATGGGTTTTACCTTAAGAAGACTTTCACCTCGATGACAGATGATCAGGTATGAAAGTTAGTTTTTGGGATTTTACGTGGGTTAATAAAAAAAATAAGTGAATAATTTATTCTATTTTGTTAAACACTTGTCGTACAGATAAAAGTGGATAAAAGCTCGACGTGGTAGTTGGTGGTGGAACCGCCACACCCTAACCTCCCATTTAATGGGGAGGGAGAGGAAACCTCTCAACCCCGCCATCAATTAATTTTATGTGTCGATGTAAAATTAATTGCACTCAATTAATTTTATGAGTTGACATAAAAATAATTGATGTAAGTTAATTTTATTTGTCGACGTGAAATTAATTGTTGTCTGTTAATTTTACATGTCGACGTAAAATTAATTGCACTCAATTAATTTTATGAGTTGGCATAAAAATAATTGATGTCAGTTAATTTTATGTGTCGACGTGAAATTAATTGCTGTCAGTTAATTTTATGTGTCGAAGTGAAATTATTTGCTATCAATTAATTTTATGTGTCAGCATAAAATTAATTTGTGTCATATGATTTGATGCAGGCTATGTGGGGGAAACTTCTTGGCATCCTCCCCTCTTAAGTTTTCCCAACACACCTCTTAAATTGCGCCAATGGAATTTAATTCACCCGACCCCCTTCTTAAATTAAGTAACCACATTTTTGGAATTTTGGAAGGTTCTAAATAAATGAACCATAATAAATTCCACGATGGTTACATACCTCTCCGCCTCTCCTATATATAGGGAGCTTCAGAGATGAATTTTGGGACGGCTTCACCAAGCGATGAAGCACAGGTAATGTATTGTGACGCCCAACACTTGGGGAAATCATATCCTCTCCAATGAAGAATGCGAAGAATGCCAACGACGATCTTCCATACGATTCTTCTTCGACCTTCCTTCCCCCAAAACCTATCCTCCGCAACATCGTCAACGAACCGACAAAGCTCAGAATTGGGGATGTGTGGCAGAAACGACGAATGACGGTCTTCATCGTCTTCCTTCTTCAACTCGGCCATCGAGCGACGAGCAAGAGGTAGGGGTTAAATCTTCATTCAATTCATTGTTCAAGTATTATTTAACGTCCTTCATTGGTAAATGAATCGCTTATTGTTATCAAAATAATGGGAGGAGGTCGGACCGCACAAACACGGACGATCCTCCTCCCCTTATGTTGGTGATCTTCTTCGTGGCTTGAAACGGAGGCGACGCGGCACCGTCACACCGGGCGAGAACGAGAGAATCGCGGCTGGAGAGGGCTGCAGCGAAAGAGCGTGGCACCGCTATGCCATGCCGGTGATGCCAAAGGAGGCTCTGACCAAGAGCGCGCCGTGGAGGAGGGGTGCGGTGCCGGAGCACCTCGCCGGAGCACCATGAAGGGCCACGGCTGGGGCGGGCTGCGGCGGAGGGGCATGGTGTCGTCGCACCGCACCGCACTGGATGGGCAGGAGCCGCGGCCTATGGCCGCAGCGGTTTAGAGGAGCGGCTGACTGTGCCAGCTGCTGGCAGCAGCTATAGGCAGGACCCCTCTGGTCCCCCGGGTTCAATTAAGGACGACCTTAACGGACGGCCATTTATTCAATCAATGAGGGCAGCCCCCCCTCCCCCCACATCCCGCTCGGCCGAGAGCCGAGCCACCAGCGACGCGGGTCGGGTCGCCCGCGCTGGGACGGACCAGCCACCCCGGGCCAGGCCCGCTGCGCCGGGCTGGGCCAGCCACATCGGGTAGGGCCAGCCGCGCTAGGCCGGACCCTCGTGCCCGGCCGGGCAGCGCCCAACTGGGCCGGACCCTGACCCGGGTCGGGTAGACTTGGTTCGGGCCGACCCAGGGGGTATTGGGTCAGGTCGGACCAGGCCCAAACCACCTGTTTTTGGACTGTTCCGTTCAAATTCCCATAACATGGGCTACAGACCTCCGATCGATGCACCATCAGTTGTGCTGGGATCCTGGGATCGAGGCGGTCGTTTAGATATATTAGACTAAAGGTTTAGGAAAAATTTGGGTACATACGGGTTGGTTCGAACACGAAATGAACCTGACCCTCGGAGTGGAAACACTTATAAATTGAGCCTCGGATGTCCGATTGGTGTGTCGTAGACTTCATTGGTTTCCTCTCAGTGAAACAGTTCTTTTGGATTACTCTGATCGTGGTTTGGACGCAGCTGGAGTACGGTCGGGTAGGTTTTAGCTTAAAAACCTACCGGGACCTTGGGACGAAAAAACCAATAACTCTCAGACTGGGCGTCCGATTGACGCGCCGTCTATCCCATTGAGTTACTAATGACGAGACAGAACTTTTTGATACATAAACTTTGGACTTCATGAAAGTTGTTGTATCGACCCCTTGGATCATGGAGTAGACCCTCCCGGTATCGAGCATTCTGTGTGCGGGAACCCTAGAGCTGGCTGTGACGAAGATGACCACTTCCGTACAAGGATCCTCAGTGGGTTCGACGAGGATGACTACCGTACTAGGATCCCTAGTGAGTTTGACGTGGAAGACTACCATACTAGGAACCTGAGTGGATTCGACGAGGATGACTACCGTACTAGGATTATCTATGGGTTCGACGACGACGTCTACCGTACTGGGATCCTCCATGGGTTCGACAACGATGTCTACCGTGCTGGGATCCTTCGTGGGTTCAACGATGATGACTTATATACTAGGATCCAATGTGGGTTCAGCAGCATTGTCGACTGTACCTGGATCCTCCGTGTGTTCGGAAATGATGACTACTATACTTGGATCCTCCGTGGGTTCGACAGTGATGACTTCTGTACTAGGATCCTACGTGGGATCGACAGAGGAGATGATTTAGATGCTACACCTAATCACCTCCACTGCTCATCAAGAGGAATTATACCTATGTGAGTTGAGTCTTGATTATCAATCATTATCATTGATATGGTTGACTTGCTTTCCATTGTGGACTGGGTTGTGTTTTTTCTTGTGTGGACTGAGTTGAGGTATCCTTTGTAGATTGGGTTGTGTTTTTCCTATGTGGACTGAGTTGAGCTATCCTTTGTGGAAAGGGTTGTGCTTTCCTTTGTGGACTACGTGGTGCTTGGAAGTTGGAGACGAACTATAATTAAGGACATAGGTATATGTATGGGTATATACCTAAGTAGTGTTGTTGATACTTCGTGATTGTATCCATCCTTTGTGGTTTATCCTTCGTGGATTTTGAGAGTCCTTCAGGGGACTCAGGGTCCCTACTGAGTATCGTATACTCACCCCTGCATGGGATATGCCCGCACTACATGGTGTTGGATGCAGATGACAGACAACACTGATAGAGTTGGAAGCTTGTGAAGTTGGATGGTACCCGGAGGTGGACCACTTGGCGGGACGTACGCGGAGCAGACGGCCGGACCGAGGAGCTGTGGAAGCTATCTGTACCCACCATTCAGGTGGGAGTTCCATAGGACGACTCAAAGTTGTTGCTTTAATTTTCTACTACTTTATTTTCTTTCAGTTGTACTTTACTTTCAGTTGGGTTTGTATTCTGGCCCATTTACTTTCCATCACTTACTTTTGTACTCAGTTTACATAGAGTTTTCTTCAACTTGTGTACTCTGTGGTGTTTGTTTTCTTATTTAAAGGAAATTCCTCCCCGTTTACCAGGATTTACACCTTTGGTGCTAGTCGCCAGCCCCTGGCCTATGGGAGGCGGGCTTGGGGTAGTCATGGCACGGGCCCAGAGGACGGGTCATGACAAATTATTTGAATTGGATAAATAAATTAATATCGATCTTATGTTATATCCTCTTGATTTTATAGAGAGTGCAATATCTCTGAATTATTTTTTTAGCTTTTAATTCTTGATGAAAATTGGGAAAGAATGTACCGCTGGAATTAATTGAAAATTGTTTGTATAAAGATAAAGAGGCATGCAAATGAATCTTATTGCCATTGTTATAATTTATTTACTATAAAATTGATGTAGTAAGAATGTTTAATAAATTTTTGATAGCTTACAGTTATGTTTTCCCTAAATTAGAACTTACAAATAATAAATCATTTAATTCAAGATGGATTAAAGAACTGGTTGTTTGATAAAAGATAATTTCGTTTAGGGTTGTCAGTTACCCTCTTTCTTGTTTAAGGTCCAAGAGCCCAATTGATATGATGTTTGTTTTTCTATATCTTGTTTTGTGATGTGATTCTAGATGGATATTGTGATATATATGGGAGTGGATGCCTATTGGTTGTTGTGGATGTTGATTCCTAGTTTTGAGAGATGCATCAGTTTATGCATGTAGGTGTCAGGGAGGACACCTGGGTTGATGAAACGAGTTGGATGTGAATATATGGATTCTTGCTGATACTTTTTGGATTATTACCTTATTTACATTCCCCACTACTCACGGAATCTGGTTTTCTTACCCTACATCCGAAAAGGGGTGAACAAACATGGGGTATTCCATGTTCTCTCCTTGTTTAGCTCCTAAATGGACGATGGGTCTACACTCTTTCTATAGGGGCAATGACTCAATGGGTAGTTCATCTACTCACTGTCTTGATCCCCCTTATGTTTAGTATCATATAATTTTAATCTAGAATTCCTTGGAATATGGGAATGTAAGGATGTAAATAAATAATTGAATTAAGGATGTTAACCCATGGGGTTGGAGCGTGCTCGAACGCAATGCTGAGGACATCAGACTTTGGGTGTGACGCTAATGAAATATAATTTGGAACTATTAATGGTTAATTAATGTTTAAAGAATTAATTAATGTAAAGTGAAAATGATAAGAAGATAATGAAGTAATGTCATAACACTTTTTAAATGGTTGTGGGCTTATTGGATACCTAGTCATAGAAGTGGTAGCCGGGAGTCTAAGATACATTACCTTCAGTTGATTCTAAGACTAGGTTATGCCCATAGTGTGGAAGTGAGCTATAATATATTTTGTAATTTTTTTGTTTCTATATTCTACTTCATCCCCATTAGTAAGGGAAACTGACACCCTAATGATTCTGAGCGATGGTGGTGTTTTCCCCTACATTATGGTGGGAGGATGGATGGATGACTACCCCCTTTGGCCCAACTATCTTCTCTTTTTAGTTACTTGTGATGGAAGGAAAAATGGTTAGTTTTCCCCATATATTTTTGTAGAGAGCTATAATGGATTGTGGTTATTCACTCACATATATTCTGGATATAGTTTTTACGGAAACATATAGGTGTAATGTGTATAGTCTATGAGGGATTGAGGATCCTTACTTGGTGTATGGGCTATAATGGCTTGTGAATTAATACTCGACGAATGATACACATTATGCAACTGTGGTTGCTCCTAGAAACTACCAAGTTACTTTTCTTACATTTACATGGTGGTTTGTTTGCACGAGGTGCATAATGTGGTGTTACAGACATGTGTCTGTGGGAAAGGCTATTTGGAGAGAGATTCTTAGGGAATGCGACATTGGGGAAATGTATATAACCAGTGGGGAAGTAGTAGTTGGGAACCATTGATATTATTTATTATATTTAATACTCTTGTATTTAATAATTAGTGTGAGTATCCATGGTGAATGCTGGGAATTTAGTATACCTATTTAGGTGACTAGTTAGTTTTCCATGTTTTTCACTGTGCTTTAGAATTCTTTCTTTATTTTTTCATGAGAGGCTCTGGGGAGGATCCTACTAAGTATACGTTTATACTCACCCTATTTATATATATATTATTTTTCTGGTCAGTTAGAGATCAGGCTGGTTTCTACTAGCTTAGTGTTTTAGGAGCAGTTTGGGATTTGTGGTTGATGTAGTTTTTACATTAATTTGGGTACTTTATGTTTTCTTCTTTCTGTTTTAGTAGTTTTTCATGGCATTATATATGGGTAATTGGGATTCAATTTATATTTTTGTCTGAGCTGGAGTTGTTTGGTGTATATCTTATCTATCTCTTTCTCATGTGTTCTCTTAGAGGGTAATGCCTTCCAAATGTGTTTTCACTATACCCTCAGTGCTAGTCGCCAACTCAGGTCCTACTGAAGGTGGTACTTAGGGGTCATTATCTTCCTTCTCACATTATCGGGCCAGGAGTGGTAGACATTGTGTGGAGGGGGCCGTGGCAGAGTGGTATCATAGGACTGGTTGATGGATAGGATAGAGTTTGGAGTTAGGAACAAGTGAGGATGCATGGGTTGGTAGAGCTAAAGTGTAAGTCATGTTTATGAAGTGATTTAAACACTGTAGACTGTCTGAGACATAGGCATTTAGGGCCCATCTGATCTAATGTACGCACCATTATGTTTATAATGAATGCTAAACGATGTGATACTAGTTGCAGTGTAGAGACCTATGAAAGGATCACGCATCATTCTTCCTTATTCCTATGTTTCAATGGTTATATCATGGGATAGTGTAACATAAATTGAATAAAAAACAATTTATTAATTTATGTTGAGTATTCATTATTCTAGGATTAGGTTCTCTAAATGTTTTTTATTTTATAGGTATGGCTCCAGGTCAACATCCTCCTTAGGATCTCATAGAAGATGTCTAGTAGGATGTGATAGCAGATCACCATAGGGTAGATGTTGACGACGATGACACTTGGAGGAGGACACTCCAAGAGTTTTATCACCAGAGTCTACAATAGTATTATTGCTCGGTTTTAGATTCAATCATAGAATACTGGTTATAGGAGGTTGAGATATGCTTTAGTTTGATCCATCCTCAGAAGGAGACCTGGGTGTTGTTGCATGGGATGATGCTTCATGGAGAAGCAAGGTAGTGGTGGTTATTATTCCTCAAGGATCGTGAGGAGTCTACGATCTCATGGGAGGAGTTTTGAGACTAGTTTATATCTGAGTTTCATTCTTCGACCATGAAGGAGTCCAGTCGCCAAGATCTTCTTACCCTTCGATAGAAAAGATCCAATGTTCGAGAGTTTGGAATCCTTTTAAGGAAACTTTTACGATATTCATTATACTTGTTGTAGATGAGGAGGCCAGGGTGAGGCATTTTGAGGAGTCTTTGCATCTAGAGATCCAGCGCCGGGTCACCCATTTTATGCGGAAGACATAAATTAAGGTGCTGGAAAAGGAAGAGGTCATCAATAGCGTATTGTCTAGAACTAGATTATCAAGATAGGGGAGTCTTCATGACTCGTCAAGATGCAGAGCTATGGTCTAGGGTTCTTGGTTTTCATGGTAGAAGAGTTTTCGTTCAGTCAGGGGTAGGTCCAGCCCTCAGTATCTCTTTTCTCCGGGGTAAGAGTCTCTCCGGCCTATGCCAAAGGATTTTGTGCTAGTTATTAATGTGGTGGTCATGGTCATCAATAGCGAGAGTGACCAGCCTTTATGAGCAGTCATCGTGCACCATCTTTTCTACTCCAAGTTCCTCCGTTGAAGAAGTTCCAGTTGCGGCAGTGGCAGGAGCTTGCACTATCTTTAGATCAGTAAAGGGTAGAAGGGGTAGGTAGAGGATAGCCTGGTGATGCTCCCCGTCCATAGATAGTAGAGTCTAGACCTGGTGGTGGTCTTCATCAGTGTTAGAGAGGTCATGGAGGAGGTCTTGGTCACCTTCATACATTAGCGTTTCTAGCTCTCGGTGAGCGAGATGTCATTAGATTTACCCTTTTCTTGTTTTCTACCATTGTGTATGCCTTGTTTGATTCAAGAGCTACAAAATCTATAACATCCCAAAAATTCATTATTGAAAATAACTCATGTTATATTTATATGTCTTCATAGGGTTAAGAAAAATGTATTTACTTTTGTGGTTTTATGTTTTGGAATTATAAATACTAAACATTTTTTGATCATTACTAATATAGTCATTGAAGAGTGATCACATGATTAGTATAAATATATTGCTTTAACAAATAAAATTCTCTCAAACAAAGGATGTGATGGACCAATATAGTAGAATTTCCCTGTACGAATCCCATTTGTTAGAGCTCAAAAAGAAGGTGGCATCATTGGGCTTCTCTCTTGACCCAGCGCAAGCTGATCTTGAACATAGTAAGCTTGAGCGGAACCGACTACGGGATAAGTGGAAGTTAATAAAGATTATCACCAGAGCGATGTTATCCGAGCCACCCCAAGAGTCTGTCACCATCATACACATTTCCCTTCAGTCTTATGCAGGTATTATAAGGGGTTATGTATTAAGACCATAGAACTATGACTATGTTCATTATTCTTGTATAGAGAATATACATTCCTCTTATTGTTACTTTGTAAATATTTTTTAATGCACATATAGTATTATTTGTGAATAATTAACCAAAGAAAGCTATTATGATAAGTTAATGGATTTTAGAATTAAATAATATTTTAATTAAATAATAATATTATTATTAAATTAATTTTTTTTAAATATAAATTATCATATAATTTTATGAATGCAATTGTAATTTTTATGAAGGTATGAAAGATGTTTTTTTCAAAACCAAATAATTTTTGATAAATGTTGGTTTTTATTTTAAAAGTTAAAATTCACATATTTTGATAATTTTTTTGATAAAATGAATAATATTTTTGGAATCATGATGTCAAAATTATCCAATGGTGAATGTTTCATTATTTTCTGAGACTGTCAAATTTTTTGGGTAAAAAATTAAATATCGTTTAAATATATAATGTGTTTGATGACTTCATAATGACACAATAGTTATTTAATAAAATAATATAAATGATATTTTCGGCCAATATATGTTTTATCCTTAAACGAATTTGATTTTAGATTTATTTTATTTAGTTGAAAAAGCATGGTGGACCCTCCAAGACGTATAAATCATTTTTTCTTTTTAAATTATTTTACTTTGAGAGTGTGACTCACCATAACCTAAGAAACCCTATTATTTTAAGATTCTTTCCCATTGGACATATGAAATACTTTTTTTACACTAAATTTTTTCAGAAACCATGGGAAAAATCCATGGTTTGGTTTGTGTTTTTGATTAGTTTAATGGGAGGTTCCCCAAACCTTAATAATATATATTTCCATCTCCTTTATTATATAAACCCACCCATGATTCTACCGACTCTTCACTAAAATCCTTTTGAGTTCATCCAACCTCTTCCCTCCTCTCCCCATTATCCTACCATGGTGCCCCAATCTCCCAAGTAGCCTCTCTCAAGCCTCTCGCATTCTTTTGGGATCACACTTCCATGGATGGGATTTCTTCCTTTGCCATTTTTGTTCAATTTTCATTTAGTTGTTAAGCCAATTTTTACAATTAAAAATGTTGGGGTATGATTTCGAACCTCTCCCATAATTCCTTTTTTTTATGTTTGGATAATCTTATTCCCATTACTCTTTCTTTAATGTCTCTAATGTACATCATTTACCATGCCGAAATTCCATGAGGGATTTCTCTCTCCTCTTTGACATCCATGTAATTCTTCTGTTTTATGCATCTAAATTCCATTATGTTTGTTGTGAAATGTATCTATATGACCCCCATAATATCGATTTCATGTAAATATGATGACACACCCCTTTCTCTCTCATAAATCATTTTTTGTTTGTTCTTATTTCACATTGTTATGCTACCGAAATTGCACTACGATTTTCCAAACCACAATCATTGTGTACTGAATACCATGACAATTTCATTATCAATGGTATTTAACTTTATGAACATGTATATAATGATTATAATGATTCATGTGTATATTACACACCCCATTATCATGGAAAAAGTGATTATGATTGATTCCATGTTGTATGATCCATGTGCTACATTTATGCATGAAATGAAATATTTAAGAAGGGTGTGCCCTGATAGTGCTCCAATGCATTGGGTAAAGTATAGTATCCTAATACGTCTTTTAGAATGTGTGTTAAATCATGGTAATTCAATTTCCATTATGATTTAATCATGCTTCATGTGAAATGAGGATTTACTCATGCTCCATGTGAAATGATCCTTGGATCATGTTAAATACCATGTTAAGTGTTGTTTCCACATTTCTATGTTATGACTATCATTATTCATCATGACTTTATGTTCATATTTCTCTTCTGATCCATTGATATGCCTATTTTATTACATGTATTGTATTCCTCATGTTATTCCATTTTTATTCCCTTTCTAGGCTTTATAGCTCACCCTTTTCTTATGCATGTCATCAAGTTTTCCCATGCAATAGTAAGTATGAAGAAAATTTAGTGTTCATGTCAATGAATTTTTCAATAAAGATGTTGTATTTCATGTTCTAAGTTGTTATGTAATGATACGAATCCCCAAGGAAACTATACCTATCGACCATCTATGTTTTTCCAATTGATGTTTATGTAATAAATCATGTTTTAGTGTGTAATAAAGAACATTGTTTTTATAGTTAGTAATAGAGGATTTGTTTAGTTAATTTTGGGATAAGGATTAAAAAACCATAGTGAAGCCTTAGAGACAAGACTAAGTATAATAAATACATACATATGTTTTGGGGAGTATTGAGTAAGTGAATTATCAAGCAATAATATCCCTGTATGGATAATTTCATGTAGAGACTGCTCTATCCCAGATGTACCTAGGGGTGAAAACCCCGAAAAGGAGTTTCAAGATTGACCCGGGGTATCCTGGTACACAACAATGGGCCTTACATCACTCTTGAATATGAAACTCCCGGTGGATATGGGTGTCATATTCACAAGTTTATTATGAACCCTTATAAAGGGAATTAAAAACATTTCCCACAAGAATGTATGTTATAAATTAGATCATGGATTACATCGATTGTATCCTATAGATTCATAAGTTAAAGAAATAAAATTTATTTATAAGTCATCTATTTTTGTCCTTAGACTCCCCTTTATGTGTTCAGTAGTTTTAGTGTACTAATCCTTATTAATTTGTTGGATAGAGTCAAACCAGAATCAAAAAGTGGATAGTTGGGTTATCATCCAACGTTCTAAGCATTGTTTTATATCCCAAACGTTTATTAGAACAATCCCAACACCACCACAAATAATTAAAATAAAGATCTTGCTGAGTATGAAAAATTGGGAGATAATTGCATCCCATGAATATAACAACCCTCTATCATAATATGTGGATTGAACATCCTGGAAAACCTCATCATCCTTCCTTTGGAATAATTTGATGCAATTTGTGGCATGGATTTGATTTCCCTATATAGAGCCAACATAAATTTCAATGTGAGAGAAATCACTCTCCAAGTGGAAAATCGATCCCCGATTCTGTAAAAGTGCGAGGAGGAAAAATCTTTTTAGTTCCATCATCTCAAGTGAAAATATTACGGCCCTATGATCACACGTATCTACCTCAGATGATTTAGTATAAGGAGGAAACCATCCTTGAAGAGATGCCTATTATGAGGGAATCCACTGATGTTTTTCCTGAGGAATTGTCTGGTCTTCAACCTAAAAGATATGTCGACTTCTCAATTGATCTTATTCTGGGGGCATTGCCAATATCCAAGACTCCATATTTAATGTTTGTTGTAGAGCTTGATGAGATGAGGAAACAACTACAAGAGAATTTGGATGAAGGGTTTATACGCCCAAGTGCTTCACCATGTGGTGCACCAGTCCACATCATCAAGATGAAGGATGGGTCAATGCTCTTTTACATCGATTATCACGAGCTTAACAAAATCAAGATAAACAAAAAGTATCCCATCCCAAAAACTGAATAATTTCTCAAACAGAATCATGGACAAAAATACTTATACATGTTAGATTTGTAGTTGGGATATTATCATGTAAGGGTGAAGAAGAAATATATCCCTATGAATAATTTTCGTACAGGATATGGGAACTATGAATTCACAGTAATCCCATTAGGACACAATAATGCTCCATAAATCTTCATGGAAATGATGAATATAGTCATTAGAGATTACATTGAAAAATATGTGGTAGTCTTTATAGATGAAATTCAAATATACTCCAAAACCAAGGGGGTCATGGGGAGAATATAAGAATTGTACTAGAGACCTTGCGAAAGGAGATGATCTATGAAAAGTATAGCAATAGTGAGTTATGGTTGAAGGAGGTATCATTATTGGGATATATCATCCCAAGTAATGTGATATTTGTGGATCCCTCAAAGACAGCAGCATTAAAGGGATGGATGAGGAAAACATCAGTAAAAAATTTCCATAGATTCTTGAGGTTAGCTGGATATTATCGATGATTTGTGAGGAATTTATCAAAAGTGTAAAACCCTATTATCAAGATATATCATAAGGGAGTAAAGTTGGCTTGGTGTGAGGAATGTGAATAATCCTTCAATGGGTTGAATAGTAGGCTTATCACTACATGTGTGCTCACATTACCCACAAGTGGAGAACTTTTTTTGGTATTCAGTGATGTTTCGAAGAAGGGTATGGGCTGTGTATTGATGCAAAATGACAACGTTGTTGCCTATGCTTCATGGAAAATGAATTTTTATTAGCCGAATTATCCAACACATGATCTTGAGTTGTTGGTGGTGATCTTTGCTTTAAAAATATTGCAGAATTATCTCTTTGAATAGAATTGTGAAATATATAAAGACAAAAAAATCATCAAGTATATATTAAAATAGAAGGATTTGAACATGCACCAATGAAGATGGTTATAGCTGATCAAATACAATGACTGCTCAATCCATTACCAACTTGGGAGAGTGAACAAGGTGGAAGATGCTCTAAGTTGAAAGTACCCTACGATTATATCATTGATGATAATTGAAAAGTATCCAATATTCATTGATATGATGAATATGGACATGGGAATCATAAACAATGAAACATCGTCAATCCTTTCACAAATAATTTCTCAACTGTCTCTTTTGTAAAGGTTAATGGATGCTCAAAAGGATGGGGTTAGAATTCAGAAGAATGTCGAAGATATCAGAAAAGGTAAATCCTCAGAGTTCGATGTTAATAAATACAGAATTGTGCGATTTGGGAGAATTATATGTGTTCCATCACATGTAGAGCTGAAGAATGAACATTTGGATGATGCACATAGTTCACATTTCTCTATTCACCCCAGAAACAGAAAGATGTATCGAGATTTCCGATAGCATTATTGGTTGGATAATATGATGAAGGAGATCGCTGAGTATACATCAATGTGCATGGTGTGTAAGCAAGTGAAGGCAGAGAGGCATAAGTATAAGGGGATGATGCATCCATTGCCCATACGAGCATGGAAAGGGGAAAATATCACGATGGACTTTCTCAATGGGCTTCCGAAGACATCCAAAGGAAACAATGAAATCTGGGTTTTTTTGGATCATCATACAAAGTATGCACACTTAATTTAAATTTGGGAGTATTTCTCATTGGATCAACTGGCACGAATAAACATCAGGGAATTGGTAAGGTTGCATGGAGTACCACTATCTATTGTATCCATTCGAGATCCATGATTCATCTATATGTTTTGGAAGAGTATTCAACAAGATCTGGATACTAAACTGAACATCAGTACAACCTATCATCCACAAACTAATGGACAATCTGAGAAAACTGTTCAGAAACTCGATGATATGTTAAGATCATGTTCAATGGAATTTAAAGGAGGTTTGGATCAATATCTTCCTCTAGTTTAATTCTCCTATAATAACTGTTTTCACTCAAGCATCTGAATGTAACCTTATGAAGCCATGTATGGGAAGAGTTGCAGAACACCAACACCATGGGATGATGTTGGTGATCCTAAGCTGATAGGACAATAAATATTTGAAGAAATGGTGGAGAAGGTGAAAAACATGTATCATCATTACAAGGAATCCTAGTGTCAATAGAAGAGTTATGTACATAACCATCAATGAGACCCTAAGTCCAATGTTGGAGACTTGGTGTTTCTATGCATATCACCGTGGAATAATGTAATGAGAGTTGGAATGAAACATATGTTAAGTCCTAGGTACATCAGTGCCGTAAAGATTCTTTATCATGTTGGGGTTATGGCTTATCGACTTGCACTTCCACCTACTGTGGCCAATGTGCATTATTTCTTTCATGTATCTCTCTTGAGGAAGTACATATCATAACCTTCACATGTACTCACTTCAGAGGTAGTGTAACTAGAGGATGATCATTCTTATAAGGAGAAACCAGTGAAGATCTTAGATAATAGAGAAAAATTTCCATGAAATAATACAATGCCCCCATGAATGTGTTGGGAAGAAACCACAGGCTTGAATAAGAGACATGGGAATAAGAGGAAGTTCTGAAAAACAGTTATCCAAATTTGTTTTAGAGTGGGAAATGGAAATTTCGAGGGAAAAATTTCTTAAGGGGGGACATTGTAACGACCCAAAAATTCATTAATGAAAATTCTTCATGGAATATTTAAATATATTCATATGGATATGTAAAAATTATACACTGATTTGGTTTTATGTCATGGTTTTTAAAATACCATTAAGAATTGTGATAGTTCATAATATATTCGTTGAACAGTGATCACATTATTAATATCAATATAGGGCTTTATCAAATCCAATTTACTCAATCAAAAGAAGTGATGGACTCATCTAGTTGACTTTCCCCATACAAAGCCCATTTTTCAGAGCTCACAAACAAGGTGGAATCATTGTGCATCACTCTTGAACATTCCAAAGCTGAGCCTGAACACGTTAAGCATGAAAAAAACCTACTATGGAAGGAGTGGAAGTAAATAGGGATTACCACCCAAGCGATTTTATCCAATCCCCCCCAAGAGTATGTCACCATCGCACACCATACCTTTTGGTCTTATGCGGGTGTTATAAGGAGTTATGTAATGATACCATAGCACTATGATTATGTACATTACTCTTGTATAGAGAATATATATATTCTTTTTATTGTTACTTTGTTAATACCCTCAAAAGAACCAACAGTATTTTTAGTTAATTTTCTACTAAGGAATATTTTTTTGATAAATTAATGGATTTTTGAATTAAATAATATTTTAATAAAATATTAGTATTATTATGATTAAATCAATTTTTATTATATATAAATATTTGTATAATTTAATGAATGCAACTGTAATTTTTTTATGGTTTGAAAACTGTTTTTATAAAAACCCATGAATTTTCAATAAATGTCGATTTTTCTTTGAAAAGTTAAATTTCAAATATTTAGAAAATTAATTAGTTAAAATGAATATTATTTTTGGAATCGAGATATTGAAATTATCCAATGGCGATGTTTTCATAATCTTCAAAGATAGTGGAATTTTTTGGCTAAAAAATTAAATACCGTTTAAATATATAATGTGATTTATGACATCATAATGACCCAATAGTGATGTAATATAATACTATAAATTATATGTTCGTCTAATATATTTTTTATACTTAAAATAATGTGATTTTAAATTTGTTTTATTTATTTTACAAAAATACTTAGTGGACCCTCCAAGACATATAAAACATTTTTTCTTTTTAAATTGTTTTCAATGAGTGTGTGACTCACCTCCACATAAGCAACCCTATTATTTTAATATGTTATTCCATTGGGCATATGAAATATTTTTTCCAATCCCCTTTGGAAAAAAACATGGGCAAAAACCATGGGATGGTTTTTGGTTTTGATTAGTTTAATGTGAGGTGTGCCAAACCTAAATAATAAAGAATTCCCTTTCCTTTCCTATATAATCCCACCCAATATCCCACTTCTTCTTCACTCATATCCATTGGAGTTCCTCCAACACCTGCACATATATCTCTAGATTCCTCCCAAAGTTCCTCAAGCTCCCAAGAAGCCTCTCTCAAGACACTCCCAAGCTTTTGGGATCACACTTCCAAGTAAAGGATTTCATCCTTTCTCATTTTTGTCTAATTTTATTTATGTTGTTATGCCCATTTTTTTCAATTACAAATGTTGGGGTAAGATTTTGATCCTCCAAAAATCTTCCCTATTTATGTATGGATTATGGGAGATCCTTTTTCTCTCATTAGGGTCTCACATGTACACCTGTTACCATGCCAAAATTCCGTGAGGGATTTCTCTATCATCATTTATATCTAAGTAATTATTTTGTATTATGTTTGTAAATTACATTACGTTTGTTGGGACATGTATCTATATGACACCATAACTTTACATTTCATGTAAAAATTATGAGATACCCATTTCTCTCCCATCAACCATTTTTTATGAGTTCATATTTCAAGTCGTTCTGCTACCAAAATTGCACTACAATTTTCCAAGCCAATGACATTGTGCAGTGAATACCAAGCCAATTTCTTTATCAAGGGTATTAAACTTTATGAAAATTTACATATTCATTATAAATCATCATGTTTTTATTCCAAATACCTTTATCATGGAATAAATGATGATTATAGATTCCATATTTTAGGATTCATGTGTCACACTTATGCATGAAATTAAATGTTTAAGAATGGTTTGCCCTGATAGAGCTCCAATGCATTAGGTAAAGTATTTTATCATGATATTTAATGTTCAATGATTGTTTACTCGTGATAATTTATGTAAAATGAGGGTTTACACATTCTTCAAGTGAAATAAGGATTTTCTCATGCTCCATGTGCAATGAGTCTTGGATCTTGCAAAATTCCATGTTAAGTGTTGTTGCCACATTTTCATGTTATGATTATCAAGCATTAACATGCCTTTATGTTCATGTTTCTCTTGTTCAACATTTATATTCCTATAGTCTAACATGTATTATATTCATCATGTTATTTTATAGTTATTCCCTTACAACGATTTATAGGTCACACTTTTCTAATGCATGTCCTCAGGTTATCCCATGCAATGCTAAGTATGAGGGAATATAGTGGTCATATAATGTAATTTTTCAATAAAGATGTTTTTACTCATGTTTTATGTAGTTATGTAATGATTGTAAGCCCCAAAGTCACTAGGCCTCTTGATATTATATGTTGTATCAAGTGATGTTTATGTAACAAATCATGTTTTATTGTGTAATAAAGAACATGTCTGTTATACACTTTTTCAAATCATATACCATTGTCCATTCTTTGGGACTTGAGGGAGAGAGGATTCTAATGGACTTGGCGTTGGGTACACTATTTGGAGGTCGATCTGACTTGTTTGAAGTATGTAGAGACTATGATCTAGTGTTGGGTAAACACCGCTCTTCGAAATATTTCCTATGTTTACGAATACAACCACATGATGTCATCCTCGGCCCATATTTGTTGTATACGGTGTAGGATATATTCGATTACATTAGGAGGAAGGTAGTGTTCATCGATGTGGATGGAGAGCCAGTGGTCTTCGTTGGTGAGCTAGACCCTCGGATGGGTTAGAGATATGTTCCATCCTTATCATTTATGATAGGTGAGCTGATGCTCAGTTCTGCAGAGGATCAGAAGTAGTTGTTTACTAGGGTCGTAGAAGAGTACCCTGATGTCTTTCCAGAAGAGGTTGTTGCATTACCCCCTCTATGAGGGATCATGTTTGAGATGGAGCTACAACTAGGAGCGTCTATTTCAACTTTGTATACATATTGGGTGGCCCCTTATGAGTTACATGACCTACATATACAACTTGATGGCCCGTTATAGTGCAGTTTTGTTTATTTGAGTGTGTCAACGTGGGGTGCACTTGTTTTTTTCATGAAGAAGGATGATGACAGTTTTCAGTTGTGTGTCGATTATCGTCACTTAAATGAAGTAAAATTGAAGAATCGGTATCCTCTTCCACGTATTGATGAAATATTAGATCAACTAAAGGGTGGATTTTGGTTTTCAATAATCGACTTGCAGTCAAGATATCATCATTGCGTGTGAAGGATGAGGATATAGCGAAACTGCTTTCCGTTGTCATCATGGGCAATATTATTTCGTTGTAATGTTTTTTGGAATGAAAAGTACCCAAACAATGTTAATGGGATTGATGAATGATGTGTTTTCTGAGTTCCTGGAAAAGTTCATGGTGGGTTTCATCGATGAAATCCTTGTGTACTCTGCATCTGATGAGAAGCATGTGGAACATCTAGATGCCATTTTTGGAGTTCTTAGTCAAAATCAGTAGTTTGGGATGTTGTTGAAGTGTGAGTTTTCGGATTAAGATGTCAATTTTTTGGGCCATGTTGTGTCCCAGAAGGGAGTATCTATGGATCCATGGAATATAGAAGCAGATGTGTCTTGTGCAGTACCCAAGATAGTGTTAGAGGTGTAAAGATTCCTCGGGTCTTGTTGGATACTATAAGTGGTTCGTAGAAGATTTCTCTCAAGTTTTTACTCCTCTGATAGCTTTGACCAGGAAGGATCATGCATTCATATGGATTGATCAATGTTAGGGAGCTTTTGAGTATGTATGGGAGAAGTTAGTAAGTGGTCTAGCTTTTTGTCTTCCAGCAGAGGGAGTTTAGTTTGATGTTTTTTATGATGATTTGCATCTAGGGTTAGGTTTTGTTATCATGCAGTAGAGATTAGTAGTTTCTTATAGGTCTTGTCAGTTTCATCCCCATGAACATAACAATGACACCCCTAAACATGAGTTGTCATCCATGATGTTTGCTCTGAAATTGTGGAGTCATTACCTCATTGGCGAGTGCTTTGTGGAATTTACCAATCATTATTGTTTGAGGTATGTTTCCACATAGTGTGACTTGAACTTACTACAGAATTTGTTCATGGAGTTCTAATCGGATTATGACTTAAAATTATTTTATATATCTGGAAAGGTGAATGTTGTATATGATGCGCGGAGTCGGAAGTCACGTAGTGATGTAGTGCGTGAATCTTTTGACTCCTAGAGAGTAACGGAAGAACTGTCAGAATTACATTTAGATATGGGTTATGTGGGGGGGGGGGGAATTTGTCTTTTCAGGTGATGGTGCAGTCATCTCTTTTGGAGTAGGTGGGAGAGACCCAGTTGGGTGATCTTGAGGTAGAGGTCTGGAGAGACCGAGTTTTTTGTGGTGAGGCCCTGGATGGTTGGTCTGGGGATGAACAACACCAAGTGTTTTATCATAGGAGGATATTTTATCCTTTGGCGATATGTGAGACGGTTCACGGAGAGTTCCATAGTTCACCTTTATCAATGCATCCTAGCGTTATAATGATTTACCAAACCTTGGGGTGTTAATTTTGGTTTCCTAGACTAAATCGTGCAGTTGTGGAGTTTGTGTCCTGATGTTTTCTCTTCCAGAAGGTGCAGGCTAAACACTGTGTTCCAGATGGTTTTCTCCAGCCGTTAGTTGTTCCTCAATGGAAGTGGGATGACATCTCAGTGGAATTTGTAATAGGTTTACATCGAGCTCAGGGAGGACGTGATTCCATTTGGGTGTTAATGGATCATTTAACAATATCAAACTACTTCACACCAATCAAATAGTTGAGCACAATGGATGTTTTTTCGTGGAACTATCTGGATGAGGTGGTGAGACTTCATGGAGTCCCTAAGGGGATCATTTCTGATAGATATACTCAATTTACATCTAGGATGTGGTGAGGTCTCCATCATGATTTTGGTTTTTATTAATTCTTTTCCACTGATATTCATCCTTAGATGGGTGGTCAGATAGATCATACCATCCAAACTCTGGAAGACTTGTTACGCTATTGTGTCTTGGATTTAGAGGTTCATAAATGAGGCACTTACCCTTGGTGGAGTTTTCTTACAAAAATATTATTTACTCCACCATCAGTATGACACTGTTTGAAGCCTTGCTGGTCTGACCTTTCCATTCTCTGTTATGCTAGATTAGGGTTGGAGATATACCAATTCTCGGATCAAAACTAGCGAAGAATTCAATTTATATGGTTCAGGTGATTTGTGAGAGGATGAAGACAGTGCAGGATTGCCAGAAATCATATGTCGATCAAATGAGGACACCCTCAGGGTTCAATGTTGGGGATATCATGTTTATAAAGGTGACTCCCCGTTGTGGGAAGTGTTGTTTTGGTCATGGGTGAAATATTTCTCTCCATTTTGTTGGTCCTTTCAAGGGGTTATCTCATGTTGGAGTTGTGAAGTATCGAGTCGCACTTCCCCCACAGATGAGTCGGATACACGATGTTTTTCTTGTGTCTCAGCTCCGTCGTTATCTTGAAGATCACCATCACATCATCGATTATGGAAAGATTGATGTTTATGATGATGTGACCATTGATGAGTGACATTTGGAGATCCAAGACTACAAAGTTAAGGTGTTGTTCCGGTGTTCTATCCCCTTTGTTCGTGTCTTCTGTTGACACGGTGGTGGTGAGGAGAGTACTCTGTAATGTGAGTCACATATAAGTTCTCAGTACCCAGATTTTTTTGATGCTTTTCGCTTTTCATGTTAAATAAAAATATGTTCCCTATGTGGTTATTGACCATTATAGTTTCTGAGATGACATTCATTGGTTGCTTCTTGTGTAATTTTCTCTTTTAAGAGGTATCTCTATGGGTGGTTTTTCAGAATTCTTTAATGTTCCCTTTTAGGTTGGTTTTGTATTATCAAGTTTGAGAATGTTTTGAGAGTTATATGATGTAATGTCTCAGACCACTCTGATCCATTACATCGATGGAATCATGTTTTTGATGTGTTTGGTTGGTCAAGGTGACTTATCACCAACACTTTTTAAAAGGTCCACTTCTGTGAACACTGTTTCCAGAATGGTGAGGTTCCAATGGTAGCCTATTTCCTTTGCCAAATTTTGGGATCATGAATAGTGTTTCCAGAATGTTGAGGTTCCAACGGTAGCCTCTTTCAATGGACAAATGTTTAGTTCATGAACATTGTATCTAGAATGGTAAGGTTCCAATGGTAGCCTCTTTCATTTGCCAAATTTTGAGTTCATGAAAAGTGTTTCCAAAATGGTGAGGATCCAATGGTTGTCTCCTTCCTTTGCCAAATTTCGAGTTAATGAACAGTGTTATCAGAATGGTGAGGTTCCAACATTAGAATCTTTCCGTTGAATAATTTTAGTTTCATGAACGGTGTTTCGAGAATGGTGAAGTTCTAACTATAGCCTCTTCCCTTTTCCAAATTTGGAGTTCATAAACAATGTTTCCAGAATGATGGGGTTCCAACGGTAGCCTCTTTCCATTGAAAATTTTTGTGTTCAAAAATAGTGCTTCTAGAATAGAGTGGTTCCAAAAGTAGCCTCTTTTATTTTCCAAATTTTGAGTCCGTGATTAGTGTTTACAGAACGGTGAGGTTCTAATGGTATCCTCTTTCCATTGCCAAAATATTTCTTTCATAAACTGGGCTTCCAGAACGGTGAAGTTCTAATGGTAACCTATTTCCTTCTCTGATTTCTGGTTTATGAATAGTGTTTCTAGAACGATGAGGTTCTAATAGTATCCTCATTCCTTTACCAAATTTTGAGTTCATGAATAGTGACTCCAAAACGGTGAGGTTCCAATAGTAGCCTCTTTCCTTTTCAAAATTTTGAGTTATTGAACAGTGTTTCTAGCTTCCTACAGTTTCATCCCCTTGACATTTCCTTTGACATAAAATGCATTTAAAGCCATGATTTAAGGACTCTAAGGACGATTCAAAAGTTGTTACTCATATATTATGTTTTCTTATTGATCGGGATGTTTTTACATGGTAAACCGTGTGGTTTAATGCGATCATCTTTTAATGGAAAATCCAGCGTATCTTAAACCATTTCTCTTTTAAATATTATAAAGGGACAATATTTCTTCCTCCCTAATTGTTCCACGTTTTTCTCAATTGTTAGACCCTCTAACCATTCATTCCATCCTTAAGGATTTGTGAAATCAAACTCTCCTCCTTGGATTGGTTCCCCACTATTTTGATGCAACCAAACTTTATCGATCAATCATCGATATAAGGTATGATCTATCTTCATTCCTTTGGGTTAATCTTTTTATATTTATCCTTTCCCTTTTTTTAAAATGGTATCTCCATGTTCTTAATATAATTTTCATGGGTTTTGACCATGGTGGTGGTGTCTCTGGTATAGCGACTCGGGTTTTTGGCCCCGTCTGACTTTGGAATATTTTTACGAATAATTCCAGAGCTAGGCGCGAAGACGGCGTGCGATTCTGAGGCCCGGTGTGCCCGGAATTAAATTTTATAAAAATGTTAAGTATTTTTATACTATGCACGTGTCGGGGGTGTGATATCTCCTAAATGGTAGCTCAGAACGCGAATCTGAGGGCACGGTTGCGTCCGGAACGTGTCGTTTACCCTAGGCGGGGTGTAAACATTGCGGGCGCGGGCCTGCGGTGAGAAACGCCACTAGGGGAGTTTCCGTAAATAAGTAGCAAGTTAGTGGGCGAGCGTCGCCTCGAATAACTTCTGAACGGAGTCTCGGATGGAAAATCTGAGACCGTCGTTGCGTTCAGAACGGTGCGTTTACCCTAGGGGTGACCTTACTTTTGTTCGCATCGGGCGTCGGGTCCGAGACGAGTTTGGCGCCGGCGGGCCGCTGATATAAATATCAGCGCCCCCCCCCCCTTTAATCGTTCTTCGCCGTTCTTTGCCGCCACTCCGCTGAATCGAGCAAACGGAGCGCCCACGAGCTCAGAATTCGACGGTGGATGTTCCAGGAGCGCGCAGCAGAAGCTCTGGAGCGCGAATCTGAGGCAGAACGTCGGCGTTTCGCCCGCGAGGTAGGCGGTTTGAGTTTTACAATTCCGGATCCCGTTTTTTGTGTTGTTTTTCTTCAAATTTTCATAAGATTTTTATAATTCGAGTCTTGAGCTTTCTGAAACATGTTTCAGATCTGAATTTGGAGCACCGGGATGCTCCCGGTGGCTCCCGGAAGTTTTCCGGCGAAAAACCCGGTTTTCCGGCGAGACCCACGGCGGCCATGGCGGATTCCGGTGAGTTCCGCGGCGGCGCGGCGGCGACGCGGTGGTTTCCGGCTCCGGCACGACGGAGTCCGGCGGCGGCGCGGTGGTTTCCGGCGACCCTGCGGTGGTCCGGCCAGAATGTTCCGGGGGTTCTTTAAACCCCCATAACTCGCAAACCGTAACTCCGATTTGCGAGCCGTTTGCGGCGACACGCTCCTTGCGTCGAGACGGACCTTTTGAACTCACTTTGAGGGTTTAAGGGTTCGGGATCGTGGCCCGGGAGTTAGAAACGTCGTATAAAATAATATTATTTTATTATTTTACGACTACGAGCCGTTGTAACTTCTACCCGGAGCGTCCGATTGACGTGCCGTCAGTGGCGTTGAGACCATAATGGTACGACAGACTTTTTGAGATGGTTTCCGGGTGTTGGGACTGAGAACGGGGTGCGGGCCCCACGAGGCTGGGTTTTGGCGTTTACAGAGAAACGCAGCTTTCGCACCAGGAGTCCGATTTTGGCGGATGAATAGTCGATCCTGTGTTTTTTTCCGAAAGGATCGCAATGGTGCGTTCCGTTCGATGAGTTTCGGAATCCAGGCGTGGGCCCCACCCGAGCTGGCCTTCGGTGAATTGTACCTTTTTCACCGGGTGTCTGTTTTGGACGAGTGAGTAGTCATTTCCGCTTGTTTTTCCGAGGGGATCGCCGTGGTGTGATCCACTCGATGGGTTTTGGGATCGTAGCGTGGGCCCCGCGCGAGCTAGCTACGGTGAATAGTTCCTTTTTCACCGGTGCTCCGTTTCGGGCGAGTAAACAGCCTATCCTGCGTGTTTTTCCGTGTGGAACGCGATGGTGGCCTCGGTTTTGGCTTCGGAGGTACGCAGTGTGTCTTTGGGGTGAGTCGCTCAGGTAGCGACGTTTGGAACAACAGTGGTTGACGGTTCTCCCTTGGTTCGTTCCTACGAGGGTTCGTGTGGTATCACAACCTTCATATGGGTTTGTGATCCTCTCGATGGGATGTTTAAACTGTTAGAGTTGTGGTATCCCTCCGGTGGGCCCGGAGTGGATCCTCTAGCATCTTTACCCTAGATCGGGTTCTTGGTATTGCTGTGACCGCTTATTTACGGGCGGCGATCCCCTATATAGCAGGTTAACCCCATAGGGTTTGTGGCATCATCAAGAATAAGATCCCCTACGCGGTGGGTCGTGCACAGTAGGTTTGTGGCATCGTCGGGTTTACGATCCCCTACTCAGCATGATGTTTATAGTAGGGTTGCGGTATCATTGGTTATACGATCCCCTACTCAGCGCTTGGTGTCGGTAGGGTTGCAGTATCGTTGGTTATGCGATCCCCCACTTAGCGCGTGGTTTCGGTAGGGTTGTGGCATCGTCGGTTCGATCCCCTACATCGCGAGTTATACTAGATAGGGTTCCGGTATCGTCGTGACCATCTTTATATGGACGATGATCCTCTATCTGAGTGTGAAGCTTCTATCGAGCGCCACATCGGGTTGTGGTATCCCCAGCGGATCCTAGGTGTGATCCCCTGTCTGTGAGAACTACGTATGCCAGATAAGGTCGTGGTATCCCCCAACGGACCCTGGGAGTGATCCCCTATCTGTGAGCTACGTATACCGGAGTGGGTCTTGGTATCCCCTTGCGGACCCTAGCGGCGATCCCCTCTCCGAGGAGTTTGGTGGTTATGTTGTTTAAGTGATGTTTCCTCAGTGATGTTTTCCGACGAGCGTGGTCTCTCGGGTGAGCGTCTGAGATGTTTGTTTGGGACCTGATGGAGTGTATCTCTCGGATGACTGTCATCTGGTATGACAGTGTTCGTGGTGTACTCTCCTTGTTGTGGATAGTTGCTGGTGACGAGGTCGGTACCTCTTGTGGCTTTGTGGCGTGAGCTTGTATATCTGGATTGTTCAAGGTGTATGTATGGGCATACACCTGAGCTGAGCTGAGCTGACTAGTTGTGTTAGCCGAGGATGGTCACGAGATGGAGTTTCTCTCTCGTCCGGGTTCCCTCTAGCTGGGTTGAGCAGACTGTTGCCTTTCAGTTCCTCCCTTGGGTTTTGGGTTTTTGGGGTGCCTAATGAGTATGTTTATACTCACCCCTTCAAGGGCTTTGCCCGCACATGTTTGTGTCTTGTGCAGACCACATGCCTTTTGACGGAGTCCCAGGAGGACCCGGAGCAGGCGGAGCTTAGTGATCGAGTTGACTGGGGTGTTTACCGGAGCTGTGCCGAGGGAGCTTTCCGGCGGGTGTTTGTGGCAGCGTTTTCCCCTTCTTCAGAGCAGGTTGGACGCGCTTTGTAGTTTTCTTTTGGTGGGCCCTGTTTTTCCCTTGTACTTTTGCTGTTGCACTCTGGTTTGGGATAGATTGTATGCATGCATTTACTTTTCAGTTTCTATATCTCTGCACTGTTGCATGGAGGTGTTTGTGGGTGTGTTTGTACAGGTACCATAGGCTAATGCCTCCCATGTGTGTGATAGCCTACTCGGTGCTAGTCGCCATCCCCTGGCCTATTGGAGGCGGGCTTGGGGAGTCGCGGCTCGAGCCCCATTGGGTCGGGTCGTGACATCTGCAACCTCGGGTGGATACAGTTGTCACCGAGGAGAAGATCATAACCCGTTGTGCAGCTCATTCTCGTATAAAGAACATGAAGAACTATTTGAGGTAGGGGATTCGTTACTTCTCTTTTCTATTACGTGCAAATTTATTTTTAACATTTTTATCCCACTTGATCAAAATGGAATTTGCATAATAAAATTTTGAACTACATAAATAAATTGATATCTATCATATGTTATTGCCTCTTGTTTTTTTGACAGTGTTATATCTAGGATTTCATTGTTTAGATTTTCGTTCTTGATGGAAATTGGTAAAGTGTGTATAGACAGAATTAATTGATAATAGTTTGGCTAAAGATGAAAAGGCATGTGTGAATGAATATGATTGTTGTTTTTGTAATTTGATGCTAATAAAATTGTTGCTGTAATAAAGTTTAATCAATTTTTGATAGCTTAAGGTTTAGGTTTCTTGTAGTTAGAACCAATAAATAATAAATCGTTTAATTCAAGATGGATTAATGAACTTTTTGTTTGATAAAAGTTAATTCCATTTAGGATACTGAGTTACCCAGTTTCTTGTTTTACATTCCAAGATCCCAATTGATACGATGTTTGTTTTTCTACTACATATGTTGTGACGTGAGCCTGTATGGTTGTTGTGATATGTGGGGGAAAGGACACCTATTATTGTTGTAGTATTTGATGCCTAGAATGGCGAGATTCATAGTTTTATGGATGTTGGTGATGGGGAGGATGTCGGGGATGATGAAACGGGTTGGATGTGAATGTTTGTATTTTTTGTGATTCTTGTTGGTTGTTTACCCTCTTTACATTCCCCATTGCTCAAGCCAGCTAGTTTTCATACCCTCCTTCCAAAATGGGGAGAAAACATGATATTTATGCCATGTGCTTTTGGTGTTTAGCTTCTCAAGGGAGGATGGGTCTACTCCCATGCTATGGGAAACAAAGACTCATCGGGTAGTTCATCTACTCACCGATTTGAGCCCCCAATACTGGAATTCTACCCTTTAACAAGAGTTCATAACCATTGGTAAAGGCAATGGATCCATTGATATATTATATACAAACGGTTTCCCAAACCATGGTCATGTAAGCCATGGTTCAAGGCTTATACAAATGGTTATGTGTAAACCGTTGGTATATGTGTTAATGTAAGAGATATAACAACGGTTTCACAAACCGTTGGTATATGTTAAACTTATACCAATGGTTCTAAACCATTGGTATATAGTTTACAATATACATCCATATCATATACCAACGGTTCTTAAAACCATTGGTAGACGTTTATACCAATGGTTATAAAAAAACCATTGGTATAATATACAACAAAATGTTATACAAATAGTTTTCAAAACCGTTGGTATACATATGTTGCAGCTCCACAACAGCCCACAATCCCCTCCAACCTGCAACTCTCCATGACCTGCAAGAACACATATACAACCAGAATCCAAAATCCTACATGGGATGTTTAAAATTCATCCAGAATTCAGAAATTTTGAAATTTAATATTCATTCCTCACTCAAACCACCACACAAGAGAAAAATCCATAATCCAATACATCTACAATCCAATACATCCAGAATTGAATTTCAATAACACCCATAACACCAATACAAAATTAAAATCCAATAAATCCATGATCCAATACACAAAACAAAATTAAAAATTTAGAATTCATTACCAATACAGCCAGAATCTAATACATCATCAATTCTAAAATTTATAGTTGAAAAGTAAAAACACCCATAACAGTATTCAAAATATAGAATTCACTCCTCAATCAAACAATAACACCAATACACACAAGAGAAAAGGAATACATGTTATAGGAAGTAGATGAGATTTTTACTCATGGTCTTGGATTCAATATCTAAAAACCAACAAAAACACTTGGGTAGAGTGGACAAGGATCATGATACCCATAAGATAGAAAATGGTAGTTTTCATGTGCTTAGACCTAATATGTGTTATAGGAAGCACATGGGATGTTTATATTCCTTTAATGACTATGTATCCATGTATAAATGCTTCATGATCTGGTAGTGGGAAACATTGGCCAATCTTGACATATGAGATGGGTTATGAGAATAGCCTACAAGTTTTCAAAGACTTTTCAATTGGAAGAAGGGGGTATGCGGATAATTATAAATTCATCTCCAGGGTGTGATTTGAGATGAATCCCCATTTTGGGTAGTGGGTAGGAATATTAAATTATGACTTTGGTGTTGGGTTACCAAAGGGACTTTGGTTTGGTCCTAGAACACACTGTTTGGGGATGGGATTGGCATATTAAATGTCAAGTTTTTTATAATTGGGGTTGGAGTTCCTCACATGAGAAGTGGATTGTGAGAGGCCGGTCCATGGATCCTTGTGATAAAGTATCAACACAATCCAAATACGTTTGGTTGGTTTTCCTTATGCAAGTTTTTGTTTTCACTTAAAATCATGTCCTTTGCAAATAAAAGTGAGAATTATTGAGTGGTACTGGCTACACCATACCTTTTATTTAGGCGGGGTTGACTCGTACACGTCAAAAATGACCCATGGATCGTTTTACTAATGTATCAATAGAACATGAATGCTTTTGGTCGGTTTTCCATATACCAATTGTTGTATTCACTTAAAATGTTGACCATTTCAAATAAAAGTGAGACACTTTGAGTGATACCGGCCACACTGTCCCTCAAATTAAGATGGGGTTGACACATTCATGTCACTATTGTCTCATGGATCCTTGTGCTGAAGTATCAACACATTCAGAATATGTTTGGTTAGTTTTCCGAATGTGTGTTCTTTTTATATAAAACGATGTCCATTTTAATCAAAAGAGAGATACTTTGAGTGATACCGGCCACACCGTGCCTCGGATTTAGTGGGTTTCACTCGTACACATCACAAATGAACCATGGATAATTGTATTGATGTATCAATACAATCAGAAAGCATTTGGTCAGTTTTATGTATGCAAGTTGTTGTTTTCACTTAAAATATTGTCTATTTCAAATAAAAGTGAGAAATTTTGAGTGGTACCGGCCACACCATGCCTTTCATTGAGGCAGCGTTGACTCTCAAACTTCCCAAATTACCCATGGATTGTTTTCATAAAGTATCAATAAATTCCGAATGCGTTTGGTCAGTTTTCCATATGCATGATGTTGTTTTCACTTAAAATGTTGTCCATTTCAAATAAAAGTGAGACACTTTCAGTGGTAACAGCCACACCGTCCATCAGATTCAAACAGGGATGACTCATGCACGTCACAAATGAACAATGGATCCTTGTGTTGAAGTATCAATGCAATCAGAATACGTTTGGTCAGTTTTCTGAATTTCTGTTGTTTTTACTTAAAACTATGCATATTTTAAACAAAAGAGAGACAATTTGAGTGATACCAGCCACACCGTGCCTTGTATTGAGGCAAGGTTGACCCGTACACGTCAAAAATGACTCATGGATCGTTTTCATGTTGTATAAATACAATCAAAAAGTGTTTGGTCAGTTTTCTATATTCAAGTTGTTGTTTTCACCTAATATCCTCTCCATTTCAAATAAAAGTGAGACAGATTGAGTGGTATCGGGCACACAGTGCCTCAAATTGAGGAAGGGTTTACTTTTAATCATCAAAAATGACCCTTGGATAGTTTTCCAAAAGTATCAATATAATCATAATCCATTTGGTCAGTTTTCCATATGCAAGTTATTGTTTTCACTTAAAATAATGTCCATTTCAAATAAATGTGAGACAGTCTGAGTGGTACCGGCCACACTGTGCCTTTTATTGAGGCAGGTTTGACTCATACAAATCAAAAATGACCCATGGAACATTTTCCTAATGTAAAAATAGAATCTAAATGCAGTTGTTTGGTTTTCCGTTTTCCAGTTGTTGTTTTCATTTAAAATGTTGTCCAATTCAAATAAATGTGAGACACTTTGAGTGCTTTTGGCCAACTCGTTCCGTGGATTGAGGTGGGGTTGATTCATACACATCACAAATGACCCATGGATCGTTTTAATGAAGTATTAATACAATCAGAATGCGTTTGTTCAGATTTCTCTATGCAAGTTTTGTTTTCACTTAAAATCATGTCCATTTCAAATAAAAGTGAGATAGTTTGAGTTGTACCAGCCACACCATGACATGGATTGAGGAAATGATGATCCTAACACATCAAAAATGACTCATGGATCATTTTCATAAAGTATTAAAATAATAGAAATTCATTTGGTCAGTTTTTCGTATGCAAGTTGTTGTTTTAACTTAAAATGTTGTCCATTTCAAATAAAAGTGAGACACTTTGAGTGGTAACAGCCAAACCGTCCCTCAGATTGAGATGGGGTTGACTTGTACATATCACAAATGACCCATGTATCCTTGTTCTATATTATCAACACAATCAGAATATGTCTGGATGTTTTCCAATTGTCTGTTTTTTTTACTTAAAACATTGCCCATTTTCAACAAAAGAGATACACTTTGAGGGATACCGGCCACACCATGCCTCAGATTGAGGTTAAGTTGATTTATACATGTCAAAAATGACCCATGGATAGTTTTTATAATGTATAAATACTATCAGAAAGCATTTGTTCAGTTTTCCATATGCAAGTTGTTGTTTTAACTTAAAATCATGTCCATTTCAAATAAAACTGAGATAGTTTGAGTGGTACCAGCCACACCATGCCTCAGAGTGAGGCAGGGATGACTCTTACACATCAAAAATGATCAGTGGATCGTTTTACTAATTTATGAATAGAATATGAAGGGGTTTTTTAGTTTCCCTTATGCTTGTTGTTGTGTTCACATAAAATCATGTACATTTCAAATAAATGTGATACAGTTTGAGTGGTACTGGCCACATCGTTCCTTGAATTGAGGTAGGGTTGACTCTTACAAGTCCAAAATGACCCATGGATCATTGTACTAAGGTAAAAATATAATCTTAATGTGTTTTGTTGGTTTTACATAAGCCAGTTGTTGTTTTGACATAAAATTTTTGTCCAATTCAAATAAAAGTGAGACACATTGAGTTCTACCTGCCACACCGTGCCTCAGATTGAGGTGGGGGTGACTTGTACACATCAAAAATGACCCATGGATCCTTGTTAAAAAGTATCAATACAATCAGAAAGCATTTGGTCAGTTTTCCGTATGCTAGTTGTTGTTTTCACTTAAAATTCTATCCATCTCAAATAAAAGTGAGATCGTTTGAGTGGTACTGACCACATCGTGCTTCTGATTGAGGAATCATTGACTTGTACACATAAAAAATGACCCATGGATAGTTTTACTAATACATCAACAAAACTGGAATGTGTTTGGTTTATTTTCCATATGTAAGTTGTTGGTTTAGTAAAAATGTTGTCCATTTCAAATAAAAGTGAGACACTTTGAGTGGTAACGGCCACACGATCCCTCGGATTGAGACGAGGTTGAGTCATAAACGTCACAAATGACCCATGGATCCTTTTTCTAATTTATCAACACAATTAGAATACATTTGGACATTTTTCCTAATGTCTGTTGTTTTTTCTAAAAATAGTGTCCATTTTAAACAAATTAGAGACACTTTGACTGATACCGGCCACAACGTGCCTAGAATTGAGGAGTTGTTTACTAATACCGGTAAAAAATGACCCATGGATCATTTTATTGATGTATCAAAACAATAAGAATGTGTTTGGTTAGTTTTTGGTAAGAAAGTTATTTTTTTCACTTAAAATCATGTCCATTCCAAATAAAAGTGAAACATTTTGAGTGGTATCGGCCACACCATGCCTCATATAGAGGTGGGGTTGGATCGTACACATCCAAAATGACCTATGTATTGTTTTCCTTAAGTATCAATACGATAAAAATGCGATTGGTCGGTTTTCTGTATGAATGTTGTTTTTTCACATAAAATCTTGTCCATTTAAAATAAATGTTAGACAGTTTGAGTGGTACCGGCCACACTGTACCTTGTATTGAAGTGGGGTTGACTCGTACACATCCAAAATTCCCCATGGATCGTTTTCTAAAAGTATAAACATAATATTAATGCATTTGGCCAGTTTTACGTATGTCAGTTGTTGTATTCACTTAAAATGTTGTCCAATTCAAATGAAAGTGAGACACTATGAGTGGTACCGAACACACTGTGCCTTGGATTGATACGGGGTTGACTCGTAAAATTCAAAAATGACCCATGTATCCTTTTCCTAAATTATTAATATAATCATAAACAGTTTGGTCGGTTTTCCAAATGTTCATTGTTCTTACATAAAATCCTCTATTTCTTCCTCTTTTAGATTAGGGTTTTCACTCTTCTATCCTATTCTTCTGAAGCTCTAAAACACTCCTTTACATTGATAATTAGGGTGAATCTTAAATAGAGCTTATATTGGGATGCGTGATGCCGAATTAAGAGTGAGATTGTCTCTGAAATCAAGTTAGGTGGTCAGTGATTGGTTCTGAAGTAAAAGTAATCCTATTTTGATGCCCAAATCCACAATGTAACGTGGAGACTGGAAATCATCTTTTGTATTTCCCTTAACATTTTGAAGTATTGAAAGAAAAATTTCACATATATTCTTTTCAGTGTTCATTACGTCTAAGAAATAACGTAAAAAATTGGTTGACCAATAAGAGAATTAAAAAAAGATACCCCTCTTCCTCCAATTTTAACAGGTTTTAGTGGAAACATTCTTTCTATTTCCAGATTTCATTTGACCCTTCCCGAATGAAAAACTGAAATCCTTATATTCATTTAGCACATCAATTCTAGAAATACACTGAGGTGGATCATTGGTCTCTATGGTATTATCAATTTTTTTTTTATTATTTCCATATGGATGGTCTATTGGCAAGAATATTCAATATCCCACAAAACTGAAAGTATAGTGATGTTTCAGTCCTCTGGATCATGTATTCATCATAAAAACAATACAGGCTAGTTTTCTCTTCGTGCTCTATCCAATCATCATTGCATAATCAGGAAAATCATTGATCGTCCACATATGCGCAACACACATCTGAAATATGTCTTTCGAATATGAATCATATGTGCGCACACGGACATATCAAAGAAGATTCAACTCTTTTATTAAAGGTTTCATGTATACGTCAATATCAATGTTGGGATCAAAAGGGCCTGATATGATTATACTCATGAAAGTAAATGGTTCTTTCATACAAAACCATGGGGAATATTATAAATGTGTTTAAAAACTGTCCATGTTCTGTGCGAAGTAAGCATCTTCCCAATCGAATTAAAACCATCGCATGAAGGACCCAGCCTCATATTACTCATGTCAACTGAAAAATAAAGATATCAAGCATAAAATATCTTCCATGGAAATCCATCTTCCAGGTGAACCAACTCATATTTAGTCTTCATTCTCTCAGTATCATTCCATATCATTTTTATTCATATTGCATCCGACATAAAAATATTCTGGAGTCTGGGGATCAATGGAATGTACCAAATTACATTCTGTGGCATGCATTATGGGGTTCCATAAGATTTTGACTTCCAGTGGGATGTACAAAAATTTATACAATCATTTCGTTCAGTGGTTTCCTCCCAGAATAAACTGCAATCTTTCGGGAAAGCATGAATTTTGTTTCTTTAAAATCTGAGTTCCTCAACTATCTTCTATGCCACATAGTGGTTTCAGGGAATATCTGCATCATCTAGAAGTAAATACTTCAAGAAGGTAAGAATGTAATCAATTTTTGTAATATAAATCCCATACATAGTTTTCCCACGAAACAATCGGATTAAAAATTATATGTTTTTTATTTTATCACACTGTCGATATACTGGAGTTGTGGAAACATTAGTCTATTTTTTCACCCTAACAATATCATCATTTTCATTAGATGCATCATCTGTCCTAGTATCAAAGTCTTCATGCGTTTAAATGATTTTGTATTTCATGATGACGAATAAACGGAAATGGGTCATCTAACAAATTCTCTAGTCTAATCCTTTCATTTAGATCATCAGCAAATTGAGCTTTCATTTTCACCCCATTGTGATACGACACATTGTTGTTTTCTTGAAAAACATATTTCATTATTTGGTAGCTAACTTCTTCACGGCTCAACCAAGGACTACCAACATAATTGGAACACGGGCAGTGTATGCGACCACTATCTAAAGCATTGAGGAATGGAAAATCTAAAAAGATCTTCAAATTATTTTGAAAATTTCTTGAGATATGATCAGCTTCATACATCCAACTTTTATCAATTCTGTAAAAACAATTTTTATAAGTCATTTGGTCATAATGAATTCAATATGATTGAAGTTTAATAGAAAATATATTTAAGTAAATGATAAAGGAAGGTGTTTCTAGTTGATGTAGTAAACTATTAAAACAATGTAAAGATACATTAATAAATTCAGTTTTGTGTGCCTGAATTTGAGGTGAGATGTGTTTTGTAATTTTTTCATTTATCACATACCAAGATGACACCATAGACCAGATAAAACATTGTTCAAGATATAAAAAAGTGAAGTATTTTCTTGAAAGATGAATAATGTGTGAAGGGAGTTTTTTAAATAATTTATTGATGCTAAAAAATTGAAATATTGTAAAAAGATATAAAATTTCATAACACCCAAAATAATGCCCACAGAAAGTACCATATCACCCCACTAAAAATGGAAAACCACCTAAAATGAGTGGCTATAAAGTATTAAAAACATGATGATTCATATAATCATGACACATGAATTGTAAAACGAAAATAGAATAAAAAAATCATAATAAACTTATTGGGTATGTCATGCCACACACGTCACCACCTAGTTTAGGTAAAATCAAAATAGAAATAAAATAATTGGAAAAAAATTAAAACTAAGTTAAGCCCTATAGATTTAGAGTGTAGAACTAAAAAAATGATTGACGTAAGATGGATTTATAGGTAGGAAGGAGGTCATAGCCTATATAAAGAGAGAGGCCTCTAGTTTATAATTCAAGGGGGACTTCAACAAGGCATCAAAAATCATAATCACTTTGAATCGAAGGTAGATTTCCCCAAGGAATTCTAATCCAAATCATCATCAATCCAAGGGGGATTTCAAATGGAATTAAAAGCTATGTTTTTAACCTAAATACTTGATGGGTTTTCAAGGAATTCCAAATCATTAATCAAAGAACATGTATTCAAAAATTAAATTAACATTTATATATATTCATTTTCAATAGGTCTCATATAAGAGGAACATGCCTCAGGTCCGATTATGTGTTATAGGTATCCCAAATCATTCACGCATGTTCAATAACTTATTCTTGGCACCCATATGGTCATACCTTTCATTAACCAATTAGTTTCCCAAGTGAAGTGCACCCCCTGGGTGGATAAGTTTAGTCTTCTATAGTAGCTGGTTTTTAATGGATCATAAAGAGGTTTACTTTCATAAAGTATAGAAAAAAAATTATATTTAAATTTGAGATTAATAATAAAGTATATCAATGATACTTAACATCATAAAGAACACAAAATAGTGATACTTTTAAGGGATAGTTTATAAACCATTTTCTATATACTCATTGAAAACTACCAATCAAGTATTTGTCATTGATTCGATATCGAATAGTGTGAATCATAAACATTTACAAAATCCCTATAAATAGGGAATAATGACAGTGATCTTTCTAAAGTGTGAAATAAATGGGGAACGGTTGAGAATAGAAGTATATCCTTATAACTAGCTCTCGGGGGGTGGGGGTTGTCCATGTGGGTGGGGTGGTGTCTATGGTGGTTTTCCAAAGCGGTAAGAGGGTTGTCCAGGGGTTGGGGTGGTGTCCAGAGAGGTTATCCAAGGGGGTGGGGGTGTCTAGGGGGTGGGGTGGTGTCTAGGGGGTTTGTCCAAGGGGGTGGGGTTGTCTGGGGGGTGGGGTGGTGCCCATCTGGGGTTGTCCGGGGGCAGGGGGTTGTCCAGGGGTGGGTTGGTGTGGTGTCCAGGGGGACTCTCTAGGGGGGTGGGTGTTGTCCAAGGGGGTGGGGTGGTGTCCAATGGGGGTGGGTTGGACAACTCCCCTCCCGTTATGGACAGCCCACACCCCCTCTTAAGTGAATTTTTTATAAGCAAATCATCAGCAATTTTCTTATCTCATCCACCCATATACCATACCACCCAATGAATACCCTATAACTCAAAAATATCCTAATTTTATACACAATCCCATAGAACATAATCGATATAAGACCAATCTCATCAGCCACCATCATCCACATCCCAACATAACACTCCTATATGTTGTAACCATACCCCATAGGCCACAAAAAAACTCACATAATAATTTCCAACATACCCAACTCACTCAATAATATAACCCCAAAGAGTCACTCAGACTATTATCCCATTCAAACAGATTCCATGTACTAAATGAATAAAAAACCAAGGATGTCACCATTATATCTTCTTATGAAGATGTGTCTCTAAAAAATTCTACCAAAACAAAACCACAATAAGTCAACATCTTACATTTATCAATAGAGAGAGTAAGATAAATAATACAAATCAACAAAATAGGTTATCACATTATACATGAAATCGATGAATCATATATCTACTAAATTATACATGAAATCCCTCATAAACTAAGATTCATTATACAACCAATACCTCCCATAATTGAGATAACATAACCCACAAAAAACAAAACCACAATTATTCATCACCTCAAATGGGTTTTCACTATCCACATGTCACACTGGAATGCCTCGTTGTACCAATGGAAAGTACTCCACTAGAAGGAACATATACCCAAGGCCCCTATCACATTAAATAATACAAAACTTCACTCTCATAATCAGCTATTGCTGAAGCGTCTTGTGCTCTGGGAACATGACAGGAGAAATATAAATACAGGAAGAAGCAGACTACACATATATCGTTTAGGATAAATCAAAATATATAACAAAAAAAAATAGATTTTGTATGTCTTACAAATTAGAATTATAGAAGTAAATAATTACATGATTTTAGAGAAAGATTTGAGAGATATCTTAGGGTGATGAGAGAGCATCAGCAACGATTAGGTGTATGGATGCAATCGGGTTGTAGGATTCTGGATGTGCTGCCATTTGGGGGGAAACATTCCCAATGGTTTGTTATAAAAATTTGGAAAGATTGAATTTACCAATGGTTTTTTAAAAACCGTTGGTATATATATAAATTTTACAATCTTTTCCCAACAGTTCGAGTAAACCATTGGGTAAATCTCATTCTCATCCTATTATCCCAACAGTATGAAGAAATTGATGTGACAAATTATGTATACCAATGGTTTATTCAAACCATTGGTATACAAGGGTGTGGAAAACACAATTTTCCAGCAGTGCACCTTGTATTTAGTAGCCTAGTATGTTTTTCTAGAATTACTAGGAATATGGGAACGTAATGTTGTAAATAAATAATTGAATAACTCATGATAACCCATGTGGTTGGAGCTTTCGGGGATGCAATGATGATGACAACAGACTTTGGATGTGATGCTAAAGAAATTTAATGTGGAATTGTTAATGGTTAATTTATGTTTAAAGATTTAATTAACGTAAATTGAAATAATAAAAAGGGACTGATTCAATGTTATTCATATTTTTAAATGATTCTCTACTTATATGAATCCTTGTATTAGAAGTGGAAGTCCGGTGCATGAGTGACATTAGCTGTAGTTGAGTATAAGAATAGGTTATGCCAATAGTGTGGTTGTGAGATATAGTATATTCTATACATTTTTTGCTCCTATACGCTACTCCACCCCATGTGTAAGGGAATCTAACGCCCCAAGGATTGTGACCACATGGTGGTGTTTTCCTCAACATTCCAGTGGGAGGATGGATGACCGACTGCCCCCTTTGGCCTAGCTCTCTTCTCTTTGTAGTTACTTGTGATAGTAGGGACAATTGTTAGTTTTCCCCATATATGTGTGTAGAGGGCGGTAATGACTTGTTGTTATTCACACACATATATTCTTGATATAGTTTCTTATGGACTACTATAGGTGTAATGTGTATAGGCTAGGATGGCTTGAGGATCCTTACTCATTATATAGGCTATAATGTCTTGAGGTGTAATACCCGATGTATGATACACATCATGTGAGCTGTGGTGGTTCCTAGAAACTACATGGTTACATTTCTTACGTGGAAGTAGTGGTTTTGTTGCACGAGGTGCATGTTTTGGTGCTTTGTCGAGGTGTATGCGGGCAAGACTATTTTGATAGAGATGCACAAGACACGCGACATTAGGGAATCTCAAAAAACCATTAGGGAAGTAGTAGCGGGGTACCATTTATATTCATTATAATATGTTATACTCTTGAATGTGATACATTGTGAGAGTATCCATGGTGAGGTTGGGAACACAGTATACCTATTTAGGTGATGAGTTAGATTCAGTTTTTGTTCACTATGCTTTATAATGCATTTTTTACTATTGCATGAGAGGCTCTGGGGAGTATCCTACTGATTATATTGTTATACTCACCCTATGTATATATAAACTATTTTTTAGGTCAGTTGGAGATCAGGCTGGTTTCTACTATCTTGGGGTTGCAGGAGATGGTTGGGCATCGTGGTTGAGGTAGTTTTTACATTCTTTTGGGTACTTGCAGTTTTCATCTTTTATATGTAGTAGTTTTGCATGAAATTGCATATGTGTACTTGGGATTTTATTCATATTGTTGTCAGAGTGGGATTTGGTTGGTGTCTGTCTTATCTCTCTCTTTCAAATGTGTTCTATTATAGGGCAATACCTCCAATCTGTGTGTTTATTATACCCTCGATGCTAGTCTCCAACCCGGGGCCTACTTGATGTTGGAATCAGTGGTCATTATCTCCCTTATCGCATTGTCATCCCATTAGTGGTACAATTTTCGGGGAGGGGGTATTGACAGTATGGGTGACAATGTTTTAAGATGCATAAGAAATGAACCTCATCCATCGACATTGTAAAATGTGAACTCTATTCTATAGCCACCAAATTCCAACATTACATATACACCTTACACATTGGTGCCTAAAAAAAGGAATAACACCATCCAAACCCACATGAAAACGAATTGGAACTCCCAAAACGAGACCTAATAATTTTTAAGACAAAAATAAATAAAACAGGCTAACAAAAATCAAAACATGAATGTGATATATTTCATGTTTTTCAATGGACTAATTAGATTCATTTATTTATTTATATAAAAATGGTATTTCGTTTTCTCACCCCATTTATTGAAATTCAATCGATAGAAATATTATATGAGTATAAATTTTATAAAGGTCATGTTTTCCACTATGGTGACTCTTCCAAGACGATGTAAATGTTTTTTTGATGAAATAGTCTCATTTAATATAGATAAAATGTATTTAAGTGAAAGAGTTAACATTACTATGTAAATGTTTTACCAAATTCCCTAAAAGTCTAAACAAATACGTTCTGGTAGATTTATGATGTTGCGACATTTATTATAAATCAACTATTTATGGTTTGATTATGTTATGGTTCATTATTTTCACATTTTATTATTCTAGGATAATATCTCTAGGGATGTAAAATAGATAAAAATGGAGTATATTTATAGGAAATGATATGGTTAAAATTTCATGAAATTTTGTCAAATATGGTGGTTCACACAACTTCCCTGGGAATGTGACATATGGGAAAAGCAAGGCTCGTTAGATCTAGTTGAGTTAGGAGATCGATCATGTAGAATAATTTACCTCATGAGATAATAAAACAAATCAAAATTGTATGGGGACAAAAATATTTACTCTGTATTATAGATTGTGATATGCTACCACTCTTCTATCCTCTATCATTGAGACGTAGACTGACTAAAAGGATGGTTCAGGGATTGGGACTTATTCCCAGGTGTCACTGCTAGCCCAGAATGGATATGTTCCTAATAGGTCAATTAGGCATGGAATAAATTTCATGTTCAGGATATATTAGACACGATATATTTATTAATTTGTCTCTAGGATATATATATGGACTCCAATGATTAGATTACTGGAAAAATGTATGTTGATTAAATTCCCAAATTGCCTCATAGGGATGCCCAATCATATTACATCATTAATACATGCATTTTTAAGATAGGATATAAATTTCATGGGGAATAAGACTTTCAAATGGACGAAAATTGGCTTCGAATACAGGATAATTATATTATTATTCCCACATATAAATATGACAAGTTCAATATTCCTAATGAGGTACCCCTATTGGTAGAAAAAGGGATCCCTACGTAAATATATTTCATAAATAGGGAGGGTTCATTGTGAGTAATCAGGTTAAGATATCAACCCCAATATTCCCCATTAAACTCCTATGAAAACATTTTTTGGGTATGTTGAAATGTAGATACATACTTCAAAACCACAAATCACATAAAAAATTATGGAAAAGTATCATTATGGTTATAGGGTTTCATTCATAATGGAATCCTATAGGTATTAAAATTATAGTAATGGAAAACCATAATCAATTCCTACTACACATTTATTAAGGTATGGATCAATTTCTAATATGAGGCCAATTACTTGTATTGGGGGGATATATGAATATTAATTTCAACTTCTTTATGATCCCTGTGGACATATAGATCCTTAGGTACATATTCATCCTAATAGTCAAAGTTGTATCTGGAATTTATTAACCATTATAAAAAACTGATAAGTAATTGAAACATCTATGTGTGCATTCAATGTTCAAATTAACCCAATATAGAAAAACTATGATTATTTTTATAAAAATGATTTAATTATTGGGAATTATGTGATATCATACAAGATTATAATAAAGAATTGTTTTTAATAAAAAATATTGAATATAATAAAATTTAATAATATTATGCACCATACATGTTTCCACAGAAATTCCAGTGAATCTTTAATAGAGTAGTATTACTAGTCATAGTTGTATGGGTAAAGAAACTATGAATTATATTAAGGAAATCATGGTTAATGAAGTCACAAGAATCCAACCATGATTAAATTAAAATTCCTTCATTAGGTGCCTTCTTTTGATTGACTATGTGATATTCTAGATTCTAGAGATCATTATGACCTAATTGGATATTGGAGACATGCATCCTACGTGTTATTTAATCATAAACCATGGAGAGAGAGATGAATGTAACTACGAATCTAAAAAATATTGAGATAATGATTTTAGTTTCTAGGTATATGGATAAAAAATCCTTTATTCTTTCTAAAAAGTTAGATTCATTGAGTCTTCACGATATAAACCCGAGCTGTTGTTGTTATACTGTGGAAATTGAAATTGCACGATTATTGAGTGTGAGGTTATATAAAAAATAATGAATTCGTTAGATAATGGGTAATATTGAATAAAAAATGAGGTTTGGATAGTCTATCATAAAATTTATTTGTCTTGAGGACATTAACATAAATGAAAACTAGACTTGTGTGGATGGCCTCTCAGGGATATGGAATTCCCTACAATGTGGCATCCATTCCTATATTAATAGAGATATCATGATGAATCATTAAATAAAACCAATTTCAATCAATATTTATGCTAAACCATGCATCCAATATAGAGATATGCAATATTATCCACCAAAAAGTGGTTCTCAATGACTAGGTGGGGGTAAGATATGGAAACCTGAGGACTAATGATGGGACATTGTACCATTAAATTCTTAATTAATGGGATAGACATATCATCCCCTATATGTATTTCAATGATATCATGTTAATTTTTTGTACATTAACATTAAAAAAGATTTTTTAAATATATTTTACCCTTATTTAAAAGTAAATGGATAAAAAAACACTCATGGTATTTCTTTAGTACACCATTTGTGGTACCCAAATGGGAGTTGTGACACTGTATACCATGTAGGAAGGGTAGGTAGAATATAGTGAAAGGGTGATGTAGGAGGTTGAAAGTGTAAATCCTATTTCCCTCTTTCCACCTCAAAGATCCCTTCCACCAAATATCTGGTTGATACCCATATATATATGTGGTTTATCATTTCTAAAACCCAGAACTATTATAAAACCTTATATGGAATGAAAAAAGGCTTTCCTTTATGTTCATAAATTATATTCATATTTTTCATACATATCACAGTAATGTCGTCATGATCCTTTTCATAAATTTAAATAACTCCATGATAGATCTTATACGGTGAGCCTAGAGGATATCTAGGGGAATATCAGGATTAACTCCCACTTCCCACTATAAATGTAAGTACATATGTGATGGATGGAACATCGAAATAACGTACTCTAAATTACTATTCTAGAGGAAGAGTGTATGGATCATTTATGATTATAGATTGAAAATACAACACTTCATATTCTAATTTTATTTTTTTATTCTATAATTGGAGTTATTTGTCTTGATAAAGCTATGAACAACGTGGATAATAACAATTCAATGATAGATTACAACTCTATTATAACTGAGTTAAGATAAATATTCAATTTTATTTATTTTTGTATGTCCTCCCTTATTATTTAATTAGTCTATAAAACTGTTATTTTTACTATTACATTGCCTTTTCTATTTTCTATTTTTTATACGGGGATAAAAGTTTTAATTTGTTTTTTAACGCATTTTAGATAGTAATATCTTTTATGAATTACATTCTAGTTAAAAAAATATATATAGAATATTCATAGAATGTGTAATATTTAAACTGGATAAAATCACATTAGATGATTTGTTTCTCTACAATATAATTTTAAAAATAATTATACATAGTGTAATGGGATTTCATTTCATGTAATTTCATTATGTAGTAAATTAAATGTTGTTTTGAGGTTCATTATGGATTCTTTTGTCTGTGAAAACTCTATTCCCTCAACCACATGACAAATATTTATGTCTTTGGAGAACTTTATTCAACTCTCATCATCATTGTTTTCTGTTTGAATCTTAAAAATATTTTTTTTGATTTGATTCCATTAATTAATACTTATTATGGTGAAGAGATTAATTCATTTGATAGTTGTGGGTTTTGGGGTTTATATTGAACCTAGGTTATAGGCCTTGTTCAATTTTTCTATAGATGATCCAACCATTCTACAACAATTGACTATTGTGAATGGGAAATTATTCATCAATGGCCAGATATAGATGCCCTGTTTATCAATTCCAAAAGTATTTATTTCAATTAAGTCAATTATAATTCAAATTAATCTTGTAAGATCAAAAATTACATTTTTTGATGGATTGTTTAATTTGAAAATTAACTAATTACATGGGTTATATAATTGAGCGAATTGGGGTTTTTATTGAATAAATGGATGTTGAATTGATTGATAATTGGTAATTAAGGAATGGTGGGATTGACCTTAAAGGTCTAACGTTTTATGTGATTTAATTTTGGTAAATTTGTTAAGAGTGGATTTTTATATTATTCCATGTTTTTAAAGTGTTGAACCATGATTTGTAGACACATTGAGATGGAAAATCATGATGTGAATAATTTATAAAATTATTAATTATGACTAATCTTGTTAAATGTGATATATATGGTATTTTGGATATATGTGATATTATGAATTTTGTGATGATGTGTGTTGGACATGGATTTTTGCTTCAAACTATAATATGTGATTGATTTATATATGAGTGTGGGATCATGATTGATGCATCAATTTTCCATATGTGAAATCAAAGAGGTGTGGAATTGAGAATAATGCTTCAAAATCCCACAACCTGCTAGAAATGATGTTATTTCCCCAAAATGATGAAATTGGAAAATGGTTCCATCTAGTTCTGATATGAAATGGTATAAAATTGTTGAAGAAAATCCTTTATGTAATGATATGTGATATCCCAAGGTGATGGTTCAAAAACTATCATGGGTTGAAGCATGTACTATTGGTTTGGGTGTCATCATGCACCTATGTAATTATGTGATTAATTAAACAATAATGAAATTTGAATATTTTTTACATTATTTTACTTTATTATTTATACAACATTATATACTATTAGAGTGGTATGTTTTTTAAATTCCATTGGTGGTGAGAAACTGAGTTTTACTCACACCTTACATAGGTTTCAGGGACCTTACCATAATTGAATATATGTTTTCACTATATTATAATTGAAAGAGCCATGTGTTGGATGGCTATTTTTGGAGAGGCCATGGATGAGTTAAACATACATGATGTCTTCACCCACATGGGAGTTATCAGTGTGCCGTTATTTTGGGTTTTTAATTTTGAAAATTGACATATATGTGGAATGACATATCAATTTCATTAGTTTGTTTATGGTTTCATGTGTTAGTTTAAAATTTGTTACATGTTTTCGTTATTTCTGGCATTATTATACAATTTTATTATATCATTTGGTTGTTTATTTATTTCCAATATTGTTCTATATTAACAAATATGGAATTTTTTATCTGTGTTATAAATATTATATCATCACTTCTATTAGGAAGCCTCTGGAATGTAGGGAGGTGGGCTTGGGGTCATATAGTGAACCGGGTCCGGGCACCATTATGTGGAAATTGAGTCAAGACATTAAAAATTGGTAATAGATGGTTTTTTATTTTATTTTATTTTTTCGTTGAATATTAGGAAATGTGTACATGATATTATTATGATTTTGGATTTCTATGAGAGCTCATATATCAGTGTAGCTACCACATGTATGAGGGTAAAATCCAAGCACACATGGTGGAATTGTTATTATTGATGATTTTTGTTAAAAATGGATGTTATTTCACCATATATGACTCACTTATTGTGTGACCTTATTATTATTTTTAATTATTAATCATGGATCCTAATGGATTGATGTTTTAGAATATATACATCATACTAGGAACTCAATAATTATTGTGACATGATTAATTTCTAGGCATGAACATGAAAGAATGATTTGGGTGATTTTTTAATCAAAAAATAATTCATTACTTTTGTAACATAAATAATAAATGTACATAATATGAAATTAAATTCACTAAAAGAAGTTGAATATGGTAAATTAAATGTATAAATAGGTTTCAAAATAGAACGTGGAAGTATAAAAAAATTTCCGTTAGTTAACCCTGACCTAGATGAGGGTGGTTGAGGTTAGTGATTAGGCACTATATTTAGCATGTGGAGGGGTTTGGAGGATGAATTGTTGTGGATTATTTTATCCATATTACATAAAATAGTTGTTAGTTTGAAATTTTTACTTAATATTATGTTTGGAATTATATTTATATGCGTCAACGTTGATGATTATTTCTAGGATTAGAGGATAAAAATCCTAGAGACATACCTCTAGTGGTGGAACCAATGGCTACGATAGTTCTGGGTGGGGATGTTATGGATCTATTCAATGAAAACCTCTATCAATTTATTGACTTTATTAAAAGAGAAATAAAGCGGGTTATGAAGAGTATGTCAGACCTAACATGTTAGTTCATGTTTAATAACCAAATGATGTTAACATAGAGGGTGGAAATGTGGTCACAATGTTCTAGATTGAGTCTATACATAGGTTGTTGGACCTCCCACTTCTTCTATGAATAGATTCAAGATCGTGGAATATATGTTACATGTTCAAAGATATTGTTTTCAGGAAAAGTAGAATATTTATAGATGGATGAAAAATATGGAGTGGATTTATAATAATTATATTTTCTTGGAGAAAATTTACTTTAATATTCTCACATATGATAGGGAAGCTCAGTTTATAAGTTTGAACCCTGAGAAAATCCCTACGATGTATTATTCCTGCTGATTTGTAGAGTTTTAGTGTTTTTTAGAACTGTAAGGTGATGAGATAAATACAATGATAGTTTTTTCAAGATGCTCCTAGATATGAGATACGGTTCCAAGTTATCATCCTTCAAAAAGAATTTTTTTCAGATGTTGTGAATCATTATCTCATTTATTATGTGAGGTTGAATAAAGATTCTAGTGAGATGTATGTTGTTTCTTCTAGACGACTTGGTTGAATGAAATTCATGTGTAAGAAGCATCACATTATGAGTGTAACCTAGTGGAGTTTAATGTTGAATGGCAATTGGTAAGGCACAGTTATGTAGTACCTTACTCAAGTGTTCTTAAACTAGTGTGATATGCAAGAAGACATTCATTTAAAGTCCTACAAAAAGTAGTAAATTTCCATTAATATAAAGGATGGTTCAATGAAATTCATTATGTGGGAACCCACTACCGATGGGTAATGATTGAGGAGATACATAGAATCTCAATACAGCAAGGTGGTCTCCCACCCCATATCAGTCTGGAAGATAGAGTTCTATTGGTCATGGATGATGAGTCAGTGGATGTGGTAATTTTGGGAATGCGCTCCCAGAGAAAAAGTGTGGTGAATCTCAGGGGACATATACTACAGTATCAAGAAGATGGGGCATAGTTGAATTCAGTTCATCACACACTTTTGATAGTGATGAAAGACTATTTATATTTAATGGTATTATTCTAGTGGTTAGTACACATTCTAGTGATTTATTTGATACATGTTCCTTTAATTACATTATATATGCATAACATCGGAATGGGTTGAGTATTTTGGTGTATTTTTTTTAATAGGGGTTAGGAAAATTGATACACCATTGTGAGTATGGTTGAGAGATATCTTGTTGTCAAAAGGGTGTTCTCTCAGTGTTGGGGAGTATCATTTTTCATGGGATCATTACATTCTTGACATGCTAACTATTTACATGATATTTGATATAGACATGATAGTAGAATTAAATGCCTAAAAATATTGTTAACATAGGCGAGTGAACTTTATATCTCTGCAGTTTGATGATTATGTTCATCATGGAGACTGGGATATAATGTTTGGCTGTCAAGGGCCAATTCATCAGCAACTTGGGGATCTCACCACCCATGTTGTAGGTATGTCTCTATATCATGGGGAAATAAATAATGTTTTTACCCCTCTAGTAGATCAGTTATAAGACGTTCCTCATTATAAATTCTCAAGCCATCCACAGGAGAGTTATGTCGAGTTTAGGATTGATCTCTTTCCTATAGCTGATCCATTTTGTATTCCACCTTTCTGATTGGAACCAACATAGCATCAAGAGTTTTATGAAAAAAATATAATAGTTTATGGATAAGGGATTTTTCTATTCATGGACATATCATTGGTGTTTTTGAGTCTTACTTTATATGAAGTCTAATGGGACTTTGAATCTATGATTCCAATACATGATGTTGTATTAGATGTATGTAAATAACCAATATTATTTTCCATGTTTCAATGATATCCTTAAAAATTTGATAAGATCTTGCGTATTATCCCTCATAAAATTGATATTAGGGTAACATAAATTGAGAGTTAGGACATCTGATATACCACAAACAATTTCTTGAATTACGTATGGAATATATGGTTTTCTCGGGAGTCGTTGGGGAACACAAACACATCAATAGTATTTATGGAATTGATGAAAAAAATCTTCCACCCATACCTAGATCATTTTTTGATTGTTTTTTGGATTAATCATGGTGCACATTAAGACTCATGATTATCAGCCCCAGCATTTTGACATCATCATTAGTATATTGAGAGAGAATCAGATAGATAGAAATATTTCTTTGGGGAAATTAAAGTTTCATTGGATTAATTTATTTGATAAACTCTTCTCTGAATAAGGTTATTTAGTGGACACTAAATAAGGTGAAAGAATCTATTTCATGGGAGAGTCCTAAAATTGAGGTTGACATCCATAGATTTCTAGTTTTTTCATGATACTATTATATGTTAATCCACGGAATTTACCCCTTGGTAACAATGCCTTCAGGATTTACCAATATAGTAACATTATTTTAATGGTTATGGGCATAGGATAAGACATTCCTGGAGTTAAAGAAGCGTTTGAAAACAGCTCCAATATTGATCATACTGAAGCTAGTGGAAGAGTATAAAATGTTTTTTCATGAATCTAGGATAGAACATGGTGGTTTGTAGATGGAGGTGGATCTAGTTATGGCCTATGCATCATGATAGTTCAGGATTAATGAAAGGAACAAACCTACACAATATACCGAGTTAGAGTTAGTGGTTTATTATTTGACGTGCTGGTAGAATTGGTTGTTCATCCAAAATTTTATTGTGTATAGTGATCACAATATCATAATGTATATATTTTCCAAATGAGATCTAAATCATTAGAAAATGAGGATTGATTAGTATTTTTAGTCATTTAGTTTTGAAATAGAATATAATCTTGTGAAGGGAAATGGTGTTGATGACACATTAAGAAGGAAATACTAGACTCATGATGTTTAAAAGATAGATATTAGTTAAATATAATGACTAAGCTAGATGAAATGTATTTAGTTGTTTGGGAGGGCATGTAAAAGATGAAACTCATATTTATATCCGTTGATTCCTCACATTTGAGTTGGAAGAGGGAGAATAATTATGAGGATCTAGAGTTTTTTTTCCTGAGGTAATTCCTTGAATGTGTGTATTCACCTTTAGATTGGAAAAAATATGAGGATGATATCAACTATTTCAGGAATCAGGTTTTTTTCCCAATATGAATTAGGGAGGATTTGATGTCTGAATTTCATTCCTCAAATTGGAAGTTGGATCCTTTTTACAAACATTTACCATGATCTACAGAAATAGTTTTGACTATTTTGAATCAAAAATGAAATTTTAGGGTTTGTGACATGATTCCACACATTTCGAGAGGTGAAGGATGACCATTAATGACACAATCTTTTATTACATTTGTTTCTCATTATAGAATGGATGTGGGTAAATGTTACTATATACTTTGTGGTGGGTCTCCTGAGAATCCATTAGAAGAATGATACTATTTGGGTGATCACGGACTGGTTGATGAAATTATCTAACTCTATTCCCATTTGGGAGACTCTCTCAGTGGATCAATTGTGATACTTGTACATTCGAGAGATTTTTCATCTCAATGGTATATAGTTTATAGTTTGATTGTGTGAATCATATTTCAAATAATTCTTATATCATGGATTGTATAACGATCATGGTACATAATTATTTATGAGTCTGATATTCTAACAAAAAATAGTTGGGATGTCAAAGAATATTATACATGTTTAGGAGGATATGATAGAACCATGTGTTCTAGACAATAATGGGTGTTTGAAAAATCTCCCTGAACTTTTTAAGTTAACCTATAACAATTGTTATTAGGAGAATATTCGAATGACCCCATATGTGGATGTTCAAGACAGCCCATGAAGATCACCATATGATGAATGGAGGTTGGTGAATCATACTTTATGGGACTATGTATTGTATAAGAGATGTTAGAATAGGTTTAGTTGATTCAAAAATTTAAATAAATGACTAATAGTATGGATAAGTCCGATGATGATCGACATCAACAAACCCTTGAGTTTATAGTGGCTCATAATGTTTACCATCATGTGTTCTGAAGATTGGGACATTGTAGTGTTGGAAGGCAAGGCAAGATGGAACCTAGGTTTGTTAGACTTTCTGAGATCTTGGAGAGAACTGGGCAAGTGGAATACAAATTGGAACTTCTACCATGGTATAGTTCAATGTAAAACAATTTTCATGTGTCACATATGCAGTGGTATCAACCGAACCATTATATTTTAATCGATATTGATGATGTTGATCTCCAGATTTATATTTTCCTTTAAGTTGAATTAGACACATGTTGTTGATCATACTGAGAAAATATTGAAATGGAAGATTGTGCTTATTATTTAAGTATTGTGAAATTATAGTCGTGATATAGAGGAAACATGTGGGGGGAAGATGAAAAATATGTTTATTGTCCCGATATTTTTACCTTAGAATAATATTGCTTTCAAGAGGTATATCTTGATGATGAAATATTATAAGGTGGGGAGATTTTAAGATCTTTTTATTTTTCAATTTGATTTTCCTTATGTGTTTTAGCTTATATTATATGTTTTGAGTGATTATGATATTGGATTTTAGGGAATTGGTGGTTTTCAAATATTTTATGTTTAACGCATTAGATAAAAAATTATATACAGAAAATTTACACCCGATGTAATGCTATTAGACACCATGTAATATTTAATTTGAGATAAAATTACATATAGGGATGGGTTTTATGGAATAAACCATTACAAATAATTATTTTATGTGTAATGGAATTACAAACCTTTTAATTACATACTCAATAAATTAAATGGTTTCATGTGGTTTATTTTTGTTTCATTCATTTTACTAGCCAACCTTTTTGTTGACCCTAGGGATAATCTCTATGGTTTATGAGTGATTTATATATCTCTGATCCTAAAAAATGGTGTTTGACTATTGGTAATAATTTTTACCTGGGATTCCTTTCATTTATCATTATTCCAATGAACCAATGGATCCATTTTTCAATTTTTGGTTTTTGGTTTGATCTTCATCATAGGTTTCATTTCAAAATCAATTTCCACTATTTATATGATTGTTCTCCATCGATTGATGGTTGTTCTACGGTGAGTTTTCATCAATAATATTGTGATGGATTGTCTATATATAAATTCCCAATGTATTGAATTCATTCATATGTTTTAATTGATAAACTATTTTTTTTTGGAAATTTCTTCTTGATTTAGATTAATTAATTAGTGAATTAAATAATTAATAAGTTATATAATTAATAGGATCAAGAAATTTATTGACTCAAAGGATGATTAACTAAATAATTAATGGTAATAATGGGATATTTAGATTATCTATAAAGGGTTTATTTATTATGTAATTAAATGTGGATAAATGGTTTAATTATGAATGATGTATATTATTCTATTTCATTAATGTGATGAAGCATGATTGTTTGATAAATTAAGTTGGAATATAGTGAGGTAAATAAATTATCAGAATAATATCGATTATTAATCTTGATAAATGTGGTAAATGTGGTTTTTGTGATATATGTAGTATTATATTTCATGTGATAAAGTCAGTGGGACATTTAATGATGCATCAAAATCCCAAATAGGATAACAATGAGATGTGGGACAGGGAATGATTCTTGAAAATCCCACATTGTGCTAGAAAAGGAGTTCTAGGACCAAAATGCTGTCATTGTAATATGGTTCCAAGTAACCATAATATAAAAGTGTAATTATTTGAAAATGGAAACCCTTAATGTAATGAAATATGGTATCCCTTGTAAATGGTTTATAAATCAACACTGGCTGAAGTAGTTATTTTTTGTTTCAATGTCTTCATGAACTTGTGTAATTATGTGGTTAATTAATGAATACTGAATTATGACTACACTTTACTTTAATATTATTTATTATTTATACTATTTCATTCAATGCCATAGGCTATATTTTTTATTAGACACTATTGGGGGTTTCCTACTACATTTTCTCACACTTTACTCTAGATTACTTATAGGTACTCGAATAGACATCATGTTTACATGAGAAAATAAAGGAAAGACCCCTTTGTTAGATGGTTGGGTTGGGATTTAGCATGGATAAGGTAACCTGCCGATATTTTGGGTCCCACATGGAAGTTTTTAGTTTGTATTCATTTGGGGGTTTTCATATTTAATTGTGACACATATATGGAATGACTTATCTTCTGTATTAGTTTGTATATGGTTTTCCAATTTTTGTTTATCATGTGTTAATCGTTTTTTTGTTTATGATATTTTTATGGTTGTTGGTTATATTTTTTGGTTGTTGTTTATTTATTTCTACTATTGTTATTATTTGATAAAGAGGGTAGAGTATCCCTTTGTTATATATATTAGACCCTTTCTAATACTTGGTGGCTTCTATAAAATGAGGAGACACATTTGAGGTCATGTAGAAAACCAGCATTGGGCATCAGGGTATTTCACCTGAGTCGGGATGATATAATTACTTCCAAACATGAAATGTTATTCCAAATTACATCTTATATCAATATATTATAATAAAATATATCCATATTATTACATAAGAGGGAGGTTAGAAATATGACTTCTATTTTTTAAAATTACTTTACCACTTAATAGTATGTGATAGTTGATCCATATAACTTACCCAAAGGGACTGTTATATTTATCATAATGTTTTTACATACCAATTTTTTTTATAAAACATTATAAGGAAATAATTATTCAATGGGTTAGGATAAAATATATGATAAATCTTTAATAGAATATCATAACATATAAGATGATGAGACTTCTTTCGGAGGACATTCTCAATGGACTAACGAGAGGGAGTGGCAGAAATCAGAGAGTCCAGTGGTCTATCAAAAATTGGTCAGTATCTATAACTCACTATATTGAATTTAATACCCCCATATTAATATATATATACATATACATACACTCATATACCTCATATATGAACTTCATCATTGTAATAATATGTAGAGGTACCATTTCGAGTGTTTTTCATCCCCACTCTCTAACTACAAGAGCACTAAAATTATTTGACTTCCCTTGTGACAAGAGATCAGTGAGAGACCATAAGGTATTCACTTAGAGTGACTTTGTATGTGAATATTTTTTTGTCTATAATATTTAATCTAAGAGTTAATTTGATTCCATGAAAAAAGAATGAACCTCTTGACATCGTTTATGGATGTCAATTGTCAAGGAACCCACAGAGTACTTCAAAAAAATATTTACACCAGCATCATTATCAGTTCATGTTTCTAAGATATTGGGGATTTATTTGTTTTTATATCCATACTATTATGAATTATTTTATATTATAATGATATAATGGTCTAATTTCCTAGCTATTCCATTATTTGGAAGAATAAATTATACTTTCTTTGGACCTTTGGGAGCATTACATCCTGAAAATTATCATAATGTTGATGTATTATTACAACAATATTGTTTTTTTAACTAGAAAATGAACATAGTGAATCTCCATTACCAAGAAATGGGTACAACCAATGTAGGGAAAGAATCTCATAATAAGCTACAATAAAATTTATTTTTTAATGATAAAAATTCTAATACCCGATCATAAGAGTTAACCTCTACTAAGAAAGTTGAGGCTATAGATTTGGAGATTGTTATACACCACAATAACAAGTATAAAATTTTAATTGAATCAATATTTACCTTAGTAGAGAACAAAATTAAATTAATATCCATTTGAAAATACTTCCAATTTTTTATGGACATTGTGAGACTCTATTTTGTGGATCGTCCACTTGATAGGAATGAATAATATGTATTATTATCACCAAACAATTGTTACTTAATTTTATAATATTTATAATTTATTTTATATAATCTGAAAAAATGATGATTATTAATATCAAAAATAATTATGTCCACTAAAATTGTGTTGGAAAATAGATAAAAACAATCATTATTTTGAAAATACAAGAGTCCAAGAAGAAATGTGTTTCAATATGTTATATCATAAACATATTCCCTCAAATTGAAATTTGTATGTTTTATATTGTGTCTCATATAATGTCATTGTAATATGTGGTAAATTAATTGGATGAAGGATTGTAGATTTTCATTTCCTTCTAGTCATGTTCATTTATGGATTTAGAAAATATTGATACAGTTATATACGTATAATCATAAAAATCTAATGTTAGCTAATTTGGATATGAATTGTGGCCTTCTCATGGATGTGTGATCTTGAGAATTATATGATTTTTGGATATAGAGATATATGTTATATCACCATGAACTATAGTTACTTCGTTTGGATATGAAATATTTTTTCCTCTTTAATGTTTTCATTGGGATGGTAATAGGAAGTCCATGTATTATATCATATGATCCATCACTATACATAATATTTTTCCATCCAATAAATGAATTATAGGCATAGTGGATTATAATAATGAAATTCATGATGAAGAAATAATGAAAGATGAATTATAATGTATAAGGTTTATCAAGGTCCCTACTATTGCACCACCATGTCTTTACCAATGTTAATTGGGACAAATATATTAGAATAAATGAAGAGTGTTTTAATTGTTTCCTATGTTGTGGGATATAAAGGGAATCGTTTAACTTCTTCTAGGTTCCTATGGTTCACCCTATAAGATTTTTTTCTCTCTCAGGATACCAAAATGATTTTTAAGACTCATATTGGGAAGGCTAATTTTGTAGAAACATTTATTTTTTCTTGGAGAATATTTATAATTTTTTAGGAAGACATTTTTTTCATTTTTCAAACTCGTAGTTTTTCCTAGACCATGAATGGTTCATGTCATGTTAGTGGAGACTGAAATGACTCTAAAGATTCCATTTTATGGTTGTAAACATAGATAATATTATTTAACTTACCATTGGAGAATTAATGTTCCGAAAATCATACCAATATAAATGGGTCTTAATGATGGAATGATTGGACAAAAAGATAAGTTTTCATATCTACAAGAATAAGAGAGATAAGACTTATGTAAATTAATTCTCAATTTAACTATCATAGAATTAATCACATTCATGTAATATTATTTAGGAACATGATAATCCATCCAAAAATTGTTGTTTTTCATGGTCAAAAATATTTTACCAAATTGAATGATATAGTAATTTTATCAATATATAATTGAAAACATGATGTTGATGAAGAGAACAAGGATAGTTAATACTTTGACATTTGTGGTAGTAGATAGATTAAGGTTTCAGTTCATGGATCATTGTGTCAGATGATATATAGTCATGCAATAAGGAACCATTGATGCATGAGTATGAGATTTCATATTTTGGGATTTAAAATGGTTGTGGTAAAGAAATATGTAACATTATGGGAATTAATATACAGTTTCATATAATGGTTGTGGGGTAAAAAATACTAATTGAAAATTTTTATTTGGAAATGATTATACTGAATAATAATTCAATGTATGAACATTGACTACATAAGAATGATGAGTTCCAGAGTGATTCATTTAGTGAATATACATATTAGAGTGACCTCTTCTCAAGATGAATATTCATCCTGTTTTTAGTACCAAATATGAAGGCATAGATATCATTACCAAATAGACATATCTGTATGAGTGGAATATACTTTTTACGAATTATTCGAAAATATCTGTTATGATTCAGTCACATGGGGAATATTGGAGATTTATAGAGAAAATCCAGCTAATGTAGTGTTCTATAACCTTAAAGGATACACTGCCATATATTGAACACATTCTCATAGAGAAGTGATATATATTTAAAATAAATGAGTATTCATGTAAAAGAATTAAAAAAGGGGTTTATTAGAAATTTTCACTGAATATGGGGGGTCTAACAAGAATATCATAGATTTTTATAGGTCTACATTGTGGTGTCAAGATGATTTATTCCATTATCTATTTTTACTCTATGTTTTCTCTATATATAGTGATGGGGGAGACTTAGCGATGGAAAACATAAATTTTTTTAATGTTTCTTTCTTTTAGTTTTTAATATAATATCCATTCATGTGTAATTCATTTATAGATAATGGTTCATGTAATTAAAAAAATGAAGGATGGTGTTTAAGGTAATATGGATTCATGTAACAATGTTATGGGGTGTAATATCATATTGAATCGTGAAATATTAAATTAATATATAATAAGGGAATGAAAAAATCATGGCTTAAATTTATGGTAATAGTATTGTTATTGTTCACCTTGGTAGGGGATCATGCCATTTAATGTCATGGTTATTAGACCAAAAAAAGTGACAGAACCTACAGATAAAGGGAAATGATTAATATAAAGAAATAAAATATTCCAGTGCTACTATAGATGTCTTCAAAATGGGACAATGTAGTTGTTTGGAATAATGCTGGGGGAAAATTTGGTATAGATTATACTGAAAAGAAAAGGTTTTCTGATGTGAATGAGTATTCTAGTGACAATACATATTTCAACTTTAGGGGTATAAATAGTGTATGTTTGTGGTTAATATAACAAATGATGAGATATCCTATATAGAAATGTAATGTTTACAACCTAATTTGAATGATGAGTCTTATAATAATAAAAACCATATAGGGGAAGTTTGCATGTAATTCAAGATCATAGAGTTAAAAACAGAAGTTGATGTAGCTTATATAGCTTGGTGGAGGTGAGAAACCAATTAATATATGGGTCACACTACTAACATGCACCATTGTCAAAATATGTTCACATAGTTTGTGGTACTAATGATTAGATCCTTGATAATGGTGTCATATGAAAACCTAGTCGGGACATTAGAGATAAGAACATCTCAGTGCCCCTTAATATGGAATTCTAATAATTTAAATCATGACTCAAGGTATCTGAATAAGAAATATGATATGGAATACATATTCCAATTATAATGGTTTTTTTATATTAGAATAAAATTTTACATGATTATTTTTGAGATTTATAAAGAGATTACTCGACCTCATCCTCATGTTAATATATTCCTATAGTTAACAGTGTTCAGTATGAAGACTTGATGGTCATTAAAAATAAAGGTTCCTGTTTGAGAAAATTTTTTCTCATTACCAATGTCCTTGATAGTGTTATAGTGATTAAAAATTATTGTGTAATGATGTGTGGTTCGTAGAAGGAAACTGACATAGGGTGGATAGATCATTATTTTCCCAAACTAAAAACACTTAGGCTATATTGGTTTGATGAATGAGAATAGTTTTTCACTGTATGGTTATATTATTTATTGTTCAAAAATTATTATTTATCATTAAAAAATAAAAATCAATCAAAATAATGTTATTATAAATGAAATGACATCCCAATATAGATCATCATGTAGAAATGCATGATATCAATGAGGAAACAATACACTATATGGGGATTATTAGTGCTTAAATTTATTACATAGAAAAACAAACATGGTTCATATATTAGAACATAACCTAAAAGAATAATAATTAATACACACATGGTTTATATAAAAAATATTACATTTTTATAACTATCTCATATATTTGTAAGGGGATTGTTTATTCATATATGATATTGGAATAAAAAGAATCTCTCTAGTAAGTACCAAATCTACATGACTTATTCCACCATCAAAATGAGAAATATTAACAAATTGAAGTTATTTTCTAAAATTATTATATGTTATTTTATCATATAAAATAGATATCTATTATTGAAAAGTTGGATCATACCTGATAGATAACTCAAAAAGTGTTATGTTCTCATGGGATGGACAATGTTTAATGAATTTTAGCCATATGTGGAAAAGACTCAAGTTCAATGTTTTTTAGGGTCAAATGAGACATGAATTTATATAAGTTGGGTTTTTATGTTTTTTTTAAAATATAATGGATTCATCTATGTTATAAAATCATGGGGGGTCAATGTAAAAAATAGGGCACCAACAATTGGATGACTAAATGGTTTAATGGGGTTAAATCTTATGAATGGGACCAATATAAATGATTCATACATCTCTACATTTCAAATACAATAATAATCCATCAACATATAGTTATTATATATACAACAGAATTATAATTGTCATTGGATAGGTTAACCATTACACAATGGTAGGTCTTTTGGAATTATGGAAATAATATCATTGTAGAAAGATGTATCCCAATTGTAGTGGCCTCTTGTACATTGGGTGTCTTTGATTATATATATTAATATATCATGTATGAGATTATTCTTTGATAAGAAAAAATAAGAGATATATTATAGTGAATTATTTATATTCAAATGGGGTAGACTTTTTTGAATAGTTTATTGTCTCATGCGATGGATTTTGTGTCAATATGTTTAATAGTTATCAGTTATTTTAACATACTCCTATATAAAAGTACATTTTCATCGATTTAGGATCTTATTAAAATTATCTTTATATATAAGAAGTTAGGACACTATTTTTGATGTATAATAATTTTAAAATAACTATATATTTTAAAATAGCTAGAACTAATCCCCACATAGTTCTTAAATAGTCTCTATACATATCTAGATTTTATATAGGGTTAAATGGGTTACTTTATTTTGAATAATAGCTGTTATAGGGAACTCGATATGAAGGTGTAGATCCCATGGACCTTGAGTAATGGCAGTGTAATACTTTTTTATTAATAAATTATAGATTTCAAGAATTAATGTATATCCTATAATAATTTGAATAACTCAATTTGTAGATTTAATAATACAATGGAATTTAACATCAACAAAAATTGATGAATGTGGATAAATAAGAACTAGAAATTATTACAATATTTGACTATAGTGTTTAGGGAACAGGTCTTCAAAATGAACTACATTTGATTTTTGTAAAAATTTTATAAGGTGAAACATGTGCCATTCAGTTTATTTTAATGTGGCATGAACATTATTTTTTGTTGTTTAGGGCCACCTTAAAAGAATCAGTATGTGGTTTTATTTTTCCTAGTTCCAATGTATATGAGTAGTTAGTGAACCTTTTCTTCATTCCAATTGACCATGTGATGGATTTGATGTAATGAAAAAGTTGGGGAATCATTTGAATTTGAGGTTGAGCCTAATATAGTGAATTAATATATTACAACGTGTCTTTAAATAACATGAATGTACCCTCATGTATATCTAAAAATTTCATACTATATGTTCCATTAGAGAAAATGATACATTAATATTGAGTCCTCAAACACTATAATAGAAACCAGAATAAAATTTATGGAGATTCCCTGGAAGGACTAGGATAGGAAATCCAAGGGTCATTATGTTTCCTAAATTAATCAAAAGAAATCCACTCATATTTCTTTGAATATGTAGTTTCTATTCATATGTTCGGTGAACCGGGACATTATGGTAGCATCATATATCGATAACAATTAAAACCCCAATGAAATATAATGTTATTTTATTTATATTGATTATTTTTCAAGTATGGGAATTTTTGTTCTAATTAATAAGTAATAGGAATCATTTTTCATTTTATGGACATGTATGTTACATAATATTCCATCTAGTTTAACATTAAAGGAAAAGGGATCAAGGATTCTCCATCTGAATTTTGGGAAATTAATTGATCTAATGTAAAGTAAATTTCCTACATACAAGGATGAAAATACTAGAAAAGGGGACTTCATGTATTAATCTTGGTTTATGAATATACTTCCACATTATATGGATTATGATACAGATATCAAACATGATATGGAACACTCTTAGAAGTTTTAGGTTTTATAAGAAGGATGATTGGTGATGTTTGATAACATCGTATAACAAGGATTTAGATTTCATGTATTGTAGGGTCATATGATGATGAAATATTGAAGAAATTTTGAAATCCTGAATGGTGGGTATTGTGAATTATAGTTTAACATAATATTATAGGACATAAATGAAATGTAGTTTAAGGTCATATGACCTAGACCAACTTATAGTACATTAAATTAATCAGAAGTGTACTCTATGTCAGGTTGATTAGTGTAATTTGATAATGATTTATTTTAACCTGTTTCAATACATAATGAGTGGAATATATTCCATTATGCTTATATTTCTGAAAAAATGATGTATGTACAAAAATTGAAGTCATAAAAATTATTTTTCAATGAACCATTCATTGCTGGTTGGTTTGATACACTATATATTTATTATTATTAGGATTTAGGAACTATTATGATCGAATTTGTGAAAGATATATGAAACCTTTCATTTTGTTTTTAATTTAATAGGTTTCGTTTTGGGTGTCATTGAAATTAAATGTTTATGAACCAATTTCACCTAAGTAAATCATATGAGATAATATTTTTTATTCAATTATGAATTGAAATTGTTTTAATGGATTTTTGTGACTTAATGTTGATATAATCATTTCTCGTCGGTTCATTCCAACTAATGATGTTTTATATTGGAAACATTACCATTGGTAGAATTATTACATATATAAATATCAATTTAAATAATTTGAACCTCAGTTGGAAAGAAATTAAATTACTAATATACTATCAAATATGGGAATCCCTATATAGATGTATTGCTCATTTTGTGATTATCACGTGTGGAATATAATAATTTTTTAGAACCCTAATTTTGTTAATTGTCTATAAATGTATTAATGATATTATAGAGTGTTTTATTGAGGGCCTGAATCACTCTATTTGTTTTTTCATGATAACAAGATGAATGGTTAGAACATATATCATGTTTATTATATAGACTTTTCAATTTCGAAGGACTCATTTTGTGATGTTCATGGTAAATATTATGTAATGGTTTCCCAATATAGAGATCACATCGATCTTCACAAATGTTTTCAATAGTGACCATTCCATTTTATTTGATGAATATAACATGAGGCACTTTAGGAATAATTTGGTGGTGGTTAAGGTATACTATAACTTCTATAAAAAATAGAGGGGGTGTACCACTATGTAAAAAAATCGTCACTGGAGAAATGTATAAGATTAGTTGGTAATGTACCACAATTTTTAGTTTTCATGGATTAAATTTACATGTATCTAAAAAATTGATATTTCTTCATAAAATAATAAAATATCATTTCACTGATTGCCCTATGAATCCGTGTCTATTGATTTGGTGTAGGATTTTTTCTCCCTACTTGTGAGAACCACATGGTCAAATATAGACATCATATATATTATTCATAGTTTCTACTACATTAATTTATATAATGAGGAATCCATCATATTCTCACATATATATTACTTTATTATAATTTTTGTATTCGTACATAATGTTGTTAACATCCCACAACTAGATCATTTTCTTCAGGACTTGATCTGATGGATGAATTCAACATGGAGGTTGACTACATTTGAACACATCCACCCAAAGTTTCTTTCAGTCTAATATGATATAGGATTAACTTGATCTGGGGTTGTATAAAAATCATTAATCTAATGGATATAATATCTTTTTGTGAATTCCATGCCCTCGTGATGATGGGAGATGTAAATGACCATCCAATATTTGTATGGATCATCCTAGAATACTTATACTTTTTTAATCCATTTCAATATAATTTTATGAATGAATTATATGATATAATGTTTCATTAGAGTGGAACTCATCAAAAAACTCACATACATAATCATTTAAAGGGGATAAATTATTCTGTTGTACAGAAATATGTAAAATTTTCAAACATCATTACTAAATATGATCCACCCTTGATGTTAAATAAGGAAACCAATAAATATAAATCCAGTTCCAAGACATTAATGGGGGCATGATATTATAATTCATTTTTTTGTCTCTTTATCATAATAGGGAGGAGTAAGGTAGAAATAATATATCTCAGAAGACTAATACAATCCCATTGTTATTATGGTTGTTCTTTGGGGACTCTGTCCACCTTTTTTGTGGACTCTTGGAGGCACCAATCATGTAAATTTACCATACATATATGATCCATAAAAATAGAAACAAATTATTTACTTAGATCTATGTCCCAAATTTACTTCTCTAGAACATGATACACTCCTAGAAAATAAACTAATAAATTCCCTTTTATCTCTTTCATGGAAAAAATAAGTATGTAAAATGATTAAAGGATGACCACCCACCATGCATGATTCCCACTTCAAATTTTTAAACCACATATTTATTTGTTAAATTCAATAATGGATAAAATATAGAAATTTTGATATTTAAAATTTTCCCATTCATTATATACTATGAAAATTAATTCAAATATTTCAATATCATAGTATTATGTATTGGTGCCTATAATTTTTCTGATGAGATAATATTTGTTGTTTTCCATTCATATTATTCTTATGAGTGAATATTAAAATATGATATTTCCCTTGTTTCTCCACATGATGGATAAGATGATTCCCCAATAATAGTAGTATCATAATCAATGTGTGTATAAGATACTAGTTGAGATCATCAAATGAAATTAACAATACTCATCCCATGGATAGATAATATGTTCCTCACCATCGTCATTTTGTAAAAACACGTGATGGTGAGGTTATCTATGTGGGTTCTGATAATGGTGAATGACTATTAAATTTCCCTAATATCCTTAATATTTCATGTTAGTGGAAAATAAAATATCACACTAGTATTATCAGGGTATATTTTTTCAATGATGTAATACTATAAAGATGGTAAATTTCATTGATGTTTCTTCAAATGAAAACATCATGTTATTTAAGATCATGTTATGATGGAACAGTTTGTTTAAAATCCTCTCAATATTAGTAACATGATCCAAGTACTATTAATATTTTCCATAAAATAGGTAATATCGATTTCTATAATATTACATAAGAGTGTGTTGAAATTTCATTTCATGGAACATTAATATATTTCATCCACATTCTGTAGAATCATGGAATGAATTCATAGAAGAATACAAATTTGGATTCCCATATGTTTGTATCCAACTCATTAATTTTGAATATTTATATGTAGATATATATGTCATTTACATAAAAAAATGGAGGTCCAAGAAAATAATTGTTATATTAATTATATGTTTTGTGATCAGGACTATGAACATTTCTCCTAAGGAATTAAATATGAGATACATAAAATCTATGTTAACAAATATTTTATTAATCAATACATTAATTAAAAAAATATTGGAAATAATTTTTGGGTATTGTAATTCCTAGATGATTTTTTCATTGATGATATTATAATCCACATCTTTAGCCTTATCATTATGGTATTAATGCATCCTTTTTGTTCATGTTAATAATCATTGAAATTTTCTCAAAAATACATGTTATTAGTGGGCACATTGATATCCAACATGGAAATTCGTTTATAATTCAATCATATAACATCTTGATCACATCCGAAAATATATATATATACCTCATTTTCAATGGATCTATGGAAACACTAGTCAACATAGGCTATAGGTCTTCTTATGATCCAAAATTTTCCTTCTTGAGAACTTAATAATGTTGTAGATACCTTCTTAATATATTCAATGGTAATCATTAAGATCATATAATCCTTATTTTTCATTATCCTATATTTTTTTTCAAAAAATATAAGATGAATAATAATGATGTTATTTAATATGGGATTTTTGGAAATATTTTAAAACCAATTATAATATTGGGTATTGTAAAGACTCGTAAAATTCAAGGGAAATTTTTTCTTAATTTTCGTTGTGATTTTACAAGAACGGAGTTTCTGACAGAACTTGATTCTGAGGCCCGGTGTGCTCGGAATTTCTATCCGAAGTTTAGCTTGTGTACGTTCAGTGAACGAATGAGCGGAAATTTCTAACTTTTGAACCGATGCTCGGAATCGAATTCTGAGGGCACTGATGGAACCGTAGTGTCAGTAATTTCTTTGGAACGCCTTTCCTAGAGTTGCGTTTGCTCGTTATGAGTTGTTTAAATTTGTGGATTAAGTGTTAGTGAAATAAAATTTTTGTTAAGAATTTTATTTCCCTTTCCATGAGTTAGAACCTAACTGTAGGAGTTAGGGTGGGACCCACTGTTTGTTAGTTTTTCTTGAGTGGATTAAAGGTGAGGTGGGGCCCACACGAGCCCCCACCTTTTCAAATCCCTTAACTCCCTAACTCCTCTTAACCCCCCACTTAAGTTGTGTAACCCTTTTGACTTTACCTCTCCTCTCATTAAGTATGCCAACAACCAATTCAATTAATTAATTTAAGTTTTGAATTTTTGAATTTTGGCTTAAGTTAATAAAATAAGGGTGAGCCTTATTTTATTTTGGTTGGATGTTGTGTGTGGACAATTGAGGAGAGAGCTCTTCATCTTCATCACGAAGAACACCAAGAATTCGACGAAGAATTCCAAGACATCGACGAAGAACGCCGTCACCATAAGAAGAGATCGATGTGCTGTCTCTTCTCCTCTTCGTAGCCAGTGTGTTTCCGAAGATTGACGATGCATCCTATTTCGATCTTATTCCCATGTTAATGAAAAGGAGACGCCACTTCCTCACCGGGCGTTCTCCGTCAACTTACGGAGCTTCACCTCGCGACATCATTTTCCGCGGTGAACCCCCGTTCTAGCTACGCTCAAGGTAGGGGTTTAAATTATTTAATTATTTTTGTTCGTGATTTCTAGTTTGTCGTTATTCGTGGATATACGACTAAATGCTATCGATTAACGAGAGGGGGTTGGACCACACAAACACGGCCGACCCTCCTCCCTTATTCGTGTGTTGTTTCTTTGTGGTTTGAAACGAGTATGGCGCGGTGTCGTCGGACCGCGTGTGATCGTGCGATAAGGAATGCGTGGTGACGTCGTGCCGTTCCATGGAAACGAACAAGGACACGACGCCGTCACGCCGCGCCGTGAATTTGAACCAAGTTGTGGTGCTTTCGCGCCATGTCGTAGAAAACCAAAGACACCGGGGCCAGAGCGGGGCCGCGGCGAAGGTGTGCGGCGCCATCGCGCCGTGCCGGACGAACCAAAACCGCGGCCGGTTCCGTGCCACAGCGGAGCAGAGTTACCGGCGGCCGGTTCCGGGCCGACAGTGTCAGAGCAGGGAGGGGACCGGCCGTCATCGGTCTCGTGGTGGCAGAAACCGACCGGCCAGGGGGAGCCGGGCGGACAGGTGTGCAGCCGAGGGTTCAAACCCCCAGCCGGCCAGCACAAAACGGCCCCCATTTATTGGAGGGCTGCGGTTATAGCAGGGGGGCATGCCCCCCCCCTTGCCAAATGGCTCGGCCGGTTGGCCGAGTGCCTGGCCAGCGCGCTGGGCACGCTGTGCCCAGGCCGGGCCGACCGGGGGGTCCGGGCCCAAAACCCCCGTTTTCGGACCGTCTTCGGTCTTTTGCCCATAACATGGGCTACATACATCTGATCGATGCACCGTCAGTTGCGTAGCGATCCTTGAATTGAGACGGTCGTTTCGGTATATCGAATTCAAGGTTTTGAAATACTTTGGGTTCGGCCGGGTTGGTTCGTACACGAAACCAACCGGGCCCTCAGAGCGGAAATGCTCATATCATAAGCTCCGGACATCCGAATGACATTCCATCAAATTTGTTGGATTCCTCTTAGTGAGACGGATCTTTTGGCTTACTCCGCCCGAGATTTGGACGTAGGTGGTGTACGGTTGGGTTTGTTTTTCTTTAAAAACCAACCCGGCCCCTCGGACGAAAAAGCCAATAACTCTCAGACCGGGCGTCCGATTGACGTGCCGTCTGGGACATTGAGTTCCTATTGATGATAAGGAACTTTCGGATACATCAAATCAGGACTATGTGTTAGTTGATGTATCAGCCTCTCGGCTCGTGGAGCGGACCCTCCCGAACGAGCTTGCTGTGTGCGGGAACCCTAGAGCTGGTTGTGACTACTACTTCTACGACGACTGTACAGAGATCCTCAGTGGATTCGACGGCGACGACTACAGCACTCAGCGATCCTATGTGGATCAGTGCTACCGATCCTGTGTGGGTCTGATCCTGTGTATATCAGCACTAAATGGTTCTGTGTGAGCCACCGCCTACAGATCCTGTGTGGGTCCAATCCTGTGTGGGTCATTGCGGGGGTTAGTTACCTATCGATCCTTTGTGGGTCAGATCTTATGTGGGTCATTGTGGGGGTTAGTACCTATCGATCCTTTGTGGGTCCGACAGCTTAGACGAATCAGAGGCAATATCTGATCATCTATATCGTCATATGAAGACGTATACCTGTGTGAGCTGAATCTTTTTTTGCTTTCCTATGTGGATTGTGTTGTGCTATCCTGTGTGGATTTACGTTTTGCTTTCCTGTGTGGACTGGGTTGTACTTGGGTTCGGATGTTGGAGCCGAACGAGAATTGATGACTTAGGTATATGTATGGGCATATACCTAAGCAGAGTTGGATGTTACTTCGTGATTGTATATTTCCTTGTGGATTATCCTTTGTGTATTCTGGGAGACCTTCGGGGGTCTCAGGGTCCCTACAGAGTAGCTTATACTCACCCCTTCACGGGCTATGCCCACACTACGTTGTGTCGGTTGCAGACGACGGACAGCGCTGATCGTGGTTGAGGCTTGCGGAGCAGGACGGTACCTAGAGGTGGACCACTGGGCGGGACGTACTCGGAGCGGTCAGATGGACCCGAGGAGTAGAGGAGGCCATCTGTACTAACCCTTTAGGTGGGATTCCTAGTGGACAGCTCGTCGTTATGGATTTACTTTACAGTTTCTATTTTCCCTTTCCAGTTGTACTTTACTTTCAACTTGGGTTTGTATACTGGCCCACTTACTTTCCGCACTTACAGTTGTTCTCTGTTTTTACTTAGTGTTTACTTCTACTGCATGCTTGCTCTGTGGTGTATTTTTACTTTACAAAGGCAATGCCTTCCCTTTTTATCGGGAATTTACACCTTGGTTCTAGTCGCCAGCCCCTGGCCTATGGAAGGTGGGCTTGGGGTAGTCACGACACGGGCCCCGAGGACGGGTCGTGACAAATTGGTATCAGAGGAGTTCGGTTCTACCGCAGAACTTGGGACGCTGATCTTTTTCTATGTGAAGAAATAGTGTTTAGCGTATTGGGTGTGGTTATCAGTCCAGGGAGTCCAGTGTTGGTGCGGCGGCCGATGTATCCGTACACCAGGACCCTGACTTCTGATTTCCGACTTAATTCATGAAAACATTAATTGCATGTGTGTTTCAAGTTTTCTTTGTGATTACTTTGTAACAACTCACCAGGTATACTGCTCTGACCGTGGCGCACCTGTTTCCTTTTCAGGATGGCCCCACGACAGCAGCCGGCTAAGGTTTCGAGAGTTGAGCGTGACGACAGCCCACCGAACGATGAGGCCTTGGTGCAGGGACCTTTGTCAGCAGTGGCACAGGCGGTAGCTCTACCCGCCGAGCCACCGATGCTTCCATCACCAGCTGCTGATGATGCACGTCGCCTCAGTGCACTGCATGAGTTCCAGCTCCAGTGACCGCCCATGATCCGCGGGGAGACGGACCCCTAGGCAGCCGAGGACTGGCTGGAGGCAGTGGTGAGAGTTTTCAGGTTAGTGAGGACACTAGCAGACCTCATGGTGATCCTCATAGCGAGCCTACTGCATGCAGCAGCAGGCAGATGGTGGAGCTTGATGCTCCAGGTGCACGATGAGGCATCTTTTCTCTAGACAGACTTTGAGAGCATCTTCTGCTCAGAGTTCGTCCCAGCCACCCTCTGTGCGGTGTGCATCCAGGAGCTTCTTCACCTGCGGCAGGGCATCATGACGGTCGCCCAGTACTCAGCGAGATTTACCGATCTCTCGTGCTACTCTACAGACATGGTACGAGACCCATTCTTCCGGGCCCAGACCATCGAGCAAGGATTGAGACACGAGATCAGGGCATCGCTGATCTCCCTCAGCATTCCATCTCTAACAGGAGTACTGGAGCGAGCCCTTTTGATCGAGAGCTTTCTTGCTAAGTCTACACCAGTGCTGAGACCCACCACAGGGCGGCACGTAGCAGAGTCTTCTGCAGCAGGCAGTCGACGGATGACTCATGGGTCCAGGCAGACCAGGCCCTCAGGCAGACAACCTCAGGACACTGGCTCAGCAGTGGGGGGCACACAGCGCGGAGCCAGTCTTTCGAGAGGTAGGCAGTGCTACTCATGCGGCGGGCAGGGCCAGATGGATCATGATTTCCCGACCCGTCGTGCTGAGGAGAAGCAGAAGGTTGAGGGACCACCGAGGAAGAGGCAGAGGGTCGACCGTGGTGGTCCGAAGGGAGCAGGAGGACGAGGCAGAGGAGCTGGCCAAGCAGCGGGTGGTGGGTGACGCTTTGAGGCTCTACCACCACCACCACTAGGAGGTCCACCCCGACCACAGGGAGTTGGCGGGCAGAGACAGGCACAGCTCCAGGAAGCAGAGGCCTACGACCACAGTGCACTCGAGATGATTCGAGGTTCTATCTGTGTCGATTCCACCCCTGCTGCTGTACTTATAGACACAGGAGTGAGTCACTCTTTCATAGCAGCTGCCCTTGTTCAGAGCTCGGAGATTCTGACGGAACTGTTGGCTCGATCCTTATGGATAGGGACTCCTACAGGAGCAGACTCGACGATTACGCACTAGTGCCGGAAGTGTGAGCTTACTCTAGGAGGTGAGAACTTCGGTTGGGATCTTCTTGTGTCGGCGTCGAGGCCTTACGACGTCATCTTGGTCATGGATTGGTTGTCTGCATTCCATGCACAGATGGAATGTATTAGGCGCAAGGTGCGATGTGTACGCATCGACGGGAGCATGTTCACCATCACCGGTGTGAAGGGATCCCTTGCAGCTCAGGATGGACTCTCGCAGAGGAGAGGACAACCCATCACTCATCAGTTGGCTAGCCTCATCCTAGGAGCAGTTGACATGCGGAGTCCTGGTTTTCCTGCAGTGGTGGATCAGTATGCAGACATTTTTCCCGACGACGTTCCAGGGCTACCTCCACGCAGAGAGGTAGACTTTTATATTGACCTGTACCCCGGGACAGCCCCGATATCGACTCCAGCATATCGAATGGCCCTCGCTGAGCATCGAGAGATGCGGGTACAGTTGGAGGACTTGCAGGGAAAAGGGTTCATCCGACCCAGTGTTTCACCCTGGGCTTCCCCGATTTTGTTTGCCAAGAAGGCGGACGGGAGCTTGCGACATTGTGTCGACTATCGTCACCTGAACCAGGTGATAGTGAGAAACAAGTATTCGCTACTAAGGATTGATGACCTCTTCGATCAGCTTAAGGGAGCACGGTGGTTCTCAAAGATTGACCTCAGGTCAGGCTATCATCAGCTCAGAGTTCGAGACGAGGACATGCAGAAGACGGCCTTCAGGTGTCGGTATGGCCACTATGAGTTCTTGGTTATTCCCTTCAGCATGACCAACGCTCCAGCAGTGTTCATGGCCCTCATGAACATGATCTTTCAGCCATACCTCGATCGATTTTTCGTGGTCTTCATCGACGACATTTTGATTTACTCAACGACTGAGGAGGAGCACGCCTATCCTTTGTGGGTTGTACTAGACACACTCTGAGAGCATCAGCTTTATAGTAATCTCTCGAAGTGTCAGTTCTGGATACGCGAGGTCCACTTCTTGGGATAATTCATCTCTGAGGCGGGAGTTGTAGTGGATCCTGCGAAGATCGAGGCAGTGCTAGCTTGGGAGCCACCCAGGTGCGTGACGGAGGTGTGGAGTTTCTTAGGACTAGCTGGATACTACCGGAGATTTGTGCCAGACTTCTCCAGATTTGCGGCACCACTCTCAGATTTGAAGAAAAAGGAGAAATCCTTTGTATGGTCAGACAGATGTCAGTAGAGCTTCCATGAGCTAAGACAGAGATTGACCAGCGCACCTATCTTGAGGTTTCCAGAGGAAGGAGTTGGGTACATAGTCTACTGCGATACATCAGGGACCGGACTTGGATGTGTCCTGATGCAAGAGCGGGCCGTGATCGCCTATGGATCACGTTATTTGAGGCCGCATGAGCAGAACTACGCTACCCATGACCTGGAGTTAGCAGCAGTGGTCTTCGCTCTGAAGACATGGCGACACTACCTGATGGGTGAGTGCTTTAGAGTCTTTTCTGACCATCAGAGTCTCAGATACGTCTTCTCTCATAAGGATCTGAATCTGAGACAGTGATGATAGCTCTAGTTCCTCTAGGAATATGACTTTGAGATAGTCCATACTCCTGGTAAGGGGAACGTGGTAGCCGATGCTCTCAGTAGGAGGATGGGCACTCAGCTACTTGAGGAGGAGATAGAGAAGCTAGCCTCTTTGCAGATATCCTTCGTGGATAGAGATGGAGAATCCTTCCTCCATTCTCTGACAGTCACTCCTCCACTACTGCAGCGGGTCAGAGAGGCACAGCGTGAGGATGCTGACTATGAGACGCGGCGTGCACAGATATCCTCATGACAGGCACCTGATGGTTTCTCCTTTGGAGCAGAGCACGACATCCTTTTCAGAGGACGTACCTTGGTACCAGTTGCTTTAGGGGAGGAGGTGCTGATAGAGTTTCACACTTCTCCTTTGGCGGTACATCCTGGAGTGGCAAAGATGTACCAGGATCTCAGACGACAGCACTGGTGGTCGGGCATGAAGAAGGCCGGGGTAGAGTTCGTTTCTCGATAACACATCTTCCAGCAGGTGAAGGCTGAGCCCCAAGTACCAGCAGGCTTGGAACATCCCTTGGTGGTCCCGGAGTGGAAGTGGGACCGGATATCTATGAACTTCGTGACTGGACTTCCACGCACTTCCAGAGGTCACGACTCCATCTGGGTGATTGTCGACCCACTCATCAAGTCGGCTCATTTCATACCCATCAGAGAGAAGGGATCATTAGAGAGCTTGGGATGACTTTAAGTTCAGGAGATTGTATGGCTTCACGGTGTTCCATCATCTATCATCTTCGATCGAGATACTTTCTTTACTTCCCGGCTTTGCAAGGGGTTGCAGGAGGCATTCGGGACGCAGCTACGTCTGAGCACAGCCTTTCACCCTCAGACGGATGGTCAGACGGAGAGGACCATTTAGACTCTCTAGGACATGCTCCGTGCATGTATCCTTGACTTTGGTCGTAGCTGGGAGGACCACCTACCCTTGGTGGAGTTTGCGTACAACAACAGTTACCACTCCACCATCGGGATGGCACCATACGAGGCTTTATAAGGCCAACCATGTATATCTCCATTCTGCTGGATAGACCCTGGGGAGTCAGCACTGGTGGGACCGGAGATGGTCGATGCCATGAAAGAGAAGGTCCAGGTCATCCAGGAGCAGATTAGGATAGCTCAGAGCCGACAGAAGTCATATGCGGACAGGAGGCGGAGGCCACTAAATTTCGAGGATAGCGACCACATCTTCTTGCGTGTCTCACCTCGACATGGATTATGGAGATTTGGCCGAGGCTACAAGTTGTCTCCATGCTTCATCGGACCATTCCAAGTCCTCAGCATGATTGGCGAGGTGTCTTATCGCCTGGATCTACCACCTCAGTTGCACCGGGTGCACGACGTCTTCCACGTATCTCAGCTGAGGAGATACGTGCACGACCCGACACATATCATTGACCATGGGGAGATTGACGTTGATGAAGGGGCAGATTTTGCGGAGGTTCCAGTGGAGATCGAGGATCGACAGGAGCGGGTCCTACGTGGATGGTCGATTCCTCGAGTGCGCATTAGAAGGCATCACGAGAACCTTCAGGAGTGCACTTGGGAGCAGGAGGTTCAGATGCGTGCTCAGTACCCACATTTGTTTCCCTAGTTTTCGATGTATCTTTACGGGGACGTAAAGCCCTGAGGTGGGAGTAATGTAAAGACCCATAAAATTCAAGGGAAATTTTTTCTTAATTTTCTTTGGGATTTTACAAGAACGCAGTTTCAAATGGCACTTGATTCCGAGGCCCGGTGTTCCCGGAATTTCTATCTAAAGTTTTGCTCAGGTACGTTCAGTGAACGAACGAGCGAAAATTTCTAACTTTTGAACCGGTGCTCGGAATCGAATTCCGAGGACACCGATGGAACCGTAGCGCCGGTAATTTCTTAGGAACAGCTTTCCTAGAGTTGTGTTTGCTCGTTATGAGTTGTTTAAATTTTTGGATTAAGTGTTAGTGAAATAAAATTTTTGTTAAGAATTTTATTTCCCTTTCCATGAGTTAGAACCTAAGTGTATGAGTTAGGGTGGGACCCACTGTTTGTTAGTTTTTCATGAGTGGATTAAAGGTTAGGTGGGGCCCACACGAGCCCCCACCTTTTCAAATCCCTTAACTCCCTAACTCCTCCTAACCCCCCCACTTAAGTTGTGTAACCCTTTTGACTTTACCTCTCCTCTCATTAAGTATGCCAACACCCAATTCAATTAATTAATTTAAGTTTTGAATTTTTGAATTGTGGCTTAAATTAATAAAATAAGGGCGGGCCTTATTTTATTTTGGTTGGATGTTGTGTGTGGACAATTGAGGAGAGAGCTATTCATCTTCATCACGAAGAACACCAAGACTTCGACGAAGAACACCAAGACTTCGATGAAGAACCTCGTCACCGTAAGAAGAGATCGATGTGCCGTCTCTTCTCCTCTTTGCAGCCGGTGTGTTTCTGAAGATAGACGACACATCCTATTTCGATCTTCTTCCTGTGTCAATGAAAAGGAGACACCACTTCCTCCTCGGGCGTTCTCCGTCAACTTACGGAGCTTCACCTCGTGAAGTCGTTTTCCGCGGCGAACCCCCGTTATAGCTACGCTCAAGGTAGGGGATTAAATTATTTAATTATTTTCATTCGTGATTTCTACTTTGTCATTCTTCGTGGATATACGACTAAATGCTATCGATTAACAAGAGGGGGTCGGACCTCACAAAAACGGCCGACCCTCCTCCCTTATCCATGTGTTGTTTCTTTGTGTTTTGAAACGAGTTTGGCGCGGTGCCGTCGCACCGCATGTGATTGTGCGACAAGGAATGTACGGCGCCGTCGCGCCGCGCCATGGAAACGAACAAGGACATGACGCCGTCGCGTCCCACCATGAAGTTGAACCAAGTCACGGCATCGTCGTGCCACGTTGGAGAAAACCAAAGACACTGCGGCCGGAGCGGGGCCGCGGCGGAGGGATGTGGTGCCATCGCGCCATGCCGGAGGAACCAAAATCGTGGCCGGTTCCGGGCCGCGGTGGAGCAGAGTGACCGGCGGCCAGTTCCGGGCCGCCAGTGTCGGAGTAGGGAGGGGACAGGTCATCGCCGGTCCCGTGGAGGTAGAAACCGGCCGGCCGGGGTGGGCCGGTCAGACAGGTGTGCAGCCGGGGGTTCAAATCCTCGGCCGACCAGCACAGAACAGACCCCATTTAATGGGGGTCCGCGGTTACACGAGGGGGGGCAGACGCCCCCCCCCCCCTTTCCAAATGGATCTGCTGGTTGGCCGAGCGCCTGGCCAGCGTGCTGGGCGCGCTGTGCCCATGCCGAGCCGCCTGCCGGGCCAGTCCTCCAGGTCGGGCCGTGCCCAGCCCGGGCCAACCGGGGGGTCTCGGGCCAGGTCGGTCCGGGCCCGAAACCCCCGTTTTCGGACCGTCTTCGGTCTTTTTCCCATAACATCGGCTACGGACCTCCGATCTATGCACCGTCAGTTGCGTAGCGATCCTTGAATCGAGATAGTTGTTTCGGTATATCGAACTCAAGGTTTTGGAATACATTGGGTTCGGCTGGGTTGGTTCGTACACGAAACCAACCGGGCCCTCGGAGCGGAAACACTCATATCTTAAGCTCCGGACATCCGAATGACGTGTCATCGACTTTGTTGGATTTATCTTACTGAGACGGATCTTTTGGATTACTTCGGCCGAGGTTTGTATGTAGGTGGAGTACGGTTGGATTGGTTTTTCCTTAAAAACCAACTGGGCCCCTTGGACGAAACAGCCAATAACTCTCAGACCAGGCGTCTGATTGACGTGCCGTATGTGACGTTGATTTCCAATTGACGACACGAAACTTTTGGATACATCAACTCAAGACTATGTTTCAGTTGATGTATCAGCCTCTCGCCTCATGGAGTGGACCCTCCCGAACGAGCTTGCTGTGTGCGGGAATCCTAGAGCTGGCTGTGACTACTACTACTACGAGGACTATATAGAGATCCTCAGTGGATTCGACGGAGATAACTACAGCACTCAGCGATCCTATGTGGATCAGTGCTACCGATCCTGTGTGGGTCCGATCCTGTGTGGGTCAGCGGTCACCGGTTCTATGTGAGCCAGCGCCAATAGTTATTGTGTGGGTCTGATCCTGTGTGGGTCATTGTGGGGGTTAGTTGTCTATCGATCCTTTGTGGGTCAGATCCTATGTGGGTCATTGTGGGGGTTAGTACCTATCGATCCTTTGTGGGTCCGAAGGCTTAGATAAATTAGAGGCAATATCTGATCATCTCTATCATCATATGAAGAAGTATACCTGTGTGATCTGAATCTTGTTTTGCTTTCCTATGTGGATTGTGTTGTGAAATCGTGTGTGGATTTACATTTTTCTTTCCTGTGTGGACTGGGTTGTACATGGGTTCGGATGTTGGAGCAGAACAATAATTTATGACTTAGTTATATGTATGGACATATACCTAAGAAGAGTCGGATGTTACTTTGTGATTGTATATTTCCTTTTTGTATTATCTTTTGTGGATTCTGGGAGACCTTCGGGGGTCTCGAGGTCCCTAATTAGTAGCTTATACTCACCCCTACATGGGCTATGTCCGCACTACGTTGTGTTGGTTGCAGATGACAGACAGAACTGATCGTGGTTGAGGCTTGCGGAGCAGGACGGTACTTGGAGGTGGACCGCTGGGAGGACGTACTCAGATCGGTCAGCTGGACCCGAGGTGCAGAGGAGGCCATATGTACTCACCCTTCAGGTGGGATTCCCAGTGGACAGCTCGTCATCACGACATTACTTTTTAGTTTCTGTTTTCCCATTCCAGTTGTACTTTACTTTCATCTTGGGTTTGTATACTGGCCCACTTACTTTTCACACTTACAGTTGTACTCTGTTTTTTACTTAGTGTTTACTTCCACTTCTTTCTTGCTCTGTGGTGTTTGTTTACATTAAAAAGGCAATGCCTTCCCTTTTTATCGGGAATTTACGCCTTGGTTCTAGTCGCCAGCCCCTGGCCTATGGAAGACGGGCTTGGGGTAGTCACGGCACGGGCATCGAGGATGGGTCGTGACAGGTATCAATGTCCATTTTATAATGAAAACCCCGCCCCTGATTATTGGACTCAATTAATATGATAAGAACCACAACAACATGTTTGAATGATCTTTATCCTCCTAATTTTCTTCTCCTTTAGGAATTCATATCAAGATGGTCAATCAGTCTCAATAGTATTATATATGAAAAATAATATCCTATCCCTAATAGTTGTATGGATTATCTAGGAGAAGGTTAATCTATATAGTTTGTGTAATATTTTTTCATTCCCTAGAATTTATTTTTTAATGTATATTTTCTTCAGACCAGCATATGAAAGGAATGTTACTGGATACATTATATGATTATCTAATATAACTCACATGAGATGATGACTACTCGGATCATGAATTTTTCATGAATTTATATAATTTTATTGATGTAGTATTCAATGTGCTACATTGACTAATAGGGAATGCCTCATGAAAGTTTGGGGAATATTTAAAGATAGATTTTATGTATAATTGATTATTTTCCCATCCATTTTATAAAACATTGAATTTATACATTAACATTATATTTATATAGATTAAGAATTATTATCATACAATAGCCTACCTTCTCAGCATATACATTATTTGAGGTACTAATAGTATGAAAATGGAACTATTGTATATATATGGTTCCATTAAATACCATTTTACACATTGAAGGAATTTTTTAGAAAAAAATTAAAATTTAATAATTGAATATGATATTTCCAAACATTGGTATGATTTTTATCTCCCTTTGTGTCTTTCCCAAAGATTTATAATTTCCATGGATGGTTTAGTTAGGTGTACTTAGTTTGACATCATAGTTTATTGAAGGTCATTGGCTTTGATCTAGTATATGATTAATCCATACTCTTTTTTAATTATATCATGATGGATTCTAATATCAACCAACATTGTATATATTTAAAGGGGTCTAATTATCCTAGATATGGTAGCATCCCTGTGTTTCTCACTAAATTAAATTTAAATTTGGAATTCTAAAGAACCAATTTATGAACCATATATCTTAGTTTTAAAAAATCATCCTCCAACTCATATGGGATTACATGGGACCTGATGAGCAATTACCATAGTACCCATTAGTAAAAATATAATATAAAATATCAATTATAGATTGTATGACATTTTTTTTCCAGACACCACTTATCTACACCCATAGTTTGCACCACCTATCGTGGGGAAGTTCAATGGATTGGGGTATAGAGTTCATTTAAGAATATGTTGATAACACACTATCCTCACAAAAATTAGGGGTATTTTTTAATTATCAATTGCGATGTATTTGGATATATAAAATCATATATTCAATTAATAAAATCATATCTATGAGGCAGAAGTCATATTCAATTTGATCTAAAAAAGCCTATATTATTTAGGATCAAATTGATCAAATTATTAAGCTTATAATAATGTCTACCATTAGGTTTCTATAATATATATAAATTCAATGGAAATGGATCATATTTTCCAATGTCCTTTCCAACCCCTAATTTATAGACCTCATTATCCTCTATGTCAATATTCTCCATTATTGGTGGGTATCTTAGGTTTGCCTTTGTCTCCTCCATTAGTGAAGGTATTTTTAAGTGGATGACATTAACATAATTGTATTTTAGTATCTCATCTACTAATAGATTCATTTTGATAGGTGGTCGTGTTTTTTTTCATTTGGTGTGATATTTCAGGCCCTCTTAGAGATGGTAGTACGATGTCAGAGTGCTTATAGACTAGTTTTGTAATTTTTAGGTCTCCCCCTTTTATGATTCTTTTCTTCAATGATAATTTCACTACTTCTTTGAGGGATGGGATAAAGATTATTCCCACTCATAATTAGAATGAGTTCTAGGGAAACATCCATCTACCTATGATGGGATTTAGTATGGTATTTTTCAGGGTGGACAATTTAACAATGATGTCATCGTTGGATTTCTATCTACATTTATTTGGAAAATATTTCAATTCCCCTCCTTTTTCTAGTTAACAAATATAAATATGGGTCTCCTATGAAATGTACTTTTTCTATTTGACCTACCTAACATAAATTCTAAAGGCCTTTATTTTCATAGATAAACAAATTTTTAGTTCTAATAGGTTTTAACCATTTCATCCATGAACATTGTGAGTTTTTTAATTTTTTTTCCACTTAAGATGGATGTTTTCAAAAGTACATCCATTTGAGTGGTAGAAATACATGTAAATTTTAAATGTTGGTATCCTAATCTTATACAGTTTTTTTCATTAGAATGAGGGTTGGCGACTCTTCAGATGCTGGTTTTTCTCTGGTTCCAACTATGGAAGTTGAGCTTCTCTGTTTGAACATTATATGGAATGCTATATTTATTTTATGATTTAGGAACACTATAAATATAAACCATGATATTATAGATGAATTAGTAGTATATCTAAATTTTGATAAATTATATATATATATATATATATGATAGTTAATCCAATAGAATGTATATTTGAATGGATCAGCTTATTATTTTACACCAAAATATGAAAGCTGGAACCCTTTCATTTTCACATACATTTAAATTTTAGTGGATAATGAAATTTTAATTCTTCAATGTTGAGATAATTTGGTAGAAGAAGTGTATTCATTGATGTTTACAATTATAAATAGACCCCACTGCCACATTACTATTCTACAAGAATTTTTTTCCTTCCTGGGATAAGATGATGAATATGTGTTTTTCATTTTCTTATTTTTTAAGTATTCTGATTAGTGTTTGAAATTGAAACACGATTTTTACAAATTGATTTTCATTGTATACCATATCTTTGAAAATGTGAATTATCTGACTACAAAAGTTGTGAATGTGATGAATATATTACACTCAATTAGTATTTCTCATTGGATTATATTATTTTGATCACCAATCCATAAAATCCTTTTATGTTCAGAGGGATTTAATGTAGTCATATACCACTCGATGAAGTGTCTATTTGATTGATTTCCAACAAAAAAACTGAGGGTAAATCCTGATTTTGTTTGCTAATATGTCTTTGATATTTGTATCCCATTTGATTTGGAAAATAATTACACTATTGAAAAATTTGTACATTCAACCCTAGTAGTGTAAAATACTAATACTCTTTAGTCATCTTTTTAAAAAAATCAAATTTAGACATAAAACCAACATGGTGGTTTGGACCTGATCTAATTTGATGGGAAAAAACCTCTTATTGTATAGGAATTTTAATAGACATGTTATCCACTAATTTGTAGTTAAACTCTAAAATAATATTTCTTCCACGTAGTTCAGCATTGAGTTACTTTTTCTCCTCTAAATCAGCTTTATAGTAGTCAAAAATTTCGTCTGTAGAAAGAGTTCAATTTTCCTCAAGTGGTTGTTTAGATGTTGATTTAGCTACACGTAACCCTTTATCATCATCAATTTCTCTCTAACAGGGTAATATTCACGTGTTTAGAAAAAAAAATCTATATTCATATATGAAATCTAATTTATGGTATGCACACTATTAATGTAGAGCTCAGTACAGACCATGATTTGGGAATAAGTCTATTCATTGAATCCTTACATTTCATGTTTACTGTCTAGGTTATAGAAAACAGTAATACCAATAAAATATTCTAGTGAATAGTATAAAATATGAATCAATTCATTATTTACCTCTAGGTAAGAATGGTATTTTTCATCTTTATAAGATTTGTAGTGTGGTAAATCATGAACCACTGTGATATTTGTCTTGTTGGTAGATAAATTCATCATAGAAACTTTTGATGAAACATTCCCCCACCCTGAAGATGAATGATGACCATTAAAGATAGTTATGTTCCATTAATTAAAGGTTATTCTAATGATGAAAATGTGTATTTAAGTAGAAGAAACATTGATGGTTTCCCCTATGATGAAAAATCTAATATTTAAAATATCTATTTCCTTGATGGATGAGTTGTTAGTATTTCCCTCATTATCTACTAATTCCTTTTTTCAATAAAGAATGGTTATTCTTCTAAAAATTCATTCAAAACAATATCCTAGGGTTACACTCGTAATATAGTAGGGGAAGTTATTATTTCATATAATAGTATTTTTATGTTTTATACTTATGCATGAGAAAAATGGAGAATCTTTACAAGGCGAGACATACTTTCTATTAAGATATTCACTATGGCCGGATAATTTTTTTACCTATGTAGGATTGAGGTTTTTATTTCACAAATAATAAACCCAATTCCCATTCAATGGATCAATTTCATGAATTAATTAATTCTTATGCATTATGATCACCAAGGACCATCTCAATAAACTAAATAGAATTCACAAAACCTAGTACTGAATCCCAGATAGAAGAAATAAAATTACTTGATTTCATTCTAATAAAATATGTAAACATTTGAGTGGGGTGGATTATGGATCCTCAATCTCTCTTTAACCAATGATATATGCATTGGGTGAGGAATTCTAAAATAATTTTCTGGTTTCTTTCTAACCCATACTACAATGTAATTGATCTAGTGGTGGTGTAGATGTTGAATGTTACCTCATAATATTCCTCTTCTATAGTGTGAATTTTCATGTTAATAGTTATCCATTTCATAATGACTATAAAACTTATTTTCGTAATTCCCCATAAAATAATTATTTATAAGTGTATATATAACATAATATCACAAAGTGTACCCAATAAAAACATTATAAAAAAATAAATGAAATAAGAGGTATTTCTAGAAATTAAGCAACCAATACCCATGGAATATTAACAGGACAATTAGAATTATAATATGAAAATTAGGAAGAGTAATATGAAAAATAGAATAATAACCTCACTTATATAGGTATTAATAAATTTTTAGTATCTTACAAATGAAAATATGATATATTAATTTCATGAATAGCTAAATAAATGTTTTGAAATAAATAAATTATGTGTTGGTATTTTTTTGAATGATAAATGTATATTTATAATTTTATAATTAATATAATTTTTTAAATGGTAATTTTTAATCCTAAAATATAGTCATAAATTAATATATTTCTATCTTAACATTATAATATACTTTTATGAGATCTTAATTAGTTTTTTAATGAATCATAAATTCTGTTATAATATTAATGTCAGTATTTTTTAGTAAATGATTTTTTTATTTTAAAATTAAATTTATCATTTATAGAACAATTTTTATAAAATGTTTTCCATTTATAAAATATGAATGTTGAATAATGGTATTTGTAATTTTTTAGGTTTTACGAAAAATAGTTTTGTTTTTGGTGAATAGTGAAATACATTAATTTAGGTATTTTACATTTTATGGAAAATACTTGAATTTTTTGAGTCATTGACGATGTAAGAGATCATTAGATAGAAATAAATTTTCCATGTTACTATAATTAGTCACAATAATAACCAATATAGAGAATTATGAACAAAAAATTAATATATTTAACAAATTAATAAAAAACACCACTCTCCACCCATATAAATAAAACCCCTCACCACCACATCTTCTTACACCTTATAAACCTTAGATCATTATTATATTCTAAAAATATCCAATACCAAACCATTTCCCCATGTTCTGGTGTTCTCAAACTCACCAAAAGACCATATAGATGTTCCTTAAACAGGATCTCAATGGGATGCCACTCAAGATGTAAAACCCTCTTTATTTTTCTTAAGTAATATTTTTTCTTATCCTATACTCACGTCTCATATCCAAAAAATAATGATTACTTCATTATTATTTATATAATATAATATTATTTTGTTCATGGTCTAACAATTATCCATTCTCTTCTCTTGCCCTAGTGTTGTAAATAATGAAAACATCATTTGCGAGATTTTAGTTCATCACCTTCATGGATTATGTTTTATAGTTTTCTAATGACACCATCAGTGATGGTCATAAAACCATTATAATAGATCCTATAGATTGAAAAATATATATTAAAACTTTTTTTATGTTTTGGAACCATTATATAAACATATTATTAGTAAAAATATTTTTATTCTTGAAGGTCTTAAAACCCACCAAAATAAACTAATAAATTTTCATCAACATTTTATCTAATTAATTATTATCATGTAAAAAAAGAAAATTATATATATAACAATTTATATTTATTGAAGTGAATTAATACCACATAATTTATCATATATTGAGTTATTACAATTTTAAAATAACTTAAAAAATATAACTCAAGGGAATCGATCATGTAATCCATGGAACGAACGCTCAAGGAATGGTAAAATTATTCATTATTTCTCCAAGAAATGGCCATATATTAACCTAATAAATATATAACAAATAAGATAAATTTTTATTATGTTCTGAATTAAACTATTAATGAATATAATTTCATTATCTATGACATTAGGTAGATTTTCATAACTATCTCTAATTTAAGGCAGGGGATTCTCACCAAACCCCCATATTAACTTCATGTTATGCATTTTCTAACTTTACCCAAATGAAATACTTAATTATTCATATGTACTCTAAATACATTAAGTTTTTATTTTTTAAAAAATATGTACCTAGATTAATTGTTCATTATTTTATGGGTAAATACATGTTCTATAAGATTATTATCTAGATTATTCTTGATAAAAAACCCTCAATAAAGTGAACTTCCCATTTTCTATTTCATTTCCAATTAAACTCTGTAATCTTTTTAAAGAAATCATTATTTTCATAAAATCACTCATTTTATCATGAAAATTTATTTTTTTACTTTTTTGGTTTTAGGAAATCAAATATTATTTTTTCCACATTAATTACTCATTAATATTTTCCCTTAAACAACGCCATAGTGGATCATTTATAATGATTCTTAAAAACAATTTTTTACTTGTTATCACTTCTATTAGAGATTAATTATCATGATCTATGACAATTATCCCTTATTAATGTCCACATATGATAAAAATGAATCCTTTCTTGTACAATATGAAAATACACGCCTTGGATATTCTTTAAAACAAGATTGTGATACCCATTTCATTCCATGATTAACCCTTTTGTTTATTCCTTATAACTGATTCATAATGTGTAAAATATATGAATAAATATGTTACGATGGGTGAAAAAATAAATCAATCCAATTTAGTGGGTTATTTTTTTCACATGATATATCTTGTTGGGACAACGATAAAACCTGATTCCGGTATGGGAAATTGTCATCCATGTGGAATGGTCTTGGCCATTAGCCAGGAATCAAACTTATGTCATGTTGTATATTGTTTCCTAAGTCCTATGATAACAATATTACATGATATCATATTCTACATATTTTTATTACATATAATTATTCATGTATCATTCCCCTTTATTTTATCATGTTATGGATTCCAACCTTTGTGATATGCTTTATGTCTTTTTTATTCCATTATTGGGGGTTTTAGATCATCCCATTGTTAATATATTCCTGAAGTTATACTGTGTAGATATATGGAATCAATGGATGTTATGATCTCATTATTATGATTTAATAATTTTTTTTATTTTATATTCATTATTTCTAATTATGTACATAATCATCAAAGGAAACTAAAATTTATGATCCTTGGTTTGTATTTTATGGCTCATTGTGGTTCAAATTATGTAAATATATGTCTAAAATCCTTGGATCACTATAGTGATATTATATCACATTCCAATTAATTTTTGACATTAATAGTATAAAAAATTAATTATAAACCTATATACAATTCCATCATAATGGATAACATATATTGTAACATAGTGAATCAAATGTTATGATATACTTTTCATTTGTAAGTTTATCCTTCTATGATCAATGATTCATTTTTATACTTGTATAGGTTTTTTATTCATTACCCAATAATTATAATATATTTTTCTTATCTAATGGATATATAGAAGGGACCGTGTTCTAAAAAAATATGATAGAGAATCATATAATTTCCCCAATGAAATGCCAAAAATGATTGGAGGAGTTGCTCAAAAATTTATGAAAGTACTTGATCAACTAGATCAAGTTACGAATAATAACATGAGTCACATAGAACACCATACAAATATCAAGAAAGAACATGTTTTGATGAAATAATTTATATTAAAAGGCATCCCATATTTCGTGGGTCTTATAATACCCTTATTTAAGAACAATGGATTAACTCCATTGAAAGGATATTATCTATCCTCTAGTGCTCAGAAGTTGACAATGAATTGATGTCAGTATATCATTTTGAAAGAAAATCTGATCATTAGTTGACACTGATCAAGAAAATAATGTCTAATGAGTAAATTTAATCCAGGTAATAGGAATATTTAATGAAAATCATATTCAAAAAATATTTTCCTCTAACTGTTTGTCTTATGATAGAAAGGCAGTTCCATGGACTGACTTAAATGAATGATATGTCTACTGGGTCATATGAGGAAACATTTACAAGTATTTTTTGATATGCCTTAAGATTTTTCTAAAACACTGAATGAAAATGGAGTCACTTCATTGAAATCCTAAATTGGGTCTACAAAAATCAATAGAGATTTCAAGACAAGAAAACAATGAGGAGATTTTCCATTATGACTTAAAATTTGAAATGGAGATTAGAGAATATTAGTGGTACAATAGTACTGGAGATAAAAATACAAAATGGATTTTAATATAGTATTATAAATTGAAAAATCCCATGATGGAAGGAAACCCCAACATCTGGTGAGTAAACATTGTGGTATGAGGCATCTTGGGAACTGCGTAAGGGGAACCAGGAGATGCATCAAATTTTGAAGTTAGGGGAATCGGTCTATTAATTTTCAATGGGAGATGAAAAATCCCATAAATATAGAAGAATAATGGAAGGTTCATATTAGAACTCAACATATAGTGTGGTTTTGTAACTTCATGGAACATGGAAATTTTATAATCCAATGACCTAAGACTTGGGGTTGTTGGAGGAAATAAATAGTGACCTCTATGGTTTGAAGGAAGGGAATATGATATAATTAATTATGGGGTGGACCATAGAAATGATTTTGTGACATGAATGATGGTTATTAATTAAATAATAAATAACATACTATTAGATTCGTGTTTTATTCATTCATACATATCTTACTTGTTTAGTAGAACATTTGAAACAACACATCCAAATGTAGAGATAGAGTTATATATGAGAAATAATTGGGAGATTATTGAGTATAATTTATATAAATAATACCTCATTAATGATTGTTGAAAAGACCCAGAAATTATGATGAATTTGTTTTCTTAAAATCATGGGAATTTTACAAGTCCGCAGTTTCTGACAGCGCTTGATTTCGAGGCCCCGTGTGCCCGGTATAAATTTCTGACGTTTTGTTCTGGTACGTTCAGTAAACATACAAACGCAATTTTATATCTTTTGAAGCAGTTCTCGGAACTGAAATCTGAGGGAACCATTGAACTTGCATCATCGGTGATTCCATCGTGAGACCTTCACCGCAGTTGCATTATAACGAGAATGGATGTTATATTTTTTGGAGTTTTTAATTAAATTGTATAAAAAATAAACTGTTGTCTTTATTTTTATTTTGGTGGGTGAAATCTCCAAGGGGAGGTTGGAGGTGGGTACCACCACACCCAAACCTCCCATGGGAGGTTATGGTGGTCGGGCCCACCTGAGAAAAACCTCCTTTGGGAGGATATTTTTAAGGTGGGGCCCACACTTGTTTTAAACTCCCTTAACCCCCTTGGATCCCCCAATTAAGTGAGATCCTCTTCACCTTCCTTCCCCAATTAAATGAGCCAAATCCACCCATTTAATTATGTGAAGTAACTAAATTAATTTGAATCTATTGATTTCTTTCCAAACATTTAAAATAATATATAGTCTATTATTTTTGAGGTTGGAACCTTTATTTTGGTGGAATTTTGAGAGTGGATCCTTGGAAGAAAATGGAGAACTTTATTCTCCCAATGAAGAATTCACCTCTCCAACATATAACAACAGTAATCTCTCTCTCCCGCCTCAGTCGGGGCAAGAAGAGGAAACACCATCATCCTTGAAGAATGACAACAATGTCAACTTCATCATTTTCTTCCTATTTCAATGGAACGACATCCTACTTACATATAATTCATCAATGAATATCGATATACATGGTAGGGGGATTTGACTGAATTTATATATGGGTATAAACCTCCATTCTTCGTCCTTCAAATTTCTGGATTATGGTATGACAAATGTTATCACCATGAAGAGGGGGGCTCGGACCGCACGAACATGGCCTGATACTACCCCTTTGGTTGTTAGTATTTGTTGATGACGGAGGCGGACCATGAAGAAGCCAACAAAGAAAGGTCGTAGTGTCTCTAAAAGGGAACGATACCACTGTACCATGTAGAGAATCGAGCTGCTGCCAGGCGGGCTGCGGCGGTGCCGACGCACCGTTCCGAAAGGAAGATCCATGACCAAGAGGGCCGCAACATATGGAAAATGAGTGCAACGATGTTGCACCGTGCTGAGGAGCTGGAGACCACGGCCAGGTCGGGCCGCGGTAGAAGAGGCGTGACACCGTCGCGCTATGGTGGAGAAGCCAGGGGCGACCGGCCACGAGAGCTACAGAGGAGACACACCCCACCCCCACCCCCCATGCATGTCCAACCAGACACGCGAACTGACTAGATGGCCAGGCGAGCCAGCCTGCTGCCCACACGGGCCGGCCTGCCGGCTGCGCGGGTGAGCCGGCCAGACACACTGGCATGCCCGCCAGCCTCGACCGGGCCGCCCTCTGTCGGGCCACTTGGGTCGGGCCACCTCGTTGGGACGGGCCTCTCCCTCGGGACAGGTCGCACCCTCACTTTGGGTCAGACCCGCAGACCGGATCGGACCCCAGTCCGGACTAGGTTGGGGCTGGTCGGTCCGACTGGGTCAGAACAGACCCAGACTCGTTTGTCCAGTTTACATCCTTTCACCCCTATCCTAGGCTACGGGTGTCCGATCAACAAACCGTCTCCGGCGATAGAAATCTTAGAGTGAGATGGTTCTTTTGGAATACACCACTTGAAGGTTGGAAATAGTTGGAGTACAGTGGGGTTGGTTTAAACATAAAAATCAACCAGCCCCCTTGAACATAAATGCCAAAAACTCACAGACTGGGCGTCTGATTGATGCACCGTCTGTCGCGTTGGAACAATTATGAAATGGCAGTCCATTGGGTTAAAACTTTTTTGAGTTCATTGGTGGTCGAGGTGCGACCAATATCTCGAGGGCAGATTCTATGGAACTCGAGCGCACCGAGTGCGAGGAATCTTGTGGCTGATAGTGAGGCGGAGTTTGGAGACAGATCATACGAAGGTCCTCACTCAGAGATCATGTGTGGGTCAGTACATACCGATCATGCGTGGGTCAGATCATGTGTTGGTAAGTGCTCAATGATCTTGTGGGGGTCAGCGAATATTGATCCTGTGTAGGTCATTACGGGGGTTAGTACCTATTGATCATGTGTGGGTCAAACTCTGTATGGTCAAAAGTTGTTCCACTTGTCAGAATAAGATGATCTAGCTTCGCGACTAACAATCTGCACTTTTATGCTACACTAAAAAAATCCTGGTTTGATATAAGTCAATGACCTTCATGTTTCCTCATGATTGATATGGTTTACTAGATAACATAGGCATATGTATGGGCATATAACTAATTATGGGTTATCCATTTTATTATACTTTGTGGTTTATCCTTGTTGGATATTGTGATACCTTGAGGGTCTCGGGGTCCCCACTGAGTATTGTTATACACACCCCTGCATGGGCTATTCCCTCACCTCGTTGTGTTGGATGCAGACGATGGATAGTGCTGACCGAGGTGGAGTGTACGAGGACTAGATGGTACCCAAAGGTGGACCTCACGACGAGTCAGTACCCGAAGGAGACAGACAGATGTACAGTGCTGAGGAGGCTATCTTTACCTACCATTCAGGTAAGATATGTGTTGGACGATCTAGGAGCTACTAGAAACCTTCTAGCTATTTGTCTTTTTTCATGTACTCGTTTTTAATTTTCCTTGTACTTTACTATTGGGCTTGTATTTCTGTCCCCCTTTTCCTTCCAACACATCTTTTGTATACAATTTCTACATAGTGTTTTTCTTCCAATTGTGTATTCTATTGTGTGTGTTTACTTTTATAAAGGAAATTACATCCCATCATATGAATTTAAGCCCTTGCTGATAGTCTCCAGTCCCTTTCCTATGGAAGGCGGGCTTGGGGTAGTCACAGCACAGGTCCCGAGGACGGGTCGTGACAAATTGGTATCAGAGGAGTCGGTTCTACTACAGAAATTAGAACTCTGATCTTTCTTTTCTGTGAATGAATAGTGTTAGGCATACCGAGTGTGGTTTTCAGTTCAGGGAGTCCAGTTTTGGTGTGGTGGCTGGAGTATCCATACACGAGGACCCTTACTTCTATTTTCCAACTTAGTACATGAAAACACTAATTACATGTGTGTTTTCAAAAGTATTCTTTTTTAATCTCAACCAGGTCAGCTCACCAGGAAAATATCTTGACCATGTTTCCTCTGTTTCATTTTGGATTCCTCCCTGCGGATGACCAGTTAGTGCCCTGAGAGTCGTACGCTCTGACAACCCACTGAACAACGAGGCCTCGGTGCAGGGCCCTTTACTAGTAGAGGGACCAGCGGTACCACTACCCATTGGGACACCGATTCCACCAGCCCTAGCAGAAGACGATTCACACCACTTGAGTGTGTTTCACGGGTTCCTGCGACAAAGGCCTTTAAGTTTTCTAGGCGAGACAGATTTTTAGATGGTTGGGTGTTGGCTGGGGTTTGTAGCACAAGTTTTCCACACAGTTGGGACACCCTCTGACTTGATGGAGCACATAGCTATCAGACTCTTTCAGGGAGCATCTAAGAGGTACTGAGCCTGATGCTCCAGTTTTACGACGAGGCGACCCTCACCTGGGAGAACTTGGAGGGTCTTTTCATGGAAGAGATTGTACTAGCGACTCTACACTATGTGCATGCTCAGGATCAGCTACACTTTCCGCATGGCATTCTTACAGTAGCCGAGTCATCTGTATACGGATGTAGGTAGATGACACAGGGGCACAAGTGGGTTAGATCTATTTTTAGACAACCCTATGATGTGGCATCGTGGGTGTGGGGCACCATAGGCTGAGAGATTTGAACAGAAAATGATCTATTTTTCCTGCAGGATGTAGGGTCATAGAGTGCGTGACTGTCTGAATCCCCGCATAGTAGATCAGAAAGTGTTAGAGGGGCCACCGAGACAGAGGCAGCAGTAGGATCATGAGCATTAGCCAATCAGTGGACGAGGCAGTGGAGCAGGTCATTCAACAGATGGTGGTTAGAGTCATCAAGCTCTACTACCACCACCCCTAGATGGTTCACCTCGAGCTCTAGGAGCAGGTGGACATGAGCAACACTAGATCTAGGCATAGAGACATTTTTATGACGATTCTACCTTTGTTGATGTCGTTGTTTGTGGTTTATTTGTGTCTATGTACATTGAGATGCAGTAAAAAAAGGTACTTTTCCTTGTGACATTTTCTTTCTTTCCTTTTTTTGTGGTTGATATTAAAAGGTTCCAGTTAAAACCATTGACATGACCCTCACATTCGTGATTCCTACTGGAGAGGACCCTGTGAACACACACTGATGCTGATAGTCTGGCGTAACCATTGGAGGTGAGAGTAATAGTTGGATCTCTTGGTAGTAGTGTCGAGGCCTGACAATGTCGTCCAAGGAATTAATTAGTACCATTCATATCGGGATTGACATTATTATAAAAATATGTGGTTCATCCAGGGGATGAGACCAGATTTCTCTTTTCGTCAAAGGATAAATCTTAGCAGCTCTAGTAGGATGTAGGCGAAGAAGGGTGTAGTCGAGTTCTTTACAATTGGATAGTATCACCCATAGTTCTTTGATAGAATTCTTTACCGTGTACTCATATCAAAAGAGTCTCAGTTATATATTCTATCAGAAGGACACGAACCTGAGACAGTGGTGATAGCTTGAGTTCCTCTAGGACTATGACTTCGAGATAGTATATACTCTTGGGAAGTGGAATGTTGTTGCAAATGCACTCATCCGGAGGACTCATATTCTACTGCTAGGAGAGGTGACAGAGTAGCTACCTACTTTACAGATATCCTTTGTGGATAGAGATGGAGAAACCTTTCTATTGTACCTCATAGTCACATATCCCCTTCTCCAACTAGTCAGAGAAAAGCAGCATTCGGACGCTGACTGTGAGACACGACGTGCTCAGATATCCACGGGGCAGGAACCTGATGGATTTTCTGATGGTGGGGAGCACATCATCTTTTTCAGAGGACGTACCATGGTACCAGTTGCACATTAGGAGGATGTCCTGAGGGATTTACACACTTCCCCTTTAGAGTTACATCTTGGTGTGGAAAAGATGTACTGGAACCTCCGACGACAACACTGGTGGCTGGGTATGAATAATGAATTAGAAGAGATTGTCTATTGATTCCTCACTTGTCAGTAAGTGATGTTGGAGCACCAGGTAAAAGCAGGCTTGGTTTAGCCTTTATAATTACCAGAGTGGAAGGTGGGATGTTATATCCATGTACTTCGTGATGAGTCTTCCACGTACATCCAGGAGTCAGGAACGATTTGGGTGATTGTTTATCGATTCGCCATGTCGACCCACTTCCTACCGATCAGAGAGCAGGAATCCGTAAAGATCATGGGACACCTCTATGTGCAAGAGATTGTGCGTTTACATGTAGTAACATATTCTATTGACTCCAACTATGATGCACTATTTACTTCCCGGCTATGGAAATGGTTTCAAGAAGCTTTTGGGACGTAGCTTTTTTTGAGCGCACCTTCCATCCTCAGACGGATGGTCAGACAGGGCGGACCATTCAGACCCTCGAGGACATACTGAGATCTTGTGTCCTCAAATTCAGTTGCATCTAGGAGGACCACCAACCATTGGTGGAGTTTTCCTACATCAACAGCTATCACTCCACCATAGGGATGTCAGCTTTTTAGGTGTTGTACGTGCGACCTTACTGATTTCCCTTGTGTTGGACAGACCTTGGGGAGTCTACACTAGTAGGACCAGAGATGGTACAGGCTACCACGGAGAAGGTGGAGATCATCCTGGAGTGGATGAAGGCTGCACAGAGCAGGTAGAAGTCATATGCTGATAAGTGGCAGAGACCTCTTGATTTTGAGGATGGAGACCGCGTCTTTCTACGGGTCTCACGTCGATGAGGTTGGCAGAGATTTGGGTGAGGCGGCAAGTTGTTTCCGTGATTAATCGGACCTTTCCAGGTCCTCAGCAGAGTAGGAGAGGATTCTTACCGCAGACCTCTTCCACCTCAGTTGCACTTGGTGCATGATGTCTTCCACGTATCTTAGCTGAGGAGATATGTGCATGACCCTTCTCACATAATCGACCATGGAGATCTGTACACCGATGATGGGGTTACAGTCATGAAGGATCCATTGGAGATTGAGGATCTGAAGGAGTGGGTCCTATGTGGACGGTCGATACCTCTAGTGTGCATTCGCTAGCAGCACGGGATCCTCTAGGAGAGCACATGGGAGCGTGAGACTCAGATGCGTGCTCAGTACAACCATTTGATTCCTTGGTGTGAGTTATAGCTTACGGGGACATAAATCCCTGAGGTGGGGAGAATTTAACAACCTGGAAATTATGTGGAAATTTTTTTCATAAATTAATGGGAATTTGATGAGTCCGCAATTTCTGATGGCGCTTGATTCTGAGGCCCGGTGTGCCCAGAATCAATTTCTGAAATTTTGTTTGGGTATGTTCAGTAAACGTACGTTTTGGATTTTATATCATTTGAACCGGTGCTCGGAACTGAAATTTGAGGGGACCATTGAACGCGTAGCTTCAGTGATTTCTAAGTGAGACCTTCACCAAAGTTGTGTTCTAACGAGAATGGAAGTTAGATTTTGGAGGTTTTAATTAAGTTGAAAAGAATAAATTGTTAACTTTCTTTTTATTTTTGTGGTTGAAATCTCCAAGGGGAGGTTGGAGGTGGGGAAACCACACACTAACCTCCAATTGGAGGTTATGGTGGTGGGGGCCACCTGAGCAAAACCTCCCTTGGGAGGATATTTTTAAGATGGTTCCCACACCGGTTTTAAACACCTTTAACCCTCTTGGAACCCCCAATTAAATGGGGAGCCTCTACACCTTCCTTCCCCAATTTAATGAGACAACTTCACCCATTTAATTAGGTGAAGTAACTTAATTAATTTTAATCCTTTTAATTCTTTAAAAACCATTTAAAATAATAGATAGTATATTATTTTTGGGGTTGGAAACTTTCTTTTGGTGGAACTTTGAGAGAGGAGCCTTGGAAGAACTTGGATAACATTATTATCCCAACGAAGAACGCCCCTCTCTGATGAAAAATGGCGGACATCACTCTCTCCCTCTTAAACCATGGAAAGAAGAGGAAACACCGCCACCCATGACTAATGCGGATATTGTCAACATCTTCGCCTTCTTCCAAAGTCAACCGAATGACATCTGCCTTACCGTGAATTCGTCAACTAATATCTATTTACAAGGTAGGGGGATTTGAGTTTATTTATATATGAGTATAAACCTCCGTTCTTCCTTGTTCAGATTTCTATATTTTGGTATGTCAAATGTTATCACCATGATGTGGAGGGCTCAGACCGCATGAACATAGCCCGACCCTCCCCAATTAGATGTTCTTATTTGTTGATGACGGAGGCAGATCGCGAAGAAGCCGGTGGCACAAGGCTGCCAGGTCGCCACAAGGGTGCGGCACTGCCGTGTCGTGTAGTGAACCGAGCTAAGGCCGGGTGGGCCACGGCGGTGCCGGAGGGGCGCAGTGTCGTCGCACCGCGTCGGAAGGAAGAGCTGCGGCCGAGGGATGTGGCAGTTGGTTGATGTGCGCGACATCGTTGCGCCGCGTGGATTAGATGTAGGCTGCGGCCGGGCCGGGCCGCTGAGGAGGTGGCGCGGCGCCGGCGCACCGCGCAGAGGCCAGTAGAACCGCAGCGCCGTCACACCGCGGTGGAGGAGCTCGGGGTGGTCGGCTTAGCCGGCTGTAATTGCGCGCTATAGGTTGGACCCCTCGCGTCCTGCGGTTCACCAAACCTCTACCTAGAACTGGTTTTTTCCGAATCCATGGGGTGCCACCCCCCCCCCCTCCCCCATGAATGGCCATCCGGCCACACTGTCTAGCAGGACGTCCACGCGGGCCTGCCCGCTGGCCTCGGCCGGGCCTCCCTCGACTGAGCTTCCCTCGGGCCTGCCCGCTCGGGTCGGGCCTCCTATTCGGGTCAGGACGCCCCCTTGGGCCAGGCCACAGCCTCGGTCTGGGTCAAACCCATAGACCATGTCAAACCCCAGTCCGGACCAGGTCGGGCCAGGTCGGTCCGACTGGGTCGGACCTAACCCGGACCAGTTTGGCCAATTTACATCTTTTCGCCCCAATCCTGGGATACAGGTGTCCGATCGATGAACCGTCTACAAAGAAAGAAATCTTAGAGCAAGGTGGTTCTTTTGGAATACCCCAATTGATGATTTGACACAGTTGGAGTATGGGTTGGTATGTTTAAAACTAAAAACCAACCGGGCCCCTGGAATGGAAATGCCAATAACTCATAGACCAGGCGTTTGATTGAAACACTGTCTATCGCGTTGGAACCCTTAAGACATGGAAGACCTTTTGGTTACATATTTGTGGAGATTAGTTGTGGTAGAGGTACAACTGATATCTCAATGGCAGATTCTATGGAACTTGAGTTCATAGAGTGCGAGGAATCCAGTGGATGATAGTGAGGCGGAGGATTGAGACAGATAAGACGGAGTCCTGCACTGAGCGATCATGTGTGGGTTAGTTCATACAGATCCAGTGTAAGTCAGATCTAGTGTGGTTCAGCGCTCAGTGATCCTGTGTGGGCCAGCGCATTCCGATCCTATGTGGGTCAGATCCTGTGTGGGTCATTGTGGGGGTTAGTACCTATCGATCCTTTGTGGGTCAGACTCCATATGGTCAGAAGCAGTGCCTCTTTTCAGAATAAGATGATCTATCGTAATGACTAATCATCTTCACTTCTATGCTATAGTAAAAAAATAGGGGTTTGAGCTGAGTCAATGACCTTTGTGTATCCTCATGATTGAGATGGGTTACTAGATAACATAGGTATATGTATGAACATATACCTAAGTATAGGTTATCCATTTTTTTACTTTGTGTTTTATCCTTGTTGGATATTTTGAGACCGTGAGGGTCATGGGGTCCCTAATGAGATTCATTATACTCACCCTTGAATGGGCTATGCCCACACCTCGTTCTGTTGAAGGAAGAGGACAGAAAACAAAGGTACAGGTGGAGTGTACGAGGACTAGTCGATACCCGGAGGTGGACCTCAGGATGAGTTGGTACCCGGAGGAGATGGATGGACGTGGAGTATCTGTACCTACCCATTAGGTAGGATCCATGGGGAATGATCTTGGAGATTCTAGACACCTTCAAGAAAATTTTCATTTTTGGTGTACCTATTTTTTCATTCTTGTTACTTTACTGTTGGGCTTGTTTTTCTGGCCCCTTTTTCTTTCCAGTACATATTTTTTATATAGTTTCTACTTAGTGTTTTCCTTCAAGTTGTTTACTCTATTGTGTGTCTTTACTTTTAAAAAGTAAATTCCTTTCTATCCTAGGTATTTACGCCTTTGGTGTTTGTCTCCAGACCCTGGCTTAGGGAAGGTGGGCTTGGGGTAGTCACGACATGGGTCCTGAGTACGGGTCGTGACGATTCTTGTCTAAACTCCTCTAAATTCGTTGGTTACATATTTGGGTGGAGTTTTTTTTCAATTTTAGTAATTTATTGACTATTATTGTAAAAATCAAACATCATCTATCGGTAAATGGAGACCAATCTTCAAAATATATGGCACCCCCAATTACGTATAATTGTAAGGTTGAATATTATTTTCATTTACAGTCATTTTCTAAAATGTGGATATTATTTCATTATTAAAATTATATAAAGCTCAAATGTCTGAGATATAGGAGAGAGTCATGCTCGATGACATGCCCATTACGAGGGACTACATAGATGTGTTCATTATAGAATTGGATGACTGTCCTCGTAAATAAGAGGTTGATTTCTCTGTTGAAATTACTATTGAATGGATTAAAATATATAATAAACATTATATAATGGGCACTATTGAGTTAGATTAACTAATGAAATGATTAAAATAATATCTGGAAAAGGATTTTATACAGTCGATCACTTCACCGTGGGGTGGACCAGCCTCTTCATCCTAAAGAAGGATATATTGATGTACCTCTTCTTTTCCTATAATGAGGGAACCATAATCATGTTAATGAAAATTATCCCCATCCTTGGATAGTTTACATGTTTGATCAACTAGGTCGAACCAAGAATATCTCAAAGTTACCTTCTTTCAGTATTTCACCAATTAAAGGTGAATAAGTAAGATATTCTGATGACTTTTTATCGAACAAGGTAGGGAAAAATAAGTTCATCGTTATGCATTTTAGACTCACTAATCATCTATAAATTATCATCGAGATAATGAATATGGTCTTTATAAATTACCTAAACATATATTTGTCAGTATTTATTGATTATATTCTGATAAAATCCAAAATCATAGAGGATCCCGAGGAGAATTTGAATAGTTCTATAAAGTCATTTAAAAGGGTGGTACTATATAAAATTTATGGTAAATTTGATTTTTGTATGGAATATGTTTAATGCATTGGAAATATAATCACTAGATAAGGAATAATTTTGGACCCTTCTAATAAAAATGGGATCGAATAGTGGGCTAAGACAACAGCGATAATATTGATAGTTAGTTTACATAGTCTAGTTAGCGATTACCATAAATTTAAAAAGAAATTATCCTGATTTTCAAACCCATTAACCAAGCTGAATTAGATGTTTGTATTGTTTATTTAGACTAGTTATTCTGTATAATACATTAAAGAGTTGAAAAATATGATTATCACTACACATATACTCTCACTAACAAGTAGAGACCACATTCTAGTAAAAAGCGATGTTTTATTAAATTTAATAGTCTATGTACTAATAAAAAAGATAAATTGATATCTTTTGCCTCATGAAAACATTAAATTTATTAGAAAACATATCTTGCACTTGATTTAGATTTTGTTTTTATGAAATTATCAATAAAAATATAGCACAATTATGTATTGGAGGAGAAGTGAGAGATATATACAGATCATATAATACTAAAAATAAATATTGACATATCAATATATTGATATCAGGATGAAAATATTGTTATATCACATCAATGATTATAAATGCTCAATCCGATACCATCCAATTTTGGAAGATAATGTGAAGTATTATCTATGTAGAAATGATCCTGGAACATTATCAATGATCAGAATTTATAAGGATCCAATAAACACATATTTTCAAGGGATTTACTACGGAAATATAAATAAAGGAACAACATCAATCCTTTCTCGAATGATTATCACATATCCCTAACGAGGAAAATAAATTTTTCATAAATATTTTTTTTGAAATTCAGAAGAATATAGACTCTATCATAAATGGAAAATCCTTATAGTTCAAAATTGATGACCATGGATTCCTTAGAATTCTGTCATTGTTATGAGTACAATTCAATAAAGTGAAAAAGGTAGAGATTATAAATAATGCACATAGATCAACATTTTATATTCACCCAGGAAGAATAAAGATGTATCAAGATTTGTGATAGCACTATCAGTGGGACACTATAAAGAAGGACATCACATAGTACATATAAAAGTGTCTGATATTTTATTAAATGAAGGCTGAAAGGAAGAATTTTAAGGGGATAACCCTACCATTAACCATACCTAAAATAAAAATGGGAAATAATATCCATGGATATGGTCACTATACATACAATGAAATCAATATAAAATAATTATATATGTGTTTTGGGGATCATATAATAAAGACAATTTGCATTATCATTGTTTGAGAGGAATTTTCAGTTAACCATCTTGAAATAATAATCATCAAATAAGTAGCGAGGATACATAGTGTTCCACTATCATGTGTATCTAATCAAGATTTGAGATTTTATTACATGTTTTGGAATAGAATCTAATATGATCTAAAAACTGACTTGAACTTCATTAGGGATTATCATTCTCAAACAAATGGAAAATTTTAGTGGACTATTGAGACACTAGAATAAATGTTGAGAGCATGTTCTGTGGAATCTATGGAAGGATGGGAACAACATCTTCCTCTGGTTCAGCTCTCTTATAATAATAGTTTCCACGCAAGAATCCTAATGGATCAATATGGTTTCCATTATGGGAAAAGAGGCAGAACACTAGAATGTGGGGATGATGATGGTGAATTTTAGATTCATGGGTATGAAATGGTTGATGAAATGGTAGAATATGTGAGAGGGATTTAACATCACATCAAGTCAGCTGAAAGATGGTATAATATTTGTGTATAAAATCATCGATGAGAGATAATTTTTAAATTTAGAGACAAAATGTTCCTACATATATCTCCATGGAATGTGATCATGATATTTGGGAGGAATTTAAATCAATGTACTAGGTAGGTTGGCCATTTCAATATTCTTGATCTTGTTAAAGATGTGGTCTATCTACTAGAACATCCAAAAAATCATTTATCAATAATATTATGTATTCCATGTATCCCTATTGGAGAAGTAAATACCAATGCACTCACATATACTGAATTAAATGGTGGTACAATTGGGATATGATCTCTCTTACCAAGATGATGTAGTGAATATCTTGGACCATAGAGATAATGTTCAATGCAACATGAATACCCTGATGGTCAAATAAATATAAAGGAAGAAAAACTATGAAAAGTCATCATGGGAGATAGAGTAATTAATATAGGATAATTACCCTCATCTGTTTTCAACGTGTATTGTAAAATAAAATTTCGTGGGCATAAATTCATAAGGCGGACAAATTTAATGACCCATAATTTTATGGATGTAAATTCCCCAGTAACAATTGTATCATATATTATAAATCAAATAAAATAAAAAATAGAACAAAATAATAAATTTATAAATAATAAATGAATAAAATAATAGGTATTTAAAGAAATTAAGGATCCTACACCAATAGAATAGTAACATGAGCATTGGAATATTAATATGACAATTAGCAACAACATTCCGAACAATAAACTTATAACATGGTGTTTCTTCTGGAATTGGGGAAGACCTCATTGATTAAAGGTTCAAACATTACAATCGGTTTCTAACGGGGGTGTTCGTAGAACCGAAAACATCCAATGATTCCGTATCCATTTGAACCTACTTTACAAAGTTCGGCGCTCATTAGTTATGGACTGATGAGGCTTAGGAATTTTCATTGTTCGAGAGGATGGGATGTCAGACTCATCACACCATTTTGAGGGGATTTATTGTCTACTCTGGGACTCTCATTATATATTTAAGTTATGTTCGTGAATCCCTACTACATTACAAGTATAAAATTTTCTTTTCTTTAGATCGGAAAATCAAAGATTGATATGTAGGAAATTTAGAGAATCTTTTATATGTATTCGAGGTTATTCATCAATAGAGAATCATCTTTATTTGTTATAGATTCTTAGTAAATGGTATCCTTCAATACATAAAAAGTCTCTTGGTCATTATTATGACCATACTAGTTTTAAATACACTCAGTGGGGCACTTGATGTTTATTTTCATTTAGAAGGACATGGATTATTTCAGTGTTGGGATTGTACCCGCAGATGGGCTACCTACGTATCCTTTGTTTAGAAAAGGATTCAGAACCCACGTAGTTCGAATAAGGGAGTATGATGTTTTCGATTGATGTCTCAAATAAAGATGTCATAATTACTTTTACACTCTAAAATCACTTGATTCATGCTTGATATGAGAAACAAGAGGTATTGGTAAAACCAGACAATTGTTCCATGAAATATGCAATCATAAGAAATGATGTGGGTCTTATGTATGTATGACTGCCCAAAACGATGAAGATTAAGATTTGCTTTAGGGATGAAATCCAGGAACATTTTCCATAAAGGTATATGTGCTTCATGGAGATTTGGATACTCTAATCTTGGGACTTACTCCTATGAAAAATGCCGAAGTTTTGAGGGGACTTATGATTGGGTTTTACCCTGGAGAAGGAAGCCCAAATCAAAAATAAATTATGACTAGTCAAGACAAATTAAGACTGGGTCTTACTCCTAAAAAGGAGGCCCAGGTTAAAGGGATTTGAAAATTAAGGGACTTGGGGCTTAATCCTAAGGAGGATTCCCATATTTTGAGACTGGGGCTTACTCTTGAAAAGGCGGCCCAGGTTAAGATAATTATGGTTGGGGCTTACTCCTGAAGAGGATTCATATATTAAGGGACATGGTGACATGGGATTACACCTAAGGAGGATGCCCAAATTAGGGGACTTGGGTATTACTCCTAAGGAGGATGCCCAAATTAACGAGTACATGGGGCTTACACCTAAAGAAGATGCCCAAAATTAATGGGAATTATGACTAGGGATTACTCTTGAAAAGGAGGCCCATGTTATGGGGTTCTCTCATCTTAAAGGATGAGGTTGAATGAATGAAATCTCAATCTTTATTAAATAAAGATGTGTAAATCACTTGGTTTTGAGAAATGTTCCATGGAATTCCTTTCAGATAAAAAATTCAATCAAGAAAAATTTCCATAAATGGCTTTGAAGAGTGTCTTGAAGACTGAATCTTGAATAGGAGATGTGGAATGTCAATAGAGAGATGAAATGTGCAGGAGGGGCACCCAAAAAATAGAAGGGCACACAAGTCTTGGCAGGCGTGTAGGTACTGCGTGGGTGTTTAAGTCCTGGTCGCGCAGGTATACCTGCACGACACATGGGTACTTGCGCGATTGTTAACCAGTAGGGTAATACATGGGTGATTCTTGATTAAAGCCTTTAGAATTATCCAGAGGTAAATCCAGAAGAGTGGCGCTCAAGTTTCAATGAGTAGGTAAGGAGGCGCGCAAGTGTATCCATTTACCATAAAGGGTAAAACACTTAGGCGCGCAAGTGTTAGTGGATTCTAACACCTATAACTTATTCCTATTGTTTAGACCTTCCATTATAGGTAAAGAATTACCTTATAAGAATTCAGAATACATGAAGAAGTGACTTGGGTGTTCAGATCTCTGTATCTGAATTCTGGAAAAAATTCCTCTCTCAAAATGGGTGGCCCACCGGGTGTATTTATAGGCTGGATAAGACCCCGTCCGGTTTTCAAAACAGGGTGCACAAGTCACTTGCACGACTATTAGGCGGCGCACAAGTGTACTTGTGCGGGAGTAAGGGAACTTGTGTGACCAAAGGTCCTTTCATTCTTTTTTCATTCCATTGAATATTTTTTATGCTTTCATCAAAGGATGAATCAATTTGTGCTAAGTAATTTTCCCTTTTCTTTTCATTAAACAATGTGACTAAAAGGTGTGTCAACAAAAGTCCCCCCCCCTCAAATATGGATCCGAAAGAATAAGGATGTGACTCTGAGGAAAAGAGAAAGAAAACCAAAGAGAAAGTGGCGCACAGGTGTTCACCACGCAACTGTCATCGTGTAGGTGCGAGTCACGCAGGGCTGGAGCGTGTTGGCTATATGCGCGTAGGTGGCTGGCCTGGCATATATATATGCACTCATTTGTCGCGCATTGCACTGAACTTTGGATTTTCGAGCTCTTGCTGCACAGTTCATCTCCACCACGCAAGTTGCTCTCTTTTCCACTTTTCCTTTGTTGTCACGCTGTTTTCAAGGTATTTGGACTTGCATGGTGATACTTTCACACCAAGTACTTGTGCGGAACATTATACATGTGTGACATATCCACACTTGCGCGCCAAGTATAGACATGCGCGCCATAATGCCTTTTCCATTTTTTTCTAATTATATCTCAAATTTTATGAAAAATAAGCTTTTTTAAGAGTTAATTATTCAACCTTTGTGCAGATTCAATGGCTCCAAGAATAATTGGAATGGCTGATGAATTGGCAAGAAAACATCTTGATGATATGATGGATATCGTTGGCCATGATTATTATACCGTATTTGATAGCACTCTTCCGTATTTGGGTAAGTATTTGAAGAAATATCATTTTGATTTACCACAAAGCACTTATCTACCTTTGTATGGCTATGGTCATCTGCAAGAGGTCACTATTCTAGAAGCAAAGAAATATCTCCCATTTAGTGGTTTCAAAATTACACCATCTTTGCTTCAGCAAATATCTCATGTGGTGGAGGATTTATAAATGCTGGAACATTGGGGTAGGTCCACATGATGCATCATAGCCCATGTACACAAAATCTGAAACCTCATAATCCTGAGCTGCAACCACATTGTCATATTTCAATCTTCCGAAATGCTCAGATGGATCAATCCAAAGGCTGGAAGAAAAGTTGATACTTTTATCCTGCGGGAGGTGTGAAGCCAACTAGGATGTGGGAATACTGGGTGTGACAAAACTGTACAGATATTGTCAAGGATCTGAAAGGTGTGGCGATATACGATGCTGTCTGGGTTGGGAAACCATATGTTTACAGGCATGATAACTTCGTACCAGAGATACTCAGCCACTAGAGCCCACAAACCAATTCTTTCCATCTGACTCATGGAGAAGTAGGAATCAGTCTGTGGGATGTCCACATGATCTCATGGGCTTCAATTTTGGGCGATATGTATGATGAATTCATTCCTCCCGAGGTGACTTGGAATGATTCAGAGAAGACTCATACTTTGGCTTGGGAATTATTTAAACTCTTTCATTGGCTGAAGTGTTCAGAGTCCTCCTTAACTCATTCTAGAAAGGATATTCATCCAGAGGAGTGCATGAATATATTTCTTACTGAGAAGAAAGAGAAGGAGCCAAAGGAGTAGGAGCCGAAGGAGAAAGGATCCCTGAAAAAGAAATCCAAGGATAAGAGGCCCACCCGTCCAACCACCTGCCCAAAACCTGAGAAGAGGGGTGCTCCTGGAACATTCTGGCCAACTCTAGAAGCATGAGAATTTGAGAAATTAGGATATGAGGTGAATCAATGGATCCCGAAGAATACTCTTCTGGTGGGCTTCTTGGCTTTGTGGCTCAGCGTTTACCCCTTTCCAGTTAGGGATTCGAAGGGAGGCATCAGGCCAAGGACCTTCGCTATTGCGGAAAAGTTGGCTGAGGGAAAATGGTTGGGTTGGACACCCCCCTTTTAGCAATGATTCACAGGAGATTCCTTCATGTATTCATGGGTAAATCTTCTTTAAGAATAGTGGGACCATTCCAAGATTTATGGGGATGGATCGCCACTCACTTTAGGACTTATAATGTACAGAATGGAGTACAAATTCCTGAAAAGTTTTTTCAGGACGTCAGTGCAAGAATTCTCTGGAGTTTCTCCGTTAGATCTTAATACCTATGACATGAAAGTTAGGATGAGAATGTTTAAAGAATTAAACTTCTTTCTCTATAGAAATTATCCAACCGGGCGGTTTGTTGACGATGGAACAATCCACTTGGATTTGAGGGCATATATGCTAGCTTGCAGAGATGGTGTACTAGTTTACATGATTGATGGAGAAATTATATGAGAGGCCTATGATCTATATAGAATTGCACGTCAATTAAAGTGTCTACAACACATTTCTATATCTCCCCCAGTTAATGTCAGGTTAGATCAACATTCGATGGTTTCTCGACAACTGTGGCTACTAACGTCAAGGGACAAGACTGAGGTGATATTTGATATACTAGTTGAAAAAGCGGTACATATTTTGACTAATGGTATGCCGAGCAATGGATAAAATCCTACCCTAAAGGGGTGTTGAATCACCCAGTTTATCAGGTGGGGAAAAAGAAGAGGATTGTAGAGAAATAAACCCTTCCTCATGAAGGTGATGCTTCCCCACACGAAGATGATTCTCCAGATTCCTCCTCTAGGACTGATTCACCAGATTCCCATTATGGGTATGATGAGGCACACCATGTGGAAAAGCAACCTCATGCCTGATATAATCGTCTGGTTAGAATCAAAATACCTACTCCATCAACTCATGGTGAGTTACTTCATTGTGGTAATTTAATCAACATCACTTTATAAATCAATAAGTCTTATTTTCTTATTCTCTATCAATAGGTTCAAGAACTAGGAAGAAATTGAAGTTGGTGATTATAGAACCTTCCTCATAGCCTTCAGGTACATGCACTGAATATCTATGACCAGAGGCTATCTAGATATGAAAGAGTATATATTGTGGTACTGAGACCACCTGGATGGATTTGTGTGGTGGTCTACAACTCCCTGGAATAGGGAATCTTATGGCTTCTACAGATATCCAATACGAGGATAATCCCAATGAAGTACGGGCTTACATCAGAGAGCTGAAAATTCTCATATATGCCACTGATGATTCCATTCATATCACCAAGCGGGTGATGGAAATGACAGATCATGGTGCGGCTGAGGGGACTGATGAGGAGTGGCTCGATTTTGGGGCCCCTGAAGATGTAAGTTTATTTCATTATTTTCATTGAAACTTATTTCAGTCAGAACTTTATTACCTAAGTAAATTATTTTATTCATCCTGTATCTTGAAAAGAAAGGAACTACTGAGGTTCCTTCGCCACAGTATAGCCCTGGTGGTACTGCCATTGGGGCTGCTGATCAATCTCCTCGTAAATCGGGTGAGATATCTCCAGGCCAGTAGGCCATGAATGAGGAGTTGGACATGGACTTCCATTCACCAATTCATGTGCCAATAAGGGATTCTGCTGACACTCCCAAAAAGACAAAGAAGAAAAGGAATCAGAGGAATAAGTCCAAAACTAAACGCTTCATTTGTATCGGTAAGTCCATCGGATAATCATGAATCTATACCCATGAAATGTTTTCTCATATTTCTGGGGATTGCAGGGGATTCTTCAATTTCCCTTTTAAGGGAGAGGATTGATCCTCCTATTGGAACCACAGAGGGTGATGTGGAACAATCTCAAATTCTGGCTCACTTGGCTGCTCCTGGAAAAGAGCCAGCATCTGTTCCCAGTATCCCACCTGCTACTGTTGAATGAAGAGAAGAACCTGATGCTGGTATGTTAACAATTCTTCATAAAATGTTGAATGAAACATTGACTGAATTCTATTCCGTGATACCTCAGGTTCAACCACTGCATTAGATATTTTAGTGGCTATTGCAACTGATGTCGCGATTTTATCCTTAGATGTTGCCCAGGGTCAGGGACCACAGGATGAAGGTCACCAAGAAGACACATCAAATTCTCCCACTAGTGAGACTAACCAGGATTCTGAGATGACATTAGATGAAATGATAGAACTTGGCACATATTTTGAAGATTTTATAAATCATGATAAATTACCATGTAATTTAGAAGATTATGGATGTTAGTGTTATCCTTCGTCCTATTAAGAATAACTTCTTATTACATGTATAATCATGATTGGTTAAAATGTGCAGTTTTGTCTGAGTAAGTTGCTGAACTCCCCATGCCTGATGGGGGCACAAAAAACCCTACCATTATAGAGACATTAGCACAAGTGGAGCCGAACCGAGTAGAGCATCCTCATACTCATCCTGAAAATCCTGTCGAAGCTAGGAAAGATGGGGATGAGCTTTCTCAGGTTGCTGATCTACCATTGGGTAAGGAATACCAATATTTGTGATTGTACTTAATTTTCAATACAACCGAATCTTTTCTTATCCTTTAAAACTAACCAAAGCATTCAATTAATTATGCTGGGACACCAATTGCAGTGGCTAGATCTGGAGGTGAGTCCTCAGCCTCTGCCCCAACGGGAATTGAAATTGAAGAAACTCAGGTCAGGGGGGAAGGAGCTGAAAATGGAACTTCTCTAAGTGCATTAATCCCTGATTACATGCCCCCAGTGATGATGATGTTGAATCAAACCTGGAGGTACTTAAGGTTCTCATCTTTTCACGACGCAAGGCATGGAACAACATATGGAAAATCATATCTAAGGTGAATTTAGAAGAGCTATCATCAAAGATCCCTCGATTGTCTTCCATATTTGTCTTACTAGGACTTGGCGGTTTTGGATATGAAAAGATCCATGCCGTGGTGAAACATGTAATTTTCAGGAAGGAGAAGGAGAAAAAGTGTTGCGAATATCTTACTAGGGTAATACTATCAGTCAACATCAGTGAATTTGAGGATGCGATATCCCGAGATGATGCTGACTATTCTGCCAAGATGAAGGAGCCGAAGCATAAGATCAAAGATAAAGTCATCCAGCAGATGCACCTCCAGCAATAGTTAGATACTTTTACTGGGGAACATGACCAACTCAATAATTCACTTGAGAGATCTCAAACAAATGGTATGAAGGCCATTGTGGATGCCACAAAATCACTCCATCATGCTGAAAATAGTGAAGTTGGTCGGGTGAATGAACTTCAAGTAGCTGCTGATGAAGCTCAAGATGTTGTTCATCATGTGAAGACTTATGCTGATAGCCTCTTTTAATTTCATATAAAAGAGAAGAGACTCCATTTTGTGGATGTCCTTAAAATTCTTGTGCATTAAATTTAAACAATGCTTTCATCTTCAATCACTTGTTCACGTATTTTCTTTCTACCTGCTTTAAATTTTACCTAAGACAATGGGCCTAGTAAGAATAGTTTGATTTTTACTAGGATTATTATATATAACCCTTCAAACATTGAATATTTTAATTTCTCTATATTACCTAAATCGTACAAAATGTATATTTAGTGAGTTGGAACTTGACTTTTATTCATACTTCCCTTGTCTTTTTGTGGGAAGTTTAAAGTCATGCACGTCGGACATAAAGAGGCTAATGTTTAAGGTCGAAATAGCTTTGACCGAATGAATTAGAATTGACTCAATTCCTTGAAAATTTATCTGAAAACATATTACCATACTAAAGTATGAGGGAAAATATGTAAACTATGACTTAATAAAATTTGAATCTGAGGAATGGTATGAAAAAGAGCTAAAAGGAATTATAATAAGTAGTTCCCAAGAATGAAGTTACCATTATTTAACAAACCCGTTAGGGGGTTGAATTATGCAGGGCCACCTGAGGGCATTGGCTGCATAGTCAAATAAATAGATTCTTTGGGCTAACAGGTCCATTATGTAGACTACTTATGCAAGGCCGCCTAAGGGAACGTGCTGCATAGTCATGCTAAAGAACTCTCAGAAATTTACTTTTCTACTACTAAAAATCCTGTAAAAGTTTACGGGGATTCAACTTTTCCAAATTATAGAGTTTTCTATATAGAGAGAGGTACTTGAATATGGAGAAGATATTTCTAAACAAGATTGTCTAAGAATTGGATGAATGTTACTCCTACGAAGGTCAGACCAAAGTGTAGGGAAGGTAAATATAAACCATAGATTTGAATACATTCAGATCATGAAAAAGATAATGAAATAAATATGTTAAGTATGGATATTTTTTACGGATCCTTACATATTTTTGATAAGACCAATAAGGAAAAAATAGGCTTTCTTCCCAAGAATGAAGTTACCAGTATTTGACAAACCCGTTAAGGGGTTGATTTTTGCAGGGCTGCCTAAGGGCATTGGCTTCATAGTCAAATAAAAGTATCTTTTGGCTGAAATGTCTGTTATGTAGTCTGTTTATGAAAAGTCGCCTAAGGGCATGTGCTTCATAGTAAGGCAAAAGAACGCTAAAAAATTGGACATTTTTATGACTAGAACTCAAGAAAATGGTTATGAAGATCTGAAAATATTAATGGTTAGGATTATGAAACATAAAGATGGGTATTTTTCCAATGTGTGCTGGGATGCACAGATCAATGCTAACCATAATCATGTTGTGGATGGGTCCTGAATTGAAATGTTGGACTTCACTACGTATCCCATAAGGATGGGAATCAAGCTATACATAGTTTTTGAACTACAGTTTAATTTCGTGCGGGACAAAAGGATTAGATATATTAGTTTAGGGTCATAGAGATCACACTATTATATGAAATACACAGTGCGTGTTTTCATGGGGACTTTTTAGCCAAGGGACTGAAAGGGGATTTTTTGGTTACGCCCAAAATACTTTGGGATGGATTTGAGGGACACTTGAACTTTCCTACATATCCCATAGGGATGGGAATCAAGCCCAAGTAGTTCTAGAAATACCCTCTATACAAATTTGGATCATACATGTGAACGGTGAAAGGGGACTTTAGTGCAATGATGGTTCATCCCAAGATAAAAGGTTCAGGTATTTCTATGTATGCACATAAATACTTTTTGTTTGAATATAACATTATTGAAAATCAATGTAAATAATGATTCCCTCTCAGGTGAGGGTATCAAAGAATATTTTAGTTTATTATCATACCAGACAAAAAATGATCTACAGTTTAACGTCATATAGCAAGGACGAAGTTGAACCAATGTAAAGATATTGATTCTGGGGGAGGTTTCATAAATCAACATCGTGCGAGATAGAGGTGAACCGATGTAAAGAGATTGGTTTTGGGATTGATCCTTGGTAGGTTGCCTATGTACCCAGCCGAAAAGACGAGGATCAAAGTCCGTGTAGTTCAATTAAAGAATGAATTTTTGATCAAGTTTTTCTTAGGGAAAACGACCAAAAAATAGTGTTTGGACATACACATGGTTAATAGACCAGAGAGAGTGTTATGGGTGCGGTTTTATCTAAGCTCACGTGAGTCATACTCAGTGTGAGAAACAAGAGTTAGCAACAACCCTAATGATGCACAGTTTAATGTCATGTAGGACATGTGAAGGGGACTATGCAGTTTAAAGTCTTGTAGTTAGGACTATTGGTGCTGCACAGTTTAATGTCATATAGCAGGGACGAAGTACAGTTTAATGTCATGTAGGACGTATTAAAGGACTTTCTGTACAGTTTTGCGTCATATAGTTAGGACGATGGGGACAATATAGTTTAACGTCATGTTGGATGAAAGAGAACTGTGCAGTTTAATGTCATGCAGTAAGGAAAAAAGAGAACACATTTTAACGTCATGTTGTATGTATTAGGGACTCTTTCATAGATTAACATCATGTTGGACAAAAAAGGGACGATACAGTTTAGTGTCATGTTGGACGAAAGTGTGAATAGTTTAAGTTCATATGCATGGACCGTTGGTTATCCATGAAAATAAAACACTCCTAAATGGGATGCCCGAACTTTTGATGAAACGAGCAATAGTTGGGACGGTCTTCATCTCCTTACTTGTTTGGCCTCTTGGGCCTTGGCAAATGAAAAAAATTATTTTCCAGAGCCGAAATGAAATAACAGGAACATTTTCATTTCGGAAAGAGTAAACTTTTCTTTTCAAATACTTAAATTGTTTTCGTCTTTGATCTCTTTGATCATCTTGATGAAAAAACCACTGTTGTTGGCGCTCAGGAGGTGGAGCCCTTCGAGAAGATGATGGTTTTCATGTTGAAGCAGGTACATGTGCTTGTTTAAGAATAACTGTAGCAGTTTCTGCTTTACCCATTATCCTTCCAAGAGCTTCTATAATTATACGGGATTTATACTTAGACATTATAAGAGAATCATCAATCTGTTGAGCGATTGAAGTAAGGTCTCGAAACCCACCTATGTATTTCATAGGGATCAGTGGTGGGTGAAACTCATCACGTAAATTGTGCCCACATATTGGAAACAATTCCTATTGAGTGAGTGCTAAGATTATGGAATATGTTAATCCCTTCCAGTGAGAAATTAAATCTTAAACCCTTTAATTCACCTTTTTCTTATAGTTTGTAAGATCAAAAAATGTTTTCTTGGGCAAAGTTGAGCTGAACTAAAGAAGGAATTATTGACGAAGATCCTTGCACCCGGTAATTGACTGAGATTGCAGCCTTATAAACCAAACAAAAGCTGGTCCTTGCAAGGTTCGCACGAAGCATCTGGGTTTCACAGCTTCTTGTTGTTCCGGAGTTCCCATCATAGGATCACAATAAGACACGTAATGCGTCAAATACTGTTCAGGATCACCTAATCCATTGAAAATAGGGAATACAAGGTTCCCAAAACATGATGGGGGGGGAGATTAAATCTACTCATTCAGGTTTAGCTCTCTTTTTTGGTTGAACATGTGAATGTTTCCCTTCCATAGTCTCTAACCAAGCTGTTAATGACTCAATGGTAGTTATTACTTGTGAGAAACATCTGGTTGAACATGGACTTGGGCAGGTGCAATAATTGGAGTCTGGATAGGTATGGTGGCTGGTACTTAAACTGATGGTATCACCACCGATTTTTGTTGCACATGATCTGTAGGATTAGACCTGTGAGTTTGTACTAATAAAGGAGGTTATTTTTGATCCATCTAAGTAGCTGCAACAATCTCTCTTGGCTAACCGACTCCAGCACACTTAGGAGGATGACTACATTGAAGTAGTTCTGCGTTCAACCTCCTCACTTCCTTCATTTCTACCTCTTGTTGCGCAAATAATTTCTCTAGTGAGAGCGATTGGCCTTCTCCAGAGGAAGGATATGTATCCTGATTCGTTCCCTTCCCCTTGTTTGATCCCTTTCGGAGAGGGGGAAGTGGGTTACATGTAGGATTACCTAGGTTCTGAGTAATCCTTTGATTTCTTGTACGCACACCTTTTTGATTTTTGTATGTGCATACAATTTCTTGAGCAGGAACCTCTTCTTCTGAGTCCCCTGAGTGATCCTCATATGGTGAATCCACAACAACGAAATTAATGACATTAATTTATGTATAACGCATCGCATCCCTTCTATCAGCATTTCTGTGATATTTTCATTTTCCATGACCTTGATGAGACATTGCCTTTTGTTGATTTGATCCCCCAGGAATTTATTGGCGAACCATAATTTGGAGAGAATCTCCTGATAATTTGGATTTTTATTCCTCTTGTGGCTTCTTCCCCAATCAAGAGAAGACCGAATTTTGCTGAGGAGGGGATTGATGATTTGAAAAAGTCCCCAGTCTGGTGTACTGGGGCTGTTCCTGCTATCTTTGCTCAACTCCTCGAATCCTATTTGTTGATTCTGAGGTTTGGTTTAAAAGAATCCCTAGTCTGGCAAGCTGGGGTGGATCTTGACATGCTATGTATGAGACTTTCTTGAAAGCTATCTTGATCTTGCAGACCTTAGTCCAGAAATTAGCTGGATACATCAATCGGCATCTACTTTTATCACCCAGTTCATAAGACAATTGGATGATTTCTAACACATCTGTCACTTGATGATGTGTTTTCTCCATACAAGAGGCCTGTTCAATATTATCATTTGCTTGATTCCAGAGTAATTAAAAAACTTGTTCTATGTATTCTTGATTTTGAGAATAACTATTTGAGCCCTGTTATTGGGCAAGCATTTGATTCCAGACAAAACCCATTGAATGTGGCTGGCCACAGGCAATAACATTGCATGAGACCATTTTCGGATGGCTTTGCTGACTAGAGAGCATAGTGAAATTTAGTGCTCCATGAATACCCCATCCTCTGACATGAATACCAGATGGGGCATTGGAAATTAACTGGAGCAATTTTCGTAGTGCCCCAAGGCATGAATGATGAAGGGATCTCTGCTTCTTTTCAGCCTTCAGATATCGATAAACTGAGAGTGAAGCCAAGTCAATTTGGCGTTGTAACCCTTCTATTATCTTAACATGATTTTCATATTCATCATAAGTTAATACTTTCTTTTTCAACTGACAAAGAGTTTTCCATACGTTGAGAAGAATGTCATGAATTCCATCTTCAATCAACATCTCTAGAATGTCATACTGAGAGTCATCCATAGGCCAAAACATGATTGACACTTCACCTTTCTCCAGCTGTTTTCTCATGTTCAACATTTCCTCTATATCATTCAATAAAGATTATTCTACCTTATTAGACCAGAGATGGTTCTTCCTTATTACTTCATCGGATTCAACATGATTGGTAGATAAATCACTGATCAAACTAGAAGATGCATGCCTTAGGGGTGGTTCAGAGAATGACATACACCCTGGGCTATCTTCTGATTGAGAAAGTATTTCACCTGCTAGCGATGAAGAATCATACTTGACTGGTTTCGCATCTGCAAGTGCCTCAATATAAGAGGGATTTCTTGGACCTACATTGTACACTAAATCATTTTCCGGGCAATGTGCATCACTACTACGGGGAGGACTTTCGCAGCGAAATTCATCATCTTGGGGAGGACCACCATGGTGGGTTACAACAAAAGATGAAACATTTTTCTCCTTGATATTATAACCAAACAGAGGGATCTTGTGGCTCTTATCTGAAGATGAAACTTCAAGATCGACCAAATTGTCATGAAGAAAGCCTTCATGAGAATTTGTCTGGTGCAGACCTTCAGAATTAATGTTCCCACTATTGGGAACTGAGAGAGTAGATTCTTGGATTCCAATAGATAATTGTATGTGGGCTTCAAGAACTACAACATCGAGCAAGGCCTTGTAACAGATTGGGTCTTGTTTTCTTGACTGTGCTGAGTGGGTCTTTTTCTTAGACGTCCTCTTACTCGCCTTGGAAACCACTTGTTGACAAAAGTGGCTACTCTGAGCAGGTGTATGTTCCTGATCAAGAGAGATGGCCAGGTTAGGCTGATGATCTCCACTGAAATCAAGTTTATGTTCTTGACTTGGTTGTCTTTATGATATGGGGGAGTATGCCCCACAACCCTCTTGGACTGGAATAGATGTGTGTGTTTGTTCTGGAGTGAATAGATGTTGTGTCAGTCGACTTGTAGGGATAGATTTATGATTCTTTCCCTGAGATGCTACTGAAGCTATTATAATATCTTGGCAGGCATCGAGAATATGAGCAGGGGTTTTCTTCTGCTCTTTCACCATTGATAGAATATGCTTGGTGACATCAGCTGCCGGAACAAGGAAATACGTCCATTCCGTTCTTGGAGTAGGTGTGTGTTCCTACTCCTGTCCTCCTTTTCCTGTCAGTGATTCCTGATAGTACTCAAGTGTGGGGGCAGAGAGTCGGGTCTGCCTCCTGTTTGTTGATGGAGCTTTCTGACTGACTTCTCCGAGTGCTACCAAACGAGACTGTTGGTAGGGTTGATCAATACTAGCAGTTCTATGTCCCTGGTGATTGTACTTCACCGAACGTGGTGGACGAGATCAATCATATGTAGTCAGACGAACCTGCTGACTAGCTGATGATGTATAAACAAGTGCATGTTCCCAAATATAGTACTCAACCAGAATTTCCTGGCGGGATTGGCGTGATGCTACCAGATGAGTCTGCTGGACAGTAGAATTAAAACGGACTGGTGTATGTGCCCGCTCATTTCTTGCCACCATGTTAGGTTGGTGGACTTTTTTGAGATGGCAGAGATGAGAACGTGCTCACTGTTGACCGGATTTCGCCTCTGGTGATTCATCTTGCCTGGTCTGGTTTGAGGAACCTGAGACGAACGCCTAGAGTCGATACCCTCATCATGTTGAGGGCACACTGCCGCACGAGTCTGGTGGAAATTGTTGATGGGAGCCCTTGGGAAGGACTCATATCCCCTTGAATTAAGGCCCCGAGGGACCTGCTCATTTATCACCCTAGAATATGGGAGTGAATGGTGATTTCATTCAAGGGATAATGAACCAAAATGGTTGGAGACGATGGTTAGTACCACCTGCTTCTTGACCGCTGGTCGTTGCAGTTCGGAAGACCAGTGTCAGTTGTTCACTTGGAGGGCTTGTCGAGAATCCTCCAGAGTTGGAATAGTACCATTTTGATGGTACTCCTTAACCAGTGCATTTGATAGCCAGATTTGAAGACGCTGATTCGGGGATGTCATCCTCAGAGTGGACGACGATCCAGCAGGAGTAGTGGTAGTGGCATTCGCAGCAGAGGTATTCACAGATGTGAAGTTAAGAGAATCCATTCTATAAAGGCATAAGATCTTGGAAAAGAGTGCCTGTTTGATATAACATACATAATAAAGATAAGTCCAGCACTACATCTTTTGGATGAGAAAATATGTTATTGATTGTTTTGTTGGCCCTCTCATTGAGTTATAAATAGGGGACTAACAAATAAGGAAAACATCATTTAAACTTGGTTAAGGATTCATGTCCGGTTCACCATTTTTTGTTTCCCCTAGAATTGGGGATGACCTCATTTATTGAAGGTTCAAACATTCCAATCGGTTTCTAATGGGTTTTCTCGTAGAATTGGAAACATCCAATGATTCCATATCCGTTTGAACCTACTTTCTAAAGGTAGGCGCTCATTAGTTGTGGACTGATGAGGCTTAGGAATTTTCATTGGTCGAGAGGATGGGAGGTCGGACTCATCACTCATTTTGAGGGGAAATATTGTCTACTCTGGGACTCTCTTTATAGATTTAAGTTATGTTCCTGAATCCTTATTACATTACCAAGTATAAAATTAGCTTTCCTTTAGATCTGACAATCAATGATTGATATGTCGGAATTTTAGAGAATCTTTTATATGTATTCGAGGTTCTTTATCGATAGAGAATTATCTGTATTTGTTAGAGATTCTTAGTCAATGGTATCCTTCAATACATAAAACGTCTCGTGGTCATTATGATGACCATACTTGTTTTAAAGCCACACAGTGGGGCACTTGATGTTTATTGTCATTCGGAAGGACATGTATTATTTCAGTGTTGGGATCTTACCCGCAGATTGGCTACCTATGTATCCGTTGTTTAGAAAATGAATTAGAACCCAAATATTTTGAATTAGGGAGTATGATTTTTATGATTTATGGCTCAAAGAAATATGGCATAATTACTTTTACACTCAAATCTCACATGAGTCATGCTCGATGTGAGAAAAAAGCGATATTGGTAAAACTAGACAATTGTTCCATGAAAGATGCAATCATAAGAAATTATGTGGGCCTTATGTATGTATGATTTTCCAAATAGATAAATATTAAGATTTACTTTAGGGAAGAAATCCATGAATAGGGTCCATAATGTTATATGTCCTTTATGTAGATTTAGATACCCTAATCATGGGACTTACTCATAAGAAAAATTCCCAAGTTAGGAGGGGACTTATGAATGGGGTTTACTCCTGAGAAGGAAGCCCAAATCAAAATGGAAATATGACTGGTCAAGAGAAATTAAGACTGGAGATAACTTCTGAAAATGAGGCCCAAGTTAAAGGGATTTGAAAATTAAGGGACTTAAGGTTTACTCATGAAAAGGATGCCCATATTTTGAGACTGGGGGTTACTCTTGAAAAGGAGGCATAGGTTATGAAAATTATGGTTGGGGATTACTCCTGAGGAGGATGACCATATTAAGGGACACGAAGACTGGGGCTTACTCCTAAGGAGGATTCCTAGATTAGGGGACTTGGGTCTGACTCCTAATGAGGATGCCCAAATTAATGAGGACATGTGGATTAATCCTAAGTAAGATGCCCAAAAGTTATGGGAATTATGACTAGAGCTTACTCCTGAAAAGGAGGCCCAGGTTAAGGGGTTCTATCATCTTAAAGTATGAGGTTGAATGAATGAAATCAGAATCTTTAGTGACATAAATATTTTTAAATCACTAGGATTTTGAGATGTTCCATGTAATTCCTTTCAGATAAGGATGTTAATCAAGAAAACATGACATAAATGGCTTTGAATAGTGTCTTGAAGACTGAATCTTGAATAGGATAGGTGGAATGCCATAAGAGAGATGAAATGGGTAGGATGGGAACCTAAAAATAGAAGGGTGCGCAAGTCCTGGAAGGCGTGCAAGTACTGTGTGGGCGCGCATGTATACTTGCGCGGAACATTGGTACTTGCGCGATTGTTAACCATTTTGGTAATACATGGGAGATACATGATCAAACCCTTGACAATTATCACGAGGTACTTCCAGAAGAGCGGCGTGCAAGTTTCAATGAGTAGGTAAGGAGGTGTGTAAGTGTATCAATTTCCATTAAAGGGTAAAATACTTAGGCATGAAAGTGTTAGTGAATTATAACACCTAGTCCTTATTCCTCTTGTTTCGACCTTCCATTGTAGGTAAAAAATTACCTTAGAAGCATTCAGAAGACATGAAGAAGAGACTTGGGCGTTAAGAGATCTGTATCTGAATTCTGAAAAAAATTCCTCTCTCGAAATGGGGGGCCCACCAGGGGTATTTATAGGCTAGAGAAGACCCTGGGCGGTTTTCCAAAGAGGACGTGCAATTCACTTGCACGGCCATTAGGCGGCGCGCAAGTGTACTTGTGCGACAGTGAGGGAACTTGCACGACCTAAGGTACATTGACTCCTTTTTCATTCCTTTGTCGATTTTTGATGTTTTTTTCAAAGGATGAATCAATTTGGGCTAATTCATTTTCCCTTTCCATTCCTTTAAACAATGTGATTAAAAGGAGCGTCAACACATGGCCAATCAAAATATAAAATTTTTTAATTATCTTACAACTGTAAATGTGATATTTTTATATCATGTAATAGATATATAATGTTTTTAAAAATTAAATATTAAGTGTTAGTGTTTTTGTGAATCATGAATGTTTATTTACAATTTTATAATTAGTAAAATCACTAAAAATTTAATTTCATAAAATGTTTGGTAGATTAATATTTTTTTTCTTTTGACTATAAATATTTTTATGAGTCCTTAATTTATAAATATTTCATATCTTGAGATATAATATTAACATTTATATCTTTCAAGGAAATAATGATTTTATTTAAAAATTAATTTTCACAAATTTATAAAATTATTTAAAAAAAGGAATCCATTTTTATATTTTACACATTAAAAAATGGTTAGGGAGAATAATTGGTATTTTTCTAAAATGTTGAATTTTTAATGAATAGTGAAATGCAGTAATTTATGATAATAAAAATTATAAGGCAAATACATGAATTTTTTATTTATTTATGATATGATAAATATTATTTAGTATCCAAATGCACTATTTAAAATAATTAGTGACAATAATAAAAACTATTGACTACGTGGAGCCAAAATAATAAACACCTAAATTAAATAATAAAAAATCACCCCTATCCTCTATAATAAATACATCCTGCCACAACCTCCTATATAAACAGATTTTAAGACATGAATAATTATTATATTTTTTCCAACTAATCTCTTAAAACACTTTTCCAAATGATGGACTTGATGTACAAACCAAAATAATGTTTCCATGTGACATAAGGAGGTTCTCAAGAAGAGGACACTCTAGAGGTAAAACCCCCTTTCTTTTTTATTTAATCTCCCTTCATTTCATATACTTATCTCATATATCCTCTCAAAAATAGATTTATAACTAAATTATGACATAAATAATATATTATTATTTTATGGTATTTCAAACATAATTTCTCCTCTCTTCTCCTCCTGTTCTAAAGAAATTAAAACATCGTCAGGGAGGTGACAATTCACCGCCTTCAAGGATGATGATTTTTTTAAATCACCTTTATGACATGTCATAATACTATTATAATGGTTCGAGAAATTCAAAAATGTATTGAAAAATTTATTTAGTGTTCTATAACCAGTATATAGACATATTAGTTGATAAAAAAATACTAACTCACATTAGTCGTAAAAACCTCAAAAATAAAGTAATCATATGTCCTTAATGTTTGATCTAATGAATCACCTTCATGTCAAAAAAAATATGGAACATTTAAAATTCCTATAAGTGAATTAATACTATATAATTCATCTTCTATAGGGTAATTACGTTTTGATGAAATCATTCCAAATAAAAATCATGGGAACCAACCATGAAATCATTGAATTGAACGGTCTTGAAATGAAACAATTAAACACTATAACTCAATGAAATGGTCATTAATGTACCCAAAAAGTACAATAAATAATATATATTTCGAATATGTTGTTTAATAAATTTTAATTAATCTCATTTTATTATCCCTAATGTTATGCACAAGTGACGTACACTTTTGGACAGAAGGTAATGGATTCTCACTAAACCATTATTTTTCCTCCGGGTTATGCATTCTCTCTATTTACACCAATTTAATTCTAGAATATTCTTAGGATATCATCTTAAATTCTGGTTATATGTTATAAACATATGTTCATAGATCAATACTTCTTTATTTTTTTGAAAAATTATATGTTTTATATGATTCACATCTCAATTCCTCATGATAAGTAAACCTGATTAATGGGATTCTCCCAAATTTTTACTCATTTTATATAGAATTAAATAATTTGTTTTGAGATGGAATTATTTTCCTAAAACTGAACATTTTGTTATGAAAAACTATATTTTTTACGTTATGGAATTATTCATTAAAATATGTATTTTGACAATTTATATACACTTCAATATTTTCCCTTAAAACACATCGACGATGATAAATTCTGAAGATTATTATGAACTATTATTACCTGATTTCACTTTAGTTGGGAATTATCTATCACGATTTATTTATATATTCCCAAATGATTTAATAAGTATTATTTAATTCAATTATTTATTATACACCATTATGATACACCTCTGAATTATTCTCTCTAACATAATTATGAAACCCATGTATTTCCATGAGTAAGCCTTATGTTTATTCATTATGGTTGATTATTCATATCAAACAAATACGGATGAATATATAATTATTGGTGTGCCTATATAGTATTCTAATTAATGTGGTAATGGTTATCCTCATAATACATCAGCTTGGTACATGGTTTAAACTTGATTCCTTTTTAGTAATTTGACAGCCATATGTAATGGTCTGAGTAATTACCCATGACATAGGATTTTATAATGTCTTATAATGTTGACACATTCCAATTATTAAATGATTTCATGATCCCATTTTCTATATTTTATTATTTCATATGATTATTCATCTTCCATTCCTCATTATGTCATCATGATATGCCTTATAACATATGTCATATGACTTATTCCTTTATTTATTCCCTTACTAATATTTTTATCTCATCACATTGTTCATGTATTCCCAATGTCATCATTTTTTATTTAAGGGATAAAATAAAGTTAGGATCTCATTATGAATTTTAAATAAAATATGTTTTTATTTTGGTTTATGGTTTTTAATTATGTACAATATCATCCACAAACACTAGACATCACATTCATTGGTTTGTAATTTCTGGTTAATGATTCTTAACTTCATGAAATAGTTTGTGAAAATGCTATGGTATCTATAGACTCATTGTAGACTGCCAAAAACACTCAAGTGCCAATTGATATAATGGAAATGTAAAATTTTTATTGACTTGAGTGGAAGAACATACCTAAGAGTGGTATAACTATCAAGAAATCCATGATGATTAGAAGCAAAGGGGAACCTTTTTAATTTTTTTAATTTCATGGGGACACACTTTGAGGAATCCAACTGTTGATGGCTTAGAATGTTGAGGAAATTAAATCTTATTAATCAACATGTTTAGGGATTATCTCTATATTATATATTCATGGGATGGACCTCTCTTATTTGTACTATGGGGATTATATAAAGTGTTTTTATCCACAATGTCATAGATAGGACCCCAGTAGCTACAGCTTTAGTCCCTAGTTGAGGATGTGTCGAATGTATCTTTGGCACCAAAAAATGTGTCAACATTTCCTTAAGAATATAAATTTTATTGTATTTTGAAATAGATTATTATCCTTCATTATAAAATATATTTTACAAGACCGGATGGTTAGTATTAACTAGGTGATTTGGTTTGGATCCATTATCATGAATAGATTCACATGATGTGAGAAATAAATATCATGTATAAGAACCACATTGATAAACTCTTTCCTATCATCAAAATATAAAAATTAATCCCACGTATGTATTTTAAAATATGGAATCATTCCATATAGGCATTAATGTGAATGGGGATATGAATATTCTTCTTGTACTCATTCACTATTGTAATATGATAGAAGGATTTTCAAGTGAGGATAAGAATAAAAACCTTCCAATCAATGGGTGACACCAAAGTAGGTACATGGGATTCATAAATCATAGTAGGCGTATGTGTATTACCTTATGTTGTTTCCAATGAATACAATCAATTTTATATGTCAGGCATTGAAATGTGGATCATCACTTAAGTGTCTTCCAATGTATAATGGAAAACTGTTATAAGAAGGGGATGTGATCCTACCCATAAACTTTATTCATCACTAGGATATGCAAGAGTCACCCCTAAATGGGAGATGGAATATGGTCATAATCATTTGTTTCTTCTAAATTATTTTAATTAGATTCCTTATTGAAATAATATGTAGGATTACTGTCTTTACCCCTAGTGGGAACTATAATTTTTTGATGGGGTTATTTTGACACCTCCTAGTTATATTTTAATTCTTGAAATGTATAAGAATGGATATAAGAACATATTTTGTTCTTCTAGAGTATTATAATGGACTTATTTTCTAATAATGGAAATATAAGAACACTCCAGTTCTTCTTTTTTCCATGTGATATACCGATGAGATTCATATGTGGGAGAAATTTTTTATTCATTATACCTAGGGTTATCTAGATATTCTAATTGTATTCACTTCTAGGAATAGTAAAATAGGATGGTTTCTAGGTCACCATCTCTAATATCCCATGGTAATACCACATTATGTGTTCATGGGTTGAAGTGGCTAGGGTCTGTATCACATAGGATTCCCCTTCAATTTATGCCTATCAAGTAGAAAAAATATAATATTTATGGAATTGTTGACTAGTTGGATCCCTCCTAGGTATCTTAGGGGATGCGGTAATGGTTTCTATTACATATGTGTCCACATCCATAAGATAATGGATATAAAAACTATTAGGTTGTAGGGTAAAAAATCAATAGTGGTTAGACATTATGGTAGGGAACATATTATTATACATGGGTCTTTATTGGTAGGATCACTATCGGTGATTCTGCATGTTGAGGATATCAAAACCATCCTCTAATATTATGACGTAGATATTGATATGGAACTACTATATTAGTGTGTTTTTACTTTCCATTTCCATAACAGATATTGTGATAATGTACTGCAATATAGTTGGGCCACAACAAACATTGTGGATGTGGCATTCTTTGGGAGCCTTGGATAGTGAGTGGCATTATCCAGGGGTTCTTGAGGTGTTTCTTGATGTGGCAATTTATCTTGAAGGTAAATCTTTTAGATTCATTAAATTTTTTATATTGATGAATATGACCATACATGAAATCCATAAATTGTTCAACACATGTAAACATGGTTGATCAATAACATTCCTAGGAAATAAATTCATTTCATGTTCACTATTTTCTATCTGACAAGGATTGAACTAAGTTAATTTTTAGTTGAATCAAACCTACATTCTATAATTAGACTTTTACCGATGCATTAAACATGACATATTTAGTTTTCATTGGTTGGGAGGATTAGTGGTTAGGCTCATATCAAAATTTTAAGGTTGATTATTTCATACTATGTGATTGTATTATATATTAATGAAATATTTTTCAATCCTACTCTAATCCTAGTATAATAAATATATAATTTCCTAGTCACGGCTTCAAAGAATATGATTTTGCAAGAAATTTTAAATATATATGGTTCTCCATACATTAATATTTTGTTGGTTACATACTGTTTATAATCGTATAGCTATGAACAGTTTAATTTTTCATCATATGATGTAGTATTAGGTGATGTAGAATTTGGATCTATCCCAAATGTTTCAACATAAAAAGATAATAAACTCGTGTAGTTTGTTACTGCTTAATTGGACACACTCAACCTTTTATGGTCACATAAAAGTATCAATGCAGTGCCTTTTAAGGTCATGCATATATATGAAAAAATGATGTTTTAGGATTTATCCTTAGGTAAGTGTCTTATATTTCATTTCCAATAGGAATAAATCCTCATTTAGTTTTGGTTTCATTATTAGAGGGTTTATGATACAACTAGCTCATGTAGTTTAACATCATCCAATATGAATTTTTAAGATAATAGTTTCTAGTCATGGTTAAAATAGAAATTATATTCTACCAAACCATTCATGTTCATCTTTATAGTTACTAAATAAAAACTAACATGTCCATTATTACTCATAAGGAATATATCTATTTGAGGAATTATGGATCATAAGGAATGTAATGCTTTATGATTAGCCTCATGAGGGACATGGAATCATGATAATCTGTTAGGGGTTATATAAGGGATTCCCATAATAACATGGTACAAAAAATAATGACTACAATGAAAGATTATAAAATGGAATTATTGGGGTTTACACATTGAAAGGAGGACCAAATGTTTGTCTATTCCCCACTAATTTTTAGATATATAAGTGAGAATGAGTAGACCCATCTTCTATATTGATCTATGAGGCAGAGTTTGGGACTTATTCATGGGTTTTCCAATTGAGTAATAGTACAATAGGCATGGATACTTCCTAGAGATTCTTATACTTGTGTTTGACTTGGTTTATGGTTGGTTAATGGGGTTTATACCTGGTAAGAGGAACATAATTTCCGATAAATCATTTTTGTCCAAAATAGATAACAACCCAAACTATTATAATAAGGATAATACATATTTTTATATGAATATAAATAAATTGACAAAGACATGTTCTTAAGGACCATAATAGTTTTGTGTATTTGGTAACATAGAACTCATATTATTAATTTTGTGAAGGATCATCAAAATCAACTATATAGATCTTCCCCTTTAGTACCCCTACATAAAAACATTCATTATAACCTCTGAAATGGAAATGTAAGAATTGATGATAATAGATTCTTTATAAGGGTATTCATAGATGTTTCATTAATATAACATGAACATAAGCGTAATAAAACACGAGAAGAACATTTTGATGTCATACCCTGCATATCAAAGATCATTTACATGAGTTAGGTAATATATATTGGAAGATTATAAGACAAAAATCAAAATAAATTTAATGCACATGGGAAATGATAGTATAAAATTGGATAATACATTAAAATTATGGCATACGTATAATCTTAGAATATCTTATGTCATTGATTCCTACCAATACATTCACTGTATGTTAGGATTGGGTTAATCAACCATGTACCTACATCAGTCTTCAGATGGATTCGGGCATAACCTTTAGTTTTTGTATTAGAATGAACTCCCATGTACCCTCTTCTGGCGAGCTTAGAATGACCTCTTGTGTACTCTTTTTTTGTGGGAATAGGATAACCTCCAATGTTCCCTCTTGTTATTTTCATAAGAGAACCTCATAAGAAAATTTTTGAGCCCATATAAGATTTATAATTACCCAATCCATTAGAAGGAGATATAGGTCCCACCAATCTCATTATTAAAACCATACATACGTGTAGAATAAGAAAATAAATGATTACTCATATCCAAACCCTAATAATGATATTAGTTTCATAAACATCTTCCAATCATAACATATCCTATGAAAAAGAAATGGGTTTCATAAATATCAATCCATCATAAACGTAAATCATCATTATAATGCATAAGAATGTTATAAATGCTTTATATCCTCGATAAAAAATAATTAACATAATAAAAATTCTCTTATATAGAAAATAATTTTGAGAGATCACCTGAAAACAATTCTTATGTGAAATTTAATTTTTCATTGAAAAACCATTATTTTATTAAAATGAAAAATAAATTTAAAATGAGTAATATTCATTGAAATAAACATTTAATATTTTAAGGGTAGCTTCAAGGAAACAAATCATCATGAATGTGTAAAAATCCATTCATGTTGTATAAGATATATGAATACATTTTCCCATTATTTTTTTTCGAAAAAGTCACAAAGCACCTCATTTGGAAAACGACAAAACAATCATTTGAAACCGTGTAGTAAAAAGTAAAAAATTTCTACAAATGAAATTAAAACTCCCCCAAATAATAATAATATATTTTTTAAAACATTTTTAGAAAAAATATACATAGATGATAAATATTCCCCAATAGAGTCTTAACACAAAATAATCACGAATATTGAATAGATTTTTTTAAAAATAATCATTGCTTTATGATCCATAGAATTGTATGTCTCAAAAAAGAAATAAAATTATAAAGATATATAAATGTTATAATATTATGTATAAGACTTGTAAAATACACTCATGGGCATTATAAACACCACTTATAAGAAACAAGTGGTGAATATGGCGTAATTCTTGTAGATATAAAATTTATACTTGAAATCACATTTCCATAGGCCCAATTTTTACAATATATATTTTAACCTCCTATATAATGTATTAAATATGGTTTTTAACTTATTCCAAAACCATATTTATATTTATGATATCATATATGATAATATTTTCACTAGTTTGTTAATAACATTTCTATATTAATCTTCTTTCTAGTGTTAATTTCTTCATTTTCCTTTGCATGTTTTCCTTTATATTACATGTTCCATGTGCATAGAACATTGTTATTACATATCCACAATGTTATTAAGGTAAAATATATCTTCTTTATTCATTAGATTCATTTATTTAATCAATTCTTTTGGTGATAAGGGAGAATAAATCATTTCTCATCGTGATGAAGGTAGTATAGACATAAGAGGGATGATATCATTCCCTTAGTAGTGAAATGATATAGAAGTGTATAATATATGTTTAATTCCAGAATAAATATCATGTTATAATTTTCATATATATTTATTATTTCAATCGTTATACCTGCCTAAGTAAATTGATGATGAAAATCATATTACACCATGACAAGGAGATGGTAAATAATATTTAAGAATGTGTGATGATTTCATTTTTCATTGGAGAGATAAATAGAGGAATATGGTTGTTTGAAAATCATAATAATATCTCTCAATTTTGGTTATAATGTAGTTATTACTTTTAAATTGATGTATCATAAGAATAATAATTAGAAGAAGAAACTGTTTCGATTGAGTGGGTAAATACATTTTCCCTTTGGCCAACATCCATTAGATATTCTCACAATGGGACACTAGGGGTGATCTATTGAAAAGTAAAAATCCTAAAATATGTTAATAGGGATGTTAAGAATAGAATTGTTTTTGTTTTTATAAATCACTAATATTCAATGTGCGGTGAAGAAGTGATTATGGTGGTGCGATTTTATAATGGAGGCATGCCATAGTTTTTCGAATTTCTAAAAATATTAATTCACAATAAATTTAATGTCAATACACATACCTAAAAAAGGACATATATTCAAAGATAATATGTGATTACTTTTTATTCTCATTTACCATTATATGGTAGACATGTTTAGGTACTATTTTAAATATTATCGATTGGATTAAAACATAGAGAACTTATTTTTTAACTAATGTAACAAAATTGTCAATATTTAAATGTCGTAAATTTTACATATGTGGTTGAAATTATACAAAAAAATTATAAATTTATAAAACAATTATACCATATTATAATTTTTTTTAAACATGTTTTATTTTATAAAAAAAATTAATAATACAAAATTTTCAAACAATATCATTAATGTCTATTTTGACACTATTCATTACATGGGTTTTTGGACATATCAAGATAACAAGTTAACATGAAACAAAATATTAAATTATATATATAAAGATTAAAATAAATATACATAATTTGTTTGTTACATTAATTATATCAAATTATATATATTTTATCACTTCTAATAATACTTCGTTAATATTTATATTAAGTAAATAATTATTGAAACATCATTATATAAGCCTTTAATGTGGTTATTTATTTAATAGAAATTTAAAATAAATTATAATCAAAAAAAAATTATAGTTAATGTGACTATTTAATGATGGATTTATATTCTTTATAACAAAATATTAAAAAATATTTAGTTATTAAAAATATTATAATGAAATCATTAAATTTTCATTAAATAAAATATAATAATTGTATTACTCTAATTAATGTACCATAAAAAGGTTATAATCTATGGTAAATGGTGATTTTGTTCAAAACACTCAAATCGTTTTAAATTAGAACATGTTTTATGATAATTTTATAATATTTATAAGTTTAGTATTTACCATTAATTATAATATTTACCTTTTATATTGTTAATAATAAATTACAAAATTAATAATTCATAATATTAAAAAATAAAATGAAACTATTCACACAATTTTGAAGAAATTATTCAAAATATGGAATCCATTTTTTCAAGATTGAAAACACAGAAGATGTAGTAATTAATATAAATTAATCTCTTTGATGGAATGATAATGCCTGTTTTAACGGTGAAAACAATCAAAATATTCAAATTTTTTATCCAAATTTAATGTGATATTGATTAAAATGACCTAAATTAGATTAAATTATAAAATATTTATTTAATAATAATATAAATCCAATTAAAAAAATAATTTTACACTATCATATAATTAAATGAAACATTTGTTTTCAATTGAAATGAAATATTTTTCACTATTATTAAAAACACAAAACTTTGCAAAAAAAATTTCCTCCAACATAATATTTCATATCCGCATTTAAAATAATAAATCTATTTTGGTAAAATATTTTATATTAATGTGTCAACAACAGTATTTCAAAAAAGTACACCATCAAAAGTTGGCAAATTTTTCTTTTCATTAATATATATCTTTTATGTGTAAAATTGGTTTTATTTATATAACATTTATTGAAAACTCATATGATGAATGTTAAAAATTATATTTAATATTATATATATATATTTAGTATAATAAAATAGGAGTTACTTTTTTATTTTTTTTGATATAAAACAAACCTATACACATTTAAATAGTTTCTTCAGAAAAAAATGTCCTTTTATTATTAATATTCTTTTACATTAATTTATAATTATTTAGTAAAATAATTACTGATAATTGTGTAAAAAATACATTTATAATGATGTGAATCCTATAAATACCCACCATTATAAGTGCTAGTTTATAAATGTGTTTTTAAATAATTCTAATAACAATTGATGTTTCATAAAAACATTTCCTTTCAAATAACACAAGATAAGATGGTATTTTTTGAAAGGAAATACATAATATATATAAATATATATATATCAAAAAAAATATAGGATTCACATTATACCCCCTAGAAATGAATTTCTCCCTTGAAAGTTGTTTGGGTTTTCATAGGATTAATACATGAATGTTTCGTTCATAGAAACCCACCTAATAAAAATGTATAATAAAAATCCCATTAAAAAAAGATAGAACCATAACCATTACCTAAATAAACTAATAACTCTATTTCCACATTGGATAAAAAAATTCGAAAGTAAAAAACATATATACCGAATGGAAATAAAACGATCATGTTTTGATGGTGTGTGATAAATATCGTTTTTAATATAAAGTTAACAATAACAAGGCGATAAATCTTTGATAATATAATGGACAATTTGTTTCATCGAAAAATATTGTACAAGGACAATTTTTTTTTCAAGAACCATTCCCTACATGTAAATAATTTTCATGAGAATATATACTAATAGGATTTTATTACATTTCACATGAATATCAAATCCTTTCATTGTTTCTTGTTAAATATCCACACCATATCTTATTCCATTAAATGAAGGAGAATTTGGGATTCCTGGAGAATTTAAATCTCATGAAATATATATATGTATAAGTTATTCTCACAATATTGAAATTACATATTAAATTTTAATATAGGTTATCCAGTATGTATAAGTACTTAAATTATGAGATAATACGTTAACTTCTAAAACCTAATTTTAAGATTATCATAAAACATCACATAAAAGGTTAACCTTATAACTCTTTAGTAAGATAAAATTATAGACCTTTAGAAATATATTAAACACATTTCTAAAAATAGCATATAATTGATCCCCTATATTTCATAAAGTATCTATTGATTATTCCAAACCATACATGTGAATACCTTCATCTTGTAATCTTATAAAACCATATTGAATACACACATGAATTTTTCTTTATATAATACCTTTTCATAAAAAATAATTCATGGGATGACTGTAATAATCATTGTACTAATAAAATATGTGATTTGATTGTTTGAAAATCCTATTAGTGAATCACATGAAATTTCTCTATTGGATGAGTAAAAATATTTTCATACTATTCATTTATAAAAACTGAAACATGAAACTCCAAACTAAGGAAGGTAGGATAGGTATTACCTAATTATCACAGTTCCCTTCTTCTATTGTTATATCATATGTTTTTTTCCTTATTCCTTAAAAAATTTGCCTTATCAACTACATTAGTACTTAGAGTGGAGAATTTGTTATCGTAATGCCCAAAATCATTGAAATTGGAATACTAAATCTTGGGAGTTGTATATTACAATGATTTATAATTATTAACATCATTAACTACTTAATTACCATCAGTTTATCATTTATCAGCTTGATGTTCATCCTTTGAACACTTCTAACACCCTATTTTCACATTCAAGCATTCACCTGAGAGATTCATCAAATATGTCTATAGTACATATACCTAAAATTTATTTCCATCATTTATGTTTTCACGAGTCATTATATTCCTTTTCTTACTACAACCATATGAATAGTTGGAATATGAAATTACAAATTGTACATTGAATTCACATCAAATGAATTCATAATAGTTACCAAAATATCTTATATCCATGGCCTATTAGATCTTTGGTTTTAGGCCACAAAATAATCGATTGATTTTTTATTCAGGGTAAATTTTTAACCCATAAGTGTATAGTGAAGGTCTTATAAAATTATCATTTTTAGTACTAGTTGAATCATCATCCATTTTCACAAGATCAAGGCATTTGATCCCTATATTGTTTCATAGAATACAAGACAATTACATGCTGAAAACTATCCCCAAAAACTATTCTCATTTCTTATATTCAATTTTTTTGTTCCCTCTTGTTATTAATAAGATTCCAAAAATGATCATCTTTTTCATCCAATTTATAAACAATAAGAAAGACGTATCTATGTTTCATACACTGAGGTATGGAAATATCTATTAAGTTATATTGATGTTTTTTATTAATAAGCGGATTAGTAGACCTAATAAAATAAGGTGGGTGTTTCCTCATGATGGAATCAACAAAATGTTGTTCCATCTTTTTCACATTTGAATGTCTTAAATGATTCATCACCTATATGAGTATAACAATACTAATCATCATTCTATCTCCAATAATATTTTATTGATAATAAGAAGAATATTAATTTCCCAATGAATTTAGAATTGACACCATTCTTTCAGGTTAAATACATTGATTAAAACCAAAATAATAATTTTTGAAACACTATGAATAGTGGGAAAACCATATAATCAGGGAAAATTTACTATAAAATTTCAATCAATGAAATCATAGATGTAATCATATCCAGTTCATTTTCATTGTGCAAACTCTATTATTGTAACCAATACATAGACTTTTCCTCAGGGACATCCTTACACATATCTAGAGAAATATCCTTAGATATATCATTTAAATTTAATCACCATAGTTTGAATGCTTGACTAATGCATTCCTATAACACAAACTATAAAGTTCCCGGGTTTTCTGACATTGGTATTACATATTTTAATATGCATAATCAACCCAGTACAAAAACACATTCTTGAGGATGGTAATAGTCTAGTGAAATTGGTAATATGGAACTCATTCTCTTAATTTGGTAAATGTAAAGAAATATATCCCATAAAGATATTACCCTTTTCTACCCATATATAAGACCATTATATATATTTCTAGGAAAGGAACGAAAAAAAGGGTGATCTCATATGCTCAATATGGTTAAACATGGATGTTAAATAATCCTATCGTGAGCATAAGGGTATGAAAACATAAGCATAACATTTTAATATCATACACTACATATCACAGATCAATACATGAGTCATGGAAAAAATATTATTAGATCATAATTCATTAATCATAAGAAAATCATATAACCTAATCTATTGAGAGTGTAACAATGTTATATAACCAATAAATTTTGTAATACACTTAATAATAAATTATCATATGTTTGTCTTTCATAATAAGACATTCATAATATGTTAGGCATTGATTAATCACCCATGTATCGATACAGATATTGGGATGTCCTCATGTGTACCTTTTAGTTTTTCTCTTAGGATCTCCTCCTGTGTACCCTCTTATTGAAGGATTTGGATGAAATTATAGGTACCATTTGGTTGTGGCATAGGATGACCTCTCGTGAAACGTCTTATTGTGGCCTTAGTATAACCTCATGTTTACCATTTTGAGATCATAAAAAATATATCATTTCCTAATGAATTGTAGGTAGAAATAGGTCACACCACATACATAATGAAAAACATAAATATTGTTTTTCCTGAACATAAATCATTCATCCTATCAGAACCCACAAGAATTAAATGGGTTCCATAGATATCATTCATTCATAACATAACCCGTGGAAAAAATTGGTTTCTTCAATATAATTACATTATTAATTGAAACCAATCATATAAATAATAATAATTTTATCACAAGATCATATCCGTATTTTAATATAGGTGACAACAAATAATGTTTTCTTCGATAATAAATAATTTTCAGAGATCACATGAAAGAAAATCTTGTGTAAAATATCCTTTTTTACTTTAAAATTGTTTTTTCATAAAATGCCACAATGTTTTAAAAGAAAATATTTTCTTTGAAAAAAATTTATAAACTTTTATGGTAAACATTAAGGAAATAAGTCATCATGAGAGTATAAAAATCCATTCATGGAGTGTATGTTAAAAGAAAAAAATCCTCTCGTCCTTTTGTAAAAACATTCACAAAGTACCTCATTTGGAAAACAAAAAAACATTCATTTCAAATCATATTTCAAAAATTTAGAAAGGGTTGAATGAATTCAAATAGACATAGGTTAATATTAATCCATTTTTTAAAAAAATAATTTAAAAAAATGGACATGGATGAAAAATATTCCCCAAAAGAGACTTAAATGATGGAATCCCAAATATTTAAGTGATTATGAAATAGATATTAACCATTTTAAAATAAGTAGAATAATATTCCTAATTAAATTAATATAGTTATAAGGATATTTGGAAATCATAATATTATGGATAATTCCCAAAAAAGACATTCAAAGTCAGTATACACACCATGTAGAAAAATAGAGTGTGGAATATGGCATAAGTTTCTTAGAAATACAATTGAGACAAGAAATTAAATTACCTAAGGTCTTATTTCCATCATACCTATATGAACCACATGTATAATGTTATAAATAATTTTATTATAATTTTATATAACAATATTTAAATTTATCATATCATAAATGATCATATTATAACTTTTTTTTAATTACATTTCATTATTAATCTTATTTGGGGTGTTTTTTTATTCATTTTCATATGAATATCTTGTCATATAAGTGTTAGTTTATGTGAGTAGAACATAGTTATGACTTATAAATAATTATATATATGGTAATATATATAATTTTTATTCATTATATGAATTGATATAATCATTCTTATCTAGTGACATTGGATAATGAATCGCATCAGATCGTGGAGATGGTAGGTCGTACGTACGCACAAGTAAAGATATCATTCCATTAATATAAATATCATATGTAAGTGTATGGTATATATTTATTTCTAGAATGAATATCATGGTTTATTTATGATATATATTTATTATTTCCATCAATATACCAATCCTAGTAATGTGATGATGAAAAACAAACTATATCATGTCACAGTGACAATAAGCCATTCATACACATGCGTGGTGATTTATTTTATCATTGGATAGATAAAAACGGGAATATATTAGTAAAATAATCATAAATACATCTATGAATATAGTCTATATTGGATTTATCAATTTATAATTTAAACAACACATGAATATTAATTAGAATAAGAAAAAATATTGAAGGAGTCTGTAAAGATGATTACTCTTCCATAAAGAATATCATTTAGATCACCTATTAAGGAAACTAGGGTTGATAAATTAAGAAGAAAAGAACCTATAAATTTTTTATAAAGATTATAAGAAGTGATATTTTGAGGTTTTGGTCAACCTATAATTCTCAATGAAGTATGAAGAACTGAGGGAGGGGGTTCCCTTTTATAACTGATGTGAGGGTTAGTTTTAGAATTTCAAGAACTATTATTTTATAATGAATTGAATATCATTCCAGATAACAAAAAAAGAATATGGATTTGAATATAATTTGTGATAATTTTGTAATATCTTCATCCAATTTATTTTATACAAGTTTTGATATTGTTTTAAAACTTATCAGTTTTATTAACCCTCAAATAACCCATTTTTATTTCAAATAAAGAAACAACTTTTTTAATATTGAAATCTTATAATTTTTAAATTTGTGGGATGAATTAGACTATATATGAACAATTTATAACATATTATACCATATTTTTTTTTTAAAATGTCACGACCCATCCTTGGGGCCCGTGCCTTGACTACCTGAAGCCCGCCTTCCATAGGCCAAGGGGTGGAGACTAGAACCAAAGGAGAATCCCTGATAAAAAGGGAAGGCATTGACTTTAAACCTGTAACACACATAGTCTGAACATATGAAAAAAGTAACAAGTACTGGTATAGGAATATTTCGAAAAGTAAATGGGCTAATATACACACCCAAATAAAGTACAAGTACAAGTAAAAATGGAAAAAAACTAATGAATCATCCACCAGGGAATACTACCTGAAGGGTAGGTACAGATCTTGAACAACTCATCCCTGAGGTACGCCCCGTCTCGTTCGACTCCAAGAAGCCACCCATCTGGATCCCTCAGCCTCGATCATTACTTACGGTCATCTACACAGAACACAACAAGGTTTAGGGAATGCCTGAGCATGGGTGAGTATAATGATACTCAGTAAGGTACCCCAAGACCATCGATGGTAGCCCATAATCCAATAAGAATAAACCACAGTATTAAGATACAATAACAATGTATCAACTATTCCTACTTAGGTATATGGCCATACATATACCTATGTTACCAATCACAGTCTTTCTCCAACACTCGATCCCACGAAAAACCCATTCCACAAACTAAGTAAAGTCAATAATCTCGATGATAACAACATAAATTCAAGACTCAGATCACACAGGTATACAACTCATGTAGAGGGGTGGAGATGATTAGTTGGAGCCACTTAATCATCTCTTCTCTCAAAACCACGTAAGATCCTTGTATAGTAATCATTACTGTCGAACCCACATAGGATCCTGGAATAGTAGTCATCACTATCGAACCCATGTAGGATCCTGGAATAGTAGTCGTCACTGTCGAACCATTGTAGGATCCCAGAACATCTCAAAACAGCCAGCCACAGGGTCCCTGCACATAGCACGCTTGATTCCCGGAGGGTTCTCTCCTCAAGAGAAGTGTCGATACATTAACTGCCACATTGTCCCAAAATGATGTATCCCGTAGTTCCATCTCGTTGTAAGGAACCCATTGCGATAGACACCGTGTCAATCGGACGCCCTGTCTAAGAGTTATTGGCATTTCCATTCTGAGGGAACAATTGGATTTAGGTTCAATCCAACCCGGTCGTACCCCAATTATGTCCAAACCTCAATTGGGGAATGCCAAAAGAACCGTCTAACTCCATGTTTTCTGTCGCCGTAGAAGGTTCTTCAATCGGAAACTCATAGCCCAAGATATGTGTTAAAAAGTGAATTGGGTCAATCCTAGGTTCGGGTCTGGTCAGGACCAACCGGTCCAACCCAGCCGGACCTGGTCTGGTCCGACCCGCCCTGTTTGGGTCGACCCGACCTGGGTTCGGATCCAGACCAATGTCCGACCCGTCTCTCCAAGACCGGCCCGACCCACCAGAACTGGTCTGGCCCGCGATGGGCATCCCGAACCACAGTGCGGTTCGGCCCACGTGGCTAGGAGGTGGTCCGCTAGCTGAAGGTCGCGGGTGGCTACTCCCTGCGGGGCACACGATAACCGAGTAGGGGGGGGGGTTAGAGCCCCCCGTCTCCCTGTAATGGAACGAGCACATGGCGCGGGTTCGTTCGCCACGGGACACCAAGGGTCCCCCCTGGTGCACTCCCCTTCGGACGGCCCGCACAGCTGGCCGTCCCTATTCGTCCGCCGCGGCCCGCCTGTTAGTGTCTTTGCCCGGCGTGACGATGCTACGACCTGACGTCTGACTGCCACTGACATCCTCTCCACAGACCTTCCACCCGCGCGGCACAACGGAGTCTCACCCCTCTGGCGGCCGTACAGCCGCCTTGCTTTGTCGTGGCCTGGGCTGGTCGCGGCCAGGTTCTTCACACGACACGACGGCTCCGCACCCCTCCGGAGACTTGGAAGCCCTTGCACCGCCTGTTATCATTGTGGTTGGCATATCCCTGGTAGAAATTGCTCTGCCGCCATCATCCACAAAGCAAAGAAAAACTAATGGGGTCGGGACGTGTTTGTTCGGCCCACGCCCTCCGTGTTAGGGTGGTAGGAATCAACCTCCAAGAGTACACCTAATGAAAAATAATGGAGGGTAAAACTCAAACATAAAACAACCCTTACATCTTTTGTCGATTGTTGATGGTGAGAGGAGAGTTCAGAGAAGACGAAGTCGAAGACGACATCGTCTGTGTTCTTCGTGGGAGACAGTTTCATTCCTCGATCGAAGGTTCTTTGTTGGAGGATAGAACTTCACGGAAGAAGAGATGCTCATCGGAGATCTGTATTCCACCAAATCCCCAACCACAGAATGAAAAACAATCCTCCATGCAAGAGGAAGATCCCACTTTAAAATAAGTTAATAATCCAATTCATTTTGGTTCATTAATTGGGAGTTCCAATTGTTACACCCCCACTAAATGAGGTGTTTCAAAATTGGGCGCTCCCCACCAAGATATTTGAAATAAAATAAATCTTGTTTAATTTTATTTCCTCTCCATTCTCCCATGAAAAGATGGGAATCAACTTCCATTCTTGGTAGAACGCAGCTACGATGAAGGTATCACTAAGAAATCACAGATGCTGTGAGTTCAACAGTGTCCTTAGATTTCAATTCTGGGAAACGGTCCATAAGTTACCAAAACCTGCTGAAACGCTCACTGAATGCACCGAGAAACATCAAAAAAACATTTTGAGTCCCAGAGTGCCCAGAATGTTTTTCAATGATTCTATGTGGGTTCAGCGAGATTTTGAGCCGGTTTTGTAAAACTTATGAACCTATGCCCCGAACTGAAATCTAAGGGAACCGTTGAACTCACAACATCAGTGATTTCTTAGTGATACCATCACCGTAGCAGCGTTATACCGAGAATGGAAGTGTAATTCCCAAATTTTTGTGGGAGAATTGAGAGAATTTAAAATTAAACAAGTTTTATTTTATTTAAAGTCTCATGGTGGGGACCGCCTAATTTTGAAATACATCATTTAATGATGTGTAATTCTTGGAACTCCCATTTAATGAACCAACATTAATTGGTTGATTAACTTATATTAAAGTGGGTTATTCCTATTACATGGTGGATTTTTTTTCTTTTCAAGGATATGGATTTTCAGGAATAAGAATCTCCAACATGGATCTCTTCTTCCTAGATGTTCTATCCTCCAACGATGAACCTTCAGTCGAGGAATGAAACTATCGCCCATGAAGAACGCCGACGATGATTTCATCGACTTCGTCTTCTCCGAACTCTCCTCTCACTGTCAATAATCAAAAAATGAGATAGGGGTTGTTTTATGTTTGAGTTTTACCCTTCATTCTTCTTCATCAGTCTTACTCTTTGAGGACGATTTCTACCACCCTAACATGGAGGGCGTTGGCCGAACAAACATGGTCTGACCCCCTCGGGTTTTTTCGCATTGTTGATGATGTGGTGGAGAAACCGTGGCCGTAGATAGCCCAACCATGAAGAAAACCGATGGTGCAAGGGCCACCATGTCACTGTAGGGGTGCGACGCCGTCGCGATGCACAGAGAATCGGGCCACGGTAGAGCAAGGTTGCTAGACAACCGCCTGAGGGGCGCGGCGCTGCCGCGCCTCGTAGGAGGAAGGACCGAGGTGGTCAGATGATGGGGCATGGTTCCATCACGCCATGCCAAGTCGAGGATAAGTAGGTCATGGTGGATAGATAGGGATGGTCGGCTGTGCTATCCCTCCAGCAGGGAGGGCACAAAGTGGGACCCCGGGGGTCCCGCGGTGAACGAACCGGCGTCACGCGTCGGTTTAGTTATAGGTAGATGGGGGGTGCTGACCCCCCTAACTCGATCAGGGTAGGCCCGGTTGGGCACAACCACCCATTGGATTCGGCTGGTGGATTGCCCCCCAGCCACGCATGTCGCGCCACCCGCCGGCCAGGTGGCTGTAGGGGCCATGCTGCCCGTCGCGGGCCGGGTCGGTTCCTTCGGTCTGGGCTAGTCCCGGCAGGCCGGGGTAGACCAATGGACTAGCCCGGACTCCGGTCCAGATCTGGACCCAGGTTGGGTCATCCCGAACTGGGTCGGGTCAGCCCGGACCGGGTCGGTCGGGTCGGACTGTCTGTGCCTGCCAGGACCCGGACCCAGGTTTGACCCAATTCACATTTTCGCCCATATATTGGTCTACGGGTGTCCGATTGATGAACCTTCTCCGACGACAGAAATCTTGGAGTGGTAAAGTTATTTTGGAATAATCCACTCGATTTTTTGTTGCATTTGGCGTATGGTAGGGTTGGATTGAACCTAAATCTAAGCGGGCCCTCTGAACGGAAATGCCAATAACTCCCAGATCGGGCGTACGATTGATGCGCAGTCTATTGTGACGGGTTCCTTACGATGAACCAGAACTATGGGATACATAAACAAGGGACTATGTTGAAATTAATGTATCGACACTTGGTTTGAGGAGCAGACCCTCCTGGAATCAGGCGTGCTATGTGCGGGGACCCTATGGCTGGCTGTATTGAGATGTTCTGGGATCCTACGTGGGTTTGACAGCGATGACTACTGTTTCGGGATCCTACATGGGTTCGACAGCGACAACTACTATTCTGGGATCCTACATGGGTTTGACAGTGACAATTACTATTCCGGAATCCTACGTGGGTTCGACAGCGATAACTGCTGTTCCAGGATCCTTCGTGGGTTCGACAACGATGATTACTGTTCTAGGATCCTCCATCGGTTTGATAGAGGAGATGATTTAGTGGAAAAATATAATCATCTCTACCCCTCTGCATGATTTTTATACCTGTGTGAGATGAGTCCTTACTTTATATTGTTATCATCGAGATGATTGACTTTACTTCCTCTGTGGAATGGGTTCTGCTTGGCCTCGAGTGTTGGAGCCAGCCTGTGATTGGTAACATTGGTATTTGTATGGGCATATACCTATGTAAGGATGGTTGATACTTCATGAATGTATATTACTACCATGGTTTATCCATAGTAGATTCTTGCAGACCTTCGAGGGTCTCGGGGTCCCTTACTGAGTATCGTTATATTCACCCTTGAACGAGCTTCGCCCACAACTTGTTGTGTTCTGTGAATACGACGGTCAATAGTGATTGAGGCTGAGGGAGCCGAACGAGAGGCTTCTCGGAGCTGGATTTGACGGGACGTAACTCAGGTACGAGTTGTTCGAGATATGTACCTACCCTTCAGGTAGGATTCCCCGGTGGACGATCCATGAGTTGTTTTCTCTTTTTACTTATTCTTTTACTTCAGTTGGGTTTTTATACTAGCACATTTACTTTCAAAACTTTTCCTATACCAGTACTTGTTGCTTTTACTGAATGTGTTCATAATGTGTGTGTTACTTGTTTAATGGCAATGTCTTCCCCTTTTATCAGGGATTCTCCTTTGGTGATAGTCTCTAGCCACTAGCCTATGGAAGGCAGGCTTCGGGTAGTCACGACAGAGGCCCTGAGGACGGGTCGTGACAAATTGGTATCAGAGACAATACCTAGCCGGAAGTGCCTAAGCACTGCCTGGGATTGAGTCTTGGGTTCTACAACGAGGGTGTTGTGCTTTAAAGGGGTGGATAATCGAACACCCCTGGGAAAGTGATATTTAAAAGGCTAAATGTTACTACCCATGTCAAAATGGTACACCTTCCTTTTCAGAAGCCTGCCTAATTAGAACTCCAAAGTTAAGAATTCTTGGACTGGAGTAGTAATCAGGGTGGGAACCTTCTGGGATGTTTCCCAGGGTGTGTGTGAGTGAGGAAAAAACACACTGAAAGAACATGTTTTGGCATGTGGGGAAAGTCATTAGTCTGATCAGTGACCCTAGTGAGTAATTTCCTATGGTGTGTTGTGAAGGAATCCAAGGTATTACAGGAGACCCATGGGGTCAGATGACAAGGTTCATGGCCCATGGAGGTAGGTCGTGACAAAAAAATATTTTTTTAATATTTATAAATAATTTAATAATAAATATTTTGTTAAAATGTTTTTTTTTTAATTTTGACACTATACATTACATGATTTTATATAAAGATCAAGATGCAAGTTAACAAAAAATCAAATATGTTATCATATCCCTAAGGGGTATATGTATTATTTAAATTTTTTGGTTAATTTTATTATCAAAAATAATATTTATTTGAATATTTTTAATAACACTTATTTGATATTTCCATTAAGTAAAAAATTACTGCATCATATTTTTATAAATGATTAAGGTAATTTCATATTTCATAAAAATTTAAACTAAATTAACATGATTAATAAAAAAAATTAAATTTAAAATAATTATTTATTGTTATATTTATCTTATGATTTAAATTATAATAGAAATGATATTGTTATTAAAAATATTTGTATTACTTCTTTAGATTTTTTTTAAATAACATATAATAAATGTATTAATCTCATCCAATAAGACTTAACATGTTATAATATCAGGGATTTTATTCTTTTAAAAAAACTCATCCAATTAAATTAGGACATATGTTAGGGTAATTTAATTATCTTTATAATATTATTTTCTTAGCAATTATTATCATATTTAGAGTTTATAATGTTAATAAAAAATTACAGAAGTTACTTTTAATAATGTCAATAAATTATAGGAAAATATTTATGAAACATAGACAAACTAACTCCAAATATATAGTCCATTTTTAAAAATATAAACACATAAGCTGAAGTAATTAATTTTAAATTAATCTCATTGATGTAATGATAAAATATTTTTTGAATTGAAAATGTTCAAAATAATGATAAGTTTTATATCCAAAATCAATTTGAAATTGATTCCAATTACCATAATTGAATCAAATGATATAATTTATATCAATTTACAAACTAAAACCCATTAAAAATATAACTTATCAATTTCTATATTTTATATTAAAAATCTATTTTTATTTCAAAATCATTTTTTTCTCACTATTCACCAAAACACAAAACATAATAGAAAAATTAATAAAATTCAAAAAAAATATTTTTTGTATCTAAATTTAATAGAATAAGTTTATTTTGTAAAATATAAGTCATTAAAGTTTCAAAAACACTATTTAACACAAGTTCTACAACATTATTTGGTAAATCTATCCTTCTATAAAAATCTATCTTTTATATGTAAAATTGGAGTTGTTCTTATATAGTGTCTAGAAAACACACATGATCAATGTTAAAAATATGATATGATATTATATATATATATATATTACATTAATATAACCCATAAATAGTTATTTTTTATTTATTATTATGAAACAAACTTATATGCATTTAAATTGTTTTTTGGAAACCCATTTCTTTTTGTTTAAAAAAGGTTTGACATTCATTTCTAACTAATTTTCCAAAAATTATATATAAATGTGTAATATATAATTTTACAACTAATTTAATCATATTAATAACCTCAATTATTATTTCTAGTCCATAATATTATTATTTTGATAATTACAGTAATAAAAGATATTTCGTTGAAACTCAATGTTGTATGTAATGTAAGCTTATTCAATATTGCATATGACGCAAGACATCCAATATATATATGTATATATCATAATATTTTTTTGGGTGTTGGAAAAGAGGCCCAATATGTTCTTAGGATAACCAAAATTTATATATAGGTAAAACAAGATATTAATCATTATTTATGGGAGGTTTAAATGATATCGTAATGAAGGTAACCCTAATTATCAAGGTATTACATGATTGTGACTACCATGAGTGCTCAATAATCTTGGAATTATTTTTTATGGGAGACTTTTTATTAATGAATAACATGATAAACATGAAAAAGAATAGTTTTTAGAGTATTTTCATTTATTTTAAGTATGCATTGAGAATTATAATATAGTTAGGAATCTAGTTTGTTGACCTCAATGAGATTAGATGAATGATATGTGGCTTCACTGAAAAAAGAATGCAATTAGGAGACATTGGAATAAGGGGTGTCTATTTGTGATTTCCTTGTCGAATTATTCACCTAGTGGTGGTGTTGAGTAATTATTAACCTTGGTATGGGTTTGGGAGAATATGGTTTCCCAGTGATTAGGAATGTGTGAGGGATATCCCTAGTATATAAATAAATGTAAACAATCATCATATTTATATGAAAATGGAGGCATATATCCATTGTGATGGATTTAGGTGATGATTATCACTAGTAGAGAGGTTTGATAATACTATAACTAAATTATAGGTTATGGAGAGATAGTTGGCCTAATATGGGGTAGGGTAAAATGGACTCCATAATGATGTTTCCCATATTATTATTACCCTTAGAATTGAATCATGGGAATGGTGTTACCTGATTTTTAGGAATACAAATTTTACCTTGGTGTGTTTCACCATAGTGAATCACACTTAGGTGTGATAGGTACTCGCCAACCACTATGATGGGTTCGTTTTCCCAATTCTTGGGTATCTAGGGAAAGTTTTCTCTATAATGGTTTCTAAGTGCTAATCCTCTAGGTAACATAAATAAAAATTATTTTTAGGGGATTTTTATAGGTTTTTTTTAATTAAGCTATCTAGTTTTCGTTTAGAGTATTATGCATTTATATGTACCCTCTCATGGGGTGTCCCTTTTCCTTACTCTTGGTTCTCTCATTAATAATGATTAATATAGAAACCTAGGTTATTGTAATAAGAAATATAATTATGTATTATAAATGAAGTATTAAAGAGAATGTGGTTTATGTAGGCTAATAGGTGAAAAACACATGCATTATATGGAATTTCATTGATCATGTTGTGTGAAGAATCCTGTAGTAAAATATTCTTAACTGAAAGATAGTAGATGAATCAAAAAATTACACTAATGAAAATGATATAGAGTATATATATGTGAATGATGTAGTTTTATTGGGGACTTGAGGAAATTTTCTTCGGTAAATTATGTCCACAAAATAACTAGACTTGGGTATTATTAGGAATTCTCCGACTCAATCGAAGCTTCCATGCAGTTCTAAAAAAATAAAAAATTAATTATCTTATGAATTAAATCTACACAGCTACACACTCAGGGATTAATTTACATTTACCTAGGTTGGGAGTTGTTCTGTAGATAATATTAATCCCATTATAGGGGATTATATATATATATATCCTTATGAAAGGAATCAAAATTTATATAATTTTATTTTAATTAGTGGGAAACATTGTATCATTTAAGGTCATATAAAAAAGACCATATTGGTTCCTTCTATGTTCATACAATCAAGAGATAACAAATATCCATTTACTCTTATGCATCTGCGACCTATTAATGTTCCTTTTATGGACACTAATCTAGGTCATAATGATGATTTATTATGTTCATGAATCTTATACATATGGAATATTGTAAATGAACAGAAAATAGTATTCTAATGCATCATGGTTAACAAAAAGGAAATTTCATGTAGATCTTAGTTCATTGTTTATGGACATGTGATAGGACTGACACGAGATATCTAAAATCATATGATATAAACTTATTTTCCAATAAATTGACATAATTTGTTGTGTTTAATAGTTGAAAAAGTATGTTTGTGTTTTTAGGATGATGATATTATGAGTCCATTTCTTATTCCCTAAAAATCTTTTATCGTTCATGGGTCAGAATATTGAACATAATATAATGTAATTTCATAGTTTAGGTTTTTAAAGATCACGATTTCCCTCTTTACTCTTAAAAAAATGTACACTAAACCCACCCTTGACATAAAAATTATGTTATCATTGTTTAAAACTAAAACATTGAATATGTAATACAAATTAATAATCATAGATCATTCAAGTGAATATGAAAATTGATTAATTTGTTGTATAATTGGATGAACATGAGATTCCCACATGAAATCTCAAACCATTCGGTGTTGATATATAAAGTGTTTCATATGATTAATCCAAAACAAAGAATTCAAAGAAGAAGTATGTGATGATAAAACATTAATTAATTTTTTGACAAACAAATTACCCCAAACTAGTAGCATATCAGGTGCCAAAACTCCCTCCCTATTGTGTGTAGCTCCCTCGAAATGATCACCCAACATTTGTATTTCCATCGAGAGGAGGATGATGCTCGAGTAGATTTCATTATTTATCCATGACCCCCCTATGAGGATACAGGAATCTAGAATATCTAGGATGAGGATTGGAATCCTTTAGAACTCCAAAAAGATAGTACTTCACTCATTTTTTGAACATGAAAATGGGGTCCAAATGTGAAATTTTTTAGGCAAACTATATTATTATTCTGAGACCATAGATTTAGGGAAACAACATGGAATATGATTTTGAGATTCTATACAATATTATATTGATTTGAAAAAACTAATCTTTTATGCACTTCTTGAATAACTCCAACTAAAATTTTTCTCCGTTTGAAAAACTATATCCAGATATGTGGATGAAATACATAACATATCATTGACTTCATGTAGATTTGGTTCCCTGGATAGATCAGTTTGGTTGCACCCCTTAATGGATTAATTTTGATTGGGTGTCTTAATAGTTTTTTTTAATAATGAAATTTGAGTTAGATAAATAAATCGAAGACCAATTGAATGAACAGATCAAATAAATTGTTCATTTGAGTCCACTATTATTCTTGGAATATTGCACAATTTGGCTCATTTTTGTTCCACATATTGTCGAGACCTTCAAATCACCTCCAACTACAATTGAAATAAAAAACAAGTGATATATACATTTTTAATACTGATAAATATTTAATTTTTATATCATATATGAAGTGAATTTTTTTATGAAAATTTTAATTTTGAAAGAAAAACTGAATAACTATAGATGTGTAAGGGTGAAAATGAATAGGAAATTTTTAAATGGTCGCACCACTACAACAATAAAATTTCACTCTTACGAAAACTCATATTTAGAAAATATTATCCAAGGATATATTATTCAAATCATAAATATTTAACAATCAATGAAAATTTAATTCATGATAGTAATGTAATCGATGAAAAATCACAGTAAGGAGTTATTCCCTGTGATCATGGAAAAATACTTCTCATCAATTGTGTTTGAATTTAATTCAAGAAGACAAATGATTCTAATTTTAGAAAATAATTCAAAATCTAACAATGTGACCAACTCATCATGTGTTTGTCTGTGACAAACATTTCTTGATATTCTTTCAACTTTTTATCTATTAAATATAGGTTATTTTAATGTAATATTTCTTAATGATTATCTACTTTAATCTTTACCTACATCCTTTATATTAAAATATTAAAAACCACACACTTAACCATTCCTTGTATCTAATTATTAATCTCTTTACCTATATATCCAAATTATTTTTTATATTTTATCACTCCTCACATTTAATATTTGTTATTCAAAAAATTTACCTAAGAAAATATCAAACTCATAACTCGACCCTCATTTGATATCCACTCAACACTAATTTTAATAGGCATGACAAATTAAAAGGAGGAGGAAGGGTTATTGTTGACCTTCCCAAGGTACCACCAATATTTTTGGGTTTTGGTGTTTTTTATATTTTCTTTATTTTTATTTTATTTTTTATTTTTGTCGGCATTCAATTTTCAGTAATATATAAACATGAATATGCTTATCTAGTATCACAATGAAAAATATAGGATATGGAATAAACATATGGAAAAATATTTTTCAAAAGTGGATAAATATTAACCTATCATATTTTTGCCTTTAGTTAATTAGGAAGAATTCACACATCATGGTTGGGTGAAAATATTTGTGGAGATTTAAAGTGAATAAAATTTCCCATATACTACTCACAGAAAAAATATGATTATTTTCAATGGTTTAAAAAGTGATATATACATTTATATCATTGAAAAATACAAAATTTATCTAATAATTTACACCTCATTTTAAAATTCATCCTAAAACAGACATATAATCAATGAGTTTGGTAAAAACATGTATGCCATACATGAAATAGGGAAATTCCTCATAAATGTTCCATAATATCCATGATAAATTGGCATAAAAATTTAATATTCCATCGCAGTAGTGAGTTGGGAAAAGGGAATGTGAAAATATTATTTATGAAGATAAAATTATGAAGAAATACAATGAATATTCCAAAAAATTCTAAGAAAATACCCATCCCAATACCTAGATTATGTAGTGTCGTCACTTTAATAAAAATAATGTGTTATGGAAGGATAAAACATGGTGGTTGTCATTGGTAGGATGATTCTTGAACTTCTATTTCCTCCATTGGGAACTCTAGAAAGTCTTCATAATTGTGCTTCAATCACATCCCATTGACAGTGAAGGTTTATTATTTTTCATTTGTTTTAACATGATCAACACCAAATAGATAAACAATAGTAATAGTGTATGGAACAAACCAGTGGTAAATAATATTACCTAGAGGAAACATTATAAAATTATTAAAAATGATTACCTTCATCCCAATCTGTAATTTGTGATGAAGGATGATATGGTCATATGATGAATTGGTTCTACGTTTATAAATATGGGAGTTCTCATATGAATCAATATGAATTTATACTAACATCTAAACAAAAAAATTCTTTGAACACCATGAAAAAATATATTATAATTGGTGTATTTAATTGACAATTAGGCCCAATGTTATATCTCGATAAAATGGTAAACAATATTTCAAAAAACATGATTATATGGTGACATGCCAATGGTAATTTTATAGGCAGCATGGTAAGCCCATAATGAATCGTTGGGACTGTAAATCTAATATATTATTCTATGTTGAACCATTTTATCCTGAAATTGTTTCACATATCCATTTTACACCTCATCTTGATGATTTATTTGAGGGTGATATTTAGTAAACACTTGATGAATGAACTCATACGGATGCAAAAGTTATTACACTGTTTGGCTACAGAAATGAGAACCCTAGTCACTATTGATGAATCTATGTAATCAAAACGTATAGATATTTGGGTTCTAAAAATTTCCTTAACTATATTGGATTCATATATCCTAATGGATCATACATCTACCCATTTTATCTTTTAATCGTCTTCTCAAAGAATATTCATGATTTCAATTGTACTGGGAAATTTCCATATAAATTCAATTCCCCAAACAAAAAATGTCAAGTAAGCATAGGGGTTGTTGTGTATTTTAAATTATTTTTTAGGAATTCCCCATTATTTTATAGTGATGACAATATTTAAAGAAATCATGGAAATTTTGAACCAGTTTGGCCCAATGAGACCAGAATCGAGGAACATTCGAATAGTCTGTTAGGGACCAATATGGATTCCACATGCATGATTGTGATAGATCATTAGGATGGACAAAAACACGATATCTGGAACACAAATCCAAAAGGTGTGATCCCTACATGTGTGCCAATGGTTTGGGTATTCCCAAATATATCATTGAGACTCATATTTTAGATAGTCTTCTTGGTTTTGTTTTAAATCTATATGAATCAAGGAATCCATAAAAATAATTGATAGTTTCAACATCCCAAAGAATAACATCTCGAACATGGTTAAAATTAAAAAAACATGTCACATATGGAAATAATGGTTGATGATTCAATATATTAGGATATTATGATCCTACCCATATAGTTATTCTCCAAATTCTATTCTCAGTTTTATATCTAATTTCCTGGTAAAATTTCTAAATTAGGAGCATCCAACGAATGTGGTGTGACATGGATTTTAGTTTTTTATAAAGATACTAGAGGGAATCATGGTTTGAAAAAACAATTACTTAGGAACCTCAAAGGTATAAAATAAATTTATCTAGGGAGGACATAATTTTTGGGAATTCTTTTCAAATGTGGTGAAGTTTTTATGGATAGGGTCCAGTGCACGTAAGGCATATACTTTAACATGTAAATCTCAACCGCACCATTTGTGATAAGAAAGCCTCAACTGCATACATAGAGGCATCAAACATTGAGCTCAAATGGTCAATCCCCTCGATGTTGTTGGATTATTACTGGAAATGTGTGAATCCATTGAAATTTATTGAAATACTCTTTACATTCTTTATCAAAAAAAATTCTTTTTCTCTTTGGAATAATCATGAGTGGGGAGTCCAATATTACTAAATTCATGAATGAAATGATGGTAAAATATACCAAGACCTATGGAAGACTGAAAATATTATAAATTTATGGGTAACGATAGGGATGGAATGATATCCAATTTTCATTTATCTACTTGGATTCCATCCCCGTGATTTATATGTCCAAGTACTAAACCTTCTTATACCATGAAATGATATTTATCATAAATTAATATTAGATTTTTTAAAATATATTGTCGTATAACAAAACTAATAATACCAAACATTCATTAAATGATAATCTATAAACAATAAATCTAGCATGAATACTTCCACACAATTATATAGGCAATCTAAAAAATAAAAACCATTCATCACTGGAATATAAATGGAGAATTGAATAGAAAAAATTGAATCATAGTAGAGGAAAATGTTCCAAAGGGGGAATTAAAGATTTTCTTTTCCTAATTCTTAGGGGAAATATACATCTAAATGTGTCTATAATAGACATCATTAAACCAATAGTGGGACTTCCTCAATAGCCTCTCTATTATCTTGTAAATAAATAAAAATGGGAATTGGTATTTCCTAGTGTGTTGGCTTAGTTGGTGATAGCCTATAAAGACAAAATAACTATTCAAAACCTCATTCAGAAACAATTAATTATTTTTTTATTATTGTTATAACATTTTTCTTAGGAACTATATTCACTGGATTGATTTAATGAATAATTGATATGTGGAAATGATTACAACATCCAATAAATTGGTTACCTTCTCCTTACCAACATATAGGTTGTTTGAGTTCCCATCAATGATCTGTTTGCATCAATGGTTTATCCTTATCATTTAACAATATATAATGACTGACAATTAATGGGATAATACAAAAAAAATTCTAAATTTTTCCATCCTAATAATTTTTTATACTCCATAAAAAGCTTAATCAGTTTCAATTCAGTCTCTTCAAGGAGTGAATTAAAAATGTTCACTGGCATCAGTTTTTTTCTCAAGATAATAATATTTAATTTTTTGAGGTAGTTTTTTTAGCTCCATTTTAGGCGGAATGTGGATTGATTAAAGTGAATGTGAATTTTTTAGGAAATTAGTCTCATCTAACTAATAAATGTTAAATTCCTCTGATGATTAATAAGCATTAACAAGCTTATCCATATCATCGATTGTCCTAGGATCCTTAGTTCTCATGAGATCATAAATTAACAAACATGAATGTCATTTTTCTAAATCAGTAATACATTATATGTCTGATTAATTACATAGAATTTATAATAATGACTAAAATGTAAAAAAATCACTAGGGAGAGAAAATAGGTATCTATGGAGTAAGGTAGTAAATAAAATTAAAATAATATATATAGACGAATTTTATTCTTAGGGGTACTTCATGACATCTAGGATTTTAATGTAAATAGATTCACAAAAAAAAATCCATAGATAATGCACCATTAGTGACATTAATTATGATTTTGGGAGTTTTTAGGAATGGTATCACCAATATATGTTGGGTATTTCCATTCATCAAATCATATTAAATTTTAGAGACATAATTTTATTTTAAAATAATAAAACCTTTCACACTAAAAAGAACATCCTCTAATACACTAGTAGGGTTATCTATATTCCAGTTTTGAAGTTAAAAACAATTTAATTGGTATTAATTTCCCCAACAAGTAATGAAGAGAAAATATAATGAGGCATCAAATTTATAGAGACACCAAAATCCATCATAGTATAAAAATATATATATACCTTAATACTGGATGGAAAATGAGTATTATTTGATCATTACATTTGGTAAGAAGTCAGAGATCTATCCATACTTATATGTTTCACCCAAATCTCATATTTTTTTCAGTTTGGAGATGCTTTTGCTGTATACACATATCTATTTCAATAATGGCATATCATGGAATTTTCCTTGCAACATCAATCATGTAACACCCCATGATTTTATGAAAAATATTCTTTTTAATTTCATTAATGTCTTCTGTTATACACTACACCAAAAGGAGCTTTCACAACACACATCTTTGACCTGTCTTGAATTACACGCAATCGTGACCTTCCACGATAGCGTGTGTTGTATGCAACACCAAGTTTCGCTAAACAACGATATGCTATTAAAATATTATTAAAACCAGCCATTATGAATAGTAATAACCACTTTTTGAAATTTTATAAATTTTATTTTTCAAAATGGACTTCATTTTTGGATTTGTAATATCGAAATTATCCTAGGAAGAAATTTTGGTATTTTTCTGAAAACTTTCAATTTTTGATGAATAGTGAAACCACTAAGTGGTAGTTAAAAAAACTGAATTTTTCATAAAACATAATTTCACCGCTTCTGTGAGTGGAATTTCAAAAATACGAGAGACACGATTTATTTCAGTAAGTAATATGTGGTTCAATGAGATGAAAATAATTTTTTCGATGAATAGTAACTTTTTACTTTTTTTTACCACGGTTAAAAGTAAATAGGGTAATTAATGGTAAAAATGATATTATTATTACCCTAAAACATGTCCTAATTCTATTTCACAAGTTTAATTCGACCCAAATCAACCTTAGGAATAAAATATGACCATTTAGGCCCACTTGGATTAGATTATGACATTTATTATTAATTTATTTAAAGAAGGGTTAAAATAGTTAAAATCAATGTTTAATAAGTAAATAATTTTTAATATGGGGTTATACATAAGATAAATTCGACTATAAATATTCATTAGAAATATAAAAATATTTCCTGCATAATGGTATTTTATTTGTAACTTTTAGACATTAAATAAGTTAATTTATTTTTGACACAAGGATGATGCAGTAATTATCATATTAATGAAATATTGACATAATTGATGTTATAAATACCCAAATAAATATAATTTGAGACTTTTTATGAATTACACTAATTTTCTAGGTTAATATGACATGTTATTATTTATTTAATTAACTTTGTTCTAACTTATCATTCTTTTATGAGTTTCAAAAAAATCAATTACTAAATAGTGTCAAAATTGACATAAAATAGTTTTTAAAACAAATATTATATTATTAATTGTTATATTATTCCTAAAAATCTATGGTTCGGCCATATGACTTAGATAAGGTTATATATATTAATGATAAACCACTTGGGGGTCGTTTGGCTTCATATAGTAAGTTTATTAACCTTATAGTATAAGAACACAAGAAGACACGGTAAAAGTAAAATTATTTAACTTAATTTTAAATCTACATGATAAGGTTAAAATAGGAAGATAAACTTGTCTAAATTCTATTGGATGAGAGTATTTCGGCCCATCCCCACCTTATCCTCGAAATAAATCAATTTGGAGCTATTTAAAACCGAAATTGACTTTATAATAAAATAATACATTTAGTTATTCCAAAGGTGCCCCTCTCCTCCCTTATAAAAGGGAACCTCCTCCCTCTCTTCCTCACACCACTTTGAGCCTTCAATCTCGGCCAAACCCTGCCAATTTCTTCTCTCAAATTCCCTAGAAACATCCTAGAGGTTCTGGTCTTTTTCAAAGACCCATTTTAGTGCCCTAAAATGAGGTCTCAAAGAAGCACTTCAAAAAAGAGGTAATGTCCGTTACTGATTCTTTCATCTGTATTTCTTCTTCCACTTCTTCTTCTTTAGTTGTTTCATTATGAATTAATAACTTCAGTATCACTCATATACTGATATGTTATTATATGTATGAAACAACCCTATTTCATCGTCTATCCATCCTATGGAAAAAAAATCACCGCGCGTGCGTACGTACGGAATACCGTCTCCACACCGTGGTGTAAGCTATTTTCCACAACCATCATACTTGGATGTGTATAATGGTGTAAATAATGACTATATATTACTATAATAAATTTATACTGATTCTGAAATATTATACATACACTCTAATACAATTCCACGATCATAGGAATGATATCATCCCTCGTGCGTACGTACGGAATACCGTCTCCATGATGTGATGCGACTCATTCTACATGATCTTCATTTCATAATGATTATATAAATGAATTTAATGAATGAATATGATATATATTACACTAATACTATTTTGGAAATTAGGTATCTATAACCTAAAGAGAAGAATAATAATTTATTCGATAAAACACGCATAAGAACAAAAATGTTATAAACACCCGAATAACAAGTAGCAATGAAATATTACTACTAAGAAGCTAAGAATATGACCAAATATGATATCATAAAAATACGTATGATTCTGGAATAAGTAAATAACATTATTTAAATCATTATACAGGAGGTTCGGACACGTACAAAGCATATCAGACCTAAGGTAAGGGAAATATCACAATCTCATTTTTATCCAAGATTGTTTATACTTTGGTATTTACTGGGGTGTATTTTATCATCCAAATCCATGTTTCCTCAATATGTAATATTATTTCCATCCACCTACAATTGTTTAAATCCAATTTTACCCTTCGGTGAGTTTTTAGTAAAAGATATGAAAGGAATCTTTTGTCGTTTTTTGTACGATGTACTTTTTGACTTTTCCGACAAAAGTACGAGAAGAATGTTTTTTTTAACTTATATGGAATGAATGGATTTTTAAAACATTATTTCCAAGAAGCTTCCTTTACAAGTTTTCATGTTTATTTTTAATCAACTTCTTTTAGTTTAAAATTGTGTGACATCTTAAGAAAGGAAAACGTTTTTGAAGTAGAAAGTATATTTTCCTGAAGAATTGTGTTCAAGTGTTTTATCAAAATTATTTTCCATCTAAGATAATATAGGGTTCTGTTTCTATCCCTATTTTTACATGGATATGATTATGTTATGATAGAAATATTTTTATTAATTCTTTTATCCTATATGAATTGTTTTATGATGGCATGATGTTTAAGATTCCCATTTTTATTACATGGGTTAAGCAATGATGTATGATTTATGATTTTGTGGCACACATAAGAATGGTATCATTATGAGATGGGTGGGACCTATATCTCCTTCCAATTCATTGGGTAACGATTTTATATCTCATGAGATAGACATGGCTGGAATAGTAGGTTATACCAGTTTAGTGAAATAGGACTGAAACGAGGGTGACTCGGTTCAGAAATGGACTTTGTCCACTAAGATAGTCTTGGAAATGAGTCTTGACTAATAAGATTTGATTCTCTACGATTATGTGTGTATTCCACAAAGTTTCATGTTTTAAGTTATTATTATTGGGATTTTATTTCACTACTATGATTTATCCCATGTTATGAAATTATGATCTCTTCTGTAGGTTAAGATTTCCAAAATGATATGTTCTTATGAATATGATGTGATTGATATTTCTTTTGTTTACCTTTACTGAGCATTTGAGCTCACACTTTTATGTTTTATTTTCCCCAGGATATAAAGAATGGTTTTAGGTAAAAAAAGGAAGATCTTTATGGGAGATGTTGAAGACCTTTCACCACGATTTGAAGATTAGATTCCGAGTTTCCAAATACACTAAACTATTACGATCCTTGTGTGTGTTTGTTTGTTATGTACTAAGTATTCCGTAAAAGTAATGTAATGTCCATGTACGTCAAGCTTCGGGTCTCTACAGTTGGTATCAGAGGAAAGGTTTAGTCAACCTTTGGAAACTAGGATGCAAAAACGTTATTGAGATCCCTAGAGATATTTCTATGGTATGTCTAGGGATGACTCTAAGGTTAAGTATACTTATAGGTTATAGTCCTAGAATTGCTCTAACGATCTTATAATTTAACCTAAGATGTTAGATATTGAGGGTACTCCCCCTTTACTATGTTGTTTTCTCTGGCATGATTTTTTTCCTCTCACAGAATTCTTTTTGTGTTTTAGTAAATGGAGGGAACCAGAAGGAATTCAGTTAACATTGAATCCAATGAACAAATTGGTGACTATGAGCAACAAAATTTTGTAATTCCTAGAGAGAAAGATATCGTGATTATGCCGAATCAGTCATCGCGATATATGATTAACAAGTGGAAATTTAGTGGTATGCCTAATTCATAAAAGAAGAGGAAGATAAACTATTATGCATGTTCGCATGTTGAGGAGCATAAAGAAAGGAAGATTGAGATTTCTAATGAAGGGAAGAAGAACCTTGAGGAATACCTCAAATGGAGGGACCGATGTTATCTGTGTGGAGAAAAGGGTCATAGAGTGACAGACTGTTATGGAGTTCAATGTATTATTTGTGGAGAACATGGGAATTACCCAACTCAATGCCCGGACCTAAAAAGTTACTTCTAAATCAAGGAAGGACATATTCCAGGACAGTCATTGAAGTGGATGGACTGAAGTGTTTATGTATTGGTATTCAAGAATAATGTTGTTGAGGTACTTTTATGGTGTATTGGAATAGTTATGTATTGGTCTACTGTGGTTTTCAATAATTTTAAGGTACCGGTAACCATGAAAAGTTATTCATATATTTGGGAAAGTAGATGATATGCGCATAATGGAGGGATAAGGAGAAAATGAAATGTTTGACAGTATTCATGAGCTCATGATTAATATAAGGACTAAGTGATATCATGGTTTGAGTATTTATAATTTTGAAGATTTTGGTATGTGGAAGGTGTTAACTTTTAACTGCATTCATGTTTTCACTAAGGTTCAATGGGTATTCAAGAGAATACATGATTAAGGCCTTTGAATGTTTGGAATGTGACCAACAAGACATATCTTATGATATATGGGGATCAACGATGGTATTAAATCTCTGGTAATCATTTTTACTATATTATGAGAGTGGACTGCAGTATTATGGATAAGCCTAAAGATTGGAATAGATTATGTTGGACATAAGTTAGTATTGTTTAAGGATAGAAGTTTTTTTCGATATTATTGATGGGATGTTATAGTAATATAGTTTTAGAAAAAGGACAACCTGCAGGACGGGCGGCAACCCATCGCTTCGGACAAGGCTGTGGGAATCGATCCTACAACCGAAGTGCAACTGGCCTTTATTGCCTACCACTAGCCTACAAGAAGTCCCTGTTTAGTAGAAACTAGTTTTATTATATTAAGTAGTATGATATATGAAGTATACGTCCATTTTAGGAACCATATATGATTAATCTCACTATGGATCGACTTATGTATATTTAATAACTTTTTCTAACCTTTTGTTTGAGACAGATGGAATGACCCTTCATTCTATCACATGATCTGCTAACACTTCACGAATAACAAATTCAACTTCATTTATTTAAGAGATGAAATGGAAATTGTTCAAGGCACGAACAATAGTGAGATTGTACCAAAATAAAGTAAGTATTTATTCTAATTCAAATTCTTCAACATTAGGGAAATGATATTGAAAACCAAAAATGTTGTCCTAGTGCCCTTATATCCGATGAATCAGATGGTACCCTAGATCGTCACAAATTTATGGGTTTGTGATTGCTGGCTTTTCCATAGCCATGTTCTCTACCACTCTCTATCAGAACATGATGGTTAGATTTCTCTTCCATATCCATATTTTCACCTATATGGAAACCCAGTGATTAGTTTATTTGGGTAACCGTTACATTTCATACTTTAGTTTTTAAAGATTGGTTTTGGTATTCCTTTTTACGATGTGGGTTTCTATTAAAGAAACTTTCGAGTAGTAAACCATTTATAACCCCGACGAATTTCGAGAGCAAAATTCATTTTAAGGGGGGTAGAATGTAACACCCCCAGATTTTATGAAAATATTCTTTTTAATTTCATTAATGTCTTGTGTTATACGCTACACCAAAAGGAACTTTCACAACACACATCTTTGACCTGGCTTGAATTACACGCAATCGCGACCTTCCACAATAGCGTGTGTTGTACGCAACACCAAGTTTCGCTAAACAACGATATGCTATTAAAATATTATTAAAACTAGCCGTTATGAATAGTAATAACCACTTTTTGAAATTTTATAAATTTTATTTTTCAAAATGGACTTCATTTTTGGATTTGTAATATCGAAATTAGCCTAGGGTGAAATTTTGGTATTTTTCTGAAAACATTCAATTTTTGATGAATAGTAAAACCACTAAGTGGAAGTTAAAAAAACTGAATTTTTCATAAAACATAATTTTACCGCTTCTGTGAGTGGAATTTCAAAAATCCGAGAGACACGGTTGATGTGAGTAAGTAAAACGTGGTTCAATGAGATGAAAATAATTTTTTTGTGAATAGGAACTTTTTACTTTTTTTACCACGGTTAAAAGTAAATAGGGTAATTAAGGGTACAAATGATATTATTATTACCCTAAAACATGTCCTAATTATATTGGACAAGTGTAATTCGACCCCAAACAACCTTAGGAAAAATATATGACCATTTAGGACCACATGGATTAGATTAGGACATTTATTATTAATTTATTTAAAGAAGGGTTAAAATAGTTAAAATCAATGTTTAATCAGTAAATAATTTTTAATATGGGGATATACATAAGATAAATTCGACTATAAATATTCATTAGAAAGATAAAACTATTTAATACACAATGGTATTTTATTTGTAATTTTTAGACATTAAATAATGTAATTTATTTATGACACAACGATAATACAATAATTATCTTATTAATGAAATATTGACATAATTGATGTTATAAATATCCAAATAAATATAATTTGAGACTTTTTATGAATTAAAATAATTTTTTAGGTTAATATGACATATTATTATTGATTTAATTAACGTTTTGATAATATATCATTCTGTTATGAGTTTCACAAAAATCAATTACTAAATAGTGTCAAAATTGACATAAAATAGTTTTTAAAACAAATATTATATTATTAATTGTTATTTTATTCCTAAAAATCTAAGGATAGGCCATATTACTCAGATTAGGTTATATATACTAATAATAAAGAACTTGGGGTTCGTTTGGCTTGATATAGTATGTTTATTAACCTTATAGTATAAGAACACAAGAAGACACGGTAAAAGTAAAATTATTTAACTTAATGTTAAATCTACATGATAAGGTTACAATAGGAACCTAAACTTGTCTAAATTCTATTGGATGAGAGGATTTCGACCCATACCCACCTTAGCCTCTAAATAAATAAATTTGGAGCTATTTAAAACCGAACATGACTTTATAATAAAATAATACTTTTAGTTATTCCAAAGGTGCCCCTCTCCTCCCTTATAAAAGGGAACCTCCTCCCTCTCTTCCTCACACCACTTTGAGAATTCAAGCTCGTCCAAACCCTTAAAATTTCTTCTCTCCACTTCCTTAGAAACATCCTAGAGGTTCTGGTCTTTTTCAAAGACCCATTTTAGTGCCCTAAAACGAGGTCTCAAAGAAGCACTTTAAAGAAGAGGTAATGTCCGTTACCGATTCTTTCATCTTTATTTCTTCTTCCACTTCTTCTTATTTAGTTGTTTCATTATGAATTAATAACATAAGTGTCAATAATATACTGATATGTTATTATAAGTATGAAACAACCCTATTTCACTGTTTATTCATCCTACGGAAAAAGAAATCACCGCACATGCGTAAGTACGGAATACCATCTCCACGCCGTGGTGTAATCTATTTTCCACCACCATCTTACTTGGATGGGTATAATGGTGAAAATAATGACTATATATGACTATTATAATGTTATACTGATTATGAAATAGTATACATACACTCCAATACAATTCCACAATCATAGGAACGATATCATCACTCGTGCGTACGTACGGAATACCGTCTCCACGATGTGATGCGACTCGTTCTACATGATCTTCATTTCATAATGATTATATAAATTAATTGAATGAATTAATATGATATATATTACACTAATAATATTCTGGAAATTAGGTATCTATAACCTAAAGAGAATAATAAGAATTTATTCGACAAAACACGCATAAGAACAAAAAAGTTATAAACACCCGAATAACAAGTAGCAATGAAATATTACTACAAAGAAGCTAAAAATATGACCAAATATGATATCATAAAAATATGTATGATTCTGGAATAAGTCAATAACATTATTTAAATCATTATACAGGAGGTTCGGACACGTACAAAGCATATCAGACCTAAGGTAAGGGAAATATCACAATCTCATTTTTATCCAAGATTGTTTATACTTTGTTATTTACTGGGGTGTATTTTATCATCCAAATCCATGTTTCCTCAATATTTAATATTATTTCCATCCACATAAAATTGTTTAAATCCAATTTTACCCTTCGGTGAGTTTTTAGTAAACGATATGAAAGGAATCTTTTGTCATTTGTCGTACGAGGTACTTTTTGACTTTTCCGACAAAAGTACGAGAAGAATGTTTTTTGAACTCATACGACATGAATGGATTTTTAAAAAATTATTTCCAAGAAGCTTCCTTTACAAGTTATCAAGTTTATTTTTAATCAACTTCTTTTAGTTTAAAATTTTATAACATGTTAAGAAAGGAAAATGTTTTTGAAGTATAAAGGATATTTTCCTCAAGAATGGTGTTCAAGTGTTTTATCAAAATTATTTTCCATATAAGATTATATAGGTTCTGTTTCTATCCCTTTTTTTACATGGATTTGATTATGTTATGATGGAAGTATTTTTATGAATTATTTTATCCTATATGAATTGTTTTATGATGGCATGATGTTTAATATTCCCATTTTTATTACATGGGTTATGCAATGATGTATGATTTATGATTTTGTGGCAAACATAAGAATGGTATAATTATGAGATGGGTGGGACCTATATCTCCCTCCAATGCATTGGGTAAAGATTTTATATCTCATGAGATAGACATGGATGGAACGGTAGGTTATACCGGTTCAGTGAAACAGGACTGAAACGAGGGTGACTCGGTTTAGAAATGGACTTTTTCCACTAAGATAGTCTTGGAAATGAGTCTTGACTAATAAGATATGATTCTATATGATTATGTGTGTATGATACAAAGTTTCATGTTTTAAGTTATGATTATTGGGATTTTATTTCACTACTATGATTTATCCCATGTTATGAAATTATGATCTCTTTTGCAGGTTAAGATTTCCAAAATTTTATGTTCTTATGAATATGATTTGGTTGATATTTCTCTTGTTTACCCTTACTGAGCATTTGAGCTCACCAATTTATGTTTTCTTTTCCCCAGGATATAAAGAAAGGTTTTAGGTAAAAGAAGGAAGATCTTTATGGGAGATGTTGAAGACCTTTCACAACGATTAGAAGATTAGATTCCGAGTTTCGAAAGACACTAAACTATTATGATCCTTGTGTGTGTGTTTTTGTTATGTACTATGTATTCCGCAAAAGTAATGTAATGTCCATGTATGTCAAGATTCGGGTCTCTATAAATCAGGGTGATATAAGCCTTCAATTTTAGAATGCTTTTGTGATTTTGATGTTATGTTTAGTTTCATTTTTTTTGTTTGTAGGGAGAAAATTTTTGGAAAGAGAATAGGATTTGGTTGGATTTGTGTTTAATCAAATGAAAATCACATTTCATTATAATTTATTCACATAAGAAATTTATTATCCACATTTTTAACATTTTAGTTATTGTGATGGTGGTTTTATTAAGAGGCGTTGACTCAAATGGATGTGTTATTTGGAATTTATGTTTCTTTCCACTCTGAATGGAGATTTCATTGACATTTCCCTTATCCGTAGGGTTCAATAGTGGTTAAGAGGATATTTTACCCGACCCATGGAATGGGATTTCACGATTCAGGTTTTTGAGTTATCCTAATTATGGATTATGGTATTGTATAGATCCTTGGGTGGTTTGTTAGAATTGGAGATTGTTTTTAGCCATTAATTTCATCATTTTTTCAAGGATAGAAATAGTTTATTAAGGGGTTTGTGTTGAATTCCCTATTTATAGTATCCTTATTCCAGGGTGGTGGTGGTGGATGAATACTCTGCCAAGGTGGTTTCCATGGTTGATGAGGTTAGTTTTAATACCCCAATTTCTTATAGGCTTGGTTTTATCTCCTCTGAGGGTTATATGGATTTTATGGTTCTGACTTAGTGGGTGGGTTATATTGGTGACCATGAAAATTTCCCTCAAAACTCTTTTATGTTTCTCCTAGTAAAAAAAGTTGGTCCAAATAGTGGGTTTCAGTAGAACAGAGTCCACAATGGATTAGGGGAGGATATTGGGGTTTCAATTAGGAAGGAGAAACTTAATGAAGAATGTTACATTTCTCTTCAATCATTATGTCCATGTTCTTATTCTATTTAGTACTTTTAACCTCATGGAAACAGCATTGGGTTATAATAGGCCTTAAATAAAAATTTTTAGTGCATCATGCCATGATATCAATGAGGGAACATGCAGTGCATGGAGTTTTTTCGACTAGCATACCACCAGTATCAACATTAATCATCCATCAATCAATTGAACTTAAACATTCATAAAAAAAATGTATTAAAATTTTATCACGTATTTTGTGCACTAGGGAAATGGATAAATAATTTAAATCATTTCCATTTTTCATTATGGTTTCCCATTATTATTTCATTCTTCCTAAAATTTAATTCTTATTGTTGTAATTTGAGAGGCTAGGAAATACTTTCCTAGAAAAAACATTCAATATATCTTCTACACATCTAATTGTAGAATTAACGTAACATAGAAAATCTTTTGTACTATCTAATAGTGAAAAATGTAATTCCCTAATAATTACTATTTATTCATCCAAATTTATAGATATTAATGTTGAACACATAATGTTAAATTATTTTAAGTTCATATATTGATCTTATCCTGAGATTCAATGGAATCATTGTATTATGTGAATTAATCTAGATATTATTACAAAATTGTGTTTTTCATTGTATTTAGATTTATGAAGGATATATCTCTACATAGAAAAGATAGTTTTTTTTAATTTCAAATGTTTTTATACTTTTTGTTGAATATTATTTCTTTGTTAACATGGGTCCCAATAGAACAAGATTGGTTGTGATTATTTTCAATGTGTTGGGTGTCTTCCTATAAAGGGTTCAACTATGAGTCTATATGATACAAACAAAAGGTCCTCTATGGTTCAGGTTTAAATGTTGTTAAATTTCCAAGAGTTTAATACTTAATGCCCAAAACCAAAACCAAGAATATGTTTGAAATCATCTTAAAAATGGAGGATGACGATAACTGAAAAATAAATACAAAATTGATTTTTTTATAAAAAATAGAGACAGAAACAAAATTCTCCCTGTAAATGGTGACTAAATTTGAATTTTTTGACATGAAATATTAAATTTATTATTATTATTATTATGTTTATGTAAATTATATTGCATACCCTAGGTCTCTTCTCAAGGATTTCTAGATGATAAGGTTGTTAAATTTTGAAATATATTACTAAAATTTGTGGTGGTTGTGAAAACAGCTTTGAAAATAAATTTAATTAATATAAATACATTAATAGTTTAAAACAGAAGGGTTTGATTTTAGTATTATGAGATTAAGAGTATATTTCATGTTCAACACACATATTATATAATTCATTTTTCTAAAAATATCATGTGGTTTAAAGGATTTATTTGGTTGAGGATTTTCAAGATCTCAATTCCCCTCTTGCCTCTTAAAATGATTCACAAAGAACCATCCATTCACACCAAAAATCATGTTATCAATGATTTAACATAAATCATCGAACAAGGGATACCTAATCATAATGATCCTATCAATTTTAATATAGATTCTTGTGGTTTCCAATCGAATAAACCCCATATTCCCACAAGAAATTTCATCACAATGATTGTAGAGATAAAAGATATTTTGTTTGATTAATCTAAAAATAATAATTAAATGATCAATCATGTTATGATTAAATATAAATGAATTATTTCACATACAAATTAATGAAAACCAGTATCAATAGAAGTTCTAAAACTCCCTAACAAGATTTTATAGGTCACATGAACTTACTATCAACCATTTAGATCAATATAGAGAGGAGGATGTTACATTGGTGGTTATACATCCTCATCCCTCTTCTTCCTATGAGGATAGGGGCCTCCATAAAATCTTTTTTAGGAGGAAACTCATCTACATCTACAAAATTTGAGAACATAACTACATAGTGGAACATAAAAATGGGTTTTCCTAGGTTAAATTTTTGTAGTGAATGTTTTTGGTTTTTTTTGATCCCCAAGATTTAAAGAAACCACTTCCAACATGGTTTTGAGTTTCCATATAGTATTATATCACATTGGAAAAAACTATTTTTTCCGAACCGGGAAAAATTTATTATCATGGCCCCTTTATTGGGTAAATTTAGCATGGGGGTCTTCTGAATAGTTCTTAACAAATTAATTTTGGATCATATAACCAAATGTGATCTTAGTTGAATGAAAATATCATTTGAAGTTTTTTTTGAGGCGAATATTGTTGTTGAAATCATTAACAATTGGCCCATTTTTCTTCAACATATTTTGGGGCCCTCTAAATCTCATTCAACTACCATGAATTCATAAAACATGTGATATATACATTTTTAATAACGATAAAAATTATATTATTAAATTGAACTAGATGTAAAAAAATTTATACGTATAGAAATTTTCAAGAAAATCAAGATAATACATTGGTATATGAGTGTAAATAAGTATTGAATCTCTATACGATCACATGCCTTTCCATTTTTCACTATTTATAGATGATGACAATAGAAATAGTATGGTTAGACTCATAACATATATCATCTATTGATATATTGTTTCTTATTTAGAATATCCACTTGACGTTTAATTGGATCACATCAAATTGACCATTAAGGTATGATGACTGGCATTGTGTATTCCAATTATATACGGGCTGAATTATAGATAATATGGACAGTTGAATATGACCCAAATCATTGGGAATATGAAAAATTATAGAATATTTATGGATTATGTAAGAGTTAAATATTCTATTCTATGTTTTTCAATTGATGATTAAATTATAAACAGTGTGGTTTGACTCACATGATATATTTTCCATTATGTTAGAGATTCTCATAGGTAATATCCAACCATTATGTTGTGGTTAGATCCTACAAAATTTTTAACAAAGTTATGGTTTCCTTGTAGGTAATATGGACAACTAATGAAGAGTGGTATCTTATGGAATATGGACCACAGAAGAATATTTCTGGATTACTCATGAGATAATTATATCCTACCCAAGAGATGAAATGACAAATTTGGGGCTTGCACACAAGTTCCCCACTGGTATCCAATAAGGATGTTGACATAGATAATGGTAGGGTTTTGGAACATACCTCAGGTTATAGGCTCATTCATGTTTTCCATGATAATTTAATAAATGAAATGGGACAATTGGATTCTAGTGATAATAATATGCACAATATGAGAGATCCATGATGAGAATCGTGATCTATGGAATGTGTCATCATTTGACTAATGATAAATACATTCATTGGTAAAGGAATATATTATTTCCATTACCCTATAAGACAAAGTATATAGGGATAAAACCCTAGGGATGGTCTCCTATAAGATAGTTGTTCCTTTTGATAGTGGAATACATGATTAAAATTGGGGAACTTTAGAATTACTAGCCCTTTGATGTACACTTGGCATACATTGTGGGGGAATAGGTAAGTATGATCCCATTCAATGAAACCTAATAAAAATCGGTTCCATATTGTAATTATTGGGTGAACATTAAACCATGTGCGTGGTCATGGTTGGTTGGTTCCTAGGTAGGAGACCATGTGTGGGTGTGCTTATCTATGGGGCTAGTGTGAAAATTTTCCCACATAAAGAAGGTTTTTTTGAAGTACCACCCAGTCTTTGATAGTTGGGTTTTGTTTCAAGATAGTATGAAGGATTTGGAAAAGAAAAACCCTAAATTTGAGAGAAGTGTTATGTTTCAACCTTATATGGAGGATAAGGTAGACTATTACATAAACATGGACCACCATTGGTTACATAAAAACATGACTATAACACCTCATTAAATACCATGTTCAAGATCATATATTATAAATAACACTGAACTAAGATAAAAAATAATATTTTTTTTTGAGATGTAAATTTAAAATAAAAGATAAACATATCTATGTTATTATAATACAATATAATTCCTTTTAAAAAATTTACAAGACGGGTGAAACCACAAGTGGATAAAAATATCATAATCATGTAATTTGTATCTTCACAGTTTGACTCAATGATCACCCCTCATATTATGAATATAATATAAGGAAAAGAATTAAAATTATAAAAAACATTTTTTTTATGAGTTATGTTAATGGGATGAATTATATTTGAGATATATGTAAGGATATATGTTGGAATGTAATTTGACTTCTACACTTATGAATGTTATAATTATGGTCATTGGACATATGACTACTTGATATATGCTTATTTAATAGACTATTAACATATAGGATTATTGAATATGTGATTCTTTTTGAAGAAAGATAATGTTATTATTGATGAAAAGAAAGTAATTCGATATTGAAATAAATATAAAAATTGAAAATTATTTTGTTATAAAATTATGTATTTTTTGTTACACATTAAAAATATTAAAATTAAAAATGAATAATTTTTTGTGTCTATAAAATTCTTCTTAATATCTTAATAAAAATATAATGATAAAATTGAATGGTTATAAGAAAAATAAATTTAGTATTATGTGAAACAAAATCTTCATAAAAAAATCAATGCATTATTTTTTATAAGTGTTCATTATTTTTACATAAATAAATTAGTTTAATCACAGTTATGGAATTATTATAAATAAATTTAATCATTAAAAGTATAAAATATATTTTAAGACACATTTAAATTGTAATTGATATGAAATAATATTAAGAATAATTAATATTTTTACAATTAATTATTCATAAAAATTTATTAATATACATTAAATGTTAAAAAAATTAAAAAATAACTTATATTTAGAAATTGAAATTGTTTAAAATAGAGTAAGGAAATTAATCGTCTTTCTGATATTAGATAGTGTGGTGAATTTCAATTTTATTCATAAAAATATGTTATCGAAGTAAAACAATTTAGTTACCACACCAAATATAAAATAATATAAAAGGGTAAAATTATGGGGTAAATGCTCCAAAATGTAAGAAATAAATTATATATAACGTCGTGAATGAGGTAATTATAGACTTATATTTTTAATATCTCCAATATAATTCCATATTGCATCAATATTTCATGATATATTTCTGAACATAATTATTATCAAATGGGTACCTGTGAAAATACCATTGAAGCTCTCCCATAAATTGAATTCTCCCCACCCCTTTGAAATACAAAAATATCATTATGATATTCCTTTATACATAAAAATATATTCAGTCATAAATAATTCATTGAAGATGGTTTTCTTCTAGAGCTGATAAGGATTAATAAGTATTTCATTCATACAGAGAAAATTTTGATAAGTAGATTTATCAAAATATCTATGTTCTTATCTATCATTTCAAATTACATTATAATATAATATATTTATAAATATAATTTAAAAAATTGTTATCTATTAACATTTGTATGCATCTCTTAATATGATACTAAATTTATATAACTCTAAACCATTATTCAGTTATCAGTATAATATGTTCTTATTTGGGTAATTTCGAATGCCTATATGAATAACACTCTATAAAAAATATTTTCATCATAAATAAGAATCAATAAATAAATAATGGTAATACATTATATATAGGAATAATTGATGTTATTAATATAGATTTATAATATTTACACAAAAAAAATCATAGTTATTATAATGTAACATACAATTATTAGTAAATTTAATGTATAACCTCATCAGGGATTCCATTCCTATAATCCATTCTGAAAATTTCCATAATATTAATATTGGGGAAAATAAATCATTGAAGAAAAATTATTCCACTAAAAAAATATTTTTTAATCGATAAATATTTATTCAAATATTGGATATTGACCATGCTTGTACGTAAAATGTATGAATGGTTCAACAATACTAACATTTGATGATTAAAATAAACAATAAACAACTAATATATGTGTCATAAATTATTATACATGAACAAAATAAAAGGTTATATATATGAATAATGTTCTGAAATAATTGACTAATATGGTTACCTTTATTATATTTGATCTTAAATAACCTCTTCAGAATTTTAAATAAATTTTTATTTTTTAAATAAATAAAGCATTCTACTTTTAATGTTTTACATATGGGTTATTTTCAATTATCATTGACATTATTTTCAAAATTGACTGGGGTTCAATTTTATAAGGTTTTCTTCATGAATACATTTTCCAATTTTATTCATTGGTTTTCTTAATGAATCTATAGATGGTCTTTTTATTTTTGGGGTAATGTTTTCCATTTTCTTTGTAAATTGAGATTGTTTAATATAAAGTTTATAAAAAATGTATGGGGTATTTATTGTTATTTATAAAAGTTATATTTAATGATTATATAATATTGTAATAAATTTTTATATTTGATAATTATTATTATGATTCATTATGAATATTCTACAATGATACCACACACCCTCAATCTATGAATTTATTTGGAGAATGAATTGTGTAAATTTTCAACAAACACATTTTTTTGACAACATCTATTTAAAATATAATGGAATTATGATCATTTTCCTGTTTATATGAAATTAATATATATGATTTATTATTCTATGAATGGTGATTCAAATATGACCCTATGAAAGAATGAGTTAGATTTTACATCTCATGAAATCAAAATTGGACAAAGGTGATTAGAAATAGTCCTAAATGTAATGGGGAATAAGTTGTTGGCCCAAGTCCACTATATAATGACTAAATGTTTAACATGTTCTATTATGATATAAATATCTTACTGTATAATCATGAATTTTTTTATGATTTATATTCATTGGTTTATACCACACTCTTTTGTTGTGAAATTTAACTATGCCATGTTCTCATTATTTATGATTATATAATAGTATTTCCAACCTTCTCTGAAACATGAATTATTTTTTCCCATAACATTATTTCATGATTCATGATTTTTTGTACATGTTTTATTGGGTATGATTTATTTATATGACGTTCAAATGCATATATTATTTTCAAATACTCACATGTTCATCTTAAGGTTACTTATCTTCTTGGTCTGATGTCTCTTATTTTTAATCCTCACTATATATCAGAGCTAAACTTTTATTAGGTTTACAATTAAATATTTGGTGAATAATTATTTTATGTATTATATGTTTATGATAGTATCATATATAATAAATATTTTTGGGAGATGTTAAACTATGGTTGTAAAAGATCTTGATACTGCATTGGGCCCCCAAATAGACTAATCACGTAGCTTATGAGGTGTCTATTATTCATATATGTGATGAGTAACAATATAAAATGATGAATTACATTGTTATTATATTCTAGTTTTATATTAACTAAAATTTAGGTTTTGGAATATAAGAGTTTTTTGAGCATGAGGCGCCCTATTATGATTTACTCATGAGGGGTTTATTTACCATAGTTCTCAAGCATCCTACGGTAAATGGACTTTGGGGAAGGATTATAGTTTAATCCATAGGATTATTCATTTACGAAATCTCTCTAAATTCAAATTAATATTTTCATTATGTATTATAATAGAATTCACCATAATTAGGATGGATCATGGGTACACAATAAAGCAACCTGGATTATCCTAACTTCCTCTATGTATCACCTATTTTATATTTTCTATAGTTCTAAAATGGGAAGAATGGGGTTATATTTAAAGACTCGTGGAGACTAGGTAATGGTACATATGAGGATACCAACCTCTCCATCAATATTGGATCGGTGACTCATGTAATATTTTTATCTCATCGAATTTGTGCACGAATGTTGTGTGGGGAATGTGTGATCATAGTTTTCTAATAATAGAGTACTTGAGAATAGAATCTAAGAATGCCTATAGCCTTTTAAAAATGATCCCATAACATATAAAATGACTCATGTTAAGGGGACCATGACATATATAAGGACAAAGTATAAGGGAACAAATTATATAAAAGGTTTTACAGATATTAAATTTTATATTCCTTGGGAATCTCATTCTACTAGAAAAATTGTTCACATTCAGTTAAATGGGAGACATAAAAAATTTCACCCCTTATAATTGGATCTGATAAACATCTATAATATTGAATTATTAGTTTCATATTATTATAGTGTCAAAACTGATTCTAATATGGGATCTCATTCTTATGTTAGGTAAAATATCACAGAATGAATTTTGAATGTGTTTTGTGGGTTGGTATCATAGTGTAAGACGAATTAAAAAAATGAATCAATAGGAGGAATATGTGACCCATTAATATAGGGTTACAAATATCATTTCAAGTATCAAACTACAATGGGAAAATATGAATATTAAATCACACATTTTATTTAATTCAAAATCCTTACTCTAGTTGAGTTTATATAGTTCCTTCAATTTTTCCTTTTCATATAAATGATGCAGGTATATAATCTTATTGAGAAACCTTCCATAAGGAATTACGCCCTTGGATAAGAGACTAAAAAACATTTAGGCGAACTAGGTTGATAAAATACATCTGAACAATATTGGTTTAGTAAATACACTTAAGAAAATTAAATTGATAAATACTCGCTCAGGAAGATCCATGATTCATTTTTCTTTTCCATATATATCATTTGAGTTTTATTTTTCTCTAACTAAAAAATGTAATATAATTTTTCATTTCTTTAGAAAATTGAAGGATCCTTGAGAATTTCATTTTTGTGTAATAGTGATTTTGTATATCTAGAAGATAGAAGAAAAATTGATCCAAAACAATGATACCCCATTAGACTATGAAACTAAGTCATTTAAAGAATTATTGGATCAGCCATTCATAAAAATACCTTATTAGATTTCCTCCCATTATGTAGTTGTTTCCTTACAATTGATATTCCACCTCCTATAATATATAAAAAACATCCAATTATTTTAATATTATCCTAGAATAGTCTCTCTACATGGATAGATCATTCATAAATTAATAAATAAGTGTTTTTATTATCTGGACCATTAAATAGAATTGATGATTAGTGTATGTAAAGTATTTTCAACATTCAATGTATATTTATTTCAGTGCTTGGGTAAATGGAGGATCCTTCTATGGGACCCCTTCCCTATGAAATATTTTTGGAGGAGATGATCATTTTGTACTCGGTAAACAATAGTTACATCATGTTCCAAGATCATTAGAGAGAATATTATCTACATGATGACATTATTCCTTCATAGTATTCAGTATTATGTAATCATTATCTCATCATGGAGATGGTATGTTTATGGTTAACCAATTATTATAACATCCATACTATATTAGAGAGTGGACATGAGTTATTGGTATATCATTAAAATTAATGGAGACTATATCCTCATTAATATGTTGATGAGTTTCTCTTAACACATTGCACCTAATAACATGCTGAATGAACTCCCATTCATAGTAGGGACATGTTGAGTCTATTAAAATCACAAGTTGAAGACAGAAATACATCCATCCCTTAACATCTCATCCAATGTTTTATAAACAAATTTCAATGTCTCTATGGATAGAAACCCATGGAAAAGAAGAATCAGTGTTTCTCCACATATTTATCGATTGTGATACTATTAATTAAATTTTAACTCCTTAATAATGGTTACTACATATTTTTCGATTATCAGGTCAAGTTGTAGTTTAGTCATGGACTTATATTTGTAGGCCTCCTATAAATGTTTCTCAATGTGTGATTATTACCTTCCAATGACGCATATAGTAAGGTGAGGGATAAATACTTTATAATTACTATATAACATTCATCATGAGTACACATAAACAATGATATACCCATATTAAAAAGACTCTAATGGATTTTATGTCTTGTTTAGTACGGTAAAAAATAAAACTAACCGTAGAACGATAATATTTATTTTAGGAGAAACATCAATACATCATGATAACTGCATCCCATATAACAAGTTATTATATCCTCAATTAAACAATATTCCCATGTTCCTGGAAATTGTCAGAATGAGACTAATAAATACTGATATACAAACTTTTTAATTCCTTATTGGATTTATCTTTTACTTCATGTTTACTCTTTATGAGTGTCTCATTGGGAGACTAGTGATAGTAACCCCAAGTTTAGTTACAAATAACTAGTATATGAAATCACATATGGAGGGAGTGACCATACTGAGGGGTGACGTGGTCCCTATATGTGAACCTTACATTTAATTTGGTTCATGTTTCCATTTTATATTCATATAGAATGAGAGTCCATATCCTTATCACAAATCATGTGTAGAGAAACACCCAAGGATTCTTTATAAATTATTGATTATACTAGCATGTATAAATACTAACGGTCTAGAAAAGTTTCCATAAAATATGTCTCAATTGGAACATTATTAAAATATTCTAAATCATATAATGAGTGTTTCCAAGGAACAATTATCAAATTAGAAAATCCATATATGAATGAAAAACCTACGAGGAAATGGGGGATTACTGAGAGGAACTGGAGTAAGAAGATGAAATCACCAAATTTGGTTCCCCAACTGAGGATGTGGTGACCTATACTAATCAATTTATTTAATTTTTTAAAATAAAAATATAGTCATATAGAAATATAATTTAAATTTAAATTTTATTTTCATATATCTTTTGGACTCATTATCTATATGATATTTTTTGATTACAAAAATTTGTAAATAATATTCAACATGGTTTAGTATTATGATGTATTAATGGTTTGTACACATCAGTGGAATAATTATTAATGATTGTCCATGTTAATATAAAAGTATTATTATGTTTTTTCTCCAACTAAACCAATATAAATCTTAATTATTTGATTATATTTTCATACCATGGATTTGTACAGATTTATCATGATAAATTGAGGATTTGAAATGTTTTGGAATGTTTCGTAATGTGGATTTCTAGCGAATCAATGAAAATTCACAATGGTTTTATGTTCTCTGGATTGAAATATTATTTTAATTATTACAATATATACAATATATATGACATTAACATTTAATGAACTTAGTATTCATATTTGAATAATCATTTTTTTTTATTTTTTATTGAATAACATGTTTTCTGGAAGATGTTATGTTCTATTGTTGATATTAGTGGATTTTATAGATATGAAGATAAATGGTTTGTCTGGTCCATCATTACTGAAGGATTAAATTATATGGAAGATATACATCATCTGATTAGGTTGACCAAAAAATTAAATTTCTAGGAATAAATTGTGTATAGTGATTGGACTCCAATGCTAACTGATGGGACTACATTTGATGAGGGTTCAGTCATAAAATGTGGATACCGTAGTCTAGGTCATAAACAACCTGGAACATTTCATTCAAATACCATGGTTCATTTGATTTTTTTGTAATTTAAATACATTATGATTTTTTAATTTTTTACTCAATATATAGAAATGTTATTTACATTTTAATTATTTAAATTTTATTATATTTTTACCAATTAGTGTCTATGTATTAAAAAATTGTTTTTATAAAAAAAAATTCATTCTACCACATAACTATTATTTTATTTAAATTTATTTCATTAGATGATTTTTAATTTGATCGACCTAGACATGGAATATTATAAAAATTTATGTTAGCTTTTTATATTATAATTCACCACCATCGTATTGGGTTTTCATTCCTTTTAATTTCACCCAATATAATGAACATTATGGATGCTTATAAGAACCTATAATAAGAGTAAAAAATGAAAAAATATGTATACATCATGTCAAGTGATTGTGATTCCCAGATCAAAAAACATTATTAAGAAAATATCTTATTGGAACAGAATCAATATATTGAATAGTTGTCACCGATACATAAGTTCTCTAAGCTCGTGCATTAATTTAATTCATCCATATGTACATTCTAGTTATATATGATGAATTAACCATTTGTTATAATTTTTTTCTATAAAATAAACAAATTATGACGGGATACATAAAAACCAACATTCCATGATCACCTACATTCAACTATCCATATTGTGTAATAACCTATGTTGTATTCAAAAATTGTTTTTGGGTGTAGGGATCAATGGAATTGAATAACTTTAGTTTTATATTATCATACAGAAAGTCATAAATACCCAAGTGAATATATGGTTCAATGGTATTTATCTCTACACCATCGAAATAATAAATATAATGGTTGAATATAAACGATATGATACTTGGGATTTGAAATAATAAATATAGGGAATAAATATAGATTTGATACATGTTAGACAGTAAATTCATAGAAATTACATATTTTGAGTCTCATGTAGAATAGATCAGATAAATTTTTTTGAAGTGTCTTCTATAAATCTGACCATAAATTAATAGAATAAAAAATTTCATACAAGAATCACACTATGTGACTCATTAGTTAAGTATGAATCTAGTGTTACAATAATATAGTATCTATCGATTACAATCCGTTTTTCCAATTATTCACTAACTAAATTCTTAATATCACCAAAAAATTTGATTTTATAGCTATATATAGACTCTTTTTTCAATTAGTGATAGACACTCTATATTATAGAATCCCTTTTCCTTATACTAAATGTGAATGAAAAATAATTCTATGTCCATTCATTACTCTAAAACTTCTAACATAGGTATTATCTCAACTATCCTCACATTATTATTTTCAAAAAAAGTTGGAGAATAATATCATTATAATTAAGTACAAATGGAAACATAACAGGTATGGATAGGGTAAATAAAAATTTCTTTATATTTGATAACATATAAATATTTATATGAATCAATCCACCATCATTCAAATATAAAATCATAGAGAGATATAAATGGTCATAATATAGTGTCACCTATAGTATCATCCTAATTATTATATTTTCATGTGTAAAAGGACTATGATATTTAGTTTCTTCTATAAGATGTTTTCGTAGAATGATATAGTTGAGAAAAATATTATGGTACATGTACCATCATTGTATGTTCTAGTTATGTAATATTTATATGAGTTATGGTTTCATCTGGTAAATGCATTATTAGAACAGTTTTGGATGGAACAATATAGTTACATATGTACCATCACCATAAAATAAAGTAATTTCATATCGATATTAGAGTTTAAGGAATAGACATAATAAGGTCCATAATGGGAACATTTTAAAGGGGTGGGGGTATAATGTATAATATGAAACATGTTCAATAATAATAAACCCATGCACATTTTATATTGACTATCCCATCCATTATGAGAAGAATTAATAAGTGATTCGATTTTTTCCAACATCATGGGTTCTAGAAAATTTAGTTTTTAGTTTTTTAGTTCCTTAACAAGGACCACATATGATTTATGTCAAATCATTATATTTTTCCCTAACTATTTCCTAAGCCTCAGATGTGGTAGAATTAGTAATTATGATATAAAATATTACCCAAGACAACATTTTCTTAGCTTTTATCCAAAAATATTTTGTTCCTTCACTTTTTCAATAATCCTGTCATTTTGACTACGATATTCATTGTTAATAACCAGATTATAGAGATTCATTTTTTACATAGGTTTCTCTTTAATGGTCTATAATATAGTTATTTATATATCACCTTCTATTGGTAGTTTAGGATTATGAATACCAACCCAATTCAATTTTTTTATGTTGAGAAACCACTGACTATAATTTTGGATGATGCTTAAGTCCACAAAACCATGACCCATGGGTGAGATAGACCATATATTAATGGTAAGTAAAACATGGTGTGAATTGAGGGCCCAATTCAAAAAAAAAACTAATGTATGGGTTTATATTTTTTAATGATATAAAATCCGGACTATTTTTGATAGTAAGTGAAGCATCAAATAAGTTTCATAATATAAGAGTGCTCCATTATCATATGAATAGGGAGTGAAGAAATGGGAAATCAAAACTAGAGGAAGATGAATTAGGATTTGATGAGATTAAACAAGAATGTAGCAGATGATAGTTGAATAAATTAAAATTATGGATTCTATTATAATATTTTCAAGTGTGAATGTGGTTTATAACCTAATTCTCATAAAGAAAACAGTCCACTAGTTTTTAAGATATATATTAAAATGACCCCTAATATTAAGACAAATATAACATAAATGAATTGATAAATATTCACTAATTTAAGATTTGAACCAAACATAAATAATAAAAGATAGTGTCATTGAATAATAATTACACGATATTAATATTTTATTAAAAATAATAAAAATCACATATAATTATCATGTCATATTGTGATATTCTTATAAATACTATACAAAAAATCACTAGTCATTAAATTGGGAATGAATACATAAGAAATCTTGATCTCAAATGATTAGTAAGGGTAAATAAGGGAGATATCCCAGTACAAATAATCATAACATGAGAACATGTGCATTATAACATTAGATAAATATTTAAAAACCATTCCCATCATACCAGACAACATAATTTTGAGTTACGGTATAAATTATGACAATTCAATAAACCTGACACACAAAAGAAATAGAGAATAAGAGACATGAGAGAGAAAAATTTACACAATTCATTAGTTTTTGGAATACATATGTGTTTATAAAATCATTTCTTTAGTACTCAAGGCTCACCCACTATACTATTATAGTGGAATGGGTTCACTCCCCAGGCCATCATATCCTTAGTCAATGTTCACTCCCAATAAAATAATATTAGAAAAAGTCCCTTACTAAAATTTTATCACCCCCCATTGCATTCCATAATATATCATGAGTTATCCCTCGTTATCCAATGAATTGGAGTGATATTATGAGGTTAATTCTTTAAAAATTACATTATATAGAGTATTTTTCTGAGACATTATTATCATACATTTGAGTATCTCTTGAGTTTAGATTTTTTTAAAATTATTCCATGACATATAAATAAACAATTATTAATAATAATGTAGACACTTCCACTATAATTAAATTTTAAAAAAAAACATAATATTAATTATATAATAAGACTCATTTTCTTCACATATCTCCATACTTTTCCTCTAGATCTCATCCTTCCACTAATCACCTTAAAACACTATAAGAAACATTTTAAAATTCGGGCTAAGCAAAAAAATCACAATATGGTAAATAGTATATGTAAAAAACGATTAGTATGTGCATAATAATAAATTTTATCTATCCTTTTTGATATATGAATTGAGCTTTAAATATACAATTTCATACACATTAAATCATCTTATCAATCTAAATATTTAAATAAAACATTTCAAAACATTTATTAAAAAAATAGTAAAACTCTAAAAGGATTAATATATGTCATGAACACTAACAAAAAATTATAAAGGTTACACATTTCAACCATAAGAAGTATCATATAAATTCATTTTAAAAACAAGCTCATTTATTACCTTTTCAAAATCATAAAATTTCAATAAAAACCCTTCGCAATCATTGAAAAATAAAGTAGATAAATTCAAAAATTATTTTGAAATATATCTTATAGACACTCTTGTAAATAAAATATGAATTATGTTATATTATAATATTTTATTCAAATAAAATTAATTGGATAATTCAATATCTTTACCCAATACATTAGTAAACTATTACAGGATTTCCCATCCATGGTTTGTGATGTAATCACCCATTTGTTTTTTATAACTGATCTACCTATCACCATTTTATAATAGATAGAACCTTAATTATATTAAATTCATAATAACCATAAAATAATCATAATATAAGATTACATCCATTATAAAAATATTTCTTTTATTAATAAGAAAAATTGTTTGGATATTCATATATACATTTATTTTAAACACCATTATTTGAAAAAAAAATTAAAATAAAATAGGGAAGGTGGATTTTTCATTGAATAAAACATAGAATCTTATAAATGAAGCTAGAAAACTTATAATTGTTCAATATGTGAAAAATTATGGTTTTTTTATAGGTTAAAATAGAATATTACTTTTTTTAAATAATGTAAAAACATCCCTTATAAAACACATAAATTTTTAATTTTAATAACCATATAATTAATGTCAAATTAGGCCCAAATTTTATTTTATTATTAATTGAAATACATCCATAATATATTTTTAATACTAGGCACATGAGAAATTATAATTTAAAACATATTACTTTGAAATATTCAAAACTCTGTTTTTAATGTGAAGTGTTCATTACCCCAATTTTGTCTCATCATGAACATTTATTGACACCCAAAATAATATAATTATTTTCATTATTTACATTCATAATAGTAATTTTTTTATTATTCCTTTTAAAATTTCATAATAAATTAAGTCTCTGTTTGGATTTACGATGATATTTGAATCATTAGACCAAAATGACATTGGTAGGGTGAGTATGGTAAAATATGTCATTATATCATCATATATTAAATTATAATCATTATAAAATACATATATATATATATTATAATTTTTATATAAAATAATAATGACTATTATGAAAAATTTATGATGACACCATCAATGATATAACATGTCATACGTACGCAAGAGTAACAATTCCTTTTTACAATGATCATAAAGGAACAATGTTAAGTGATATAATAAATTTTCAAAACTATAGTTATGTAATGGATATCGTATTACCTATTCAAATAAACTAATATATATCATTGATATTTTTTGGTGATGAAAAATGAATCATTTCGCACTATGGAGGTGGTAATCTACCCATACGAATGAATGAAATTACCATTTCTTAATAGAATGATATGAAATCAGATGATATATTATCTTTAAAAAAACGAAAATATTTCATCAATGTACAATATATACGTTAAATGTGTCATTATATTCCATAGTTACTGGAGGTGATGGGAAACAATTACATCATTTGGTGTGGTATTATTTCACTCTACACTGGAAAGTTAGCTTTATTTCCTACTTTACAGAAGAAATATATTAAAAAAATTATTGAAATCAATATAATAAAATCACAATACATATGATATTATTATTTTTTTATTTTTTTATGGTTGAATAATATATGAAAGTGGTGGGATAACAAATAAATTAAAACATTCTGTTAAAAGTTATAACTCTTCTTTAGAGAATATCATTTTTTCACACAGTAATCACTCTAATAAATGAATTATGTAATCATAAGTTCATATGTAATTATGGATGGATTATACGATATTATTTGGGTATGTTTTGGTAAAAAGAATATTTTTATGTGTGAATAAATAATTATTGGTTGGTACCTTTTATAAGATACATGATAGGATGTTTTTTACATAATTATAGTACATATTTTAATGAAAATGTTTTTTTGGGAAAATTTTATCTATGATGATATATTTAATATATAGTATTGATATGGGACTAAATAATCTAAAAAGAGAAATGATTATACTATTTTTTGACACATATTGTTTTTAAAGCCCTCATTAACCATTTTTTATGATTACAATGATAATAACATTTTAAACTGTTAAGTGATTATGGTTGCTACTATGAAAAAAATGGAACATTAATTGAACATGGTCTATATTTTCAAACATATCCCAATAACCAATATGAATAATGTATTTTTATTAATTTTAAAGCATTTAATATATATTACTTATTCCAAAATATTATTAATGTCATTTTTTGAATAATTTATTCAATTTGACAGTGAAAATAACATGAATGAAAAGGAAATAAAATATAATACTTTCACCCATCCCAATCGTTCTATATAAATACCAAAAAACTATAACAAAATAATTCAATAAAATTATATTACATTAAATATTTTATAGAATCCTTAATTTTTTCAATTAATTGATTATATATTGTGTCATTATTGAGTAATGTTTTATTATAATTATTCCTCACTGTAAATTCAAAATAAAATAACACGAAAATAATAATTAATATTTATAATTACAAATTTTAACTAAATATAACATTTATATTATGCTAATTAAAATTTATCATTTTTTAAAAAGTGTATTTTTTTACGTAATCTTTCACTTAAATATTATAAAGGTCAATATCAATGAAATATGTAACAACATCTAAATTTGTCAAAAAAATGATCTAAATAGTGTAATTATATTCATCATATATGATATTGGCATTTCATAGTGTCATCAAAAGGTCATTATCTTAATTTTTTTTTTCTTCAGTGATATGATTTACACTTAATGTGGTTCCAATTATTTACATGGGATCATATTCATAATGACCAATAATAAAAGTGATAAATATTTAAAATATTGAATCACTAAATCCAAATCCAAATTCCATTTTTCTAACATAAATTAATAGAGGTTTTATAAAATAATTTAATTTTAAAACAAAAAATTCAAAAGAAAACCTTTTTTATATCATTTTATATATAAAAATTATTTCATACAATATTAAACAATAATATTGATTTCATTAATCATAATTAAGTTATTATTAATATAAATTAATAATTAGTACTTTGAAAAAAAAATTATTAAAAATTAATCTTTATAATTTCTTGAATAGATAATAGAGTTTTAAATGGAAATCAATATTTTCAAATATTCAATGGAAACAAATCTTCTCAAAAAAATATGAAAAATTAAATCTACGAGAATTTTTACATATTGATTCGAAAAAATAAAAATTGTTTTTATAAAATAATATTTATTTATATGTTCATATTTAATTATAAAATTTTCTCGCAACAACAAATAAATCCCATTTCTCAGAAAATGTATTTTTTGAGCACAAAAAAATATTTCTAAATATTGATTTATTTTTTTTATAGGAATTAAATAATACATTATTTTTATTATAAAAATTATATATATTCTATAATATGTAAAATATTACTCATCCCCATAATTTTAACAGATATTATATAATAGTACTTTTTAAATAATTATATATTCTGGTGCGTGTAAGCTCACGCTTACCTATCATATATGCTATCAAATATTGATTTATTTTAAAATCACGGGTTTTTACAGTCCCAACACCCTTTAATATATATCACTATCACACATTGAACATGATCTTATTAATTATGGATCTCAATATTTAAAAATATATTTTTTGAAATCCCACATTGTAAAAATGGTTACTAAAACATATTCTAGAAATGAGGGAGAAAAAAGTATGACTATCATTCGTAATAATAGATTCATGGATTACAAATAGAATAACAATTGTGGGGTTAAAAATATGGACATATATGAAAATTTTAATTTTGAAATAACATTTTAGATGGACATAGATCATTCATCGTAAGAATTTAATTTGTCAAGAGAATGTTAATGAATCTAATACAATAAACTAATAACGTGTGATGAAGACAAAAGATTTATCAAAAATGAAGAAATATGAAAAAAAATATATTTCAAAATCCTTTCCTTAGATTTGAGTACTTAATTTTATATCTAGTATAAAAAAATATTGATATATTCTTACTCTAAACGAATAATTTCACCCCAATCTAAAATTTATCTTAAAAAATCAGTATTCAAGATATATTTTTTTATGCAAAAAGACCTAAAATCAATAAATAATATATCACATAATCCTTTATATGAATAAATATCTATTCCACTTGACATTATTAATTAATCAATACTAAAATGGTTAGCTCATGGTAAGGCAATTCCCTATGTGAATAACCCTTAATATGATTAAATATAATATTAATATCCATATATTTAAAAATAAAACCCCAATGATCAACATAGATCATTGGAGAAAATAAATAACATTAATATTATTAGTGGTAATCCCTACAAATATTTAACCCCAAATAACCAATGGGATTGATCATTAATTTTTCCATGATTGTTTTAACATTTATCTCAAATCAAAATTACTCACTCCAAAAGTTATATTCCAAAATATCTATTACCTCATATATAATATCTAAAATATTCAAGACATTTCCCTAAATAAATTAAATATGAATTATTCCACATTAAAATCATATATTTTTTCAAATGATAACTCAACCGTTATTCCTCATAATGAAATCCCATAATTTTTTTGAAATTAATTATATAAGATTCCCAAAATAGGGAACTTCCAAAATAATATTAATCACATAATCACCCAATTACATTTTAATCCCATTATTATCGATTAGAAAAATTTTCAGAAAATGATATAATTCATAATTACGTAAACATTAAATATAATAGTAACCCTAATGTTTTTCAATAAAATTATTATTATGTCCATAAAATTTAAATAAATTCATCCCCAAATGACATTTTCTCATGTTTAATGTAAGGGTTACATATCACTCAGTTATCTATCAAAACTCAAAAAATGTGTCCAAGGTACTCCCTTAACCTAAAACATCAAAAGTGCACTACTTTATATCACCATATAATTATACATAAATATAAATTCATGAATCATTATATTTACACACCTCTATTATTTATTGTTCTTCATAGAATACAAACACTGATTGTCCATAATATTCATTAACACATATTTAATACATAAAAAACTATAAATCATGTCCAATTATTTTTTAATAATAAATCATATTTTATAAATAATCTACACTATTATACGTCATATTTAGTTTCCTCATCATCAATTGTTACAGAATTTGGCATCTATAAACCTTTATCTCTTCGGTCATGTTGATTCCCTTAATGGGTATTCCCTCAAGGAAATCAATTTTCATAATTATCATAATCCATAATTCTAAATCACAAAATTGATACCTTGATAATAACATTAATTAATTTCAAGGTGTTAATCAATATATTCCTTTTTTACTTGTATATTTATTTATTTATCCCCTTATTTAGTTGATTCAAATCAACTATCCTTTCTTTTATGATATTTTTTGGGGTCCATATTCCAACAAGACTGGAAAATAGTAAATTTAAGATCATAATGATAATCTTCATCATAATATTTATAAAATAAATTTTTATTTCATTTCGGTAATTAGGAAACTCTCCTTGGTTAAAGGTGTTAATTAAAACACATGATAATAGATTATGAAGAACAATAATACTTCTCACTACATCTCCAATATTTTTTTTGGTCAATCATAAAAATTCATCATTTTCATTTTTATACATTTTTTAATTTCGTTCATGATTGATCTATACATATAGTATAATATAACCGCTAGCATGAGGATATCAATAAAATCATAATAAAAAATCTTATGAAGAGGAAAATAATTATGATATCATTAAACATATAATCTTTTATAACTATAATTATAACTGAAATACAAACCACTTTGGTTGTATGGGAATTACATATTAACGTATAAATTTATCTAAAAAATTACACTAATGAAAACTATAGGGTCTCAACCATAAACATTACATAATCACATATTTGATGTCATGAATAAGTTTTCTTAAAATTAATGATATTAATAGTTTATATTTTTACAAAATTATTGCATAACCATTAGATAAATTAATATTACATCATAAAGTGTAAACTTTATATAAGTATTCATTTTTCTCGAAAATTAATCTATAACAATAATGCATTTTGTTTCATGAAATATATTCCTAAGATTTACCTTTACATCATCATTGTCCATAATGAACCATAAAACCTTTTAAAAAAATTAAAATATTTTACAATTAAAAAAATTAATACATAAGTGGGATAAAATAATAATGAAGAATGAAAGTAAATGAATACTCATAAAAATTTCCCAAAATCAAATCAAAATTGAGCTAAAAATAAACATTTTCATCACCAATAAGTCAACTTCTCTTTCCAAGAATATTCATAAAACATTTCATAAGAAATATTAATTGAAAAATAAAACTAAAATGGATTCTTAGAAATCTCACTACCTTATGAATTATTTTTCAGACAGGATATATATTTCATTCTTACGAATTATAATATACATTTAATTTGAAAATATGCTTGGTTATTATTTTTTTAATAACAAAATTACAATAAAAACATATAATAGGAATAGATAAATAAATTTAATATCTTGAGATAGTTTTTTCATGACACTTTTATAATATCTCTTAAAAATTGAATAAGCATAATTGTAAATTTCAATAAAATATAAAGATAAACCTAATTGGTAACTCCTTTTCCATATTATAGATCTATTACGGGCTCACCCATCTTCATTTAATATTTATAAAACCTATCCTTGGTTTATAATATAATAAAACACACTCAATTTATAATTGAGCCTCTTATGATGATAAAAAATTCTCATGAACAATAAATTAATCATAATATAAAGAATTATTCATCATTAAAACATTGTTCTCACTAATACGAATTTTTATGATATTGTTATATCATTATCCCATATTTTATTCACATATAAAGACACATAACGATATTGTTAATAGTTTTTATTTGTATAAAAAATGTATGTTTATAATAGAATTAAAAAATAATAATTAATACGACAATGGGAAAAGTTATTAATTACATATACGTTAAAAATAGAACAATCCTTATTTTGTTTTTGTAATGAAATTAAAAACATTCCATATAAAATATATAAAAATATTACATTTGAAAGGCTTTAAGATAAAATAAAAAATATACATAAAATTTATATTATATTTAATTTAAATACATTAATAAAATAATTTTAAAAAGTGTACATGGATGAGAAATATATAGTGAATAAATCATTACAATAATTAAAATAGTTTCTTAAAGTAAATTTTCTCATAACATGAGTGTGAAAATCATGTAAGTTACTTTTATTGAGAATAAAAAATTCATCTCAATTATTTACATTATTAATAATATTTTTTAATTTTATTATTAATATTAATATTTTATAACCAATTAGTTAATAAATTATGTTCACCTTGAATATTCTGACAATATTAAGCTCATATGTAAAAAATAACATTGATATATTGACTATGGTAAAAAGCCACAATTTTATCATATCAAGAATAATAATCAGGATATAATTAAAATTTTATAGTACATTTATTATTTTCAATAAAACTATAAAATATGGTTATTATATGAGAATATCGATACACTCATGGGGATGGTATGTCGTACGTACCCATGCATAACACTACCATTATTCAATGATCATGATACAAATAAGGTTAGTATTATTTTTCATAAAAAAATGATCATTATATCATAGATATAAAATTATAGTTTTAAATAATTCTATATATATATATAATAAATACTATATAGTATTTAAAAATGAATCACATCACTTAGTGGTGGTGTTAGTACACAGGTACTCCCAAATGATGTTTTAATTTGTAAATTAATGGAACGTTAAACAATTTGATGATATATTATCTTCAAAATAATTATCAATACATAATTAATATCATATATGTTCACTAAATATATCATTAAACCCATAAGTGAGAGGAAAATATGAAAAATGAATTACATCAGTTCATGGTGTAGTAGTGGACAACACAGACAAATGATGGTTTCATTTCACATTTGATGGAATATGGTGATGTGTAATGGTTGTTAAATTAAAACAAAATTATAATAATAATATATTGGAGGTAATGATGTTATTATATTATAAATATTTAAGAAAATCATATGGGAGTATAAGAATTAAAAAACAAAAACATTCAGATATAAGTTATATAACTTCATTATAGAAACTCTTTTTTACACCATAAGACCTCTAATAATGGTTTTAAACCTAATACATGTTGCATATAATGAGGTAATGGATTTTAGGAATGAATATTTTGTTGTTATTTTTTTAACTAATCTGTTTTATTATTGTGAATAAAAGATGCGCGGATGTCCTATTTTATAAGACATGGGATTGACTCACTTGGAATCACATAAAGTGATAAATTAATTTAAATTAATTTTCATTAAAAATGTATCCAAAATAAACCATTTATAATATTAAATGGTTATTTTTTAACATCTAAACATCCAATTATATTTGGTATATTTTATATTATAGTTTTACCAATATCATTTTTATCCCCCCGTTATCCTTTTTAACAACAATAAAGATGATTGTTTTTAGTATTTATGAATTAATGTATTTTAAATAAAAGTTAAAGTAGACCATAAATGTTCAATGAATGAAATTTTGAACCATTTTTTAGTAGCATTTCACAATAACTTATTTTTAGTACTTTTAAATCATTGAATAAAATATTACATATTATAAACAATATTTAATTTATTTTTCTAAATACTTTGATGATTTCAATTTGAAAACAACATGAAAGAAATGTAATTGAAATATAATCATGTAAACCATCCAATAAATTTTAAATTTATATAAATAATTATTCGATAAAAATAATTCAGTCATATTATATTACATTAACATTTTTTTAAACCTTTTATTTTAGTTTTTTTTAATTTTAATTAATATAGTGTTAGAATTGTGTAAGAATTGAAAGTAATTATTCATCACTAAATACAATAAATAAATAGCAAGGATAAATAAATTATACTTCCAAATTATCATTTGGAACCTAACTAAATTTGATCGTTTCCATATTAAAAAATTATACTACATATTATATTGAAAAGTTTTATTTTTTACTTCACATTTCACATAGAAATTATAAACAAATAAATCAATGAAATTTGAAACCAAATTCCCATATTTCTGAAAAATTGCATGAAATTTCTGAAAATCGTTCATTATATTGAATTAATGCATGTTTTAGGCTCATGTTTTAGACATTATTATATTATATTTAAATATAAATACCCCAAATACAATTTTTGTGGAGGCATTTAATAATTATGGTAAAAAATTAGTAATGAAAAAATAGAAGGGACCAATTTAAAAAATGTGGATATCTTAAATGTAAATACGAAATATATTTTTCAATATTCAATTTCTCAATATTAATGAAATTAATTTAATATTAATATTCCAAATCTAAGGGGAAAATGTGTTTAAGAAAAAAAAATTCATGTATAAAAATGTTTCTTGTCCAAATTCTACGATAAAATTTATTCCAATTGCCCAAATTTAATTTTTTATAATATATTATTACAAATTTTATTTTGAAATAAATTTAAACAATGGAACCTAAATAATTCTTAAATCAAAAATAAAATTTTCAATATAATTATGTATTTCTCACTATTAAATATAAAATCACCATTCTCGATAAAACCCATAAAATAACACTAAGATAATTTTGACACTATGGTTTAACTAATTTTCCACTTTATCAAATTTAATCTGTAAATGTTATTAAATTAAAGATAGTATTCTCTCATAAATTTTAATAAAGAAATTTTGGAACACAATATATATTTGAAGCATAAAATGACTGTACTAAAAATTGAGTTTATATTTCCAAAGATTTATTCAATGAATTTGAACTGATAGGGGTAATTATGTATATTTCATAATAATGTTAATATTATTCATACCAAAAAATTTAATGTCTATGTTATAATTGTCATATTTAAATAATAACAGTTGGTGGTTGTTCTATACTTGGTGTTTCATGTCGTAAATGCTATCAAATATAAAATTCATCAATAATTTTGGGGTCCTTCATGTATATGATTTCTGGAATACCCATTATATAATCATAATTTATTCAAATGTGTTCCAAAATATCAGAAATCTTTCACCATATATCATAACTCATGGATAGAAATCATGATTGATAAAAATACAATTATCATAATCATAGACCAAATAGTGAAATGGTAGTGATGTAAAAATTGGATCATGGACCTAGTATAGAATAAGTTACATTAAATGGATTCATCTTAGATGATTTTTTTAAAAGATAACTTATAATATTTCCTCAGGAAAATACGCTTTCCATTTTGATGTCAATTATGTAAAATCTAAAAAATTAATAAATATTTTTGATAAATAAAAAATGGATTCTTTAAATTAATGATTAAAATAATTGAGATATAATTACATTATAAAATTATATTCACCCACCTGATGAAAAAATAGTCTTTTAAAATTATTCCTTCAAAATGTGACCAAAATAATTTTTCTAGAAAAATATCTTTTTTTTGTATTAAATATTGTGATATCAATATTAATCATAAAATTGTTTCCAAAGAATGAAATTAAATTATTTATAAAATTAATAAACTATTGATACATTGAAATAAATTTAATATAAAATGGATATTGGATAATGATTTAGAATTTTATTTGAATTAAAAACATTATTATTCAATATTCATTAATAAAATCAATAATTTTAGAAAATTATAAAAATTTAATTTGAATTTAATTTGTAAATTCTTATTTTTTTAAAGAAATTATTTTCTGTAATATTTTTATAAATGTGGAATAAAATATTTATTATTTTTTGAATAATAACACAAATTTTTGAGGAGAAATGTTTTTAGTAGCATATAACTTTATTAAAATTGAGTATATATTTTTCAATGTATTCTTTATATATATAAATATTTTAAATATTTTTATTTATTAATCTTTAATTAATATTCAATAAATAAATTTTAATGATGATGTTATAATATTCATGTTTAAATAATGATTTTTTAATAGTGCATTAATATTTTTTTATAATTATTGTTGCTTCTAATGCAAGCTATTAATGAAAAAAAACATTAAACTTAAATATATTAAAAAAATCTTGGGCTATAACACCATACCTCTCTTAAAATGATTTTTACTCTAAATTACTTCACTTTTATATAAAAAATGGGTATTTTGTTCTATCAAATATTCATGGTTCAAGGCATCTAACTCAATTATCAGATTCAAAAGAAGATCATTAACCTTGTGAATAGTCCTGTTTTGTAGAACAATATCATTATGATACTAGATTTCTAATAGTGGTTCATTAGAGTAATAGTAAATATCTATAGTTAAATCCACTATTTTCTATACATGTGATGTATTATATATTTACTTACTCTAGATAGAATAATGGGGTACATTATGAACATTTGAGTTGATTAACGGATGTTTCTAGTGATAAGATATTATCCCTACATTATTAAGAATTTTGAAAGGGATAATATAAGTAGGGATCAACTATCCTTATTTTAATCTCAAACACTTCTTCCTTGGGAAAATTATTTGGAATACTTTATCAGCAACATTGATTTCCAGATGTCATAGATAATTGTAAACATAACATTTCTTTTGATAATGACATACCCATATGTTACCATAATGGATCTAATTTTTTTTCTTAAAAGTTACATGGAAAGAATAGTTTTGAAAAAATCCTTATTGAATTTCATCCCAAAACATTGTAGTTATTCATCCCTTTACATAATGGTATTAAAAAGAATCTTTTTCTTTAAGGTATTATTGTACGATTACTTAACTAGAGGAAGGCATTGATCCCAAAACACATTTAAATCCATATGGAAATATCATAAAATAAGCTCTAGGGTTTGAATTTTTTTATTAGACTATCAATTTTTATGAGCATGATTTTTACTTCTAGAAATAAACTTCTTATTTAAACACTTTTAAATAATTCAATAAAACATCAAGGTAAACCACAGATACTGATCAGAAATATTATAATGTGTTATTCCCAAACAATATAAAAATTACATAATGTATATTCATTAAATTAAACAAATAGTGAAGTATTTTTATAGTAATGATGTGGATTGAATTAATAATGCGATTGAGTACAACCCAAATAGAATTTCTTTTTGTTATTTTGGTGAGTCCAATGAAAAAATCGATGTGGGTGGGTTCCTGTTTCCATTTGGGTATATTTAATGGTCATAACATACACATAGACATCTCTCTCTTATCCATAACATGATAACAAACCAATGAACGTGATACAAACTCAATAATATCTCTTTTAATTTCTTCCCACAACAAATAATCATTCTTATATTTATTTTTCTTTTTATGTCTGAAATTAATGGTTAATGATGTACTGTGGGTCATATTCAACAACACCTTATTTATATCTATTATGTGTGGGAAACAAATATGGTTTAGAAAAGATATCATTCCATAATAATTTTGTTTCAACTCATTAACATTTATAACACTTTTTTATGTTCAATATATTCCTTTTGTTCATATTTAATCCTCACATGAATATATGGTTGAACACTCAATTGAAAAAGATAGGATTTTTTCCCATCCTTCAGGTATTTCTAAATCTATCCTTTGTGAATCCAAAAATATTGGATATTTTTTTATCCTCATCATAGATAAAATTTTATTATAAATTTGACTCAAAGAAGCAACCACCTTGATCTCATTCCCGGGGGTATTATATTTAGAAATCACAATATTTAATAAAATCCAACCATCATATCTGGTGAACATTCAACTATTTTTGATTGAATATATATTTCAAAAATTTATAATCATTATATATGTCGCAACATTTTCTATAAAAATATACATTCCATATCATCAATGATAAAATTAACATGTTTTAATAAAAATCATGATATGTCAATTTTTCTCATAAACCATCAATTTCTGTAAGTCGTAATCTATAAGAACATACTTTATAATAAAGATGTATCCAAGTAAAAATCTCAATTAATCACTAATTATCATAGAATCATCAGTACCTCAAGGTAGTGTTTGAACATGTACACATCTGTCTTTCTATAGTATCCTTTCTCCATTCTAATTTGACTTCATGAGTATATAAGATAAATGTGATAAATTGCAATAAATGTGTTGAGAATATTCCTCCAATCCATGAATACTATGTAAATCAATTTTGTATTTGGGTATGGGCCAATGATCAATAATTTTATTATTTAACTGTTATATATATATACACACTAATGATATTATGTGACCTAAAAATGTATCTTTTGAGGGAAAAACAATTACACTTAGAATATTCTTTATACGTCATATCCTTTCATCGGGCCTTCAGTATAGTCATCGATTGATATTAATACACTTTATTTATCGTTGAATATTTAAATATATCATATATAATATCTACCATAAAATAATCAGGTTAATCTCTAAATAAAATATTCATTATATAAATGATAATGATAGGGGAATTAGTAAGGAGAATTTTTGTCACTTTGAATAATAGAATATACACTTGTTATGAAATGTTGTCATATTTATATCCCATTTTTTATCCCTTAATTGAATATATCAAGAATAACGGTTGGGCTTTGAAATGTATTGATATCTATATAGTGGATCAAACAACTCAACAATATGGGGAACATGATTCTTATTCTAGATTTTTGATCTTCTACGTTCCGGGTGTAGAAAAAGTGTGTGATGGATAATGAACAAAATTTCCTTTTTGTATAATTAATGATAAATATAAGAAATATACAATTATAAATGTACTAATCAAAAGAATTCAGTCATTGAAAATATAAATTTTTTAATGTTTGGGAACTATTGGGAGGATTATATCATATAATTCATAATTAATTTATTTCTTTAATGAATTAATTTTTTGTTATTCCTTTTACATTTATTTATCTAAAAACATATCTATACTTTTTTATAGTTTTGTTATAGGAATAAAGAGTATGTTACCTCTAGCGGTGATCCACATGTGTCCCAAAAATCAATGAACATCACCACATGTATCTTTGAGTGCTAGCATAGTAGAATATATCTTTTATGCCATCAACATTTGATCACCACAAGAAATTATTTTAAAAAACTTTTATCTAACATATAATTACATTATAATGGGAGGTGGATGAAGGTCACTCTCCGTTCATGGGAGATTTCATGAAGAAGGGAGTACTCTACAAATTGAGAGGATTCTCTAAATCCATTGTGCATAACCAATCAAAAGGAATTATATCTATGAGAAAATAATATAAGTGGGGTTATATATTTCTAGGGTTGGTAATAAGAAAACACACAAGGTTACCATTTTATTTATTTATTCCCTTGATGTATCCCATGTCAATAATAATTACATGTTATTTCATGACATTCCATTTACTTTGGAAGAAAAATTAAATATTATTTTATCAAATAGTATAAAATATATTTATTAATCTTCAGGAAATTAAAATCTATATTCCATTCCACTATCATATTTATTGAGCATTGAATAATTATTTTTTATTTATTAAATAATTATTTCATCATTATTAACTAATAAATAAATACATATTATAATAACTAAATAGAAAATAATTACTTAATAAATAAATTTCTCACATTAAATTCATTATAATAACTAGTGATGGAATATTTTAAATCATGTAAACATAAATAATTTTTAAAAACCATCAGGGGATAATATTTATTCTTATTTTAAAATAATAATTAAGAATAACTATCATTTAATTGATATTCTGGATACAATTAATGTGTGACCCTCTAGGCATCATTCTTTGTGGCATTTGGTGAACTAGCATAAACACTAAGGTTAGAGTCCTGAAATACACCAATAACCCATAGAGATAGAATATAAGGGTGCAATGACCTAATAACTCATATGAAAGCTTACTTTGTAATGTGATCACTTTATCACAATATCTCTAATAAATCATGTTATATACCTATACCATCATACTATATGATCAATCTCTCTCTCCTTGACTTCCCATAAATTTAACATCCCTATAGAAGACCATGGAAAATGATTTAATTAGGGTACATTATTTCCAAAAGGGATGGAGATATCAACATCTCTTAAATAATATCTGGTTCAAATACTTTCTCAGAGTAGTCATTTAATAAAAATTATTCATGGAACACCCACATATCCTACCTCATCAAAAACATCTATCATCACAGTTTTTATCAATTCATTAAAGAACATGACTCAAAATAATCATTAATAAAAACATTAATGTATATGGATTGATACACACATACACAGATAGAAAAATATAATGGAATATATATATATATATGGATTTAATTCTAGTGGGTCTCATTCTGATGATATCATACACTAGATAATAAAAACAGAGTGCATAGTTTGAAGGTTACTAAAAATACTATGATTCTACTCCCCAAACAGCCTATATAATATGTGTCCCTAAAATATTATAATCCAGCTACAGAACATACAATTAAGAATAATATCGTATATATTTTTGGTTCTTATCATAATAGGGACTTGTTATAACATTTTATGTTGACATATACTGTTAGGATATTATCAAATATTATGATATGTATAAGAACAATCATGAAATGATAATATTGTTATTAATATTAAAAACTATGAATACAGATTATCATGAATCACAATGATGACAGTTCTAAGGAAGTATCTCTAATATACCTCTACTATCACTAGAGCAGACTGTTGACATCATTTAGTTTAATATCTCTCAATTGATATTCATGATTTTAATAAATTAATCCTTTATTCAAAGTGTATTACACATTATCTTTTATGGGTACTAGGATTACCTCAACCACGCCACTCTGAAATAAATTCCCCAAGAGTGGATTATTTCAGAGTATATTCACTATCTTTTTATGTGACATTGGTAAATTTTGATGATCCACCTTAGTAGTATTATCACAATATTATGTGATAAGGTATTTAATAATATGTACCACATCAAGTCCATGGAAAATAATTCTTATCAATATGTTTTACTCAGATTCATTAGAAGCCACAGTATACTCATAATCCACTTTAGAATTAGCAAAACATTATTGTTCGACCTCTTCTTTCTTACAGATCCTATGTTGAGATTGAAAACACAACCTTACTATAAAAAAAAGTTATTCTGATCTTTCTAAAAACTAACAACAGTTCAACCCCTGATGACCATCTCCTCATCTCCACCATACACCATGAAATTATCCATTTTTATTCACAAATACATAAGGATTTCCTTTACAGTTGACCAATTCTTGTCTATTGGAACTACTATATATCTTCTTACAATGATTAATGCATAGAAAATAGTATATCTAATATATAAAATTTCATACATGATTGGACCTATTGCAAAATCGTATAAGATATTACTCATTATATATTTCACCAACTATGTTTAAGGGAACATTTTCATAGAAAGATGTAAATTATGTGACAGTAGAACATATACCCTCTTTGTTTGTTCCATACTAATTCTCCTTAGTATTCTATCAATACATGTACTTTTACTTAGTCCAAGAATTATAATGGATATATCCCAAATACTCTTATCACAAGAATACATTCTTCTTCACCTAGTTCCTTCGTGGAGAAAAACATGTTTAATCTGTCCTTCATATACTACAAGCTGAGGATGTCATTTCCAATAAATAAAACATAATAAACCTATTCTACTAGCTAAACAAACACATTCCCATTTAAACTCTTAAAAAAACATGTATTGAATTCATTTATAATTAAACCCTACACTTTTATAGAGTCATTGATCCAAATTTTCCAACACCCAAATGCTTTAATCAAACCAAAAATGGATCTCTGAAAATAGAAAATTATTTTGGAATCACCTAGATTTTCAAACCCCTCTATTTGTTTAATATTTATATCTTCCTAAAGGATCCCATTAATGAATGTAGTTTTGAAATCCATTTACAAAATCTCATAGTTAGGGTAATATTCTATGGAAATTATATTTCAAATGTATTTAAACATTAAAAATTTAAAACATATTCTATCATATTCAATTCTATGATGTTTATTAAACACTTTATCCTCTACCAATGATTAATAAGTATTACAATTACCATCCATACCTTGTTTTCTCTTGAATACCAATTTCCACCCAGCGTGTTTTACATTAGTTATCACATCCACTAGAACCCAAACATAGTTATGATTCATGGATTTTTTAAAAAAATAAACGGATCGTTTCCATTGAAAAAAAATTTATATCCCTACTACCTCTTTGTAAGATATTGTTTCATCAATATTAACCGTTGATGAATTACTATCATCATTTTCTAGAAAACCATATATTTTGATTTTTTAAAAATCATGTAATTCTATGAAATGATTTTGTTTTAGGAAATAGTTAATATATGGGGACCATTAGAATATTTTATTTTATCAACCCTTTTGCACTACAAGCATCAACTTCATCGAAGTCAATAGTTCTCCCACTATCCATTTTGAGGATGTGTTCAGTCTAAATAAATATGGATTTTATGGTGATAATGAAATTTCTATCCGAGGTATTGTATTTCTAGTATCCCTTTATTTCCTTGGTATATTCTATAAAGATACACTTTCTTCCAAGAGGTTCTAATTTCATTCCTAATAAGGCTATAAAAATACCTCAGAACCACATACACATGTTGGCGTGAAAACATTTTTTTCCACTACATTACTCAAAGGGAATTCAATTTTTTTTTCTTTAGTTTGTACTTAGTATAATGTGTATTCCAACGTTTTTAATTCATATCACCCGAAAAATATGAGAAGATATCCAAAGATCATCATCCATCTAACCATGTCTAACAAGTTAAAATTCCTCCATTCAATAACACCATTATACTATGGTGTGTAATGTGGAGTGAGTTGAGAGTGAATCCCAAAATTCAATAGAAAGTTGATAAAAACCTGTTTAATATATTCACCACCTATATTCAATCAAATATTCTTTATCTTTCTTTCATGATAATTATATAATTCATTCATAAATTAATTGAATTTACCAATGGACTTTGATGTACACCTCATCAGTTAGATATATACATATATACTCAAGTCATTAGTCAAAATATGATATTAGAATATCCGACACTAGAATTTTCGAGAAATAGTCCATACACATTATTATGTGTCAATCTTATATTCGTTTAGGACCTTTTATTGTATCCACTAAATAACAGTTTGATAATTCTTTTCATGTAATAAATCACAACATTATTCTGGTAGTATTATCCCAGAGGAGTGTTAATAACTATATTGATCGAATTTTTTGAAACACATCTTCTTTAACTGATAATGATGGTTAATCAATAGCTGGGTGTCATATGTATACTGTGAACATGAATATTTATCAATTCACAAAAATTGGTATTCATAATTTAATACATAATGACCATATTAAAATGTTCCATACTATAAAATATGTTTTCCTCAAAAAAGAAACATCTTTTATTGACAAATATGAAAATAAAAATATATTTGTCAAGGTATGATACATAAATTATGTTCTTGGAAACAGACATCAAATAATTATAATCATTTCGAACCAAAATAATTCATGTTGGAAATAAATGTTGGTAGTCAACAATTGATAGGGATTCAATACTCATACCATTGGAACCTCTCATATCTATATCAATCATTGAAATAATTCAAAATCTACATGGTTAGTCCATTTTCGTATGGATTTGAGTACAAAAATTTAAACCTAATATCCATGGTGTAGATATTAAATTATTAAACTTGAAAATGAAAACACCATTAGCTTCCCATAGATTTGGGGTGCAATTCCTCTTCTAGTGGCCTTGCGTTCTCCCTGAAAAACATAGTACCTCTTTTTCTTTCCCCACCTCAGGGTATTTCTCTTATTAGAAGGATGGTGTATGGGAGCAATAGAGTTGTCATTTGTGTTGGTACCCTTTTCCTTGATAGTAATTTTCAAGTTCACTATATGGAACTCATGTTTATAATGTCCCATGTCCATATCTACTTGGAAAATCAATGTTTTATGTTCTCAAAGACACTTCTCATTACGTCTCATACTGTAATAAATAATAAAACAAGAAATGTTATTGGGAAGTGATGAAAGAATTATATATGTAAAGAACAAAAACAAAAATTTAATCTATATTATGTATATGAGTTTAATCTATCAAATTATATTTAATACACGGGGACTATCTCATGCATACACTCCAAGATTAGTTTTAAACAAATCGTTAGATATTTTATACCCTTCAAGTCTCGACTTATCTTGATTGAGATACCAAATCGGAGACATCATCCTATATGCATAAATCTTATCTTATTTCTACCAAAACTAATTAGTCATAAATTATAGCATGAAACAATGAAAATTTGTATCATCATGAAGAGTTTTCTCATATTGAGAAAACTCTTTCTCACTAGCCTCTTTACCATGGTTTTTATGAAAATTTTCTTCCATAAAATATAATTTCAAGTCATAAAGAATGGTAATGAGTTTCTACTTTTTTCCATTCTTGTAAATTTTTGTTAGTGAGAAGGTTATCCTTCGCAATTATAGATCATAGAGGTATGTTTGAATTCATTTTAATGATATTTATAAAAATAAAACAAGAATATTTCACTAAATTATCAGTTAAAATCAAGAAATATAACTAAATAATATATTAATCAATCTCACATTATCTTATTGAATTAAATATCCAAAACCATTTGACTCAGAATACCCTATTTCTTGGATATTTTAGTGGAAATGATACATATTCCCCTTATCACTAACCAAACATTGTTGGTTTATAATGTTCATTGGTTTCATGTAGTCATTCCAAATTATAACTATATTAACTCATATTTCCTTGATCTGCTGAGTAGACCACCCAATCCTGAAATCATTAATGTGGATTTCATAAATCATTTCCTCTTAGTAACACTAGGTCCTTCTCTAGAAGTAATCCTGTGATCTGAACTATTTTAATTCTACCCAAAAATTAATGTTTTAATTCCTTGTTAATTGAAAGAACACTATCATCATAAATTTACAATTTTTATCATTATAAAATGTTTTCTACTATTAATATGAATTGCATACGTAATTCAAAAAGTATTATATAATATTTATATAAGGCCCCATCCTTAAACATTACTTAATCTTGAGTTATTTCAAGAATAGACATTGAGGATCTTTTCAGGTATAGGGTTTTAGAGAATTACATCATATGTCATGAATTACATTTCAAATTTCAACAAGGTGGTTACATAAAAGACAATATATATTTTTCCCATCAAAGGAGACATGTTTAGAAATAAACCATGGATTATTTCTTGAAACTTCCTCGACACTATCATCACATCATGCACATTTCCCTTGACCTGTGAAAAAGATTTAAAAAACATGGGATAAGCATTAAAAGATCAGTAAGGGATATAATAATATGGAATGAAAACATTAGTCCACGTATTCATAAGAATTAATGAGATCATACATTACTCATAAAACATATGAACATTATCATACCTCATGAAATCATATGATTTATGAATAAGTCATAGAAATCATAAGACATAATGGTATCTTGAGGCATTCATAACATTATTACGTAGGGAGTAACACTCGTGGTTACGTTTGGAATACCCATTAGAGTATATTCCCTAAATCTCTTCAGAGAAACCATAGAGTTTAACTCCACCGCATTACCCAATGTATTGGAGATCTATATCGGGCTCACCTGCCCTTAGTTTATCACGGAAGCACCCGTCTTCATAAACAATTCCCAATAACCATAACATCATCATTTCCCATAAAATATGCATAAGAGAAACATAAAATTTTCACATTTCAATCAAAAGATATCAATACAACACATTGATATAATAAAAACATTATCAAACCCAATTTCAATACCAAAATAAAAAAAATTAAAACATGGTATTTATTTTTCATTTAAAAAAATGTTATGGCTTGTAGAGGAAGATGAAACTCAAATAATAGTCACGGTGGCGGAGAAGTCATTGTCGCCGCATATGTAAGACAAAAAACATTCCCTTTTTTTAGTAAAAGACTTCATATAAAAAGATTACTTTTGAATAAAAGTAAAATTCAAAGGGTTTTATACACCGTATAAAATAAAGTTGTGTATAAAACAAAATATGCCTCAATGAAAGGAGATTGAGACGAAGTCCCTTACCCCGTGTCCGACCTAACTCCATCATTCATTAATCTCCTGAATAATAAACTAGAGTTAATTTATACTTTCTTAAGAAGCTTTTTAAAGTTCATTATTTCTTTTATATAACTTATTACCATGTTACAAACATTATGTAATTATTTAAGTTAACAATGGTCATTTTATTGATCTTTGGTACTTGAGTCAAAAATAAAATTCTTTTAATTACTAGTTGTTCATGTGATAAAATATCCATTATATAAAGAATTATATTCATGATGTAGATATCACATGTATCGTATATATCCATTATATACATGAATTTATAATATTACATAACATTTAGAGGTAAGAAATGAAATGCACTGTCCATGGAGACGATAAGCCGTACGTACGCATAAATGCTACGTTCATATATATATTTCATATATAATGGAATGAAATCATAATGATAAAAAGGAATAATATAATTCTAGTATAATATCATATATAATATCATTAACCCCATCTTTTATACGTCCCACATATGGCATTAACAATTCAAATCACTTTGAGGGGGCGGTAGCCCGCACTGCTTAAAATGAAGATATCATGTTTACCCATAATGGAAACCATAAAGGAATGCCATAAATAAAAAATAAAGAATAATAAGGAAAAAATAAACAATATATATAGCATATATAAATATATTTACATCTTAATGGCCACCATGAAAGGTGTTAAAAGAACATTGAACAATCATCGTTTCGGGAGGCAGTAACTCCCATTGGTTTGAAACAAAAGGGTTTCTTGAAGATATTTCTGACTAAGGTAAGGCTTATATGATGAAGAGAGGGATGTGGGGAGATGAAATGCGCAGATTTTGTCCCAGACAATGGCTTGAGAGATGTAGGTAAGGTGGTAGAGGTGGGGGACTTTTATAAGAGGGAGGAGGGGCACTCTTGGAAATTCAAGAAATGTTAGTTTATTATATAATGAGTTTCTGATTTTAAAAGTCCCACAATGATATATTTCTAGGATAATGTGATATGGGTTCTAAATACACCCATCAAAGACGTTTTTTACAAGTGTAAGTCTTATATTGTACATTATCTTTTCATTTTATTTAAATCATTCATTAATGAGGTAATCGCTGCATCATCATGGTGTCATAAATAAATTAATTTATTAAATGTATAAAAATTATAAAAATAATATCATGATGTAGGAAATCTTTTTATATTTCCAATGACTATTTAAAGTCTATGAGATCACTTACACAGAAAAAAACGAAAATTGTTTTACTTGGGTGATACATACTTTGGTTATACTTTTCTTTTAATAAAAATAATATAATAAAATGCCACTATCAACCAAAAGTGACTCAATGGTGTCCCAAAGTGGGAACAAAGAATACCATGGTCTTCCATGACCCAACCAGTAGAATTAGGACACATGTTGGGGTCATTTAATATTATTATGATATTATTTTATTATCCTTAACCACCCGATTACTAATTAACCACGATAATTAAAGATAATTACTTTCATTACTATTCATAATGTCCAAAAACAAAAGAGTCTTAATTACATAATTTGGACCTTATAATTCCAAATAAGTAATAAATTTTACCAAATTCCAATCATAGAAATTATATTAATTATTTTAAAAATAATTCTCGTTGTCAAAACAAATAGCGGGTTTTTTAAAAACAATATCTATCAAAAGTTTGACAATTTTTTATGTCCAATTTCAAAGTGAAATTAATTCCAATGACCACAATTGGATTCAATGGTAAAAATTTATTTTATTTACACTTTAAAACCAACTAAATAGATAATCTATCTATACAATTAAATTATATGAAAACGTAGTTTTGAAGTAAAATGCAGTATTTTTCACAATTCATTAAAAATGAACATTATCAGAAAAATACCAAAAATTTATCCAAAGTAAATTTAAATGTCCCAATCCTAAAGAATAAGCTTATTTTGAAAAATAGGGCTTATATAATTTTTTAAATGTAGATTTAAAAAAATTTTCTCTATCAAAAGGCTGTAAAACAATCTTTTAAAAATATTAGTGAGTTCAATGCTTAAGATTGGATTTATTCTCATTTTAAGACTATAAAACACTATCTAATTCATAAATAGTCCTAGATATGAATATCCATAATTCTTTACTTACTTGGGATGTTACATCCTTCCCCCCTTTAGAAAATTGCGTCCCCACAATTTATTTACTTATCGAATAAGTTGGTGTATTTATCCCTCATTGCATTTTCAGATTCCCATGTTGCCTCTTCAGTCATGTGGTTTTTCAACAAAATATTTAATTGATTAATCACTTTATTCCACAATACTTGATCTCTGTGGTTAATAATATAGACTGTTTGTTCCTCATAATATAGATTCTCTTCCTTCTGAACTACCTCTAGACTCAAAACCTGAGTATGATCTGGAACGTACTTCCTTATCATTAAAACATGAAAACATAGTGTACCTGAGATAAAATCGGAGGTAAATTAACTCAGTAAACAAGTTATCCAACTCTCTCCATAATTCCATATGGTCTAATGAACATTGTACATATATTTCATTTCTTAACTAATCGCGTCACACTTTTCCATGGTGAAACTTTGAGGAAGACATGGTCACCTACCTTAAAAGAGAGATCCTTCCTCCTGTTATCTACATAACTTTTCTGCCTGCTCTGAGCTGTTCTCATGTGTTTTTGTATGAATTGATCCCTTTATACCAAATCATCTACCAATTTTGGTCCCATCATCTTCCTTTCACCTACCTCATCCCAAAAATCAGGAGTTCGTCACCGCTTCCCATATAATGCCTCAAATGGTGCCATCTGTAAACTAGAATGAAAACTGTTATTATAAGAAAACTCAACCGAAGAAAGATGTTTTTCCCAACATACCTGATAATCCATCAAACAAGAACATAGAATATCCTCCAATGTATTAATTGTTCATTCTAACTGCCCATCGGATTAAGGATGAAAAGTTGTACTAAAATTTGATTTAGAACCCAATGACTTCTAAAGGCCTTTAAAAAAGTAAGAAGTAAACTTGGGATCACGATCAGATACAATGGAGAGGGGAACTTTGTGTATCCTGACTAATTCATTAATATACAAACGATAAAGCTGATCTATAGAAAAAAGTATCTCATATAGAATTTAAATGAGCAGATTTAGTCTTGCTATCATCAATAACCCAGATTTCATTATTAGCTCGAGGTGTCTTCTGCAATCCCACAATGAAATCCATGAATATATTCTCCCATTTCCACTCCGGCACTGGTAATGGCTGAAGTATCCCTTTTGGTAACTGCCGCTCTGCTTTAACCTGTTGAAAAGTAAAACACTTCACAGTAAAATCAGCAATATCTATTTTCATTCCATCATATCAGTAATACTCCCAAAGATCTCTATACTACTTAGTACTTCCAGGATGAACTAAAAACGGAGAACTATGAGCATCACATAACAACACTCTCTTCAACTGTGAATCACAAGGCACACACAATCTCTTATCAAATAACAAAACATAATCATTATCAATGTTGAATTCATGAAACATACCCTTCTAAACCAGCTCTACCTTTTTTTCAACTCACTGTCTTGCATCTGTGCTTGCTTAATTCTGTCTGATAGAGAATATTTCACTCATAACTAAAACCAAACAGAAGAACTTCGTGCACCAACAACTTTTATTCCACGGTTCATCAAATACTTAACCAAAGGATCACGTTCCAAATGTAACATGGTTAATGAATCAATTCTTTTTTGACTCAAAAAGAATCATCCAGTTTATTTTCTTTTCCCGGATGGTAATGAATTGAACAATCATAAACCTTGATTAATTCTATCCATATCCTCAGTCTTATGTTAAATTATTTATGAGTGAATATATACTTTAATATTTTGTGGTAATTATATATTTCACACTTTACACCATACATATGATACCTCCAATTTTTTTAAGTGAAAACAACAACAACTAATTGCAAATAATGTGTAGGGTAATTTACCTCAGGAGTTTTCAACTAACGTGAAGCATAATCAATTACCTGATAATTCTGAATTAGTATGCGTCCATGTACATCCAGTGAAGCATCACTATAGAGAACAAACTCACCATTCCTGGAAGGTACTGCCAAAACTGGAGCATTCAGTAATCATATTTTCAACTCTTGAAAACAATCATCACAATATTTTGTCCAGATAAAATTAACACCCTTCTCTGTTAGCTTAGTCATTGGACTACATATCCATGAAAAAAAATTTAACAAACCTTCGGTAATGTCCTTCCAAACCAGGATATCTACGAATCTCGGTTACATTTGTGGGTCTTGGACATTCTTCAACAACCTTTGTTTATTCAGGATCAACAGTTATTCCATCATTAGAAACAATGTGACCATGGAAAAAAATTTGTTGCAACTAAAACTCACAGTTTCTAAATTTCCCAAACAATTACTTTTATTTTAAGGTTTTTAAAATAACCCTTAAATGACTTTCATGGTCCTATTTCCTTTTCTAAAACACCAAAATATCATCAATGAAAACAACCTCAAACTTATCCAAGAACTCATGGAAAATTCTATTCATAAGATCCATGAATATAGCAGGTGCATTGGTTATCCCAAAAGGCAGTACTACAAATTCATAATGGACATATCGTGTATGAAATAGAGTCTTCGGAATATCTTCTTCCATTACCTTCAACTAATGATACCCCGATCTCAGGTCAATCTTTGAAAAATACTCAACTCCCTGTAGTTGATTAAACAAATCATCGATATGAGGCAAAGGATATTTGTTCTTATCAGTGATATTATTCAAGGCACTATAATCAATGAAAAATCTCATTGAACCATATTTCTTTTTAACAAATAGGATAGGAGCACCCCATTGTGATGTGCTAGGTTGAATGAATACTTTCACTAATAAATCTTGAAATTGATCCTTCAACTCTAAAAGTTCAATTTGAGACATTTGGTAAGGGGGTTTTGAAATTTGCTTAGCATGAGAAACTAATTCAACAGTAAATTCAACTTCCCGATATGGTATTATTCCAGGAAACACATCATGAAAAAAAGCAGGATACTCATTTTCCACTGGAATGACATTAGTCTAAATGGTTCCTTTGTTTTCGACAATATATGCAAGGTAACATTCATTTCCATCTTTTAAAAGTTTCTTAGCCTCATGATATGTTATAAACAGTAAGGTTTCATTCTTATAAACAAACTAAAAGTCTTCTTAAAAATAAAATTCTTTAGCTCTGCAATCAATCTTAGCATGGTAAACAGAGATCCAATCTATACCCAATATATCATCAAAATCTACTAGAGGTAAAAAAAATTAGGTTTGAATATAGGTTCATTCCACGGATAAGGTTAGGAAGATTCATATAAATTCATTTTTCCTCAACATTTACCCCAGGTGTTTTTACCACAATTTCAAGAGTCATTTCTTGAGATGGAATTCCTAATTTACTAGAAAATTTTTCAGAGATGAAATATTGTTTAGACCCCGTATCAAACAACACATTTTCATAATCCAAAAAAATAAACAAAGTACATGATACCACATCATTTGATGGCCCAACATCTTCTGATGTAGTTTCAAAGGATTTCACCACAACTTTCTACTTGTAGTCTGAATGCTTCCCATCATTTGAGCTCTTTGTCGAACACTTGTTTTCATAATGTCCCATATCATTGCACTTGAAACATTTCACTAACTATAAATCAAATTTGGTCATACCATCACCCTGATCTTATTCAGTGAAATCATGAGCCTTATGTCCCATCTTACCACATTGGTAGCACTTTACAGAATTCAAAATACATTCCCCAACATGATTTTTACCACACTTATCATAAACTGAAAACATAGTTTTCTTACCATCAGAACCTTTTGAAGGATTATTCCCTTTCTCTTTACACCTCGGTCTCTTCTTCTGTTAGTTGTTATTGAACACTTGATCATCAGAAAACTCCATTTCCACCTTCTCATCACATCGAACAATCTTTTCATAACTTTTGAACTCACAATAAGATAATTCCCTTTGATATTTTGGCATTAATCCTAAGTAAAAATTAATTAATTTTACTATCAAGGTCTCGGATAAAATTTGAAGCATACCTTGCCAATCAAGTGAAATTTTCTTCATAAGCAGCCACTGAGTCATCCTCTTTCCTCAATTCCAAGAATTTTTTTTCCATCCTATGTCGAACATCCTTTGGAAAATATTTCTCAAGAAACATAACTTTGAATGCATCCCAGTCCAGATCATCAATCTTGTTAGTGTCCTTGATATTTGTAACCTTCGACCACCACTGATCTGTTTCACCCTCCATACGGTAAATAGCAAGACTAACCTTTTGATTTTTTGAACACCCCATGACATCGAAAATCTTCTCCAGTGCATTAATCCACCCTTCAACTAGCACATGGTCATATGATCCTCTGAATGATGGGGGATGTTGCCTCATGAAATGTTTCACCACTGACATGTTCCTCTGTGGTTGATCTGGCTGATCTCATGCACGGATACCACCACCATTTCTCGCTTGAGTCAACTGCACCATTTCTGCAACAAAATTTTTAGTTCCAATTCCGACCATCCCAGGATGCTGATTCGAAAGGTTATTTTCATCTATATTCCTTCATAGAACTGCTTCCCTATTTCGTCAATGGAAAACCATTCTGAACAAACAAGTATTAGATGAAGCACCATGGTAATCTTCAATTGTTATATAATTTCAAGTTGACCATAATTTTTTTAGGATAATAATTTAATATAATTATAACTCCTAAAGTTATCTAAACTGACCTTTGATACCAACTATAAGGCCCCATCCTTAAACATTACTTAATCTTGAGTTATTTCAAGAATACACATTGAGGATATTTTCAGGTTTAGAGTTTTATAGAATTAGATCATAAATCATGAATTACATTAAACTTTTCAACAATGTGGTTACATAAAAGATAGTATTCATTTTTACCATAAAAGGAGACAAATTTTAAAATAAAACATGGATTCCTTCTTTACACTTCCTAAACACTATCATCACGTCATGTACTTTTCCCTTGACCTATGAAAGACATTTCAAAAACCTGGGATCAAAATAAAAATCTCAATAAGGGATATAAAAATACGGAATGAAAACATTAGTCCATGTATTCATACGAATCAATGAGATCATACTTTTATTCATAAAACATAAGCACATTATCATACCTCATGAAATCATATGATTTATGAATAACTCATTGAAATCAAAATACATAAAGGTAACTTGAGGTATTCATAACATTCTTACATAATGAGCAACCCTCGTGGTTAGGTTTGGAGTACCCATCATAGTTTATTCACTAAATCTCTTCAGAGAAACCATAGCGTTTAACTTATTTCCCTTACCCAATGCATTGGAGAGCTATATCGGGCTCACCCACCCTTAGTTTATAACAGAACCACCCATCTTCATAAACAATGCCCAAGAACCATAACATAATCTTATCACATAAAACATGCATAAAGGAAACGTAACATTTCCAGACTTCAATCACAAGATATCAATACAACACATTGATATAATAAAAAAATTATCAAAACCATTTTCTATACATTAATAAATGAAATGTAAAACATGGTATTTATTTATCCTTTAAAAAAAATTATGGCTTGTAGAGGAAACCGAAACTCAAATAATAATCACGGCGGCAGAGAAGTAGTTGTCGCTACATACGTAAGACAAAAACATTCCATTTTATCTTTTAGTAAAATGCTTCGTATAAAAAGATTTTATTTTGAATAAAAGTAAAAGTAAAAGGGGTTTATACACTGTATAAAGGAATGTTGTGTATAAAACAAAATATGCCTAAATGAAAGGAGATTTAGACGAAGTCCCTTACCTCGTGTCTAACCTGACTCGGACGTTCTTTAATGTCCTGAATAATAAACTAGAGTTAATGTATACATGCTTAAAAACATTTTTCAAGTTAATTATTCATTTCATATCACTTATTACCATGTTACAAACATTATGTAATTATTTTAGTTAATAACGGTCATTTTTTCCATCTTTGGTACTTGAGTCAAAAATAAACTTCTTATAACTTCAAGTTGTTCTTGGGATAAAATATCCATTATATAAAAATTGTATTCATGATGTAGATATCATATGTATCATATATATATAGTATATACCGGCATTTATAATATTACATAACATTTAGAGGTAAGAAATGAATTGCACCGTTCATGGAGACGGTAAGCCATACGTACACATGAACGTTACTTTCATTTCTATTTCGTATTTAATGCAATGAAATCATAATGATATAAAGGTATATTATTTTTCCAGTATAATATCATTTATAATATCTTTTACTCCATCCTTTATATGTCCCACATATGGAATTAATGATTCAAATCACTTTGAGGGGGTGGTAGTCCGCACTTCCTAATGTGAAGATATTGTGTTTACCCATAATGGAAACCATAAAGGTATTCCATAAATGAAAAATATAGAAGCATAAGGAAAACATAAAAAATTTTATATATCATATATAAATAGATAGTCATCTTAATAGACACCTTGAATGCTGTTAAAAGAATATTGAACAATCATCATTTCGTGAGGCAGTAATTCGCCATCCACAGAAATAGTATGTTCTTTAACCATTAGACAGAGGTGAGTGTAAGTGTAGCTCGAATCCTCCTCATGAAAACATCCTAGTATATTGAATATACTGGTGTTGTTACAAAAGGAAAGAATAAAAATCGTTTAGGGGGTTGGAGAAGAAAAATAAAACAAAATAACATTAGAGAAGACATTACCTTTAAATCGGGTAACTCCGCTTTGTTTGAACCAAAAGGGTTTCTTGAAGAGCTTTCTGCCTAAGGTAATGTCATGAACCATCCCAGTGGGCCCCTAGCTGCAACATTCCAAGACCTCCACCAATAGCCCAGGTGTTGGTGACTACCACTGAGTAGGCATGCTACTAACATGGGAGGCATTACCTATAAACCAATACACGCGCACACACATCTCCAAGACCACAAAGATGAAAAGTAAAAACTACTAAATGGAAAATGATGCATGCATACACTAAATCCAAAAAAACAGAGTATGCAAGAAGGTACAGTATAGTAATGTACAACCCTGTGCCAAAATTACAAGTCCACCAAAAATAAAGTTCGTAACAAAGTCCAACCTGTAAAGAAAGGGGCTGGAACTGAAATCTATAGTCGAAGGAACACACCCCGGCCTGTCTGATCTCACTGAGTACCGTCCGGTCTAGGTCCATCTACAATCCTTTCAAAGGATCGCTCATCTACAAAATACATGACACGTGTGGGCAAAGCCCGTGTAGGGGGGACTATAACAATACCCAGTAGGACACCCCGAAACCACAAAGGAATACAACAAGGGAAATACCACAAAAGAAAGGTACAATAATCTCTACACAGAATATATTTACGGAACATATAACATGAATATCCAGATATGGCTGAACGATCTGGTTCATGAGTCCCATAAACACCGACGGGGCATTCGTCACGTTGAAGGGAATCACCAAGTACTCATAGTGACCATAGTGACATATGAAATCCATCTTTGGAATATCCTCATCCCATACTCGCAACTGGAGAGAGCATGATCATAGATCAACCTTCAAGAACCACCGTGCCCCTCTCAACTGTTCAAAGAGATCATCAATCCTCGGTAGTGGATACTGGTTCTTTACGGTCACCTAATTCAGGTGCTGGTAATCCACACATAGCCTCAAGCTCCTGTCTGCCTTCATGGCACACAACGCTGGGGCCGCCCATGGTGAAACATTGGGTCATACAAATCCCTTCTTCTGCAATTCTTCCAGCTGCACCCTCAGCTCACGACGCATTTCAGGCGCCATCCAATATGCTGAGGCTGATATCAGTGTCGTCTCGGGTTGCAACTCAATTTAGAAATCCATCTCCGGATGGGGAGGTAGTCCGGGGACATCCTCCGGATAGACGTCCTCGTACTCAGAATCTACTGCTAGAAACTGGAAACTTGTAACATCTGATGCGCCAAGGGATAGTCTAGCCAACTAATAGGATATCGGTTGCACCTTCCTACGCACGAGTCCATCCAGCGCTGCATGGGTCTCTCTTTCACCGACCAAAGAGAACCTCGTTCCATCACTGCATACACACTGCACCCTTCTCCTAAACAGTCAATCTGGGCATGAGCTGTGGATAGCCAATCCATAAAAATAATGACATCGTAAGGCCTCAACGCTACCACCAAGAGGTTACAACTGAAACTCTCACCTCCAAGGGTCAGTTCACACTCTCTACAATGGTGTTTGATCTCTGAATCTTCTCTATTCGGTGTTTCTATGTGTAAGGGTCGAGTCAACGGCTCAACAGGAATCTCAAGGTCTCAAACAAGATAAGCAGCCAGAAAGCAATGACTAGAAGCTGTGTCTATCAGTACAGAAACCAAAGTAGAAAAGACACAGAGTGTACCTCAAATGATTCTGGGAGTACCTGGGTCATAAGACTCTACCGCATGCAGCTATCCCTGCCTCTTTCCACCAGCTCCCTGAACCTGGGGTGGACCTCATGGGGGTGGTGGTTGTAAAAGGTCAAAACGCCGACCACCTCAAGCTGATCTACCTGCTCCCCTACCACATCCTCCGCCCCACGGATCTGTCTTCTCAACATGTTGCCTCTACTTTGGTGGTCCATCCGCTGCTCCCATGTCAGTAGCATGGAGGGTCGGACAATCTCGATAGAGATTCCCCCTGCCATCACATGAGTTGCATCACCTCTCTCGAGGCTGGTTGGATGCGTCCTATGAACCCTGTACGACAGATCCCATGTCCTGGTATCTACTTTGGAAATGTCTCCTACGCTTGGGTTGCTTACGTCATCTCCCTACTGCTGAGGTCTCTGCTTCAGCTCGCTCACTACTGACAACTGCCAGTTGTCTCTACTCTACCAAGAAACTATCAACCACTAAATCCCGCTCGGTCACACCAGCATAAGTACAAATGATCATAGGGACAATTAATACTTTGATATCTCTGTGCAAGCCCCACTAAAAATTCCTAGCTCTGAAGTACTGACCTCTGACCATATCCATAGAGTACTTTGAGAGATCGGTAAACCTTGATGAATAGTCAGCCACCGTCATGGTTCCCTGCTGGAGCTGAATAAGTTCCTGTATATATATTTACCTTAGGGTAACCAGTGAAAACTACTCTATGAAGAGATGGTCAATCTCCAAAAATGAAAGTGTCTCCTCGTCGTGAGTCTGAATAACCAAACTCAACCATCGTCCTACTAAGCCCTGTAGAAGGCTCGATGCCATGATCACAATCTGGTCTGCTGGTGTCTGGACCAAATGGAAGACCCTGGTCACATCCTCAATGCATTCCTTGGCTGCCTGAGGGTCAGGCTTGCCTCGATACCTTAGGGGTCTCGGTCTCTAAAACTCATGGAGTGCGCTCAGACTGCGCTCCTCCTCCACTGGTACAGAAGGCATTAAACACTGCCCTGCGGGTGCTGGAATAGCTGGAACCCCACCCTGAGGTAAAATTGGGGGATCTGGTCCCCGAATCATAGCTTCATCACTAAGGGGGTCATACTCATGATCGAGTTGATGGATCATTGTGGGTGCACATCGTGGAGGCACCCTGTAATAAAAAAAGATGTATCGCAGTCAGTGAGTATATCTGGAGAGATGACAAAAGAAGGACATAGAAAACACTACACATTCCTATATTATGGATGTACCATTACATTCCCATACAACTAGTGTTCTCATGTTCCGAGTCGAAAAGAAAGCCATCAGACTCTTATTGTATGGATAGGTCGGCTGCCTGCACCAACACTCGGGCACCTGTCTTGAAAGACAAACTCGAAAGATTTAACATTGTTTCCCCAAACCAACTCACAGACTCTCGGTCCTAAGGTAGAACCGACCACCACTGATAAAACTCTGTCATGACCCATCCCAGTGCGGCCCAAGTCGCAACTCCCCATGCCTGCCTCCAATAGGCCATGGGATGGTGACTAGCACCGAGTAGGCATGCTACTAACATGGGAGGCATTGACTATAAACATGTACACACGCACACACATCCCCAAGCCCACAATGCTGAAAAGTAAAAACTACTAAAATGAAAAATATGTATGAATACACTAAAACCCAACCATCAAAGTATGACAGGAAGGTAAATTATAGTAATGTAAAACCCTGGGCGAAAAGTACTAGTCCACCAAAATAGATTCTGTAACAAAGTCTAACCTATAAAAAATGGTGCTGGAACTAAAATCTGTAGCCGTAGGAACACACCTCGGCCTGTCTGATCTCACTGAGTACTGTCTGATCCTGGTCCGCCTAGAATCCTGTCAAAGGGTGGCTCATCTTCACAAGACACGACACGTGTGGGAAAATCCCGTGCAAGGGTGAGTATAACAATACCCAGTAGGACACCCTAAAACCAAAATGGAATACAACAAGGGAAATACAAAAAAATAAAGGTACAGTAAGCTTTACACATTATATGTTTATGGATCATATAACATGAATATCCATATAAGATCATACAAAAACGACCATTTTGAAACTACCACTATGATCCAGATTGAAGATTTCCACTAAGCATGCAACAGGGAGAACACACTCCTAGGTATGAAGAGCGAGGTATGAAGTACTCGTTCCAAGAGAACACACTCCACAAGTACATTGAGAACATGATGTTCAGATGAGGATCACAACCATTTCATGGGGTGATTCTGACAACTCAGTCTGAGATAATATTCTATGCAGAGGAACGACGCCAGGGTAAAGTTGGTCATGTTGATACCAAGAACTCTACCTAGGGTTTCAGGAATGAATAGAGGATTCGGCTCCAAGCCTCATAGAGGGGATTCCAAAAACACTATTTAGGAAGTCCTACTGAAGAGATCATACTCCTGTATATATTAAATGATAACAGAACCATCAGGGGAAAGACCAAGGTAAGAACCCTAAGAAAGCTAGTCCATGTCATAGAAGACAAGTGGCTCAAGCCATTTATGATAGGTTACACGTCTTTTAGTATGGTTACATGCCGTGTTCCTTGACCCCGGGTACTTCCCATGTAAATGGACCGTGTCGTCCGTCCATGCTGTGTAAAACCAAAATACATGGCGTATAGAGGGATCACACGCCGTGTTCCTTGACACTGGGTACTGCCCGTGTAAATTACCCATGTAATTCAGATTTTCAGATAGAAAGTAACTACAGGACATATAGAAGAATCACACACCGTGTCCGAGCTCCTGGGGCTCGGTCCGTGTATGGTGGCCATGTGCCCGTACATGGTCTATGTATATGTCGCTCGCCTGTGTACCAGCACATGGGGTATCCCGTGTATCTTTCCGGGTCTGGCCGGGGAGGGGTCTACACACTGTGTCCTTGGACGTGTACCCAACCCATGTCTGTGTACTCCCGGAGTACACACCATGGGTTCCTCCAACGAACACACTCCATGTATCCCATACTACACGCCATGTAGTCAGAATTTTTTCAGAAACGCCGTCTTCCTCCTCAGGCAGTGCCTAATCTTCCAGATCCACGATTTGTTGTTTGTTTGTCCCGATACTCTAGGGGTTGGTTCGTTTCATCATACGAACACTGTAACAGGTGTTTTCAGTCCTTAAATTAGATCATAAACCTCGAACGATCCATCTGAAGAAAAAAGAAAAAAAACTCATATCTCTTGATCCGCTACAAATCATCTGCCGAAACCGTCGTCACACCTCCGTGACATCGCTCTGGGGTTGGATCTACAATCTCAGATCAATGAACCAACAAATGAATGCACAACGATCGATTTACTCCAAGAACGCGTAGAATGCAACAAAGAACGCGAAGGAGAAAAATACAAGGAATCGAACAAGAGGGACAAACCACGACCATTGTTTGTGATGATCCAAGTTCGTCTTCGTAAGATCAAAACCACAACAATTAAAATATTATAAATCTCTATTATTTGATCTCTCGATATAACCCCATATCACACCTGGCCGCAAAACGATCGAACCATGGGCTAATCTGTTCGCAGATTAGTCCGCGTTATTCGTAATAATCAAGAACGAAGAAAGGAATCAAGGTCAAACATCCTACATGAAACCATGGAATTCATTGGTGATGATCCAGCCGCCACGTCATCATCACCAGTGAAAATCATCATGAACGACATTTCTGCGTTGAGAGGTCTTCTCCAGAGTCTCTAGAGCCACCAATGGTTTCAGGGTTATGAGTTTTGTAACCCCGAACCCCCGTACTAGCCTTTATTTAAAAAGGATAAATATATATGTTGCAACAGATTTAAAATATTTCACTGTAGAATAAAATATTTTTATTAAATATTTTGTTACTGTTATGTCCAAAAATTAAGTTCCACCACTGACCTGCGCCCGCCGATGTTAGGCCTCACCAAAAGTAAAATCGATGTTCTGAACGTAATGGTGCCCTTGGATTTCGGATCTGAGCACCCGTTTGGAAGTTATTACACTTTTTCAAGAAAACTGCATGTGCCCATAATTTAATTATTTAATTAAAATAAAACATAATTTCGGGGCTCACCGGGCCCCGGAACTGCACGCCGTCCCGATGACTAGTCTCAAAATAATTCCCACATATTTTTGTGTAGCCTTTGTTTTTGCTTTTCGGGGACGTAAAAGACATAAGGTGGGTGTGATGTAATGTCTCAGATTTTTCCATACATTATTGTTAAAAAAATATGTGGGAATTATTTCGAGACCAGTCTTCGGGACGACGTGTAGTTCAGGGGCCCGTTCAGCCTGGAACAAATGTTTGAATTTAATTATATAGTTAAATTACGCACGCATGTGGTTTCCCTGAAAAAGTGGAATAACACCTGAATGGGTGCTCAAATCAGAAATTTGATGGCACCATTGCGTTCAGAACAACAATATTTCCTTAGGTGAGGACTAAAATTGATCAGCGCAGTTTGTTGTTGAATCTAGTTTTTGGACGTAACAGTAATAAAATATTTTATAAAAAAATTTTATTCTGTAGTGAAATCAATTAAATATGTTTCAACAGATATATTTTATCATTTTAAAATGAATACTAGAGCGGGGGTCCAGGGTTACCAAACTCATAACCCTGAAACCCATGGCAGCTCTGGAGGCTCTAGAGAAAACCACCCAACGCGGCGACGACGTTCTTGATGATTTTCGCTGGCGACGATGATGCGGTGACCAGATCATCACTAACGAATGCCGCGGTTTCAAGTAGGATGTTTGATCGTGATTCCTTTACCTGTTCTTGATTACTATGATGATTTTGTTCTATTCTGCAAACCGATTATCCCATCAATCGATCATTTTGCGGGCGGGTGTGATTTGGGGTTATATCGGGAGATCAAATACTCTAGATTTATAACCTGCTGATTGTTGTGGTTTTGATCTAACGACGATGAACCCGGATCATCATGAACAATGATCGAGGTTATTCCCTCTTGTACAATTCCTTGTATTTATCTCCCTCACATTATTCATTGTGTACTATGTGTTCTTGGATGAAATCGGTCATTACGCATTAGTTTGTTGGTTTAACGATCCGAGATTGTAGATCCAACCTCGGTGCGATGTCACGGAGGTGCGACGACGGTTTTAGCAGATGATTCAGAGTGGATCAAGAGATATGAGTTCCCAGGTGTTTTTCTTCGGATGGATCCTTCAAGGTTTGTGATCTGATTTAAGGACCGAGAACACCTGTTACGATATTCGTATTATGAAACAAACCAACCCCTGGAGTATCGGGATGAACGGAAGAGAAACTGTGGATCTGGAGGATCAGTCGCGACGCGAGGAGGAAGTCGGAATTTCTGGAACTATATGGCATGTGTTCGTTGGCGGACCACCTGGCGTGTACTCCGGTAGTACCCAGACACATGTAGGGTACACGGCTAGGGAAACTGTATGTAGAACCCTCCCCATCCAGACCCGACCTGATACACAGGATACCCCGTGTTCTGGTATACAAGAAGGCGACACGGACAGAGACCCTGTATAGGCACATGGCCAACGTACACGGAGCGAGCCCCAGGTGATCGGACACGGTGTGTGATTCTTATACATTTCATGTATTTACTTTCTATCCGACAAGCCGAATGACATAGGCCATTTACACGGGCGGTACCCGGAGTCAAGGAACATGGCGTGTGATTCCTCTACACGCCGTGTAGTTGGGTTTTACACAGCTTGGAAGGATGACATGGTCCGTTTACACCGTTAGTAAACGGGGTCAAAGAAAACGGCGTGTAACAATACTACACTCCATGTAACCTGTCTTAAAAGGATTGAGCCACTTTTATTCTGTGACTTGGACTAGCTTTCTTAGGGTTCGTAACCGTGGTCGTTCCCCTGATGGTTCTGGTATCATTTCCTATATACACAAGTATGATCCATTAAGTAGGACTTCCTGAATAGAGTTGTTTGAATCCCCTCTATGATACTTGGAGCCAGATCCTCTATTAATTCCTGGAACCCTAGGTAGAGTTCTTGGTATCAATGTGACCAACTTTTCCCAGGCATTAATCCACTTCTTAGAGAATTAGCTCAAACTAAGTTGTCAGAATCTCCCCATGACTTGGTTGTGATCCTCATCTGAGCATCATGTTCTCAAAGTACTTGTGGAGTGTAATCTACTAGAATGAGTACATCATATCTCTCTCTTCAGACCAAGGAGTGTGTTCTCCCAGTTTCATGCTTAATGGAAATCTTCGAGATGGATCTTAGTGGTGGTTTCTCAATGGTAGTTTGTCTATGAGTATATCTGGATATTCATGTTATATGTTCCATAAACATATACTATATAAAGCTTAATGTAACTTTCTATTGTGGTATTTACCTTGTTGTATTCCTTTGTGGTTCCGAGGTGTCCTACTGGGTATTGTTATACTCACCCATACACGGGTTTTGACCTCACGTGTCGTGTCTTGTGCAGACGAGCGAGCCATTGACATGATTCTTGGAAGACCGGAACTGGATGGTACTCAGTGAGATCATATTTCCTGAGTTGTGTTCCTATGGCTACGGATTTCCGTTCCAACACCTTTATTTATAGGTTTTACATTGTTACAGACTCTCTTTTGGTGGACTTGTACTTTTGGCCCAGGATTTTACATTACTGTACATTACCTTCTTGTCTACTTTTTTGGTTTGGTTTTAGTGTATACATGCATATTTTTCCTTTTAGTAGTTTTTACATTTCATCCTTGTGGGATTGGAGATGTGTGTGTGTGTGCATGTTTATAGGCAATGCCTCCCATGATAGTAGCATGCCTACTCGGTGCTAGTCACCAGCCCCTGGCCTGTTGGAGGCAGGCTTGGGGAGTTGCGGCTCAGGCCCCATTGGGACGGGTCGTGACAAGTAAGGCGTATATGACTAAGATAGGGATGTGGAGAGATAAAATGAGCAGAGTTTGGCAGAGCCAATGGCTTGAGAGGTGTGGTTAAGGTGGTAGAGGTGGGGGCCTTTTATATGTGGGTGGAGGGGCACTCGTGGAAAGTCAATAAATGTTTCTTTATTATATAATGAGTTTCAGATTTTAATGGTCCCAAAAAGATATATTTCGAGGATAAGGCGATAACTGTTCGAAATCCACAAATCCAATAGGTTTTTGAAAAGTTTATGTATTAGATTTTACATTATCATTTCATTTTCTTTAAATCGTTCATTAATGAGGTAATCGTTGCATCATCATGGTGTCATAAATAAATTAATATATTTAATGTCTAAAAATTATAAAAAAATATCATGATGTAGAAATCTTTTTCTCTTTCCAATGACTATTTACAGCCTAAGAGTTCATTTACACAGACAAAAATAATTTTTTTTACTTGGGTAATACATACTTTGGTTATACATTCATTTTAAAAAAATAGAATAAAATGTCATTATAACCCAAAAGTGATTCAATGGGGTCCCAAAGTTGGAAGATGGCATCCCATGGTCGGCCATGACACAACCAATAGCATTAGGACACATTTTGGGGTCATTTTATATTATTATGTTATTATTTTATTACCCTTAACTACCTGATTACTAATTAACCATGATAATTAAAGATAATTACAGTCTTTACTATTGATAATGTCCAAAAACAATAGAGTCTTAATTATATAATTTAGACCTTCTGATTCCAAATATGGAATCCATTTTACCAAATTACAAACACATAAATTCTAGTAATTAATTTAACAATAATTCCCGTTTTCAAAAACAAATAGCGGTTTTTTTAGAAACAATATCTATCAAAACTTTGACAATTGGTTAGGTCCAATTTCAAATTGAAATTAATTCCAATTTCCACCATTGGATTAAATAGTAAAAATATAATTTATTTAAAAATTTAAACCAATTAAAAAGATAATCATTTTATATAATTAAATTAGATGAAAAAGCAGTTTTGATGTAAAATGAAGTATTTTTCACTATTCATTAAAAAATGAACATGGTCAGAAAAATACCAAAAATTTATCCAAAGTAAATTTCAATGTCCCAATCCTAAAGAATAAGTTTATTTTGACAAATAGAGCTTATAAAATTTTCAAAATATAGATTTAAAAAATGGTTCACCATCATAAGGTGGTAAAACTATCTTTTAAAAATATTATAGAATTCAATGCTTAAGATTGGATATATTCTAATTTTAAGACTCCAAAACACTATCTAATTCATAAATAGCCATAGATATGAAAATAAATAATTCATTACTTACTTGGGATGTTACAATTTATTCATAATATAGTTTATGTTAGTTCTATCATTCATTCTCATTAATTTAATTAATCCAGGTGATCCAAAAAATTCCATAATGAAATAACCATGAAAGATGATAGAAAAATTGATTAAGTGTTATGATCATGATCATTTAATAATTGTTATTTTATGTTGTGGTTGATAAATTAATATTTGACCTAGGGGGGAACACCTTGAACTAATTATGATTCATTTTATAGTTTTCCACATGTCCACTTATTTATCACTCTTGGATTCGTTTCTTTTCAAATTCAAACATGAACCTCCTCCACTTTCATGGGAATTAAATCCATTACATATGATTTTACTCAGTCATAGGTGAGGGGAAAAGTTTTTTCATAAAATAAACCATGGGTGGACATGTCTTCATATAATTTGAGGATCTAAGGAACGTAGGCCAACAATTTAATTTAATAATAATTTAAGTGAAATCAGTCACATAAAAATGTCCTGGATATGATCGTGATCAACAACATGTATGAAAAAAATTAAATATTTATTGAAACATTTATTAAATTATTAAGTTCTATTATTTAAGATAAATCACTCTATAATAATTTAATTTACTTATCTATTTAAAAAATTATTTTATCTTAATTATCATATGAATTTCTTTGAGAATCACATTCATCGTAATTTGAAACAAACTGAATACATTGATTTAAAATTAATTATGTATGTATGGGAAATTTGGATGAACCATGGTGAATACCCATAAAAATCTACCAAACATGTTTTATAATTGTACATTGGTAACACTTGTAACATATGGAATACATGACATACCATTTAACATCATGACGAGCACTATAAAATTAATGATTACATGAATTAAATGATTTTTCAGTCATGTGTTATTATTCAATGGGAATAAAGTATCAACTAAAATATAACTACTACATGATATGATGTTGTAAACATTATGAATATATTGATTAAAAATTTATATAAAATTTTTAAAACTAATTACATGGCGTGTTTTGTTATGATAATGAATATACAGAAGAACATATAGATGAGTTTTACATAGTATAATAAAAAAATTAAATGTGTATAATTTGGTATAAGTGAATGTGAGTACATGTGAGCTACATGGTCTATACATCTCTTATCGTCAATCCGAGGCACATTACAAGGGACTCTGAGTGTAAACTATTCCATGGAAAATTGGAGTACATAGAATGTATAAGTGATTATATGGAGTGTGAGCTCTGTGAAACATGGTCACCAGTCAGTTATTCTTTGTGTGGTAATACAAGTCTTTTCTATTTCTAAAATGAACTATAAACCATGTACATATGCTACATGATATTTAATTCTTCTGACTACGCTCTTTGATGGCCCAGTCAACACACAATGAATGAAATAAATAAAGAGTGTTTCATTAATGTGTGTGGATTGAATTAATTTCTGAATTAATTCCAAATGCATTGAACACAAGAACAATGTTTTCCACTCTAGCTACACTGTATGTACTCCTATGTAATCAGCAGCGAACAATCAGACCTCCAGGATGAGTACCTTTATTCTATTTCCTTCCAGAATTTAATTTTTATGATTATATTTGTGAGAAATGAAAGAGTAAGAATTAGACAGTGAAATTTTCATTAAGATAACGATTAAACAAGAATTTAAAATTAAATTAAAAATTCAAAAATCAATCAATGATTTTAAAATAATTATAAATTATTATATGACATGTCTAAAACCACATGTAGGTTATGGTAATAGAAAAAACATGTGAAGTGTCATTACTAACTATTTTTATCATGATAGATGATTAATATGAGATCTAACTTGGTGATAAAATTTATAATTAGTAGAATTTAATCAATAAAAATAGAGAATGGATTAAATGTTTGAATGAGAGGAAAGATGATCACATATTATTTATAGTTAATTTAATTAAATATATAATATCATTTTTGGTACTATTTCGTCATTGATTGATCAAACAAAATTTTTACATGATATCATCATTGTCTTGTAGTAATTGAGAGAAGATTGCATCTAGTGGTAATCCAAAAGTGTCTCAAAATTCTCAAATTTTCTCTATAATAACCCCCTTGTTGCTCAAATGGTAGATCATATTTCTTACTTCATCTAACATTTAATGCTTGAGATCTTCTTTTAAATAATTCTCCATGATCTCTATTATCTTTGGAGTTGGACGTCTAGGAATATCACACTCCATTCCTATGAGCATTCACGGAGAAGGGAGCTCTGTAGGGAAGGATATGATTCTCCAAATCCTTTGGGAACTACCAATCAAAAGGAATTTTTTCTATGAGAAAATAATATAATTGGTCTTATATTTCACTAGGGTTAGAATTAAATAATTGCACACATGTCCCTTATTATTTATTTAATACGATGTAGACCCCCATGACTATAATAATAATAATATTATTATTTCTCACCATGTGCATTACTTGCAAATTAAAATTGATTTTTATATATTCAAATATTATTAAATTTATATTATTTCTCACTATACCATTAAAATCAACCCACCACTCCTCCATTATATGTATCGGGCCATGAATATTGACTATTTATTTATTAAATTAATTTCACTGCATTATTCATAAATAACTAAATGAATATTATTTTCAATATATTGAAAATAAATATTTATTATGTATTTATCTCAATTTATATTCTCTTGATTAACTAGTGATGGAATATATGTGATCATGGTACAATGAGTAATTATTAAACCATGTACGAGAATAATATTTATTCTACATTAAATAATAAATATTAATATATATCATTTTATTGAGAGGTTGGATACTTATTGGGCGACCCGTGAGAGCTTATTCTCAGTGGCATTAGGCAAACGAGCCTAAACTCCAAGGTTAGAATCTCAAATCATGCCATGGAACTCATAGAGAAATAAGATAATGTAAAAAAAGTGGAATACCTCATTCCAAAACCTATTGTGTAATATAATCTCATTATCAAGATATATCTAATCATGTATGTTGCATGTCGGTAGCATCAACATATGGGCTCGATGTCACATTATTTGAATTCATAGAAATTGAACTTCCATATAGAACACCATGTCCATGGATTTATTTAGGAAACATCATTTTCAACATAGAGAATCAGATATTAAATTCTATTAAATAACATTTGGGAATCAACCTTTCTCTTATTATTCATATTTTCAATATTACTGATTATGCACAAAATATATCCTACCTTTCCCTGAACATTTGTTTCCACATTTTTCATCAATACATTATAGTTTTCAGATTATAATACTTATTAATACAAATATTGATTTATATGGTTCAATACACACATCCTTATATTATAAAATCCAATGACACAAATAAATATGGATTTCATATTTTCATGTCTAGCTCTTATAATACCCTACAATAGATATTACCAATGGATTACACCATGAGAAGCTTCCCCAATGTCTTTTTGTCACCACACCTAACACCAAATAACATTTTTGTCTCTCAAATGAAATAATCAAGATATATAACAAATATTTGAGATCAGTTTCATAGCACTTTTGGGTTCTCGTCGTAATGAGGAACTACTATGACCATTAAGTGTGGAAACTACTCTTAGGACAATACAACATTTTATTCAATACATATGAATACTCATGATGTTATAAGAAGTTTATTAATATTAAAAACAATGAATAAATTTCATAATAATGTAAATATAATTAGTTTTTTGGTCACATTCTCCAAAATTCATATTTATATCCTCCAAATCATCCATCAATTGATAAAATATGTAATATAGGTTGATTTTTGAAATATATTATGATATATATAGTTGATCAAATAAGTCATAAATATGGGTAAGGGGAGAATTATTCTTGATTTTTGATCGTTTTTTATTCTCGATAATCAATATTGAGTAACATGAATCAATTGTTTTTAATAGAAATAATAATTAAATAGAAATGTGACACGGTTATCCAAATGAATCCCTTTCCAAGATTCACATCGAGTTTCTTCTTCAATTCCTATTACTCAATCAGATCAATGGAGTCTTTAAAATAAGTGGTGGTGTATGTGTGAGTTGTAATAAAAACTAAACTTCATTATATTGTATAATACTATTAAAATCCTCAAAAAAATAAAAAAAATGCATACCATAGGGATATCTTTGATGTTGATTTTCTCTATGACCATATGAGTTAAACAGACCACATGTATAAGACTGAAGACCCAAAAAATGGATAATATTTCTATAATATGTTAATATTTATAATCATATAGACATAATAATATGTGTTTTTTTAGAATATCAAACATGGAATCCCTTCACTTGTAATTAATATGGGATTTAACTAATGAAATATTATCCATGTACAAGATATCATCAATTTCTTCTATATATAGAATAAAGAGATATTCTAGAATCACATTCCCACAAATATCAATTTTTTGATGAGTTTTATAATTAAGATGTTACCATCGTTTGATTAAGATATTTCACTATTAAATAATTATCTAATTGTTTTGGATTTGAATCAAATTTATTATAGACTTTTCATGATATATTGGAATTTATTTATCCAATCTCAAATAATGTACATTGATATTTGAGTGTACTTGTCACCAAATCAACATTTCTATACTAACTCAAATAAATTGAGAAAATTATAATGGGCATGTCCATAATGAATGATTAATCATTAGATAAATCATATAATCAAGAAAAATCATTCATGGGATTTATAAATAATTACACCTTCCTTTCTACCTATGACACAATATGTTTAACATGGGTCATTAATGGTCAATATCTACTTAAATCCATCATAATAGTTCATAAATATTATTTTACCTTACAAAAAATATACAATATTATCTCTAAACCATGTCACATAGACAAATCATTATACCCCTTCTAGAATGATGGTTTATGTTTACACAACCAAATCTTTTCATTGTTATTACCTTTAAATGAGTCTCTTCCAAAACAACATCCCCACAATTTATAAGTACATGGATGATTTTATTTTAAAATAACATAATATAATCCTTTTCAAATCTAAAGGATTATATCTTTTACTTATAATTATCCCATGGGTTAACACTATGGTTTTCAGATCCAAATTTTTAAATATTATTTCAAACTTCGGTAATACCAACTATAATTACCCAAAATTTTCATACAGAGATATCAAATTGTAATATGTGAATAATCATTAATTATCATTATAATACATTCTAAAATCATAAATGTATGTTATTTTAATTCTAGATACCTAGTTATCATATTTCCAAAAATAAATTATATATAACCCCTAATGATATTATCAAATAGTAATTTTCATAGTATTGCCCTACTTCAAACCATTCTAAATAATATTTAAAACAGAAACATATGAATTTGTGAGATCATATGCTCTATAAGGGTCTTCATGGAGTATATCAGTGATCAAATAAGTAGAAATAAGGATAAGGTTATGAGAACATGAGCATAGAATTTGAAAACTATACCTAGAATATAATAAAACATAATATTTAGTCATGAAATGAATATTGGAAGTGAATAAGAAAAAATTAATAAATGAAACAATCATGAAGAACCATTAGAGATTATAATTAACATAATACATGTGTTTTTGGCATACACATATCCATATAAAACAATTTCCCTAATAGTCAAGGATATTTTCCATGACTATAAAAGTGTATTTGGTTCACTCCATGTTCAATCATATCCATAATCAAGGTTCTCTCCGAAGACTATCACAATGGGTAATGTTCATCACTAAACAGGGTTCATACCCCCTTTTAGACAATATTATCTAATGATTTATAAAAAATTACAAAATTTATTATAGGGTATATATTTTGTATCTCTTCCACCACATAATAATAATTTATTCATATTCTTTATATAGGATCATAATATAATTAACCATATATCATAAGCTATTTTAAGGAATGTCTATTCCTAAAAATCGCATCATTATAATCGTAAACCATCCATGGTTAGATTAAGGTTTTCATAATTGTATCATACCCCTAATAAAGTATAATAAATAAAAAAATAATAGAATCCATTTTGAAATTTTCATTAAAATATATCCATGATCATTTTTGAGGAAAATACATTGTTTGGTTCATGTTAGCTAATTTAAAATATAAAAGTATCAAAAAAAAATTTAATTCATTTAATAAAATTATGTAATGGATACGAGTAATGGAATCATCTAATAATTAAATTATCATGACTATGGGAGATTATATTCATATTATATATGTTAAAACAAATATTCCTTTAACATTTTCACTGAAAAGTCATTAATACCTTATCCAAAAAAAGTTAATATATTCATTTTAAAACATCATTTATAAATAGAAAATGGAGAAAATAACAATAATTTTCTTTGATGGATATTTAATAATTCCTAAAGTCATTTTTAGAAATCATTGGAATAGAAGGAATATTATTTTCATACAAGGATAATAATAAAGAATGATTTTATTAAAAAATTTGTTTAGTCTATTTAGTACATGTGAAGATGAAAATGAAAGGAAAATGTTTAATATCAAAAAATTGGTAGTGGTGAGGAACATTAATTCAATTATTAAGGGGTTATTCCTAAAATTTGATCATGAGGAAAAAATAATCATAAATAATCCAAATAAACAATGACATTATTACATAAAACCATTCCATCATGTTCGAATTTCTTAAAAATCACGTCAACCTCATATATAATAAATTTATATTTATGAACATTATATACTAGAGTCATGTAAAAATTTATATATTCATACATGATATAATTATAATATTTTAACAATAATTTATTAGTGATTATTTATCAAAATATTTATTCCCACACGCATGAACAATGTTATCATTTTTCAAAAAATGGAAAATAATAATGATAAAAAATAATTACTAATTACATAATAATTATTGTCTCTTATATATCACATAAATTTATTAAATATATAATTATTAATAACCATTTCAATTCGAAATGAAAAACGAAGAACATTACTTTGTGGAGGTTATAGTGAAAATGATGATAACATTTTTGAATGGATGGGAAATATGTGGATAATAGTTGTTCAATAATCATAATAAAAATTATTTATATTTAATATAATAGAGTCATAATTTTATAACGTATACCATATATATAAATTGGTATAAGAATAAATATAATTAAAAACACTCGATTAAGAGTTATGCTAGTTCATTGAGAATCCTCCATCAGATTACATCTTAGACCTTGAATGTATTATATTTTGAAAATATATAAATACTTTATGTTTTATAAATTAACATGTCAATTTATTATGTTAATTAGACTTCAAGATAGATATATCTTGAATTTTGGAGATGATATGAGAGGCGGAATCCATCTATAGGAGAGGGAAATGACACACATGGAATTACATAAAACATTAAATAATGATTATATAATAGTCATGTCAAGTGGAACCATAGTACCCAAACATTAAATATGTGATATGGTAGGGTTTAAATATAATCAACTAATAATGTTTTGGAATGTTTTGAGCACATTTTTTTCATCATATTTTTATCACACAATATTAATCTCAATTTAACCATAACCATTAAAACATAAATGTAACACCCCAAGATTTTATAGTGTGTTATTTCTTCAAAATAATTCAATAACTTTAATTACATGCAACACCGATTTCAATTACTCCATGACTTACCAAACAAGCCATTCAAAAAAGGTTATGAATAGTATTAGATAAATTTTAAAGTTTATGTAATCCTTATAATTTTAGAATCCATATTATGAGTTTCTTAGATATAATGCAAGAACAAATTCATGTTCAGTATTGCACTTTTATCAAATTTTAATAGTGAACCATTTTTAAATACTATATTTTAAACTTTTTGACTAAATGGGGACATCAAAAATTTAAAATGAAACATCCCAACCTTCTACGGTACGCTTCTCTTTGAATAATGTGATAGCGTGTGTTGTACGCAACACCGAGTTCTAACAACCAATTAAACTAGTCGTTATGAATTGTAATAACTACCTTTTGAAATTATATATATTTTTTATATTTTAAAATGGACTTCATTTTTGGATTCGGAATATCGAATTTATCCTAAGGTGAAATTTTGGTACTTTTCGGATAACTTTCATATTTTGATGAATAATGAAAATTACTAAATTTTAATTAAAAACAACTTTTATAATCAAAATAATTAATAGTGATAAATTATGAATTTCAGTGGTTTTAAAGTATATTTAGAATATAGTTTTACCATTTAATATAATTTTGTTCATTGGACATAATTTTACAATTGAACCGAACATAAACAAGTGTCAATCTTTTGATAGTTATTATCTCTTAAAAACACGCTTTTTGTTTTAACAGCGGAAATTAATTTTAAATTAATTTCTGCCACTTCTGTGTTTTGAATTTAGAAAAATGGATTCCATATTTAGAATCATGATTTCCAAATTGTGTAAATAGGTAACTTTTATTTTTAGACATTTTGAATAATTACTGTGGTAAATATTTTATTTTCCATGGTTAAGGGTAAATCTGGTAAATAAGGGTTAACAAATAATATTATAATAATACAAAATTACCCTAAAACGTGTCCTAACCTTATTGGTGGACACATACCCGACCATGGGAATCCTTGGGTCGATTTGGGGACCCCTTGGAGCCACTTGTATGTGGTAGGGACACAATATATTAATAAAGTTAAAATAAAAATAAAAATGGCATAAGCTTACATCTTTTAGAAGAACAATTTGTACATAGGGTTATACATGTTGGATTTTCGATTATAAATATTAATTAGAAATATAAAAAGATTTCCTACATAATGATATTTTATTTATAATTTTTAGACATCAAATAATTTAAATTATTAATGACACAATAATGATGCAATGTTTACCTCATTAATAAATCATTTAAATAAATAAGATTATAATGATTACAATATTATCTAAAACCTGTCCAATTCTTATTGGTTGATGTTATTTAAAACATGGGTCATCTTATCTTCGACCTCAATGATTTTTGGACCATTATAAACCGAATATAATTATATTATAAAGTAATACTTTCACTCTTTCCTAAAGAGCCCCTCCTCTCCCTTATAAAAGAAGACCACTTCTACTCATTTCTTCACACCTTCGAAGCCTTTTGGTTCGGCCAAAATCTGCCCAAATACTCTCCCAACTTCCCTCACTACAACCTAGTGGCCTTATTTGGATCAGAAAGCCAACCTAAGGAGCCCTTTTGATCAAATCAAAAGGAAGAACCCGAAGAAGAGGTAATGTTTTCACCACACCTTTTCAAGTTCCTTTCTTCTTCCACTTCTTCTTTCTTTGTTCTTACCATTATAAAATAATAAACTTTAGTATCTCACATATACTGTGATGTTATTATAAATATGGTACAACCACATTCAGTATTCTATCCACCCTTTGAATAACATGTCACCATACATGCGTACGTACGGCTTACCGTCTCCACGTCGTGGTGTAATTGTTATTCAATATATTATTATTTGGATGGGTATAATAATGATGTGAAACTCATTTAAATAATAAATATAACATGTTAATTGTTCTGTATATATGATATAACATCCATTTATATATTATTTTAATATCAAAAGAATGATATTGTCGCTCGTGCGTACGTACGGACTACCGTCTCCACAAACACGATAAGATTCATTCTCCATCGTATCCATTCAAGTGTAATTATCATTTGATGATTTAAAAATGATGTTTAATGACTTGATATCATTCTGGATATGAATAATATACAACCTATCCTTTACAAACATGTCTTACGTAACAAAACATATAAAAGAAAACAAGTAAGCTATCACCCGAAACAACGATAATACTAAGATATTATTATCAAATCAATATTAAAAGATCATATATGATATCATATTAATATATATGATTCGTGTATAATTTAATAACAATTATTTCAATATTATACAGGAGGTTAACCTACCCCAACCAAGTAAAAGTACAAGGTAAGGGATTTTCTTATCTCACATTCAATTCCGTGAGATTTCCATTATTCGCCACTAAATTATTGAAAGTGGTGTATTGTGTACTGGCATTTGATATATATTATCATGATTATCTTTATATTCATGTTATTATGTAAATAATTTGGTGGTTATTAACTTTTGTCCACACGACTTAGTTGATTAACATGGTAAGGGGTTTTCATCTCACTCTTTATTTCCGTGAGATTCATGCCATATTGCCACCATCACCTTTTGTCTGGTGTATGTACTGCCCATAATTGTATTTTTTGTGTAATACAATTTACCTTATGTGTATTTACATTTTCATTGTATGATACCTCTTTCATGGGTTGTATGTTTCATAAGTTACCAAATTGATAAGAGTTTACTTCACAATCTCTTTAATATCCGAGGTTGTCTTTACGTAAGTATCTACAGGGACATATTTACTATCCATGTCCATATTTCCTAAAAGAGTTTTCAAAGGGATTATTTCTAAGGGAACATTTACTAAAACATAATTTTAAATGTTTTAAATATTTATTCTTCTAAATCATCCTCATTTATGTCCACGTTTTCAAAATGGTTTGTAAGGATTTATTTATATGAAAATGAATGTTTTAAAAAGTGTTAATTCCATTCAAAAGTTTCAAAGTGGTATGGGACACTTTGATCCAAAAATGTATTTAAATGCCTTTCTTTCTAAATTGTGTAACATTAAAATGTTTTCATGAAAAAGGGATATTTCTCTCAATAATTTTTTAAAAAAACATTTTCATCTATGTCAACATCCTTTGATGGATTTTAAGATTATTTGAAGTTGATCTATTATGATATAAAACATCCATATTGTAATGAATTTTTGTGATATGTTTGACTGTAGATGTGTCATTCATGGTTTATGAGTAAAGTATTGACATTTCGTATGCTAGTTCCAATAAGAATGTTTATGTTATATTTCAACCTTTACTTCATATGAATGTGTTGGACAAGTATGTTCCAGGTTGGGTACTAGTTGAAGTAAGCCCTCTAGGTTGGGGACTAGTTGAAGTAAGCCCTCCAGGTTGGGGACTGGTAAAAGTAAGCCCTCCAGGTTAGGGACTGGTAATGTAAGCCCTCCGGTTTGGTCTCCGGTTATTAGAGGTACTCCGGGTGGGTGTCCAGTTATTAGAGGCACTCCAGGTTGGTGTCCGGTTATTAGAGGCACTCCGGGTTGGGTTCCGGTTACAGTTAGCCCCACGGTCTTGGGACGAGGCCTTGAAAAGAAATTAAAGTTTAGAATTATGCATTCCATCATTATGAAAGTGGTTATTGATTTTGCATGTGATTATTCGATTAGTTGAATATCCATGTGAATATGTAAAAGGGATTATTTCATTTTACTTTTTCCATACTATGTTAAAGTTCAAGTTTAAAAGGCTTTTGTTTTAGTAATGCATTGCCTTAAATGTTTATGCTTATTTTGAATGTTCCGCTATATTGTTATCCTTACTGGGCATTTGAGCTCACCCCTTTTCTATGTTAATTTTCCCCAGGATGTGAAGAAGTAAGTTATGAATGACCTGCAGGGATATTATGAGGGGATAATAATGTGGACTGTGGAGATATTATGTTGTTGTAGTAGTTTTTCATTTTATGATGTAATGTAAAACATATGAATATATCTAGTGTTTCCAAGGCTACTAAACCAATCGGTCTTTCGAGATTTTATCTTTCTTGTGATCATGCCAATGTTATGTAATAATGTACCGACTCTAGGTAACTGGGGTCGGGGCGTTACAGTTGGTATCAGAGGAAGTTTAGTACAAACCTTGGAAGCTAGATTTAGATAAACTCTGATTAGAGAACGTAGACCTAAGATGAACTTTGAGGATTAATATATAAGAACTTCCTAGAATTTTGGTATTGTAGAGATTTTGTGATTTTTCCGAGCAATACATCCCTGTTTGGATACGAGCAGGTAGAGGCGGCTCTGGCACAGATGTACCTAGGGGTAAAACCCGAAAACACCGCTTTGAGCTAGACTCGAACGTGAACTGGTGCACGACAACGGGCCTTGCTGCACTCTTGGTTACGACACTCCCGGGGGATATGCTTAGGATAATTCTCATTTTCTTTACAAACCATTATGAAGGGTTTATGATTATATACATCCTCAAAGGAGAAATTTTTATATGGATTATATCCATAAATAGTTAAATTTATGTTAAGTGTTTTATAAGTATGGGATTATGTTTTTTGAATCATAAACTGATCTAGTGTATTCCATTGTTTAGAAATGGCGCCCAGTAGAAGGAATGAGAACTCCAAAAATGCACATGATCCAAAGAGAAGGAAGGATCATATCTTTCTTGTTCTTAAGCTAGAATTTATAAGAGAAATAGTCTCCCATGTATTATCATCATATGAAGAAATAATATCATGTGTTGATAAGATAAGTAAAGAGTTTACTGAGTCCTATGGCTTTGAAGGGAATCAAGAGAAGAAAAGGATGGAAGAGAGAAAGATGGATAAAGGGAAGAGGGAAAAGAAGAATTTTCCCATATGTGGTAACTGTGGAAAGAAACACCCTGGAACTTGCCTGAAAGGAATGGGAGTTTGTTATAAGTGTAGAGGAAAAGGGCACAAAGTACGTGACTGAAAGGGTAAGAAAATGGTTTCAAATGTACAATGCTTCATTTTCAAGGAGTTTGGACACTATGCGAACCTATGTCCCAGTCATCAGAATATGTCGCAAATGATGTCATTGGATAATAATCAAGTTATGATACTACCACAGATGAAGAGGAATGATTAGAGTTCTTATGTTGATTATGTCAATTGAGTGTTGTATCAACAATGTACTTGTTATAATAATTATGGAGTATATAAGGATTGTACTGCAGTACTATTTCATTAAGGACTTGAGATTGTGTGGAACAAAGAAAGGTGACTCAACAGCAGGATAAATTTTTGGAAAATATATGGTTGAGAGAATGATAAACCATAATATAGTTCTGATACCGAGTTAGTGATTTTGGAATAATACATGATTGTTTTGGATAAATTATATTGGATATTCTTGACTACCGTGGAACTGATTAATGATCTGTATATTCCATTATTGTTGGGGTTTAAAAAAATTTTGGATTGATGAGGTATATCCATCATTCTATATGGAATAAGGGAGCATGAATGTAATCAATAAGGAATATGGTAATTCAGGATGTTTCAGTGTATTAAAAGAATACATGATAAAGGTATTCATATGCTATTACATGGTAAAAAGGATCTACATTATGTTTACCTTCCTTATAAATGTTGGACTGTGAGTTTGGACATAAGTATTTTGGATAGTTCTAGTTTGGATTATTTTGGATTTCCATAAAAGGACAACCCGGAAGTCGGGCGGCAACCCGTCGCGTCCGGCAAGGCTGTGAGACTTGAACCCGCAACCGAAGGGCGACAAGGGTGTATCACCTACCACTGGCCCACGAGATTTCCTGGATTAAATAATGTAGTTTTTATTAAAAGATCATGTAGAAGAATTATAAATTCGTTTATTTTGGAACCCTATACGAATAGTGTAAATAGAATTTTTTTTACATTCTATTATCTTTTACAGTGAAAGATGAGTTTGTGGTAGAAATTTATTAATGGATAAAACTCTAATTATAATGTAATTATATCTCCTTATGATCTTATCCAATCTCATAAATAAATTCGACAACATTACGAAAAGGAACTTAGAACAAAAATGTTGTCCTAGATGGTACCTTAAATCATCACTAATTTATGACTCTGGGATTGTTGGCCTTTTCATAGCCATGTTCTCTACAACTCTCCATCAGATGATTGATGGTTAGATTTCTCCTCCATATCCATATTTTCCTACATGGAACCCTAGTATGTGTTATTATCGGTAATCTTCATACTTTCAACTCTTTATTTTAAATAGAGGCCTCATTAATTCATTTTTCGATGTGGGATTTCAACTATGATATTTTGAAACGTCAAAAATGTGTTATCCCAATACCCTATATTTTGTTGAACCGATTGTACTTTAAATCATCATAGATTGATGAGTTTAAGGACCTCAATTTTATACTTGTTTGTGACTGATGACCTCAATAACTACCTATAAATATTTACATTTTCCCTCCAATTATATGTCTCTAATTTCCACCAATGTTCTCCTAATCGAGATCATAATTTGGTGGTGACCCTTTCATTTCTCTTTTCCTCATATTAAGACTAAATTTTAGTAACCCAATTTCCGGTGTGGGTTTTCCCACAAAGATATTTTCTATTTTCAACCTTTTATTTTCGAAGAACAATTTCAAATTGTGAGGACGCAATTTATTGAAGGAGGGGAGAATGTAACACCCCAAGATTTCATAGTGTGTTATTTCTTCAAAATAATTCAATAACTTTAATTACACGCAACACCGATTTCAATTACACCATGACTTACCAAACAAACCATTCAAAAGAGGTTATGAATAGTATTAGATAAATTTTAAAGTTTATGTAATCCTTATAATTTTAGAATCCATATTATGAGTTTCTTAGATATAATGCAAGAACAAATTCATTTTCAGTATTGCACTTTTATCAACTTTTAATAGTGAACCATTTTTAAATACTATATTTTAAACTTTTCGACTAAATGGGGACATCAAAAATTTAAAATGAAACATCCCAAACTTCTACGGTACGCTTCTCTTTGAATAATGTGATAGCGTGTGTTGTACGCAACACCGAGTTCTAACAACCAATTAAACTAGTCGTTATGAATAGTAATAACTACTTTTTGAAATTATATATATTTTTTATATTTTAAAATGGACTTCATTTTTGGATTCGGAATATCGAATTTATCCTAAGGTGAAATTTTGGTACTTTTCGGATAACTTTCATATTTTGATGAATAGTGAAAATTACTAAATTTTAATTAAAAACAACTTTTTTAATCAAAATAATTAATAGTGATAAATTATGAATTTGAGTGGTTTTAAAGTATATTTAGAATATATTTTTACCATTTAATATAATTTTGGTCATTGGACATAATTTTACAATTGAACTGAACATAAACAAGTGTCAATCTTTTGATAGTTATTATCTCTTAAAAACACGCTTTTTGTTTTAACAGCGGGAATTAATTTTAAATTAATTTCTGCCACTTCTGTGTTCTGAATTTAGAAAAATGGATTCCATATTTGGAATCAGGATGTCCAAATTGTGTAAATAGGTAACTTTTATTTTTAGACATTTTGAATAATTACTGTGGTAAATATTTTATTTACCATGGTTAAGGGTAAATCTGGTAAATAAGGGTTAAAAAATAATATTATAATAATACAAAATTACCCTAAAACGTGTCCTAACCTTATTGGTGGACACATACCCGACCATGGGAATCCTTGGGTCGATTTGGGGACCCCTTGGATCCACTTGTATGTGGTAGGGACACATTATATTAATAAAGTTAAAATAAAAATAAAAATGGCATAAGCTTACATCTTTTAGAAGAAAAATTTGTACATAGGGTTATACATGTTGGATTTTCGATTATAAATATTCATTATAAAGATAAAAAGATTTACTACATAATGATATTTTATTTATAATTTTTAGAAATCAAATAATTTAAATTATTAATGACACAATAATGATGCAATGTTTACCTCATTAATAAATCATTTAAATAAATAAGATTATAATGATTAAAATATTATCTAAAACCTGTCCAATTCTTATTGGTTGATGTTATTTAAAAAATGAGTCATCTTATTTTCGACCTCAATGATTTTTGGACCATTATAAACCGAATATAATTATATTATAAAGTAATACTTTCACTCTTTCCTAAAGAGCCCCTCCTCTCCCTTATAAAAGGAGACCACTTCTACTCATTTCTTCACACCTTAAAAGCCTTTTGGTTCGGCCACAATCTTCCCAAATACTCTCCCAACTTCCCTAAATACAACCTAGAGGCCTTAGTTTGATCAGAAAGCCATCCTAAGGAGCCATTTTGATCAAATCAAAAGGAAGAACCCGAAGAAGAGGTAATGTTTTCACCACACCTTTTCAAGTTCCTTTCTTCTTCCACTTCTTCTTTCTTTGATCATACCATTATAAAATAATAAACTCCAGTATCTAACATATACTGTGATGTTATTATAAATATGGTACAACCACATTCAGTATTCTATCCACCCTTTGAATAACATTTCACCATATGTGCGTACGTACGGCTTACCGTCTCCACGTCGTGGTGTAATTGTTATTCAATATATTATTATTTGGATGGGTATAATAATGATGTGAAACTCATGTAAATAATAAATATAACATGTTAATTGTTCTGTATATATGATATAACATCCATTTATATATTATTTTAATATCAAAAGAATGATATTGTCGCTCGTGCGTACGTACGGACTATCGTCTCCACAAACGCGATAAGATTCATTCTCCATCGTATCCATTCAAGTATAATTATCATTTGATGATTTAAAAATGATGTTTAAGGACTTGATATCATTCTGGATATGAATAATATACAACCTATCCTTTACAAGCATGTCTTACGTAACAAAACATATAAAAGAAAACAAGTAAGCTAACACCCGAAACAACGATAATACTAAGATATTATTATCAAATCAATATTAAAAGATCATATATGATATCATATTAATATATATGATTCTTGTATAATTTAATAACAATTATTTCAATATTATACAGGAGGTTAACCTACCCCAACCATGTAAAAGTACAAGGTAAGGGATTTTCTTATCTCACATTCAATTCCGTGAGATTTCCATTATTCGCCACTAAATTATTGAAAGTGGTGTATTGTGTACTGGCATTTGATATATATTATCATGATTATCTTTATATTCATGTTATTCTGTAAATAATTTGGTGGTTATTAACTTTTGTCCGTAAGACTCAGTTGATTAACATGGTAAGGGGTTTTCATCTCACTCTTTATTTCCGCGAGATTCATGCCATATTGCCACCATCACCTTTTGTGTGGTGTATGTACTGCCCATAATTGTATTCTTTGTGTAATACACATTACCTTATGTGTATTTACATTTTCATTTTATGATACCTCTTTCATGGGTTGTATGTTTCATAAGTTACCAAATTGATAAGGGTTTACTTCACAATCCCTTTAATATTCGAGGTTGTCTTTACGTAAGTATCTACAGGGACATATTTACTATCCATGTCCATATTTCATAAAAGAGTTTTCAAAGGGATTATTTCTAAGGGAACTTTTACTAAAACATCATTTTAAATGTTTTAATTATTTATTCTTCTAAATCATCCTCATTTATGTCCACTTTTTCAAAATGGTTTGTAAGGATTTATTTATATGAAAATGAATGTTTTAAAGTGTTAATTCCATTCAAAAGTTTCAAAGTGGTCTGGGACACTTTGATCCAAAAATGTATTTAAATTCCATACATTATAAATTGTGTAACATTAAAATGTTTTCATGAAAAAGGGATATTTCTCTCAATAATTTTTTAAAAAAAACATTTTCATCTATGTTAACATCCTTTGATGGATTTTAAGATTATTTGAAGTTGATCTATTATGATATAAAACTTCCATATTGTAATGAATTTTTGTGATATGTTTGACTGTAGATGTGTTATTCATGGTTTTTGAGTAAAGTATTGACATTTCGTATGCTAGTTCCAATAAGAATGTTTATGTTATATTTCAACCTTTACTTCATATGAATGTGTTGGACAAGTATGTTCCAGGTTGGGGACTAGTTGAAGTAAGCCCTCCAGGTTGGGGACTAGTTGAAGTAAGCCCTCCAGGTTGGGGACTGGTAAAAGTAAGCCCTCCAGGTTAGGGACTGGTAAAAGTAAGCCCTCCAGTTTGGTCTCCGGTTATTAGAGGTACTCCGGGTTGGTTTCTGGTTATTAGACGCACTCCGGGTTGGTGTCCGGTTATTAGAGGCACTCCGGGTTGGGTTCCGGTTACAGTTAGCCCCAAGGTCTTGGGACGAGGCCTTGAAAAGAAATTAAAGTTTAGCATTATTCATTCCATCATTATGAAAGTGGTTATTGATTTTTCATGTGATTATTCGATTAGTAGAATATCCATGTGAATAAGTAAATGGAATTATTTCATTTTACTTTTTCCATACTATGTTAAAGTTCAAGTTTAAAAGGCTTTTGTTTTAGTAATGCATTGCCTTAAATGTTTATTCTTATTTTGAATGTTCCGCTATATTGTTATCCTTACTGGGCATTTGAGCTCACCCCTTTTCTATGTTTATTTTCCCCAGGATGTGAAGAAGTAAGTTATGAATGACCTGCAGGGATATTATGAGGGGATAACAATGTGGACTGTGGAGATATTATGTTGTTGTAGTAGTTTTTCATTTTATGATGTAATGTAAAACTTATGAATATATCTAGTGTTTCCAAGGCTACTAAACCAATCGGTCTTTCGATATTTGATCTTTCTTTGATCATGCCAATGTTATGTAATAATGCACCGACTCTAGGTAACTGGGGTCGGGGCGTTACAATAAAAATCTACCATGATGATATAATTATATTATAAAAAATAATAGGATACATCAAAAAAAATTTGAAAATAATATTTCCTAATTTTGAATCCATTTTATCAAATTTAATATCAATTGTAAATATAAAATTTTTAATACATGAACACAATACACAAGAATATTCTTAATAGTAAAATACTATATTGAAGAGTAGTAAATGTCTACACCAGAAATTAAGAAATAAATTGGTTACCAGTAATTAATTTTTCTTAATAATAAAATATTTAGGGTCATTTTACTTTTATGTCAATTTAAAAATGAAATAAATATTCTAATAGTTCAATTAAATATAGAATTCCAATAGAAATTTTAATTTTATTAATATATAATTGATCATCACAAAAGACATGGAAAGGTTCATAAATGAAAAATAATGATATGAAATATATTATTTAACATTTTAAAGAATCATTATGACTCAAAAAACATATATATGAGGATAAATTCTTGTTTTATAGAGATTCTATGGTTTTACTGCATGGTTTAAACATAATTTTACATATTTTATCAAGGTGAGATTTAATTTCTATAGCCACTATTTATATTAAGAAAAAATTAAGATGTACAAATTATTTTATATAAATTATTTTTATTTAAAATATGGAATAAATTTTATAAAATTTAACCCATAGATGTGGCATAATTTAATTTAAAATTAATCCTAAAAATCATGATGATGATAAATTTTCCAACAAAAAATAACTCTTAATGTACAAAAAGCTCTATAAAATAACATAAAATATATTAAAATTACAGAAATTTAATTTTTCCAAATATAATAGAAATAGGTTTATAATAAAATATTTTAAATCAAAATGGAAATTTGAATATTATTTAAATTAAAAAACAATCTTCATTAAAAATCTATATTTTCCACTATTCATTGAAAATTCCAATCATTCCAAAATTTTGAAAAGGAACATTATATAATAATTATTTCATTACTATAAAAAATATTATTTCCATTTTATCAAATAAATATTCAATGTGGGTGGGATTTTTTAATTCACTCGTTCACATAAAATCAAAAAAACATTTTTGAAGAAAAAATTAATTTTTGAAGAAAAATATCATTATTAAAAATTGATACCATAATTATAAATATTTTTTAAATATCCAAATAAATTATAAATAATTTTAATAAAATATTTTTATTCAAAATCATACCACTGATTTTAATTTATAGTTTATAATGGTCAAATTTGAAAAATAATATTTTAATTTTATATAGTTGTTTTTTAAAAACTATATTCCATGTAATGTATTTTATAAATGAAGTAACATTTATTTTAATAGAATTATGTTATAAAATATTATTGTGTTACATTCATGATGGAATATATATAATTACCATGAAATATTCCCTTATGATCGAGTTCATCTATTACAAGTGGCTTTGAGAAGTTTATGGACATAAAAACACAAAAGGTATGAATTTTGTTTAGTGGTTAATGATTATTTAAATTATATGGGAATGATTCAGAACCAATATAAAAAATTACTATGGGGATTTGATGTTGACTATGATTAGTAGTTTGGACTGATTTATATGGATCATTCATCACTATCTATTATAAAATTTTAGGAATCAAGTCAATCATATTTCTTATATATCATTTTATAGAAATATAACATAGGAATATGGAAAATGGAATAGATCCATATTAATCATGATCCATTGGATAAGACATGAGATGAATGATTTAAACCCCTACATTAGAATTTATTGGGAATAACATCATCTATTTGGACATCTTACGTAAGATATGGGCCACATTTCACCTTAATAAACATGAATCAATTCATAAATGGAATTTTTTTTACTATGAGGAGTTTCAAGACTCATAAATATATTTTTTCAAATGAAATGAATATATAAAAATAGTGGTGTCGGGTTATCAGAATAAAACATGAAAATAAATATTTAAAAATAATTATAGTTCATAATAACTTAAACAATTGTATTTTAATCATATTGAATGGTTTGGTTAGATAATATTCGATTCAAAATATGGAATCAATTTTAAAATGTTCAACTGATAAAACTGGAAAATTTTAATTTAAAAATAATCGTTAAAATAAATATGAAACACAATATTCCAATAAAAAAATTCTCCTTAACTAATTTTTTTTTATATATAAAAATTAAATCGAATTCAATTACAAAAAATTAATTATTCACAATATAACTGAAAAATTTATAATTATATGGAATTTGATTATAAAATGAATATTTTGAAAAGTTTGAATAAAAAATATTGTGTTTATTAAAAATAGATATCTGTCATTATTCATTAAAAAGATAAATCATTATGAAAATTCCCAAAAATACATTATAACCGAATTTATACATGATAATTCCAAAAATTATGTACAATTTGTAAAATAAATTATATAAATGAGAGAGAAATATTTTAATTCACTTGATTACAAAAAACAAAAAAAAATTTATGAAACATTTTATATCCGAACAACATTAACACTGTATTGAAAATTCAGTACATATTTATAATAATGTTTTATTTTTCTAAATTAATAATAATTAATTTTTTAAAAGTGTTTATTCTGATAAATAACACCAATTTTAATATCTAGTTTATGATGATATATTTTAAAAAGTAAAATTTTAATGTATATTGTGGTTCATTTAAAATCAATGTTTCATGTAATTAATTATACCAATGAAATAAATTTTTTAGGTAGAAATTTGTTTTGAATTTTTATGGTGTTATAGATATGATAAAATATATATCATTACCATGAAATAACCCCCTCGTGGTCATGTAAAATAGTAAATAGTGATTGTGAAAAATTTGTGTCAATCAAGACACATGAGGCATCACGACCTGTCTTAGAGGGGCATGTGCTATGACTACCCAAAGCCTGACTTCAATAAGTAAGGGGATGGTGACTGACACCGTGCAGGAATATCCCACAAATAAGAGGCATTTTATTAAGTACATATACACACGCCCATATATCCACGCCCAAAATAATGAAATGTAAAACACTATGTAAACAAGCATGAATACCACTAAGATACCAACAACAAATTAAAATTATTGGAAACTGAATGTAAACCGGACCAGAACACAACAACACCAAGCAAAGAGTCTTCCAAAGTGAATAAATGTGTTCCCAAAAATCATCTACAAAAAAAGCCCTACCTAAAGGGAAGGTGTATAATAGCAACCTGAATTCAAATGAGAACAATAATTTTTTCTAATCCCTATAGGCACAACCTTGTCCTATTCAACCTATAACTACATCATAGCACCGATCATTTGGACAGGACATGACACATGTGTAAAAAGCCTATGGCGGGTTGAGTAATCCAATACTTAGTAGGGTAACATAAAACCACAATATAATACCATGATGAAACACATGAATTATACCATGAAGAAATTCATTATGTACACCAAAATGAATTACATTAAGTACAGTCACCTCAAACATGTATAATTCTAATGTATGAAGAGAAGGATTCTCTGTTTTGGTCCAAAGATCTCCCAATTTTCATTAAACACGGATTATCAATGATGCCTAGAGCATCAATGGAACACTGAGCATTGATGGAACCTAGAACATTTATAGAGCCCAAAGAGTCGATGGGGCACATAACATTGATGTCATATGAAGGGTTGATGGTGCATGGAGTGTCCATGGATAATGGAGCATCTATGGTTCAAAGATCATTGATTGTGTATAAAGTGTCAAAGTGTCATGTTTCACCCAAGTCACATAGTCACCAAGTCATAGACAACTGCATGATTCCAATCATAGCATGCATATACTGGGATTCCTTCTCATTAAGCCAATATATAATTTTCCAAAATTCACAGAGACTCATTTAGAGTGTCTCCAATGTACTATCTCATCTAAAGGGTCCCAACCGTTCAAAAATCCCATAAAATGGACACATGATTTGAATGATACTGTTGTTTTTGTAAAATGTATCAACTTGGCTCTGGTCTGGGTCCGACTAGACTTGATAGACCTAACCTGACTCAGTGTGGCCAACCCGACCTGGTCCTGTATGGTCTGGACCAAAGCATCCCACCCCAACTTTCTCGATCCCACTAATTCAGTGGGACAGATTATTCTAGTGGACATGGCCAACCCATGTCATACACCCTAGTCAATGTGGTCTTCCTTAACCTTGTGGATCCCCCCATTTCACACTATCAATGAAGCGTTGAGCCACATTTCACATAGAAGAGAAGCCTCCTCTTTAGGCCCCATGGTGTCACCATTGTAGGTTCTTTTGATGTTACTCTGAGTCACATCACAGCTCGACACCATGACCCCCTGCCAAATCATCTAGTCACTGCCTATGGCCTTTACTACCATGGGCTCCCATGTGGTCCCCATCTGATTTCATTATGCCGCCACCTATGGCTACCATGCTACTGCCACTAGCCACCCTTACAGAGGCATTTTTCGGCCTCACACTCCCCCTTGAACCAGACCCTTCCATCCTCATCCTTCCCTCACCACCGGCTGCCCCACCAGAAGCCTTCCTTATGTCGCTACCTCGCCCGAACCATACCACACTTCTGTCGCACCTCCACAATTCATTCTCAGGGTAAAACCCCTCGGTCTTGGATCTTTGTGACCTAGATCAAGGAGATATGAACGATAGTTTACATAAGGTTTTTAATGGAGAAGAATGCATGAATAACATGATATATTGAGGGGGAGGTGATAAAGCACATGAACACCCAAATAAAAAATCTTTTCCATGTTCATTTCAGAAATGATCTATTAATATTAGATGGTTTAATGAAGAGAAAAACTAGATATCACAATGATCTATCTTCCTATTTCAACCCCGCAACAATTATCCTACCTACAAGAACAATTGAACTCCATATCAACATATTCGTGGGTTGGTCTACATTTTTCATTTGAATCCATGAAGGGAAAAGGAATCGCAATGAGATCACAAACCCTACCTTGTGGTTTGGATTGATCAGTGATGAATGGAAAAACTACATTGTTTTCATTTTTCAATCCATCGAATCTGAGGTTATCAATTTCAATTATCTAATCTGTCGATGTTCGTTGTTGAGATATTTTCCTTCTATAACACAGATGAATTCTATGGTTATGGTGATAACCCTGAATTCTTAACAATGGGATCATTAAAAATAAAGACTCTATTGTTTCCAATAATTTTTTTTATTAAAATATTTAAATTGTGAATACATCTGAATTTTAATATTTACAGTCGACCCATGAAGGTCACTATTATACCACGCCCGAGTAAAGGTTTCTACTAAAAATGAAATTGTTCCCTTGAATTTATGATCTAGGAAACCATTTAAAAGTTATTATCTTTTTAAATAAAAAAACTCTTTCATGCTTTATGAAAAAAAATTATTTTTCAACATATTGTTCTGGGCACTCATGACTCATTGTCTCATGTAGTCTCAGTGCCTGTTCTCAGAATTTTTCTCAATTAATTTATAAAAAATGTAATAGATAAAATCTGAGCCCATACATGATGTATGAATTTTTGTTAGTGGATAATGTCAATTCAGATGAAATGGAACACTTGAGTCTGAAACTAACAATTTTTAAAGGGGGTACTATGCGGATAGTGTTTTTTAGTTTTGGCTAATGTATATAGCACAATAAATACTATATATTCTAAAATAGAAGGAATCATGTAATATATAGTTCATATATATATTCTTTTTATATATTTGACATAGTAATTGATTAAAATGTAATAGAACCATCTTAATCATGGGCCTTTAGAGAATGCAAGATAATAATAAGGGGAACCCCAACTATAGGATGTATTGGAAATAAAATCCTCTGGTTAGACCATATAGATAATATATGGACCTCACTATGTAACCTAAAATAGAAATAATAAATTAATAAATTGTATTTATATGATAGTAAGAGTTATTCCATGACTCTTAACTATTTTCTTTTTCACAGTAATTGTGTATGTGAAAATGATGGGGAGGGGTTATAATTATAAAACTTCTTAATATCTAAATAAAAATGAGTATATTTCATCAATACATAACCATAAGTATTTTAATCTAATTGAATATTTGGGTTAGATTTCAATTGAATTATATCAAAATATATCTATTTTGGGATATAATTTAAGGGAGAATTTATACTAACGATGATCACTAATGATGTTAAAATCATAGGTTCATATGTAATTTTATTAATGTGATATATGGTGAGAGGGAATTTCCCTCTGAAAAATATGCCTCTAGTTGATAGGTTTAATATAGTTGTGCAAATATTATCTAAATGAAAATTTATTATTTAGAGTCAAATTTACTCATTTTTTTATCCATGTAAAGTTTGATAGAATATAATAACTTGTGATTTAATAATGTTATTTATGAGAAAATGATATTTAAGAAGGGGTTGAGCACCATAAATGATAAACCTATTTGTATTGAATAAAAAATCATGGTGATGGGACATTAGTAAATATATCTTGAATGGATTAATTGGTTAATCCACATTTGGTGCATACATGGCCTTCTCTTGAAGAATACATTATCTATAGTGGAATATAAGATATAATTCAAGAGAAAATATGTTTTTAACGTTTTCATTGAATAATGGGTCTAGTGAAAAAAAATATTGACTTTATAAGTTAATATGGTGGGCCCAAAAAATATATCAATCATTTAATTATGACCTCAAAATATTTATAATCCACTAAATAGAATAGTCATGTGAGTGGAATCATGGAAATTTACGAGGATACCTAGTGTGGGACTAGTTACTACCATACCAGTGATACGATTAAAACAATGTATATTATTATAAACATTTTTATTTATCAGAGGTTACCCATTGACATAAACAAATGTATATATCACATTCTCTCATTAAATGTTATCATATTTATGAATTAAATACTTACCAAATTTCTCTTATTGAAGAGTGATAATATCATTTAAATATTTTGGTTGGATAAGTATAGAGTTTATGACCATCCATGGAGGTAGTAAATTATAATTGTGTTTTAAAAAATTCCATATAAATGGACTCAAATGTATCCCTCAAAATATTATCACAACCCTTGTTGTTTAGTTCTATGAAAAATAAATACTTCAAGCATTTTTGGGTCGTCTATTAAAGAACAATGTTGTTCATTTTAATGTCATGAATATATGACCAATTTTGTGTAGTTTAATTTCATTTAAAGTAGAAAACTATTTAAAATATTCCTAGAAATATTAGTGTGGAAATAAATAAATGGTTTCCCAACCATTCGTACTCATGGGTATTCTACGAAAATTTGGATGATTGGGGGTTTCATGTGGAATACGACCTAGTGAAATTATAGTTTGTATTTTCATTAGAAAAATTGTATGGTGATGACAATGATTGAATATTATTGTGTTCAAGAACCATATATGGATCCTAAATATATTGATGAATAGGAATAATTTACCACATAGTTTATAATGTAAATATTAAGGTCATGTTATTGTACTATTCTATGTAGTTTAAGGTCAATGGTAATATCATTTTCATGAGGTTATGTGTCATTAAACTAGGAAATTATCATGTTGTTTAATGATTAGTAACAAGGTACTTCATACTATGAATATGGTAATAATAAGCTATTGAGTTATGCATAAACATGTGATATTACATAATTATTGCAAGGGTCATATAATAAGATGTTGGACAATATTCATGTCTGCTTACTATATATTTTCATATTTAAATAAGGGAGGAATCCTAGACACATATTGAATAAGGTCCAATGGTGAAGAGTCTAGGTCTTATGATTGTGCTACCCTAATTTTGATTTTCATATCTCATTGATTAGTCATACTGTGGTCAAAATCAATTGGATCATGGTTTTGGATTATATATGTGGAGGAGTCCCAGACCCTTATGGCTCACTGACAGTATATTGGATTATGTTGATCATCTTCTTCCTAGAAATATCACATCTGTGTCCTCTATATAAATAAAATAATTATTAATTAGAAGCATTGTTTTGATCACTATTATGATTCTATATATGTTGTAAAAAATCATGAATTATACTTTTGTTAAGGTAATATGTGATCAAAATGTTCCATGCTAATGTGCATAGCCGGAACATTGATGTCATGATATTCTTGAGAGGTCCATGATTATGATTTATGATTTTTAGTCCTTAATCAAATTGTAAAATAAGGAAATTCGGGTTGGTCTGACATAGTTTGATAACCAGTACCATGTGATAGTAAATTGGAGTGTTATGCATACCCAATCGATGGGTTCTTCATGATGGGTCTATGGTTTTTCAAAAAATATTTAAATAAAAATTATTGAAAATATGGACGCTTGAAGCGTAAGAGGACCGTAATTTACCATGGTATAAGGTGATATTTATAGTAAGTGGAGGTCATGTATGTCATAATTTAAGGATACCCAATAAATGATTTTAGTCCCTCTACACCCTTTAAAAAGAGTAACCCCATTAACATCAAGCTCCTCATTGAAAAATGATATCTGCATTCATGAAAGGTGCTATGTTAGCCTCACCATCAATGTGTGCCCCATAAAGAATATTTATGACTTATTTTATAATTATTGAGGATTCTAAATTGCCGTTGAGTATATTAAAAATGATGATGAAAAAAACTATGGATATTATTAATGGTAAAATACTCTCATCATATAATGTCTTTATCATCTCAGAGTGGCAATTCATAGTTAGGTGTGGGGTATTTATAAGTGGTTTTAGTTAATAACATTCCTAAAATGAGTTTCCATATTGTGAGTTTTTGAATGAGTAGTGTAAATGATGTTGTATAGGCAACATACAACAACATAACCAATTTTTAATTTCATATGAATTTTGAATAAGACATCCTCTCATGACATGAATGTGTGATGATATTTTAACCACCATCTTAGATCAAAAAATGATGATGTCTTAAAAATGATTCATTTAATGCGATATAAATTCCATTTTTCAATTGAAAATATTAAGAGATCGAGTATTTTTCATTTTTTAGTGGTTTGGATTCTTTGGGAATTGATACATCATTACTGATTCTATAATTCATGAGTTTATTTATTTTATTATAAAAATAATCCATTCTAAATATAATTTTATTAAATTAATATCAATATAAAAAAAATGGAAATTTTTTTATCTAATTTTTTTTGACAACGATTCTGTTTCAGGCGTGAACATTCCATAGAAATGTTTTGGGTCAGATGATTATTTCATTCCAAAGGCGTCTGGTCACTGGGACATTTCCAGTACTAAATTAATTAGGAAATTGTCCATGGGGATTGGATGATATGGTCCTCTCACCCTATTGTATGAAATTTCTTCATACTATTAGACTCTTTTACAAATTTATGACATGATCCTAAATCTTCCCCACAATCCCAGTGTGTCTTTAGTAACCACAATACTAGTTAGCAATGAAGAAAATTTATTTATCTGAAAATACCTATTTATTTGATGTTTAACATTTATATAAACATATTTATCTATTGAAGGAACCCATTTGAATAAAAAAAATTATATATCAGGGGTTCCATTTCTCTCTTATATCTATTAGTGATATTACTGTTCAATGCTGAAAATATGGGAACTCTGGGGTATATCAGTATATATAAAGGTTTTAGGTTTTTATGATATTGGTTTAAGTACCATAGAATACGATTTATATATATATAGGGAGAATAAAAAATGAATTAATTCAGTGAAAATTAATGGTTCATTCTATGCCTTTTAAGTTTATGTGACAATGAACATCACCGTTCCTTTTAAATCCATCCAATAATGACTATATGTGTTTATATTGAACCTTAAGTTTAGTGTTAAGTATCCTAATTGACATGAATTTAATTCCATATATTTTGGGCTTTCTTAGTCTTTGATTTTATGCTTGGACCATGCCAAACATTTTATCATCATGTTATAGGACAATGCCCTGCAGTTTTACGTCAATAAAATAAGATGTATCAATAATGAATGCATGATTATAAATCATTGGATTGGATAATTAATGTGGAGGAAAAATAGTAATAATTAATTGAAATATGTACCTTTAGAGATGATAAATCATATAATACAATCCCATTTTAGTAAGATATCGTTGAGGTTAAGACCATGTAATGATTATTTGGGGTAGTATGCATGGGTTACCCAATGAAGATAGGTTAGGGAGTACACCTAGTAGAAAGCCCTATCATATAAACCCATGGCCAACTAATTATTCATTGTGATATGTTATTTAATGGGAACATATTGTGAGATTAAAATAAAGGGTGAATTATATGACGTTATTAATCATTTGTTGGATTATGTGGCCAACCTGAAACTTTTACATCACAGATATACATTGTAATTCAAGAATTGTTTCCCTGACATCATCTTGATAAATGAATTTATTACCACATGGTTACATGAATGGAAGTACCTTGTAATTACAATTTTATTTTTATGAAATGAAGGAATATCCATTTATCAATGAAATACATAATCGACAGGGTGAATATTAGTGAATGTATCTTGGACATTAAATTAAGGAGGTTATCTAGGATAACATGGTTAACGGATCTAATAAAAGAGACTCGATAAAGTCTTACTTCACTATGATGTTAGGAGGAATAATTTGACCCTTTATATGGTTGTTTGGATAGAGTTCTCACTACTATAATGCCTATGTGAAACATTGATACATATTCACCATAGCTAACAGGGTTGCGTCTAGCATCAGTTAAATAAGAAAAATGGGGGATGCAGTCACCGTAATTGGGAAGCATTGGAGAAGGATTTTTTTAGTCCCATGGTAGGGAAAACTGGTCACCCAGGTGAGTCAAGGGTATAATTATTTCCCTTGTGTCACTTGGGTTATGTTGTCACCCTAGATTAAAGGAAGGGAAAATATGGAACCTTAATTGAGTGATAGAAAAATGATTCACCACACTCAAAGTCTATGGAGACTTATTACCCAATTATAAGTCAATATATATTTTTATACTATATGAAAATATTTTTGGGAATGTTTCTTATTTAAAAGGCTTGGATGAAGTGTCCCCCAAGTTGAATTATAGTGTAATGTATCACCCAAATGGATTGTTATGGTGAAATTTCTACCCTATTGGAGTGATGAAATGAACATTTTAGATAATATTGATATGTATTTCAAGTATTAAAACTCAAAAATATTTTATTTTTGAATAAAATTACATCATTTTTGAAATGGATATTTTTATCTCAAATTTTAAAATGTATTAATTTTTTATTTTTAATTGATTTTATCATATTGATTACCTAGCCATTCAATTTTCCCTATTGAGTTAAATTGAAAACAATTATATAGTTATATGTGTTTCATGATTCATATTATTTAACTATACTAAAAATTGATTCAAACATTATGAGACATAAATAATATATGAAAATTTGCAACCTTTTTTTAGATAGAACTAAAAACCATCGATAAATGAACCATAAATCAGGCTAAAAAACATATAATGATTTTATTATAATTCTAAATAATGTTTTACATATATTATTACATGAATAAATAAGTTAAAATATTAAATCAACCATCATATAAGATTATATATATATTATAATGGTAATAAAAAAATATCCTTATCCCCCAAAAAAGTTCACATCTGTAATTTGAACATAATGCATTCTTCCCATGTAAAAAAATATGAAATTTTGTTTTAATAAAATCAATGACAATCCAAATAAAATTTAAAATTTATCATTATTTATATTTACATTTCTATTTTATATAAAATGATGTATTAACTAACGATGTTTTTCTTGAGGAGAACTTTTTCATGCCTTTCCTCAATTAATTCGGGCCTTGACATCCATAAAAAGGATTTGGTGGAAGATCTAGGGCTTAAAAACCAATTTTATTTTGTGAAACAAATTCAAATAAATTTAATATTGTTGGTATGTTTAATTATATGTATCACTAATTTTATATTCAATCACACACAACACTAAGGTTAAATGAAATGTTTCATACACTTAGCATATTTTTATATAATAATCATCACCAAGCCACTAGAATGGTGGGTCTAAATATAATTTACTAAATAAAAAAAATATGTCATTTATAATTTTTTATAAAAAGAATTATTTTTTGACCAATTAAATATGAAATTAAAATTAAAAAAATAGATAATAAAGGAAATAGATTCTCAAAATTGGTTATGAAAACAATCATTTAACGACTTAATATTTAAAGAACCAGTATTGTGGAATGAATTTAATGAAGTTTATATATTTTATATTTTATTAAAATTTTACCATAAATCTTAATTTTTTCTTGATAACAATTAAGAATAAATCCAATTTTATTCTTTATAGAAAATTTGTTTCCTAAAAAACAGTTTTTTTACATTTCCCCACATAATTATAGAAGTCAAGATTCAAAATTTTCACAAAATAGTAATAATAAAATAATATTTAATTTTTATTTAATCATATAAAAATATCTTATACTGCATTTTTTTATTCATGAAATTATTTGTTTTTAGATGATTAGTGAAAATACCCAATTTTAATTGAAAACTACCTTTTTGTTTAAATTGTTTAAAATTTAAAAATATATTTTAAATTTAGTAAATATAAAAATTATGTCAATTATATATATATTAATAAAATTTAGGCAATTGGATTCATCTTTATAGTTAATGTAGATAAAAAATAGTGAAAACTTATAAATATTTTCTCATTGAAAATATGCTTTATCATAACATCTACGAGATTAATATTATATTAATTTTTTCAACATATGTAAATATAATTTGAAAAAATGTATTCCATATTTGTAATTAGAATAATTTAAATTTTTGATAAGATAAACCCTAGTTTTTTACCATGATTAATGGGAAAATAGGAAAAACATTTTACTGTATTTACGGGAAAAATGGGTAACTAAAGGTTAAACTAAATAGATAATTGTTATAATGACTAAATATCATGACTTAAACATATTTTATTGACATATATAGATTTTATAATTCATAAGGATCTATAATAATACATTTTTTATCTCATTTACTTGTGAAAAATGTGGGAATAATTTTTTGTTTTCAATAAATTGCAAATGTGCCACTCACGTCACTTGTAAAAGGCCACCCTCACTCCTCTCTTCATTACATCGTCAAATCCTCTTGATTTGGAGATGATCAAGGAATACCACTTACAAAATACCCTAGTCACATCTTAAAAGCCTTATTTTTTGAATAAATACATCTTCGTATGGATTCTGTGAAATCCTAAGGAGGATAGTCAAAAAAGTGGCAGCATTCTTTGATGAGTGTTTTCACTTAATTTCTTATTCCACTTACATAAAATATTTTTAAAAAAATGATAATTTTAGAGTATAAGTATCTTAAATATAATTATATTTTATATTTTTTAGGTAGTGACTATAAAACATATCAACTTTCATCAAATGTAAAATGAAATCCTTATTTATGCATATGACATGCTACAACCATGTGTACCTATATCATTAATTTTTCCATTACAACTTATAATGGTTTTGTATGATGATGAATATAGTTTAGTTATATGGTATTTACATAACATAACTTATCCATTTTAATAATTATATCATATTCCCCCATTTTGAGTTTCTATTCAGTTGGGGTTATGATAACATCATCCACGTGTAAGGTAGAATATCGCCTCATGAATCGATTTGATTCATTTATCATTAATTATTTTCATGGAAGATAATAAAGATAATGTTAATTTATATATGATACGAAATAATATTTATGTTATTAATGATGTATTAATAATTCTTAGTGGACCAAAAATCATTATTTTCATACATATTCACTCAATGAGTGATGATAACATCATTTATGTACGTGTTGACTACCGCCTCCATCAAGTGATGTGACTCTCTCTTTTCATCACTACACCTCATGGATGATATGTGTATTTATATTTAATGACTATATATCTTATTTATGATATTAATATCATTTGGTTAAGTTAAATTATTTCCTACCTTATTTAAATTATGATCATTGAAAAATGTAAATATTACTCATCCATACATATTGCATATCGTCACAACGATCAAAACGAACTAATTTTTTGAAAATCGTATCTCATTATTATTATTATAAGGAAAAATATTTTATAAATATTATAAAATATTAATGAATAATATTATGTATATTACGGATACATGACATATGTTTTATGTTAAAAAATAACAATTCAAAACGTACATGATAAACAGAGTAGTAATTTCCCAGAAAAATGATTTTAACAAAGATTTTAAATAAACGATAGAAATGGCCATGGGAAAATCATAAATGGTATAATATATATAATAATTATTTTGGAATAGATGAATTATAAATTTTTTTATATTTTATATGATTTTTATTAATGTACGATGTAACTCAATACTTAACCAAAGGGATTCCTAGTATCTCTTTTGTTTCTAGGAGATGTTGGTAAAGTAACAACTCCTTTATTTTATTGGTTTATATAGTTACCCATTTACATGTTAAATAATTAATCACCATATTTTCATCACAAATAATGTTTCATTTGATTTCATTCTTTATTTGGGCCTATAACTGAAAAAATACCTATGTGTTAAGGGAATTCATTCTCAATTGTAATTCTTTAAAAAAAATGTCATGTTATGAACCTATCATATTTTATGATGTGTATATAAAATCTCATTTAAATTTAATATCATGAAATTATTTATCCCCATGATATTTTATGTTTTTATTAATTTAATTCATTTATTGGGATTTTTATTCAATGTTATTAATATGGTATGATATTTATGGTAAAATATCATCATTTATCAAAATTGATTTTGTTTATGATTTTGAGGATGGAATAGTTTGATCCATATATAAATTAAATTAATTATTATATTAATATATTTTTATTTTATAAAAAATATTATTTCCATTCAATTTTCTTCTCTTTATTAATTCGATAGTTCAAAGTGATGTTTTTACGTAAACCTATATTTACTTCTCTCTTTGGATGAAAACACTTTTTCATCAAAAACCATGTTTTCTAAAAATGCTTCCAATATTTTTAACATTCTTAAAAAAATTATTGAAATTTTTATCATCTTTTTACTTCGTATAAAAATTTTATGGAATTTTCTTGTCATTTTATATATTATGCATGTTTGTTTTATGCTAAAAATGAAAATAGATATGTGTTTTTACATGTATATCATCAATTAAAATTTCCACTGTCAGGACTATTATTTTATTTTAATAATTCATTATTTGTTTTTGAGGTTGTCTTCAATGAAAAGGTTTTTCGTAATGTTTTATGTTTTTATTCTCTTTTTCAATATTGAAATAATATTTTACTCATCAATTATTACGAGTGATATTTCCAAATAATTCTTTATCTAATATGAAATAATTTTATGTATAATATATAAATGATAGATACCATTATTCTTTATTATTTTAATGTTATATGTGGAAAATATGTTATGAAACACATTTTCATTCTATTGGTTATACCATGATAAAAAAATATTATGAAACCCAATTTGTTCTCTATGAGTTATGGTATGATGAAATGGTTAATGGATTATAAAATTTTTCTCTTTTACATAGTTTATGATGTGAATAAGTGTTTATGAAACACATTACATTTCATTGTTATGATATGAAAAAGATTTTACTATATTTTGGAACATATGTTAATGGTTTTAATTTTGTGATGGGGCTTATGTAATTCAGGTATGATGTTTATGTTATAACTATGGAAATTTCAGAACTATATCTCCATCCTATTCATTGCGTATAGATGGATATCTCATGAGTAAATATGTTATGGGTGAACATGATTACATGTTAATGCTGCTATCAATGAAAATTATTACACTTTCATAATTTTATTCATGATCCTAAATAAATGATCATATATTCTGGCATGAAATAGTATCTCATGCTCATAATGTTAATCATGGATCTAGTTCCATGTCCCTATGTTTATAAGAGGTCCAAATTTTATTTCATTAAAATAATGAATGAACCTATCTATATTTTTTACATTTTCACAATCTTATAATCCAATGTGTATTACACAATTCCATGTCTTATACCAGGGATATGATATCAGGGATCATGTTAATTTTTTTTCATTATGACTCATGTCATATGAATATCTTAACATTCATTACACAAGATTCTAATATTTTCATATATATTGTATTGTTTTAAACATGTGTGCTCAGTTTATCATAACCTTGTATTCATATCATGATTATGTACCATCCTTGATTACCCTTACATAAAATCTAAACCCGAACATTATTTTGATTCCCTTACCCAGTTTATGAAGAAATGTTTTAAGTACAGTATTATTATGAATATTAATAAAGGGTAAGAACATTATGAGAGATGTTAGAGATAATTTATCAAATTCAAATATTATATACCAATTTAATAAAGACACTAAAATATTAATTTCCTTAGTCATTTTATTTTTTAATGAATTGAATATTCATCAAATATGATGGAATATCAATGTATGAAAAGACTGGGTCACTATATATGTTATCATATGAATGGTATAATTAGTCATTGGAAACATGGATTAGAAAATAGTAGTGTTATCCCAAGGTATATTGATAAGGATATGACTACGGATGTCTCTAATGATAATTCGTTAGACGAGACAATGTATAGAAAATGATTAAGAATTCTAGTATAAGATAATTAAATTGGTTTACAATAAATTACATAAATTTACAGATAGTACAAGTGGATGTGGCTCCAGAACAAGGGTACCTGAGAGAATAAATCATAAAAGGTGCATTGAACAAGAATCAATCATCAGCTTATACATTGTAATATGCATTACTGAACACATGGTTTCACACTCCTAGGGGATATTATTTGAAACTTCATAAAATTTTTACAATAATTAATGAAAGATTTAAATAAAATATTATTATGAATAAAGTAGGATAAACCTATATTGTCAAATATTAATAAAAATGGTTCATGATTTTGACATTATATAAGTGATTGTATTATATTGTGTAGCTCCCCTATTGGAATATTGTTACTCACACTCTTTATTTTTTATTTTTTTCAATAGTGGGATCCATATAGAACATAGTTACAGTGTAATGTGACAAAAATAATTTGACGAGAAATCAGATGGGATGATCAGTAGAGTAAATTATATTCTGATTATTACTATTTAGCTATCAAAATATTTGATAAACAATATTCACCATAACTGACTCTCAGAATCACCAATGAAGATAATTATAGTGTTTTCACGTTCTTGGTTGGTGGATACTAAATATGAATAATGTTTCGGTTTATTATCTATCGATTTTTTTGGATGAAGCTCTCTAGGTAATTTCAAAAAGAATCATGAAGATTGTTGTTTTTATGTAGGGAACATTTTACGTTAATTCAACAGGAAATTGAAAATTCCACTTAACTAAATGGATTTTAATATTGTACCCCCTATTTTATTATAAATATGTTATTGTTTTAAAAGTGGAATGTATGAGAATTATAAAAATTTATTTCTTATGGTCATAAATCATGAATACAATTAGAAAGGTGGAATGAGAAATTATTAAATTTCTGATGATGTAGATATGATGATTGATATATAAAGGATATGGGTTTCTTTATTACTATTTTCTATGTTGAAAATAAGAATCAAGATTAAATTGATGATGATGAATGAGAATATACATATTTCGAATTTTAGGAAAGAGTTATTAAGGAATAATATGATGAATCATAGTTAACTGGTAAAGAATTAATTATAATGTTTATTGTGATTATATATTTGAATTGATTAATTGTGAAATATAAAATTATTTCTTAGTATATGTTTTTTTAATTATGTACATGATTATTTTTAATGAAGCTGGTGACCAAGAAAAGTGATGTAATGGAAAGCTAAAATTCATGTAAACACATTGTTAAGGAAAATATAAACATTAAAGTGTTCATGATGTTGATATATGATTTAGGGGTAATGAGATGATTGATATATATAATTTAAATTTGTTATTAATAATTTCCTCGTAATTGATTTACAGTTTGTTAAGAATTTCGATTATGTAATTCTTGATAGAGTTTAAATATTTTTTGAATTTATGAAAAATATCCGATAATATATTTTTTTGTTTAAGTAATTAAGAATCATGTATTTTTCTAACAAGGAATTTTGGTAATTTTGGTAATTTCCATGTTTCAGGGGAATACATGATGATAGTATTCACATGTTTGGTATGTGAAAATTAAGAGAAATATCATTTTTTCATTGGTTGAATGATATGTTCATTTTTTAAATTTAGTAACCCTATTTATAATATCGTTTATTTTATTCTTTTTTAACAGTCAAAAGGATAATCATTTATGAAAAGGTTTATGTTGAACATTGGATGAGACTTTAGATATTAGAGTATTACATCACTAGAAGAATATTTATGAATCATGAATAACCAAATAAATCTATTTTTTATAATAATGAATGATTGAATTAATTAATTATCACACTTTTAAGGATCTTATTAATCTCTTCATACATGATATATTTATCTCTTAATGTATGATATGATGTATAAATTGATCAACACACAATCTAATAAAGTGATTGTGTTTTGGGAATGGAACAAAACCATGTTTTTATATCCTCTCAGGAAAATTCCATAAACATGGGAACAATATATTATAAGAAATTTTTTTCTTTTTATCATCATGTTTTATCTAATCAATTACAATTAAATCTATTATTTATTTCATGGTTTTTTTTTCTTTTTTCTTTCTCTAGATCACTCACTTTCTTATGATCAATTATCTCTATAACTCTCTATAATTATTTTTGATTTAAATTAATTATCATATCTTCCCTTCTAACCACATATTTCTTATTTGTAATCCTAGTATGTGCTATTCTGTATGATATTCAAATACATCATTCTCTTTTGAAAGAGTAATTTTTAATAACCTTTTTACTATATGAGTTTTTATGAAGGATTGATTAAACATTAAACATTTGATAATCCTGAAAATTTTCAAAAGTGAAATTAAATTTAATTGTATTAGACATTAAAAACCAAATATTTTTTTAAATATTATTTTCAAATGACTTTAAATTTATAATATATTTCATTACACATAACACTGAGTTTAGCATGACTTATAGACAACACATAGATTAAATTAAATGTGTCTTATAATAAAAGTAGTTTTATATGATAGTCATCAACATTCTACTATATGGAAGGGTATACAAAGAACTAAGTAAATCAATAAAATATTTTTCATTCACATTTTTATAAAATTAATTAGTTTGGGACCAATTAAATTTTCAATTAAAATAAACACCATTTGAATAAAAAGTAAATCAATTTCTCAAAAATTATTTTAATATAAAGTAATGTGATCTACCATAATAACTAAAAAACCAATATTTATGTATAAAATTTAGTATATTTATATGTTATATATAAAATTAAACATGCACAATTCATATTATTTTTTCCTATAAAAGAGATAAGAATAAATCTAATATTACAGGTAAATTTTTTATTTTTCTAAAAAAATACCTTCATGAATTTTTTAACACTTATTTTTAAAAATAGATTTTAAAAAATTTACAATTTTCTGTTAAAAGTATAATGACAAAATTTACTTTGTTGGATTATTTTATAATTTTTGAAAAGATTAATTTTTTTATGAATTCTAAAAAATACTCAATTTTAATTGAAAAATAACTTTTAAATTACATTACATATTAAGGTAAAATATATTTTAAAATATATTTTAATTTATAATTTTTAAAATAAAATATATATTAATATTTACTTGTTCATATAAATCATTTTAATATTGAATTTTGATATTAAATCTTGTAAACCATTGAAAATTTCCTCTTTCAAAATCCAATTTCTCATTTCATCTACGGAAATAATATCAAATTAAATGTTACCACTTATATAAATTGAATTTTTTAATATTGATTCCATATTTTGAATATGAATAAAATATATTTTCTTTTTTTCAATTAAATATTTTACAATAATTAATTTTAAAAATAGTAAAAAAAATATTGATTAAGGTGAAAATAGGATTATCTAGGCTTAACTTAAAAATATAAGGGTCATAATTAATTAAAAAACAGTCCAAAATATATTTAATGTCCATATTTATACCCTATAATGTCTAATTATTGATAATAATCCATTTTTTTACCCTTTTTCTTGTGAAAAACATGGTTAACCCTTTTTAATTTCTAATAATTTCAACTGTGCCACTCACATCACTTATAAAATGCCACCTGATTTCCTCTCTTTTTCACACCATCAAACCCTTATTGATAAAAAAACAACTAATAATATCACATTCCATAATCTCTATTCTCATGCTCATAAACCTATTATAGTAATAAATCCATCGTCAAAAGGATTTTGTTGAAAACATAAGGATGATACTCGAAGAAGATATAATGATCTCCAATGTCTGTTTTTATTTAATTTATTCTTCACCCTACATGAATTCTTATTAAAAAATGACGATATAATAAAATTAGTGTCTTAATTATAATTATATTTTATTATGTTAAGTTCATGGAAAATAAATGTTTCAATATTAGTCATGTTTGTTAGAAAATAATTATTCTTGTGTAGGAGGGTCTATCACATCGCTGATAGTTGTCATTCGAGTCTTCATTACCATCTCTCACGGTTAAGTAGTATGATTCATATAAAGTGTTTATATGATATTTATAAAATAATTATACCTTTTTAGTAATTATATAATTCATTCACTTTAATAATTTAAATTCTAAAATAGTTATGATAACATCACACATATGTATAGTGGACAACCACCTCACAAAGAGATAATATTCATATTTAAAAAATTGTTTACACAGAAGATAATAAAGGTAATTTTAATGGATATATGTCATATAAATGACATAATAATGATATTAATTACATATTTCATTATTATTTAAAGATAACATATAATTTTAGTTGTTACATTTTCACTCAATCAATTATTATAATGTCATTTTTGTATGTATTTACTAAAACCTCCACGATTTGGGTGCCATTTACTATTCATCAACACACCACATGGATGATATGTATAGGTAAATTTAAATAAATAAAATGGTTTTTTTGAAATTGTGATAATAATTTAATAATATAATATTACTTAACTATTTTCTATAACAATAATTTAAATATGGAATCCTTACTCAATCGTACATTTGACCCAACATCCACATGATCATATCATACTTCATTTCTAAAATGCATATTTCATGATTATTATTAAAATTATAAATTATTTATATATATTATCATTATGGAATAATTATTATTTACTATATAATTTATCCATTATGTAGTCATATTTTAAAAAAATTAATAATCAATATATACTTGAAAAGCAATGCAGATATTTCCCGAAAAAAAACATTTAACGTAGAATTGTTAATATAAAGGTAATAAAAATTCATATGAAAATAATATATTGTATGATATAAATATATTTATTAATATTCATTTAATATATGTATTATAAACATAAATTTTGTATACATGTGTTTTGATCATGTATAGTGGAATTCGATATATAAGGCATGTGATTTCAAGTTTCTCATTAATTTTTGGGAGACATAAAATTCACCCCTCATTGGTTTATTGGTGTATATACTAACCTTTTAAAATTTAAATCATTAATATCCTTATTTTCATAATATTTAAAGTCTCATTATATATTATTATTTCTTGAGTCTTATGAATCAAAAGATACCCACGTGATAAGTTATTATTGTCACATTTTGACTATATTGAGACATATGTCATTACATGAAACTATTTTCATTTATCATGGATATATAAAAAAAATTAAATTTAATATAAAAAATTTATTTATAAACATTGTATTTTATTTTTCATTTAATTTTATAGTTTTATTGGTATTATGAACCAATGTTACCAAGTCATTATAATTTTATGGTTAAATATCAATTTTATCATTATTGTCTATGTTTTTTGTTTTTATGATGAATTATTTTTATAAAACTACATATAAACTCATTAATTTTCATATTATATGGTTATTTATGTAGAAAATATTTTTTCCATTAATTTTCCTCCCTTTATGTACTGAATATATTGACATTGTTTTTTAAGAAAACCCATTTTTTTTCTTTCTCTGATCAAAAAAATATTTCCTCCAATTCCTTAAATACTAAATATTTTGTCAAAAAGTTTATCAATATGAAAATGGTTAACTATTGAGAATTTTAACTATGATTTACTTTTTACCAATGTTTTCAATGGAATCATTATATCGTTTTCCAATCAATGGTCATTTGTATTTTTCTAAATTGTTGAAAGAAATATTATTTATATTTTTTCCGTCATGAACATTAATTACCTTCCATATTGAGAAGTATTTTACTAAAAGTTTCATTTATATGTTTTCATTGTTTTTTCAAAGAAATGAATTTTCATAGTGATTTATATTTTAATTTTTATTATTATACATATAACATGTATCTACCATAAAAAATCTTTCATATGATCTTTCATAATCATTATCCATCTAGGATGACATCCTTGGATGAAAATTATAATTCTCTAGGGATATTAACCAAGGTTACCATTCTATATATCCACAGTAATAGTTTATGATAAAAACATTTTTATGAAACCCGTTTCTATTGAATAGGTTATACCATGATATATTTATTATAAAACCCCCATATTTTCTATGAGTTAATCTATAATGAAATGGTGATATTATTATAAAACCTTTATATTTTCCATTGGTTTTGGTTTGATAAAATGTTTACGAAATGCATTTAATGTAATGGGTATTTATATGATTAATTTTTAAAATAATGTTGGAACACATTTGTATAATTTTTATTATTTGATGGTTGTAATTTTATAACATAGGATGCGAGTCACATTATACACAAAGATATGTTGGATATTTGTCTCCCTAATATTAATTGAGTAAAGACAAATAACATATAAGTAAATATGTTTTCCTTAAACTTGATTACATTATCAAAATTGTATGTGTGAACCTAAATTCATGTTTATAATTTTATGTGTGTAACTGATTACATTATTATGGTGTTTTTAATGGACCTAACAATCTTGTCCATAATTTTTTACATGGATGTAATTGCAAGTCCAAGTGTTTATGTGAGGTCCTCCTTTCTATTCCTTAACTTATTGAGTCAACATATATCTATTTTTACATGTGATCAATATTATATTGTGTTTTGTTTTCCCTAAATTTTTATCTTATACCAGAGATATGCTATCGTAGATAATTTTCATAGTTTTCTTTATCATTAATTCCATATGACCTAACAATATTTTTTCCATGATTCATGATTATGACATTTAATATGCATGTAATGGGTTTCAATTTTTAATATCATATATAATACTAATATATTCATTCTATTCATATGAATATTCATTGAATACCCTTAATGAGAATCTATTCTCTCCCTTTGTTATGATTCCCTCTCCCATGTTTTGAACAAATGTTTTAAGTATGGTATATTTTTGTAGAGTACAAAAGGGTATTTCCTTTATAGGATATATTTAATATCATTAGTGAAATTAAAATATTATGTAACTAGTCACAAAATACACTATACTATTATATTTCCCATGCATGTGTTTTAGTAATGTATTACATATTGATCAAAAAATATGTAATATACATTTATGAAAAGCATGATATTCTTTTAGACTATTCTTTAGAGTTTATTCACTAAAGATATACTAAATGTTATTCTCAATTTTCTTAGTTATGTAATGAATTTTTCATCCTCATTTCCTTATATTACCCATTTCATGGGAGATTAATCTTCTGAGTGATTAGAGAAAGGTAGGCTTTCATTTTATGAATATTTAAATTTTTTACCTTATTGAATAAACAATTCATCTATATTTTTTTACCAGTTTCAATAATTAGTAAATGTTCATAGTATCAAAATTTAATCTTCCTTGTTTTAATTCCATCTATAAGTTATTTATTTTTTTAATGATCTATAATATCCATATATGTAAATATAGTATATATATAATGGAATAGAACTGTTATAAATGATGAAGTACTCAATGAATTCGAAAGCCTGTGAAACAGGTAGTATACTAGTAAAATAATAAGAAAAATACCAGATAAGAAATTTCATATTTAAATTGGGTTTATTCGATGAAACACCTTCACAAATAAAGATTATAGTGAAACATGATGATATTTTGATAAGGAATATCCATAATCACTCCATTTAACCATAGATGAGAGGGGAAGTGATCATGGAACCTCTCAGTTTTCAATAAATGAAGTACATAATTTAATAAATTTGAGACTAGGATAACCAATCAATTATAAAAACAAGCCCATCAAAATCACACATATTCTTTCACTATATCATGTATATTACTTGATTTCTTTATTTTTATTCATAATAACATTTTTTAAAAACATTCCATTTCTTATAATTAGGATATTATTGACAATGTATATTCTACATACCACTCTAGGGAAAACATAGGGTTACCACTAAATCTATATTTAACTTAAGTTAAATTACTTCTTTCTATGAACCCTACAAAGGGGTAATATCAAAATATGGAATCATAATTAGGGAATTAGTTTCAATATTATAATTCATAAATTGAATGACTATAAACACTAGGAAAAATACTTACTAAGTAATCATAGAAAATGAAATAAATTTTCTTTAGAAAATAAAAAAAATTATATGAGTTTGAGGTAAATATGAATTTGAGGCAATTAATTTGGAAAAATCATGTGAAGCCAAAGAATTAACTCTAATCCAATAATCATAGAAAAATATCCCAACAATACAAGGACACTATGAAAAAGAATTCATTAATAAAATAATCAATTTACTATTTTAGAATTAAAAAATGACACAATGATTGAAAAAAAGATGTAATTAAATTTCATCCTAAAATATATGTCTTGTTAATAGAATATCAAAATAAAAATTTTAATGAGTTCATATTTTTATATGTTAATTTTAGACATCACGTTGTATCTAAGAAGTATAAGATTAACATTAGATTCACTATTCTATTTTTGATATGAAATAATTAATTGTTTTTATCATAAGAAAATTTTTTCCTAACTTTTAATATCACTAAATCATTCACGGTAAAATAATATCACATCAATAAATTATTTTTTTTATATCCATTATTAATTAATTTGTATGGATTCGATGCGAACCTAATTTAAAATGGTGTGTGTTAATTTCTAACATACCATATATACCTTGGGATTCACATTAGTAGAGGGTATGTTAGCTCAATCTCATTACAATATATTATGAGAAACTAATTCTTTATCAGGAACTCAATTATATATTAAATACACATTCATGAAATATTCCAAAATCCCAACATAAGAAAAATACCTCAATAAAAATTCACAATAAATACTATGTATTAATGTATATTTATATATATAGCTTATATTTTAAATTGATTTGAATATATATATATATATATGATGTTCACCATCAATTTGAACATCTGATTATTTCACATGTTCTTAATCATTATTCTAGCTATTATATATGATATGGGTTATAAACACATAGTTGGAAACTATATGGTTTATTTCCTTCTAGTGAGGTGGTTTGAGTTTATGATATTGAAATATAACCCATTAAAGGGATATAAATTTTATATCTATGAATAAAATTGGAATCCACATATTTCAATGTTGTTTAATGGCACACATCAAATATTTTAAGGTCTTGTGATAAAGAAAATCATGATGCCTTTTATGGTCACATAGCCATTATACGGAATATTTGAATTGAATCTCAATGATATTTTCTACGAATCCTAATTATTATGAAATAAATTACATGTATATTAGAATATCATAGTTTATATTCATTTGAAAAGGCCATACAATTATGTTTACCATCAAGAACTAATGACATTTTCTAATATTTATATTTAATGTGATAAAGAAATATGTCTTATGAATGGGATAAGAACAAAGTATTGATTGGGTTCTATGAATGGGTAGTTGATATGATAAGCATCAAAGGGAATATGGTAAATTTCAAAATTATTATCAGTTAATATATCTCATTGAGTGGGACTATATTCAATGAATGTAGACCTTTGGGTAGGATATCTTGTATAGAATATAGCCTTTTAAGTAGGATCTCACGAAGGACAGGGCCTCATGAGAGAATGATGGGGACATAGACAAGGGATGAAAATTGTTTATTGGTTTGGGATTAAACTAATTTTGAGGACATTTTCTTCCCTAGATAATTAATGACTCATAGGGGTGAAATGAATAATGGGAACATAATTGGGTCCTATATCTAGGGATGAAGCCCAAGCCTACATGAATCATTGGGAGGATCATGTTTTAAAACTTAATAAATGATAGCCTTTTAAAAGATTCAAGATCTCAGGGAGGTTTCATTGATGTTATTGTGACAATTACCCTTATTATCAAGATAATATATGGTTATAAATCCCTTGAGGGTTCTTTTTGTTGTCATGGACAACAAGGAATGTTCATTTATCAGTGGAATAAATGAACCACAATTTTTTTTCATGTGATAAAATATTGTTTTTGAAATTCAAGTGGTCATGGAGGTGGACTTGGGTAATTATCACCCATGTAGGAGAATTGGGAGAAGGTATACTCAACCATGAATCTCAGGGAAAAAACCAGTTCCAATGTGTTGGTGTTGGGATAGATTTTTCTCTATTAATGGGACTATGTGAAGCTTGGACAAAAATAATCCTTAATTAGGAGTGATCAGTGCATATTTAATTTATCTAAAAGATTGGGTGACGTTCTCATAAAGATACGGAATCATGGGTAATGGTTATAACTATCCCAAGGGTAATGGAATGTGGTCACCAATGTGAAGAAAGGCAGATGTGGTCATCATATTGGATCTAGGAACATGTGTTCACGCTAATTAAAATATAAGAAGAATGTGGTGGCTTGGATGAATTATGAGGTGAATTGTCTACATAGTGGTAGGTTATGGAGATATTCCACCCATGTGGAAGTCTAGTGAAATGATTCATTCTAGTGGGTGTGTTGGGTGAAGTGTTACTGAATTAAATTTCTAGGTAATTGTTTATACGAAGTTAATGGTTATGGTGAAGTGTCACACTTATTGGAGGGTAGGAAAAAGGTATATCCCTTGTGTATGGTTAATGTTAAGGGTCTCCTAAGTTGATTGACATGATTATGTGTCTCTCTAGAAATATAATTGGATGGTAGTTCACCATAGTGATAGAATAGTGAGAAGTTTCATCATGGAGTTGGGATTTCATGGTGATCTGGTCACAAATCACCAAAGTATGGCTATCCTAGGTTGGTTATTTCACTATAGTATGATCTAATAGGGGTAAAGTGAAATTCATAAATGGTTTTAGTGGGTTACACCCTTAGGATACTCAATTAAATTAATTTTTTTTCTAATTATATTAGATTTGATCATTATTTATGAAAAATGAAGGTGGTCCTTGTTTATGGCATGTAGAGATATTTAGGAGCCTCTATGTCTTCTATATTTTTGTAAATATATTGGGACAAAAATTAATGGTTTCAAGTTGTGGAAGGTTGTTCACCCTAGTGGTTGTGCTGGATACAATATGTGTGTCAAAATTCCCTACCAAGAAGGCTACATAATGGTAGTGGGAGCATAGGAACATTCCTGTAGTTGCAACATGATATGGTTACAAGAGCATGATAGATGACATTAGACAATAGAATTTGGTTTACAACATGGGAAAAAGATGAAATTATTTAACACCCGAGACTTTTAAGAGAAATATTTTGTTTTTATGTTATATAAATCATCAAAGGAATCTTTCGCTGCACGCAATCACGACCTTCCTCGATAGCGTGTGTAGTACGCAATACCGAGTTCCACTAAACAATGATATATTATTATAATATTATAAACTAGCTGTTATGAATAGTATTAACAGAATTTTAAATTTTACAACATTATTATTCATCTTACACATTTTCTAGAACATGCTAAGAGAACAAAATAATTTTTTGGGGTAAAATAATTATTTATAAAAAAATGCAGTTTTGCCGCCTTTTGATGGTGCACCCACATTAAATATAGTTTTGACACATTTATAAGTTCAATTTAAAAAAATAAAATTCTTATTCTGAATCAGTATATAAAAATTTACTTTGGATAAATTTTTGATATTTTTCTGATAACTTTCATATTTTGATGAATAGTAAAAATACGTTAATTTTTAATTAAAAACAGCTTTTTTCATTGAGATAATTTATATGGTAAAATTATAATATTGAATGTTTTTAAAGTATATATAGAATATATTTTTACCATTTAACATAATCTATGTCATCAGCATTAATTTCACATTGAATTCATAGGTAAAAACATTTCAATCTTTGGCAATGTTTTAACTTCTAAAACCCATTTTCTTGACAACGGGATTTATTTTAAATTAATTACTGGAACTTATATGTTTTTATTTTTGAAAAATGGATCCCATATTCAGAATCAGTGGGTCCAAATTATGTTAATAGGCTACTTTTTATTTTTGGGCATTATGAATAGTAACTACAGTAAATTTTATTTACCATAGTTAAAGGTAAATCCTGTAATTAAGGGTATATATAAGATTATAAAATTACCATAACACCTGCCAAAATCCTATTGGATGACTAAAAGTCGACCCATATCACTTAAGGGTCGGATTATATTCATTTAATAGACATTTTTTCTTGAAAATAATTTAATTATTATTAAAACCAAAGAATGTGATAACATGTCACTTTCTTAAATCTTATAAGTATATTAATTTTAATTTGGTTATAAACATAATTAAACTTCGAACATGAATAGTCTCCAGAAATCTAATAAAGGTATATACATCATAGGAATTTATTTATAATTTTTAGGGATTAAATATTTATCAGTAATTATGACACAATAGTGATGTTGAAATTATTTTATTAATTAAAATATCAAATAAATGGTTTTAAAATATTAAAATAATTATTATATGAACTATTTAATGTACTCAACTAATTTTCTAGATACATATGACATTTTATTAATCTATTAATGCTTTTAGTTCGAACATATCCTCTTTATATATTTTATTTAAATTCAAATAAATGAATAGTGTCAAAATTGACACTATTGTTATTTTATAAAAATAACATATTATAAAAATTTTTAAAAATCACAAAAATATTTAAAAATTAGAAATTTAAATTTATATGGTTGAAAATGTCATAAAGTGTCAAATTATAGAAAATTCACAACACATATGTAACTATTAATAATAATTTAAAATTTAGAATATTATTACCACAAATAAAATTAAATTGATAAATAAGGATAAATCAAGTTGGTAATATTTAAAATAAATTCCTAACATGGCTAAATTTTATTGATTGATGATATTACAACCCTATCGGACCTATGATTTAAATATGATTCATTTTGGATGTTTTTAAGTGGGGTTGGTATTTAATATAAACTAACATTTCTTATATTTCCAAAGGTGCCCCTCTCCTCCCTTATAAAAAGGAACCTCCTCCCTCTCCCCCTACCACCAATTTGAGCCTTCATGCTCTGCCAAAACCTTCCCATTTCACTTCCCCACATCCCTAGAATCATACTAGAAATTTTGGTCTTCTTCAAAGACCAACCCTAGTTCCCTAAGAGGAGGTTAAGAAGAGGCGCGTCAAAAAGAGGTAATATCCATTACCGATCCTTTCCAAATTCTTTCTTCTTCAACATATTCTTCATTAGTTGTTTCATTATGAAGTAATACCATCATTATCACTCATATACTAAAATTTTATTATAAGTATTAAACAACCCTATTTCAACATCTATCCATCCTATGGAAAATGAAATCATTGCGTGTGCGTACGTACGGAATACCGTCTCCACACCGTGGTGTAATCTATTTTCCCCCACCACATTACTTGGATGGGTATAATGGAGTAAATAATTACTATATATGATTATTTCTAAGTGATATTGATTCTGAAATAGTATACATACACTCCAATACAATTCCACGATCATGGGAACGATATCATCGCTCGTGCATACGTACAGAATATCGTCTCCATGATGTGATGTGATTCGTTCTACATGATATTCATTTCATAATGATTATATAAATGAATTGAATTAATAAATATGATATATAGTACATTAATACCATTATGGAAATTATGTATCTATAACCTAAAGAGAATAATAAGAATTTATTCGACAAAACACGCATAAGAACAAAAAGTTATAAACACCCGAATAACAAGTAGAAATGAAATATTACTACTACGAAGCTAGGAATATGACCATATATGATATCATAAAAATAATTATGATTATGGAAGAAGTCAATAACATTATTTAAATCATTATACATGAGGTTCAGACACTTACGAGGCAAATCGGACCTAAGGTAAGGGAAAATATCACAATCTCATTTTATCCGAGATTGTTTATACTTTGGAATTTACTGGAGTGTATTTTATCATCCACATCCATGTTTCCTCAATATGTAATATTATTTCCATCCACCTACAATTGTTTAAATCCAATTTATCCTTCGATGAGTTTTTAGTAAAAGATATGAATGGAATCTTTTGTCGTTTTTCGTACGAGGTACTTTTTGAATTTTCAACAAAAGTACGAGAAGAATGTTTTTTTAACCGATACGGCATGAATGGATTTTTAAAACATTGTTTCCAAGAATCTTCCTTTACAAGTTTTCAAGTTTAATTTAATCAACTTATTTTAGTTTATAATTGTATGACATGTTAAGAAAGTAAAAGTGTTTTTGAAGTAGAAAGGGTATTTTCCTCAAGAACGGAGTTCAAGTGTTTTATCAAAATTATTTTCCATATAAGATAATAAAGGGTTCTATTTCTATCCATATTATTACATTGATTTGATTATGTTGTGATGTAATTATATTTTTATGAATTCCTTTATCTTATATGAATTTTTTTATGATGTCACGATGTTTAAGATTCCCATTTTTTTTACATGGGTTATGCTATGATGTATGGTTTCAGATTTTGTGGCACACATAAGAATGGTATCATTATGAGATGGGTGGGACCTATATCTACCTCCAATGCATTGGGTAAAGATTTTATATCTCATGAGATAGACATGGCTGGAACGGCAGGTTAAACTAGTTCAGTGTAACAGGACTAAAACGTGGAGTGAAATCGGTTCAGAAATGGACTTTGTCCACTAAGATAGTCTTGGAAATGAGTCTTGACTAACAAGAAATGATTCTCTATGATTATGTGTGTATGCCACAAAGATTCATGTTTTAAGTTATTGGGATTACATTTCACTACTATGATTTATCCCATGTTATGAAATTATGATTTCTTTTGCAGGTTAAGATTTCCAAAAGTTATGTTCTTATGTATATGATGTGATTGATATTTCTTTTGTTTACCCTTACTGAACATTTGAGCTCACCCTTTTGTATTTTTTATTTCCCCAGTTCTGGAAGAAGGTTATTAAGTAGGATATGCCAAAAAGGGACTCTAGATATGATGAAATAAATGTGAGGAAAAGTAGATGCTTTATGACCTAGTTGTTTATGTTTCCCAGTTTCGAAAGACTCTATACCTATACGGTCCTTTCCTGGTTTTGTTATATGTTGTAATATGTGTCCTTAAATTCTGAAGTAATGACAATGTATGTAATGTATGGGTCGTTATAGTTGGTATTAGAGGAAATGTATAGTCAACCATTGGAAACTAGGATGTGAAAGCCTTAGTAAGAATCCTAAAGATAAGTCTAAGCATAGAACACAATCTTAGTGTTTTAGAAATGACCATGAATAACCTAGGATAAGACCTTAAGTGTGAAATTTTATTCTTGATTACGTGGTTTTCCTATTATAATTAGTGTTTCTCACCTTATTATTCTTGGTTTTAGTAAATGGTTGGAACCCGAAGGAACCGTGTTAATGAGGAATGCGATGGGAAATGCAATGATTGTCCCCCTGAGCAACCAAACGTTATAAGAGATGGAATGCAAAATCTTGTTGCCATGCTCACACAACTTTCTCAAGCTACGAATCATACAGGACTTCCAAACGAGCAAAGGAAGTAGCAACATTCTGTTGAATCCTTCATGAGGCAGCGTCCACCTTCTTTCCGCGGGTCTACTAATCCATTAGTTGCTGAACAATGGATTAGTACTACTGAAAAGATATTTTCAGTTCTTCAATGTTCTGAACATGATAAAGTCATCCTAGCAGTGTATCATTTGGAAGGAGATGCTGATCAATGGTGGAATCTTATTAAGAATACGAGGCAAAGGGATGAAATTTAGTCCATGGAATGGGACGAGTTCAAGAACTTATTTTTCAATAAGTACATCCCTCGTATTCTCCGAAAAAAGGCGGAGAAAGAGTTTCATGAACTGAAGCAAAAGGATGATGAATCTGTTGGTACCTATGAAGAAAATTTTACAAGACTTTCAAGGTACTCTTCTGGTATTATTATCCAACCTGAGAGTAAGATCGATCGATTCTTTAGTGGCTTAAAACCAAGTCTTCGAAGGGCGTTATCCATAAGGGACTTCAATAGCTACGAGGAAATCGTTCGATGTGCTCTAAAAGTCGATATGGAGATTGGAGTAACCAATCAGTCATATGGGTTTGATAATAAGAGGAAAATGGAATTCAAAGGAAAATCTAAAGAGAACACTGAAAAGAAGATGAGCTTTCCCTTATGCACAAAGTGTTGAAAGAAACCTGGAGGGAGTTTTCTTAAAGGGAAAAGTAAATGTTTCAAATGTGGAAAGGAAGGTTATCGAGCATTTGAATGCTGCAATGATGGGAAGAAGAGGTATAATGATGCAAACAAAGGAAGGGACACACAAAATGAACCTACTACACTTCAATGTTTCAATTGCTTGGAGATGGGGAATTATTCTAATAAATTCCTTAATCCAAGGGTTGTTGATGATGATCGACATCAACAAAATCTTAAGGCTAAAGGCAAAGGAAAGTCACATGCAATTTCTATCAGCGATGTGGAGTACGATAACGATGTGGTCAAAGGTACACTTACCATCCACTCTAAAGTAGAAATTGTTTTATTTGATTCTGGATCAACCCACTCTTTTTTTTATGATGATTTTTTTAAGGTTATCAACATATTACCTCAACAATTAGATGTTGAGTTATTTGTGACAAAATCTAATGGCACAATAGTCGCGTCAAAAGTTTATATTTCTTCCCCGATTGATGTTTGTGGAAATGTGCTTACTGAAAATCTTGTGATCCTTCCTATAGTGGAATTTTATGTGATTCTTGGCATGGATTGGCTTTCTTTATATAGAGATCATATCAATTTCCAATGAAGGGTAGTCACATTTCATATTCCAGATCAATCAATGATCGTCTATCGATGCAAGGTTGAACATAACCTTCCAGTGGAAATTTATTCCATTTTATGGGTATTGATTCCACTAAATGAAGGTTATTATCTCAAATGGTTGGTGAGAAACTCATGATTATGAATATTCCCATTGTACGGGAGTTTGATGATGTCTTTCCGGAGGAATTACCGGTTCTCCCACCAAATCGTGAAGTTGAGTTTTCAATAGAACTCGTACCAGGTGCTTTGCCTATTTCAAATACACCTTATAGAATGGACCCAATTGAGTTGTAGGAATTGAAGAAGCAACTCCAAGAGAATCATGATAAGGGGTTCATACGCCCTAGTGCGTCACCTTGGGGAGCACCTATTCTGTTTGTTAAGAAGAACGATGGATCAATGAGACTCGGAATTGATTATCGAGAACTTAACAAGATCACTATCAAGAAAAAATATCCTCTCCCACGCATTGATGACTTATTTGACCAACTACGAGGAGCTCAATACTTTTCCAAGATTGATCTTCATTTAAGGTATCATTAATTAAGGGTCAAAATGGAGGATATTCCAAAGACGGCTTTCCGTATAAGGTATGGACACTATGAATTTATAGTGATGCCATTTGGTCTTACTAATGACCATGTTATCTTCATGGATCTGATGAATAAATTCTTTAGAGACTATCATGATTAGTTTGTGGTAGTCTTTATAGATGATATTCTTGTATATTCAAAGAGTAAGGAAGAACATGAAGATCACTTGAAAATTATATTTAAGACCCTGAGAAAGGAGAAGCTTTATGCCAAATTTACCAAGTGTGAATTTTGGCTTCAAAGAGTTTCATTTTTGGGTCACATAATCTCCAAAGAGGGGATATCTGTGGATCAAGCAAAAAAAAGGTTATCGAAAGATGGTCGAGACCAACAACAGTGACTGAGATCCGAAGTTTTCTTGGTTTGGCTGGATATTATCGACGTTTTGTGAAAGATTTTTCACGATTATATAATCCACTCACCAAGTTGACTCGGAAAGTAGTTAAGATTGTTTGGACGGAGGAATGTGAAGAGAATTTTAAGGAGTTGAAAAGAAGTTTATCCAGTGCACCTGTGCTCACACTTCCTTGTAGTGGAGAAAGGTTTGTGATCTACAGTGATTCATCCAAGAAGGTATTGGGGTGTGTTCTTATGCAAAATGATATGGTGATAGCTTATGCCTCACTGCAATTGAAAATACATGAGCAAAATTACCTAACTCATGATTTGGAGTTAGCTGCGGTAATCTTTGTATTAAATATTTGGAGGCATTATCTTTATGGAGAAAGGTGTGACATTTATACTGATCATAAACGTTTAAAGTATATTTTCACACAAAAGGAGCAGAATATGCGTCAAAGAAGATGGTTGGAGCTGATTAAGGATTATGACTGATGAATCCATTACCACCCTGGGAAAGCAAACAAGGTGGAAGATGCATTAAGTCGACAATACCATGCCAGTTTGTCCATGATGGGGATCACAAAAGATCCAATATTTAAGGATTTACAAAAGACGGATCTTGGAATTATAATGAAAGGGGAAAATCGTATCTTTCTCAAATGAATGTTCAACCATCTATACATGTGAAGATTAAAGAGGCACAGAAAGAAGATGTCGAGTTACAAAAGAAGATGAGAAATGTTCCTGAATTCAACCTTGATTGTTATGGGATAATAAAGTTCAGGAATCGGGTTTGTGTTCCTCCCATCCCCGAATTAAAGAAGGAGCTGCTGGATGAGGCTCATAGTTCTTCATTCTCTATTCATCTTGGAAGCACGAAGATGTATAGGGACCTGAAAGAGTACTTCTGGTGGGATGGCATGAAAAGAGATATTGCTGAATATGTCTCTCGATGCTTGGTTTGTCAGCCAGTTAAAGATGAAAGACAGAAGTCTAAGGGGATGTTACAACCATTACCCATACCCAAATGGAAATGGGAAAACATCACTATGGACTTTGTCACAGGACTTCCTAAAACATGCAAAGGAAATAATGCTATCTGGGTCATAGTTGATCGTCTTACAAATTCTGCACTCATCATTGCTATTACAGAGGATTTCTCACTATATCAGCTTTCCATGATATATGTGAAGGAAGTGGTAAGATTTCATGGAGTACCACTTTCTATTATATCTGATCGGGATCCGAGGTTTACCTCAATGTTTTGGCGAAGTCTTCAACATACTCTGGATACAGAGTTGAGTTTCAATACTGCTTGTCATCCTCAGACAGATGGTCAGTCTGAGAGAACAATTCAAACTATAGAAGATATGTTGAGAGCTTGCTCTATAGATTTCAATGGTGGTTGGGATCAACACCTACCTTTGGTGGAATTTTCATATAATAATAGCTTTCACTCCAGTATTCAGATGGCTCCTTATGAAGCTCTCTATGGAATGAAATGCAGGACTCCAACTTGCTGGGATGAAGTTGTGGAAATAATGCTATTAGAACCTGATATTGTTGATGAGACGGTAGAAAAGGTCTGATATATTCAAAAACACATAAGAGCAGCTCAGAGTCGACAGAAAAATTATGCCGACAACCGAAGAAAATACCTAGAGTTTGAAGTGGGTGATAAAGTGTTCTTGCGAATATCTCCCTGGAAGAGGGTCATGATATTTGGAAAGAAGGGGAAGTTGAGCCCTAGAAATATCAGTCCTTTCGAAATACTAGATCGTGTTGGGAAGGTAGATTACCGATTGGTGCTTCCACCGAATCTCTCTCAAGTTCACGATGTGTTCCATGTATCTCTCCTGAGAAAGTACATACCTGATCCTTCACATGTACTCAGATCAGAAGTTGTACCGCTGGAGCAAGATCTTTCTTATAATGAACAACCGATATAGATTCTAGATCAAAGTAAAAAAGTCCTACGAAACAAGACCACTCGCTTGGTGAAAGTTTTATGGAGGAACCACCAATTAGAAGAAGCTACATGGGAGCTTGAGAATATGATGAGGGAGAGGCATCCTCATCTGTTTGTTACAAAGTGACGAATTTTGAGGGAGAAATTCATTTTAAGGTGGGTAGAATGTAACACCCGAGACTTTAATGAGAAATATTTTGTTTTTATGTTATATAAATCATCAAATGAATCTTTCGCTGCACGCAATCGTGACCTTCCTCGATAGCGTGTGTAGTACGCAATACCGAGTTCCACTAAACAACGATATATTATTATAATATTATAAACTAGCCTTTATGAATAGTATTAACTGAATTTTAAATTTTACAACATTATTATTCATCTTACACATTTTCTAGAACATGGTAAGAGAACAAAATAATTTTTTTTGGGTAAAATAAGTATTTATCAAAAAATGCAGTTTTGCCGCCTTTTGATGGCGCACCCACATTAAATCTATTTTTGGAAAATTTATAAGTTAAATTTGACAAAATAAAATTCTTCTTTTGAATCAGGATATAAAAATTTACTTTGGATTAATTTTTGATATTTTTCTGATAACTTTCTTATTTTGATGAATAGTAAAAAAACGCTAATTTTGAGTTAAAAACAACTTTTTTCATTGAGATCATTTATATGGTTAAATTATAATATTGAATGGTTTTAAATTATAGATATAATATATTTTTACCATTTTAAGTAATGTATGTCATTAGCATTAATTTCAAATTGAATTTATAGGTAAAAACATTTCAATCTTTGGCAATGTTTTAACTTCTAAAACCCATTTTCTTAACAACGAGATTTATTTTAAATTAATTACTGCAACTTATATGTTTTGAATTTTGAAAACTGGATTCCATATTCAGAATCAGTGGGTCCAAATTATGTTAATAGGCTACTTTTTATTTTTGGGCATTATGAATAGTTACTACGGTAAATTTTATTTACCACAGTTAAAGGTAAATCGGGTAATTAAGGGTAAATATAAGATTATAAAATTTCCCTAACAACTGCAAAAAAATCCTATTGGATGACTAAAAGTCTACCCATATCACCTAAGGGTCGGATTAGATTCATTTAATAGACTTTTTTCTATGATAATAATTTAATTATTATTAAAACCAATGAATGTGACAACATGTCACTTTCTTAAATCTTATAAGTATAATATATTTAATTTGGTGATAAACATAATGAAACTTAAAACATGAATAGTCTCCAGAAATCTAATACAATTATCTACATCATAGGAATTTATTTAGAATTTTTAGGGATTAAATATGCATCAGTAATTATGACACAATAGTGATGTTGAAATTATTTTATTAATTAAAATATCAAATAAAAGGTTTTAAAATATTAAAATAATTATTATATGCACTATTTAATATACTCCACTAATTTTCTAGATACATATGACATTGTATTAATCTATTAATGCTTTTATTTCGAACATATCCTATGTATATATATTATTTAAATTCAAATATATGAATAGTGTAAAAATTGACACTATTGTTATTTTATAAAAATAACATATTATAAAATTGTTTAAAAATCACAAAAAGATTTAAAAATTATAAAATAAAATTTATATGGTCTAAAATTTCATAAAGTGTCAAATTATGGAAAATTCACAACACATATGTAATTATTAATAATAGTTTAAAATTTATAATATTATTACCACAAATAAAATTAAATTGATAAATAAGGATAAATCAAGTTGGTAATGTTTAAAATAAATTCATAACATGTCTAAATTTAATTGGATGATGAGATTACAACCCTATATCATCTAATCTTAGGATATGAGTCATTTTGGAAGTTTTTATGTGGGGTTGGGATTTAATATAAACTAATATTTCTTGTATTTCCAAAGGTACCCCTCTCCTCCCTTATAAAAGGGCATCTCCTCCCTCTCTTCCTCACACCAATTTGAGCCTTCAAGATCTACCAAAACCTGCCCATTTCACTTCCCCACTTCCCTAGAATCATACTAGAGGTTCTGGTTTTCTTCAAAGTCCATCCCTAGTTCCCTAAGAGGAGGTTAAGAAGAGGCGCGTCAAAAAGAGGTAATATCCATTATCGATCCTTTCAAAATTCTTTCTTCTTCAAAATCTTCTTCTTTAGTTGTTTAATTATGAAGTAATAACATCAGTATCACTCAAATACTGATATGTTATTATATGTATGAAACAACCCTATTTAAACATATATCCATCCTATGGAAAATGAAATCACTGTGCGTGCGTACGTACGAAATACCGTCTCCACGCCGTGGTGTAATCTATTTTCCCCTACCACCTTACTTGGATGGGTATAATGGTGTAAATAATTACTATATATGATTATTTTAAAGTGATATTGATTCTGAAATAGTATACATACACTCCAATACAATTCCACGATCATGGGAACGATATTATCGCTCGTGCGTACGTACGGAATAACGTCTCCACGATGTGATGCGATTTGTTCTACATGATCTTCATTTCATAATTATTATATAAATGAATTTAATGAATAAATATTATATATAGTACATTAATACCATTCTTTAAATGATGTATCAATAACCTAAAGAGAATAATAAGAATTTATTCGACAAAACACGCATAAGGAAAAAAAGTTATAAACACCCGAATAACAAGTATCAATGAAATATTACTACTACGAAGCTAAGAATATGACCATATATGATATAATAACTATAATTATGATTCTGGAAGAAGTCAATAACATTATTTAAATCATTATAAAGGAGGTTCATACACATACGAGGCAAATCAGACCTAAGGTAAGGAAAAATATCACAATCTCATTTTATCCGAGATTGTTTATACTTTGGTATTTACTGGGGCGTATTTTATCATCCACATCCATGTTTCCTCAATATGTAATGTTATTTCCATCCACCTAAAATTTTTTAAATCCAATTTTACCCTTCATTGAGTTTTTATTAAATGATATGAAAGGAATCTTTTGTCATTTTTCGTACGAGGTACTTTTTGACTTTTCCAACAAAAGTACGAGAAGAATGATTTTTTAACTTATATGGAATGAATGGATTTTTAAAACAGTTTTTCCAAGAAGATTAATTTTCAAGTTTTCAAGTTTATTTTTAATCAACTTCTTTTAGTTTAGAATTGTATGACATGTTATGAAATGAAACATTTTTTTGAAGTAGAAAGGATATTTTCCTCAAGAAGGGAGTTGAAGTGTTTTATCAAAATTATATTACATCTAAGATAATAAAGGGTTATGTTTCTATCCCTATTATTACATTGATTTGATTATGATGTGGTGGAATTTTATTTTTATGAATTCCTTTATCTTATATGAATTGTTTTATGATGTCACGATGTTTAAGATTCCCATTTTTATTACATGGGTTATGCTATGATGTATGGTTTCTGATTTTGTGGCACACATAAGAATGGTATCATTATGAGATGGGTGGGACCTATATCTCCATCCAATGCATTGGTTAAATATTTTATATCTCAGGAGATAGACATGGCTGGAACGGTAGGTTAAACCGGTTCAGTGAAACAGGACTGAAACGAGGAGTGAACTCGGTTCAGAAATGGACTTTGTCCACTAAGATAGTCTTGGCAATGAGTCTTGACTAACAATAAATGATTCTCTATGATTATGTGTGTATGACACAAAGTTTCTTGTTTTAAGTTATTGGGATTAAATATCATTACTATGATTTATCTCATGTTATGAAATTATTATTTCTTTTGCAGGTTAAGATTTCCAAACGTTATGTTCTTATGTATATGATGTGATTGATATTTCTTTTGTTTACCCTTACTAAGCATTTGAGCTCACCCTTTTGTATGTTTTATTTCCCCAGGCCAGGAATAAGGTTATTAAGTAGGATATACCAAAAAGGGACTCTAGATATGATGGAATAAATGGGAGGCAAAGTAGATGCTTTATGAACCAGTTGTTTATGTTTCCCATTTTCTAAAGACTCTATACTTATACGGTCTTTTCCTGGTTTTGTTATATGTTGTAATAAGTGTGCTTAAATTCTGATGTAATGACAATGTATGTAAAGTATGGGTCGTTATAAATTATCCTTGCAATCCAATCTTAGGGACACAGATGTTGGAACATTCATGGACTTTAGTGGAACTCCATTACTAAACTCTAACTTAATATTTTAAAAACATATGATATATGCGTGTTTTTGAATCTAATAGAAATTAAATCAAACCACGAGAAACAAAATTTTCATTAATTTATTGGTTTTCATTATATAATGTATTTTCGAAGACAAAAAATGGAGTAGAATGGGTCAAAATAAGTATTTTTATTAGGATATCACTTTAATTTTTAATTAATATTAATAATTATGAAATTATTTAAATATTTTTTTATTATATATATATATATCATCTATTAATATATATTATATAATCAATTTGATACTAATGATAAATTTAAATGTATTATTTATTAACAATGGTGAATTTAATAGTTAAATATACTTTTTAAACAAATTTTTTATCAGAGGGTAACAAAATTTATATTTAAGTTAATTGATTGAAATTATTGTAATAATCATAGAAATACATATTTCATGGAATATGGTAAGAATATTATTATCCATCTCAAAAAGTAACATTTTTTATTATACATATTTTATTACATATACATTTTATTTATATTTGAAAGTAAAATTACAATATTTATCAAATATAATATGAAAAAAAATTAATTTTTTGTTGCCGAATGTGTAATATATTTTACAATGATTTTTTGGAATTTATCATATCATGATGGTTTTTGTGAATTGTTAATAGTGTTGTTTTTTTAAAATGTTGTATATTTTATAATATCATCATAAAAAATAGATTAAAAATAATAAACATTATAGAATGAATAATAAATTTTATTAAAATGAAAATATAAAATAAAAATTCATCAATTAAAACAGACTAAAAATTTATTTCCAGAAAAAAGTGAAAAATATTATAGATGTTAATGCAGTGCATTCCCAACACAAAGAAATTACAATTTGTTTTCCTTGAAGAAAAATTTAATGGTAAAGCTCTTTCTGAACATGAATAATAAATCCGAGTAATATTGTTTTATTTTTATGTAAAAAACATATTTATATAAAAGAATAACCAATCTATGTTCTTGGACAATGCCCGTTCATGTATGGAAGATAAAAATATCATATTAAAGATATAATATTATTATAGATTTGGGTAAAAAAATTATGAATTAACATGGAAGAATATAATGATGAATAATAATATTTTTCTTTTGATAATTTATCATTATTTTTAAATAACAGAAAAATTATCTAAAATGTTTATGTAACGTCTAACCAAAGCTTGTGCAAGAATCAGAAAAGTAAATGTGATTGATGATTAAATCATTAAAATTGATACGTTTTATATGAGAACTATTGTTATAGATGTTTTATATATGAATATGGAGGATAATTAATGATTTATATGTTTACATTCAAGTTTAACTATTAGGTATATATGTATTAAAGTAATACTTTATGAATAAAACTAAAAAATAAATATATTTGATGTTAAACATAAATATTATTAATTTATATGAAAATAAAAAACAAAAATTATAAAAAATTAATTGAAATTTATAATTATATACAGTTTCGTATATTTTCCATTTTCGGGCACTTTTCCGCTTTATATGTATGTTTTAACTATTTAAAATAAAGTATTTTCTCAAGAAGGATTCACATTTTTCCTATAAAATGGACATAATCTTACCATTCTGAAGACACATATGAGTCTTTTTTTCCAAAAAAAACTACCCAAATACCTCTCTAAAATTTTCTTATAACATATCTATGTTCCTATTGTGATAAAAATTACCTTTCCAAAGGCTTAAAGTAAGACTATAAGATGAGACTCAATGATCAAGTTAATGATTTCCAAGAATCAGTCAATATTATTAATTTTGACACAATATCACGTAAGCATATAAAACCTCCATTTATATTACTTCCATGATTCTATTATATTGTTTTTTCATATAATTGATCACATTATTTGGTTTATCAACTTTTACATCTCTACAAATTATTTTACATTGGCCATTAAATAATCCAAATATAATTTTTTAAATATGGGCATTCACTTCAAATCTAAATATACTATTTCAATAATGAGAGTAGTTCGGAAAATATTTCATAAATTTATTTTTATTAAAATATATGATATTTTTTAAAAACTAATATAATTTTTTACACTTATTTAAACACTGTTTATAAAAATCACTCACAATGGTGCTCTTACCCAACCTATGTGAATGGTAATTATTTAAAAAATATATATTATCCTGTGTATCATAAAATATTAACTTCTTGATTGAATGTATTAATATTTTTTATGTAATTTTGAGATTATAAAACTATATATTCCAATTATATATTATTAAATATATATTAAATGTAAACAATCATTTTATTTTTACCTCAAAAACATAGTCTTCTTAATAATGGTTTTCGAGATTGTAAAAATATGATGACATAAAAAATTTTAATTTTATATAGAATGATATATAAACAATAACTTAACAATTTTATATCTTAGGGAACCAATGGTGAATGATCATATTCCATTATAAATATATAAAAACTATTTGTATAATATAAACTGAATGGCCACAAAACGACCCATTTGAACAATATAGATTTAGTAAATTAATTAAAGATGATAATAAATAAAATAAAAGGGTTTATAAAATGTACATATTATTAAAAATGAAATAAAAATAATAAATTTTATATATTTTTATTTTTAAAGAATTTAGTTGATGGATGAGGAAATCTGAGGCCCAATGTATGTGCCTTCTTTTAGAAATTTCTTTTCATTTTTTTTTGTCGCATCTATATTTAATCCATTTTTATATATTTATGTGTGTTAAGAATTAATTTTTTTGTCTCTTTTATGTGGGTTTAAATTTTTTCCTATAAAATCACAACATTGATCAAATCTTACATCAAATGTTATGATCTATTTAAGGAATTTGTTTGTAAAACTTATTTTCAATAATAAATGATATATAATCACCATGGGTACTATTTTGTATGGTTTTGATATTTCCATGTAATATATTTTATAATGTTGTCAAAAAATTTAAATTGATTAAAAAATCCATCTATGGTTCTATTCAATTGGTTTTCATTCAACAGTTACCATGGTTGAAAGGTATTCGTGGACTCAATATCAATTACTTGATTCATGTTTCAAATTGTGTAAAATGTTTCATTTTTTTATGATGATATTTTCTTTCAATTGAATATGGATTTATTATACAAAATTTTCATGTAATTAATGATTTTTTAAAATTTTAATTAATTTATATTTTAAAATGGATTTTATTCGGGTGTCATAAAATATTAAAGGGGTTCCCATATCAATATTTCCATCTTTGGGACATGTTTTCTAAATATAAATCATTTTTAGTTTTATATGGTGTATCAACTAACTATTTAACGTTCTATATAACAAATATTTATTTATTCATGTAATATAATTTTTTATTTCAACTTACTCCTTTCCAGGCATAATGTTCAAAAATTAGATAAACGGTATTTTTTAAAACCATATATTTAAAATAATTTATTCCTTTTAAAAACCATTCCTCCACCTTATTCAAATAATTTATATATTTTAATGATGTTTGTATATTTATATAGAATAATATTTAAGTTACGTTGTAAATATTTTTGATCATTTCACAACATTTTTAAAAATATTCTTTTTATATTTTCCAAATTGGTTAATTTTTATGCACATTATAAATATTTCAAAATAATTTTTTCTTTAACATTTTTTTCATGATTACATTTTCTAAAAAAATATATACAATCTTATTTATTTAGATTAAATCTCGTGATTTCATTGTTTTCCAAATAAAATTAAATTCTTATATTTCTGTATGTATTTATTTTCTATGTTATGAAAATAAAAGGATGTTTGTTGTTTTTTAAATGAATATATGTAAATATTTTGTCAAATTATTTCCGATATATATTAAATTAAATTAATGATTGTTCTACTTCATTGGGTATATTCCGTAGTTATACCATCCATATAATTTATCTGGATTTTATCTGATAGTAATTTATCAAAATTATCAAAAATCTAGTTTTTTTCTATTGTTTAAATATGATAGGATGTAGTGATGATTATTTTTATGAGTTTTGTGGTGAAAGTGAAAGATCAAAAGTGTTTTATTCATTTTAGGGTTCTTTTAAGTTATATATAATGAAATTTGAGTTTTATATATCCCTCCAATAAATTGGGTATTGATACTAGAATTAAATTTATAAAAATTTATAATGTTATGATGAGAAAAATATCTATCTATGATTTTCCATTCTAAATCAATATGGGAAATAACCAAGTAGGATAGAATGTTATGAATAATTTGGGAATGGATTGGCTTTTTTTATTCAATTATAACATATATATGAATGTGATTTACAAATCATATTTATGATTTTTTTTTAATTCATTATTATGACATTATGCTATGTAAGTATTGAGCTATGAGGTAAAAACCATTATAATATTGGTTTTCATGGATCGTGATTAACAAATAAATATTTGAGATTTATTTTAATCATGTATTATTCAAGGATTCATCATATGAAATCAGATTTTTTTATTGTTTATTGGGTATGTTTTCTTTATTCTTTATCCATGTACCATTATTTTATTATCTTACCCACTATATTATCTTATAAACCATTATGATCTATAATTGTTAATTCATATTTTAACATTTATTGCGTGTTTCAGTTTACTATTTTATGTTTCCGTTTCCCAGGGTTATGAAGTAGAGTATTATACATGATATTCCTCAAGGTGTATAACTTGTAAAATATTATAGACATATTATGAAATAAGAATTTATTTGTTTTATAGAAAATTATTCATTAGAAGAGAATGATATTTGTAAAGTTTGTAATATTTTTCTATAATTTATAAAAAATTATAAACCTAAAAGGTAATAGGTATATAAGTGACTAGTCCTTTTTTATTAACAATATAATTTTGTAATATAATTTTTTGGTTTCTTAATATAATACAATAGTGTTTTTGTAAAATTTACTGACTTGATCCAGTTATATGGGTTTGAGAAATTATAATAGGTATCAGGGTAGTGTTTAGATAAAGTTATTGTGTAGGATGTTATTATTTAGGTATATTTATGATTTTTTGATATAATCATGGTTTAATAAGTTTATATAAAATTATACTTTTAATGTAATAGAAACTATTTTGATGTTTTATGTGACATGATTTAACAAGATTCTTAATATTTTTGGATATTTGTACTGGTTTTATTTATATATAAATGTTATGTTAAATATTTAATTTATTTTGTTTCTTGAATAATGTTATTATAATTTTGGGATATGAGTTTAAAATTTTAGATAAAATTAATGGTTAATAAATTCTTTAATTGTCAGTTAATTATGGTTATTAGGACCTAGGGTTATCATATTTTTGAGAATATTATACGATAAATGTAAATAGAAAGTTATTATGTGATTTTATCTTAAAGGGGTTGATATTATATAAAGAATAATAATAGAGTTAACATTTGGAAGAAATTTTTTATGATGATTTATGTTGTTTTCTAGAAATAGTAGAATATTTTGGACTATATATTATTAGGATATATATTTTTTTTTTATTTTTGAGAAATTAATGTTATTTGTAGTAAAATGTTTTCTATATTTTGAAATTATATAAGATCAAATATTTTTATAGTTTTTGGGTTTCAGTTTAGGCAAAGAAATATTTTAAAAGGTTAAAACACTATTTTTCCAGCAGTGATTTAATATGAACATTGAGTGTTCTATTTAGTTTTTACTGATAAATTAATTATCGCTTCATATAAAGCTATATTGGTATTTTTTATTATATTTTCTCATATAAAATGTTTTCATTTTATTAAACAGATAAACATAGGTGGAATATATTTTCATCTATTTTTTGTTCTAATTATATGTTCAATGTTGTCTTTCATGTTTCATACCGGATAAAATCAACATATTCATTCATCATGTGAGATTAAATATGGTGAAAACTGATCAAAACATGATACTGAATGATGAAAATGTTCTTTTTGAATAAAAATAAAACATGTAAGTATATTTTATCATATTCACTACTTCAATTGAAAATTGAATCCTCAATACTCTTTTAAGTGGAAGATTAATATTTAATATTCTATGTAGAATCCATCACCAAACTACCATGTCTATACTTAGTCACTCATTCTCAAGTACGAGTCTGATAAAAGTACGAACATATTTTTAAAACATATCATCTATTTTTTAAACATCTATAAATTTCATCTATCATCCACTCAAATTCTTTTATATTAACATTTATTTCATATTTAGGTGTAAGTATTGAGTCCCAAATTTTGGAATTATTCTTTTGGAAGTCCTATTTTACCCTTTAAATGGATTTACTAACTATTTTATTATACTTCTTAAATTTCTAAAACCTTTTTTCATTTGAATAAATGTAAATTTTTGAGGATATAATTTCTTTTATGGGGAACAATGTGCAAATATAGGTTATTTCTAAAAAGATGTGTCATTTATGGATTATTAATATTCATGGATAAAAATTTATATATATTTCAATGAAACATAAATATGTATAAGTCACATATCATATGATATTACATAAAAAATTATACAATAAATATAAATTTTATATTTGTATTTTGAATTTTTGATTAAAAATAAATATTATTTAAAAATAAAATATATAATTTTAAAATTATTTCCTATATTTTATTTTATAAATTTATATTTATATTTATTTGTGTTTGATATAAAGATAATTATGGAAATAATTATATCATGGTGTGAGGCACATATATGATCATTCTTTTTGAAAAATAGTTTTCTATAAAAATCTATTTTTTCTAATGTATGATATGGTTTTATTTAATATATAAATATCACTATTTTGGGGAGTTAATATGAATAATAATTAATTTTTATTTTCATTATGTAAAATGTATATTATGATTAATTTATAAGATTTTTAGAGTACGTTGATTTTTTGGTGAGTAGTTAAAAATAATGTTTGTTGAATACTGTATATTTTATGATATCATCAATAAAAATATTAATAAAAAATATTAAACATATTTAAAAAACATATATTAAATTATAATGTAAATTTGAAACCATATTTTTAAATTTTAATGGATTTAAAATTAATTTCATGAAAATAAGAAATCATTATTGATTCTAATATAATGCTTACACACCACACAAAAAGTTAAATTTGGGGACCTTGAGAAATAATCTGAGAAGGTAAATGTTATTAACATAATTAAGTAGAAATTAATATTATTTTTATGGATTTTTTTGGAACATCACCATTATATAATAAATAACATTTCAAAGTATATTCTTAATGCTTGCACATGGTGTGAAAATTTAAAATATCATATTAAATATGTTTTCTAGTAATGGTAGTGAGTATAAATTTAATATGAATAACTATATACGATTATAATTATAGATAAAAAATAATATTAATTTTCTTAATTTAATTTTAATTTTAAATAATAGATTAATTTCCAAAAATGTGTAAATAATATCAATAGAATACTTTTTCAAGTGGTTTGAAATTCAATGATAATTATTTTAAAAAAATAAACTGATAAGATTTAGAATAATTTGGGTTATCCAGAAATTTTATATATTTTTTCAATATATAATTAATGATTTAACAATATATATTCTAACCCTATTTTCATATAAAAATTTCCAAATTACAAATTTTTTGAAGATCCTTAAAATAATTTAATTGTATTTAATGTTAAATAATATTTTATTAATTTGGAGAAAGGTAACAAAAAACTTATAATAAGATAATTTAAAGGTAGAATATTTTATTATATCATATATGGTTCTTTTTTGGGCCTCTATGTCAATAAGAAATACATTTTTAACCATTAAAAACAAAATATTATTAAAAACATGGTTGAATTATTCATAAAAAAGGGGCATAATCAGATTTTATAAGACAATTATTCATATTTTATTCAATAATATTACATGATAACTCTGTACATTTCAATAATAATATCCTTATTCCTCTAATATGATCTATAATCTATTCATTAAATGATTTAAGATCAAGATAAATATGTGGACTTGAAGATCGATATATGGTTTTCCAATCATATTCCAACATTCTTAATAATGATTCAATATCATAAAAATATTGTAACATTTCACATATTTTTTTTGAATTTATTAACATTTATTGGTATTTGAATCTATATGATCAATTAATTAAGGGGGATAACATCCTACCTCTCACCAAACACTTTTCCATAATCTGTTACCATATAAAAATACGGGGGTTTATAATAAGATCTTTTCATAACAATTATCCTTACTCTCTTTAAATAATGAATATAAAACAAAAAAATATATCCTAAAACAATTTTTAATTTATAATATAGTTTATTTTATAAAACTAATATATTTATAATGTCTACTATTATTTTAAACAATTTTAAAATATGTCACTCACTGTGGTGTTATTCCATAAAATACTTAAATGATGATGTTTTCATGAATTTTAGAATCTCAGGGGTATTATCAAAAATATATTTTATAATAGAATATTATATTAATATTAATGAAATTTTAATATCATTATTAATTAATTTTAAACTAACCATTATTATAATTTAACTAAAGCTAAACAATCATAGTCTCTTTTAACCAAAAATTTGCTTCATGTGGATAGTGTTAAGAATAGAAACAATCGAAAAAGTTATTTAAATTTCATACAATTAAAATGATATAGAAACAATTAATTAACACTAATGATCCTTATAGAACCTTTTTTCAAGGAGAAATGAGCATTAAAAATATATTGGCATTCTGAAGAGATTATGAACTGAATGACTCCAAATTAGCTGATGTGAACTATACCATTTTAGTAAATGAATTAAACATGATAATAAATTAAAGAATAATACTATGTTAATAAACACCTAAAAATATAATATAATATATTACTAACATATATTTGTTTTAAATAAGTATTGTATATCCAATACAACTCAGGTCATGAGGTAAGGGGCTTCTTAAATTGTTTTTCCACTAATAAGGTTATAACACATCTTCATTGAAAATGGTATCTCGTGATTATGTGTATAAGAAAAATTATTGTTTTTATTTGTAAATTCAAATTTTTATTTATATATAAATATTTAGATATTATTTTTTTTGGATTATTCTTAATTTAAATTTCATGATCTTTGTCATGGTTTATTGACCCAAATACCTTTCATTTTGTTAAATTCTATATTCCATAATAATTTTTTTATGTGGTGTGCATTCTTCTTAATACTGACTTTAATAATTATTTCCTTGAATTTATTATAGATTTTGAAATCCATATTATGTTATCTTTAATTTTATTGGATTAAAATGTTAATATGGAAATTGTGGTTTCTTATCCTCAATTTTTTTCATTAGGACTTGATTAATATTGTTTACATGATATTAATTTTTATGTGGTTATTTTTTATTATATACCCCATAAATGTCTTATAATATTTTTTATTTAATTCTTATGTTTTATATATCATGTATATTTTTTAAATTAATTTTTCTTCAAGTGTTATAAAATTCATCAATAATTTATTTTCTCAAATTTTTATTACTTGAGTAATGTTTTGTATAATCAATTTATTTTATTTTATATGATGTATCTAACACCATATAGAAATTATATATATTTATTTTCTTTTTATTCATGGTATTTTTTTATTTAAATTTATCATTAAATTTTTTATTATATTAAAATAATCAACGGGTATTCATTAAAAGAATTTATTTATAAATTTTAATGCCTTTTAATAAACTATGTTTCCTATATATCCATATTCTTTAAAAAAATTTGAGTAGAGTTCTTAGTATTATTTCAAGAACAACATAAGGCCATTTTAAAATATATTTTAATTTATTTAGAATCTTTTAAAATAATATCTTCTAATATTTTCCCTATATGTTATTCTTAGATTTACTAATAAAAGTGGATAAGAATATTTTATTTAATATTTTCCACATGAACATATATTTTTGAAACTATATACTATCTTATTTATTAAGTTGACCATTAATTTTTCAATATATATTTTATAAAAATATCTTGTTTTTATAAAAAAATTATATGTAAGGAAAAAAATATAAAATGATATTCTATATTACTTTTTAAAGCCAATTCTTAATTCTTTAATGAAAGTATATTCCTTTTATATTAAAATAATTTTATGATTTTTATGATTATCAAGAGTTATACTCTAATGATTCCATCCAATTTTTTAATATTGACGAATTTTGATGATATTATATAGAAATTATAAGGAAACAATTTTTTCATGGGTTAATTAAGATATAAAATAATAATAACAGTTTTGATAAGTTTTATGGTGAATATATAAGCTCATAAGTATTTTATTCCTAATAAATTTCTTGAGTATTATATATATTCTTTGTGGTTATAATGTAAACCTCCATTTAATAGTTTGATGAACATTGTGTTAAATATAAATAAATTACTCAATTGATGTTGGAGGAACTATCTAGTCAAGTTATTCCATTATGATATGTTTATGGAATTAATTGGGTATTTAATTTATTTCTGAATGATGTCGTAATTAACTAGGTAGTTTATTCTTTTTTATGAGTTATGTGAATGTGATGTCCCATTTTTTCCTTTACAATTATTCTTCTCTATCCATTCTTCATTATTAAATTATTTTTTGGAAATCTTGTAATAAGAATTTGACGGATATCTGTGATTTATCTTTATGGCTCATGAATATTGAATAATGGATTCCAAGATTATTAATTCATTTTTTTATTCCAAGGTTCATGATATGACTCAAGATTTATGATATGTGCTTATTGAATAGGATATACACATTATATGTTCATGTTAATTGATCATTTTATTATTATAAATATTTTATAATGTTATTATCATGTATTTTCTATGAATTTTAATGCCTATGTTTGTTACATTTATTAGGTGTTTGATCTCACCCTAAATATATTTATATTTCTCCATATTAATAATTAGAGTATTATATGTGATATATATAGAATGGTATCATGTTTAGATAAGGTTATTGGAAATATTGGTGACTTATTATAAAATAAAATGGTCTATGTATAATAAAAATCATTTATATTATATGTGAGAGATAATGGTTTTTTAGTAAATGTTCTTCATAATTCTCTAAAACTTGAAAACTAAATGGTTAATGGTCTGTAAGTTACTCATTAATTTTTTTCTGAACAATATAAATATTAATGAAATTTTTTTGATGATTTATTCACCATGATTGATAGTATGTATATTTTGTGTACGTGATCTATGTGTAAGAATAAACTGAGTTATTTAAAAAATAATCATATATGGGTTTTACGGTTTTAGAACATATTGTAATTCGTAATGGATTAAATACATATAATACTCATATTTAGAGGTTCTCTCCACCATAAAACCTATTAAAGAAATGTTTTATATGAACCTTTGTCACTATGTGAGTGAGAATTCATGATGTGGAAATAGATTCCATTTCTCATCATGGTGGGGACTGTATCCTAGTTTCTATGATATAGTTCATGGGACCAATTTTTCAATTCCATCAAAATTCATTCACCATCTTATAATTTTATTCATTTGGAATGTAATGAATATGAATCTTAGGTAACATAGTTATATTTTAAAAATTACAATAACATCAAATAGGATTTTAGATCTATCTCCCTAGATAATTTATGTTCACCAAGAGGAGATTCTCAACTCAGGGATTTTATATTCCATTAATCATTCAAATAATGAACATCTATAATACCCAAAAAGAGTTTCATCAAGAATCACTAAATCCAAATGAACACTGTATGAAAATGGATCATTTTAACCATAAATATAAATAAATTATGTCATGTATGGGTTTCCACATATATGTGTTCTCTTGTGTGGTTATAGGAAATCCACATATAGTAGCACATGTACTGTTATCCAAAACTCGAGTACTTTCACTCAAATTTTAAATACGGTCTTTTCCTAGATGCAAGCACCTAAACGAGTATAAGTCGTTGAGATATGTTAGATTATATAACATCACCGGGAACTATATTTCTTCTATTCAAATGTATAGGATGATTTTATATTGGATGTGTTCTCATGGATGGGTATAGTCAAGTTAAATATTGCTTCAAAATTACCATCATTGTATATTAGTGTTGGTCTATTAGTATATGTATGATTATTTCCTCAAGGGATTGTTGTCAAAAACGGGTAGAAGAAACCATTATATTATAGTGTGTGTACAATTTTCCTATGGTAGATTTTCTACCTTACAATATGAATGATAATTTCATAAAATTTTTGTTCTAGTAAATGGGTATAGGTAGGCACGAGAGAGAATTTTATATTCCATCACCAAAATATAGAGATGGTATTTTTGGTTAAGGATGATGATTTCCTTATGTTAATTTTCTAAAAATGGGAATAGGTATGACTAATATAATGGAAAATCTGTTATCACCATATATTAAAGCTATTTATTTCATATATTCATTATCTGTGACATAATGTAAAGAAAATCATGAGGGGGATTGAATGAGGATTTGAACTTTCAAGATGGATTGGAAACCCTATGATTTTATCCTTATGAATTTATAATGATATCATTGAACTAAAAATATTGTGGGAATTATAAAATATAGTATTTTTTTATTTCGGGGGACTTATCATGTGTGTATTGAGTTTTTTGGGTCATATAGGGGAATGTATGAACTTTTTTTATCTTAAGTGGAAATACATTTTATTTAATAATTTGATAAGAATGTAATAATGGGTATAAAGTTCATGTTTTCTTATGTGACCCTTTATAGGTTTTCATATAACAAATTTTCATGATATATTAACTTTAAAACAAATGTTTTTTCTAGGATATGAATATAGATTAATAAAAAATATGAGACACTAATTTTTCAATGATTATTGATGTGGTTTTCCATCGTAGGGAGCATTGAGTCTCTTATTTTGTGAACTTTTAAGGACATGACTATTGGACAAATGTAGTCAGGGTTTGAGGTCAGCCAAAATTGAAAAGAATGAGGTATTTAACCATAGAAACATGGGAAATTTCATGCCATTGGGGACAATCAACCAATGAAATTATTATACACAACATCACACATTATAGTATAATGTTTATGAATGTAATTAATGTACCATAGAGTTGTTATTTAAGGTTTGATATCATTAATAAAAAGTATATATGAATTATATAGTGAGTTAAAATAGTGAACTTGGAATTAATAAGGTCCCAATTAAAATACAATTTATCTCTAAATAGTTTACATTGTTTAAGTTCATGGTCCTCAGACTAGTAATGTATGTGGTTTATTGTCCAAAAATGAATTCTAATTGAAGTTAAATAATATGTATTCTTAATAATTCATTAAGAATTGGTATTATGCATTTAATTGTATCATTTATGGTTCTTTTAGACACTATATTTTTCATATTTTTTTGATGTGAAAATAATAACATGAAGTATTTAAATTAGGAGATTATGGTATAGAACATGTATGCAGCGAATGATCATGGATTATATTAAATATATGGGTACTAATTTGATTATTTCAAGGTGTACATAGGTTATATGTAATTAGTTTTTGGAGGATTATTTTTATAGTTGGTAGTTATAAATAAGGATGCATGAAAATATCCATGTTGTGGTGTACCTTGGTTGCTGATACACTCGTAGCCGATATAAAAAATGGTCTTTGATGATTCTAACACATATTGAATGATGTGGGCTTATGGGGAAAGGTATTTTCAAAAATGTATTAGTAACCCTTATGGTTACACTATCATGCATTGAAAACAAATTCATGGTGATGGTTTATAACAGAAAATTTCAATTACATTTTTGAAGACTAGTGGATCCAGAGAGCACTTCTCAACGGTTACTAGTTATATGTGGATGCACCTATAAGTTTTATTCTATATTATATTTCACAATATCATTGTCCTAGGTCATAAAAATTGTTACCTAGTGAGTATATACTTTTTTAATCCTCCCATTATAGTTTTCAACCATAAAATACATAGTACTTTTTCACTAATAGTTTATGGTTCTTAAATTTATACTATTGAGGGATAATGCTTATGGTCATATTTCATTGAATAAATGTTATTGGGTTTTATGGTAATCTAACATGTATTTAATCAGGTAAATATAAGCACTCCGTGAATGGATATCTAAATGGAATTATAGACTATCTCAATGAGGGGTAAATTTTTTATGATTTTAGTGTTTATACTAAATTAAGATTCACCATGAAAACCCAGATTTGGATATAAGGATATGAGTCCCCAACCGATTATAAATTAGGAATGATGATGTTACAAATCATGAAATGAGATATTTTAATTTGGATATAGAAATATTGGACATGTATGTATGATGTGACCTCTGACCAAATCCAAATAACAGATTCCCCAAAAATTTCAAAAGGATATATTCTTATTAGTGGACCCCATACGTAGGATATAAATGTATCTACATATTATTACTGAGTTTTTAAGCATTAAAATTGACAAGATGACTTATACTTTGTATAAGGATACACTCATTATTGATACATGATGAAATTTTAATACGGATTCAAAATATAGGACACATGAAGTGTGAGTTTCAAGCATGGAGTGTTAAATATTTATGAGAACATTAAAGTCATGAGAGAACATGAAAATAGTATTTAGGGATGAAAGTTCGAGATAGTGTTTTTTATTCGTGGTCTATATTTATGCTTTATAAATCCCTTTGATTCATAATATAAAGCTAATTAATCCATATATAAGTATTATTAATCATATACCAAATATTTATATTTATTAGATGTAGTGGATAGTATTTTAGATTTCATGGTATAGGTTTTGTAATTATAATAATCACCATTATTTATTTTTGAGAGTCAAACTATCATAAATACAGTTAGGAATATAGGGATCCAAAACTCCAGGATCCTTAGGTATAGAGAGGAACTTCACAACTTGGATTAGGGTCTAAAATGTCATCCCCCCTTGTATGTGTTTAGTTTTAATTTAGGGATATTGTAAAAAATGGAATGGATGAATTCATGTATAATAAATTATTTTCTGATGTTCTATATGTCATGTAGGTTAACATTAAGAAATAGGGTCATATATCATGTAGTTAAACATCAAATAGTATATATTTTTAACATCCCATGGGTATTGAAAATAATCTAAACAAAATGAGGACAATAAATGGTACATCTAACTATGCATAGAATGAAGAACATGTGAATCATTAAATATAATAATATTTCATGAATCAAGCCCCATTTTTTATATATGTGTTAATATTATATATCCATCTCTCATACATGGAGGGTGAATTAATTTTTATTGTATAATAGATTTAAATCCAAAGAAATATCTAAGGTACACATTATATAAGTGATCGGGGTTTCAATATATAGTGTAATATTTCTTTCCCTAGTAAAAGACCGAGTTTAGATTTGGGTATCACCAGTACTAAGATATGGTTCCTAATAATGTTGTAATTTTACCCAATAGAGGGATTATGAAGAGAATCCAAAGATTGGTAACACTTATACGGCTTTAAATCCTACATATTGAATCCCTTATTATATAAAGGATCACTCAAAAAATATCATATAAAAGGATTGTTATTGATTTACTTTAACATCACGTGTCCATGAATTAGTTTTTATGTGGTTTTTATTCTTATGACACATACCATTATGTGGATGACATTTCATGTAGTACTAGATCGTGTGTAAAGTGAAGTAACTTATCTTATAATTGATTGAATGGTTGAAGATTAAATAACCAAAAAATAGTGATTTTGTTATAATTTATATCTCGGTCTAGTAGTATGGGAATAGTTATGTATATTGTGTTACTATGAATTCATAAAAATATTCTTATTATAGAGGATCCTAGTGTATGGGTTATTGTAGAACACTCATTGTGAACTAAGAGGCCCCAATCAGTAGATTGAAAAGAGAATAAAATATATGCAAATTAATGGTTATCGATAGTAAGGGGAAAAATAGTCACCATATATCCTATGTTATCATAAATTAAGTTGAATATAGTTTTGAGAAATTGGAAATGTTTTCCATGTGTCATGTTTACAATGAAATTACAATTGGATAATATATTAATGAACAATGTGTCCCCTATGAAAAGATATGTTCCCTATTTGTATTGAAAATCTATATTTGAGATGTAAATTTTAATTTTGGTATATATAAAACATCCACATCTATGAAGTTTATGGTAATTTTGATAGAATGTTATGTCATATTTTTTAATTTAATCTTGCATGGAATTATGTTCAATTCAATATGTGGAAACACAACTAGAACTTTTCCATGGGGCTCTATAGAGATATTGGTCATGAAAATAATGTGAGGGATTTATCTCAATACCAATCACATGGAGTGAAAAAGTCATTGATAATTTTATTATAATTTTCAAATATATCTATGACAGGTTTGTTGAACAACCACCTATCATGTTATAATATGAATCATGTAATATATATTTATGATGAAAAAAAAACCCTATGAATATTTGGTTCCTACATAGAGGTATATTTTATTAGTGTACAATCGGGGATTAATAATATCATTCAAAAAATATCTTACCTATATTTGGGTCATAAGTATTAGAGGGTAAAATGATTTTATCATAGTATTTGACTATTAAAGGAAGTTTCCCATAACAAAAATGAAGCATCTCGACAATAAGATTCCATATATCAGCTCAAATGAATTTTTGTACCACAATATGATAATGGGTAATGATATTCACCTGGGAGGGGCTCCTTAAAAAATATCGATCTTTTTTTTAAAATTATTTCATAATGTATAGAATTCTTGAGTAAATTTACGATATTTTTGGATGGGCCATATTTCATGCAGTTCAATGTTATAATAATTCGAAATTAATTATTCTATTAATTAAGGTAGTAAAATGATAAACCATGTTTAATCGGCTTCATTTCGACTAGACTCATGTATTATATATGTTCACCATTCTCTATTTTTTAGTTAGGAGAGAACTCAAATTCAGAATGAGGAAGGAATCTATTTTACTAAAAATATGGGAGGATATTTCTAATTGATTATATAATTAGATATAATAGTTTTTATATTAACACATTATTCACATGATAGATATTTCACCATAAATATATTTTTATATGAACATCGATTAAGATATTGAAAATGACCTAACATGAATGAAAAATGTTTTTTTTTGATAAGTAGTTGATTATATAAGATATTTATATGAGTTAATAGTTTATAATATAGGGAAAAAATATTTCTATGGTTATAGGAATTGATACACCAATAGTTCATTGATTAAATTCGCTCTTCATTGAACATTATCATGTATAGAAGAAGTGTGTAAAGTTTATGGTTTCTCTAATGAGACATAATGATAAAACCTAATGCGAGTTGGAAATTGTCACACCATTGGGGAATATATAGTGTGTACATAGAATATAAGGTTATGTATAAGATATAATTTTCTAGAATCACTATATATCATGAATAATTATGAATATATCTTTATTGATATATTATATGGTGTTGGAAATTTATTGTATGTTCTAACTAATTATGTAAGGGATCATTTACTCTTAATTCCTATAGATATTTGGATTTCATGTAGGAAGGATGGGTCAAAAAGAAATATATTAACCTAGTAAATTTGAATGTAAATATATAGTGGATCATATGTTATTCATTTTAATATCATTTTATAAGGACTTAGGTGCCACAAATTTGATCATCATACTACTCAGATAGAATGGTCCATAGTTTAAATTCATTGAGATTGGACTTATATGTGATGAATATTTTAAATATTTATCAAGAACAAATAGATTATATAGTTTACTATTGTACTAATTTGAATGTTACAAGAAGATTTTTATTGAATTTTAGCATGGACTTCAAGTCTATGTTGTTTATATTCATATAATTCGGACTAATTGGTTTTTTTCTATAACTATATAACATGAACGTAGATGATATAAAATTATGAATAATATATTTTGTATTTTTTGGAAACCCATGTGATATTATAAAATTATTTCATCAAGAATATTTCATTCGTTGTCAGTGTTATTAGTACACTACCCATTATGATAATCAAATAATCTCTATTGAGTTTATTAGGTAAATATATTAAGTACCCTTGCATTTTGGACACTACATTAGAGTTTTCCTCTTTGGTATCATTGTTTTTCTCAGGGAAAATAAAATTTCAATATGGAGGAATAAAAATTGAATAAACATATTTTAAAAGACTAGTTCACTTAGTTGATATGTACATCAGTGTTATACTGTTTGTATTACTTTTTATCTTCATGTTTCTATAAATTATTTGGGTGTATTTGGGACTTATCATCTTAAAATAACTACTTTTATATGTAAATATAATTTAAGGGTAGTAAACAATTCATAGTAAGGATTAAAATTATATTTTATACAATATGTGGACTCTTTCATAGTAGTACATATTTTGGTGTGAGAATCCCACAAAATAATATAAGAGATCATCATTAAAACACATGTTATATTTATCCACCAACTTATTAAATTTACTGATAGTGCTTCCTTTGAAAGGATCTATTTATCCATTCACACCCTTGTGGTAAGGAGGTGTGTGGTTGGAATGAATTTTATATTTATAATATATCCTCTAAATAATATAATAGTAGAAATTATAGTTCTTTTACATCAATATTTTGTGGGGGAATCCAAATATGATGAGTAAGTTGGTCTTTATCAAGTTGATGATTTCATTTGTCCAAAATTATTTGACACATATAGCCACATCATTATTGAATAAGTTGTATATGGAAATAAGGATGTACATGAACTACATGGGTATAGTTGAGAGATAATGTGTCATGAAATTTATTCCCCATTTGACATATATCCATGAGTAATTTTTCATTGTAAAATAGTTTTAGGTGTTAATGGATGAATTTTGCAAGTTTAAAATAAGAAAGGTATTTCTTAATGAATTGTAGGCAGTCATGCATCATCATTTTCCTAAATAATATTAATCTCATGATTTGATGTAAGATCTTCATTCTTGTCAGTTGTGTGTCATAGGTGCTGACATAAATTTCTTGTATAACCATAAAGGATTATCCTTAAACAATACCTTTGATTTGGATTCATTCAAAACCAATTAATATTGGAATTTCTATGAATATAATCAATCATAGAGGATGAAATTTACAACATATCATTAGAATTTCTTCACCTTAGATCGATATATTTAAATAATTCTACAATAGTGGTAGTAATCTAAATTGGGGATCTATAAAACTACTATGTTAATAGATCATGATATGGGGTCACCTTATTCTAGGTTCGTGTTGATAGGGTTTGCAGCACCCCAAACACATCATGGAATGTTTCTCTTAAATAAATTCTTGTTATAGAATATATTTCTTGAATCACTAAGCCTATATAGGACAAAACATGGTTACTTATTTGAGATATCCATAACTAAGCCCTTTACCTTAAATTTTCAAACTCTACAATTTGAATTTTAAAAATCTGACATATATGGTTTTGTTCAATATGATATTTAGAGTCTGATAGAATTAACTTAATTTATGGTGAATGGTAACCTACCCTTATGAATAGTAACCAGATATTGTGAATAGTAACTTACCCTTATGAATAGTAATATGACTTTTATAAATGGAATCCATACCCTTTAGTGTATAAGTGAATTTAGGCACCTTAAAAATTATGACGAATATTTGAAGTGTTTATATTTTTCGATAAAATAATGATTTTAATTAAATATTTTATTAATCATATTTAGGAAATTATTTTTGAAAAATGGACTTCATTTTTGAATTATACACATCAAAAACTGGTTAGGGGTAATTTTGGTATTTTTTCTGAAATACCTGAATGTTTAATGAATAGTAAAATCCGATAATTCACAATAAATGATAAATAATGGATTATTAGAGTCATTGATGATGATATGCTGATGTAAACCCAATTGATTTGGATTCATATTATAAAATTTATATTCATTGTCATGGAAGACTCAATATTCCTTGTCTTGTTGATAAATAATATATTAATATATTTTATATTAAGAAAACTCTTATCCACACCACTATATAAATCACCCTTTACCCCTCTTCCTCCCACACAACTCAAGCATCAAGCCTTGCCTAAATTCGGACAATGTATCTTCCCAAGGGAATTCCCCACTTCCAAGACCTTCTGGTCACACCAAAAGGTCAAAAACAAAGGCCTTATTGAGATTTTCAAGGATAAGTACTCAACAGGTGAACCTTCCTTCACTTTTCATTCAATTCCTTTTACAAAGTTCCATTATTTTGTTCTCCCGTCTCACCTCCCCTCATTCAAATGACATAATAATTCCATTACCATTCATGTAATCGATTTTCATTGTGATAATGGAATATTTCACCATAATCTCTCTTTTCCCCACCATTATACAATAAATGAAAACATCGTTCGAGGTGTGTAAATTTATCACACTCATGGAAGACAGGTTTTAAATTTTCATTACAATATTCAATAAAATTCATGAAACCTTTTAATTGGTTTAACCATGTCATAATATATGTATCTATCCTGATTAATTTTCTATAATCATCACATGTTCATAATATGGAATAATAATACAAAACAAGTTTATTGTCCACAAAACCGCCAAGCCAAATCCAAGCATTTATTTTTAACTCTTCGAATGAGTCATCTTCATGGTATATAACCAGAATCATTATAAGATTATTTATATCAATTTAATGTCACTAATTATTTATATTAACAATTATGGACGTTTAACCACATTTCAAATGAACTTCCATTCATGAATACAAGTAAAAAAATCATGAAACCAAGTAAGAAAATGCTTTCAAAACTATAAAATTAAATCTATTAAACCCATACAAAGTGTCATTAATGAACTTAATAAGATTATAAAATATAAATTAAATTTTTATGAGGTTCTGTATTTATTAATTAATGAAGAAAAATTTTATTATTCACGTCGTTAAAACAAACAAGAACACCGTCGAGCATAAGGTAAGGGATCCTCTCTCTCATTTTTGTTCAATAATCTCCCCTATGATGTGCCCTTTTATTTTTAAATCTTAATGATGGGTTAAGTTTTCTCACCTCTCCCACACTGACCTTGTATGATATAAATAATTTAAAACCCCTTTACCTCTTATAATTACTCGCAATAACACTCATTACCATACTGAGATTTTTGTAAGGGGTTTCTCATCACAATTTCATTTCTGTTAGATTTTCATTGTTCGCCACTTATTTCTTGTGTGTGGTATATGTGTACTAAAATTTGATATATAATGAAATTATTATCTTTATATTCATGTCATTCAATGATTCATCTATGGTTTATTATGTTCTGGTCGTATTATCTGACCGATTACATTGTGGTAAGAGACTTTGTCTCAACTACTATTTTGTGTTGACTAACTTTGTATTGTGCACCTAATAATTGTAATGTGGTGTACCTACTAACCAGTTTGATGTCAATTTTTATTTTAAATTATATTTATATTAAATATCCATAATCTCATATCATGGAAATGTTTTTTTCTTAACCATATACCATTTTACATACGTTGTTTATTTGGAAAGTTGTTTTAATTATGGAAATATTGATGATTCTGTATACTGTAATCTATGTGGATATTGAAAAGGAATATTGCTCTTGTATTGAATCAATGTATAGAGAATGATTTTTACATGTTTTGGTGGGTGGGTCCCACTATATCCCTTCAATTCATCGATAGATCTAATGAGAAAAATCAGTTTGGCGACAAACCCTTCGTGTTTGTTTCAAAATATCAGACGGGTTTCTACCCATATAACTAAACCATTTTAATGGAATTATGGTCTCATGTGCTAGATACTTAACATCCAATTAATAAGAATTATTTTTATTCATTATCAGCTCTTACTATCAACGAGGTTTTCACTATAAAAAATTCTATGTATATAGTTTCATTCACAGTTTATTAATGGCATGAGTTTTTCAATTATTTACCATGCCTTGTTGATTATGTCAAATTGTTTAAAATTACATTATTATTGATTCATGATTCTTCCATTTTTAACCCTTACTGAGCATTTGAGCTTACCCCTTTAATTGTTTACTTTCAATAGGTGACAAAGAGGAGACCATTTATTGAGTTCCTGGGGATGCAGTTTTTAGTTTTCATTATGTATTGTATTTTTTAAGCTTTTCCAATGTTATTTGAGTCACACCTATCTATCTAGTTTTTTCCGGACTACTAAATTGATCTTTCCTTTGGGATTTTAATTCTTTCTAACCATGCTAATATTACAAGTATTTCACCAGCTTCAGTCTAGATGGTCGGGGAATTAAAGTTGGTGTTATATTATGTTTAGTAGAAAACTTGGAAACTAGAGTAGAAAATATATAGTAGGGAACAACGACCTAATGAAGTATTTGAGGATAAATTTATAAGAATGTTCTGATATTTTTTGAAGGAATATATTATGTGAATATTTCTAGAAAATACATCATTGTCTGGATACAAGAAGGAAGAGGTGGCTCTGGCACGGATGTACATTGGAGTGAAAACTCTGACATGGAGTATCAGGCTTTACTCGGGGTATCCGGGTACACGACAACGGGCCATGATTCACACATGGTAATGAAACTCCTGAGGGATATGCATAGTATAATTTAAATCTTCTTTACAAGACATTATGAATGAGTTTAATGTATATTTTTCCTCAGAAAAACCAAGTCTATAAGATTAGGTATAAATAGAATTTCCATCTATGTTGAGTGATTTTGAATTTGGGATTCATAAAAAAAATATAGTGTATCCCATTATATAGAAATGGAATCTAATAGAAGAATGGGAACAAATACTCATGGGAATGTTAGGGATCACCCTACTGAATAAGTCAATACAATCAATATAGGAGAAAATCAGATCATGGCCATATTGGGACAACATACTCATGTTGTAAAAAATAACCATTCCACCACTATTTTGGATCGTTTCATGTGGCGAAAGCCCCCAAATTTTAGCGGGACTATTATCCAAGTGTTTTCTGAGTAATAGATCAAGTCCCTTGAAACGATATTCATGACATTAATATTAAATGAAAATGAAAAGGTAGTACTAGATGTATATTTTCTCAAGGGTTATGATGATCAATGGTGGTCCATTATTCAGTATACCACAGAGGAAGAAGAAATAAAATATATGGAATAGAGTAATTTTAAGAAAATATTCTTCAAAAAATATTTCCCTCGTGAGCAACGAACTGAAATAAAGATGAAATTCCTAAACTTAAAACAAAGGGAGAAGAAAATGTTGCAGTTTATGAGGCTACATTCACAAGGATGGTTAGGTATTCTATCGATTACGTACATGACTCGGCATGCAAGATTGATCATTTCATTGAAGGTCTTAATCCAAGTCTTCGAAGGGAAATTGCCTCTCAATCATTTTCATCATATGATGAAATATTATCATGTGCCATCAAAATAGAGGGAGAATTTTCTAGATAATTTTTTTAAAGAAACCAAGATAAAAAGTGGAACTATGATAATAAATGTAACGGAGAAGCACCAAAGAAGAGAAAGGGAACAAAACTATTCCCATTATATGATAAATGTGGAAAGAATCATCTAGAGAAATGAATGAAAGGCATGGGAGTCTGCTATAATTGCAGAGAAAAGGGTCATTGATATGATGAATGCAAGGGAATTAAACAATTCAATTATATTCAATGCTACAATTGTAGAGAGATGGGAAAATATGCAATATGAGTGTCCTAAGTGCCAAGGAAATGTAACTTATAAAAGGGAAAGAGAGGAAGGGAGAGCCTATGCGATTACAACCACGTAGGTTGAAGTTCATAATGACGTAGTGGTAGGTACATTAATTTTTTCCTCAAACTTATCGAATACATTATTTGATTCTGGATCATCACATTCATTTTTATCTTCCCAATTTTCCATGAAAATTAGATGTGTCCAATTTAATTTATTAATTGATTTTTCAGTCAAAACTCCCAAGGGATGCATCATTGTAACAAAAGCATGTCGACTAGTCCCCCTCGAGGAACCAAAAGGTGCTTTAGTTGCTAACCTTATCATCATACCAATGTCAAAATTTGATATAATTCTTGGTATGGATTGGTTGTCAAATTATGATGTGACGATTTATTACAAGAAAAAGGAAGTTTCAATTTTTGAAAATGGTTTAGAATCTCTTTTCTTTAGAGAGGAGAAATCACCATTTTATTCTTATCTAGACCCACTCCCAAGAGCTCTATTGACATTAATTCTAGGAGGGGAAGATAACCCAATATCATTGGGTGAGGAATGAAATATTCAAATTGAAAAAGTTCATATAGAGAAAGAATACATTGATGTGTTTCCAAAGTATTTACCTGGACATCCTCCAGAGTAGGAAGTTGAGTTCCCTATGGATTTAATTCCTAGTGCAAGACCTATATCAAAGACTCCCTATAGAATGGTCACTGTGGAATTAGTATTTCTAAAGAAATTACTAGACGATTTTAGTGAAAACATGATTTATTTGACCTAGTGTTTCTCCATGGGGAGCCTGGGCCCACTTTCTCAAGAAGAATGATGGATCCATGAGGCTTTGCATTGATTATAGGGAAATCAATGTTGTTACAGTAAATAATAAGTATCCTCTTCCCCAGATTGATGATTTATTTGATCAAATTTATGGAGCACAATACTATTTTATGATTTACCTTCGCTCCAGATATCATCATTTTAATGGGAGGAAGGGCGATATTTCTAAGACAGTATTTCAGACCAGGTTTGGGCATTATGAGTTTACAGTGATGCCTTTTGGATGGAAAAATTCACCCTCTATTTTCATGGATTTAGTGAATAGTGTTTTCAAGGAATATATTGATAACTTTGTTGTGGTATTCATCAATGATATCATCATATACTGAAAAATCAATGAAGACTATGAGAATCACTTTTGGGTTATTCTATGAACTTTTAGAAGAAATGAATTATATGGGAAGTTTAGCAAGTTCGAATTTTGGCTTCAATCGGTTTCTTTTGTATTCCATATTGTCTATAAGGATAGAATCCAAGTGGATCCTGCGAAGACAAAGGAAATCAAAGAATGGCCCCAACTAACAAACATAACTGAGGTATGCTGTTTTATTGGCTTAGCAGGTTACTATTGGAGTTTTGTTCAGAATTTTTCCTGTCTGGCTGACCCGCTAACCAAGCTCACACCTAAAGGAGTTATGTTTGTGTGGAAAAATGAGTGTACCGAATTCATTTCTGAATTGAAACGAATATTTGTCAATGCTCAAATATTGACTATTCTATCTAGAAGTGATGGATTTGTGATATACAGTGATGCATCAAAGAATGAGCTGGGTTGCGTCATTATGCAAAATAATAAATTTATTGTTTATGCAACAAGACAGTTGAAGACTCATGTGAAAAATAATCTAACTCATGATAATGAGTTAGTAGGTGTAATAATTTTTCTGAAAATATGGAGACATTATCTCTACGAAGAAATATGTGAGATTTAAACAGACCACAAGAGTTTGAAATTCATTTTAACAAAAACATAACTCAACATGAGGCTAATGAGATGGATTGAGCTACTAAAAGATTATTATTGTTTACTACACTACCACCCAGGAAAGGTGAATAAGTTGGAAGATGCATTACGCATGAATTATCATGGAATCTTGACTCAAATGAGTATTGAAAGAGATCATATATTCATAGATGTACTGATTATGGATACGATAATTGTTAAAGAAGGGGAAACATCACTCATATTTCAAATGATTTCTAAACCACTTTACTAGAGAAGATGAAAAGCTCTCAATCTGATGATGAGAATCTGCAAAAGAAAATTAATGCAGTTAAAGATGGGATACTGGTTAACTGCCTGTATGAAGAAGGAGTCCTGAAATTTGGGAAGAGGTTATGCATCCCATTTGTACCTTAGATACAAAGGGAACTATTAGAATATACTCATAGCTCAAATTTCCCTATACACATCAGTAGCACCACGATGGATAGAGATATAAAGGAATATTTTTTGATGGATAATATGAAAAAAGAAATTGTTGACTACGTGTCAAAGTGTCTAGTTTATCAAAAAGTGAAGGCAGAGAGACCACATCACAAAGGAGTGGTGCAACCTCTAACTATTCTTGTGTGGAACTGGGATAACATTACACTGTATTTTGTCACCGGACTACCGAGGACACCTAGAAGAATGATGAAATATGGGTAATTGTTGATCGTCTCACAAAATCAGCACATTTGTTTCCAATAATAGAGGATTAACCACTTGAGTGCCTTGAAAGACATTATATTAATTATTTTGTAAGATGTTATGGTGAACCTCTATCGATTGTCTTCAATCTAGATCCCCGGTTTACATCAAAATTCATGAGAAGTACCTCGAAGGATTTGAATACTAAGCATTGTATGAGTACTTCTTATCACCCTAAAACTAATGGATAGTCTGAAAGGACTATTCAAACTCTGTAAGACATGCTCAGATCATGCTCTCTTGACTTCCAAGGTATGTGGGATTAATACTTTCTTTGGGTGGAATTTCGCAACAACTAAAGATTCCATTCTAGTTTTCAAATGGCTCTATATGAATCATTATATGGTAAGAGATGTCGTACTCCAACTAGTTGGGATGAAGTTGGTGAGAGGAAAATTATAGGACCAGAACTTATTGAAGAGTCTGAGACAAAGGTGAAGGAAATCAAAGCCCATATTAAAGTATCATAATGTAGTCAAAATATTAATTTTGACAATTAGAGAAAGGATTTGGAATTCTAGGTGGGAGATCATGTCTTTGTAAAATTATCTCCATGGAAGGGTGTGTTAATGTTTGGAAAAAAATGGAAACTAAGCCCTAGGAACATCGGACCATTCGAAATTCTGGAATGAATTGGAGCTGTAGCTTACCGATTAGCATTTCCACCAAGTATCTCCAAAGTCCATGATGTATTCTATGTGTCATTGTTTAAGAAATAAATGCCAGAACCAATGCATGTACTCACATGTGATGAAATAGAACTGGAACCTGATTTTTTCATACTTTGAAAACCCTATCGGGATTTTTGACACAAGGGAGCAGGTATTGAGAAATCAGAAAACTTGTATAGTAATGGTTCTTTTTATAAACCAGAATATGGAGGAAGAAACATGGGATCTTGGGGATGTTATGAAAAATAGTCACCCACATCTTTTTGGTGATATTTATTCATAAAATTTTTAGGATGAAATTTCTGAAGTAGGGAATAATGTAGCACCCCAAACACTTCATGGTATGTTTCTCTTAAATACATTCTAGTTATTGCCTATATTTCCTAAATCACTGAGCCTATATGAAAAAAAATGGTTACATATAATAGATATCCATAACCTAGACATTAAAAATGAATTTTCCAACTCTGTAATTTGAATTTTAAAAAATCTGACAGACACAGTTGTTTTCAAGATGATATTTAGAGTCTGATAGAATTAACATAATTTTCTGTGAATTGTAACTTACCCTTATGAATAGTAACATGCCCTTATGAATAGTAACTTACCCTTGTGAATATTAATATGACTTATATTAATGGAATCCATACCCTTGAGTGTATAAGTGAATTAAGGCACATTAAAAATGAAGATGAATATTTTAAGTGTTTATATTCATCGATTAAAAAATGTTTTTTTAAATATTTAATTAATCATATTTAGGAAATTATTTAAAAAAAAGAATTTAATTTTGTATTATATATGTCAAGAAATAGTTTGGGTGAATTTTTGGTATTTTTCAAAAATACTTGAATTTTTTATGAATAGTAAAATCCGATAATTCACAATAAATGCTAAATGATAGATTATTTGAGTAATTGATGAAGATAAGCTGATGTAAGAACAATTGATTCAGATTCACATGATAAAATTAATTTTCTTGGTCATGGAAGACTTACTAAACATTTTCTTATAGAGAAATACTAAATTAATGACTTTTATATTATGAAAACTCCTCTCCCGTACACTATATAAACCACCCCTAACCCCCTCTTCCTCCCACTCCACTAAATCTTCATTACTTTCCTAAATTCTTCCAAATATTCTTCCCATGCCCTCTCCCCACGTCCAAGACATTCTGTTCTCACCAAAATTCCAAATACAAAGGCCTTAAAAAGATTCTCAAGGAGGAGTACTCAAGAGATGAACCTTCCTTCTCTTTTCTGTCAATTTCTTTTACAATGTTCAATTATTTTGTTATCCCTTATCACCTCCCCTCATCCAAATTCCATGGTAATTATAGTACCTCACATTTACTGGATTATCATTGTTATACTGGAATATTTCATCATAATCTCTCTTTTTCCCCTCCTTTTATACATTAAATGCAAATATCGTCCAAGATGTGTAAATTTATCCCACTCAAGGAAGACTGGTTCGCAATTTTCATTTCTATATTCAATACCTGTCCTTAAACCTTGAAAATGGTTTAACCAGGTAATATAATATTTATCTTATCTTGATTAATGTTCTTTAATATTTACACATTCATAATATGGAAAAATAATACAAAAAAAATTTATTGTCCACAAAACAGCCAAGCCAAATACAAGCGTTTATTTTTATCTCATAGATTGAGTATTCCTCAAGGAATATATAAAAAATCATTATAAGATCATTTATATATCCTTAATGTTAATAAAAATTTATATTATCAATTCTGGATGTTTAACCAAATTTGAAATGAACTTCAATTCTTGAATACAAGTAAACAAATCATGAAACCAGGTAAGAAAATGCTTCCAAACAATAAAAGTAAATCTATTAAACCCATAAAAATTTCATTAGTGAACTATATAAGGTTATAACATATCAATTAAATTTTTATGATGTTCTGTACTTATTAATTAATGTATCTAAATTTTATTATTCAGGTCGTTAAAACAAACAAGGACACCTTCGAGGGTAAGGTAAGGGATCCTCTCTCTCATTTTATGTTCAATATTCTCTCCTATGTTGTGCCCTTTTATTTTCAATTCCTAATGAGGGGGTATGTTTTCTCACCACCCTCATACTAGCCTTGTGACATATAAATAATTTAATACCCCCATTACCTCCCATGAATCCTTCACAATAACACTTGTTACCATGGCAAAATTTTTGTGGGGGGTTTCTCATCTCACTTTCATTTCTGTGAGATTTTCATTGTTCACCACTGATTTCTTGTATGTGGTATATGTGTGCATCTATTTGATATATAATAACATTATTCTATTTATATTCATGTTATTCAATGATTCAATTAAGGTTTATTATGTTTTGGTCATATGATTCGACCGATTACATTGTGGTAATACACTTTGTCTCAACTACTATTTTGTTATGACTAACTTTGTACTGTGCACCTAATAATCCTTATGTGGTGTACCTACTTCCCATTTGAGATAAATTTTCATTTGAAATTTTATTTAAATTAAATATCCATAATATCATTCCATGGACATGTTTTTTTTCTAAACCGTATACTATTTTACATACGGTAATTATTTTGAATGTTATTTTAATTATGGAAATATTGACGAATCTGTATACTCTACTCTATAAAGATTTTGAAAAAGAATATTTATCTGGTATTTAATCAATTTATAAATAATAATTTGGACATACAGTGGTGGGTGGGGCCCTCTATATCCCCTCGATGCATCAGTAGGTCTCATGAGACAAATCAGTTTAGAGACAAACACATCAAGTTTCATTCCAAAAATCAGACGGGTTTCTACACATAGAACAAAACTGTTTTAGTGGTATTATGTTTTCATGTGTCAGATAAATGACATCAAATTAATAAGAAGTTTTTTATTTATTTTCAGTTTTTATTATCCAAAAGGTTTTCACTATGAAAAAATAAATGGATATAGTTTCAATTTCAGTTTACTAAGAGTGTGAGTTTTTCATTTATTCATCATTCCATATTGATTATGTCCAATTGTTTACAATTCATTCATTATTGATTAATGCTTCCTCCATTTGTAACCATTACTGAGCATCTTAGGTCACACCCCTCATTTTTTACTTTCGATAGGTGATAAAGTGGAGATCATTTATTGTGTTTTGTGGATGTGGTTTTTAGTTTTCGTTATGTATTGAATTTTGTAAAATTTTCCAATGTAATTTGAGTAACATCTATGTATATAGTTTATTCATGACTACTAAACTGATCGTTTATTATAGATTAAAATTCCTTTTATCCATGAAAATATAACATGTTGTGCCCCTTCTCTTGTATAGAGGGGTCGGGGCATTATAGTGGTGACTTATTCTATATTACTATTGATAAGTCGACAAGAATTCCTATGATGTGGGATGCAGATGACTATATCATCGTAGTATGGATTATTCGGGTTTATAGTAACATTTTTTAATACACTGGATTAGAGATTATATGTATGAGTGATGTGATAGAGTGTTATCTCAAAATTGAGTTTAATAATAAACCATCATACTCAAACAAGTAAAGGGATCAATTATATATGCTTTTTGGAATACTTTCCATTAATCTACATGATCTCTATCATTAACACAATTTGGATGTACATTCCGAACACTAGTATCTAGAAATTAAAATCCACGCCTTCAATGATATATTCGTAATATACCACATTTTTGGAAAATAATTTTAACTAAGGGAAGGAGTATTGTGGATTTATTTTGGTTAGGGAAAATAGTAGAGTCCCAATTCCCAACCTATTATTCATTAGGTTCTCTATTATTCTCAATGTTTGGTATGTATATGAACCATAAAAATATAACTAAAAATTATGGATATACTATGTATGTTGAAAAAATATGTATTTGAGATATATTGTTTCTTCGTTGACATCTCTATTATACATTTTTAGGGGGAAATTTTTCGATACACGCACTATAGTATATTTTTTATATATGAACAAGATCCCAAAAAAGTATAGAATAATTACCATAATTATATACGCTAGTATAAAAATGGTTAGATAATGATATATTTTGTTAGGTCCATTTGGGAGACTTTATATACCTCGTGATTTGGCATGTGGTTCCTTGAATTCAATATTATAAAAACTAATGACCTTGTGTTCTCGATATTGAATTATTATAACTCATCATCAAACATGGTTCATCAAGAATAATATAGTCCTATATCATTTCTAGTAACATTCATCTAGGAAATGATTTAATTGATATATCCCTGTTGGGTTTCTACATAAAGGATGAGGGAGTTTCCTTTTACTGGCAGCATCATTATATATGTTCATATATGGAACTATTTGAGATCATCTAATTCTTTCTAAAAAAATATCATCCTTCTGATAGGTAACTCTAAACATCCCTAACATTATTAAGGGAATTTATTGGTCATTTAATGATATCTATGAAATGTATGATATAAGAAATACTAAATTGGATTCCACTAAACTCATTTTGGTTTTTACTTTGCGACATATAAAGTATCACCCTAGAATTCCAAGGTAGAAATTATAAATTACAATGGTGAACCACAAAGAAAATAATTTTATCTAATGTTACAATGAAATAACATTTTAGGGGGTTTATTTTGAATCAATGTTACTTTTATTTGCTGATATATATCTCATGACCATCAATATTAACATTGATTTATAGACATATGACCACTAAATCATCCACGTAATATTTTATGATCTTCCTCGGGAGAGGAATAATGATTTTATTTACTTAAAATTAATATATGGTTCCAATGTTCATCATGAAAAAGGAGATTACATGGTAGAAATATACTCTATAGGGAACCCTGAAAAGAAATTCCTATGTATCCTTATGGGACCTTCAAATAAAATTATATAAAGATTAACCATCAATAAAGAGTAGGGTTAAAAATATTATAGTTTAACTAATCTGTGATTCTATGTTTTAGACTCTATTATCATTCATTTTTTTTGTTTCAGTTGTGATCAATGAACATGATGAAAATAAGTATTTTCACATTATTCTTCCTAATAGGAAAAATATCGAAAATGGATTGTTGTATTGGACATCCCAATTAAGGATTCATTAGATGAATACATATACATAAATGTATATTGAAAAAATATGTTTTCATTTATTCATGATCTATTATATAGTTACATGTCTTCTATTTGTGTTTTTTAGAGAATGGGAATTCGATTATCATTGCAGGACATATTTCTAATTTTCAGTAATTGTAGATTATATGCAAGGTAAAACCTTCTCATGATCTGTATTCATTGAGCATTGTACCCACATAGGCAAATTTTTAACTTAAGAAACTAGTATAAGTCATTAATCTCCTATTATAAAGAAATAAAAAACATGAATCCATTTCTTAATGGGATGGAGCCAAATTTTGTTCCCTCTAAAATTTAAAATCCATGCAATCTTTGATATATAATATTTTTTAACATATTTAAATATAAGATTACATGTCATGAATTTCTGTCCAATGTAATCAAGGTTTCTAGAATGAATCCATTTAGATAAATATCATGACATGAAACCATTAAATTTGGTGAAAGAACATGGGTTATAAATATAACATCACACTGATTTTAGACATAAACAGACAAACCCTTGTTTAATTTATTTTATGCTATCATAAAATCACATTCAAGACCTTGTATTCTTTATTTACATTCGTATTTTTTCATCATTTTATTAATTTATCTCTTGAATGTAATTTTGTATTTCATAAACATTATCATTACATTATCTAAAATTCTGATTATCATGTTCAACACTATTTTCAATGCTTCATAATTCCTTTATGTTTTTGTAAATGTATGGATTTATTTTAATTATTTTAATTTTGAATTATTTCAATCCTGAATAGCTTTATGATTATGATAATCATGCATGTGGTTCTCAATTATTAAAATATATCTGTAATCATGTGAAGCTAATCTTCATAGATTGGCAGTCAACTTTATGGGAATATCAAACAAAATTAATTTATAGATTAATATAAGGGTATACATTTGTTTGTGAATTAATTTAATCACTATTTTTATCACATTCTTATACATAAAATAGATTTTATGGAATTGTAAAAGGTTGATCTTAAAAAAATTGGATTTGAAATGACTCTGAACAATATCTTGGGACACTTTCTTCCCATTAATTTGTGATTATTTCTCCTAGCATACGTCACCGAGGATGCTTACAACCTCAAGAACAATGTGTAGTTTTTATCATAGGTAGAAGAAATTTATTAGACCAAATCAATTTGGTGAACTCCACATTTTTTCATAGCCTAATCCAATGGACCATCACAAGCTATATTTATTTATACAATTTTCCTATGACCTTAAATTGACCAATATTCCATATATTTCTTGTAATGTAATACCAAAATTCATAATTATAGAAACTCAAGAACAATTTATCACGTGATTAATCGATTTTTCAATATTTAATCACTATTTTACTCTTTTTCCAGTTTGGTCTACACGTTTAAACCTCATACATCCACTATGAAATGACTTTATACCTAGTGTAGTTCATGATTTATAAATATATGATCTAAACAATGCCCACATAGAATCAATAATGTTGCAAAATCTAGGAAAGCTTTGGGTTATTGTTGGGGACCAAAAGTTTCTTTGTAATATTTATCTTTAGTGTGAACGTGGGATTACCTTACAACCTATCATATCATTTCTAATTATTTTTAAAATTTTATGACACAAACTCGCACATATATCCTTATTTTTTACGTAGTTCATGTGGCAGGTCGATATGACTCATTCATGGATCCATGATGATCATGAAATATTTCTTATTAATACAAATATATAGAGATAACCTTTTCACATTTTCATTACTTTTTTTATTATCAAAACATCCCTGCACAACCAAATTCTCAAAAGTTTTAATTTTTGAAACTTAAATATTAAAGGGAGTTGTCAATATTTCCATATCGACTCATTATGGTCTACATATTTCCATCCATTAGTGGTGTTGTGTATTGAACCGTTCATCCTCCCATATAGATGAATGATGTCAAAATTAATTCTATAATCAACCACCATATCTAAAAATATAGAAAATATAGTCGACTATAGAGCAAGGATCCACATGCATATATTTCATGTTTCCTAAATATCAATGGCCCCATTCGGTGTTATGGTGTGATTTCTAATGTAATCAGATGCAGATGTCTCATCATTACCTTACTCGAAAGAGCTTAATATTGGCTCTAAATCCAAACTCCTATGTCAATTATGACTTTGGATAATTTAGCCAAGAAATTTGTATTGAAATATTCTCCACTTATATGATCCTTGAATCTCAAAATTGATATGTAGAATATCACTAAAGAAAATGTAAAATAATCTTGTAATGTCTAGGATTGGTTCAAAGAATAGACCAAGAAGTTAACATATCGAGTAATTTATGTATGGATACAATATCATAAAATTTACCAAGTTTTTCATCTAGTTTCACATATTTTAGTGGATGTCACCACATATTGGCATGCTCACTCAAATGACACCAAAATTTGGAAAATAACTATTGGAGGATACATCCCACAATTATAGTATATGTTAGAGCAATTATAAGCTACCCTGATACATAATTCACCATGATAATGATAATAAAAAATTTATAATCCAATTAGAATCAATAGAAATGAAGAAAGAAACCTTTGAGATGATTTTTCCAGTACTTTCACCTCTTGTCCATGTGATATAATTTCAATATGCCGAAATGTGTAGAGTCCCAAACACATACTAGGAGTGTATAGTAGTAATTGATGAATCCTAAAATCAGTATTTCATTTACATTAATTGAATACATTATGGGATATAATTTCAAAAACCGCAAAAATATATGTAGTTGTAATATTAATAATGATTCTCTCACCATTTGCACTAAACTAATAATGGTCAATACCATCAAATAAGTTGTCTAGTATGACAAAAAAATCTTGGAACACATGGGTTCCCACCATATAATATATCTTTTATGACCCCAAAACCATTTCCTCAACAAAACTTTTCCCCTAAAGCTCTAAAATTTCATCCTCTTCAGCAATAAAAACTTCAGCAATAAAAACTTCAGCAAGCTCTGTCAAGGCAGCCACAACAAACCCCACCACCAAAGTAAAATCATAAAAACCTAGTTAATTTTTTTTAAAATATCTGATAATGATTACCCATGAAGTTGATATACAAAATAAAAAGTTTTTCCCAATACATCCTTGAAAAACATGTTGAACAAATCTCTAGGACTTTGTTGGAACCATTAAATGGTATTCTTAGTAGTGTTACCTAGACACATTCGAGAGGGGATGATATTTCTATGTTCCATCATTGTTCAAAGGATATGAGTGTTTGTAATTTTTACATAGTAATGTAAAATAATATTGGAAAACATGAAATATGCACGATAATCATTAGTAATGATATGGATAATTGAAAACAAAATGTTTGTCAAGAACAATATATTGATTATAAGAAAACTAATGAATCTCAAATAAAAGTGATTCATGACATATAATATGATTACAAACAACCACGGACATAAAATCACCTCTACCCTTTCTAAATATAATATGGAATTTAAATCTAGAGGGGAAATACTAACAAACATTTGAAATTTTTATTTAACTACATATCAATATCCCTATTACATATGACTTTGATCAGATTCCAGAATACAAGAAATTATTAAAGGTGTTTTTTTCCAATAAATGAAAATTATAATACATAGGAGTCATCTTGATGAATATATAATTCAATAATTTTTTAAAATGGATTCTCTCACAAAATATGTGGGAGCCAAGAAGCTTCTCGATTCGTTGGACTGTTATAATATGGATTATTGGATAAGACCTATACAACCTCATCACAAGTATTAATAAAAAAAATGTGACTGTATTTTGAAACATTGGTATCAAATATTTGAAACCAATGACAGTTTGACATCATCTAGATGATTGATCATTCAAGTATATTCAATGGATTCATGCGGTCTTTTATGTAATGGTTGGTAAATTCGTTTTTATTTCTGGTTTCCTTATCTTCTATAATATAAGGAGAATGATATGTTTTCTTCATTATATTGTGACCATTCCATTTGAATGGAAGGCGATCTGTTGATGCCAACCTATCTTGAATGAATTTCAGAGTTAATGATGAAAAATTAGTTTTCAAATTAGTGGTGTCCTCCAAACAATGTTTTTATTCTTTCAATATATAATAAATCATTCTAATATTTTAAAATATTGAATTCATGACCATTGCGGATGAAACAATGAATATCTCACAAGAATAAGATGAGTTTAGTGATTATGAGTAGGTAAATTACAGTGAAACACTATTTAGGGATAACATCCTTCAATTCATACACTAACTCTCCAAGACAACAATGTTAGAATTCATTCCTCTAACAAACACAATAAAATACTCAATCAAATATATTCATGTTTCACTAGTTGTTATCATTAGTTTAGATAATAGTAAATAGAAAGAAAAAAAATTAATATCCTAAAAATACATACAAATTATTTTTCATAGTGTTGAGGATGAAATCTGGGGGGTCACCCCCCATAATTTTATTACATAATATTTGGTAAGAATATAGTGCCAAACCAAAACTTAAAATCCAAGATTAAATCACAAACTACTGAAATAATTTGATAAAAATTAGTTCTAAAACATCTTATATAAGGTATAATATTATCATTCTTTATATAATAGTCTTTTGGTTGCACTTATCATAGAATTACCTAATTCGGATAATGAGTTTGAAATGTTATATGATGCAAGTGACATCACTATATGCGATGTTTAAGGACAGTGGGATTAAAACATCTTCCCCTCCTTTTAAAATTCCAGAAAAACTCTAATTAGTTATTAAATCAATTAAAAACTAGAGAAGAAGATGATAGAAATTTTCATATATTTTGATATGTTTCAGAAATTACTCATACTCTCAAAATTCATAGTTTATATAGATCAAATAACAATAAAGTAAATTCTATGTTAGAGTTATTATAAAACACAATTAATACACTAGATCATATAATTTCAAGAATATGATATTTTCATCAAACACACAAAAGGGACTGAAAATATCATTTCTTTCAACTTCTAAATAATTATATTATTGAGTATTGATGATTATTATGACCAAAAAAATAAAGAAGATTTTTCCAATGATACAATGTACAGTGTGAATAATAATGAACGAACATAATTTTCTGATATTCAAATCAATATTTACAAGGGATATATTTACCAAGAATTCTAATATCCATTTAGGAGGATGTTATTTTTTTGTGATTAATTTTATTATTAATATGTATTTCTTTTATTAATTAGTTTATTTCTTCAATGATGTGGCATTTCATCTTAGATGTTGAAATTATAACATCATTGGGTGAGGAATGAAATATTCAAATTGAAAAAGTTCATATAGAGAAAGAATACATTGATGTGTTTCCAAAGTATTTACCTGGACATCCTCCATAGTAGGAAGTTGAGTTCCCTATGGATTTAATTCCTAGTGCAAGACCTATATCAAAGACTCCCTATAGAATGGTCACTGTGGAATTAGTATTTCTAAAGAAATTATTAGACGATTTTAGTGAAAACATGATTTATTTGACCTAGTGTTTCTCCATGGGGAGCCTGGGCCCACTTTCTCAAGAAGAATGATGGATCCATGAGGCTTTGCATTGATTATAGGGAAATAAATGTTGTTACAGTAAATAATAAGTATCCTCTTCCCCAGATTGATGATTTATTTGATCAAATTTATGGAGCACAATACTATTCTATGATTTACCTTCGCTCCAGATATCATCATTCTAATGGGAGGAAGGGCGATATTTCTAAGACAGCATTTCAGACCAGGTTTGGGCATTATGAGTTTATAGTGATGCCTTTTGGATGAAAAAATGCACCCTCTATTTTCATGGATTTAGTGAATAGTGTTTTCAAGGAATATATTGATAACTTTGTTGTGGTATTCATCAATGATATCATCATATACTGAAAAATCTATGAAGACTATGAGAATCACTTTTGGGTTATTCTATGAACTTTTAGAAGAAATGAATTATATGGGAAGTTTATCAAGTTCGAATTTTTGCTTCAATCAGTTTCTTTTGTATTCTATATTTTCTATAAGGATGGAATCCAAGTGGATCCTGCGAAGACAAAGGAAATCCAAGAATGGCCCCAACTACAAACATAACTGAGTTATGCAGTTTTATTGGCTTAGCAGGTTACTATTGGAGTTTTGTTCAGAATTTTTCCTGACTGGCAGACCCGCTAACCAAGCTCACACCTAAATGAGTTAAGTTTGTGTGGAAAAATGACTGTACCAAATTTATTTATGAATTGAAACGAATATTGGTCAATGCTCAAATATTGAATATTCTATCTAGAAGTGATGGATTTGTGATATACAGTGATGCATCAAAGAATGAGCTGGGTTGCGTCATTATGCAAAACAATAAATTTATTGTTTATGCAACAAGACAGTTGAAGAATCGTGTGAAAAATAATCTAACTCATGATAATGAGTTAGTAGGTGTAATATTTTTTCTGAAAATATGGAGACATTATCTCTACGAAGAAATATGTGAGATTTATACAGACCACAAGAGATTGAAATACATTTTAACAAAAAAATAACTCAACATGAGGCTAATGAGATGGCTTGAGCTACTAAAAGATTATGATTGTTTACTACACTACCACCCAGGAAAGGTGAATAAGGTGGAAGATACATTACGCATGAATTATCATGGAATCTTGACTCAAATGAGTATTGAAAGAGATCATATATTCATAGATGTACTGATTATGGATACGATAATTGTTAAAGAAGGGGAAACATCACTCCTATTTCAATTGATTGCTAAACCACTTTACTAGAGAAGATGAAAAGCTCTCAATCTGATGATGAGAATCTGCAAAAGAAAATTAATGCAGTTAAAGATGGGATACTGGTTAACTGCCTGTATGAAGAAGGAGTCCTGAAATTTGGGAAGAGGTTATGCATCCCATTTGTACCTTAGATACAAAGGGAACTATTAGAATATACTCATTGCTCAAATTTCCCTATACACATCTGTAGCACCATGATGGATAGAGATATAAAGGAATATTTTTCTATGGATAATATGAAAAAAGAAATTGTTGACTACGTGTCAAAGTGTCTAGTTTATCAAAAAGTGAAGGCAGAGAGACCACATCACAAAGGAGTGGTGCAACCTCTAACTATTCTTGTGTGGAACTGGGATAACATTACACTGTATTTTGTCACCGGACTACCGAGGACACCTAGAAGAATGATGAAATATGGGTAATTGTTGATCGTCTCACAAAATCAGCACATTTTTTTTCCAATAATAGAGGATTAACCACTTGAGTGCCTTGAAAGACATTATATTAATTATTTTGTAAGATGTTATGGTGGACCTCTATCGATTGTCTTCGATCTAGATCCCCGGTTTACATCAAAATTCATGAGAAGTATCTCGAAGGATTTGAATACTAAGCTTTGTATGAGTACTTCTTATCACCCTCATACTAATGGATAGTCTGAAAGGACTATTCAAACTCTGTAAGACATGCTCAGATCTTGCTCTCTTGACTTCCAAGGTATGTGGGATTAATTCTTTCTTTGGGTGGAATTTCTCAACAACTAAAGATTCCATTCTAGTTTTCAAATGGCTCTATATGAAGCATTATATGTTAAGATATGTCGTACTCCAACTAGTTGGGATGAAGTTGGTGAGAGGAAAATTATAGGACCAGAACTTATTGAAGAGTCTGAGACAAAGGTGAAGGAAATCAAAGCCCATATTAAAGTATCATAATGTAGTCAAAATATTAATTTTGTCAATTGTAGAAAGGATTTGGAATTCTAGGTGGGAGATCATGTCTTTGTAAAATTATCTCCATGGAAGGGTGTGTTAATGTTCGGAAAAAAATGGAAACTAAACCCTAGGAACATCGGACGATTCGAAATTCTGGAATGAATTGGAGCTGTAGCTTACCGATTAGCATTTCCACCAAGTATCTCCAAAGTCCATGATGTATTCTATGTGTCATTGTTTAAGAAATACATGCCAGAACCAATGCATGTACTCACATGTGATGAAATAGAACTGGAACCTGATTTTTTCATACTTTGAAAACCCTATCGGGGTTTTTGACACAAGGGAGCAGGTATTGAGAAATCAGAAAACTTGTCTAGTAATGGTTCTTTGTATAAACCAGAATATGGAGGAAGAAACATGGGATCTTGGGGATGTTATGAAAAATAGTCACCCACATCTTTTTGGTGATATTTATTCATAAAATTTTTAGGATGAAATTTCTGAAGTAGGGAATAATGTAGCACCCCAAACACTTCATGGTATGTTTCTCTTAAATACATTCTAGTTATTGCCTATATTTCCTGAATCACTGAGCCTATATGAAAAAAATGGTTACATATAATAGATATCCATATCCAAGACATTAAAAATGAATTTTCCAACTCTGTAATTTGAATTTTAAAAAATCTGATAGACACCATTGTTTTCAAGATGATATTCAGAGTCTGATAGAATTAACATAATTTTCTAAGAATTGTAACATACCCTTATGAATAGTAACATGCCCTTATGAATAGTAACTTACCCTTGTGAATATTAATATGACTTATATTAATGGAATCCATACCCTTGAGTGTATAAGTGAATTAAGGCACATTAAAAATGAAGATGAATATTTTAAGTGTTTATATTCATCGATTAAAAAATGTTTTTTTAAATATTTAATTAATCATATTTAGGAAATTATTAAAAAAAAGAATTTAATTTTGTATTATATATGTCAAGAAATAGTTTGGGTGAATTTTTGGTATTTTTCAAAAATACTTGAATTTTTTATGAATAGTAAAATCCGATAATTCACAATAAATGCTAAATGATATATTATTTGAGTAATTGATGAAGATAAGCTGATGTAAGAACAATTGATTCAGATTCACATGATAAAATTAATTTTCTTGGTCATGGAAGACTTACTAATGATTTTCTTATAGAGAAATACTAAATTAATGACTTTTATATTAGGAAAACTCATCTCCCATCCACTATATAAACCACCCCTAACCCCCTCTTCCTCCCACTCCACTCAATCTTCATTACATTCCTAAATTCTTCCAAATAATCTTCCCATGCCCTCTCCCCACGTCCAAGACATTCTGTTCTCACCAAAATGCCAAATACAAAGGCCTTAAAAAGATTCTCAAGGAGGAGTACTCAAGAGATGAACCTTCCTTCTCTTTTCTGTCAATTTCTTTTACAATGTTCAATTATTTTGTTATCCCTTATCACCTCCCCTCATCCAAATTCCATGGTAATTATAGTACCTCACATTTACTGGATTATCATTGTTATACTGGAATATTTCATCATAATCTCTCTTTTTCCCCTCCTTTTATACAATAAATGCATATATCGTCCAAGATGTGTAAATTTATCCCACTCAAGGAAGACTTGTTCGCAATTTTCATTTCTATATTCAATACCTGTCCTTAAACCTTGAAAATGGATTAACCAGGTAATATAATATTTATCTTCTCTTGATTAATGTTCTTTAATATTTACACATTCATAGTATGGAAAAATAATACAAAAAAAAATTTATTGTCCACAAAACAGCCAAGCCAAATACAAGCATTTAATTTTATCTCATCGATTGAGTATTCCTCAAGGAATATATAAAAAATCATTATAAGATCATTTATATATCCTTAATTTTAATAAAAATTTATATTATCAATTCTGGATGTTTAACCAAATTTGAAATGAACTTCAATTCTTGAATACAAGTAAACAAATCATGAAACCAGGTATGAAAATGCTTCCAAACAATAAAAGTAAATCTATTAAACCCATAAAAATTTCATTAGTGAACTATATAAGGTTATAACATATCAATTTAATTTTTATGATGTTCTGTACTTATTAATTAATTTATCTAAATTTTATTATTCAGGTCGTTAAAACAAACAAGGACACCTTCGAGAGTAAGGTAAGGGATTCTCTCTCTCATTTTTTGTTCAATAGTCTCAACTATGTTGTGCCCTTTTATTTTCAATTCCTAATGAGGGGGTATGTTTTCTCGCCACCCTCATACTACCCTTGTGACATATAAATAATTTAATACCCCCATTACCTCCCATGAATCCTTCACAATAACACTTGTTACCATGGCAAAATTTTTGTGGGGGGTTTCTCATCTCACTTTCATTTCTGTGAGATTTTCATTGTTCACCACTGATTTCTTGTATGTGGTATATGTGTGCATATATTTGATATATAATAACATTATTCTATTTATATTCATGTTATTCAATGATTCAATTAAGGTTTATTATGTTTTGGTCATATGATTCGACCGATTACATTGTGGTAATACACTTTGTCTCAACTACTATTTTGTTATGACTAACTTTGTACTGTGCACCTAATAATCCTTATGTGGTGTACCTACTTCCCATTTGAGATAAATTTTCATTTGAAATTTTATTTAAATTAAATATCCATAATATCATTCCATGGACATGTTTGTTTTCTAAACCGTATAATATTTTACATACGGTAATTATTTTGAATGTTATTTTAATTATGGAAATATTGATGAATCTGTATACTCTACTCTATAAAGATTTTGAAAAAGAATATTTATCTGGTATTTAATCAATTTATAAATAATAATTTGGACATGCAGTGGTGGGTGGGGCCCTCTATATCCCCTCGATGCATTAGTAGGTCTCATGAGACAAATCAGTTTGGAGACAAACACATCAAGTTTCATTCCAAAAATCAGACGGGTTTCTACACATAGAACAAAACTGTTTTAGTGGTATTATGTTTTCATGTGTCAGATAAATGACATCAAATTAATAAGAAGTTTTTTATTTATTTTCAGTTTTTATTATACAAAAGGTTTTCACTATGAAAAAATAAATGGATATAGTTTCAATTTCAGTTTACTAAGAGTGTGAGTTTTTCATTTATTCATCATTCCATATTGATTATGTCCAATTGTTTACAATTCATTCATTATTGATTAATGCATCCTCCATTTGTAACCATTACTGAGCATCTTAGGTCACACCCCTCATTTTTTATTTTCGATAGGTGATAAAGAGGAGATCATTTATTGTGTTTTGTGGATGTGGTTTTTAGTTTTCGTTATGTATTGAATTTTGTAAACTTTTCCAATGTAATTTGAGTAACATCTATGTATATAGTTTATTCATGACTACTAAACTGATCATTTATTATAGATTAAAATTCCTTTTATCCATGAAAATATAACATGTTGTGCCCCTTCTCTTGTATAGAGGGGTCGGGGCATTATAGTGGTGACTTATTCTATATTACTATTGATAAGTCGACAAGAATTCCTATGATGTGGGATGCAGATGACTATATCATCCTAGTATGGATTATTCGGGTTTATAGTAACATTTTTTAATACACTGGATTAGAGATTATATGTATGAGTGATGTGATAGAGTGTTATCTCAAAATTGAGTTTAATAATAAACCATCATACTCAAACAAGTAAAGGGATCAATTATATATGCTTTTTGGAATACTTTCCATTAATCTACATGATCTCTATCATTAACACAATTTGGATGTACATTCCGAACACTAGTATCTAGAAATTAAAATCCACGCCTTCAATGATATATTCGTAATATACCACATTTTTGGAAAATAATTTTAACTAAGGGAAGGAGTATTGTGGATTTATTTTGGTTAGGGAAAATAGTAGAGTCCCAATTCCCAACCTATTATTCATTAGGTTCTCTATTATTCTCAATGTTTGGTATATATATGAACCATAAAAATATAACTAAAAATTATGGATATACTATGTATGTTGAAAAAATATGTATTTGAGATATATTGTTTCTTCGTTGACATCTCTATTATACTTTTTTAGGGGGAAATTTTTCGATACACGCACTATAGTATATTTTTTATATATGAACAAGATCCCAAAAAAGTATAGAATAATTACCATAATTATATACGCTAGTATAAAAATGGTTAGATAATGATATATTTTGTTAGGTCCATTTGGGAGACTTTATATACCTCGTGATTTGGCATGTGGTTCCTTGAATTCAATATTATAAAAACTAATGACCTTGTGTTCTCGATATTGAATTATTATAACTCATCATCAAACATGGTTCATCAAGAATAATATAGTCCTATATCATTTCTAGTAACATTCATCTAGGAAATGATTTAATTGATATATCCCTGTTGGGTTTATACATAAAGGATGAGGGAGTTTCCTTTTACTGGCAGCATCATTATATATGTTCATATATGGAACTATTTGAGATCATCTAATTCTTTCTAAAAAAATATCATCCTTCTGATAGGTAACTCTAAACATCCCTAACATTATTAAGGGAATTTATTGGTCATTTAATGATATCTATGAAATGTATGATATAAGAAATACTAAATTGGATTCCACTAAACTCATTTTGGTTTTTACTTTGCGACATATAAAGTATCACCCTAGAATTCCAAGGTAGAAATTATAAATTACAATGGTGAACCACAAAGAAAATAATTTTATCTAATGTTACAATGAAATAACATTTTAGGGGGTTTATTTTGAATCAATGTTACTTTAATTTGCTGATATATATCTCATGACCATCAATATTAACATTGATTTATAGACATATGACCACTAAATCATCCACGTAATATTTTATGATCTTCCTCGGGAGAGGAATAATGATTTTATTTACTTAAAATTAATATATGGTTCCAATGTTCATCATGAAAAAGGAGATTACATGGTAGAAATATACTCTATAGGGAACCCTGAAAAGAAATTCCTATGTATCCTTATGGGACATTCAAATAAAATTATATAAAGATTAACCATCAATAAAGAGTAGGGTTAAAAATATTATAGTTTAACTAATCTGTGATTCTATGTTTTAGACTCTATTATCATTCATTTTTTTGTTTCAGTTGTGATCAATGAACATGATGAAAATAAGTATTTTCACATTCTTCTTCCTAATAGGAAAAATATCGAAAATGGATTGTTGTATTGGACATCCCAATTAAGGATTCATTAGATGAATACATATACATAAATGTATATTGAAAAAAATATGTTTTCATTTATTCATGATCTATTATATAGTTACATGGCTTCTGTTTGTGTTTTTTAGAGAATGGGAATTCGATTATCATTGCAGGACATATTTCTAATTTTCAGTAATTGTAGATTATATGCAAGGTAAAACCTTCTCATGATCTGTATTCATTGAGTATTGTACCCACGTAGGCAAACTTTTAACTTAAGAAACTAGTATAAGTCATTAATCTCCTATTATAAAGAAATAAAAAACATGAATCCATTTATTAATGGGATGGAGCCAAATTTTGTTCCCTCTAAAATTTAAAATCCATGCAATCTTTGATATATAATATTTTTTAACATATTTAAATATAAGATTACATGTCATGACTTTCTATCCAATGTAATCAAGGTTTCTAGAATGAATCCATTTAGATAAATATCATGACATGAAACCATTAAATTTGGTGAAAGAACATGGGTTATAAATATTACATCACACTGATTTTAGACATAAACAGACAAACCCTTGTTTAATTTATTTTATGCTATCATAAAATCACATTCAAGACCATGTATTCTTTATTTACATTCGTATTTTTTCATCATTTTATTAATTTATCTCTTTAATGTAATTTTGTATTTCATAAACATTATCATTACATTATCTAAAATTCTGATTATCATGTTCAACACTATTTTCAATGCTTCATAATTCCTTTAAGTTTTTGTAAATGTATGGATTTATTTTAATTATTTTAATTTTGAATTATTTCAATCCTGAATAGCTTTATGATTATGATAATCATGCATGTGGTTCTCAATTATTAAAATATATCTGTAATCATGTGAAGGTAATCTTCATAGATTGGAAGTCAACTTTATGGGAATATCAAACAAAATTAATTTATAGATTAATATAAGGGTATACATTTGTTTGTGAATTAATTTAATCACTATTTTTATCACATTCTTATACATAAAATAGATTTTATGGAATTGTAAAAGGTTGATCTTAAAAAAATTGGATTTGAAATGACTCTGAACAATATCTTGGGACACTTTCTTCCCATTAATTTGTGATTATTTCTCCTAGCATACGTCACCGAGGATGCTTACAACCTCAAGAACAATGTGTAGTTTTTATCATAGGTAGATGAAATTTATTAGACCAAATCAATTTGGTGAACTCCACATTTTTTCATAGCCTAATCCAATGGACCATCACAAGCTATATTTATTTATACAATTTTCCTATGACCTTAAATTGACCAATATTCCATATATTTCTTGTAATGTAATACCAAAATTCATAATTATAGAAACTCAAGAACAATTTATCACGTGATTAATCGATTTTTCAATATTTAATCACTATTTTACTCTTTTTCCAGTTTGGTCTACACGTTTAAACCTCATACATCCACTATGAAATGACTTTATACCTAGTGTAGTTCATGATTTATAAATATATGATCTAAACAATGCCCACATAGAATCAATAATGTTGCAAAATCTAGGAAAGCTTTGGGTTATTGTTGGGGACCAAAAGTTTCTTTGTAATATTTATCTTTAGTGTGAACGTGGGATTACCTTACAACCTATCATATCATTTCTAATTATTTTTAAAATTTTATGACACAAACTCGCACATATATCCTTATTTTTTACGTAGTTCATGTGGCAGGTCGATATGACTCATTCATGGATCCATGATGATCATGAAATATTTCTTATTAATACAAATATATAGAGATAACCTTTTCACATTTTCATTACTTTTTTTATTATCAAAACATCCCTGCACAACCAAATTCTCAAAAGTTTTAATTTTTGAAACTTAAATATTAAAGGGAGTTGTCAATATTTCCATATCGACTCATTATGGTCTACATATTTCCATCCATTAGTGGTGTTGTGTATTGAACCGTTCATCCTCCCATATAGATGAATGATGTCAAAATTAATTCTATAATCAACCACCATATCTAAAAATATAGAAAATATAGTCGACTATAGAGCAAGGATCCACATGCATATATTTCATGTTTCCTAAATATCAATGGCCCCATTCGGTGTTATGGTGTGATTTCTAATGTAATCAGATGCAGATGTCTCATCATTACCTTACTCGAAAGAGCTTAATATTGGCTCTAAATCCAAACTCCTATGTCAATTATGACTTTGGATAATTTAGCCAAGAAATTTGTATTGAAATATTCTCCACTTATATGATCCTTGAATCTCAAAATTGATATGTAGAATATCACTAAAGAAAATGTAAAATAATCTTGTAATGTCTAGGATTGGTTCAAAGAATAGACCAAGAAGTTAACATATCGAGTAATTTATGTATGGATACAATATCATAAAATTTACCAAGTTTTTCATCTAGTTTCACATATTTTAGTGGATGTCACCACATATTGGCATGCTCACTCAAATGACACCAAAATTTGGAAAATAACTATTGGAGGATACATCCCACAATTATAGTATATGTTAGAGCAATTATAAGCTACCCTGATACATAATTCACCATGATAATGATAATAAAAAATTTATAATCCAATTAGAATCAATAGAAATGAAGAAAGAAACCTTTGAGATGATTTTTCCAGTACTTTCACCTCTTGTCCATGTGATATAATTTCAATATGCCGAAATGTGTAGAGTCCCAAACACATACTAGGAGTGTATAGTAGTAATTGATGAATCCTAAAATCAGTATTTCATTTACATTAATTGAATACATTATGGGATATAATTTCAAAAACCGCAAAAATATATGTAGTTGTAATATTAATAATGATTCTCTCACCATTTGCACTAAACTAATAATGGTCAATACCATCAAATAAGTTGTCTAGTATGACAAAAAAATCTTGGAACACATGGGTTCCCACCATATAATATATCTTTTATGACCCCAAAACCATTTCCTCAACAAAACTTTTCCCCTAAAGCTCTAAAATTTCATCCTCTTCAGCAATAAAAACTCCAGCAAGCTCTGTCAAGGCAGCCACAACAAACCCCACCACCAAAGTAAAATCATAAAAAACTAGTTAATTTTTTTTAAAATATCTGATAATGATTACCCATGAAGTTGATATATAAAATAAAAAGTTTTTCACAATACATCCTTGAAAAACATGTTGAACAAATCTCTAGGACTTTGTTGGAACCATTACATGGTATTCTTAGTAGTATTACCTAGACACATTCGAGAGGGGATGATATTTCTATGTTCCATCATTGTTCAAAGGATATGAGTGTTTGTAATTTTTACATAGTAATGTAAAATAATATTGGAAAACATGAAATATGCGTGATAATCATTAGTAATGATATGGATAATTGAAAACAAAATGTTTGTCAAGAACAATATATTGATTATAAGAAAACTAATGAATCTCAAATAAAAGTGATTCATGACATATAATATGATTACAAACAACCACGGACATAAAATCACCTCTAACCTTTCTAAATATAATATGGAATTTAAATCTAGAGGGGAAATACTAACAAACATTGGAAATTTTTATTTAACTACATATCAATATCCCTATTACATATGACTTTGATCAAATTCCAGAATACAAGAAATTATTAAAGGTGTTTCCTTCCCATAAATGAAAATTATAATACATAGGAGTCATCTTTATGAATATATAATTCAATAATTTTTTAAAATGGATTCTGCCACAAAATATGTGGGAGCCAAGAAGCTTCTCGATTCGTTGGACTGTTATAATATGGATTATTGGATAAGACCTATACAACCTCATCACAAGTATTAATAAAAAAAATCTGACTGTATTTTGAAACATTGGTCTCAAATATTTGAAACCAATGACAGTTTGACATCAGCTAGATGATTGATCATTCAAGTATATTCAATGGATTCATGCGGTCTTTTATGTAATGGTTGGTAAATTCGTTTTTATTTCTGGTTTCCTTATCTTCTATAATATAAGGAGAATGATATGTTTTCTTCATTATATTGTGACCATTCCATTTGAATGGAAGGCGATCTGTTGATTCCAACCTATCTTGAATGAATTTCAGAGTTAATGATGAAAAATTAGTTTTCAAATTAGTGGTGTCCTCCAAACAATGTTTTTATTCTTTCAATATATAATAAATCATTCTAATATTTGAAAATATTGAATTCATGACCATTGCGGATGAAACAATGAATATCTCACAAGAATAAGATGATTTTAGTGATTATGAGTAGGTAAATTACAGTGAAACACTATTGAGGGATAACATCCTTCAATTCATACACTAACTCTCCAAGACAACAATGTTAGAATTCATTCCTCTAACAAACACAATAAAATACTCAATCAAATATATTCATGTTTCACTAGTTGTTATCATTAGTTTAGATAATAGTAAATAGAAAGAAAAAAAATTAATATCCTAAAAATACATACAAATTATTTTTCATAGTGTTGAGGATGAAATCTGGGGGGTCACCCCCCATAATTTTATTACATAAAATTTGGTAAGAATATAGTGCCAAACCAAAACATAAAATCCCAGATTAAATCACAAACTACTGAACAAATTTGATAAAAAGTAGTTCTAAAACATCTTATATAAGGTATAATATTATCATTCTTTATATAATAGTCTTGTGGTTTCACTTATCATAGAATTACCTAATTCGGATAATGAGTTTGAAATGTTATATGATGCTAGTGACATCACTATGTACGATGTTTAAGGACAGTGGGATTAAAACATCTTCTCCTCCTTTTAAAATTCCAGAAAAACTCTAATTAGTTATTAAATCAATTAAAAACTAGAGAAGAAGATGATAGAAATTTTCATTTATTTTGATATGTTTCGGAAATTACTCATACTCTCAAAATTCATAGTTTATATAGATCACATAACAATAAAGTAAATTCTATGTTAGAGTTATTATAAAACACAATTAATACACTAGATCATATAATTTCAAGAATATGATATTTTCATCAAACACACAAAAGGGACTGAAAATATCATTTCTTTCAACTTCTCAATAATTATATTATTGAGTATTGATGATTATTATGACCAAAAAAATAAAGAAGATTTTTCCAATGATACAATGTACAGTGTGAATAATAATGAACGAACACAGTTTTCTGATATTCAAATCAATATTTACAAGGGATATATTTACCAAGAATTCTAATATCCATTTAGGAGGATGTTATTTTTTTGTGATTAATTTTATTATTAATATGTATTTCTTTTATTAATTACTTTATTTCTTCAATGATGTGGCATTTCATCTTAGATGTTGAAATTATAACATGATTGAAATGTGTTATACATCACCAACTATAGGACATCATGGGAATGAATGTACACTAGATTAGATACTATAATATTGACTATACAATTCCAAAAACCATTATTATTTTAGTAGTTTTTTCAATTTAAATTATTGGTTCTAGTGCATATGAACCATTAGAAAACTTTATGTGATTCACCACAATCCAATCCTAGAAGTCAAAACCATCAATGTGCGTGGAATTGATTTTATGTGTAGATTACGTAATTATCGGGGGAGGTATTACATCATGGTTGATCTAGAATATCTTTCAATGTTTTTAGTAAAAATAATATTATCATGTTTTGGATCTCCATGTTTACTCAATAGTGACATGGGATCACACATTAAAAATACCTATGATAATGGACTGCTTGAAAGTATAAAATTTAATTCCAAACAAGAACACCATATATCCCACAAAAATGTGGTAAATGTGTATTATATAATTAGTAGATTAAAAAAATAGTGTAAAATAACATTACTACAGGTAGGGAGTAATGGATCTATAAATTAGATGACGCACTTTAATAAAATTACATGATGTATAAAACATCCATTCACACTACATTATTCAATATTTTTATTGAAATCTATTTCACATACTATTTAAATTAGGGAGTCTATATTAATGATAAATAAAATAAATAAAATTTAATGCTAATAAATGGAAAAATAATTAAAATGAATGGTTTGAAAGATATTATAAGGCCCCAGCCTTAAACCTTACTTAATCTTGAGATATTACAAGATTACACATTGAGGATTTTTTCAGGATTAGAGTTTTAGAGAATTAGATCATAAAACATGCATTACATTGCACATTTAAATAAATTGGTTACATAACAGACAGTATTAATTTTTCCCATCAACAGAAACATATTTAAAATAAAACATGGATTCTTTCTTGACACATCCTTGACACTATCATCATATCATGTACCCTTCCCTTGACTTGTGAAAAACTATTCAAAAACATGGGATGATCATAAAAAGCTCCGTAAGGGATATAAAAATATGGAAAGGAAACATGGGTAAATATATACATAAGAATGAAATCATACATTACCCATAAAACATAAGCACTTTAAGGTACCTCATCAAATCATGAATAAATCATAGAAGTCATAAGACATAAAGGTTACTTGAGGCATTCATAACATTCTTATGTATGGAGTAACCCTCTTGGTTATGTTTGGAATAACCATCACAGTATATTCCCTAAATCTCTTCGGAGAAACCTTAACGTTTCAGTCATTCGCGTTACCCAATGAATTGGAGAGCTATATCGGGCTCACCCACCATTATTTTATCACGGAACCACCCGTCTTCATAATAATTCCCAAGAACCATAACATAATTGTATCACATAAAACATACATAAAGGAAACATAACATTTCCACATTTCAATCACAAGATATCAATAAAACACATTGATATAATACAAACATTATGAAAACCATTTTCAATACCAAAAATAATGAAAAGTAAAACAGGATATTTATTTTTCTTTAAAAAAACGGTATGGCTGGTAGAGGAAGATGAAACTCAAATAATGGTCACGGCGGTGGAGAAGTCGTTGCCGCTGCATACGTACGACAAAAACATTTCCTTTTGTCGTTTAGTAAAACACTTCGTATAAAAAATATTCCTTTTGGATAAACGTAAAAGTCAAAGGGGTTTATACACTGTATAAAAGAAGGTTGTGTATAAAACAAAATATGCCTCAATGAATGGAGATTGAGAGGAAGTCCCATACAATGATCATTTTTAAATAAAATAGATTCACTATATGTACACATAAAGAAAGTATAAATACAATATAGGACATAATAATATTATGACATAATTTGAAAATAGGAGATTAACCCAAAGAATAGAAATTGGGATAAGAAGTTCCCTTACCTCCGGTCCGACTTGACTGGATCGTTCTTTAATCTCATGAATAATAAACTTGAGTTAATTTCTACCTGATTACGATCCTTTTTCAAGTTCATTATTCATTTTATATCACTTATTACCATGTTATGAACATTATCTAATCATTTATGTTAATGACGGTCATTTTGTCGATATTTGGTACTTAAGTCAAAAGTGAACTTCTTATATTTACAAGTTTTTCACGTGGTAAAATATCTATTATATCCAGAATTGTATTCATGATGTAGATATCATATATATCATATATAGCCAGTACATGCATGCATTTATAATATTACATAACATTTAGAGGTAAGAAATGAAATGCACCGTTCATGGAGACGGTAAGCCATACGTACGCATGAACGCTACTTCCATTTCTATTTCATATTTAATGGAATTAAAACATAATGATACATAATAGTATTATAATTACAGTATGGTATCATATATAATATCATTAAATATATCCTTTATACATTCCACTTATGGTATTAACGAATCAAATCACTTTGAGGGGGCGGTAGTCCGCACTTCCTAAAATGAAGATATTGTGTTTACCCATAATGGTAACCATAAAGTTTTTCCATAAATGAAAAATACAGAAGCATAAGTAAAACATAAACATATTATATATCATATATAAATATATTTTCATCTTAATGGCCACCTTTTAAGGTGTTAAAAGAATATTGAACAATCATCGTTTCATGAGGCAGAAATTCGTCATCCACATAAACAGAATGTTCTTTAACCATTAGATGTAGGTGTGTGTAAGTATACGTCGAATATTTCTTATAACAAAATCCTAGTATATTTATGATACTGTATATTATACAAAATAAAATAATAAAAAGAGTTTAGGGGGTTGGAGAAGCAAAATAAAAAAAAGGACTCAAGTGAAGACATTACCTTAAAATCATGTAACTCCCTTTGGTTTGAGCTCAAAGGTTTCCTTGGGAAGACTTCTACCCAACGTGAGGCTTCTAAGAGTTGGAGATGGATTTGAAGAGAAAAAATGGACAGGTTTTGGCTGAGCCAAAATCTTGAGTGGTTTGGGTAAGGTGGTAGAGGTGGGGTCCTTTTATAAGAGGAGAGGAGGGTCACTCTTGGAAAGTAAAGAAATGTTACTTTATTTTAAAATGAGTTTCGGATTTAAAAGGTCCCCCATTGATATAATTATAGGATAAGGTGATAAGGGTTCGATATATACCCAACCAATATGTTTTTTGACATGTTTAGGTCTTATATTTTACATTATCTTTTCATTTTATTTAAATCGTTAAATAATGAGGTAATCGATGCATCATCATGATGTCATAAATAATTTAATTTATTTAATGTCTAAAAATTATAAAAAAAATACTTTGATGTAGAAAATATTATTATCTTTCCAATTAATATTTATAGTCAAAAATATGACTTGTATAACCCCATGTAAAAATTGTTTTAGTAAAATAACTCATGTTTGTGACATTTTTACTTTTATATTAAATTAAAAGATGTTAATGTCATTTTCCTTCCAATGTGGCTCCATGGGGTCCCCAAGTTGACCCATGGATTTTCTTGGTCGGCCATGACACATCCAATAAGTTTTGGACATGTTTCTAGGTATTTTCATTTTATTATAATATCATTTTTGCCTTAAATTGCACTAATTACCCCTAATTGCGATTAAAAACATAAAAGTTACTATTCACTAAAAAATTATTTTAATCCCATTGAACAAAATTTTACATATTAATGAAAACCATGTATGTCGGATTTTTGAAATTCAAAAAAAAGAGGTGGTAAAATTTCATTTAAATGAAAAATCAGTTTTTTAAGTACCACATAGTGGTTTCACTATTCATCAAAAATTGATGTTTTTCCGAAAAATACCAAAACATCACCCTATTCTATATTTGATATTCCAAATTCAAAAATGATGTCTATTTTACAAAATTAAAAACATATAAGTTGCATTAATTAATTTAATAATTAATTCCCGCTGTCAGAGCAAATAGTGTGTTTTTTATGAAACAATAAGTATCAAAAGATTGACAATAGTTTAAGTCCAATTTCAAAGTGAAATTAATTTCAATGACCACTATTGAATTAAATGGTAAAAATATATTATATTTACACTTTAAAACCAATTAAAAAGATAATCTAACCATATAATTAAATTAGATGAAAAAACAGTTTTGATGTAAAATGCAGTATTTTTTACTATTCATTAAAAATGAACATTGTCAGAAAATTACCAAAAAATTATCCAATGTAAATTTCAATGTCCCAATCATAAATAATATGCTTATTTTGAAAAATATAGCTTATAAAATTTTCAAAATCTTGATTTAAAAATGGTTTGCCATCAAAAAGGCAGTAAAATAATCTTTTAAAAATATTAGTGTATTCCATGCTTAAGATAGGATTTATTCGCATTTTAAGCCTCTAAAACACTATCTAATTCATTATTAGACATAGATAAAAATATCTATTATTCATTACTTACTTGGGATGTTACATCCTTCCCCCCTTTAGAAAATTGCATCCCCGCAATTTATTTACTTATCAAATAAGTGCAGGTATTTAGCCCTCATTGCATTTTCAGATTCCTATGTTTCCTCTTCAATCATGTGGTTTTTCCACAAAACCTTTACCTGATGAATCACCTTATTTCGTAACACTTTCTCCATGTAGTCAAGAATCTAGACCAGTGTTTCCTCATAATATAGGTTCCCTTCCAGCTGAACAACCTCTAGACTCAAAACATGAGATCGATATGGCATATAACTTCTCCACATCGAAACATGAAAAACATTGTGTACCTGAGATAAACTCGGAGTTAAAGCCACTCGGTAAGCAACTGATCCAACTATCTCTAGAATTTCATATGGTCCAATGAACCTTGGACTCAGCTTTCCTTTCTTACCAAATCGCATCACACTTTTCCATGTTAAGACTTTGAGAAAAACATGATCACCTACCTCAAAAGAGAGATCCTTCCTCCTGTTGTCCGCATAACTCTTCTGCATACTCTGAGCTGTTCTCATGTGTTTCTGTATCAGTTGAACTTTTTCTGCCAACTCTTCTACCAATTCTGGTACCATCAGCATCCTTTCACCCACTTCATCCCATAAAGATGGAGTTCGACACTGATTCCCATATAATGCCTCAAATGATGCCATCTGTATACTAGAATGAAAACTATTATTATATGAAAACTCAACCAAAGAAACTTGTTGGTCCCAACATCACTGATAATCCATGCAACAAGCACGTAGCATATCTTCCAAAGTCTGAATTTTTCGTTCTGACTTCCCATCTGATTGAGGATAAAAATCCGTACTAAAATTTAATTTAGTACCCAACGACTTCTGAAGGCCTTTACAAAAGTTGGAAGTAAACCTAGGATCACAATCAGATACAATGGAGAGAGGAACTCCATGCAACCTGACTATCTCTTTAAGGTACAAATGAGAAAGTTGATCTTCGGAAAAAATATCTCGTATAGCAAGGAAATGAGCAGATTTAGTCAAGCGATCAACAATAACCCAGATTGCATTATTACCTCGAGGTGTCTTCAGCAATCCAATAATGAAGTCCATGGATATATTCTCTCATTTTCATTTTGATACTGGTAAAGGATGAAGCATACCTTTCGGTAACTGCCACTCTGCTTTAACCTGTTGACAAGTCAAACAAATCACTTTAAAATCAACAATATCTATTTTCATTCCTTCCCACATGTAATACTCCCGAAGATCTCTATACATCTTAGTACTTCCAGGATGAACTGAAAACAGAGAACAATGAGATTCACATAAGAAATCTATCTTCAGCTGTGAATCACACGGCACCCACAATCTCTTCCCAAATCTCAAAAAAAATCATTATCAATATTGAATTCAGGAAACTTACCCTTCTGAACCAGCTCTACCTTTTTCTGAAACTCATTGTCTGGCTTCTGTGCTTGCTTAATTATGTCTGATAGAGAAGATTTCACTGATAACTGAAACAAAACAGAAGAACATCCTGCACCAACAACTTCTATGCCAATTTTCATCAAATCCTTAACCAAAGGATCACGTTCCAAATGAAACATCGTTAATTAAGAATTAATTTTTCGACATAAAGCATCAGCCACTTTATTTGCTTTCCCCGGATGGTAATGAATTGTACAATCATAATCCTTGATTAATTCTATCCATCTCCTCTCTATCATGTTCAATTCTTTCTGAGTGAATATATACTTTACACTTTTGTGATCGGTATATATTTCACACTTTACTTCATACAAATGATGCCACCAAATTTTCAAAGCAAAAACAACAGCAGGTAATTCCAAATCATGTGTAGGGTAATTTACCTCATGAGTTTTCAACTGTCGTGATGCATAAGCAATTACCTAATCATTCTGCATAAAGACTCAACCAATTCATTTCAATGATGCATCACTGTAGATAACAAACTCCCCATTCCTGGAAGGTAGTGCCAAAACTGGAGCATTCACCAATCTTCTTTTCAGTTCCTGAAAGCAATCATCACATTCTTTTGTCCAGATAAACTTAACACCCTTCCAAGTTAGCTTAGTCATTGGACTAGACAACCATGAAAAATTTCTAACAATCCTTCTATAGTAACCTTCCAAACCAAGAATACTATGAATCTTGGTTACATTTGTGGGTCTTGGCCATTCTTTAACAACTTTTGTTTTTTAGGATCAACAGTTATGCCAGTTTTTGAAACAATGTGACCAAGGAAAGAAATTTGTTGTAACCAAAACTCGCACTTGCTGAATTTCCCGTACAGTGTCTTTTCTTATAAGGTTTTAAAGATAACCCTTAAATGACTTTCATGCTACTATTTACTTTTAGAAAACACCAAAATATCATCAGCAAACACAACCATGATTTATCACCAGAGTCCATTGAGCCATCACTTCAACAAATAGTTTAGTTCTAATTCTGACCATCTCAGGATACTAATTTGAAAGGTCATTTCACTTGGTATGCCTTCCCAGATAATCTGTTTTATTTCCTCTACGAAAATCCCTTCTTAACACAAAATTATCTTAGGAGAAGAAACTTGGTAATCTTCAAATTCTATATCATTTAAATTTGACCTTAAAAAAATATTTTTGGATAATAATTTAATAGAATTCTAACGACTAAAGTTATCTAAACTGACCTCTGATACCAACTATAATAGTCTAGAATTACTTCCAGTGGACTATAGTTGATACCTATCAGGGCACTCCATGGGCGGCTACACCCCCTGGGCGGGACACACCACCATCCCCAGTGGTAGCCATTCCCTCATGAAGCCCTTGGGTGGAGAGCCATGCTTCGTCCAACGCTCACATGTGAGAGTTCCCAAGGATTGGATACATTCCTACCTCCTTTTCCTTTGATACCAACTATAAGGCCCCAGCATTAAACCTAACATAATCTTGAGTTATTACAAGATTACAAATTGAGAATCTTTTTAGGTTTAGAGTTTTAGATAATTAGATCATAAAACATTCATTACATTCCACATTTAAACAAAGTGGTTACATAAAAGATAGTATTCATTTTTTCCATTAATAGAAACATATTTAAAATAAAACATGGATTCTTTCTTGACATATCCTTGACACTATCTTCATATCATGTACCCTTCCATTAACCTATGAAAGACATTTCAAAAAATTGGGATGAGCATAAAAAGCTCAGTAAGGGATATAAAAATATGGAAAGGAAACATGGGTACATATATATATAAGAAGCAAATCATACTTTACCCATAAAACATAAGCACTTTAACGTACCTCATCAAATCATGAATAAATCATAGAATTCATAAAACATAAAGGTAACTTGTGGCATTCATAAAATTCTTACTTAGGGAGTAACCCTCTTGGTTACGTTTGGAATACCCATCATAGTATATTCCCTAAATCTCTTCGGAGAAACCTTAAAGTTTCACTCCTTCGCGTTACCCAATTCATTGGAGAGCTATATCGGGCTCACCCGCCCTTAGTTTATCATGGAACCACCCGTCATCATAATAATGCCCAAGAACCATAACATAATCGTATCACATAAAACATATATAATGGAAACATAATATTCCCACATTTCAATCACAAGATATCAATAAAACACAGTGATATAATAAAAACATTATAAAAACCATTTTCAATACCAAACTAAAAGAAAAGTAAAACATGGTATTTATTTTTCTTTTAAAAAACTGTATGGCTTGTAGAGGAAGCCAAAACTCAAATAATGGTCATGGCGGTGAAGAAGTCGTTGTCGCCGCATACGTATGAAAAAAACATTCCCTTTTGTCATTTAGTAAAACACTTCGTATAAAAAAGATTCCTTTTTGATAAACATAAATGTCAAAGGGGTTTATACACCGTATAAAATATGGTTGTGTATAAAACAAAATATACCTCAATGAATGGAGATTGAGACAATTTCCCATACAAAGATCATTTTTAAATAAAATATATTCACTATATATACACATAAAGAAAGTATAAATACAAGATAGGATATAATAATATCATGACATTATTTGAAAATAGGAGATTAACCCAAAGAATAGAAATTGGGTTAAGAAGTTCCCTTACCTCGGGTCCGACATGACTCGATCATTAATTAATCTCCAGAATAATAAACTTGAGTTAATTTCAACTTGCTTAAGATCCTTTTTCAAGTTCATTATTCCTTTTATATCACTTATTACCATGTTATGAACAATATTTAATCATTTATGTTAATAACGGTCATTTTGTCGATATTTGGTACTTGAGTCAAAACTGAACTTCTTATATTTACAAGTTGTTCACGTGGTAAAATATCCATTATATACAGAATTGTATTCATGATGTAGATATCATATATATCCAGTACATGCATGCATTTATAATATTACAAAACATTTAGAGGTAAGAAATGAAATGCACCGTTCATGGAGACAGTAAGCCGTACGTACGCATGAACACTACTTCCATTTCTATTTCATATTTATTGGAATTAAAACATAATGATACATAATAGAATTTTAATTACAGTATGGTATCATATATAATATCATTAAATATATCCTTTATACATACCACATATGGTATTAAAGAATCAAATCACTTTGAGGGGGCGGTAGTCCGCACTTCCTAAAATGAAGATATCGCGTTTACCCCTAATGGAAACCATAAAGGTATGACATAAATGAAAAATAAAGAAGCATAAGTAAAATATAAACATATTATATATCATATTATAATATAGTTTCATCTTATTGTCCACCTTTGATGGTGTAAAAAGAATATTGTACAATCATCGTTTCGTGAGGTAGAAATTCTCCATCCACGGAAACAGTATGTTCTTTAACCATTACATGTAGGTGTGTGTATGTTTAGCTCTAATATTTCTTATAACAACATAATATTATATTTAAGATACTGTAGTTTTTACAAAAGAAATGAATAAAAAGAGTTTAGGGGGTTGGAGAAGCAAAATAAAACAAAAGGACTCAAGTGTATACATTACCTTAAAATCGGGTAACTCCATTTGGTTTGAGCTCAAAGGCTTCCATGGGAAGACTTCTGCCCAAAGTGAGGCGTCTAAGAGTTGTATAGGGATGTGGAGAGACAAAATGGATAGGGTTCGGCTGAGCCAAAGGCTTGAGAGGTGTGGGTAAGGTGGTAGAGGTGTGGTCCTTTTATAAGAGGAGAGGAAGGGAACTCTTGGAAAGTAAAGAAATGTTACTTTATTTTAGAATTAGTTTCGAATTTAAAAGGTCCCACATTGATATAATTCTAGTATAAGGTGATAAGGGTTCTAAATATACCCAACCAATAGGTTTTTGACAAGTTTAGGTCTTAGATTTTACATTATATTTTCATTTTATTTAAATCGTTAAATAATGAGGTAATCGATGCATCATCATGATGTCATAAATAATTTAATTTATTTAATTTCTAAAAATCATAAAACAAAAACTATGATGTATTAAATTTTTTTACCATTACAATGACTATTTATAGTAAAAAATCGGACTTGTATAACCCCATGTAAAAATTGTTTTAGTAAAATAACTCATGTTTGTGACATTTTTACATTAACATTAAATTAAAAGATATTAATGTCATTTTCCTTCCAAAGTGGCTTCATGGGGTCCCCAAGTTGACCCATGGATTTTCATGGTATGCCATGAAACATCCAATAAGGGTAGGACATGTGTCTAGGTATTTTCATTTTATTATAATATCATTTTTGCCTTAAATTGCACTAATTACCTCTAATCGCGATTAAAAACTGAAAAGTTACTATTCAAAAAAAATTATTTTAATCCCATTGAACCATATTTTACTTCTTAATGACAACCATGTATGTCGGATTTTTGAAATTCAAAACACATAGGTGGTAAAATTTCATTTAAACGAAAAATCAGTTTTTTAAGTACCACTTAGTGGTTTCACTATTCATCAAAAATTTATGTTTTTCAGAAAAATACCAAAACTTCACCCTAAGATATATTTGATATTATGAATTCAAAAATGATTTCTATTTTACAAAATTCAAAACATATAAGTTGCATTAATTAATTTAATAATTAATTCCCGCTGTCAGAGCAAATAGCGTGTTTTTTATGAAACAATAAGTATCAAAAGATTGACACTAGTTTAAGTCCAATTTCAAAGTGAAATTAATTTCAATGACCACAATTTGATTCAATGATAAAAATATATTATATTTACACTTTAAAACCAATTAAAAAGATAATCTAACCATATAATTAAATTATATGAAAAGCAGTTTTGATGTAAAATGCAGTATTTTTCACTATTCATTAAAAAAATGAACATTGTCAGAAAAATACCAAAAAATTATCCAATGTAAATTTCAATTTCCCAATCATAAATAATAAGTTTATTTTGAAAAATAGATCTTATAAAATTGTCAAAAGTTTGATTTAAAAATGGTTTGCCATCAAAAACGCAGTACAATAATCTTTTCAAAATATTAGTGTATTCCATGCTTAAGATTGGATTTATTCTCATTTTAAGCCTCTAAAACACTATATAATTCATTATTAGACATATATAAAAATATAAATTATTCATTACTTACTTGGGATGTTACATAGATCCTAAATTAATTGTAAGAAAAATCCCCAATTTTGAAAGAAAGAATATGAAATTTTAGTACTGGCGCGTCATGGGATAAACATTACACCAGGGGAAAGGTGTTGTTATTTAATACCCACATGAAAATCTAGTAATAAAATTAAATCATTATGGTTGGGTCCTCGTGAAGTCATTAATGAATTTCTATAGTAAAAAATATTAATCCAGTGAGGTCATGTACCACCCTATAAGTTCAATGGTTAGACACTAGTAATAAATCATGTATAGTTTGATGAAGGATATTTTATTCATTTACTGTTATTTTGATTTTATGTCTACCTAGATCTAGAAAATTTATGAAGCAGTGATTGGGAGGAAACCCATGTTAGGTTTCGTATGTTAGCATAGATTTTCAAAAGATTGCGATGGTTAAGTAATACATTCAACAGTTTAGAAGAACTTGGATAAAAATTTCTACATATGGAAATATTAAATGCATGTAAATCATACATGAAGAGAATTTTGTAGGGATAGGAAAAATAATTCCCCGTATTATACAAATCCTGAATAATATAGACAATTTGAAATTCTTGGGGCATGTTTATAAACAATGAGCCTATGGATCTTGGGAGGTTATTTGGATTTATTCCCCCACCTGACTTATAAGCTCCCCTATATATTCATTCTCCCTCAACCATGACACATCCCCACCCCACCCCTCTTCCAACCCTACTAAATAATTCAAACCCCTAGCTCTTATTGGTCTCTCTACCATGGATCGAGAAAAACAATCAATGATTCCTCTCTATGTAGTCATAATACGACGTCAATATTCCTCCACCCAGTCATCTAGTGAATAATACTCCACCTCTACCCATAGGTACTTCCCCTTCACCATCAAAATCAAAATTTTCCACTCCCAAATCCTTCTCTCATTCCCAATCTTCATCCAACTAGTCCTATGGTTCTTCCCAGCCAACACACCACCCTCTCTTCCTATAAATTCCTGATCAGGGTTATCATATTTTCAATGTTTTCTTATAAAAAAGCATCTGATTAATAAAAATTCCATTAACATGTCTATTATAGAGAATATCCCCATTTACGAGGAGTTTCTAGGGATCATTGGATGAATTGATATTTTGAGAATTTCTAATTTATGTGATAATATGCACACGGATTTATTCAGTGACTTCCACACTATGTTGGCCATAACACCATTGATGAAACCTTTTTCATTGGTGGAATACCATAGGAGCTTACGTTGGGAAAGATTGATGTTTGGATAGGTATTTATACACATTATTTCATTTCATCTCTTATTAATGATACATTTCCTATTGATATAACCATATAAGATACTCCAAAGATAATGGAGTTAATAAGGCATGACCCTCATAACCTTGATGACCCACATATGATGAATATTACCCCAATGTTTGGTTTTTTACAATATCTTATTCATCGGGGCATGCCCCAAGAATGGATATCAGGAGGATATTCACATTGATCTTTCATCCAAACAGAGGATGTAATTATATCCTCCTCCATGGATATCCCTACCCTCAACTGAGGAGAACATCAAAGCATGTGGCATCCCACTGGCTTCATGATGTCATTATTGCGCGGCCCACCGGGAAGAGAGTACGGAGCACCTGTTTTTTGAAGGAGTCTGGGCAAGGGCGGTGTGGGTGTATTTTGGTGAGTTTACTGGTGTTAATGATAGCTGCTTGTTTGGTCTTCCATTCCTTGATCAATGGTTCAATGGTGCGGGGGAGAGGGGTCCAGAGAATAAGGCACATGTTGTGGTCTTCCACGTCGGTTGTTGGATGATCTGACATGAAATGAATAGGGCCAGACATGAAGGGATCTATTCCTTGAGCCAAGGTGTCATTCATAGAACCAAATTCCTTCTTCTGGATATGTTCCAATCCGTTGGCAACTGGGAGGATGCGACTACTCTTAGGAGGCTTCGAGCCAGCAAAAATCCTACTACTCCGGGGAGCAGGGAGACTGGAGGTAATTGGGTATGTTGGACACCGCCAAGGAGGGGGCTCAAACTTAACACTGATGGGTCGTGCAACAGGGGGCTTATTCTAGGAGGAGGGGTGGTATGTAACCCCTCAGGTTTGGTCATCATGGCATTCTCTGTACACTTGGGCCATAGGACTTCACTCCAGGAAGTGGCCAAGCCGATATTTTCTGGCCTCCTCCTATGCCATCAGATGAGGATCTTCTTATCGATGGTGGAAAATGGCTCCCAAATTCTCCACAACGCCATTCGAGGCAATGGTACCATCCCGTGGTCTATCCTTTACATCATCCGAAAGTGCAGGGGCATGATTGGAACAAATACTAGTGTGGCCCACATGTGGCAAGAAGTGAACAAGGTCACATACCACCTTTCCTACCTTGATCTTGCAGGTTCGGATCCCATTTGTATCCACAATGTGTCCACCATGAAAGCAGAGGGAGCCAATCTGGTCTGAGGGGATTCCCTAGGCCTACACTAATTTCGGCCTCCATAGGTCCCTTGTCTGGGGCTTTTGGGCCTTTCCTTCATGAATAAAAATTTAGTCGATGATAATGATAATGGTACTTAGTGAGGATGGATCATGGTACATTAAAATGTGGTAGTTTTGTTACAAATCTCATGCATCATATTGGAATTTTTGACACCTCCCATCCCCTTTCCTCTCTAGTGAATATGGAGTCGACTGATATCATATTTCTAAAAAAATGGGCTATTGAGGAATATTGGAAAGATAAATTAGCATGATCATGAGTATATCATGGACATAGATGGTTACTCATTTCCTTCTGCTCCATCGCCACATAATCCATCTCATGAGGAACCTGTTTTTTCCTCATGATCCATAGATAATACAATGCATCCATACTCTACTAATTATTGGAAAAACTTGCATCGTACACCTTCTTATCTATCTATTATATTTCAATCATACCATTCATAAAACACCAACATATGTTATTAGAAATGTGTTCAGTGATTCTCTGATATTATAGTGTTCCCTAGTGCATTTTGGAGAACCAATAGTGGATATTACTTAATTTCAGATTTCCTTTTCCAGATCAAACCCAACACTCCACTACACTAGTAGATTCACTAACACAAATTCCCCCACCCACTACTTGTTAAATTTAATCCATCCTCAATCTCTCTCCCCCACTTTCAACCCTACCCCAATTGTGACAACCATTCACATCCTTCCATAGATTAAAAATGAGGATGCTATGAGATAATTTTTAGTTGGTAATGCAATACAGAGAAAGGGCTCCATATTACCTTCTTTATATAATATTCCATTTGTTATCCATTCTACAATAATGAAGGCAATTATAAATATCATCACCACTCCAGTTTTGATTAAATGCACTTCCATCATCATTTAATCATATTCAATGGTGTATTTATCTACCCCTCCATTCATTTTTTTCATATATGGGGATGGGAATGTATAAACACCCATTGTTTATTATGTTACCTCTGATATTAATACCACATAGTATTCCCAACATAATTTATTCTTTTATAGTATACCACTCCATTATTATTGTTTATTTTAGTTACATTTTTCACTAACTATATTCTATATTCCTTATTGTATAATATATTTCATATAATGGATGAGATCTAATTTTTTATTACATGTATATCTTACATTCAAATTTGGGATTTTTTCATTCATTATGAAAATATTCCTTATTCAACCATATCTATGATGTTTTATGACTCTATTAGTTCATATATAGGCATTTCCCATGAGTAAGTCCCTTGAGTGGATTATTTATAGATGAAACTCTAGGATCTCTCGATACAACCATCTTAGATTTTACTACTTCAAAGTGATATTTTTATGCAGACCATTCCTTTGGCATTGAAAACCACCAATCACCCCTACGAGCTTCAAGATACAATTACTAGTTTTTTCAGTAGATAATATATGGATGATGTGATTAATTACACCAATTTATCTTTTTTCCATTCATTTGGTTCGTGTCAGCATTTTTGTCAATAAATGGTAGGAAACACATACAACTATTTTCTTAGTTTTCATAGAGTTGATTATGAGGTTTCATTTCTATTAATATAAATTTATTTTCCAAGTTCATTAAATGATTCATTATAGCATGATCCATGCATATATATTATATTTATTAAAATAATTTCTACTATATTCATATGTCACTTTATCTTCTTTCATTTTGGTTATATCCATTGTGTTGATGGATTATCTAGTGTGGGTATAATTTAAAAAATATATTATATAGGTTCCCAATTTGACATTTTGATCCGTCATTTTCAACAACGGAATTATGTTCATTATATAGATATCTCGATTCCATATATTAAAATATTAATTTCAATCTCTTATCAATCTAGGAAATTATTTCTTCCTCTCCGATATGACATTATAATACAATGTGGAATCCATTTCAATTTATGTGAAGTGAGACATTCTTAGTCATTATTGTGTTTACATGTGGATTATTTTCTCATTATTATAAAACAAATTTCCTTTTTGAAACATTATTTAACATAACATATCATTAATCCCATTTAAATATAAAAAATTATAGGATTGAAAATGAATAAATACTATTTTTATTCATTCATGGAATATTTGAATGATTATTGAGTTGAGTAATTTAATTTTGATTCTTATTTCATTCAATTACTCTTGATTTACATATTATTGATTTTTATTCCTTGAGATCTTTCCCTATTTTATGTATCCTAATTATCAAGAGTATTCTAGGCCAACATGGTCTTATTCATTTCTGATCATATTTCTACATTGATACATAGACAAAGTTTATGTATCAAAACAAGAATTGGAACCATATCAATCGTATTACTAAAACAATAAACTATTGAAATTTATGAAGAATTTTTTAATCTATTTATCATGAAAATTTCGTGTACTTTTATCCATCCTAAGCCTATTGAATCCAAGAATGTCCCTATTAGGATTAAGTCATGTTAAAAGCCCATTTTCCCTTCCTAACGTATCCTTGGTATAATCCGATGATTTTCAAAATAATAGGATGGGAGGAATCTTAATTATGGATTGAAAGTGTATTCCTGTTAATAAAAATATGTACAGTTACTATGCCACATTATATAAGTTATTTAGCATGTTTTTTTTTCTAATATTCTATCCCAGATTTCCCAATTAAAATATAGGTTATTAAAAAGGACTGTTAAAAGTAACCACTACATGACTGATGAATCATATCATGGATCCTATAGGTAAGGTGATAGAATTTGATCTATCCCAACATGACATTCAAATAAAAGAGAAGAAAAATTATACATTAATTTCACAATTGTAACACATCCATAGACCTTCCCACATCATTTGTGAGTGTGGAGTTGGTGCATTATATTGGTGGATTTTCATTTAATTATATATGATGTTAATGTGTTATAACTGATATTCTACCGTCTTTTTAAAGGTGAATTGTTTTCATCTACCCACCTTCCCTCTACCTCATAGTCATTAAAACTTGATTAGTATAGTCTTCAAGATTAATTCATTGTTTTTATTTATGGAGTTCATCTGTTAAAAAAAATCCAATTTTTAGAAATATTTATTCAAGGTATCATCATAAATCGAATTTCATTTTTCCTTTATTGATGCGATAAAATGCATGGTTATGTAAATTCCAAACATCGGTATTGCTTCTAAAGATAAATTTAAAAATTATAATTAAAATATATATGTATGTGAATAATGTTACTAATTTTGATTAATGAGTTATTCTAATTTACACATTAATTTTGGAGGGTAATATTTTTTCACTAACACATAGTTTTATTTTCCTGCTTGTAAGGAATTTTTCATATTTAAAATTTATTTATTTTGAAGCCTTGTTGAAAATATTTTTTCCTGATGATATGAAAGTGTTCATGTATTAGGGCTTCTGATAATTTGAATTCCCATATATATATATATATATATCATACAACTATGTGGGATTTATTCATGATTAATTAAATAATTCCTTTTTATGGGTGGTTTTAAAGACAAAATATGAATTCAATTATCAAATGATGTGTTTCAATAATTTAAATAATTTTAGACATTTCACATCATGAAACCTTTTCACGATGTATTTTCACTAAAAATAGGACATGGGTAAGCTGAAGGCCAACCTGTAAAATTGATACATGTCATGAATCTTATAAGAAAAACAATAGACAAAAGGAATCTATTACAGGAAATGAATGATTAATTTATTTTTTTTATAGAATGATACAAGTTGTGGAATCCATGATATATGATATTTCCAATAATATTTTCAGATATTATAACATGAAATGAATGTCCCATAAACAACATAAATTTTTTGAGGAATTAGTAATTTAAATCAATAACAAAATGTTAAACCTTTAGACATCATCATATAAGAAGGGTTTTAAAAAAATTTCCACCTCAATGTTCGATACAAATTTCCATCCATTTAATTTTTTGACTAAAACACTCTTTTCTAAACTTTCAAGTCCTTATTTTCTCCATTTTCCATTATTTTTTTTCATAATTTTGTTTTCCACATCCTTCTAAGGCCTTACGGATTTTTCATACAATATTTTCATTACTTCTACCATTTTTATTGCCAAATTCAATTTTAATTGTTTCATATTCATCTATCCATTAATTATGAGTAAGTATGTTTATTTTTTAACTATTTTATTTATTAATTATATTAAACATAAATTTATATTCGAAAACGAAATGAATTATACCATTTCAACTATCAACTAATTTTAGTTTCAAAAATTTTAGCTAATCTAATTGGAATATGGGTCGACATTTGGGGTAGTCTAAACAAAAGAAATCATTAGATTAAGTCGTGGGTAAATATTTGAATATGTATTAGTTAAAGAACTTGTGTCAGTAATATTATTTTCCATTAGGCTAATATGTGAAATATAAATATGAGTGTATTACCATAATTATATATTGAAATACTAGGCCAAATATCTTGTGATGCTTTATTCCCTCGATTCAATGTTTTTTGCACCCAGTTTTTTGCCAACATCTAGTATAAAGAGTAGTTTCTATAATAGGTATATCCAAATGATTAGATAAAAACATATTGGTGACCACCAAACTACATTTAATCTAATCACACAGTACCATCGAAATATAGATTTAGGAATACAGTTTTAGGAATCACTTAAATTTACCACAATGCCTTCTCTTTATTATAAGATATTACTAAGCGGACTAGTTTATGAAACTCATCTATAAAAAATCACATTATAAATCTATATGATATTCTCTAATCAGTCGGTTATGAGATCTAAAATCATGATCTAATGGGTTTAACAAATTATTCCATTCTGTTATGCCTTTTTATCTAATGTAATGTTGGACTTATAAATATCTAATTTTTTCACCACCAAAGATGAATCAATGAGGTTTCATCTATGATACAATGTTCACTTTAGTGATCCTAAAAAAACTTCTTCCTAGATTAAATGGGTGGGACGTATCCTCTTGGTATAACTTTTAAATACATTAGGGTATTTTTGTAAAACCCTGTGATGGGTAGAAATAGTTGGATCAAACACATGAATCTATTTATAATTAAATGAAAACATCCTAGTCTTACTTAAGGAATGTAATATATATTTCTAGTTTCATAGATTTCATGGTCGTGTCAATCAATTTAGTTCTTAGAAAAATATTTATAAAAAATAACGAATCATATTTTATTTATAGTGGTTGTGAAGAATTTATCAAATATTTGAATGGAATAATAGAGATTATTTTCTACTCATTCTTCTTTATTTCAATTCCCAGCAATAAATATTAACGATACATTTATTATTTTATTTATTATATGGGGGTATCATTAAACTATGTGTATTATAAAATATTATCAAGAATATCATACCCATATTCCTCATTATCATCTATATTGCATAATTATCTAAATTAATGATATTTAATAAATTACATGTGGATATTATTATTTGGGGAGGTATCATTCTCCAGAACACAACAGTAGTCGGCATGGTATTGTCTGACTGACAAAACCGATAACATGATATAATAAGATAATGTGCCCAAACCACATAATTTTCTTCTTTACCTTATGTTTATATACCCATAATTGAATATACTCATTTATGTTGACTAAGATTAGAGATATGTTAGACCCATATGGTTATAAATACACTCTATTGACAAGATTATGAACATGGAATGTGAAATAATATGTTTTTATGGAATAATTTTCACCATGATTTAATTCATAATGAGAACATTTGAAATGATTGTAATAGAATTATATTTTTTCATATTAAACATTCATGAATTAATTATTTCCAAAATCAAGAGTGTTTTCATTAATACTGTTAATGTAAGAAACATAGAATTGTTTTAATTCACTCCATGGGTTGAGAAGAACATATTTCAGGCTATTGAGGTATTTATTTGTATAACATTTCCTATTAGAGGAATATTTATATCCATTTAATATATCCAAACATCATTAAATAGAATTATAAGAATCAATGGGGGAATCATAACAATATTGTAAACTAACATGTCTATTTGTGGAATATTTATTGAAATACTAGAATAATAATGGGTTCTTCACAATCTTTTTTGATCAATGATTATCCAAATATAATGATGTTAATTTTTTATTGTTGTACCACCATGAATTCATAGATTGATATGAGGTATCTAATGTGTGTTCAATGTTTTATTTTTAGATGTGGATTTTTGAAACATTAACCATATCCCTATATTTTCATGTTGGGTGCGGGTAATAAATTCTTCCACATATCCCTAGATGTGAAGGGATAAAAATAGTATTATGTTAAACCTAGAACCTTTGGGAACTTTATCTAGCCAAATATTAATTTTTTTCTATATTTCCATAAATGTATAACAAACTAATGTTCCTAGGTTAATTATATTTCTATTATTGCTTCCTAATGAAAATGAACGTGTGGCACATATTTATAATAGTCCATACATGATACATATCAGGTGTAGAAAATCCATCCATTAACACTTGGGGATTAAATATGGAAGTAATGAGGGATTTCATAATTTCCACAGATAAGTGGAGACTGTAAAAAATAGAAATCAAGGTTAGAATAAATGTAAGACTAATCTAGAATGTTTTACTTATAGAACATGGTTTTTCACTTTCTATCTTAAGGTGGTTTCTTTACCAGAAATTTAGAGGACACTACTAGATTATTTGGTGACTTTTTAACCTTATCCATTGAAGGGATATTAATATTTTTAACTATTATAGATAATTTTTACTTCCCGCTATGTATTATTTATTAGATAGTTATATATTAAAAATCAATCCCCCACTATAGTGGTACAAAAGTGGGTCGTGGAAGATTATACATGATGGGAAAATGTTAATTTTCATTTATATATCATCTTCCAAAACATATTTAGCATCTCTATCATCATTCATGATAATATATGTAGAGAATAAATTCATATAATTCATTATTTTATCTATTAAAGGTCTATGTCATGTTGATTAAATTGAATTATTTTTATTGGAAATTATCATCTTATTAGGATTTCATTTAATGTTTTGTTGAATGTTATATTCTTCACTATGATAGTTCCCATTCTCATAGTGATAGATATTAGAAGTTAAAATGTATCTATACTAGTAAAGAAGTTGGTAATGACTTCTTCTCAAATTCATGGTTTCATAGGCAATGATTTTTTTGACATTTGGAAGACTATGGAAATGATTATTTTATATATTTTATTTCTTATGGTGATATGGGATCACAAGAGGAAATATTAGTTTTTCACTAAGTATGTAATGTTCCTCTTTATTTTAATTCATACTTATGTATTTATCATATTTCATTACACAATCATTCTAAATTTCCTACCATTATGCTCTATCTTTTAGTAGAGTAGTCAAAATATGGGTGACTGATTCTATTGGTTTTTTAAATATAATCTACCATTAACCAACCATCTTCTAGTGTTTATCCATCAAAAAAATCCATCGTGGATATTGTTTACCAATATGCAATCGATGGATAAGTAGTTATAGTTTAAATTCTTATACACTTAATTGAGATTTATAACCTCTAGAAATTTGAGTATGTTACTCAATATAGATACAATAAAGTCCATCATAATATACACACTTTTGAATGAATCTTTTTTATTCCTATGATCATGATAATTCATTTATTCTTGTTTCATCTACCTTTTTAGATAGCGGCTCGACTACTATTACAGTCTTTTAGGGGGAGGAACCACAAAATATTATTTTGGATAAGTGGGTTAAGCCAGTATTAGTGTGGATTTTGTTTCTTGGTTACGTAATATGTGTTTCAATTTTTCATTCCATCTATTTATTGAATTCATCATGAATTTCAAATAGACCTTCATATTGTATAATCCATGTATTGTTAAACTAATGAAATCTCTTAAAACCAACTAGGGTACTTTTTTGGGGAATTATTGGATTTTAGATTTCATAATAGTGAATCTCAAAAAATATATCTAGAAGAATATTCTATGAAATATTCATTTTTTCTAGGTAAGTCAATCAATTCCATATGGAGATGAAATCGATGAAACTTTTATTTTCACATAATCTACAATTAGAGAGGATATGGTTCATACAATTTTTTAAAATGGGACAAAATTATTTGATGAACAACCACCTCAAATCCTTAAAATTGTTAATGATCCCTATAATAAATTTGTTATACCAAAAAATGATTGTCCTTCTAGGAATAGGAAAAAGAACCTATTTTTTCTTTATCTTTTTTTCGTTATATTACCATCATTAGACCCCATCATGACATGATATGTTTGTAGTGCTACTCTTAACATCACTTTATATTGAGGATGGGGAATGTGTGATACCTTAAATGTGTTTTAGGAGGTGTAGTGTAAATAAAATAAGGCTATATATTTCTCTCTCAATTAACATGAGCACATCACCACTTTATAGCTTCCAATATTTTGGAAGAGGAATTGACATGGTGGAATGGATCTAATACTCATGTATTTTTGTATTTTTATCATTTTTGATATTTTCATTCCTTGTAAAATGTCTTGGATTTGGAATTTACAAGTATTTAGTGTAACTCTTTAATGGATGGTGACCAAAATAAATTCTAGGGATACATTTAATATGTTCTCCCTTATCAAAATTGATTGATCTCATAATTCTATGAACTGTAAGGGAACAACTTGTGAAATTGGCTCCAATATTGAGAATTTATATAATATTGATATAGTGAAGATAATATTATTGATATATATGGGAATATATATAATATTTACCATTCATGATCACCATTATGAACTTCAAACCTTACTTTATTGGTGAAGGAATATAACCCTACTCTAGAGTGATTTTTACAGTATATTGGTGAGCTCTAGTGGTGAAGACAGGGATATGAACTTTATCTGGATAAGGCTAGGATATTTGCATGAATTAGAGTTACTATAAGAATATTTTGACTATAATATGTAGCGGGTGAAGAAATATAATCCTACTCTTGATTTTTTTTTCATATTATGTCAGCCAGATCATGTTACACTACAAGCGATGTGATCTAGCCCTGAAATAACTACCTGAAAAATCTAGTGAACTCCAGTTAAAATGGTAATATATTTTCAATCATTTTATTCATTTATCACACTGATTTAGTGAATATCATCCAAAATGTGAGTAAAAAAAATTATCATAATTATGAGTAAATAATGATTATATCAACCAAATCCTTAGATAATTGATGTTTTAATATGGTTCTCTCCTAGTATTTTTTCTAATAGACCAGTGGTGGAATATTATGACATATTCAGTATTACAACAGGCCTAAAAGGTATGAGAAAAGATATAAAATTTCAATTATATTTCTACTATGATATAGTGATGGTAATCATTGGTAAAATATGGGATATAAGACTATCCATTTATATAATTTCTTAGATAACTCATGTTATACCTCCTCATAGGTTCCTTATTCAATTTGTTGAGTTTAAGTTCTTTCAATAAAACAAAATAATAATATTTGAGAGGGTATGAGGTTGTTAATTTTTTTCCATGAACACATCTAAAATTTGGAGCTCTCCTAATTGGCTCCATAAATGTATTAGGGATAATTAATTAATTCCCATCCACCTCATTTATATTAGAGAGACATACATTTTCACTTCTCGATGATAATATCATGAAGTAATTAGTTATTTTTTATGAAATGTATGCTTCAATGTTTTACTCCCTTGGTAGGACCACTAGTAAATAGATTCCTCCCGGAGGATCTCATGAGCTACGCCCAATGTTATAATACATCCATTTAGATGGCAGTAAAAGGTTACCTCATTAGTCACTGATTATTGAATATTTTTGGATTCCAATATTGTTCTCATAGATGGTGAATCCTTAGATATCATGACTACCAAGGGGTAAATTTGGTGACTCTATAGGAAGATATTGTACCCTATGCTTGTCAATGAAGACCACCAGTTTATACCAGTAGATTGAAATGAGACACATTGTGGATAAAAATAAAAATTTGAAATAATGTATCCTCTATGGGATTATCTAAATGACATAAAAGGATCACCAACAACATAAAGTTCCCATTAATGAAACATTACCAGTTAGAGATGGTCAACTGATTGTCATATAGGTAAATGAATCATGTTATGTTCACCATAATATTTCATATGAAAAATATATTGTTTTCTATATCATGAGATGAATAATTACTAATACTATATAACTCACAACAATTCATGGTTAAAAAATTTAATTTTAGCTAATCATTTTTCTGTTGCATTGTGACTATATTTGTTTTGAGTTGAAGAAAACCTATTTTCCAAAGGTTGTACATCATGTGAACATTACCGGTGATTAATTGGAATTCCAATTTGTTGAGAGGTAGAGAGGTGGATCTCATCTAACCTTGTTAATTGAATTTATTTCATACAAATATATATATTATAGATTTGGCATATGTTAGTGAGACATTCCTGAATCCAGTTAAAATTATAGATATATCTATTTATGTAAGCGATCAAGAACCTGTCTTAATTTGAATAACTAATTCTATCAGAGGTTCTCCATTTTGATGAAAAAAATATATTTATTAGTTACTCTCCATATATTTGACCATATATATATATATAATATGTTCATTATATTAGTTTTATAATTTTGTGATGTTCTGGATTAAATTTTTTCTATGAGGAACTCTAGGATTTGATCTGTCCCATGAGGTGATTTGTGTTTATAATGTTTTGATTGGACCCATAAAATGGGAATAAAACTTATATATATGAATAAACTCAATACCCAACATAGTTTTTTCCACTTAATGGGACACGAGATTACATTTTTGTTTTTCTAAAAAGGACCATAATTTTTCCATTTATTGTAATGTTGTCCTTAATATGTCTCTTGGGATTAAATTAGAATGACTCTCCCAAAATATAATTATTAATAAGAATCATATTATATAGATTATGGGTTATTATTATTTATCAATAATAAAATTATTACCAATACCAATGACTCCATGCCAATGGTTTAGAAAATTGATAATTCTTGTTTGAAAAATATTGGCCTATGCCAATGGTAGTAAAACTGATTAGTATAGAATTCAACATATACAAAAAAAATTGATCCTCATTGCCTTCATGAAATTAGTATCTCCTGCATATATGTTTTTCCCAATTTCTTCATGTTGGAAACCATTAATTCTACTTAGATTCATTACATTTAGAATAAATTTTATGTCAAATAATCAGTGTATGTTTCTTTCATTCACCATTTCTCTTAATTTTTCCTCTCGCGTTTGCATTTTGATTTCTAATATTTCACATAACATAGCATAAAAATGTAATTTTTGGGTATATATATATATTGAATAATAAATTTAAAAATCTACAGCTATTAGAATTCAATTTGTTTTTAAAGTAAATATATCATATTTTTATTTAGTTGATAAGGCTGTGTCCATTATTTTATAAGTAATGCCACATAAGATTAAAGAGAATAATATTATTCCTGAATTTTTTTATGGAAATTCCTTTTTTGACTCATATTAATTTATAAATTTATCTTTAAAATGTGTCACATCCATTTGGGGGATTTCTATGGCCACTCAAGTGTTTTCCATGTAATTGGAAGGGTAGAAGATTTTTGGTAATATCGTATTTTATTGGAATTTTTTGTTCTTTTCTAGTTATTTCAATTGACAAATATGTATGCAACATACTATCATTCGATATCAATATCAAGTCTTCTTATGAATTTGGATTTTGAGAAATATGGAAATTTAGTTTATGGTGGTTTTTAGACACTTGATAAATCATGTATATTTTGCATATAAATCATTATAAAAAATTTTGACTAATTAATTAACTATATTTTATGTGAGGAAATAAATATGAAATAACCATTCCACAAGAGCTATTTGATATTGGAAAAAAATTTCATGGGGTAATTTAAATTTTGTAATCCCTCTTAAATTGGTTCAAAATATATGAATATTAATATTGATTAGAAATGAAAAAAATATAATGATGCCTAATAGAAACATCATGTGATTTTTAATATGTGTTTATTATAAAATTTCTAGTTGTAAAATGTCAATATATAGCCTTAAATTTCAATTAATAGATTACATGTTTTGAAGGATAAAAAAATAAAGATTATTATTTCATTTATAGAACTTGGTCCACTTGAATGTCAGGTTAAGAGAAAAAAAATTATCTTTGCATTTATCAAATAGTATGGTATAAGATAAATATACTTTTTTGTGTGTATAATTTAAAAGATAGATTATAATATTAAATTGAATCATGATTCTCCACCTATGTTTTTTAATTAATATTTCAAAATATTGGTATGATTTTTAAAATGACAAAGATTCATGTGATAAATAATTTTGTATGGAGTATAATATTTACAATACTCATTATTATATTGTAATAAATTTTACGATGTTAAATATTTTGAATATCCAACCTCTAATGATTTAAATTATCATTAACCTTTTGATTTTGAAAACATTAATTTGTTAGGAAAATATAATGTGAGCATGATTCATTGAATTAGAGAATTACTACAATAGATATCCATGATTGATCTTGTTGTATCTCGCCTAGGGTACGACACACTAGTTCTAAAAGATGGTTCACTACATGAACTCAAGTTCACCTCCTGGTATTCCAAAGGTGGCCAATAAGAAGCGACGACCTATTATCGATCATGGGGAGACTATACCTTATTTTATAAGTGTAATACACCATTAGAAAATAGGATTCTATAATAGAATAAGATATAAATAGAAATATAATAGTTCCAAGATCATTTGATGAACAAAATTATAGATATAATATCAAAATGAATAATAAACATGTAAAGATAATGTACTTGCTATGTTTGAAAATAAAAACACAAAAGTAATTCTACTTCTGACTCCTAAATGGGTTCCGAACCAGCCCTAGTTTCAGCATCAAACCTCCATTATGTATAATCCATCTATCATATGATCATTTCCCTTGTCATGTCTTACATCTATGCTATCTATTCGGGAAAGGATTAAGAACCCTTTATTAGAAGGGAGTAGAACTCAGTAGGCCACCACCAATAGTTGGTACAAAACATACAGTCAATAGAATGTGTATGTGATTCTATAAAGAAAATAATTAAAATTCATAATTAAATAGATATCACATTATCAATTATTATTTATTTAACCACATAAATTCCTAGGTTCATAAAGATACCCATACTTCAATATCTGCTTTAGATCATTCCTGAACACAAAGTATTTCGAAGATACATCATATCTCAAAATTACATTGTTTCCATTATTTTATTAACACAATAGAAGATACATGTCCCCATTCCAAAATAGGTACTTAAATGCCCATGTTACCATTCTAACTCACACAATAGAATTACAATGTTCCCACTCTTTAATTAATACTTGGATTCCAATGTTACTATTCAGACTTTCACAATAGAAGGACCATGATCCCATTCATTATTTAACTATTGAATGACCATGTTAACATTCATAACATCACATTGGAATGACCATGTTACCATTTATTCAAACATAATTATTTCACAAATTAATTATACACATAAAATCCATTATTAATTCCACAATTATATAAACAACTCTTTTTCATTGGATAATTAAACAATTATATTCTCAAATAAATAATATTAATTAATTGAAAAATAATTCAGCACATAAAAAACAATAATTAATTTAATAATTAATTAATCACTTCATTTTTATTAGTCATCTCAAAAATTGACTAATCACACAAATTTCAATAATAATTTGAAATTTATTTTATCACATAATTAAAATTAATTAATTCCAAAATTAATTAATTGCATAAATCCAAATTAATTATCACATAAATTGATTAATCATTATATAAAAAAAATTCAAAATTAATTCCATAGTTAATTATCTCAATCATAATATTAATATATCATAATTTATTCTACAATTAATTATATAAAATCAGAGCTAAATATATTATAATTAATTCATCAGTTTATTATCTAAATAAAGAACTCATATCACATCATTAATTCAACAACTAATTATCTGAAATCAATTATCTCAAAATAATATAATTAATTAAATAATGAATTATCTAAATCTACAATATAAAAATACTCAATTTCACATATTCTTAATTAATTATTTCACCACGTTAATTAATCTAATCAAGAAGTGAATTGATAACACTTTAATATAAATAGTAAAATTTCATATATGTAATTTAAATTAGGACTATGGATTTGAATTATAGACCACCTACCTCAAGTTTGATAAAAACTGCTCACTAATTGAAATCCCCAAAATTTGATTAGTATAATGCCATAAAATAATATATAAATATAAAACACAAAATCATGATTTAGTAAATAAGTATCCATTATATATAAATCTAGATCTGAAATCCTAGATCAAGATGTAATGAAAATAGAAGAATAAACCCTTTCATGGATGGGAGAAGAAATGAGAATGATGGGAAGCCAAGAAGGATAGAATCCACTTATCGAGTGGCATGCCGATCTAAAATCAAGGAATTGAGCCTTGAATAACACTGGCCAGGACATCTTGAAATCCATCCAGAGAGCTCCAACATCATAGAATATGGTCTAATGTTGAATGGGGTAGAATTGGAGTTAAAATGGTGGTTCATGAATAAGTAAAACCACTTTTCAGGTTAATCAAATTATCACACATGGTTTACTGGGAAAGGGTGCATGGTTTCCACTAACAATGAACCTAAACTATGTGCCTATTTTATAGGGGTTCATGATTACTTTAAAAAGGGATTATGATTTTTCACACCATATTTTATTTGAAAAAAACCCCATAATCCATAGTGAAATAGTTATCTAGTTTGGGGTGCACAGTTTCCCCTAACCATGTGCTAAACATGTATAGTCCTTTTTTCATCAATTTTTATCAATTTTTACACAAAAAAACTATAATATAAAAAAGAAAAATGTACTCAATAGATGGAAAATGAGTACTTTAAATTATGACTGATTCCTCTCTAGAAATTTTTGGGATCATTCAATCACCCAATATTACGATAACTCATCCATGAGCTACACACCTAAGAATATGTAATAGTCAGAGTCAAAATGATAGTTCCATTGATCCCACATATCTTATTATGTTTCCAATGTTTTTTATCCACACGTCCATGTTTACAATGTACATAAACTACCGGTACTGTCTGTCCCCAGAATATTTTCTAACAATGATCCAAGACAAGTATTATATGCTCCTCAAAGGAATCATATGTTTAAATCTAAAAATCATACACCTTAATCATGTGATAAGGGTTGGGATGATACAAATGATGTTATGAGAAAAGAAAAACGTTCAGCATATAAGTGTGTTTATGTTTTTGATCCAAATGGTACACCATCGGCATACAGCTATCTACCCCCTCAAATGGTCCAATAAACATGGGAACCAAATTTCCATTTCGTTGAATCCTATGGTGACCCATCCTATGTGACAAATAATGATATAAATTATCATCCTCTATAAAATCTGGGGGTTGTCAATATCTATCACTATAAAAATCATATCTACTCTGATAAGTAGCCTTACATTTATGAATCATCAATATGTGGTCCGACATCTTCTACTTGATACTCAACCCTAGTAACTATTTCTAACCTACCACCATCTAACATATATGTGATATTTATAGAATCCCATAATGACCTATTATAATTCCATATATATGATTTCCTGATAACCGTTTTTATAGGTGAACTCTACTAGTCCCAGGGGCTTCTCCCACGACCCTTTGAAGTCTAGAGGAAAATCTTTCAATATATCCTCATACACCTCTATAGTACTCTCCGACTTCCCATCTATTTGTGGGTGGAAAGACATACTCAATAAAACCTATATACCAACCATCTTCTATGAGCCCTAGAAAATGTATAATGTAAAATACAGGTCACAGTTGGAAATGACAGTATGTGGAACCCCATGTGTATATTCTATATCCCGAATATACAACTCTATTAACTTCTTCTCTGACAATGTCTCTTGTATAAGAAATATATACCCAACCATTAGAAATATATCCATAGTAACCCAATTATAATTATTCTATGAGGCATACTTTGGATACCTAGAAAAATGTCAATGGTCATGTCATCCCCCTTCCCCATCAAATTGGTTGATTTCTATAGAAATCCTCAAAGTCATTGATGTTCATACTTCACCTACTTACAACTGTAGGATAATGTCACTAACCATGTTATCTCTATTTCCATGCCCAACCAACAAAATAGTCATTATAATTCATGGTAAATATTTTTCGCTCCTAGATGTACCACCCACTTTGTGGCATGAAATTCATGTGTACTCTCCAACATCACTCTATTAAGAAGAACAAAAAAACTGTTGATATAGAGTATCTAAACATCAAATATTCTCCAATATAAAATTGGATCCCAACCATTAAAGATTTATCAAAATTTCAATCAATATATATCCTCATGTTATCTATCCCTGATCATTCATAATAGTGTATACTCCACTAAAAGGGCCACTAGTGTCATATGCTTATGACTCTCCTTAACTAAAACATGCATCTCATCCACTAAATCCATCATCTTCCTCTAATTACTAGACTCCAAAACCACATGTTTCTAGATTTTCTTGCTCAATTAATTAGAAACATTTCCCCACATTCTCGGAATATATTTTATCTCAAAATAAAATAAATACATATAATCAACCCATATCCACCACCAAAGATTAAAATCTCACTACATAAATATATATTTCAAGACATTTTGGTCGATATATATAGTAATATTTTCAACAAACATTTAATGTCGCCAATGCATTAAATCAGAAAACACTCTTTCCAAAATGAGTTCACGTGTAGGATAGTTTGATTCACGATGTCTCAACTATTGAGACCCATACACCATAACTCAAACATTGTCCATAAACATAGCTCCATTTAAAATCCCATAATCATAACAATACATCATGTACTCCTCACTTGGATCACATAGGATCATGATCTGTGCCAATGTTAATCGCCTCTTTAACTCCTAGATAGAATCCTCACATGCTTCCAACAAGTCAAACAGTATACCAATATTTTTTAAGCCTTGAAGTAGTGCTTCAAAATGAGATATGTCGTGAACAAATATCCTATAATATCCTAAAATCCTCAGAATGATACAAAAATTGAACACATTCTTGGGTTACTCCCAAGAAATCCATGCTTGAACATTCTCAGGGTCAACTGGCACACATTCCTCTAAAATGATATGACCGATGAAGTGTACCTATTCAATATATAACTAACACTCAGTCAGCTTGGTGTAAATCCAAATCTCTCTCAATGTACTCTAGATGACATCCTGATGTTGGGCATGATAGTCATCATTCTCGGATTTCCCAAAGATGTCATCAACAAACACTACAAAAAAATCCATGTGTAGATGTACGATTATATTAATTAATTCCATATAAACTAGTGGTACATTTATCAACCCAAATTGTATTATGATGAACTCATATAGGATATACCTACTTCCGAATTTATTCCTCGATATATCAGTTTTTTGAACTCTCAATTAATGATGCACAGATATCAATAATATTTTAGAAATGTCCCAAGATCCCATTAACTATTCAAAAAGAGAATTTATATAAAAAAATAGGATATTGGGTTTTCACTATCATCTAATTCAATATCCAGTAATAAACACATAAGTTCAATGTTTTATCATCAATCATAGTGAAAAAAACTAGTGAACCCCATGGAAACATTCTTGGACAGATAAATAAATTCTATTGTAACTCCTCTAGTTGAGTATTGATCTCCTGAATCTTTTTCAGTGCTATTATCTATACTGGACTAGAAAATGGTTTATATCCTATCATAATCCTAATGGTGAATTCTACATCCCTCTTAGGTGGTTTCCCTGATAAGTCTTTAGGAAGGACATAATGAAATGATTCCACAATGGGTGGAAATTAATCTCTATTTAAACCATCATCTTCCAGAAATAGAGTAGATACTTCTGTTTTGTTCTCTCCCAATTTTTGAGTAATTGGACCTTCTCAGAAATCCTATATTTCTCACACTCCCTGGGTAATCTATTTTTCACCTTAAGGAGACATAAAAGTCACTCTAACTTGGTAACAATCAATGTGGTGTAGGAGTTCAACTATCCAATCCATACCCATATTAAGGTTGATGCATGACATGTAATGAACATAGAGATCCCATAAAAAGTATAAAATCAAACCTTGAGACAAAAACCATTGAACAAGGACATTTCTCTCGACTGTACTCCCAATGGATTGTTTAGAATCAACACCTCACTCACAAACCCCACCACCAGGTTCAAATTATTAAAATGTTGTGCAGAAATAATGGCATGAGATGTATCAGTAACTAATAAGGTAATATCTAATGTATAGTTTATGAGAATAGTATCTGTCACTACTGATAGTCCATCCTCCATCTCCACCAGTATTGGTTGCAATGCATGCAACTATCTTTCCTCTCTTACTTGTGTTGTAGTCTAACTCCCCAGACTTGCACCACTCTACTGATTTCAGATCTCCTACCTAGAATAACTATGTCCACTAATGCTACCTCCTTAGATTATAGAACATTAAATTTGAGATTGATATGGTGTTGAATATTTCCTTCCAGCACCCGAGTTTTTTCTAGATCTAGTATTACTACACATCAGTTGTTGGATCCTAATGTAAATATATTGATTTCCAATATTGTTTCATTGACAACAATCTAGTGATTGTTAAGGTAACAATCTACATAATTTTCCCAACCAAATATACTAGTGAAATAGCACTCGACTAATATCTTGAGAAACTCATCCCTTTGTCTATACGCCCTACTTTCAACATCCCTAACAGATGTAGTTGTTGAAATGATTCCTTATCTCTAGATTCAAACATCATGATCATCCAGCTACGTTAATATTGATTTACTGGAAGTGTACTTTAGGATCACCTCAACTATCAGAGCCTAATCAACCACATCAAAAAAATTCTATAGCATAAATGGTTATCCTGATACATTATCTCAAATTTAATCCTATCCTGAAAATACCTCTCAAGAGTTCCCTGATCCCCTTCCAATGTTAGAGACAATATTTGAAAATCTATAAAGCATCTAGAATCGTCTATCATGGAAAAACTCGAATGAGTCACTCTCATGAACTCATCTGGTCTATCTTGACTCATAGTATTTGGATAGTAGTGATACACTGACTTCTACAATAATTTATTCAATGACATACAATTAGCATGTCCAGTTCACACAAAAATGTGTCATTCTTTCATAATTGAAATTCCTAGAATAAAAATATCCAAATTTACCATAACCCTAGCTAGTGTATTTAAATGTTCATGTATATCCTCTATAGATACAACCCATAATTAATCACCTATAGGTCCACCCTCACTATTAAAAGTTATAGGGTTCTAAAACTGAAACTCCATCATCATATCAGGCATACTCTTAACAAACCTACCTTTGGACACTTTACATAAGCTGCATGAAGCATGTGATGTTCTCTTGAAACAAATCATCATCTTCATCATCCATCATGATTAGTGTCTTAGGTTACACCATTGTGGGATCATACCTATCAATGTAATCGACTCTTACTCATGAAAAGGGTCACTATGGAGGAATACTCTCTACAATGCCAAAACATATAACTCAAGAAAAAATTTACAAAATCAACACATTTATATATGACGGGAACACAACAGGGCACAACATGTCATTTCTCTTACCCTCTCCATAGTTAAATAAAACGATTCAATTGAACAAATTACCCCTAGCTGTTTTTCATGTATTCCTACGATGATTCAAGGAACAATAAACCAGAGTGCCTATAATGATTCAAACAACTCAAATCTCATTCCATACATAGTGATCGGTGAAATATCCAAAAATTTTAACATCAATAATCATAGCCCAGAACAAGTTCATCATACAAGGTGAAATAATATTTAATATTAACATCAAACATCAATACAAACAATTATGACCCTAGGTACATGGATTCTCCCTTGTACATTGGTTAAAATCTCCATTGAACGAGCTCATAACCTTTGAAAAAACATTTCAAGTCTCTTGTCTACTATTCCCATTAATGAAGGAAAAAGAAAAAGAAAATAAAACAAACTATGATACAACTAGGTAATGTCCCAGCCCTGGTTCCATACACAAGTCCACTAATCCAACTCACTACATGACCTTAAGTGTGCCTCCCTATATACTAGAGGATTTTGTATAATGGCGAGGGTCTCATATCAATCGTGGGGGGACTATACCCTCTTTTTTCAGAGTAATACACCAGTTGAAAATAAGAAACAATAACTGAATAACATATAACTGTAAATAGAATAGTTCCAAGATAAAAAGATATCCAAAATTAGAGATACAATATCAAACTAAATAATAAACATTTAATTGTAATGTACATTACATGTGTCAAATGAAAACAAAAAATTAATGGCCTTGAAATCATTAAAAAGTGTTCTGAACCAAGTCTTGTTCCCTTATCCAAGATCCATAATGAATAATTCATAAAAAATAGTTCATTTCCACTTATCATATCCTGAATCCATTCAATATATTTGAGAACCAATCAGAAATACAAAGTAGGGTGTGGGTATAACTCAGTAGGTAACCACAAATGGTATCTAAAACAATATAGAAATTATAGATAGTATTTTCTATTTTATAAATAAATAATTAAAATTCGTAATTAAAGAGTTATCATATTTTAAATTATTCTTTATTTGACCACATATTTCCCTAGTTTATCATAGACCCACATACTTCAATATCTGATTCAGATAATGGAGGAGCATAATGTATGTATGAAAGACATCATATCCTAGAATGGAATTGTAACAATTATTCAATTCATAAAATAAAATATCCATTTTCCGATTCATAAATTCATACGTAGATACCCACGTTACCATTAAAACTCCCACATTAGAATGGTCGTGTTCCCATTATTTAAATCATACATTGATTCCCATGATATGATTCAAACTCAAACAATTGAGTCACTATTGTTTCGGTGCGGATGTGCATCGGGTTTCTGTTCCGACGCTGTTCCGCCAGGACGCGTTCGCGCGTGCACCCGTTGACCCGAGGGGATGGGCGCGCGCGGCTTGTGGTCCCGCAGTCCCGCTTTCCAAGGGCGGGCGACATTCGTCCCTTCTTCAGGGGCGTCTGCTCCTTGATCGAAACCGGGATGATGGGATGTCGGCTCCTCCTTCCGTGGACGTCTCCTCGGAACTCGTTGCCTAATCCGGGTCTCCCTCATAGATTTAAGAATGTTCGTGAATCTCGTTCCCGGCGCCATATCTTCATGGACACCGGTTAATTACGCTGCTTCCGCCCAGACGCTCCAAGGGGTCTGGTCGGGGCAGCAACCTGCGGTGAGGAGACCGGCTGGCTCTGGGTGTCGGGTCGTGTCTTAACACTGCGACTCTGCATGTCTGCCTTCCGTCCCTAATAGGGATTCTCGAAGGCGTGATGGCCCGAGGCATCCTGTGCTGGGTGCGGGGAACAGTGTTACCTGAGGTTTTCCTCAGCTTCTCATGTTTAACACGGGGTATGCCGCGAGTTTAACGTCCAGCGAGGACGGCATCAGACTGATCAACACGAGAAGTGGACCAGATGACAGAACCCCTTGCGAGGAACCTCCGACGCTGGGGCCAGCACATGGGCGGCTTCCCGAGTGAAGTGGAGTAGAATGAAGTGGCATGACCCCACTGGGATGTGGCGGCCCGGGTAAGGATCAGGATGGATGATGGAGTGAAGAGCTTAGACCCCATAGGGGTTTCCTACGTACCGCGCGTTGGCGCGGATCAAAGCCAGCGTAGTTCGAATATACAGTTTAACGTCATGCTGGACGTCGGCAAGCCGACTCACGAAGAGGTCGAGGCCGCCGGGCGGAGGACTGAACCGAACCACCTTGCACAGAGGGGGATGGAACGGCCGGGTGGATCACAGTTTCACGTCATGCTGGACGCTGAAAGGAGAAAAGGGAAGTGGGGAAGCACAATGGAGATACACATGTGCAGTCTCCCACAGGGGCGGATTCATAGGTGAATCGATGCAAGTGTGAACCCAGGAGGGGTCCACTGATGGAAGAACCGACGTGAATACGACTGGGACGACCAGGTGGTGGGCTTGAACCTCGGAGAGGCTTCCTACGTACCCTGTTTAGAAGACAGGGATCAAAGTCCACGTAGTTCGTTCTGTCTGTAACACTCTACCCCCGTGGGCGAAGGCCACTCCAATCCCGACATCCCTGCAGAGACGCGCGGGTGGGGGCCACATCCAAACCGGGGGGATCCTGCGTGCGAGACACGGGATCGGGTGATGCGGGCGGTTTAACGTCTTGCCGGACGACGTACAGTTTAACGTCGTGTGTTGAGGACGAAGCGGACGGTTTAACGTCTTGCCGGACGAAGTACAGTTTAACGTCGTGTGTTGAGGACGAAGATGCTTGGCAGTTTAACGTCTTACAGCTCGGACAAAGATGCTTGGCAGTTTAACATCTTGTCGCGCGGACGAAATACAGTTTAGCATCCTGCAGGACGAATGCTGAACAGTTTAACGTCTTGTAACTCGGACGATGGAGGCTAGGCAGTTTAGCGTCGTGCAGCTTGGATGTGGTGGCGCCGCCGATGGGTCCGTGTCACTTCGCGCGAGCCTGGAGGGCCGCACGGGAAGACAACGCACGGTGCGGGCACCCAGCATGAAGATCATCGGGTGCCACGCAGGCGGGTACCCTCAGGGGGGTCAAAGGGGGCGACCCCGGCAGATTGCGCGCAAAAGAAGAGCTTGGCGTGCAATACCGCGGGTCGGCGCGCAAATGGGCGGGCTGGAGCGCAATTGAGCCAGCGCTTTGCGCGCGGAAGATAGAGATTGCACGCACCGGGCTTCGGATAGCGCGCGGGGGCAACGGCTCATTCTTTAATCGAATGGCCACTTTGAAAAGGGGGGGGGGTGCGCGCAATCGGGCTGGATTGCGCGCACCCCGGGGGAAATTGCGCGCAAGAGGCTTCTTTTGCGCGCGAAGGCCTTAGGGTGAATAATTATTCAAAGGAAAGGAGCCCAAGGGATTGCGCGCGAAGGCGAACCCTGAGGCTTTCTTGCGCGAAAGAAAGGAGGTTACCTGAAGATCGGCATTGCGCGCGGGAGGGGTTGGATTGCGCGCACGAGTGACCTTTCGAATTCCGGACACCTTCAAAACGTCGTGGGTCGCCTTATATTTATAGGCAACCCGGGGCGCAGAATCTGGATCGCGGGCGCGGAATTCTCTTCGCGGGCGCGGAATCGGGCCCAGCGCGCAAGGGAGTCGCGCGGGTCACGGGCGTGCAAAATTGCGCGCCGGCCCAGCGCATTGCGCGCATCCCGGGAGGTTTGCGCGCGGCTCGACAACTTTGCGCGCGGGTCTCCAAAATTCCGCGCAAGGCTTCCGGGCCCTCCGAAATGGGCTTCCGACTCCAAATATGACCTCGCTTCCCGCATCCGGAGCTTCGTTTGGGAACAACAGACTTTTCCGGCGTCTACAAAAGCCCCCCCTCGGAATCTGATCGGCGAGAGGTCGCAACGATTGGGTTCCGAGGAAGACGCCGGAATGCCGAAGTCCTGGGTGGCGCGGAACTGTGGCGCGCAAAAAGGGGCGTCGGGCGCGAAATTCGCCGGTGCGGTCGCGCAAAGCGCTTTCCGCGCAGCGCGGACTCCCGGCCTTGCCTATAAATAGGGGCCCTGGGTCCCCCGCACCGTACACTGGCCTTCCGCGCGATAAGTATTCAAGCTCTCGTGCGCGAAATTGCCCTTTCCGGCGCGGAATTCACCCGTTCGTCGCGCAAACCTCTCCGGATTTCGGCCTGATTTTGCGCGAACACCCGGGGTTTTACGCGACAGACTTCCCGATTGCGCGCCGTCCACTAGGATTGCGCGCCAACTCTCAAAATTCTCTGCCAGCCTCGTCCGATTCCGCACGCTTCTTCCCTTAACCCGCACGACTCCCAGAGGTTCTGAGATGGCCGCGAATCAAGGGAATGAGGGGGATGCCGCCACTTGCAGAGCTGAGATGGCGACGAACGAGGAGGTCTACGGAGCCAAGGAGATTTTTTCCAACAATTAATCCTTGTTCGACTTGCTGACGCCGGCCCAGAAGACATATCCGCTGTCGGACAACCTGCCGCTCTGGAACTTTGGCATCCTAGATGAGGTTCCAGTGCCAGGGTTCGAGGTTGATGCGCCACGGACCTGGGTGACTCGGGAGGACGAGCTTCCCCGCTATAACATAACCAACAATGGGCATCCCGCCAGGGAGACCAGACACTTAGATGTCTATGTCCTGAACCCGAGGACGCGAACCATCGTCGGAAGTGAGCCTACTGTGGAGAACTCTCCAGCCCTCTACTCGAGCACATATCGCCAGAGTGTCACCGACGACACCAAGGGCTGGCTGAAGGACTGGGACTTGCGGTCTGGGGGCAATTTCACCAGTGAGTGGGCCTGGGCGTTCTGGGTACGCCACACTTGCGATCACTTCGCGGAGGAGCTGCGGTACATCGGCCTGTTTGAGGCGGTGTGGACGTCGCAGTTCCACTTCTACCAGCAGTCCGAGCTCGGGCCGGAGCTGTTCACCCGCGGGTCCCCGGATACCAACACATTCCATCTTCACCATGTGGAGGTCAACATCGGTCTCTGGGACATCCACTGCATCAGAGGTATCCCGCTGGAGGGTTACCAGTACGATGAGTTCCTGCCTCCGAAGAACATCTGGGAAGACAGGTCACAGACTCCCATTCTGACATGGCATCTGCTTGACCTGGCTACGCAGCGGCTTGGGATCAAGGACATCCACAAGGACCTAGCCTACAAGGGGTGGTTCGGCCAGTTCTTGGAGCATGACCCGGCGATCAAGATGCCAGGCATGGGGAAGCGGTGCCCGACCGCGGCTCAGAGGAGCCGGAACGGGTCGTACTGGCGGGTCCTGGAGACGGGCGACTACCGCTCATGGGGGTACCGCGTCATCGAGGCCCGGGACCCAAATGTCCGGTACGCGGCGTTCCTGGCCGCCTTTCTGAGTGGGTGGCTCCTGCCAGTGCGGGACGCGAGAATGGGTGTCCGCCCGGTGACACTGGCGATGGCGGGCGCCATGGCTGCCAATAAAAGATACAACCTTGGGGTCCCGGTGCTGGCTAAGCTGTACGCCATCCTTGGACGCATCTCACGAGGGGGGTCTCCACGAAGGATCTGTGGGCCCTTCCAATTCTTCCACGGCTGGGTGGCCGCTCACCTTGGTGGGTACACGTTTCCGAACGCCATCATTCCTCCGGGCAACGGCCTGCGACCCTCCCTGCTGAACATTGCGGCGGTCGCTCTGATGACCCTAAGTGAGGAGGGCGTGAGGATTCGGATTGGCAATCATGCCAATTTCAACTTCAGCCCGTTCCCCACTCCCGTTGGCCAAATGATCGACAACGGGCAGGGTCCGCTGGAGCAGCACGAGTACTTCCTGAACATGCGGGGCGGGGTGCTCATGGCTCGGATCGACGAGAAGGTGATCTACGAGCCCTACGTGCCAACCCAGTTCGCCAGGCAGTTCGGGTGCCTTCAACGGATGCCGAAGAGGGTATTCACTGCTGTCCGGGAGGAGACGAACCCTGGCGTCCTTCGCCAGATGTGGCTGATGTTCGTCGCATTTGGCTCTGGCCACGTCATCACTCTCCCTCCTACTGGGGTCGACGCAGGCTTGGCAACCGAGTACGCCGAACACTGGGCCATCGCGTACCCCGAGGGGCTTCTACGGAAGCCAGTTCGGCGGCTCGAGGTCACCCGTGTGGAGACCGGGCGTCAAGGAAGGAGGCGAGGCGCCGCCACACGGGGGAGAACGGAGGCGCGCCAAGCAGTGGAGCCGGCGCGGGCAGGGACTTCGGCGGCGGGCACATCGCAAGCTGCCGCCACGACTTCAGCGCCCAGAGAGGGGGCACATGCGGTGGTCGGGGAGTGGCCCGGGAAGCAGGTAAGGCGTCTGCTCAAACCCTCCCACGATGCAGTCTTCCCGGCACTGTGGTCGGCCTGGATGAATTTGCGGCAGTCACTGGGGACCGACGCCATCTGGCGAAAGATACTCAGAGAAGGAATCCATCTGCCAGAGGTCGGGCGCCTCCAGATCGCCGACAGGGTGGACTTCAACCGGCAGTATGCGTATCTGACGGCCATGGACGAGTACGCGCGCCAACGTGGTCAGCGTGCGGAGCCATCCCTTCTGGTGAAGGTGATGCTCGGTCTAGAGCCTGCTCCAGAACAGATGCCGCCGGAGGAAGATGACAATAGCGAGGACTCCGAGGAAGAGGAGGAGACGGGGGAGGATGAAGGCTCCGAGGGAAGGTCCCATCAGGGGAGCCCGCGGGAGAGCGGCGAGGTGGCCGGCTCTGACAATGTTGATGTCACTGAGCTCCTCGAGGTCCGCTTCTATCCCTACTCAACCTGCTTCATCCATTCTCTTATGCATCTTCTAACCCATTTCTCCACCTTTCTCAGGAGCGCACGGATGTTGGTCAGGCGTCCTCAGCGGGAGTAGGAGAGGCGCCAGCAGGACAAGGCGGGGGCCAGACACCCATCATTGAATTGAAAAGCGCGGAAGGGTCCCCTGCTGCAACTGTTCCTGCGGCGGCCGGGGCAGCGGAAGATGACACTCTGAACTCCCGTAAGTCTCCTTACTTTACTGCTGGTGCTTGCCATTGACGATCCGTGACTAACCACGACATGCCCTGCGCAGTGATCTCAACACTGGAGGCTCGTCGGGCTGTCGAACCCGGGCCATCCACGAGTGGACCGGTGGCAGACATGCCGCTTGCTCCTGAACAGACTTCCCACACCGAGCCGGCCCCACCAACTGCTGATCAAGGGGATGCGGACACCGGAGGTACTGACATCGGAGAGAGGTCGGGGGCTGACGAGGGTTTCAACGCCGCTGGGGCGGGAGAAGAAGGTCGCCCAGATGTTGGGGAACCTATCCCCCGTGAGGACACCCCAGGGGCGGACCCTGCAGCAGACCTGCTGGCTGCCTTCCCTGCCTACCGGCCTGCCGACCCCGAGGAGATGGACGACTCGGACGCAGAGGCGGTCGAGGAGATCCGGATAACGCGCCGCAGGGGGTGGAAGTGCATCCAGTGCTTCCTCAAGCGAGACCCATCAGAGTGGCTGGGGCGCATGGGATCACTTCAAACCTGGATGCGCTTCCTGTGTGCCGGGGGAGCTGATGCTCAACGCCTCCATCTGACAGTCCGTGATTTCATGGCCGAAAAGATGCGCGAGAGCCGCCGGCGTGCCGACGTCGCACAAAGTCGGGACATGTCGGAGAGCACGCGGGCGCTCTTCGTGGCGGAGCAGGAAGTCCGGCGTCTCGAAGGGCAGGCGGCAGAGAAGGAGGCCTTCGTCGCATCTTGCACTGAGCTTGTGGAGCAACTAACGGCCCAGCTGGATGACGCCCAGGTACAGCTGACGGAGGCGGGCCAACAGATGGTCACACTTCAAGTCGAGCGGGAGCGCGCACAGGCCAGGATCGACGAACTGCGTGCTGCGACCACCGACGAGGAGAGGGCACGCAGAGAGCAAGAAGCAGCTCTGGAGGCCGCCAGCCAAAGGGTAGCAGCGTTAGAAAGACTTATCCAGCACGCTAATCCCTAGGGGCTTTGTTTTTGCCACTCCCAGAACATTTTCTTCCACTACTCAATATTGCGATCCATTTGTATGAACCAATATATTTATCTGCATCTTTTGGCTTAACATGCTCAACCACAAATTGTCTCGCGGGAGCGTTAACCAAGCTTCAGGCTTCCGTAATTGGGCCTGGATTTCTAAAGAAAAGAGGGAGGTCATTCCTAGGAAAGGAGACCTCAGACCTAATCAATGTATCATCCCCCCAACTTGTTCCAACACACGAGCGGGACAACGCTAGGGGCGTTGAGATTTTATCCGAACATAGGGAAATGAGAAAGGGTGAATCGCGTGTCCCGAATTCAGAAATCCACAACGGTCGGCCTTCCAGGAAATGCCCAAGACGGCAAGCGGACAATGGATCAATCGACCATACTACCGCAATAGACGAACCGAAGGTCATCATTCATATTGCAGGAGGCGGATCACATGTCATTATCAATGCCGCTTTGGGGGTTCCTTCAGGCACAAGGGTGGAAATCCAGATCAACAGGGCATGTGAAGCGTGGGGCGAAGTAATGATTTGTTCGGACAGAATCCAACGCTCTCAAAATTGCGCCACCGTGGGGAAAGTGTATTAGGCGGATGCACTAATCTGGCCGTGAATCACCTCAATTCTCAGACAGAACCTCTTTGACGAGGAAACCGTCGCTTCCCATCATTGCAATGGGGCATCCCGAGTTGAATCGGGGAAAATATCACAATCGTACCACTCTACCAGAAGCCAGGCCAGACGGCCAGCGACAAGGAGGGGCGGGACTTAGCGATCCCTGAGGCTGGACCCGAGTCGAGATGCCCGGGTGTTCCTACGTACTCCATCAGGCTGGAGATCAAGCCACACGTAGTTATGAAAGTGCAGTTTAGCGTCATGCAGGACGTAGAACCCCGTTTGGGGAGATCTTAGTTTAAGGTCGTAGAGCTCGGACCAAAGGGACAGATCTTAGTTTAAGGTCTTAGAGCTCGGACCATAGGGGCATATCTTAGTTTAAGGTCTTAGAGCTCGGACCATAGGGGCAGATCTTAGTTTAAAGTCTTAGATCTCGGACCATAAGAACCTCAAAGTACGCCACATCGTGGTCCTATCCCCTGGATATGCGAAGATGCACTGAGGGATAGTGTCAAGAGTGTCGAGGTTTCGCCTGGTCAGAATGGGGGGTGGAAAATGTAATGTGAATCATGCGGCCATTCACTCAAGGACTGGGGGCACCGGCGTGACGATATAAGAATACTGCCGACCGTGGCGGAAAAGAAGCATCAATATCGCACTGACCGCTGATGGAATGAGGCAGCAAACGAGCATCAACTGCTCAAGCGCAGGACTCATATCGATTTGCTGCCCGAGGCCCTTGGGGGCACCAGCCTGAGTCGGTGGGAGAGCTCTGAGGCATTGTGTCCAGACCGATCACGGGGGCTCCACCCAGGGCGTAGGCGATGGGTCCGAATGATAGGGAGCACGAAGCCTGAAAAGTGGAAGGAACCTGACCAAGCTGAACCTGACCCTCCTGGCAATAAACCAGAGTACTCTTGACACCGGTGGACCACTGCAAGGGGTCGAGGGACACGCCTTGAGGGTGACCCGAAGGCGGCAGATTCCCCAGAGAAGGGGGAATCTCTAAGAGGTGGGGGGCTGGACCCGAAGTTTCAAACATCCGGGCGTTCCTACGTATCCCATAAAGATGGGAATCAAGCCATACGTAGTTCTTGAAGCGCGGAGCAACACAATCGGGCACCAGCGCGGGGAGGGGTGCGGGTCTGGCCCTCGTACCCAGAAGAAGCGGCATTTGATATTTCTTGTTTGTCCTTAAAGATGGATGGTTTTTCTTTGTGCAGCGACATGCCTGTGATTAAGAAATCCCTGGCGTCACCACAATAATCAAGCCATGAAAGGCATTAATGAATGGCGTGGTTATTAACCAGCGCCCAACGTGAGTGTCCTCTGAAGAGAACATCACAATGCAGTGCCGTTTCTCATCGAGCGGCCAAGAAGATCACAGTTTATGGTCGTGTGGTAGGACCAGACAACACAGTTTAAGGTCGTGTGGTTCGGACCATGGAGGAACCCGCTTATTGCGATATGGCGGACTCAGCGGAGGTGGGAACATACCCAGCCCTGCGGTCAAGCACGATTCCAGGAGAAGAATCCTGGGATAGGGGTCTGCGTATGTCCATCACCCGAGGGGCAGAGATGCTAGCCTCCAGCTATACTGGGCCCAGAACGCGATTGTTCGGGTGACTCCTTCCTCCTTATGGGGACGAGGGTCCAGCTACACATGGCCCTTAGGGAGGACATCAACATATATCCTTGGTTCTCAGATCGTGGGATCCTCGAAAGACACCATTACCCTGGTTGGCCTGCCTAACGTGTAAAGGTGTACTGAAGGTCAGTATGAAGAGAGTGTCGAGATTCCACTACAACACACAAAGGCGGAGTGTGATGAGGACTGTGCAACCAATGTTCAGAGCCTGAAAGAGCCGACATGGCGATCAAGGATGTCGCTGACCATATTCGCAACACAACATCCGATCGCGTCAGCCTAGGACGGGGCAAGCAAACGAGCATCAACCGCTCAAGCGCATGATTCATATCGATTTGAGGCCCAGGACCCGCCGGTAAATCGACCCGGAGCGGTAGGAGAGCACTGAGGCATCGTACCCAAACCGCTAATGAGGATCCCTTTGAGTGAAGGCTCGAAAAAGAGGAAGCGCACGGCCCGACAAGCAACACAGGACTTGTCGAGATTGAATCCGACACCACTGGTCATAGACCGAAGTACCCAAAACATTTTAACAGATCACCGGAAAGGGTCGGAGGACTCATCCTGAGAGCAATGAAAAGACAACAGGTCCCCGTGATCAACCAAGAGACGGGGCTGGACCTGAGACACAAGCGTCCAGGCGGTCCTACGTATCCCATAAGGATGGGAATCAAGCCGCACGTAGTTCTTGAAGTGTAGTTTAACGTCATGCAGGACGATGAGGGGTGTGAGGTAGTCTCACACACGGGGGAGGCGTACGGTGCGGCCAGTAGACCAACGTGAATGAGGACATAATCCCCCGCTCACGCCATACGTCTCGCACAAAAAGGAGGGGAACTTGGGCCAGAGGCCCAACGCGGGATAGAGATTCCCGGGAAATGGGGCTGGGCCTGAAACATGAATGTTCAGGCGGTCCTACGTATCCCATAAGGATGGGAATCAAGCCGTACGTCGTTCTTGAAGTGCAGTTTAACGTCATGCGGGACGAAAAGAGAAAAGGGGGGAGTAGAAGGCATCCCCAAACGTGGGGGGCGTACAGCGTGACGAGCAAACCGACGTGAATGAGGGCATAGCCCCGCGTTCACACCATGCGCCGCATACCCAGAGGCAACTGGGACAGGGGCCCGAGATGGGATGGAAATTCCTGAAGGATGGGGCTGGGCCTGAAACATGAACGTTCAGGCGGTCCTACGTATCCCATAAGGATGGGAATCAAGCCGCACGTAGTTCTTGAAGTGCAGTTTAACGTCATGCAGGACGAAGATGCTTGGTAGTTTAACGTCTTGCAGCGCGGATGTGGTACAGTTTAATGTCATGTTGGACGAATGCTGAACAGTTTAACGTCTTGTAGCTTGGACGAAGTGCACTCAAGAAAAGTACTACTTGAGGAACCTGGCGTTGGTGGGAGGAGTGACACGCTCACCATCCAAGTTGCTAGGGAGTACGCGCCATTGGGATAGACCTTGTGGACAACAAAAGGTCCCTCACACTTGGGCTCCAACTTGGGTGGCTTCCTGCCGGGGATCATTGGTGCTCTTAGGGCCAGCACTAGGTCACCCTGCAGGAAGGAGCGGAGTCGAACCTTCTTATTGAAAGCTCGAGCCATCCTGCTCTGATGCCTCTCCATGTTGTGCAAAGCGCGAAGTCTATTCTCATCCAGTGCTTCCAACTCGACTAGACGGGCTTCAGCAGCTCTGTCCGGCGCTTGCTGGTCGTAGACCGCAGTGCGCAATGACAGTAACTGGATCTCGATGGGCAGGACGGCCTCAGCTCCATACACCAGGGAATAAGGGGTCATCTGGGTTGAATTGCGAGTCGTCGTCCGATAAGCCCAGAGGGCGTTGGGGAGCTTGTCCGGCCAACTCTTCTTGTTCTGACCAACCATCTTTTGCAGAATGTTTGAGAGGGTTTTGTTAAATGCCTCAATCTGTCCATTCGCCTGCGCATGATAGTGAGATGTATGGTTCGAGCGAATGTTGTACTTGGCATACAACTTCTTCAACTCGGCTGCTCGGAAATTGGCTCCGTTATCTGTGAGGATAGCGTGAGCCACTCCAAATCGATGAATGATGTTGGAGGTCACGAAGTCAGCGATCGAACAGGATTTGACCTCTCTGAGCGGAATCGCCTCTGCCCATTTGGAGAAGAAGTCTGTGGAGGTCAGAATGAACCGGCACTGGCGAGCCGTCGCCGGCGGGTAAGGTCCAACAACGTCCATCCCCCAGACTGCAAAGGGCCAAGAATACCTGGTGGTATGGAGAGGCTCCGGCGGCCGATGCACAAAGATCGCATGAACCTGGCACGCATGGCACCTCCTGGAATACTCGATGCAGTCATGGATCATGGAGGGCCAGAAGTATCCCAACCTCCGAATCTGGTGGGACAGCTTTGGCCTAGTCTGATGGGAACCGCATGAACCAGCATGAACCTCTTGCATGACTCGTGGGATCTCAACTCCATGGAGGCAACGGAGGAGAACACCATCAAATCCGCGTCTATAGAGGATCTGCTCCAGGCTGGGACTGCTTTGGAGGACAAACTGCGATGCGCGGCGTCGAACTCGCTCGCGCTCGGCCCGATCTGATGGGAGAATGCCATGTTGGAGGTACTCAACCAAAGGCATCCTCCAATCAGGGGCTGGTTCGACTGCCATATCTGGGGTACTTGGGGCTCCGGGCATAGGGGCAACCGTGGTGAGATTACTTACCGACGGGACGCGATCTCCCTCCGGGATAACGGGAGTGATGAGCCTGCGGTGCGTCACGCGGACGATCAGGTTATCCTGTTCAGCCTCTGCAAGTGACGCAGCAAGGCTGGCCAAAGCATCTGCTCGACCGTTCTGCGACTGGGGAATATGGACAATTTCTGGCCGAGAAGGGAACTGGGCCATCAGAAGGAGGGTGCACTCCAGCAACGGCACAAGTTCCGGCTTCCTCAAAACATAGTCGCCATTGATCTTCTTAACGACCAGCCCAGAGTTCCCTTTCACACACAGATGGGGCACGTCGATCTCGAGAGCTAACTCGAGGCCGGTGATGAGGGCATGGTATTCCGCCTCATTGTTGGTACAGCCCTCTGACAACAGGAAAGAGTATGGCAGCACGGCTTGCTCCGGGTTAATGAAGACGAAACCCAAGCCCACTCTGTTGAGCTTAGGATTATCGAGCCTTCTACCGGTGGGGCTCCGGGAGGCACCGTCAAAGTGAATCTGCCAGCATGGATCGGCATGATCGACCGAGAGAATGGCCTCATCAGGAAAGCCTAGATCCAGCGGCTGATCCGCGGAGGTCGGGTGAGAAGCCAGAAAGTCTACCAATGCTTGCCCTTTGATGGCCTTCTGAGACACATACCTGATTTCGAACTGCTGGAGAATCACAGCCCACCGCGCTAGACGGCCAGTCAACATAGGCCGGCTCAGGATATATTTCAACGGGTCTACCCGAGAAACCAACTGTACCTCATGGTGCTGCAAGTAGTGCCGTAATTTCTGTACGGCAAATACGAGCGCCAGGCAGCTCTTCTCGATGGGGGAATACCTGACTTCCGCATCGAGGAGCATGCGACTGAGGTAGTAGAGGCTATTCTCTGTTCCCTCATTGTTCTTTTGGGCGAGAAGGGCACTCAGGGACCGTTCCAGGGCGGTCACATAAAGGACCAGCGGCTTCCCGGATACAGGCGGCATCAGAACCGGAGGTTGAAGCAGGTACTGCTTGATTTCCTCGAAAGCGGTCTGACACTCTTTATCCCATACATAGGTGGCACCTTTCTTCATGAGCCGAGAAAAGGGCTTACACTTGCCGGCCAGATTCGCGATGAATCGGCGTATATAGGCTAAGTGGCCTTGGAACCCTTGCAGTTCCCGGATGTTACCTGGGGGAGGCATCTGGCTAATCGCCCTGATCTTCTCTGGGTCGATCTCAATACCCCGGTATCTTACCACAAATCCAAGGAACTTTCCGGAGGTGACCCCGAAGGCACACTTCAACGGGTTCATCTTCAGGCAGCGAGACCGGAGGAAGCCGAACACTTTCTCAAGATCTTTGAGATGGTCCTGATGCTGGCGCAATTTGACCACCAAGTCGTCGACGTAGCATTCCACCAGTGTGCCGAGGATTGGCTTGAATATGAGGTGCATCGCCCGTTGATAGGTGGCACCTACATTCTTCAGGTCGAAGGGCATGACCTGGTAACAAAAGATACCCTGGGGGGCCCTGAAGGCAGTGAACTCCTCATCCTCAGGGGCCATCTGGATTTGGTTGTATCCGGAGTATCCATCCATGAAGGATAGGGCTTGGAACCCTTCCGTGGCGTCAATCAACAGCTCTGTCACCGGAAGGGGAAAATCATCCTTCGGACAGTGGCGGTTGAGATCGCGGAAGTCGATACAGACTCTGATCTGCCCGTTCTTCTTCCTGACCGGCACAATGTTGGCCAGCCATTTGGGGTATTGAACTTCCCTCACGAAGTTGGCTTTGATAAGCTTGTCAACTTCGGCCTCAACCATGGCACCGTGGAATGGGTGCATCTTCCTGGGAGGCTTCTTGAACCCGAGATGGTTCGCCGGGAGACCAAGGCGGTGGACGGCTACCTGAGGATCTAGCCCCGGCATCTCGTCATAGCCCCAAGCGAACACATCACGGTGCTGCCTGAGAAAGTCCACGTACTGCTGCCGCTCCTCAGAGGGCATGGCGGCACTGACCAATGTGGGTCTTGGATCTGCTTCGGTTCCAAGGTTCACCTGTACTAACTCATCGACCGTGGCGGGGACGCCCTCCTCAAAGGCTGGGGGTGCGTCTTCCACATCCTCTCCACTCAGGGAGGGATCGTCCACGGGAGAGACTGCGTTGAAAACTGCATTGGGGCTACCGGATCCTGCTGGGCCACTGGTGCTGGCACGGGCGGTCGCGGTCATCTCATCAGGAGACTCACAGGCCGTCGAGACCACGGCTACGTCCAACCGTTGAATCGGGAGGACGTAAGCGTCATCCAAGCTTGCCCAGGGATCACTTGCAACAGCGACAGGCTCGACCTCACCTGCCAGGATCTGCTTATCCTTGCTCTTGTAATAGTCCGCGTCCAGATAGCGGGCTTCACATGAGGCAAAAGGAGAGGCATCTCCCTGAAGCACGCCTACTCGATCGTTAAGGGAGTATTTGAGGCATTGGTGGTATGATGAGGGAACCGCCGCATGAAGGTGGAGCCATGGCCTGCCCATCAATGCGTTGTACGCAGTGTCTTGAGAGACTACCAGGAATTCGGTGTTGGCAACCAAGTCACCGAACTGGGTCTTCAAGCGTATCTTGCCGACCGGGGTTTGCTCGGTGCGGTCGTACCCCTGGATCATGAGGTCGGAGGGGATCAAGTCATCCTCAGACAACCCCAATCTCCGGAGCGTCCGAGTTGGAATCAGGTTAATCCCGGACCCCGTGTCGACAAGGCAACGCCGGAATTCAAGGCCATTGAACTGGCCAGTAACATACAGCGGACGAATGTGTCCCTGTAGAGGGGGGTCTTCATCCTTACCAGAGAACGAGATAACTGCCTGACATTCGGTGTCCTCGATCGTTTCGGCGTGAAAGGCCTCTGCAGCCACATCCTCTGTCTCAAACTGGAGGGGGCTCTTCAGGGCTTCAGCGAGTGCCTCGCGCATCTCAGGTGACATGCACAGAGCCTCAAGGATGGAGAGCCTTGCTGGGATGTCGACCAAGTGCTTCAGGACATCATACTTTTTGGCCAAGCGCGAGCCCCTGGTTGCAGGAGGCTGCTCTGCGGTTGGAGGCATGATGGGCCTTGCCGGTTGGGCCGGCGGCCGACTGGTGCTTGGCGCATCCCGCTGTTCATTGGTTGAAGCCCGGGAAGTAGTCACCGTATTGGGGTCAGGAGGCCGGGGCGGACTCGTGGCAGGGCGGAGCTGATCGCGACGCGGCTGAGGCGGTTCTGCCTGGTCCCACACCACAAACAGTGGCGGAGGCGAATCCGTCATCCCCGGATGGGGGGGCTGCGCACGCTGAGCTCGGTTTTGAGCCTGCTGCCTAGTCTCAGTGGCGTGCACGTCCTAGCTGGAGGTACCAACTGTTGTGCCCCAGTGACTCCTGTTGTTGCGGTTCCTCCGACGGTGGCGATGACCGGGGACACTAGGGAGGTCCACCTGGTGTTCTTCAACGTCGGGAACCGAAAAGGGATTTACCAGCTCGACGGTATTAACCGAAGCGTACCCAACACTGTCATCGGAATAATCATCCATCGCCGGGCGGATCCGAGGAGGGATCCCCATCTCCGGGGGCATGAAATCGCCGAGATTGCGGGATAGTGGCGGAACTGGCGGGGCGCGCTCTTCCTTCTTGGGCCGCCGCTGTTTGCTCTTCTCAGAAGAGGCAGGCTGGGATGACGATGCCGAAGCAGCACCCGCAGATTCTAGGGGCTCAGGCTGATTCAAGCGCGCACGGATGATTCCATGGGCGCAAATGATCGTCTTGCGGGCCATCCAGTTTTTATACTTCTGGGATCCGCGGTCGGAGACCAGCTGCCATTCTTCCTCATTGCCACTATCGTCATCTGATCCCACGAACACGCCCGCAACTTGTGCTGGAGCTGGGCCCAACCTGATTACATTGTTGTTAATCTGGTCTTGGAGCCAATCCTTAAACACATAGCACCACTGGATTGTGTGCCCCGGGGTCCGATGGTAAGGGCAGTAGCGGGGGTTATCCGTGAGATGTGCCTCCTCTGGCCACCAACACTCAGGCAGTCGCACAATCCTCTGCTCCAGGGCGCTCCGGAAATAACCGGGGACCTGATCCTCGTGAAATGCGTAAGTCAGGTATCGCGGGCCCCCGGGAGCGTGGTCTTGACGAGGGGCTGGAGGGGCCTGCCGAGGAGGTGGACCCTGATTATCTCGCCTGGGTTGTGGCGGTACATTACGCGGAGGGGCCGACCGGTTCTTGGGCTGCCGCTGCTGGGTCGGGAACTGAGCCCGTGGAGGCGGATTCCTGTGAGGCTGTGGAGCTGGCCTCGCCGGCAGGAGCTCCAACGGCCTGGGGGCCTCTATCTGGGCAACAGCAGCGGGCTCAGCCCTGCTGGCTCTCCTTACAAGAATCATAGGAGGCAGCGGGTGTGCCTGACTGGCCTGTTGCAGGGCTTCCTCAAGACGTTGATCTTTGTCTGAGAAGTCCCTGAACCCTCCGGGGTAATTCTGAGTGATCAGGGAAGGGACCAGCTCAGTCTTGACGTTCCCGACGCACATTGTCAGCAACTGCTCCTGAGTCAATGGCTTGTCAAGGGAATACGTGAGACCCTTCCATCGGGCGACGAAGTCCGCGACTCGCTCATCAGGCCTCTATTTTCACTTGAAGAGGTCTGCGATACTCGTCTTCTGGGTCGTGGAACTGAACTGGTAGAGGAATTGTCTACGAAAGTCCTCCCAGCTAGTTATCGACCCGACGGGGAGCTGGCTGTACCAGACAAATGCTGGCCCTTCCAGTGTCTGGACAAAGCAGCGAAGCTTAGCGGCCTCCTGCTGCGCCGGAGTTCCCAACATAGGCCCGAACCTCGAGTTGAAATGGGCCAAATGCTGTGGAGGATCTCCAGTCCCGTTGAAGGGGGCGAAGGTGGGATTCCCGAATCCAGGAGGTGTCGGCATGTCAACCACCCATGATGGGTATGGCTTGCCGTCCGGTGGGATCGCCACTTGCCGAGTCTCCAAGGCTTCCAAGCGGGCGATGAGTGCCGCCATCGGATCATCCGGATATGGGTTCCAGTCCTGGCGAGGATCTCTAACCACGAGTGCATTGCATGGCCCTTCAATCGGGTCGTCGACCGGGTCGTCGAACTCGGCGGCTCGTGGGATGGCGGGCGGAGCGGCCCTTGGGGCAGCGGGAGGAATCCGAGCGGGGTCTCTCAGGTAATCACGCCGCTCAGGAGGGTGCGGTGAAACATACCGCGCCCTCTTGCCATAGGCAATGGCCTCTCCCTTGTCGGCAAACACGGCATAATCACGGTTGCCCGGGAGAGCCTCATCGAGGGGTGGTTGTTCTTGTCCCTGCTGTCCTGGCCTAGGATCACCGTAGTCAGGCCGCTGCTCTGCAGTGCGCTCGGCGAGGAGCTGGTCAACTAGCTTCTTCTTCTCGGCGAGCTGTTGACGTAGCATAGCCTTCTCGGGATCCTCATCCGCCCTCTGTACGGAGGCAGATGGGTCGGCGGGCTTTACAGCCCCGCCGTGCCCTTTACCTTTGCTGACGTTTCGGCTCAACGTCAGTGCTTCAGTGGGTGTGGGGAGACCCAGGAGGTTCCTCTAGTGACGAGTAACTCTCGCCGATGGATCCAACAACGGCTTGTCTTCGGGGGGAGAGCCCCCGTCGAGAAGTTCCAAGCCGTTCCCCTCCCCCGACAGGTCAGCCATATTGACCGTTTCCGTCCTCGGGGATGTACCCTCAGGGCCACCCAGTAAATCGGGCTGTCGGCGAATCACACTAAAGCGTAGGGCAGCGTACTGCCCCCATCCACGGATATACACGTGGGGAGTGGATTCCTCGAGAACCTTGCATAGTACTTGAAATCACTCGACACATCGTTGTTGGAGGGTCTCATGGTGCCCAAATGACCCGGGGTGCCGAACCGCGGGGAGCGTGTCCAGGTCAATTTGACGGAACTGCTCACCAATATCCTCCAGGTGCACTTGAATCCCGGGATATGGCATTTGTAGGCGGTTAAGATGGGATTGAGTCTCCCGGAGAGTTCGGCGGAAGCATTCGAACTCATCCGGGGTGAGTGATTCGGGTGCATCAAAGTCCGGTCCTGTGACTGGCCAAAACTTCTCAGGGAAGTGGCCCTCTGCAAGGACGGTCCAGAAGCTCCACGACTCAAACTCGGGACCCAGGTCTCCTTGGTCCTCTTCAATGACTGGGAATGGACGGGGAACCGGCAGTGGTGCCGAGGCGGGCCGCCGGGCCGACGGGCTGTCCGGTGGTGAATACGGCGAGCAGGCCGATTGGCCTCCATATCCCGGGCCGACCTCTGAGGGTGGCGGTGCCCCAGCTACCACATCACAATAGGACGGGTCGGCGAGCGAACATCCTGGCGTAGCGTCGGTGCTCGCCGAGGGTGCACTGGATTGTGGTTCGACCGTCGGTCCCTAGAAAAAGTCTCCGGCTTCTCCGATCGAGGCAGAAGGCGCTTCCGGTGGGGCCGGTACCAACCGCAAGCTTGATCCTTGGGGGTCTACCAGGCCCTCACTACTCCGGATATACCTTCGGAGAGAAGCAGGGATCATATCGATCTCTCTCTCGGGAATTACGAGGCTGACGTGCCGTATTCCTACCCCTTCCCCTAACTGGCGGGATCGGGGGAGGGCACTGTCGCCGAATCATACTCCTCCTCTGAATCAGAGAAACGAACCGGTCGGATCTCCGTCCGGAATTCCGTAACATTCTTCCCTCGGCGTCGACGCCTCGCCTTCCTGCCCCTGGGTGGTTCTTCGGGGCATGGCTGATCTCTATCCTGGCGTCCTCCGTCCGCACTGGTGCTGGGGCCAAGAGGACTGGAAACCAAGGTGCGAGGAGCACCGGGACAGATATCAAAGGGGACGCGGGTAGAGATGATTCCAGGCAGGCCTCCGGGCCGGAATCGAAAGGTGGGGTGACCCATGCCTCTTGGATCGGCCACACGGAGTAGACCCTGTTGGTGAATAGCGCTACCGCGAGGTGGTCCGCGGTGGCTATTACCTGTACCAGCAACCGGGAGAGTCAACCCAACCTGCCTTTGGGGCGGCCAGGGCCTAGATCCAGGTCGGGCATAGAAGTGCCCCTGCTCAGGATGTGCAAGGGCCTGGTGACTGGAGCCAGCAGTGGCTTGAGCCAACACGGCCGCGGTTGCTAGGGCCCCAAGGTTGGCATCCTCATCCGCTCGTGCCCGACGTTGGCGTCGGGACAAACGAGTCGGGATGAGCGGCGCGGGCAGGTGGAGAGTCCGTTCATCGACTTGAGGGGCCTGGCGGCGGTGTCGCCGTGGCCTGACAGGAGCCCTTATCGCGGATCCCTGGAGCGAATCTCGGATAGGGTGGTCCCTGACATCTTCCACCTCATCCGCATAGGGGAAGGAGTTGTCAGAGCGCTCCGGGGATAAACTCCCGAAGCGGTTGGACGTCGAGGTAGGCAGCGGTGCCTCCCTGCGCGGCCCTCGGGGGCGGCGTTGGTGGCGAGGTGCAGCTTCCTCGAGGTCTAGGCGAGCCATGTCCCTGGTGGGGATGACTCCCTCTTCCTCATATCTCCGCACCAAGCTGTTGATCACCCTTCTCTGGATGACCTCCGAGGGGGAGAGAGGGCGTGGTTTCCCCGCAGCTGCGGCTGCTGGGACGGCTGTGGAACGGGCGGGACCGCGCGGAGTAGCCGCGTCGGTGTTTCCCCTACCCCTGCGCCAGTGGGCGGGTGGCGATCGGGCACTGGATTGGGCGACTTGATTCCTGAAAGCAGGGAGAAAAACCCATTAACACTGACAGGAAAAGAAATCGACAACCAACCATTAGTGCCACGACGCCTTCCATGGGGGGAACCCAGGCCCTCGACGTCGTGAGACGGAGTGCCCGATTTCCTTTCCCCAGCCCCTGGCGGGTTCCGTGCCCCAGTGTTGAATGCTTGGTCGAGCAGCGTGCTGGTCTTCCAACACCTCTGAAAGCCATCGGTCTTCGTATTGAGGAGAAGAGATTCACGTCGGGTTCACCACTTTTCTGTTTCGGTGCGGATGTGCGTCGGGATTCTGTTCCGACGTTGTTCCGCCAGGACGCGTTCGCGCGTGCACCCGTCGACCCGAGGGGATGGGCGCGCGCGGCTTGTGGTCCCGCAGTCCCGCTTTACAAGGGCGGGGGGCATTCGTCCCTTCTTCAGGGGAGTCTGCTCCTTGATCGAAACCGAGATGATGGGATGTCGGCTCCTCCTTCCGTGGACGTCTCCTCGGAACTCGTTTCCTAATCTGGGTCTCCCTCATATATTTAAGAATGTTCGTGAATCTCGTTCCCGGAGCCATATCTTCATGGACACCGGTTAATTACGCTGCTTCCGCCCAGACGCTCCAAGGGGTCTGGTCGGGGCAGCAACCCGCGGTGAGGAGACCGGGTGGCTCTGGGTGTCGGGGGCATGTCTTAACACTGCGACTCTGTATGTCTGCCTTTCGTCCCTAATAGGGCTTCTCGAAAGCGTGATGGCCTGAGGCATCCTGCGCTGGGTGCGGGGAACTGTGTTACCTGAGGTTTTCCTCAGCTTCCCATGTTTAACACGGGGTATGCCGCGAGTTTAACGTCCAGCGGGGACGGCATCAGACTGATCAACACGAGAAGTGGACCAGATGACAGAACCCCTTGCGAGGAACCTCCTACGCTGGGGCCAGCACATGGGCGGCTTCCCGAGTGAAGTGGAGTGGAATGAAGTGGCATGACCCCACCGGGATGTGGCGGCCCGGGTAAGGATCAGGATGGATGATGGAGTGAAGAGCTTGGACCCCATAGGGGTTTCCTACGTACCGCGCATTGGCGCGGATCAAAGTCAGCGTAGTTCGAATATACAGTTTAACGTCATGCTGGACGTCGGCAAGCCGACTCACGAAGAGGTCGAGGCCGCCGGGCGGAGGATTGAATCGAACCACCTTGCACAGAGGGGGATGGAACGGCCGGGTGGATCACAGTTTCACGTCATGCTGGACGCTGAAAGGAGAAAAGGGAAGTGGAGAAGTACAATGGAGATACACATGTGCAGTCTCCCACAGGGGCGGATTCATAGGTGAATCGACGCAAGTGTGAACCCAGGAGGGGTCCACTGATGGACGAACCGACGTGAATACGACCGGGATGACCATGTGGTGGGCTTGAACCTTGGAGAGGCTTCCTACGTACCCTGTTTAGAAGACAGTGATCAAAGTCCACGTAGTTAGTTCTGTCTGTAACACTCTACCCCCGTGGGCGAAGGCCACTCCAATCCCGACATCCCTGTAGAGACGCGCGGGTGGGGGCCACATCCAAACCGGGGGGATCCTGCGTGCGAGACACGGGATCGGGTGATGCGGATGGTTTAATGTCTTGTCGGACGAAGTACAGTTTAACGTCGTGTGTTGAGGACGAAGCGGACGGTTTAACGTCTTGCCGGACGAAGTACAGTTTAACGTCGTGTGTTGAGGACGAAGATGCTTGGCAGTTTATCGTCTTGCAGCGCGGACGAAGATGCTTGGCAGTTTAACGTCTTGTCGCGCGGACGAAGTAAAGTTTAGCGTCCTGCAGGACGAATGCTGAACAGTTTAACGTCTTGTAGATCGGACGATGGAGGCTAGGCAGTTTAGCGTCGTGCATCTTGGACATGGTGGCGCCGCCGATGGGTCCGCGTCACTTCGCGCGAGCCTGGAGGGCTGCACGGGAAGACAACGCACGGTGCGGGCACCCAGGATGAAGATCATCGGGCGCCACGCAGGCGGGTACCCTCAGGGGGGTCAAAGGGGGCGACCCCGACGGATTGCGCGCAAAAGAAGAGCTTGGCGCGCAATACCGCGGGTCGGTGCGCAAATGGGCGGGCTGGCACGCAATTGAGCCAGCGCTTTGCGCGCGGAAGATAGAGATTGCGCGCACTGGGCTTCGGATAGCGCGCGGGGGCAACGGCTCATTCTTTAATCGAATGGCCACTTTGAAAAGGGGGGGGGGTGCGCGCAATCGGGCTGGATTGCGCGCACCCCGGGGGCAATTGCGCGCAAGAGGCTTCTGTTGCGCGCGAAGGCCTTAGGGTGAAGAATTATTCAAAGGAAAGGAGCCCAAGGGATTGCGCACGAAGTCAAACCCTGAGGCTTTCTTGCGCGAAAGAAAGGAGGTTACCTGAAGATCGGCATTGCGTGCGGGAGGGGTTGGATTGCGCGCACGAGAGACCTTTCGAATTCCGGCCACCTTCAAAACGTCGGGGGTCGCCTTATATTTATAGGCAACCCCGGGCGCAGAATCTGGATCGCGGGCGCGGAATTCTCTTCGCGGGCGCGGAATCGGGCCCGGCGCGCAAGGGAGTCGCGCGGGTCACGGGCGCGCAAAATTGTGTGTCGGCCCAGCGCATTGCGCGCATCCCGGGAGGTTTGCGCGCGGCTCGTCAACTTTGCGCGCGGGTCTCCAAAATTCCGCGCAAGGCTTCCGGGCCCTCCGAAACGGGCTTCCGACTCCAAATATGACCTCGCTTCCCGCATCCGGAGCTTCGTTTGGGAACAACGGACTTTTCCGGCGTCTACAACTATGTTACCATTTTTTATTTCACATCTAAATAACTATGTTTTTATTAATTACATCGCATTATAATGATCATGTTATCGTTCATCAATACATAATCAATTCAACAATTAATTTTTCACATCAATTCTATTAATAATTCCATAATTAGACAAAAATCACTATTCCATTAGTTTATTCAAAAAATTATTTATTCATATCAACAATATTAATTTATTCATAAATTAATTAACCACATCAAATACCTTAATTAATATAATATTTAACTAATTACATTAATTATTTTAGTCAACACAACAATTAACTATGCTAACCAATGTAATTACTGATTCAAAAATTAGTTTTTCAAATATTTACTTTTAATTAATTCTATAATTAATTAAGTATCTTTATCCCAATTAATAATCTAATCAATTAATTAATCATTATAAACAGCTAAAAATATCACAATAATTTCCACTATAAATTATCTGAATCATAATGACAATATCTCATAATTAATTCTACAATTAATAATCTCAAATAATAACCCAAAATTTTATAATTAAATCATCAATTGATAATCTAAATCCGAAACTCAAATCTTATATTTACTCTGAAATTAACTATCTGAATGCAACTATCTCAAAATATAATAATTAATTCATGAAATAATTATCTAAATCTATAATCTCCAAAATCCCCAATTTCACATTGTCTTAATTAATTAATTCTCCAAATTAGTTGATCCATTCATGAACTAATTGCGAAACATTGAATAGAAATATAACAATTACATACACATAATTTTTATCAAGACTATTGGATTTTAAATATAGACCTCTTTATTTGTGTTTTGGAATGAATGATTGCTAATTTAAATCACCAAAATACTTGTATAATAATGACATACAAATAGATAAAAATATAAAATCCAAATTCAAGATTTAATAAATCAAGATCCTTCAAATCTTGATCAAGATTTACAATAATATATCTAGATCAAATAAAAATGGTTGAATAAACCTTTCAAACGTTGGTAGAACAAAGGATAATGAAGGAAAAACTAATTTTTATAGAATCCTCTAACATATAGGGGTTTATATATACGATATAGGGTTTCAATCGTGATGAAAGTGGGTTGAGAAGGGGTTGAATCCATCTGGAGATCTAAAAAATCATGAAATAGGTCTTTGGGTCGAATGGTGGTCAAAATGGATTTAAAATGGGGGTCTAGAAATAAATCAAACAAATTTTCAGGTTTATCAAATTCCCACACACAATCTATGGGGTATGGGTGATTGGTTTTCCCTAACTATGAAAAAACCACAAAAACCCACATTGTATATGGTTTCATAGTTTGTGGAGATGAGGTTCATGGTTTTCCCTAAATATGCACCAACTGTGTACTTTCTACTTTTCTACAAATTTTCTAAAGTATTACCCATACACACCACAAGGTAAAATGTTGTTGAAATGAAAAAAATAAAAGGAAAAGTGTTCCCAAAAGAAGTCTCTAATCAACTCTATAAAAGGTAAAGATCTTAGAGAACTACTGTAGATATCTACTATATGTTACATGGTAATTTACTTGTAAAATATGGGTTATGGGAGATTCTAAGGAATCTATATAATATATTCAAATCATGTATATTCAATTAAAAGGATGATAATATTTTTCTAATCGTTTGTTTTCATTATTTATAGGGATATTAATTTTTTAAATGATGCTACAAGTATACAGTGTCATTATTAATATAGTTTGTTAAAAAAAATTCCCTTTAATATTGGATTTTTTTATTGTTTATATTCCACTATTATTCAGTTATACCGTATTTTAAAAAACAAAAATTATATGTTTTTTATTTTCTATTAGATATAGTTAGAAATTCATATGGAAATTATAATTATAAGAAAAAGAATGAATATAATTTGTATAATTTGGAAAATAAAGATCACTATAAATTAGATGATGTGGTTGTTTTTCATTCATTAATTTTTATTCATTGTATTATATTATTAAAAACTTAATAATTTAATATAATAGGTAAAGAAAAATATATCAAATATAAGAGACTATTTCACCAAAATAATCCTTATAAATAAGTCATACCTTAATAATTTATCAAAAAATACATATTGGAAAAAAATTAATTAATCTTGGTGTTGAAGTATTTAATAAATAAAATAATATATTTGAATGTAACATCTGGATTACATTATAAGACATTTTTTTTATATTCATTCAAATATATTGAGAAGTTATATAGTTTGATATATAGCTTCCACTCTAGTTTCTTGATATTTTTAATTATAGTATACTATTTTTGATATTTACAAAGATATATTTTAAATTGAATTTATATTTGTTGGATGTATAATATATATTGTGTCTTAACTATGTTTAAAAAAAATTTGGATTAGTTTTAGATAGTGGATTTAATTACAATTTACAGATTCTTATTATACACTTCCATTGTAATAAATTTTTTATGACTTCGGTTATGTTACAAAAAATTTAGCTATCGTAAAATACATTTTTTTCAACAAACTAACATTTTTATTGACGAGAAGGATAAAAATGAAATATAAAATAATTCATGGTTGAAACTGAAATATTAGGATGGATTATTTGGAATTTTATTAGTATTTATATATTCATTATAATGAAAATAATTAATGTTGATGTATGATCATAACAGTATAAGTATGAAAGATAAAACTAATAAAAATTATAATTTAGCAGTGTGAAATATTATTAATGATTCTTGTGTTGTGATGTGAAGAAATTTTTTAGAACCACATATGTTTAAATACTTGAAATACATTCAATGGTGTTTTTTAACTATTGTAGGTTCTCAACTAAGCATTAAGTAAGATGATGCTCATATCCTTCCCACTTTTAGGTTCATCAAATGTGTTTATCTTTTGATGACAATAAATGTGGCCCAAAACTTTAGGGAACTCTCTAGAATGAACTCACTCAGAATAATACTCTAGAAATATTTACTCATGAAATAAGTGGACGTCAAAAATGTTACAGTTATTTAAAAATAATAATTCCACTTGGGGATCATAATAAAAATTGGATTCTAATGTTATCAACATATCTAGAATGAGTCTTCTATAAAATGAAGTTGGGCCTATCCCTCAATGGTTCATTCTGATAAAAAATAGTGCACTTCAAAACTACATAGTGATTTAATAGATTAAATTGTTTTAATAATTATTTAATGATTTCTTATTAGTCGTTTCTTCAATTTCCTGAAATATCCATATTTTTAATAAAATAATAAAATTTAAGTGGTTAATCTAATAAAAATTGGAAAAATCATATTATGTATATCAACATAGTAAATTATTTTAAAAATTTATATAATTTTCTTCTTATTTTTTATCAATTCATTATAATCCATTCATAATGTGTGTGGATTTTTACATATGTGTTCTTAGTGTAGTGAAATTACTTACTACACATGGTAAACATTGTTAATGTGAGATTATGCTATAGAGGATTAGATTTCTATTGCACTGATCAGTATAATAACTTTTAGTGGTGTGACAAGCATACTTATGGTGGTCTTACAAGTAGTGAAAAAACAAATTTTGGAACCATCCAATAATGAGGTATAAGAGGTGTTTTAGTTCTCAGGGTTCAACATAACAGTATAAGTTGAAGAATGATAATCAATGAAATGAAAATTCTTGTTGATCAACATGATGGATCAAATTTTTAATTATTATTTTTGAATATTAAAAGTCATATAATTTAAATTTTCACTTATGTTCCTTTATATATAATAATTCTATTATGGATGGACAAGGATAAATAGGAATGGTTGGATATAATGGAATTTTAATAGGTATATAATTATCTAGTATAAAATATTATATTCCAAAATCAATAGTAGAAAACATAAGTTTGTTCAATGAAAGCACTGGGATATATGTATGAAAATCAAAAGACCCTAAAAACTTCTTGTTCTGATGATTTCTCATCTTAATGATTCTAAAAAAAAGTATTGTGAAATATCCTATAAATGAATACAATATTTTACATGTTTATATCTAATAATTATATGTATCTTTTATAGATAATGTCTGTTATTTATTATTTTTTCATTAATACTATATAAACATGATGACACTATAACTATAATTAGTAACCAATGTGGAAAGAAATATTTTTTTGTTTCATGATATAATGAATTTTACACTCAGGGAAGAATCTTAATGAAGGTATGTTTCAGTGACACCATTTAATTCCTTAATAAGAAAATGGAAAATGGTGGTTACACAAGCGGAATTGAAAAAAGTAACCAATAGTATAGATTTCTCCTTAATAACCCATGATTTGTTTGATTGGAACTTGTCTTAGAAGCTGGAAAATTGAAATGAATAGAAATATCAAGAAGGATTGAAAAATTTATGAATAGGACACTAGAAATAAATTATTTCCCTATAGTATATATTCCATTAAGAACATAGAAAATGGAAACAATAACTTTCTATGAATGAATTCTCTAGTAAAAGCTTGTGTGATTTATTCTTGATTATCTTATCCTTAAATAGGATATTAAAGAAGCATATTTAATTTTTATCATATATATTTTAGAAATTATAACTATTATGTGGTCATGACATGTATGTTTATAGAAAATGATATATGAAAAATCAAATGACTAAATATGTATTTATATAATTAATGGAAGTAACACACATCCCTAGGCTTATGAAAAATTATATTTAAATTTATTTGTAGGAATAATTTTATGAAACTAATTTTAAAATTATGGTGTAGATTTTTACAGAGGGATACATGGTAATTTCAATAGAAATCTTGGATGAGACTTTTTACAAAACAACTAATTTAAATAAAATTTAAATGTTAACAATTTCTCCTTTTGTTGATCCAAAATAATAATACTATTGTTTCCATAACCTTAATGAGAATAACATGAATATACATTTAGAAAACGTTTTTCTGATGGTTAATAACATATTTATTAGAATATCTAAAATTTGTGTTATTGGAAATCAAACAATGGTGTCTTTCATTATAGAATTAATGATTCCTATGAATCAAAATCTATATCACATAGACTTATATGATAGGTGATATTCCCATATTTAATACTATGATGGTTTCCTTTACAATCATACATTTGTTTATAATGGTAACAAGAACATGGTGTTTAATTTATAGAGAGAAATTCAGATATATTTCAAGGGTTTATTCAATGGAAATATTTTTCTACAAGGGATTGAGGTCTGATGTTAAAATATATTCAATCATGCAACGGTGGTGAGTAAATTGGACACACAATTAGTAATTTCTACAAAATAAAGAGAATAATACATTTAAATAAGTTTCATACAACAAACCAAAAAATAGAGTGTCTATAATAATGAATCATACTTTGATAGAGAGTTATATGATCTTGATATTTCTATCAATAACGCCAATGAAAATACGGGTAAATGGTATCAAAATTTCGGTATATTTAATTTGTATATGTCAAGAATTAGCAGTATAGAATAATATTTTATAAGATTTTTTCTATGGAAAAATACTAAATGATACTCACCATAATCTTTTAGATATTTTACCATAATTATATTTAAATGATAAATATAAATACATACATGAATCAAAATATAAAACATGTTTTTTCATTACTTTATAAATGAATATTTTCCATATCCATTATCTAATAATGAATGAAATGAATGAAATGAATTCAATATAATTAATGATGTTGTTTATAATGAGAAGGTTCAATGGATGGGGAAAAATAAAGAATGAAAGGGAGTTGGAGAATAAAATATTTATTTCTGTCTCTATCCATTTACAAGTAACTTATGAAAACCATACAACACGGTAGAGAGTTCCTAATGTAGCCAAAATCCCCGATTAAGATTAGAAATAAGACTATAAATTTTAATTCATGATAATGATTGATTTAGGATACTACGAAGTATGAAATATGAAAGTAATGTACTAGATTTTTTCATTCTATAAGTATTAGTAGATTCAATAAGTTTAGATAAACATATCACGTTGAAGAGATCAACCAAAATCCATAGACCTATTCAAATTTATATAGATGTTAAGAAAATTCTAAAATTAATGGATGTAAAGTAAATAAAGAATCTATATGATGTAATTTCTCTATGTGGAATTGAGTAGTGCTACTTATCCATGAAAAAGGATATTGATTCCTTCAAGATCAAAAAAAACATATGATATCACTAAAATTGTTCTGGGTAAAAAGGAACGTGAGAACTTGGGGGTTCTTCGAATTTATGAATAATATAATTTAAATAAAATTAATAAATAATTATAGAATGTAAAATTATTTCAATAGAATAATGGAATTGATTTCCTTGAAATTTCTACACTGGTACATAAACATTCTACTATCCAATTAGTTTTATGTATAGTTTTATTAAAAATCTATATATGTAATAAATATATGTCAAGATATCATTTCTTCATTGGGAGTCATATTAGAAAATTTACATGATACAATTAATAGTTTTTATATATGTGGTAAACAATAAATGTTTATGTATATTGAATCGGGTATTCATTTTCCTAATGGAATAACCCCCACTTTGGAATAATAAATTTGATTCATCTATGTTTGAATAATGGTTCTATAGATGAAACATCGATCATTTTTGTCACCAAATGACATAGGATAATGGATGAAAACATTTTTTTGTTCTAAAGGGATTAAAAATTATAGTTTAAAACGAATTATAAACAAGATTTAAAAATTGAAAAATCAGTATTATAGACATTTCTTGATTAAAAAAATTGGAAATCGTTGAATATAATGGGGATAATGATAGAATGTTATAGGAACACCCGAACATTGTTTATATCAAAGAAGGATTACAATTAAAAAATAGTTTAAATTTTTAGAAGGAATAAATTTAAATGAGTCACTTATCGATATAAAAATTCATTAATATTTTCTTGGGAATAAAAATATATAATAGAATAAATGAATTGGTTCATAGAGAAAGTTCCTTATTCTTCAAAAGAACGAAGATTATTTAATGTAATGATCTATACTCAAGTGGATATAATATTTATAGTTGGACATTTAATTATATTTATGACTAACCATAAATTCTAATATTGGGATATTGTTCTATTGATTTATTGGTATTTGAGTGTTATAGAAAAGAAGGCTCAATATTTTAGAGTGTAAATTAATTTATAAATATTTTATGATTCATAAATTAGTAATGATTTAGAGAGGCGGGAGAAAACAAAACAAATTTTGTTTTTACATTTAGGGGAAAATCTATTTTACATCTGATATAAAGAATATTATTACATTAGATACAATAAAATGAGACTATGTAATAGGAATGGATGTTGGGAAGAGGTGGTTAGGTTGATGTAATTCCTTATGGAATTATGAATAATTTTAGATGGATTTATTATTTTCTATGATATAAAATGTGAAATTAAAATGGAAAAAATATAGTATATCATGCAAGGTCAAAAAACATAAACATACGTAGAAATATCATATATAACTTGATTTATGTTGTCAAATATTTGTAAGATCCTTATTATCCAAATACTATATGATATTTATTGTACGATGTTATCTAAAAAATGTTAGTGTGGCTTCATTAAAAAAGATAGAGGAGGAAAAATACATGTGAATAATGGAAGGGAGATGTATAATAGTTAACATAGTAACTTGCAAGGAACACTTATTCAAGTGGGATAATTTTGGAATGTGAATCCTGGTATCATTTCATCCAAAATTATTTCAACAAAAATATGTTTACAATAATTTTAAGTCATTTATAAGTGTTTAAAATGATTATAATGGTGGAGATAGGTCTCATATATAGTGAAAGGTGGGTAATTAGATTTTGTTACATTCTCATCAAACCATTGGTGGTCTATAATGTAAGACAACTTACCCAAATTAACTCCCTTGAAAAAGACTCTATTAATGTTTTATAATACAAATTTTTGGGTTCAACAATGTTATAGGTTATTAAAAGTGACCAATCCACTTTGGGGGATTATCCATGAATATGGGATGATATGGTGACATGTATAATTTTCTGTAGTTTCATATAAGAGAACATGGAACCAACTATAAATAGTTCATCATAACCATGAATAGTTTATGTGATAATTATACTATGACTATGTGGATGAAATTTTATTTATAATTCCATAATGGTTTCTTACTGATGGTTTTGTCAGTTTTATTAACATCTTTTTTACTTCTATAAAGGCATGAAAATTAGAGTGGTTCCCCCATGTATTTAGGACAATCAATCTGATGTACATTAAAACATAGTGTTTATTTTATAAATTATTTAGTTTCCATTATAATTGTTTTTAATTATATTTTTCTTATGGTGTGTGTATTGTTGAAATTGTGTAGTGAGTAGGCTATTATAACTAATCACTTCAACCAAACTAATTAAATTATTTTAAAACGATTAGATTATTGTTTTTCAACAATTCTAAACATTATAAAAGTTTCTAATTGAGAAAAATTTGTAGTTCACATGGTCTTATGTGTAATATAGTAAAATGGTTTTTCCTCTCCCTCCATCATCTTTGAATCCTATATATTTGGCTTCTGATAAAATAAAAAAATAGGAATTTTTAATGCATATTTATAAAAAAATACATGTTTATTAAATATAATATTTTTTGATAGATTTTATTTTAAAATATTAAAATTCATTCATCCAGATGTCGCTGAAATGACATCAAATTATTATATTTCATTGAAGTTCATTGATATGCTTGGATTTTCTACAAATAAAATTATTTTTGACAAGAATGGTTGTATATTATTATTAGAGGAATTCATAGGCTTAAAATACTATATAGAATATATAAAATATTTTATTGAATAGATATGTAGTTTAAACCCCATAATGTGTCCAATAAAAGGTAGTATGATAATTTTAATACCATGTCCACCTCTTATTAAATCATATGGAAAGGAAATACACTAATTGTGTATATGTGGAACTCACCATCATCGTGTAGCGATGTAATTCATTTTTCACCACGAGTTTACATTGGTGGTTTTAATGATGGAAATAATTAATATATATTATTCTTATGAGGTATTTCTGATTCAAGCATTATAATATATCTTCTACCTTCATTCATTCATATATTTTGAAAACTATAATGTCGTTCATGTGTACGTGTGGACTACTATCTCCATTGAGTGATATGAAATGTTTTTTATTTTCATGTTAAATGGATGAAAACAAGGATTGCTTTTATGAATATATATGTTAATTTTATATGTATTAATATTTAATATATTATGTATCAATGATAAAATTACTAGGAACAAAACATCCACAAAAATGCATGTGTCAAGAAAATAAAGGATTTAACTCCAAAAATAATGATAATAATTAAATATTGTTAATGTATAGGTGATAAGATGTTAAAATATGATCAAATATGATATTACAAGTAGTAATTTTGATGTATTATAAATTAATAAATTTTTGAATCCATTATATGATAGTATAAATTATGTTCAACTGAGGGGAAATGCGAAGTAAGGGGTTTCTTAAGTCAATCTCAATTCATTGGGTTTTACTCCAACTTAATTGACTATGTTATTCCATGATTATGTGTGAAATGAGGTATAATTATACTATTTTTTATTTTTTTGGACATTCATTTTTCATGCATAATTAATTAATTAATTAATTCCTACTTAAATAATAAGATCATTGTAAAATATTTCATATCAATTTCGACTCTATTGAGACATATTTTGTATTATGCACATAATAAATTTTAGGTGGTGTATAAAACACCCATGTCATGAATTTGAAATTAAAAAAAAACTGAATTATCTATAATGATTAATTTCTTTTATACTCTTACAATGGGAATTAATTTTAATGTTTCCAAAGATGTAAGGATATATTTTAAAATCATATTTTTTGGATTGCATTATTTTTAATTGATATAATATTGTTATATATCATTCATAAAATCTATATTTTTTCATTATAATATAAATAATTATTTATTTTCTATAATTTTTTCCAAATTATTGGGTTTTTATAACATGAATCTGGGAAAAAATATTTTAAAAAATATGATCTTATATTTCTTTTGATTGGGTATATTTTATTTCATGATCATATTTTTATAAATTCATTGTGAGAAATAATTTTTATATAAAAAAATTATTCTTCAATTAAATTTTATTTTATCATTGAATTTTTATATGGTTTTATACTAATCTCCCTATTTATTTCTCAAATCAACATTTTGAATTTTATTTTACAAAAAAACAAAATGTTTGTTTCATTTTGATGTATAGGAAATTAATGGACATTCCCAAAACCAAACCCATTTTATAGTCATTAGATAAATCTATTAGATATGAGTGATTTTAAAAAGAGGCAATTTTATTAAATCTTATTTGAAATGTTTCAATTTCATATTCTTATATTATTTAAAATAAATGATTTTTAGAAACATTTGACCTACTTAAAAACATTATGGTCATCTCTCATCACATGACTAATTTTATGGACATTAAAATTATATTTAGACATTAATTATATTTTTAATAAACCCCAATTCTTTAAAATATATATCTTTTAGAATAAATTGAATTTCAATGATTGCATATGATCCATTCAACAACTAGATTAAATAGAAATATTGTATTAAACTATTATTTAAATATGACTATTATAACCTTTCCAATAAGTTGGAGTGTTTTAATTTGACTAAAAAATTATATATATTATAATATTTAAACATTTAATTTTTTTATATATTTTTTACAAAAAAACAAAATTCATTTAAATTAAATAGAATTATTTTTGAAATTTTTTTTTATAAATGGTTTCATTTCTCCATAAAATATTACGATAAAATTTATATTTTATACTTTTATATAATTTATTTAATAACATAAATATAATTTTTTAAATAATCATATCAAAATTATCATAGGTTGAATGTTATTTATTGTTGTGAAATTTCTATTCTATCAATGAATATTGAAAATATTAAATTTCAATTAATAATGACCTTCCTGTTTTAGTTTTTTATAAAAATAAGTAATATTTTAAAATATTTTCATTTTAGAATTTCTTAAATTATATATCTACTAGTACAATTTAAGTAATATTAATCATTTTAAAATTTAATTTTAAATAAAAGTTTTGTGGTTTTTTTAATATTTTTTCTTTGATACACTTATTTCTCATCACGTCTATATAAATAATTTTAAATTAAATTCTTTCCACTTATATTATTAAAATTTTAAAAAATTGATTATTTAATTCGAATTAGCATAATTTATATTACCTAATAAAAAAATTACATTTTACAGAAAAAAGAGTAAAGACAACAAAAAATTATTTACAGATGGTAAGGTAAATTCGGTTTATATAGGGGTTAAACTAAATTGATAAGGGATTAAATAACCAAAATACATGTATACATATATTTTTGATCCATATTCATACAATTTCATGTATAGGTCTTGAGAATAATATATTTGGAACCCTATAGGATTGTGAAAAACATGGGCACACCTTTTTTCAACAATTATTTGTTTTACATTCATCTAGCTTATAAAAGGCTACCTTCTATTCTATCTCATTCACATAATAAAATCCTTTCTATGACCAATAGCTAAAAAAATCACATACCTACTTTATTAACCATTTCCAAGAAGCCTTGTTTTGGGTATAATCATTCATAAGAACAATTTTGATTCAAACCTAATGATGTTTCTTAAGGAATATGTAATATTATTAAATGACTATTTTTTCTATTTATTCCTCCTCATTCTTATATAATTTTTAAAACATATTGATATAATATATATAGATATTCTATATATTGTATTATGTTGTGGGAATTATGAAAAACCATCCCAACTTCGGTCAAATTTGTTATGAAATCATTATTAATTTGTATGGAGTACTATGACCTCATGAACCCATGTCATTGATTTCTACATTACCACCTCCCACGGTTGGGTGTGATCGTAGATATAAATTATAAAAATGATATTTATTCGATATTTTTAAAATTTATGGATATTATAATATATTAGTATTTAATTTCTATTAAGTATACGAGACGATAATGTCGCTCGTGTGTACCACAAACTATCACCTCATAAGGCGATGTAATCCATCATTCACTAGCGCATTACATGGAAGGTGATAAGTACAAATTAAAATGAATATATGTAAAACATGTTAAATTATTATTATATTCCTCAAATATGTGTAGTTTTAAAAGGAAAATGAATCATTTTATATCTTACCATTTTCACTCACTAATATATAATATTTTCATTCATGTACGTGTGTGCTGCGACCTTCATGAAGTGATGTGACTCACTTTACCTAACCACACCACATGGATGATATATATATAAATGTTTATTTAAAAGAGTATAATGGTAATTATGCTATTATGAACATTCTTTAAGGATAAAATATTTTTTACCTCCTTTCCATAATGACCATTGAAAATTGGATGTGCCACTCACCCATACGTAAAATATATTCTCTCCCCAATAGTAATATACTTTATTTCCCAAAACACTCATTCATGATTGGCAATATAAATATAATTAATCTAAAAATATGATAATTATAACATTATTATTATTTATTATATGATTAAACTATATAACATTTAAATTAATTTGAACTCTCGTGACCATATATGAATGAAAAAAAAAGAAATTTAGTTTCAAAACAATGATAATAATGAACGAATACCAAAAAAATCCATTGATTGTAATGAAATGGTCATGAATGTTATTATAAATATGAATATGTTTATATTATAAAATTGAAAAATAGATAAAATAGTTATATAGGAGGTAAAATCATTTTTAATTAAAAGGAATCGTGATGTAAGGGATTCTATCTCCCTTTTCATTAATTGATTAACATTTGTACGGTATCCACTAATTTCATTTATATGTTGTATAAATTGCCCATTTATCTGTAAATATCATGAATAATTCATAATTAATTATATGGATCGGATATGAACGTGTGACAAGGAATATCATCTCAATACCATTTAATTAAGGCTTATTATAATTTTATGAGATGAATTTCACTATTATGGTGTATATAGTACCCCAATTATCATTTAATATCATGATTGATTTATAAATATTTTTATTCTATATTTAAATTTAAATTTTTTCATCATTGGGAACATTACTTGAAAATTAAAAAGTGTTAAAATATATTTTACAATCCTTCATACTTTTATGATTATAAACATTGTCTTGAAAAAATCACATTGACGTGATTATGTTTAAATTTGAAATTATATATATCTTAAATATAAATATTCTGTAATGATGGGAATAATTATTTCGTATAATTTAAACAATTTTCACATATGGTGTATACTTTAAATGTTATTTGATTATGTGTGGAAAAATTGATAAATTTGGGTATTTACAAAATACAGATATTTATTGCTAAGTAACGTTGTTTATGAATTTAAAATTTTGTCATATATATGATAACTAATATGGATAGGTATACATGGGTGGGGCCCAACTATAGATTTCCCCTTGATATATCGATAAGTCTCATGAGAAAACTTAATTAACCATTTAAAAAGGATTCTACCAGTTCTTTTAAACTATCTTGTGGAAAGATCTTGATGGTAGAGATATCATGATTCTTGAGAGCATGATGGCAAAAAAAAATTAGAATATATATAATTTAGAATTAGTTTTCTTTTATTGTTTGTGATATTATCACAATCATATTATATCTATAGGAATGTAATTCTGTAAATACTAAATTAATTGAATGTATGTTGTGATATTTAAATTTTCATATTGATTATGAATTGTATTTTTATGATAGGAAATTTAGTTAAATTTCATGTATTTTTTGTTATTAACATTTTTTATTGATTATTATTATTGAGTCAATATAGAATCAATTATACCTAACCATTATTGAGCATCTGAGTTCAACATTATTTTAACCTTACCCCAATTATGAATATTAATCAATTAAACGACTTCTAAGGATGATGAAAATTCTATTTTGATATGTTTTATTTTTTATTTCGTATGTAAAGTATGTCTAAATTGTGTACTTATTTCTCCAAAACTATTGTGTTGATTGGTCCTTTGGGATTTTATTCCTTGTTAATATTGAAATTTAATAATGAAAACTCCAGATTCACACTACATGGGTATGAGTCATTAAAATTGGAATCATAAGTTTTTTTTATCGAAACAATGGGAACAAGATTATGGAATTAATATATTATGTAACATAGAAACATTATAGATTTTTATGGTCGGTATAGAATGAATTAATATTGTTTTTGTAAGGAATATAAAATGTGGTATTTCATTGTGATACTACCCTATCATGATAAAACATGTGGTCTTGGTTCTAGATCAGATGTACCAATGGATAATAAATAAAAAAGTGAAAATTTGGACTAACCTAACTATCAAAAGGTGCACAATAACTAGAATTAGTGCATATGTATTCTAAAACTATTGGGGAATAATCATAGGACAACAAAAATTCTCATTATAAACTATTAAGAATGATTTAAAAATAAATCTATCCCTGAAGAAACCATTTTTATAGTTCTGATATTAACAACGAATAAATTTTATCTTTCGTTAATTATTACAACATATATACAATTATACACTATGATTTAAATTTAATAATATTATGAAAAAATATAATATATAACATTGTTTTGGAATGGATCATTGGGGGAATAAGGGTATCAATAATCCTGGAAAGTGTAGATTTTCCCTATTGAGGAAACCAATACAGCTGGTATTGTTACTGAATAATTTATTTCTACATTAAGGTAGCTTAATCATGTTATAAAAATACCATTTCACAAATGGAGAAACATATTCCATGATAAAATTTACCATTTTTGGATCTCATTATTTGATATAATCCCCATCATTTTGTGGGACTAGTAATCTAATGGTATCTGAGCAATAAATTAATTCTTTTGTGAACACATTTATGGATTTAGGATGCAACGAAAAAGAAAAGATAACCATTTTGGTGTATTTTTTAAATAGAGATGTCGATTATTGTATGTTGTTAATAAAGTATAATATAAAGGAAATGGAAATGAAACTCATGGAATGGAAATATTTTAAATTGACATTCCTCAAAAAAAATTTCCCACAAGTGGAAAAATATGAAATGAATGGAAGGTTCTTTAGATTAGATAAAATTTTGAAGATATTGTTATGTATAATGAAGCTACCATTATAGGATTATCTAGCAATGTTATATATTACCTATGAAACATGGAGTGTATGATTGACCATTTCATCCAAGGGATTGATCAATGTATTTTAAGGGTTTAAGTCTCTCAAAATACTCATCATAAGATGAAATAGTTATTTTTTATAACAAAATTTAAAATGAATTATATAGATATTATATGATGAATGGAATTTTAGATAAAAACTTGGTATCCTAACAATATGAAAAAAGGAATGTGTCAATAATGATGATGAATATAATGCATGGATTTTCACATTGTTAAACCTTTAGAATTAATCACCCTACTAAACTATTAAAGGTATTAAGAGTTTGTTAAAAGTCCAGAGATAACTGTCACCTTGAGAAATAATTAAATGTAAAGAATAAAGACATTATAATTTTTTTTTTCAATTATGTAGAGATTGGGAACTATGAAAATGAATTTGACATGTACCATTGGAATTCATCGTCGATTAGTCCATGGGGAATGTCCATGATTTTTTATCACTATATTTGAAGTGTAAGTACAAAATGATGTGGTCTATAGTAGATTAATCATATTTTAAAATTATCTAATTATTTTTCTAATCATGGAACCTCACACACTTTTATAGTTACCCAGTTTTCAATGAAAATAATACATTTACATTTAATTTATGATTTCAATTTTAAATCAAAACTCATTGAGGATGTCTCAATAGAAACATTATGTGTTAGGAAGACCCCATAATGAAAAATAATCATTCTTTATTTTATGAACTTATTATCATACCATTGTTTAAAATATATATAATACTTATTATGAATTTTCATTCATAATAAGATGGAATTTTGTTTGTAAGAAATAATATATTATGATTCATGATGAAGATGAATAATTATTTATATTTCAAGAAATTAAATCATTATCTGAGACATGTATAAATCCACATCATGAAGCCTTATTGAATGAGATCATTACTGATTAACAGAAAAAAATCATGGGATTGATATTTTAAACATAAAATTGATTATGTACCAATTATAATAAATAAATTTTTGAATTTATGGAGAAATAACCTAGAAAACATCCAGATAATGAAGTTGATACATCTAGTCGTTTAACCCATGATAAAGGACCAATAAACAATAATACCTCTATAATCACCACTATGTAATTAGAGGAGTTGAAAAACACCTAGAGGAGTTTGTTGATAATGGATTAATTATCCCTAGTGATTCTCTATAGAGATCCCATGTCCACATTTTAATAATAAATATATATAAATGAGGTTTTATTTATTTATAGGGAAATAGATTATGTTATGGTAATGAACCAATATCATGTACCATGAATTGATGACTTATTCGATCAACTTGATGGAGACAACTAATTTTAAAAGATTGAAATTAATTTTTTAAATCCCCAACTGTGTTAAAATAATGAAGAAACACAAAATATAATTTTCAAAATGATGTATGGACACTAAGATATTATAGTAAATCCTTTTGTATTTTCTAATAGTCAATTTGTTTTTTGGAAATAGTTAATTGATTACTCAACACATATGTTGATTATTTTTTTGTATACATTGAAGATATTTTTGTGTATTCTAAAAGCTATATGGACCATGAGAATGATATGAAAACGATTATTCATTGATTTAATGATCTTTTTTTCCCATTAATTATTAGTTTTTTTATTAAACATGGACTTTATGTGTTCTAGTTGGGGTCATGGAAGTCTTTCGAGTGTACAAGGCTTTTCTAGAACCCATAACCCATGTTTTCAGTGAAAAGAAGAGGGATCATTGTTAGTGAGAATTGTCCATTTTGGGTCTCAAGGTTGTACGACTACCCTTAAGATTTAGAAATCATTAGAATATTCTTTATAACAGTCACTGAATGGTTAGTGAAAACCCTACTGGGTAGTTATATATAATATCTTGACTTATAAGATGACTTGTACGGTTTTTGAACTATTAGAAAAAACCCTACGGAACAACCGTGACAGATGTACATTTAGGATCCTTATTAATTTATTTTTAAAATAAAAATCATATATTAATACTATTTGGGTTTTCTTCAAATGTAATGTATCCATCCCATGGAAAATCGATCCTCTTGGCATAAATATTTATTTCATATTACTTCATCCTTTGAACTCAGATTCAGACATGATTCATCTCGTTGGAGTTGTATCGATAATCCTTGATTCCTTTATATCCTTTATCGATTATTTTGGACATCAATTTAACTATTTGGATTGATGATTATATGCCCAAATATCTCGTTTTTCATCCATTCTTCATATTTTTCCAAAACCAAGGCGATCCAAAGCATGATACTAGTTAAGCTATGTTGACTTTCTTGACGTAGGTGGTGTCATTAATTTCCCTAATTGTTGAGATATTTATATATTTCATAGTTCTACATTCCCAATTTTATGGGGTCACCTTTAATTATAATTGAACTTTGTGGTTTTTTATTGTTCTTTAGGTACTATAATAGGTGTTTTGATTCATGTACTAGGTTGTATACCAAGATTAAGGGACACCCCATGGGTAAGTTTCCGTGGATGAAATTTTATGGCTATTTGTCCTAGGATGCATCTAAGGCATGCCTATTTTTCCTTTCATGGGTTGTTAAAATGGTATTAGATTGATAATGGAATTATAAAGATAATAAATTATAATTTAATCGATTAATTGTATTTTAAGGTCAACATGACCCTTGACCCTTGTAGGCTTATTCTTGTTTAAGCAACTTTGGATTGATTTTCTTATTCTGTTGAGCTAACCTCATGAGTTGAATAATGTCAAATCCATATAATAGTTTAATTTCCATGTGTTTCTTGTTACGAGAAATGTAACCACATGAATATATTAAAGACCAAGCCTTATGTGGTTGGTATTTTTTTGATACACCCTTCTATGGTGAGTTATATTGTATTCAACTGTGTTTTAACATTAACATCCCTAGTGAAATAATAAATCAATTTTGAATTTTGAAATGATAAATAGTAATAGGGGAAATTTGGATTATATATACAATGACATGGATGACCTCATGTGATTAGGGGATCTTCCAACCTATATTGAATCATGGATTAATCTTCGACTACCATGGATGGTCTCATGGGTTAATTATGATTATTCTATGATTGATACATGGATCTATTGATGAATTCTATGGATAAAATATTAGAGGCTGAACATAAATACTGAATAAATCATGGATCCATTGATTTATTCAATGGATAGTCTCAATAGTCAATAACCATATTCATTGTGTGATACATGGGGATTTTCTATAGGACCACCAAGGATAGGCTTAGTTGAAAACGACTTATACCACACCTAGAGTGCTTCTAGGTTCATGAGAGGTTAATTGGTATTTTCTTGTAAGGTGTTGGTAGAAACTACACCTTTAATGATACTTTTATTACAAATTAGTAATTTTAGATATGATCAAAGGTTATGATTTGAAAAATAAAATAGAATGGATTATGCCACGTTTTATAAGACAAATCTCAATCTTGGATTTTTAATCACTTATGCAGGCATAGATGGACTTAGGAGGTGTCTGTTATGCTTACTGTTATACAGGGGATGTCGAGCATGAGCCAGATATTGAGACATATGAATCCAATTTAATTGAATTATTTATTAGATAATGAAATGAAAAGTAAATGGAAATATATTCTTCGAGGTTTTTTACTTTTCAGTACCCCATATTACTACATTCATTTTTTCGTACTTCCATTAATATATATTCACTGATAGATTGGAACAGTCCTTGGGAGGTTACCTATTGGGATTTAGTCTCACACCATATTTGGGTCATTTTTTGGACTCAAATAGATTATATAGTTACAAGTGTTGATATGGGAATGAACCCTATGATGGTACTTGTTATGCTTCCTAGGTGAATAAGAGCATGTGACCAAGATGAGACTAGCATTGCTACTAGGTTTCTTTTTGTTTGTTTTCAATTTAGTAACATGTATTGTATATGATTGAAGTGTACATATTTTGACAACATTATTAGAAACATGTGACTTTTATTATCATATTTTTTATGATATGATTCTAGTTTAATATTACAATCGGTCATCCACTGCTAAGTTCTATTGCATGGTATTTCTACCTTTTCTATTGAATTGTTATTATATTTTTCTGTATTAAACTCTTCTAATGAGGTCATAATATCGCCTCTATCACACGTAGGCAATCAGTCCTAGTTGGAAGCCTTTGGCATTTGGAGAGATACACTTGAGTCCATGTGGTCAACTGGGCATGGAGCACGGTTATTTGGCATTCAGGTCCGGGACATTTCAAAGTGGTATGAAATGATATTTTCTGTTCATCTTTACTATTTGTCAAAAATAGAAAGGGAAATAAAATAATATTAATTATTAATGACATTTTCCTGGGTGTAGCTAACCCACATACATGAAAAAGTCAAATTGCATTTAATTGACTTGATATTTTATAGATTTGGACAGCTACAATTGATTTGATTCCACTATTTGGTAATGTACATGATTTGTTCTATTATTATCGATATGATTTTTGGTTATATTTCCTTGAAAAACAATGAGATGAGGTATTCTATCTCATGAATTATATAGGCACCTACTGGATTTCACATTCCATGCATTATGCATTTCCATTTAGGATGCATTACTCATTTCATGTTGTTGGTGTAGGATTTGTGATAGATATTCCTACTATTGTGATTGGTATGTTACTAAATGATAGAATACAGAATGGATGGACTCCGTGATTTGGTCTCTATAATTTATGGGCTCTCTTGGATCCGAATTTGTAGAATCTTATTGCGGTCTCAAAATTGAATTTTGTTATGATGTGAAATACGATGATTCCATGCTTTAATTCGTAGAGTGTTTGGGTCCCAATGTATCAGAATTTGTCATTCCACTAGTTTACCCTTCTGAAAGGGGATATAATAAATATGAAATGAAAATGAAATCAAGAAAATATAAAATTATTTTTGATAGAGATCTTGACGAGACCTAACCTTTATAGTGATATTTTGGTAGTCTCCCTCATTTGGTTGACACCTAGACCTGACCCATGGAGAAGGTAGAGGGGTGACTTCATAGAGGATGTTTTTGTCTAGTACAATGTTCATTACAGTGCTTTTGAGATTTGAACCTCAAAAATGATCATGAACAGAGATGTGTGATTGGAATTATTGAGTTATTCCACCACGATGACCTTAAGTTGTGCACCAAGAGGGTGGTGGTAATCATCAAACAAAGGTGGTATTCCATGAGATACAACTGGATCCTCAATTCAAGATAGATATGGAACTTGATATTATACTGAACATAGGTGATGATGCATAGTTCCATGACGTATTTATGAGGTTCATCAAACCCATTCAGGGATCCCCATATCCTTCCATGTCTATGGAAGAGCTGACATAAGTTTTCCAGAAGTAGAATCTTCCCACGTTTTAGGGGTTGTATACCTTATGTGTCTTATATATTGATACAATCCATGATTATGATTTTTGATCATTTAGAGATGCCTCTTGAGAAGAGGGTAAATCATTCAATGTACATGCAGTGTGATTCCACCAAGATATAGTGGGATGTTATCACTTATACGTAGCATCATCGGGATATGGTGTGGGGAGATTTTCATATAATATTCTATGATTAATACTATCCATATATACTGAGTAATGATAGAACCTAAATGTTTATGAATTTGGATATGGGTGCTTCATAATTTATAGACTAATCGATCTGTTTTATTGAACTCATCATGGGTAACGATTTGTTGAAGGCTAGGTGATTTTTGTATGGTCTCAGGTATGACATCTGATCACTTGTAAATGTATTCTGGTTGACTAATGTATATTCTATAATGAATCAAGATATGATCACAATGTGTAAATAGATATAATATAGAGGTGTTATCTTGGGATGTTATGAACCTATATCTGGTGTTGTCTTGATTGGTAGTAGGAAGCATTGTTTGTGATTTTCTATCATTGATACCACCAGTTAGAAGGAATCATCAGGTAGCCAAGTATGGTAATACCTATACGGTAGACTAGTGAATCTGGGGATTTAGTTTCAACTATACCCTATTGAGTAATGATATTGTTGCATGTTGGGCCACCAACAGTGCATCCACATGACATTACCACCTGCAGCTTGTGAGAGAGGGTCTTCTTAGACTCCATGTTCCGGAGCAGGGTCTGCAGCTTCTCAACAGATAGAGGGCTAGAGTACATCATACTGTTCAGTCTAGGTGGGGGTAGTGGCCATGGTAGCTAGACACCATGTTCATAGTTCTAGTAGGGTGGATCAGCTAATGGTAGACTGATAGTGTCACTTGGCCATGTTATAGACCAGACATATGCAGTCTAACAGACCCAGTATGAGTATGATCCTAATCCTTCTACTTTTATAGGTACTATTATAGTATCCTCCATTTTAGAATCATCACTTTCAGATATAGGGGATTATCAGAGATTCATATATGTTCCAATTGTGGAGAGCCTTGTTCTGTGGTTTTATACTTTAGAAGTCATGATAAATCTAAACACTCTATTGGGGATTAGAATAGAAGGTGAGTATCTATACAGGGAGTTTCCCCTTGAGGTGTGTGGGTTTCACTTTTTATGGGACCTCTACGTCCTCGAGATGATAAACTTTGATAGCATTCTCGAGATGGACTTCATGGTATAATTTTATTATGTTTTTGATTTATATCATCAAATGTTCTGTTTTAAATCCCAAGAGGGATGACCGTTTATACACAGCGGTGCGTGGGACTTCTAGGCAAGACAAGTTATAATGAACATCATGTTTTGGTAATGATAAAAGTCTGTAATGCATGATTTTATGTGGATGTACAAGAAACAGGTCATATGGATTTCACTCCAGTAGTTCATCGTTTCATGAATGTATTCTCGGGTGATATTTTACGTTTACTTCGGATGAGAGATGTAGAGTTCACTATCAATATTGTTCCAAGAGATGAACTGGTATCCATTACTCCTTAATGGATGCCTATGAAAGAGTTTAAAGAGCTCAAGAGGTTACTCGGGGATTTAGAGGCAATGTGTTTCATCTGACCCAATACTTATCCAAGCAGTTCACCTGCACTTTTTGAAAAAATGCAGATGGTTCCATCAGGATATGTGTGGGTTATCATAAATTGAACCAGTTTATGGATAAGAACATATATTATCTAGTATTAATAGTTGATCTATACCACTATCTCTGAGGAGCTTTGGATTTCTCAATGATTTATTTGAGATCCAGTAATTATGAGGTGTATGTCATATAATATGACATACCTAACATAGACTTTCAGAATAGCTATGGTCTATATCAGTACATTGTATTGTTGTTTGGTCTCACGAACGTTCCAATAGACTTTATAGCATTGATGAACCTAGTTTTTCATCCTTATTGTGAGTCATATATCATGGTTTTATTGTATGATATCATGATGTCTTTTCACAATCGACATGACTCTGAAAAACATCTTGATACCATTTTGAGTTAGATTGGAGAAGGATTGGTTATATCTAATTTGACAAAGTGAAAATTCTGTGTGGTTTATATTATCATCCAAGGTCATATCATATCAAAGAGAGAAATATTATTTTACCCAATGAATGTAAGCATAGTGGTTCCATGGAAGAAACCCAAAAAATTCATTAAGATATAGAGTTTCATAGGTTTTGATGGTTACAATAGTGATTCTGTACATGACTTCTCACGCTTAGTAGTGTTGTTGATCGGGTAGACTATGAAGGGTTTCAAGTATGTGTGGTCAGATTCTAGTAACATGTCCCTAAAAGAGTGGAAAGGGAGATTCACATTCACATCAATACTAATTCTTCCAAATCAAAGAAGTAGTTACACTGTGTACTATGTAACATCACATATCTAGATATGATTATTCCTTATATAGTGGGATTGAGTCACTGTGTATGGGTCTCAATAGTTGAGGTCTCATGAGGGGAATTAACTAATCCATGATATTGAGTTTTTTTGTGGTTGTTCACACATTACATTATGTGATACATAAATTTCTAGGAGTTCATTTTTTTGGGTAAACATGCCAAAAAATCAACATGTACATATTTACATAGTGTGATCTGAATAAGAGACGATGATGGTGGGTCCAATACCTTCAGTGTTATTATTTTGAGCTTTCCTACCCACTTCGTATAAGAAATAAAGTTATTTATGCAATGAGTAGTAGGAATATGATAGAGATTGTACTTCATGCTAGTAGTGACTCGAAGCTTATGTAGTTGTTCTCTGAGATACACTTATAGGTGCATAATAGTTAATGGAAATATTATCATTCTTACATAGCTATTACATATAGCCTTATAGATAGTGTGACGATGATCCATCTATCATAATTTGAAGGCCTTGTTCAATGGGAGAGTGTTGAATGTGAGAACCCTCCTCCTAGTTGGACCCTAAAGAAGGATGATTTTTATGTTTACATGGTTGTGTATGAGTTTCAGAAGACATGCATGTGGAGATGATTCATTAAATTCATGCCATAATATAGGCATTGCGTCCTGGTGTCACCAAAATATATTACGATTTACATCATCAGTATTAGTGACAGCGTATGAAAATTGATATTGTTGGTTTTTCATGAGGAGTTCCACTTTTCAGCTTTTGAAGGTAGAACACTATAGGCCTATCATAATTTAACAGAATCTACCCCTTCCAATATGGAAATGGAATGATTTCATGATGGAATTCATGATGGGTTTACGAAGGTCTAACATAAGTAATAATACTGTTTGGGTTGTTGTTGAGAGACTCTCAAAGGATGAAAATTTTATACTGATCAATGAATCCATTAGTGTAGATAACCATGGGATGTTGTACATCAATGAAATTTTATGCCTACATGAGTTTTTATATTATATCATCTTATATAAGTATTCCATGTTTACTTATTATTTCATGAAAGGGATATAGAGGGAACTGAGTAAACATGTGCTTATGAGCACAGCTTTCCACCCCTAGATAGATGGCCATTCAGAGTGCATGATTCAGGATATTTAGGACATGATACGGGCATGTCTCCTAGAATTTGGGGGTTATTGGAAAAAACATATACCCTTGGTTGAGTTATCCTATACCAAAATATTTTAGGATACTGTTCAAATGGAACCATATAAGGATTTCTAAGGTAGTTCATGCTGACAACCCCTATGTTGATTGGAGGTAGGAGAGGTAGAATTACAGGGACCTCTTCTTGTCCAGGGGACTACAGAATAGGTGTAGTTGATTTGATTTTGGATGGATACTATGTATTCACGTTAGAAATATTATTCCAATCCCCAGAAATGACTTATTGAGTTAAAGGTCATGATATGGTGTATTCTTACGTGTTTCAAAATGGTTCTGACACAAGAGGACAATGAGACAAGGTACTCATTCACTAAGATACTTTGGGTCATTCATGATTCTGTAGTGGGTCAGGCTAGTATCCTATAATATTTAGTTACCAAACAGTTACAAATAATTGCATGAAATAATCCACATTTCTTAGATGTGATGTAACAAATCATACCCAGGTCATGTTTTTCTACCCGAGGATGTTATGTTAAATTTATATGCATCCATAAAGGATCATCCTAGATGAATTGCCAATATTAGCATGAAGGTTATTTGCATATGGTCATTCCATTGTTATAGTGTATATGGTAGCATGGTCGAGTGCAAGATGATACATGTTAGAGGGAAGTTGATGTCCAATCATATTGGCTTGAGTTTTTCCCATATATTTCATCACCACCCTTGGAAGGAAAATTCATGGATAAATTTCATTAAGGGGGAGGTTTGTAAGAACCCAGATCTTCATTGAGGTACAGATCTTTTTTCGATCATTACTCAGTCAAATTAGCTAAATATTTCCTTTTATGAATGAAATTTGGGGTCTGGGGGTCTTTAAGGTGTTTGAGGCTAGTCTAAAGATCGAAACAAGAGTTTTGTGAAAAAAGGGGACATACTGTTAGTACAAACAGTGCGGGGTGGATTTCATGGAAGTGCAGTAGCTCTACAATTTAATCATACATTAGTATAGTATTGAGCTCTTTTATCACATATTTAGTGAAAATTATGCAAGGTAATCATGTGTTATTCCCTATACTTATAGGATTCTTGGCATAGTTTCCACACAGTTTGAAAAAGTGTGTGGATAACCAAATCGAGACCTATTATATAGTATATTTAATATTTTAAAAATAAAATTAAAATATTATATTAACCCTATTTTTGTTCTCACCAAACTAAAATAAGCCCTACCATGGAAAATATATCCTCTTCTCCTAAAGCAGTATTTCTGATTCCATCAATGTCTGAACTCTGGTTCGAAAATTTGTCATCTCATTGGACTTGTATGGTTATGCCCTCAATATCTTTTTAGCCTTTCTTGATTCTTCTAGATATCAGTTACACTATTCAAATTTACAGCTGATATGCCCTAATATTATTCTCTTCATCTATTCTTCATATTTCCCCAAATCATGGGTGAATCAGAGATTGATATTGGACCAGCTATCAAGCATGAGCCTAAGGTAAGTTCCCTCATGCCATTCACTAATTTTTGAGCTGTATATATATGTCGAAGCGTCATAGACCCAATTTTAGTGTTCCAACTAGAATTAAAATTGAAACTTGTAGTTAGTTATTGTTTTTAGGTAATTTAATAGGTTTAGTGATCCATATATTAGGTTTTATATTAGGATCATGGGCCACCCCATGGGTGAGTTCCCGTACATGACCTTTTATGGCCATTTGACCAAGGATGCCTAGGAGGAAAGCCTTTCTTTCAATTTCATGGGTTCATGAATTCTTTTTAATAATATTAATGGAATTAAATAGTTGTAAAATAATAATTCAATTGATTAATAGTATGGGGAGGACAAATTTACCCTTTACCCTTGTATTCCTAGGCCTGTTTAGGCATGTTTGTATTGTTTTTCTTGTTCTGTTGAACTTCCCACATGAGTTGAATAATGATAAATACATGTAAATAGTTAATTTTGATGTGATTATTGTTATGAGAAATTTTCTAATGTGACTAAATGAATGGACAAGAAATATGAGTTTGGTTATTCCTTGAAACACCCTTCAATAGTGTCTTATATTAGATGTGTCTCTGTTTTGACCTTAGCACGCGTATTGAAATGGTAAATGAATATATAATGATGAATGGGTAAATAGTATTGGGTGAATCTTGGATTTTGTTAAGAATTACATGGAAGTGACTATGTGATTATCCGGCCTTCATACTTAGAGTGAATCCAGGATTCTAGTTTGAATGTCATGAATGTGATCAAGGGTTAAATAGGATTACGCGGGGAGTGATACATGGATCCATTGAGAGATTCCATGGATGGGATCATAGAGGCTATACTGAATGGATGGGTGAATCATGGATCTCTTTGGGGAATCTATTGGCATTATAATGAGTAATTGACCACATTTTATGAGTGATACTTGGGGATTTCCTATAGTACGTCGATATATGGGCTCAGTTGACATAGACTTATACTGCAATAAGAGTGATATTGGGTTCTTGAAAGGTTTGTCCAGACGGACTTGTAAGGTGTTGGTGGAAATTACCCGTGGTGTGATATATGAATTACAATTTCTGAATGTTATGAATGGGACCAGGTTATGATTTGACTACTTAAATGGAATGGTTTATGAAGCATCATCCAACAAAAAAAACACAAGGATAGATTCTTTCTTCACTTATGATTGCTTACATATGATTCTGAGGCATCTGTTGGGGTCACAGTTATTTAGGGGATGTCAAGACTGAGCCATATCTCTATACATCTGAATTAAATATAAATGAATTGTTAAATAAATGATGAATTAAAAATTTAATGGATACTAGTTCTCATAGGTTGTTTAAATTTGAGTAATTCCTAGCTTACTACTTCCATTTTTTTGCAGTACCTATTATATATATTCACTCACAAATTGGAATAGGCCATGGGTGGTAGCTTACTCGGATTTAGTCTCATACCATGTTTTGGTCATGTTTTGGAACCAAGCTGATTATATGGTTTATTGTGTCGTTATGTGAAAGCACCCTCCTACATGTACTTGATATGAAACTCAATAGAAAATGATTATAGGACTAAGGTGAGAATTGTAGCGCTACTGTAGTTATTTTACTATTTTAGTAATTTTGGACATGTATTGTATATAACTGTATTATGCCTATTTTGATATCTTTATTAGTAACATGTGACATGTATCATCGTCTTTTGTATGATATGATTCTAGTTTAATTAAATTATTGGTCATCCAATGTTTATTTATGTTCCATGGTATTACTTCTTCTGCTATTGAATATTTATTGTATTGGGTTTTGTTAAACTCTTCTAGTTTGGGTATTGCCTTCCCACAATCACACCTAAACTCTTGCTACTAGTTACCCACCTTTGGAATTTGGGGAGACTCACTTGAGGCCATATGGACTACCACTCTCGGAGCACTATCATGTGGAATCTGGGTATGGGTCGTTACAGGAATCACGTGAGGATAATTCTTTATAATATTATAAAAGAATACATATTTTTTAAATTTAGTAACTATGATTTCTATAATCACGAATATTCTGTTCAAGGCCATATTTCCCCGAAGGATGAAATCACTATTGATCCTATTATGATTAATGTAGTTAGAGATTTACTGATACCAACAAACATAAATAAGGTATGTAGAATAAATTGGTTGGTATGATACAATCATAAATTCATTCAAGCATTTACCAATTGTATAACACATTAGTCATGAAAACACGTAAAGGGTTAATATTTTCATTGAAAAATGAATGTGAATAATTTATTGATGAACTAATGTAGAGATTTGTCCAGGGTTTAATATTTAATCTATCCTATTTATATAATGTATTTTTGTTATATATTGATGAATAAAAAATTGACATGGTTGTATACTAATGAAAATTTTTAAATTCAATGAATATGAATAAAGGTAATTAGAGACTCTTGAATATAACTATCCAACCAAGGATTAGGAGTTGAAAGATGTGATATCTTCTTTGAAAATATGTATAAATTTTCTCAATGGAAAAAAATTTGAAATATAAATGTATCAAAAAATATTATCATACTAATTTTTACCAAATTTGATCAATATGATACAAATGATATGGGTCAATATATTAAAGGATTATGATTTCATAATACAATACAACTGAGGGATAGAAAATATGTTACCATATTCAGTGAGTTTGAATGATCACGGTGTTCTGACAAAAATATGGATTGAGAAGGGTCATATTTTTATGGATTTGGTAAAATGAAATATGGGAACTATTTTTGGAAGTCGATACATCATGCATTTTTAAAATGATGGAAAAACCACATTTATTAGAAAAGATACAAAAATTATTAATCTGATAATTAGAACTCTTAAAAGATAATTAAACCATTAAATAATGTGATATTAGAATACTTATTTATTGTAAATGGTGTTATGAAATTGTGAAAGAGATTTTATGGTTCATAAATACATTGGATAATAATGGGATTTTTTTGAATTCCACACATAGCTCAAATTTATATATATCCCTTTATAGTATAATGATGTATAGGTATTTGAGGTAATATTTTAAATGGGAAAACATGATGCGGGAAATCAATGATTGTGTATATAATTTTTTTCCACAACTTTATTATGTTGTACAACATACATGATGAGTCAGGGATCCTCTTCCTACACATATGTGGAAATGGGATGAAATTACTATGAAAATTATCATAAGACTACCCAAGACTCCAAAACATTATTATGAAGTATTAGTTATCATTGATCACCAAAAAATATATATGTATTTCCTCCTTATAAGAGAATGTTTACCTCTTGAGAGCCTTAAATTATTCTATATTAATGAGGTTGTAAGACTTAATGGTATACATCATTCAATTATGCCTAATTGAGTTCCCCATTTTATGTCAAAATTATGAATAATTTTCTAGAAGGCTCTTCATACAGAGCTTCATTGGAGCACTTCCTACTGTCCCTAAATATATAGATGATTGAAAATGATGATTGAAACCATGGAATACATGTTGAGGGTATGATCACATGACATTCAAGGTATGAGGTATTAAAATATTTACCCTTCCCAAAGTTTTCCTATAATAATATTTTCCGTTCATTTCTTCAAAATGAATTTTTGATTTCTATTTAGAAATATATGTCAATATATATTTTATTGGGATGATGATATTGAAATTAATCATTCATGTTCTCAATATTTATAAGATAAAAAATCCAGGTAATGGATATTTTGGTTCATATTAAAGAAACTCAATGTAGGAAAAATATTTATTCTGGAAATCAAAGGATGAATTTGAAATTTTAGGTGGGAATATATTTTTTGTTGAAATTATCTCCTTGGAAGGATGTTATAAGATATTTTAGTAATGGAAAAAAATTTAATGGTACATTGGACCAATAAAAATCCTTGAAATAGTGATTTTTGTTTCTTATTTTTTGGAAACAACATCAAGTCCCTTAAAAGTATATGATGTGTTTTTATATCTGTGATAAAGAGGAACATGGAATTACTGATACCTGTGATCACCTATGATGAATAATAAACAGAACCTAATCTATATTACTTTGAAGAACCCTTATAAATTCCTGATACAAGATAGAAAGTATTGATGAATAAGATAAATCTTCTGGTAAAGGTACCATGGTGAAATACCAAAAATGGAGGAAGTAATGTGGGAACCAATGATTTTTGTGAAGAAAAACAACCCTCATATATTCAATAGTACATATTAATGAAATATTGCAAATGAATTTTTTTCATTGGTATGAATGTAATAACTCAATACATTAAAATATATTTAATTTATAATAAATAAAATTTCTTTAATATCTTGTGATTTACGCAACACCATGTATAAACATAAATTCACTAATAAAATATTTTTTAAAAATAACCATTATTACCCAGCTGAGAAGTTGGTTGGTTTAGACATGACTAAATAATTTATAAAAAATATATAGTTTAATAATTTATTATTTTTATCAATTTGATAAAAATAAAATAATATTCAATTAAGACAATACTAAAATATTTTTAGAAAACTTCTTTTCTAAAGAAAATGGGTTTATCGCTTGTTACGAATATTTGATAAAATTAGTTTATTAAATATTATAAAATGTATTTATTAATATAAATTTATTTTATGAAATGATCATATCTAAGTTTCATTTGGAATATTTTTTGGTTTTCTTCAAAAAATGATTCTTATTTGTTGAATTGTGACAAATAATAAATATTTATAAAAACTAACTTTTTGTTTTAATTAATTATAAAGTTATATTATATTTTAAATTTATTTTTATGTCAAATTATTTAAATTATATATTTATTGATATAGTTTCAATAAATTTAATATTATTCATATTGAATTTTGATTTAAAAACATTCTAATCATTGAACAATTTTCTCCTTGAAAATCATCTTTTTCATCATGTATCCATAATAAATTATAATATAATTTTTTCACTTATATCAACAGAATTTGGAAAATATTATTCCATATTTTTAATCATAAGAAATAATTTTTTTCTATTAATAGAATAAATTTTTATAATAAATAATAAAATTGAAAATTTTAAAATTAAATTATAATTGGTAATGTAAGAATGGGATTACCAATAGTGTTAGAATAAAAAATATAAAGGAAAAAATTACCTAAAAACAAGTCTAATATATAATGTATTACCATGTATCACACCATATCATGAATAATTATTGATAATACTCTATTTTAGACCGTTATTTCATTAGAAAATATATGTAAACCTTTATCTGTTGATATATTAAAAGTGTTCCACCCACCTCACTTATATATGGTCATCCCCTCTCCTCTCTTCTTAACACCATGTAACCATTTTGGATCAGGAAAGACCTACCCAAATGAAATACCAACATCTATAACTGTTTATATAAGTCATATTTTTCTCATAAATTTATATTAGTAATTAATTTCTTGAAAACCTGTGGAGGTTATGGAAATAAGAGGTAACGATCATCAATGTGAAATTTTATTAAATTTTGTCCATCCACCAATTCATTTCATATTAGACAATAAATATATAATAATATTATTATCATATATATAATTAAATTTCATTATGAGAATGTAATTACATATACCATCCACACTTCTATCAAATGGGTTATGAAATCATCATTTGTCTATAGGGTGGACTACCGCCTTATGAAACTATGACATTTAAATTACTATTACTGCCTCTCAAATATCGTTTTGATGATGGATATGAAGAATATAACCAATATATATTACATTATTGTATCATATATGTTATTATATCATATATAAATCTTAATATATCATTCATTTTGGGATACAATAATTTCACTCATTTGTATGTTGGACAATCGTATTGCAAAGAGATATGATTCATCTTTCAGTAATGATTTACTTCAATGCTGATAATGATAATATTAATGAATATTTGTTTTATAAATAAAATATTTATGATATTAAATACATATTTATAATTATTAATATATAATATATCTTCTTCTCTCTTTCAATTTTCACTCACTAAAAGATAATATCCTCATTCATGTACATGTGGACTACCACCTTCACAAAACGATGGGACTATATTATTTTTACCTAAAATCATGGATTATATATATAACTATATTTTATGATTTATTATGTTATTTATGATATTATTCTCCTTCTATTATGATAAAATATTAATTACCTATTTTTTATTATGATCACTGGAAAATATAAGTGTTGCTAATGCATATATATGGCATAATATCTCCATGATTGTAACATACTTAATTTCTCAACAAATATCTTCAATTATTGGTATTAAAGGTATAATTTTTATATATATTAGATTATTATGTAATAATTAATAATATTTTTAAGATGAAACTATATAATAAGCTCTATAATAGGGACATTCATGACAACTCATTAATAAAAATGTAAATTAACACATGAAACAATGAAACTAATGAAATATTATCAACAATTGTGTGATAAGATCTTATAAAATGATCATATGTGATATTATAAATAATAAAATTGTTCTATTATAAAATAATAATAATCTAAAAAACCACTATATATCGTTTTTAATCTTGTTCAACCTCAAAAATATGGAGGTAAAGTATTCTATCAGTATTTTCATTCATTGCGTCACATTTGAATGTTACCCAAATAAATATTTTATATTGTCCAAAAAAATACCATTTCTCATGTAATATAACAAATAATTCATAATTAATTTTATTTTATGATTTAAATTTAATTATTTCATCCAAGTGTATTTGGGTTGAATATTACCAAGTGTTAAGGTAATTCATCTCAATTTCCATTCCCTCAGCTATATTATAATATTATGCATGAAATTTCTCTAATATTGTGAATATACTACCACTTTTAATTTTAAAATTATGATCTATTTACAATTAATTTCATTTTTTCAATTAGATTTATTTCATCAATGTTAATTTACACAAAAAATGTCGAGTGGTAAATTTTATTTTGTAATCTGACATTCTTTGTTGATTGTTAACATTATGTAGAAACAATCAATTTGTTGAGATTTTTTTTTTAATTTTATATTAAATTTATCAGAAATATGAATATTCTATTATGATGGATATGATTATTTTCTAAAGAGTTCATTTTTCACATATGGTTTATACTTTGGATGTTATTTGATAAACATGGGAAATATTGATAAATTTGTATCCTTTATTCAAGAGGGATATTTTTTATATAAAAAATTGGGTATGAATTAAATTGATTATTCTATATATGAGTAATTATAATGAAATGAATCAATGGGTGGGGCCTGGTTAAAAATATCCCCTTAGTGAATCCATATGTCTCATGAGAGAAATCATTTTTCAAAGTTAAATGGATTTCTAGAAGAAGAATTAAAATCTCTTAAAGAGTGTCCTTTATGGTAGATGCATAATGATTCCTAAGATCAAGATCTCAAATAATTTATAATTTTCTTCCATGAGAATTCATTTATTATAATTGTCCACGAGATTTTTATAAAGGTATTATCTCTGGATGTATTTCATTATCAGATTAATGATTAAATGGAATGTCCCTCATGTAATTTATCCTTCCTTATATACTATGTGTTGTATTTTAATGAAAGTACTAGTAAATAAATTGGTTGTCTGTTTAGTTATTTTCATTTACATATATGTTATTCTTATGGATTAAAGATAACTTCTCCTATACATAACCCTTAAAAATCATTTGACCTCACCCATATTTTATTTCCATTCCCCAATTTATAAAGTTGAATCCTCTAAAAGATTTTCTTGGATGATGGAATTTGAATTTTATATTGTTTTATTTTGTTTTAAAAATGTAAAAATGGTATTACGAATGTCTATAGTTCTCCAAAACTACAATATAAATCGGTAATTTGTTATTTTATTCTTTACATCTATGCCATTGTAAAAATCTAGGAATCGACTATAGGCTACTGGGGTCAAGGTAATTACACATGTGATAACATTTTATTAGAAATTATATTCCAATTAAACATATTTATATTCCTTCTTTCATGCATATTATTATTTTTTTAGCTTCAATCCATTTCTATATACATATTTTTAATGTCACGGATGGACTATGGAGATATTTATATTCCATATTATTTAATCAATACTAACATTTATTGATATGGAATATTATTTGAACATTACAATTATCAGAAAATATATGAGGAATTAATTGGATATGTAGGGATGTGTGGGACCATATTATATATCCAATTGATGAATTGATGGGTTTCATGACACAAACCATTTCACTATCCTTTCCAAAATTTATTTGGCATATGCCTACACATACTATAAACAATTTTCTCTCAAGACATTTATGGTAATGATATAATGATGTCTAACGTCATGAAATCCAATTACATGAATTTTTATAAATGAGGACTTTTTTATTTTTATACATAATAATATTTTATTTTTAATAATAATTTGTGCATTTCATAATCAGTTTTGTGGTTAAATGGGATTTTTTTTTATTTTTTACCTTTCTATGTTAATGATGCCAGATATTAAAATAATATCTTCAATTTTACTTAAACCTTATTCATCATTTGATCTCACTGTTATTTTTCACATCATCCATGGATTTGACGATGAAATATTTGAATTCTTTTCAAGGATGTCAACCATTTCATTAAATATTTTTTATATTTTATTTTCATTGAAAATTGGGAATCGAATATTTATTTGGATCATCAAGACTATAAAACTAATTGATCATTCACGATGATATCCCATGTATCTTATGATGATATATTAATCTATACACCATATCAAGGTTAATTCTATTGGTGTTGTTAAATTTTCTATCATAGGATGTTTATTGGAATCCTAGGAAACTATATTTTGGAAAATATAGATTTGGGAACATAAACATATGAATGGATTTGAATAAAATTCTATGTAAAGAATATATTTATAAATTTTTTCTAGAAGATATTATATGGTATACCTCCATAATTATTTTTTATCATACTATATATTTTTTGTTTCAATCAACTGATAGGTCTATGTGGAATCATGAAAAAAAACTAAATTTGATAAACAATTTTTTGAGTATGAGAAATTGAATTATATGTTGATTTGAGTTTAGGGTATTGAGATAATTCTTAATCGGTTATAATTATTTATTTATAAAATTGTACACCTCAACAGTCTCATTTAAACACCAATGAAGAGATAAATTTAGTTTTTTGGGAACTCGAGTGGTAGAGATAATTAAGGAAATAAAGCTGTATTTGCTTCATGTTATAAATGATGAGAGATACACCCTATGAAATATCTCACTATAATAGGAAAAGGTTTTATATTCTGAAATTAAGAGTTTATATAAAAAGAAATTGAGGAAAAATAATGATTTTAATGGAGGGATATGAAATTAATCCCAATGATCCATTAAATATTCAATGGAATATGTGTGGGGAACATATAAACTATATAATCCAATGACCTAATAAAAGGGTTAAATCATAGAATAATAAATGATATATGCTATAATAATCATAGATATGTTAGATTTTTTGGAATATATAATTGGATAAAGGGGTGATTGAAATTAATGATGTAAATGGGTTAGTATTTGTGTCCTTGAAACTCGATAGCGATTTGTTGAAAATGTGATATAGGTCATTATTGATAAATATTATATCATTTTTTAATTTATGAAAATGTTCTATGATTTTCTCATAGGAATGAGGGTTTTTTTAATTTTTCATAGAATATATTTCTACAAGTAACATTGACATATAATTTATAGAGATCATTATAGGTTTATTATTTTAAGCATTCCATATGATCAAAAGAATAGATACAAATTTTAGGTTTTATGTGAGGATATGTTTAGGTTATTTGAAACATTTAATGGGGTTTAAAGAGAAATAAATATTGATGATTTAATAACTCTTTGGGTCAGTATATGATTTTTTATGGTCCACTGAATGATGGGATGTGGATAATCAGGTTATTTAAAAGGTGATTCATTGAAAATGAGATATTGTAATAGATATTTATGATCAAGGAAAGGATTACCATTTATGTTAGTATGTACATTTTATTCATGAAATTCATGTGAATTTCAATACATTATATATTATATATCAATTTGACAATGTGATTAATGAATGTTGTGGATGCTTAATTACATTGAAGTATATGTTACTTTTAGGATTTACATGTCACTTAACATGAAATATTATTCAGGATGGATGAAGTTCAATTTTTGAACTATGAGTTAAATGGTATGATATCACCATTTAGTTAAAAATTTATATAATTCAAAAGATATTATTGTTAATAGGGATATTGATTTATTAATTGTTTTCAATAATTTACATTGAACCTTTCGTGTTATTATTTAAATTTTGACATAAATTTTATTATTTCAAAATATGATTGATAATAAATTCTGGATATTATCCTAACATGTTGAAAAAATATCATTTTTTTTAAAATGTATAGATAGGAACAATAGTGTATTATCCCTTTGGGAATAATGTTATCCTTTGTAAACATATTTTAGTGCTTCAGATATGAGGAATTCAAATTAAATACACATTATTCAGTGAATGTAATAGATTGTGGTAGAAATTGAGTATAAGGTGAAATAAACGTATAAATTATTTATATTCCATTTTTTAATATTCTATATGCTAAATAAATTCTTCATCTCTAGGAAAATGATTTTGAATAAATTCAAATAATGATCATTTCTGATGAATTGATAGTCTTTTTACTCATCACACATTTTTGGATTTTTGGTCATTAAATTTACCCAAGACATGTTCTCTATGAGTATCTATTTGCCAATGGGAATTATTATTCTTATTCATTTACATATTTTCACATCCAGTAAATGATTTTTTATTCAGAAACCTAGTTTTATGTTATTTCAAATGAGCATCATATTTCTATTTCCTTATTTTTCTAACGGGGTATTATTAACACTTTTAATGATTTGGGTTTTCCATTATGGAGTATCAAATTTCAAAGCCCTAATTAACAATCCAGAAATAAAATTTTTTGGTCACATTTACTAATGTGGGGATTACATAACAACTTGATATTTTAAAATGAAATTATGTTTTATATAATATACAAGACACAACACTCAGCATCAACAAACTATGAAATATTATAATTTTAATGTTAAATTTATAACCTAATCATTGAATGATGTGTATGATTATGAATACCCATTTATTGAAATCTTTGTATATAACTAAACCACTCAATATATTTTTATTCACTTATTATTATGAAAAAATCATATTATATGTACATACATTAAATTCCCCAAAATTTGATTCCTTCAAAATGGTTTATATTTCATATTTTGATGAAATATTTTAATTAAGTTATTGAACATTAAATTAATTTAATTGAAATGAAGAATAATTTTTTAAATATTATCATAATATGATTAGGTAATGTTTAATTTTATAAATTGTTTTGATTAGACTAATTTTCTAGAGAATAGTAATAAATAATATTTTTTCGAAACTCATATCCTTATTTCAAAAAATATTAAAATAAAATTTTACATTGTTTCATATTAAAATATAATCTATTATATTATAAAAAAATTAGTTAATTTCCTTTTTTCAATTTTATGTTTGAATTTGGTTTAAATATAATGTTTTAATTAGAAAACATATTTTTTTGAAAAGTTGTTCTTTGTTGAAATTTTTGTTCTATATCGTAAATTTATTTCTACCACCTATTGAAATTTATTTTGGAAAATATATTTATTATTTTTAATTTTGAAGAATAAATTTTGAAAATAATTCCCCTTTAATTTTAGATATTTTAAATAGTAACTTTCTAAATTTATCACATTTATAAAGTGGTAAATCTAGTAATTAATATTATGTATAATATGTTAAGGCATTTAAAATAAACTCGAAATAAGTTTTTTCTATGGGATTAATTTTAACATATCCAACCAAATTCATATATTTCACATTCTAGGCCATATGACCTCTGTAATGACATTTATATTATTATAATTAGAGAAGGTTAAAAAATTTCACTCTCTTTCTTTTAATTTCTTGTATATATTATCATTAGTATAATAAAATGTTATTAATGAATATAAAGACAAAATTTGAACATAATTAATTTATATTTATCAATATAATTTATTTCTAATTTTTACTGATAGAATAATGACATTATATGTTTCATAACACCGATGCAGTATTTATTCAAGTAATATGAAAAAATAATAGATTTAAAAAAAAATTAAAGTAATATAATTTATATTAATTATCAAATTAGTATAATTTTATTAATAAATATAAAATATTGTTTATGTTTAATTGATCAGATCTCAATTCAAAAAACTTCTTGGACGTTTTTAAATTCAAATTAAATTATTATTTTTTGAAACAAGACAGTAGTGATATTTTATAAAAATAATATTTTATTAAATAATTTAAAGCTCATAAAAATATTTAACTAGGACTATGAGTTAATATATGGGCCTATAACTCACCCATTATCCATTTATGTTCTAATTTTCCTTTTAAGGAAACATTAATGACCCTTAATTGATAAAAATACTTTTGTTGTAGTGACTCTCAAAAGGGTTAAATGAGGTTTAAAACAAACATATAAGGATGAAAAAATAACAAAATATTGTCTATATTTTATTTTATGGTATTTTTCGACAGATAATCCTGTTATATTAAAATTATATGAACATATTTATTTAATAAAGTAATAAATTTCAATAATGCTCCTAGACTCACTAACAAAATGGATGCACCTACCCTGTTTTATTTATATAATATTAGGCTACGTATATCAACAAATTGCAAACCATCTCCCTTTAGAAAATAATTATACATGTTATATATGTTCTGTTATTCCTAAAAGACTAACCATATTTTCATTGATACGAGATCTAAATAGAATAATATTGAAGAAGAGGCAATCCCCTCTACCGACCATTTCAAATAAGTTTCCTCTTGTAATCATATTATCTCTATTTAATACACTATAAAATAATTAATCAATTATAATATATATACATAAATATTATTATTATTAAACCAATTTTTATATATTTTCAACCCTAAATAAATTGTAAACATCGCTAGTGCTTTTGTACAACATACTATCTCTAAATAGAGATATGATTTTTTCCTTCAATGTTTTACATGGATGGTTATAAAGAAGGAAATAATTAATATATATAATACTTATAACATAATTATTATTTTGAAATTATAATATCCCATATATGATATTAAATTATAATCTTTTATAAATTGATAAGTTGCTCATCCATTTCCGTGGACCACCGCCTTTACAAATCGATGTGACCGGATTTAAATTTATGTATTCCATGAATGGTAATAAATATAGAATTAATGAATATATATTATAATTATATAATTATTAACATAATAGATATTATGGAATCATAATCAATGTAACGGGTTTAAAATATCCATTAAAAACATGTGTGAGGAAAACAAATTAGTTAATAACCGAAAAAATAATAATAGTGAATGATTATCAAACATGTCATATAATGTTATAATAGGATAATATATAATAAAATAAATAAGAATATAATTCTTCTATAAATTAATAACACATATTAATCAATTATACATGAGTTTAAATATAGTTAAACTAAGAGAAAACATGGGGTAATCGGGTTTTTAACTCAATTTTTGTTTATTGGGATATACATATAATTAATTGGCAATGTTACGCCTTTAGTATGCATAAAAAATTATTATATTATTTTATATTTAAACATATTATTTTATGTAATATTTTCTCAAAAAATCAATTCATTGATTAATACTCACTTTCATAATATGATATTTATATGTTATTACATCACAATTTCCACTATATTGACACTTATTTAGTATTATCCACAAATTTATTATTAAGTCATTTATACACCACATCATTAACGTATTTAACATGAATATAAATTTTTATATTATTATTAAAGTTTAATTTAACAATTAATTTTTCTTTTTTATCAATTTAATTGTTACCAAAATGGTCTGAATTTATTTTACAATCACATTTTTTGGGATTGCTTTTATTTTCATTGTCAAAATATTATAATAAATATTTCATAAACACATAAGGAATTCCATTACCAATTAATTTTTAGGTAGTTTAAAAATTTCTTCCAAACATTATTCTATTTATAACACGAATCAAAAATTCAAATGATTAAAATAAAATCTTATATTATTTAAATTTTGTTCATGTATATTATTCTTCGATTTTAATTTTTTAAACAAAAAAATTTAATGTTTACTTAAATGAATATTTATTATCGAAATTTTCCATAATCCTTAAAATTATTCAGAGTATAAAATTAATAATTCTAAAGATTGAAACAAAAAATAATATTCAATCTTTTTAAGAAATTTCGAAAGGTATATTTCTGTTTAACGTATAAGTTATTAAAAGATATTACATATACCTTAAATATTTTATTATATTTTGATTCACCTATATAGTTAAAATGATTTTACAATGAAAAACAATTTATTAAAAATTAGTAGAAATGTTTATTTCTCATTTTTTTATATAATTTAATAGTCAAGATTTTAATAAAAACATCTATTTTCATTATAAATTAATGGTCATTGTTGATGTCTTGAATAATTGTTTGTACACTATTATTATCCTAAAACATTCAATTTCTTGAGATAATTTTTTATTTGAGATTTTATCTGTCATAAATACTTAAATTCTTCATAACATGGAAATTATTACTTTGTAAACTTTATACCAATTCAATATATAGTGCCTTAAATTGAATTTTATTGATTGACTCGAGAAATATTAATATTCTATATTAGTTAATTAATAAAAACGATTTTTTATGTGCTATATAATTTATGGATTAAATTGATCAATCAATATAAAAGGAATAAATTATGATGGAGTTAGTGGTAGGTACCTTAATTATATAGACCCTTGATGCATCAAAAGGTCTCACTAGAAAAACTAGTTGGTTATTCATATTAGATGATGTTTTCATGCCTTTGAAAATATAAACACTCTTGTATCAATGTCTCTATGATAAAGATATCATCATTTTTTTATCATGATTTCCCATAATAATCAATTTTTATTGAGAATTATTTTATTACTATCCAATAGATTATTGTATTAGTTATTATCCTATGATGTAATTAATCCTCCAGTTGTTGATTAAATGGGATGTGTTTTAGTTATTTACCATAATATATTTATTATTCCTTATTTATATATACTATCCTCAATTTTACATAACCCATACTATGAATTTGATCTCACCCATATTCTTATTCCTTTTATAATTATATAAAGAATAAATCATTAAATGAGTTTCAATGAGGTTGAAGATTTTATTTTATTATGTTTTCAAATTTATTTTTAATTTAAACTAGTAATATATTATTTATCTAGTTCTTTATGACTAATAAAATTATTGATCATTTTGGATGAGATCCAAAGTATCATATGTGGATGTAAAAAAAGTAGATATCAGCTCAGGGTTACTTGAGTAGGGCTTGTTACAAAGATGATAGAGAAGATATTTTCATCTATTTTCATATTTATTTCAATGATTTTCACCAAAAATATTTCATTAAGTGTTACGTTGCGTCAATTTTGGATATTTTCTGAGCAAACCATTGAAAATTCCATAATTGTGGATTTTTAACAGATTTCCATCACTTCTGTCTATTGGAGATAATTTATTTTATGCTAATACAATTTTAAAAATAAATCTATTAGATATAGTATTATGGGATTCAACTTCTTTGACTAGTCTATGTGATTAATTGATCATTGGGAGGGACAAAATAAATACTCAATTTGGAAAATGAATTTTCCGATTGATTTGATACTCTTTTAGTAAATGATTCATAACTCACTCAAACCATATCAAATTTATGCTATTATACAAAGAAAATAAATTAGGCATTATGATATAATATAAAATTAATTATCATGTTTACATTAGTTCATTAAGATGTTCAATGGGAGTACGCATGTAGTTGAAGTTGAAGAGTCACATTGATATTGTAAATATGTGTTTTAGGTAAATAGGATCTAACATTTTCACCATGTGTCACTAGTCACACAATTTATTGGGTGAATGTATAATATGAATGAGAAAAACAATTATCAAGTAACCAAAGAAATAATTATCTTAGAGGATGTCCAAATTAGAGAATAATTATGGATACATAAACATGAAGATCATTTTCGACCCCTATTCCTATATTTTTTCATCTTCTGTTAATTTTAATGGATAGTTATATTAAAGGTGTAATATATACTAAAGAATATGTGTTAGAGAACATGATTTTTTATGGTGATAATCTATCCATGTTGGGATAAAATCTATGTGGTGGTGGTTACCAATGTTTTGAAGGTGTTTCCCTTTTTTATTTATTTCATTTAATAGAAAATTAATTTCATTTTAATTATCTTGTATATTTTTTAGTCAAATAAAGGAGGTACCATTCATTATTGTTTTCAATTTTTTTATTTTGTTCTAGTTTTTTTTAATATATCGAAAAAATAGTTTTCTTTTTGTTCAATCTTAATTGGATGAGGTCCCACTATTAATATGAATGGGTTAAATTCATTTAAGATTCAAAGAGGTCATTGGGAAATTATATCACTTTAATAAGTTGATAAAACCCCATATTATATGTATCTATATTTTCTCTCAGAATTAAATTTGTATATTTTTTGTTCTTATCATATAAATTAGATAATAACAATTTAATACATTGTTTGATAATGATAATGTGAGTGTCTAAGGATAAAAAGTATTTCATCGTTATCATCTTTCTATTGAATTTTTCATTCCAACATGCTTATAAGTTATAATAGAATACATTAATTTCCATTTTTTACCTAATTTAGTGTCTTTTATATTTTTTTAGTTAATTTTAAATCCCCACTTTTAATTTTATCATTATCAGAACCAATTTTATAAATTGATAGTTTGACAACTTATCCCACAACTTCTTTGTGATAAAACCTCATGGGTATAATTTTTTGACAATTTAAGGGAAAATTATTAATTAGGGAAAGGAGACTGAAATCACAAAAAAAAAATTTCATATTGTATATATTTTTTCTCTTTGATTGTTTATATATTTTTGAATTTTTTTGGATGTAATCCATTAATTTAGAGTCTTAAATGATAAAATAAAAATATATTTTCAGAGTGACTACTCTAATGCATGGCCTAATTATAAATAATATTAGGATTATAGTCTTGAATTATTATAAAAAAATCATTTACTAAAAAATTATTTCATGATCCATGAATGTTATTTCATGATCTAGAAAATTAATTTGGTGATTCAATAAAATATTCAAGAAGTAATTAAATAAATGTAAATTCAAGACAATGAATTAAAATATTTAAAAGAATTTAAATTTATAATGGGACTAATAAAATGAAATTCATATCCCACATACTTATAATATTGAAGAAACGTTTTTCTATGATTTTATTAACGAATTAAACCTTTCATTTTTAGTTATAGATTCATAGGGAACAATAGACCTATCTTTCCAATTTATTTGACTGCTTGAAGCCAAATAGCATTTAAAAGATTATTTGGAAAATATTTTTGAAAATAAAATTCCATGTGAAATATCTTATTTAGAATATTAAAAATTAGACCCTCTCTATCAAACATTATATAATGAGAATGAAAAACATTATCAATTATTTTTTGATGGATATTTTGATTAAAATGAGCTCTTTCAAACTAAGATACATGAGTTTAAACCAACTAAATTCAAAAATACTGAAACTAATTTCAATAAAATTGTTGATAATCTCGAACATGATCTCTACAAATGTTTTTATAATCGTGAAAATATTAAAATTTCTAATGAAATAAAACTCAAGCCTTATAAAATAAAGAGAGAAGTCTAAAATTAGGATCCAATTTTTTTAGTTTATTTTGATAAAAAAAATAATTGTTTCATGTTATTCAATTTTAGTGCCCATTTAATTTGATGGAAATGTTTGTTCGGATTAAGAGGAGTTCAACTCTGAAATTTATGAAGTAATGGTATTCCCAATTAAAGGATTCGACTTTTATACATGAGTACGGTGGTAAAAATATTATATTTAAAGATAGAATAATTTTTTATGCTAAACCTAAAGTTGAACAACAACCTAGAATATAATTTTGACAACAAGTTAGTGTTTTTTGTGAGTTTAATCAATGATAATATTTCCCTTTTCCCCCCTTTAATTTATTCATTGAAATATAAATCATGGGTTGGTAAACCTGAATAAATCCATTTATAGGAGCTTATAAAACATTAATAAGATAAAAATTATTGGATAAATTTTATTATTGTGGTTCATGGAGAAGAATATACTCCCACCTTTATATTAGGGATGATTATCTGAATTACCTTTCTTTGGTAACAAAAAACCTAGTTCCCACAAGGTTGTTCAAAAAGAGCCACATTTCATTTATCCTTATTTTTTATTTTTTATTTTATGATATAAATAAATTTGGATAATTTGTTGTTTTTTGTTTATTTATATTGGATACCAAGTTGTGGCTTTTATGAGCTTGTTAAAGACTTATTCTACTCAATAAAAACCATATTATTTCTTTCCATTCCAATTATATTTTTTATTTTGTATATTTTTAATTTAATTTTCTAATGTAAAATATTAATAGTGTTGACATTGTTAAACATTTCTGTGGGATAGTAACATATTTTGTGGATTAAGATTTTTTTCTGTTCAAATTTATTTTTTAGTATTTTTCCAAAAAGTTTTCTGTTTTCTATTTTCTAATTTCATGGGTTTTATTTTAATTTTTATTTTAATAAAATATACTAGTTTTATAGAGTTTAAATTTTTTAATTTTTACCAATTTTAAATCATAGGAATAAATAGAATTCATTTCACTAATATAAAATGAATTTGGATGTGTCCTATGTTCTAATGTAAGATTGTGAAAATTCATGAAAATATCATTACCTTATGAATTACATGTAATGAATGATTTCAGAATTTGATATTTTATTTCTGATTTAAAAACATAACCATATGTTAATCATACTCATAATAACATCATTTCATGAGTAAACCATAAAATGATGTTTTTAACAATAAAATTCCATTTCCAATCAAAACCTATGGGTTTTAAATAATTCAAATTCAAAATTTTTGATGCAATTCATTTTTATTGAATGACCCCTTATCAAGAGAAAATTTTGTATTCTAGAAATCCTAGTTAATTAAACCCCTGTGATCGCATAGATACAAGATTATTCCTGTGATTTTTACAAATTATAGGACTGATTATTTATCCAACCTACTCCTGATGTATATTTCCAAATTTTTGAAAATCAAATGGTTTATGGAATTTATCCTGGGGTGTTATAAATAATATCAGTGTTACATTTGGTGAAACTTACAATAATGAAAATATGTATTTTCTATTAAAAATGTTATTCTACTAAAACTCGTTCCATTATCGAGCGTTAAATGAAAATGGGGTTGGCATTTATATGGCTTCCAATGAAAAAAAGAGGTCCCTATTAATAAAAATCAGGATAAAAAGTGAAATGTAATTTTCTCTGATGGAATGTTTATTGTTCGGGATTTCCATGATATCTGTAAATAATCCATGATATATATGTATTACTAAGAAATGTATTGAGGATACCATACTTGAGTGTAAATTATATTCATGTATTTTTTATTCAAGAATAGATAAACCATCCTTATTCATCCTCGTAATTTTTCTTATTTAAAACTAACCATCATTTATAATTCAGAACCACCATTTGCACCTTTTTATTATGGGTACAATTCATTGATTTAGTTGGGTAGAGATTGAAAATTTTCTCAATCGTTTTGTGACCATTTCATTTAATAGGATGATAAAAACATTATTCAAAATAAACCAAATTTGTAGATAGGGAAAAGGGTGAGGTATGAATTTTTGTTCATAGAAGAATGAAAGAAATTTTAATCGAAATAATGATCATAATAAATAATTTTGAATTGAATATATTGATGAGGTATGATATTCTAGGTTCCTTGATTCCATTCCTATAAAGTTCATTGACATGTTTTTTTTAATTTTCATTATAAATATATTTCTAGTGCCCACTTATCCTAGAGTCCAAGTGCTAGTTTTGTGTAACTGATAGATCTAATATATTAAATAATTTCTATTTATATTTTAATTATTTAATCCCAACTAATATTTTATTAAAACTGATATTTCATCATTTGTTAACATGTTCTGAATTTTTTGCAAAATTTTGAAAATGCCCTAATTCATGAATTTTAAATTTTTTTCCTTACTATGGTTTTTCTGCATTACATTTTAAATAATGTTCCATTTATCGAAAATTTTTAGGAACCATTTTACTGTTAGAGTGAAACTATATAATTTGTCGATGTGTTTAATCGATCATTTTGATGTTCAAAAATATCACCCATTTTTTAAAATAATTTTCTATACATAATTGATTCAACATCAGTAAGTGTTGAATAACTAGGCCAATATATTTCCAATTTAGGTTATTCCCCATTTAAATGATATAAGACCCAATTATGAATCAACAAATTAAATAATAAGATTAAATTATGTCCTTAAAATGCTCACTGGTATATGATATAAACAGATGTTTAAGAGTATCATCAGTAAGAAAACTGATCTTAAGTAAATCATCAATTATCTTTTAAAAACATATCAAATGAATTTATGATATTATGGGTGAAAACCATATATGATATAAATAATCATTTAGGTACACACCACATCATGATTAGGTTGGGAGGTGGTCAAAAATCAAGAAAAATTCTAGATACATAAATTAGAAAAAAATTCATTCCACCCACTTTTCCTATATAATTTCATCTATAATTAAATTAAAAGGATGTTTGGATAAAATAATTGGGATGGTGTAGATATGATATGGTTCAGAATAATAGTTTATATCAAGATACTCAATCCATGTTGGGATGATCTCTATATTGTGGTGGGTAGTGATCATTAGAGGGATTTTCCCTTTCACATATGTGTTTTTAATGGTAATCTATTTTCATTGGAATTATTATGTATATATTTTCCTTGATTGAGGGATAAAACTATATTACCTTTTTAAAATTTATTATATTTTTTACATCTATTGACTATAAAATATTTTTCTTTTTGTTTAAACTTCATTGGATGAGGTCCCCCTATGAAGCACACTGTGTCAAATTAGTTTTATTTTCATGAAGGTCTTTTCAGAATTTGAACACATTCATAAGTGGAAAAACCAAGATTTTGGCTCTATGTATGGGTCCTATAAGATATTTCTATATACTTTGTGGTTATTAGGTATATATTGGATAATTTAATTTGAATATATTTGTCAACAATGATAAAATGAGTTTTTGAGGATCAATGCATTTCCATTAAAATAGATTTATAAATAATTTAATAATTTAATTCTAAAAAATAGTTTATTGAATGAAATAAGTTATTTGAAAATAAAATATTAAATTTAGAAAACTGATGGTTAACATTATGATAATTACTCAACATTATCTATATTAAAAACTATTTTTACCTTTTTCATTTCATTGCGTTTTCACATAGGGAAATAATATTTCCAATTTCATTTAATTTCACATCATTATAATTGAATAATAATAATCTAATTAATTTTATTAAAATCAATAATATTTATAATTATGTCCAGAAAAAAACATTAAGTCTTGAAGATTAAATTTTTCAAATTTTTTTTAAATAACTTTATATTAAAATTAATTATTACTACACCTAGAAAAAATTATTAATAATATTGATATTAGACTTTTATTTTTTTGGTGAATAATTTAAAAAAATTATAACTTTATTTTATGAATACAAAATAATATCATTTTGATTACATTTAATTACTATAATATTCGTAAACCTATTTTTCTCAAATAATTTTTTCTATAAATATTATGTAACATTTATGTAACTCAATAAAATAATAACATCTAAAAATATAATGAAATATATTTTTATCATATGTATATATACTAACAGTCATTCATTTTATCATCTGTTCAATCTAATATTAAAAATAGTAATATTGAAAATCATGTTTTTCTACAAAACAATTCATCAAAATATTAATTGTTTATTATAGATGATAATTTATATAATATTTTTAAATTTTATTAGACAATAATTTTATGTTTAAAAATCATTTGGTAACATGGGATACCTTATATAATTTATAAAACATAAATTAATTTTCCAAAAACTAGTTGTTAGGGTAAAAAAAATTATAACGGGTAAAAATCAATTTGTAAGGGATTTTAGACATGTATAATTCATTTGTGAAAATACAAGGTATATGACTTATAGAAATTATCTCAAATATAAATATATTTTTTCCCACTATTGGAGAATTTGACACTTAAATAGTGACACTTCATTATTGAAATGTAATTGGTACTTCTAAAGTTTCCATATTTTCACTTTTAAAAGGGTAACACGTACACCACATCATTATAAACCTATTATGTAAACTTTACCCCTTAATATTTCAAATTTTCTCCTCCTCAAATCCCATGAAATGTTAACATGCCTATTTTTTAATTAGATACCCAAGGCCTCTATTTCAAAGGATATTTCTTGGAGAAATCTCATATTCTCCGTGGGATTATATCTTAGTCCACTATCATTTAATATTAACAATACTAATATTAAATTTTTATATTGACTATAATATAGTTAAATAAGTTTTCTCAATATTAATATATATAATTTTATTAGTTTCTAATGTATTATTCAGCCCATTCCATCAACTAATTAAATAATAATAATATTGGTCTTCTGTTTCTGAGGACTACCTTCTACATGAAATAATCTTGTTTTTTTTCATCACTATTTCTTAAAAATAGTAGTGAATAAAGAATTGATAAATTCATATTTTCACTTGGATTCAATAAGGACTTTAAATGATATCTTATCATATAACATTTTTTTGTCCCATCTATTGTGAAATGGAAACATTCATTGTTTGTACATGCAAATAACCTCCTCTAAGAATGGTGAATATAATTCTTTATCCCCGAACTAGATAGTTATAAGAATTAATTAAATGAAAATATATGATATTTTAATAATTTAAAATAAAATTTCATTTTTATTTTATCATTTAATAAAACAATGTCTTTATTCAATAAATTATTACATCACGCTCTTATTTACGATGGTATTACCACCTATATTAATATTACATTAATATTTATAAAATTAATGGTTAAGGATTATTATATAATGATAATAATCAATAATAATAATTTATTTTGGTTGTTAATAATTTTGGAATTATTTTTATTGGTATTTAATGTATTTATAAAATATTTACTTTCTATCATTAAACACACCTAAATTAGTTCTTCTAAATTTTATTTTTAAAAGAAACATACAATTATCATTCCACAAATTAAAATGAGATATTATTAATCACTAAAAACTATTACTAATTTCCCTTGGATAATATAATATTTATTAATTTTTTAACATAAAAAAGATCGACCACACTGTTGCAAAACTTGTATAGAATAATCAATAAGAGATTCTAGTACATGATGATGGAAAAATACTATAATTGACTAATATATTTGTAATAAATGGTTATAAATTATGTATTTAATGTTAAATACATATATAAATATGTTTTTTAACATTTTTTGTGATATTCATTTGTTTAAAAAATATTAGATTACATTTTTACAAAGTATCAATAAAGAAAATGAGTCATTTGACTCAAATATAATTCCCCGAGACATATTTGATACTATGAATAATGATATATTTTATATGGTGTCATCATTTAATAATATCTTTATATTATATGACTATATTAATTAATGGTGTTTTAAGACACATATCTTGTTATATCAATAATTTTATCTCAATTCAATGGATATTGTGGTTATAAGGGTTTTTTGTCTCTATTTTCAATTTCGTTAGACTTTTTTGATATTTTTACAATAATTTATTTTTTAATGTATTTGATGCCCTAATATATTACATGAAATATTAATATCATTCATTTGATGATATATTAATCTATAATTAATGGTATCCATCTTTTTTGCCTTCTTTCTTATGTTACCATTACAATAATAATACTTTGTCACAAATTCCATTGATTTTAAAAAATTCCAAAATATTAATTTTTCTAAAATGATGATTATATAACCCATTTTTTAATTATAAAGTGAATTATTTTTCATTCATGAAATTTCAATTTATTTTTTTGATTATTTTTTTACCCCATCAATAATGGTTTCTTCCCTAATAAATGATTTTAAAATTATGGTTTCCTTTGAAATATAATCCACCTTGGTAAATTTATTACATGACTTTTAATCCCCCCTAATAATTTTATTTTATTATAGTTTTTTAGGGTTTTTACAGATATTCCCACAAATTAATTTCCTCCCTTCTCTCATAATTTACATATTTAATGAAAAACAACCCAACCCTTATTTTTTGTTGAAAATCCCCATTTTTCATTACTATATTCATTGGATTATTTTTCGGAATGTCCATGTATATGTATCAATAATTTGTTAAAATATTTTCATAATTACTTTACATTGTTTCAGAAGTATTTCATCAAATATATATATGAATATGGATTCATTTATACCTTTACCTTTCCAAATCATCTTTTGTTATATGAATGATTTCCCTTCTAAAAACATTATTCTATGAAACACTAAAAAATTATAATTATGTTTTTATTCTTAAATTTCAATATATTGTGATATTTATTTTATTAAAATTGGTTTATTTATTACTTAACTACCCACCTTCATTATCTGGAAGGATTATAACATTTTGTTGACAAAAAGAAATTACTAGTTTAGAAATTATTTTTATATTGAAATATATGTTTACATATTACTATGAATAATTGATTATGTATTGTTTAACCAACCACCTTCTTTCTATATATTGAAAATTTATGTGTTATCTAAATTAATTATTATGAGAAAATTGATATTCGTGTTTTTTTCTCACAAAAGAGTTGTTCTGTTAAAACTAGATCATGATGATTATGTTTTTTGGTGGTATTTACATCATTCACATCGTGATTGCATTATAATATAATAATTAATGATTGGGACCCAATATATTATTTGAACTCTATAATATCTCATCGTTTTCTAGGTACACCCATCATTGAGTTTTGAATCAAACAAATTTTTAGGATTTATGTCTTCATTGATACTTGTTGTTGAGTCCATATTTGTGAATAGAGATATTTTACAAAGGAATCTGACATAATGCTTAGGGTTGTATTTTTTTTAATTGATGTAAAATAGCTATAAGCTTTTCAAAGGGTTTTGATGGTTATCCGAGAGTCTGTAATTATTATGAGGTAGTTCGAGCTCTTTTGTAGAAGCAAAAGGGAGTTTTTTCTTTTGAGAATTTACATGTATTGAACATGATACACAAAGTGTAAATTTTACAAGGAAGATATCTTGAACAGTTTTAGTTTGTGAAATTTTTGTAGTGTTTATTACCACTTCACATAATTTAATTATTGACCAGTGTTATTTTATCCTATAGTGTCACATTTTTCCTTCACTAATAAATTGAGATGTCCCTAACATGAAAGCATTAGACGTAGTAAATTTCTCATTTTTAGTTATATTAAATCCATTCATTGAATTCATTTCATTCTTTATCCACTATGAAATCCTCTCTATCACTCCCTTTAGAAACACCAATGAATTATTGAAGTGATTCCCTCCCTTATGAACATCTTATTCAACCATATAATCCACAATGATTGTTTTCTAATTATTTTTCCCACGTTTTCAATTTTTATCCATTATAGTGGTTGAGTGTCTTTCCCATGGTTGTTTTTGGTGTTTATTTGGATCTTGGGGAATCTTGGTTTTCACTGACACATGTTCTCATTAACAAATATAATGATAAATAATGTGTTAGGAAAATTCATTGGATATCATTTGATACAATGGAATTGAGACATGTCTTATAGTTTCCCATACTGTGAGCCTACCATTAAACAATAAAGAACTAGATAATGGGTCAATGAATGTTACTGAATGATGTGACACCATATTTGTTTTCTAATAATAGATTCAGTTGGGAAAATATTTTCATTTCGAATTGAAATGAATGGTGATGATTTGGTGGGATATTGTTTTGATATTATCCATCGAAATTTTTTAGGCTATAATTCCATGAATGGATGGGTAATTGAATGGAAAATGATAGGATGAATTACACATTGTGGAATTTTACATTATAATGTGTTATCTATTCCATATTAACTTCTGTTGTGTTTAATGTTGAAATGATTATATAATGGGATATGACATGTGATTATGAAATAATTTTATAGAGGTATTGACCAATATTATGAAGTGATTATATAGAGTTATTGGCCTAGATGTATAAAAATTAATATATAGGGGGCATATCCAATTATATTTAAATTCTTATAGAATGGTATTTTCCTAGTGATTTTAATATTATGTTGATTTTTGTAATGGATGTAATTTATGTGCTACATTATCATGGATGTTTTATCAAGGTGTCGAATCATTTGGATTGTTGTATTGTATTGATTGATTTATTAATAAACCAATTGACTCGTTTATTTTATAATCATATAATCAGATGGGTTTGGATTAGACATAGTGTATTCGAGCGACTGAGTTTTACTCACACCCAATTTGGGATGCCATTTAGTACCTATGATGATTACAAGTATACAGGTTTAGACAATATAAAAGGACATCGTGGTTGGTTATTCATTTATGGATGGTTTCGGTCTTTGAGACGAGATTGGCATGAAATTTGGGATAGGTTTCTTTTGAGTTATTTTTTTCAGAAATATTTTTTTAACATTATTACTTTCAATTTTACATTTTCATTGATTTCAGCCTAAAATTAAAATTTTTATTATTTGATTTACATGTTTTTTATTTTACATACAAGTTACATGATATACAATTTTTGATATTTATTTTACTAAGATATTTATTAATTTATTTACATAGACTGTATTAAAACTATGTACTATGTGTATAGTATATACTCTATAATCATTAAACCTATGTGGTTATTTGGTAGCATCTAGCATACATTTTTTTATGATTGAGGCCCAATAACATACCTAATTTGTCCATGTGATAGTTTTCCATCTCGGGGGATGTTACACACTCTATGCATTGGTTTTCCTAATGAGATTTTTTTGGGTGTTCATTATTACAACAATATATTTTACATTCTCTGTCCCATTAAGAAATAATTTGATTGATTTATGTGTTACACACAACATTGAACCCCAACGAACCATGAAACATTATATAATCAATAAAATGTTTCCATATAATTAGAAGGTAAATTTTGAAGTAAAATTGTTATGAAATTTAATTATAAATAAAAATAATGTTCATGATCAATTATTTAGAAATAATAAATTAAATTATGGAAGAAGAATATATATTGGCATTTATTTAATCATTAAAATGTTAATTTTCTAAAAATTTTATTTTTATGTTATTTTTTATGAAACTAAAATAATTATCATATGAAATATATTTTTTATATGAATAATATATTAACACATGTTTTATTACTAAATCATAGTAAATATAACTAAAATTAGTATTTTTATTAAATTTTTATTTTCATTGGACAATTGATTTCATTATATTTTTCTATTTTTAATAAAAATTTAAATGCCTAAATTTCAGAAAATGAATTTCATAAACTAAAAATGACTTTTATGTTTATCATTTTAATTTTTTCATATGTTTATTTTTCAATATTTTTATGAAATACTTGATTTTTATAGTAATAATGAAAAATATACTTTTTACCGAATTGTAAATGTTATAACTTTATAGTCATGTGACATAGACACAAATGTATTAAAATAAATTTAATTGCACATATATTTAGTAATGTATTAAGAATAAATAATTTTCAATACCATTTTGAATTCAAAAATCATTATATTATCATTTTATGACAAAATTAATATTTTCCAACAAAAGAAATTATTTTCCGTCTTCTCTTATAATGAAATATTATTTTGGTATAATTTGTTTTTGAAAATACATTAAATCTTAATATATTTTATTTTTTATGTAATTAACCAAAATTTCAAGAAAAAATAATATATTAAAAAATTGATCCCAGATTTATATTTTAATTATAAAATTAATCCTCTTCTACAAATGTGATTGTACTCACTACATTAATAAATATAAATAATTATTTTCATTTTAAATATGATCTCTATATTATAAAATAGATTCCTTATTTTAAATATGTTGGTATATAGTATTTAGTATGATCGATTTTATTTTTAGAAAATTAAATTATATTTCCATGGTAAAAAACAAGTTGTTATGTAAAACTAGAAATAGAAAAAATAAAACTTATCTGAGTATCAGACTTATAAATGTGTTTAAAACTTGTGTGAAAAATAATTAAAGGGGGACTAACAACATTATTTAATCCCATAATCATTTATTTTCCATTTTCTCATCCACATTACATGTGTATCATGTTCTTCTTTTATACAATGTCTTTAATATGTACAAAAATCATGTCTTACTTCTTATAAAAGGGTCCTCTCACCATACATAAAATAAAACTAAAAAATATGTTCCTACATTCAAACAATACCATTATTAAATCCCCTATGATCCTATATGAACATATTATAATTTTATTCATAATATATTATCCTAATCCCCCATTTTGATTAAGTCATCAATGATAAATCTCATGTCCCCAACATGAGAACAAATTTTTCGTAGTTTATTTTCTATTCTATAGTACATTTCCGAATGTATAATTATCAATCATATTTTATTTAATTATAATATTCTTATAATAAAGGTTATTTTTTTGTTAAAATATATTAAGGACCTTTCACATTTTTAATTAAGGAAAAAAATGGTAATCATGCAACTGTGCGGACTACCACCACCACGAAGTGTCATTTATAATTTTCCATGACCACCAAAAATAGCTGGTCTTAATGGTTAATTTAGTAAATAAATATGGTATTTCTAATACATTTTATATTATTAAATGAATAATATATTATGAATTTATCTCTTATGGAAAATGAAATCGTCATCCATGTATACATGTAGACTCCCCCTCCATGTAACGATTTATATCAGTTTTTTATATTCATCAATACCATTAATATATGTTTATGACATTTTTTTAGTTCATGAAAAACTATTTATGAATATTTTATGGATTTTGTTGTAAACATTAAACTACCTAGTAACAATTTTACTAATACACAACTTCTTGTAAATTCAAAAATCTCATGGAGCATTATAAGAGAGAAATGTGAGTTCTCTTTACTATTTAATAATTTTTTATAGGATACATATTTATTAAAATTATTAACCATTATGATATATCACACTATTAATATCTAATTAAATAAATTATTTTTCTACTATATGATATTACAAATAAAACACTTCCTAATCATCAATTAATTATGTTATGTTATTATTTGGACTATTTAACCACATACCTGAACAATTATATATGTTAATATCATTGATGACTATGTAAATTTAATTTAGATACATATATATATATATTATTTAACTAAGTAAATATATTTTAGTGTTTGGTTTTTTAATTTAAACATTCATATTAAACACATTAGTTAAGATACCAACATTCATTCGTTATAAAATCCATAAAAACATGTATCAGTTATTTAATCTTCAGGAATATAATCTAAAACTACAGAATAATAATATTATAAAATTTTCAATAAATATAAATATACAATTTATGTTCTATAAATGATTCAGTTCAGGCGAATAATGAAGAACAATACTTATATTTTGAAACATTTTTAAAATAAACAAGATTACTCACACCTAATAAAAAAATTGATAATAACATAATTACATAGATATATAAAATAAATGTATATAATGATTATAAAATTTGATACATATTAAAAAAATTCTTGAATTTATGTTCATGATATTATTTTTTATAAAGGAGGATAATGAAAATTTAGTCTCAACATGAATTAACCTAAGGGTTTGTGCTAACTCAATTTTATTCTATTGAGTTACAACTTATATTAGTGATATCTATTTTTATATCTTTTATTTTTTACCTTATTAATATTTTTTATTTTATTACACCAATTTTTTTTATAATTTACCCTTATAACCTCTTTATAAAATTTTTCATACCATAATGATTATATAACCAGTAAGGGTATCTTTTCACAATTTTCACAACCTCAGACAAATTTCTTACAAAAGAGAATTTTTTCTTTTTTGTCGCATATACAATGATTCCAAACAATTTTCTTATCATGATAATATCATTATTCTTGGTATTTAGTGTTCCATAGGATATTATATCCATTGGAATGTTTTGAATAAAATATTTTAAAGGTTATAAGGGTTTCTTTGGGATCATTTCTATTCTAATTGTCTTTTTTTGATATTACACACCATTGATATAGTTAAAAAGTGTAATAAATTACCATATACCTTTAAATATAATTAATATTTCTCAAATAATTGTATTTTAATATCATTGTATCCCATTCATATTATTTTAATTCTTATGTTACCATTACTTCGAAGATTTTTTCAATTAAATTTTTATTAATTTATAAAGGATAGATATTCCCCAATGTTTCCTATTTTTATTATATATCTTAATAATGGAATAAGTTATAAATATTATAAAATTATTTTATTATGGGTGAATAAACTATAATAAAATATTCATTATCATTTTATGTCAAAATCAACCTCTATTAAAAGCATATTGTTTATTTCAATTCCATTCCATTATGAATAATACATATTTAATTCCATTTATTGAAGTGTTTTTACATAGATTAATAACATCTATTTAGTTGTTAAATTATTAATGTAATCATATAAAAATTTCTCTACACATTTTAGGTTTGATTTTTTTCTTAAATATAAATCCATTACATTTAGTAATTTTAAAAATTTTGAAAATTGGTATACTTGTTAGTCCAATATAAACATTTATTTATTATAAATTAATTTTTGTTATGTTTTGTAGATTTTATTCTATCCTTTTAATGATGAGAAAAATGGACTAAATTAGTGATGATAATTGTCCTCTATAGCCCCATAATGCATCTATTTTTTAATGTTATAATATATCGAGTGTATGTTGGTGTATTTATTCATAGAACCTAATATTTACTAACTACAGATTATTCATGGAAATATCTTGATGTATGAGATCATAATCAAATTTCATATATTATTTAATTAGCTTCCCATCATTATTGATTTCAATACTAATGAAAATTTTTCTTTTATTGATGTATTTATATATTGATATGTCAATCATAGATATGTTATACCCATTATTTCTTATTAATATCAAATTATTTTTATCCTATTCCTACCATATTATTTATTCTCACCAGTGGTCATTGATTTTAATTTCTTATTTTTAACCAAACTAATAATTTATGTACACCCCTATAAAAGTTTCTATTTAACCTGGTTATAAACAAATGCATTACAAAGTTTATGAATAATAGAATAGCTTGGGTGGTAAATTTTTTGGGATATGATGAGGAATTATTATTTATTAAATATTCTCTTATATTATGGAAAAATATATATTTAAGGATATAAACATGAGCTATATTTGTTAAAATAAATTCCTATTTCTCTAAGACTTTATTCCAAAAAATAATTGAATGTATGTGACACAATATTATTTTGTTAATGTTGTAATTATTGGTGCTTAAAATTAAGATGTTTTAGTTTATTTCCAATGGAATATGTATATTGTATTTTTATAAAAATTTAATACCTACAATGTGGGTTTTTGTGTTATTATTGTTGTTAAAAGAGGGTTTATATTACATTATTTATTATCATATTAATTTAAAATAATATAAGTGTTGATAAAATATGGTTAAAAATAATTTAAAAGTTATAGATAACCATATATGTTTAATTTTCTCTAGGAAGAGATGGCGAGGGTCCGGGTCCTCTCTAATGGCGATTCGGGAGCCTCTAATGTCGTGCAAGGTTAGGGATGGTTTGCCTCCATTTTTGTGGCTATATTCTTTTCACTAGAGGCGAGATAATTTCAAGGTATCCTTGTGCAGCTTCTAATAGAGATATCAGTCTGTGGAATTCCATTAGGGTTTCTTTGGCCGCTGAGAGGGATTTATCCTCTATATCTTCATGAGAGTTGAAGACAGAAGTGGCGAGCGAAGCTGTTGATGATTGCCGACCATCCGTGCATGTCGAGTTGAAAGATCGGCACTGGAATGCGGTGGTGAATGCTGAGAATGTAAGATCCCATAGATCTGTGGGAGATGACACGAATATGGTGGGAAATGATGAATCAGATGTTCTTCAGATCCCGGTGGTGAACAATGAACTCAATAGGCAACAGACGTCAGTTGTAGAGATGAATGGTGCTGCAACGGTGAGGGATGATTTACAGGAGGATGAATGACCTGTAGGAAATGCGATCATGGTTTTCCCTTTGTATGAGTCGGATATTCCTTGACCTATAGTGGGGATGGTGGGAAATCTCCCTTTGGATAAGGTGGGTATGAGAGCTCCATCATTTAATTTGACAGATGTGGGGAACTCTATTTGAGGCCTTAAAAGAATTGAAAGTATTGGGGTTTCTAAAATAAGACATTTCAATTCTGTGCATGATGGTGCTACTGAGCAAATTGTGAGAAAGGGTGACACTTCCCATGTTGTTTCCAGTATGGAGGCTATTCATAGTAAATTTAAGCGTTGTGAGAATTCAATAATCACGAGACATGTTCTTCCTATTGGAGGAAAAGTTTGGAGGATATATGATTCGATTCGAATGTTAAATTTTATATGTGGGTTTTGTGACTGGAGATGTATACCTATGGGATGTGGATTTTTTCACATTATTTTTCCATCAGATGATATTAAGCGAATATATTGGGGGATTAGATCAATTGCTCTAATGACGGGTGTGATTTTCTTTTAGAAATGAGATTTCCATTTCAATCCATTCTCTTTAAAAAACACTCGGGATAAAGTATGTGTCAAAATTGTTGGTCATCACTGGATCCTATGGCACCCTAAAATCCTTTTTGACATTGATTCTGATATGGGTATTCCAATTAAAATGGATAAGACCACTGAGGATGGAAAATATGGTCCTTATGCTAGGGTTCAGGTGGAAGTTGATATAAGTTATTGCCTGATTAATAATATATTTTTGTCTTCAATGGATGATGATATCTCCCTAAAGGTGTATTATTATAGATTACCTGAATTTTTTTAGTAACTGTCAAGTTATTGGCCATGATAATAAGAACTGTTTTAAAAATTATGTATGCACTTTTTGTTCATCAAAAGGGAATTTTGATATTTCTTGTAAGTGGAAGATGTGGAGGAAAACAACACATCATATGACATTTGGCAGAAGACAATCCCCTACTGATAGAGTTAATGAGTACATGAGTACTAAATTAGTGGATGATGCCTCCCAGAAGCTTACAAAAGAGCCTTAAGTGGCATAAGATACTGAACAAGGATTTCTGGGGCACATAGTGAAATGTATGCCTAGGACTGGATTTGGGACAATGGTGGCCCTCACTTTGGCGCATGATCTTGGTGTGAATGCACGAACTGAGGGTAACATGGAATCAGGAGTAATTTTGGGGAAGACAAAGGTAGGTATTGGAATTTTTATCGAGGAGAAACAATCTCCATGTAATGGTGCAAATATTTCACAAACTGAAGAAGAAATTAATTAACTAAAGGAGACGCATGGCATCCAAGGAAGTTGGGATGATGTTCACAATGACTCTCCAAAAAAACCAACCTATAATCATTTTTTTTCCAAAGGAAAAAAAATTGTTTTGGATGCTAAATATTTTCAACCTTTTCCTCCTATGAAAGCTGGACATAGGAATGATTACTCATATGTGAATCCAACTACAATTACCAGGTCTCATGGTCCTCTAGATTATGATTCAGATTGGTGTGGTGATGATGAATGTGACTTTGAAATTTTAGTTTCCTCTAGTTATGATTAGCACGAGGGCATGACTTCTTGTTTGACCCCATCCATCTCTCTCTGTCTTTTCTTTTCATTAATATTAAGGGATCTGCCCTAAACATTCTACCCTATATGTTATCTGATTCAATATTGAATATTTCATGGATGGAGATAAGATAAATTTATGGTATCCTCTAGGAATAGAATATGTTATTAGTCTAAAAAATGTTAATATCAGAAAATTATGATAAAATAGAGATTTTGTGAATATTATAATAATTAAATCCCTATATTTACACTTCAAATGAATACATTAAATAGTAAATATGTAACTTCTGGTACTAAAAATTAATTTAGGAGATTGTTTATTAACTCAATCATCACCTAGTGAAAGAAAAATATGCCTAACTACACAATTGTTTTGAAACCCCCAAGGGAAATATTTGGTTCATAACAATGTCATTATTAACCATTATGAATGATTTTATTAGGATATTATCTATATAAGTTATAGAGAATCATATAAAATAATTTTTCAACCTAATGATTAATACAATAGAGTATTAGTTAGATCCAAATTTATTATATGTTAAAAATTTATGTGTTATTGGAAATGGAATATTATGATATATATTTTCATATCTACATTTCGCATATTTTCATTACCAATTTAGTATGAGTTTTTGGTTGAAACAATATCATGATTATGAAGCCAATAAAGTTATGTATCAAGACACCCTGGTGTATGATAATCAAATAAGGGAGTAGTCTTAAAAGGTTGATAATATTTTTATATGTATGTTATATTGGAAAATGTTAGTCTACTACACACACATAAGTTAGCGAAAATGATATATTAAAAGAAGTTATTCCCTAGTATTTTAATCTATTTTCATTAGTAAGTGATTTTTTATAAATGTTATTATAGTATATTTTAAATATTATAAGGACTAAATATTTATTATAGTAGTTTTTCATTAATATTTTTGAGATTTATATTAACATTAATTAATAACGTTGAAAATATAATTTATTTAATGTTTATATTTTATTTGATAAATATTTAAGAACATGATTTTTAGGGATGAATAGCCTTTAGGTATATAATACACTTGATGTTGACTAAAAAAGTGTTTCTTTATTTTGATTAATTATATTAACCAATATTAATATCCTTTGGATTTATAATTGATTCATATTAATTTTTTTGGTGAATTACAACACAATTAAATGATTAAGGTATATATTTTAGGTATTTTGATCTTATGGCCTAGTAATTATTCTCATTTGGTGGTTAAAGATGGTGTTAATTTTTGCAATAAGATATGGTTTCACCATAGTTTAGTTGAAACATATTTATAAGGCTTTATGAATGATATATATTTTATAATTTATGATTATTTTATATAATTATATGAATATATGATTGTATGAAATATTGATATTGTTTTAAGAAAGAGAAATAACTTAATAGATCCTATGAGATTGAGGTAGATAGCATATTATAAGTCATATCCCAAATTCAAAATTGTTAGAGATACCCTCAACTACATTCCTCAGTGAGAAATAATTTAAAATATGGGGATAAAATTTATTTTAGGGGTAGAATGTAACCCCTTGGGAATATAAATTCCATTTTCTTTTAATACATAATATGTTTGGTATTGTGTGATACACGCAACACTGAACCATAATGAACTATCGAATAGTACATAACCATTAAAATGTTATCGTACAATTGGTGAGTAAAAATATATATAATTAACATATGAAATATATGAATAAGAAAAAATAATGTTCAATAACAATATTAAGATAATGATAAAATAAAATTAATATAGATAAATAACTAATAATTCTTGTTTATGGTTTCAAATTTAATGTCACGACCCCCTCCCACCAAAGATTCCCCTCCTGAGCTGTAAATGCTGAAAGGGAGATAATGAACCTCCGAGTCCCGCCTCCAATAGGCCCTGGGGTGGTGACTAGCACCAAGGGTACGAGTTTTCAAAATATGGGAGGAATTACCCTTTTTATTATTTAGGATCAGTAAATAGGATAAGTCAACCACCAAAAAATAAAAGAACAACTGTATAGAAATAAACCCAAACCAATCCCACATGCATGTTAAAATAGTTCTGAAACAAGGAACTAGTACAAGAAAGCTCAAAAATTACAATACCAAAAGAAACAAGTGTATAGAAACTACAACAACTCCAACTGTCCGGACTAGTAGGGTCCCACACGGCCCTGGTAGTCCTCCTGGAAACCTGAAAGTAAACGTAGGGTTAGCATACAAGTATACATAGTAGGGAAACCTAAAGCTCTTGTGCACAAGTGGGGAGACATCCTAATTTCCCGTGAGAACAAAAGAAAAAACCTAAAAAGGAAATCCATCCACCCACCCTCACCAGCCACACTCACCAAAAACACAATCACAATAGGTAGTAGTATATAAGAAAAAGAGTATTGGGTAACCCGCACCATTTCCCTTTAGTTAGCTGCTCTTCCTAACGGCGAACATCCTAACGCTGCCACACTCTCCCTGCCCGCACACACCTGGGCCTCACAACCGCATATCCTGCCCGCACACAGCTGGGCCTCTCAACCATGTATCCCGCCCGCACACACCTGGTACTCAAAACCACGAATACCACCAGCACACAAATGGGCCTCATCCCGAAGATTCTTGGGAAATAGTAAAACCTGCCCAAAGAGTCTTGGGCTAACGCCACCCCAATCGAAACCTAACCGAAGAGTCCTGGGTTTAAGGTTGCCTCAAGCCATCACATCCTAGGGACAAAAGAGTAGAAAGGAGCTAGTAACCAAGGGAAAAACACCCTATCCCATGAAATGGGAGTGTTCGGCACTAAGTGCTCTTCATGGGTGGGGTGCGATAAAACAAAAAAGATATATATATATATATATATATATATATATATATTCCAAACACACAGCCCAACCAATGTCTTCTAAATAGAGAAACTGAGCACATGCCTCAGCACTGCTACTATAAAGCATGCATACCACAAACAAACCCAACCCCATTTAGGGTTTCATGTTTCTACAGAATCAGTTTATTAGTTCCTTAAGTACTGGGAAACTATCCACAACCAACCACATCAAATGTTCGTAAAAGAACAACCCTTCTATCCACAAAAAAAGTTAGGAAAACACAAGAATCGCAAAAAAATCCCTTCTTATTAACCAACCAACCCATTGATTATTAATCTCATTCCATTACCATGAGCCTCCATTCATTTACTCTTCCACTTTTTTATTTATTATTCACAACCCAAAGTTCATTCACATTCAAGCCCATCCCTGCAGCCCCGCTGCCAACCACCATAACCACAACCACACCGTACATCATCACCCCTTGATACCATTTATCGCAGCCCCGCTGCCCATCACTAACATAGAATTAACACCACCCCACAACCAAGACAACCGCAGCCTCGCTGCTCACCTGATCCAGAACAACCTACAAAACATCCCCATCACATGCCATGTTTCCAAGCCAGCACCCACATGTTCATTATTCCATTTGTTCAACCGGGGTGATCACACAAGGGTTCCAGATTTTAAATCAACCAACTTTACGTGATTAACCAAATTTCCACATTCAATGAAGATTCCATCCCCAAAAATGGTCTAGAAAGATAGGGAAACATTCAATTCTTCAAGAAAAGGCCCCCAACGACCATGATTTTCAGTAGGCAAAAGACTATTCATTTCACAACATAATATCACAAGATATAAAAAGTAAAGATAACAACTTCCCCATCCCAATTCTTTAACCAGTTATTATCTTTGTTTATTGGTTCAACCGGTTCTCAGGAAAACAAAAGTATACCCAACCCGCATGATGCAAAAATTTAAAGAGACGAAGGTAAGATCCCTACCTCAATAGGTTCTGATCACAATGCTCCCCCAGATCAACTTTAGAAGACGTCCGTCGGTGTCCATCACTTCTGTCGAGTCCCGAAAAATCCTCCATGGGTGGAAGTTGGAAATGAGAGGCCGAAGTAAAGACAATGGATCCAAGCTTAGAAGTTCTACCTCATCGTTACGATCCTGTGGCCGCTGACGGATCATAAATCAGAGCTCGGATGAAGAAGTTATGGAAGAAAAGGAGCCTTCGAGTTTCATGGGAGAGCTCTGATCAGAGGAATGGGGAGGAGCGGAGTGAGTTGAAAAGGTGGAGGGGACCCCTCCTTTTATAGGTGAGAAAAACAAAAGTACACGGCGTGTACTTTATGGTACATGGTGTGTACTTGGCCATTTCACAACATCACTACGCGACTTCCAACATGGCCTTCAACGTAGCATGCGGCCGTTGACTAGTCAACACACGGCTTGAGGGTAATACGTAAGAGGGGTGGGACTACACGACGTGTAGTATTGAGTACACGGCGTGTACCCATTTATTTCACACAACAAGGACACGGCTCCAACATGGAACACATCCATTGACTTGTCAACACACGACATGAGGGTAATGCATACGCGCTGATGGACTACACGGCCTGTAGTATTGGGTACACGACATGTACCCATTTATTTCACACGACAAGTACACGACTCCAACACGGCACATGGCCATTGACTGGTCAACACACGGCTTGAGGGTAATGCATACGGAGGGAGGGACTACACATCGTGTAGTATTGGGTACACAGCATGTACCCATTTATTTCACATGGCAAGGACACAGCCTTCAACATGGGGTATACCCGGCAAGGGGTACACGGCGTGTACTCACACTACACGACGTGTAGTTTCAAAATTCTGAAAAGTGTGGGAAAAGTCCACTTTACCCTCCAGAACACTTCAAGACCCTCTATTTCACAAAGGAATGGGCCGGAGAGTTCTGGGCAATTACATCAGATACCTCTTAAAATATTCTCTTCCCTGATAATTCAAAAACTAACCTAGAGGAACCCAGCAAGATACCTCTTACGGTTCTCATTATAACAGGAACCCAACCGACAACCCTAATCATATGTGATAGTAATTCCTTCTGCTATGTCAAGATATTATCCATTTTAGGCGGAACTGACTCGCCTGCACAAGTTTTATCGCATCCTCATTAATTCATCTCGATTAATAATTGGGTCTTCCAACTTTCATACATTAGGAATTTTCAACTTGCACTACCCCCTACACCACACAACCAACACACTGTCTGCACATGTGGTCTGGGGAAATTCCTTCTCCTATGTTGAGATATTATCTGCTTTCAGCGAAACTGACTTTCCCACACGTGTTCAATCCCATCCGAATTAATGCGTCTTGATTAAGGATCAGGTTTTTCCCTTTCCCCACACATCCGGACATGCTACACACTTCCATAGAACAATGAAACAAATGGTATCATAATTGACAAGCTAAGCATTCCATATATCAATAGTACAGAGTAAAAAATCAAAACAAAGCTCAGAATAATCAAGGGAAAACACAAGTCAAAACAACTCCGGGTACTGAGCATGCATCTAGGCCTCCCGCTCCCAAGTTCTCTCCTCGAGGCCGCCATGCCTCCACAACACACGAACCAAGGGAATGGCTCATCAACGGAGCACCTTCTCTTAAGGATCCTCAATTCTGACTGGTCGTTCCTCGATGGTCTCGTCGTCTCCCATATCTAACTCTCCCTAGTCGATAACGTGAGAGTCATCATGTAAGTATCAAAGTAGCTAGGAGACATGGAAGACGTCATGAACCTTCTCCAACTGAGGTGGAAGGGCTATCTGATATGCCACCTCGCCAACTCGCCTCAGCACCTCAAAATGTCCAATGAACCTAGGTGAGAACTTTATCCCTTTCCCAATCCTCTGTTTCCCCCGTCAAGGGGAAGCCTTCAAGAACACATGATCTCCCACCTCGAACTCCAAGGGACTCCTCTGACGATCATCATAAGACTTATGTCGTTCCTACGCCGCTTTAATCTTCTCACGTACAAGCTGGACATTCTCTGTGGTGCTCTGCACTACCTCTGACCCAAGAGCACATGTCTCACCAACCTCTACCCAGCAAATGGGTGAATGACATGGTCTTCCATACAGAGTCTCAAACGGTTCCATGCCAATAGTAGAGTGGAAGCTATTGTTGTAGGAAAACTCTACTAAAGGCAAGTGTCGTAACCATGTTTCTCCAAAATCTATAACGCATGCTCGCAGCATGTCCTCCAACGTCTGGAAAGTCTGCTCTATCTACCCATCGGTCTGGGGGTGGAAAGCAGTGCTAAGGCATAGCTGGGTGCCAAAAGCATACTGTAACCCCCCTCCAGACTCATGAGGTAAAGCGAGTATCATGATCGGAGATTATAGTCTTCAGAACTCCATGAAAATGCACCACCTCATCTACGTACCTCTGTTCTAAGGTACTCACCAGGCCTGACTATTTAATTGCTTAGAAGTGAGCTTATTTCGTCAGTCGATCCACCACTACCCAGATAGCATCATAACCACCCTGAGCTCTGGGCAGTCCTGTGACGAAGTCCATTGAGATGTCATCCCACTATTACTCGAGGACATCTAAAGGATGCAACAAACCACTAGGAACACGGTGTTCATCCTTCACTTGCTGACACACTAGGCATTTAGCCACAAACTCTGCCATTTCCCATTTCACCCCGGGCCACCAAAACTATTCCCTCAGGCCTCGGTACATTTTTGAAACTCTGGGATTTACCACCAAGGATGAGCTATGGAACTCACAGAGAACTCCCTCATGCATCGCCTCCGGAAAAAACAACCTTCCACGGAAAAGCATCTGATGCCGGTTGTCCTCTGACCATCCTTCTAGAGCGTTTCCCAGATCGACACGATCCCGCATAACATCTGCCTCAGAGTCCCCCCACTGAGACTCTTCCACCTGCTACAACAAGGAGGACTGCACCGTCATCTAAAACAAACTGACTCCAACACCTTCTTCCCCTGCATCCAAGTGCAAGGCGGCCAACTCTCCTATCACTTTCCAAGCATCATTGGATTCCCAAACCACTTTCTTTATGCGACTTCCTACTCAGTGCATCAACCACAACATTTATTTTACCTTTAGTGTATGAGATCTCAAAGTCATAGTCTTGGAGGAACTTGACCCAGCTCCATTGCCGTAAGTTTAGGTCACGCTGAGAGAAGATATAACACAGGCTCTTGTGATCTGAGAAGACCACAAAGCGCTCCCCAAAGAGGTAATGTTGCCACATCTTTAGTGCGAACACTACTTCTGCAAGTTCTAGGTCATGGGTGGCATAGTTACGCTCGTGAGGGCCAAATTGCCTAGACTCATAACAGATCACTCCCTTCTTATACATCATCATGAACCCCAGACCAAGGCCATATGCATCAAAAAACACCTCATAAAACAACCCTTCCTCTGGAAACCTATGTACGGGAGAACTGACCAACTTCTCCTTCAGGTAGTCGAATGTTTTCTGGAACCGCTCGCTCCATAGGAAGACCTGGTTCTTCCTAGTCAAAATTTTAATGCAGCAGCAACTCGAGAGAATTCCATAAGGAACCTATGATAGTAACTTTATAACCCCAGGAAACTACAAACTTCTACCACGTTCTTGGGTGCTACCCAAGAAACAACTCCCTCCACCTTCGAGGGGTCCACTGACAATCCATGCTGAGACACTACGTGCCAAAGGAAGTTTACTTCTTGTGTCAATAACGTACACTTCGACAATTTCCCATAAATATGGTGGTGTCGAAGGAATTCCAAGACTGCCCTGAGATGCTCAACGTGCTCCTCATCTGATCTTGAGTAGATCATGATGTCATTGATAAACATGATGACGAACCGGTCCAAAAACTATCGGAAGTCAAATTTCATAAGTCCCATGAACACAACAGGTGAATTTATAACTCTAAACGGCATTACTTCAAACTCAAAGTGCCCATACCTTCACCTAAAATCCATCTTTGAGATGTCATTGTCCCTTACCCTCAGCTGATGATATCCATATCGTAGATCAATCTGAGAAAACCAACCTGCTCCCCTCAGTTGGTCGAAGAGATCATATATCCTTTGAAGGGGGTAACTGTTCTTGACCGTTACATGGTTCAACCTTCCGTAGTCTATGCATAGCCTGAGACCACCATCTTCCTTCTTCACAAACAAAACTGGAGCAGCACTGGCTATACGCTGGGTTAAACAAAACCCTTCTCCATCAGAATTTCAATCTGAATCCGCAACTCCCGTAACCCTAAAGGTGCCATCCGATAATGGGCCATCGAAATCGGATGGGCACTAGGCTATAAGTCCATCCTGAACTAAACTTCACGTCAGGGGGGGGGGGGGTAGAGTCACAACCTCCTTGAGAAGAACATCAAGGAATTCCACCACAACCTCCGGGACATCCATCATCTCTGTATCAGCTGGAACCACTGATAGCCCGACTAACAAGGAAAGGAGAGGCTCCATACGCTGGCTTCCCACCTGATAGATCCGCTCGCCAACAAAAGATACACGTTTTCGATCCACGTCGAAGAACACGACTATTCTTTGGAATCAGTCGATAACGGCACTAACGGAAAACAACCAATCGATTCCTTGGATGACATCGTATGGCTGCATCTGTATGAGAAGAAGGTCCCCACTAGATCGATGTGGTCCCAACGTCAACCCACATCCCCAGCAAACACAAGATACACTGCTCTGGCCTCCAACTGGTATACACAACACCAGTGGTACAAAAATTCTCTCTACGTCTAGTCCCAAAGCATGGGCTAGACCAGATGCATGAAAGGAGTGCGAAACTGCTAAATAAAACAAGGCAGAAATGAGAGTGATGAACAGAGAAATCGTACCTCACACCACCTCTGGTCCTGATGGAGCTACCAATTTTGCTTTCTGAAGCTGTCCACGCCCATCACCTCTACCTCTCTGATGTCGTACACCTCCTCAACCACACCATGGTCAAGGTCCCTGAGGAGAACCCTGATGTTGGCCTCCTCCCGCAAAGTCTGCCCTCGGATGAGCATGGTCCTGCTGCTGCTGGAAAGGCCTCGCTGGAAAATGATGCTGCTGAGGTGGGGCGCTGAACCTGCCCACCTCCACCATACTATGCTCGGGTCAGGCACCGACTCTGAATGTGCCCCAAACCTCCACAAGGAAAACACTTCGGTCCTGGGCTCGTGAAAAAGGGACGAGGACCTGAAGATATGAACTGGAACTGCTGGGGCTTTCTCCCCACTGTCTTGAACCTGGAATGTCTCGTCGCTGGAGACATGCTGCTGACTGCCTTCCCATTCGACGAACCTAGCTGGATCCCCTCACGCGGTGCACCTCCTTGCAAGTGAATCCTCTCTAAAACCTATACCTTCTTCTGTACTGCCATTTATGTCAAAAGGGTGAAGGGGGTGAAAACATACTGGAGTGAACGACGAAGCGCCTCCTCCAAATGTCTCGCCCGAGTCTCCTCATCCAGAAAGAGATACGGAGCAAAGTGCAGGAGATCCTTGATCTTGACCCCCAACTATCGTACTGACAATCTCCCCTGTTGAAGGGAGAGTAACTCCTGCCACTTCTCCTCCTTGATCATGGAAGAAAGAAATTACTCTAAGAATTCTCTCTCAATGTCAGCCCATGGAACCTATGTCTTTGTCTTCTCTCCGAGGTAGAGCTTACCCCACTGACGTTATGCCCCTCTCAGCTGACTGACTGCTAGGGGATCCCAGTACTCCCTCGGAGCATGAATCAAGGTAAAATTGATCCCTAGCTCCTCATTCCACCCCCTTATCTCTGAATCCGAAGTACTACCCTCGTACTTCTTGAGGGTCTGTCCCTGGAATGAACGGAGAGTCCTCTGCCACTGGTCGTCTTCCTTTGCTCGGTCAATCCTCAACTGATCAACCGCCTGAATCTGCTAGTCCTTGGCCATCTGAGCCACCCGGGAATGACGTCCAGGTGCAATTGTTGTGCGGTAAACAAAGATCGCCTAAGGCCAAGTGAGGAAATTTCACAGGGTTTTATTTTATCATTTTATTTCAATTTATTACCCAGAACCAGAAAACCATGTAAAAAACAATCATGATGATGCATATACCTTCCCTAGGGTCTCTACCCTACAATCAATGTAGTCTCGCTTGGTCATTCAGTAGGCTCAGAGTCCTTGCATTAGATCATGGGGGGGCCTAAAATCTCATGTCCTAGCCAGTCTTCCCTGGCCTATGTCACGCACCAAGATTAACCAACACTGTTGCCCTACCATCAAATGAAATCCTCACTGTGCCTAACTCAGGACACCATCCTATCTCTCAACCAACACCGCTGATACCATTCTGTCCTAACCCCCTCCCACCAAAGATTCCCCTCCAGAGCTGGCAATGGTGAAATGGAGATAATGACCCCCCGAGTCCTGCCTCCTATAGGCCCCAAGGTGGCGACTAGCACTAAGGGTTTGAGTTTTCCAAAATATGGGAGGCATTACCCTTTTTATTATTTAGGATCAGGAAATAGTACAAGTCAACAACCAAAAAGGAAAAGAACAAGTGTATATAAATAAACCCAAAACAATCCCACATTCTTGTTAAAATAGTTCTGAAACAAGGTACAAGTACAAGAAAGCTCAAAAAGTACAATACCAAAAGAAAAAAGTGTATAGAAACTGCAAAATCTCCAACTCTCCCAACTAGTAGGGTCCTGCACATCCCTGTTAGTCCTCCTGGAAACCTGAAAGTAAACGTAGGGTGATCATACAAGTATACTCAGTAGGGAAACCTAAAGCTCTTGTGCACAAGTGGGGAGACATCCTAATGCCCTGTGAGAATAACACAAGAAACCTAACAAGGAAATCTATCCACCCAACCTCACTATCCACACTCACCAAAAACACAATCACAACAGGTAGTAGTATACAAGAACAAGAGTATTGGGTACCTCACATCATTCCCCTTTAGCTAGTTCCTCTTCCTAATGGTGAACATCCTAACGCTGCCACACTCTCCCCGCCCGCACACACCTGGGCCTCACAACCACGTATCCCTCCCGCACACAGCTGGGCCTCTCAACCACGTATCCCGCATGCACACACCTGGGCCTCACAACCACGTATCCCGCCCTCACACCCTTGGGCCTCATCCCGAAGATTCTTGGGAAATAGCAAAAACCTGCCCGAAGAGTCTTGTGCTGAAGCCACCCCAATAGAAACCTACCCGAAGAGTCTTGGGTGTAAGGTCGCCTCAAGCTATCACAGCCTATGGAAGAAGGAGCATGATGGAGCTAGTAACTAAGGGGAAAACACCCTCTCCCATGAAATGGGAGTGTTCTGCACTAAGTGCTCAACATGGGTGGGGTGCGATAAAACCCAAAAGATGCAGATATATATATATACCAAACACCGAGCCCAACGTATGGATTCTATACAGAGAAACTGAGAACGTGCCTCGGCACTGCTACTATGAAGCATGTATACCACAAACAACACCAACCCCATTTAGGTTTTCATGTTTCTACAAAATCAGTTTATTAGTTACTTAACTACTGGGCAGCTATCCACAACCAACCATATCAAACGTTCGTAAAAGCATGTCCCTGCCATCCTCAAAACAATTTAGGAAAACACAAGCATCACAAAAAATCCCTTCTTATTAACCAACCAAACCATTGATTATTAATCCCATTCCATTACCATGACCCACCATTCATTAACTCTTCCACTTTTGTTTTTATTATTCACAACACAAAGTTCATTCACATTCAAGCCTATACCTGCAGCCCCGCTGCCAGCCACCATAACCACAACCACATCGTACGTCAACACACCTTGATACTATTTATCGTAGCCCCACTGCCCATCACTAACATAGCATTCACACCACCCCACAACCAAGCCAACCGCAGCCCCACTGCCCATCACTAACATAGCATTCACACCACCCCACAACCAATCCAACCGCATCCCCGCTACTCACCTGATCTATGACAACCTACAATACATCCCCATCACATGCCACATTTCCACGCCAACACCCACAAGTTCATTATTCTATTTGTCCAACCGGGGTGATCACACAGGTGTTCCAGATTTTAAATCATCCAACATTAAATGATTAACCAGATTTCCACATTCAACGATATTTCCATCCACAAAAACGGTCTAGAAAGATAGGGAAAATTTTAATTTCCCTAGAAATGGCCCCTCAACGACCGTGATTTGCAGTACGCATAAGCCTATTCAATTCACAACATAATATCAGAGGATATAAAAAGTAAACATAACAACTTCCCCATTCCCGTTCTTTAACCATTTATTATCTCCGTTTATTGGTTTAACCGTTTCTCATGAACACAATATGATACACACCCCACAGGATGTACAAATTTAGAGAGACGAAGGTAAGATCCCTACCTCAACAGGTTCTGATCAGAACACTTCACCGGATCAACTTTAGAAGACGTCCATCAGCGTCTGTCACTTCTGTCGAGTCCCGGCAAAAACTCATCGGGTTGAAGTTGGAAAGGATAGGTCGTAGCAAAGACAACAGATCCAAGATTCGAAGTTCCGCCTCGTCATTATGATCCAGTGGCCACTGACAAATCGTAAATCGGAGCTCGGACGAAGAAGTTATGGAAGAAAAGGAGCCTTCGAGTCTCTTGGGAGAGCTCTTCTTAGAGGAAAGGGGAGGAGAGGAGTGAGTTGAAAAGGAGGAGGGGACCCCTCCTTTTATAGGCAAGAAAAACAAAATTATACGGCGTGTACTTTATAGTACACAACATGTACTTTTCCATTTCACACGGTCACCACGCGGCTTCCTACATGGCCTTCAACGTGGCATGCGTCCGTTGACTGGTCAACACATGGCTTGAGGGTAACACATATGCGGGGAGGGACTACACGGCGTGTAGTATTGGGTACACGGCTTGTAACCATTTATTTCATTTAGAAAGTACACGACTCCAACATGTCACACAGCTGTTTAATGGTCAACACACGACTTGAGGGTAACGCATACGTGGGGAGGGACTACACGACGTGTAGTATTGGGTACACGCCGTGTACCCATTTATTTCACAAGGCAAGGAAATGGCTCAAACACGGCACATGACCATCGACTGTTCAACACACGAATTGAGGGTAACACATATGCGGGGAGGGACTACACAGCGTGTAGTATTGGGTACACGGCATGTACCCATGTATTTCACATGGCAAGGACATGGCCTTCAACATGGGGTATACCCGGCGAGGGGGTAACCCGACGTTTACTCACACTACGTGGCGTGTAGTTTCAAAATTTTGAAAAGTGCGGGAAATATCCATTTTACCCTCTAAAAAACTTCACGACCCTCTTTTTGACCAAGGAATGGGTCGGAGAGGTCAGGGCCTTTACATTTAATCTTTCTTTGGGAAACATTTAACGGTATTCTTTGAAGATTAATACATTAAGGATAAAATAAATTATCGATATAAATATTATATAACACTAATTTCATTAGTAATTATTAAGAAATAATAATAAAATAGTGATTATTTTAAAAAAATATATGTTTTTCCATTATAAAATTCTACATAATAATTTTATTTTAAAAAAATTATACTTTAAAATTATATAATATTAATTTTATATGTGAGATATTTTTAGACTCATCGCATCAATATTACAAAAAATAGAATTTTTTACATTTTTCAGGTATAGTTAAATTTTAAGTTGTTAATTATAGTGACCCTACCCCAGTAAGACTAATGTTAAGGCCTAATGCCATTAATAATGAATCGAATCCCATAGGTTTGAAGAGTTTAGTATTCTTGATAAAATAGATACAAACATGAGTATTGTATTACCAATCAAAACACTAATTATAAGATTGTTTATTTTTCAAGGATCACATTATTCCCACTTAGTATACCCTTTCATAAATTGCTTTTTATACTTTTGGATTCATAGGTAAAGAAAAAAATTAAGCGTGATATCAAAACCTATGTACGGGTTTTGTATAGCAGATTCAATAATGTATAAATGGGAATAATTAATATGGTAAGGTAAATAATTGAACAAAAATCCAAGTTATTAAAAAAATGAGAGGTTTTCTGTAGATAATAATAAAATTTATATAAATGAATGTACATTAAATTTAAATAATGGTAAAATGAATAATTAATATGGAACGGTAAAAATAGAACATACATACCATTTAATCAATAAACTGATAAATAAAATTGAGCCACTTATAATGTTCATGGAAAAATCTCATGGATAATAATAATAAATAATTTTTCAATTAATCTAATGTTTAATTATTGGATACCATGTTTCGTAGGTGCATTATACCTTCACTATCATTGCCTATCCTCAAGAAAGATTAAAACATACTAGTTGAAAACCCACATGGCTTAGGCTAGCCAACTAATTCATACCATGAGCCAATGGTTACATAGAGGGGATTTTATTAACTATCACAAAACCGATGTAGTATATTTTCAAATAATTCCACATATACCTAATAATCGAATTAATTAGTGAATATAATTCTTTGTCATCAAATATACCTATTGTTTAAAAGACATATAATTACAAATATTTCCCCAAATATTCAAATAATAATCATAGTGAAGATAATATCTAAAAATGGTATATGGTTTAGTAAATAATAGTATCAATTTCATAATTTAATTTATATTTTATAAAAATTTAATTTACAATAAAAATTATCACCATTATGTTATTTTTTAAGATAAAGTTATAAATCAAAAAATAACGTGATATTGAAAAGATATCTTTTACCACTTGTTAATGATCAAGTCAAGACCACATGGATGAGATAGTAAAAAGTGATAATTAAAAATACAAGAATTAACTTTGAATCCTAATATTAAATAAATTTTTTATTATATACAGCTCTTATAAGATAATGGGTGTGTAATAAAAAATAAGTATCAATATAGTGTAAATCGAGACCAAATCTCTTACAATATGCATCATTTTGGTAGAATGCTCTTTAAATTTATGTATAATTGGTTTATGAATGTTAATAACTTATTATAGATCCATATTAAGAATTATTATATCATATATTATCTTCTTATAATATCTTATTACTAGTTTGTGAGAATTCGTTCATTATTTTTACTATTTCGGGTGTCAATTACCTAGTTTATCAAATATGTTTCGTCATGTTATTTTTTGTTATAAATACTACGTTTAAAATTAAATATTATACATAATTAAACCAATGATTAAATTATCCTATATATTAAATATTTATTTCTTTATAATAAATAATTAAAAATTTTGATATAAATTGAATACATCATTCATGGAAACGGCACGCCTTACATGTGCATAAACGACATTTTCATTTTCTTATCATATTAAAAAATAATGTGAAATATATATAAGTATATAATAATTAAAATATCACATATATATATATATAATATCCACTATTTTTATAAAAACTATCCTTAATACATTCCATGAAATGTGTCAATGAATCACATTGCTGTGTGGATGTGGTAGTCCACATGTCCACAAACGATGTTATTATGTAAAAAAATGGAAACCTCATTGGTATGTGTTATATGAAAATTGATGAGTAATATGGGAATTGGAAATATCAAATAAAAAATACACATAACTATAAATATATCATTTATACAAACCATGAATGGTGGTCCTGAAAAAATGAACGACATCTGTTAATGAGGTGGTAGTACTTCGTACCCATGAATGATGATTGTGTTTCACATTTGATGGGTTTTTTTAATTTAAGTCTTAAAATTAAGACAAAAACCTATAATTATGTTTCGGATACATATTTTATTTTATAATAATGATAATAAAACATAATAAGGGGTGGATAAGTAAATGAAACAAAATTCACCATCAAAGAATGTTTCATCTTATTCAGGTAACTCATTATGATTTATACCCACAACCATCCATTAACTTATTTCATAAAAAAAATCTTCTAGGACGAGGTTAGGTATCTTGTTATATTATATGGGATAGGTTGGTATGCACGAATGGTCTTCAGAGGTGCAATACTGTAGTGGGGTCAATGCCTTTTTCTATTGGAGGAGTGGCAGTATTCTTCCAAAAATAAAAAGGTGAACACTATTGAGAGTACTATATTACGTCATTTGCCAAAAATTATAATAAAAATTCTATCCCAGAGATTATTTGGTGTCAATAGGGAAACAAAATATATTTTTCACACGTTTATAGGTAATTTTTGCCTTTATTCATGTGATTTAGCCTTGTGTTTATCTAATTATTTTATTCATTCTAATTAATTTTTATAATGATCAGTAAAAGTTATTGTGAAATAACTAACTTTACCTCATTGAAAATCAAAAACTTTTATTTTTCAAAAATTTGAATCCATTTTAAAATATTCCAATAATAGATGAGAAAAAAATAATGTAAAATCAATCCTGCAAACGAGATAAAAAGGTGGGGGTTTAAAGTGGAAATGTTCCAAAATTTGTAATGTTTTTATATCCAATATCCTTTTTAAATTATATAAAAAGAAAAATATTGGATTAATTTATTAATAATTTAACAAAAATATTATTTCATACCAAATATATATATAAGTTTACAATATAAATAAATTAGATAAAAATATTTTTAAATTAATATTCATTATTTTTCACTATTCATCAAAAAACCAGACATCTAAGAAAATTAACAAAAATTAACCCCAGGTTAATTTTCATGTTCTATATTCGAAAATGTTTTTTATTTTTTCCTATAAAATTTATAATAGTTTCAAATTTAACTTTTAAAATAGATTCTCTAATAAACGGCAATAAAAATATTTTGAAATAATAGAATATATTTACGCTTAATATTAGATTATTTATATCTAATTCTTATTAAATATATTAGATGGGAAAAATATTTTTATTAATAAATAAAAATATATTTCATCAATATATATCACAAATATTAATTAATTTAATTAATTAATATAACATTCCATTGGGAGCATAAAAAGAGTTTTTTGTGAAAAAAATTCCTTTATATTTAATTGGTTTTTATTTCTTATATCAAATAAATTTTTACCAATGATTTAATTTTATATTTATGGAAAAATATATTTTAATATTTTATTTAATACTATTCATAACCTTGAAATTAAAAATTTGGTTTTCTCTTATTATATTAAATTATACTGTAATTAATAATATATTGCTTTCACGAAAACTTTTTCTTGTGTTTAATGCCACCTATCAAAAATTTCAATCCTTCGTATAAGGAATGCTAACAATGTGTTTCATGAATTGAAATAAATTAAAAAAATTAAATTTATATAAAATATTATATAGGTCATATTTTATCTATATATTATATTCCCTTTAATTATTGGTGTTTCATGTTATACATACTATAGAATAAAATTTTATTACTTTATAATTTAAAAGTGTTACATTATTACCACCAAAAAAAATTATGAATTTATAATTTAAATGTGATATTAATAATCTAGGTTTTGATATTTCAAATTTCCATCGTTCACATCCCACATCATGATATGTGTTAATAAAATATCCTCTTAATAAAAGAGAATGATAAGTTCAAAGGTCGCATGGAATAATATATAACTAGGTCTCTAATTAAGAGATCATTAGTGTAATGTAAAAATATAAACTTAAATGAAAATCATAAATAATTATTGGAAGTTGTTGCGGATAATGATCAAAAAAATAAGAATTAAAAATGTAATTTTTTTGTCCTCAAAGCCATAAATATATTATTATTTAAAATTCCATCAATTCAAAAAAAAATGAAGGTATTGGGTTATCAATTTATTCAGATCCCTTAACTAATTTGGTGGAATTCTTTTATTTACCTATAATAAAAATAATAATACTTACTTTAAATTTTTTAATTTTACTATCACAATTTATTCATCAGGTTGTGCTTTGATAAACTTTTAATTCATATCTTTCTCTATCAAGTTTATATCTTAAAATGGTTTTTTTATTCATGATGCCCTAAATTTTTACTTTTACATATTATAAGATCCAGTAAACAAGTCGTTGTGTTTTTCTCTAATAATTTTCCATAATATATGTGGTTCATAAATTTATCTCTAACCTAAAAAATTGATACAACTTGTTCATATTTAAAATTTAAACATCATTTTTTTTTCATAACGAAATGATACATTATCATAGACATCACGTAGGCCAGTGGTAGGAATGAAACACTTATTGTTCATTGGTCATAGGTCCAATCCCCACCACCCTTTCATAATTTATGTGTTTTCACCCAACATAAATGTTATTATATTCTAAAACTATAATAAACTAATTTGAAAAATAAATATTATTGTAATTCGTTAAATAAGTCTAATAAATTAATATCCTTTTAACTGTGGTTTTTAATACAAACCCAATACATAAATACATGATCCCTTTATTACCACATAGGTCATTCATTGATATTTAGCTTATCTTATAGAAGAGAGAATTGGCTTATGCAAAGCTAATGTTACACATTTTTATGGAAATGAACTATATATGGATCCTTAGGATGAGTTTTATTTCCTTCCATCACACTATCCATTTTTCATTGGTAATTACTTTCATTGATTCATTCATTCCCAAACACAATTTCGTTCAATATTCCATGGGGAAATATTATTAGGTGTATCAATCCATATTTTATCCACAATTGAAATTGATCCATCCGTTATATATGGAATCTACCACAAAAGTTCGTAACAACATTCATACATCAATTATTTGGTTAGTTATGGATTACATTAACATATATTTTGATCATCCTATTTTTGGAAAATTGATTATTATTAAAAAAATATAAATTTCACACCTACCAACATCCCATTTTATTTCACTTTTTTTCCTCCTTTCCCTTCTTGTAAAATATCATCTTGATCCCTTCAGTTTCCATCATTTGAATAAAACTAAATAAAATTTGAGAAAAAATTATCATAGTGGCTTAAAAATATAATAAAATTTAAGGTTTATAAATATTGAAACCTTATTTTATAGGCTACAGACTAGAAATTTAATATAGTTCATTCAATTTTATTATCTATTTAAATTCATCATAATGGTTTGTAAAGGAAATTTCAATTATATTAAGAATATCCTCCAATAGTATCAAACTATGTATGCAGCAACGATCATATTCATCAATCAAGAAATTATAAACTCATTCTTAAGAGACCATTTCAATGTTGTTACCCCTAGTTACATCTATTATAGATACATGTACACTTGTAGTATCTATAAATTTATTTACTTCTACAAAAACTACATAATCTCTATCTACCTGAAACTTTAGGATGTTATTCTCTACATATCCAAAAACTCTATCATGGGGTTAGGTTTCCTAATCCTTATTTTGCTAAATCTAGTTTCCATGTTTTCTAAAATATATCCTTTGATAGAAACCATATAGAACTGACCCTAGTAATCCAATAGATGGTGGCTATATGAATAAAATTATAATTATTACAATAAATAAAATCCAAATTTACCAAAGTGTTTATCCATCTTGGTAGACCAGATACATACATGAGTCTTTTATTACAAATTAATAAACCAATAAAAAGATATTTTTTTCAAAAATAATAATAATACCACATATATTATACTTTCATATGTTAAATAGTAAACTTTTTTGATTCCTAGTGAATGGTAACAAATTTAGTTTGATCTCAAATGCTTAGTAATGGATTATTACAGCGTAAATGATATTGAATCAATGAGAATAATCAATATATAAATGTAAATAAATGAACACACATCCTATATGATAAATCAATAGAGGTGGAGTAAATAAAAAATATTAATAGGTAAATAATTGAACAGACATTTCTTTAAAATAACGTTATATGGCATAATCTATAAGGAATGGTAAATAATTTTACATGCATTTTATTTAATTAATAAAATGAGAATGAAAAGGAATGCATATATAATTTGAAAGAAAAAACTATCATGGATAATAAAAACAACTAAAATATAGATAAAATTGTTGTTAATTATTGGATGATAGTATTCTTAGGAACATGATACCTTTACCATCAAGATCTATCCTCTTGGAAATTTAAATCTCATGGTGTGAAAACCCACATAGCCTTGGCCAGCCAACTTATTCATTACATGAGACTACTAGTGCATTGAGGTGATTTCATTAACAATTACCTATCTAATGTGGGGAATTTATAATTCATTAATCATATACCTTTTCAAGGATTTAATTAATGAACAACATGTCTTACAAAAAAATAATTTCATTGAGTAAAAGATATATATTTATCAACGTTTCCCCCATTTAATCAAATAATTATCAATAAGAAAACTGTACATAAAAATGGTATAGAGTTTAAAAAGTAATAATATCTATTTCATGAGTAATTAGATATTTAAAATAAATTTAATATATAAAAAATGACCATATGTAATTGATTGTTTTAAGATAATGTTATTAGTCACAAAAAAATGTGATATTGCAATAATATATTTACCACTTGGTAATTTTCTAGTAAAATATCCTTGGATGAGATAGTTCAATGTGAAAAATAAAATTACATGAATAATTATTTAATAAATATATAAAATTAAAATTTGGTAGTATATACACCACAATAATGTGAATTGGTGCATAATAAAAAATAAGTCTCAATAGAATGTAAATTGAGATTAAATCCATTACCGTAACTTTTATTTCTGTAAATTTCTCTTTAAACTCCTATATAATGGCTTAAATCATGTTAATAACACATTAAAAACAATATTAATATTTTATATATCATTTACTATCTTCTAATAAAATAGTTTTACATATTTTTTAGATATCTTTTTTTACATTAACAATTTGGGGTGTTAATTGCCCAGTCTATCGAGTCTGTTTTGACATGTTATTTGATTTTATCTTTACATAGATCATGATATAATATTTTCTAGAATGTACAACATGATGTAATTATCATATATATTTAATCATTATATATTTATTTATATTAATCCATAATATTTTGAGATATAAATAAAATGAATCTTTCATGGTGAAAGCATGTCGTACATATGTATAACTACCATATTAATTTTCTTATAATATTAAAAATGTTATAGATATATATATATATATATTCATTATAATGATATATTTACATAATATGTATCACTTATTTTTATAAAAAAACAACCTTAATACATTCTTTGTATTGTGTGAATGAATCACATTTCTTTGGGGAGGTCATAGTCTACATATCCATGAACGATGTAATTATATCCCCACAAAATTGTAATCAAGATGGTATGAATTATATAAAAACTCAATAAGAATAAAGAAATTAAAAATATCATATATATATATATATATATAATATAAAGACAATAAATACATCATTATTCCAACTCACTAATGGTATTAATGGAATAACGAATGACATCAGCCCATGTGGCGGTAGTCTTTTGTAAACAAGAATGATGATTGAATATCCAATTTTACGGAAGTGTTTGTATCTGTTTTTAATACCATTATTTTTCAAAAATAATATTATATTGTGGGTACTTATTTTTTATAATATATATATATATTAAAATTGAATGGGTAAAGAAGTAAATGAAATAAAAGTGATCATTTATGAATGTTTCATCTTATTCATGTAACACTTTTCGGCTTATAGAATAATACATCCTTGGTTTATTTAATCCCTAAGTGAGGCTTATTGGATGAGTGTAGGAAATTTTGGATCATATTCGGATATTTTATTGATATGGAAAAGATATTTACAGGTGTGAATAAGTGTTACGGGTTAGATCTTTTTTTAAGTCACGAAGGAGTGGCATTCTTGTAAATATAAGAATGTTGACACAATTGAGGGTTCTCTCTTACATCATGTTCCACTAATAATAAAACATTTCTCTAAAATCCAATATATTGAATAATTATAGATATAACATACTGTTTGGACTTGGGCGTAGGTCATTTAGGCTTTTATTTTAATGGTTTAGTCCCATGTTATGTTAATTTTTCTCCTAATCAGTATACATAATTTTAATAATATTCACTTATATTATATGTAAATATTATGTTGAAATTATTATACATTATAAATAATTTTTAATTTATAGATGGAATCCAATTTTCCAAATTCCTAAAACATACGTTTGAGAAATTAATTTAAAACTATTCTGGAAGACGAGACAATAAAGCGGGGTTTGAAAGTTTATATTTCCCATGTTTGAAATGTTTTTATATCCACTATCAATGTAAAATTAATTCCAATGAATAAAATAGGACTAATATTATATATAATTTAACTAAATATACTTTAAAATATAATTTCTATTTAATTTATCATTAAAAAAATAAAAGAAAAACAATTTTACATTAAAATTAAGTATATTTCACTATATAACAAAATTTGAAACTTCTCTTAAAAATAACAAAACAATTCCTCCTAGGATACTTTTTACATTAATAATTCTAAAATTAAGTTCATTTTTTCAATTAATATTATTAAAAGGATCAAATTTTAGTTTTAAATTAGGATCACCATTAAAATGCAGCAAAATAGCATTTAGAAAAACATAACTTTTATATATAAAATTAGATTTGTTTTTATACAATGAATATCAAATATATTGGATAAAAAACTATTTTATTGGATAAGTAATATGCATATTTAATAAATAACATTAAATAATAATAATAAATTTAATTTATTATTAAAAATTCATTTGGGAGCATAAATAGATGTTTTTATAACAAGAGTTTATTTATAATTAATTGGCGTTTAATTTCGTTTATAATAAATTGATTACCAATAAATTAATTATATATTTTTGTAAACCATAATTTTTAAAAATTTAGTTATTAATGTTAATAATGAAAAAATAATATCTTGTTTTTATCTTATTTGATTAAATATTAATATTTTTATAATATATTGTTGTTTGATGAAACATAGTCTTGTGTGTCACAAAAAGCTATCAAATAATGTTGTTCTTAGATATAAGGAAATCTAACTCAAGGTTCTGTTCACTGAAAGTTATATAATATAGAAAATTTATTTAAAATAGTATATATTTTTTAAAGACTTGGGATTTCATATTACTTACCATAATTGGTTTTGTGTGTTGTACACTAAATCGAATTCAGTGTTATTACATTTGAATTTCAGCGTGTTACAAAAATTATATATACATTTTTTACCAATATTGTAAATGTTATGACTATATCCAAACATAAAATATATATATATATATATATGTTCATAAATTATTTTAAAATATCAATTATTTAACTACAACGTTATTATATACATAAATAATTACCTTTGTTAATTTCTAAAACCTACGTTTAATATTTTATGATATTGAGTAATATTTTCAAATAACATAAATTATTATTGTATTTCATTTTAATTAATTATTATTTGTATAAAATTACTTTTCCCTTTATATGGTACACTAATTAATTATATTTTTAAATAAAAGATCAATATATTAATAGAAAACAAATATATTGACAATTTTTCCTACATATGATTTAAAAGGTTAATAATACACTCTATCAAAAAATGAGTTTTTACAAATTATATTTGCAACTGTTAAAAATATTTTTTTCATATAGAAATATATATTATCTTATAAAATTTAATTTAAATATAGATGAATATGGTAAAAATAATTTAATTGGAGATATTTTTTTCAAAATAAACATTAATCTCCAAAGTACAAATAATTTACCATAGGAAAACAGAAAATGGTAAAACTGAAAATGCATAGAGTAAACGACATAAAATCATGTTTAAAACAGGTTTGAAAATGAATGTTTGAGTTGTTATTTAAATTATATCATAAAAACCCATTTATTTTCACTTTTTAAGACAATTTACATGTGAAACATGCACTCTCATTATATTAAGATTTATTATTTTCAAAAATGTGATTATTATCTCTTATAGAAGTGGAATCTCACAACCATATCAATAACACTATTAAAATTTAGTTTTATTGGGATTATATTCCTATATTAATACCCCCAAAATCCCCTTTAATAATCATTGTCATGTATTCATAAGATAAAATTCTAATTTATCCCATTCCAAGTTGTTTTAAAATGAAAATCCCAAGTCCTTTCCATGAGTACTAATTTTACCTAATTTCAATTTATTTCTATTTTAGTTTTAAAAATATCATTTTATAATAACTATATAATGAAATATGTATTTTTATAATAAAATTTTGTATTCTATGTAAATAATTTTTATCCACCATTTTCTATTTTCTATATTGAAAACCAAAATCAATATTCGTGCATGTATGCAGACTACCACCTCCACAAATCATAATGTATCATTTTTTATAACCACCATAAAAGGTGGGTCCTAATGAAAAAATCAATAAATATATATGATATTTATGAAAGTTATATGTTTTCAAATGATATAATATATTCTAAATATTTTTTATTCTATGGAAAATAAGATTTTCATTTATGTGTACGTGTGGACTACCACCACCATGGAATAATTTTTTTTTATTTTTTTTATAATCACCATTAATGAATAAACATTAGGGTGTGTTTAATGGATAAATATTATGTTTTTGAAATTATTTATTTTTTCGTAATTATAAATTCAAAACTTATTAACAATATGCTCAACCGAGATCCATGGTTTATTTCATCATCTAATATAGTGTTCAATGAGAACAAAAATGATTTCCCAAATCAATGTAATAATTTTTATAGGTTATATTATTTTTATAATCATTTCAAATTCTATTATGTCATAAAAAATAATCACTAAATAAGTTCATGATGGTTCTTCTATAAAGAAATTACTATTAAATTAATTTACAATCATACATTAATTAGTATATGTTTTTGTTTGGACTAGTTTGACAACTAACATAATCAATTATTTAAATTTACATCCTGGAAAACAATGGAAAATTACTTTTCTAAAAATATATGATCAATGAAAATACTAATTATTTAATTTTACTTATTGATTTTTATCATTAATATTAAACATGTTAGTTAATATACCATCAATCGTTCATTAAAAATCACTCAAACTTTGAAATTTTCAATCGTATCATTATATATTATAACCAAATATATTATATAATCAAAACATAATACTATAAATAATTATAAAGCCTAAATTCAACTACCTTTTATAATCATTTAATAATGAAATTCTGGATAAGTAATAAGAAAAACACCTCTATTACAAATCTAGTTTATATCGATCATGATTTATCAGATCCAATTTCAAAAAAAAATAAAATAATAAATATGAATACATTTAATAATTATAAATTTTGTTTATGAATGTTTATATATATATAAATGGTTATTTAATGTGTCAGTAATATAGTTATTTTTGTTTTATAGTTTGATAGAGTATATTTCTGATTAATATTGAATTAAGGTAAGGGTTTGTGCCTCATCAGATTTATTTCACTGAGTTACTATATATTTTTTTGGACTCTACTATTAAAAGTATGATTTATTTGACCTAATTAATATATTATATTTTATTTAATCCTTCCTATATTGGGTAGTGAAATTATTTTTTATAACATCATCATCAAATGATTCATACCCTAGGGATTATGTTATTGTAAAAGGTTTTATGATCTAAATTATCACCACATTTCATATATTTCTTATTATACACAATTTTTTCCTTTAAATGGAATATTCACTTTATGTGTAGTATTTTTTCTACTAATTTTAATAACCCATTCCTATGTAAAATAAAATCTGTGGATAATTTATTATATTGGAAATAAATACAAGAAAACTCATCCCAAAGGGAACAATACATTATTAGTCTTGGTAATCTAGATACATACTTGAATTTCTCTTTATAAATCAAAACATAAAGTACAAAAATGTATTTAATTTTTTAGTGCATAATTATTTCCCCAATCATAAATGTGAATATTAATCACAATAATTTTTTTTTAAACCTAGGAATAGAATCAAAAGAAATATGTGAGTGAAAATACTTTGTAAGGGTATGAGTATAGTATAGGTTATAAATAAATAATCTATAATAATTATGCAAATGTAAATTAATGAAACTCTTTTCATTTATTTAATATCATGAGCATAATATAGAAGAAATAAATTATTATAAAATAATTTAATATATTTAATCAAATGTTTTTTATTTTTTTCTATAGATATTATAAATCATTAAATAATCACACAAACATACATAAAAATTCTCATAATTGGATAATTCGTAATTTCAAACATCATAACCATGTCGTCATGGCCTTTTTCCAAGTCATCCTATAAAAATGTGCAGGGCATTGGCCAAAAAAAACCTTTTTGACTCATGAGACTTACTGATGCATCGATAAGTTATATTGGGCCTCTCCCATCCCATACTAATTCTAATTAATTCTTGATGTGATAGGATTAAATAATAATAAAGATAATATTTCAAAATTAATAAAAAGAAAATGAAATATTAATACGTTCCCTAATCAGTAAACATAATCATAAACAATTCATAATAATAATGATGAAGTTATTAAAATTATTGCTCATCGTCAACCGATAATAATCCATATATAAAAATAATAAGGATAATATTATTATAAAATATTTCCATTTAATTATTAGGTATGATGTAGTTTTTTTCACTTATTAATATAAATAACATAAAGAACTATGAAAGAAATTCTTGGGGAAAATTACATTGTTTATTGGAAATAAAATATTCAAATCAAAATTCCTAAAATATTAGGGAAAAATTTTATTCTAAAATAAACATGTAAATATGTAATGAATTATTAATATAGATGAGTGGTAATGATGGTAGAAAATTCAGTACATGTGGAGTATGTTGAAACAAATATTTCGTTCATATTTTTTGTCCAAGGTCAAAAAATTCTTTATTCAGAAAGTAATAAGAATATACCCTTAAAAGTTTTTCTACCAATATACTTGTGGGTAAAATAATATATAAAAATAAATTATTTAATTTTAAAAAAAAATCATTTACCAAAAACATGGATTTTTAAATAGTTAGTATTTTCATTAGTAAAAAGATATAAAGATTGATTTTCAAAAAAAAACTTTTTTTCCAGTATTTTTAAACCCTGAATTAGGGAAATGGTAAAATTACCTGAAAATTTCATGAATATTAATTGGATAAAAAGTTTTATACATATCTTGAGTGATATATGATATGATTTCATCAACTGATATTTATTCACAAACAATCCTGATAAATGTTAATATTGTAAAATTAACCATTACCACGTTGGATAGTTTTGATTCATACAAACCATAAAACAAATAACATAAAAATATATATTAAGTATCATGAATATATTGTGATCCATTATATAAAATAACTAAATTATATTATATACACCACACAAAATAACTATGATTTGAGAATTTTATATGTCTCGTAAAACTAAAATTGTGACAAGAAACCGTTACATACATGTTGAATTCTATTGTAAATGATGAAACCTACCATATAATAAATATATTTTTAATATGAAGCTATTAATTAATCATTTCTATATCTCATACAATATATAATTTACTTATATTCATTTATCAACCCCTTATTAACAATTTTTTGTTAAAATCACTGTTTTAGGAGACAATTATTTTGTTTTTCATGTATATTTTGGTTTGATAATTTCGTCCCTTTTGCGTTGATCACAGTTACATCATCTCATTAATTTTAACCATGATGTAAATTAAATATATATTCATTATATTTATATATATATATATATATATTATTAATCAATGAAATCAAGATATGATAAATTGATTACAACATTTATGAAGATGGTATGTCATATTTATGCATTAATGTTGTTTCCATTTTCTAAAAAGGTGGAAAAAATATAAATTATTAATAAATAAATTAAAAATTATTATAATTATGTTTTTCTTCAATACATCCTTGTTACCTATCATGTAAAAATTATATTAAAACATTTTATATCGCTCCGTAGAGGTGGTAACCCACATGTACATATGAGTAATGTTACTATTTTCCAATTAATATGAAGGTAGGAAGTTATATGTAGTTTTATATTTCCATAATTATGTTTATTTCATAAATATAACATATATCTATTGTTATTTTCATTATTACCTTCCATCAAAATCGTGAGTGAAAAATGACTCACATCACTTCGTAAGCTGGTAGTCTACCATACAGACGAGCGACATTATTTTTTAACCCAATGAATGGAAATTAAGAAGTTGTAAGTAATCTAATAATAATATATGTATAATAACATTATATAGTTTCCTACAAATATGTAAAATCCATCATTATATATATCCTTCAAAGGTGGTGATGGAATATGACACATATCAATTCGTAAAGGGAAGTCCTTAATACACACGATTGGTAGTTCTAATTCCCATTTGATGGAATATGAGAAGGATATAGGTCATGATCATAACATTATATCATATAATTAAAACATAAATATATGTGATGTATTATTTTTATAGACTAATAATATGAGAAGGAGTTAGAAGAAGAAGAAGTAAAAGGAAATCACATAGTTAAATACATTGCCCCTTCTTTGGGAATCCACTTAACATTCACCTAACACCTTTCTAGATTGAATTTATAATCTAAAAAACTCATGAGGGGTGTTTTTATAAAGTAAAAAATATATTATTTTTTGGATGTATTGAAAAAAATTGATTTTGTAATTTCAATAGGATAGAAAAATGAGAGGGCGATAATTATTGTTATTGAGGAAACACATGGAATGTTTTAAAATAATAAATTGTATCAAATAAATTTCGCGAAGAAAGATAAAATATGGTTCATTATCAATCCCTATATTTTATAATGTCTAAATAGGTATTTACAATGACTTTTTTATGTGTTTAATAGATTTTGTTCCACTTATCTTCTTAATATAATCCCCCATTATACATAATTCAATCTTAATTGTTGTAATTAGTCTCTACTTTTTTCACTGTTAATTAAATTAAATAATTAATATTACCTTTTTAGTTAAATAAAATATTCTTTAAACAAATATTTAATCATGTTTTTCATAATTTGGTGCACATAATTGTCATAATACAATTTAAAAATAAACACACAAACATGTCAAAAAACCGATTTTCCAAATAAAAATATTGAAATGTATAAAATGTTTTTTATTATAATTAAATTTTAAATTGATTTAAAATAAAATAAATTATTTAAATTTTAATATAATTTATAATACTAAAATTTATAATTAATTTAAAATTTAATTTTACTTTTCTAATATGGTAATAGAAAGTATAGTTTCATATAAAAACCAGAATGTTTCACAATTAGTCGAAATATTAATCATTTTAAAAAAATTATAAAAATTTCACCCATGGGTATTTTTTGGAGGTTATAATTAAAATATGAAGAATAATTTTTTGAATAAAATTTCTATTATTGGATAAAATTAATTTTAAATTACGTACGCATAGTGCAACTAAATAGTCCATTACAAAAATACAATGTTTTACCATATATTTATTTTTCATTCAAATGTTTCATATTTTATTTATAATAAATATATATCCACTGAATTTATTTGTAGACGTTTAAAATCTATAGTTTCCCAAATTTAGTATCTATCATTTATAGCATCCAAATTATAGCTAGGTTATAATGGTCCTGTTAAAATATTAATACATTATTGGAGTATCAAAATTCTGTTAAACTATGTGTTATGTGCATTGCGAGCTATCAAAGAGATTAAATTTGTTTAAAAAGAAATATATCATAAAAAATAAGGTTGTAACATTCTAATATAATATTATTGTTTCTTTTTATATATTCTATCGAATATAATTTTATTTTTTAAAAAACATTCAGTGTCACATTCTAGCCCACATAAATAAATTATGTCCTCCAAATTTATACATTATATAAATAATCATATGTTTTAAATTTGAATATACCATTACTAAAATCCCACATCATTATTTGGATTAATAAAATAATCTCATGATGTGATATAAAGGTAGATATAGTGGATATATTTAATAACACAAAAATGGTTTACAAATAATAAAACATTGATGTAATGTTATGATATGGTCTTGGAAGAAACACCTAAATAATTATAAAGAGTGATAATGATAATTGTTCACAAGATGGTGAATTATCAATCGAATGTTAAGGAACTTAAGTCCATAAACTGTTAATGTGTTAAATAGTCCATTAGTTCATAAGAACTGAAGTTACTAGGATAATTTTGTTTTGTGACAAGGTATTTTTCCTTGATTTGAGGGATTATTTTACCATATCTAATGATGAAATAATAAAATATATATAATTAATTTCATTCTACTTATAATAAATACATTCATATTATAGTTATGATTCATTAGATTTCGACTTATTTTCTTACTTCATGAAGTGAATAAAAAACATGAATTTTCTAATTTATTTACAACTAAAAACATATTTTAACAGATCATAATATCCATAAATGAGTGGAATTTCCTTCCACATATCACTAATTGCTATCCAAAATCAAAATGGTTTGAAAAATTCATCCAATATAATAAATTATTATTTAAACCTCCATAGTAATTTCCAAACATCAACTTAATCAATTCCATTAGTATTTGTCTAAATATTATTTTGGGTATCAATATTGTCTCATTAATCAAGAGATGATGTAGTCTATTGGTAATGCTAAACATGTATCCCACATTGTATATTGGTTCAATCCATATGGACTTACTAGATGTAATGGGTTGTCACCCATCATTTGGGTTATCCTTTTTCTACATAATTATTAATATTTTTCATAAACAATTACCAAAAGGATGGATAATATCCTCTAAAATATCAATGGTTATCAATTCCAATTTCTTGTACATGAAACAAATTCAATATATTCTATCAAACACAAAAAAAACTACTATTTTATAAATTTTATATATTTAATGATTTTAGTAACCATAATTAAATTGGTCAATAATCTTATATAACATAATTATTCTATCCAAATATACAAGAACTTTAATAATTAAACATCTATTGTATTAATAACCTACACTTAAACTTGATATATTATATTCTTTTTTGGTATATTACCTATATTCTATGGTAATTCATTGGTGTATTTCCCCATCCCATAATAGGTTATCAATTTAAAATTTCAATCATTTTCGTTGCATTGTAATAATGTTCATTTATAATTATCCCCACACATATAGCAAACTCACACTCCCATAAAAGAAGGAATCATGGTTGTTTCCACAGTTATCACAATGGGGAATTCCTTCATTCCCATTTTATCATTATCTATTTTTTCCATGTTATATTCTTCTTATCTTACTTGCCTTTAAAGACATGAAACTTGGAGAATTAATTCTGTATATTTATATCACATGATTCTTTTTATACATATAGTGTGAATGTTTGGAGACTATTTCTCTTTACATTATTGGTTTAATCTTATTAAATACAAGATCAATAATTTTATTTGGATTTTTTACAATGATTGAATAATTCTTTACTAAAATTGTAAAAAAAAATTTATATATATAAAATTTATCTTCCTTTTTTGATAGATGTGAGAAATTTATCACAATATCATCTTGCTTCTCATAAGGACAATTATTTTCCAAGAAGAGTACCTTAAAAACCATCCAATATATTTTTTGTTAATTTACTCTTTATCCTTATTTTATTGAATAAATGACCACAATTGATCCACATCCCCTAAGAAATGGTAAGGTGAAATTGAAAATTAGTCATTCATAATACTTCCCAAAGTCAGAAATATCATCTCAAATGAATTTATAAATTTCATATGTTAAAATGGATTCAATTTACCCTTGAATGATGAATGATTTAAATTTATAATGTGTAATGACATTGTCCCAAAACATGGTGGATCAACAGGTTTCTCTATATGGGATAGGTTATTGCTCATAACATGATTCATCTACCCCAATATGTTTATAATTATATCATTTCTTGCTATATCTCTATCTCCAACATAGATATATATTTACCATGATTGAAATCCCTATAAAGAGTTCATTCAAATATAATTATAAATCAACTTTTTGGGATCCAATATAAAATGTATCACACTATTGATTAAATCACAACCTTATGAATGATAATGCTCAATCCTTAAAATATTTAAATAGATATCATAAATTGAAAAACAATATGCATTACAAGTATATAAATCTTATGAATGGTTTAATTGATAAATATTTCAATTAAAAAATATATTATTGAATCATTCAGGATTTTTTGTAATGAAAATGTGAATTTACCAAATTGAAACTCTTAATTGTGTAGAAATTGGTGCATAGTAAGCCCCAGTATAGGGTAACAGGTAACCCTTGAGTTTTGTCTATTGGGTAATTATTAGGGTCATTCCCCTATGTACATAAATTACAAAACCACATCAACTTTTAGTATAAATATAAGGATGTATTTCATATAAAATACAAATAAGATCTTCCTCAAAAAAAACTATTGGATATTATTCTATACTTATCCTAGAATCCTATTATAATGATTATATACCAAATATATGTTTTCGTAAATATAGGTCTTAGGAAATAAAAAAATTATCTAATACCAACTATAATGTCCCCAATCCCTTTTACCTATAGATAGTGTCTATTTAATTCTGTTGGAATGAGATACCAGAAAAAAATTCCCAAATGACGGACTAGATTAATATTTTTAGTAAACTATATTCATTTGTTTATCTCATTTTTAAAATGGATTCATAAAGTAAAAAATCGAATTTCTTTCTATTGGATGATTGTTTCATCAATAACAACCCTATATATCAATCATAACACGCATCTTGGAATCATGGGGAAGGAAACATAAGATATGGTGATCTAAAATACATAATAATATTATGTGTATAGTGTAATTTCTAAATAAATAAATCATAATACATATGTAAAAGTAAATAACTAAAACCCATTAAATTTAATAAACTTATTGAGAATAATATTGAAGTAATAAATAATTATCCTTTAATTCTATTTACATAATCAAATGAGCATGAAACATTTCCATGGGTATTCCATCAAATCAAATAATACACATGGACATCAATAACTAACCTAATAATGTGACAATATATAATTTTTGACATAATAACCATACCATCAAGGACTTATACCATTAAATATTAAATAAATTGGAAACAACCTTCCAAATACATAAGATATTTTCTCTCATGATACCAATCGATTCACCAATAGGATGTAGCATGCGTCATCGATAATGTTTTGTGTATAATTAATTCCTCATATGAAATTTTGGAAACACTGTGAATATAAACATTCTTATTAAAAAATGGTAGAAAAATTGTTAATAACTTCTCCAATTAATAAACATAATCCTAAAACATTATGAGTAATATAGCGAAATTTATCAATATTTTACATCAATTTCAAATGTTGCTAAACCATCTAGAGAAATAATAAATGTGGTATCATTAAAAAATATTCCCAATGGATTTTAACAAGAAAATTTGATTTTTTTCATTATTGAATATAAATACCATAAAAATAATTTGAAAAGTTATTTAGTAAATATATATTTCCATTTTAAAATCATATATAATTTTTTAAAAAAAATAGGTGTAAAATATTTTCATTGAAAATATCCTGGTATAAATAAAAATTAATGAACAATGAAATGAGTGTTTCTGAAGGTATGAAATTCCATATATACTAAGGATGTTAAAAAGGATTATTTTAAAAAAAATTAAAAACTAAATTAATATAGTGTTCATCAAATAATAGGAAGATTCCTTTTACTTTTTCTATAGAAATCAAATCATTAGTAAACATGTATATGATAAATTATTTTGAGAATTTTAAAAGTATTTTTTAAAACATTTTTTTTAATTTTACATTCAAAAGGAAATGATTTTCGTCTAGATAGAAAAATGTATATATAATTTCTAAAAATAAATTTTAATCATAATAAGAACCTAAAACTATAAAATATTAATATTAAATTAATATTTCATGAAAATCCAAAAGGAAAAAATTCATCAATTTCATTATTAATAGATCATAATATTTTATCATTGGGATTTTATTCCTAAATAACCCCGAAAAATGATAAGATTATAAAATAAACCATTTACACAATAGTAATATTTGAATCGTAATACCCATGAAATAAATAAATCCAAAAGAAACATTAAATATCATGTTGATATGTGTATTCATCATATAACATATAAAATGGCTTGTATATTCAACACCAAATATAACATTGTGGTGAAAATAGAATACTTATCATTGAAGTAAAAGTGAGATAAGAAAACCTTAAATAAGTTCTGGCATCTTTCATAAAACATGATACCTACATTTTAATAAATATAGGTTTATTATAAATCAATTAAAAACACATAATTATATATATAGTAACATTTATTATTTATTTTATTCTTTTTTCACATATTTATTAACAAATCTTTGTTATAAACAATATTTTGGGTGTTAATGATTTGTCAATAATATATGTTTGAATTTAGAAATTTCAGTCCCATTATACTGATAATAGTTTTTTAATATCCAGAAAATAAATAATTATATTAATATCTTACTTATTTTTTATATTTGTTTAGATTAAGATATAAAACTTATTGATTAGAAATGGATTTCACCATTCATGGAGACTATAGGTTATACATATGCATGGATGTGATTTCCATTTTCTCGATAGATGGAGAAAAAGTTAAATAAATCATAGTTAATCATTAGAAATAATAATTATGTTAAATAAATCTTTTTATTTCAATAGAATGCATTTTTTGTACCATTCATTTCAATATAAAATTAAAAACATTAATATCAGTATGTGGACATGGTTTTCCACATGTACATATGAGCAACATTATTTTTATCTAATAGATTGGAAGGTTGGAAGTTAGATGTGATATCATATTTATATAATTATTTTTATATAATAAATATTAATATGTTTCTTTCATATTATCCTTATTTCCTTCCATGTAAGGAGTTTGTGAGACACCATCATATCGCTTCGTGGAGCGGTATTCCATTGTACACATGAGTGATGTTATCATGTCCCCCAAAGAATAGAATGTAAGAAGGTATATGTGATATGATAATTATATATGTATAATAATTTTATAAATAACATATATATTTTTTAAAACAATATAATAATATATCATTGAAACATTGTGATGGGGAACATATTCTATTGGTTTGAGATGTCCCAGTCCTCTGAAAATATGATCGGAGGTTCTATTTCCCATTTGATGGAAGGGGATTAGAATATATCTAATTAAAATTAAATAATAACATGTAAATGAATTTCAGATACATTTTTTTATCATACAAAATATAATGTATATTATCTGGAATTATAAGAATAGTTTAAATGAAAACACATTGTTGAAAGCATAACCTCTTCTTTAAAACACCTCTTTAGGTTTCACCTAAATCCTTCTTGGATTTTACTAATGACCTAACCAAGTCATCTAAGATATATGGTGGGATGTAAGGAATAGATTTTGTTTGGTATTGAAAAATTAAAATGGATTTTAGAGTGTAAATTGGAGGGGAGAGTTGGAATCAATTTGTAAGCATGGGCAGAGGGAACACTTGAAATATTTGATGAGAATCAATTACATAAATAGTTTTTATCAAGAAAACAAATCCAAAAAAAAGGTCATTATTAAAAAATAGATATTATAATGTCCAAACATGTCCATTAAATGGTTGTTTTACAAGTTTTTAGGTCATTTTAATCCTTATCATTTTTGTTTTACCATTGTTAAATCCATTAAAACCAAAACAACATAATTTGATTTTTTTAGTTTTCACTATTCATTATGGACAGAAAGTATTTTTACCTTGTTAGATAATATATATAATGATTATTCAAAATATTTAATACATTTTTGAAAATTAAATTGGGATAATTGATGAAATACAATATAATATTACTCCTACGAATGATTGATAAATCTGTTTTTTCATAGAAAAGAATTCAAATGTTTAACAAAATCTTTCATAATTCAATATGAAATTGATTCCAGTAGAAAAATTCATGAAATTGTATTCTAATAAATTTATTTTTTACTTCATAACTAATTTAACAAATATTTTATATTTTGAAATTATATTATGTAATAGAAAATTTAAAATAAATCATTTTCTAGTATTTATCAATAACTTATTATTTTCATAAAATTATCAACAATTCATCAATGGATAATTATTAAATATGGATTTAAAAAATAAATATTATTTTTTTCTAGTAAATTTTCTAAGATTACTAAAAAATATATATTTTTTGTTTGGAATGTGAGATTAAAAAAACATTTATAAAAATACAATTTTTACAAAAACCTTTCTATCTCTTTAAAATGTTTCTTATTTGAATTTTTTTCAATATATATCCATTGAATTTATTTTATAAATTTTAAAGCTAATAATTATGATATTTTACTTATTCATATTCATACATTACAACATAAAATCATAGTTTTACTGGTCCTTTTAAATTAAAAAAATAAAATAGTATCATATTTCTATTAAAACTACAGTTGCATGTAATGAAAACTATGAAAGAGGTTGATTTTATTTAAAAATTAATATATAATAAATTTTTATGGTGTTAATTATCATATAATATAACTTTTCATGTCATATAAATTGGTGAACATATATTTATTCATTTAAATTATATGGTCATTATAATGATCCTTTAATTGTTCATTGCATTTAGTTTTACATTTTAAAATTTATCCTTCAAGGGGTTTCAAATGAAAATATTCTGATTATATAATGGTTTTTTATCTCATTTTTAATTCTCTGAGTCAAGTATGATATTACATACCATATTCTAAATTCTATTATACATTATTTTCTATAATTAATGGGTGTATAATGATCATCTTTTATTCCATTGTATTTGAATTTCATAGAATCCTTTTTATTTCTTCTTGATTATTACGTTTTTATTATCATATGGGTTTTGACATATCAATTGTTATTCATTGGGATTTGATTCATATTCAACATGTATTTTCCATTTTTTGGTGTATATATTATCAAAGGACTACCTTCTTATATCCTCCCATACTATTTTCATTTGGGGAAATAAACTCCTGGAAATCTATCCAAAAATTTTTCATTCCCAATAATTCTTTATTAAAGGAATAAATTTTCATCCAATGACTTTTTATTATGATCACTCAATATTTCCTATCTTTGATTTATTGTTGTTGACCAATATTCCATACATATAATGATTGTATAAATTTTTGACATAACTATATACCCCTTCATGTATATAGCATTATTTAGAGGGATACTTTCCCAAAATGATATTTCATTTATATATTGGAGAATATTTAAAATATGAGTACATATTATTACAATATTATTGTTTATTTATTATTAAATCATATTGTTATTTTATTTTATATATTACTCATTCATTCAAATAATGAGTGTGTTAGAGATAATTAATGGTGTGTGGGGACCAAAATATCCCATGTATACATTGATTGGTCCCACACAACATACAATGTTGTATATTTTGGTGTATTGTAATAATGACCCAAATCTAGTAGCCTATATTACATGGTTACAATATTAAAGTTGTTTTAGATGGAATTGATCACATACCAAAGGGCTAAATTGTTAATTTTCTATGAATCCTTGATTCATAAATTTAATTTATATTAAAATTTAAAACATAAAATAAAACATTGAATTTTCAGGGTGAAATATAGTATACCATTTATCACTTACCAACATATCACTAATAATAATCATTGTGGATTCCTAGGGGAAGAAAATAAAAGAACTAGACATGCTCTAATGATCATAATAGTTATGTGTACAATAGAATATGTAATGAAAAAATATTAAATAATTAATATATATACATTTATAATTGATACATGATCTATTTAATAAAAAATATTATAATGAAGAATAACATTGAAGGAGTAACTAATTATAAAAATAAGGAAATATAAATAATACGATGAGCATGAATCTTATCCTTTGATATTATAACTAATTGAATAATATAATAAACATAAATATCTAATCTTATAATGAAGTAATTCATAATGCATGACATCATATTATAACAACATTACCTTGAATTAAGAAAAATTAAAAAATTGGTTGATGCCTTACCCAAATACCCAATCTAGTTTGTCATATATAACCTACCAATGAATCAATGGGATATAGAGGGCCCCAAACATCACTTAATATGTCCAATTCATTCCACATATAAAATGGTAGAATCATAAAAAAATTAAACATTCATATTGGAAAGTTATCATCTGAAAATTTAAAAACATCTCCATCAATAACCTCAAAAAACTAAAAAATTAATTTTTTAAAACTAGCATAAATGTTTTTATACATTATAAAATCAGAAAATATAATCATAATCCCTTCATAGTATAATGGATAATGGTATAAAAATACAGCATACAAGTAAAAATGTTCAAAAACCAAACATTAAATTTTTTACGACCCTATCCCTCCAAAGATAACCCTCCCGAACTGGAAATGAAAAAAGGTATATAATGACTCCCAATTCCCACCTCTAACAGACTCCAGGATGGTGATATGCAGTATAATGACCTATACTTTAAATACATGGTTATTACTTCAAAATTTATGCATAATTATTATAAAATATAACAAAACCATGATAGGACCATATAGCTATAGTGTCTTTTGAAACTGGGAAACATAAACATCCGGTTCATAAATCATCTACATTGTCTCCTATTTATTTCATCATATCTAGAGTCTCTTTCGGTATATCTTACTTAATACCCTTATTCCTGAACTGGGGAAAAGAAAACATTCAAATGTGGGAGCTCGAATGCTCAGTAAGGTTGAACAAAAGAAATATCAATCATTTCATATTCATAAGAACATGACATTTTTAAAATCATATCCTGAAAAAGAGATCATAATATCATAACATGGGATAAATCATAGTAGTGAAATGTAATCCCAATAATCATAACATAAAACATGAAACTTTGTGGAATAAACACATAACCATATAAAATCATTTCATATTAGTCCAGGCTCTTTTCTAAGACCATCATAGTGGACAATGTCCATTACTGAACCGAGTTCACTCCTCGTTCCAGTCCTGTATCACTGAACCGGATTAACTTGTCGTTCCATCCATGTTTATCTCATGAGATATAAATCTTTACCCAATTCATTGGAAGGAGATATAGGTCCCACCCATATCATTATTAAATCATTCTTTCGTATGAAACAAAATAAACATACATCATTCTTAATAACCAAATGAATAAAATGGGTTTCATAAACCTCATTTCATCATAACATAATCAATATAAAACAAATGGATATCATTTCATCATAACAAAAGATAAAACATGTAAATCATAGAGACATTATACTTGAAACATACACATATGAAATAATGTCATCTTAGATGGAAGATGGTTTTGATAAAACACTTGAAATGAATTCTTGAGGAAAATATCCTTTCTTCTTCAAAATAATTTTTTTTCACAAAATGGCATGAAATTTTAAAAGAATGGTATTTTTTTGAAAATAGTCATGAAATATTATATAGTAAGCTTCATGAAAATAAATCTTTATGAATATTTAAAAATCCATTCATGTTGTATAAGTTTAAAAAAACATTATTCTCATACTTTCGCCAGAACATTCGAAAAGTACCTCATACTAAAAACGACAAATGATTCCTTTCATATCTTTTACTAAAAACTCACCAATGGGTAAAATTAGATTTAAAAAATTTTAATATTATATAAATAATATTACATAATGACTAAACATGGATGTGGATGATAAATATACCCTAGTAATTACCGAAGTATATACAATCTCGGATAAAAATTTAGATTGCGAGATTTTCCCTTACCATAGGTCTGATATGTTTCGTCCATATTCGAACTTCTGGTATAATGATTTAAATAATGACATTGACTTATTACAGAATCATATTCATTGTTATTATATCATATATGGTCATATTTGTTTCTTCTTATTAATAATATTTCATTGCTACTTGTTATTCGGGTGCTCATTGCTTTATTTTATTATGCATGTTTGGTTCAATAAATTCTTATTATTATTTTTAGGTTATAGATACATCATTCAGAGAATGGTTTTAGTATAATATATATCATATTTATTCATTCAATTAATTTATATAATCATTATTCAATTAAGATCATCTAAAACGAGTCTCATCACTTCGTGGAGACGGTAGGCCGTACGTAAGCACGAGCGATGATATCGTTCCCATGATTGTGGAATTGTATTGAAATTTATGTATACTATTTTGGAATTAAAATCAGTTTTACATAATCATATAAAGTTATTATTTACAACACTATACCCATCTATGTAAGGTGGTGGTGGAAAAAATATTACACCACGGTGTGGAGATGGTATTTCGTACGTACACAGGCGCGATGATTTCATTTTCCGTAGGATGGATAGAAGGTGAAATAGGTTTGTTTCATAATTATAATAAAATATCTTAATATGAGTGATACTGATGTTATTACTTCATAATGAAACAACTAAATAAGAGGAAGTATAAGAAGAAATAAATTTGAAAGAATTGGTAACGGATATTAGCTCTTCTTCGACACGCCTCTTTGAAATCTCTTCTTAGGGAAATAAAATAGGCCTTTGAAGAAGACCAGGACCTCTAGTATGTTTCTAGGGAAGTTGACATGGGAAATGGGTAGTTTTTTTCCAAGATTTAAGGCTCAAAATTGTGTGAGGAGGAGAGGGAAGAGGTTTTCTTTTGTAAGGGAGGAGAGGGGCACCAATGGAAAAACTCAAAATATTATTTTATAAAAAAGTCATATTCAGTTTTTAATAGCTCCAAATTAATTTATTTCAAAGATAAGGTGGTTATGTGTTGAAATCCTCTCATCTAATTGGTTTTAGACAAGTAAAGGTTACAATTTTAACCTTATCATTTAGAATTAACTATAAGATAAATAATATAACTTTTACCGTGTTTTCTTGTTTTCTTAGAGAATATTGTTAATAAACATAGTATAGCAAGCCAAAAAACCCAAATTTGTTCATTATTAATATATATAACCTTATATAATTAATTTGTCTTAACCTTAGATCTTTCGGAATAAAATATAAATTAATAATATAATATTTTCTTTAAAAACTATTTTATGTCAATTTTGACACTATTTGGTAATTGATTTTTGTGAAAATCAAAACATCATGATTAGTTCTAAAACAGTTAATTAAATTAATACTAACATGTCATATTATCCTAAAAATTTAGTTTAATTCATAAAAAGTCTCAAATTACATTTATTTGGGTATTTATAACATCAATTATGTTAATATTTCATTAATAAGGTAATTACTGTATCATCAATGTGTCAAACATAATTTAAATTATTTAATGTATAAAAATTATAAATAAAATACAATTATGTAGGAAATATTTTTAACTTTCTAATTAAAATTTATAGTCGAATTTATCTTATGTATAACCCTATATTAAAAAAAATTAGTTATTAAACTTTGATTTTAACTCTTTTAACTCTTCTTTAAATAAATAAATAATAAGTGTCTTAATATGATCCAATTGAACCTAAATGGTCATATGTTTTACTTAATGTTATTATTGCTCGAATTAATGTTATAAAATAGAATTAGGACATGTTTTAGGATAATAATAATATCATTTTTACCCTTAATTACCCTATTTTCTTTTAACTCTAGTAAATAAAATTAAAATTTACTATTCAACAAAAATTATTGTTATCTTATAGAGCCAAATTTTACTCCTTGATATTAACCGTGTCTCTCGGATTTTCTAAATTCAACTCCTAGAAGCGGTAAAATTATTTTTTATGTACAATTGTTAATGCTCCTAGGAGGTGGGTAAAAGACGGTAAAAAGTTTAATAAAATTTTTATGTATCTATATTATTATAAAATTACTCCAATGAATTAAATTGAACATATATAGGTATTATGTATCTATTTTGACCTAAAATAAATTTAAATAAATAATGATTATTTAAATAAAAATTCGGTCTTAACCAATAACTCAGTGTTTTCACTATTCATAAAAAATTGAATGTTTTTAGAAAAATACCAAAAATTCACCTGAGGCTAATTTCGATATTCCGAATCTAAAAATTAAGTCCATTTTGAAATATAAAATTTATAAAATTTCAAAATGTGGATATTAATATTCATAATGGCTAGTTTATATAATATTTTAATAACATATCGTTGTTTAGCGAAACTCGGTATTGCGTACAACACAAGGTATCGAGGAAGGTTTATATTACGTGTAACACAAGCCAAGATAGTGTTTTGTGTAGTGAGATACTACTTTGGTGATTTATATAAAATAAAAACAAAATATTTCTCATAAAAACTCAGGTGTTACATTCTACCCCCCTTAAAATTAATTTTTCCCTCGAAATTCGTCACTTTGTAACAAAAAGATGAGGATACCTCTCCCTCATTATATCTTCATGTTCCCATGTAGCTTATTCTAATTGGTGGATCCTCCATAAAAATATCACCAAGCGTGTGGTCTTGTTCCATAGAACTTTTTCACTACGATCCAGAATCTCTATCAGCTGTTCTTTATAAGAAATATCTTGCTCCAGCGGTACAACATATGAGCATAGTACATGTGAAGGATCGGGTTTGTACTTTCTCAAGAGAGATACATGTAACATATCGTGAACTTGAGAGGGATTAGGTTGAAGTTCCAATCGGTAAGCTATCATCCCAACACGATCCAGTATGTCGAAAGAACCGATATACCTAGGGATCAGTTTTCCCTTCTATAGAAATTGAAATGAGCTCCGTATAAAGAAACCAATCCATGCCATGAATCACATCAAATTCCACTATCAAAAGGATCACAAGATTTTCAAGAAGCCCATTCCCACCAATATCAATCGGTGAAGAATTGTAATCTTTTGATGTGACTGTGGTGCCATTAGGGGTTTTTATAGCTATCTCAATATCTAACTGCTGAGGTAATATGGTGATACCCATAGAAAATTATTTAGAAATAAACAAGTGGGTTGATCCAGAATAAAAAAACATTTTATACTTTAGAGTGGATGGTAAGTATACCTTTCAACACATTATTATCATACTCTACATCGCTAATAGAAATTGCATGTGACTTTCCTTTATCTTTGGACTTAAGAGTTTGTTGACATCGATCATCGTCAACAACCCTTGGATTAGGGCATTGATTGGGATAATTCCTCATTTCCTTGCACTTGAAACATTGAAGTGTAGGAGATGAATTCTGTGTATCCCTTTCTTTGTTTGCATCATTAGACATCTTCTTCTCATTATTTCGACATTCAACTTCCCGATGACCTTCATTTACACACTTAAAACATTTACTTGTCCCTTTAAGAAAATTCCCTCCATGTTTCTTTCCACACTTTGATCACAAGGGAAAACTCATCTTCTTTTCAGTGTGGTCTTTATATTTTTCTTTGAATTACATTTTCCTCTTCTTATCAAACCCATATGATTGATGGGTTACTGCAATCTCCATCTCAACCTTGAGGTCACATCAAACAATTTCCTCGTAGCTATTGAAGTCCCTTATGGCTAATGCCCTTCGAAGACATGGTTTTAAGCCACTAAAAAATTGATTGATCTTACTCTTAGATTGGATAATAATTTTGTAATCGTACCTTAGAGGTCTTGTAAAATTTTCATCAAAGGTACCAATAGTTTCATCATCCTTTTTCTTCAGTTCAAGAAACTTCTACTCCATATTTGTTCGAATAATACGAGGGACATACTTATTGAAAAACAAGTTCTTGAAATCATCACATTCCATGGACTCAATTTCATCCCTTTTCCTCGTATTGTTAATAAGATTCCACCATTGATCAGCTTCACCTTCCAAACAATATACTACTAAGATGACAATATCATGTTCAGAACATTGTAGAACTGAAAATATCTTTTCAGTGGTACTGATCCATTGTTAAGCCACTAATGGATCAGAAGACCCGCTGAATGAAGGTCAACGCTACCTCATGAAGGATTCAATAGAATTTTTCTCCTTACTTTTCACTTTTGGAAGTCCTGAATGATTCATATCTTGAGAATGACGTGTGAGCATGGCTACAAGATTTTTCATTCCAGCTCCCATAACGTTTGGTTTCTCAGGGTGACAATCATTGCATTTCCCATCACATTCAGCATTAACATGGTTCCTTCGGGTTCCAGCCATTGACTAAAACCAAGAAGCATAGTGTGAGAAACACTAATCATAATAGGAAAACAACATAATCAGTAATAAAATTTAACACTTTAGGTCTTATCATAGGATACTCATGTCCATTTCTTAAACACTATGATTGTTTTCTATGTTTAGACATATCCTTAGGGTTCTTACTAAGGCTTTCACATCCTACTTTCCAAAGGATGACTATACCTTTCATCTGATACCAACTATAATGAAACATACTTTACATACATGGTTATTAAATCAGAATTACTGCATACATATTACAATATATAACAAAACCATTATAGGACCGTATATGTATAGTGACTTTAGAAATTGGGAAACATAAACAAAAGGTTCATAAATCATCTACATTGTCTATCGTTTATTTCATTATATCTAGAGTCCCTTTTGTCATATCCTACTTAATACCCTTCTTCCTGAGATGGGGAAAATAAAACATACAAAAGGGTGAGCTCAAATGCTCAGTTAGGGTAAGAAAAATAATTTTCAATCATATCATATTCTTAAGGACATCACATATTGAAAATCTTAACCTTCAAAAGAGATCATAATATCATAACATGGGATAAATCATAGTTGTGAAATGTATTCCCAATAATCATAACTTAAAACCTGAAACTGTGTGTCATACACACATAATAATAGAAAATCATTTCATATTAGTCAAGGGTCTTTTCCAATACCATCATAGAGGACAAAGTCCATTACTGAACCAATTTCACTCCTCGTTTCAGTACAGTATCACTAAACCGGATTAACTTGTTGTTCTAGCCATGTCTATCTCATGAAATATAAATAATTACCCATTACATTGGATGGAGATATAGGTCCCACCCATCACATAATGAAATCATTCTATCTTGTGACACAAAATAAACATACATCATTCATAATAACCCAACAAATAAAATGGGTTTCATAAAAATCATTCCAACATAACATAATCTATATAAAACAAATGGATATAATTTCATCATATGAAAATTTAAACCATTTAAATAATAGAGAAATTATACTTGAAACATACACATGAAATAATTCCATCCTATATGGAAAATGGTTTTGATAAAACACTTGAAATGAATTCTTGAGTAAAATATCCTTTCTTCTTCTAAATCATTTTCTTTTCACAAAATTCCATGAAATTTTAAAAGAAAAGTATTTTGTTGAAAATAGTCATGAATTATTATAGATTAATCGTAATGAAAAAAAGGCGTTATGAAACCATAAAAATCTATTCATTCCGTTTAAGTTGAAAAAACATTCTTCTGGTACTTTGGCCGGAAAAGTCGAAAAGTACCTCGTACTAAAAATGAAAAAATAATCCTTTCACATATTTTACTAAAAACACACCAATGGGTAAAATTAGATTTAAAAAATTGTATGAGGATATAAACAATATTAAATATTGAAAAAACATGGATGTGGATGATAAATATGGCGCAGTAATTACCGATGAATAAACAATCTCGGATAAAAATTGAGATTGCGAGATTTTCCCTTACCTTAGGTTCGATATGCATTGTACATATCTGAACCTCCTGTAAAATGATTTAAATAATATCATTTAATTATTAAAAAATAATATTCATTGTTATGATATCATATGTGGTCATATTCTTATCTTCTTATTAATAATATTTCATTGCTACTTGTTATTCGGGTGTTCATTGCTTTATGTTCTTATGCGTGTTTTGTCGAATAAATTCTATATATCATTTTTAGGTTATTAATGAATCAATACATAATGTTATTAGTTTAATATATATCATATTTATTCATTCAATTCAATTATATAATCATTATTCAATGAATAACATGTAAAATGAGTCGCATCACATCGTGGAGATGATCGGTCATACGTACACACGAGCGATGATATCATTCCCATGATTGTGGAATTGTATTGAATTGTATGTATAATATTTCAGAATAAATATCACTTTAAAATAATCATATATCTTTATTCTTTACACCATTATACCCATCCAAGTATGTTAGTAGTGGAAAACAGATTACACCACGGCATGGAGACGGTATTCAGTACGTACGCAAGCGCGGTAATTTCGTTTTCCATAGGATGGATAGAAGGTGAAATATGGTTGTTTAATATTTATAATAATATATCAGTATATGAGTGATACTGATTTTATTACTTCATAATTAAACAACTAAACAATAGTAAGTAGAAGAAGACATAAATTTGAAAGAATCGGTAACAGATATTACCTCTTCTACGACACGACTCTTTGAAACCTCCGCTTGGGGCACTAAACATAGTCTTTGAAGAATACCAGGACCTCTAGTATGTTTCTAGGGATGTTGATAGGGGAAACTGGTAGGGTCTGGTGGAGATTTAAGGCTCAAAATTGTATGAGGAGGAGAGGGAGGAGGGGCCCTTTTATAAAGGAGGAGAGGGGCACCTTTGGAAAAACATAAAATATTATTTTATAATAAAGTCATATTCCATTTTCAATAGCTCCAAATTGATTTTTTTCCAATATAAGTTGGGTATGGGTATAAATAATCTCATAAAATAGGTTTTAGGCAACTTTAGGTTACTATTTTACCCTTATCGTTAACATTTAACTCAATGTTAAATAATTTAACTTTTACCGTGTCTTCTTGTTTTCTTACACTATATGGTTAATAAACGTACTATAACAAGACAAAAAAACCCGAAGTGGTTAATTATTAAAATATCTAACCTTATCTAAGTCATTTGGCCAATCCTTAGATTTTAGGAATAAAAAACAATTAATAATATAATAATTGTTTTAAAAACTATTTTATGTCAATTTTGACACTATTTGGTAATTGATTTTTGTGAAACCCATAACAGCATGATTAGTTAGAAAAAAGTTAAATAAATCAATAAAATCATGTCATATTAACCTATAAAATTATTATATTTCATAAAAAGTCTCAAATTACATTTATTTGGATATTTATAACATCGATTATGTTAATATTCTATTAATAAGGTAATTACTGCATCATCATCGTTTAAAAATTAAATTAAATTATTTAATGTCTAAAAAATATAAATAAAATACCGTTATGTAAGAAATATATTTATATTTCTAATTAATATTTATAGTAGAATTTATCTTATGTATATCCCAATATTAAAAATGTTTTAGTTATTAATCTTTGATGTTAACTCTTTGAACTCTTCTTTAAATAAATTAATAATAAGGGTCTTAATCTAATCCAAGTGGACCTACGTGGTGATATTTTATTCCTATGTTTATTTTTGGTGTAATTAAACATATAAAATTTAATTCGAACATGTGTTAGTTTAATAATAATATCATTTTTACCCTTAATTACCCTATTTACTTTTAACCGTGGTAAACAAAAGTAAAAAAGTTACTATTCATAAAAAATTATATCTATCTTATTGAACCACATTTTAATCCTTAATATTAACCATGTCTCTCAGATTTTCTAAATTCAACCAACAAAAACAGTAAAATTATGTTTTAAGTACAATTTCAAATTCTCCTAGGAGGTGGATAAAAGACGGTAAAAAGTTCAATAAATTTTTTATTTATCTATATTATTATAAAATTACTCCAATGAATTAAATTGAACTTTTATAGGTATTTTGTACCTATTTTGACCTAAAATAAATTTAAATTAAAAATTTATTATTTAAATAAAATGTCGGTTTTAACCAACAACTCAGTGTTTTCACTATTCATCAAAAATTGAAAGTTTTCAAAAAAATACATAAAATTCACCCTAGGCTTATTTCGATATTCCGAATCCAAAAATGAAGTCCATTTTGAAAGTTAAAATTTATCCAATTTCAAAAGGTGGGTATTACTATTCATAACGGCTAGTTTATATAATATTTTAATAACATATGGTTGTTTAGAAAAACTCGGTGTTGCATAAAATGCAAGCTATCGAGGAAGGTTTCTCTTGCGTGTAACGCAAGCCAAGACAGTGTTCTGTGTAGTGAATGATTCCTTTGGTGATGTATATAACATAAAAACAAAATATTTCTCATAAAATCTCGGGTGTTACTTGCACTATGGATATACATATATCACAAAAAAATGAATGAAATTCCCTTCAATAGAAACCATCGTTGGGAGGTAAGATGTATCGACCTCAGAAAACTCTAAGACATACAGAAAAGAAAACCAAAATCCATATTACCTACATGTCTAAAAAATAACAGTTTAAAATACAATGAAAAGATCCAAAGTAAACTCCCAAATTTAACACTAACCAATCACATGGAAACAATCCCAAATTCTAAACAAGTTACGATGTAGTATCCTGAAAATTCCAATAAGGGAAGAAAATATCGGCGTCATCACATTATAGAAAGAGATAAGAACTTCGTTAAGTTCATCAAGGTGAAGGGACACAAATTGAGTAGTACTTATATTAAGGATCTTGAAAAAATTAATGTTTTAAAATGGAGCATGTACCATCACCAGGAATGGTATGTGAAGAAGATGTATTGTGAACAACCAGGTATGCTGGACAGTCCGCAAACTGCTGGTCCACGAAATGATGGCCAGCAAGTAGCGTGGATAGTGAACTGTATCAACTGAAGGAGTTTTGTGTGGAAGATCATCCATGAACTATGCAAAAATACCTTAAGTTAAATGATTGAGTGGACAAGCAAGGTTCCACGAACTATCATCACGAACCAAAGTCCCCACGGACCCCGGTTGACAAAGTCTTCTGCGGGTCAGAATAATTCTTCAATGGACCTCTACAAATGGTGTTGCGTGCCCAGTAGATATGATCAATCTAATTATCTATAAAAATGTCATAGTACAAAGTAGGTTAAGCTATGGATAAAAGGGAGGATAGGTGATGAAATCTTATGGAAAAAAGAGAGGTTTCACTTCATCTTCTGTCTTCTTTCATGGGTAAAAGTATGAACTGCGAACCACTCCCCTAGTAGGTACGATCGACCACAAACCATTTAAAAATGAGGGAATTGAACAGTAATAATTGAACCAAAAACCCAACTGGTAAACCAAAAAAAATACATCTCGTGGATGAATTTCCCATGAATGGTAATTCCCCTAACCATTCTTTCGAATGGTGATCCGTGTAGTGAACTGATACGCAGACTGAATCTGGCTCCACGTACCAAATCGATATGTGAATACAACCAAAAGCATCATAGTGAGCTGCGTACCATGTTGGTACATGGTTGGAGATACCCATTCTCACATACTACACAGGTATGAGGATGACCTATTTACCTGCATACTACAATGGTATGTAGTGCCTCCCCTATCCCGCATGTGAAACTAGTACGCGGAATGGCGTAATTTCAGGTATTATTCCCTCAGGATCAAACCTCACCCCTCCATTACCGTCAAGTAATCAATAATCCGTCCACTAACCAGTTTTCTGGTGCTAGTCCAAGGCATCCATTAAATCTACTGGACCTATATGATCAGGCCATCGGGCGCATCAGCGCTTCCCATTGAGTCTACATACCCACGGTAAGTGGAGTAGTGATGGCCCACCCAAAAAGGTGTGGGTGTAACAACTGAGACTTTTATGAGAAATATTTTTTTTAAATCATCAAAGGAATATTTCACTACACACAACACTATATTGTATTTCTTTACACGCAATCATGGCCTTCCTCGATAGCTTGCGTCGTACGCAATACCGAGTTTCACTAAACAATGATATTCTATTAAAATATTATTAAAACAAGCCGTTACGAATAGTAATAACTACTTTTTGAAATTTTATAAATTTTATATTTCAAAATGGACTTCATTTTTGGATTTGGAATATCGAAATTATCCTAGGGTGAAATTTTGGTATTTTTCTGAAAATTTCAATTTTTGATGAATAGTGAAACCACTAAGTGGTAGTTAAAAAACTGAATTCTTCATAAAACTTAATTTTACCGCTTCTGTGAGTGGAATTTCGAAAATCCGTGAGACACGGTTGATGTCAGTAAGAAAAATGTGGTTCAATGAGATGAAAATAATTTTTGGTGAATAGTAACTTTTTACTTTTATTTACCACGGTTAAAAGTAAATAGGGTAATTAAGGGTAAAAATGATATTATTATTACTATAAAACTTGTCCTAATTCTATTGGATAAGTGTACTTCGACCAAAAACAACCTTAGGAATAAATTATTACCATTTAGGCCCACTTGGATTAGATTAGGACATTTATTATCAATTTACATAAAGAAGGGTTAAACTAGTTAAAATCAATGTTTAATAAGTAAATCATTTTTAATATGGGGTTATACATAAGATAAATTCGACTATAAATATTCATTAGAAATCTAAAATGATTTGAAACATAATGGTATTTTATTTATAATTTTTAGACATTAAATAATCTAATTTATTTATGACACAACGATGATACAGTAATTATCTTATTAATGAAATATTGACATAATTGATATTATAAATACCCAAATAAATGTAATTTGAGACTTTTTATGAATTCCACTAATTTTATAGGTTAATATGACATGTTAGTATTGATTTAATTAACTTTTTAGAACTAATCATTCTTTAATGATTTTCACAACAATTAATTACTAAATAGTGTCAAAATTGACATAAAATAGTTTATAAAACAAATATTTTATTATTAATTGTTATTTTATTCCCAAAAATCTGAGGTTCGGTTTATTGACTTAGATAAGTTTATATATATTAATAATAAACAACTTGGGGTTCTTTTGGCTTGTTATAATAAGATTATAAACTGTATAGTGTAAGAACACAAGAAGACACGGTAAAAGTAAAATTATTTAACTTAATGTTAAATATAAATGATAAGGTTATAATAGGAACCTAAACTTGTCTAAATTCTATTTGATGGGAGGATTTCAACCCATCCCTACCTTATCTTCAAAATAAATCAATTTGGAGCTATTTAAAACCGAATTTGGCTTTATAATAAAATAATATTTTTTGTTATTCCAAAGGTGCCCCTCTCCTCCCTTATAAAAGGGAACCTCCTCCCTCTCTTCCTCACACCACATTGAGCCTTCATGCTCGTCCAACCCCTGCAAATTTCTTCTCTCCACTTCCCTAAAGACATCTTAGAGGTCCTGGTATTCTTCAAAGGAAAATTTGAGTGCCCTAAAAGGAGGTCTCAAAGAAGCGCTTCAAAGAAGAGGTAATGCCTGTTACCGATTCTTTCATCTTTATTTCTTCTTCCACTTCTTCTTCATTAGATGTTTCATTATGAAGTTATAACATCAGTATCACTCATATAATGATATTTTATTATAAGTATGAAACAACCATATTTCACAATCTATCCATCCTACAGAAAATGAAATCACTGCACGTGCGTACGTAAGGAATACCGTCTCCACGCCGTGGTGTAATCTATTTTCCACCACCAACATACATGGATGGGTATAATGGTGAAAATAATGAATATATATGATTATTGTAAATTGATATTGATTCTGAAATAGTATACATACACTCCAATACAATTCCAAGATCATGGGAATGATATCATCGCTCATGCGTACGTACGGAATACCGTCTCCACGATGTGATGTGACTCGTTCTACATGATCTTCATTGCATACTGATTATATAAATGAATTGAATGAATGAATATGATATATATTACACTAATACCATTCTGGAAATGAGGTATCTATACCCTAAAAATAATAATAAGATTTTATTCGACAAAACACGCATAAGAACAAAATGTAATAAACACCCGAATAACAAGTAACAATGAAATATTACTATTAATAAGCTATGAATATGACCATATATGATATCATAACAAAGAGTATGATTCTGGAATAAGTCAATGACATTATTTAAATCATTATATAAGAGGTTTGGAAACTTACGAATCAAATTGGACCTAAGCTAAGGGAAATATCACAATCTCGTTTTTATCCGAGATTGTTTATACTTTGGAATTTACTGGGGTTCATTTTATCATCCACATCCATTTTTCCTCAATATGTAATATTTACATCATTCTACAATAGTTTATATCAAATTTTACTCTTCGTTGAGTTTTTAGTAAAATATATGAAAGGAATCTTTTCTCGTTTTTCGTACGAGGTACTTTTTGACTTTTCGGACAAAAGTACGAGAAAAATGTTTTCTTTTAACTTATACGGCATGAATGAATTTTTGAAACATTATTTCCAAGAAGTTTTCCTTACAATCTTTCAAGTTTATTTTTAATCAACTTCTTTTTGTTTAAAATTGTATGACATGTTAAGAAAGGAAAAGTGTTTTTGAAGTAGAAAGGATATTTTTCTCAAGAATGGATTTCAAGCGTTTTATCAAAATTATTTTCCATCTAAGATAATAAAGGGTTCTGTTTCTATCCCTATTATTACATTGATTTTATATGTTGTGATGGAATTATTTTTATGAATTCCTTTATCTTATATGAGTTGTTTTATGATGTCATGATGTTTAAGATTCCCATTTTTATTACATGGGTTATGCTATGATGTATGGTTTATGATTTTGTGGCACACATAATAATTATATCATTATGAGATGGGTGGGACCTATATCTCCCTCCAATTAATTGGGTAAAGAATTTATATCTCATGAGATAGACATGGCTGGAAGGGCAGGTTATACCAGTTCAGTGAAACAGGACTGAAACGAGAAGTGAACTCGGTTCAGAAATGGACTTTTCCACTAAGATAGTCTTGGAAATGAGTCATGACTAATAAGAAATGATTCTCAATGATTATGTGTGTATGGAACAAAGTTTCATGTTTTATGTTATGATTATTGTGATTACATTTCACTACTATGATTTGTCCCATGTTATGAAATTATGATCTCTTTTGCAGGTTAAGATTTCCAAAAGTTATGTTCTTATGAATATGATGTGATTGATATTTCTTTTGTTTACCCTTACTGAGCATTTCATCTCACCCTTTTGTATGTTTTATTTCCCCAGGTCAGGAAAAAGTTTATTAAGTAAGATATGCCAAAAGGGACTATAGATATGATGAAATAAATGGGAGACAGTGTAGACGCTTTATGAACCAGTTGTTTATGTTTCCCAGTTTCTAGAGACACAATACCTATACGGTCCTTTCCTGGTTTTGTTATATGTTGTAATAAGTGTGCATCAATTTTGAAGTAATAACAATGTATGTAAAGTATGGGTTGTTATAGTTGGTATCAGAGGAAAGGTATAGTCAACCATTGGAAACTAGGATGTGAAAGTCTCAGAAAGAACACTAAGGATATTTCTAAGCATAGAACACAATCATAGTGTTTTAGAAGTGACCATGAATATCCTAGGATAAGACCTTAAGTGTGAAATTTTATTCTTTATTATGTGATTTTCCTATTATAATTAGTGTTTCTCACACTATTCTTCTTGTTTTTTGACAATGGATGGAACCTGAATGAACCGTGTTAATGCGGAATGCAACAGGCAATGCAATGATTGTCCCCTTGAGCAACCAAATGTTATGGGAGCTGGATTGAAAAATCTTGTAGCCTTGCTCACACAACTTTCTCAAGATATGAATCATGCATGACTTCAAAACGAGCAAAGGAAGGAGCAACATTCTGTTTAATCCTTCATGAGGTAGTGTCCACCTTCATTCAGCGGGTCTACAGATCCATTAATTGTTGAAAAATGGATTAGTACTACTGAAAAGATATTTTCAGTTCTACAATGTTCTGAACATGATAAAGTCATCTTAGTAGTGTATCGTTTGGAAGGTGATGCTGGTCAATGGTGGAATCTTATTAAGAATATGAGGCAAAGAGATGAAATTGAGTCCATGGAATGGGACGAGTTCGAGAACTTATTTTTCAATAAGTACTTCCCTCGTATTCTCCAAACAAAGATGGAGAAAGAGTTTCTTTAACTAAAGAAAAATGATGATGAATCTGTTGGTACCTATGAAGAAAATTTTACAAGACTTTCTAGGTACGCTTCTGGTATTATTATCCAACCTGAGAGTAAGATCGATCGATTCTTTAGTGGCTTAAAACCAAGTCTTCTAAGGGCGTTAGCCATAAGGGACTTCAATAGATATGAGGAAATCGTCCGATGTGCTCTCAAAGTCGAGATGGAGATTGGAGTAACCCATCAGTCATATGGGTTTGATAAGAAGAGGAAAATGGAATTCAAAGGAAAATCTAAAGAGCACACTGAAAAGAAGATGAGCTTTCCCTTATGCTCAAAGTGTGGAAAGAAACATGGATGGGGTTGTCTTAAAGGGATAAGTAAATGTTTCAAATGTGGAAAGGAAGGTCATCGGGAATTTGAATGCCGCAATGATGGGAAGAATATTTCAAATGATGCAAACAAAGGAAGGGATACACTTAATGACCCTACTACACATCAATGTTTCAAGTGTAAGGAGATGGGGAATTATTCCAATCAGTGCCCAAATCCAAGGGTTGATGATGATGGTCGACGTCAATAAACTCTTAAGGCTAAAGACAAAGGAAAGTCACATGCAATTTCTATCAGCGATGTGGAGTACGATAATGATGTGGTGAAAGGTACACTTACCATCCACTCTAAACTAGAAAATGATTTATTTGATTCTGTATCCACCCACTCTTTTATTTCTGAAGAATTTTCTAAGGATATCACTGTATTAACTCAATAATTAGATGTTGAGTTAGCTGTGACAACCCCTAATGGCACAACAGTCGCATCAAAAGTTTATAATTCTTCACCGATTGAAGTTTGTGGGAAAGTTCTTCCTGCAAATATTGTGATCCTTCCTATAGTGGAATTTGATGTGATTATTGGCATGGATTGGTTTCATTTATATGGAGCTCATATCAATTGCCAAAGAAGTGAAGTCACATTTCATATTCCAGATCAATCTATGATCATATATCGATGCAAGGATAAACCTAACCTTCCAGTGGAAATTTCTTCCATCTTATGGGTCTTGATTCCGCTAAATGAGGGTTATTTATCTCAAATGGTTGGTGAGAAACTCATGATTAAGAATATTCCCATTGTACGAGAGTTTGATGATGTCTTTCCGGAGGAATTTTCGGGTCTTCCACTAAGTCGTGAAGTTGAGTTTTCAATAGAAATCGTACCAGGTGCTTTGCCTATTTAAAAGACACCTTATAGAATGGACCCAATTGAGTTGCAGGAATTGAAGAAGCAACTCCAATAGAATCTTGATAAGGGATTCATATGCCCTAGTGCATCACCTTGGGGAGCACATGTTGTATTAGTTAAGAAGAAAGATGGATCAATGAGACTCTGCATTGATTATCGAGAACTTAACAAACTCACTATCAAGAACAAATATCATCTCCCTTGCATTTATGACTTCTTTCACCAACTAAGCGGAGCAGAATACGTTTCCAAGATTGATCTTCGTTCAGGGTATCAGCAATTAAGGGTCAAAAGGGAGGATATAACAAAGACAGCTTTCCGTACAAGGTATGCACACTATGAATTTATAGTGATGCCATTTGGTCTTACTAATGCCCATGCTATCTTCATGGATCTGATGAATAGAGTCTTTAGAGACTATCTTGATAATTTTGTGGTAGTCTTTATAGATGATATTCTTGTATATTCAAATATCAAGGAAGAACATGAATAGAACTTGAGAATTATATTGAAGACCCTGAGAATGGAGAAACTTTCTTCGAAATTTACCAAGTGTGAATTTTGGCTTCAAAAAGTTTCATTTTTGGGTCACATAATCTCAAAAGAGGGGATATCTGTGGATGCAGCAAAAACAGAGGTTATCGATAGATGGTCGAGACCAACAACAGTAACTGAGATCCAACGTTTTCTTGGTTTGGCTGGATATTATCGACGTTTTGTGAATGATTTTTCACGATTATCTAATCCACTCACCATGTTGACTCGGAAAGGAGTTAAGTTTGTCTGGATGAAAGAATGTGAATAGAATTTCAAGGAGTTGAAAAGAAGGTTATCTAGTGAACCTGTGCTCAGACTACCTTGTACTGGAGAAAGGTTTGTGATCTACAATGATGCATCCAAGAAGGGGCTGGGGTGTGTTCTTATGTAAAATGATATGGTGATAGCTTATGCCTCACGACAGTTGAAAATCCATGAGCAAAATTACCCAACACATGATTTGGAGTTAGCTGTGGTAAGCTTTGCATTAAAGATTTGGAGGAATTATATTTATGGTGAAAGGTGTGATATTTATACTGATCATAAAAGTTCAAAGTATATTTTCACACAAAGGGAGATGAATATGTGCCAAAGAAGTTGGTTGGAACTGATTACGGATTACGACTACTCAATTCATTACCACCCTGGGAAAGCAAACAAGGTGGCGGATGCATTAAGTCGACAAGACCATGCTAGCATATCCATGATTAGGATCACAAAAGATACAATATTTATGGATTTACAAAGGATGGATCTTTTAATTTTAATGGAAGGGTGGAAGTCATATCTTTCTCAAATGAATGTTCAACCATCTATATATGCGAATATTAAAGAGGAACAGAAAGAAGATATCGAGTTACAAAAGAAGGTGAGAAATATTCCTGAATTCAACCTTGATAGTGATGGGATAATAAAGTTTAGGAATCAGGTTTGTGTTCCTCCCATCCCAGAATTAAAGAAGGAGCTGCTGGATGAGGCTCATAGTTCTTCATTCTCTATTCATCCTAGAAGCACAAATATGTATTGGGACCTAAAAAGAGTACTTCTGGTGGGATGGTGTGAAAAGAGATGTTGCTGAATATGTCTCTCGATGCTTGGTTTGTCAGCAAGTTAAAGCTGAGAGACAAAAGTCTAAGGGGATGTTTCAACCATTACCCATACTCGAATGGAAATGGGAAAACATCACTATGGACATTGTCATAGGACTTCCTAAAACATCCAAAGGCAATAATGTTATCTGGGTCATATTTGATCATCTTACAAAGTCTGCACACTTCATTGCTATTAGAGAGTATTTCTCTCTGGATCAGCTTGCGAGGATATATGTAAAAGAAGTGGTTAGATTGCATGGAGTACCACTTTCTATTATATCTAATCGGGTTCCAATATTTACCTCGATGTTCTGGTGAAGTCTTCAGCATACTCTGGAGACAGGGTTGAGTTTCATCACTGCTTATCATCCTCAGACAGATGGTCAGTCTGAGAGAACAATTCAAACTCTAGAAGATATGTTGAGAGCTTGCTCTATGGACTTCAAAGGTGGTTGGGATCAACACCTACCTTTGGTGAAATTTTATTATAATAATAGCTTTCACTCCAGTATTCAGATGGATCCTTATGAATCTCTCTATGGAAAGAAATGAAGGACTCCAACTTGCTGGGATAAAGTTGGAGAAAGAAAGATATTAGGACCTGATCTCGTTGATGAAATGGCAGAAAAGGTCCAATCTATTCAACAACACATAATAGCAGCTCAGAGTTGACAGGAAAGTAATGTAGACAACCGAAGAAAAGACCTAGAGTTTGAAGTTGGTGATAAAGTGTTCTTACGAATATCTCCCTGGAAGAGGGTCATGATATTTGGAAAGAAGGGAAAGTTGAGCCCTAGATATATCGGTCCTTTCGAAAAACTGGATTGTGTTGGAAGGGTAGCTTACCGATTGGCGCTTCCACCGAATCTCTCTCAAGATCACGATGTGTTCCATGTATGACTCCTGAGAATGTACATACCTGATACTTCACATGTACTCAGCTCAGAAGTTGTACCGCTGGAGAAAGATCCTTCTTAGGAAGAACAACAGATAGAGATTCTGGATCGTAGCAAAAAAGTCCTAAGAAACTAGACCACTCGCTTGGTGAATGTTTTATGGAGGAACCACCAATTAGAAGAAGCTACATGGGAGCTTGAGGATATGATGAGGGAGAGGTATTCTCATCTATTTGTTACAAAGTGACAAATTTCGAGGGAGAAATTCATTTTAAGGGGGGTAGAATGTAATACCCGAGACTATTATGAGAAATATTTTCTTTTTAAATCATCAAAGGAATCTTTCACTACACACAACACTAGTTTGTCTTTCTTTACACGCAATCGCGGCCTTCCTTGATAGCTTGCGTCTTACGAAATACCGAGTTTCACTAAACAACGATATGCTATTAAAATATTATTAAAACTAGCCGTTATGAATAGTAATAACCACTTTTTGAAATTTTATAATTTTTGTTTTTCAAAATGGACTTCATTTTTGGATTTGGAATATCGAAATTAGCCTAGAGTGAAATTTTGGTATTTTTTTGAAAACATTCAATTTTTGATGAATAGTGAAACCACTACGTGGTAGTTAAAAAACTGAATTTTTCATAAAACTTAATTTTACCGCTTCTGTGAGTGGAATTTCGAAAATCCGAGAGACACGGTTGATGTCAGTAAGTAAAATGTGGTTTAATGAGATGAAAATAATTTTTGGTGAATAGTAACTTTTTACTTTTATTTACCACGGTTAAAAGTAAATAGGGTAATTAAGGGTAAAAATGATATTATTATTACCCTAACACATGTCCTAATTCTATTGGATAAGTGTAATTAGACCAAAAACAACCTTAGGAATACAATTTGACCATTTAGGCCCACTTGAATTAGATTAGGACATTTATTATCAATTTACTTAAAGAAGGGTCAAAAAAGTTAAAATCAATGTTTAATAAGTAAATCATTTTTAATATGGGGTTATACATAATATAAGTTCGACTATAAATATTCATTAGAAATCTAAAAAGATTTCCAACATAATGGTATTTTATTTATAATTTTTATACATTAAATAATCTAATTTATTGATGACACAACGATGATAGAGTAATTATCTTATTAATGAAATATTGACATAATTGAAGTTATAAATACCCAAATAAATGTAATTTGAGACTTTTTAGGAATTCCACTAATTTTATAGGTTAATATGACATGTTAGTATTTATTAAATTAACTTTTTAGAACTATTCATTCTTTTATGATTTTCCCAAAAATCAATTACTAAATAATGTCAAAATTGACATAAAATGGTTTTTAAAACAAATATTATATTATTAATTGTTATTTTATTCTTAAAAATCTAAGGTTCGGCCAAATGACTTAGATAAAGTTATATATATTAATAATAAACAAATTGGGGTTATTTTGGTTTTTTATAGTAATTTTATTAACCTTATAGTGTAAGAACACAAGAAAACATGGTAAAAATAAAATTATTTAACTTAATGTTAAATCTAAATGATAAGGTTAAAATAGGAACCTAAACTTGTCTAAATTCTATTGGATGAGAGGACATAGACGCATCCCCACTATATATTTGAAATAAATAAATTTGGAGCTATTTAAAACCGAATTTGGATTTATAATAAAATAATATTTTTAGTTATTCCAAAGGTGCCCCTCTCCTCCCTTTTAAAATGGAACCTCCTCTCTCTCTTCCTCACACCACTTTGAGCCTTCATGCTCGGCCAACCCCTGCAAATTTCTTCTCTCCACTTCCCTAAAGACATCCTAGAGGTCCTGGTCTTCTTCAAAGATCAATTTTAGTGCCCTAAAAGGAGGTCTCAAAGAAGCACTTCAAAGAAGAGGTAATGCCCGTTACCGATTCTTTTATCTTTATCTCTTCTTCCACTTCTTCTTCTTTAGTTGTTTCAACATTAAGTAATAACATCAGTATCACTCATATAATGATATGTTATTATAAGTATGAAACAACCATATTTCACCATCTATCCATCCTACGGAAAATGAAATCACCGTGCGTGCGTACGTACGGAATACCGTCTCCACGCCGTGGTGTAATCTATTTTCCACCACCACCTTACGTGGATGGGTATAATGGTGTAAAGAATGAATATAGATGATTATTGTCAATTGATATTGATTCTTAAATAGTATACATACACTCAAATACAATTCCGCGATCATGGGAACGATATCATCCCTCGTGCGTACGTACGGAATACTGTCTCCACGATGTGATGCGACTTGTTCTACATGATCTTTATTGCATAATGATTATATAAATGAATTGAATGAATCAATATGATATATATTACACTAATACCATTCTGTAAATGAGGTATCTATAACCTAAAAAGAAGAATAATAATTTATTCGACAAAACACGCATAAGATCAAAAAGTAATAAACACCCGAATAACAAGTACCAATGAAATATTACTAATAATAAGCTAAGAATATGACCATATATGATATCATAACAATGAGTATGATTCTGGAATAAGTCAATGACATTATTTAAATCATTATACAGGAGTTTCGGACACATACAAAGCATATCGGACCTAAGGTAAGGGAAATATCACAATCTCGTTTTTATCTATGATTTTTTATACTTTGGAATTTACTGGGGTTCATTTTATCATCCACATCTATGATTCCTCAATAAGTAATATTTACATCATTTTACAATAGTTTATATCTGATTTTACCCTTCGGTGAGTTTTTAGTAAATGATATGAAAGGAATCTTTTGTCGTTTTTTGTACGAGGTACTTTCTGACTTTTCCGACAAAAGTACGAGAAAAATGTTTTCTTTTAACTTATACGACATGAATGAATTTTTAAAACATTATTTCCAAGAAGCATCCCTTACATGTTTTCATGTTTATTTTTAATCAACTTCTTTTAGTTTATAATTTTATGACATGTTAAGAAAGGAAAAGTGTTTTTGAAGTAGAAAGGATATTTTCCACAAGAATGGAGTTCAAGCGTTTTATCAAAATTATTTTCCATCTAAGATAATAAAGGGTTCTGTTTCTATCCCTATTTTTACATTGATTTGATTATGTTGTGATGGAATTATTTTTATGAACTCCTATATCTTATATGAGTTGTTTTTTGATGTCACGATGTTTAAGATTCCCATTTTTATTACATGGGTTATGCTATGATGTATGGTTTATGATTTTGTGGCACACATAAGAATGGTAACATTATGAGAAGGGTGGGACCTATATATCCCGCCAATGAATTGGGTAAATATTTTATATCTCATGAGATAGACATGGCTGGAACAGCAGGTTATACCGGTTCAGTGAAACAGTACTGAAACGAGAAGTGAACTCGGTTCAGAAATGGACTTTATCCACTAAGATAGTCTTGGAAATGTTTCTTGACTAATAGGAAATTATTCTCAATGATTATGTATTTATGCCACAAAGTTTCATGTTTTATGTTATGATTATTGGTATTACATTTCACTACTATGATTTATCCCATGTTGTGAAATTATGAACTCTTTTGCAGGTTAAGAATTCCAAAAGTTATGTTCTTATGAATATGATGTGATTGTTATTTCTTTTGTTTACCCATACTGAGCATTTGAGCTCACCCTTTTGTATTTTTTCTTTCCCCAGGTTAGGAAGAAGGTTATTAAGTAATATATTCCAAAAGGGACTATAGATATGATGAAATAAATGATAGATAGTGTAGACGCTTTATGAACCAGTTGTTTATGTTTCCCAGTTTCTAGAGACACTATACCTATACGTTCCTTTCCTGGTTTTGTTATATGTTGTAATAAGTGTGCTTCAATTTGGAAGTAATAACAATGTATGTAATGTATGGGTCGTTATAGTGGGCTTCGAGAATTCCTATGAGGCTACATTCCCATGGTAACCCGGGGTCCAACCATAGAATGCTGATGTGAAACTCCATGTTCTCGGGATTATGGTAGATCCCTTGATTTCCCATTTAATGAGGAATGTTGATCAGTCAAAGGGGTTATGTTCACTCCCCATTTGGTGAGGATAAAACTCCTCCCCTTACTAGAACATGAATCGAGGCATTCCCACTAATTTATGTCCCCAAACATCTGAGACAGGGACGCATGACCATTAATGTCATTCCACATGGAATGGTTCATTACTCCACACCCTCACCCATGGTTTCCCCAACATCTTATTCTGCAGGCTCTCCCTCTCCCACCAAGAAGGGAGGTGGAATGTGCATTGTAAAATTTGTCACATCCTCTTGTTTATAACACTGAGCACAACTCATGTGGGATTAAAGGTTTGTATGGATAACAACATTACCCAATAAAATATGAAAGAATAAATCTCTGATTCCTAGCCAAATCAGGATAAGTAGGACGCTAGATAGAAGGCTCGTGCTCAAAAGTGTTTCCATTACAAAATGGTCCACCCAATCATGCCCCCTAAAATGGGAAGCTCCCTTACGTAAGCCCCACACTTATGAACTGTGAGAATTATAATTCCTGACCCAATCAAGATACGTTGTATGCCTTCTAGAAGGCCCAATCTCAAAAGGGTTCCCATTCCAAAAGGGTCTCCCCAGTCATGTTTCTTCAAATGGGATGATCCGATGTGTAATCTCCACACCATATAAGCAACGATAACTCTGATTCATGACCAATTAGGATATGTAGGACACCAACCAGAAATACCGAGATCAAAAGGGTTCCCATTCTAAAAATTTCAACCCAATCGTGTCTACCAAATGGGAAGCTTCTATGCATAAGCCTCGCACATCCGAACAACGTGGGTTCTGATTCCTCTCACGAGGATATGTAGGAAGCCCTCCTTGTGGTCCCGATTCCAACATAAAGTCACCCTTCATCCCCCTCGGATGACAATAATCTATAGGGAACCTTATAATAAGGCAAAGTCCACATCGCCTCTTTAGAATCAATCATACACATGCTCACGACAGTCATGCAAACCAAGGGTGGCCCATGGACACACTCTTCATCAATGAACCAAGGATTCATGAACATATTAACACTACTTAAATCTAAAAGTGAGTTCCAGAATAGGTAAAATACTCCCCTGGAAGAGTGTGGTGTGTGTGACCTCCCATCCTACCGCCCAATAGAGTCCTCAAGTGTCATTGGTCATATCATCAGCCGACGAGTGCCTGCCTTTGGAAAGAAGGTCCATGAATCTTGAATACAAGTGCCGTTTTGTAATGACCCATATTTGTCAATGTAATTTTTTATTTAAAATTTAATGGATTTATTATGAGTCTGCAAAAATTGATGGAGCATGATTTTGAGGATTGTTGTGCTCAGAATTAATTTCTGGACATTATTTTATGGTATGTTAAGTAAATGATTGAGTGGAATTTTTTTACTTTTGAACTGGTGATCAGATTAAAAATCGGAGGGTTCCATTGAATCTACAGCACTGGGTTTCCCTTAAGAAAGATATTACTTTGACCACAATAGGTCTAGAGAAAAAGTTGTGTTTTGAATTTTTAAAAGAAATTAAATCAAATAACATTATTTTGTTTTCTAACTTATCCTCTAATGGACAAGCAGAGGAGGGACCAACAATGTGTCAAGCCATTGAATGGCTTAACCCCCTAATCTATGTAACATAATCATTGGTAAAGTTAGGATGATTCCAAATTAATGAGCCCCATTAATTCTCAATGTCGTTAAATACCCTTCCCCTCTATTATTTATATGGAGCTTGAGGGGAGGAGGTGGAATAGCTTCACCAAGAAGTGAAGAGATGAAGGAGTACCGAGATGCCAAAAAATTGAATGGATGTGCCGGTTCTAGTGAGCGGTTACATGTGAAACTGAAACGCATGGCCGATTCTCACATATCGACCAGGTCAATATTACGGTGCTCTACTAATGGGTATATCATCACTCGGGTCTAATCCTCAGTGATGATACTTTGTAATAGTCGTTAGTTTTTAATTGATTATATTTTGATTAGGGGGGTTGTTTGCAGAGCTTAATTGAAATGATTGATTGGCTATAATTGATTTAACAAATTTATAATTATTGGTTTGAGTTCATTATTAGGGAGTTAATGTTGAGATATCCTTGAGCTTTGCTTTATATTGCATTTAAATTAACATCCACTTCACAAGTTGACGCCGATTAGAATTCCTAAGTGTTAAAGATTATATCCAATCCTTAACTTAACTAGGATTCTAATCTCAATCAGTACTTGTTTATGGTAGTGTATTTATAGTCCCAATAATCCATTGAATCCACATGCTAAACAAAAGATGTCATTAATCCATGACATATTAAGTCCAACATACACAATGTTAAATTAACGAATACTAATCGATAAAATACTTTCAATCACTTAAAATCCCTAAATTTTGACTCACACCAATGTGATATTTACTCATCCATTTGGGTGTTTAATAGTGAGTTTATAATAAATATGATGATAAATTAATAATAGAAGAAAAAGAAATGGATTAGAAAAGAGTGGTACGTCGAACACACACACACGAACAATGATGATAATTAAAAATAGATTTTCGATTGAATGAGGAAGAAAAATAAGTGAAGGGGATTCAACTAAATTTAAACTATTTTAAGAACATTAATATTAAACTAGATAAGATGGATGAGAATAAGAGATATTGAAGAAGAAATTTTCATAATAACAGAATTACAAAAAAAGACTTACAAAATTAGAACAATGAAGAACTTTAAAGTAAATGAAAACAAAGAGAGGAGGAAAGGTCTCTCAAGTGAAAACATGAGTATTGAAGGTCCCCCAAGCCATTGGAAAGGATTTTTTCGTGCTAATATGATCTCATCTCTTCTAAAATTCCAACCCCTTTCAAGGAGAGAAGGGGAGAGTATTTATAGCCTAAGGAGTGGACTGTTTGCATTCCCAATCTGTCCCTCCATTTTCATCGCCATGTTGGCTATTTAGAAAGCTTAATATAGAGAAACCTAATTCTTCAAAGTTGTAGATAATAAAGTTTTCCGACCTCTCTCAAAATTTGGAGTCATTTGGAGCTATGTAGGCAATGTAATCGCCGGATGATTAAACAAATTTAATCTGTCCATTTCAATCCAATCTTTTTGATGTTCAAAATGTGAAAGGGTTTTTGAATAGGATGATGCATTAAAAACCAAATGATGTCTTCAACAAAGTTTTCTTCCCATATCTCCTATTTCACAATAAAAAATCTCATCTTGATTGGATTCTTACATCATGAGATATGACATTCATAATGTACTGATTTTATTTCTCGGCCAGAATGGTGGGCTGGACTTCAAAGCATATGTTGGGACCATTGTTTTTGGAGTAGGGCCTTGAAATTTTTATCCAAGACTCCTTAAATTGTCCCCCGAACCTTGGAGGATAATGAAAGAATTTTAACTTCTAGATTGATCCCAGTAATTCAATCTTCATGACGGATCTCGTTTCATCACAGATTATGTAAGTCATCTTGTGTGGTAAATGTGACCTTCAAATGTAAGAATTGGCCCATGATCCCTTATAATAAAATGTTGTATATTGAATTAGTAATCCTAAAAAACAATATCTACACAATGTTTATGATTAAAGTGAGATTTATAAATAAAATAGTAAACTGACCCTATTGGACTACTTCTAAAAAAGCTAAAAAATTATACTTAGTATTAAAACGTTAATAATTCACCCAAATTTGATACATTTCATATAAAATCATTAAAGGGAGTATATAATAAGACATGAAAATATGAACAAAATCAACTCCCCCCAAACTTAATATTGTGAATTTTCTCATGTGCAACAAATATAAAAACATTAAAAAATCATTTTCACTCACCAACAAATATTAAAATTTTGTTTTCTTCAATCAGGGGAGGTTAAGACTATTCGACTCGTCAATTTTGAATTCCACCAAAAGTTGTTTTAGAAACAATTTTCCAAAACTAATTCATTTTTTCATGCTCAAATTTAGAAATGGAAAATGTGGACACTCAAAACTCACACCTCTCAAGATGATAAAATTCATTTGTGTAGGTTCACTCTTTCAGCAACCAAAAGTGAAAATCATAGAGTTTGAAAGAGATCTCTGCTTCCAATACCTTTACAAAGTGCATAACAATCAAGAGATATTTTTAAGGGGTTTTTTGTGGCTGTGGTACTATAGGAATATAATTTCCATGAGAGAGAAAAAGAGGGTTAAAACACCAACATAGAAAAATCAATGCAAATTTTTTTGAAATAAAACATGGAAGGAAATGAAAACACATATTTACAAGGGAATTATTCTGTGAAAAAAGACACAATAGAGGAATAAAATATGAAGTTAATGAGAAGATAGAATATTTACAAAACGCCAAACTTCTCCCAATAAAAATATAATGCAAGCGTTCTTTTTTTCATTTCCTTTTTTATTTGTTTTTTTGAAAGTTCACCTTGAAACAGATCTCACACTCATATCCCAACCCATGTTTGATATCCTCATGTCACTAATTGTAATAGTTGTTACAAGATCAATGATTGAGGTAGATTGAATATTGACCTACCCAAGACACAACCCATTTTTTCAATTTTTTTTGATTTTTTTCATCATTTTTTTGAACACTTGTCAATAACATTTACAAAATTACATAAATGGATGTACATTACATTCCCCAAAACACACTAAATGAAAACCTCTCCCCCACACTAAAATGGATTATTTCCCTCAAGAAGATGATAAATCATTGAAAATCATTAATAGGGTACCCAAACAATGAAATCCATTCCCCCGATACTTAAATTTCAAAAAAGTATGCAACGAAAATACATGTTGATATTGGGTGGGAAAAGGTATTAGGATTATAATGTGGCTATAAGAGAAAAGGTTTTCATAGGATCTAAGGGGCTTTAAAAAGGATGATTAATGTAAGGGAAATGGGAGGCTATTTGGCTATTGTAATTCTCATGTGGTTCAAGAACGGTCTCTATCATAATAATGCACACTAAGGATGGAAATTCAGCTCGAAGGTCCACAAACTCAAGACTTTAAAATTGGGGTGAAAACACACATTTTGAAAATATGGTCATAGGAGGCCTTGGAATGAAAGAAAATGTTGTTGCTCACGGATTGGGAAAAGCATTATCCAAAACAAAAAATGAGCATTCAATTTTTTTTAATTTTGACAAATAAGTCATTATCCAAAGACATGATGAAAACACAAAAATTTTTCGATGAAATCATGTCTGTTAACTCCCCAAAATGGTTGGAAAAAATTTCAAAACTCAATGGTGAGTAAGCATGACTCTTGATTTTTTTGTATTTTTTTAAAGTGCTTACTTTTTTATGTTTTTTTAGATTTTTAGGTTATTATTAATATTTTTTAAATAAAGATACACCCACACAAAAGAGAAAGTGAAAATGAAAGGTTTTGATAAAGAATGTGGTAAAAAATGAAATAGAGTGGAAGAAGAAGAAATAGGTAGAGAGAGGAAGAGATAGAGAGAGAGTTAAAGGGAATGAGGTGCCCCCTGATTTGGATTTGGTGGGTCGCCATCTCCATCTAGTGGATGGTCAACTGGAGAAGTTGGGGATCCAGTGGAAGTCGATTATGATCCATGATGGTGCGTCCTCTCATGGTGATTATTTAACCGATGTCCATTAACCGTGAATGTCCTTTTGAAAGATGGGTCTTGAACTTGCACTGCACCAAATGGGTAAACATTAGTAATAACAAAATGGTCTTCCCAACGATAATTAAGCTTACTGGGGGAAGCCAAAATCGAGAATTGAATAGCATTACCTTTTCACCTTCACGAAATACCTTTATCATGATGTGTTTATCATGGAATGACTTTGATTTTTCTTTGTAGAGATTAGAATTCTCATTTTAATCAAGTCGAAGGTCCTCCAATTCATCCATTTGCAACAATCTTTCTTCACCAGAATTTTCAAGATCAAAATTACATGTTTCCACTTCCTAAAATGACTTATGTTGAATTTAAACGGAAAAATGACATGCCTAACCAAAAACTAGCCTAAAAGGAGATATCCCAATGGGTGTTTTATAGGCAGTTTGATAATCCCAAAGTGCTTCACCAAGTATTTCAGGCCTGTCTTTTTTGGTGGGTTATACAATTCTCTCTATAACTCTTTTCAATTCTCTATTAGAATGTTCATCCATTCCATTTGTTTGGGGGTGATATGTAGTTGAAGTTTTATGTACAACCCCATTATTTTTCAAAATTGTTTCCATGGTTATATTACAAAAACGGGTTCCTAAGTCACTGATCAAGGCACGAGGCGTGCCGAATATGTGGTAGATGTGTGTATTTAGAAACTCAATAACAATATGTGAATCATCATTTCTAGTGGTTTTTCCCTCAACCCACCTAGAAACATAATCAACTACAAGAAAGATGTAAGAGAATCCATTGGATGGGGGAAATGGTCCCCTGAAATCGATACCCCAAACTTCTACGACCGCACAGAAAATTAAAGGCTTTTGGGGAATTTCATTTCTCTTTGAAATTGTGCCAAACTTTTGGCAAGTGGGACATGATTGAGAGAACTCATGTGAGTCCTTGAAGAGTGAAGGCCAGAAGAATCCAGAGTCTAGGACCTTTTGGGAGGTCCTTTGTGGTCCAAAGTGGAGACCCTCGGGAATTGAGTGACAAAATTCTAATATGGAATAATGTACATTTTCATTGACACATCTCTTAATTACCATGTCAGCCCCAGTTTTCCAAAGTTTATTTTCTTCCAAAAAATAGTATTTTGAATCACTTTTCAACTTCATTTGTTGTTATTTTGAAAACTTTTCAGGAAGAAGACAAGAAACCATGTAATTTACAATGGCGGAATACCATGGAATTTTTGAAGTGAGAGATTAAAGGTTCTCAGTGGGGAATTCAGGATCAATGATTTCAGAATGAGAAGAATTAGAAATTCAACCCAAGTGATCACCCACATGGATTTCTTTTCCAGGTATATCTTCTATATCAATGTCAAACTCTTGGAGCATTAGGATCCATCTTATTAGCCTCTGTTGGGAATCACTTTTCTTGATTAAGAACTTTATAGAATAAGGGTCTGTGAAGATGATGATTTTGGCACCTAAGAGATAGGGCCAGAATTTATATAAGGCAATAACCACTGCTAAAAGTTTCTTTTTCAGTGACAGTGTAGTGATATTGAGTTCATCCAATGTGTTGAAGGAATAATAGATGATGTGAGGAATATTTTATCTTCTTTGAACTAGAACAACCCAAACAGCTCTATCAGAAGCATCACACATTAATTCAAAGGGTTAGGACCAATCTGGGGGTTGGATTATCGGGGCAGATGTAAGAGTAGTTTTGAGTTCAATGAAGGCTCTCTTGCGAACTTCATCAAAATGGAAAGTGACATCATTTTAGAGAAAACGAGTGAGTGGGAGGGAAATTTTACTAAAGTTATGGATGTATCAACAATAGAAAATTCCATGAATGAGAAATGAATGGATGTCTCGAACAGAAGTGGGTGGAGGAAGTGATTGGATCACTTCAATTTTGGTAGGATTGACTTCAATACCATGTTTTGAAACTATGCACCCTAGAACAATCCCATCTGTAACCATGAAGTGACATTTTTCAAAATTTAACATAATGTTACTCTTGATACACTTTTGGAGGACTAGAAAGAGTGAATTCAGACATGATTCAAATGAATCTCTATAAATGGTGAAGTCATCCATGAAGACTTCCAAGAAGTGTTCAATGAATTCAGAAAAGACACTCATCATACACCTATGGAATGTTGTAGGAGCATTACAAAGGCCAAAATGCGATCTCCTATATGCATATGTTCTAATGGGGCTTATTAAAGTAGCCTTTTCTTGGTCCTGGGGTGCTTTTAGAATTTGTAAATAGCCAGTGTATCCATCAAGAAAGCAATAGTGTGATTTTCTGGCGAATCTTTGTAGCATTTGATCAAGGATGGAAGAGGGTAGTGATATTTTCTTATTTCAAGATTCAATTTCCTATAGTCAATGCACACACGCCATTTTTTCACTCGAGTTGTGACTACCTCTCCATGTTCATTTGTGACAGTAGTTATCCCACCCTTTTTAGGTACAACTTGAATTGGACTAACACGTTCACTATCAAAAATTGGGTAGATATTACCATCTTTAAGAAGCATGGGGATCTCTTCACTAACTACCTCAAGGATGAGTGGATTGAGTCTTCTTTGAGGTTGTATAATTGGTTTGGATGATTCCTCAATATGGATGTGATTCATGAAATGAGAAGGTTTGATCCCTGGTATGTCATCTCGGGTCCACCACAAGGCCTTTTTGTTTTCCTCTAACACCTGAACAAGTTTGGACTCCTCGGTTTTAGTAAGTGAAGAAGAGCTAATTACAGGATAAGAGTGATCATGGAAAAGGAATGCTTATTTCAGGTGTTCAGGATAAGGACTGAGATCAGTCTCATCTTTTATTTGTGGGTTAGAAAACTCAGGAATTTAGGATGGGACATAAGATGCTTCAAATTCATTCTTCCTAATAATTTCCAAGGTGGAGCAGTAGAGATCAGAGTTGATGTGGGATTCAAGAGAGTTTTAAAGTCCCTCCAGATTGATGGAGTCTAATAATGGGAGGTCCACATCTACTACAACATTTATGACTTGGTTAATCATGGTGAAAATTTCACAAGATCCTTTTTCATTTGAACATGAAAAACATGATGGAATGGTGTTCAATTGAATCTCATATGTATCCTTAGAAGAATGGATTGAGAATGCAAAGTGATCCTCATATGGGTATCTCATGGCTTGGAAAATGTTGAATTTGACCAGTTTATCCCCGAAATCCATGGATAAGATGGCTAAATGAACAAAAATATTGGCTCTCTAATTCATGTGGAATGGTCTTCCTAGAATTAAGGGAGATCGAGAAGAGTTCGTCTCACTTTCCATGTCAAGGACATATAAATCAGTAGGGAAGATAAGATCATTGAATCAGACAAGGAAATCCTCAATTATTCCCTTAGGACTGGAAATGCATCGATTGGCTAAATAATGAAAACACCCATTCGATGTAAGGGACCTAGACTATGGTTGGAGAATATAGATTTTACAATGACATTAATTGAGGCTCCAAGGTCTATGAGTGCATCATCAAAGCTGGAACTTCTAATTTGGCATGGAACTGTAAAGGTCCCTGGATCATTGCACTTAATGGGTATGAACTCTTGGGTTGAAACATTTTCAAAGGTCCTAAGTTGCCGCTTGTGGGTGCAGAATTCCTTATGAAACATGGCATACTTAGGGATTTGTTTTATATCATCTAAGAGAGTAATGTTGACTTGAACACATCTATACATGTCAAGAATTTCAAGATCAGCTTCAAAGGATTTCCTTGGTTTAGAAACAGCTCTAGTAAAAGGAATTGGATTCCTAAGTGTAATGAAAGGAGGTAAGGGAATTGATTCAGGTTCCTTTTCAAGTTTTTTTTTCTTTTCATTTTCTAGTTCAAAATTCAAAGGAGAGTTGGAGGACCTATCTTGAGGCATATCAAGTTTCTTTCCTGATCTAAGTGAAATTTCACTTACATAACCCTTGGGGTTGGGTAATGGTGTAGCTGGATGTTGGGAAGAATTATATGGTTGCTGCGGACTAAGGTGGGATTCCAGCTAACCAATTTGTGTTTTAATGTTCTTAATGCTAGAATGGGTGAAAGAGAAAATATCTTCCACTGCACATTCCCATGGTTTCTTGCAAGAAGAGGCTTGTCCCAAATTGGGATTAACTTGATTTTGGTTCTTGGGAAAGTGATTGTATTGGTTTTGGAATTAAGAAGGATCACTAGGAAAATAGAATCCCTGAGGACGCTTGTTTCTTTGAGGTTGAGGAAGAAAAGGATATGGTTGTTGGATGTTACCAACACCTTGACCATATTGAAACTGGTTTGGGTTTTGAGGAGGGAATTTCGGGGGATGAGATATGGGATTACCATACCTAAGGCCTTGGTTATAGGAAGAAGAGAAGGGATCAATGTGAGGTTGGTTGAAGTTTCTAATGAACTAGCCTGATTGTTGAGGGTTGGTGTTCCTCTGAGCATATGCTGCATTGAGATCCATTGGTCTAGATGAATCGGATTGATGCACATAAAGGTGTGGACATGTTTTAGTTGGATGAGATGGAGATTTACAGATTCCACAGTTTTTGACAGGTCCAGGAAACATTGATTGCGAAGAAGATGATGTTGGGGATTTGGTTGCCACAACTAGTTGTCGCCCAAGACCTGTAAGTTCACTAATCCACTTGGTCATCTTGTTCGGCTCAATTGACTGATTATCTTGGTATTGTTTTACTTGATCATGTGCTCTAGTATGGAATTGTTGTGTGTTTGCATCCATGTTACTTATGAGATCTCTTGCTGCTATAGAAGTTTTATCAACAATATCACCGCCACATGTGGTATCTATGAGTGTTTTCTCCATATCCAAAAACCCCTCATAGAATTATTGGATCAAGAGTTGGTCAGGGATTTGGTGGTGTGGGTAGGTTGAAAAAATCTTTTTGATCCTATCCCATTATTATGGAGTGATTCACTAGGGAACCAACAAATACCACTTATTTCCTTTCAGATAGAAGCAGTACGAGAAGTAGGAAATAATTTTTCAATGAAAAGTTTCTTCATGTCATTTCATGTGGTTATGGAACCCTGAGGTGGGTAGTAAATCCATAATGTAGCAGTGTCATCTAGGGAGAAAGGGAATTCTCAGAGTTGTATTTGTTCTTTAGAAACCCCTTTAGGCTTCATGGTAGAGAACACTACTGGAAACTCTTTGAGGTGGAGATGTGGATCCTCACCGTCTAGCCCGTAGAAATGAGGGAGTAGATGAATCGAACCCGATTTGAGTTCAAATCTATCCTCTATGTTTGGATATTTAATACCAAGAGGTTGGTAATTAATACCAGGGGAATCAAGTTCTTTAAGTGTTTGTTCCCTAGGATTGGCCATATCTAATTCAATTGGTTGGACAACGACTGGTTCTTGAATTATTTGATTATCTCTTATATTCCCACTATGTTGGTGAAGCTTTTTCTCAATATTAGTGTCAAAAAAATATGAGGGTTTTTTTGGGAGCCTACGAGGCATTTAGAGGGATTTTGGAAGAAAGAGGAAGACTGGTTTTTCTTTGTATTTTTTTTGTTTATGATTTTTATGAGAAGAAGGGGTTTTCTTTCTGTTTTTTTCAATATTTTTTTTAATTTTTTTTTGGCTTTTTATTACAATAACCAGAAACTAATGACTACTTAAAGCAACATCCCCAGCAATAGAACCATTTGAAACGCATGGATGATTGTCACTTATCAGCCAGTCCAAGTTCTGGTGTTGTGTTAATGTGTATAGCAACAATGGGGTCGAATCCTCGGCGATGATACTTTTTAATAGTCATTTGTTTTTAGTTGATTACATTTTAATTAGAAAGGGTTGTTTTCCAAGAGAATAATTGAAATGATTGATTGGCAATAATTGATTTAACAAATTGATAAATATTGGGGTTAGTTCATTATTAGGGAGTTAATCTTGTCATATCCTTGAGCTTTCCTTTATATTGCATTTAAATTAACACCCACTTCACATGTTGAAGCTGATTAGAATTTCTAAGTGTTAAAGCTTTAATCCAAGCCTTAACACAACTAGGATTCTAATCTCAATCATCACTTGTTTATAGTAGTGTATTTATGGTTCCAATAATCCATGGAAACCTCATGCTAAACAAAAGATGTCATTAATCCATGACATATTAAGTCCAACATACACAATGTTAAATTAACTAATACTCATCGAGAAAATACTTTCAATCACTTAACATCCCTAAATTTTGACTTACCCCAATGAGATATTTACTCATCCATTTGGGTGTTTAATATTCAGGTTATAATAATTATGATGATAAATTAATAATATAAGAAAAAGAATGGGATTAGAAAAGAGTTGTATGTCGAACACACACACACGAATAATGATGATAATTAAAAATGGATTATCAATTGAATGAGGAAGAAAAATAAAGGGAGGTGTATTCAACTGAATTTAAAATATATTAAGAACATTAATACTAAAATACATATGTGGGATGAAAATAAGAGATATTGAAGAATAAATTTTCATTAAAACAGAATTGCAAAGAAAGGACTTACAAAATTACAACAGTGAAGAACATAAAAGTAAATCAAAACAAAGAGAGAAGGAAAGTTCTATCAAGTAAAAACATGAGTATGGAAGGTCCTACCAAGCCTTTTTCAAGGAATGTTTCATTACAATATGATCTCCTCTTTTTTGAAATGCCAACCCCTCTCAAGGAGAGAAGTGGAGAGTATTTATAGCCCAAGGAGTGGATTGTTTGCATTCCCAATTTGTCCCTCCACTTGCATCGCCATGTTGGCTATTTAGACAGCTGATTCTAGAGAAACATACTTCTTCCAAGTTGTAGAAAATAATTGTTTCCTACCTATCTCATCTGTTTTTGTCATTTGGACCTATGTAGCCAATGTTATGGCCGGATTTTTAAACAACTTTAATCTGTCCATTTCAATCCAATATTTTTGTTGTCCAAAATGTGAATGGGTTTTTGAATAGGAAGATGCCTTCAAAACTGAATGATATATTCAACAGAGTCGGCCGCCTCTATACCCTCTTGCACACTGAAAAATATCATCTGGAGTGGATTCATACATAATGTGATATGTCATGTATACTATACTGATTTTATTTCGCGTCCAGAATTGTAGGATGGAATTCAAAGCATATGTTGGGAAACTTGTTTTTGGGTTTGGGCCCTGAAATATTCATCCAAGACTCCTTAAATTGTCCCCCTAACCTGTGAGGAGATTGAAGAAATTTTAACTTCTAGATTGAGCCCAGTAATGCAATCTTCATGACAGGTCTAGTTTCTTCACAGATTATGTTTGTCATTTTGTGTGGTAAATCTGATCCTTCAAATGTATGAATTGGACCATTATCCGTTCTAATGAAATTTTTTATATTGAATTAGTTATCCAAAAAAATAAAAACCACACAATTTTTATCTTTAGAGTGAGATTTATAATTAAAATAGTAAACTGGCCCAATTGGACTACTTATAAAAATTCTAAAAAATTATACTTAGTATTAAAGCATTAATATTTCACACAAATTATGCACATTTCATATAAAATTAGTAATGGTAGTATATAATAATACATGTCAATATTAAAAACATCAGATACAGAAACCCCAATCTAGATATCGATGTTTGAAGCGGCGATGGGGGCAGCTTGTAGTGGAGGCGACTAACAACAATACTTCCTCAATCACGAGCGCTCTCCGACTATACGAGGTAGGGGTGGTGTGGATTTTCCCCAACAACCCATTATAAAATGATAAGAATGGATCAACTCATGAACAATTTTATTTGTTATTAGATATATATGCGGGATGGTGTGTTTTATTATAGGTATTGGGATTGAAATTAAGGCATCACATCCTCTTAAACAACTTTTCTCCAACCCCCCCCCCCCCAGGATTTATCTCTAACATGGAGGGCGTGGGTCGACACAAACAAAGATCAAGCCACTCCTCCTGTGTTTTGATTGTTATTTCCCAATTTGAAGTTGGAGAAATGAAGAATTAGGGACTACCGTAGTAAAGAACATGATCTGAGGAGGCCGAAGGTGCAGACAGTGCAGGAAAAGGGTAAACTATGCGTGAAATGTAGCCTCTCAAGCATCATGCCACCGACACCTGCAATGGTGGTGATACACAGCGGCGCGATGGCAGCACGCGGCGGTGCCAGCCATGTGTCTGGCCGAAGAACATACTACCGCCCTGGGCGGCAGCAGAAACATAGTGGGGGGGGCGCCCCTTAGTGGTGTGCCCACATGATAGCAGGGTCGCTGCCTTCATCTACTATGGCGGGAGAAGGAGTTTCCAATTCAACCAATGGATAAAAGATGAGGCGCGTGCCAGTGGTGAAGCCGCAGCCTCTCATCCAGAGAACGAAGGGACCTGCGATGCAATGTGGTTCCACTTTGGGTCAACCCCCGCAGGTTGACCCATTGACAATGCTCAATGCCACATCATCCATTCCCAGACGTTCCATGTCTGGGTGTCCCTGGCGGCCCGGCCCACTCGGCGGGTGGCACCATCGGGCTGGCCCAACAGCCCGACCCGCGACCCAGTGGCCTAACCTATAGTCCAGCTGAGTTAGGCTGGTCCAAGCTGGCTAGTTTGACCTGGGTCGGTTCGGACCCGAGTCGGGCTGGGTCAACCAAGAACGATTCGAGTCAGCCCAGTCCGACCGAGGTGTATTGGACACAGACCCAGTACTGACCAGTTACACAAAACAGGCTCTAACATCTAAAATGGATGTATGTTTGATGAACTGTCTATGGTGCTGGGATTAATAGGACAATATGGTCCTTTCAAGAAACTTCACTTGAGTTTTAGAGAATTTTGGGGTATGGAACGGTTGGATCGAACACAAATCCAACTAAGACATTGGCATTAAAACGCCCGTATCTTGCTTACCCTGCATCCGATTGACATGCTCTTTGTGGATTTGGGAATCTCTTGGGGAGACAGATATTTTGTAACAGTTTGTGGTGAATTCCATGGATATCAAGATAAAGATAGTGGTTTGAGGAGAGATTCTCCCAAGCATACCTTGTAAAAACCCTACGGATGACTGAGACCATAAGACTGTTGAATTTGTACACCTTATGAATTTAAGACTAGCCTAGTGGGAAGAAGATCTGTGTGACCCAACAGGTCCATTGTGGGATCTGGGTCTATGTGACCTAGCATGCCCACAGTACCAATCGTGGATGCATACCTCAGTCCAACCATGTTGGGATGTGGCTCTGTGTGACCCGGCAAGCCCACAGTGGGAAGCGGCTCAGTGTGCCCTGGCATTCCAATGGTACCTATTAGGGATGAGTACCACAATAACACAACGTTAGTGGGAGGTGGCTCTGTGTGACCCAGTAGGCCGGTAGTGGGAAGAAGATCTCTTTGACCCAGAATGCCCACAATACCCCGCATGGATGAGTACCACAGTAGTCCAATGTTAGTGGGTGGTGTCTCTATTTGACCTGGTAGGCCCACGATGATCATCATAGGAGGATTTATCTAGTTTTGGAAGAGTTCTATGATACGATGATTCTTATATCCTTGACCTGAAGTGATACCTGGTTTGAGATGACTTATATTGTATACTTTTGCATCATTTTATACTTCATGTTCGATGTTTGGTCCTTCCTTATTTTCTTGGGTGTCCCCACTGAGTATAGTGTTACTCATCCCCTGCACGTGTCTTCACCACATAGGTTCCATGTTCCGTCCAGACGATTGATGATTTGACAATGGATTTGGTGGTGTTGGACCATGTGGGACACAATGAGATCTAACAGATGAGACATATTCCCCCAACATCCAGTAGCTACACTAATCATGCAATCATTTGGTTTTTCTGCAGATGGCCATTAGAGAACTGTTGTACATTACAATTTTCAATTATTTATTTTGGGGTTTTTATTCTGGCCCACTTACTTTCATCTCTGACTGTACTCAGTTTTCACTTAGTGGTATACTATATCTTTTCCTATGAGTTGGTACTTTTTTGGGTTTGCGTGTGCATACATGAGTCTATGTAAATTCCTCCAACATGCAGGTTTACTCCTTCGGCGCTAGTCACCATCCCCTATCCTTTGGGAGGTGGGAATAGAGTAGTCATGGTACGGGCCCTGAGGAACTGGTCGTGACAAAGTGGAATCAAAGGTTGTCAGTTCTACCTAAAAGACCATGATTCTGTGTTTTTTCTTTTATGAGGCAATGTTGAGTGTTGTGAGTCTGACCGTCATTTTTGGTGAATCCAGGGTTGGTACGGTGGTCAACATATCCATACACAGGAACCTTGAGTCTTTCTTCTCAGCTCAATGCACGAATATACTGGTTACATTTTCATTTTTACATTTTGAATGAAAGTCATCTCACCAGGTATAATTTTCTAATTGTGGAACATTTTTATTTATCTTAGGATTCCTCTACGAGGACGACCATATAGGATCCAGATGTGTGAGGATAGTCCTCCCACCGATGAGGCATCCATCTAGTGACCAGTGTTTGAGATGGCCCCATTGGGTGATTCCCCAGTGCTACCACCTCATGATTGCCAAGCCCAGCTACCGGCGGTTTCGATAGATGACGTTCGTAGGCTCAGCGTCCAACATCAGTATTAATGACAAGGACCTCCCATGGTCAAGGGAGAGATAGATCCTCGAGTCGCTGAGGACTTTCTAGGGGCATTGATGCCGGTCTTCCTCTTATTGAGGACACCACCCGACCATATGGTGACCTTGGTAGTGAGGCTTCTATAGGGATCATCTAGGAGATGATGGTGTTTGACCATCCAGTTTCACGTTGAGGAGACCCTCACTTGGGTTTATTTAGAGTGGTTTTTTTTGGGTGGTCCATGATGTTGCGCTCTGTGCGCATTTAGGAGCTTCTTCACCTTTAGCCGGGAAGCATGACAGTGGTCAAGTATTTGGCAATGTTCACAGATCTTTCCTACTACTACACAGATATGGTGTGAGACCCTTTATTTAGGGCTCATGCCTTTGAGCAAGGGATCGTGAGTAAAATTAGGGAATCGGTGGTGACCCTCAGCATCCCCACCCAAGATGGGGTGCTAGAGTGGACCCTTCTTGTAGAGTGCATCTTAACGAAGCAGGAACCTATTGCTAGAGCCGCCAGAAGACCCCAGGAAAGAGATTCTTTAGCATGCATTAGGCATTAAGGGCATGGGCCCAAGCAGGCCAGGTCTTTCAGAGGGAGACTACAAGACTCTAGGTTGGCAGTACGAGGCTCCCAGTCCAGAGGGTGTTGGCAAGGAGCCAGATAGTGCTATATGTTTGGCGAGCAAGGCCACATGAATCGCGACTGCCCGAACAGTCCTACCGACAACTAGTAAATGGTTGATGGACCGTTGATAAATAGGATGAGATTCAATCAAGGTGTTGTGAAGGAAGTAGGTGGACATGGTAGGGGAGATGGTCATGCAATAGGCGGTGGGCGACGATTTGAGGTTCTACTGCCACCACCTCCACGAGGTCCACCCCAACCACAGGGAGTTATTGGACAGGGGTGATCTCAGATCCAGGCAGCAAAGTCCTATGAACATGGTGCTCTGGAGATGATTATAGGTATGATATATGTCTACCCCACCTATGATGTAGTACTTATAGACACTGGTTCTAGTCACACTTTTTTTTCCACAGCCCTCATTCAGAGCTCGGAGATTACGGTGGAGTCGTTGGCTCGATCCTTATCACTAGAGACACCTGGGAGAGTAGATTAGATGATTAAACACTAGTTTCAGTAGTTTTAGATCACTCTAGGAGGTTATATATTCTTTTGGGATCTTCTAGTAGCAGCGTCAAGGCCATACGACATCATTTTTCATATGCACAGGTAATCCATAGTCCATGCTCAGATTGACTGTATTAGGCGCAATGTGTGGTAAGTCCACACAGATGGGACTAGTTTCTCCTTCATCACCAATAAGGGGAACATTTCATCAATGGAAGAACATCCCTAGAGGAGGGTGCAGATGATCCCTCACCAGTTGGCTAGCCTTACCCATAGGGTAGTTTATTTTTGTAGTGCAAGCTATCCTGTAGTGGTGGACCAGTATACCGATGTTTTTCCTAATGATGTTCTGGGACTACCTCCACATAGAGAGGTTGAATTTTATATCGACATGTACCCTTGGTTGGCACCGATATCGACACCATCATATTGTATGGCTCTCGAGGAACTTCATGAGATATGGGTACAGTTAGAGGACTTGCAGGGGACGGGGTTCATAAGACCTAATGATTCTCCGTGGGCAGACCCGATTTTCGTTACCAAGAAAGAAAATGGGAGTTTGAGACTTTGTGTGGACTATCGATGCCTAAACATGGTGACCATGAAGAGGAAGTACCGACATTAGAGTATTGATGATCTCTTCAATCAGCAGAAGGGAGGTCGTTTGTTTTTGAAGATAGACATCAGATTAGGCAATAATCATATCAGAGTACGAGATGAGGATGTAAAGAATACAACCTTCACATGTCGGTATGGCCAATATGAGTTATTGGTTATTCCATTCAGCATGAAAAACACACCCATGCAGTGTTCATGGGACTCATGAATTGGATCTTCCAGCCATTCCTCGATTGATTTGTGGTGGTCTTGATTGATGACATCTTGGTATACTCAGTGACATAGTAGAAGCATGCCAACCATCTGAAGATAGTTCCAGATACACTCTGAGATCACCATCGTTATGGTGATATCTCGAAGTGCAAGTTCTAGATACAAGAGGTCCACTTTCTGGGAAACGTTATCTTGGAGGCTGGAGTGGACGTGGATCAAACAAATATAGATGTTTTACATGCATGGGATCCACTAAGGAGTGTGACCAAGGAGCTATGTTTCCGGGGGTTGGATGGATACTACCAGAGATATGTGGCTGACTTTTCTAGAGTTGCGACACCCTTTTCATCATTGTCGAAGAAGGGGAAGCTCTTTTTATGGATAGAGAGTGGCCATCAGATATTCTAGGAGATGATGAAGAGACTGACGAGTTCCCCCATCTTGAGGCTACCATATGAGGGCATTGGGTATGTAACCTGCTGTGATGCATCAAGGACCAGACATGGGTTTGTAATGATGCAGGAGCGAGCAATGTTCACCTATAGATCACGATAGTTGAGACAACATAAACAGAACTATTCTACCCATGACCTGTATTTAGCAGCAGTGGTCTACGCCTTGAAGTTGTGGTGACATTACCTGATGGGAAATGGTTGTATAGTCTACTCTGATCACAAGAGTCTCAGGTATATCTTTCCTAATTAGATCATGAACCTGAGACAACAGCGATGGATGGAGTTCCTCCAGTACAAGGACATTGAGATAGTGTATAATCTTGGGAATGGGAAAGTGGTCGCAGATGAACTTATTTAGAAGACTGGCCTATAGTTTCTTAGTGTGGTGACACAACAGCTAGCTGCTCTGAAAAAATCCTTCTTGTATAGATATGGAGTAGCTTACCTCCAGTCTTTGTCAGTCACTCCCCCACTCTTGCAGCGAGTTAGGGAGGCACATATTGGGGTCATTGACTGTGAGATTCAACATGTCTATATATCCTTAGGATATCAACTTGATGGATTTTCTAAAGGTGGGGATCACATCATCATCCTCAGATGACCTATCATGGCACTGGTGTTTCCATGGGAGGAGGTGTTGAGGGAGTTTCATACGCCCCCTCTGGCGGTACATCGTGGCATGGAAATGATGTACCAAGACCTCTAGTGTCATCACTAGTGTCCAGGGGATAAGGAATGAAATTTTAGAGTTTAGTCTCACACCCATGGGAGGAGGTGTTGAGGGAGTTTCATACGCCCCCTCTGGTGTTGACTGGCCTATAGTTGCTTAGTCTTTCAGAGTTTGTCATAAAGTGAAGGTCGAGCACCAGGTTCTAGTAGGATTAGCTCAGCCACTAGAGGTGCTAGAGTAGATGTGAGATGGGATCTCTAGGGACTTTGTGATAGAGATAACACGTACGTACATGGTACATGATTCTATTTGGGTGATTGTTGACTGACTACCAAGTCAGCCCACTTCCTACCCATTAGAGATTAGGGATCCATTGAGGTCATGGGATGCCTCTACATATAAGAGATTTTGCGACTCCATGGGATGCCATCGACGATTGTCTCTGACCATGACACATGTTTTACTTCTCGGTTGTGGAATGGATTATAAGAAGAGTTCGGGACTCAACTACGTTTGAGCACCACCTTTCGCCCTTAGAAAGATGGTCAGACGGAGCAGACTATTTAGACACTAGAGGACATGCTTTGTGCTTGCGTCCTAGATTTTGGCCGTAGTTGGGAGGATCACATTCCCTTAGTGAAGTTAGAATACAATAAAAACTATAACTCCACTATCATAATGGAACCATTTGAGGCCATGAATGGTTGACCTTGCAGATCACCCCTATGTTGGACTGACCTACGGGAGTCAGCCCTTTTGGGTCCAGAATTGGTACAAGATACCACTAAGAAGGTGCATAACATCTTGGAGCAGATGAAGACTACACAGAGCATGTAGATGTCTTATGCAGACAAGAGATGGAGACTATTAGAGATCTAGGAGAGGAACCACATATTATTACGAGTCTCTCCTCGGTAGAGACTACGAAGATTTGTCCGAGGAGGCAAGTTATCACCGTTGTTTATTGGTCCATTTCAGATATTTCAGAAGATTGGTGAGGTATCATATCGCATGGCACTCCCACCACAGTTGGAGAGCATTAACGATGTGTTCAATGTATCTCAGTAGAGGAGGTATGTGAACGACCCATCTCACTTCATCGACCATAGTGAGCTGGACTTAGATGATGTGGCAGTATTTAAGAAGGTTCTAGTAGAGATTGAGGATCGACAGGAGAAAGCCCTTTGTGGGAAGTTGATACCTCTCGTGTGTGTTCACTGGCTGCACAAAAACCTCCTAGAGAACACATGGTAGTAGGAGGCTTAGATTTGTGCTCAGTAACCCAATTTGATTTCTTAGTCTATGTTGTGGCTTTTGGGAACAAAAATCCATATGAATGGGGGAATGAAAAGGCCCATATTTATCAATGTCATATTTTTTACAATAAATGGAATTATTACGAGTCTATGAAAATTGAAGATGAATGATTTCGAGGCTTAGTGGGCCCATAATTAATTTCTGAACATTATTTTTTGATATGTTTTGTAAACGTCTAGGCGATGTTTTTTCTCTTTTTAACTGGTGCTCAGATTAAAAATATGAGGGCACAGTTGAATATAGATCATTGATATTCGCTTAGGGGAGTTTTTACTTTGTCAACAGTTGTTCTGGAGAAAAAATTTTGTTTTGAAATTTAAAAATAAATAAAATAAAATAACAGTATTATTTTGTTTTGTTTCTAACTTATCATGTTACTAACACGTAGAGCAGAGACCAGTGATGTGTCAAGACATTCAATAGCATCCCCCTCTAATATATGTAACAACTACGTTGAGAAAGGTAGGAAGATTCCTAATTAATGAGCCCCATAAATTCCCTACGTCGTTACATACCCATCCCTATTACTACTTCTATGGATATTGAGGGGAGGAGATGGCGCGACTTCACCATGTAGCGAAGTGCTGAAGGAGTACTAAGATGCCAAAAAAATCCAGGGAGGATACGATTCTGGAAAGCGGTGATGTACGATAGTGAAACCTCTAACCAGAGATTGATGTTCGAAGTGGCGATGGGGGAGGCTTATAGTGGGGATGTCAAACAATATAACTACCACAATCGCAAGATCTCTCTAACTATTCGAGGTAGGGGTTGTGTTGATTATTTTTCTTTTCCCCGCAAAAAATTCTAAACTAATAAGAACCAAAACTACAAATATGGATTATAATAGAGCTAAAAACACCTTTAAAAGCGCCTAAAAAGAATTGTTATTCTCGACGATGTTAAAGGGGGGTCCCCTTTATCAGCGCTAAAAATAGCGCTGATAAACACTAACTTTATTAGCGCTATTTTGAGCATAGATAAACACTACCTTTATTAGTTATATTTTGAGCACTGATATATTATCCATTTATCAGAGCTCAACTAGCACTGATAAAGGCCAATGTTCCTATGCAAAACCAGAACCTGCACAGAACCTTCCCACATATGACAACACCTACACATAGCACAAACAACACCCACACACAAAGCACAGAATAACAAAAATGCTACATACATTTACTTTAAATCATCAATGAAAAACAATAAACTGCTATATACATTTAAATCCATGTTTAATTTGGTTACAATTATAATTATCCAACAAACAGTTAAAAAAATTGATGTTTCATCCTTTTTGCATCCATGATCTGCTCTAAAAAATTGTCGTCCATGGCGGAGTTTCCGGACAAAGAATTCGAACTCAGGAAAAATATTTCACCTATATAAGAAAAAAAATAGTATGATAGTAATAAAATAATGAAATAAATTAAAGATTAATATGATATAATACATTAATAAAATGTCAATTGTTACCTATTACAATATTTATTTTCATTATATCATAGGTCTAGGATAGATGACTATAGGGTGAGAGTTCCTTCCCCATTGTGATGTGATGACCTGAGTAGGTAAATATTTGTGGGATGGTTTGTGGATTGTTGGAATTTCATAAGGATTTCAGTCTATGATGACTCATAGGGGACCCATGAACATTCCCAAGATATATGCTGTCATGTTAGTCTATATAGGAAATGAAAAACACTCATGAAATGGTCTTGATACATTTGAATATCGTGTACATGCTCCAAGGGTTTTGTTGATGATGCCTACAATACTACCATGGATTTAAAGTTTGGAAGTTTTAGGCTCCTACCATGTTATATATATTGGTTCTTATAATGGGGGGCCCAATGTGGTACTTTCTATCTTCTATAGTAATGGGTTTGGGAATGAGCAGTTCTTATAATACCTGAGGTTATCCATTGGGGGGTTATGGAAAGGGTAGGTCCATAGATCACATGTTGGGCTAATCATTTTTTCTCATTTTAAAAGCCGTATTATGGGTAGTCGGTACAGAAAACAAGGTTCAAGGCAAGGCCAAAACAAAAGACCTGCACCTCCACAACCAACACAGGCATTATACCCACAAACAAATGAAAATTGCTCCACACTACAGATCATAGTACCCGTAATCGTCTCTGCATCCCATACCAGATTCATCTTCCGTAGTGGTCGATTCCCAAACAGAAGCCGGTCTATGCTGCCTCCCAAAATCACCAACATCCCACCTCCTTGACTGATACAGAGGCAGTTGGGTTCCACAACACTTTTTGACCAAGATATCTTTTTTAAATGCAAGAATCATCCAACTATCCTGCTTAAAATTGAATCTACTTCTTGCTGAGAATGAGGGATAAGAGTAGTCTTTCCTATATCTTCTTCTTGGAGTCGCGGACAAGGTTCCTTCACAATTGACCATCCTTTTCCCCCCTCTTGTACTATATTGTTGTATGAATGAATATCTGGTCCATTCATATTTCCTTTATCGCCCCAATCCTGCTCCTTCCCATTACCGAGAAAATCCTCTCAGGCACAAACATTACCCCCAAAATTACTCCTCCTTCTTTGGCTCAAAGTATTAACCTCAATCGGAAGAATACATCCAACCCCTATCTCTGATCAACCACCACTGTAGGTTGAGCCTCCCTGCCACTTCTTTCTAGTATTTCTTCCTTTAGAACAGGTACCTCCCTTGCACCAACCTCCAACGCCTTACTCAAGACATCTTCTTCTCCAAGAAAAGAACAAAGACCTGCCACAACATTCATTCAACAGTCCTCAACCAGTTTTCGTTCCACCACCGGGAGGTGAGGATCCTTACCCACGCCTTAAGGTCCCGTTTACTTCTGTCCTAGACCCGCCTCGCACCAGCCTCTGAAACCCTTCCCGAAGCACCTCCTACCCTTTGTGTAGACACCTGGGCATCTGAACAGCGAGCCTCCCAGTGCCCTCCCTTATTGAAAACCGCCACTGAATGACCCAGGTGGTGACAAACAGAACAATAATCTGTCCTGTCCTCATAAACCACCTTTTTTTGAACCTATACTCTTCCCCAATTTTAATCCATATGTGATCAAAAGGTATCCAGGAAGCATCCAAGTCCACACAAACCTCGGGGATTAATCGGGTGAAACACAACTTCCATTCAGGAATCAGAACATAAATACCATCCTACGAGATTACCTAGAATGCGAATAACAGCCAGATTCTAAAAAGGAATTGGAATACCCCACACATCTTCACCTACAATTGTAAGAGAGTAACCAAATCCAATATATGGATACAGATAATATATATATATATATAAATATTTTGAATAATCCCAAATTAGATGGTAAGGAAAGTGTTTTTAAAGGTGAACAACTTAGGGAGCCTGGGCGAGAGGCGAAGCGAGGCACAGCTAGTGTGCCTCATCACAGGTGAGGCGAGGAGACCTCCCAGAGTCACACAAAACGTGTGTGCCTCACATGCCATCTTAGGAGGAACTAAGGCTCAAGGAGTTGTAATGGTGCACCCCCATAAAGAAAAACATACCTCCCTTCTAAAAATCTGCAGTTGCGAGGGTGGAAACCAAGGCTATAGATAGAGCAGATAGGGGCAGCGGAGATCAGGGGGCAATGCAATCCAAGTTGGTGGCAGAGATCAAGACAGGATGATGAAAATCAGGAGTGGGTGAGGTCAATTGGCGAAAATCATGATGCACCACAAGAAATCGTGGTAAGTTCAACTAAGTAAAAAAATTAATATGTTAATAATATACATAACATACTATAAAAATATCACATACTAGCACCTCACTCCCATTTCATTTGATTGAATGTATTAATTTTTATTTTTTTATTGAATTTATGTTTTCTAAAATTGAAAATATTTTTTAAAACTATATATAATTAATTATTCGTGTGTGCGACTTATTTGGGCCTAACACCATTCCTTGCTCCACATCCCCATGCAGCCTTTGCGCCTCATTGCGCCGCACACCATTGATAACAATGGGAAAGGGGATATCCATCTTATAGCTCATTCAAGGAAGAAGAGTATCCAACCATTCCAAAAGTCCCTCAATGATACCCATTATCCCATGCATCTGCCTAGAAATAATTGTGCAAGTCAAAAAATAACTCATGTGCTTAAATACATGTTCAAACAAATGTGATACAAAACGTTGAAATTTCATAAAAATTAACCAAGGGGTACAAGACGTGTGAGAGGAAACAAATGGTGTCTGGTACCACTCCACCTATGGACCATGTACAAGGGGCTACATGGACCCAATTACATGTAGCAGTACATGTTGTACATGTGGAATAAATGGTGTGTCCAAACTAACTGGGACCAAGTCGTGTGCTGCTGGTTATGTGCTGATGGGCGTGTCCATGTAATTGGGTATGTGGTTGTGTACATGCTCATGGGATCCCATCAGTGTGATTCACCAAATGTGATGGAATACTGGGGAAGGGGTAAACGATGCGTTGGATAACTACATGCAACTCCATAATTATGATTTCCTGAAACCCTATCCTCCACACACACAAGAGAAGGTTTACCAAAAGTATGTTCCAAATATTTTACTTTCTCAAACAATTGATCACCTGTTGGTGGAGGCGGTGTTGTACATTCTTCTGAACATCTGTCGAATGATGTCATCCAATATCAGTAATTATGTCATTGGGGTAGAAATATGTGATGTCCTAGAAACAGATTTTTCGATGAATGTTTTATCCTAATTGACTGTGTACCTTGTTCTCAAACGAGACACCCTTGTGTTACTTTAATTATATATCCTAACAAATTTCCATAAGCCGGAAAGTCATTTATTGTCCCATTCAACATGGCTTTCATAGTGAAATATTCATTTTTGTAAGCATCATACAACATAACACCTGAATCCCACAATATTTTCAAATCCTCAGTCAATGGGGCCAAATAAAAATCAATATCATTACCTTGTTGTTTTGGTCCCGATATAAACATTGATAACATGATGTATTTTCATTTCATGCATAATCATGGTGGTAAGTTATAGTTTACCAACATAACCAACCTTGTATTGTGACTACTGCTTTGAAAACCAAAAGGATTATCCCCATCTGTAGATAACTCCAGACGATGGTTTCTCATCTCGTTCCCAAATTCAGGATACTCGGGATCAATTCTATTCCACAGAGGAGAGTCTGTCGGGTGATGTAGTTTCCAATTTTTAATTCTTGTATCTGCATGCCATGTCAATTGTCTTGCAGTCTCCTCAATTCCATATAGGCGCCTACACCTTGGAATGATTGGAATGTACCATAAAAATTTCGTAGGACTAGAATCGTCTTTCTTGAATCAGGAAGCACCACACATTGAGAATTTATTAAGTGATTTTTCGTCCTTGCGCAATAATATACAATCATTCAAGCATGCATATATTATTTCAGAGATCATACCCATCCATCGTAGTAGTCGTTTGGCATCGTATGTTCGTCTTGGGAGTTCATTATCCTATGTGAGCATGTCATTCAGGAGATCATGTAGTTCCGTAAAACTGGCATCACTCCACCCATTCCCTGCTTTCAAATTATACAGCTTCAATATGGCTGACACTGCTGTATATTAAGTGAAACCAGCATACAATGGCGTTTTTGCACAACTCTTTAACTTCTCAACCAGTTTTGGGAAATCAATAAGTTCATCTTCAACTGTCCTTGTCATTTCCTCAATACGATTTTCATCATCATTCATATCTGTAATCACACCCTCCATACGATCGTCTACACTGTTCACCCTTGTAATCATATCAGATGATCTATAAAATGCCTTGTTATCTGATCCACTACCTACATTCATTTTTTCCCATGTTTATACCAACATGTATAACTTTGATCTATTCCGTGACAGATCAGGTGTTCATCCAACTCCTCGGGACTAATTTGTCTTGAATAAGAACAATGTAAACACGAAAAAAGGATTTGAGAAGGGTCACATGCATGATCTTCTGCAAAATAGATAAACTCTTTCACGCCATATTCATACACTTTTGTCAACCGATTGGAATTCATCCATTATTTTTTTATATTTATCGTCTTTATGGGTTCAATCTCAAACATTCCAAATATTATGTTTTAATTAATCAAGAAGCAATGTTTGGGTTTTATATAAACTAATCACGGTACAATTTCCTCTAAACTCATCTGAAATCCATATACGTGGTGGTTCTGGTATGGTGAACATCGTATATGGATAAGATACCAGATTTAATCTGACATATAAAAAATTAATTCCATGCTAGTCTTATAAAGATTGAATGATGCCTTTGAAAATACATGACATATAGAACATATTGAGATAAAGGTGTGTACTTTAGATACATACTGAGTCACCTCACCAGCTATGAATCACATTATTGTGGAATGCACGGTGTGTAGTCCTTACAGGACCACTAGGGGTGTATAGTCTATACAAATCAAGTTTCTATGGTATATATACATGGTTTGAGTGAAGTAAAACAAATTTCATATGGTTCTACCATTATTTCATGGCATGTACATGGTTTCATGCTGATTTATATGTCTTTGAGATACATTGTGTGTGACCATGGTTTACATGAAATGTAACCTTTAAAATGAAGCTTATTCCATGTTTGAGTACGAAGATTAGTCATGTGGTGTAAATTTTTGAGATAAATGGTGTGTGGAATTAAAATATATATGAAATCCATGTATGGTGAAGCATGTTCCATTTAACAGGTCTACATACCATTTATTTTAATGTGTCTCATAGAGTCCTCTAGAAGTGGTTTTCTAGGATTCAGTGGAATTGCAGTAGTAACAAAATGGTGGTTCCATTGAAATGGATAATGTTTGTATTGATATTCAATGGTGGAAGAACTACAACATGCGAAAAATGGCATATCAATCATTCCAACAACCATACCACCATACAAAAACACAATCGTGATCACAATCACAAAACCATACAAACCAAACAATCACAATTTTAGATTTTACGAAGTATCCCTTATTCAATTTTGTTTGTTAATTCAGGGGTTATCACAAAATTTTTATCATCCGGGGGTGTTCATTCATAAGTCTAGTATACTTAAATTACCAATTTATAGATTCCAATGTTCAATAAGAACCAACCAACATTCAATTCATTTAGTGCACAAACAAGGACAACCAATGGCCACAATTTTCAGCGGGGCTTTCAGCCTGGTACCTTTCACATTATAACCATCAATATCAAATAGTAATAACATGCGAAAAAGAGGAAAACAATGAGTAATAGGAGAAAAATCATCATGGTGGTGTCATTAAGAACACAGCAGAGGTGCGTTCGTGGAAGAGGAGAGGCGTACAATAGAGGAGATTTCTAACTGAAAAGAAAAAATAAAACAGGGTAACCCCATGAGAATAAAATAATCTAAAACCGAGTACACTGTTTACCAAATCCCACAAACCCTAATAACCCTCTATAAAATAAATCAACCCACGCCATGGTTAAACACCCCTTAAGATAATAAGAAATTATAGAACCCACCTTTGATAGAACAAGTTCAACAGACTTTACAAATAAAAATGTTGAACATACAATGGGTAACCCTTGACCAATAGGTCCTCTTTACTAGGTATAATCCCCACGTTTATTCTAGATAGTATATCGCAAATGAGTAATCCCTGATCAATCCTCTATTATCAAACCTTACACGACATGCCCTATCCTAATAATTGTCAATATTATGAACACGACAATCCCACACTGATGGGGGTTGTTATCCATAGATGATGGAATGCCCCGACAAAATTGTTTGGCATAATTACATAACACATAACTCTTGCATGGAAGTCTCCCACCTCATCCTATATCTGATGGATTATTGAACCATGCATGTTCTACAAGAAATTGAATAGCATAAAAAATATACACTATATAAAGTAATAGAATGGAGTATCAAGAATAGTTCACAAGGGTATATAAAATAACCATTAGATCATATATAAAGAACGAGTTTCAAGGTAAAATCAAACTATTGAAAGAAAATACATCATGAGAGGGAATCAAGCATAAACCATTATTCATGGAAAAATAATATACACAAACTTATTTATTAATGAAATTCCTACCACAATCTCAATAATAACATCAATGTTTATCAGCTATTTTTTATCCTAAAACATTTTCACACACCAACTAGAATAATCTATCTCTCTGATAACTTCCAGAACCAATTCCATATAAATAAATGGGTGTAGATAAAGGAACATGGAAGACAAATAAAAGCGGTAGAAAAAACTTTACATGAAAATGAATATCAATAATGGTAGAATCCAAATTTATTTGAATTAAAAAGAAACTATCACGCTTGGATGGTGATAAGAGGAGAATTCACCAAGAGAAAACATATGAGACATCCTTGAACTCCATTGATCTCCAAGAAGATTGTTGCTACACCAACACTAGAATTACGTTTCAAGATAACATAATGAATGATAATATAAAACATAATAATTATATTCCATGACCAAATAAGAAAAAATTATGAAAATTTCTCTAAATAAGAATACTCACCAAAAAAATTCACTAAATTAACCAAATTTGAAATAACCAGTGAAAACAGATGAAAATATAACTTTTATCGACGACAGAGGAAGTGACAGCAGCAGAGGCAGCAGCAGAGGCGGAGGCAGTGGCAGCAGCAGAGGCAGGGGCAGTCGTGGCAGCGAGGGCGGAGGTAGCAGCGGCAGCGGCGGCGGTGGAGGCAGTGGAAGTCGCGGCAGCGGGGGTGGAGGCAGTCGTGGCTGCGGAGGAGAATGAGGATGAGGAGGATGATGATGAGGAGAATGAGGACGATGAGGAGGAGGAATAAGAGGAGGAGTGGTTGTGATGTATGAGGGGCCTGGTTTAGCTACCACGAAAGCTTTACCTCGTGCGAGCGAGGTGGCCCTGTTAGGGTTATTAAAGAAAAACTGCTGGAACCTTTATGAGTTCTCGATAAAAGCGCTGATAAAAATATGTTTTCTTAGTGCTAAAATAAAAGAGATGATAAATCATTAATTTATCAGTTCTTTTTTAGCGCTGATAAGGATATACCTTTATTAGGGATTTTATCTAGCACAGATAAAGGCATACTTTTTTATCAGCGCATTCTGTTTAGCACTGATAAAGGGCAGTGCTTCCCTTGCCCTACTTTGTGGTAGTGAACGGGTCAACTCATGAACAAGGTGATATTTTATTCGACATATATGCAGGATGGTGTGTTTTATTGTTGGGATTAGAAATGAAATTAAGGCATGAAATCCAATTGAAAAACTTTTCTCTGAAAACCAAGATGGATTTATATCTAACACAGAGGGCACATGTCGACATGAACAAGGCCCAAGCCCCTCCCCTAGTGCATTGATTGTGATCAACCAATTTGAAGTTGGTGGAAATATGAATCAGGGCCTACCTCTATGATGAACTCGATCCCAAGAGGCCGCAGGCGTAGAAGGCATAGGAATGAAGCCATCAGTGCATGAATGGTGGCCCGACGTGCATTATGCCATCGACACTATTGCCGGAGGCGGGGCATGGCAGTGCAGCATCAGCACGATGCAGCACCAGCCATGTGCCCGATAGAGGAACCGACTACCACCCTGGGTGGTGGTGGAACCATGGTGGGGTGCGCCCCCTGTTGGCATGACAACAAGAGAGTAGGGTCGTGGCCTGCATCGGTCGCTGTAAGAGTAGGGGCCGCCGGTTCGACCGGAGGTAGGAGGAAGTGGTGTGTGCTAGCAGTGCTCCCAGAGGAAAAGCCATGGCCCGTCGGTCACAACACGAAGGGACCAATGACAAAATTTGGAATCATGTGGGTTCATCCACCATGGGTTGACCTGCTAATGTAGCTTCGTGCCTCATTATCCTAAACTGGAGGCACCATATCCGGTTATCCCTGGCTGTCCGTGCCACCAGGTGTGTGGCACTACCGGGTCGGCCCAGCGGACCGACCCGCATCCTAGTGGCCCGACCTGCATTCCCACCAATTCAGGTTTAGCCCACCGGACCTCAGTGACCCGATTTGAGTCGGACCAGAGTCAGGCCTGTCTGACCGTGACAGACAGGACCCAGATCCAGTACATACCAGTTACAAAAAACGGGAGGTAAGATATAAACTGGACATCCGTATGACGAACCATCTTTGGTGTCGCAACCATTACGAAAAGGAGGTCATTTTGAGATACATCACATGATTTTTTTAAGAATGTTATGGTACAATCAGGTTGGATCGAACAGAAATTAAACCGGGCCTCGGCATTAAAACCCACATATCATGCAAACCGTGAATTCGATTGACGTGCCATTTGTGGATATGGGACTCTCTTGAGGAGACGTATCTTTTGGCACACTTTCGGGCGAATTTCATGTATTTCAAGATGTGGTGAGTTTCTTGAGAGTTGGTTCTCCCAAGAATAACATGTACGAAACCATACAGATAACTATGACCTGATGACTGTTGACTTTGGACACCTTACGAATCGATGACTGGCCCAGTGGGAAGCAGCTCCATGTGAACCAGTAGGCCCACAATGGGAAGCGGCTCTGTGTGACCTAGCATGCCCATGGTACCCATCATTGATGTGTACCTCAGTCCGGCTGAGGTGGGATGTGGCTCTTTGTGAACCGGTAGGCCTGCGGTGGGATGCAGATCTGTGGGACCTGACATGCCCACGATACCCATCAGGGATGAGTACCACAACACTCCATGGTTAGTGGGAAGCAGCTCTGTGTGACCCAGTAGGCCCACAGTGGGAATAAGCTCTGTGCGACTCGACATTCCCATGGTACCCATCAGGGATGAGTACCACAGCAGTCCACGGTTAGTGGAAGGTGGCTCAATGTGACACTGCAGGGCCATGATGCTTATAAGATGTGGAGTTATCCAGTAGTCGTGGAGTTCGAAGATACAATGATTCATCTATCCTTGACCTAAAGTGATACCTAATGGGAGGTGACTTGTGTTACATCCTTTAGATATTAATATACATCATGTTTGATGGGTGGTATTTCATTATTGTTTTGGGGGGTCCCTACATAGTTTTGGGTTACTCACCCCCTGCACTGGGCTTTCCCACCTGTGTGATGTGTTCCGTGAAGATGATCAATGCTTCAACAACATACTTGGTGGCATCTGACTAGGTGAGACACATTGAGATCCGAGAGACGAGACATACTCCCTCAGCTTCTAGTACCTACAGTACACCTGCGATCAGGTGGGGTTTTATGTGGATGGTCATTAGGGTACTCTTATACTTTACTATTTTCAGTACATTCTTCTGCGATTTATATTCTATCAACATACTTTCACCTGTGACCAAACTCATTTTTCTCTCAATGGTATACTATCTCTTTTCCAATGAGTTGGTACTTGGTTGGTTTTGTGTATGCGTATAGGAACTTGGGAAAATTCCTTCCAAATGAAATTTTAATACATTACCACTAGTCGACATCCCCAAGAATTTTGGAGGTGGGCTTGGGGTAGTCAAGACACGGGCCTCAGAGGATAGGTCATGACACATTGGGTGTTCTTGGATAAGTGAATAAACTCGTTGGAGACCTTATGAGGAAGTTATATCTGAGAAGGACAAATTGAGTGAGTTATTGACCCCCAATCTATCACCTTATGGGATACAAAGTTCCTCACATGGTTAATTCAACCTTCTTTAAAGGATAATAATGTTGAACTGGTTGAAACTAAGGAATGGAAAATTCAAAGAGAACATGTATATGTGGAAAAGGATATGAGTAATGATCCTCGTCATTCCATCTCTGCACCACCCATACACACATCATCTAAATAGGCATGCAACTGGCTATAGGCAAGCAAAAATATCTAGTAATGCACAAGAAGCCTTTAATCAAAATAGTGTGGAACTTATCTATACACAGGCACAAACACCTGATGATGAATTTCAAACCTACAATCTAAAAAGGGTAGCAGCTGGCTATACGCAGGGAAAAATACTAGTTGATGCACAAGATTCCCAACTTCCTAATAAGAAGGAACTCAGTTATACATAGGTGCAAACACCTACTAACGCATTTCAAGTATACCATCTAAATATGGTAGCAACATGATATACAAAGGCACAAATACCTTCTGATGCATATCAAACCCTCTATCAAAATATGGCAGAAAGAAAATATGAGTAGTGTCAAATTCATATAGATTCATTCAAATCCCATGAAACAAATATAGTGGCATGTGAGAGGATGAAATTACCCACCCATGAATATGAATACCACCAGTCAAATACGGTGGTAACTGAGGAAGACAACCGGTGACAGACTTGTTCCTCTGTCCTGACAAAGGAAAACTACCAGTATCTACTAGCAACTCATGGAGGACCAGATCAAGCACAAACTCCTACTTTGACATCTGAATGGGCATTCATAGTTATTCTTTCCAAAGATGCATCTCAGCACATCCTGGCCTTGATGGAAGATCAGAGATCGATTCTATACTATATCCTCAAAACATTCCAAGATATCATTGCATCAGTGGCAATGGCGAGATATCTATCCCATGACCCAATTTTCTCAAATGTAATGAATCACTCGAAAAATGAGTTAGTTACTATGAAGTAGTTATGCAGCACTGCACCAACTGAAGAGGGTTGACAAGAATATCCAGAAAAAAATAGACAACCAGATCGGGAAAAAATACATGTTCCAACTGGAGGATGTTGGTCTAACGTGGTGGCCTCTTCAGGGATGGCATATATCCATACCAAAACTCAACATGATCATCAGTGTATCCCGTTGACATCAAGGGACCCAAGAACAGAGGTACCTGTATATGAGGGCCATTACCAGTAGAAGATGTCCCCATTTACCCTCATGAGTGTGCCCAAAAATGAAAGACACCAAAGGAAACTGGAAAATTAAGATAACACACATGATGCTGCTCTGTTAGAAGTTGGGGTTCTCGACGCCTTCCAACACATGTCAGCAGAGGCTCAGGAACCTGCCATTCCATCACTATATTATGGAAGTGGCAGTAGAAGTTGTGAAGGTCCTCTCCGCAATGTCGCTACCAGCATCTCTAAAGGTCCTCCACAGAGCCCCGATGGGAGCTTAATCTATGGGTTAAGAATGATCGATCAGGAAAGCCTATCTACAATTGCGCGTCGAGGTAGCCATCCACTCGACCTGAATATTAGACAGAAATAAGTTCCTCCACCTGATTTCATCTTCCCTGATGGTCCTTATAAGGGTATGTGATGCAGATATGTTTCTCCATATAGCCGGGCATCAAGTCATGATGGTAGTCCTCACTATGATGACGACCATTGCGAAGGCCCTCTCCATAATAACAGTTGTAGTGAAAGACCTCCCCAAAGTAACACCAAGAAAATAGTAGGTACCACACACATTGAAGTACATTTTGGTGGTCCAGCCCATGATGGACACCATAGATATTGTCCATACATCCAGATATCAAGTCATAATCATAGTTCTCTCCATGATGATGGACATTGCGAAGGCCCTCTTGATAATGACAGTTGTTGTGAAGGTACTTCCCATAGTAACGCCAAGCAACAAGAAGGACTTCCGATCAATTCAGAACATCCTGAAGGTCCTCCCCAGGATGTGAACTACAGAAATATTCCTCGCATCCAGATATCATGTCATGATTGTAGTCCTTTCCATGATGCCAGTCATTGCGAAGGCACACCCCAAAGTGACAATTATTGTCAATGTCCTCCCCACAGTGACATAGAGCAGCAAAAGGTCCTCACCTTACTATAAACGACCCTGAAGGTCCTCCCCAGGGTATAAAGTATCAGGGAAATCCCCTCAGTCGGGCATCAAATGGCTATGGTAGTCCTCTACATCGCTACACAACTTCCAAAGGTCCTCCTCAAAACCAAAATACGTGCTGCCAAGAAGGTCCACCCCTCTTCGGACCAAATTTTAGAAATCCCTCCTATGCTGAGATACTAGGAAAGGATTCATACACATTAGGATCTTATTCTATAGAAAGGGATATTCTTTCTCAACCAGAGGATGTCCAGGGGACACGCTCATCTTCTAATCCGCCCCCACAGCATTCAGAAATCAATAAGGCCCCCACCAACCCAGTTTCTAGGAATGAAATAATTAAGAAGTAATAAATATGGGAATATAAAGTAGATTAGCCTCTATAAGAACAATAGAATGATATGTTTCTTGTGAGAAGACAAATTTTTAGGGATAATATATCAGTTATGTATTTCCCTAGGGACACTACTCACTTCGACGGACCAGGGAAATTGTCTGGGGAATGCACACATGATATTCCCCTCAATATGTGGAAAAATATTTGAATGATGGAAGAAAAATTCCTACCCTATGAAGGCTAAGTGGACCATGTCGACACAATAGAGGATCTTTGACATCTAATTGACTTGGAGGCCCTCCCATGTGCAACACATCAACAATTAGAAAGGTGAAAGAAAAACCATAAACATTCTTTCCTCCTTGCACGATATAGGTTGGGTCTCCCCATTGGCAGCGCCCTAGATGGATTTTATATTCGGGGTGGGAGAAAATGGTGATCTGAAATTCACCCCATGTCCCGTTTTGAATGCCCCAATGGAAATGGAATCATGAAATGTCATCATCGAGAGGAAATAGTGAAATAAAACCCTTTCCCAAGATATGTGTAATACTCCACAAAAACTGGTCCGGAGTATGTTTCAAAAGTGTTAGGGTGGAAGAGATCAAGCCATCAATAAATATTTGAGTTAGGTGACTAGGAAAATCCAGCAAGCCTCCCACCTAAGGGAAACCTGCCAGCAAGCAGTGCTCAAGTCTTCAAAAGGCCATAGACCTCATGTAGGACCAATGCCACAATCCTCTTAAGATCAGGTTGAAGTACGTGAAATTGAAAGGGTGGAAATAGCGGTAGTTACTTCCATGATAAAAGAGAAACCACATATCATAGGTATGGGGGCATATTTAAATCAAATTCTACCCGTAAGATCGAAAAATATAGGCCGTAGCACATCGATAGGATAATAGGAACAATCGTATCGTATAGGGATGGGGGGGCCTTTTTACCTCAAATCCTCACACAGAAGACGTCGATCTTCCACCATCTAAGAATAAAGACAGACAGAAGAGTTACCTATTCCACCCCCTCTCATGGTTTGCATCCTCCATGACAAAGGTGTGTTACAAGGTCACACTATGTCTCCCTTCTAGTCAATCATCATCATGAAGCCCAGAGAATGTCGTAGAATGGAATGTAAAGGTCAAATAAAGGGCCCAAGAAGCCTTACTACCATTCGGCACTGGGCACACCACCCGCAGTGTGGTATGCCTCACTGAACATGGTGAGCATCAACCCCACAGTTCACACCAGAAATGACAAAGGGGGAGAAGATGCAATGGAATGTGGTTCCCCCGAGAGGCATTTTACAATGAGCCTGCTAGTGTGCATACCCGAAACCAGAGGGCGACCCTAAATTTAGGTGCACTCTCAGTCATTCTGACATTACCTCCCCTGTGAAACTCCACCAAAGAGAAAAATAAATCCATGGTCATCAATGACCCCCCTCCTCCTCCCCATGAGAGAGTTGCACTAACCCATTAGGGAAGGATTTCCAAGCAGGAAGAATAAATGAAGGATCTCAGACGAATTATTTTCGAGCTTTATCGAGGGAGTTATCTTGCAGGATGTGTTCCCTCTCTGGAACATCAAGAGGTGCTCCCTAGGGAAGTGCCCATACCATTAGCACTCATTCCTGTGAATGAGTCCAAGTTAGAAGGGTCATTCAACCAGGCATTGGAAGGACATCCTGACGTCACCCAGTTTGGAAGATAGCTGGAATATACCTAGGTAAATCCACAAACGATACCCCTAGTTGGGCATCCACCCGAAATTCCAGTTGTGCAGGCATGCTCAATCTTGGCCCCTTCCAAACCAGCTCAAGCTTGAGCATGACATGATATGAATCAAGGGATATTAAACACAGTTGAGCAGATGACATCCCAACTAGAAGCTATGGAGGGGAGGTGTGCCTGATACAATCATAGAAAAAACCCTACCCTAAGTGGGTGAGCAATGTTCCACCACCACCAAATCTTTGAGAACCATGTATTCCTCATATTATATGGCTAGGGGACCCATAACAAGATTTTAGGCACTATACCTCTTACCACAACCCAATGATAGGAACTCCAAAGCAACTAGTGGCTGTAAAACTCAGGTGCTTTGTACAAACCCTTCATGCCTCGAATTTCATATGGAAGACTTGTCTGCCTACAAATTCCATCACAGGCTTGGAGGACCCCTGGCGACATTTTCTCTTCCAATTCAATTAAATGCTTCCCAAGAAGATGGTCGGTGATCTCATAAACTGCAAACAGTGGGAGAACTAGAGAGTCTAAGACTTCATTTCAAGATGGAAAAGCCTAACATATTCCCAAAACCATCCACTCCCCCAGGATGAGATGCTCGCCATGTTCATTGATAACCTTCAATATGAATTGCGAACACCGCTCATCCCAGTAATGTAAACCAATTGGAATAGAGACTTCTCTCTGCCATTTCGTAAAGATATAATAATCCTTTCAAAAGAATACCATTAGGTCCTGAGTGGCCCCATCGACCATTGGGAAAAGAGAGGGAAATGCTGATGCGACTTCTATCACGTTTAAGCCACCCCTGGAACTATCCTGAGTATCTTGGCCCCCACTGAATCGTGTGGGACCCCCTAGATGAAAAAAATCCACCCCAACTCAGTAATATGAGCGAAGAGGTGCTAAAAGAGATCAGTTTGATGATCCAATAAATAGATGTTATTCATTCTGAGGCGACCAGAATAGTAGTTATTTCATTGCCTCCATGAATGGGAATATACTATGGATTCTAGAGCTAATGAGAGCCGATGACGCAGGTCTTGAAGACCATAAAAAATATATTACACATTACTCAATACTAGGACACACTATTTAGGAATTCTTGGTTTTCCATGATCTCTTGAAAAGGATGATGGATTCTGGATAAGTCATGTTGGGGCCGCCGCAAGCACAGGTGGTGTATGTTTCCACCTCCAACTCAAGAGAAGAAGAATAGTGGAATACCATCATGGCTAAATAGAAATATATTAAAAACTGGAAGACCTAGAAGACCATCATCCGAGTCCATGAAAACCTCCCGACACAGTTGAAGCAACCTATTGTACCCCCAAAGCTCCTAAAATAGTACATCCATCCTCCTCAGCCCTGCAGTCCCCTAAAGGCCAGAAGTGCAGAAAGAAAGAGCACGAAGATGAGATGGTACCAAAGCCAAAGTCAGTATTGACACTTACAGACGTCATACCAATATTGTTTTTACAATGTGTACCACCCCACCAAATGGCACAATGGGAACCTCCCCGCAAAACGGAACAATGGGGATTGCCCCACCGAATGATAACATGAGAAAGAGGCAGTCAGACAACAACAATGTCATATCAAGAACTGATCTTCAGCTCTATTAATTTCATTCACTTGATAGACCCCTTATTTGATGAAGACTATGGCTATGAACCCGAGTTTCCCATGCCCAACAAGAGAGTTGGAGGAAGAGTCCGCGGAGACCGGAGGTTTCACAAAAGTAATGGTCGTGGGAGGACTCAAATTCATAGCCATGCAACAATTCATACATTCAACATTGTAGAAAATCATGGAAAACCCATCTGGAAGACGCAATAGGAACCAGAATGATCCTTCGCCCCTATTTGAAGAAACCCAAGCCCAATCATATTAGAGTATCCATCAGGGGAAGAATAAGTACCGAACCATCCATGGTATACAAGCGGACCAATATGACCAAATGTGGAAAGGACTGAAGCACTGCCGTCTCCTACTACGGAGGTCGAAAAAATCTACTTCTAAAGCTCAAACACCTAAAGTGTCTATTATAGAGAAACGCCAAGATGGGATGCGCATACATTTAGAGTTGAATTATGACATATTAAAGTATCTAGCTTCACTACCAGCAAAGAAATAAATCTTTTATGTGTTGAGTTTATAGGAAGATAATGGGGAGGCACTCATTAGTGGCTTGAAAAGCCCACAAGACTTTTTGGTTGATGTAGCAGTAATTAAAGTCTAGTAAATGGAGATCATCCCCAAAGAATGTCACCACGTCATCTCCATAACAAAAAGGGATGAAGATTCCAACATTCAATGGCATACCAAACCCTTATATGTTCCTAGAAAGATAAATGGAATTGATGTTAGGTGGATCTTCATCGACAATGATTCTGGAGTTAATGTTTTCCTTGTAAGAATGCTTCATCGATTATTATATGATCAAGACAGCTTGACACCCTAAACTACAACTCTGTTGGGATACAACAAAAGTGAGAAGAAGTCGTTGGTAAAAATAAAGATAAAAACCAGGAATGGAGATCTCATATCAGATTCTGAGTTCTTGGTGGTGTGGAAAAGTATGGCCTTAAATGCTTTGCTAGGTAGGCCTGGGCTACATCAACATGCTGCAATTCCATCCTTATACTATATGTGCATCAAATATTGAACCAATGGGAAAAATGGGATGTTTCAGACTGTTAAATCCCCGTTTGAGTTATGTGAGTTTCACTATATCAATGCAGGGTTCTATGAGTTGAATCAAAAACATCTTTCGGTTGATACTGTTTATTGGATCAATTCTATGTATAGATTGGTGATGGCTCCCGCTGACCCCTTCCACCAGATTGGGAAAGAATATTTACTACCCATCAACCAAGTTGAATGAATAATTACAAGCCCAGATATAGACTCAGTTGTGTGCATGGTCTATGTTATAACCGTGGAGTCAAAAAACATAGAAGAATGGGATGACTCTCATGTTTTCATGAAAATACCTGTCGATGATGCTCCTGACCCATACATGGGACATCAAGCAACCCTTTCCTCACACACTATAGAAAAAGACGATTTCTTTCCCAATATTGGATAATTTATATGAATATTCCTTCCACCGTTAGAAGGGGAAGAAGATAAAGATGATGAAGGTGAATATAAATAAGAGTAAGAAAACCTCAAAGATACCCCTCATACATTTGAAGAAGGTGTTTCCTCTACCATAGAAGAAAAAATAGATAAACCTAGTCACCAAAAGTGGCTCGCGGCCTACATTAGTCAGTGTGGCCATGACCTTCGAGGAACAAGATACATATACCTCCTTCCTAAAGAAGAATTGAGATGTTTTTTCTTGGAATTACATAGATATGACTAGACTCGATCCCGAAGGTTCCACCCATCATCTGGGATTACCAGAAGATCAGAAGGGCTATAAACATATAGCCAGAATGACTCACCTGACACATGGTTCTAAAATAGAGTTTTAAGATGAAAAATTGATCAAAAAATACTCCATACGGGAGTTCCAATATCTGATCTATATGGCCAACATAGTCACCATAAAATATATGAACGGACATATTAAAATCATCATATTCTTTAGGGACCTTTTTTTTCATTTCCCAAAAGATGACTTCCCAGTCTGGATCACAAAATTGTTGATCGATGCAATAACCGGATTCAAAGACCTCTTCTTCATGGATGGCTATTTTGGATACAATAAAATATGGATGGCCTGAAGAGAATAAGAAGATACCACTTTTAGGCCCCTTCAGGGGTTGTTATGTTATAATGTATTCCATTTGGTCTAATGAATTCTGACGCCACATATCAGTGATCTATGTATCGCATATTCAAGCCCTTTTTGAGAAAATTCATCGACTATTATGTCGATGACCTGGTGGTTAAGTCACGACAGCATTCTAACCACCTATCCAACCTTGAAATTATCTTTAAAAATTGAGACGACATAGTTTAAAGATGAATCCCTTGATTTTCACATTTGATGTTACCTCTGGAATATTTCTCGGCATTAAATATGACATCGTGGCATCAAAGTTGACCTAGAGAAGATGAAAGACAATCTTGGCTTGTACCCACCTCGCAACCTCGCAGAGTTGAGAGGTCTCTATGGGAACCTCATATATATTCCTTTCTTTGTTTCTAACCTAAAAGGAAAATGCTTAACTTTAACAAAATGTAGGAATAAATGAGTTACGTATGAATAGGATAATTATTGTCAAGATGAATTTGACAACCTGAAAGGAAATATCCTAAGCCTGCTGGTACTCATGCCGCCTGTTGAGGGGAGATCTCTTTTTCTATACGTAACATCCCTAGAATGTTTAGAAGGAGCCTTCCCCACATAGGAAAAGGATTATGGAAGTGAGAAAAGCCTCTAATACCTAATCCGGACAATTATCATTGTAGAAACGTGGTATTCAACGATTGAAAAGATATGTCGTGCCCTAATCTTCACAGTTCAAATGCCAAGGCATTACCTGTATCACCATGAGGTCCACATGGTCCCCCGCAACAACCTGCACAAGTACATCCTCAAACAACCCATGTCAAATGGGCACCTGTCATGATGGGAAGTCATCCTATAACAGTTTGGCATATGGTATGGGCCCTAGTAAACCATCAAAGGATAGGTGTTATTAGACCTAATGGCTGAGAACCCCTTAGAATAAACCAAACCTTGGGATGTTGAACATCTGAATGATGAATTTTTTTCCATCAAAGAGAACCACCAAATGTGGGAAATGTACTTAAACGGTACTTCTCAAATCCCAATATGGAAAAGGATGGATGATCCAAGATCAACAATGTGGGGTTGGGAGTTATACCCATATCCCCTGAAAAGGACCTCTTGCCATAGTTTTTTTACATTGAGAAGGGTGTACAATAAATGATGATGTCTATGAGGACCTTCATTGCAGGCCTGGAATTGGCACTCCAAGTGCATGCCATACACGTAAAAATAAATGGAGATTTAGATCTAGTTATCAAACAGGTCAATGGTGACTACACTATCAAGATAAAAGTGTAGGTTCCCTAAATAAACTGTGTTTGATAAATGATAGTAGAGTTGCCATCAGAAACAATTTTGACTCATTTCCCCTAGTCACAGAATTCTCAAGCATAAGAATTGAAAAATGCATCCATAGCCTTGGCTGATCCCGACTGGGACGAAAGAGCCATTAGCATTGCTCACTGTCGGATGGTCTTGTCATTCATATAGAAAAATACAGATGAAATTGATGAAATTATCTATGTTCCCGTTCCTTATGGTCATACCTCATGTTGGATAACACCCATTACAAATAACGTTTGGAATGGAGAACTCCCACTAGTTAGGGATGAAAGGGAACAGCTCCAAAGTCGGGCAGTCAATTTTACCCAGTACAATGGGACGAACCAAGCGAAGGGTCTCTACAATAGAGGCCTTAATGATGTCCTTCTCAGGTGAATTCATGGAGAAGAGACTACTACATTCATGAATGATGTGTACGCCAGAGCTTTTGGATCACACCAGTTAGCAACCAAGATCTCTCACCAAAATGAAGGCATGGGTATTACAGGACCACCATGATGCAGTATTCCACCATATTCACTATGAAGTGTTATTACTGCCATGTTCATGCTAGTTTCGTACACCACCCCTAGAGTTGCTTCATGCGGATAAATCCTCCTGTCCATTCGTCAATAGATGGATGGATATTGTGGGACCATATCCTCCCGCTACAGCCAAACAATTCAAGTTCATTCTCACAGCTACTAAATTTTTTTCTAAATGGGCTGAAGTCATACCACATAAGGAAATCGAGGTGAAAATCATTTTTAGCTTTGTGAAGTCTAACATCATCAACAAATTTGATTTCCCTGTAACAATACTGATGAAAAATGGTGCCAAATTATTCTCTGATGAGCTGGTTAAGTCGTGCATGGAATATGGAATCAAGCCCAACTAGTCATCTTGCTTCCACACAGAGGCCAATGGAAAAATAGAGGGTGTCAACAAGACTCTGGTCATCATACATCAAAAGATGGTAGACAATGATAAGAAATCATAGCCAGATAATCTCATTCATGCTTTGTGGGATTACTGGACCACAACCCACACTACCACTTAGGCAACCCTGTACACACTAGTATATGGGGAAGAGGTGGTGCAACCTATCGAAATCCAAGTGTCGTTACTTCGCGTGGCTATTTGCGATCATCATTCAAGTGACAAGGAATCTCAGAGACAGTTTAATGATTCAGAGCAGTTAGATGAAAAAGTTTTCACACTTTTTCCCATTTGGAAATCAACCAAAACCAAATTTCACGTGCCTTCATAAAAAAGGTTATCCTTCAATCTTTCTACAAAGGGAAAATGGCGTTATTCCTCAGAACCCCGATGATACTAGGGAAGAATCCATCAAAGCCTAAACCAAAGTGGGAAGGACCATATGTCATACATCAGGTCTACTATTATGGAGCGTATGCCTTAATATCAATGGACGGAAAGCTCATCAGGACTCCCACAAATGGGATGTTCTTGAAGAAATACATCGCTTAAAATTTTTTCCATATGATAAATTCCATGATCTATGACAATAAACTATGAGTGATGAGAATAATGACCCTATTTGATGGTCCGAAACACTAAGACCTTAATCTATGAGTAACGAGGAGAAAAAATCTAAGACCTTAAACTATGAGTTAAAAGTGTCTACATGGTCCAAACTCTTAGACATTAAACTATAGGGTAAAACAAATGCTCCCATATCAAAGGCCAAACCCTACAACCCAAAACTATGAGTTATAAAAATTTCTCCATATCATCATCCAACCTATGTAACCCTAAACTATGAGTCATGAATATTACCTCTCGTATTATAAGTCCAAAATCTATGACCCTAAACTATGAGTAATGAAAAATCCCTCTCATATAAAAAGTCCAAACTATAGGACCCTGAAATACGAGTCATGAAAATTCCCTCTTGTATCATAAGTCCAAGCTCTACGACCCAACAATATGAGTTGTAAAAATATCCTCCCATGTCATTATCAAAAATCTATGACCTTAAACTACGAGTCATCGTAATTTCCACATGGAATTAAATGTCAAGGAACATGTCCTCACCGTAAGACGATAAATTACATAGCATGAAGCGTCCAAATTGTATGACAATAAACTGCATGATCTTTCACAGAACTACATGTGGCTTTATTTATGTTCACGTAGGATGTGTAGCAATTCATTGATCATCGATATTGGTCAAGCCACCATAAAACAATTGCCTTTATCACGCCCCCTATCTACCCATACTCGTAAAAGATACCCTTACCACTCCCTATTTCTCACATCGAGTACAACTGTCATGAGCTTTGGAATGGTTATAGAGAACCACCTACAAATATCAATAATGGAGAATCATGGTGAACTGGATGAACATTATGGGTGGAATGAAAGCTCCCCAACCTATTAGATCGAGCCAAACCGGTATATGGAACACACAGAACTATGTACGTCTTGATTCCTTCCCTAGAAGGATATGTAGTGATGCCTCGATCTTTGATCATGGACCATCCTTACATGAAAAAAATAAAACGGCCTCTATAATATACATTGTCTCCTTAAACATTCAATGGATACTCTGTAACCACTCATTTTTTCTCACATAATGTATAACTCATGTGAGCTTAGGACCAGTGGTATGCATTCTCTTACGCAAGTAAACCATAGAGGAGTATTGTAAGCCTGAAACCCATATCATGTAAAACAAAAATACCCTCAAGTGTCTCTAACACATTGAAAAAATGTATGTACAATACATATAAAACTAAATTAGGCCTAATTATTGCTCTCGCTGGATACATAGTGACTCTCGAATTCGGCATCCTCGCCCATCCACTAGCAAAATATTCCTCTTTTCCCCCATACATGGGTTGTACCTATGTAGAAGCTCCAATAAGGTAACCGTTAATCATGGTTTGGGTAGTCTCACGTTACTTGGAATACCATTCCCATTTTTCACACTCCATACCCCGTGAAAAAATTGGTTCTTACAATCATCCAAGTCGATCTAGGATGGAAGTCCAGTGTCATGAGGATAACATTGGTTGAATAAGAATATCATGCCCCAGTGGCTCCGCATACATCCCCCACAAAAATGGCTATCAATCAAAGGAAAATTTGTCCCTAGTAGGGTCCCCTCTTATCTTAGTACTCAAAATGGATTTCAATCCCAATGTTATCTATCCTGATAAAAGTCTCCCCTAAGACAATGGTTTACCCCTCCAATCATCACTCACATCTAAGGAATTCCCGATCACCCAAACTGCGATTAACCTGAAACTTTTGAATACCTCTGCCAGGCCATAATCATCCTCATTGTACGACATTAAATTGTATGTCCGAAATCGTCATCCCCTCATGATGTGAACCTAAAAAGTAATGGATTTAACATAAAAATACTCCCTAATATTGAATTCAGTATTCTTAAATGGTGACATGAAAACCTTGAGATCCCTTGTTTCTCACACCGAGAATTGATCATGTGAGCTTAGGGATATTAGAAAGAGATGCACCATAACATTATGGAGAAAAGCTCCCAGGAACATGGTCCTAGTATCATGACCATACAAGGAATGTCATGTTCCCTCCCCCGAGAGGAACCCTATGACCTAGCCATTTGACGTTAAATGATAATGTATCCCAAGTATAGAATGAAATACATCACCCTGCATCTGAGTCAGATCTGCATAAGGGTCACTATGTTAATAAGTAAATCACAGCCCAATTGTCCCCAATATTTCCTTGTATACCCATTCATATTTCAAAAATCATGCATTAAGTGATCTTGAATCTCTATAACCCTCCAAGGCCATCTGGGATTGAAAGACAGTGTCCTATGGACCCCATTGATTGACTATTCATATCATGCCCCAATGGCTCTCCATGCGTCACCCAAAAATATTACTGTCAATCAAAGGTAATTTCATCCCCAGGAGAGTCCTCTCATATCACATTATGCCCAATGGATTCCAAACCTCATTCCACCTATCCTGATTCAAGGTCCCTCAAAGTCATGGATTACATTTTCCTCCTCTCACACCTCCTGGATATATCGGAACATATGGTCCTTATTCACCTTTGGTCTCTTTTGAGGTTTCTAAATGATATCTTATCCACATGTGTGAATTTGGTCTGTGTTCAATGGAAGAGTTCCCCCACTCATTTCCGGGTTTCCCCAAATAGGTTCTTCTAAAAGAAACCTCTAGTGACCAGGGGAACCCTTAGTCAAAGGTCACACACTATGTTCAGAATGTTCTCAATCTCCAAAATCCTTAAAGTCCATCAGAGGTGGAAGGATTGTGTCCTAGGAAAACCTTTTCTTGATTATGAATATCATTCCCTATTGGCTATGCATACATATCCCATAGAAATGGAGCTCAATAAATGCAAAAATTCGTCTCTAGGAGAGTCATTTATAGCATCCATACGCTTAAATGACATTCACATCTTGTCACACATCATGATTCAAAAAACTCATGTATGATGGCTTATATACCTCCTTCCCAAGATCCCATGAGATATAAAAGATTCTTATCTGAACTGAGCACTTTCCATCTCCCCTTCACACAATTATGAAATGTGTGGGAATGATTTCCCACTCAGGGCCAATGTAAATGTTCTTAATGTCCTCAAAGAACACTACTTAAGCCATTCACCCACTATGGCTCCCAAAATTAAATAAAAGTAATGTTATTTAAAATTACATCTAGCCATCGAAAATGGAAGTCTCATGTCCTAGGGATATTTTTTCATGACTATGCATATCATTCCCCAAAGGCTCTACGTACGTCACCCAAAAAATGACTTTCAATCAAAGGAAAATTCATCTCTAGGAGAGTCCTTTACTGACTATGTACTCTTAAAAGTCACTCCTAATCCTCATGAATGTGAAAAATACACAAATACAGGGTCAATAAAAATACATAATCAATGTCTGAAAGATGTTGAAACATTGTTTGATGACTCAACCAGAGTCAGGTCAACCATCCCATTATGTTTAGTCAATGTTGTTCGACATAAAACACCAGTATCATGTTTGATTGGTAGGACTGTGAACATCCAGCAAAAAAAGTGAAGTGATGTAATGCTCTCCAAAGGGAAAATCTATTGATGTCACCTCTGGGAAAAATTGGAGTATAGGTTCACTAAAAAAATATTAATCCATCAGAAAAGTTTCAAAGCTTGCTTGGCCAAAAACCCAAAAAGGGCGGCCTAAGTAAAAGCCATGTTATTCCTGTTAATCCTATGTCAAGTAGGCTTATGAAAAATTGGTGTAATATTAAAAAAATTCATATAAGTTCATGTGCCATTCCATAAAACCTCAATAATAGTCGAACTATGCTTTTTGAGTCCCTTATCTCAAGAAAAACAATTAGATATCGATTCAATTATTTCAGTTTACTAATTTCCAGTCATTGTTTAAATATTTGAGTGAAATGATCATGACAAAAAAAGGAAAAAAGAGGTAATTTAAAGGTATATTAGGTTCATCATATTCCATGAAATATATGATGGGAATCCACAGCTTCACTCCTCTCTTTGAAAAAAATGATAAGACCTTTACAGAAGACATTTGGTGGAGTTTCAATGTTGCATCAGCAATTTTTGAGTGTCCTCCATGTCTTGGAGAAGCTTCAATATGTTTACAGTCTTGGCTTCTGTACTCACTCCCAGCACCTATGCATCTCTCATAGCATAGAGGTCAGTTCTCTATCCTCTCTTTATTTTCCATAGAGCTTCCTTAATGGATGATGTGGCCTAATCTCACTCTTGTTTGATCCATTCTATTTTTGGGATTTGTTTTCTTCACTTCCTGGTTGAGCTGCTTCATCGAAGACTCTTGCTTTGTGAGCTCATTTTGAATCTTTTCAAATGTCCCAACATGAGTAGCATCTCCATCAATAGGGACGTGTCATGTGACCACCAGATATGTCGTTGACTCTTCCAGAGAGAGTCGAGATTCATGTGCACCCATTGCTTCTCGAGCAGCAACCACATGCCTTACTATGTCATAAATTCCATGATATTTAAACCCACCTAATCCCAAGACTACAAACTGGCGGTGTGACTAGGGAAATTTTTCTAGCATCTCTTCCAATGGAGTCCAAATGATTAATCCCCAAATATTCCTCAATTCTTTTTCCGAGTGGGAAAAAATTCAGCAAAGCTATCTCGGTCGGTCTCAGAATCACACCATGATGAAGAAATGTAGTCAAGAATGAACATCCCCAGAGAGGCATTCGGTTTGATAGCTACAACACGACTTGACCTTGCAATATCCTCGTCTCTGTTAATGATAATAGATGGAAATGTAGGGATGTATTCCATTTTTGAGGCTTGTGGTTGTGAATTCGAGGATGGTGATGATACGACAATACCTCCCACCCCCAAAAGAGAATCGCTATCCAAAACAGGTGGCGATGCATCTTCAATAATCAATCATGCTAATTGGACATGAGATAGTACTGAGGACACAAAACCATAGTCATCCGAAATGACAGTCCTCAAGACGGCCCAAAAAATGTCACTGGTTAGTATAAGACATGTGGTTATAATCATCTTGGATAAGGATTATTGTCTCAGGATTCTGGGGGCAGAAAACATAATGCCTCTCAGAACTGGTAAAAATGGCATGATAGCCCACTCAATATTTTTAATGGACGAAACATTAGACTCCCTGAATTTGACATTCTCAGGGCCACCATGAGTAGGCGGAGTATCAGATTTTAAAGAAACTCCCACTATAGGGACAAAATGCACTTCATCAAGATTTATCGAATCAATGATATTTGCATCCCCTCCAAGATCCATAAAAACATGGGGCTTTACACTAGACTCAACCCCAGCCACAAATAACACATTGTCCCTCCCCATAATAATTTTCTCAGTATGATCAAATGAACCGTTGACATCTATATGACCTTCCTCTGTTGGGTTGAAAATCGTTCGAGTGGGGGAAGGCACATCCGAGGGGTCATCCACACCCCTGTCTCTTCAAAAGGTCCTATTTTTTTTTGATCAGCCTCAACAAATGGTGATCCTCCCTCTATAAAAAAGTAATAAGGGATATAGATGCCCGAGTGGTCATTATTTTATCACTAATAGGCCCAGAGGTAAATTTCATATACATACCAGTGAGCTGATAAGGTAAGGATATTTGGTTTAATCACTAAGTGAGCAGACACTTACTTGTGACCCCCCTTCATGTGTGCTTCGATATCTGGTAATCTTGCTTACATTTCATTGACTATTGGGGAGATCTCTCCTGAAAAATATCACCGAGAGGTGATGGAGGAGTAAATTCATTGAAAGGGTCCTCTGTCAATGCCTCTATATGCTCCTTGGAACCGAGAGATTATTCAACAGTACCCCCTACCGGTGAAAGGGCATAATCCCCAGATACAGTACCTCTGAGAGATTAAGTCGGGGAAAAAGACATCTCCTGAGACCCTATAGGCCCCCAAAAAAAATGGAAGAGAGTAATATTTTAGTATCATTGTATTAAACGAATTTAAGGCCAGAGGCTGCAGATATAACAACTCCTGTCAGTCATGGATATACTACCATCACTGGCATGGAGTCTAACCAGTAACTCCTACCTACATGATCATGAAGACACTTGTCCATTTTAGTCAAGTGAGATGCTACATCATCAGGCTCTTCATCGGATGAAATATGTTAGGAGCGATGGCTTCACCAAAACCTAGATGATCAAAAAATTACGTCTGAAGAAGCCTCTATATATCTTCATCTGAGGAACACACCATCAACTCATCACAAACTCTCTATGCTTCTGGAAATGAAGTTGTAATTGGGATGGAAAATGTTGGTGGTTTAAAATGAGGCAGTGGGGTAGGCTTCGACAATGGTAAATGTTTCCCATGTGTCCCTATAAGTTAATGACCCCGTGAAGAAGAGAATTTATGAGATTATAGGGGAGAGGAATAAACATTTCCTTTGGCGGCCGTATTAGGTAAGACAATAACTTCTTCATCACCATTGATGGTATATTTCCACATCATGAAAACCCCCTAATTAGAGTACCTGCAGTGACAACATCATGAGTGGATGAGGGTCTCTAGGTCCTAAAGTAAATGGTCCCTCTCTTTTAGATCCTCATCAAATGAAATTGCAGGCGGTGCTGAAACTAATCCAATACCAATAAGGGAAACTTCCCATGTCTGGTGGAGTTTCCATAAATCGCAAGGGGACTAGATATGGGAAGGTGGATAACCTTTCAAAAGGTCTCATTCCCTATGGGACACGAGAAAATTGGCCTCAGAATGAATGGGAGATGGATTCCCGATAGAAACTCTAGTAGCATGTTCGGCTGCACGTGAGGTCCTAACACCATATTTCGTAACATTCCCTAGGAGGGATGTAAGAGACCTTTAATGAACATTTCCCGGTCAAGGGTTCTCACCCACATTAATTGGTTTCCTCTATCTCGTCACCTTGGATTCTAGGGGAGTCGCCACAGTGGTCTCCAAGTTGGTCAATTAACCATCAGGATATGGCCTGACCCATGACTCCGCAGAATTCCTGGTATGGAAGGTCACAAAATAGATAGAATAGAGAAGTTTGGCCTGGCTCTGGGTGTCCTCTCGTGTACACATTATCCATTGTTGGAAAGCTATCATAAGATAATTCTACTAGAATGATATTTTAAAAGTAGGAGGGCATATCTTCTGAACGTAATTGAATTACCGGCTAAACCTGCAAGGTGAATATCCCTCACAGAGGAGTTCCCCTCCAATACGAGCAACCAAACCACCTTCTCGCAAAGAAAAGAGCTAACCTCAATTTAAAATATCCTCTAATGAATTGTTCATAATGATACAAGTAGGGAAATTATAATTTTGGTAAGAAAAACATTCATAATCACTGTGGAAATCCATTATGTCTTGTTCATTCATTTCAATCTGCTCCTCCTGCTTATCCTTTGAGGCCCAAGCCACTGGAATGACCCTGATAGTTCTCTAAAGGTATGGTCAAAAGGTAAAATCCAAAATTGGTAAGGAATTAATAAATTAATAAACCCTTATGTGGGCTCCCATACATCCCCAAATAATTTGAAAATGACCAACCATCTGGAAGGGTGACCCCCCTTCACTAATTCGGCCAAGAAGGTGGTATATCTTGGACAAAATGGGGATATCCAAATTAATACATTTACTGGTGGCCAACTCAGTGGCCATGATATAGGTTATGGATTTTACACCACTACATTCTCACTCTGGTAGAAGCCACCCACTTAGGAACATGGCTAAGAAATCCACCAGTCGAAATCACTGATCAACATCTGGTATGATCCCACATCCCCATTTCTGAAAGTCCCCCTCCTCTATGGTAGGCTAGTCGGTACCTGCTTTCCTCCGAGTGGCTTTGGTGGTACAAGCCCTGGGTCTATGTGGATTGATATCAAGACTTGAATGGTTAGAAAAAGAACCAAACCAGTCATCCAATGGAATGTTATTCTTCAGAAAGGGATCACTTTCCTTCAATAGTTTCTTCACTTGGATTATATGTTTCCTGACTAAAGGGGGGGGGGGTTCTCTCCTCATCATACCAAATAGTGAACGGGGGAGAAATTCCTCATACATGTTCCCAACAATAGGGACTCCTGAAATCAGTTGTATTCCTCAAAGGGTAATTCCAACCTCCCAATGGGTCAAATGTAAAGTGTTTTTATATGGTCTCCACCAGCTTAAAAGCTATGAAATAAGGGCAGTAGGATGAAGGTTGTATATCTCAGAAACCCAGGAACCCTCATATAGTCCCAAAACGTGTAGATCAAATCATAATTAGTCACAAATATGGAGAACCAAAATGGGACACCCCCAATCTAAACCAAATGAGCTTCCGGGGAGAAGATAACGTTGAGATGACCAAACATGTTGATCATTCGCTGTAGCCTTACTCGCGATGATTTTATAATAGTGGGTCATTTGATCGGGATTTGTACTCACCCCTTTTATGGTTTGAGGTGCATAATGCAGCGAGGGACAAGAAGTGGTCTCTCTCTGAAGGTACTAACCATACACAAAGATCAAGGCCTTTAGAATAGAATTATTAATTCTCCAGGTAGAGGGAAGATCAGTCAACATTGGCATCGGGATCGCTATGTCGAACAAAAGGCAAAACATGTATGATGGAAGCCAGTCTATGAACGGGTACCCCCGTTGACCTATTGTGAGCATGTTCTCAAGGGATTGGTGAAATTGGAGCGAGCAAAATCTTTTCATTAACTGAAGCTTCCATATCCATTTATCTTTTAGAAGTAGTGGAAAGAGGAGCTGATATAATAGCCACATAAGAAAAATCGACATTTATCAGCAGACTATGAATCATCCATTGTAGCATATATAGGATCATTCAAAAACGAATGAGAATTTAGTCTAATAAGAATTGTTGGAAAATATCCATAGAGAAAATGGATAAATTAGTTAAAACATGTCCACAAAAGGCTCTGTGTACAGTTCTTAAAAATAGCATGTGGAAGGAGTATTCCATGTACAACATGACACATAGATGTAGTACGCCGCCTACCAAAATGGTGTGTGGATTCAACCCAACATGTATTGATATGTTACGCGAAGAGGTCGTGAGGTGAAGGACCATGAAATATTGGTTGGAAAACAGAATGGTCTGCAGAGGCAGAAACCGAAAACCTCAGCCTGGGTTATATTTACAATCAAAAGTTGTGGATTAAATTTTATGTTCTTATTAATAATTTTTTAAGGTTCAGTTTTCCAATCCATTTTCAGAACACATTCAAGCTATCCGCAGAGCCATATTCTATGCGGGATCTAGATTTTTGGTTTTATGTCTCTAAAGTCCCATTTGTGGAAACCAAAATGTGGAATGCAGACAAGGAAATGGAGAGGAAATCGGTTCACTGAACGTACAGAACAGTTTGCAAGTGTGGTTTTTGCAAGTAGCATGGTACAAGAAAAAAAAGGTTGCTGGGAAATCGGTAGTTCTTTTAGCTATGAGAAATACTAACAGAAAAATGACATGGTCCCTTATATATATGTGTAGTCCCCTCCTACCGGTTCTACTTTAAGTACCGTGAAACATTTCAGTTCAGGACATCTTCTACATCGAAATAGTCCCCTTTTCATTTCTAATAGACACCATTACAATGAGGGGCATTTGTAGGGTCTTTAAAATTCCACTAATGGTTGAAAATACCACCATCATCACTTTGCTGATGGAATTATGCCCTTCTTATAAATTTATCAAGGATAAGGGACTCAAATTGAGTAGTATTTCATTGAAGGGACTTGTTAAAATTAATGTTATCAAATGGGCCGCTTACCATCACTGGGAATGGAATGAGAATAAGATGGATTGTGAACCGCCGGTTATACAGGACGGCCCGCAAACTATTGGCCTATCAAATGATAGCTAGAGAGCAGCGCATACCACGAACCGCATCAACTGATGGAGTTCAGCATTGAAGACCATCCACTTACTATGCCACAAACCCTTCAGTTCAAGGATTGAATGGATGAGTAGGTCTCCTTGAACCATCTTCATGAACCAAAGTCCCTACATAACCCAGTTGACTGAGTCTTATATGGGTTAGAATAACCCATCAATGTGCCTATGCAAATGGTTTTTCGTGCCCAGTAGATATGATCACTCCAATGATATATAAAAATATCACATTTGAATGGAGAATAGTAGATAGATATATGGGATGATGGGAGACAAAAGTTTTAGGAAAAATCATAGGTTTCACTTCAGCTTCCATCTTGTTTCTTCAGTGAACCACAAACCACAACCCAATAGATACAGGCAGCCATGGACCAAAAAAATGGGGGAATTGAATAGTAATAATAGAACCGCAAAAAAACATGTAATCTGTGGACCAAAGACTTATTGTAGATTAATTTACCATGAATAGTAATTCCCATGATCCTATTTTAGTGTGGTAATCTGTGTGGTGTACCACTATAGGTACAAAACCCAGCACCGCATATCCAAATGGTGTGCGGATACAACCCAAAACAGCATGGTGAGATGCATACCAATTTGGTATGCGGTTTGCGATACCCATGACAGCATACCACACTGGTACGTGGATGGCCTCTCTTCCTGCATAATGGTATGCATAGCCTCCCCCATCCCGCATGAGAAACCAGTACACGGAATGGGGTGTTTTCAGGTATTTTCCCCTATGGTTCCACCCTCAACCCTCCATTACCGTCTAGTATTTCAAAATCACTCTACTAACCAGTTATCTGGTGCTAGTCCAAGGGCTCCTTCAAATCCATCGGACTTGTAGGATCGGGCCATCATGAGCATCAATGCGCCCCATTGATTCTGCATACCAACGGTAAGCAGAGGCGCAAAGGCTGTCACACCCGAACTTTTAAATTAATGTTATTTTATTATTTTATTAGACTTTGAAACTTTTCATCGTGCTGCGGGCCAAGCCTGTTTGAATTTTTTTTCTTCTTTTGTTGATGAACGAAGGCTTTGCCCTTGATAGTGTCTGGTGCATGGGCAGGGCATGTTCAAAGCCGCGCGGCTTTGCTCGGGTCACCTTGCGGCATGTCTCATGTACAAGGCGATTAGATAAAATGTGTTTTCATGAGTTAGTTCAATATTATAATAATGGTGATTAATGTTATTATTATTATTATGGTTAATAAGTATAATTATTAACAAGTTAATTATAATTTTTATTATAATTATTATGAATAATATTATTATTGTTAGTTTATAATAATTATTATGAAGTTATTATTATTATTATTATTGGGGTTTATTAAAATCTTAATTAAGTTTATTAATATTATCATTTATTAAAGTGTTATTTGTTTTATTTTATTTTATTTTACTTATTTATTTTATTTTATTTTTCTATTTTTTTCTTCTCCTTTCTTGTTTTTTTTTTCTTTCCTCCTTGCTGTCCTGGGCGTCGCGCACAGCCCCCCCTTCCACCATTTCTCTTCTCGCGCTACCCCCTCCCTCTCTTCTAACCCTACGCGGCCCCCTCCCCCTTTGCTCCCGATCGCACGGCCTCCCGCGTCCGGCGCCTCCCGTCCCGGCCTGCTTGTGCCCACCGTGTCCCGGTCCCCTCCCCGTCTGGCCTCCGCCCCTTCCCCAGGCGCGACACCTCTGTCCGACTCCCGTCCGGCTCGTCGTCCCGACCCCCTCTCCATCCGGCCTCCTCACCCTGCTGCGGCCGACGCCTCTCGCGTCGTCCCGTCCTGCTCGCACTCACCGTACCGACCCCCTCTCCCGGCCGCGACCGCTGCGAACTCTGCCCCATCTCTTTGCTTGCGCAACCCCGCTCCGTCCCGGCCTCCCTCCCTTTCAGCGCTGCTCACCTCCGGCGCAACCCCTGGGTAGAGTTTTCTTTCTTCCTTGCTTAGGTTTTTGTCCTTGTTTCTTTGGGTTTTTAGATTTCCAGCAGTTAGGGTGTCAATTTGGGGTTTTAATTTGTGGTTATTTTTTTTCAACCTTATGGATTAGAGTATATTTTGGTTCTCATGTGGTGCGGATTGGACATGGTTGACGCTTCGCACTGAGTTTTGGAGTTTTTGACACTGAGGGAGGTGGCTTCGTGTATAAACGTTGTTTGCTGAAATATTTTTCTTGTCCAATTGTTTTAGCATGTTCTTCAATTAATTTGTTTTGTGCGAACTTGGTTTTGAAGAAAGATTACTATGATTTGATTTATTATTTTTGTAGAATGTGATGTGATATCGAGTGTGTTTATTTATAAAAACCCACAATGTGTCATTTAATGGTGTTTTATGAACTGTGCACTTAGTTTATTAAATGATGCAAGGGCTGCGTTTTATTTTGTTGGAGTCTGTTTCGGTGTGCTTTTGGCCTTAGAAGAGGTTTTCGGGTGTGTTGTTGTTTTATGTTGTGTTATGTCTTTTTAAAATGTTTTATAAGTGGTGCAGATGGCTTATTTAATTTGTACAAATTATGCACTTCATGTTTTACAATGATTTTGACGTGCGAGTGTTTTTTAAGTGGCGCTATGATGTAGTTTGGGTGTGTTTCGTTTGTGTAAATTTTGTGGTACTAATTTTGATGTATTGCATAATTTGTTCTTTTAATTTATTACATGTTTTGTGGAGTGCGCAGGACCCCACTACAATGGTTTTGGGCCGCGGGTGTCGAGGTACCCCGCATGCACATGCATAAAGTAAAGCATATATATATATATATGTGCAATGCACCTATGGGTGTATATATATATATATATGTATAAATGCATGTGCGTGTGCGCGCCAAGGATCAGTTTGAATGTTCGTCTTCAAGCAGTGACAAGTTTGAGGTAGGTCCTCTATGCCTATGCCTTTAATTTGAGATTCATAATTGCTTGCTTGTTTTAAAAATATTTTTTACATTTACGCTATATCCACATGCTATGAAATCAGGTTACGGTTGCTAGAAATGATTACGCCTTTGATTTGGAAATTTAAATGTATTCTTAATGCTATCGGTCTTAAGTGACCTTTTATCGAAAAATTGATTTCTTAAGTGGTTCTGAATTAGTAATGTGTATTTCCAAAGGTGTTTGGACTTTTGGCTGATTGATTTTTAAAAAGTGTTTCCTTTATGTCATTAAGCATGTTTGGCATCTTAAGAATGTTTTATGAAAGGCCCATTTGGCACTTTAAGATTTGGTTTGCGAAAATAGAAAACCCCTTTTTAGTCATTCCCCTCAAAATTTGAAAATAAAATGTGATGCAAGTGTTTATGAGCAGTTTGTGATATATGTGCCTAGTGTAAAGGCTTGTGCGTGAATGTGGGATGTAAAGAGATGGGAATGCACTTAAGTAGGGAGTGCGGTGGTGAGAGGTGGAATGAATTTTAGATAAAGAAAGTGTAATGTACTTGTTTTATTGTTTGATAAAGAAAACTCACCACCATTTGAAATAGAGAACAATGGGAAAACCCGGGTATCTAGGTGGGTGACCAGGACTAGTGCGCTAGATGACACGACAGGGGTTCGTCCCGGTTTATCTAGCAGGTTTGACGCAACAACACTAACTAAACGTTTGAATTTCTGAGGGTCGTGGCCTTCTAAGCCACGTTTTCTGAGGGTCGTGGCCTTCTAAGCCACATTATCTGAGGGTCGTGGCCTTCTAAGCCACGTTTCAATGAGGTACGAGGTCTTTAGGTTCCCACTTGTTTTAGCTACCTATAGGGATTACCCATGGTGCTCATTTTCGTCATGCTTCTAATGATGTAACTTTCTTTTCAGCTGTTTCATACTTGATGTCTTGTTTGTGAGAATCATATTTTAACCCAAACTGGTTTCTTTTCATTTTGATATGTTACTGCATGCTTGAAACCTATTTTGAAAATGTAGTGGGGGTAAAAGGCTTTACCTGAAAATGCAAACTCGTTGCTTGATTTTGAAAAGAGGGGAAAACATTATTTTAGTATATCTTATTTTCCAAACTGGCATTGGTTGGATTTCTTATTAAAGGAAGGGGCATAGGATGTGGTTGTTTTTTTTGGCTTTCCTACTGAGCATCTCGGTGCTCATGCCTACATTACTTTTCAGTTGCAGGTTTCAGTCTTGGATCGCTTTTGGAAGTGAGTGGTTGTCGTACCGTGGTGATCCACGGGGTCACCTGAGGTATGTCGCATTTCTTTGTTTATTCCTTTTCTACTGCCACGTCGTTCAGTTTGTTTTCCTTTATTTGTATGCTGGTTCAGTTTATGTTTGCTTATCTTTTTCATGGGACAAACCGTTCCCAACTGGTTTGTTTTGATGCCCGGCACTAGTTGCCAGCCCGTGGGGATCGGGAACGCCCTTCGGGCCATGTCGCGGACCGGGTCGGGTGTCGGGTCGGATGACGATCCGGCCTGGTTCGCGACAAAATGATATCAGAGGTGCCTTTGTTATTTGGGGTGTCAAGTAGTTTGGTGATCAGGTGTGTCGGGACTCGAGAGGTAGGTGTGGGAAGGACGTCATGAACCCTTGCCCGTCCCGAGACTCGAGTTTCCAGGGGTAGTATGGGATTTGAGTTTTTCTTTTGCTTGGTCGGTGTGGATGAGGGATGACAAGGGAAGTGATCCGGTGTTACGCGACAAGCCTGCATGGAGTAGCGACCCATGTACGGCCCGAGTGCACGGTTCAAGATGCTTCCTGTGGTGGATGCTCGCTTGGAGCATGGCCTGCTAAGCCATGTTACTGGGTTGCTGCAACCACTAGTCCCTTATTTTTTGATGTTTTGATGTGAGTTGTGTTTGACCTTCATTTTGGTTGGTGTGAGTACATCTCAAAAATGAAAATGGATTTTTGTGAAGGTGGTTTCAAATGGGAATGTGGTGTTAGAGTGGAAAAGTGGTTTTGAAATGGAAATTGTTTCCTTTTAACAAATGTGTGGTTTCAAAAGGGGAAAAAATGGGAGGTGTTTTGGAAGTTGTTTTGAAATCTCAGTAATACTTTTTGGAATGTGAATTGGAAAATGTTTTGGAAATTGGAAATGTATTGCTTTGATGATAAGTTATTTTTTTCAATTGGTTGAGAATTTGTGCTTTGTGCTTAATGGTCTGATTTGGAAATGATAATTGTCTTTAATCTACCCTTGGTATTCCTATGAGTGATCACACATTGAGGTGCGCATGTGGAAAGTGGGGAAATTGGTGATGTGAGTGGATGGGTGCTTGATCTAGCACAAGGATACGTATGTGTGAGACTTCATGGGATACCCATGGTGGATATTTAAGTTGTTATGTTTGCTGAAAGATGGTTTTCAAAAAGGGTTTTTCAAATATTTAGAAAAGTGAGTGAGAAATTGTTTGGCGTTCTCTTTTTGTGTTGGGTATTCCTTTTCGTGAGTTCTTGGTTTTGACGTACTGAATTGTGGTTGGAATAGTGATTTGAGTTCGAGCTTTCGTTTGTGATTGAGGTGTGGAATTTTGATTTATGATGAGTTTTGATTCGGATTCGTGCCTCTTGTTTTGAGTTTGCTGCCCAGAAAAGTCCCAGAAGTTCCTAGTGAGCCTCTTCTAGTTGTTGGTTCTACCCAGATTCTTAGCAGAGTGGTGGAATTGAATTCTTTTCGGTTGTTGTCCGTCTTTTGTAGTGATCGTGATCTATCGAAGGTAGTAGACTGACATGGTGAAGTCGTGGGTGTTTTCAGGTTATTGGGAACTCCCAAAACTGTGACAGTCCGTGTTGGTTTGGGTTCGTTTGAAGGTGCAACTTGGGATTGGAGGAGGAAATAATCCCATCATCGTTGCATGGTGGTATGTCTTGGAAGGTGTTTAAGATGACTCTCGTCAGATGGTTTATACCCAAGGAAGTGAAGGCAAGGGAAGTGGAAGAACTAGTGAGTGTCCAGCAATGCCAACGAATAGTGAAGGCCTACGTTGGGCATCTCAAGAAGTTGGTTCCCTTTTCTCCAAAGATAATGTCGCAGAGTCAGTTAAAGTTTCTCTTGTGTGGGGTCTTCGTCTATTGTTCAAGGACCGGTTTCCTTTGGTGTTTGGGATGGTTCCCCATTCTGCGAGAGAGAATCAAAGGAACCTATCTCAGACAAGTCCTCTTGTCAACTCCATCTCCTATTAGTTGGACCACCCCTTGTTTGCTTCTAGTGTGCTCAGTTTGGGTACTTTAAGCCGCCTTGTCATCGTCATCCATTGAAGACTTGCTGTCGGTGTGGCTGTTTGGTGAACTTAGAGAGGTTCTGCTAGCGGCTTCGTCAGGAGGAGTCTCGATAGAAGGATGTCAGCTCCTGACTGCGGGGCAACAGATGCTTCAAGACATCAGAACTCCAGCCACAGGTCTCGGAGTGAAGCCTTTCACGCAGTCAGGAATCGTTGGGTGTGGGTCACATTGGTCTAACTTTTGTCTCCAGTGCTAAAATAGGGACGATTTAAATTTCTCGGTTCAAGCTTCCTCGTTTTTGAAGGTTCTATTTTTCTATAAGAGGCGCAAAGGTCTCTTTTTCTCGTTGTGGTCTTTGTTCTTTGAATACCCCATTGTGGTTGTAAAAAGGCATGGTGATCTTGTTTTCTTGTAATTCTTGCAGCTGCGCCTCCTCAAGTGTGACCCATTTTGTTTTAATGCATGCTTGTTTTGGAGATGCTCGTCTCTTGTAGAAATGATGAGTCATGGTTAGGTTCGTTATGTGGTAGAATTATTCTTTGGGTTTCTCTTGTCACAGTGGTTTCTGGTTTGGGTTGGAAGTTCTCATGTCGGTTTATACTGGTTGGTTTAAGCTAGTCTGTTCTTAAATGGAGGGGAGACTCACCATGAATCTTGTCGTACCTTTTTTGAGGTTTGGTCGGTGTAGCGGTTCCCTCGTGGATCAAGTTAGCAGTTCCAGAGTGAGTTCATGTTCAGGGTCTTAATGTCGGTTGTCCTAGTCGGGTTCTTGTGGTGGGGAGAACCCTCCTCGTTTCCTGATGGTTCTTCTCTTTTTAGTTTCCCTCAGAGTTGGTCGGGTGTGACTGGTGGAGTGAAAAGTCACACTGAGTTCGTGTTTTTGTGGGGTTAGTCCTGTTTCTGACTCGAGTTTGATTCCTCATTCGACTGGGCGACTTTCTGGGGGCAGAAAGTTTTTGTGGTGGGGAGAATTGTCACACCCGAACTTTTAAATTAATGTTATTTTATTATTTTATTAGACTTTGAAACTTTTCATCGTGCTGCGGGACAAGCCTGTTTGAAATTTTTTTTCTTCTTTTGTTGATGAACGAAGGCTTTGCCCTTGACAGTGTCTGGTGCATGGGCAGGGCGTGTTCAAAGCCGCGCGGCTTTGCTCGGGTCACCGTGCGGCATGTCTCATGTACAAGGCGATTAGATAAAATGTGTTTTCATGAGTTAGTTCAATATTATAATAATGGTGATTACTGTTATTATTATTATTATGGTTAATAAGTATAATTATTAACAAGTTAATTATAATTTTTATTATAATTATTATGAATAATATTATTATTGTTAGTTTATAATAATTATTATGAAGTTATTATTATTATTATTATTCGGGTTTATTAAAATATTAATTAATTTTATTAATATTATCATTTATTAAAGTGTTATTTGTTTTATTTTATTTTATTTTACTTATTTATGTTATTTTATTTTCTATTTTTTTCTTCTCCTTTCTTGTTTTTTTTCTTTCCTCCTTGCTGTCCTGGGCGTCGCGCACAGCCCCCCCCCCCCTTCCCCCATTTCTCTTCTCGCGCTACCCCCTCCCTCTCTTCTAACACTACGCGGCCCTTCCCCCTTTGCTCCTGATCGCGCGGCCTCCCGCGTCCGGCGCCTGTCGTCCCGGCCTGCTTGCGCCCACCGCGTCCCGGTCCCCTCCCCGTCTGGCCTCCGCCCCTTACCCAGGCGCGACACCTCTATCCGACTCCCGTCCGACTCGTCGTCCCGACCCCCTCTCCGTCCGGCCTCCTCACCCTGCTGCGGCCGACGCCTCTCGCGTCGTCCCGTCCTGCTCGCACTCACCGTCCCGACCCCCTCTCCCGGCCGCGACCGCTGCGAACGCCGCCCCATCTCTTTGCTTGCGCAACCCCTCTCCGTCCCGGCCTCCCTCCCTTTCAGCGCTGCTCACCTCCGGCGCAACCCCTGGGTAGAGTTTTCTTTCTTCCTTGCTTATGTTTTTGTCCTTGTTTCTTTGGGTTTTTAGATTTCCAGCAGTTAGGGTGTCAATTTGGGGTTTTAATTTGTGGTTTTTTTTTCAACCTTATGGATTAGAGTATATTTTGGTTCTCCTGTGGTGCGGATTGGACATGGTTGACGCTTCGCACTGAGTTTTGGAGTTTTTGACACTGAGGGAGGTGGCTTCGTGTATAAACGTTGTTTGCTGAAATATTTTTCTTGTCCAATTGTTTTAGCATGTTCTTCAATTAATTTGTTTTGTGCGAACTTGGTTTTGAAGAAATATTACTATGCTTTGATTTATTATTTATGTAGAATGTGATGTGATATCGAGTGTGTTTATTTATAAAAACCCACAATGTGTCATTTAATGGTGTATTATGAACTGTGCACTTAGTTTATTAAATGATGCAAGGGCTGCGTTTTATTTTGTTAGAGTCTGTTTCGGTGTGCTTTTGGCCTTAGAAGAGGTTTTCGGGTGTGTTGTTGTTTTATGTTGTGTTATGTCTTTTTAAAATGTTTTATAAGTGGTGCAGATGGCTTATTTAATTTGTACAAATTATACACTTCATGTTTTACAATGATTTTGACGTGCGAGTGTTTTTGAAGTGGCGCTATGATGTAGTTTGGGTGTGTTTCGTTTGTGTAAATTTTGTGGTACTAATTTTGAGGTATTGCATAATTCGTTCTTTTAATTTATTACATGTTTTGTGGAGTGCGCAGGACCCCGCTACAATGGTTTTGGGCCGCGGGTGTCGAGGTACCACGCATGCACATGCATAAAGTAAAGCATATATATATATATGTGCAATGCACCTATGGGTGTTTATATATATATATATGTATAAATGCATGTGCGTGTGCGCGCCAAGGATCAGTTTGAATGTTCGTCTTCAAGCAGTGACAAGTTTGAGGTAGGTCCTCTATGCCTATGCCTTTAATTTGAGATTCATAATTGCTTGCTTGTTTTAAAAATATGTTTTACATTTACGCTATATCCACATGCTATGAAATCAGGTTACGGTTGCTAGAAATGATTACGCCTTTGATTTGGAAATTTAAATGTATTTTTAATGCTATCGGTCTTAAGTGACCTTTTATCGAAAAATTGATTTCTTAAGTGGTTCTGAATTAGTAATGTGTATTTCCAAAGGTGTTTGGCCTTTTGGCTGATTGATTTTTAAAAAGTGTTTCCTTTATGTCATTAAGCATGTTTGGCATCTTATGAATGTTTTATGAAAGGCCCGTTTGGCACTTTAAGATTTGGTTTGCGAAAATAGAAAACCCCTTTTTAGTCATTCCCCTCAAAATTTGAAAATAAAATGTGGTGCAAGTGTTTATGAGCAGTTTGTGATATATGTGCCTAGTGTAAAGGCTTGTGCGTGAATGTGGGATGTAAAGAGAGTGGAATGCACTTAAGTAGGGAGTGAGGTGGTGGGAGGTGGAATGAATTTTAGATAAAGAAAGTGTAATGTACTTGTTTGATTGTTTGATAAAGAAAACTCACCACCATTTGAAATAGAGCACAATGGGAAAACCCGGGTATCTTGGTGGGTGACCAGGACTAGTGCGCTAGATGACACGGCAGGGGTTCGTCCCTGTTTATCTAGCAGGTTTGACGCAACAACACTAACTAAACGTTTGAATTTCTGAGGGTCGTGGCCTTCTAAGCCACGTTTTCTGAGGGTCGTGGCCTTCTAAGCCACGTTATCTGAGGGTCGTGGCCTTCTAAGCCACGTTTCAATGAGGTACGAGGTCTTTAGGTTCCCACTTGTTTTAGCTACCTATAGGGATTACCCATGGTGCTCATTTTCGTCATGCTGCTAATGATGTAACTTTCTTTTCAGCTGTTTCATACTTGATGTCTTGTTTGTGAGAATCATATTTTAACCCAAACTGGTTTCTTTTCATTTTCAAATGTTACTGCATGCTTGAAACCTATTTTGAAAATGTAGTGGGAGTAAAAGGCTTTACCTGAAAATGCAAACTCGTTGCTTGATTTTGAAAAGAGGGGAAAACATTATTTTAGTATATCTTATTTTCCAAACTGGCATTGGTTGGATTTCTTATTAATGGCAGGGGCATAGGATGTGGTTTTTTTGGCTTTCCTACTGAGCATCTCGGTGCTCACGCCTACATTACTTTTCAGTTGCAGGTTTCAGTCTTGGATCGCTTTTTGAAGTGAGTGGTTGTCGTACCGTGGTGATCCACGGGGTCACCTGAGGTATGTCGCGTTTCTTCGTTTATTCCTTTTCTGCTGCCACGTCGTTCAATTTTTTTTCCTTTATTTGTATGCTGGTTCAGTTTATGTTTGCTTATCTTTTTCATGGGCCAAACCGTTCCCAACTGGTTTGTTTTGATGCCCGGCACTAGTTGCCAGCCCGTGGGGATCGGGAACGCCCTTCGGGCCATGTCGCGGACCGGGTCGGGTGTCGGGTCGGATGACGATCCGGCCTGGTTCGCGACAAAGGCCCTCCCAATAAAGGTGTGGGCATCGTGAATGCCTTCGAGTCTAAATTCCCACGGTAACCTAGAGTTCGACTTTGAAATTTCTACCTGAACCTCCCCATTCTCGAGATTAGGGAAGCTCAATTTATTTTCCATTTAATAATGAACAATTATCAGTCAAAGGGGTTGTGTTCACTCCCCCCTTGGGAGAGGATGAAACTCCTCCCCTTCCCAGAACATGCTATGGGGACCTCCCATTGGGGTAAGTACCCAATATTTCAATGTAGGGTCTCATGACCATTAATTCCATTCCACAAGTAATGGTTCATCGTTATACATGCTTTCCCATAGTGGCCCCGACTGCTTCCACCATGGACTCTCCCTCCCTTAAAAACAAGGGATGTTGCAGCTGCATTGTCGATTCTTTCACATCTTCTAGTTTCTCAAACTAAGCACGACTCATGTGGTCTTGGTGGTTTATAAGTATTATGACATATCTACACAAAATCAAAACTACTGAAACTCTGATTCCTGACAAAATCAAGATACGTAGGATGCCTTCCACAAGACCTGATCTCAAAAGGGTGCCCATTCCAAAAGGGTTTACCCAAGCATGCCCCCTCAAATAGGCAGCTCCCAAGTGTAATCCCCACACATATGAACTATGAGAACTCTGATTCCTAACCAAATTAGGATATGTTGAACTCCTTCCAGAAGGCCCTAGATTAAAAGGGTTTCCATTCCAAAAGGTACACCCAGTCATGTTTCTTTAAATGCGCAGCTCCCATGCGTAAACCCCACATCATCTGAACTAGGAAAACTCTAATTTCTAACCAAATCAGGATACGTAGGATGATTTCTATAAGGCCCAAGCTAATAGGGATTTTTATTCCAAAAGTTTCAACCCAATCATGAATTTCAAATGGGAAGAATCCATGCATAATCCGTGCACATCCATACTACCTGGGTTTTGATTCCTCTCCCGAGGATACTTAGGAATCCCTCCTTGCAGGCCTGATCCCAACATCAAGTCACCCCCATCCCCCTGGATGACGAGAAACTCTAGAGCACCCTATAGTAAGGCCAAGTCAACATCACCTCAATAGAATCCAACATATGCAAGCTCATGAATATCAAGAAAACCAAGGGTAGCCCATTGACACAAATTTTGGGAATGAACCAAGGATTCAAGAACATATGAATGAGACATAAATCTATAATAGTTTCTCATAACATGAAACAATCCTTCCTCATAAGGCTGTGTTGATCCTAACCTCCCATCCTTTTGACCAATAGAGTCCTCCAGTGTCGTTTTCCAAATCACCAGCCAAATAGCTCCTTTATTTGGAAAGAAGGTCCATGAATCATGGACACTAGGTCCGTTGGGAATTCGTGGATCTACAAATAGACCTGTTGGATACCATCCGAGGAAGTTATATCTGAGAAGGAATGATTGCATGAGTTATGGACCCCCACAGAATCACCTACTGAGACCAACAGTTCCCCACATGGTTAATTAAACATTTGTTAATTGATAATGATGTTGAATGAGTCAAAACAAATGAATGGTAAATTCGATGAGAGCTTGTCTTTGTGGAAAAAGTGACGGGTGATGATCCTCATCATTTCATCTCTACACCACCCATACATGCACCACCTTGGAGGTGGAACAAATGCCTAACACATTCTATGTAATCCTACTATTATCTCATAATATGTTTTATAATGTGGGGTGAGCATACAGGTATACTCTTCAAGAAAACCATGGTCTCTCATTCACTAGTAGAGGAAGTATACTAATGCTCCAATGAGAGAACAATAGAACCAATAGCACCTAAAAAGGTATACTAATCATCTCAACTTCTCCATGACACACTCACCAAGAAACATAAGTATACTAACATAATATAGTAAGAACATAGATAGTTGGGTACCCCACACCACTTTCCCACTGATTATCCACTCTCACACCCTAACAAAAAACGTCCTTCTGCACCCAACTCTTCAAAAAGAAACACATCACAACCTGCCTGAACACACTTGGGACTTACAACTGCATATCACCCATAGAAACCTACCCCATATACCATATAAAATCAATCCTTCACATAACTAGGGCTGACAACTATGTCTTTCCCACAAACATAAGGGCCACATACCACATCACATCGTAAATATACCTGGGAACACATAACTTGTTTTCTCGAAGACACCAGAGAAGTACAACTCGCCCGTACACACCTGGGCCTCACGAATAAAAACATGTCTAAAGAAACATGGGCTATCACCATCTAGATGAGGGAGCAGGGAAGAGTGGGTGTCCATCCAACCATCCTCTAAATTGTATTTTTTAAGGACACCCTCCCCCCATGACAATTGTGGTGTTCGTAATGTTGTACTAAACTAGGGTTGGTGCGTATATAAATCATAATGGAAAATACATGTATATAGATATAAAACCAAGCACTCTGGACCAACCTATGGGTTTCCAAAAAAATGTAAAACATAGAAAACCAACTTTTCTACTACATCTAAATGAATTTACAAGTATTAGAAATAGTCACTTCAGATGTTGATATATTAAAGAGGCTTCACAAATCTCCATTACTAAGCACCCATTCACTTCCTTATTTAGTTCATCTAAAATATCATTCTATATTAAAAATTTATTTGTTCATTAAATCACTCCCTATGAAACTACTAAACATAGGACACAATGGGAATGACAACCAATGTCATCTCAGAAGTTGAATATCCATATAAACTAATGTATCTTCACATTACTTTACATTTAACACCCATTAAAAAAATAACATACATTGATATCGAGAAACTGAGTGAGGATTTATGAATTCTACTCCAGGAGAAAATCTAAGATAATTACTCGTACCACCCACTTCCATCATCATTCTTCAATGTCGTTCTACCCAATCAATCATCTCAACCATAATAAATTGTCGGATCATAGCCACACTCAACAACACATCTTTCCCAAACCCTTATTTGCAGCCTGACTTCATAACCAAACTACACCCATCACAACAGGAAATATAAACATAGAACAACTATATGGAATTTCCGCATCACAACACTACCAATCCATTCCACAAACAACAAATCTCTCAACCTGACATTCCATTGCACAACCCATACCACCCCACATCACACAACCACACCCAAAACCTACTACATCACTAGTCCAAACAAACCCACACAAAACACACAACTTCAAAGACCAAGACATGTAATATTTATATTTAATAAATAATTCCTCATTCAATTTCCTCTTGTTAATTCACGGTTTAACACGTGAAGATTTTGATCTCGAGGAATTAGTTTATTAGTCAACTATATTTTTTATCAATATAATCATAAAAATGGTTCAATAAAAAAAAGATATAAATCACAATCTATTCCGTGCATAAACCATGACCCCAACAACCATTATTTTCAGTAATAATATGTCTCACACAATTTACAACATCAATAGATAAAAAAGCCAAACATATGTCACTTTTTTCTCATCCCATCTTGTTGATCATAAACAAATTCAATGTTTTTTATTTATTTGGTATTATGATATCATCACAAGGAAAAATTCAAACACCCACATAGCATGATACACAAATAAAATAGAAAACAAGGAATCCCTACCTTGAAAAATAGACAACCATAAATTTCTTATTTCACAGAAATAGGGTGTGTACAATAAGTAGGGAGAACCTCTAGTGAATGTGAAATCCAAAGGGTACAATAAAATTCATGACTCCATGGGGAATAATGGTTCACGGTGCACTAAGAAAAAATGGAGCACACAAGGAAGACATGATCTCGAAATTAGAATAGCCAGATCCTAAATCAATGGATGGAATAGTTTTTAATGGCAATTAATGGTGGATCATTACCAAGACCACACAATTTGGAAGTCAAAGGATGCTTCATGTTTTTAGAATATAGATATGATTTGAAATGGATCCATAGACCATTAAATATGTTTATAAATCCATTTTATGCCAAATAAAACGTTAAATGTGGTGAAAGTGAAAAAACTAGAGATTTCTATAATTTTGAAAAACTAATGGAAAAGTGTCATCGGTGGATGACACACCAATGTGAGCTTCTTAGGATGAGATATTGGTGGATGAGTCACTATTGTTTTACTCACCATTGGATGAGCTACCTATGGATGGTTAATCATTGTGTGACTCGCCATTGGATGAGTCACCATCGAATGACTCACACTTTTGTGAGTTACCGTCGAACGACTCACTCTTGGCGAACTACAATGATGACCTACCAAATATGACTCACCATTGTGAGTCACCAGTGTGAGTCAACATTCTGACATACTGGTCCCAACACACTGCTGTGACTCACAATTTAAAGTAACTATTTGTAAAACAATAAATTTGGTAAACTCTTCAAATGCGTCAAATTGACTTCCTAGAATAGTTCAAACCCCATATTTTCAAAAATTAATGAACCACAATGGTCCAAGCCATTACATTAGATACCTCTCAAATATTCCCTCCCTCATAAATTCAAAACCAAACCCAGAAGAATGCGGTTTCCAAAAAACCACCATGTGAGATACCTCTTAAAGATCTAGATAGGCTTGAAACACTAATAATGTCATAAAAGATAAACTATAGAGCACCCTATGTTGTTCAAAAACTATAGTGGAAACCTTCATATTCATGAACACCTCCTGCAACATCTATTAATCAAAATAACCACAAAGAACACCATACAGGCCCAACATAAACACATTCTTAACATTTGAACCAGGGAATTCATTCACCCATGTAAATATACTATCTGATCAGGGAAGCGATTACTCAATCGCATGAGTTTAATCACATACAAATTAATATTTCTTGATTATGAATGAGGTCCTCCACTTTTCAAATGTCAAGACATTATCACACATCCCTGAATAGGGAAACAAATCATCTCTTAATAAATAGGGTTCAATCATTACATTTCCAAGAAAAATAGAACATGACAAAAGTCAAAACAGCTCTGGGTACCAGGCATGCATATACGCTTCTCACACCCAATTACTCACCTCTAGAACACCATACCTCCACAACACATAAACCAATGGCATTTTCTATCCAAAAAACACCTCCTCCCAATTATCCAATATCTCTACTTGTTCCTCTACCTATGTTGCTTCATCATCAACATCTAACCCTCCCAAGTCGATGACATGTGACTAATCATGAAAATACAGAAGATGATTGAAGATTTGAAATATGTCATGGATCCCATACAATTGGGGTGGTAGTTCTAAGTGGTATGATACATCGCCAACTCTCCACAACCCATCAAAGTGTACAAAAAATGAGTGATAATACTTCCCCTCTCTGCCAAACCTCTGAGGGCTACATAGAGGAAAAACTTCAAGAATATTTGGTCTCCATCCTCAAACTCAAGGGTTCTCCTACTAAAATCAGTATATGACTTCTTCCGGTCATGTGATATCTTCATCCTCTCACATAAAATCTAATCATATTCAATAATTCACTTCAATACCTCAGGACCAATAATAGCTCCCTCGCCAACCTCTCTCCAACATAAAGGTTATTGAAATGGTCTTCAGTAAAATGATTAAAATAAATTCATGATGATGATAGAGTGATAAATACTATTATAATAAAAACCATCCAATGATTAAAATAAGTTTTGCACCCAAGATCCACTAATGTCAAAGATGTATGATCATTGAATATATTGTACTGTCATGATAGTCAGTTCTATCTTCCCATCATTCTGATTGTAGAAGGATGTTCTGAAGTGTAACTCAACACCAAGATAATTATCTAGTCCACTATAGAATCATGAGTTAAAGAATGTATCCCAATCTAAAATAATGGATATCGAAACACAATTAAGCAGCACCACCTCATATCCATGCCTATTTAACAAGGCATTTATTATGCCTAACTCCTTGATTTCTTACAAGTGAGATTGTTTCATTAGCTAATCCACTGAAACCCAGTTAGATTCATAGCATCCCTAAAATCTAGGAAAACCTTTGGAAAAATCCACTGAGATGTCTTCCCAATTCCATATGGGAATATCCAAGGGTTGAAATAAACCACCACGAACACAGTGCTCGGCCTTCAACTTCTAGTAGAACATGAACTTCCCTACAAACTCTACCACTACCCATTTCATATTTGGAGACATAAACTACATCCTCAATTCTTGGTACATCGTGGGAACTCTTGGATGCACTGCTAAAGGTGACTGATGAAACTCAAAAATACCTCTCTCCCATATATATATTGGAATAAACAACCTCCCACAAAACAACTTTTGATTATATGTATCTTCCAACCATCCCTCTAGAGCATCACCATCACCAAAATGATCAGGCAATACCTTTGTCTATGAGTCTATCCACTAAGAATATTCCATATATTGCATCATAGAATATAGCACTGCTATTTAAATCAAAAAGAACATAATTTTGACAACCCGTTCATCTATGATTAAGGATTCCAACTCATTCATCACCTTCCATGCATCTGTATATTACCGAACTAGCTCATTATATGGATTTCTACTCAAGGAATCAGTCGTAACATTCCAGGTTCTTGTGGTGTAGTAGATGTTGAAATCAATGTCTAGAGGAAACTCACCTCCATTATCGCATGTTTAGATTTGACTGGGAAAATATATACTCAATCTCAAGTGATTCGTGATGGTCACAATTTTCTCCCAAATGAGGTAATGTCGACACAACTTTATTTCATAAATGAACACAACTAGATCAAGATCATGGGTGGTATAGTAACATTCATGGGGATGTAACTATCTCTATCCATAAGAGATAACTACCTGTTACAACAACTACATGAATCCCAAGCCTAGACTAGAAGAATCACAAAACACCTCAAAGATCACACCCTCCTTTGGAAACCAGTGCACTAGAGCACTAACCAAAATCACCTTTAGATAGCTGATCATTTCTAGTCACTATATTCCACACATGAAATCATTGTCCTTTCATGTCAGAGTTGTCAACAGAACATCAAATGAATAGAAATGGGTACAAATATCTATTAATATCCCAACATACCAATAATAATGAAAACCCATAAAAAATTGTTTGTTGCTACCCAAGAAACAGCTACACCAAACATCAATGGGTACACTGCTACACCACATTGCGACACCATATGTCTAAGGAAATTCACCTATCGTGTCAATAACGTGCACTTGGATATAATTCCTTAGAGATAGTGGCATCGAAGGACCTATAATTCGTTCCAAAAATTTTCAGTTTTCTCATCCTCTAACATCAATTAGATCATGATTTAATTGATGAATATAATAATGAACCAGTCCAGGACTCACAGAAGATGGAGAGCCCATACCTTAATATGAAATTAGAATTTGGGATATCTCCCTACATCACCCTTAACTGGTGATCTCCAAACTATATATCAATCATAGAAATCCAAGATTCCTCTCTTAGCTAATCGAAGAGATCATCTATCATTAGGAGAGGATAACGTTTCTTGACCCTCACTTGATTCAAAATTCAGTATTCTATAAAAAACTCATATGACCATATTACTTCATTAAAAACAACACCAGAGCACACCAAAATTATACAATAGGAAGGATAATTCCATTACTCAACAGGCTGTCGATAATTATTCTCATCTTCCTCAACTAATAATGTTTCGTCTAGTAAGGATTCATCGAAATCAGAAATCAACGAGCTGTAGGATCATCCCGAACTCAATGTTACGTTGGGTTTTTTTGAGTAAGAAACTGCTCTGAAAAAATATCATTTAACTCTCAAAAAACCCTAGGGACATTATTTTACACTTCTTCCACTGACATCATTACCAACTATGAATAAAGAGGATCAACATGCCAACTACCCACTTAACATCTCCACTCACTAATAAAAGCCACATGCGGACAATCCTCATCTGAAAACACAGCTCTTATCCAGAAGTATCCGATAATAACATGCATGGAATATAACATATAAATTTTGACAATGACATCGTGTTGAGGAACATGTAGTAAGAAATGATCTACATGGTACTAATACGGTCCCGTCATTATTCTACATCCCTGACACATATCAAACAAGTTATTTTGGCTTCCTGCTGGGGTACTAAACACAAGGGGTATGTGAAGCCTCTGTATGACTAGTCCTATATAATGAGATAGAATTGGTAGAACAATGTATTGAAAAGCGGATGAATCAAACAAGGAACAAGAAAGGGTATTAAACAGGCTGATCATACCTTGGACGATCTTTGGCACAGCTAGAACTGATGCCTATGCTGTATGTAACTGACCACGCCTAGCCCATATACCCTTATGCTAGTGACCACCTCCTTGACCACACCTGAGTTGAGGTCCCTAAGGAACACCCTGAGGTTGGACACTTCCTTCCATGTCACCCCTCAATGGAGCATGAGCCCATTGTCCTTTCTACTAAAATGGCATTGCTAGTAGCAGCTACTAAGGCTTCAACGGATACTACCCACCTCTACCATAATATGATCGAACAACCACTAAAAACTATTTCGAAATATTCCCACATACTCCAAAGATGAAACATGACATTCCCAAGCCCAAAGTAAAGGCACGCATACTAAAAGGTTGAAACAGAATTTGTGAGATTTAATCCCCATTGGTCGAAACCTCAAAGGTCCTGGCTTCTAAGACCAGCTTCTGGTAACCCTTCCTTTCAAAGAACCATGTTTCCTCCACTATCGTGGTATAACTACTTATGAGTGAATCCACTCAGTCACCTTCACCATATTCTAAACCTCTAGGTATGTAGTCAATGTAAAGGGGGTAACCACGTACTGGATATAAGGATGATGTGCCTCCTCTAAATACCTCACACTAGACTCCTCAACAAGAAATAAAACCATGGAAAAATGAAGAAGTCCCTTGAACATATTCTCCATCTCCCTTGCTGACATTATACCCTACAGTAGGGAGAGTAAATCCTACCTATTCAATTTATTCATGGTAAATGAAATGAATTCTTCTTAGAACTCATTCTCAAAATTGACCAATGGAACGTCATCCTTCTTCCTCTACCATAGGTACCATATCCCACACTGATGATAAGATCCTCACATCTAGACCACTACCAAAGAATCAAAGTACTCTATTTGATCTTGGATCAAACTGAATATGATTTAAATCTCCCCGAGCCCACTCTAAGTATCTATGACTGAAACACTTCCATCTTACTTTCCCAAGGCCTATTGCTAGAAAGAACACAATTTTCACTACCACTACTCATCCTATTCTACTAGATCAACCCTCTAATGATCAACTGGATTAGGCTACTAATCCTCAGTTTCCCAAGCCACATGCGGACGATGACCACGTTCCATAACTGAAAATGTAAACAAGGAATTCCTAATCCTGAGTATTATGAATGTTTTACGTTATAATTCATTTTGTGACATTTATTTCAGTTTTTATCCATTTTAAATTACCCTAAACAATTAATTACGACAAGGGAAAAAGCCATTATGATGCATGAACCGTTACTAGGGGATCTACCCTACAAATGGTGTAGCCTCACTTGGTCGTTCAGTAGGCTCATATTCCTTGAATTAGATCATTGGGGGACTTAAAATCTTGTTTCCTATCCATTATTTTTTGGCCTATGTCACACACCAAGATTACATAACACTATTTACATAAAAACCTATGAAATACTCACTATGACTAAATCCATAGATCATCCTATATCATAACCATAACCTCAGATAAAATTCTCTCACTACCCCTCCCTCTAAAGATACCCTCTTGGGATGTAAATAAATAAGGGGAGATAATGACCCCTCGAGTCCCACCTCCAATACGCTCAGGGGTTGTGGCCAACACCAAGGGTATAAAAATATCACTAAAAATAGAAGTAATTACCCTTTTATAGAATCCAATATATTAAAATAAGATATATCAACACCAAAACAACACTATGATATATATAAAATAAAACCAAAATCCATCCGACATGGATGTTTAATATAAAACTGTTACAAGTCCACAGAAAATATTAAATTAAATACACAAAAGTAATGTTATGTGGTGACATAATAACTATCCCAATATATGAGCTAGTAATGCCCTACACATTCCCTTTTGTCCTCCTGGAACCCTGAATGTAGTTTTATAACTTAGGGTTCACATAAAAGTATACTCATTAGGAAAACCAAGGTCTCTCGTTTACAAGAGGGAGAAGCATACTAATTCTCTCGTGAGAATAAAAATAACCCATGACACCTGACAATGTATACAAACCATCCCAAACTCACCAGGGCACTCGTACTAAGTAACACAAGTCAGTGATGTTATATAGTAAGAACATTGATATTAGGGTACCCCACATCACATTCCCGCTGATTACCCACTCTCACACCCTTGTGAAAAATGTCATAGTGCTCTCACCTATTCCAAAAGAACCACTTCAAAACCCACCGTCTCCCAGATGTCCATACAGTATTCTCTCTCCCACAAACACATGGGCCACATAATATATCACATCCCGCTTTCACAAACCTCAACATCACAACTATGTCTCTCATGCTGACACTTTTTCCATATACCACATCACATCCAGATGACACCTAGGATCAAAACACATCTCATACTAAGGAATTCTGGGAAACACAACCCGCTCGTTCACTCCTAGTCATCACGAATCCCAACCTTCCCAAAGAAACAGGGTCTATCTCCACTTAAGAGAGGGATTAGGGAAGAGCGGGTGGCCACCCATCCATCCTCACACTGCTATGTCTGGAAAAAACACCCCCATGAAAAAAGGGTTTTTGAAACATAATACTCAACTATGGTGGGGTGCATATAAAATCCACAAATGAAAATACATGTATATAGATATAATAGTAAATACTCATTGCCAACCTGTGGGTTCTGAAACAAAATACCAACCCAAAATAAAACCTTCACTACTATATCTAAATGCATTTACTAGTATTAGAAACAGAGATTTCTTATGTTGATAAATTAAAGAGTCTTCACAATGCTCCATCAATTAACCCCCATTCACTTAATTATTTATCTCAACCAAAATATCATTCTCTATTAACAATTAAATTGTTCATTCTGTCACTACACAGGAAACTACTAAACACGAGCCACCACATGCAATACAACCCGAGTCATCTGATAAGGAAAAGGGTAATATAAACTAAAGTAGCTTCAAATTCCTCTCGATTTAACACAAATTCAAAACATTACATACATATAAACTAATGTACACTCACATCCCTCCATGTTTAACACCCATTCATAACATAACATACATTGAACCTAAGACATGAGTTGATGCTTTATACATGCTACTCATAGAGAAACTCTAGGTTAATTACCCATACCACCAACTTCCACTATCATTCTATAAAGTCATTTTTTCCAATACATCATCTCGACCACACAAAAAACCCCCATATCACAAGCACACTCAAAAACACATCTCACCAAAACTAATCACGGTAGCCCTGCTGTATAGCCACACCACAAAAATCCCATTGAGAAATATAAACATCACACTATTGGATGGTATTCCGGTTACACAACACAACCCATCAATTCCACAAACAATCAATCTCTCAGCATGATATTTCATTACACCACCTATATCACCCCAAATCACACAACCATGCCCATAACCCTTCTACAACACTCGTCAAATAAGACCCCCACACACCTCACCACCGCACAGACCATGGAATAGAATATTCATATTTAACATGGAATTCCTCAATCATTTACCTCTTGTTCCTCCAATAGCCTGAATGCCTTCATTTTTTATTGATTTTGGATAATTTTCCTTTGAAGGGGTGAAGTGGAACCCATACAAGGCCCGTAATAATAAGTATCACTGATACTTTTGATTAGGGGGAATCCATTTATTAGCTGACTGTAAGTGGTTAACATGTTTTTCATAACATCAATTCAATAAGAAATTAATAAAATCTTCCACACAATCCATTAGGGATAAAAACAAAGAACCCCAATGACCATGATTTTTGGTAGGCATATATACTATTTAATTCCCAACATCAACAAATAAAAAACAATAAACTTCACTTTTTACCACCCCCACATGTTAATATTAAATAAATTAAATTAAATTTATTTATTTGGTATCTGGATATCTTTATAAGTTTACATTAATACACTCAAACTAGTTGATACACAAATAGAAGACAATGGAAGGAATCCATACTACAAAAGATAGATGATTAGTATATTCTTATTGCAACAAAATTGCGGGAGCACAGGAAGCAGGAAGAACCATCATGAAAAACAAGATCCAAAGGTTATAGTAAAACACATGTCTCATTGGGAGAGAAATGTTTAGGGATAACCATGATTTAATGGGAGCATGTAAGGAAGTGAGGATATCAGCTTCATAAATTCATGATCATATATCAATGGAAGTAATGGTTTTTAATGTCCATTAAAGGAGGATTATGACGAAGACAATAAAGTTGGGAAGTAAATGGAATATTCATTTTTTTATAAGGTAGATAAAAATTGAAATGGATCCAAAACCATTAAATATTGTTTTAAATTCATTTTATGTCAAATAAAATGTGAGAAGCATAAACCTGAAAAAACTAATGAATTATACAATTTTGAAAAACTACAGGGAAAGGGTCACTGCTGGATGAGTCACCGGTGGATGGGTCACTGGTACAAGCTACTTGTGATGAGATACCAATGAATGATTCACCATTTGGGTAACTCACTATTGGAAGATATTCTGGTGGGCGATTAACTGTTGGATGAATCACTATTGGATAACTAACTATTGGATGAGTCACCATCAGACAACTCATTGTTGGGTGAGCTACCGTCAGACGACTCATTATTGGCGACCTACCATCGCGTCCTATCATCATGGCCTATGGTCAATAACATTTTATTAAAATTCACCAATGTGTGTCAATTTTCAGACCTACTGGTGCTGACTCAGTTGTCCTGACTCACGACATTGACTCGCCATTGTGACTCACTATTCTGAACATCCATTGTAAAAACTAGAAATTTGGAAATCTATTGAAATGAGTCACCTTTACCACCTAGAAAACTTCAAACAATAGATTTTCACAAATTAATGGACCAGAGATGTCTCGAAAATTACAAAAATAATAAGTATGGAAACATTAAAAAACATTCCCAATGTAGAAAAAGCCATAATAAAATTTAATTTCATTGATGAATATAAGTAACATAAAAAATAAAAAAATGTGATGAAAATATCATTTTCACAATGATATCACATTAAAGGAAATTCTAGAATAGTAGGGAAAAAATTTCTTCAAAAATATCGTCACGATCATTTTGATAATAATTCAATATAATTTCTATTCTTGATAGATGAAGATTCTGTACATGTCTTATATGTTAAAAACATTCTTTTATACTCATTTTTAAAAAGGATAAATAAAAATTGTTTGGAAAACAAAAATAATATTACGTTAAACCATATTGTAAAAAGTAAAAAATGAGTAATTCTGTTTTACTAACTCATTTAGAGAATTTAATAAAAAAAATATCGATTCATTTCTAGATAATATATATATGAAATAAAAGTCATTTTTATTTAATAGATAAATAAACCCAGTTTTTTATATAAACATTATGTCAAGAATTTTAAGTAAAAAATTGGAATAAATTGTACTATTACATGAAAATGAAATGAATTACCATATGAGAAATAAATATATTGGATTCATATATAAATATCAAAAAATTATTCTAAGGGAAACCTAAATATAAACTCTCTAGAAAAATAAAGAGACTTCGAAATAAACCCATACTAATTTCATAACATTCTAATCATAATCCCCATGAAAGAAATAAATTAAAATTAAACTCTTAAATACCTTTATGATAATTTGATTTATGGAATAACCAATAAAATTATAATTATATACACCATGATGATGAAATTGGTTGTGAATATTATATATGTCTCACAAAGGTAAATTTGAGATGACAAACTCTAACATGCTTTGCTGACAGTGAAATCAAAATCCCCATGAATAAATTACAGTAAATTAAAAATTAAATATTATTATAATAAAGAAATTATGAATATAAAATGTCAAATATGCTTCATATACACCTCATATGGGATGATTGGTGTATAAGATGACATATTCCCTAATGAAGATAATCAGAGACAAAAATACCTTTCCTAAGGTCTGATTTTATTTATGTGTTCAAACCTCTAGAATAATAAATACATATTTATTATAAATATGTTAATGAGTCATAATTATTTATTCAAACAATATATGACTTACATATATTTTTTTGTTACCTGTGTATAAAAAATTCGATGTTAAAATCACTAATTTAGGTGATAACTGCTTTTTTAAATGTTTTACATGGTTTGATAGTTTTATTCAATGTAATTTTATCATAATTACATAATATAGAGAATTTAAATAATTATATAATTATCATATTTATTAATTATATAATTATTTATTGTTTTTTATAAAATATTTATTTGTTAATATTAGTTATGGTATTAATGAAGGTGATATACCATACACACAAGGGAATAATGCTTTCATATTTTTATTAATGGAATGAGAGCAATGTAAATAATATATAAAATTAAAATAATAAAATGTATTTAATATATCTCAAATATATTCCTTAAATATATATTTATTATCATCCATGTCAAAAATAAATTGTATAACTTTTCACATCACATCATGGAGGCGGTAGTCCACTTATACGCATGAGTGGCATTATATCATTCCAATGAGTTGGAATATAAGAAGATATATGTTCCATTATAATTAGATAATTTTAATTTTATAATATATATATATATATATATCAAATTCATCATTATTTCTATCCATGAGATCTGGTGATGGAATGAAAATTGCAATGTTTGGCGATGCGGTGGTCCATCATACACATGAAAAACTATTTTTTCCCATCTGATAGATAAAGAGATGGATATAGGTCATTCCATTAACATAATAACATCTAATAATATATTTTATTCATGTTTTATTAATTTATCATAGTTTATTTAGATTTTAACGTGTTATAGAAATAACAAAATGAAAATATATGGTTAAGGACTATACCTCTTCTTCAAACAGACACTTTAGGATTATACCTATAGCATTTCTAGGATAGATTTATGATAAAAAGAAGTTATATAGGTAATAAATATAGATTTATGTAATTTATTTTTACAAATATTTTTGGAATCAAATGACTTTTTATGTGTTATTTGAGGAGGGAAGGGGTTCCATTTTATAAGTGGGAGATATGAAACACTTGGACATTAAAAACAAAAACTTATACCCATTTTTTCACTTGAAACAAGGATGAGAAATGGATAACTATAGATAGATAGATGATATAAGTTAAAAATATATCCATAAAATTGAAATATTAAAATTCCATAGGTCATTTTAAATTTTATCTTCCCATTTCAACCCTTAGATGATCATGTTTTAACGTTAAACACGATAATTAATTTTTAATGATCTTACTATTCATTATGGAAATGAATTATGATGAAATTGTTATAAAATATTTATTATATAGATTCAAATTTTTATATAAATTTTTTCTATTCATATTAAACGGGGATTCAGAATATAATTTCGTATTAAACCAATAGGCACAGTGAAAAAACATCATTCTCAAGGAAAGTGTTTGAAAAGTATATTTTTTTTATAAAAAAATTTGAACATATCATTTATTCCTTGAACTAGAATCAGATTATTTATAATATAATTAAACTAATTTCACATTAATAACAATTTTAAACAATAATTGTTTTTGTAAATTCTTTAAATGAATAGTCATATTTCATTAAAAAGATATTATTTTTCACTATTAATTAAAAAAATATTCTCATAAAATTATGAAAATTCAAATCTATGATTATAATGAAATTATAATTTTATATATAAATATAACTCATTCATATAATTTTTTATAAAGTGTTCAAAATTAATTTAAAAATACATTTGAATTATGTGATGAAATTTTTCAGTGAGAAATACAGTTCATATATATAATAGCGTGTGTGTTTTCGTCTCATGATAAGAAAAAAATTTATATTACTGATAAATAATTTTATGGAATTTATATTATATAAGTATCTTTAAATTCATTCAAAAATATATATTATTATATATTATTAATAAAATATCACATTACACATATAATAATAGTTTTTTCAGGAAAACTATTTCCATTCCATTAATGTTATTTTTTATTCCTAATAAACTAAAAAAAATATATTTAATTTTATATTAAAAAAAATACTTTTACTAATTTAGTATGTACAATTTATATCCACTAATCTAACATAAAGTTATAATGGTAATATTTATATAATAAATTTCACGGTACATTTAAGATTTGTTTTTCTAGTCATATACACTATTGAACAGTATGATATTAATTAAAATATTAGGGTGTTACATTATCACCACAATCATTATATCCAATCGTCAAAATGTTACCTTTTTATTGAATAAAAAAGGTTCCCTATTAGATAATACCATTTTTGAAATACCACAATTTAAAAAAGGTTAATTAAACCTCATCTTCATAGGAGAGAAAGGGAATATCTAATGTCAAATATAATATTATATAACAAAATTTCCATGTACGAAAATGTTTTTAGGATTTGAAAATATAGACATGTTATTAAAGAATAATTAATTGCCAACAGTGATAGAGGTAATTGATCCTAATAATGTGAATGATCAAGATAATATTATTGACAAAAAAACTATAAAATGATGAGGTGTGAAAAATACCATTTGATTCATAAAAAATGAAGGCCAATGTATATCATTTTTATCTCAAGATCCCTTTCCAAATATTGAGGGATGATTTTACTATAATGATATCGAAGATTATAACATATACAAACTTTCTATATTTTTATTTCATAAGAAATATTTCACCATTTTGTTTTCCTTTTAAAAATTACTGCATCATTTCTACTCTAATAAATAATTATTAAAGATGAATTCTTATGCCTGATACACAAAAATTAACTATTTACATATCATAATATCAATAAAAGATTGAGATTTCATTCTATATGTCTCTAAATATTTACCTAAAAAAAATTGTTAGCATGATTTATCTAATGTAATACATTAATATTTAAACCTAAATAGTAATTCCTAAAGAACAACTTAAATCATTCTATAATTATTTCTCACTAAAACCCATTAGTTTACATCCCAAAAAATGTGACACCATGCTTCCAAAATAATAATAATTATTTATCCTAATGGTTATATAGGTATATTAAACCAATAAAAAGTCTCCAAAAATATGTTTAATAATAAAATATTTAATATTATTTTATGAACATAATATTTATCAGTCAAAATATTCGAGTAATTTTTTTTAAACAGTACATTATATTAGCTAGTGGTAGGCACTACACCGTTTTCACTCTTCAGTTTTGTGTAAATGTCCCATGAAATTTCAAAATGTGATGAGTTTTGTAAGAATTTGAGAATATTTAATTTTCATAAAATATATTAATATAAATCCAATGATGTCTAAATAAAATTATAAAACATCATCAACATATAACATTAATAAAAAAGTCACTTGTTAACCCAACAGATTTTCGGTACGACATAATATTTCTACAAAATATGATAATATTAATTAACTATTATTACCTCCACATCAATGATCATTCTATCCCTAAATATTATCAATACCTTTATAATTATTTCCACAAAATTCATTCATCCTCAAATTAAATTTTCACTAAATCCAATAATAATACCAAGTGAAACAGTACAATAAATGTCTCCTAAAAAACTATTAATCATCTAGAACATAAATCACATACAACCTCAAAAGTGATGTATATATCCTTTTAAATATCTTTAAACTTGTACTCATTAAACGATTATGGAAACAATAAGTATTAATTTAATTTATATGAGGACATATATTTGTCTGAAAATAATAACAAGCCATTGTTTTTTTATGAATGTTGTAGTGAAAATACATACTATTAAATTATTTATACAACATAATTTATTGATTCCAATAAATAAACTCACAAAGTAATGGAATAACATAAATCCTTAATTATTCTAGGAGTTATAATTTTATAATTTGGAATTCAATCATTTAATGTTGTGGTTCCCCAAAGTTTTTAAAATAAATTATAAAAAGATCTCCAGGGTGAATGTCATTTCTCTCTATTGAACTCCAATATTTTCCCAAAAAATATCCTTACTCTATTCTGTTCCCTTATGCTTATAAATCAGTTTATATTTTCTTTGAGACATTCTATATATGTGTACCTTTACACATTTTTTACATGAATGAATTTGAGCACTATTTCCACCATAGCCTCCATCACCCGAGTTCCCATGTATTTCCATTATTCTATTCTATAGAGTCTGATGGTTGGTTAATGTGTATATGTTAATTCATTTATCTATATAGGAAATTAGGGGTAATAAATATATATTTTACTCTTTTCATAATCCGATTTGGTTTCACATAACTAAAATATTTTTTATTATATTTTAATTTACCAAAATTCTTTCAGGTTCCAAACGTTGACTAAAACCAAAAATCATAGTGTGAGCAACAACTATCATAGTGGGAAACCATATTATCATTTAAATGATTTATAAATAATTAATCATTATTTTCAATATAAAATATAATAAGTTTAATATAAGGACCCAAAGCTTGACGTACATATACATTACGTTACTTTTGTGGAATACTTAATACATGACAAAAAACAGACGCCCAAAGACTGTGTAAGTTTAGTGTGTTTGGAAACTCACAACATAGTCTTCTAATCATTGTGAAATATATTCATCATCTCCCATAAAGATCTTCCCCTTTTATTTTTTTACCTATAACCTTTCTTTATATCATGGGAAAAAGAAAACATAAAAATGGTGCGCTCAAATTCCCAGTAAGGGTAAACATGGAGAACCTAAAAAACAATCCATTAACATTTGAACTTAAAAACATGAACATAAAACATCAAAATCTGGAGAAATGACCTAAATATTTGTAGTATATAAGGAATAGGTTATAAAGGAACATTAATCATGATAAAATTTAAAGGAAATAAAACATGGAATTATGGCAAACCATTAAGCACATGATATGATTTCCATAGTAGCCAAGGCATTACTGCCAAGACCCTCATTGTGGACAAATTCCATTACTGAACCGGGTTTATTTGTCTTCTCAGCTTTATATTACTGAACCGGATTTACTTTTCATTCCATACATGTCTATATCATGAGATATAAATCATTACCCGATTCATTGGAGGGAGATATTGGTCCCACCAATCTCATAATTAAATCATTCATTCCTGTCCCACAAAATAAACATAAATCATTCATTATAAACCAATGAATAAAATGGTTTTCATAAACAACATACCATTATAACATAATCCGATTTGAACAAATGGATATCATTTCATCATAAGAAAGATGAAACCATATAAATAATAGAGACATTATACTTGAAACATAAACATATTAAATAATGTCTTCTTAGATGGATAATTGTTTTGACAAAACACTTGAAATGAATTCTTGAGGAAAATATCCTTTCTTCTTCAAAATCATTTTCATTTCCCAAAATTCCATTTAATTTTAAAAGAAATGGATTTTGTTGAAAATAATAATGAAATGATGTATATGAAACTTCATGGAAATAAGGCGTTATGAAATCGTAAAAATTCATTCATGTCGTATAAGTAAAAAACATTTTTCTCATACTTTTTACAAAAAAAACATAAAAAGTACCTCATATGGTAAACAAAAGAATGATCCATTCCATACCACATAGTAAAACTCAAAAGAGGTAAACACAACATTAAACATTCATGGAATAATAGTAAAAAAATTATTAATTTTTTTAAGCATAGCCACAGATGATAAATATAACCCTTGTGAATACTTATGAATAAACAATCTCAGACAAGAACAAGATTGGAAAAATTATCCCTTACCTTGTGTCCAATTTCTTCCATATGTGTATGAGACTCCTGTATAGTGGGTTTAAACACATTATTAACTTGTAATAGAAACATAATAATTTTTATGATATCATACACGATTCACATACAACTTTATATTACCCGTTCTTTTGTCAATTCCATGTTAAAGCAGCGTTTTGGATAAAATTGTTTCATTTATCTTACATGTTTTAACTTGTAATTATTAATATGATTACATAGACCATGATTATATATTTATAGAATGTAAAAAATTATTTATATAATATATATATTCATCATATAAGTATATAGACAGATAGATGGAATGAAATACACCGTTTATGGAGATGGTAGGTCGTACGTATGCATGAACGCTATTTTCATTTCCTTATTAATTTGAATGGAAGTAAATATCATATATATATATACATAAATCTAGTAGCATTATTATTTCATATGTTTCATGGTTACTTATTATATATTATATATAATCATTATGGAATGGTTAACATAGAGAATGAATCTTATCGAATCGTGGAGACAGTAATCCGTACATATGCACGAGCAATGATATCGTTCCCATAATTATTGAATGGAATTGGAGTGGATGATATAATATCTCATAATTAGAATAATTTTATAATAATCATATATATTAATTATTTCCACCATTATACCCATCCAAGTAAGGTTGTGGTGGAATAACAGATTACACCACATCCTGGATACGGTATTCCCTACGTACGCACGCGCGGTGATATCATTTTTTGTAGGATGGATAGAAGGTGAAATAGGGTTGATTCATATTTATAATAATATACTATTATATGATTAATACTGATGTTATTACTTTATAATTAAAAGAATAATGGAGGGTACATAGAAGTAAAAATAAATTTTAAAGGATCAGTAAAGAATATTACCTCTTCTTCGATGCGCCACTTCTAAACCTCTTGTTAGGGCACTAGAGTTTGTCTTTGTAGATGACCATGACCTCTAGTATTTTTCTTGGGAAGTGTATAAAAGAAATTTTCAGGGTTTTGATGAGCATAAAGGCTCAAAATGTTGTGAAAAAGAGAGGGAGGAGGTTCCTTTTTATAAGGGAGGAGAGGGGCACTTTTGGAAACCTCTAAAATATTAATTTGTAATAAACTAAAACCCCACATAAAAACCTCTAAAAATGAGTCAAATTAGAATATTAGATGATATGGGGTTGTAAAATAATCAACCGATAAAATTTATACATGTTGGGATTTTATTTTAAACCTTATCAACTTGATTCACCCTTAATTAATCTATTTAATTTAATTTGTGGGAATAATATTCAAAATTTTATATTGTTATCAAAAATTACTTATGTGTTTTTTTAATAACCCGGGTTTTGCTGTGAAAGACTTTGGAATATTCTTGATGATATTCCAGAGCAGCGCCTTTAGACGGCGTGCGATTCCGAGCCCCGGAGTGGCCGGAATTAAATTTTGAGTGCGTTCACACTCGAAATGATAAATAAATGAGATAACTCCTAAATGGAGTTCCGGATTAGAGATCTGAGTGTACGGATGTGTCCAGAATGGGGTGTTCACCCTAGGAACGACATAAAACTTGTTGGTGCGGGATGTTTGGACCCCTCGCCCGCTTCTGGAATGTTAAACGGATAAATTAATTAATTAATTAATTCGTTTAATGGTGAAATGATAGTATCTCTTAAATGGTGGCTCATATAGGAAAACCGAGGGCATCGTTGAGTTCGGAGTGTTCCGTTTACCCTAGGAGGGGTATAAGTTTCGCGGGCGCGGGCCGTTTGTGAAAAATGGCCCTAGGGGCGTTTCCGTAATTTGGCGGCCTCGGGCGCTAAGTTTATTAACTTTTGAATGGGGTCTCAGAATAAAATTCTGAGACCGCCGTTGTGCTCGGAAGGTGGTGTTTACCCTAGGGGAGGCTTAACCTCGACCCTATCGGGGGTTTCGGATGCGGGTCATTTCGGGGGTTTTAAATTAATTGAAACATTAATTAATTTATTTAAACCCTCCCCCTCCCCCTTCTCCCTTGAACCCCCTGGCAGCCGCTCTTCTCCCGCTCCTCCTCCTCCATCTTCGGTGAGACTCTGGCGAGATAGCTCCGGCGAGGTGTGGTGGCCGGCGGATCGTCGCGAAGCTTCGGGCGAAGCCCCGCGAGGTAGGATGTTGCGTTTGCATTTTTCTATTTCCCGTACCTACTTGGAGCTCGTTTTTTCACTGTCGATTCCATGTCAAAACTTCGATCGAAGCCCATGAACGCGTAGTAAACAATTTTATCTTTCCGAAGCTTGTTTCATATTTTAAATCGGAGGTCGAAGGCATCCGCAATCGTTAGCCGAAGTTTGCGGGAATTTCTGGGTGTTTGTCGGTGGGTTCCGGTGGTCCGGCGGGCTTAGGCGGCGGCGCGACGCCTGCAGGCGGCGGCGGCTTCTCCTCAGCAGGCGGCGGGTTCCTCGACACCGTCCGGGGCTCGCGGAGGCTGAGAGGCGTCTGGTGGTGGCGCCCGGAGGTGGTGCTCTGCAGCGGAGCAGCTGCGCCGGCCGGTTGACGCGGGGTCTGGGGTCGCGGTGCGCGACCCCGCTCGGGAGGCAGAGACCCGCTGAACGCGGGTCTCCGGGTGGAGAAGCGACCGACCTCGTGACTGGTCGTGTTGGAGGCGCGTGGTCCACGCGGTCCGCGCGGGTGAACCACGGCCGTGGTGGTTTGGCCGGCAGAGCCGCGGACCGGCCGGCTTGGGCCGGCCCAAGGGGTGTGGACCGACCGGACCGGTCCGGTCCACCCCCACCTGCGTCCGACGACATTAAAATGCCGTAACTCTTAAACGGCGCGTCCGATTGACGCACCGTCTGCGGCGGTGGAACCGTATTGACGAGATGGTCTTTTGGGATAGTTTCGGGAATTTTTAATTCCCAAAATGAGGGGCCTCGGAGGTGTGACGCGTCTTTAAGTGGTTTGTCGTTTCCTTCGGGGATTCTTGTTTTGGACGGCGCAGACGCGTCCGACGTCCTTTTTTAGTGTCGTCAATGGCGTTGGGACCCTGGCATCGAGGCAGATGTTTCTAGGGTGGTTTCAGGTGTTGAGGCCGAAGAAGAGGTGCGGGCCCCGCGGCCCTTCTTTTGAGCTGCATGCAGTTTTTAGCGACTTTTTCCTTGGTCGTCCGTTCGGGGTGTGCGAGCAGTTGATGTTGGGTGTTTTTTCGAGGGCATCGCGTTGGCGCAGTCTGCCTGCTGTAATTCCGCACGATGGTGCGGGCCCCATGAGGTTCTTTTCGGGAGTTGACAGTGATTTCTAGCTTTATCACCGGGTGATTGTTTTGGACAAGTGATTAGTCCATTTCGTGTACTTTTTCGAGAGGATCACAACGGTGCGATCCGTTCGTTGAGTTTTGGGACCGGGATGCGGGTCCCACATGGCACCGCTCGTGTGCGGTGCGCCGGGATGCATCTTTTTCTCTGGATATCTGTTGCACTCAAGTGAGTAGTTCTTTTGACGTGTTTTCCTGAGGGGATCGCAATAGTGCGATGCTCCCGACTGTTTTCGGGGCTGAGGCTCGGGGTCACGGGACGTCGTTCGGGCGTGAGGCGGTGTTGGTGACTTTTTCGTCAGATATCCGTTGGAGACGAGTAAGTAGTCGATCTCGCCGGTTTTTCTACAGGATTACAACGGTGCGATCCGTTTGGTTGTGCGGATCCTCTTGTGAGATATTGTTAAATGTGGAAGCATGAAAGGTGCTCCAGTGGTGGTTCGCCCTACCTTGTTTAGAGAGGACCCTTGGCGTGTGATCGCGCACTCTTGGGAGAGTGATGTAATTGGTCCACAAGACGTGGTTGGCTGTGCCTGGGCCTTTGAGGTGGCAGGTTGGAGTTGTTACGTCACGCCTTCGCGATGACGTTGGGTGCCGTGTGGACGATAGCCTATGGGCTGGAATGAGGTATACTCTAGGAGTATACGGGAGCGCTTGGAGGTACGTGTGGTTTGTACATGAGATTTTCGGGCGCTTGGTGGGGTTTGACTTGGGGCCACACGTCGGGGGGGCCCAAGTGCGTGTTGTGTTCTGCTTCGCGTACTTGGACCTCTCGTGGCGTGGAGGGTCCCTCTGTGTGTTTGTTTGACCAGCATGGTGGAGCTCTTCCCCTGGCTCTGTGCTCGTTTGTTGACCAGTAGGGTTGAGTGGTCTCCCCCTGGTTTCGTTCTCGATGGTTTGGCCTGTAGCGGTGCTAGTGACACCCAGTGCTGGGGCAGACGCTGCACATCTTTTGGGAGAGCTGTTCTGGAGTTGGGTGGTTGCGCGACACCCACTCCGTGTTCGGTCGGCCAGTGTTGTACCCTCATGTAGAGATGGAAGAGCGGATCTGAGTTTTACCCTCCAGTGGGGCTGGGCAGTTGGTTACTCATCGACTTCCTCGGGCTTACCCTCCAGCAGGGCTGGGTAGTGGGTTGCTCACTGACTTCTAGGGTTTACCGTCATGCAGAGACTGGGCAGTGGGTGACCCGATGCTCTTAGGGTCTACCCTCCAGCAGAGACTGGGCAGTGGGTCACCTGATCCTCTTAGGGTCTACCCTCCAGCAGAGACTGGGCAGTGGGTCACCCGACGCTATTAGGGTCTACCCTCCAGCAAAGACTGGGCAGTGGGTCACCTGACGACCTCTTGGGGTCTACCCTCCAGCAGGGCTGGGCAGTGGGTCACCTGTCGTCTAGTTCCAGGCCTACCCTCCAGCAAGGCTGGGCAGTGGGTCGCCAGTCGACTTATTCCAGGTTTACCCCCAGCAGGGCTGGGCAGTGGGTTGTCGGATGATGTGTTATGGTTTACCCTCCAGCGGGGCTGGGTAGTGGGTCGCCGGTTGATGTATTAGGGTTTACCCTCCAGCAGGGCTGGGCAGTGGGTCACCTGATATTTGGTTATGAATTACCATCCAGCGGGGCTGGGTAGTGGGAAACCTGTTTGCATTCCAGACTCAGTCCTCTCGACTAGGTTAGTCTGTGGCTTACCTCCATGATTACCGGAGCGGGACCCTTGGTTGTACGGGTCGGTGATGGAACGACTTGACTTTGAGGAGACCTCTCGACTGCAGGGCAGTCATGAGGTCTAGCTTGACTTTCCTAGAACTCTCAAGTACAAGGGGGGCTTTCCCCACCGAGACGCGTTCTTGCGACGCGATCTAAAACCGTGAGGGCGAGTCAGTGCCGCCCAAAGAGGATAGTATCAAGGTGCGGTGACTGAGCCCCTTGGCTTGCGGTTCAGGGCAGACGTGCGGGATGCTGGGCATCAGTGATGGGGTTACACTGGGACTGTTGGCTACTCTTTTCTTGGGATGAGCTATGGGATAGAGATCCCCATACGAGCTTGTTCGGGTTTCTTGTTGAGCATACAGATATATATATATACCTTTTTTCTGGTATCCACTTCTTGGGTTTATTTACTCTCCTTCCAGGAGAGGCGAAGACTCGCGGGGTATGCCACGTGCTTTCCATGTCTAGCTTCTCATGGTTGGATGAGTCCACTCTTCTGCTATAGGCAGCGAAAGCTCGACGAGAAGTGCATCTTCTAACCGTTCCTAGATCCTTGTGTTAAGACGATTCTTCTATGTTCCTCTTGTTGGGTTGAGCTGGAATCATTACTGCACTCTCTGTTGTACTCCTTTACTTTTTTGTTCTCTCTACTGCTCACCCTTCGGTACCTCATTTTGTTGCTCCCTCGAGCCTTCAGGGTATCCTACTGAGTATTTTTATACTCACCCCTGCTTGGGCTTTGCCCGCACTTGGTGTGCCCTTGCAGACGATGGACAGGTGGAGCGTGACTTCAGTGGAGCGTAGGATCTTGGGATCTTGGACCGCGTGCAGTGGTCGTGGCCGGGTTCCAGGTGTGAGGCCCATAAACAGTTTCTTTTGCTTACCTGTTGCCGGGTTGTGGCACTTTTTGGTTGGGCACGTGTTTTGCCCCTTTTCTTTTCAGTTTGTACTTTGTACTTGTAGTGGTCGATGCACTTTTTGGTATTTATATAGCAGTTTCACTTTCCTTCTCTTTGCATGTCTTTACTTTTACTCTGCACTGTTGCATTGATTTTTCTGCGTGTGCGTGTACAGGTGCTTAGGCAAAGGCCTCCCTGAGTTATTGTGCCTTCGGTGCTGGTCGCCAGCCCCTGGCCTATGGAGGCGGGCTTGGGGTAGTTGCGGCTCGAGCCCGGGTAGGGTCAGGTCGTGACAAAGTGGTATCAGAGGTGGTTCGTTCCTTAAGACGTTGTGCGGACATCCCTAAAAGAGGAATTGGTTGGGATATAGGGCAACAATGTTAACGTGTCTCGAGAGCGGCTCTCAGGCCGGGGAGTCCAGTGATGGTGCGGCGGCCGACTTATCCATTCACCAGGACCTTGATAACCCGCTTGATGACTCGGCATGCTGAGACACTTGTTGCAGGGAAATTTGTTTGTGCATCACATATGACTGAGTCTTGAATTTCCTTCTTGAGTCAGCTCCCCATCGTTGTTTTTGTGGTATATACATATATTCTCATCTGACCGCGACACTCCTTGATAATATTCAGGATGTCTCCGCGAAGATAGCCAGCCAAGATACCAGCTTGGGTACGTGACGACGACCCTGTGAGCTACGAGGCCACAGTCCAGGACCCATCATGCGAGCCCCTTTCTCCAGGTGGGCCGGTAGCAGCACCCCCACCTGTTGAGCAGTAGCCAGTTTCAGCGGAGCAGGCTGAGTTTGAGCGTTGGTTGAGTGCGCTCCGTGAGTTCCAGCGGCAGGGACCGCTGAGGTTCAGTGGTGAGCCAGACCCTCAGGCAGCAGAGGTTTGGCTCGAGGCAGTGGTTCGCCTTTTCAGGCTTGTGCAGACGCCGGCAGATCAGAGAGTGGCTTTGGAAGCTGCCCTTTTTCGTGGTGCAGCTTGGAGTTGGTGGAGTCTGGTGACTCATCTTCTTGATGAGTCGTCACTTTCGTGGGACGACTTTCTGTTGTCGTTTCGTGAGGAGTTTTTTCCCTCCTGCTTGCGCTCCGTTCAGATTCAGGAGCTCCTGCAGTTTCAGCAGGGAGGGATGATGGTAGCCTAGTACGCGGCTAGTTTTGCAGATCGTGCATGCTTTTACCCGGACTTGGTCCGTGACGACAACCTCCAAGCGCGGAAGTTTGAGTAGGGTCCCCGCCGAGAGATTCGTGCTGTCATAGTAACCTTGGGCATTTCCACGTATGCCGGGGTGCAAGAGCAGGCGCTGGTGACGGAGGGGCTTCCTGTCACGTTCTAGTGTTGGTGGTGGCAGTAGGCACGTCGGAGCCGGGACGTCTGCCATAGCTAGCAGGCGCCGGAGAGCAGGATCTCGATGCAGGTGGCCTTCCCACTGCTGGTTTCAGAGATGTGGTCGTATACCACTATGGTGAAAAGGCGCAGAGCCTCAGCCGAGGATGCCCTTCCGTGAGTGGATCCCGGGCCGTGGTCGTACACCACAGTGGCGCCGGAGGGCACCGGGACAGCCCAGAGAACGCCGGTGCTATGCTTGTGACGGGCGAGGTCACTTGGCACGAGACTGCCCAGCCCGAGTTGCTGAGAGCTTCGGGCAGGCAGTAGGCGCACCACCACGGCATAGGCAGCGCCGTGATCGGAGTAGTGGCCAGAGAGGTGGTGCTAGCAGAGGAGCGGGAGGAGCTAGAGGTGGGGGATGATTTTACGAGATCTCCCCATCACCACTAGGCAGTCCACGTCAGGCTCCGGGAGCTGACTTTTGGGACCACGGGCAGCCCCGAGCTTTGGATGTCTACGATCCTGTAGAGAACAGGATGGTGAGAGGTACCCCTTGCGACTCTTCAACTTCTTGGAGTAGAATTGTTAGACTCTTTGTGTCATATGATTTCCTCCCTACTCCTTGTTTGATGTGTTACCAGGGTGACACAGGGTGTCGGGTGTGACCCTGTGTTGGTAAGGAAAAAGGCGTGAGACCTTTTCCTTTAGTCGATGGTGTTGACTCTTTCGCCTTTTTAGCATGTAAGAGAGCATCGATTGTGGAACCTTGCGTGACCAGATATCCTTGGGTGTTTCACTATATGGATATTTTGAAGCAGGGAATCACCGGGCCTTGTTTTAGGTGCGGGCGGTGATTCCAGTCGCGGCGTGCGACGTAGAGGTTGGACCGGGGAGGTGAGCTACCCCTGAGGGCCTTCGGGCCGTTTGAAACTGTGAAAAGGGATGGAAAGGTACCCTACTTCCTTTCCCTAACCCCAAAGTCTAGAATGGGTGCACGACGTCGGCAAGGGCCAACCTAGCGTGAACAGATCGATCCTTTGGTCTGTGTGCGGTGACGCCGAGCTGTGCGTGGGTTCTTCTGGGTATGGGAAAACCAGTTGTGGGCTTAGTACCCTGTGTTCATCCCTCGTTTTTCTTTTCTAGGACGAAAATCTTGAATGAGGGAATGATGTAAGAACTCGGTTGTTTCGGTGAAAGACTTTGGAATATTCCCGATGATATTCCAGAGCAGCGCCTTTAGACTGCATGCAATTCCGAGCCCCGGAGTGGCCGGAATTAAATTTTCATTGCGTTCACACTAGAAATGCTAAATAAATGAGATAACTCCTAAAGGAAGTTCCGGATCAGAGATATGAGTGTACGGATGGGTCCGGAATGGGGTTTTAACCCTAGGAATGACATAACACATGTTGGCGCGGGACGTTAGGACCCCTCGCCCACTTCTGGAATGCTAAACGGATAAATTAATTAATTAATTAATTAGTTTAATGGAGAAACGCTAGTATCTCTTAAACAATGACTCGGATTGGAAAACCGAGGGCACCGTTGAGTTTGGAGCGTGCCGTTTACCCTAGGAGGGGTATAAGTTTCGCGGGCATGGGCCGTTTGTGAAAAATGGCCCCAGGGGAGTTTCCGTAATTTGGCGGCCTCAGGTGCTAAGTTTAATAACTTTTGAACGGGGTCTCATATAAAAATTCTGAGACCTCCATTGTGCTCGGGAGGTGGTGTTTACCCTAGGGGAGGCTTAACCTCGACCCCGTCGGGGGTTTCAGATGCGGGACTTTTCGAGGGTTTTAAATTAATTAAAACATTAATTAATTTATTTAAACCCTCCCCCTCCCCCTTATCCCTTGAACCCCCTGGAAGACCCTCTTCTCCCACTCCTCCTCCTCCATCTCCGGCGAGACTCTGGCGAGACAGCTCCGGCGAGGCGTGGTGGCCGGCGGATCGTCGTGAAGCTTCGGGCGAAGCCCCGCGATGTAGGATGTTGCGTTCGCATTTTTCTATTTCCCGTACCTACATTGAGATCGTTTTTCACTGTCGATTCCTTGTCAAAACTTCAATATAAGCCCATGAAAGCGGAGTATACAATTTTCTCTTTCCGGCTCTTGTTTCGGATTTAAAATCGGAGGTCGGAGGCATCCGTAATCGTTTGCCAAAGTTTGCGAGAATTTCTGGGTGTTTCCCGGCGGGTTCCGGCGGTCCGGCAGGCTTAGGCGGCGGTGCGGCACCTGCAGGCGGCGACGGCTTCTCCTTGGCAGGTGGCGGGTTCCTCGGCACCGGCCGGGGCTCGCGGAGGCCAAGCGGCGTCCGGCAGTGGCGCCCGGCGGAGGTGCTCCGCGGCGGACCAGAAGCACCGGCCGGCGCAGCCGGCCGGTTGACGCGGGGTCCGGGGTCGCGGTTTGCGACCCCGCTCGGGAGGCAAGGACCCGCGGTCCGCGTGGGTGAACCGCGGACACGGCGGTTCGGCCGGCAGAGCCGCGGATCGGCCGGCTTGAGCCGGCCCAAGGGGTGTGGACCGGCCGGACCGGTCTGGTCCACCCCCACCTGCGTCCGACGACATTAAAATGTTGTAACTCTTAAACGGCGCGTCCGATTGATGCGCCGTCTACGGCGGTGGAACTGTATTGACGAGACGGTCTTTTTGAGATGGTTTTGGAAATTTTTAATTCCCGAAACGAGGGGCCTCGGAGGTGCGACACGTCTTTAAGTGGTTTGTCGTTTTCTTCGGGGATTCTTGTTATGGACGGCGCAGACGCGTCCGACGTCCGTCTTGAGCGCAGTCAGTGGCGTTGGGACCCTGGCATCGAGGCGGAGGTTTCCAGGGTGGTTTCAGGCGTTGAGGCCGAAGATGAGGCGCGGTCCCCGCAGCCCGTCTTTTGAGCTGCGTGCAGCTTTTAGCGACTTTTTCCTTGGTCGTCCGTTCGGGGCGTGCGAGCAGTCGATGTTGTGTGTTTTTCCGAGGGCATCGCGTTGGCGCAGTCTGCCCACTGTAATTCCACACGATGGTGTAGGCCCCATGAGGGCCATTTCCGGAGTTGACGGTGATTTCCAGCTTTATCACCGAGTGATTGTTTTGGACAAGTGATTAGTCCATTTCATGTACTTTTTCGAGAGGATCACAATGGTGCCATCCGTTCATTGAGTTTCGGGACCGGGTTGTGGGTCCCACGTGGCATCGCTCGTGTGCGGTGCGACGAGATGCATCTCTTTATCCGGATATCCGTTGCACTCAAGTGAGAAGTGCTTTTGACGTGTTTTCCCGAGGGGATCGCAATGGTGCAATGCGCCCGACTGTTTTCGGGGCCGAGGTTCGGGATCACAGGATCCCGTTCGGGCGTGAGGCGGTGTTGGTGACTTTTCCGTCAGATATCCGTTGGAGGTGAGTAAGTAGTCAATCTCGCATGTTTTTCCATGAGGATTACAACTGTGCGATCCATTTGGTTGTGCGGAGCCTCTTGCACGATATTGTTAAATGTGGAATCACAGAAGGTGCTCCAGTGGTGGTTCACCCTACCTTGTTTAGGGCGGACACTTGGCGTGTGATCGCGCACTCTTGGGAGAGTGATGTAATTGGTCCACGAGACGTGGTTGGCCATGCCTGGGCCTTTGAGGTGTTAGGTTGGAGTTTTTACGTCACACCTTCGCGTTGACGTTGGGTTTCGTGTGCATGATAGCCTATGGGATAGAACGAGGTATACTCTGGGAGTATACGGGAGCGCTTGGAGGTACGTGTGGTTTGTACTTGAGTTGTTCGGGCGCTTGGTTGGTGTTTGACTTGGGGCCACACGTCGTGTGGGCCCCAAGTTCATGTTGTGTTCTGATTCACGTACTTGGACCTCTCGCGGCGTGGAGGGTCCCTCTCTGTGTTTGTTTGACCAGTAGGGTGGAGCTCTTCCCCTGGCTATGTGCTCATTTGTTGACCAGCAGGGTTGAGTGGTCTCCCCCTGGTTTCGTTCTCGATGGTTTGGCTTGTAGCAGTGCTAATGACACCCAGTGTTGGGGCAGACGCTGCACCTCTTTTGGGAGAGCTGTTCTGGAGTTGGGTGGTTGCGCGACACCCACTCAGTGTTCGGTCGGCCATTGTTGTACCCTCCTGTAGATATGGCAGCGCGGTTCTGAGTTTTACCCTCCAGCGGGGCTGGGCAGTGGGTTACTCATCGACTTCCTCGGGCTTACCCTCCAGCAGGGCTGGGCAGTGGGTTGCTCACTGAATTATAGGTTTTACCCTCCAGTAGAGACTGGGCAGTGGGTTACCCGATGCTCTTAGGGTCTACCCTCCATCAGAGACTGGGCAGTGGGTCACCCGATGCTCTTAGGGTCTACCCTCCAGCAGAGACTGGGCAGTGGGTCACCCGATGCTATTAGGGTCTACCCTCCAGCAAAGACTGGGTAGTGGGTCACCCGACGACCTCTTGGGGTCTACCCTCCAGCAGGGCTGGGTTGTGGGTCACCTGTCGTCTAGTTCCAGGTGTACCCTCCAGCAAGGTTGGGCAGTGGGTCGCCTGTCGACATATTCCAGGTTTACCCTCCAGCAGGGCTGGGCAGTGGGTCGCCGGATGATGTGTTATGGTTTACCCTCCAGCGGGGCTGGGCAGTGGGTCACGCGGTTGATGTATTAAGGTTTACCCTCCAGCAGGGCTAGGTAGTGGGTCACCTGATATTTGGTTATGAATTACCCTCCAGCGGGGCTGGGCAGTGGGACACCTGTTAGAATTCCAGACTCAGACCTCTTGACTAGGCTAGTCTGTGGCATACCTCCGTGATTACCGGAGTGAGACCCTTGGTTGTACGGGTCGGTGATGGAACGACTTGACTTTGAGGAGACCTCTCGACTGGAGGGCCGTAATGAGGTGTGTCCTGACTTTCCTAGAACTCTCAAGTACGAGGGGCACTTTCCCCACCGAGACGCGTTCTTGTGACGCGATCTAAAACTGTGCGGGCGAGTCAGTGCCGCCCAAAGCGGATAGTATCAAGGCGCGGTGACTGAGCCCCTTGGCTTGCGGTTCAGGGCAGACGTGCGGGATGTTGGGCATCAGTGATGGGGTTACACTGGGACTGTTGGATACTCTTTTATACGGCTGAGCTATGGGATAGAGATCCCCTTACGAGCATGTTCGGGTTTCTTGTTGAGCATACAGATATGTATATACCTTGTTTATGGTACCAACTTCTTGGGTTTGGTTACTCTCCTTCCAGGAGAGGCGAAGACGCGCGAGGTATTCCATGTTCTTTTCATGTCTAGCTTCTCATGGTTGGATGAGTCTACTCTCCTTCTATAGGCAGTGAATGCTCGATGAGAAGTGCATCTTCTCACCGTTACTATCTCCTTCTGTTAGGACGAGTCTTCTACGTTCCTCTTGTTGGGTTGAGCTGGACTCTTTAATGCATTCTCTATTGTACTCCTTTAATTTTCTGTTCGCTCTACTGCTCACCGTTCGGTACCTCCTTTTGTTGCCCCCTCGAGCCTTCGGGGTATCCTACTGAGTATTTTTATTCTCACCCCTGCTTGGGCTTTGCCTGGACTTGGTGTGCCCTTGCAGACGACGGACAGGTGGAGCGTGACTTCAGTAGAGCTTAGGAGCTTGGGAGCTTAGACCGCACGTGGTGGTCATGGCCGGGTTCCAAGTGGGAGACCCATCAACAGTTTATTTTGTTTACCTGTTGTCGGGTTGTGGCACTTTTTGGTTGGGCACGTGTTTTTCCCCTTTTCTTTTCATTTTGTACTTTTTACTTGTAGAGGTCGATGCACTTTGTGGTATTTATATAGCAGTTTCCCTTTCCTTCTCTTTGCTTGTCATTACTTTTACTCTGCACTGTTTCATTGAGTTTGCTGCGTGTGCGTGTACAGGTGCTTAGGCAAAGGCCTCCCTAAGTTATTGTGCCTTCGGCGCTGGTCGCCAGCCCTTGGCCTATGGAGGCGGGCTTGGGGTAGTTGCGGCTCGAGCCCAGGTAGGGTCGGGTCGTGACAGTTTTTAATTGTCAATTATTCGATAATTTATGAATCTTTCGACCATATAAATTTCAATTTATAATTTTTAAATATTATTTTTGATTTTTAACCAATTTAATAATATGTAATTTTTATAAAATATCAATAGTGTCAATTTTGACACAATTAATTTATTTGAATTTAAATAATATACACTCAGAGAATATATTCGATCGAAAATATTCAATAGGTTCCTAACATTTCATATTCATATAGAAAATTTGTTGGGTATATTAATTAGTTCATATAATATTTATTTTTATATTTTTAAAACTATTTATTTGATATTTATCTTAATAAAATAATTACTACAACATTTTTTTATAATTATATAACATACTAATTTTTTCAAAAAAATTAAAAATAAAATATTATGATTAATATAAATCTAATATATTTTATAATAATACTTTTAATCGTATTTATCTTCTAAATAACCCAAATTTTAAAATGTTATGATTATTAACTTATGAAGGTGACAACTTGGACATCATTTAATATAAAATAATATAAGTGTCATAATTGCTTTTATAAGGATCCAAATAGTCATAAATTCGACGTTTGATGCTTATGGTATATATTTACAGGACCAATATGTTTTGGTCAGGTATTTAGGAATTTTATTGGTATTATTTGTTTAATAAAAACTATTTTATTGATTTTCACTAAATAAATAGTTTCTGCATATTTAATGTATAAGATATTAAGGTAATTATATATTCTTTAAAAATAAAAAATAAATTAATATGATAAAGAAAAACATTTTAGCTTACAAATGAGTATTTATAAACGAATTTATATTCTGTATAACATTATATTAAAAATAATTTATTTATTAATGTTTGAGTGAGACATATTTCCCATTCATTTATGAAACATTATAGGTATTAATCACATACAATTTGGTACTAACAGATGCATTTTAGACCCAAGTATATTCTAGGACTTAATATAATCATCCAATTATATTAATACATGTGTTAGAGTAATTTTATAATTTTATTTTTATCCTTTATTACCAAATTTACCTATAACTGTACTAAATAAAATTTACCAAAGTTACTATTCATAATGTCTAAAAATAAAAGTATCCTATTAACATAATTTGGAAATAATGATTCCAAAAATGGAATCTATTTTTTCAAATACATGACACAAAAGTATCAGTATTTAATTTAAAATTAATCCCGCTGTTGAAAAAACGGGTTTTAAATGTTAAAACATTGCAAAATATTGAATTGTTTTTATCTATGAATTCAATGTAAAATTAATGATAATTACTTGAATTATATTAAATGGTAAAAATATTTTTTTTTTATACTTTTGAAGAATTCATTATTATAATTTTACCATATAAATTATCTTGATGAAAGAAGTTGTTTTTAATTAAAATTTATCATATTTTTATTATTCATCAAAATATGAATGTTATCAGAAAAATATCAAAACATTATCCAACATATATTTTTACATCCTCATTAAAAATAATAGGATTATTTTGTATAATTGAACATATAATCTTGTTAAAAATTAGATTTAAAATGGGTGCCCTGTCAAAGGTGGAAAAACTGCATTTTTTAAAAAGTATTTATTTTACCCGAAAAATTCATTTTGTTCTCATACCATAATCTAGAAAATGTGTAAGATGAATGATAATGTTATAAAATTTAATATTTAGTTAATAATATTAACAACGGCTAGTTCATAATAATATTATAATATTATCTCGTTTATTAAAACTCGGTGTTGTGTACAACACACACTACTGAAGAAGGTCTCTCTTGCGTGTAATGCAAGCAAAGTCAGGGCTGCGTGTAGTGAAAGCTTCCTTTGGAGTTTAATATAAAAAAATTAACATTTATTTAATTTATAAATTTAACAAAATATATTCTCAATATAGCATAGAATAATTTCTACCAAAAGAACATGAAATTTTGTGTAACACGAGCTAAGAATATTGTTGTGTATACTGCAAACTAATACGTTCTTGCATATAGCGCAAGCTAATATTGGCATAGAATACAACAGAAGATATCAAAGAAATTATAAGGAAAATATCTCATAAAATCTCAGGGTTTTACCTTTATCCTATTTAAATATTTTTCCACTTCTCTTCAAACCCTTTATGACATTTTATAATTATAATGTGAACTAACCAATGCATATCTCTTATTACTATCAGACCAAGTGTACAGTAAGGCCTTTTTATCCTAATAAAAATCATGTCAAAGCCCAATATTCCATTTTTAGAGTAATTACCGTTCTCTATAGCTGATCCAGTACCGTATCTACTTTTTGTATCTTGATAGTGATGTATTACTAGGAAATCCACATTATCTAAACTTTCCCTAAATATTAATCTACTATAATAAATGATGAATTTTCCTCAATGTTATCCATATAGTCATGTTCTATAATCTATGTTTTCTAAAATGTATTTCCCATGTTTTCAAAAATAATTCTCTAAAACCATCTATAATGACACCAGCCTTAGTATCATTGATTCAGTTGTTCCCAAATTACATTGGTTGTAACACCACAAAATAGTAATGTAAGAACCTTGTATTGAATGGTGTGTATGACACGTGACACCAGTGTGTTTAAAATGAGACACAAACCATGTAATGAAATATAATAACCATGTACTATATAATATATTTAATTTTTAAAATATATTATATATATGCATACAACAATAAGTTAACTTACCTTACACACAAGAGAGTACTTCCTCAATAGCTTGTGTTGCACCCATGATATACCTTCCTCTATGGTTCAATCACATTGATTGTGGATCCGAATGCTCTCAAGAAAAGAATGGATCTTTTCCATTTCTTAGTGTTGGGTCGAAAATCCTATGATAAATGTAGGATGCCCTGGTAAGATTATGATTTGAAATCCAGAGTCTCACATTATGCGGGTTCTTGAGTTGGGGACAGATACCAATTGGAAAATTATTTTGTCACATAATTTTAGAGAGAATAAAATATCTTGAAACTATTTGGGAGGTAGGAAATATATGTTTAAAACCATCATTTTCCAGGATCTCAAAATGGGATAAAATTTTTAATCCCTTCAAGCTAAGAAATTTTATGGTCCAGGTATGGACATGGATTCACAGTCCATCGTGGTTTTATAGGTATCCATTGATTCTTATTGAAATTTCTTCAAAAATTGGTAACCCTATAAAAATTGATCATCCCATTAATAACTGTGACATTTTCTTTTATGCGAGAGTGTTGATTGAAATCAATATGGAATCACAATCTCCAATGAATATTTATTTGGATTCTAAGGATAAAAAATTGGAGATTAATTAGGAGTTTAAGAATCTACCGAAATTCTGCAAACACTATAAAATAGTAAGACATGATTTCTAAGCAAGTAGATTCCTCATGATGTTAGATAATTATGAACCTATTGATTTATTTTGGAAGGGTGTTTTATGGGAAAAAAGAGGGATATTGTGTCCAATGAGGAAGGATGCATCTCTTACTTTCACGACAACAACTCCATCAAGGAAAACAAAGCATGTCCATTATGGGTTGAGCGGGTAGAGGAAGAGGAGAGGAAAGATTCCATTACTAAAAGAACTGTCACCCTTGTTGTACGTGATGTGATAAATAATATCTCATTGGGAAATTCATGACCAATATCTAGATTTTACATTATGTTTTTTTCACTATTGGGATTGATATATATTATGATGTGTTTCTTATAAAATCCCTTGTATAAGAAATAAATGCACAGTTTGTATTGCCTTGGTATTTATTAGAGAAATCTCATAAAATTCATTTACTGAAAAGAGGAATGAGGATATCCAAATCTATTCCAAAGAGGGTTACTCAATTGGGGAAACAATTATACATGAAACAATGATGGATGAACCCCATGATCATAAGTAGTTAAAATATGTTGTGGATAAGAAATATTTAAATTCTACTACAACAGTTATTTTGGTCGAAACACCCAAATAATCATAGAGGTGTTTGGGGAAAAAGGTCAGCCCCAAAAACCCCTGAAATAAAGAAGATCCTTTTTTATAACTATCAGGTATTAACCAACCCTGAAACTAATGGTTCTTTTAGGCTCCTTATAGGAAGGTATATACATTAGATTCTTCGAATTTCTGAACCCAAGATTAACTCTATAAAATATGGAAATATATTAAGTAGGCGATGATACTTTATGTCAGGTAAGAACTGGCCTATTTCTTGTAACAACCCATGATTTCATAGTACATTGTCTCATTAAATTCATTCAATAGCTTTCACTACACGCAACACCGAGTTTTAGCGCACACAACATACCCAACTAGTCGTTCAAAAAGAATTTATGAATAATATTAACTGCATTTTGAATCTTATATACTCAATATAATTTTATCATCCATATTATGTGTTTTTAGACATAATATAAGAAAAAATTCATTTTTTCAAATAATAGAATTATTTTTCAAAAATGCATTTTTACCGCCTTTTAATGGAGATCCCTATTGGAAACGAATATTTGACACCATTATATATTAAATTTAATGAAATTAAATTATTATTTAGAATTAGAAATAAAAATTCAGTTTTGATAAATTTTGGTACTTTTCTGATAACTTTAATATTTTGCGGAATAGCGAAAAATACAATGTTTTAATTGAAAATAACTTGTTTAATAGGTAAAATTTATAGTTTTAAATAATGCATTTTAATGGTTTTGAAGTGTAATTAGAATATATTTTTATCATTTAAATTAATAAATGCAACTACTCTGTTTTGAATTTGGTAAAATAGACTTTATTTTTAAATTCAAAATATACAAATTTGGAAAGGGAATATTTTTCGTATTTTTTTTGAAAACATTCAATTTTTGATGAATAGTGAAAAATACTACGTTATTATTTAAAACTTAAATTTAATTTAAATAATTAGTTATTTTATTTTAATTTATATTAAGTCATAAGAGGTATATAATATATATATTAGTTCAATTTAATTAATTTGAGTCATTTTATAGTATGTTTAGATATATAAAATTTTGTTAATCTTTTTAGCATATTTTACCCACCAGCTAGGACCATTTGAAAACCTGCATAAAACATAGTTTTACTTCTTCTCTGAGCTGAATTTCAAAATTTTTTGATACATGGTTAATATTAGTTTCTAAAATGTGGTCAAATCTGATGTTAACATTTTTTTTGTGAATAGTATATTTTGACTTTTAATTAACATGATTAAAAGTAAATAGGGTAATTAAGGGTAAAATGATATCATAATTCCCCTAACACATGTCCAAATTATAATGGATAAGTATAATTAGACCCCAAACAACCTTAAGAATAAAATATGACCCCCTTTGGTCGACATGGATAAGATTAATACAATTATTATTATTTTATTTAAAGGAAATTTAAAATTGTTAAATTCAATGCTTAATAACTAAACCATTTTTAATATAGGGTCATTCATAAGATAAATTAGATTGTAAATATTAACTAAAAATATAAAAAATTTCATACATAATGGTATTTTATTTATAATTATTTGACCTTAAATAATTTCATTTATTTATGACACAATGATGATGCAATAATTACATTATTAATGAATGGTTAAAATAATTGATATTATAAGTAACCAAATATATGTAAATTGAGACTTATGAAGAATTACACTAATTTTATTAGTTAATATGACTTTTTAGGTTTCGTTAAATAATTTTTATTCAAAGTGATAATGTTTTTATGGCTTTCAAAAAAATCATATACTAAATAGTATCAAAATTGACAAAATTGTGGTTTTAAAACAAATATTATATTATTAATTAATATAGTATTTCTAAAAATCTATGGTTCCTAAAAAGGAAATAGATAAGGTTATATATATTAATAATGAACCACATGGGGTTTTCTTGTCTTGTTATAGTATGTTTATAAACCACATGGGGTTTTCTTTTCTTGTCTTCTTATAGTATGTTTATTTTGAGAGGTTTTCGACACATCCACATCATAGCCTTTATATAATTAATTTTTGATCCATTAGAAACCGAAAATGATTTTATTATAGAATAGTATTTTAATCTTTTCCTAACGTGACCCTCACCTCTCTTAAAAAAAGGAATTTCCCATTCTCTTAATTTCACACCTCCAAAGCCTTTTGGCTCGGCCAAAACTTGACCATATATATTCACAACTTTCCTCCCTTCATCATAGAGGCATTACTTTGGTCATTAAGACAACACAAGAAGCCATTTTGATTAAATCAAAAGGAAGAATCCGAATAAGAAGTAAATATTTAATCACCTCTTTCATGTTCCTTTCTTCTTGCACTTCCTCATTCTTTATTGTCTCCATTATAAAATAATAAATCAAGTATATTATATGTATTTTTATGTTATTATTAAAATTTTATAACCATATTCATTATTCTATGTGTCCTATAAATGATAATGTCGCCATACGTGTGTACGTACGGATTACCGTCTCCGCATCGTGGTGTAGTTTGTTGTTCAAACACTTCATTATTTGGATGGGTATAATAATGTGTATAAATGATTTAAATAAAAAATAAAAAAATTTAATTAATTTTTATATATGATATACCATCCAATTACATATGATCTCACCATCAATATAATGATATTGTCACTCGTGCGTACGTACGGATTACCGTCTCCACGAAGCTATGAGATTGATTCCCACATTCCCCATTCAATGAAGATTATAAAAATATATATTATTAATAAGTACGTAATATATGAAATAATAATTATAATGGAAATTTATATATATGTATGTATTTATGTATGAAATTACATATATCTTATTCAGGTTCTTATGTTCTATACTATATGAAGACAGATACAATGTTTATGCATACGTACATCCTACCGTCTCAATAAACGCTGCATTCCATTTCATATATCTATCTATCATAAAATTATATATACTAAAGATATATGATATATAAATCAAGGATTGTATTATGGAATTATTTTAATCATCATCTAAATGATAAAATCAAGAATAACACGTTAAAATACAAACGATAAATAAAGCAATTATTACACAAAATGTTAATTTAACATGGAAATCATTATTAAATGGTTAGTATAAAGTCATAAATGAATCATGTATGATATAATAAATATGAGTATGGTTCTCGTATTATTTAGTAACATACTATGGTCATTATATAGTAGGATAAACATACCCTCAACCAAAAGAATGTGCAAGGTAAGGGTTAATTTTACAATCTCTTTATTATCTGAGGTTGTTTTTACGTAGGTATCTTTTAGGACATATTTATTATCCATGTCCATGTTTCATGAAAGTGTTTTAAATGGTATTGTTTTACGGTACCTTTTTTCTAAAACATCATTTTAAATGTTTTAAATATTTATTTTTCTATATCATTCTCATTAATGTCCATGCTTTCAAAATGGGTTTTAAGGATTTATTTATATGGAAATGATTGTTTTTAAAATGTTAATCCCTTTAAATAGTTTAAAAGTGGTATGGGGAACCATGATTCAAAAATTTATTGAAATTTCTTCCATTATAAAATTGTGTGTCTTTTAATTGTTTTCATGAAAAAGGGATATTTCTCTCAAAGAGTATTGAAAATCATTTTCATCAATGTCAAAATCCTTTGATGTATTTTAAACTTGTATGATGTTGATTTATTATGATACAAATCGTCCATATTTTATTGATGTATTGTAATATGTTTGAGTATGGATGTGTTATTTTTGTACCATTCATGATTTATGGATAAAGTATTGACATTTCATATTCTAGTTTTAATATGAATGTTTATGTTATGTTTAAACCTTTTCATATGAGGAATGAATTGGACTTAGTAAGTGATGGGTGGTGCCCGCTTTAACTCCTCGATGAATTCATAGGTCTGGTGAAAAAAACTAGTGTCTTTTCACAAGGCCTTGACAGAATCTTATTTTTAGTCGTGGGACAAGGCCTTTACAATGTGATTATGAAGTCTCACATTATGCATTCCATCATTATGAAAGTATATATTGATATTGCATGTGATTATTTGACTAGAAGAATATCCATGTGAATAAGTAAATGGAATTTTGTTATTGTTTCTTTGACATATTTTTCTTATTTTTAAGTTTAAAAGGATTTTGTTTTAGTCTTATAAGTTTCCTTAAAAGTTTATGATTATTTATGAAAGTTTTTGCTAAATTATTATCCTTACTGATCATCTGAGCTAACCCATTTTTATGTTTTAAATTTCCCAAGATTTCAAGAAGTTTATTATGATTGATTAGTAGTGTTATTCTAGGGGATTAATGGAGTTATCAGAAGATCAGTTATTTTGTGTTTTATTTTCAAATGTTTAATGCAACGATCATGTATGTAATATATTTTCCAAGAATACTAAAGTGATAGGTCTTTCGGGACTTGATTCCTAGAAATCATGCCAATGTATTAAAATAATGAACAGACTCTGGAATTCTGGGTTCAGGGCATTAAATTTGGTATGAGAGGGAGTTTAGCAACAGCCTTGGAAATAGATTTAGTTAAAATCAGATTAGAGAACATTACCCTAAGATAGAATTTGAAGAGTAGTATTGACGAACATCCTATAATTTTGGTACTATATAAATTTTGTGAGTTTTTAAATAAATGCATCCCGGTCTGGATACAAATAGGTAGAGGAGGATCTAGCACAGATGTAACTAAGGGTAAAACCTGAAAACACCACATTGAGCTAGACTCTAGTGGGAACTGGTGCACGACAACGGGCTTTGATGCACTCTTGGTTACGACACTCCCATGACATATGCTTAGGATAATTTACATTTTCATTAAAACCCATTACAAAAGATTTATGAGTAAATACTTTCTGAAACAATACATTTTATGATTATATATTATTTTCATAATCTTTTCAATTTATGTTAGGTATTTTAGAAGTCTGGAATTATGAATTACGATTCATAAACTAACATATTTTATGTCATTTTTTAGAAATGGTGCCCAGTAGATGGAATGAGAACTCTAACAACACACATGATCTAAAGAGTAAGAAGGATCATAACGTTCATGGTATTAAGACAACATTTAGAATGGGAATAGTATCCCACGTATTATCATCATATAAAGAAATAGTATCATGTGTTAATTTGATAAGTAAATAATTTTCCGAGTCCTACGGATTTGAAGGGAATCCATTGAAGAAAACGATGGTAGAGATAATGATGGATAATGGGAATAATGGAAATAAGGATTTTCCCAAATGTGATAACTGTGGAAAGAATCAACATGGTAAATATTTGAAGGGAATGGGATTTTGTAATAAGTGTAGAGAAAAGGACACCAAGTACGTTATTTCATGGGTAAGAAAAAGTTTTCTATTGTACAATTCTTCATCTGCAAGGAGTTAGGACACTATGAAAATCAATATCCAAATCATCAGAGTACACCCTAAATAATGCTATAGAATAATAATAATGTTATGATACTACCTAATTTGAAGAGGAATGATTATGAGTTCTTATTTTTTTATTAATGTATTGGGAAATTTGAGTATTGCATTAATGATGTACATGTTATAAAATTTATATAGTATATAAAGGTTGTACTGTAGTAGTATTTCATTATGGAAATGAGATTGTGTGGAACAAAGAAAAGTGACTCAATGGTAGATTAAATTTTGGGAAAATATATGGTTGAGAGAATAATAAACCTGAATATGATTCTGACACTAAGGTAATGGTTTCAGAATAATATATGATTGATTTGGATAAATTATATTGGATGTTATTGACATCCTTGGAACTGATTAATAATTAGTATATTACATCATCGTTGCAGTTTAAAACATTCTGGATAGAAGGAGTATATCTAGTATTCTATACAGAATGAGGGATCATAAAGGTAATAAATAAGGTATTTTTGGCAATTCAGGGTGTTACAGTGTTTTAAAAGAATACATGATGATGTTTTTCACATGTAATTACATTGAAAAAAGGATTTTCATTGTGTTTACCTTCCTTAAAAATTTTGGACTGTGAGTTTGGACAGAAGTATTTTGGATAATTCTAAAGGTTGGAATCGATTAAGTATTACATTGGATACTACTTTTAAGGTTAAATTATTTCATGAGATTATTTTTGGATTGCCATAAATAGGACAACTCGGAGTTCGGGTAACAACCCGTCACGTCTGGCAAGGCCGCGAGGCTTGAACCCGCTACCGAATGGCGATAATGGTGGACCACATAACACTAGCATATGTGATGTACTAGTTTGTATAATTTAGATTTTTTAAAAAGTCTGACAAATGAAATTTAAATTCCTTATTTTTGGAACCCTATACGATTAGGATAAAGCGAATATTTTTGAATTCTATTCTCTTTTGGAGTGAATGACAAGTTTGTTGTAGGAATTAGTTGAAGGATGAAACTGTACATGTCATGTATATATATATATATTTATATTTTTATATTTTCTCATATTCTATGATTAAATTAATTATTAAAATTATCGGAAGGGATCTTAAAACCAAAAATGTGTTATCATAATACCATTTTTTTGAACTGATGATATATTACATTATCTTAGAATGATGGCTTTGAGACCCTCAATTTTACACTTTTTTGTGATTGATGACCTCAATCACTAACTATAAATATTTATTTTTCCCCTGTAATTATGTGTATCTAATTACAGAAAATATTCTCTAAATAGAGATCATAATTTGGTGGCGACTATTTCATCTCCATTTCACTCATTTTAAGACTAAATATTATTAACCCAATTTCCAATGTGGGTTTTCCAAAATGATATTGTTTTATTTTTAACCATTTATTTTCGAATAACAATTTCAAATTACAAGGATGAAATTTATTGAAGGAGTGGAGAATGTAACACTTCATGATTTCATAGTATGTTGTCTCATTAATGTAATTTAATAGCATGCGCTACACGCAACACCAAGTTCTAGAACTCCACAACATACCAAACTAGCCATTAAAAAAGAATTTATGAATAGTATTGACAACACTTTGAATATTATATACTCTATATAATTATAACATCCATATTATGTGTTTCTTAGACATAATATATGAACTAATTCATTTTTTAAAATAAATGAAGTATTTAAAAAAATGCAATTTTACTTGATTTTAATGGGGAACCCTTTTTAAAACCAATATTTGACACTTTATTATATTTAATTTAATTAAATTAAATTCTTCTTTAGAACAAGGACATAAAAATTTATTTTGGATAAAATTTTTGTACTTTTCTAATAACTTTCATATTTTGACGAATTGTGAAAAAATACAATGTTTTAATTGAAAGAATTTTTTTTGATAAAAAAACATTATATTTATAAATTATGAATTTTAATGGTTTTTAAGTATAATTAGATTATATTTTTATTATTTAATAAAACATAGGTCATTATAAGTAATTTTACATTTAAATTTGACATAAACACATGTCAATATTTTGATTGTTTTTAATTTTAAAAAACCATCTTTTTGGTTTTGACAATAGAAATTAATTTTAAATTAATAAATTAACATTCTATGTTTTTTATTTGGTAAAACAAACATCATTTTTGAATTAAGAATATCAAAATTCGGTTAGGGTAAATCCTGGGTATTTTTCTGAAAACATTCAAATTTTTATGAATAGTTAAAAACACTATGTTATTATTTAAAATAGAATTTTTATTTAAATAATTAGTTATCTTATTTTAATTTATTTTAGTAAAAATAGATATATAATACCTATATAAGTTTAATTTAATTAATTGAAGTCATTTTATAATATGTTCGTATATATAAATGTTTATCGAACTTTTTACCGCATATTACACAAATCATAGAAGCATTTGCAAATCTTCATAAAACATAATTTTAATACTTTTGTGAGTTGAATACAAAACATATAATATAAATTGTTAATATCATTAAGTAAAATTTGGTTCAATAAGATGAAAATCATGTTTGGTAAATAGTAAATTTTGACTTTTATTTACCACGGTTAAAAGTAAATAGGGTAATTAAGGGTAAAAATGATATCATAATTACCCTAACACATGTTATAATTCTATTTGATAAGTATAATTCGACCAAAAACAACCTTAGGAATAAAATATTACCCCCTTTTCTCCAATTTTATATAATTAAGACATTTAATATTATTTTATTTAAAAAAGAGTTAAAAGAGTTAAATTAAATGTTTAATAACTAAATCATTTTTAATATAGGGTTATTCATAAGATAAATTAGACTAAAAACATTAATTATAAATCTAAAAAAATTTCATACATAAGGGTATTTTAGTTATAATTTATAATAATTATATTATTTAAATTATTTATGACACAATGATGATGCAATAATTACCTTATTAATGAAAGATTAAAATATTTAATATTATAAATATCAAAATAAATGTAAATTGAGACTTCATAAGAATTAAACTAATTTTATAGGATAATATTACATGTATTGGTTGGTTAAATATTGTTTATTCAAATTTATAATGTTTTTATGGCTTTCAAAAAAATTAAATACTAAATAATTTCAAAATTGACATAATTGAGTTTTGAAAAAAACAATTATATTATTAATTGATATAATTTTTCAAAAAATGTAAGTTTCGGCCTTAAGACTTAGATAATGTTATATATTTTAATAATAAACCATAGAGGGTTCTTTTGTCTTTTTATAGTATGTTTACCGACCATATAATATAAAAATACATAGAGACATGGTAAATGTCAAACTATTTAACTAATAGTTTAATCTAAAATATAAAATTAATATGATTGCATAAACCTGTCTAAAACATATTTATTGAGAGTTTTTTCGACCGACACCCACCGTAGAATTTATATAATTCATTTTAAAGCCATTATAAACCGAAAAGTATTTTATTATTAAATAATATTTCAAGCTTCTCCTAAAGTGACCCTCATCTCTCTTGTAAAAGGGAACAATCCCTTATCTTAATTTCACACCTCCAAATCCTTTTTTCTCGGACAACCCAAGAAAATTTATTCTCCCAACAATCCTCCCTTCATCCTAGAGTCATTAAGTTGGTCATAAAGACAACATAATGAGCCCTTTTTGTCTAATCAAAAAGATAAACCCGGAGAAGAGGTAAATATTTTATCACCCCTTTCAAGTTCTTTTCTTCTTCCACTTCCTCTTTATTTTTTGTTTCCATTATAAAATAATAACTCCAGTATCATCTATATACATTTATGTTATTAACAAAATGGTACAACCATATTCATTATTCTATCCATCCTATAAATGACAAAGTCACCATACGTGTGTATGTACGGATTACCGTCTCCACGTCGTGGTGTAGTATGTTTTTCAAACACATTCATATTTGGATGGGTATAATAATGAGTATAACTGATGTAAATAATAAATATAACATGTTAAATATTATGTATATATGATATAACATCCAATTACATATAATTTCTCCATCAATATAATGATATCGTCCCTTGTGTGTACGTATGGATTACCGTCTCCACGAAGTGATGAGATTCATTCCCACGTTCACCATTCTAATATGATTATTAAAATATATATTATTAATAAATATGTAATACATGAAATAATAATTTAATGGAGATATATATATGTATGTACTTACATATATCTTATTAATTTACTTCCGTTCAATACGATATGAAAATGGAAACAACATTTCTGCGTACGTACAACCTACTGTCACCATAAACAGTGCCTTCCATTTCCTAATTCTATCTATTATAAATAAATATATTCTAAATATATTATATATATAAATCATGTTTTATATTCTGGAAGTAGTTAAATCATGATCTAAATGATACGATCAATAATAACAAGTTAAAACACGTACGATAAAGAAAGCGATTATTACCCAAAATTTTAATTTAACATGGAAATCATTTTTAAATGCATAGTATAAAGTCATAAATGAATTATATAGGATATAATAAATATGAATATGGTTCTGGTATAATTTAATAACATTATATGGTCATTATACATGAGTATAAACATACCCTCAACCAAAGGAAAGTGCAAGGTAAGTGTTAATTTTACAATCTATTTATTATCCGAGGTTGTTTTTGCATAAGAATAGACGGGGACATATTTATTATCCATTTCCCTATTTCATGAAGTATTTTTCAAATGGATTATCTAAATGGACCTTTTTTTTACAAAAACATCATTTTAAATGTTCAAAATGTTTATCCTTCTAAATCATTCTCATTAATGTTTATGTTTTCAAAATGGGTTTTAAGGATTTATTTATATAGACAAGAATGATTTTAAAATGTTAGTTCCTTTCAAAAGTATCAAAGTGGTATGTGACACTTTGATTTGTAAATATCTTTAAATGTCTTCTTATCTAAAATTATGTGACTTCTAAATGTTTTCATTAAAAATAGATTTTTCTCTCAAAGAGTATTATAAATCATTTATATCTATATCAACATCCATTGATGGATGTTAATGTTGTATGAAGTTGATTTATTATGATTCAAATAATCCATATTGTATTGAAGTTTTTGTGATATGTTTGACTTTGGATGTGTTATTTTTATACCATTCATGGTTTATGAATAAATTATTGAATTTTCATATGTTAGTTATAATATGAACGTATAGGTTATGTTTAAACCTTTTCATATAAGGAATGAATTTGACATAGTGAGTGATTGTTGGAGCCCACTATATCTTTTCGATGCATTGGTAGGTCTCATGAGAAAAACTAGTGTCATAGAACAAGGCCTTGAAATATCATATTTGTAGTCTTGGCACAAGGCCTTGACTATGTGGTTATGATGTCTGGCATTTAGAATTCCATCATTATTAAAGTGGCTATTAATATTGCATGTGATTATTTCACTAGCAGAATATCAATGTGAATAAGTAAATGAGATTATTTTATTTTATCTTTGAAATATTATGATAATTTTTAAGTTTAAAAGGATTTTTTTAGTCTTATATGTTTCCTTAAATGATTATGATTATTTATGAAAGTTTTTTCTATATTGTTATCCTTACTGAGCATCTTAGCTCACCCCTTGCTATGTTTAAATTTCCATGGATTCCAAGAAGTGTATTATGATTGATAACAGTGTTGAGCTAGGGGATTAATGTCATTATTAAAGGATCATTTACGTTGTTTCATATTTTCTAATGTGTAATGTAATGTTCATGTATGTAATCTATTTACCAGGACTGCTAAACTGATCGGTCTTTTAGGAAATGATTTCTTGTAATCATGCCAATGTATTAAAATAATGCACCGACTCTAGGGTTATGGGGTTGGGGCATTACATTTCTAGTTTGAAGAGGATCATGCCTTTAAATCATAATAATATTAAATCACCAACAATTGATGATGAAAATAGTCATATCATCCCATATAGTTTCTTTGAAGCTGGTAAGATAATGTTCTGTTCTATTTTGTATGTGCACAATAGTTAAGTTTACATGAGAACCGTATGGGGAAAGATACAGAAACATTCCTATTCTATTATAGGTTCTTGGATCTTCATAGGAGACTAGAATTCTATCTTCCATGTGGATGAAAAAATTGGTCCACTAACAAACACCACCTCTATTAATGAATTTAGATATTGCATTAAGGATACAGTATTATCTCAAATTAATCTAATTAGTGATAAATTATTATGGAATATGAGTCATATTAATGGAAGGAGAGTAAAATTATTTGAGAGAGCTTTTTGAATAATGAAATTTTAGATAACTAGAAATAGATTTCATGTGTTACTCTTGATAAGCATAAGTCTTATCATCACACAATTCAGACAAGCATTCTCTCGATTGAAAAAAGGAAACCAATACCCTTCTAGTTCAATAATTCATGGGCCTCACTCCATGATTTTTTAAATACTGTGTACGAAACATGGACCTTATCCACATGAAAATGGAATCTTATTGTAAATGTTTCCATGATAGAAATTTTCAGGATAATGCTTAGGGAAAGGATAAAGAAACGTTCAGCACCATGGATACAAGAATTTAGGGTACACAATGCTATCTACAAGACATTCAAGAATTTATAACTTGGTCACACATCTCGGATGGAATAATCAAGTTGGATGAATTTTCATCAAATTAGAAAACCCTTATGAAATTCAAGGACAATATCAAGAAAGACATCATAGAATTGAAGTGGCTCAATGTAGGTGACAAAAACACTATGTTCTTTAAAAGCTCATCAGTGGGTGAGAAGAGAGAATTGTCCAATTTCACTTTTCATGTATGAGGATAGTTTTTTGTAGAAGAGGATTATTATTTATAATAATATTTTATTCATTTATGAGAACCTCTTCAAAGGGATATAAATGAATTAAATTTAAAGGGAGAAAATTATTCTCAAATTTATTACTAAGAAGGAAAATCTGTCTCTTCTATCTATTCTAAAATGTATTGAAATTATGAAGTAGTCTTTGGTCTCAAAAAATATAGTTATCAAGGACCTGATGGGTTCACAAACTATTTCTTTCAGTTCTTTTTACATATTATTGTGGATTTTGTGTGCATGCTTGTAATTATTTTCAGGGGTAGATGTTTTCTTCCAAGTTTGAATGCTCATTTCATTTCAATAATTCCAAAAATGAAGAATGTATATGAGATAGGATAATTAAGACCAATATCACTAGTTAATAAAAATTAATAAATTCATTACAAAAATAGTGTCTAGTATTCATTCTTGCGTTATTGAGAAAATAATATCTTGGAACTAGTTTGGTTTAATTAACCGAAGGAACATTCAAGATTTCTGTCTGAAATCATCTGAATAAATTAATATTCATTAGAAGACCACTGAAGGATTAACTGTTTCCATTATGAATGAAATCATAATGGCCATTGACACAATGGACTAGGGCTTAAAAGGCCAGATTCATCATAGATTTTGCTTCAATGTGAAGATCATCTAGTAGATAAAAATGTTGTTCGATTGAGCTCACATCTCAATTTTTATTATTGAGTCACCAACAGGTTATTTCACATACTCCAGAGGGTGATATAGGGGGATACTCTATTAGATATTATATTTTCCATTATTTAGGCCTACTTGAGTAGAATTATTCTCAATATGGTTGATAAATACGAGAATTCAACCATCGAAGCATCAAGAGCTATCTATAATCCATCTCATTTGTTTTTACTAATGACATTGCAATTTTTACACAGGAAGATAAGAGGAACATCAGTCATCTTAAGAAGGCCCTCATACATTATGAAAGTGTCTCTCGGAATGAAATTAGCCAGAATAGGTCATTCATCTATTTTGGAAAAAAATTTATAGCTTCAAGTAAAGTTAATCTCATTAATGACCTTAGAATAATGGAGTGCACCCTTAATTTTATTTTCCATCGAGTACTAATGTTTTGGGGGATGCCTTATATCTCAAAATTTTCAAATTCCATAATCCAAATAATGAAAACACTTGATGCTTGGAAAGGAAAGTCTCTATCAATGTCAGGATGAATTTTCTTTATCATGCATGTGGTTACCTCAAAAATTATATTTTACTTCATGGTGTATATTTGACAGGTCTCAATTATTATGAAAATCAACTCAATGCTGAAGAAATTTGTTTGGAGTGTCAGTTTGATGAAGATAAAAATTATTATATCGAATAGGAATCAGAGTTTCTTACCTTTGAAACTTGTTCAATGATGAATTTAAAATATTGATCTTTTTAATCAGGGATTATAGGCCGAGTTCCTGTGGTGTCTCATCAACAATAATTTTTCCACTATTGAGTTCCTCAGATGGAGGATTCTATCATGGTTAATCAAAGGGAATTATGATTTTCTTGACTCAACCATATGGTTAGGGCTGAGAGTTGTTTTCCATAACATACTATAGAATTCATACTGTTTGGTTAATGCATATTCCTACATTTTTTATTGTCATTATAACTAGACATGAACCATATATATTTAAATAATAAACTATGAGGAACATGATATTGATTACAGTACTTCTATCATAGAACAGGTTGAATTTTTGGAGGTTCTCGTATTGGATATTCCTTCAATAGTTCCAAGTCATTACATTTTAAACCAAAAAGATCTTCTTTTCGAGGAATTGTCTCTATATGGGGATATTGATTCCAATATAAATTATAATAATCTGATCCAGGGTGAACATGACTAAATTGGTGACTAGAACATGAATTGGATTCCTCCTACACGATTTCCATTAATTCAGAGAATCATTTATAATAAGGTTCTAGTGGATGATAATATTGAACGAGTTGTAATTTCACGTTGTTGTAGATGAGTTTTATGTAATCAATGTCAGGAGGATGTTAGTTAGATTTTTTATGCTTTAATATTGCTTCTTATTTATAGAGAGTAGATATCAAAATTTTTGAGCTTATGCCTCCTCTAACAGGTACTCTTTTGAATTTTATAGTTGCACTATTCAAATTTCCTCAATAAAAAAACTCACTGTTTTATTTAGAGATGCATGTTAGGAACTGTTGAATAGTATTTGGAAGGCCTAAAACAATTCTATGAACCACAAGGCCTGATTTGGGGAATCTGAAGCAACTTCACATATTATTGTGTCTATGCCGAGAACCAACATCATGCTCATATCGTGTTAAAACACAATGATAAGGGATTTCATGGTTCTTAATTTCCTAAATGTTCCTGGTAATTCTCCTAAACCTAGAGGCATGATGAAATCCTTTTCTCCAACCAATTTCTATGGATGATTGAAAACTAATACGGACAGAGAATCCTAAAGAAACCTAGGACTATTTGGATTTGAGGTGAATTTAGGGACCACAATAGGGATATTGTGGAATTATTCTATGGAGTGTGTGGATAAGAAACTACATTGGAATCTGAAATGTTTTGTATTATCAATGTGGTTTATATTGTTAATCAAATGAATTGGAGCAATATTTGGTAAGAATTTGACTCAACCAATGTCATTAAATCCATACGGATAGTCCTGATACATCTCTCATGGATAATTATAGTTAAATGTATCATATTAATTGACACGATCTCTTTAATGAGTTGCTTCATCACTCATAATTTTAGGGAACCAAAATATATTGTGTATGGTCTTGCAAATAAAGGAGTCACTAAAAAGGAAATATACATCTGAACTATGTTCCTACTGACATGATTCCACTTATTCCACATGAAAAATGTAAAATACATTCATTTAGTTTTGTGTAACATTATTATGTTTTAATATATGAGCTACAATTCTCACATTTTTTCAGAACAATTAATGAGAAATGAAAATAAGAACTGATTGGTTATAAAAAGAAATATTTTCATTTTATGCTTTCAAATGAATTTTTCTTAGTAACCCAAATTAAAACAACTATTTAATGATTTTAATAATATATATATGTTACATATTAAATAATATATTTTTTATATTCATATAATTTATTTTATATGAATATGATAAGAACATACCCAATTTTATACATATAAACCTATATTCTTATCATTACATTTTTTCTACCTTTTAATGGAGAGCCTATTTTGAATCATAATTTTGACAAATTAAAAAAATATAATTTCATAAAATGATCAGAATTTTTAAAGTCACTATTCCAAAATTATCTTAGGGTGAATTTTTGGTATTTTTCAAATAACGTTTTTTTATGATAAATAGTGAAAAATACTTTATTTTAGATAAAAACATATTTTTCATTTAAATAATCGTTAATGTTAAATTATATTTTAATTTTTTAAAATATTAATATTAAATTAATAATAAATATATTAAAACAAATTTTTTACTATAATAAATTGCTCATTGAAATTGAATATAAAAATTCAACAATCTTTTAAACATTTTTCTACTAAATCGAGTTAAATAGTCTATGTTCCCGATTATCATTAATCATAATTTTTCCATTAATGTGCTTTGAAATTCAAAAAATGTACCTAAACCATTTTAATATGTATTTTATTTTGAGTCTACTAATATTATCTTTTTTTTAACAAACTAATTATTGAATGTGATTAAATTTAATTAATGCTATTAAGGTATAATTGGGCATAAAACGGACTAATCCTTATATTTAGGGGCCCAAATGACCCAAAAACTTATCCAACACCAATTTTATGTCCATAATTATCTCATTATCCTTATGATCATGACATTTTTTGTCTGTTATGATTTTTTTAGGTAAGAAAATCTATACACCTAACTTGTTTACAAATTTTCCATGTGAGCCCTTTTCTTTCCCTATAGAAGGCTACCATCTCTCCCACATCCCCACACCTCAATTAGGTCACCCAAAATCATCCCCTGTATACATAAATCCTATCTAACCTCATCCTAGAAACTTCCAAATGTGCATAAATCTTTTTTTTCAAACCAAAAAGAAGTTACTCGATTAAGAGGTAACATATTCTCTCAATATTTTTACATTCACATTCGTTATTCAACCCCTATACACTTACTATTCAATGATTCGTAAAAAAAAATTTATTGCCAATATACTGTGATTTTTTACATATATATTTGAACCTAATATTACACACAACTCCATTTAATTGGTAACGAATATACATTTTCGGTGTTTTGTGAACTATTACCTCACGAAACGATGATTGTTCATTTTCCCATTTCCAACATTCATGGTTGGCCATTATGATAAAAAACTATTTACACATATATATTATATATTATATTTATTATTTATTTATTATTCATCAATTTCTTTACAACACTTACCCTTATACATTCAATTTTTCATTAATGCGAGAACATCGTTTGAGGAAGTGTGGTCTTCGACCCCCTCAATATGATGTGATCCATTCTCATGATCCATGGAATGTATAATGGATGATTATAATTAAAAAAGGATACATACACAACCTATATATTATATTCAAACCATAATTAACTTTTTTTAAATATATATATATACATATTGTTTTTTTATTATCCTTTCAGACACTAAAAAGTGATAACACTGGTCGTGAACGTGCGTACTATTGCCTCCTCGATATGATTTGATTCTTTTTATATCATGATAATTTTATATATAAGTATATATTGATAAATAATATTATTTTAATGATATTATGATCATTCTAGAATGATATAATTCTACTTATCCTCTTTCCATAACTATCATTGAAAAATGAGAATATTACTCATGTGTACATACAACATACTGTCTACATGATTGTAACATTGGTTCATTTTTCATGACCATATTTAAATATTGATTTTAAATGTATAATTGATGTATAAATATAATAATTATTTCATGATTATTAATCTAGAGATGTTATATATTTACATGTTTTCCAAATATGTCCTACCAATGTTGTTTTTGACAAATAAATCTATTTTTTCAAAAATCCCAATGTAAACAATTTTTTTTAATTATATGCATAAAAAATAGTAATAAGTTAAATAAAAGTAATTCAAAACATGAAAATATTTCTCAATAATGTAAATAATTTACATATGTTTATTACTCATGAATTTAAAACACATTCACCCAAAATAGAACACAATGTAAGGGATTTTCATCCCACTTTTTAAATCATTGAGATTAATGTCATCTTCACTGGATACTAATTTTATGTTCATACACACTTCCCATGTGGATATGGTACATAATTATTTCCCTTTATTTAATTATATTAATTTTTTATATTTTTGTTACACTTTCATGGAATATTTGACTCAAAATACCCTCAATTATAACGGGAATATCGTCTCAATTTACATTCTATTGAGACTCATTTGTTATTATATGATACTTAAATTTTTTTAGGTATATATACTAACTTTTTAAGGTCATATAATGAATCCAATTAGTCATATGATATTATAATATTCATTCAATGCAATTATTTTATAGATATTATTATTTAAAAGTTTCAATTTTTTGTGGGACACTAGGGAATGTTTAATTATTATTCTCTTTAAGAATGGTATTTATAGTAATAATTGAAATATAACTTTTAATTTTTGTGATTATTAAATTTATATTGAAAAAATTACATTATTTTCATAATTTTTTTATCAAGAATTACTTAAATATTCATATCATATTTCATCAATATGATTATTTCTTAACCTATTTTCCTTTTTTCATATAGTGTTCACATTAATAGTATTAGATTCTTGGAAAAAATACATGATTGTATTATATTCTTGGAATGAATAATTTAAAGTATTAGATTCAGGGAATGAATCCTTTATAGTATTATATTCTTGGTATGTATCCTTAAAATTAATAGGTCATTGGAGTGAGGCCCTGAGAGTATTATATTCTTTTCATGAATCCTTTAATGTACTAGATTCTGGGCATGCAGATTGGAAAGTGGTAGATAATTAGCATGAAAAATCAGTGGTATATTATGTGTATCAATAATTAATAATTTCCTTACTTTATATTCATTTAATATTAACCCATGATATTTTTCATCAGCATATCAGTGGATATATTTTATCCACAATTTATTGATATAGAAGGCATGAGTTATGGTTTCATACCATACCATATTTATTTTTCCATACCTATTTATTTTAATGGAATGTGTTATCATTTATTCACCTTGTCATGTTAATTTATTCATGTTGATCCATTATTTCATCTTCTTTACTTTCCCTAACTGAGAATTTGATCTCACCCATATTATTTTTCTTACCCCATGTTGTGAAGAAGAAATCATTGAATAATAATTTAAGGACGTTTTTTATTTATCATTATTATTTATTGTGTTTTTATTTCCTACTTAGTTATGTGTTACGGGTATCATGTATGTAATATAGATTTCCAAGACAACTAAACTAAATGGTTCTTTGTAATTTTATTCCTTGTAACAATTCCAATGTAATAAAATAATGCACTGGCTCCAAGCTTCTAGTTTTGGGGTGTTTTTGTTGGTATTAAATGATGTTTAGAAATAACCATGGAAAAAATATTTAGATAACTTATATTAAAGAGAATAACCTTAATGTATAAATGAAGGATATGTATAAAAGGACAACTTATAATTTTTGTAAGGTATTAATTATTTGGGTAATCTAAAAAATACATATTTGTCTTGATACTACAAGTGGATGTGGTTCTGGAACCTATGTACCTATGAGTAACAAATCTACAAGTTGTTCTGGCCATAACGTGGGGTAACACGGTACATGAAAATGGGCCTTACATCACACATTTCTTGAAACTCTTGGGGGATATGATTATTATAGTTCACATTTCCATTACCATCCATTATTAAGGATATAAAAGTAATGTTTTACCCAATGTAACCAAAGGTTATGGTTATAGGATCCATGATGCAAAAAATTATGTGATGTTATCTACCAAATTTAGAGTTATACAAAGGTAATAATTTTAGGATCTAATCCATTATATGCCATTTTTAGAAGTGGATCCTAGAAAAATGAATGGGAACTTCTCCAATGCATGTGAATCAAATAGTAAGAAGGACCATATCATTTATGCTCTTAAGACAATATTTTAAGGGAAGTGTTGACCCAATTATTCTCATTATATATGTAAATAGTATAATGTGATAATGAGATAGTTAAATAACTCTCCATGTCATAAGTCATCAATGAAATCCTAGGCAAGAATAGGTCATATGAGCACCATTAAAAGGAAATTAGTCAAAAATGATGATGGGGAGAAGGATATTTATAAGGACGCAACCTTAATCATTACTTAATAATGAGATAATTCAATAATTTCACATTATATAACATGAAATATATTTTTAGGTTTAGAGATTTAGATAATTTGGTCATAACTTATACATATAAACATGAATATTTCAAGAATATTCTTCTAATAACTATCAATGTTTTTCATAAAACAAAAACAATTTAAAAAGAAACAAATTCTGGGTCATGTTTTAAACAGAAAGACTTTCCCTTGATCCCATCCTTGACTCTATTCTTCTTTAGGTCCAATTAATAACGTTTAAACACATCAGATGATCATAAAAATCTCAGTAAGGGATACACAAAGATGGTAAAATATTATTCTTGGGATAACATGGAACCATGAATACTTTATCATAAAGCAATATTTTTCACCTTTACGAAGTAGTAAATATAATTCACTGAATAAAATCTCAATGAATACACTTATTGAAACCAAATTATTAACATAAATCCCATAGAAATAAACATATAAGGTATAAAGGTTACTTGGGACATAAACATACTTAAATGGAATGACCATTCGGTCGACTTCCACACATATCACTAAATAGAATAGAAATACGGATGACTTACATACCCAATATATTTGAGGTTATGACATGACCGATCATCCTTCAATTATCACAGAACCACCCATCATTTGGTTTATCATGTAACCAACCATCATTGGTTTATCACATAACCACATGTAAAATGTCCAAGTACCATTATATAATCATAACACATAAAATATTTCAAATATCAACATTTCACTAATTAAATTTCATTTTCAATAACAAGAAATTATTTCAAGATATTGAAATACTCAATCCATTTCAAAAATAAATTTCTATTCCAAAACACCCATTAAGTGAATGAGTGATTTTTTTAAACTTCAAGGCTTATAAAGGTACCCAAATATCAAATAATGATTAGGGTGTGAGAGAGGTCTTTATCACCACATATGTTATAATCATTCCTTTTTTCATTTAGTAAAATTGTTCGTATAAAAAAGATTCCCATTGAATGAAATTAAAAGAAAAAGGCGATTATTATACACCGTATAAAATAATGATTTGTATATAATCAAAATATGCCTTAATGAAATGAGAATGAGATGAAGACCCTTACCTTGAGTCAAACTCATAACATTTGTTCCAGGTTCTTCCTAAATAATAAACCTAAGAAATTTTCTACATGTTTCAGATCCCAAATCCATGTTTATTATTCCTTTTTTATAACTTATTACTATGTTATAAAAATTGCATAATTATTTAAGTTAATATCAGTCATTCTGTCGATATTCGGTACTTGAGTCAAATTTAAACCTATTTTGATATAAATTGTACATGTAGTCAAAATTAAATTAACTCAAGAATGATATTCAAGATTTAAAATATCATATATATCTAATATATATGTATTTCTAATAGTTAATAACATTTGTAGAGAAGAAATTAAATGCACCATTCATTGAAATGGTAGGTCGCATGTACGAATGAATGCTACATTAATTTCATTTTCATAGTATAAGAATAATAATAAAATGATATAAATGTATATTATAATTCCATTATTATATTTATTTCATGAATTTCTCATATGTTTAATAAAACCATATTTTATACTCTCCTTGTATAGTATGAACGAGTCGTATCACTTTGAGGGTGCGGTAGTCCACACCTCCTCCACTAAAATTATCGTATTTACACATAAAGGAAATAATAAAGTTATATTTTAAATAAAAATTACAGAATCATAGAGAAAATAAAAATATAATATATATCATATATAAATATAGTTTCATCATAATTTCCTCCATGATAGGTTGTAGGGGAAATATTGAACAAGCATCATTTTGTGAGGCGATGGTTCACTGTTCAGAGAAACAATATGTTCATATCCATAAATGGTGGTGTGTGTATGTGTAGTTAGAATCATTTTAATAAAAAGATCCTATTATATTTATGATACTTGGGTCATTATGTAATCAAATAGTAATAAGAGAATAAGGAGTGGAGAAGGAAAATAATGGAAATGAACGATACATAAAATGATAACTCTAAAATGGGTTACTATTTTTGATTTGAGCCAAAAGGATTTCTTGAATTTCCTTATGCTTAAGGTAAGGCTACTATTAATAATTGAGGGATTTCAGAGACTATTTTAGTAGAATTTGGATGAGACTAGGGGCTTGATAGGTGTGATTAAATGTGTATAGGGGGTGGATATTTATAAGAGGGAATAAGGGCACTTTAGAAACATCATAAAATATTAACATATTATAAATTATATGTTGACTAAAAATGGTCAAAAAAACCCATTTAATTCAAATAATAGAGGATTTTGGTCTGAATACCCATCATCCAATAATTTTTAAATATGTTTTGAATATTTTTTCCTTATCTTTTTGGATTAACTCGTCTGTTACCCTTTCTATTGTTACCATGATATTGTTATTTATACATTGAGGGTTAATATAATTACCATACAATTTAAAACAACAAAAAAAGTTATTTATGGAATATTTAGACTTATTTTAACCATTTTTATGAATCATATATTTTTAGGAATTTAATTTCATTTAATAAACTATATTATGTTTCAAGTAAAGAATTATGTTAATTATGGAAAATATTCGTACATGAATTTTTTTAAAATTACATAAAAAATATATTCCTTCGAAAAAAGGAAATATCGCATATATAATTTTTCAATAGCATCCATAAAATTCAAATATGAAATAAATGTTTTTAAATTACATTTTTTAATATTTTTAAAATCATTTTTTTTGAATCCTTTATAAATGAATAAATCACAACGTAATCATTGTTTCATAAATAAAATTATTTATTTTCATTTATAAAAATTATAAATAAAATAACATGATATAGTAAATAATTTTATCTTTCTAATGACTATTTATAGTCGAATATATCAGTAATATAAATCTATATTAAAATAATTATTAAAAGATACAAGTTTGTGTTTTATTTCCATTTAAATTAAATTAATTAAAATAACATGTCATTGTCTCCCCCAAGTAGATCTATGGGGTAATAAAATATAGAAAAGGATTCCCTTGTTCAGACATATGTCATCCAATTCGATTAGGACACATTTTAGGTTAGTTTTAGTATTATTATAATATTATATTTCACTATAATTTACCAGACATACCCTTTTACCATGGTATATAAAATAATTACAGAAGTTACTTATAATATTGTAAAAAACGAAAAGGTAAATATTCACACAATATATACCTTACAATTCCAAATATAGAAACCATTTTTTCAAATTAAAAATATAGATGTTTCAGTAATAAGATTAAAAATAATTTATTTTCTCAAAAACCAAAAATTGGGTTTTTAAGAAGTAGAAACTATAAAAATATTGACATGTTTTTATATCCAATTTAATAGTTAAATTACTTACATTGACCAAAATTGGATTAAATTATAAAAACATAATCCAATTACAATTTATAACCAATTAGAGTAATAACATGACTATATAAATAATGTATATGAAATTGTAGTTTTGAATTAATAATTAAAACTGTTACAATTCACAAAAATATGGATTTTATTATAAAAATACCAATATTTTAACCAAAGTAAATTATTATGTTCTTATTATAAAAAAGAAATTTATTTTTTCAAATTGAACATATAAAATTGACAATTACTATATTTAAAAAGTATCTTCAATCAAATGGAGGTAAAATGACCTTTAAAAAATATTAGAGTATTTTACGCATAAAAATGAATTCATTCTCATTTTAATCCTCTAAAAATTATTGGATAAATGTAAAAACATTTAAAAAAATGTATAATAATAATGTCGTTATTTTTTTTCCATTCCACCCAATACAACAACTAGGTGTTATGTACCATTTTTAATATTGATATTGTTGTTGTATTACTTTTCGGTATAACTCAACGATGTGTGCAATGTACTATTTTAGAGAAACCTATTGTTGTGTGTCGAGTATGATTTCAGAAAAATTTTCCTCTTTAATGTCAAATTTATAACTTTTTATAAATATTAATAGATATGAAGAATTATGATTCTATAAATTCCTAGGATGCTATAATTTTATTACAAGTGATAATTTTAGTATGAAACACTCCAATATTTTCTTAAATGGAAATATATTTTTTTATAAGTGTGGAGAAAAAGAATAAAATGTCCATGGTTTCAATGGTAAGAAAATGGTTTCTAATGTTCAATGCTTCAATTACAAGGACATGGGACACTTTGAAAATTAATGTCCTAAGGGTCAATGGAATATGACTGAATCGATTCTATTAGATAATGATTATGTTTTTCTACCATCGCAATGGAAAAAGAATGATTAATATGACTAATAAATAATTATATAATTTGAATATTTTATCATAAATTTAATGGGTATAATAAAAATGTAATTTATGAGGATTGTATTGTAGTGTATTTTCTTTAGATATTTGAGATCATTTATTGATTGGTACCAATAAATGTTATTTAGTATAAAGTTAAACATTTCACAAAAAATAGATTGATGTAAGGATATCCCCTATCCAACGTTAATTTTTTATTAAAGAGAAATCACTTTTAAGGGGAAAGTGGTAACCCTCACAACTAGATAGTTTCAGGGGAAAATGATATGTTAAATCTACTAATGAAAAGAGTGATTTTTTTGGAAGAAGATTCCCTGAACAAAACCCATGGAGTATCATGTACCTTCATTCCAGGGAAGTCCTTCGAGGTGCCATTGAAATGAAGATCCATGTTGTCCCAGGATTTCATGAACTCCTCATTACTAATCTTCCCTAAGTTGCAGCCCTTATGTAGAATGTGTGCCTTCTTGTCATCCCACTCGCCTTGCTCCTTTATAGTAGCCACCTGGATCAGTTTATTCTTCTTCAATGCATTGATATCCAAAGTTTCCTCCAATAAATAATTGCCCAAATGAATGAGTAGATCTTTATGTTCCATCACAGAGACCATTTGGCACTATGGGTCAGCTTTAGAAACCTATTCACGCTACTTCCCCTGGACCCTCAGCTCCACACCGCCTGAAGAAGACTCAAGACAAGAAACATCACAACTTACTAGAACCGGGTCATTGGAGATGGTTTCCAACTCCTGTTGGAAAAGGAATTTTGACTTGTTCAGGGTTGAGATTCTATCCTTTGTATAGTCCTTCAGGGACAAATATCCCTTTCCAATAGATCTATTAATATGAGAGCTCAGGAGGTTAGTGTAGTCCTTCCTTCTGTGCGCCCTCCGGTTGTTTGAGATAAAGACATCAGAATCCCCGACTTTGTTGTTGCCTTTGCACATAGAGGATCTAAAATTTTCCACTTCTATAAAAATATCCTTTCGATCGTCAATGTCTGAGGCCTCGACTATTTCCTCTTGGGATGTTTCTGCATCAGCTACATGGTCATGACCGTGATCGACCCCTGCAACCTCCTCACAATTGATGCACTAATCTTCACCATGCACTGCATACATGTTCTGGGAGGTCCCGATTGGCCCCCCCTTCTAAGAGTTTCTCTGCATAAGAGGAGGTCTGTGAAGCATGCATAGTATTGGTCGAGACTCCTATCTTCTCAAGACCACATCTCATATATTAGAAAAGGTTGGGGATTTCATCCAATTCCAGGAATTCAGAGGCCTCCATGGAACCATGACCCTTTCTATCAACCTTCAGTGTGGCATCATTAGATGTTTTATGAGCAACCTCTTGGAATGCCTATGTAGATTCCCATTGTGTTTCCCTCACTGTATACTCCACCCTTTAGCTGACCTGATCCGCAACCATATGACGAGGCCTCTTTTCATGCACTGGCATTCACCCTTGCATGTCGTCCCCCGAGCTGCTTGCACCTAGATCACGACACAACTGATCAAAATCCTCGGAAACAAGTGGCCCAAAAATATTTGGACCACCTTTCTTGGCTGCACCCGAAGAATACCCAGGGCCTGCGCCCGAAGGAACCTGCCAGGAGTGGTCCTCACCCAAAGGGATATGATCCCCCTTAACCTATACAGCCAGATGACCCTCCTTATGAGGATTCCCAAAAGAATTTACCTAGGATCCAGGCCTAGCTGACCGACAATAGGGGTCGGCCTCATCAGAACCAGTAGCCTTCATCCTGCATTAGAGAAGACAATGACCCTGTTGATTGCAGATGAAACAAAACATAGTCCAAGATTCGTAGATAATCGTATGGAAATACCTATATCCCCTCAATCACAATCCAAATGACTTCTCTAGGAGGCCGAGATATATCCATTTCAACACATAGCAGTTCCACAATTGGATGTTTCAGAAAATAAGTTTGTCGATCCACACAAAGATAGAATTCTATGGAATTACCTATCGATGGGAGTAACACTGGATTTTGGAAAGGCAGTGGAAGGCCAAAAAGATGAATCCAGATCGATGTGGTAGAAGGATCCCGTTGTATATGGAGGTCGAACTACTAGTGATGTAGATTAAAATGGAAGACTCTAACCGATTCGAGTTATTATCATATTCTAGTAGGATACATTATGATGTTATTCACATGTTTTTAATGTTAAAATTTAAATACACATCAAGTTAATTAAAAAGATAATGAATAGTTCACTTTGAAAAGTCAATTGACCACCTTAAATAGTGATTGGATAATAATATATTTCAAATTTTATCGATTTATATAATCTTTAATCATTGGATGGGATTTTAGAGGTTAATATATTACTTCATTATTTGATGCATCATGTTCTACTAAATGAATTAGAAATAATTTTATGTGTAATACAAGGATTGGATTATGTTAATAGAAAACTATATTTACATATATTCTTTTAGTGTAAAATATTTTCTTAACAATAAAAAGGGGGTTTGGAAACAAAAAAGTTTCCTATATTCATCATTTGTATGATATAAATAGGCTTTATTCACACCTATATAATATGTTTTTGTGGTCTACAACACCCATTTAAACATGTTCTCAATCATAATCTATCAGAACATGTTTGTTAGATTTTTCTTCAATATCCTTGTTTCTATTTTCCACCTATATTCTCCAATTATGGAAAGTTGATACGTTACCATTGTACTTTCCTTTCCCTATTATTAAAAATATTTGTTATTAAAAATATTTATGATGTGGGTTTTTCTTTGATAGTTTATTTTTGAACCCTATATTACTATGATCATGTTTTAATTATGCGGATGCAATTTAATTTAGGTGTGGAGAATGTAATATCCCAAAATTTTAAATTAAGATCCGTGTATTTGATAGCATGTACGACACGAGACAATAAGTGTGTAAGGGAATATAATATTTGCATACATTATATTATATTTAATATTTACAATAGATTATATATAAGAATGAAATACAATATTATGTTGTGTTAAACTAATGATATAACTTCCTCTATATCTTTCGTTACATGTAAGAGCATCATTCCTCGACAGCTTGCATTACAAGCTAGACCAAGTTTCACTAAATAATAATGTATTAATAAAATATTATTAATCGATATCATATCATATTACCTAGACAATGTGTTATGGGATATGAATAATGTAAAATAACATATTAATATTCATGGTTTATATAAATATAAAATTATTTCATGTGTTATCAATTAATGGGAAATGAAAATGAGAACCAATTGGATAAAAAAAGAATTATTATTATTTTTATGCTTCAAAATAAGTTTTGTTTTATAGACATAATTAAATACAATTATATAATTATTTTAATGAAATATATATTTTATATAATAAATAAAATATTTTTGATTTTTGTATTATTGATTTTATAATCATAATATAAGAACAACCCCAATTTTAAACATAAAAACTTATATTTTTACTAATACATTTTTATTGCACTTTAATGGAGAACCTATTTCAAATAATAATTTTGGCATATTTATTAATTTAATATGATAAAATAAAATTAATATTTTAATACATAATGTGAAAATTAGTTTAGTGTTAATTTTTGGTATTTTTGAGAGAAACATAATTTCTTGATTAATAGGGAAAAATAATGCATGTTAGTTAAACATGAATTTTCATTTAATTAATTATAATAGAAAAATTATATTTTAATTTTTTAAAAAAGTATCATTATATCAAAAATATATCTTCTAATATAATTTATTTTACTAGAATAAATTTAAAATTCAGTTTGGATATAAAAACTCAATAATATATTTAACATTTTTCTACTAAAACCATCTAAACCATTTATCTCCGTGATTTGCGTTACTCTTAATTTTACTACTCTTGTGTTTTTAATTTCAGAAAATATAAATACACCACTATATTAAAGATGATTATTATTTTTAATAATATTTACCTAATTATTGACTAAATAGATTAGTGAATCTAATTAAAATTAATTACAGTGATTAAGCTGTAATTAGGCTAAAAAATGGACTAAACCTAATATTTAAGGGACCAAATGACCTAAAACGTTTTCCAGGATCCATTTTATGTCCATAATTCGACCATTAAACATATATTATTGAGTTAGGGTTGTTTTTATGCCTTTTTTAGTTAATAAAATATGTACACCTTACTGGTTTCCTAGTATTCCAAGTGATCACTTTTCCATCCCTATAGATGGCCACCACCTTTCCCACTTCCTCACTCCTCTCAAGCCACATTGGATTTCCAAAATCAACCAAAATATACATTCAAACTCCATATACTAATCATATATCCTTTTCATTATCATAAACGCTTCCAAGTAAGTGTTTTGGTTGAAACCAAATGAAGTTACCCGATTAAGAGGTAACATCTTCTCTCATGCATTTAGTTTCCTTTCCATTATTCAACCCCTATACTATTATTAATCTATTATTACCTAACATAAACAGTATTATCAATAAAATATAATGTTTTTATGTCAATATTTTTACCTAATTGTACACATACCTCCATCTAATGGGTAATAAACATATTGTTTCTGTGGATGGTGGTCCACTGTCTCATTAAATGATGATTGTTCATTTTATCATTTCCATCATTCATCTTTCTGAATTATGATTTACATAATATTTATATATATTATATATGATATTTATTTTTTATATATGCTTCTTTAATTTTTTTACAACACACACCTTTATAGTTTACATTTAACCTTGATGCAATAACATTGTTTGGGGACTTTTTGACTAAGTCCCACTCAAAGCATTGTGATTCATTCACAGGATCTATAGAATGTATAAAGGATGATTCTAATTGAACATATGAGAAATATCAAAATAAATGATATTAGTGAAAAAATTATGTTTCTTGAAGTATGTATATATATACATATCAATTTTATTATTATCCTTTCAAACACTAAAAGTCATAATGTTGATCGTAGATGTGTGGACAACCGCCTCCTAGAAATGATGTGATTATTTTTAAATAACAATAACATTATATATAAGTATATATGAATAAATAATATATTATTTATGATATGATGATCATTCTATAAATATGTTATTCTATATACCTATTTTCCAAAATTATCAATAAAAAATGAGAACATTACTAATGTATACATATGGTTAGCCATATCCATGATTGTAACAATGGATCATTTTTCATAACCATATTTAGTGATATATTTTGAATATATAAATGATGTAAAAATATTATAATTCTATAATTTTTCTTATTCTATAGATTTTATATATTTACCCCTTTGACAATAGTTAACCTACCAATTTTTTGGACACACAAACTGAATTTGGTTTTAACACTTGATGTAAATATAATTGATTAAGTAGTTGTATACAATATAGAAATAAGTGAAATATATTTAATTATTAAGATGAAAAAATATTAAATCATATATAAAATTAACATAAGTCTGTTATTTAGGATGATAAAGGACGTTCAACGAATAGTAAACAAAAGGTAGGGGATTTTCATCTATCTATTAAATTTTGGGATATTAATGTCATATTAACTGATTATTTATTTACTTTGATATAACTACTTCCAATTTAAATATATTATATCAGTATTTACTTTTATTTAATTATATTAAACAATTAAGTTGTGGTTATTCTATAATAGAACCATTGACTAAAAATATACCCAATTAGAAATAATATTTTGTCTTAATTTACATTCCAGATATATATTTTTTATTTGAAAAGTCACATTTATTTGGAGTATATGATTACCTTTTACATGTAATATCATATACCCAATTATTCTTATAATATTATAATTTTCTTTTAATATCATTCATCTCATGATATTATGATTCAAATGTCTCAAAGAGTTATGGGACACTTTGGAAGGTTTAACGATTATTCTCTTCATGAATGTTCTAAATTTTTATCTTTTAGAATCAAACATTATTTTGTCATTTTTAACTATATAATTAAAAAATAACTTTATTTTAATCATTTTACATTGTATGTTTAGTTAAATATGAATATCCTTTTTCATGGATATGATTACAACCAAAATTGTATACCATATTTCATATGGTGTTAAATTTTAAAGTATGTCGATTCATAGGATGGAGTCTTGATAGTATTAGATTCATGAAATGATGCCTTGAATGAATTAGATTCCTGGAATGATGTATTTAAATTATCACATTATTATCATGAAGCCTTGAATATAATAGATTCATGGCATGAAGCCTTGATATTATTTGATTATTCACACGAACCATTGAATGTATTAGATTATTGGCATATAACCTTGAAATTATTAGTTCATTGGTTTGATGCCTCAATGGTATTTAATTGGTATCAATAATGAATCATTCCCCTAATTTATTTTTAGTTATTATTAATCCATGAGATTTTTCATCGATATATATATGGATACATTTTATTTTCATTTTTTTGATTTAGATGGAATGAGTAAGTATTTCTCACCCTTCTAGGTTAATTTTTTTCTAATCTATTTTATTTGAATGGAAGGTGTTATCAATTATTTACCTTCTATTTTAATTTATTCTTAATGATTAATTATTTATTCCGCATTACATACACTTTTTGATCATTTGTGCTCAACCTTATTTAGTTTTTTACCCAGGTTATAAAGAATAAATCATTGAATAAGAATTCAAGGATGTTGTTTATTTATTTTTATTATGTATCATGTTTGTATTGACTAATAACCAATGTATTTTGGGTACCATGTTTGTAATTATGCATTCCAATAATGCTAAACTAAATTGTCCATTGGGATTTGACATCCCGTAATAATTCCGATGTAATAAAATAATGCATCGACTCTAGGATTCTAGGGTCAGGGAATTACATTGGTTCTACAAACAAGCGATCACATCGCAAAAGAACAAATAGTTTAGTAGTCCTTAAAAAATCGATTCATAGATGAAATTCACTTTAAATTTGAAAAAATATAAAACTATATAGAAATTTTTAGATCACATTTACCCTATTATAATATCCACAAATATGAGTCATAATACACTTCTTGGTATCCAGAAAAAATGATACATAAGATTGGGGTGAACTATAATTCTCAATAAGGGTATACATATATTAGATACTATTCTAAAAAAATAATGAAATATCAATATATAAATGAAAATAACTGAAAAATATTCGATTTAATCAATAACTATAACATGAAGAATAATTATTCATAAATAACAAAAAATTAAAATTATTCTATTAATATAATTATATGATAATGAATATTATTCATGAATAATCTAACTAATTGGATAATAAGTTGGGAATAAATAACTAATCTCACAAAGATGGACTATATAATTCTGATTATCAATACAATACCTTCATGGGCTTGTTAGAAGACATATTATGTAAACGGTAAGGACTCATCTAAATTATATGATCACATCTTTTTTCATCTATATTTATCTTTTAGATTTTCAAATAACCAATTCTATTGGGATTATATTCTAATTTTAAACTAGGGATGTTGAGTCTCATTCAGGGACTGAAAGACATTTTAAGAGAAAATGACCAAGAGTTCAAGGATTTATTTATTTTTAATTAATGTAGTCCAAGTATAACATGTTAAAGGGGCTTGGTAAGAGTTTGGAAGGATTATGAAGTAGTTTAGGATATTCTTTTAAAGCTTATCATAAACATTAATGTATGAAATTTATGAACTATATATATATTATTGGACCTGTAACCATCACGAGGAAAATTCTGTTATATAGATTATTAACCAGAAATGACTACATACTATAAAACTATTTATTCTCGAGTAATATTCAAGAAAGCTTATTTTAATTGAGGACAATGTGTTTTTTCATGTATCTCATAATTTTGGAAGTATAAAATGTTAATGGATTAAAAGGAATGTATTTATCAGTATCAGTTGTTTTAAAGTTATAATGAATTTATTATTTTATTCTTCACATACGAAATCCTCCTCCATTCGACCCTATGTGTTTTCTAAGATATCATGGAGTGCCTTATTTAATTTTTTGACATCCTGATCATGAGATCAATATTTGGTGAGTGTTTTACCATAGGTTTTTTCTTTATATTCCACTAGTTAAACTACATCATTGTTTACTATCTTGACCATTGTTGAAAAAATCATTGATGTTGATCTTTTTTGATCTTTTTCTTCTACTGATCTTGTCAACATTCATTATCATAGGTGTTTTTAGTTTAGAATGTTCCATTCAGAACATGTTAAAGGATTTTGGTATAAAACTTAATCCTATTATATTTTTCCTTTTTTTAAGTATTACTGATATTATGTGAAAACACTAACACAACATTCAAATTATGTAATTGAATAATGGATGATGATTTTTTTGGATTATTCATTGGATCCCTTTTGATTCAATGATATTGAGACATGGATTGTGGAAACCCATTGGGCCAGCCTACCCCACAATAATGAATATTTAGAAAGAGGAATTAGTATGATTTATAATGAAATTGAATCATATGTGATTTGTCATCATATATTCTCCTTGGAAAATGGAATAATTTATTAAATAAATGTATGCTGATGATTTGATAGAATTGGGGGTGAAAACTGAAAAATAAATGGCACAAGACATATTTTAATGAGTGAATTTGAAATTGAAAGATAAATGATCATTAGACAAAATAACCATTGTGACTTATTACATTATATAATATGATGGTATATTATAAATTATGAATTTTGATGTGATTTTTGATAATATACATATATAGTGGTATTGGAAAAAATGTTGAAGATCATATATTGAGTGTATGGAATTGTTATAATGTATTTCTTATATGAATAATCTGGGTTATTCAGAAATTTATATATAGAGTTCTTGGACAAGATGCTGAAATAATTACATAGAGGGCTTGAATCAGATGCTGGAATGCTTATTCAGAAGCCATTTCATATTTATTAGTAGTATTCCATGGTTTTTGGTTGTGGTTTCCTTCGTTAGGTTGCATTCTAAATGATATTTTGGAATGGTACCAAAGAATGTTGATTATTGTGTTATCTTATGATGATTAATTAATTAATCTATTTATAACATCATTATTTAACTTGTTATCATAACTTTTTTTTAAATGGTGGTCCCGACCTAAGGATTTTAACACACACTACATTTTGGCCACCTATTGGTACCTAAGTAGATTACATGTTTGCATGTTTGGATAAGGGATGGGGATATTCTTATTGATTATTTATTACTGGCAGTGATGGAGATCAAGTATGGGACATAGATGTGGTTATGAACTATAGAATTCACTGTTTATTTGTTTTATCATGGTATTTTAATTATATTACATTAGTTTAACATTAAAATAATTCGATCCTAACATTACACAAATCATTATTATTTGGTTTTTTGGTTCTTCTTTTATCCTAGTGTTGCATGATTTAATATTTATGATAATTTTAATTACTATAAAATAAATTATTATATTTTACTAATTCTATATTGTAACTCTGTACAGGTTGGCATAATCTCCCCACTATACTAATTAAAACACCACTGCTAATCAGAATCCAATGGAATATAATGAGGATTATCTGAGGTCTTGTGAGAAACCTTATTTTTTCAAGTGATAGAGTGTCAGATTGGGGTACATTACAATGTAGTATAAGAGGAATGTTTTTCTTTTTTTGTTTCATTATGAATTTTAAAAGGTGGATGGGGGACTATTATGTGTCAGGATATGGTAATGAGTTTTTGTATTGGGGTAGCTAAACCATGTATGAGGGAAATTCTATATTCCCTGGGATGTGATTTTGTTTCGTGATTTTATCTTGTTAGTGTTGATATAATTTCAATTTGGCTGATTACCGTGTTGTTTGATGTTTTAGTTTATAAAATTTATACTCATTGACCAGTATAGAACATGATAAGAATCTATGAATCATGATAGGAACATTGGTATATATTTTTATATTCATTATTTATGTTAGGGGCATATTTATTTCATGGGATATATTTTCCCTAATGATCTCTGAAATGAGACACATTTTATATTTGATAAATGAAATGAATGAACTATTCTATTTTACTAAAACACTTTATGATATGTTTAGAGGAACCCTTTGAATATAATTCTATATTATTATTGTCTATTATGGTTGGAAATTTTTTATCCATTTTTATATGGAGTATGTTTGTCTTGTAGAGAAAATATATCCATATCATCATTGAATTTGGAATAAATAGAGTGGTAATTAGAATTTTTCTAACAATATTGGAAATGAGATTCCTATAGATCATGAGGATCATATGACTGTTTAGTTTTCTGATAGGTTCATAATGGTCTAAGGATATATAGAATGGGAGATTGTTCACATCATTCATTCAATGCCTAATGTAATGAGAAATTTTAAGTTACAATATCTGCCTATGCTTAGTAGGGGGAGAGACCCCAAGAATCCAAGTTTTATATTTAGTCAGTCCATGTGATCTTTATTCATGTTAAGGCACCCTTATATAAGAGGGTGAAACTTTCTTCATTATTTATTTATGGAACATCCAAGAATTAGTGGTATACTCCTCAACAAGCTTGGTAGAAATATGAGTTTTCATGTAAGGGAATTGTGTTAATGCTTCTAAAACATATACATAAAATGACATCAGGGAATAAAAAAAATTATATTTCATGTATCTAACACTTGATGTAAGGTTAATGTGTGCTACAATAAATGTTTCACAAACATACGGTGATTTTCCAGACCATTAGCAACTGATGAGATCTCTAGTGAGACGTGTTTTTAGGATAGATTCTATATGATATAAGCTCATAGGTGGACATTGTTCCCAACAATTCCATTTCATATGTGATTAATCTTCTAGTTATCATGGAAGGAAATATAAGAGGGTAAATGAAGAGTTTCTAGGGAATTTCTCTAGGATGAACTGGGAGATCTTATTCTATAGGAAATAAACACTATTATGAAAGTTTTTTCTAAGAAAATATATGCTAGAACAACCTTGGATGTGGGATGTTGTCTCATTAACATGTTCTGTTATAGTGATATCAAAGTGTCATGTTGGTTCAGAAGTATCCTCAGTGTCTTAAAAATGGTTCGGTGTTCAATGGTTGTAATAGGATGCGGTACAAGAAGATTATTTTAAGGAGAATACAACTGTAGAGTAATACAAGGAGATCAGGACAGGTACTGTGGTCTAGGATGGTAAAAACCACCCCTTAGAAGACATGTAGATGGGGTTCAGGTCTACGTAGGGTATGTGGTACCCTTGTACTGGAGAAACATTACTAGGAAGATGTAATCACATAGGGGAGTCATACTATAGCCCAAGAAATATGGGTTAGTCAATTTTTGGATATGTAGTCTTCTCTAGCATGTGTAGATGTAAGAACTTCTATCATTATATGTGTTATTCTTGTATCATATACTATTGATTACTTTTTTAGTACAAGACCATAAAATTACTTTTTTATCCTCTCTGTTGGAAAATGATTTGGGATTTTCCTGTAAAGAACATATATGATTTTTTGATCATAGATACATTGTTGGGAGTACATTTAGAGAATATCAAACATTACAATGCATGTTCTATATATATTAGTGGTTAAAGATTCATTAGGGAAGTCTTATTATTGTAAATTAATGGTTTTGATTAGATTCATTGAGTCTATTGGATAGCTCTAAACCAATATTATATTTAATGTTATTGGATGAAATATACATTTTGATCACTAGAAAGAGGAATTTATTATCACTAGGGTTTGTGAGATCTCCTTACTGGTCGTATAGGACCAATTCAGTGATGATTTGATTATTTCAAGGGTCAAATAAAAATAACTTATACATATGATTTCATATTGAAGCATGAAACTCTTTCTCTCATTATATAACATTTTCAATATGTTCTTCATGATGATTTTTACAGTATACAACCTGATTAGGAGATATAGTTCACAATAATGTTGGTTCCTTGTGAAAATCTAGTTTCTATACCACTATATATGGTAGAACTAGTAGAGTTTCAAAATTTGAATATCCAGTTCGATTATTATGATGCTAAAGGGTTTATATGGGCTAGTATGTCACCTTGGGGTTCTCTAGTTCTTTCACTAGGAAGGATGTTGGGAGTTTATAATTATGTTTGGATTATTAAAGAATAACTACATGATGATCATGAATCAGTATCACCATTTGTGTATCGATGATATCTCCCACTAGCTGAGAGGTTCCATGGACTTCTTAAAGAACAATCTATGACCTAGATAACTCTATTCCGAGTTGATACCATCAGACATACATCATATTTTTTTAGTATAAGGTATGAATTATATGATTTTGTTGTGAAGTTGCTTTGTTTTCCAAATGCACTGTTGGGTTTCATTGACTTTTTAAATCATGTATTATTTCCATTTCTATATTAGTTTGTGGTGTTATTTTTTGATGAAATCATAGTGTACTCTGCAGTTAGTATCTTATCATAACCAATATTATTACATCATCTGGTATACATTGGGAGAGTATTAATGTGACTCCAAGCTAACCAAATTCTATTTATATATTGGAAAAGTTACCTTCTTGGGTCATTTAATCTAATAGTATTGAATGTTACTGGAACTATAGAATTATTCAGTCATGGTATCCTTGGAGTGGCCCATGAATGTATTCAAGATTCCTAATTTTCTAGGATTGGTAGGTTATTAGTAATGTTTTATCCATGACTTCTCCGGTATGGAATTACCAATGTCTGAGATGACAAAGAAAGGGGTGATGTTTTCAAGATTAGATGCTTTTGACAGGGATTTTTATGAAGTGAATTATAGGTTGACCTCAACCATGATCCTCAAATTACATGTATTGGGTGGAACATATACTATTTACTATGATGAATCTAGGGATAGACTCTGTACTGTTTTGATATTAGAGGACTGACATGATTTTTATGGCTCTAGACATCTGAAACAGTATGCAATGAAATACTGTACCTGTTATTTGGTGTTATCTATAGTGTTTCATGCCCTATGATGTTAGATAGAATGTTATTTTGGTTAGTGTTTTGTAGTTTATATAGAACACAAGATCCTTAGGTACATATTATCTAAGTATGACTTAATCATTCATCATTTGAGGTTGGATGAGTGTTTATTGTATTTTGACTTTTTATTGGATTATATATAGGAAAGGGTAACATCAATTTAAATTCCATAAGACAAAATATGTTCACAGAGGTTCTTTGGGAGTCTTGTGATGATTGGAGGATAATGTTTATATTTGAATACATGCCTATAGATGTTTAGGAGTCCCATGGATGACAATATACAACTTCAATATCAATCATACATGAGCTTATTAACTACATCAAAATAAAAAATATGTACGATATGATTGGATTATTTCATAGATTTTTCTTATATGGTGTGGGACCACCATTATATTGGTCTATTGGAATCATCCATTCTATTTATTCCTTGTTTTTTTTGGCTCATATATGTTTGTGTGAGTATCTGATGAGATATTTTCATGCATCTATATGCACAGTACATCCTAGATAGAAAAATATGTATTTTTATTCCCATATATTTTAAAATATTCCATGAATGAATGAGGAGGTTTTGACCTTTTTGGTGGGTTGTTTCACTTGTCATCATGTGATTTCAAATAATCAAGGGGTATTTAGAATGGAAATTGGATGATGTCTCTAATGATTTTGTGATTGGATTACCCTGAACACCTAACATTAATGATGTACTATGGTGGATCATGGATCAACTGAAGAATGTATCCCACATATCTTCAATTAGTGATACATACACAATTTATGATTTTGTTATTATTTATTAGTATGATATAGTATTTTCCATGGTGTTTATAGGACAATCATTCCTAATGGAGATCCAAATTTCACATTGTGGTTATGGTAGGGTCTTCAGCAATCTCAGAGATATGAGGTTTTTATGAGAATATCCTATCATTAACATATTTATTTTCAATCTAAAAAGATTATTCAAATTCCTTAATGTATCATATTATCCTATGCTTTGGATTTAGATGGTTTATGGGTGTATCATATAGAACACATGGAATTTACTTTTAATAACTGATTTTAGGAACGATCAATATGGAACATTCTATGGAATTGTATAGTATGTCATTTTATTCACTTATTTGTTGGTCAAACATAAGTTTGTATAAATTTGATGGACCTAGTATCGTTTAGGATATATCCATGTAGGATTAGTAGATTAAAAGGTGGTCGGAGAACATGAACATCTAGTAGAAATCATATGTTGACTATAAGAGATGGCATATAGAGGTTGAGTTTAGTCATCGTGTTTTCAATAAGGTGTCACCTAGGAGGGGGAAACACCATTTTAGAAATCAAGTAAATATATGTTTTTTTCCATATGATATACAAGAAAGGGTTAGTCCTGTGGCATATGTATAATCACATCCACACTGGTATAGTTCCATGCATGATGTGATTCATCTATCATAAATTCAGATATATTATCCTAAACCTTATTATGTGGTATATGATGATGATTTAAAGATTTTCATATACTATTCCTATGTTAATAGTAAAATTTTGATTATATACCACATTGTAAATTATCTCTAGGTAAATTCCACACCTTTAGTTTGAGTGTAGTGGTAGCATGGGCGGGTTTAAGAGGGGATGTGTGTGAGGGTTCTGATATACAAGCTTAATGGCCATAAATTTTCAATGAGACCCCATCCTCATGATTGTAACTACTATCATATGAGTTTTTATATTTTTTAGAGTTTTTTAGATCTAATATTTTTCAAGTTATATAAATATTTTTGTTTTTTATTGAGATTTTTTGTTTTTTATTCTTATTTTAGACCATAGTGGTTGATTCACATTCATAGATGGAATGAATTCGCTAGTGAATATGAACTATTATTCAGGGATATTTTTTAAATTAATAGATACTGGGTATAAAATGGAAAAATGGGATTATGAGGGTTTTCCATGAGTTAGTAAGGATTCTGAGTTGGTTGAGGCTCCTCTACTAAAGCTAATATTAGAGTTGCCTACAAGTCATTTCCATACTATATATATTTTATGATGTGTAACTATCTTCTGGATGATTCTATGAAATGGGTCTATGATGTGTGTTGAAAATACAATATTAAACCATTTAACATATTTTAATGGTCTATTAGTATTATTTTAACCATATTTGACCTGATTTTCTATATAACTCTGAATTTGGGAAATTCATAATGTAAAAGGATTAAATGTCACATATTTAATAGGATCAACTCTTAAAATGTCACGATTCACATATTATTTCATTATTAATTATATATTGACCTCCTTTATTAGATCCTAGGTGATTTACTGATGATTTTTTAGATCGTTATTATATTATAGATATCATGATCAAGTAATCAATATTCAGTGATTTGTTTCAATTTTTCCCTTCTCTTACTCTTGATCCTCATTATCATGTCATAATCCTTTTCCCTCTCTAGAAATATATTTTGCACATGATTTTGGGTGATTTTGTTATTCTTTGTATCTTTTAAACCTTTATTATTATTATAATTTCTAGTTGTAATCATTTCATTGATCATTGGTTTAAGGTAGGCGGTCTAAAATTTATCCATTTGGTTTATTTACCTTTTTTAATTACATTAAATATTTTGTCATCACACTAAAACAACATGCACATTATTAAATTGAATAGTGGATTATGATAATTGTTGTGTTTTATTATTCATTAGATACTTTTGGAATTTATGATGTTGATACCTACCACGTGGCTACTCATTGGATGAACATACCATGGATTAATTAATATTTGGATAAATTCATAAATTAGGTTTTAACATGACCTAGAATATCAGTTGATTTTTTTGTGAAAGATTCACCTTGTAAAATGTATTAATTGACTATTGAAATAGATAATTATTGTATGATAGAATTTCATGTTCAATCTATCATGGAAAAGAATTAATATTTAATTCAATGTGCGAATGGTAAATTGGAAGAAAAATTTTAGTTAGAAAATTATCCATTGTGACATATGTCATGATGTATTCTGTTATAATACACCACATTATGAAATGTGATGTGATTGATTCTAAAACTTTTATACAGAGGGATTGGATCGAATGATAAAATATTTGTATAAAGGACTTGACACAGTTATTATTTAATGCTTATATGACCCAGACCGGTTATGTTGAAATTATTATATAGAGGGATTGTCCCAGATGTAGAAATTATTATATAGAGGGCATGACCTAAATGATTAAATTATTATAAAATGTAAATTTCCAAATTATTCTATTGATTCCATAGTTTGGGGTAATGGATTTACTGGTTGTTTTATATGTACAGAGATATTACATCATGATTATAAACTAGGATGATTGTTGTATTATATTGAGTTGATTAACTAATACACATATTTTACTACTTATTGAATGAACTTCTTATCAATATTTTTAAATACATGGTTGTGTTGACCTACATTGTTTTACTCACACACTATTCGGGTATCCATTTAGTACATGATCAGATTAAATGGTTGTATTATTTTACAATGTTAAGGGACATTGTTGTTGATTGTTTCTTACAGGACAGATTGGAGACTAGATTTGGGACCGACAAGGGGTTCAGAAGAAACCTATTCATAGATTATTTTTTTATCATGGTAATTTATCAATATTAATTTATTTTTTCATTATATACAATACATATTTAAATTAAATGATTCTTTATTATTTAGTTAATTTTATCTTCTTCTATCTTCCAATTATATATTATGTTGTTTCCATTAATTGTTCATTACTATAATCTTAATTTATATTTTTTATTTCGGGCATATTGTAACCCTATTCTAGTGGTAGAGTCTCTGAAATATACTATATAAACCCCTGTTTCTATTTATAAACCTCTAGTGTATGGGGAGACACACTTGATTTTTGATGAGAATACAAGTTTGGTTGTGTGTGAGAGTTCCGAATTGGGGTATGTCACATAAATACAAAAACTATTTTTTATCCTGAGACTAACTGATTCTTCAATAATCTATATAAGTCTGCACCAAAAAATGACTATGTCTAATTAATTACTCATATTAATGGAGAGAAACATAATGAACATAATAAATCTTATTGATTATATATCAAAAAATTGTAATAATTAATAAAATAAATAAAAATAATCTACATAAAAAATCATATGGAAAACTAGCATAAATGTTTTAATAATTACACCGATCATTAAATAAAATAATAAGCCATCAATATTACATTGTAGAATAGTATAAAAATAGTAAATCATAGTCAAAATAATCATTACCCATTCAGTTAAATGAAAATTATGGTATCCTTAAAACATATTTCTAATGGATCATAATGTAAAATGGTGGTTCTTGTTACAGATTAATTGAAATTCCATAAAATTATATTCAAACATTCTTGATAAAAATATCATTTCACTATGAAAATAAATTTTGAAACCTCAAAATTTGGAGAATATTATGAAAATACTTTTTAATTGAAAAAAATAATGGAAAATTTTCAAGTCTAGATTACAAAAATGAGTGTTTATGATGTGAGGTAATTCATTACATTCCATATAAATTTTGAAATTATTCGTTTTATGATATTTTAAAAAAGGATAAAGTACCTCATTTTGATTTAGAAAATATTACCACATTCAATAATTTCATTTAATAATAATAAATTTATAAAAACTTATTTAAAATATCATTTTGATAATTTTTAAAAAAAATATTTGTTTTAAAAAAACATGGATATGAATGAAAAAGTATTTATGGACAAATAGAGAAATAAAGTCATCCTTTTAATAAAATTATCTATAAATTTAATTGAAAAAAAGAAAAATGTTAATATTACATGAATATTTCAATTAATAATAAGATTATAATATAATAGATTTGTTTTAAGAAATAAATATCAAAAAATTCCCCAAAGGGAAACTAAAACATAAAAAATCTTGAAAAATGATGTGATTTTGAGATAAACACTAAACTCATCTATATCTTTGGAATCATAATTTCCATAAAGGGAATAAAATCAGATGAAAATTTTAAATACCAATCATTAAAATATATTAATGATATAAAATATTTTTATTTCATTATATAAACCACACAGAGGAAATAAGTAGATAATATTACATGTGTCTCACAGAGGTACAAGTGAGATGATATACCCTTACATTCTTTGTTAACATTTGAATAATAATCGCAATAAAATATTCAAATTAAATGAATCATTAAATATCATTATAATAAATATATTCATGATATAAAATTTCATTTTTGTTTTATATACACATCGTGGATGAAGATATGTGCATAACATAACATATAAACTGGAGATGACTACTTCACAAAAAAGTTACATATCGTTTTTCAGATCACATGCGTACATGTTTGAACCACATGTGTATAAAATATATTTACAATACAAATAAATTATAGATCAATAATAAAATATGTTATACCATATAATATTTAGTTATAACATTTTATCATTCTCTTATTATGAATTCATTGTTAAAATATCTAAACATGATGATAAATTATTTTTCATAGCTATGTTTCGGTTTGGTAGTTTTAGTACATTTACTTTTATCATGGTTCAATAATATCCAAAAAAATTTCAATGATATAAATAACATTAATTTAAATTATATAAGTATTTAAAATTCTTCAGTATTGTTAAAGGTAGAAAAATGAGTTACACCATCCCTAGAGACAGTAGGCCGTGCACACAAATTAATGTTGGTTTCAGTTTTTTTGGGTAGAAAAAAAAATAAAGGTAAATAAAATTTCAACCATAGAAAATAGTTATTATATCATATATATCATATAAATTAATTATATTTATCCTTATTATCAACCATGTCAAAATAAAAAGGAAAGCGATACACATCACTTTGTAGAGGTGGTAGTCCACTTCTACACCCAAGTGATGTTATCATATTCCTATGAGTATAAAGGTAAGATGGAAAATATTATATTATAATTATGTAAGATTAATTATTTCATAATTTTAAAACATCTACACTAAATCCATAAATATATCTTATTGTCTAGTGATGATGGAGAAGAGTTATTATTTGATCGTGACGTGGTAGTCATCCTTGCCCATGATCAATGGTTTTCTTTCTTATTTCGTGGAATAAGAAATGGATATAGGTAATTAAAATTTCATAATAAAATATTAGTTAATTTGATAATTTTTTTTATTATTTTATCAAAGGTTATATAATATTGGATGATTTTAAGTAATAAATTAAATGAAGATTCGTTGTTAAGAACTACAACTCTTCTTTGGAAAACCTCTTTAGGTATGTAAATAAATCCTTCCTATATAGGTTTTTTGATCATGAAAATTAATCTAGTTTAGGAGTAGTGATTCAATGAAGGTATTTGGGTAGTTATTCAATGGTGAAAAGATCATTGGTATTGTGAATAGTGGGGAGAGGTGTACCCTTTTATAAGGGTGGACATGAAACACATGGAATTTATAACAATAATAAATATTCCCTATCTTTCTCACACTAAAAAATAATCCAAAATAGATTTATATAAAAACATAGGTCATATTTTTTCTATAATTTTCCAAAAAAAATTATATTTTACAAGATTTATGGTTATTTTAATTCTTATCTTCCTAGTTTAACATAAGAGTAAACTCGTTTTATCTTAAACAACAACAATTAATTATTATTTATTTTATCATTATAGAAAAAATTTAATTTTTAAATTATAGTATAAAATTATTTATTATTATTAAAAATATTTATTGAATTTTACCCACCCTAATTCATATAAGTCTTAAAATTTCATTTAATGTTAAAATTGAAAACATGGTGAAAATTTGGTTTTCTGAAGAATTTTTTTTCAAAATTAAATAAATGTTTTTAAATAATTGTTGAACATTTAATTGATTCTGATGACAAAACTGGTTTGAATATATTATAATTAATTTTATTTTACATATAATGTAATATTAAACAATATGAATATTTTTAAATTGTTTAAACATAAATGGGTTTTTTGTATATATTCTATAACTTTTAACTTTTAAAAGAATAAATAATCATTTTAAAAATTATAAAAAATTCAATCTTAGATAATTTTTAAATTATAATTTAAAAAATAAAATTAATTTTTTACAATTAATTTTTTAAAAGTGATAAATAATAATTCCAAAATAATTTAAAACATCTGATGAAACGAGTCTTTATAAAAATATTGTTTTTTACTGAAAAATTTCTTGTTTAAGACATGTATGGTCCAAAAAATTTAATTTCAAATAGAAGGGAGGGAGTCTGAAAATACCAATAATTTTTACAAATACATGTTTCAATGACACATATTTTTACTACATTAATCATTGTTGAGTAGTAATTTGGATTCTAGAAGTACCACATTGAACACACATCAATGATTTCCATATTTTTAAAAAGCATCTAAGACATAGTTGGCTTCCTTGTATGCTTGTGATAATCAATAATTGAGTTAGCCAATGGAATGAATCTAGAAAATCCATATAGTTATAAACACAATCAAACATACCGGGTATGTGTTCTAATATAATTAAAATAAAAAGAAGAATCTATTTAAGCATTATGGAATTCCATTTACGGTGCACATCATGTTTGATGGAAAATATCAAGGCCCACAACTCATTATCATAAGCGGTCACACAACCAATGTAATGCGAGAGACAACCTTTCACAATGACAATATGGGTTTGTAGGAAACAACAAAATCTCGATAGGCCTCGATCCCAATAGTCCATTCCATAATCATTAACCTCAACCTATAGGGTTATCAGAGGAATCCAGTGAATGAATTTCAAAGTCATTAAACTTTATTCCCTACCATTAAAACGATGATTCCAAAGTATATTGAGATCATACAAACTATTCTTCATAAAACCCATTTCAATTCAATCTTTTGTGAAAAAATCCATGTGTAGACCCATTATCCTAGTATTAGTACAAGGAGTTTGGTTGTCGAAGAATCTATCTTTTCTAGCTTCCCATGTATGCATTATAAAAGAGTTCCTGGCTACCAAAATCAGTTTATACACAAGGTTTCTATGAAAAATAGCCAAAAAAGGACTGTAACTATTAAAACTAATATCTCCTATTAATTATAATGTAATAATGATCATTCATATACTCCCATAACCATTAAATTATATAACATTATATAATTATATGTTCTATATTTTCTACAACGCCCACGAAAAGATATCATACTGAATGAATTTCAATCTGATCCCCCTATAATTGATCATCTCTGGTGTGAATCTTTTTATATTTTTTCTGGATAATAATTACACTATATGTCTATATGGATGGTGTCCTAATGTTTTTGAGCCAAAATAAAATTTTTATACCTCCCTCACTATGGATATTATAGAAATCCCATGTATTAATCTATGCATTTCTGTTTACAGTCCAATCAAGGGTGTCTTTTTTCCCCAAAGGAAACCCCTATACATAAAAATAGCTATTAACAAGAACACTCTAATCATTTCTATTCCAATTAAAGAGAAATTCTAAAATATAGAGTTGTTTTCTATTGGTATTAACATTAATATTCTCTTTAAGAGGTTTATCATGCCAATGAGATGTCCCAAAAATGATAACTAACTACATATAAAAAATCAGTTTTGACCTGTTCCTCATTCCAATTATGCATTTACTAATGTCTATCCATTTAGACGAGTTCATGTGACACATATAACGATTTCTTTGCATTAGGTTTAATATTTTAAATATAAAATCTTGATTGGGGTAATTTTTGGTCAATAGGATCTATGTGAACATGGTAAGAAGGCCTTCATTGATGATCCTAAGATCATTTATTCCAAAGACTACCATTTACATTGATTTAATATAACCCTTCATTTACACCATGATTAGTTTCCTTCATAAACACACCTAGGCTATATGAAGTTCTTTATAATTCCATAGATATTATTAATAAGGTTCCAAGTACATCTGTAAACCAATATAATGTAAAAACCCTAGAGGTCATCATAGAGTTGACCAAGAACACCCTCACTTTTTGAGACAAGGGAATCTCGTTCAACTTGTACAGCTGATTCATAAATATAGATAATGTTATTTTAGGATAAAAACTATTGATTTGACCTTAGAAAAATTTAACACCAAGATAGATAAATGTAAATGCCTCTCTTGACTCTGTGATCTTTGGAAATTTTATTTTTTCATTCCACTCACATTCCATTACCAAAAACAACAATGCATTTCTTCCAGATTATGTTTTTTCAATCAAACTACTTAAAATTATAAAAATTTTATTTGATAGAAGATAATGTTTTGTTCATGATTTTCCAAAAATTGGAATATCATCATCATAGAGTAAATCGGAGGTTGTGAACATACCTCTCCATACCTTGATATATTTTTTAAATTCCAATAATAGAAATTTCATTAATTAATATACTCATATAGTGAACAATAATGGAGAAAACCAGGCCTGAATAATTATCACCCTAACGAAACCCATTAGGGAATTGGAATAATCCTATAGGGTTCCATTCATAAGGATATAATGTCTTAAACATATTATAATAATGCTGATTATATTTGTAAAAACACTGAGAAGTCTATATCATTTAAGAATATATTTGGTAAATATCTAATTGAGGGTAATAATGTCCTTTTATATTTTCAATTTTCATTGAATTTTTTACATCATTTTCTATGATCCTCAAAATATTAACACTCTCAGATATCATGAAGAGATATATTTAAATACTATTACCATGGAATAATCCAAACAAGTTGTTGGTAATAATTTATTTATCAAAATTATCTAATTTGATAGAAAAATTCGCACTAATAATTAAATGAAGAGTATTCCCAATTTAAAATAGTCTAATGTCCCTTATATCAATTGTATTTTATTTCTTGAGTATGATAGAAATGAATTTTTAATTAATCCACTAAGGCATATGGGTATGAGTGAATAATTTCCTGACAACATTCATCACCTCACTATGAGTAAAGTACTAATAAAAAATTAAGATTATTTTAGTATACCTATATGAGACTTTGATAATTTCAAGGCTGGGAGAAAAAAGGGTTGATCTAATTTCATCTTCAAATGGGATTTTGGGGAGGGCACAATTTTTATGTTCGCCAATAAAGGATTGTATATTGTCATTCATATTTTATATGCTGGATGTGCCATAATTTGAATAGAAACATTAAATTTAATCATTCACTACATTACAAATATCATTTTCATCTATGAAAATTCAATCGTTGATTTTAAGGGGATTGTCACCACATTTGAATCGCTGTTATTTATTTATTCAATTAAAAAAGTTGTGCTTCCTATCAAAATTTTGTAGCCATATCACATTTAATTAATTTCTTCTAAATCTATCCTTAAATATTAGTAGATCATATAGCTTGTATAAGGCATGTTGTTCCTCCCTTTAAAGAGTACAGTAGTTCTTATTAGTAAAATATCACTAAAACCAAGGATAATCAAAACAAATTTTGATTGGAAGCACAACCAGGATAATCAAAAAAAAATATTTAAAATATAAAAGTATGGGGGTCTCCCTTTCCAATTTAAAAGAAACATCAATAATTAATGTGTTATGATCTGATTTAATCCTACAAAGAAAAAAACAAGCAACGCCATCATAAAAACATATATCATTAACATTCACTAAACATTATTCAAACAAACTTGAGATCCTTCTATTAAGAGTATACATGTTCTGTGTGATTTATCCACCAATAGTTGAAACCTCAATAAGGCTTCACTGATAAATTCACATAGAGAAGTAATGAGATGATATTCTATGAAAATTTGACCCAATTTATTAATCAAGTTACATAAGAGTGTTAAATTCACCAGAGTAGGATTAATTTGAGACTCATGTTATTAGGATTCACATAAATTTCTTCCATAACTCTATTTTTGTGTGTCATGAAACATTGGCATAAATAAATGAAATATTATGATTTGATACATAAAATAAAAAGAAGAATGAAATTCATTAACACCCTCTACTGCATGAGATAAGCAAAAAATTAACATGTTTTAGAACCAAAAAATGACCCCTATCCTTTTTATTAAAGTATTGTGAAAACATTTTGAACCAATGGTTTCTTATATGATGGAGTTCTAAATCTAAAACAAAATTTATTTCTCAATAAGAAAGATACAAATTTTTATTCATAAAACATGGTTTCTTATTATTTTAGTTATAAGATAAATATTAAATGAATGAAAATATTTTTTAATAAACATAAATTATATAAATCTCATTAATACCTTTCTCTAATAGTGGTTAATTTAATTTATTATGACAACAAAACATTTTGTACATAAAAACTGTTTTTCATAAAAAAATTATTTGAATTTAAAAATATTTTTACATATATATCTAATAAATTGATAAACAATAATTTTTTTTGATATAGGTGTAAACTATATACTATTCATAATTTACATATTAATATACATATACATGAAATTAATGACTAGGTTATAGTGGAAATGTTCAAATAGTAATTTTTTTGGCTAGATTTATCTTGGCACTTCGTATCATAGATGATTTGGAACACATTCTTCTTCTGTTAAAATGTATGGGTTTTAAAATTCCATCATAGAATATAACATTTCCTAAATGAAATGCCTTAATGTTAATACCATGATGCATAATATCATGGATTCCTTGTTTTATGTACTTTAATTATTTTTTGGAATTATGCATTTCATTGATAAAGAACATGTTATTGTTATCCACTAATTTATTAATCGAGATGTCAACAAAGGATATGTTATTCACATGGTTTCTTATAATTATAGATCAATTTATAATTTATAATCCTTTCTATTTTTTTATGTTCATCCTATACAAACCTATTATCATTAAATGTTATTGAATATTTTTACCCCTACCCTGCTTTTGAGATCACATCTTCTTATGTTTACATTTCCCCTTGTTATTATGAAATATAGTACATATTATATTTCCAACAGAATAGATTATATAGAGAGTTTTTTGGGACATTTTGATGAATTATTATGGATTAAATTATTTAGTATATAGTATAAAATAATTTTCATTTTTTGGTATATAGTTCAGTATTCCAAGTAAAAAACATTTCTTAAGCATATAATCTAATAAAACTATATAGTATTTCAAATTTATATGAATCAATATTATTTTGGTGATATTTCAATATGTAACACCCCAATCTTCCACGGTACGCTTCTCTTTGAATAATACAGTAGCGTGTGTTGTACGCAACTTCGAGTTCTAACACACACCACAACCAATCAAACTAGCTGTTATGAATAGTAATACCTACTTTTTGAAATTATATATATTTTATATTTCAAAATGAACTTCATTTTTGGATTCGGAATATCAAATTTAGCCTAGGGTGAAATTTTGGAACTTTTCGGATAACACTTATATTTTGATAAATAGTGAAAATTACTAAATTTTAATTAAAAACAAATTTTTTAATCGAAATAATTTATATTGATAAATTATGAATTTGAGTGGTTTTAAAGTATATTTAGAATATATTTTTACCATTTAATATAATTTTGGTCATTGAACATAATTTTACAATTAAACTGGACATAAACAAGTGTCAATCTTTTGATAGTTATTATCTCTTAAAAACACGCTTTTTGTTTTAACAATGAGAATTAATTTTAAATAAATTTCTTCCACTTCCGTGTTTTGAATTTGGAAAAATAGGTTCCATATTTCGAATCAGGATGTTCATATTGTGTGAATAGTTAACTTTTATTTTTAGACATTTTGAATAATTACTGTGGTAAATATTTTATTTACCAAGGTTAAGGGTAAATCTGGTAAATAGTGGTTAAAAAATAATATTATAATAATACTAAATTAACTTAAAACGCGTCCTAACCTTATTGGTGGATACATTTCCGACCATGGGCATATTTGGGTCGATTTTAGGACCCCATGGAGCCACTTGTAGGTGATAGGGACACTTTATTTTAATTAAGTTAAAATAAGTACAAAAATGACATAAGCATATATCTTTTAGAACAAAACTTTTTACATAGGGTTATATATGTTGGATTTTCAACTATAAATATTCATTAGAAATATAAAAAGATTTCCAACATAAGGATATATTATTTATAATTTTTAGACTTTAAATAATTTAGTTTACTTATGACACAATGATGATGTAGTAATTACCATAATAGTGAAAAATTAAAATAATTGATATTATAAATACCCAAATAAATATAATTTGAGATTTTTATTGAATTACACTAATTTTATAGGTTAATATTACATTTTAGGATTTAGTTAATTGACTTTTTTAGAAGTAATAATTCTTTTATGAGTTTCAAAAAAATCAATTATTGAATAGTGTCTAAATTGACATAAAAGAGTTTTTAAAACAAATATTATATTATTAATTGTCATTAAATTCCTAAAAATATAATGTTCATCCAAGAGACATATATCATGATAGGTGTTTCATTAATGGACCACTTGGGGTCCCTTGGATGTGTATAGTATGTTTAGTAACCATATAATATAAAAATACAAAGAGACATTGTAAAAGTGAAACTAATTAACTTAGAGTTAATACTTAATGATAAGGTTATTATAGTAACCCAAACCTGTATAAATTCTATTGTTTGAATGTGTTTTGACCCATAACCACATTAAAATATAAATAATCAACTTTGGAGACATTAGAAACCGAATATGAATTTATTATAAATTAAGATTTATAGCTTTTCCAAAGGTTCCCCTCACACCTCTTATAAAAGGGTACTCGCCCTTCTCATTACATAACACCTTGAAAGCCTTTTGGTTACGCCAAACCCTGCCCAAATACTCTATAAACGTCCCTAAATACACCCTAGAGGTCTTATTTGGATCATAAAGCTAACCTATGGAGCCCTTTTGATCAAATCAAAATGAAGAACCCGAAGAAGAGGTAATGATTTCACCACACTTTTTCAAGTTCCTTTCTTCATCCACTTCCTATTCCGTTGTTGTTACCATTATAAAATAATAAATCCAGTATAATATATATACATTGATGTTATTATAAATATGGTACAACCATATTCAGTATTCTATCCATCCTTTGAATAACATGTTACCATACGTGCGTACGTACGACTTACCGTCTCCACGTTGTGGTGTAATTGTTATTCAATAAATTATTTTTTGGATGGGTCTAATAATGATGTGTAAATCATGTAAATAATAAAAATAAAATGATAATGATTCTGTATATATGATATTACATCCAATTATATATTATTTTAATATTAAAATAATGATATTTTTGCTCGTGCGTACATACAGATTACCGTCTCCACGACACGATGAGATTCATTTCCAAGTTCACCATTCATCAACGATTATAAAAATATATATTACTAATAAGTATGTAATATATGAAATAATAATGCTAATGGATATATATATATATATATATATAAGGATTTATGTACTTACATATATCTTATTAACTTACTTCCGTTCAATACTATATGAAAACAGAAACAACGTTTATGCGTACGTACGGACTACCGTCTCCATAAATGGTGTTTTCCATTTCATATATATATCTATTATACATATTTATATTCTAAATATATATGATATATTTATCATGTTTTATATTCTGGAAGTATTTATATCATCATCTATGTGATACAACCAAGAGTGACTAGTTAAAACACGTATGATAAAGAAAGTGATTATTACCTGAAATGTTAACGTAACATGGAAATTATTATTAAATGGGTAATATAAAGTCATAAATGAATCATGTGTGATATCATAAATATTAATATGGTTTTTTTATAATTTAATAACATACTACGATCTTCGTACAGGAGGTTAAACGTACCCTCGACTAAAGGAAAGTGCAAGGTAAGGGGTTTTCATCTCACTCCTTATTCCTGTGAGATTCATGCCATATTGCCACCAATACCTTTTGTGTGGTGTATGTACTAAGAATAATTATATTCATTGTGTAATACAATTTAATTTATGTGTATTTACATATTCATTGTATAATACCTCTTTCATGTGTTGTATGTTTCGTAAGTTACCAAATTGGTAAGGGTTTATTTTGCAATCTCTTCATTATCCGAGGTTGTTTATACGTAATAATCTACTGGGATTTCTTTATCGTCCAAATCTATTTTTCTTAAAAATGTATTTCAAAACATTTTTACTATTTACTAGAATATGGGTTAAAGTCATTTATACCCTTGTTGACTTTTATTAGTGGTTTATAAATGAATCTTTCCGTCGTTTTCCAAACAAGGTCCTTTTTAACCTTTTTGACAAAATTATGGTAAGAATGTTTTTTTAACTTATACGGTGGGTGCGGTTATTCTCCACCATTATTACACCTTTGAAGATTCATTCACAAGCTTATAAAGATATTTTCAAAATAAATGTCTTCTCTATAATTATGCGACTTTTAAATTGATTTAAAAAAAGTGATATTTCTCTCAAATAGTATTGATTTCATCTATGTAAACATCCTTTGATAAATTTTAAACTTGTTTCAAGTTGATTTATTATTATACAAATCATCCATATTGTATTTAAGGTTTTGTGATATTTTTTACTATGGATGAGTTATTTTTATGACATTAATGGTTTGTGATTAATGTTTTGACATTTTGTATGTTAGTTTTAATAGGAATGTTTATGTTATATTTCATCCTCTTCTTAAGATGAATGTGTTGGACTAGTATGTTCCGGGTTGGGGACCGGTAAAAGTAAGCCCTCCGGGTTGGTGTCTGGTTATTAGACGCACTCCGGGTTGGTGTCCGGTGATTAGAGGCACTCCGGGTTGGTGTCCGGTTATTAGAGGAACTCCGGGTAGGTGTCCGGTTATTAGAGGCACTCCGGGATAGAGTCCGGTTACAGAGGCTCTCCGGGTTGGGTTCCGGTTACAGTTTTCCCTTAGGTCTTGGCACGAGGCCTCGACATAGAAATTAAAGTTCGGCATCATGCATTCCATCATTATAAAAGTAGTTAGTGATATTGCATGTGATTATTCGATTAGTAGAATATCCATGTGAATAAGTAAATGGCATTATTTCATTTTATTTCTGCCATATTATGTTGATGTTAAATTTTAAAAGGCTTTTGTTTTTGTTTTATACATTGCCTTATATGTTTATGCTTATTTATGAAAGTTACCGCTGTATTGCTTACCCTTAGTGAGCATTTGAGCTCACCCCTTTCTATGTTTTATTTTTCCCAGGATTCCAAGAAGTGTAATGTGATTGATATGCAGGGTTATGCCAAGAGAATAATGGGGTTAATAAAGATTATTTATGTTGCTTTGTACGTCATAAAGTGAAAATGTTACATTCATGTATGTGATCTATTTTTCCAAGACTGCTAAACTGATCGGTCTTTCGGGACTTGATTCCTTGTAATCATTCCAATGTATTAAAATAATGCACCGACTCTGGGTAACTGGGGTCGGGGCATTACAGTTGGTATCAGAGTATGTTTAGCAATAACATTGGAAACTAGATGTAGATAAACTTTAATTAGAGCACAAGATGGACTTTGAGGATTTTTATAGAAGAACTTCCTAGAATTTTGGTATTGTATAGATTTTGTGAGTCTTCCGAGCAATAAATCCTTTTCTGGATATGAGCAGGTAGAGGCAGCTCTGGCACAGATGTACCTAGGGGTAAAACCCGAAAACACCATTTTGAGATACACTCGAACGGGAACTGGTGCACGACAACGGGCCTTACTGCACTCTTAGTTACGACACTCCCGGGGGATATGCTTAGGATAATTCTCATTTTCATTACAAACCATTATTAAGGGCTTATGAGTATATACTTACTCAAAGAAAACATTTTTATGATTATGGATTATATCCATAAACTGTTCAATTTGTGTTAGGTATTTTACAAGTTTGGTAATTATTCATTGCAATTCATAAACTAAACTAGTTGATGCTATTGTATAGAAATGGCACCCAGTAGAAGGAATGTGAACTCACGTAATACATATGATCCAAAGAGTAAGAAGGATCATTTCTTTCATGGTCCTGTTCCATAATTTAGAAGGGAAATATTTTCCCACGTATTATCATCATATGAAGAAATAGTATCATCTGTTGATAAGATGAGTAAAGAATTCTCGGAGTCCTATGTCTTTGAAGGGAAGCAAGAGAAGAAAAGGATGGAAGATAGAAATACAGGTAAAGGGAAGAGGGAAAAGAATAATTTTCCCATATGTGATAATTGTGGGAAGAAACTCCTTGGAACTTTCCTGAAAGGAATGTTAGTTTTTTAGGAGTGTGGAAGAAAAGGGAACAAAGTACGTGACTGCAAGGGTAAGAAAATGGTTTCAAATGTACAATGCTTCATTTTCAAGGAGTTTGGACACTACGCGAACAAATGTCCCAGTCATCAGACTGTGCCACAAATGATTCTATTGGACAATAATCAAGTTATGAAACTACCATAGATGAAGAGGAATGACAAGTGTTATTATGTTGTCATTTTATAATTTTTTCATTTAAGTGTTGTATCAATGATTTTCTGGAAATAAATAAGGATTTTACTACAGTACTTTTTAAATAAGGATTTGAGATTTTATGGTACTAAGAAAAGTGACTCCACAGCGAGTTAATTTTTTTTGGAAATTACAAGGTTGAAGGAAAGATAAACCTTAACATGGTCCTAATATTTAGGTAGTGATTTCGGAATACGAGATGGTTGACTTTGGTAATTAAGGATGTTGCGGTGTTTTAAAAGAATATATGAGGAAGGCGTTCACATGTTATTACCTGGAAAAAAGGATCCTCATTATGTTTAACTTCCTTGTAAAATTTGGACTGTCAGTTTGGATAATATTATTTTGGATATGTCTAATGGTTGGAATGGATTAAGTTTGAAAGGTTAGTTTTTTGGATTTTTATAAAAGGACAACACACAGACCGTGTGACGACCCGTCGTGTTAGACAAAGTTATGGGAATCGAATCCACAACAATAGTGCAATTGGGATTTATCAGCTACCATTGTGCTACATGATGTTCCTGGATGGTATAATGTAGTTTCTTTACATAAAGGGTCTGATATGTGAAATATAAATTCATTATATTTGGAAACCTATACGATTAGGATAAATAGAGTATTTTTTAGTTGTAATATGTTTTGGGGTGAAAGATGAGTTTTTGGTAGAAATGTATTAATGGATAAAACTCTAATTATAACGTAATTATATCTCTTTATGATCTTAGACAATCTCATAAATAAATTCCTCAACATTAAGATTAGGAACTTAGAACAAAAATGTTGTCCTAGATGGTACCTTAGATCATCACTAATTTATGGATTTGGTATTTTTGGCCTTTTCATAGCCATGTTCTCTACAACTCTCCATCAGATAATTGATGGTTATATTTCTCTTCCATATCCATATTTCCCTACACGGAACCCTAGTATGTGTTATTTTTGGTAATTTTCAAACTTTACACTTTTTATTTTAAATAGAGGCCTCATTAATAAATTTTTCAATGTAGGATTTCAACTAAGATATTTTGAAACGTCAAAAATGTGTTATCCTAATACCTAATGTTTTGTTGAACCGATGGTATTTTAAATCATCATAGATTGATGAATTTATGGACCTCAATTTTAAACTTGTTTGTGATTGATGACCTCAATCACTACCTATAAATATTTACATTTTCCTCCAGTTATATGCCTATAATTTCCACCAATGTCCTCCTAATTGAGATCATAATTTTTTGGTGACCCTTTCATTTCTCTTTTCATCTTGTTAAGACTAAAATTTTATTAAACAAATTTCCGATGTGGGTTCCTTCAACAAAGATATTTTCTATTTTCAACATTTATTTTCAAAGAACAATATCAAATTTCGAGGATTCAATTTGTTGAAGGAGGGGAGAATGTAACACCCTGAGCTTCCACGGTACACTTCTCTTTGAATAATACAGTAGTGTGTGTTGTACGCAACTTCGAGTTCTAACACATACCACAACCAATCAAACTAGCCGTTATGGATAGTAATACCTACTTTTTGAAATTATATATATTTTATATTTCAAAATGGACTTCGTTTTTGGATTCGGAATATCGAATTTAGCCTAGGGTGAAATTTTGGAACTTTTCGGATAACACTTATATTTTGATGAATAGTGAAAATTACTAAATTTTAATTAAAAACAACTTTTTTAATAGAAATAATTTATATGGATAAATTATGAATTTGAGTGGTTTTAAAGTATATTTAGCATATATTTTTACCATTTAATAAAATTTTGGTCATTGTACATAATTTTACAATTTAACTGGACATAAACAAGTGTCAATCTTTTGATAGTTATTATCTCTTAAAAACACGCTTTTTATTTTTACAATGGGAATTAATTTTAAATTAATTTCTCCCACTTCCGTGTTTTGAATTTGGAAAAATGGATTCCATATTTGGAATCAGTATTTTTATATTTTGTATATAGTTAACTTTTATTTTTAGATATTTTGAATAATTACTTTGGTAAATATTTTATTTACCATGGTTAAGGGGAAATCCGGTAAATAAGGGTTAAATAAATAATATTATAATAATACTAAATTACCCTAAAACGTGTCCTAACCTTATTTTTGGATACATGTCTGACCAGGGGAATATTTGGGTCGATTTTGGGACCCCATGGAGCCACTTTTAGGTGATAGAGACACTTTATTTTAATTAAGTTAAAATAAGTACAAAATTGACATAAGCATATATATTTTAGAAAACAAATTTTTACATAGGGTAATATATGTTGGATTTTCAACTATAAATATTCATTAGAAAGATAAAAAGATTTAAAACATAAATATATTTTATTTATAATTTTTAGACATTAAATAATGTAGTTTATTTATGACACAATGATGATGTAGTAATTACCATAATAGTGAACAATTAAAATAATGGATATTATAAATAACCAAATAAATATAATTTGAGACATTTATTGAATTAAACTAATTTTATAGGTTAATATGAAATTTTAGGATGGATGTAATTGACTTTTTTAGAAGTAATCATTCTGTTACGTGTTCCACAAAAAACAATTATTGAATAGTGTCAAAATTGACATAAAAGAGTTTTTAAAACAAATATTATATTATTAATTGATATTAAATTCCTAAAAATCTAAGGTTCGGACAAGAGACTTATATCATGATATGTGTATCATTAATGGTCCACTTGGGGGTCCCTTTGATGTATATAGTAAATTTATTAACCATATAATATAAAAATACAAAGAGACATTGTAAAAGTGAAACTAATTAACTTAGAGTTAATACTTAAAGATAAGGTTAATATAGTAACCCAAACCTGTCTAAATTCTATCGGTTGAATGTTTTATGACCCATACCCACCTTAAAAGTTAAATAATAAACTTTGGAGCCATTAGAAACCGAATATTAATTTATTATAAATTAATATTTCTAGCTTTTCCAAAGGTGCCCCTCACCCGTCTTATAAAAGGGCACTCACCCTTCTCATTACTTGACACCTTAAAAGCCTTTTGGATCAGACAAACCGTGCCCAAATAATCTATCAACTTCCCTCACTACAACCTGGAGGTCTTATTTTGATCCGAAAGCCAACCTAAGGAGCCCTTTTGATCCAATCAAAAGGAAGAACCCGAAGAACAGGTAATGATTTCACCACCCTTTTTCAAGTTCCTTTCTTCTTCCACTTCCTCTTCCTTTGTTGTTACCATTCTAAAATAATAACTCCATTATAATATATATTCTTTTATGTTATTATAAATATGGTACAACAATATTAAGTATTATATCCATCCTTTAAATTACATGTCACCATACGTGCGTACGTACGGCTTACCGTCTCCACGATGTGGTGTAATTGTTACTCAATAAATTATTATTTGGATGGGTATAATAATGATGTGTAAATCATGTAAATAATAAATATAAAATGATAATAATTCTGTATATATGATATACCATCCCATTATATATTATTTTAAAATCAAAAGAATGATCTTTTCGCTCATGTGTACGTACGGATTACCGTCTCCACGACGTGATTAGATTCATTTCCAAGTTCTCCATTCATCGACGATTATAAAAATATATATTACTAATAATAATGTAATATAGGACATAATAATGCTACTGGAGATATATATATATATATATATATAAGGATTTATTTACTTACATATATCTTATTCACTTACTTCCGTTCAATACTATATGAAAACAGAAACAACGTTTATGCGTACGTACGGACTACCGTCTCCATAAACGGTGTTTTCCATTTCATATATATGTCTATTATACATATTTATATTCTAAATATATATGATATATTTATCATGATTTATATTTTGGAAGTATTTAAATAATGATCTAAGTGATACAACCAATAGTTACAAGTTAAAACACGTACGATAAAAAAAGTGATTATTACCCGAAATGTTAACTTAACATGGAAATTATTATTAAATGGCTAATATAAAGTCATAAATGAATCATGTATGATATAATAAATATTAATATGGTTCTGTTATAATTTAATAAAATACTATGATCTTCGTACAAAAGGTTAAACGTACCCTCGACTAAAGGAAAGTGCAAGGTAAGGGGTTTTCATCTCACTCCTTATTCCCATGAGATTAATGCCATATTGCCACCATAACCTTTTGTGTGGTGTATGTACTGCCCATAAATATATTCTTTGTGTAATACACTTTAATTTATGTTTATTTACATATTCATTTTATGATACCTCTTTCATGGGTTGTATGTTTCGTAAGTTACCAAATTGTTAAGGGTTTATTTCGCAATCTCTTCATTATCCAAGGTTGTTTATATGTAATAATCTACTGGGATTTCTTTATCATCCACATCCATGTTTCTTAAAAATGTATTTCAAAACATTTTTACTATTTACTAGAATATGGGTTAAATTCATTTATACCCTTGTTGACTTTTATAAGTAGTTTATAAAGGAATCTTTCTGTCGTTTTCCAAACAAGGTCCTTTTTAACCTTTTTGACAAAATTACGTTAAGAATGTTTTTTTAACTTATACGGTAGGTGTGGTTATTCTCCGCCATTATTACACCTTTGAAGCTTCTTTCACAAGCTTATAATGATATTTTCAAAATAAATTTTTTCTCTATAATTATGTGACATTTAAAATGATTTAAAAAAAAGAGATATTTCTCTCAAATAGTATTGTTTTCATCTATGTCAACATCCTTTGCTAAATTTTAAACTTGTTTCAAGTTGATTTATTATTATAAAAATCATCCATATTGTATTTAAGGTTTTGTGAAATTTTTGACTATGGATGAGTTATTTTGATGCCATTAATGGTTTATGATTAAATTTTTGACATTTTTTATGTTAGTATTAATACGGATGTTTATGTTATATTTCATCCTCTCTGTAAGATGAATGTGTTGGAATAGTATGTTACGGGTTGGGGACCGGTAAAAGTAAGCCCTCCGGGTTGGTGTTCGGTTATTAGAGGCACTCCGGGTTGGTTTCCGGTTATTAGAGGCACTCCAGGTTGGTGTCTGGTTATTAAAGGCACTCCGGGTTGGTGTCCGGTTATTAGAGGCACTCCGGGATGGAGTCCGGTTACAGAGGCTCTCCGGGTTGGGTTCTGGTTACAGTTATCCCTTAGGTCTCGGCATGAGGCCTCAACACAGAAATTAATGTTTGGCATCATGAATTTCATCATTATGAAAGTGGTTAGTGATATTGCATGTGATTATTCGATTAGTAGAATATCCATGTGAATAAGTAAATGGCATTATTTCATTTAATTCTGCCATATTATGCTGAAGTTCAATTTTAAAAGGCTTTTTTTTTTAGTTTTATACATTGCCATAAATGTTTATGCTTATTTATGAAAGTTACCGCTTTATTGCTTACCCTTACTGAGCATTTGAGCTCACCCCTTTCTATGTTTTATTTTTCCCAGGATTCCATGAAGTGTAATGTGATTGATATGTAGCGTTAAGCCAAGAGAATAATGAAGTTCATAAAGATTATTTATGTTGTTTTGTACGTCATAAAGTGAAAATGTAACATTCATGTATGCGGTCTATTTTTCCAAGACTGCTAAACTGATCGGTCCTTCGGGACTTGATTCCCTGTAGTCATGACAATGTATTAAAATAATGCACCGACTCTGGGTAACTGGGGTTGGGGCATTACACAATAACTAATGGTCAATATTTTGTTACATTGGATCATCTCAAATCAAGTATATAAATATGGTGTTTATTCAAATAGCATTCTGAGAGTGGGGGTATTGGGAGTTACAGTTGGTATAAAATGAGTTTTTAGATAACATTAAAGGCTTGGATGATAGTTGAGGATTATTTAATAATTGATACCTTAAATTTGTACACAATTTCAAAGGTATTGAAAATACTATTGAGTAGTTGACGTAATAATGAATATTCTAGGGACTAATTTAAATGAAAATTAGTTTAAATTGATGTAATAATCGAAAGAATAAGTCTAATTATGATATAACAGGTCAATATTTTGGTAAATTTGAGACTATGTGGTTCTCCATGAAATTAATTCCATTTTCTAGATACTGATATAGGGTTCATGATTTGGAAAATATTTTCAAATTTATTATAACATTAAAAATGGTGGATTCAGTATCAAATCTAGTGTTCTATAGTGTAGGGAAATGAGGCCAACTGGATACTTTTTTTGAAACAACAAGGGTATATTCTTTGGGTAAGAACATTCTGTTTATGAACCACTATACATGACCTAATTATTATGTTATCTAATTTGGTTAGATTAAATAATAAAAATTCACCATGAATAACTGAGGACTGAACAAAAAAATCATAGGTTAGAACAAATGTATGATTTGTCAAAAATTAAGGTGTCATAGGGGAAGACATATTAATAATTTTGTTTTTTATATTCACATTTACTATATTAGCTATACATTTTTTGTATTAATATTTTTTTGAAATAGGATCATGTTGTTTAATTTATGAAATTTATGTTTCTAGAGACCACTAATTGTTATTACCAAATAAAGAAGCATATTTAAATTTTGGATGAGATTAGTATATTTCTATTATGATGGAAAATGATAGTTTATTAGACTTATAAAATGTAGTGGGGATGATATATTAATAGAAATGAAATATTATTACCCTTTTATATTTACAATAGTGAACGATTTTCATCATTGAAATTCTAGTATATTTTAAATTTTTTGATTATAATTTAAACAATCTAATGATTTTTATTCGTAATATTTTTATTAAAAGTTTAGAAACTTATATTAAATTGTATAAATATTCAATCAAATTGATTCAATGATATGTTTCTATTTTTGAAGATAGCAATCAAACAACACAAGATTATGTGATAAATAAGTAGTATGTTTAATATATTCTTGATCTTATTATAATAAAGTGATAATAAATTTTGAAAAATAAGTATAAAAAATTATTAACCTTGGAATTTATAATCAAAAGATGATACATTTTGTGAATTATAACATATTTTATAGATTTTGTTATTCATTGGATAGTGTGAGATCTTATGACCTGGAAATTAAAACGGCCAAAGGGTTATATATATAGTTAATTTTTAGAATAATATATAGTTTGAATTTTTTTTAATGTCTTAGAGATTCATTTGTTTTAAGGAAATTTATTTTTTGTAATATTTGTAATTATGTTACATTGATACCAAATTATATGATTCTATAATAGATTATAATTATTTGGGTAAAGATAATTTACATGGTGTTTTTCTAGGAGAGTAAGGTAGATTTCATATTGGAAGCTACATATCGATTGATAAATATAATGATAATGACCTGAACTACTATCATAATTGTGTAACAGTTAAAATTTTGATGTTGTAATTTAGTTAATTCAGTCGAATATAATATCAAGAGGATACACACAATATTGAACATAGTTTTTTGTCTCACATTTCACCCCCTTGAGGTATATTTATTAGTTTAAACCATTATTTCCTTTTCATTATTCATGTACAACATCATTAATAATTCTTATCATTACACTATCATCATTCATATAATATATTGTTTTATTTTGAATTCTATCTTTCAATGGGTCTTAACTCAATAGTTTTTAAGGTTATAATGGTATCCTTGTATCATTTTAAATTCCATGGGTCATGATTGATATTATATACCATATATTCATTTATAGGGTGTGTTATTTTCCCTATTTCTATTTAGTATAGTGTATAAAATTCATTTCATTACATTTAAATACTATGATATCCCTGTCATGTTCTTTTGATTCCTACTTTACCATTATTGTAAAGGATTTTAAATCATTGAGATAAGAGTCATCGTCACCAATTATTTACCTTTTAGGTATTATATACTGGCCGTTTAATATCTTCTATAACCTCCCATAATATATTCATTTGGTGAATTAATTTTATTAAAATCAATCACTTCATTTTTCATTCCAAATTATCCTCGATTACAGGCATATTTTTTTATTCCAAATTCATTCCTTTGTAAACACACTATATTTTTCCCCTTTGATTAAAGAGTGTTCATCTATAGTCCATTAATTTATACTTTAGGGAATATGCTAATGTAACTATTTACTACATTAATTATATAATGTTAGTTTGAGGGATTCTTATATATAAATCTATGAATTTTATTTATTAATGAGATATTCAAAATCCATATACATTTTATTCCAATACCAATGTTTATTGATTAATAAATAATATTGTATTTTTATTTATTTTAATTTTCATTAAATAAAATGATTAATTAAGTAGAAATAATTAGTTAAGAGTGGATCCCGAAATATCCTCTCATAACAATGATAAATCTAATGAGATTGTTCTGGTAGAAAAATATGATTCCTTGTTATAATTTTATCATTTGATTTTTCAAAATGGAAGTTACAATGGACCCAATGATAATTTTAAAAATGATTATTAATAAATAGATATTAAAACTCTCACCAATATACATTTGGAATCTATTTTTATAGATAAATAAATTTGATGTATTCATTTATTATCATTTGAATTTTGCTACACTAAAAAATCAATGTGAAATGTTGTTTATTAACAATGGGTGTGGGATTTTTATATCAACCGACATTGAAAAATTTTATAAAAAAATTGATGATGTCATTTTTATCAAAAAACATTAAAATGATTTTAAAAAATTTATATATATTCAAGTGATTCCAATTATACATTCATTATTCTTTCATCCGAAAACCAATTAAATATGTTGTGCGTCTCTCAAAAATGCTTTATATTCCTCAATATTCAGTGTTTGATTTATATTTTTCTTCATTTAATTCATTTATCTTCTCTATTTCATTAACTCGACTCATTCAATGCTTCAACAAATTAAAATTTTTGTTTTTATAAAAATATCTTTTAACAAGATTGTTAGAAACAACAAGGTCCACTTAGAATAATAACTAAATGAAAATAAATAATTATTTAAAGACACACTCCTTGAAATCCTACATATACCAATATCCATATGCCAATAGTTTCTAAAAACTGTTGGGATAGGACCCCTAATCCCAACGATTCATAAAAACCATTGGAATCATCCATGAAATATAAGGTTATCCTAATGGTTTTGTAAAAATGTTTTGATAGATCCAACAAATTGGACCTGTCCCAATGGTTATGTGAAAACTGTTGGGTTAGGGTAAGGCTATCATAGTGGTTTTTTGAAAGTCTTTTCGATAGACCATTTTTTACAACACCAATCCCAACGGTTTTGTAAAATGGTTGGGATAAGGTAAGGCAATCCCAATGGTTTTCCAAAACCATTGGTATAGACCATCTTGATAACACATATCCCAACTCTTTTTTAAAACCACTGGGATAGGGTATGGTTATCCCAATAGTTTTTGAAAACTATTGGGATAGGCCATTTTTACTAGGGTACCAATCCCAAAGGTCTTCATAACTATTGGATAGGTACCATCAATTTTTATGAATTCTCTTGTAGAATATCATCAAATAAAACAATATAATATATATATATATATATATCCAAATATATTCTATAAGATAATTTTATAATAGTGGTAAGTTATTTGATCTATAACTTGAATGTAGTGGGTTCAAACTTATACTATAAATTTTATTTTAGATTACCTATCCAAATGTTTTGAAACAACATTTGGATAGGTCTAAGCCAATTACAAATCAACCAATTTACCTCTAACCCATTTTTGTTGGATATTTGTCATTACTGATATCTTTACACAACTAGACAAAATCTTCCTAAATAATTTCCAAGAGAGAGTGGTTAACTATAAGACTGGGTCATCCATTATTAGGTTTTCATAGAGATATTCTAGTTTTACCATGTTTTAATGTTCTCATATTTATTAATCTTCTCATTAATGAATCCTCTTATCTTTATATGATCCTTCATATCAATCCAAGAAAAATACTCCTGATTAATATCCACATGTAGAAAATTTTCCATTATCCTATCAGCTTCCCCTAGTGTGGAATTAATCACGAGAACATCCTCTAATATTTATTCCCCTAAATGCATGAGTTCTTCTAGAGTCTTCCCATAAATGGTGCCTACACCCACTATTGTCTAGTTATAAAACCCTTTAATGGAATTTCCCCTTGATCTATAGACTCATTCTGATTTTAAATTAAAAAAATAGTAGGGGTCCCCATCAATAATCATATGCTTTCACTTTTTGGATGATCATTAGTCTATTGACAGGGGTAAATAGAAATGGCCATTTTATACCTTATTGTTGTATATCTAACCCTTCCTCCTTTTTGGGATGAGAACACTCTATGATGAATATCATTAGTCATTTTTCCTCATAACTAAAAAGAACACTCATTACTAGACTCATCCTCAGGGATCTGTACTCATTAATGTAGTTCTCTACAAGATATGCAATATACTCCTTTTCTGGACCTTCTCTCTCCAATACTTTAGAGAGGCTCACGAACTTAATTGTTACCAATTCCCTTCCAAGCCTTTACCTTGTCAAAGATCCACCCTTATGGACAAATCCTAACCCTTTCCACCATATAGAACCCCGATTCTATCCACATTATTCACAACTTCATTGAATTGAAGAGGCTTCATCTCATGGACTCCCTCTCTTGTACTGATTCCAAGTCATGAAAGCACATCATCTCTATAGGATATTTCATATGGAGCACTTCCACCACCCTCAATATCCATATATAATTTTACTTCATTGCTGATACCATCATAAGATCGACCATCCCTACTATGGGATCCCTCAATTGAATTGTAGGATACATATTTCAATACACCAGTAACACATTCCATAGATGTAATACCTATTTCATCCCATGTGACTACAGTAACCTCCATCATTTCCATTGATTAAAACACCACACGACCTTTTATGCAATTAGGGTAACTTATTGAACTTCTACAGAAGTCAAAAAAATATAATTTCTATAGATAAAGTCTTGTCCTATTTCTTGTTACTCGTATTCCTTTCTATCCCACTAAAAACTGAGTGATCAGTAGCTTATCCAGTAGTCAAATTCCAAAATAGCTCCATGCACACTTGTGTTTCAGTGCACAGAACCTCCAAGTATATACTTTGATCTGTTATCAACCAAACTAGAATCTATTAATTTTACTTTAACTACATATGTGAACCACTACTTTTTCATTACTCCCCACACATGAAACTAACATCTAATTATCATTCATGGTCCACCATATACACACTAAAAACAAGTACCCTAATTTCATTCATTAAGGGAAAAAATTGAACCATGATTCAATCATAACAGAATTATTGTTTTGAAATTCCACCCCAATAGAATAAAAAATGAACTAAATTGGAAATCTTTAACCATCAACTAAAATATAGATTAATGGGGAAATAGGATGGAAAAGAAATGTAGTCCAACTATCCATGAATGATAAAAGTATACATGGTTCCTAAAATTTGAAGAGTTTATATATTTTCAAATAGATGTTAGTCTTCCGGAAAAACCATCCAAATATATGAGGATGGCGTATCACATTTCATGTGGAAGTTAAACATAAACTAGAAAAGGTAAACCAAAATCCATGGAAGATACAGGGATTGATGGTCCATGATAATTACAAATCATTCTTTAATGTGATCATTATCATGTAGTGTCTATAGTCAAATAGATACACCATAGATTGATCATCAAACCCCCAACATCTGAAAAAAAAATTATCGAATGAATATACCAATGAATAGTGATGCTTGAATTTTGAAATAAGCGCTGTAATTATTATCAAAGAGGTATATGTGAAATAAAAGGGATAAATAAAAACATCAAGGTAGCCTATGAACAAATATTGTTTATTATTGTTAAGAAGGATATGAGGGAATGAAGTTATGTATTCAGGGTTAGAAACTCAGAGGAAGGAATACGACCATGCTCCATCAAGGGACGACATAGGGACCTCCCACATTGGGAGGGTGGGGCTAGTGTAGCAGTAATCTCCGTCAATGTTATATATATTGTGATTGAGTTTCACTATCATTATATTTTTTCTATATATTGATTTGTATTTTTTCATTATTTAAAATCTCATTTTCATCAATTTTCGTTTTGGATCACTATATATACTATTTATAGCATGAATCACTATAATTTCATACTGGATTTTTAAAAAAATATCTAATTATTATTTGTTAGTTTTAAAAAAATTCATTTATTTTTATATAAACATATTTTTTAATTATAATATAAGGTGGGTATATTTAATTCAAGTTTATTGATTTCATTGTGGTTAAGAAAAATTCTATTAGTTTTAAATTTAATTTTGATTTTAATTTTTTGAATACATAATTTTTTATATTTATAAAGTTATTATTATTATTTTATAATTAACCTTATACATAATATGATAGTTAATAATATATATTTTATTATTATATTGTATGTTTTTATATTAGGGACTGGTAAATTATCATGATAATGGATATTTAGTCAATTGTAAATAAATATTTTATGATTCTATTTGATGTTTTGATATTAATGATTGGTATATCATCTTGATATCTAAACGAACTTTTTATCATTCAGTTGAATTTTAGAAAATCAAACAAGGTAGGTGTATCTAAAAAATTTCTAATATATTTTTCTATTATTTTTTTGATTAAATTATTATCAATCAATGGTTAATTGATTGTTTTATTATGTTTTTTATATTATACATTTTTCTATTTGTAAATATTTAAAATTGATTATATTTTTAATATTTTTAACTTTTTAATTGTTATGTGATTCAATTAATGGATTATGATTGGATCAATTTATTTTGAACTACTAATAACTATAAAAAAATGATTTTATGATTTCATGTAATTTTCTAAATGAAACAATCAACATAAATATATAAGTTTATCTATATTCTAGAATTGTTTTAAGGTGAAAATTATAGAATCCATAGAAATTAAACATCCTATGAGTGTATATGGTTATAATGAAAATTTGAAAATTTGGATCATTAATAGTGTAATAGTATAAAATCAAACATCTAACATTGATTCAAATATTTATTATTATAAAAATTGTCATTTTATTGAATTAATTCATTATGTAGGTATTGAAATAATAAAAAATAGAAAATATTGAATGATTCTCTAGATATTTTTATAAACCATTATTCTATGGTCATAAAATATTTATGGTGTTATCATCAGTTCTGATGTTATTTAACCTAAAATAAAAAATGGGTGGAGTAATAATAGATTCTCTGAATTGAGTTAACATTTAAAAAATCATGTTCCTGAATCCATTTAGCATACTAATTTAAATAATGATACAATTAGTATAGTATTATCAATGTTATTTTGTATTAGAAAGATAAAATATTGTATAAAACCTTATTACTCTTTTCATGTATTCCATTTTTAATATACTGTTTGTCAATCATATTTTTTAGTATTTTGTAGAAACTAGTTTTTTTATCTATGCTGAGTGATTAAAAACCAAATAATGGGACTACATGTCATATAATGGACTTTAGGATGTTTTCATGAAATGGGTTTCGGATGTGAAAGCATAAAACTCCATAAAATGTTTTCACATTGTGTAATGAAAACAATTGTATTTTAATAAAAGGTGATGTTTCCTTCATCATTTTTGAGTTTCATGTATCATATGACATGTAATGGGATTAAAAGACTTGTAAAAATCAAGAGTTTTTGGTCTTTTTAAATTCATTCAAGTGACTCCCATTTCATTCGTCCATGTATCCTCTTTTCTTGATCCATAGATCTCCCTAGGAATATTTAGTGATGTCCACTCAGTATTCACTATTTTTAATCAATAAATTTTCATTGTGGTTGCGGTGAATCCTTCTCGGTATGTCTTCCCTATATTTTATTTTTTGACATGGACATGAATATAGTGTCTGTTGCAGTTTGGTTTTAGATTGGTTATCTATTGTCATTTTATATTAATGACATGCAGTTTCTTATCATTCTTGGTCTTCTGAGAGATGATGTGTGGTTTCCCAACCTCTATTATCAATGGAGGATATGTTTCTATTATTACCAAGGTATGAGATTTAATAATATGCATTAATTAAATGAATTGATTATGTTTCTTGAATAATTACTTCATTTTGATCAATTAATTTATCTGATTTTTGATTTCAATGGATTTTTCGTAAAAAAACTTTTTTAAGTGGGTTTTATTTGAAAACATTATTGTTTTCATTCAAATATGGTTTTTCAAATAACATAAAAGTGTGGATTGGCTATGAATTTTTTTTAAATGGTATTCATGGTATTGAAATGTATTTTGAAAACCATGGAACATTAGGAACCTTGGTTTCAGTTGGAATTAGACATAGGAACCCATATTGTGTGTAGAACCACTGGTGGTTGTTTTGATGATATCAAAAAACTTTGATAGGACTCAATATCAATTGGATAAAATGTTTATCCTCTTTTAGGTCCCTTGTTATTTCTAGTACATATATCTCCAATATCTAGAGCCCAAATGATAGTATTTTTTTAATTTAAGGATTTTTATCACATTACAATATTTAATGGATATTTGTTTACCTACATACCTTTTTATGTGTGAACATTTTATCATTTTTTACCATTTCTACATATCATATTTCAACTATTGTGAATATATAATAAAATTATGTAACTCATAGGTAAATTCATTGTAAATGGGGTTGGATATATTTTAATTCATTGTCAAACTAATTTTTTAAATACATGAATGTTTCATTCAGTATATTATACATTATCTAGAATCTATAGTGGAATCCAAATGAAATTTTTTATCACACCATAATTTTTTACAGGGTGTTTATATATGTTGTATTGGAATATATAGGTAAAGGTCATTAAATATTGTTTCATGGGGGATTCTATTATTTTTCGTTCCATCATTTGGGATGGTTAGTAGGTGATAGTTAGTCACACAGAGACCTACTACTCATATTTGATTTATTATTTTCTTGTTTAGACTATATGACATAGTGTATAGACCTGGCTGTAATTTGTCTTCCACATTTCACTGTTGTTTTATTTCATGTTTTTTCATATTCATTACATTTTTAATTAATATTTTTTATACTTCACCATAATAGGGATACATGGGTGTTTTGTTTTTGATGAACTAATTTGGTCTATTATAATTTTTATAAGAGGGAATGTTCAGTGTGAATTGTGATAACACTTTCTGAGAATGTTTCTATGTCTGGGGTAGACCAGAGTTTGGAATAATATAATTCAAATGTTATAATATAAAAAGAATCCTATAAATTACACTTACATGGAAGATGTCTTGTTATAATGGTCAGTTATATACTATAACTAAGTTTGAGACATGGATTTTGAGGTTTTTTTAATGAAATGTATGGGATGTTTATTTATATTTAACTAGCCCTTTTAAATTAATTTATTTCATTATACGACTTTATAATTTATCAATGTTTTCTTCATATCAAATCATTTTTTTGATATTATTCTTATGATTTTGGAATGTGATCATGATCTAATTGGTTATGGTCTTGTGTTTATCTAACTACTCCTCCATAAGGATCTGTTTAAAATATAACAGGGGAATTTTTATGATAGATTTTGTAAGTGATTATTCTAGAGGAACATTACATGGATGATGAAATTATTTGAACTATACAAGATATAGATCAATTGGTTGTCTAGAACTAAATAAGTTTGGTGGATTATTGGGATAAATTTACTAATAATCATCTAGCAGTCCTCAATGGTAAAAAGGGACACCAGGAATATGAGGAGTGTCTTGAGGAGATTAAGAGGATGTAAAAACTTTCAAAGTCTTCTGAAGACTCTATGGTGTCTTTTTGAAATTGAAATGATGTAGTGTTTGGGAATGTGATGGTGGGAATCCATTATGAAAGATATTTTTGATCGGGATCTTACATGGTATTTTTTAAGAAAATACTTAATCAACACTTTTTCCCAGAGTTGTTATGTAAGTTGAAGACCATGGAGTTAATTACATTGGATTAGGGTTGGTTTACTATTCTATGTAGTTATAATTTATATGTTGAGTTTGTACATCTAGAACTAGAGAATCTTATTAATGATTTCATGAAGTCAAAAAATATTGGGATTGGATTGAGGATGAATATCACGTCGATCATAATTCCTATAATCCTTATGAGAGTTATGGAAGTGTATGATAGTGAAACTTTTAGAGGTAAAAATATATAGGAAAAAAAGATTGGGTAGTCCTATAGTCGATGTTTTTTTAGAAAGAGTGTATCTTATAACAAATAAAGGAAATAAAATAGTGTTATGTTCTCTTCCATATTACATTTAGGGTATTTATCAATGAAACAACTGATTTTATTCTAACATTGTAGAAGGTTGTTTCATAAAAATCATAGGTATAAAAAGGATCCCATAAAATTTCATCTTTCTAAACAATCTGGGCATATGAAATGATTTTGTGAAAATATATCTTAGGGAAGTATGGCATGATCCATAATCACCAATGTCTTGTAGGTTAGTGGGGATCATTCCAAGCATGGTGGTTCATATCCTTAGGCTAAGGCAAATGTTATTTGTTCCTATGAATGAAATCGGAGGAGTTATAACCATATGTATTTTTGTAGTGGAGTATGTTCTAGAAGAATCTAGAACAGTATTGGTTATAGTTAGAGTTATGGTGGTTGTTTTGTCTTATATGGTGGTAGATTTTATTGATACAGGTTATACATATTCTTTTATATCATCAAATCTAGTTGACATGTTGAGATTGAATTCATAGAATAATACATTAATGTGAGATCATTACATTCCATTTGGTATGGAGTCTAAATAAGGTTTTAATTTCCCCACGTTCCAGGTGATGATAGCTGAATATGAGGTGGTATGGGTATTTTTTGTTCTTCATGTTGACATCTTAAACATAAAAATTTGCATGTATTGAATGATTGGTGTTAAGGACCAAATAGAATATTATGTTGATTGGGTATAGTTATTCTATGTTTATTGGACCACACATGTTTTTTGGGCTAACATGACATTAGATTCGGAAGGGTGGGGCCAATTGTTCCTTGTGTTAGGATAATCTCATTCCAATTTTCAATTAATTTTCATGATTCAGTTACCACTTTCTTAGTAATTGAGAAACTAGCGATGGTTTGTGCACACCATGAGGTTTTTCCAAATGAATTATATAGATTTAAACCTAGAGAGGGTTGAGTATACCATAGACATACTCCATGGTTTGATGGCCAGTTTTGATCCATCATATCGAATTGAACATTATTTTTCAGTGGAGCATATAGTCCAGTATGAGGAACTATATTATAAATGAATTTTTATTCCTAGAGTGTCATTATGGGCCTCTCCTATACTATTTTTTAACATGAAATACTTTTTGTTGAACATTTTTATTGATGAATTTATATTAAATATGGTGACCATGAAGAATGATTATCCTTTCCCCAAGATTGGTGACATATTATATCACCTTACAATGGGTCATTTCATTCATAGATTGACATGCAATTATTGTACCACAAGATTAAATTCCAAGAGGATGATATACATAAGATATCACTTCTTATCTTAAATAGGCATTTAATATTTCTAGTTATTCCATTTGATCTTATTAATGATATTATATTTTTTCTGGTGTTGATGAAGGGGATCATTCATAAATTCTTATAATAAATTTTTAGTGTTCATGAAGGATATATTAGTTTACTCCAAGACAGAGGAGAATCATAGGGACCATTTCAATATCATTAATAATAACATAAAAGTGGATTGACTATTTGGTAAGAATTCCAAATTAAAATTTTTTGTTTAAAAGATATTGTTTCTAGGTAATGTTATATTTGATAGGGGTCTCTTAATGTAAACAGAGAAGTTATAAATAGTTATCTCCTTGGAGTTCCCATGAAATGTGTTTATGATCTGAGGATTCATTGTTATGGATGATTATATAATTTGTTTTCTAGAACTTCTCCATGTTTCCATATTCGATGATAGGATTAACCCAAAATGGTGTAATTATTTCATGGAATTACACATGTTAAATATCATTTCAAGAACTTATGATGAGTGTCACTTCAACAAAATTTATTATTCTTATAGAACAATGTTCAGTTTCTCAAATTTTATATTCTTATTCTCAAATGTGATTGGGATGTATATTGATTCATGGGAAATAGGGGGGCATATTAAACCCACCAATTATCCCCTAAAGAAAATAACTATTATACACATGATATTGAGTTTGGAACAATTATTTATACACTGAAAAGGGGAATCGGATTCAATTTTAGGACTGGTTTACATTGTATTATGGATATAAGAGTTTAAAATATAGCTTTATGTAGATGATTATTATGTTTTGATAGATATGAAGAGTGGAAAATCATCAAGATGATTGATTTTGATATTATATACACCCAATGGATAGTGAATGAGGTTACATATTCATTGAGTAGAGAATTACCAAAAAAATTCATAAAGGAATCCATTGAAAATTGGTATCAAATGGGTTTGATTGTGTAGCTAAGAATGTGGGAAATGTTGGTTGCTAGAGATATGTTATTGGCTTCGATGAAAGCTGACTCAAATTTTTATGAGCATTTTTGGCTCAAGAAGGTGACATACACCATCATCCAATTCATGGGTAAAATCCATTGTGGAAGATATACCTTGGGTGTGTTTCCTTTGTCTTCATGTGGATTTTTTTTTTCAACGTATGTTGGTTCATCAATTTTATATGAGGTTGGAGTTTATTTATTGTTGAAACTGGCCTTGTGTTTCCATTATCCTTGGGGATATGAAGATGTATCATGATTTGAGACATTGGTATTGTTGGAAGGGGATGGCATGGTCTTTTGTTTATTTTTTATTTTAATGTAATACATGTTAGAGAAATAAAGTGGTACACTAGAGACTTAAGAGAGGGTGTTTAAATTATTTATACATTCAAGTATTAATGTTAAATATAATTTTGCAAAAAAAAATTTACAAGTTTAAAATGGAATCTTGGTTGGAAGGATTTGATTTTGTTGACCGCTTATCAACTAAAGAAATCATCTCATTTCCTCTCTATCTAAGGGAAGAAAATGGTGGAATATTATGAGGACTTTTATGTTCAATAGATTATGAGGCTATATTGGGATTCCACAATTGTTATATCTTACATTGGATTGAGGATAAGATATCGGATTTCTAAAGGTCTTTAGTGGTTATGGGGTCCCATATTACATTATTCAATGTTCCTCTTATTCAGATCGATATAAAGAAAAAGAAGGATAACTAGGTTTTGAGGATATACTCCAAGATTATGAGATTGATTTTTGAGGATCATGGAAAAATGAATTTACCTGTTGTCTAATTTATCTATTATAATAGTTATTGGGAATTGATATGTATTGAACCCTTTTTGGAATTTTTATGGTGGCTAAGTAGATCTCCCTTCTGATGGTCAGAGTTGGTATAAATGTTCTTTGTTGGTTCATGCCTCATTCTAGTTATGATATAAATGGTTCAGTTGATCCATATAAAGTTTGTCAAAGAAATGAACCATCAAAAATATTATGACGACATCCCATGGAAGCTACTGGATAATGATTTTTATGGTCACATTTTTATTATTGATTCACCTTTCGTGGAACATCATTAGTTGGGTAAGAAGGGTAAGTTGGAATCATGGTTTATGGTCCCCTTTGAGATTGATGGATAACTAGGAAACAATTTTTATTGGATTGAACTACAATATTCTTTTAATTATATCCATAAAATGTTTCATGTTTCCTAGAAAACGAGGTATCATCATGATATGTCCCATGTTATTGAGTGGAAGTATGCCAATCATGATCTGGATGCAACCATTGTAGAGAAACTAGTTCTGATTATGGATCTCCAAGATACAATACTATGTCGTAAAAAAAATTCTCTGGTCTAGGTACTATGGTAGTGTGGATATTGTAAGCTTGACATGTGGGATAGGGAGTCATTTTTTATTTGATAGTGAAATTCTATATTTTGTTATCCTCGATCTTGTGGAATTTCGGGGTATATGAAGAATTTATGGTGGGTAGATTATAACACCTCGTAACACCTTTCGGTTACTCTATTATTTTCTATTTTGTGTTTTATTATTATTTTTGGATATTTCATTTGAAATTGGGTCGTTCATTTACTATTGTGTGATTACATTATATATAATGGGATTACATGTTCTGTAATTATCTCTTGGAAGATGTCATGAAATGGGTTTATGTTTTGAATGGTTTATATACTATGAAAAGGGTCCATGTTGTATAATAGTCTAAAATCATATTTTGATAAATTGAAACATAGTTTCCACAATTTTTTTGTTTATTGGATTAAATGACATTTAATGGGATTATATGTTCTAAAAATATCATTTTTTTGGATTTTAGCATCCAATATGAATGAATTTCAATTCATCTGAACATTAAGCCTCCCTCTCTCAATCCATAGTTCAGTATAAGTGATTTTAGATATGTCATCTCTCTTACGACTATTTGTTTGATGATTGAAAATCATTGTGGTTGTTGTTCATCATTTAGAAGAAGTTTTTATTTTGTTTCCTCTTTATCTTTGGTTATAGGTATGGATCTAGTTGTGGTTTTTGTTAGTATTTGTGAACTTCTGTTGGTTTATTTGATCATTTTCATTTTCTGGTCATCAATTTTCTTCCAAATCCCTATCCATGTTTTCCTAATCACTGTAGTCAATATAGGATTAGGTTACATCATTATTAATGTAAGTGTTTCTATATAATTGGTTATTTTGTTGAATTTATTATCATTCCTCATAAATTCAATGGGGCTGGTTCATATAATTGTACATATTTCTTGATTCAATGGATTTTAGGGAAAGATAATATTTTTAAGGGGGTTTTATTTATAATGGATTTTAATTGAAACTAAAATGGTTCTTTCAAAAACTAAACTAGTTTGTCTTAGATTTAAAAATAAATATCTGTGATGACTATGGTTTGAAATGCATTTTGACAAGATTATCACTTTTAGAAACATGTGTTCATTAGGAAATCAACATATGAAACCTCTTTGTCTATGGTGACACTAGAGGTCAGTTTTTTGATATCGATAGACTATAGAATTACTTGATATCATTTGGATTTCACAATTATAAGTGTTTATGTATCTATTTTATTTCATGTATGTATGTTACCTTAGTCTATATATCGAATTATGGTGTTTTATTCATTTATATGTTTTTATTTCATAATAGTATTTCATGGATATGTGTTTTTCCTCATACATTATAATGCATGGATATGATTTATTATTATATATCATTGTATTATCATATTTATTGATTTTATAATAAGAAATTATTTTATTACGCCCAAAGAAATATTACATAAAAACGATGTTTTAATTTTGAAAATTATTAGTAAATATTTTTTGTATTAAAATATGGATCTAACGCATTCTTGATTGCAGACCACATATTGGAACTGTGGTGGTATACTACTGGGCTATGTTATCACACCATACATTTTAATTCTTGTGTTTTTATATTTTTTTTTGATATATGTAATTTTGAGGTTATCTTGTAGCACTCTATCTTAACTAGTCGTTGCTTCCTTTGGTTTGGGATGGTTTGGAGGTGACGATTGGTCACATGGAGACTTGTCGCTTCTGTATAATTCATGATTTTCAACATTATCCTATATGGATTGGTTTATGGATCTGGTTGAATCTGTTTCTTAAACTTAATAATTTATTTGAATTTATGGTGTAATTATATTCAATACTTTTTTCTATTATCATTGTTATACCTCACCACGATCGGCCGATTCAGTTGGTGTATTTTGGTTGACCGAGGTTGGTATATTATATTATTTCTTAATTAATTCTATATTTTATTTTATTAAATGTACATTTTTGTCAAAATTTTCTAAGTATAAGACATCATGATATATTATTGAAGGATAATTAAATTCTGGATTCATTATCATGTACTAGAAGAAGAACTCCTACTAATGCATTTTGTTTTCATTCCAGCAAATCCTTTATTGAAGTGAATTTTTTATATTTAAAATTATGTAAAAAGGTTATGATTGAATATAGATGAGTATGTTATTGATTGAAAAACACATGATCTTTTTCATTCACCATAGTTGTAGAAATTTGATTAAAATATTATTTATTTTCAATGTGAAGATAAAATTCCAACAGTGGGAATATGCGATGATTGAATGAATTCAAATTGAATCCTTAATATCTGGCATAGTCCATGGAAAAAATTATTAGTATAAAACATATTCTTATAGATATGTGTTAAGAATTTTTTTGAAATGTTGAGTCAGATTATTTGTAAACTAAATCCTCAAGGAAACCATCTTCATGTCTATTTTTCAGTATCGACATAAGAATTAAAATTTATATGAAAAATAGGTTCTAGATTTTATTATGCATAAAAAAATATTTTCATTTTCACGCTATAATAATTTTATTTATAAATAAATTTCAATATATAGAAACATATCATGATATATAATTAATGGAAATAAATCATTCCCAATTTGTGAAGAAGATATTGATATTAGCAATTCTATAATTGAAGAAAGACATTGTACATGGTATATCATAGATTTTTTGAATGGTTGATCCATATCTTATATTGAATAAATAATATAATTGTTTAAAAGAGTATAACCTAAAAATAAAATATTCTTATGGGGAATATTACAAGAAAGAAAAAAATATTTATTTTACATTTGAAATTAAATGATATTTTAATCATAAAAACATAAATGTATGAAATATTCTAGAATATTCTGAATTCGTTATTAGATATTTTTATAGGTAAAACATAACATTGAAATGATGAATTTCATGAAAAATATATTTGATTTTTTGATTTTAAATTTGGTAGATGTTGTAGAAAATAAAAAAGATGCATTTCATGAAAGTTATTACTACATATACCTACTAATACTCATAGAGTTATCTCCCACAATGAAAGGAGACCTTACATATTCATCACTATGATGTCATACATTTTTAGAGAGTGATACTATGAATTTTTATCAATTTATAAAGGCTATTAAAGTACCTCATGTATATTCCTAAAATTAAAATAATTTCTAATTAATATATATATATATATATTATCATGACTATCATATCATTATAAAATTACTGATCTCCATCACAATATGTTGTATTTTTTCAATACATTTTATATTGTCTACCATCAAATTATATAGCTTTGTAAAATCCATGTATAGAAAAAACAAATTGATACATAAATTTTATATTTTTTTATAGAATGAACCTTCCATCATCTATTATCAACTATAAATGTACATCCAACAAATTGTTTTGATATAATGTTTATTTTTCTGATTCATTAGGTGTGATATATAAGAATATGTGTGCATAACTATTTACATTGGATGTATCCCCTTAAATATATATGAATATTTTGAAGGGATATATGAAAACCCCACTTACAATATTCCTCTATTATACAAAAATACATTTCAGAATAGGTGTTTGAGTTTTATTCTGATTATTTATAAAATGTGGATCACATTGGTCTCCCTATATCTCAACATTTTATAGTTGATATTTAAAGTATAGGGATTCATGGCTTGAAGGTAAATTTTCTTCAATGTGATAAGTTTTTGTATGGTTATTTATTCATTTTTTACAAAATATATGAGTTCAAGAAAATATATATCAGTGCATTTTTCTTGAATAAAGTTACGATGTCCGAAAAAATTGAAAAACGATTGATCACTAAGAATAAAAATATATTTTATTCATGGATTAAAGAGAATATAATCATTGATTTATCAAAATTAAAAATATTTGAAAAGGTTGAAAGGGGGATATCCCTAAATGTGATTTAATGGTCTAGTATTGATATTAACGATTATATATTTTACTTAAAAATATTGTTTAAAAATGTACCATATAATGAAGTGGGGTGATTGTCATCACTGAAGCACTGTATATTTTGAGAGAAATTGATAAATGACCAATTTTATGACCATGGAAATATATTATAAATATTTAGGATATATGAGAAATTTATTACACTAATTTTCCTGTAATATATTTTTTGTGTAACAAGATTAATAGTATTGGTGTTGTAAAACTTTTGATTATAGATTTACAATAATTAATTTTAATGGATTTTGTTTCAATTTGGAACCATTTATCATGGAAACGAATATAAGGAATATATTTTATGTTATTGACCCATCAAATACTAAGTAATTCATTAATTTTTATGGGAAAATAATTGATTTTGGTTATGAGGATGATGTGGTTTAATGGGTTTATGTGATATTTCTTCATCTAATACATGATTTTTTGGTGATAATAATCAATTTAATTTCAACACATTCTGTGTTTATAAGAAATATTATGAAAAATAGATATAGAAATATACTATGTTAGTCACCAAATTATTCATGTGAATAATTATGTTTTATTTATTTTTTGAAATTTACACACTAGAAAACTCAGTTTTTTAAATTCAATTATTAGATATTAACATTACCATTAATATCCTAGTATATAAAACATGATTAAATTTTCCTATTTAAATGATAGGAACATAGGTAGAGGAACATTTATAAGGGTTAATATATTTTTGAAATTATTAAATATTAAATAATTAAATTATTCCACAAAATAAAACCTTTTAGTTGTAAAAAATTATTTTTTGGACTACTCGTGAGACTCCTATTACATAGTCCTATTATTCAACTCAAGATAAAATGATTCATAGTGTTTTTATATGCTAGATTACATATTCAATTACCTTTCCACATTATCGTAGAGAGAGTAGGATGAATATTAAATGTCACAGTAATGATAACCCAAGTAAACTAAATTAAATGCACTTTAGTAATTTTATTTCAATGTAGATATATTTTAAAATTAAAATTGTATAACATGACTAAATATCAACAAATAAGACTAAAATATAGTAGTGGTGGGAGTAATTAATTTTAAAATATGTTAACTGATTTATTTTTCTTTCACTATTTAAATGTTATATATTTTATATGACTAATATTTAATGTATTAAATTAAAGAATAAATTTTAAATTCATTAAATGAAAAAAATTATGAATATTTTTAAATAATTAGTTGTAGTACAATGGTTAGATTTAAAAAATCATAAAAATTATTTTTTGTGCTGTCACATAATGAAAACCCTTGCGTCATTTATGGGTTTCTAGAAGAACAGACATTGAATAAATTTATTTCTAATCCACATGATGAAACATTTGTTGTAAGATACTTATTTTATATTTTAAAACATATTTTATATTACTTGATTATTTATTTCTTATAATTATTTAATAGGCATCCATGAGATGTCACTAAGTGATCCAATTGCATAATTTTTTCCATTCTACTTTCCCATGTGGTGGGTATTAGTTACTGGGGGATAAAATTATTAAATAAAAGTATGCTATATTAAGAGATAAATATACTCATGGGTGAGACAAGGTCATGTTTGGTCATGCATATACCCCCACTCTCCATGACAAAGGGAAATGTTAGAGAATGGAAAAAAGGTTTCTTATAGGTCAACCTAAATAAGTAGCTAATAGAATTGAATCTTTTTTTTTATTTTTCTTGAATGTTGGATTTTAAAAAAATAACAGTTATATATATTTTAAATATATCATTTCATGATGACTTTCCAGAGCATGAAAAATAGTGGAATTTATTGAAGAAGTTAGGATGGAAATTCTGGCTACTGGTTTAAGAAAGAAATAACATCCCATCCATGTCAGAGGATATAAAGAGATTATTTGTATTAATTATATTTTTGGTAATCGGCATAAGAAATCATGGAATGTAGAAATATATTCCATAAATTATACAGGAAAAAACCTATATCATTCCATGGGGGATAAAATTAAATCTTATAAACATGCAATATTTGAACGAATGAAGAAACAATGAAAGCATGCATAAGTTACCTACTCAGATATTTAACCTCATCATTCAAACGTGACATTATATTGTGATTTTTATTATAGGGATTCCCACATATATCTTGTAGCATACCATGTAGTGAATATTTTGGTGGATTATATATATCATAAAGCAATGAAGTTGGGTCATGTAATAGTACTGTTCATGATATTATTAATCTAAATCATGTTGTATCATTAACATTAGAGGATATTACATGAGTTGGACATTGTTTGGGTTAAATTTTACTCAAGATGGATAGCCTACTTCATCACCTAAAATATGGTGTATGTACTATTTTTTAAATATTATTTACATAAGATTGAAAATTACAGAAAATGCTTTCTTATATTTAATTTACATAACAATATCTAATATAAAAAAATTAACACAAAAGAAAAAATGGTTTAGGATCCCAAACCTATGATAGGTTTAAGATTTACAATCAAATAAAAATTCCACCCCATATTTCATCATTCATGGATACTTTTATGTGTTTTGGATGACATTTAATATATATATATATATATATAATTGACTATACATTGTGAGTTTGAAAAAAATATCATTGATCTTGTAAAATTTTATTATACAACTATAAATATTTATTAGTTCATTCCATATAAGTAAATGTATATAATATTTTACCTATCATTAAATAAATATGACCTTACGTGACATAATTGACAATTTATTTTGGAATGTATAAAAACATTATTATCATTAAAAATGAGAGTGCTATCATTTATGTGTTTATGGATCAAATATATATTAAAACCATTGTGCTACATATGAATGATGAATCTAGAGTAACATATATATATATATATATATAAATATAAATGATTTGTAAGTACCAATATTCATTTTTGGCATTGTCCATTACTTGAAGGGAAACAAATATATATAAATATGAACACATATCTATTATAATGACATTAATTTTGAACTATTAATATTATAGGGTTAATTGGATGTTATAGTAATTCTACCCTCATGAATGCATAATATATTATACTTTCATTTTATTATGTACAGTTCATAAAATAATTGTAAAATTATTAAAAAATTATGTTTTATTAATTTTTATAAAAATTTTAATTTAAATTATTCATGTTAAATTTGACTTGTATTTGATATATGTAAATAGAAGTCATGTGAAAATTTTAACAATGATTGATTTTCAATGTAGTAGAAAAATTAAATGAAATATGTGAAAATATAGGTAAAAATATTATATTAGATCATGAATAATTTTTAATTTATATATATAAGTTGGTTTTTATATTATAGTTAATGTTTTAAAACCATAATATAATTTTGAACAAGGAAATGTGAAATATGGTTATAATTTTTTATGATTCATGTCTGACATCACCAAAATCGGAATGATAACTAAATTTAATATGGTTAGATCTATTATGAATTTTTAATTTTAAATCAAAAAATTATTTTTTTATTATTACATTCATTATTATTTTATATTTTAAATTATATTTCATTGTATATGAATTAATAATCTACCTACAGTCCAAATTTTTTAATTTTTTTTGTATGTTTTATTTTTTATTGATTATCATGTATGTTTCTTTAAAAAAATAGAAGATGAGTATTTAATAAAATTGGTTCCATTTTATGTTGTTCTTTTTTAGTTTATCGTACTGAAAAAATATTCACATGTTTACATGGAATTTATGTAGTTATATTTAAAAAATATACAACTCTACATTTAGATTTAAAATGAAAATGATTTGTGATCTATAATGGAGTGGCTTTCCACATCTTTTTTAACACAAAACTGACATTGAAGGCCGTTTTCTAATTCGATAATATTAAAAAAATAGACATTAAAAGATAAAATTATTTTTTCTAGGTTATTCCACTCTTTTTCCATACAGTTTTGTGGAATGATATGAAATTAATTTTTATCGCTTTTTACGTCTCTTATACTATTAAAATAACGTGGAAGCTGTTTTCAATGTTATATATATTTGAAAAAACTAATGTTTCAATTTTAATTGAACTCAATTTTTCATATTATTTTCCAACATAATTTTTTTATATATAACACTAAAAATATATTTTTAATATTTCACACATGAACATTTATTAAAAACCAATATTATTTTTTCTATTGAAATAAAGCATAAATATTTTCTTTTCCATAGTTGTAGCTTAGTTATTTTGTTATATGTCTACCCAAAATATAATATTTCTTTAAAAATGACCCTGATGGTGTCATCAAGATGTATAATTTCATGATGTATTAGACTATGTTATGTAATTATCTATATAGAATTTTGAATTTCCTAACTATGGAACTAATTACATCGATCAATGCATTTATTTATTTATATGTAACGATTTGTCTGTTTTTCTTGTAGTTTCATTAGTTAATTAATGAATTTTTATTTTTTTTCAAACAATATCTTTTAATAGTATCTTATTTTAACATCATATTGTTAATTGCTATCACTTATGTTGGCACTTACTGAGTGTTTGGTCACACACCTTCATGTGTTTCTATTTCCCAATGTTTTGGAGATATTTATTATATCTAATGTTTATGACAGAATAGATTGTTTAGAGACTTTTTTGGGATGATGATGAGGAATTATTACTGATTAGAAATGTTTGTTATATAGTTGAAATAAATTCCCATTTGATGATTTCTAAATGGAATTTGTTTTTTAAAATATAATTATAACACTACAAAAATATAAAACTTTAGAGACCCAAGCTTGACATAAATGGACGTTACATTAGTTTTGTGTAATACATTATACATCACAAAAATAGACACCCAAGTACCATAATAGTTTAGTTTATTTGGAAACCTGGTACATAATCTTCTAATCATGGTGAAAGATCTTAAAATTCTCCCAAAAATTTATTCCACTTTTGTTTTCTTACCTAAAACCTTTCTTTATATCCTGGGGAAAACAAAACATTAAAATGGTGAGCTCAAATTCTCAGTAAGGGAAAACGTGGAGAACATAAAACAGTCTATAATCATTTGAACATAAAAACAGGAACATATAATCTAAACATCAATATCTTGAGTAATGACATAAAACATGGTAGTACATAAGGCATATAACATAATGGAAAATTTATCATGATAAAGTACCATGGGGATAAAACATGTAATTATGAAAAATAATTAAGCACATGATATGATTTCTGTAGTAGCCAAGGAATTTATTCCAAGACTATCATAGTGGGAAAAGTCCATTACTGAGTCGGGTTTACTTGCCGTTCCAACCCTATATTACTGAACCAGATTTACTTCCTGTTCCAGCCATGTATATATCATGAAATATAAATCTTTATCCAATGAATTGGAGGGAGATATAGGTCACACCCATCTCTTATTTAAATCATTGTTACATGAGGCACAAAATAATCATAAATAATTCATCATAACCCAAATAATAAAATGGGTTTCATAAATATCGTCCCATCTTAACATAATCCATATAAAACAAATTCCTATCATTTCATCATAAGGAAAATAAAACCATGTAAATAATATAGTCATGATACTTGAAACATAAAGAATCTAAATAATGTCATCTTATATGGAAAATAGTTTTGACAAAACTGTTGAAATGATTTCTTGAGGAAAATATCCTATCTTCTTAGAAGTCATTTTATTTTATCTAAAAGCCATGCAATTTTAAAACAAAAGAATTCTTTGGAAAATAATCATGAAATATTGAAGAGGAAGCTTCGTGAAAATAATGTATTACGAAACTCTAAAAATCCATTCATTTCGTATAAGATAAAAAACATTCTCCTCATAATTTATTCAGAAATGTCACAATGTACCACGTATGGTAAACAAAAAAAAGATTAATTCCATACCATGTGGTAAAAGTTAAAATAGGGTAAAATTGACTTTAAACATATGTGGGAGAATAGTAAACATTTTAATAAAACATTTTGAGAATATATGGACATGGATAATAAACATAGCCCCAGTAAATACTTACGAATAAACAATCCTAGATAATAATGGGATTGGAATAATTATCCCATACCTTATATCCACTTTTTTATGTATGTGTCCGAGAATCCTGTATAGTAGGTTTAAAAATAGTATTAACTTCTAAAAGATCCATAATAATATTTATAATATCATACATTATTTAGTTACAACTTTGTATTACCGTTATTTTTTCAATTATGTGTTAAAGAAGCGTTTTGGGTAAAATTGTTTCATTTATCATACTTGTGTTTACATGAAATTCTTCATTTGATTACTTAGATCATGATTAAATATTTCCACAATGTAAAACATGATTAATATATAATATATATTCATCAAATAAATGTATATAATGGATCGATAAATGTAATGAAATACACTATTCATGGAGACGGTAGGCCGTACGTACGCATGAACGCAGTTTTCGTTTCCTTATAAAATTGAATGGGTGTAAATGAAATATATATATAAATAAATTCAGTATAATTATTATTTTATATGTTTCATGATTACTTATTTTATATAATTTATTATCATTTTTCAATGGTTAACATGGAGAATGAATCACGTCGCATTGTGGAGACAGTAATCCGTACGTACGTACGACCGATGATATCATTCCCATAATTATTGAATGGAATTGGAGTGGATGATATAATATCTAATAATTAGAGTCATGTTATAATAGGAATATTAAGTTATTATTTCCACCATTATACCCATCCAAGTATGGTGGGGGTGGAAAAACTGATTACACCATAGCGTAGAGACGGTATTCCATATATACGCACGCATAGTGATTTCATTTTTTGTAGGATGGATAAAAGGTGAAATAGGGTTCTTTAATATTTATAATAACGTATAATTATATTAGTGATACTGATTTTATTACTTTATAATGAAACAAATAAATAATAGGATGTATAAGAATCGATAAATTAGAAAGAATCGATAAAAGATATTACCTCTTCTTCGACGCACCTCTTCTAAATCTCATCATAGGGAACTAGAGTTGGTCATTGAAGAAGACAAAGACCTCTAGTATGTTTCTATGGATTTGAATAAGAGTAATGGACTGGGTTTTTCTGATCATGATGTCTCAAAATGTTTTGAATAGAAGAGGGAGGAGGTGACATTTTTAGAAGGGAGGAGAGGGGCACTTTTGGAAACCTCTAAATTATTAATTTATAATAAACTCAAACCCCACATAGAAACCTCAAAAATGACTCAAATATGAATATTAGATGATATAGGGTTGTAATCTCATCAACCAATATAATTTAGACATGTTGGGATTTTATTTTAAACCTTACCAACTTCATTTATCCTTATTTAATCTATTTAATTTTATTTATGGTAATAATATTCTAAATTTTAAATTATTATAAATAATTACTTAGGTGTTGTGAATTGTCTATAATTGGATACTTTATGAAATTTCCTACCATATAAATTTCAATTTATTATTTTTAAATATTTTTGTAATTTTTAAAAAAATTAATAACATGTCATTTTAATAAAATAACAATATTGTCAATTTTGACAGTATTCAATTATTGAAATTTCAATAAAATACAAAAAGGGAATATATTTGAACCAAAATATTTAATAGTTTCCTAACATTTCATATTCATCTAGAAAATTTGTGGAGAATAGTAATTAGTTCATAAGATTTATTTTATTATATTTAAAACCATTTGTTTGATATTTCTCTTAATAAAATAATTAATACAAATTTTTTTATAATTATTTAATTTACTAATTATTTGCATAAAAATTAAAAATATAATATTCTGTTAAAGATAAATCTAATATATTTTATAATAATACATTTAATCTAATTTAGCTTCTAAAACACCCAAATTTTAAAATGTTATGTTTTTTAAATTATAAAGGTGACAACTTTGACATCATTTAAAATAAAATAATATAAGCGTAAAAATCTATTTTATAAGTCTCCAAATGGTAAAAAATTATAAATTTGGATGATTATTGTTTATATTTACATGAAAAATAAGTTTTGGTCTGGTATTTGGGACTTTTATGGGTATTATTTGTTTAATCATAACAATATTATTGATTTTTCACTAAATAAATAATTTCTGTATCATTAATGTATAAGTTATTAAAATAATTATATATTTATTAAAAACTAAAAATAAATAAATATGAAAAAGAAAAACCTTTTATATTTAAAATGAGTATTTATAACCGATTTTATCTTCTGTATTACCTTATATTAATAATAATTTAATTATTAATGTTTGAGTGAGAAATATTTCACTTTCATTTAAAAAAATTAAATTAAAAGTCTTTATCACATACGAGTTGTTTCTAATAGATAACATTTAGACCAAAGTATATTTCAGGACTAAATATAATCATCTAATTATATTAAGACATGTTTTAGTGTAATTTTATAATATTATTTTTACCCTTAGTTACCTAATTTACCTTTAACTAAGGTAATTTTTTTTACCATAGTTACTATTCATAATGTCTAAAAAATAAAAGTATCATATTAAAATAAATTGAACCTAATAATTCCAAATATGGAATCCTTTTTTCCAAATTCAAGACACAGAATTTTTAGTATTTAATTTAAATTTATTCCTATTGTTAATAAAATGGGTTTTAAATGTTAAAACGTTGCAAAAGATTGATATGTTTTTACATATGAATTCAATGTAAAATTAATGATAATAAAATAAATAATATTAAATGGTAAAAATATATTCTATTTATATTTTAAATCCATTCAATAGTATAACTTAACCATATAACTTATCTTGATGAAAAAAGTAGTTTTCAATTAAAATTTAGCGTATTTTTACTATTCATCATAATATGAAAGTTAAATGAAAAATATTAAAAAATTATCCAAATTTAATTTTTTTATTCTTATTGAAATGAATAAGTTTATTTCATCAAATTTTACTTATTAACATGTCAAAAACTAGATTTAATGTGGGAGCTCCATCGAAAGGTGGCAAACCTGAATTTTTTTAATAAATAATTATTTTACCCAAAATATTTATTTTGTTCTCATACCATGTTTTAGAATATTTTTAAATATGAATGATACTGTTATAAATTAAAAATGTGGTTAATACTATTCGTAACGTCTAGTTTATAGTTATATTATAACAATATATCACTGTTTAGTGGAACTCGGTATTGCGTATAACACATGCTATTGAGGAAGGACGATCTTACTTGCAACCCAAGCCAAGAATAGTTTTTGCGTATAATACAAGCTAATACGGTGTTGTGTATAGAGAAAGATATTATTTTTGTAGCATAAAACAAAAGATATCAAAGAAATTAAAAATAATATTTCTCATAAAATCTCAGGGTGTTACATTCTACCCCCCTTAAAATGAATTTCACCCTCGAAATTCATCGGGTTTATAAATCATTTACTACATGAAAGATTCATTAAAAGAAACCAATATCCTAAAAAGGAATATAAAAACTTAATTTTAAAACGTAAATTAGGAAATGTAACGGTTACCCAAATTAACTCATCACTGGGTTTCCACATAGGAGACCATAGGTGAAAAAATTGATACAGAAGTGAAATCTAACCATCAATTTTTGATGGAGAGTGGTAGAGAAATGACTATGAAAAAGCCAAGAATCACAAATCTATAAATTTGTGACGATCTAAGATACCATCTAATTCATCAGATATGAGGCTACTAAGACAGCATTTTTGGATTTGTTGATCATTTCCCGAATGATGAATAATTTCAATTAGAAGAAATACTTACTTGGTTTGGGTGCAATCCCATAGTTGGTAATTCCATGAACAATTTCCACTTCATATCATAAATAAATGAAGTTGACTTTTTTATTCATGAAGTGTTAGCAGATCTTGTGATAGAATGATGTGTCATTCTATCTGTCTCAAACAGAAGGTCAGCAAAACTTACTAAATATACATATGTCCATATATGGTGATATTAATCATATATAGCTCCAAAAATGGACTTATATTTCATATATAACACCAGATAATAAAATAAAACTAATTTCTATAATCCATGGACTTCTTGTAGGCCAGTGGTAGGTGATATAGGCCTGTCACACTTCGGTTGTGGGTTCGATTCCTATATCCTTGTTCGACACGATGGGTTTTCTCCCATCCTATTGGTTGACCTTTTTCTAAAACTATAATATTATAATAATTAAAAAATAATATCAAAAAGTATTAGCCATAAAAAATACTATCTTATGTCTATCTTAATCCATTAAAATCATTAGGCTTATCTAAAATACCTCTGTCTAATCTCATAGTATAATGAAAAAGAATACTAGAGAGGTCATCTACCAAGGATGTGAATACCATAATTTATCCCCCATATATCATAAGATATTTTTTGTTGGTCACATTCCAATAATGTGAATACCTTAATCATGTATTCTCTTAAAACATGTATTATCCTAGAACTATAGTGAAAACACGAATGCTGTCAAAATTTAACTATTTCCACATACCAAAATCCAAAAATTTCTATATACTTGAACCATGATGTCACTTTGTCCTTATATCAGTCATGAGATCATTAATACAAGGAAACATATCATTTTCTCATTATCCCTCCATTATGGGTATATATTGTTTTTTCCAAAAATATTTCAATCACTTTTCACGGTTACCGGTAGCATAATATTATTGAAAACCAATACATATATATTCCAATATTCCATGATACTATAAATGAGATTCCACAACAATATTTTGGAGTCCTATTACATAAATATTTAATCATTCCACAAATTCATTGTTATATTCAAAATCACCAATAATGACCGCATTTGACTCCCTTTTTCCTTTTCCTTAATAGGATGTTGATGTCAATAATCATTAACCCTCGGATTAGGGAATTGGTTAGAATAATCCCCATTTCATTTCACTTGTAGCATTAAAGTGTTGGTGCTGCATTCTCTGTAGTCTTTTCTCTATTCACATAATTAGCTACCTTTTTCCCATTTCTTCGGCACTCCGCTGGTCATTGACCTTATTTTACACACTTAAAACATTTTCTAGTCCCTTTAAGAAAATATACACCATGGTTCTTTCCACACTTGGAGCATAAATAATCATTCGTCTTCTTTTCACCATTTTTTCAGAATTTTCCATGAACTCCATCTTTCGATTCTTGTCAAACCCATGAGATGGATTTGTGACACCAATATAAAGTTCTACATTGATAGAACACTGAAGAATTTCTTCATATCTACTTAAGTATCTTATAGATAATTCCCTTATAAGAATTAGTTTTAAGCCACTAAATAATCTATCAACTTTACCTTCAGGTTGGATGATAAATCCAGATGCATACATTACCGGTGCTATAAAATTCGCCTCATATTTACCAATAGATTCATCATCATTTTTTTTATGCTCAAGGAACTCCTTTTCCATAATTGTTCAAATAATACAGGGGAAGTAATTATTGAAAACTAAGTTCTTGAACTTGTCCCATTCTATGGATTCAATTTCATCTTGGGGCCTTGTATTATTAATTAGATTCTACCACTGGTCTTCTTCACCTTCTAAACGGTAAACAACCAAAATGACTTTTTTAGGTTTTGAATAGAAACGTATGGGAAATATATTTTCAATGCTATTGATCCACTGTTCAGCAATAAGTGGATCAGAATACCCATTGAAAGAAGGAGGACGTTGCTTCATGAAGGGATCAATAGAATATTTTTCTCCTATCGTCTCATTTGGAAGTCTAGAATAATTCATAGCTTGTGTAAGTAGCACAATAAGATTTTTCATTCCATTTTCCATAACATTTGGTTGTTTAAGTTGACAATCATTGCATTACCTAGTGCATTGATCATTAACGTGGTTCTTTCGGGTTCCATCCAATATCTAAAACCCAAAAATAATAGTGTTAGAGGAAAAAAACATACTAGTAAAAAACATAATAATGGGGGAGTACCATTAATATCATACATTATAGGTTTAATTATATGATCGTTTCCGTATTTCTAGTACTATAGCCTATACTTATACTTAACCATAGAGACATCCCTAGACATACCTTAGAAATAACTCTAGGGATCTCACTAATGTTTTCGCATCTTAGTTTCCAAAGGTTGACTAAAACATCACTATGATACCATCTTTAGAGACCCATGCTTGAAATACATGCGCATTACATTACTTTTTCGGAGTACTTAATACATATAATAAATAGAAACCCAAAGACCATAATAGTTTAGTGTTTTCGGAATCTCGGTACATAATCTACTAATCATGGTGAATGATCTTCAACATCTACCATAAAGATCATCCACTTTTTTTCTTACCTAAAACCTTTAATTATATCTTTGGGAAAAGAAATCACAAAAAGGATGATCTCAAATTCTTAGTAAGGGTAAACATGGATAACATAAATCAATCCATAAAAATTTGAACGTAAAAACATGAACGTAAAATCTAAACATAAAAATCTTGAGTAATGACATAAAACATGTCAGTACATAAGGAATAGAACATAAAGGAACATTTTCAGGATAAATTATCATGGGGATAAAACATGTAATTGTGGAAAACCATTAAGAACATGATATGTTTTACATAGTATCCAAGTAATTTCATCCAAGACATTCATAGTGGACAAAGTCCATTATTGAACCTGGTTTACATGTCGTTCCAGCCCTGTATTACTGAACCAAATTTACTTGTCGTTCCAACAATGTATATCTCATGAGATATAAATATTTACCCAATTAATTGGAGGGATATATAGATCCCACTCATCTCATATTGAAATAATTCTTACTTGTGCCATAAAAAACCATAAATCATTCATCATAACCGAAAGAATAAAATGGGTTTCATAAACATCATCTCATCATAACATAATCCATATACAACAAATGGATATAATTTCATCATAATAAAACTAAAACCATGTAAATAATAGAGACATTATACATGAAACATTAATAAAATAAATAATGACATCTCCTATGGAAAATAGTTTTGACAAAACACTTGAAATGTATTTTTTAAGAAAATATCATTTCTTCTTCAAAATCCATCTATTTTCAAAAAATTCCACGATATTTTAAAAGAAAAGAATTTTGTGTAAAATAGTAATGAAATATTGTATAATATGATTCATGTTAATAGGGTGTTATGTAACTGTAACAATCGATTCATGCCCTATAAGATAAAAACATTCTCCTCATACATTTTTGAGAAAAGTCAAAATGTACCTCGTATGGTAAACAAAAGAAAGATTCCTTCCATACCATATGGTAAAATTAAAAAAGGGTAAAAATGACTTTAAACATAAATTTAATAATATTAAACATTTTATGAAAACATTTATAGATCATATGGACATGGATGATATACATAGCCCCAGTAAATTCTTACGAATAATCAATATCTGATTAGTACGAGATTGGAATGATTATCTCGTACCTTATGTCCAATTTCATTCATATGTGTCCGAGACTCATGTATAGTGGGTTTAAACATATTATTAACTAGTAACAGAATGATAATAATATTTATTATATCATACATGATTCACTTATGACTTTATATTACATGTTCTTTTGTCAATTCCATGTTAAAGCAGCGTTTTGTGATAAATTGTTTCATTTATCATACATTTTTTTACTTCTAATTCTTAATATGATTACATAGATCATGATTACTTATTTCCAGAATTAAAAACAATATTTATATATATTATATATTCATTATATAAATATATATAATAGATAGATAAATTGAATGCAATACACTGTTAATGGATACGGTAGGTCGTACGTACACATGAACGTTGTTTTCGTTTCTTTATTAAATTGAATGGTTGTAAATGACATATATATATATATATATACATAAATATAGTAGAATTATTATGTCATATGTTTCATGATTACTTATTATATATAATTTATAATCATTTCTGAATTGTTAACATGGAGAATTGATCTCATGGCATCATGGAGACGGTAATCCATGCGTACACATGAGCGATAATATCGTTCCCATAACTATTGAATGGAATTAGAGTGGATGATATAATATCTCATAATTATAATGATGTTATAAAAAGCATATATTGTTATTACTTCCACCATTATACACATTCATGTATGGTGTTGGTGTAAAAATAGATTACACCACAATGTGGAGATGATATTCCGTACATCCGCACGCACTGTGAATTCATTTTCAGTGGGATGGATAAGAGGTGAAATAGGGTTGTTTCATATTTATAATAACATATAAGTATATTAGTGATACTGATGTTATTACATTATAATGAAAAAAATAATGAAGAGGAAGTAGAAGAAGAAATAAATTTGAAATAATAGGTAAAGGATATTACCTCTTCTTCAACGTGCCTCTTCGAAAAATCCTCTTAGGGAACTGGAGTTGGTCTTTAAAAAAAACCAGGACCTCTATTATGTTTCTAGAATAGTTTATAAGATAAATGGATAGGTTTTGGCAGAGTATGAAGGCTCAAACTGTTTTGAAGAGGAGAGGGAGGAGGTGCTTTTTTATAAATGAGGAGAGAAGCACTTTTTGAAACCTCTAAAATATTAATTTATAATAAACTCAAAAACCACATAAAAACATCCAAAAATGACTAAAATTCAAATATTATAATGTATAGTGTGGTAATAGCATTGAAAAATGAAATTTAGAGATGATGGGATTTTATTTTAAACCATATCAACTTGATTTATTCTTATTTAATCTATTTAATTTCATTTGTCGTAATAATATTCTAAATTTTAAATTGTTATAAATTATTATTTATGAGTTGTGAATTGTCCATAATTGGATTCTTTATAACATTTGAGACCATATAATTTTAAATTTATAATTTTTAAATATTTTTGTGAATTTTAAACAAGTTAATATTATGTCATTTTTATAAAATAACAATAGTGTCGATTTTGACACTATTCATTTTTTGAATTTAAATAAAATACCCGCTGAAAATATATTCAATCCAAAATATTAAATAGGTTTTAGACATATCATATAAATCTGGAAAATTAGTTTATAATATTAATTAGTTCATATATTATGTATTTTAATATTTTTAAAACCATTTATTTGATATTTTTCTTAATAAATTAATTACTACAACATTTTTGTATAATTATTTAATATAATACTTTTTGGCACAAAAACTTAAAATAAAATATTATGATAAAGATAAATATAATATATTTCATAATAATACTTTTAATAGAATTTATCTTCTAAAAAACCCAACTTTTAAAATGTTATGTTTATTAAATTATGAAGGTGTAAACTTTGACATAATTTAAAATAAAATAATATAAGTGTCATAATCACTTTTATAAGGCTCCAAATTGTCAAATATTCGACGTTTGGATGCTTATGGTATATATTTACACGAAAAAGAAGTTTTTTCGGGGGTTTTGGACTTTAATGGGTATTATTAGTTTAATAAAATCTATTTTATTGATTTTTCACTAAATAAATAATATATGCATCATTAATGTATAAGCTATTAAGGTAATTATATATTTCTTAAAAATTAAAAAAAATCCATGATAAAGAAAAAATTTTAACTTTCAAATGAGTATTTATTACCAAATTTAAATTATGTATAAAATTATATTAAAAATAATTTAATTATTAAAGTTTGAGTGAGACATATTTCACTTTCATTTAAAAAAAATTAAAGGTCTTAATCACAGACAAGTGGATACTAATAGATACCATTTCGACCCAAGAATATGTTAAGACTAAATATATTCATCTAATTATTTTAAGATATGCGTTAGAGTAATTTTATAATATTATTGTTACCCTTAATTACCAAACTTACCTTTAACTGTAAAAAAATAAATTTTACCATAGTTACTATTCATAATCTCTACAAAATAAAAGTATCTGATAAACATAATTTGGACTTACGGATTCCAACTATGGAATCCATTTTTTCAAATTCAAGACAAAAAAGTTGTAGTATTTAATTTAAAATTAATCTTGTTGTTAATAAAATGGGTTTCAAAAGTCAAAACATTGCAAAAGATGGAAATATTTTTACCTATGAATTCAAAGTAAAATTAATGATAATGAAATATATAATATATAAAGGTAAAATATATTATATTTATACATTAAAACCAATCAATATTATAATTTAAGCATATAAATTATCTTGAGGAAAAAATTGATTTTAATTAAAATTTAGCATTTTTTACAATTCATCAAAATACGAAAGTTAACAGAAAAATATTAAAAAATTATCCAAAGTCAATTTTTATGTTCTTATATAAATTAATAAGTATATTTCATCAAATTTAACTTATAAATTTGTCAAAAACTATATTTAATGTTGTTGCACCATCAAAAGGCGGCAAAACTGGATTTTTGTTAAAAATACTTATTTTTACTGAAAAAATTATTTTGTTCTCGTACGATGTTCTAGAATATGTGTAAGATGAATGGTAATTTTATAAAATTCAAGATGAGGTTAATACTATTCATAATGGACAATTCATAATAATACTATAACAATATATCATTGTTTTGTTTAACTCGGTATTCCGTACAAAAAACGCTATTGATGAAGGTCACTCTTACATGCAACACAAGCCAAGAATTATGTTTTCATATAATACAAGATAATATGGTGTTGTGTGTAGACAAGATAATCTTGGTGTAGCATACACCACAATATATCAAATAAATTAAAAATAATATTTCTCATAAAATCTATGGGTGTTACAAAACCTAAATGGACTTTTAAATGTCTGTGATTAAATATTTTTCATTATAATTTATATATTTATTGTTAAAAAATTTTAGTTTGGGTTTGTTGCAGATTTATTATTTAAATAAGATGTTTATTCTCACTGGAGTGTGATATTGTTTGTCTAGGGTGATACAGTTTGGTGTTTGGATATGTAATTCATGCATGATTTCTTGGATGTCACCTTGATGGAAAGAGTAATGTCCCAACTAATTTCGTAATTGTGAAGATCAATATTTCAATCATTATGAATTACACCACCCTAAATTAAGTTATTGATATCCATGTGATCATTTATATTCCTTTTAACATCCATGAATATATTTCAAGATAAACTAATTATTAGTATGTAATTACATAATTTTTATTTACATAGTTCTATAATTTTTTAGGAATTATTTATTCTATGATTTCCATTAGAATACACTTTGCCCTGTAGAAGGTTTTAGTTCAACAAAATTATGTTTCAATTTCCCCATTTTATAATGAAAATATTTTATATAATATTTATAGAATAATACATCATCTTTTCATAATTCTTAGTAGATATTAATATACTATTTAGTGGAAAATATTTTCATTATTTTATAAATACATTTTATTTATTAGTTATAGATTGTTACAAATTCTTTAAATAACTTAACATGAATGGTTATGGTAAATTATGATATGCAATATTTTCTTCTTATTTTGTAAATATGTGAAGTATATATCTATGGGATCACTATCAATACAAGTGTAGTGTTTATGTAATTATAGGTATTTGTATGTTACATGTTTCTGAAAATTTCATAGTTAAAAAACCATTACAGTTTTATAATTTATGTTTGACCATTATTTAAAATTTATAGATAACTGTTTATGTTGTTAAATATAATATTGAATATTTTCATCTTCTTAGAGATTAAGAAAATAGAATGTTTATGAACCCCATAGGTATAAGTATAAAAGATTGGTCTTTTTATATGATAATATACTAAATTTCTCATAAAGTTGAGATTTTGTGGTTCCCATTTGAATTATATATCATATAAGTTACTTGTAAGTGGATTTATTTGTGGCATATATGAACATAAGGGTAATCGCCCTAAAAAATAAGTTTGACTATCATATCAATATTCACTTTGCAGCATGATTATTTTTTCTATGATTACTCTCCTGTAGAGATACTCCCATGGGATACGTTTTGGTAGACGACATTCTCTTTACAAGACATTATGCAGGGTTTTTGTTGCTAAGTTATATAACTATAGATTTTGAAATGACCCAAACTAATGAAACCTAGATATAACTAAGAGATATATTGGGTAAACTAAAATGTAATTTTATAATTTATATGAGTAATCCATTTTGTGGTAGAATATATCATGTAAATATATTTAAATAATTCTCTTGTGGTGTTATTTTTTCATCACGCATTATCAAACTCTTATAGTTTTTGTATTGGATCAATCATGAAGAAACCACATTAATAATGGATTGAATAGAAATTGTAGATATTATCCTATAAACAAGCCTTATGGGATACATGCTAGAGTGATAAATATATTTGTAATTACTAATCAACTATCAGAAATTATAATTAATAAAATGAATATATTTGTGTTTCCCAACATAACAATGTAGATAATGATGTACTCTCACGAATGTTCAGATGAAAGATATATTGAATGAAATAATATTTATTCTCTTTTCTAAATATTGTTTGAATCATCAATGGAAATGTATCAAAACAATAGAAATATGCTTTATGTGATGAAAAGGACGGAAAAGAACAATAATTTGTAATTGAATGATAAAGTAGTATGTTAAAATGATGAGGTAATATTTGTGTTTCCAGTCAAACATTGGATATTAAGGTTAAAACCTCATTAGGTATTATATTATAAATAATCAATATATTCTAGACAACCATATAAAATTTTATTACTGAGTGATAATTTAAATTTTGGGGATGACATTTTCATAATATGAGATAATATAATGCAATATGATTTTAAATTATTTTTTTTCATTGAAACCTGATGTGTTTGATATATTTCTTCCCATTCAACATAAAAGTGTGACGAAAAATATAAAATTATATAACCATTAAAATATTGTCATATAATGTTTTGGTAAAAATAGATGTAACCCAATTACAATATATATATATATATAATGAATTTAATTATTAGAAATCATGATTTGAAAAAAATAATATAATGATTCTAAATAACTGAAAACATATTTTAATTCCTAATAATATATTTATGGACTGAAATTATTATTTTTTAAAATACAATATCTAATTTAAAAAGCATACTATTAGCATTTTAAAAATTAAGTATTATTTTTCTAATAAAAATGGGATGTAATTTTTTTAAATTTTCTCTATGTGAAAACTGATTTTTGATTTATTTTAAACTCATATAACACTCATTCAGTTAATTATAAAGAAATTATTTTCATTAAAATATATAATATTTATAATCATTCTAATGAATTATATTTATTTTAAAATATAAAAAAATTCTAAAACATGTTTTTGTGTCTCATATACACATAGGATATAATTAATGTTTACGAAACCTAGTAATTATATTTTAAAAAATAGACTTTATGTTTGGAATAGGAATGTACAAATTTTATCAAGTGGAACATTTCATTTTTATGAAAAAAAGTAAGATATTTAAGATTATAATTAATTATGGAAATAGTTTTTAAAAATTTATTTTAAAAAAACTATTTTATTATCATCATGTAATTTATATATAATTAAATAAATTAATATTTTTTAAAAAATTAACCAATTTTTCTAAATCTTTATGTGTATATATAAATTTATATCAATACACATTAAATTGGAAAACAATACATAATAATATTAAGAACAATAATGGTGAAAATTGATATTAAAAAAGTAATTCAACAATATCATAAATGAATTATTTTAAAATTAAATTTTATATCATTTTAAAATTAATTTATTTTACACAGATCTTATATTTAGGTTCATAATATAAAATAATCATAACAGTTATGTTATATTTTAAGTAAAATTTAAATTACTTGTGAAAAATCTAATTACCAAGGTAAAACCAAAATGGTATTGTTTACAAATCTATTTGTAAATTACCTAAAACATGTTTAAAAATGGGTAAAAATGAATATAAGAGCTTGTATATAATTTGTATCAAAGAATGTTCGGTTATTTACCACTATATTAGCATTTTACCCTTGACTAGTGAAAAATCATAATTTAAAGGTAATCGGAATATCAAAAATTACACTTCTCTTCACATGTAAAAGGAGAACCCTTCAACAACATCATTATACACCTATTGATACAAATTTACTCATGATGATAAAAACTTTCCTCCCCTTATAATCTCCTCTCAAATTCATAATCTTAATATCTGAATTAGTTATCCAAAGGAATCTATTTCCAATATAATTTCCAGGATAAATCTCATGTTCTCAACAAGGTTACTTCATATTCATTAGCCCTTTATTCATAATCATAATCATAAAAAATTATCCACCCTAGTATAGAAGAATCATTATTATAAATATACTAATATTTTATATATTTTAAGAGAATTCGTTATTAAATACCTTCCATCCAAATAGAAAATTAGAAGAACATTGAATGTGGTAGGTCTTGATTACAACATCTACAGAGTGACGTATTTCATTTTATATGAAAACCTCTCAGGGATGGTAGAAATGATGGATTTAAATAATCAATATTAATCATATTCCAATATTATAATTCCAAAATGATAACTTATTATTTACCCGTATTACAATACATTCACAATGAAATTTAAATGTTAATGGTACACGTATGGGGACTACCACCTCAGTGAAGGAATAATTAAATATATCATAACAATAATTCGGGGAAGGTTCTATGAGTAAATTTAATTATGATATATTAATATTATAAAATGTTAATGATTTTATAAAGGATATTTTTTCATTAAATAAAAATGATTCATTTCTCAATTAATCATTATAATATGCTCTCTTTTGGGTTGGTATTACAACCTATGTGAATGATGTTATAATATTTACATTTTAAATGATTAAGTGATATTATATCATTAAAATTTCATGTAATAATACTATATTTAATATGTTTTAATGATTATTTAAATTATAGATTTATACATAATATATTTATTAATGTTCCACTTTTCTATCATCAAATACACCAAAACTAGTTCTGTATAGTTTCCATTTTCACAAACAGTACAATTATCATTCACCAAATGTAAATGGGATATAAATATTAATTAAAAAAATATTTTAGATTCATGGATAATATATTAGAGATGAAAGGTTTTTATTAAAAAATAATTGACCGATCCATTACAAAACATGTACAATGTAAGCAATAAGAGTTTCTAGCTCCTGGTAATGAAAATAAACTATAATGGGTAATATAATTATAATAAATGGTCCCAAATGATGCATATAAAGCGATATATATATATATATGAATATGTTTTATTAATAGGTAGTTAATGATGTTATTATTTTGTTATAATAGGTATGAGTACATTTCATCTAAGAGGAAATTAAGTTAATAAGCTATTTGTCTCAAATTTAATTACCTAAGACATATATCACATTATGTATTGTGATATCATTATAAAGGACATATTACAACAAAATTGAAATATTATTTCAGTAATAATGTAATTAATTGTGTTGTTTGATCCATATCTTATTTTTCAATTGAATAAATTTCAATTTAAAGGATACCATGTTTGTAACGGATGTTTTCCACAATGTTTAACTCCATAAGAAATCTTAGGCATTAAACCATATAATTAATTTGATATGGTTAATAAAATAACCTAATTGACATTTATTGAAATTAAAATATTTAGTTTCATGTGATTAAAATTTCTATATCATGCTAACCCATTTATTTTCTCTTTATTCATACATTATAATGACTATGATAGTTATTAATCTCAAATTCCATTCATTGAGTCATATTTTATCATATAAACCTAATTTAATTTAAATATTATATATACAGAAAATCTTTGTTATTGTATCATTTATTATTTTTCAATAATTATATTTTAATTCCAATTTCAATTCCCCTCCCACTTAATTCTTTTTTATTAAAACGTTACTCAAAGAGTAATGGTTTCTTCATGAATATGAACATCAAAATAAAAATTTCCATTGATAGTTAATCCATCATGGGAATTTGATTACATAATATTTTTAAAACCCCCATAATATTATTCTCTTCTTGTTATTATGGGGTTTTATATGTTTTAACACAAAATTATTTTACCCCTTGACTCATCATTTTCCTTTTGTAAGGAAAAAAACCCTATAACTTCTTTTTAGTTGGTAATCCACAAATTTTGTTGTTGAAATATTTGGATTATTTTTTAATTGTTCTTATATATGAATCAATAATTAATTAAGTTAAATTCCTAATACTATAAAATTATTTTTAAATATTTCAATCAAACACCACAATGATAAATGACTCAACAATCGATTTTTTATAATAAATAATCTTCTATCATATGAATTTTTTTAATAAAATACCAATATTATGTAAAGCCATTAAAAGTGTTCCAAATATAAAGGTTTTATTGATATAAATCAAAAGCTATTGAAAATTCTATATTTGCATATGGGATATTTATTGTCAAACTATACAAAATATTTCTCCATATAGTTTTTTATTATTTATTATTTATGGAATGTATATATAAAAAATATATTGTTATTACAAAAATAAATTTTTATGGATTAGTAAATAATGTTTATTATTTATTGTTTAACCATCCACATTTATTATATTGATTATTAGTTATATGTTATCTCATTTAATGACTAATACTTTTTTGGTCTTCCATATGATTGTATATAAATATTTATTTTTATTTATTCATATGGTATATATAAAATGTATTATAGTAATATTTATATCATTCACATAGGGAATAAATTTGACTCAAATAAGTGATGGGTGGGGCCCAGTATTATATAACCACTGGATATATTATATTGTCTCTTGACACATTTGGTTTCAGTTTTTGGTCAATTAAAAACGAATGAAAGCATGATGTCTTATGTGTCTCATTGATAGAAATAATGACTTCATGGTTGAGGTCATGATGTTCAACATCATGATGTCTATATTTAAAAATTATATCACCATCAGTTCAGTTATACAATCCATGTGATGATTTCTATTGTGCTGAAATACATCGATTTATTTAAAGATCTTTTGATTAGTAATATTGAATTACATAATTATAATTTAATTTTTTCTATATTTCCCATTCATTTTATATTTTATTATAGCATAAGGTATAATTTTTCACATTATAAATATTTCATCTCATCCTTTTTATGTTTAAATTAACACATGATATAATGAAAATAATATGACAGATATATCTAGATGAAAATAAAATTCATGGATAACATTTTGAATTTTTAATACTTCTTTGGTATAAAAATAATTTGTTAGTTTAGATGTACTTAGTAAATGATTTTTTTAATTTTAATAAATTTATAAACCATAGACATCAATAGAAATTATTTTACAAAATATTTTTCTTTAATTCATGTAATTATGGGATGTTTATATTAGGAGTTCCGCATATGAGTAGAATTAAAATGTAAACCTAGTTTTCTATAATTTCCCCAAATATAACGAATTAATGTATCTTATATTTTTCCTATATTGGGCCACAAATATCGCGACATAATGCATCAAAGATTCGTGTTTAACTATAATTTATATAATGATTGTGTCTAGAAATTGATATGTATATGTGTATGTTATATCATACTGCTAATTTTCACAAATTTCATAAACATTTATTATATTTTTAGGAATGTTATATAAAAAAAAGATTAATTATAATTCATTAATTTTTACTTCTATGATGGTGTTAAACTTTATATTGTAACGAGTTTTAAACATGGATGAAATTTAAGGAGTGATTATAATTTTAATAAAATTATTAAGTAAATATTCATTTCATTTTATTGTTAATATATATTTCAGTTTTTGATTAAACCTATTTACACTATCTGTCAATAAATTATGGTATTTTAATTTAATACCTTTTTTGGTTCTTGGATGAATATAACCAGTGATAAATGGGTATAAATTTGATATATTTAATCGATTAGTTATCATGAAAAATGACACGATGATGTTATATTAACGATAATGAAAAAATATTGTGTTAATGATTTGTATAAGATCTCTGAAAATAAAAATGAATTTTATTAATGAGTTTTTTAAAAAATAAAAAAATGAATATTTTCTCCCATGATCAAGTCCCTATTAATATCTTATATATGATGAATCAAATAAAAAGATTGATAGAGTTGATTATGATAAAAATGTAGTTTTTTTAATATATAAAAGAAACCATGGTTTTTATGTTCATTAAATAAATATTCACTTGGATTATTTAGATTGGTTCAATTGACTCTATTTATTACAATTTCACTATAGAGACATTAAACTTATATCATACAATTATTTTCATGTAAATAAAAAAATAAAAGTAATATAAAATTTATTTTATAGTTTACTTGTAAACGGTTAAGTCATTATACATGTAATGAATTTTTTTTAACAAATTAAATAATTATAAAAATAGTATAAATGTAAAAAAATGAAATGGTTCCCTCGGGGTTTAATTTCCATGAATTTAATTGTGTATAATCTAATTTTTAGTGTTTATAACCATAAATAAAATAAAATTATTTGATTATCTTAATGTAATAATATTATAAATTGTTTTTTTCTATTTTTGTTTTCCAAAACAATGAATGTTTGAATTAATTTACCTATAAATTTAATTGATAGTAGTTGTTCTTATGAATTTTTTAATTATTCATTAAAGAATATTTTATATTACGGTTCCTTAATATATGATGAGAATTTATATAATGTTTTAAAAAATATATTTTAAGAGGATTATAATATAAAATTTGTCGAATATAAATGGAAAAACGTAATAGTGACATAACTTTAAATTTCTATGACTGAGTATTTAATAAGGTATAATTTTAATATAAAATCGGATGTTTGAAATATTATACATTCTTGTGGGTGTTTGTGTTATCCTGATAATGTTTTTTTTCATATCAATGTTGTTGGGTGAGTCCAAATTTCTTTAATTCACCCCCTACATGGTTGATATGTGTGAAATGTATACTTTATAGAAAACATAATCCATGATCCATAGCTAAGGTAAGAATTTATTATTATGTAGTTTAGGTCTACTGAGAGTTATTTTAGATCAATTGAGACATTAGTGACCATAAATACGGACATAAATGTATGGGTGATGAATCCCTTTGATTTGGTTTTATATCTTTTTCGAATGGAATAGTATGTATTTTTTTTATTTTGGTTCAATTTAATTAGAATTTAAAATAGTGAAATCGAGTCATCCTGACCAAAATTGAATAGAATAGAAATAATATAAGTTAATTTTCTCATTTTATAAACATTAAAATATAGTCTTAAATTTGATAAGATCATAAAAATTATTTTTTTTAAAAAAAATTACTTTTATATTTATCCTAATATGAAATGAAATAGTGCTAAACACATCATAAAATGATGTTTTTAATTTTTTATATTTATTTTTATTTATGAGGTAATGTTTTAAAGTGTTCCCACATAAGAAAAATGCATCTAATTCTATTTTAATCCCATTTTATCAACTTATGATTTCAATATTTTCTCTATATAAACTATTGTTGAATTATCCTACAGATGTTTTTGTTAGTATGGTTTATGATTTTATCATTGATACACTTCTCTATGAACATCTATTTTGAGATCTTTAAGAAATATTGTTTCCTCTATATCCTTCCCATCTTAGGATATCAATTTAATATTTTGTAAATCAATATTATTATTATATTTAAATTTGGAGTATAAGAATAAATATCACATTTTCATTTCAATCTAACATTATTTTATGTATTATTATTTTTTAATGTATATCTTTTCTTGATGAAATTAAATATTTACTATAATGATTCCCATGAATATAATCCTAAAAATATCCTTTTAATCATGAATTTATAGCTTGAATGATTTCCTCCGTATCCCATCAGGATGTTTTAAAATTAATCCTCCAAATAAATTAAATGATCTCTTAATATCTCAAAATTATAGATAGTTATAATTTATCAATACTCGTAGTGATATGTTAATTTAATATCTCTAACATTAGGCATGTGGTTCAACTAATTTATGATTCCCAATTCTTTAAATTTGATAACTCATATATTTTAAAAAAACATTCTATGAACAAGAAACCCAAAAAAGAACTAGATGGCCTAACTAGAATGAAAAAATGACATAACTAAAAAAACCATATTAAATATCCTTAAATTAACCAAATATCCTAAATAAAATAAATAACCTAATAAAAAATAATCCAAATAAAATATCAATAAATTAAAAAATAAAAAAATTTCTAACCCAAAATGAACTAAATATTCTATCCCATACTGCACTAAATCACAAAATTTTTCATGAACAAATTACCTAACCCAAGATGATGGAAAATGACCAAAATATGAAACATCATACCTAAAAAATGAACCAAATGATATAACAAAAAATAATCAGTAAATCCAAACTAGAATATGAAATAACTAGAACAAGAACTGAATTTCCTGACCCAAAATAACCTAAACTTATATAATCCCAAAAACATGAACAAAAATGAACAAAATTACGAAACAAAAATTCATTCAAAAAGAAACAAAATAACTTATTCCATATGAATCAAAATGACCTAACATGAAATAAACTATATTATCTAACCTAATGACCAAATAACGAGATAAAATGGAAGGATTAACTAAAAATGAGAAAAAAAATATAACTTAAAAATTAACCAAATGAGCTATCGAAACATGAATTAAATGTTGAATCTGAATAACCAAATTACTAAATAAACAAATAAAATGACCAAAAAACAATACTAAATGAAAATTAACTCAAATTAATTATATATTAAATAAAATAAACCAAATAATCTAAAACAAAAAAATCATATACCAAAACATACTAAATTCTAAATAAAAGGGAAATAAACCAAAAAATAAAAATTGAAACTATGTTAACACATGCCAAACAAAATTATAAGGAAGTCATTATATAAAAATAAAACCATAACAGACCTATTTATATCATTCTAATTTTTATTTGTTGATTATGTTATACCATTAATAATAAATTAAAATTATTTTTTTTCAGTAGTGTAAATAAATAATGTTGACGATATACGAAGGAAGAGAATATAAATAAATTCTCAGCTCCTAAGAGTGGTGGGAATGCATCCTCTAGTTACCAATTTTATTAAACTTTCTTATATATATATATAATAGAATATATATAATGTCATATAATTAATAAAATATAAATTTTAATAAGTTTCCACTATCTGAGCTATAATTTTTATCTATTATAATTAGTAACAGTTCTGATTATCCTACTAGTGTTAGGTGGTAGGAAGGTACTAGAGCTACTCACAACCATTTTCATACCCAATCACACCTTGTCCCATAACTAGATATAATATAAAACATATTTTATTACTCTATAGTAACCATAGAGGTATTATAGCTATTATGTCTTCAAATGAAGTTGAGATAATTTTAATTAGATCATCCTGATAATAAATCATTTACTTTTCTAATTATGGACCCCTCTAATCATCCCATTTATCATTTTCTGTGTACATACATGTAACCACATTGATTTGATAATTCTCCATTCTCCATATGTTTTTATTTATGTGATCTTTTTAATTATTATATAGTATCATCTAATTTCATCAAGCATATATTGGACCACATGACACTACATATGTTATCAATTATTCACAAGTGATTGATCTATAGTAAACCACTAATCCACTATGTATAAAAACCTTATAAAGTTTGTAACTATATTTTATTTTCATTATAACATATAATGATTAAATATTTATCATTTATTCTTTCATGGCCTAATATATCATAATTAGTTGGCATGGAAGTACACACATTCATGAATTTTTGGGCCATCTTGCGTAGGTTATAGTTGAGTATAATGAAGAAAAATACATTATTTGTATAATTCTGAAAGAATCCCACAGTTTTATAGTTAAAGATGAAAAAATAGTGATCTAATTCCTATAAAACCAATTTATTAATACACCATGAAAACGAAATAAAGTATAATTAATAGGCATAAAATGGGAATGGTAATTAATTTTATTAAATTTTATTATATTACTATATTTATATGACCTAATATTTTTATAGAACCTTTTTAATGAGTATCATGATATTGATACATTCAGGGATACATGACTGATAAACTTGAGTTCTATATAAAGAGAATATAAGCAAGAGATATAAAATGGGACGACTTATTGATATGGAAAAATTTAGAAGTCATACCAACACTCAATCAGTGTCTCATAACATTATACCATTAAATGATTTCCTATTAAAAGAGTAAAGAGTTTACGGTATTTCAAAAAAATTAAAATTAAATAAAATTATGATTTTATCAATAATTCATTTCCATTTATAGAATAATATTTTCAAGAATCATCAATATGAATTTTAAAAAAATGCCTGTTATGATGTATAATCACACTTTATGTGAAATAATATGCTAGACCATGAGAAAAATAGTTATTTTTCTTGTAAAACCCTTTTTAATTAGTTATCAATGCAAATTAATGAATAATAATCTAACGTAGCACACCTAACATGACTCAATAAGAATAAAAAATAAAATAATAAAATAAAATGAAAAATAAACTAAAAAATATATTTGGAATGAGCAATCTTTATCAATGATGAAATATTTTATGACAATTTTAAATTATATGACTCATCATAAATCAAACTAAGATGATTGGATGTGATCCAAATAGGCATAAACATCCCAAAACCATCTTGAATTAGATCAAACATAACTAAAATTAATTAAACCAAATTATGTTGATTTATATTGAATTAAATAGAAATAAAACAAATTGCTCCATACCTAATAGAATAAAATAAACATTAAGAAAAATAAATTAAATGAAACTAATCAAAATTGAAATTACAAAATGAAACGAAGTACACTAAATGTAAACTAAAATGTAAAATGAATAATTTTAATGTGTAAACTATAAAATTTTTATATTCTATAAATAGTTTATAATGTTCATGTAAACAATAAGAAAAACACATAATAATTCGTAAAAAAATAGGATATAGTTTTACCACGAGGATTCCTGAGAAACTCAACGTTTACTAAAAAATTTAAACATAATTTATTAAAATTCACTAGAAAAATACCTATTTACTAGGAATATAAAAAAACCCTATCTATTAATTTCTGTTCACAATGCCCCTACATTTTCAAGAAACCCTTGTATTTTTTCTACAATACTAAATTTATACCCAATTTTCAACTTATGGTCAAAAATCCTCAAATTCCATATTCTAGCTTCAATATATATGATAAAATGTTGAGTTTACAAACTCAATACTGCAAAATAATGATTCATAAAAGATTTTACAACTAAAAACATAACATCTATTATAATTCTAATTTAATCTCAAATCCTAAATAATAAAAACTACAATTTTCATTCCCAAACATCTTAATCACAACCCATTCATCAATGAAACATGAATTATTAATTTTTAGTAATTAAATTACCATAATTCAATTCATGTATCCTTAAAACAACTCATCTATTAAATAATTTACTTCCACATTCCATTTATACCCCAAAAATCCACCAGAAACATATAAAATATATAATAACCACCCATACCAATGAACTCCTACCAAATTGCATATAGGGAAAACATATATAATATTTTCATCCTAAATAAAAAATTCCTAACTTAATATCATGTATATGACGAAAAATCAAAAATATCCTTCTATATAACAAAAAAAATCAAAATATTGCATGTTTATACAAGGCACTACCTAACCACTCAATACCTAATAATTTTTTATCAAAAAAAAAACAATAAAATAAACGATTGAATTAAAATTTCTATTAATTTAAGAAATCCCCCATTTTTGTTAGAGTATCCATGGTAAAAAACATAAAAAATACCAATATCACATATTATAAATTAATTGAACCTAACAGGTTATAACTAGTAATATAGAACATGTATTTAAATCGGAATCATGTGAAAACATTTCAATTATATTGAAATCATTTATTTTAAATGACACAATCATTTCAAATTTCAAATTTTAAAAATGTACCCCGTTAAATTAAATTTAAAATATTAGAATGGTTACATAAAAACATTTGATTTATTACAAACAGGACCAGAAAACAATCATCAAACTAATTTTATGAAAAATTAGTCATGTTATTACATTTAACATGGTTTTATACAAACATGACATCTAAATGGACCCATAAACACAAATAATGATTATAACCAATATTTATGTGTTCAAAAAAAGACATTCACACAAATATCTAACATAAATGAAAAAGAAATAATATCATGTAAAATGATAAAACCCATATCAATAAATGGAATTTTAAAAAGTAATTAATTTTTATTATCCATCAAAAGAAATGTATATTTCCCAGTTATTTTCACGAATTTAATTAAATTAAATATCTAAAATTCATTTTAAGTATTCATTGAAAATAGTTCAGGTAATTTGTAAAAAATAACATTATTAAGAAACTATACAATCCTTGTATTTATTAATATAATTTAATAAATGAATAATAACTGGTGAAACACTATTCACATAGATAATGTAATTTTCAACACACGATGCTAAATGATTGAAATGTTTAAATTTATTTTTACCATGTAAAATAAATAATAAATAATACACTGTATTATATATTTATTCTTATATTCATAGTTATTTTTTGTTGGAAGTACTGAACGTTGAATTTTTTTAGTTAATAATTTCATTCCCTCAAATTAAATGAAAAAATATTGAAATATTATAAATGATCAAAAATAAAAAATGATTATATTTTTTATTTTACTAATTTAAAATCATAAAATCTATTTTATAACTAAATAGTTCAATTTATTTTATCAAAATATGTATTGGAGTCCCTTTATGTGAATGGGGATGACCAAATTGGTTCTAATTATCATGTTTGATATATATTTGGGGGTGCAAACCATGAGTGTTTTTATTGTCCACTCTGAAAGAATATCATCCCCTCTATGTATTTTCTCAGTATATACACCTCTATGATCTATATTTTCCTTTAGGCTGAAGACTCTAATATAAATGTATCATAGGGTCTTATATAGAGAGACAGAGATAGAGAAAATGGGAATAACTAGCTATATAGAATAATGTAATATAAAAAATGGCCCATGATAGGTTTCTCAAAGCTATGATACATTTGTGTCCATAACATAACCAAGATTTACAATGTTTTTATAAAAATCATGTTGATGATACATTACCTATATAATGGACCCGATAATAGTAATGATGAAATTAGTGGTGGGCGGGGTGATGATATTCCTTGTAGAGATGGAATTAATGATAATGGAGTTTGTGGTACTAGTGAAGATCCTAGTAATGATTAAGATGATAATTTTTTCATGATGGTAGTGGTGGTCATGAGGGAGATATTATTCCCCTATAAATCTTACATTATATTTTTGAATCAACAATGTGGATAGTGTTAGATAATGAAATGATATTTTATAACTGTATTATGTTTTTTGGATGTTATCGATTGATTAATTTTGAAATATATAATTTATGTAATTTTTTAATGTTTAAAAGGATATGTTTAATATAGGATTCATTTGTGGGTTCTTATATATAATTTTTTTTATGGTCGGGTGTAAGCGGGTGGGGGGGTATTTCAAACATGGTAGTGGGGCATATACTAGTGGTTCATTGTGAAAATTGTTATGTATATATTATAATGAATCTATACCAATGTTATATAATAACTATTGTAATATTCATTTTATAATGGTATAATTTTGAATTGATAAAATAACCTTTGATATATGCTCTAACAATAGTTCCGAGATCTATACCAATGGTAAGAACTATTGGTATAATACGAATTTACAATATTGTAAGAATGTATTTTTGGACCTTAACAATATTTTAACCATCATGTGGAATGTATTTCATCATGTAGTTTTAATCATGTGAAAATGATTTTTGATTACTAAAGGTTATGTAAACATAGACCCAAGTTTGGGTTATGCAGGTGTTCCCAAGAGTGTAAAATTCATATGGGTGATGTTTGTTTAAGGTATTAACCATAGGTATTATGGACCTTAGAGTAATATAACACAAAAATAATATATTTGTTTTAGAGTGATGGATTGAAGGGAATGTGGGTCATTGAGTGAAGTATCATAATGGTTACGTCAATGCGAGGATGGGTTAGGGGATTATCCACGTGCTCCCCTTTGAATATTTGATGGTTATGCACCCAAGTAGGAGGAATACACATATAATTGCCTATATTATTCATGATTCATAGAGATGAAATTGAGGATGAGTACATGGGAGGGGATTATACAAAAGGAGGTAAACCATGGATTGATCGATTATTGAGTGGATCAGTATAGGCCACCTGAAATATGGATTGTTACAATAAGAATCCAAATCCAAGGAGGTTTCCCATGATGAGAAACCTTATCATCAAGGAAAAATGTTAAAATAAATAGAATAAGCCTCCAATAAATATTTTTGGATTAGAGGTATATACCTTATATCAAATGAATACATTATAGATGTGGTGAAAAAAAAGTGATCCTAATATGATCATGAAATTTTGGAGGTCATAATGTTGGCATTAGTTAATTGGATCCTAGAAAGGATTCCTTGGTTAATTTTTACACATCCATATAAATTTTTAGATTGATATTTCCCTTATTAATTGAGTTCAGTGAGTTTTCTTCATAATACATGGCCTTGGTAGAGCGAGGACACATATTTACACTAGATAAGAGGATTGAGTGTGTCAAATATTTAAATATGGAGTAGTGTATAGTGTTCTCTCAGATAAGGAGGGTTGGAAGAAGGTTCTACCAAGTGATAGGGTGGGTAGAAGTGGTCACCATAGTTGTAGAATAATAAAAGTGATCACCCAAGTGGATCAAATGTGAACTAGTCACCATAGTTTAATGGTATGGTAAATATGACACCCAAGATGATGGATAGGGAAATAGACTACCATATTCAGTGACTAAGATGACGTGTCTCCCATGTGTATGCCTAAGGAAAAGTGTCACTCGTGTGGAAGGAAAGGCCAATGTTTCCCCTAAGTGGAAGGATACATTAATATGTTTCTATAATACAAGACTAGTGTTATGATTTTACCATACAAATGGCCAAGAAAAAGTTTCACCCAAGAAGAAGTCCATAGAGAATTGTTTTTTTTGTTGAAGGCTAGGGAGAAGTTTGGCCATATTTGATTATGGATACTAACCCTATAATGAGAACTCGTAAATTCATTTTTCACCATTATGCGGAAAATCATGTAATATATATTGAATCACTATACTTATTTTAAAGTCTTTAATGGTGTACCATATATCATAAAATGTATTATAATTCACCAAGGTCTCAGATTTCATGTTATTTGGGATCTTATGTCAAGGAAACGCTCTGATAAATCTAGATTCATGTGTAGTATACATAGATGTTATTATTTTTCTTATTATACACTCATGGATATTATATAGAGAGTTTACATAAAATAATACTGTGAGAAAAATTAAATACATTTATCTCATTATTGAACCCTTATAGGAAAGAAAACATGTATTGGATAAACCGTAGATACTAAAATAAGGTAACATATTTTTGGGGATATAACATGTTGAAAAATCTAATTTAAATAACCAATAGATTTATTTACTACCTGAAATATTAGTAATTAAAATATGTATATCACTAGTATGGTATCCTAATCAATTGTAAGTGTCATGTGTCGAGTAATGCTAACAATTAGTGATTCCAAATTTGAGGCCATTAAATACCCAAATGACCAACTCTCAACACTATGATTGAAAATTTAATGAGGTTAATATTTTTTTACCAAAATTAAGATATAAAATCATGGAATCAATATATATATATATTCTAAAATTAAATAAATCAAACCTTATATAAATTCTTCAATGATTCTAATTTTATATGAATCATGTGCAGGGGGACATGGTGAAAAAGTTAATGTTCATCGTAATGATCAAATATAAAAAACCCTGACATGAATGTTGTCTCAAAACCAAGTATGCTAATTTGATCCCATAAAACATCATGTTGATGTGATAAACTATTTTGAATGAGTGTTGTTATACTCTCAAGGGAATGTTTTCGAATGAACCCGCAGTCAATGGATGAGCCTAGAATAAGAGATCTAGGTCTCCCTATATCTCTTATAGTAATAATAATTATCCCAGACAAAGTTCTTGATATAATATCATTGTATTAAAATTCAACTAAAAAATGTGAGGAAAATTGAGAAATGCATGGATTCAATGGTGATGGAAAAATATGAAACCTAATGTGAATATGGACATCCAAAATCATGAGAGAAGATGTAAATATTGAGTTGGAAACTACTATTGGTCCTTGGATAGGAGATCCACACCTCACTATGTATCATATGGTATCATGTATCAAGCCACTCATTATTTTCGTACTTGAATTTTTTTTATAAGTTAGTTGAACCATGAAATTATTGTTAGAGGGTGTAGTCATAAGCATTACATGTTTGGGGAAGGAATTTAAGTCCCATTTCACGAATGATCACTAATAGAGGGTTTGAATTGGTGATCCCTCTATAATATATATTTTTGTTAATTCAAACAACGTGGTGAGATAATGTAACACCCGAGACTTTTATGTTATATAAATCATCAAAGGAATCTTTTTCTACACAACACATGCTTGGCTTGCTTTACACGCAATCGCGACCTTCCTCGATAGCTTGCGTCGTACGCAATACCGAGTTTCACTAAACAACAATATGCTATTAAAACTAGCCGTTATGAATAGTAATAACCACTTTTTGAAATTTTATAAATTTTATTTTTTCAAAATGGACTTCATTTTTGGACTCAGAATATCGAAATTAGCCTAGGGTGAAATTTTGGTATTTTTCTGAAAACATTCAATTTTTGATGAATAGTGAAACCACTAAGTGGTAGGTTAAAAACTGAATTTTGCATAAAACTTAATTTTACCGCTTCTGTGAATGGAATTTCGAAAATCCGAGAGACACGGTTAATATCAAGGACTAAAATGTGGTTCAATGAGATGAAAATAATTTTTTGGTGAATAGTAACTTTTTACTTTTTTTACCGCGGTTAATAGTAAATAGGGTAACTAAGGGTAAATATGATATTAATATTACCCTAACACATGTCCTAATTCTATTGGACAAGTGTAATTCAACCAAAAACAAACTTAGGAATAACATATGACCATTTAGGCCCACTTGGATTAGATTAGGACATTTATTATTAATTTATTTAAAGAAGGGTTAAAATAGTTAAAATCAAAGTTTAATAAGTAAATCATTTTTAATATGGGGTTATACATAAGATAAATTCGATTGTAAATATTTATTAGAAATATAAAAAGATTTCCTACATGATGGTATTTTATTTGTAATTTTTAGACATCAAATAATTTAATTTATTTATGACACAAAGATGATGCAGTAATTATCTTATTAATGAAATATTGACAAAATTGATAATATAAATACCAAAATAAATGTAATTTAAGACTTTTTATGAATTACACTAATTTTCTAGGTTACTATGATATATTATTGTTGATTTAATCAACTTGGTTCGAACATATAATTCTGTTATGACTTTCACAAAAATCATATATCAAATAGTGTCAAAATTGACACAAAATAGTTTTTAAATCAAATATTATATTATTAATTGTTATTTTATTCCTAAAAATCTAAGGTTCGTCAAAATGACTTAGATAAGGATATATATATTAATAATAAACAATTTGGGGTTCTTTTGGCATGTTATAGTAACTGTATTAACCATATAGTGAAAGAAAACAAAAAGACACGGTAAAAGTTAAATTAATTAACTTAGAGTTAAATCTAATTGATAAGGTTAAATTAATACCCTAAACTTGTCTAAATCCTATTGCTTGATAGGATTTCGACCCAACCCCACTTTAGCTTCGAAATAAGACCCTTTGAAACCATTATAAACCGATTTTGACTTTAATATAAAATAATATTTTGAGATATTCCTAAGGTGCCCCTCTCCTCCCTTATAAAAGGGCACCTCCTCCCCCTCCTCCTCACACCAAATTGAGCACTCAATCTCGGCCAACCCCTGCCATTTTCTCCTCTCCACTTCCCTAGAATAGTCCTAGAGGTCCTGGTCTTCTCCAAAGACCACTCTTAGTTCCTTAAGTGGAGGATACAAAGAGGCGTTCCAAAGAAGAGGTAATATCCATTACCGATCTTTTCAATTTCATTCTTCTTCAACTTCTTCTTCTTTAGTTGTTTCATGATAAAGTAATAACATCAGTATTACTTACATACTGATATGTTATTATAAATATGAAACAACCCTAATTCATCTTCTATCCATCCTACGGAAAAATGAAATCACCGCGCGTGCGTACGTACGGAATACCGTCTCCACGCCGTGGTGTAATCTATTTTCCACCATCACCTTACAAGGATGGGTATAATGGTGTAATGAGTAACTATATATGATTATTATGAAGTAATATTGATACTGAAATAATATATATATATACTCCAATACAATTCCACGATCATAGGAACGATATCATCACTCGTGCGTACGTACGGAATACCGTCTCCACGATGTGATGCGACTTGTTCTACATGATCTTCATTTAATAATGATTATATAAATGAATTGAATGAATGAATATGGTATATACTACACTAATACCATTCTGGAAATGAATTATCTATAACCTAAAGATAAGAATAAGAATTTACTCGACAAAACATGCATAAGAACAAAAAGTTATAAAGACCCGAGTAACAAGTAACAATGAAATATTATTAACAAGAAGCTAATAATATGACCATAAATGATATCATATAAATATGTATGATTCTGGAATAAGTCAATAACATTATTTAAACCATTATACAGGAGCTTCGGACACGTACAAAGCTAATCGGACCTAAGGTAAGGGAAATATCACAATCTCATTTTTATCCGAGATTGTTTATTCGTAAGTATTTACTGGGGTGTATTTTATCATCCACATCCATGTTCCCTCAATATGTAATATTGTTTCCATCCACTTGAAATAGTTTAAATCCAATTTTACCCTTAGGTGAGTTTTTAGTAAAGAATATGAAAGGAATCTTTTGTCGTTTTTCCGTACGAGGTACTTTTTGACTTTTCCGACAAAAGTACAAAGAATGTTTTTTTTAACTTATACGGCACGAACGGATTTCTACTGTTTTATAAAGCCTTATTTTCATGAAGCTTCCTCTAAAAGTTTTCATGACTATTTTCAATAAAATCTCTTTCTTTTAAAATTACATGATGTTTTGTGAAAAGAAATTGATTTTGAAGAAGAAAGGATATTTTCCTCAAGAATTCAATTCATGTGTTTTATCAAAATTATTTTCCATCTAAGATAATAAAGGGTTCTGTTTCTATCCATATTTTTACATTGGTTTGACTATGTTGTGATGGAATTATGTTTATGAATTCCTTTATCTTATATGAATTGATTTATGATGTCATGATGTTTCAAGAATCCCATTTTTGTTATATGTGTTATGCGATGATGTATGTTTTATGATTATGTGGCACACATAAGAAAGGATTCATTATAAGATGGGTGGGACCTATATATCCCTCCAATGCATTGGGTAATGATTTTATATCTCATGAGATAGACATGGCTGGAACGGAAGGTTATTTCGGTTCAGTGATACAGGACTGAAACGAGGAGTGAACTCGGTTCAGAAAGGGACTTTGTCCACTAAGATAGTCTTGGCAATGAGTCATGACTAACAAGAAATGATTTTCCATGATTATGTGTGCATGCCACAAAGTTTCAAGTTTTATGTTATGGGGATCTCATTTTCACTTCTATGATTTATTCCATGTTAAGATATTATGATCTCTTTTGCAGGTTTTGATTTTCAAAAAGATATGATATGATTTTTATTTCCTTTATTTGCCCTTGCTGAGCATTTGAGCTCACCCTTTTATGTTTTCTTTTCCCCAGGTCAGGAAGATGGATATTAAGTAGAATATTCTAAAAGGGACCCTAGATATGATGAAATAAATGGGAGACACTGTAGAAGATTTATGAACCAGTTGTTTATGTTTCCCAGTTTCTAAAGACACTATACCTATACGGTCCTTTGTGGTTTTGTCATATGTTGTAATAAGTGTGCTTCAATTTTGAAGTATTAACAATGTATGTAAAGTGTGGGTCGTTATAGTTGGTATCAGAGGAAAGGTATAGTCAACCTTTGGAAACTAGGATGTGAAAGCCTTAGTAAGAACCCTAAGAATAAGTCTAAGCATAGAACACAATCTTAGAAATGGCCATGAATAACCTAGGATAAGACCATAAGCATGAAAATTTTATTCTTGAATTATGTGGTTTCCTATTATAATTAGTGTTGCTCACACTATTCTTCTTGGTTTTAGTCAATGGCTGGAACCCGAAGGAACCGTGTTAATGCGGAATGCGATGGGCAATGCAATGATTGTCCCCCTGAGCAACCAAACGATATGGGAGCTGGAATGCAAAATCTTGTAGCCATGCTCACACAACTTTCTCAAGCTATGAATCATGCAGGATTTCCAAACGAGCAAAGGAGGGAGCAACATTCTGTTGAATCCTTCATGAGGCAGCGTCCACCTTCTTTCAGTGGGTCTACTGATCCATTATTTGCTGAACAATGGATTAGTACTACTGAAAAGATATTTTCAGTTCTTCAATGTTCTGAACATGATAAAGTCATCCTAGCAGTGTACCGTTTGGAAGGAGATGCTGATCAATGGTGGAATCTTGTTAAGAATACGAGGCAAAGGGATGAAATTGAGTCTATGGAATGGGACGAGTTCAATAACTTATTTTTCAATAAGTACTTCCCTCGTATTCTCCGAACAAAGATGGAGAAAGAGTTTCTTGAACTCAAGCAAAGGGATGATGAATCTGTTAGTACCTATGAAGCAAATTTTACAAGACTTGCATGGTACGCTTCTGGTATTATTATCCAACCTGAGAGTAAGATCGATCGATTCTTTAGTGGCTTAAAGCCAAGTCTTCGAAGGGCGTTAGCCATAAGGGACTTCAATAGCTACGAGGAAATCGTTCGATGTGCTCTCAAAGTCGAGATGGAGATTGGAGTAACCCATCAGTCACATGGGTTTGATAAGAAGAGGAAGATGGAATTCAAAGAAAAATCTAAAGAGCACACGGAAAAGAAGATGAACATTCCCTTATGCTCAAAGTGTGGAAAGAAACATGGAGGGAGTTGTCTTAAAGGGACAAGTAAATGTTTTAAATGTGGAAAGGAAGGTCATCGGGCATTTGAATGCCGTGATAATGGGAAGAAGATGTCTAATGATGCAAACAAAGGAAGGGATACACAGAATGAACCTGCTACACTTCAATGTTTCAAGTGCAAGGAGATGGGGCATTATGCCAATCAATGCCCAAATCCAAGGGTTGATGATGATGGTCAACGTCAACAAACTCTTAAGGCTAAAGACAAAGGAAAGTCACATGCAATTTCTATCAGCGAGGTGGAGTACGATAACGATGTGGTGAAAGGTACACTTACCATCCACTCTAATGTAGAAAATGTTTTATTTGATTCTGGATCCACCCACTCTTTTATTTCTGAAAAATTTTCTAAGGGTATCACCGTATTACCTCAACAATTAGATGTTGAGTTAGCCGTGACAACACCTAATGTCACATCAATCGCATCAAAAGTTTATAATTATTCTCCGATCGAAGTTTGTGGGAAAGTGCTTCCTGCAAATCTTGTGATCCTTCCTTTAGTGGAATTTGATGTGATTCTTGGCATGGATTGGCTTTCTCTACATGGAGATCATATCAATTGCCAAAGAAGGGAAGTCACATTTCATATTCCAGATCAATCTACGATCGTCTATCAATGCAAGGATGAACATAACCTTCCAGTGGAAATTTCTTCCATCTTATGGGTATTGATTCCACTAAATGAAGGTTATTTATCTCAAATGGTTGGTGAGAAACTCACGATTAAGAATATGCCCATTGTACGGGAGTTTGATGATGTCTTTCCGGAGGAATTGCCGGGTCTTCCACCAAATCGTGAAGTTGAGTTTTCAATAGAACTCGTACCGGGTGCTTTGCCTATTTCAAAGACACCTTATAGAATGGCCCCAATTGAGTTGCAGGAATTGAAGAAGCAACTCCAAGAGAATCTTTATAAGGGATTCATACGCCCTAGTGCGTCACCTTGGGGAGCACCTGTTCTATTTGTTAAGAAGAAAGATGGATCAATGAGACTCTGCATTGATTATCGAGAACTTAACAAGATCACTATCAAGAACAAATATCCTCTCCCACGCATTGATGACTTATTTGACCAACTACGCGGAGCTCAATACTTTTCCAAGATTGATCTTCGTTCAGGGTATCATCAATTAAGGGTCAAAAGGGAGGATATACCAAAGACGGCTTTCCGTACAAGGTATGGACACTATGAATTTATAGTGATGCCATTTGGTCTTACTAATGCCCCTGCTATCTTCATGGATCTAATGAATAGAGTCTTTAGAGACTATCTTGATCAATTTGTGGTAGTCTTTATAGACGATATTCTTGTCTATTCAAAGAGCAAGGAAGAGCATGAAGATCACTTGAGAATTATATTGAAGACCCTGAGAAAGGAGAAGCTTTATGCCAAATTTACCAAGTGTGAATTTTGGCTTCAAAAAGATGCATTTTTGGGTCATATAATCTCAAAAGAGGGGATATCTGTGGATCCAGCAAAAACAGAGGTTATCGAAAGATGGTCAAGACCAACAACAGTAACTGAGATCCGAAGTTTTCTTGGTTTGGCTTGACATTATCGACGTTTTGTAAAAGATTTTTCACGATTATCTAATCCACTCACCAAGTTGACTCGGAAAGGAGTTAAGTTTGTCTGGACAGAGGAATGTGAAGAGAATTTCAAGGAGTTGAAAAGAAGGTTATCCAGTGCACCTGTACTCACACTGCCTTGTAGTGGAGAAAGGTTTGTGATCTACAGTGATGCATCCAAGAAGGGATTGGGGTGTGTTCTTATGCAAAATGATATGGTGATAGCTTATGCCTCACGACAGTTGAAAATCCATGAGCAAAATTACCCAACACATGATTTGGAGTTGGCTGCGGTAATCTTTGCATTAAAGATTTGGAGGCATTACCTTTATGGTGAAAGGTGTGATATGTATACTGATCATAAAAGTTTAAAGTATATTTTCACACAAAAGGAGTTGAATATGCGTCAAAGAAGATGGTTGGAGCTGATTAAGGATTATGACTGCTCAATCCATTACCACCCTGGGAAAGAAAACAAGGTGGCAGATGCATTAAGTCGACAAGACCATGCTAGTTTATCCATGATGAGGATCACAAAAGATCCAATATTTATGGATTTACAAAGGATGGATCTTGGAATTATAATGGAAGGGGAAAAATCTTATCTTTCTCAAATGAAAGTTCAACCATCTATACATGTGAAGATTAAAGAGGCACAGAAAGAAGATGTCGAGTTACAAAAGAAGGTGAGAAATGTTCCTGAATTCAACCTTGATTGTGATGGGATAATAAAGTTCAGGAATCGGGTTTGTGTTCCTCCCATCCCCGAATTAAAGAAAGAGCTGCTGGATGAGGCTCATAGTTCTTCATTCTCTATTCATCCTGGAAGCACGAAGATGTATAGGGACTTGAAAGAGTACTTCTGGTGGGATGGCATGAAAAGAGATGTTGCTGAATATGTCTCTCGATGCTTGGTTTGTCATAAAGTTAAAGCTGAGAGACAGAAGTCTAAGGGGATGTTACAACCATTACCCATACCCGAATGGAAATGGGAAAACATCACTATGGACTTTGTCACAGGACTTCCTAAAACATCCAAAGGCAATAATGCTATCTGGGTCATAGTTGATCGTCTTACAAAGTCTGCACACTTCATTCCTATTAGAGAGGATTTCTCTCTAGATCAACTTGCCAGGATATATGTAAAGGAAGTGGTAAGATTGCATGGAGTACCACTTTATATTATATCTGATCGAGATCCGAGATTTACCTCGAAGTTCTGGCGAAGTCTTCAGCATAATCTGGATACAGAGTTGAGTTTCAGCACTGCTTATCATCCCCAGACAGACGGTCAGTCTGAGAGAACAATTCAAACCCTAGAAGATATGTTGAAAGCTTGCTCTATGGATTTCAAAGGAGGTTGGGATCAACACCTACCTTTGGTGGAATTTTCTTATAATAATATCTTTCACTCCAGTATTCAGATGGCTCCTTATGAAGCTCTCTATGGAAAGAAATGCAGGACTCCAACTTGCTGGGATGAAGTTGGGGAAAGAAAGCTATTAGGACCTGACCTCATTGATAAAATGGCAGAAAAGGTTAGATCTATTCAAAAACACATAAGAGCAGCTCAGAGTCGACAAAAAAGTTATGCCGACAACCGAAGAAAAGACCTAGAGTTTGAAGTGGGCGATAAAGTGTTCTTACGAATATCTCCCTGGAAGAGGGTTATGAGATTTGGATAGAAGGGGAAGTTGAGCCCTAGATATATCGGTCCTTTTGAAATACTGGATCGTGTTGGGAAGGTAGCTTACCGATTGGCGCTTCCACCGAATCTCTCTCAAGTTCACGATGTGTTCCATGTATCTCTCCTAAGAAAGTACATACCATATCCTTCACATGTACTCAGCTCAGAAGTTGTACCGCTGGAGCAAGATCTTTCTTATGAAGAACAGCCGATAGAGATTCTGGATCGTAGCGAAAAAGTCCTACGAAACAAGACCACTTGCTTGGTGAAAGTTTTATGGAGGAACCACCAACTTGAAGAAGCTACATGGGAGCTTGAGGATATGATGAGGGAGAAGTATCCTCATTTGTTTGTTACAAAGTGACGAATTTCGAGGGCGAAATTCTTTTTAAGGGGGGTAGAATGTAACACCCGAGACTTTTATGTTATATAAATCATCAAAGGAATCTTTTTCTACACAACACTTGCTTGGCTTGCTTTACACGCAATCACGACCTTCCTCGATAGCTTGCGTCGTACGCAATACCGAGTTTCACTAAACAACAATATGCTATTAAAACTAGCCGTTATGAATAGTAATAACCACTTTTTGAAATTTTATAAATTTTATTTTTTCAAAATGGACTTCATTTTTGGACTCAGAATATCGAAATTAGCCTAGGGTGAAATTTTGGTATTTTTCTGAAAACTTTCAGTTTTTGATGAATAGTGAAACCACTAAGTGGTAGGTTAAAAACTGAATTTTGCATAAAAATTAATTTTACCGCTTCTGTGAATGGAATTTCGAAAATCCGAGAGACACGGTTAATATCAAGGACTAAAATGTGGTTCAATGAGATGAAAATAATTTTTTGGTGAATAGTAACTTTTTACTTTTTTTACCGCGGTTAATAGTAAATAGGGTAACTAAGGGTAAATATGATATTAATATTATCCTAACACATGTCCTAATTCTATTGGACAAGTGTAATTCGACCAAAAACAAACTTAGGAATACAATATGACCATTTAGGCCCACTTGGATTAGATTAGGACATTTATTATTAATTTATTTAAAGAAGGGTTAAAATAGTTAAAATCAAAGTTTAATAAGTAAATCATTTTTAATATGGGGTTATACATAAGATAAATTCGATTGTAAATATTTATTAGAAAGCTAAAAATATTTCCTACATGATGGTAATTTATTTGTAATTTTTAGACATCAAATAATTTAATTTATTTATGACACAAAGATGATGCAGTAATTATCTTATTAATGAAATATTGACAAAATTGATAATATAAATACAACAATAAATGTAATTTAAGACTTTTTATGAATTACACTAATTTTCTAGGTTACTATGATATATTATTGTTGATTTAATCAACTTGGTTCGAACATATAATTCTGTTATGACTTTCACAAAAATCATATATCAAATAGTGTCAAAATTGACACAAAATAGTTTTTAAATCAAATATTATATTATTAATTGTTATTTTATTCCTAAAAATCTAAGGTTCGGCCAAATGACTTAGATAAGGATATATATATTAATAATAAACAATTTGGGGTTCGTTTGGCATGTTATAGTAAGTGTATTAACCATATAGTGAAAGAAAACAAAAAGACACGGTAAAAGTTAAATTAATTAACTTAGAGTTAAATCTAATTGATAAGGTTAAAATAATACCCTAAACTTGTCTAAATCCTATTGGTTGATAGGATTTTGACCCATCCCCACTTTAGATTCGAAATAAGACCCTTTGGAACCATTATAAACCGATTTTGACTTTAATATAAAATAATATTTTGAGATATTCCTAAGGTGCCCCTCTCCTCCCTTATAAAAGGGCACCTCCTCCCCCTCCTACTCACACCAAATAGAGCACTCAATCTCGGCCAAACCCTGCCATTTTCTCCTCTCCACATCCCTAGAATAGTCCTAGATGTCCTGGTCTTCTCCAAAGACCACTCTTAGTTCCTTAAGTGGAGGATTCAAAGAGGCGTTCCAAAGAAGAGGTAATATCCATTACCGATCTTTTCAATTTCTTTCTTCTTCAACTTCTTCTTCTTTAGTTGTTTCATGATAAAGTAATAACATCAGTATTACTTACATACTGATATGTTATTATAAATATGAAACAACCCTAATTCATCTTCTATCCATCCTACGGAAAAATGAAATCACCGCGCGTGCGTATGTACGGAATACCGTCTCCACGCCGTGGTGTAATCTATTTTCCACCATCACCTTACAAGGATGGGTATAATGGTGTAATGAGTAACTATATATGATTATTATGAAGTAATATTGATACTGAAATAATATATATATATACTCCAATACAATTCCACGATCATAGGAACGATATCATCACTCGTGCGTACGTACGGAATACCGTCTCCACGATGTGATGCGACTTGTTCTACATGATCTTCATTTAATAATGATTATATAAATGAATTGAATGAATGAATATGGTATATACTACACTAATACCATTCTGGAAATGAATTATCTATAACCTAAAGATAAGAATAAGAATTTACTCGAAAAAACATGCATAAGAACAAAAAGTTATAAAGACCCGAGTAACAAGTAACAATGAAATATTATTAACAAGAAGCTAATAATATGACCATATATGATATCATATAAATATGTATGATTCTGGAATAAGTCAATAACATTATTTAAACCATTATACAGGATCTTCGGACACGTACAAAGCTAATCGGACCTAAGGTAAGGGAAATATCACAATCTCATTTTTATCCGAGATTGTTTATTCGTAAGTATTTACTGGGGTGTATTTTATCATCCACATCCATGTTCCCTCAATATTTAATATTGTTTCCATCCACTTGAAATAGTTTAAATCCAATTTTACCCTTAGGTGAGTTTTTAGTAAAGAATATGAAAGGAATCTTTTGTCGTTTTTCCGTACGAGGTACTTTTTGACTTTTCCGACAAAAGTACAAAGAATGTTTTTTTTAACTTATACGGCACGAACGGATTTCTACTGTTTTATAAAGCCTTATTTTCATGAAGCTTCCTCTAAAAGATTTCATGAATATTTTCAATAAAATCTCTTTCTTTTAAAATTACATGATGTTTTGTGAAAAGAAATTGATTTTGAAGAAGAAAGGATATTTTCCTCAAGAATTCAATTCAAGTGTTTTATCAAAATTATTTTCCATCTAAGATAATAAAGGGTTCTGTTTCTATCCATATTTTTACATTGGTTTGACTATGTTGTGATGGAATTATGTTTATGAATTCCTTTATCTTATATGAATTGATTTATGATGTCATGATGTTTCAAGAATCCCATTTTTGTTATATGTGTTATGCGATGATGTATGTTTTATGATTATGTGGCACACATAAGAAAGGATTCATTATAAGATGGGTGGGACCTATATCTCCCTCCAATGCATTGGGTAATGATTTTATATCTCATGAGATAGACATGGATGGAACGGAAGGTTATTTCGGTTCAGTGATACAGGACTGAAACGAGGAGTGAACTCGGTTCAGAAAGGGACTTTGTCCACTAAGATAGTCTTGGCAATGAGTCATGACTAACAAGAAATGATTTTCCATGATTATGTTTGCATGCCACAAAGTTTCAAGTTTTATGTTATGGGGATCTCATTTTCACTTCTATGATTTATTCCATGTTAAGATATTATGATCACTTTTGCAGGTTTTGATTTTCAAAAAGATATGATATGATTTTTATTTCCTTTATTTGCCCTTGCTGAGCATTTGAGCTCACCCTTTTATGTTTTCTTTTCCCCAGGTCAGGAAGATGGATATTAAGTAGAATATGCTAAAAGGGACCCTAGATATGATGAAATAAATGGGAGACACTGTAGAAGATTTATGAACCAGTTGTTTATGTTTCCCAGTTTCTAAAGACACTATACCTATACGGTCCTTTGTGGTTTTGTCATATGTTGTAATAAGTGTGCTTCAATTTTGAAGTATTAACAATGTATGTAAAGTGTGGGTCGTTATAGATAAGATCATGATCCCCTCAATATAAAATATCTATAATATCAAATGAAATATTATTAACTTAAGGAAGAATAAAAATGTATTTTTATATTATTTTATATTGAAATAACACACATCATTATTTCATAATCCCAAATTAAGAGTTATCTACTTAAAATGAATGAGGTAACACTCAGGATATTCCTACTACCATCAATATATATTTTTATCATTCTTTAGTTCTATAGAATCATTGAAAAAATATATCGTCTCACATATTTCTATAAATATGTTCATTCTCAAAAAATATATCTACCTTTTAAATTCTATATTTCATCATAATCACTTGCAAAAGATCTTCCTCCTTAAGCCTCTTATATTATATGATCTATGAGTGATAAATTAGTCAAGCTAATCCTTTTAAGAAGATGCTAATTAGATTTATCTAAATATCATAATATTTATTACAACATAAAACAACCTTATTCTTCCTCAACATATCAAATGATTTGGAACCCATGTATTCTTCTATCTAAAAATAGCTCTTATTTAGTCTCCCACGTTTTTCTTCGATTGAAATGTTCACCGTGTTTTATTATTCAATAACTTCTTCTTCATATATATCATAATCATTTAAATTCATATAATATTAAGGGAGTTATTTTAATATTATTATCATTTTTAAATGTGTCAATCCTCCATAATTTTGGGTATTGAAATCAAAATTTCTTTTATATCATTCAGCAATATTTTATATTTTATTCTATAATTCAAAATAATTGAATTTCCATGTCAAATCATTCTATATACTTATGTTATATGCATTATTTTAATCTATAATTAATTTATATCATTAATTTAATTCTAATTCATCAACCACATGTGTATGGATCTTTGTAGTTGAGACATGGATCTTCCTTTTTTTGGTGTGGAAATATATCCAATACTACCAACAGAATCACCTTCATTTTGATGATTAATTCCCTACATGAATGAAAATGAGTCAAATAATCATTTTCATATATAATCCCATGAAGAACTAAAAACTCATATTCTAATTTTAATAAAAATTTATTAAAAATATGTATTCTATTATTTTTTAATTTCATATACTTCTCTAAATGTACTTTAGGAAGCTTGATTTGAAACATATGCAGTTCCTTGGAGTTTTCCCCTATCTTCATAGAGTTTTTTGAATTATACATTGTTTAAATAATTTGATGAACCATATGATGTATTCATGTAATTATCATTTTCCTAAATTAATTAATCTTGAATCTTATCGTGAAAAATGCTCAACTCAACATGGATCCTCTTCATTGATTTATCTTTTCTAAATGTCTATAACCTCATATGAACTTTAATGTATGGTTGATGGGAAATATAAAAACATCTTAAACTCTAAAAATTTTGGGTTTCTCATAAGGTTAGGAACTATGAATTTATATTTGTGTACCTAATTAAGTCATTAAACCCTAAGAATATTTTTCTTATTCATCTCATTATGTTGAAATATATTTTATATTTTCACAATTTTATACATTAATTTCATTCTTTTGCACAAACATACAAGACAAATTTAAACACCTCTAAGTCCATATAATTCAATAAAAATAAATATCCAATAATTATCTACGCCTATTGGTATTTTTTATCCCAATTAGTTAAAATACCCTTAGAGGGGGGTTGAATCAGGGTATATTAGATTAAAACAGGTCCCCATTCAGATCTTGTTCTATCTTTAAACAAAACACACTTCTCTCTTCATCCCGTAGAAATAAATGAAATCATGCACGAGACACAACGATATTTACTCGGTCACCCCTCATAGAGTCATTTTCAATGAGAATACAATATAAATGTTCCAATGTACCCAATCCACTAAGGCTCACTTCAAAAATATAGGGTTTGGTATAGATCACTTCTTTACCTAGTCTCATTTCCTTTATAAGATTTAGGGTATGCTCGTTGAATTCCCAATGGTCACTCCCTATGTCACTTTCTTTGGCTCATGTCTATTGGAAAGGATAATAATATTCCTATTCCTTTTCCTATTTCTATTTGATTGGATCCACTCATAGTTTATGGACATTTAGGACCCTTCATCTTCATGAAAGCATGTATCCTCATATGTAGGTAGCATCTCTTTTGAAATTTCTTGTTCAACCATAGATGAATTCCACATTTCTGAGAACTATTAGTTTTTGGAAATTACTTTCACAAACTATTAATTTACCTTTTAAAACCACATGATTCTTTTTCAAACTGTGTTTCACCATGTAGCACGTATGGTTTTTGGACCACATCTTTCACATACCGCTTCTAAATACTGCTTCTATGTGACGCCTTCGTGAACCACCTATGTATTCTACTTCAACATACCATGTCCTCTTATGGGGGAATTCCTTCTTCGATATTTAATTTTTCATTAGTAGTCTACTATGTTCCAAAAAATCCCTTCAAGAACTGTTCCTAAAAACTATTTATCCTTTCACAGAATCCTCCTCATGACCAACTTTGCGATTATGGACTCCCCGTGAACTCGTTCGGAATTAGCGGAATTTCTTCTTTGAGGGAAGATGGTTTCTAATGAATAAAACTCTAAATAATGGTGTAATTGGTTATCATTTTATAGTAAAATATATCTAAAAATATCACTAATATGTTTTATTAAAACAATCTATGTGGTATAGCCTTCTATGAAATGCTTGTGTCGCGATCTGTTTTTTCTCCCACGGTGTGTGTACCTCCTTCCATCCTTCAGAGCAAACAATCAATTCTAGGAAGTAAACCCTTCATGGAACCTAAAATCACTTCCTCATTTCCACAAATTATGATCCATCCTACATACTATAAGCCTTCCACATACAATTTCCCACCAATAGACCATTTTTCCCCATGAACCATTTCTCTTATGCGGTCTACATACCATGTTTCACAGTCCTCACAGCACTTCTCTATAGAATAATTTCATAATAGATTTCCCAAAGTTGTTTCACCTACCTCCTATGTGGTTCTAGAACCATTCATCATGGTTCCCATTTCGTTTACTTCTACATTGAAATCCTCCATATTCCAAAAAATAAACTCCCGATTCTAAGGCCTAATGATTTAGCAAGCACTAGGAAATTGTGCCACCCTAAAAACATGTTTTAGCAATATCAAGAATACTCTTTCATGGTCATTTGGCTTTTTGAATAAAAAAAATATCACCCAAAACATCCAGATGATACCTTCAGGGATTTCATCTTAATAGTATCCCCCCATTTGGGTTTGTTGAAAAATATTTCATAATTCAAATCATCATTATTACTTCTTCTATCTTCTATCAGAATTCACTTATTTTGAATAAGATAGTGATTAAAGATTTAATAAACAAATTATAAAACCCCCCATGAGACATTATCATCATGACAAAAAATAGTAATTTATAATGTTCATCAATTAATAACTTCATTCCATTCCAAAATCACTCTTATTGTTTCATCAAGAAACCTTCCTATCGTTACATGTATCCGTTGATCAATCACTTCTAGAATCATAATATTTAATACCCTTCCCACATCAATTCCCCTATCTATATAATTAACCGGTCAGCTTCTCCAAATATCTTTACTAACACAAGATCTCTCTTTGAATAACCAAAATCTCCCCCCATTTTTCATTGAAACTGAAGGTCACTTCATTGTATACAGTAACAGGGTAAATAACACACATCAGTATATTAGGGAAAAGCCATACCTTAGGAAGTGGTGGTACTACATCCACAAAATTTCATGTGTAGGGACATGACCTGACTCTAAGTGATATGTGATTCAGTTCAATTCTTCTTCGGGTATGTCCTTTATCAGAATATCTCTATCTTGTTATTATTTAGCAATATAATCCAATTTTACAAGCATGTGCTCCACCTTCTCCATAAAAAAATATATTTTATTTCAATGTTCTTCTTACAAGAGTGATTAACTATATTTTTTACAATATTAATTGAACATGATTTATTGTAATGAATTCCATTTAGCAACTTCACTTAAACTACCACATCTTTAAGCTACTACTTCATCCAAAATTGTTATGTGCACGCTTGAGTTTTCCAAAATATTCTCTGATTCTATGGTGCTCAATGAAATGAAATATATTTTCTTACATATCCATGAAATACATAATCCATCAAGATAAAAAGCACTTCATGATGTTGATTTATTTTCATCTATTGATCCAGAACAATCATCATATGTGCATCCCAACAACTCTGGTGGAAAATTTTAATTGTACATCCAAACAATCTCCACGGTGCCCTTATTATACATTAGTGTTATTTGGACTACATTAAAGATGATTTACTTATACATCTTTGATACTAAGTTACTTGACATTGTAAAACACAATATCAGGTTGTTTCACAGTTTTGTACAACATGCTTTCAATGATATGCTTTTATTTAGTGATCTTAACCACTTTTCCATCATCATCTCATTATATTTTCATCAGGGTAATCACCAGAGTTATCATATCCTAGGAAATATCCATTAAAAATATTCTCAAAACATGCTTAGCATATATTGATTGATAATAAAATGTCTTATCCTTTCATTGTGTTATATGTATACCAAGGAAAAATGTTAGATCACTAATAATTGACATTTCAAAATCACTTTTAATGATTTCATATAATAGTTGGCACTTCCCTTCATCTGATCCATGAATGATTATTTCATTAACATACATCAGTATAGTCATAATTTTTTTCTATCATTTTATACATATATATTTTAATCAACTCTAATGCATCAAAACCGATATTTTTTAGAACCTCATATTGCATTGAATAACAATTTGTTTGTGATTTATTCAAACCATATAAATCCTTCTTCAGCCAAAACCCTCAGTTCTATTCTTTATGAATGATAAAAACATTTGGTTTCTCAGTATACACTTCTTTATCAAAAACACATTCATAAATTCTGATTTCACATCCATCTAGAAAAATTTGAATCTTTTATTCACTATTATGGCCAATAATAATCTGATTATCTCTAGCCTTTCCAAATGATCAATTTTCTCAGCAATATCAATACACTCTATTTGGGATTTACCTTTTCAAACTAGTCATGATTAAATTTGAATCACTGTGTCTTATTCAATCATCTTATTTTGAAATACCCTTTTAGTCCTATGACATTCTTACTTGTTGGCCTTGAAACAATCACCCATGCCTGATTCTTCTCATTTTTTTCAACATCTTCATTCCAAGACTAAACCCAATTCTCATCTTCAAATTCTTTAAAAAAACAATTAGGCACCACATATGATAACAACTATTATTTTTTTTGTAGATTCTTTATCCTCTTTTTCTACACTAGATCTATCTGATCACCAATTATATTCTGTCTATCAATTTCTATTCTTCTCATTTGTATTTGTGTAGATATAGAATTGATCTCATCCTTTTCATAATTATATTTTTCATCAAAGCTAGCCTTTGGAATTGGATTATGACCTTTTCAACTTATCTGTTTATCACTATGCTCCCAAGATAAATCATGTATTTTCTAAAGATTTTTTTTCATTCTCTATTATAGGTACATCAAGTCTTTAAAACCATTCCTAATATCTTATTGAAGATTTTATATGATTTTTTTCTTTTTGTAGCTAATAAATATTCCTTAATCTACTTATGATTCAAAATTCCAATGTTTATCCATATTAAGAATGAAACACTTACTTCTTGAATACTTAAAATTACTTTACTGTTGGATTTTATCCATACCATAACATATATTAAGTGTTCTATTCTTTTGGACACAAAAAGCTCTATCTGATGTGTAAAAATTTTTTATCACTACCTATTGTCAAAAATTATACTTTAGGTATTTCTCAATGAGAATCATTCTAGCCATATTTTTGATAATTTTGTTTCTTCTTTTAACAACTCCATTTTTCTATAGAGTTCTCACTACTGAAACCTAATTATTTATCCTATGTTTCTCGGCATAATCCCTCACTTGGATATTTAGGAACATGGTTCTATTATCTATTCTAATATTTTGTATTTTTGGACTTATCATTTTTTCAAATTTTCAATGATATCTTGTAATGAAAATGAACACCTTATATTTATGGGAAATGATTGATATCCACACCATTAAACTAAAATCATCAAACAATGATAACATAGTATTTACTCCCATCAATAGCAATTGTTGAAATTGGTAGGAAAACATTAATAAGAACCAAATAAAGAAAGATTGTTATCTTTTTCTTTCTCTCCATATATATTTTTCGAATTATCATCCCTTGTTGGTAGGAATCACAAGTATATATATAGTCACTTGATAACCATGGGTGATCTCGATCATCATCATATTTCACAAGATCTTCTATTATGATTTTATTATGATTCCAGGAATTTATTCAATAACTTGTTTTCTTCTTCCTTGGATAAAAAAACATATATTATTCTCCACACACAAGGTAGATATTTCCTTTTTTTAACTTTTATGAAAAACAACTACACCATATTTTTCTTCGATGAAACATAATTTCTTTGAAAATATTATGGAATGTCTTGAGTAACAATGTTAACTAACACTATGAATATTGTGACTGAGACCTTACAAAACTAATACATCATCATGTCTCTTATCATTTCTAAAAAAACATGGCTTCTCTAGAGCTGAAAATCATTAAAACTTCATCATTTCCAAATTTTATGACACCTTCCTTATCGTACCTGTTTCTGGTCACCAGATGTTTTTCTACCAATCATATGAGAGGGGAATCCATTTTCAATAATTCATTTTCATGTGTGATCTGATTCTTGAAAATGAATCTCTATAACCACTACTTATTCAACTATATTATTTTTTTCATTAATGTTTTTAACCTTATACAAAATAATGATTAATAAACAAGATCTTCTTTGAGGTATGATGTACCATTTTTATATTGCAATACTGCGAACTGATTTTTCATTTTAGTTAGATTTGTTGATACGTTGAATTTTTCCAAACAACCACATTCATTCTATTTTAGCACATTTAGCTACATTATTAAGAACAATATATTGACATGATTATGAATCCCCCACCAGTAAAACTCTTCCCATAAAAGCATGTTATAGAAAATTTAGATTTTTATGATTGCCACTATTGATCAATTACCTTTAGTACATACTGTCAATTGAACAAACATTTTGTGAGTCTCCCATCTATCAAAAAAATAAAATCTCATATAGGATACATTCTTGTGTTGAAATACTGCACCGATTTTTCTCCTTTATTTGGAATTTTCTAATTCTTATACATTCCTAAATCAATCTTCAATCTCATAGTGCGGGCATACATTATGAATTTTATTATTACTACTTTATTTTTGTGATAAATCCCCATACTATCTGTAAAATTATAATAAATCATTTTCCATTCCTAAAACTACTTTATCTGCATCACTATAACTCTAAAATATACATTTCCTTTCATTGTTTCGAGTGCATCCTACTTTGCTAGAATTGAGATTTTCTCCTGATCATTCACTTTTATTTTCATAATGGAAATATACTATTCATGTTCTTCGATAAATTTCATCTAAAAATATTCAATGTTAGATAGAATATAGACCTCTCTATTTTAATCATCAATTATTAGATTTTATTCAAGTACCTTTTCTGAGGATTCTGGCATTGAAGACATAAAATTTCTAGTTTATTCATTCAGTTTTGACTTCTCTTCTTCCTAGTGCTTCATATAGAGTTCTGCATCATGATCCACTTTTTTGGATTTCTTTTATTGTGTCTCTATGAATATATCTCTTCAAGAGACGTTTATAATTCATTTGTAAGGGTAACTCTTCCTTATACTTCTCCCTCATCACAATTTAAACCATCCTTTGTTTAAGAATTTGCCGAAACATCGGCTGTTAAATCTTCTTTATTATCCTTTCAATCCTCAATCTCTTTTGCAGGAAATTATTCTGAACTATTATCTTCTGTTAAAAATAGATTCTTCTTTAGGAATAAATTTTTATCTTCGCCTCTCATTCCTTTCACATTAGAAAAATACTTAATATATGGAATTTGATCCTTTTTTTCATTTTCCTCTTCATTATTAATAGATATATTTTCTACAAATGTACAATATTTTCCCATCGAATGCATGAAAGTGGAAGTTTACCTTTGAACTTTCTTATCCTATTTACAGATTTTTATAGAAAATTGACATGACATCATCCAAATTTTCTTCCTCTTGGCTATATTCAATAGGAAGCTTCTTCATGGCCTTGAATGAAACTTCATTTTACTCCCCCTTTTCTTCAACATCACTACCATCATTTCACATTTCATATGAGACAATCGTACCATGCTAGTTATCTAATGTAAACTCCGTTGGATTTTTATCATCCACTACAGAAACCTTCAGATTAACCCAATGTTGAAGTTCTCTCAATAGATGATTGAAAATAATTATATCATCAATAACTTCCTTAAGACCATGAATTTCATACATGAAAACATTCTCCTGATCAAAGAATATATCAATAGACTCATTAGGGTGCATTTTTGACATCCTCATATTTTTTTTCTAAAGAACCTAAAACTTTTCTTCTATGACTTTTCTGTTTCCCTAATAAATGATCATCTGATTTTTCCACATTGCATGTTATATTTTATATGACATTATAATCATATATATTTTATTGGATATGGCTACCCCAAAAGCATTAATACCTTTAGAACTAAAATCTAATTACCTCTTATTAGCTTTTGATAAATGACCACTATTTTTATTGGATAATATTCCATGAACATATATTTTAAAGCCATTCATTCCTAATGATCAGATGTAGTGCTACATATGATTCTTCCATAAATGAAAATTGGTTCCATAGAAGATTTGAATCCTTTTGGGATTGATAACCTAAATTTCATCAATAGAGAGAGAACCAATGACTTTCAATGTTTCCCATTGATACCAATTATTTTCCCAAATAGGTTAAATGCACTAATAAGTGGTGGAATCATGATATGATAGTTGAAAGCAACTGCCCCTTTGGATATTGTTTCATAGTTAAAAAAACTCTATTGTCCCAAATTCCCGTTGTAATATACGAAGATAAATGAAACCATGCATAAGACACATTGATTTTTACTTGTTTCACCCACACTGTACTAGATCCATGTAGGATACAACAAAAATGTGCTCATGTACCAAATACAGTAAGGATTAATTCAAAAATTAAAGGTTCGGGTTGGATCACTTTTATGCCTCGACTCACAGTCTTTATAAGATTTAGGGTATGCTCACAGCATTCCCAAGTGTCACTCCCTATGTATCTTTCTATGGATCATTACGAGTGGAATGGATCATTGTATTCCACATCCCTTTCTCACTAATCTTGGAAAGGGATCCACTCACTATTTATGGACTGGTACATACATTAATTTTCATGAAATAATTCATTCTCTATTGAAGTCCCTTTCCACCCATATACGAATTCCACTTTTCTACGAATTATTAGTTTGCGGAAATTCCTTTCATAAAATTTATGATTCCCTTCGAGAACCAAGTTATTATTCTACGAAATATGCAACGAAACATAGTTTATATTCTTCATGGACCACCTTTATTGTGTACTACCTCTGCATACTACATTGGCTTATCGCCTCTACAAAGTGCCCTTGTGAACTGCTTCCGTGTACTACATCAATGTACCACGTTTTTAAACAACCTCCTCTTCTATGGAATTATATCTTCCAAATATACTTCATCCATTTCGAGATACAATGACTCACAATACCGCTACATGAACTATTCTTATAAACTCTTTCTCTATTCACGAAATCCTCCTCCTGAACCTCTTCGTGATTGCAGACTCCCCATGAACTCTATCAGACATTGCCAAATTTATTCTTGGAGAAAAGATGTTTTCAAATGATAAAAGATCAACTAAATGATGGGATTATCACTCCATTTATATTCAAATATATCTAAAAGTATCATTAATTAATTTTACCCAAACATTCGATGTGGTACAACCTTTACCATGGAATACTTCTCTCACGATCTGTTTTTGTTTTGCGGTTCACGTGTAACCTTTATTCTTTCATAGTGGTTGATAGATTCCATGATTGAAACCCTTCTTGGATCCACCAATCACTACCATGTTTCTTTGAATAAAGATCAATTTCTCATTCTTCAAGACTTCCGTGAACCATTTACCTCTCTCCAACTATTTTAATCCAAAAAACTATTTCCACTAAGTGATACACATACCATGCTTCATATTCCATATAGCGATTCTATACAAAATACTTACTTGTTGATTTCCCCAATACACTATGCGTACCTCCTATACGGTCCTTTGACTGTTCGTTGTGGTTTTTTACTAGTCACACTGACATATAAATCCATCTATTTCAAAAAAATATAGTCCACATTTTGAGGCCCAAATATTTCGAAATCATTGGAAAACTGCACCACATTAAAAACATGCTTCATCCACATCAACCATACCCATTCAAAGTAATCAGGATCTTTCAACAACCAAAATAAAACAAAAAATCATCGAGGGGATGCCTTGATAGATTGTTTTTAAAAAATTTGTAACATTTATGTATGATATACTTTTAGTGGTATCTTTATATATTCTCATATATCTATCTAGGTTTTCTTGTTGAATAATTGCTCATCAATCTCCATATTATATGGACACCTTCAAACACCTTTAGATTTATTTGTAGAGTTTTCCTTTTCTATCAACACTTTTATTTAGCATGAATACTTTATTGAAAATCATCACATTTAATATTTATTCTATATTTAATTTTTCCGCATGACATCTCCATGAAGTGGTCCAACATTCCTTAAAAGAACCTCACTCATATTTATCCTACAATGACCTTTCATCACATTAAATTTTTTTCCAATACACATTTAATTTATAAATTCAATTTTATTCATCCACTAATTATTTATAAACTAACAGGTATATAGGGGATATATCTCACTCATCCATTACTAGCTTTAGTGTTTTTTAAAAAACATTATTCTCCCATTCACAAATTTTTTATATGATCCATTAGTTGAGATAAGATTGACTCCATAAGGTATTATTAACTTATATGCATTTATCCAGCAACCACTACATCAATATAGTCTTACATGGTTTCTAAAATGAGATATTTTTTAAATACACAAATATTTATCATAAGTGAGACAATCATTTAATAAAATTATTAATTTATCATTAAGAGATGAATGAATGGATATATCATAAAGTTTATATATCCTATACATATCCCAAAAAACACATCAAAATAATTAAAGTTAATGATTTAGAACTCTTTGATTCCTTCATCATCTAATCCCACCTATAAGAATATTTTACAGATATAAAAGTTATATAATTGTGATTAGAATACATCATTATCCAATTTTATAAAGCTGCCTAAAAATTCTAGATTCACTCTATAAAAATTTAACATATTCTCTTTAAAAAAATACACATTCTAGTGATGCAAAATTTAAACCTTTAAAAAATTAGTTAGTGTAACACCCCAAAAATATTTTCTAATATTAATATTGCGTTTTATGACGTTCTTAACGTGAAACATGTAGATTTAAGAGAATTTTTCTATCCTATAAAAATATTAATAATCAACAATTATAATTATAACATTATTTTTTATTTAGAGGACTGAATTGTTATAAAACCATTAAGTAGATATATATATATATATAATTTTTTTATATATTAAAATTTATTGATTAATTCCTATAAAATAAGTACTTAGTTTTTACTAAAGTCATTTCATGGTACAAAAAATTATTTTCTTCACAAATGATTAATATTTCACTTTTTTGAGAAAAATATAATTAATTTTTTTCATTTTTTGAAATTTTATTTCATATAAATGATATTTTTTTAAATCATCATTTTATGTTTTTATTATGGTGAAATTTTGGTATTTTTCTAAAAATAAAAATATTGCACTATATAGTGACAAATGGTTTTTTTAAATGTCATTAATTTTAATTGAAAAGTCTCAATATGATTTTTATTTTATTTTAAATTAATATAATTACTAATGAATTAGCTATAATTAAATTAATTTCATTTGGATAATAAATTTATTTTACTTTTTTATAAGTTCATTATTGGGATTAGAAATCATTTTTCTAAAGGAATTTTATCATTGGATTCATTACATTTTATTTATATTAAATTATTTTACTTATATAAATTATGTAACAAGGAAAACTAGGTCAACTAGAAAAGAAACATGAGCTGGATTACCATAGTGACATATAACAAAGATAAAAGAAACAAGACTTGAATATAACAAAAAATAGATATACAACTAGAGTACACTATGGAAGAAAAAGATTTAACCAGATCCTTTTAAACAAATACATAAAAGATATGCCGTAAAAATAAAAAAAACAAGAGAAAGAAGTCTCCATGTGACCAAACGTCACCAAAAAACTATCACATATCGATGATAGTGACCACAAGAGAATCCATAATTCTACCAAATTCCCTTCCCATGACCTGGATCCAGGAATACAACCTCTACAACCTCCCAAAGTCATAATTTAGATGTAATAAAATTTATATGTAGGATAACACCATTGAGTTTATACAATTTATAATATCAAGACTAAATAGATCAATGATGTTTAAAAAAAGTTTTATAAAACATTTATATATATATATACACATTTGTAAATCATTTTCTTATTGACTTTAATAAAACCCATTAATAACCACAAAATGTAGAATGTGAAAATTAGAAGTGATAAAAAAGGGAAATCATATCCACACCAATAAGGTAAGAATGTAAACACACATCAATAAGATAATACATCATGTGGAACAATGTGATTCAACCTCAGGTGAATCCATGTAAGCAACAATCCATGACAAAATATATCATGAGATAAATAACTATAAATGAAAAATAATGCTTTATTTTTTCTTTAGAATATTGGAATACAAAATATCTATAATAGATCCTAATGTAGTCAAAATTTTGGTACCAAAAAATATCATTTTCATTCAATATCCATCGATATATTGAATGTGACCCCTAATGGTATTACACATAGTAGGGTTGCCTGTGTATCTTTCCTAAAGAAGCGAAGGTTCCCATTGTGACAAGATTGTAAAAATACATTTTTATACATTTCTCGAAATGTATAAGAAAATTTCAAACTCAATCCAATCTTTTTTGGTGCTTGAAAACCTATTTCAAAATCAAACCCACTATTAAATTATTTAATCCAGCACTTGGTGTGTAAAATATCCATTTATATAGAAAAAATATATAATTATTTTCTTTAAAAGAGATCTCTCAAGACAACCAATCCCATAAATTTAATGGATAAAACATTTTAATTTTACAATAATGACAAGTAGTTCTATTAATTAATCTATTTTATAAAAAAACATAACATGGAGGTAGAACTAATAACACAAAAAATGGATACTGAGTAAGAGTAGTTTGTGAACTCTTGTTACGAGATCAATATAAAACATCATAAAAACTTCATCAAAACCGATATATTTTTCATACAAACCAGATTCATGTTCAAAAACATGGCGGAGAAGATACCTAGTGAGGATAAAAAAAGTAGGGGAAAACAGAATAATAAAACCCTATATTTCTTAATGTGATATTTCATTAAATAAGGGATTACGCCATCTATCCAAGAATAGTGACATCCAATGTGTATGTTATGGTTATGGATTCCCCAATTTTACATTAGAGGTTATTATAATATATTTTGACCAAGGAAAATGGGGTAAAACCACATTTATTAATATTTTTAGTAGTATCTCGCACGATATCCTTGGCATAGCCACATATTTAAACTAATAATTTACCACATTTATGAATCCATACTATAAATCCTAGGTCAGAGAAATGCTTGTCCCCATTAATTTTTTAACTATGTGATAAAAATGAAAACACATATGTCCACAGGGATCATGATTTTCGTTGGGGTGACATTGTTTGGGAAAACAATAATCAAACCCTGTGACACCTCTAGACAACCATTGTACCCCAACATGGTTCTCAAGTATTGTAACACGGTTTTTTGAACCATGTAAAATCTATGATAAATGCCTATAGAAAATATCATAATAATTTTACATGCTCATGGAATCATTAAACTAAATTTCCACCTTAACTAAGCCTTTATAGTTTCTCTGAAAGTCACATGTCTATATCTTGTAAACTACCAAAAACTACTAATCACTACAAGAAAAAAACCAATGGTCAACATTGAAATTCTTATATCCCATAGGACACTACTTTTCTCTGAACCCTAATATCTTCATATCAACAAAAATTCTTCTTGATTCTAGACTAGCACAATGAGAAATACACTATTTCTTCGTCAATGATTTTTGTTCCCTCATCTAGTGTTAATCAAGTCCACAATTATATAATACTTGGATAAATAATATCATTTATACATTTAGTACAATAAACTAGAAATCCATTGTATGAATTGGTAATTCAATAATAGATGTATGATTCTCATAATCTGAGTCCTCTTATCTAATCATATTGGATTGATCCAGGTGATACCTCCTCATACAGGATATTTTCAACACATTAGGAATGAATGTAATGTGAGTTATTAATTACCACGAATATGACACATTTTCATTTACCTCTATGATATCAATGGGTATATTAATCATAGTTACCAACATACATTGATTACAGAAACAATGATGTCCCATGAGAGGTAAAACTCTCATATGATCCCGATCATATAAATTAAACTCTTTTGGATGAATATTATGGTTTGTATAAGATTCTAATGGCTCTGTATTGCGAACAACCTCTTCCATATTAATTGTCTTTCTTCAATTATCTCCTAAATGATACCCATTCCAACTAAGGAACACTCTCCAAACTCATCCATTCACATGAGTGATCTATATGGTGACCCATAAAACACATAAAAATTAACAAACGTATTGAATCTAGATAAATATTGATGTAAAAAAATTAATCTAGAATCAACTATTTTTTCCCATGATTCTCCAAAATCAAACATGAAAATATAAATCATATACTGAAGAACCTAGATGTCCATTTCAGTCTATCCATTAATCTATGTATGATATGATGTTCTCAATTTTATATGGGTACCCATAAACACCTTAAAATATTTCATGAATCTGGATGTGAAACTCATTTACCTTTTAGAAACAATCCCAGAAGGAGCTCCACAATTTCTCACAATCTCCGAGAGGTAAAATTTCCCAATCGGTTTCATGTTTTAAATCTATTTAAGATGAATGAAATTTGTTTATTTCTTAAGATAATCAATCACCAACAAGTTCACATCTTTTCTATTATGAGCTAATGTAAAACCATTGATGTATTTCATAGATATATCATCCAACATTCATACCATAATTGGTTAATGTTGAAAAACCAAGAAGGTATTTGGTTTACAATCATAGTTTTCTTATATGTTATATTTTTTCAAACAGAATCGGCAATTTTCTGCCTCATCCCTTGACACTAGCACCAAAACCTCAAATCCTGAAAAATTGTAACAACCCATGGTTTGAAAAATAAATTGAAATTCGTGAAAAACATTATCTCAATATAATGAAACATTTTTTTGAAAAGATAGTTATGAAATTATGTTTAAGCATCATTTTTCCGCTTCTATGATTTTAATTTCAAAAAACAGGCATCTACACTTGTGATCTATAACATATTTAGAGTTTAATAGAACCAAATTGTTTTTTGGTGAATAGTAACATACTTTTATGAATTGCAATATAACCCTTATAAATATTAAATCAAAATTTTTTATTTCTTTATTGTTATATTATAATGATATCTTTATCAATTTTTCAAGGTGATATAAAATGATTTATAGTTATAAAATATTCATTTTATGAATAAATTATTATTTTATATAAAATTTAAATTATTCATATTTAAAAAACTAGTTTCAAAAGGTGGTGATAATTTTTTAATTATAAATCTTGAAAAATGGTTAGGGTGATTTTTTGGGATTTTTCTAAAATTCTTACATTTTTTATTAATAGTAAAATACGGTAATATACCGTATATAAACATTATAAATTAAATTCACAATTCAAAGAATCGTGGATAATGTAATAAGTCTTTTTTTGAACATAAATTCTCTCAGTACTATTTTGGTCACATAAATAAAGACTATTCATAGTCTTGAGAGACAATATTAATCAAATGGTTAAAAAATTGGAAAACTCCTCCTCTCATCCACTATAAATACTACCCTCACCCCCTCTACCGCTAACACCTCTCAAGATTTTAGCATTGACTAAATTATTCAAAATTCCTATACCAAGGATCTTCTCCAAGTCCATGAACTACTAGTCTTACCAAGATTCCAAAACTAGAGGCCTTATGGAGGATATCATGGAGAAGAGATCCATAGGTAAAATTCATCTTTCATTTTCTTGTGTATTATTTCAAATTCTTTTGTTTTATTATAATATATTCACATCCACTTACCCAAGAGGAATGAAATCTCTAGTATTATATATATTATAATTTTTTTTTCAAATTTACAAAAAACTTCATCATCATTATTCATCTTTTATTCCTCTTTTTAAAAAACATCATCTATGATGTGTCAATTTACCGTAATCGTGAATGTTCTTTCATCAATTTCATTTACTACCTTCAAATCTTGTTGCAAAACCATATTAGTGGTCAAAATTGTTTTTAAAGCGTATGATATTACCAGTTTTATGTTCAAGAGTTATCTTATACGAGTAATGTTAAATTCATATGATCAAACAAGTACATGATAATCGAAGAACTGAAAAAATGATCTAAACGAGTATCAAAAATGATTTATCTAATGATTAATCTTCATAACATATAACCAAAATTAATTATATAATCATTTAATATTATAGAAACATATTAATACTATTTAATTACACATATTTATTTTCTCTTTCATTCGACAAGACCATTCATTACGAAGAAACCATGGAAATCATGTGAAACATGCACCCGAAACTATGGAAATAAAAAATTATTTTTAATAAATAGGTCGAATGATGTTATAAAATGACCATATAAAGTGTTATAAACATGAATATTTTTTATAAAATAATAATAACACTGTTTTAACCATTATAATAGAGGTTTAAACATGTTTTATGTAAGAAGAACCCGAACAGAGTGAATTCTTATCCCAACATCCATTCTTCTGGTTAACCTTATAATTCTTTAATTATTTGGTATTAAATTTATTTCTAGGATGAGTTTTGTTTTTAGTATGTTAAATAATGTATAATTATAGTGTATACACATATTACATTAGTCCTATAAATTGTCACTTCAATGATATTGGTAATGAACTTTTCTTTAAAATTTCACTTTTAAAATTCTATTTTAAAAAATCTAAAAGTAGTGTTTTTATGAAATTATTTAGGTTTTAATATTATGTTATGATTCTTAGGAATTTTTTATGATAACGGTTGGTACCTATATCTTACTCTAATGCATTGGGTATGTGTATGTTGTTGTTCGGCCATATAGTTACTCCATGTGTAACCACGATGGTTACACTATAAGGTATTCATGAGGGTTACACTGTAACGTAGCCGTGAGGGTTACAAATCATAAGGTAAATGTGATGGTTACAATATAAGTAATTAATTCCAAATTATAAAATTATTTGTTTATATAGTTTCACAAAGGTTTATGGAAATATCATGTTTCACAATTTATGTAAATATGGGTGAGAAGTATGTCTTTGTGAAAATGATTTCGTATGATTATAAGTTTTCATGGAATAATGGTTTCATTCCATCTTTTTATATATAACGTAATAAAATTATTATGATAATATCATGTTTTTAATTGTTCATCATATGTTATAATGATGTTTGATATAAATATGTAAGCGTAGTTAAATGTTTCAATGCTTTTTCAATGAAATCATATCTTTGTTTTGTGCTAATGTTTTCTATTTTGAAAGAAATAGATATTGTTTTAATGGTAACCACTTTGTATACATGTGGGTCAATATTTATTAGTTTTTTCCTAAAATTCAAATACACTAAACATAAATGAACTTTTGGATTGTAGAGAAGTGAAATCTACAATTAATAACTAAACTGTGTAATGTTTAAGGCCAGGTCATTATTGTTTGTATAAGAGCATGGTTTAGATAACTGTAAGGGTTATAACGATGTTAATAGTATACCATAAATCATTTTTACATTACTATTGTGTTGAAATTGTATATAATTTTAAGATTACCTTGTTAATATATCTATGATATGTCTTTTTAGAATGGTTTTCCATAGAAGAAATAGGGAAGCTACAGTTGGAAGGAACTGAGAGGCCGATATCATTAAGAATCAGAAACCATGAATGGTGGGAATTTGAATTGAGTATATTTTGATATTAATGGTTCAGCTGACATAAGAAATAAATAGCAGTTTCATCTCTACATGATAACAACAATATCTATAATAAATTAAAATGTAGATAGTGAATCATTTTGTAAGGAAACACCCTCCTTATTTCAGTGGATATTCTTACTTAGTAGTGGATGAAGGATATGTTGAATCACTTGAAAGGATATTTGATTTTATTTGATATTCAGATAATCAAATGGAAATTCTTTCTATTTTTCATTTTGAAGGTGTTTTAGGTCAGCGGTGGTCAATGGTAAGGAATATCATGGATATAGAGGAGATTTAAGCTTTATATTGGGTTAAATTTAAAGGTATTTTCATTGAAAAGTATTTTCCTATAGTGGATCAACATAGGATGGAGAAGCAATTAGTTGAATTGAGTCAAAAGGAGGAAGATAAAGTGGTTCTGTATGAAACAGACCTCGCATGAATGGAATTGTATGCTCCAAATATTATTCTAGAACTTGTTAGCTAAATCAACTATTCTATTTCTCCGTATTAATGCAAAGATATCGAATGGCAATGGACTCCTGAGAATTCAAATTTTAAAAGAATCATTTATGATGTTCTGAGAGTGTATAAATGAATTTTGTTGATGATATTGTGTACATTGGGAACAAAGAGAAGAAGAGGTCAATATGGAATGTTATGGGTAATAATCAACCAATGAAATTTAATGTAAAAATTTTTTTGTATCCATTTTTTGAAAATTGTAGTATAAAGTACCCTGGGAAATACCTTATGGAGAATGGGAAGTGTTTTTGATGTGGTTTGTATGGACATATATCCTGATATTTTAATGAAAATGACACTAATATTAATCCTAATTAGAAAATATAAATTATTTCAAATGTGGTGTAATGGGTCATTCTGAAAATTCCTTCGCAAAACAATATCTGAATGATTGAACGAATCTAGGATATAAGAAGAAAGGTGTAGTGAGATCCCCTGTGACTATGTCAGTAGATGTCAGGAAATCCAATGATGTAGTATAATGTACATTTTTACCCATATTTTTCTAATCTCTTTTTTGACATGGGGTCTACACATTCCATTATTTTTTAAAACAAATTTGATAAATTGAAAATATCACCTCAAAAAATGAGACTAGATATTATTATTAAAACACCAAGAAGAAATATTACAGAAAAGGGGAATTTTATGAATCTTCTTATTCTTATCTATGGATATACAGTGCCTAAAAATGTTGGTGTTTGACCTCTATTAGAGTTTTATGTCATTCTCGATATGGATTTTCTTTTTTTTATCATGATAATATTTATTATAGAGCTAAATTAGTTTTTTTAGAAAGATTTTCAGTTTGTATATAAGAAAGAACCAATACAATTGAGAACATCTCATGATGCTCAGAAACTATTTAATGATGGAAATGAACATTATTTTGCTCATATAGTTGAAAATAAGGGGACTATTCAGATTAATTATGTGGAAGTGGTAAATGAATACCTTGATGTTTTTTCTAGGGAGTTACATTGTGTTATACCTTATCGGGAAGTTGAATTCAAATTTGACTTAGTTCGTGATGCAAATACAATATCAATGCCCCTTATTTGATGACACAAATGGAATATATTTAATAGAAAAATACAGGGAAGGATTTTCATGATAAAGGACTCATTTGGTCTACCACTTTACCATGGGTATATCTTGTTTTGTGGATTAAAAATAACGATGGTTCCATGATAATTTTCCGTAATTATAGAGATCTGAATAAAATTAATGTTAATAATTTGTATCATTTTATTCACATTGATTACTTTTTTGATTATCTATAGAGAGCTAAGTGTTTTTACTTGATTGGCATGAGATCTAGGTACCATCAGGTGAAGGTTATAGAGTATGACATTCCAAAAACATCTTTTTGAACTAGATATGGTCATTATGAATTTTTTGTTATTCTTTTTTGGTTAAATAATGCACATGTTTTATTCATGGATATTATGAATATAATATTTCATGAATTATTGGATATGTTTTTTATTATGTTTATTGATGACATTTTAGTATATTTTATAAGTCAAGAGGATCATTAAAAATATATAAGGGTGGTTTTGAAAACCATTAAAGAATATAAATTGTATGAAAAAAATCAGGAGGTCTGAATTTTCAATGAAAAAAATTACATTCATTGGTAACACTATTTCCAAATATGGAATAATGACTGATTCCAATAAAATTAATGTTATTGAAGAATGGGAAAGACCTATAAATTTATCCAAGATTTTTAGTTTTCTAAGTTTGGAAGAATATTTCTAGAGGTCTGCTAAATATTTTTCCTAATTATATTCTACATAATCCTGATAAGTTGAAAAGGATTTTAAGTAATCTATACAAAGGAATGTGATGAATATTTTATATAATTAAAATAAAATATTGGTGAATGCTTCAGTTCTGACCCTACCTTCCAGAAATGGAGATTTGTTCTTCTACGGTGATGCTTAGTTAAAGGTACATGGTTGTGTTCTAATGCAGAATGATCATGTAATTACTTATACTTCAAGGAAAAAAACCTCATGAGTTAAATTATCACACACGTGATTTTTAATTAGCAGTTGTGGATTTTTCTTTGAATTTTTTTTTGCATCATTCATAATGATCCAGATATAAAATATATAGTGACCAAAAAAGTTTCATGTATATATTAGCTCAAAAGGAATTAAAGTTGCGGCAGAGAATGTGGCTTGAAATGATGAAAGATTATGATTTCATAATCAATTACCATACTATAAAATAAAACAATGTAGTAGATTCCTTGATTCAAAAACATCTTTCATTGTTAATTATGTTAGAGCTGGAAGAAGACCCTTTGATTAATGATTTGATAAATTTTCTTGGATGTTTTTGGTGTAGAAGATTTCCCTATTTTGTTTTAGGTTTCAATTTAGTTATGTTTGTCAACTATAATTAACCAAGCGCAGAAGGAAGATAAGGAATTACAGAAAAAGGTAGATTTTTTTAAAATTGGTAGGTTTCCCGAATTAAAAATTTATAAAGATTATGTTTTGATATTTGGAAAAACATTGTGTGTGCCTTGTGCTTTCAAGTTAAAGAAATAATTTTTTTACAAAGATCATATATATCCATTTCAAATTCTTCCTGGTAGCACAATGATGTACAGAGTCCTTTGTGAGTATTACTAGTGGGATGGAATGAAAATCTCTATTATAGATTTTACCATGAATTGTATGACATGTCAACTAGTCAAAAAAGAGAAGCAGTTACATAAATGGAGGCTTCATCTTTCACCAGTTACATAGTCGAAATGGGAAAAATATATACATGGACTTCTTTGTGGTATTACCAAAGACTTCTCAATGTAATAATTTGATCGTAGTTATTTTTGATCGACGGACAAAATCTGTTCATTTCCTTCCTATTAGATATATTATGTCTTTGGTTAAGATGTCTTGATTGTACCTCAATGATTTGTTTAGATCACATGGAGTTCCTATTTTCATTGTATCTAAAATTGATACTATGTTCATTTCATCTTTTGAAAAGGCCTTCAGATGTTGTTGGGAACAAAATTAAATTTCTGTAAAACATTTCATCCTAATTCTGATTGGATTTTAAAATCAATGGTTCAATCATTGGAGGATATTATTCGGGATTATTTAATGGATTACTAGGGAGGATAACATATAAAAATATATCATTAGTTTAATATTCATAAAATAACCTTTTTCATTTCAATATATATATTGAATCTTTTGATGAATTATCTGGGAAGCGGTGTCGAACTCTATCTTTTTGGAATGAATTTAGGGGAAAAAGGTTTGTGGAACTTGAATTAGTAGAGTATGTGGCGAAGAAATTCATCATGATCAATCTACACATATGGAAAGCATATAGTAGGTAGAAGAGATATGCATATATTAGGAGGAAAGACATTTATTTCAAGGTAGGTGATCATGTTTTTCTTAGAATCTCACCATGGTAATGTGTTATGAATTTTGGTAAGATTTGAATGATAATTCCATGGTTCATTAGACCTTATGAAATCTTGGACAATGTTGAATCGATTACCTACCTAATAGCCTTGCCTACGAGTTTATCTGAGGTACACAATTTTTTTCATCATCAATTTTGAGAATGTATGTTCTAAATTCATCTTATTTTTTAATCCATGAAGTAGTTTAGATGGAAGAGAGTCTTTCTTATTAAGATATACCTATTTAGATTATTGATTGAAGTGAAAAGTTTTACAGAATAAGATAATCTATGGGGTAATGTTTTATGGAGAAACCATAAGGTTGAAGATGCAATATGTGAATCTAAAAATTCTATGAGGAAAAGGTACCATCACTTGTTTAATAAGTAAATAAAACTGAGAGGATGCAATTTCAATAAGGTGGGGAGAATTTAACACCCAAAGGATTTATAAATAAATTAAAATGAATAAATCCTTGAATATTTATATAATGAATATTTTTTAAGTAAATAGCTATAAAATAGAAATTAACAAATATTTTTCCACTTCTTTTATTTCAATATCAAAATATTTACATCTACGATTGTGATCTATAACTTATTTGGAGTCTGATAAAACCAACATGATTTTTTGGTTAATAATAGAATTCCCATATAAATATAAATATGAATAGTAATATGACCTTTATGAATAGTAATTTTTTTTTATGGTTATAAGATAATGGAATCTTGATTAATTATATTAGATGATATAAAATGAGTTATATTTTCTAAAATTATTATTTTTCAAATAAATTAAGATTTTATTTGAAAAATAATTTAAAAAAATTTAGAAAAAAATTTAAAAAATATAGGTCATTATTGAATTCTACACGTCAAAAAATCGGTAGGGTTATTTTTTTGGATTTTTCTTAAATTCATGAATATTTGATAAATAGTAATTTACCCTTATATATCGTAGATATACATTATCAGTTAAGTACACTATTCCTAAAAATAGGGATGATTTAATCACCCTTGGTTGGAATTCACATTCTCTATTTACTATTTTGGGTCACATTAATCTTATATATCCATACTATTGAGAAAAAATATTAAACTACTAATTAAAATAATTGAAAACCCATCCTCTCATCCACTATAAATTCCACCCTCACCCCATATTCCTCTCACACCTCTCAACCTTTGATAATTGTATAAACTATGAGAAATACCCTTCCCTATGATATTCTCCTCGTCCAAGGCCTTCTGGTCTCACGAAAATGCCAAAAACAAAGGCCTTATGGAGGATATCAATAAGAATAGATCCAGAGGTAAAAATCAACTTCTACAGTATTCTATATTATTTTCAATTCTTTAATTTTATTAGACTTTCATTACCTCCCCTTACACAAGAAAAATGAAATATCCATTGTTATAAATATTCTGTAATTTTTTCAGGTTTTTAAAAAAATTCATCATCATTCTTCTTCTCCTCTTCCTTTAATTCTAAAAATAAAAAGATCATCTATGATGTGTCTATTTACAAACATCGTGGATGATGTGTCTTCAATTCCCATTAAATCCTTCAAATCTGGTTGTAACTCCATCTTAATTGTTAAAATAACTGTTTGTGTGTATGATATAACCTCTTTTATATTCTTTAATTAACTTATATGAATAATATTAAAGGTATTTGATGAAACAAGTTCGTGATAATCGATGATTGGCCATAAAGATATAAACGAGAATCACTAATGATTTATCAAATGATTCATCATCATACCGTATAACCAAAATGTTTTATGACATCATTAAATATTATAGAAACATATTAAAACCATTGCATTCCCCTTATGGAGTTTTTCTGCCATTCAACACGAATATAAATTATGAACCAACCTAGGAAATCATGTAAAGCATGCACCCAAAACAATGTAAATAACAAAAAAATTAGTAAATGGGTGGAATGATGTTATAAAATGATCATATAAGGTGTTATAACAAGAGTTAATTTATGTAAAATATTAATAAAAATAATTAAATCATTATATGAGAGGGGTAAACAAGTTTTATGTAAGATTAACTTGACGAAAGATAATTTATAACCCAATTTACATTCCTTGGTTTAACCTTATACTTCATTAATTATGTGATATTAAAATTGTTATTGAGATTAATTCTATTTATATTATGTTTAATTATTTGTATTTATATTTTATACACACATTCCATTCATTTTATCAATTCTCACTTAAATAATATTTGTAAGGGACTTTTGTTTAAAAATTCTATTTTAAAATTCTATATTACAAAATTCAATAGAAATACTCTTATGGAAATATTCATATTTTATTATTATGTATGGTTATTGGAAATTGTTTATGATGAATATTGGGACTAATTCTACCTCCAATTTATTTTGTATGTTTATTTTTGAGGTCAGTCGTATGGTTACTCCAAGTGTAACTCTGATGGTTAGACTATAAGGTAGTCATGAGGGTTACATTGTAAGGTAGTCACGAGGGTTTCAAATCATATGGTATCCATGAGGGTCACAATGTAATTAAGTAATTCCAAAAGACACCTTTATGGTTTTATATATGTTCTCTAATTTTTTATGTAAATATCATGTTTCATAATGTATGTATATAAGGGTCGATGAATGTCTTTGTGAAAATGATTATATATGTTTATATGTTTTGATGGAATAATGGTTTCTTTCATTATTTTTATATGTCCCTTACATAAATTTTTATGCTCAGCCCATGTTTTTCAATGTTTTTCAAAGGTTATAAGGATGTATAAGAGAATGAAAGAAGTTATGTTAAATGATAGGAAGTTTATTCAAAGAAATCATGTTGCTGTTTTGTGTTAAAATTTTACTTTTTCGAAGAAATTGATGTTGTTTTAATGGTATCCACTATGAATGATTTTGGGTTTATAGGTATGAATTTTTATAAAATTTTCTAAAAGTATAAACTAACAAGTTCTTTGGGATTGTAAAGTTGTGAAATCTTGATTAAATAACTAGATTAAGTAATGGTTAGGGTAACATCATTATATAAATCATTATATCTAGATGGTTCATGGAAAAGAAATACTAATGCACACTTTCCTTTAAATCCATACTTTTGGGAAACTGAACGACCAAACTACTATAGAGTCACAAAACATCATTCATAGTCTAAGACCACTCACCAAAGGTCTCCCCAAAATAAAGGATTTAACACAATAATTGGATGTTAGTTTCTATCACCTGCTCGATAAAAACTCTCTCTTCAAAATATGAGTTATGTTCCCTTGAATCCAAGAACACATTCCCATAAAAAACATCCTCTATCAAACTCATCTGAATAAATAAAAACATTATATACCACACTTCATATAATTCCATCAATGTTGGGTTAGTAATATTTTATTCAATGCATCATCAACCACATTCATTTTCCATGGTGTGTTTGGAATATCAAAATAACAATTATAAATATACGCCACCCAGTGTCTCTATCACGATTTCATATCCATCTAAGTAAAAATATATCAAGTCACTTATAAAAAAAGGCACTATAATCATCTCCCGAAGAGATAGTGATTCCATATTTTTAGTGAATTAGTAATTTCTTTCATCTCAAGAACAGAAGTTGTGTTGTTCTTCTAATGTGGTTGTATGTGGATGAGACATAGGAAACCACATGATTTCCCTTTGTCAAGAAACATCTAAATTCCATACCATAATAATCAATGAAAACATCACAACCGAAACCATGTCCAAAAGAAATAAATTTTTGGATAAAATCAATATCACGTTTAGATGCTAAATAGATCTCATCCATTTTTCATTCTCATTAAACCTGACACCCTTTAGGATTAAATCATTAATCAAGGATGTAAGACTCAATAAATATTGAAAAACCCAAATATAGTAATCATAAAAACCCATGTTGATCCAAATATTAATGACCTTTCTTGTATTCTCACATGACATAACATTATGTATTTTCTCAGGATGAACTACGTTCACTTCATAGATATCACATGCCCCCCAAAAAATTACTTCTTGGATCTAAACCTCGTATTTGAGAATCATACCATATAGATGATATTCGTTCAAGGTATACGGAATTATATCTAAATGGTATATATAATCCTCCCTTGTCTTGTAATACCCCAAAATATTATCCAAAAAATAAGGCTCCAAGTACCAATGAAATATTCGGTTCGTCGAAGAAGTATATACTATAGGGGCGTTGGTGACATCGAATGGAATCACTAGAAACTTTAATTTCCCATACTAGATCCTAAACATTGACTAAGGTATATCCTCACCTTGGAATCTCAACTAGTGGAACCCTAATTAATGTTCAATCCTTGAAATAAATATTCCCATGTAGGCTGGTCAAAAAGGACTTGAATCCTTGTAAAAAGATATCCATTCATAACGGTCAATTGATTTATAATCTAATAGTCCATGAAAGGTATGAGACTCCTCTATTTTTTATTGCAATAGAGAATATGAAAATTCAATGGTTACACACTAAGAAGAATAAATAACGTAACCTATAAATACTCAGGATGTACATTATGATCCACCAACAAGGTAGGTTCCACTCAATAATATGGCATTGAATTGGTTATTTCCCTAGGGATCATGTCAATAGTAATTTTGACTTCTCTGTAAAGAGGTATACCATAAGATTAATTCATTAAGATGCTTGTGTATGCACATATTATCATAATATGTGGACTACCCAAGAAAGGTTCGATAACATTGAAAAAAACTAACAAAAAGAAAGATATTACCCTATCAAAAGGAAAAATAATCCACTCCCTTCCTATTAGAGAGTCCCACTCACCCTAAAAGACATATGTGACCCAGAACTAAACATGATAAAGAAAATACCATATCCGATCCAAAAAAATGAGCATCCAATCCATGGAAATAATTAAACCTAATATGTCATGACGAATAACTAAGAACTAACACATCACATCATAGTCATCTATCATGGCCAAATATTCAGAAATCATTAAGCCTTTTTCTACCCAATTTCTTAATGGAATTGAACGATTCAATAAGTATGGAATAGGTTTTCAATGTAATCCAAACACATAAACTATTTTTGACAAAATAAAGTAATGAGTAGCACCTGTACCAAACCTATCTTACATCATAGAAGATGAAATAATCATAGTTACTCTAACAGTAGCTGGACCTACTTCATATTCGTATACTGCATATAAATCCACATAAATCCATTCATATCATATGCATATGAACATCCCCCTTAGGTTGATTACTAGAACCACCACCATTGGATGAATCTGTATGAATCCATGAACCTTTGGTGAGAGTGGATCCTGTGTTATGTCCCTATCATATCATTTTAATTAAATTACTTAGATGGTAAGATATTCCTAAATTATGACACATCCAATGATCCTTCATATAGATATGTTTGTTATGACCACGTATTCCACACTGATAGAAGAAAAAATTATAATGTCATGATGAGGTCCTTGAAAACGATCCTAAAGTGAACAAAAACATCTTTTGCTTCCTCTTTCTATCCAGAAAACATGCCTTGTCAAACAACTACATTAGTTGAAGCTCCACCCAAACTAATCTTTCTATATGTGGTAACCAAATCCAATTCTTACATGGAGACTACCTCCATGAATTTAAAAAGGGACATAGTAATAAATATTGACCAAATATATGAACATATACCCATCTCAATCATATGATCCATTATGTACTTGTTGGTAGCATGCTCTGGTTCTAGGTGTACCAGATCAGTAAAGAAGATGGAATAATCAAGAATAGTATGCTCCCATTTCTCTAAGGATATAAACTCATGGTTCTACACCACTTTTAATGACTCAGTTTAAAACTTATGAATCAATATTTTCTCGAAATAAACATAGGTAATATCATCAGGCAACATTTCATGAACAATAGAGTACCACCCTCTCCTTAATTATCCCTCAAGAATGTATGTTTCACACCCATCATAGAGCCCTAAGGATTATTTATGAATTTTAATGTCCCCTTAATATGGTCACACCCGTCCATATATTTATATGGTCAATTTTCAACAAAGATGGTGGGTGGATGTTCCTTAGTGAATTCAGATCCATGATCCAACACACATCCCTAGATCTCAACCCCCACTTATCCAAGAGTCTAAATTGTGAAGATTACAAACTCACCCAAAAAATGTTCCACCAGTTGATTCACCTATGGAAACAATATCATAGCATCCTATATCCTATTTTAATGATATTTTATTAGTGGCATTTTTTATTATTCATAAGATAAACAAAAATCAACTTTATGGAATTTTCCAAAATTATAGGAACAACTTGGTGAATTCATTCTTATTATTTATAACATTAATATTTTAAATAAATTATGACTTCCAAGATTACAAAAGTAGACCTTTATGATAGAACATGACCATTTAAAATGTATTCCAACATTATTCTTTCAAATTTTGTCAAACTCAAAGCCTGAAACATAAAATAAAATTTACCACCCAAAGTATCTTTAGTTTTGATATGGATTTGATATGGTTAGGAAAACTCCCACACTTACTACCCAATTATTATGGTCCAAATTCATGTGTATAAAATACATAGAAATAAACATATGAAGTCTTAACACACCTCTGGCTAAGAATCACTCTAAAAAAATTATAATGGACCGACATTGGTCATCTAGACTAGTCTTTCAAGTCGGCCCGTTATTGTAAGGTATAAAGAAGATGAAGGAATGATGTTTTGAAGATATCCAAAACAATCCCTATAACTATATTACAACGAGGATGAAAAATATATATCTATATCCATATAAACCATTACATATTGAATATAAGAGAAAAGTATAATTCAGAATAGACCAATAAGTCTCCATGACACCAATAGTCACATCTAAACCATCCTTTACTGATGGTAGTGAAAATAAGAGAAGCCATCATGTGACAATATACCCTTACCATAACCTGGATCCAAAAAATACAACATATAAAACCACGTAAAATAGTTTCTAAGAACAAATTAATGTAGTATACCACTACAGAGACATTAATATGTCCAGTATAAAAAATTTAGAAGTTATACCTTTTTTAAAATTGTTTTAAAAAGAGTTTTCATCTTTCCCAACAAACTAGTATGTCATTTTCCTTTGGTTATTCATAAAAGGGTTTCATATCGTAAAAACATGAATAAGAAATGTAGATGTGATGAAAAGTAAAATTATATCCACAAACATAAGGTAAGAAGGTAAACACACATCTATTAAATAATCCATCATGCGAAACCATGTGATACAACCTCGTGTGATACCATGCGAGAAATAATCTGTGGATAAATCCATCATAAGATAAATAAACATAAATTAAAAACAATATGTATTGTTTACATCATAAAGAAATAGATATATGAAAAATAGATCCTAAACTATTAATAAAAGTTTTACCAACCAATATTGATTATTTCCATAATCATTCGATATCCTAAAGAGGAATTCTAGTGATGCCACACACACTAGGGTCACCACTGACACATTTTCGATACACATAAGGTACCTAAAGTGACATTATATTCAAAATTATTTTCAAAATAATGATTAAAATTTATAAAAAAAATTCAAATCCATTCCATTCTCCTTCGATGTTAAAATAATCATTTGTAAATAAAAACCATTGATTAATCATTTGATCCAATAGGTAGTGTAGAAAAACATGTTTTTAATGAAAAATCTCCTTAAAAATACATTTCTAATAAATAACTACAAACATAAAATCTCATCAGTTAGATGAACAACAAAAATTAATTTGATAATAACAATAAAAAATTAAAATAAGTAACACATTTAATAGAAACAATTACCTCAAAATGGTTATAGAACCCATCAAGCTCAAAAATAGAGACCAATGTGGAGAAAATATAGTCCTTAAAATCAGAGACCCATTAAAAAACCAAAAACCATAATCTAACCCATAGATACATTATATATATACATATATATAACTTTGGTTCGATGAAGTTGTTATTGTGGAGATCTTGCAATGATCTAAAGAGAATAGGAGAAATCAAATAAAAAAAATACCTTGATGGGATTCTTACTAGAATCTATGGGGAGAGACCTCAAAAGAACTTGGGAAAATTCATTGAATGAAAATATTTTATTAGGGGTGATTAGGATTAAAAAAACAAAGTGGAAAGGGATAAATACCATTTTTATTATTCTTATGGTGGTCGCACTACATCATAGGGAAAATCGCACAGTAAACCATGTTCCCCTACTATATATTCTGACTGGGTGCGTGATTTTCTTCATTGACAGTTTTACCATTGACCAAGATTTTAACCCCCTCTATCCAAATGGTGCATGATTTTCAATGGGGTACTCGCATTTTGGGAAAATCATACTCAAACAAAGTGACACCCCTAGAAAACCACCAGACTAATATATGGTTCCCTATGCATATCTCACAGTTTTTAAAACAGTGAAAAATATATTTTCAATTCTATTGGAACCTCATAAGGGCCTGTCACATGGTTAGAGCATGGTTAAATAAAATTTGATTCTTTATCTATGCGCATTGTCAATTTTCCCAAATTCCCTTATTTTCAGCATCTGATCCCCTGAAACATAAAACACCCCAAAATAGAAAAACAAAGGTCCAAAAAGGTGTAACTATGAACATAAGGGTGTGATAATTTTATCACTAAAAAATGAATTTCTTATTTTTAATCATGAAGTTCAAATATTTTATATATGACTCTTTTATTTTTATCATTATGAATAGTAACCACCATATAATTTATAAAATATATAAATGTTAAATTGGGATTACTAGGGATAAAATTAATTTGAAAAGGATTTAAGATCACTCTTAAAACTGTTATTAATATTTTTTTGATATATTTCTAAGCACCCTATTAAAATATACAATAATATGGAATTTTGGTTAATTGTTTTCATGATAAAGAGTATTATATTATTTTAATTGATGGGAAATTCCCAAATATATCTTTCTCAATATTAATATCTATAATAATTTATAAATGGATATTAAAATTAACGGAAATATAAATGTTTATATATTTAATACTAATAATAAAATATTTTAAAATAATTAACCATAACTTTTTTTAGATGAAATTTGTTATATTAAATGCTTATGCAATACCAAAACAGTGCTTCTTCATATGGTAGAAAAATAACGAAAATTATTGTAAAAAAATAATGTAATATTTTTTTGGATAATATTAAGTGTTCTATTAACTTTGTAGATAAATATAGTATATTTTTTTATAAAAATATATTCATATTAAAGTTGTTTCATGAAATTTTTAATGTTAAAATATTTCATTAATTTGTAAAATGAAATTAATGGTATCTTTTGTTAAATAATAATTTATCAAATTTTTATTTATTTTTTAACAATTAATATATTTGGAAACTTTAATGGAACATGGTTGATTAAATCCATCATTTTCCCACAATAATAATGTTTTTATTTTTTTCTGATACTTCCCATAATGAATATAAATAATTTTTTTCATAGTTATTATTAAAATGGGTAACAGGTGTTAAAACATGTAGATGATTGTTAAAACTTTATTTAATATTGTATAAATTTTATAATATAATATTTCTTATTCTCATACTCAACATATATTTTAAATATAGAAATTTGGTGTCCATTGATAATGAAAATTAATTTATATTAATTAAATGCTTTATGAAATTCCAAGGCTACCCATCCCCTCACTTATAAATTCATGGATAGTATCTTATCATTAATACATATTCTTACCCCTCTATATAAGAAAAAACATTCCAAAATACCAATCCAAAATTCATATGCATGATTTAGAGCCTCTTGAATCATCAAAAAGATATTCCTAGAAGGCATAGGGTGTAAGATGAAGGTGGATTTACAAATTAGAGGTATAACTCTTTAGGAGAGTTTCAACATGAATTATTCAAACTCATTAAAATATTTCTTAAACATGATGATATAATAAAACACTTATATATTATAATAATAAATTTTACTATGACTTTGATATAACCAAATTTTTTCTCTTTTATATTTAATTGTGAATGAAAACACTATTCGAGTGATTGTGTGGACTACCACCTCCACTAAAAACTGTGTTTCTTCATCCAGAACCACCACTCATGGAAATTATTAGTTATAAATTTAATATATATATATATATACATTCATACAAAAATTATAATTTTTTAGATATAATATATTATACATTTTTATACCCTTCAATCAATTGAAAAATGATATCATAATTCGAGAAAATGTGTCAATTTCCCCCTAAATAATGTGATGCGAATGATTTTTAATTTACACAATTCATGGATGTTTATAAAATTGTATTTAATATTTAAAAATTATAATTAATTCATAATTATTATCCTATAAAATATGGAATAATGAAGTTGTTATACTAAATATGTTTTGTAGAAATATAATAAACGTCCAAAAGAACATACGACATGGAGTTAACCTATTAATTAATTAAATATATCGATTAAATAGTTAAAAATATTGTTTGATTATTTGGTAATAAACCTATATAAATTTTAAAAAAAATAATCATTGAGTACATTTTACTTATGTAAGAGTCGAAATACAAACATGTCATATATAGACACATGGCAAGGCGTTTCATAACTCATTTTCATTCTAGTTGGTTATATGACTTATTAATTGATTATATTTTTCCTAGATTATGGTTAAAATACCTATATTTAATTTATGTTTGTAATTGGGTTTTATACACATTTATTAAATATAATTTATCTATTGACTAATTTTTCAATTCAATGACTTGATCTTTGTAAGGGTTATTCATCTCGAATTTTCTTTCCATGGGATATATGTTTATGTTCTATAACTATCATATTTTATTATACATATATACAACACCTTCAAATATTATATTACATAACTAATAATATTAATTATATTTAATTCTTCCCTAAAATGCATTTCATTAATATGATTATGATTCAATAGTTTCCAAAAAATCAGGACATTAATGATACAATGTCATTTTATTTTAGGATTATGTATGTTCAAATTTATTTAGGATGGATTACATGATATTATTTTCTTTAAAGAAATACAATTAAATTATAATATAGTAATAAATATAGTGAACCAATCATTTTTTACATAGAAATAATATATCTTTTATAAATATTCAATAAATTACACAAAAAATTTCTTGAGGACTATAGCAGTTTAGTGTATTTGGATACTATATACACAATATTCTAATTTATTAAACGTTCTGCAACATATCCTCCAATAATCTTGTCACATAAGACTCAAATTAGGCATTGTGTAATTGAAACAATATTTATAACATATGGAAGGAAGCATATGAATCTGTGGGATCCTATACCGAGTAAGGGAAAACATAACAAAAAGCAGTCTATGATTATATGAATGAATAAGATAAGAAAAAGGGTTTGTGATCATGAAAATAAATCATGAAGTTAATAACTAACCTATTTTAGATCAATTACATGAGTCAGGTAATAAAACATTCTCATGACTAAAAACAACACCCATAAGGGAGATAAGTCATCGGAAATCAATCATGAACCATAATCCCATAATATTGTGGAACCATCCTAAATATTAAAAACCGTTTAATATGTGAAGATTAAATTCCAAAACCAATAAATTCGGAGATTAAGAAATATCACCTGATTCAAATTTTGAATCATGACCTACATGTTTCCTATATTGGATCAAGACATTGGTATTTCCTATAGGGGGTCAGGACACACCTATTTCTGATAGTGGAACAATATAATCAACATTTTTTTCCATAATTACCTCATGGGATATAATTATTTACCCAATATATCAGTCCCACCCATCACATTTTGAAAAATGTACAAATTTCTTCATTAAGATAATTAATCATTTACCTCATCATAACAAAAAAATGAAATGTATTTCATAAAAATCATTCTCTTAAAACATAAACAATTATGTGAAATATTAATAATGGTATTCTTGGTTCATATACCCATAAATTAATAAGTTACATCACTGTATTTCATCATATAATGTAATTGATTTTGAAATATAAATCAAATTTAACATTTTATTATGTAGATAATTTTTTTAGATAGTCACTTTTTAATAATAAGAAATCATAAAATAAATTTTATTCCCTTTTTACATAAATGAACCAGGAAACCATATAATTAATTCTTTAAATATCATTGAAAAAAATTATAACGGAAAATAATATTACTTATTTGAAAAAAAGAATATCTTTTAAAACATTAAACAGTTTGAAACACATTTTGTTTCACAATATCCTTGAAAACTTATCAAGGAGTCTTAAATTAAAATAATGACCATGGAAAAATGAAATTCCTTTCATGTAGTACAAATTAATACAATGATTCCTTTCAATTTTTTTGTAATATCTAAATGGGAATTGTTTTTTAAAATGACACGAATAAATTATTAAAAATTTAAAAAGGTAAAACAAGTGTAAAAATTAATTTTAAAACCCATACGATAATAGTAAAAAAATTCAAATATTTTTAGAAAACAAGGCTTTGAAAGAAAATGAATTTCCATTTAAAGGTAGAAATAGAGTTGTGTATTATTTGAAAACATTTTATTAAATATTTAAGTACCAAATAGAGATTAATTGGTTATATTTCAGGAAAATATATGGATTAACCATATGAAAATAAAATTCATCTGTTTCCTAAGATGTGGATCATAATATTTAATTATTTGAAACAATACCGTGAATAATTCTAATAAACGATGAGATTATATCATAAAATATTTACCACCTTGGTGACATTAAATTCTAATCACCATGATAGAATAAGATATAATGGATCCTAAAATATCATGATGATAAATAAATTCATTTTATTACATTTCTATGTGTATTTATATACACATCGTTAATGAATGTAGTTACATAACATAATATACTTCTCAATGAAGGAAAATTGTGATAGAAAACACTTCGTAGTTAGTAATCATTAGAATCATAATGTAATATATAGATTAATATCAAATAAATCATAAAATAAAATTAAAATAATTGTATTCATTATATGTCATGTCAAAGGTAAATTATATATACCAAAAAAATCTAACTAGTGGTGAAATGTAATATGTCTCCCTGAAATAATAGAGAGACTAGAAATATCTTACCTTATGTTTTAAATTTGTTCATACATCGTAACAACTCTTTTATAATTGATATATGTTTTTATAAATATAATATAGACATATATTTATATACCTAATACCATATATTATTTTCTTATTACGTTTCATTACACATTTATAGAAAATTCAATTATAATGTTATGTTTTGGGTAACAACATCTTTTTTTTCGCATAAGTTTTGATTAGATATTTTTTCCTCTTATATTTTTTAAAATATAATCATAATAGGGATATTTATAAAGAAATAAATATAATTTATATTCAATTTTTATATATTTATAGTAATCTATAATATTTAGTGATCAAAAAATGAAAAAAAAATCATTCATTGAGATGGTAGGTCACACGTATTCATAAATGATGTTTCCATTTTCTAGATTGATTGAAAATAATAATGGTAGCTGATACATCATCATTACATGATTTTTTTTCATATATATAACATATATTTATTAAACCCATCATTATTATCATCCTTGTAAACAGTTAATGAATCATATCTCTTCCCGAAGAGGTAGTCCTTCGTACGCATTAGTGACATTATCATATTTCCAAAAAATGGATAGTATGAAGGTATTTATGATATGATAATTAAATAAGTATTAAAATATCAAAAATTTGATATAAAAATAATAAATCCATTATTATGTCCGTCCTTTATAGGTGTTTATGGAGAAATGAGTGAAACTGGTTCATGAGGCAGTATTCCACCATACACATGAATGATGATTTTATAATTCATATGATGGAAGTTGATATGGTTTTTGTTTATTAAATTAATAGAATCATATATATATATATATATTAAATAATATTACTCTTATATTGGAACTATTAAGACATAATTTATAGTGGAAAACGAATTATTATAAATAAGGAACTTAGTGAATACAATTACCTTCACTTTGAAGAACCGCATTTGGATATCTTATTAATGACCCTATTATAGATATTTGGGGAGGAAAAATAGCTCCAAAAATTCTATAATGATTTTGGGGATTTATTTTTGAATTTTTCTAAAAAATTGATTTAGTGGTGTGAATTTGTAGATAGTTGTGGTTTCCATTTATAATTGCGGGAAAGGAACCAACATGGAATGTAGAAGTATATATTCCATAAGATTAAAAAATTATTTTTAACAAAAAAAATTCGTAAAAATGACCATTTATTCAAAACAGAAAAGGGGAGTATTGAAATATTCATAAAAAATATGAATTTTACAAGTATTATTGTTATTTTAACCCTTATCTACTTAATCTAAATCCATGTGAACACATTTTTGACTTAACCATGTTATTTAATTTGTACTATTTTCAATATTAATTTTTTAAAAAATTAAGCTCAATTTATCAGATAATACAAATTATGATGATTCGAAATATTGAATCCACCTTTTCAAGTTAATTCAAATTAATTTTCAAAATTTATTTCAAAACAAACCATGTATACACGATGATAATGTGGGTTTTCAAGGAGAGAATGTTCAAATAATTACAATGTTTTTATATCCAATTTCAATATAAAAATCATTCCAATGGCATAAATTAGATTAATAGATATTTAATTGAACTATTTTTACATTAATACAAATATTAAATATCATTTAACATTATAAATAATATTAACAAAATGGTTTTTTTTCAACAAAAATTTACTATATTTAACTATTCATCAAAAAAGTAATCTTTTATTAAAATTATAAAATGTTATTCCTAATATAAGTTTGAAATAGTTTATTTAAAAATTATTTTAATTTTATAAATTTATTTTTCTATATTCAAAAATATTAAATTAAAAAAACCCACATGTTCGATGAAAATATATGTGTTTTAAGAGGTATATTATTTTCAATAAAAATATTCTTTTATATTAACTCTGTGTCTAATAATAATAATTTAATGAATTTAAATTATTATTATTTATACATAATATATAAATTTAATTTAATATATTCCTCATTAAGGATAATATTAATTAGAATTAATGGAAATAAATTATGCACTTTATAAGAGTTTAAAAAAATATTTTAAATTAATAAAGAAACCTATAGTAAAATCCCATTAAAAATTGACCAAAAGAATTATGTGGATTAAAAATAATTGACTTATACATACATTTCATTAAAAAGAATTCGTTCATTAAATAAGCCTTATGTTTTGAAATGGTATAATAGTTTTATAAATGTTTGTATTTTCCTCTATTAAGTAAAAAATCCACATTTTCCAAAACATCCCAAAATTATACCATATTTTAATTTCTATATGAGATGTCCAATAAAACATGTTCATTTTATCATATAAATTTCAAAAAATATCTATAAATTAATAATAATGTTTTCATATAAAATTTAATAAATCATGTTTTTTATTAATATAATATTATTATCAATATAATTAATTTTCTAAAAAAATTTGATTATTTAATGAGAGTTTATCAATAAATTTATATTTTGTAGTAACTATTTATGTATATATCCTAATGTAGTTAATAATAATAATAAAATATTATTTAATGTTCATTATACAATGTTTTGGTTTAAAATAATATCATTTCATGGTTCAATGAAGCACGGTGTTGTTTCATGAATTCTATTGAATAAACTCACTATTTTGTGTAATTAAAGATAAGATCTGTGTTCTGTGTAATGAAATATAAACATTATGTTGCATGTAATATATTTGAAACTCGATATTTCATGTAACAAATTATAAACATTTTATTCTTTGTAACACAAATTATTGAAAATATTAAATTCGTTTTTTCGAAAAATATTTCACAATATCTCAGGGTGTTAAATTCTACCCCCGCCCACCTTGTATTAAAATGTATTGTTCCTTAAAAATCCATTCCATTCATCAAAGGATAAAAATTATGAAATTCCATCATAGAAACCAACATTGTTAAAAGGGTTAATAAAGCTTACTCTTGAAAAAGAGAAGTGGATGTGAAAAAGTCACCTGGAATAAAATATAAAATGTATCCAATTATAAAACATTAGGTGGTAAGTGAATACATTGACATAAAATAGAAATATAACACCCAAATATTTATGGAACGTGATAGGGAAAATTTATAACCTGAAATTTAATTATTGTTGGAATGTTAAGTGTCTCGAAACCAAACATTCATGATGATTTAAAAGACCATCTGTTCAACAAAATTAAACATGATGGCATAAAATTTTATTCCAATATCCATTTTTAATAGTTGAGGAATTATTTTATCCTCTTCAAATATGTGGACATATACATACTTTATTTGTTTATATTTTATAAACAATGTTTTATCTTTTTATTTTATCAATTACCAATATTTCACACACTCTAACAAATGAATATAAAAAAATTCTTTTTTTATTCTTTATTCAGTAAAATACACTTTTATCAAATAGTATTATCCATAAAAAAATGATAAGTTATTCTTTTGAACTGTAGTTGTTATCAAGGAAAAACACTTTACACAAGTTATGCATAAATATTTGTATTGTGAAATATTACATTTATCCCAAAAACATCATAGAAAATTAAACGTAAAACAATACATTTATGGTAAACATTAGAACCCTACCAAAATTACAAAATTAAAAATAAGTATGAAAACTTTTGTGCAATCATCATAACATTAATCCCCCAAAACACCATGACATAGGTCTCAATGGCCACATACCAAAAATGTGAATATAATCATTATGTATTCTCTTGAATCATGGTATTAAGATGAACAAAAAGAGAACCATTTTGAAAACATATATGATTTCTTATTCCTTGAATAATCCATACATTATTGAATATATTTATAAATCCAATAATGTTGTAAACCAAATCAATGATAACATGATCAATTTTTTTATAAATAATTATTCAGATACAATTTATTTAGTAATATTAAATTTAATTTTTTAATATCAATCGTCTCATTATCCCAAAATAATTATCTCAACATAAAGAACAAATTATGGGTCATCATTAAATAATTTTCATAAAATTTCAATTATTGATCATCATCATTCAACACATTATATCAATTCCATTATGGAAAACTACAAATGACCAATACTTATATATTCCCTAATTTCTTATTTTTATTACATATAAACATCAATCATAAAAATTCCATCAAAATCATTAATTATGGTTCATCACCTTATTCTATAATATCTCATTCCTTTCATATATCATTTCTGGATTTACAATTTATATCTCTTAGGTGGGTCAAATCAGTTAAAAATAAAGGAATGTTTTCATGAATCATGTGGGGATTGATTCTAGATCCATGCACCCTTTTAAGAGATATTATCCCCAGGAACATTTGCATGGGATCCACGTACACTGGTATTATAGAGACATGACTGTAATTTCATGGAACCCCCAAACTCTATCCTTTACTAAAATTATAGGTTATTTTCCAGCACCATGACACACATAGAATTATCCATAGATAAATCCCTATATTATTCCATATAAATGTCTCTACAGATATCAGTAATGTTTTCTTACCCTAGTTTCTAATGGTTCAATAAACATATCCTCTGACACCAACTTTATAAATCTCGAATTATTTCTAATTGACTATAATTGATAACCACCATGGAACTCCAAGGGTTGCAACACCACCAGGGTAGGACATACCACTATCACTGGAGGATTTCATTTCCTGACTAAGCCCTTCGGCGGAGACCCAGTCTTCTTTTAATGCTCACATATGAGAGTTCCCAATGATCATATTATATCTATTTCCCCAAATACCAATGACAGTGAACCCTGACTTCCATAAATTGAAATTAAATCTTTTTTAGAAGAATATTAAATACATTATACAAGGTCGTACCTGAGGAATGTATGATTTTACTGTCTTTAGAGATGAGGTACACAATCTTCTAATGTTATGAAAGATGTTTGACATATACCATAAATATCATCCCATATTGAACTCATACACTACCAAACCCATTCTTAAAAACACCGAAAAGGAAACATAATAAATGGTGATATTGTTTGCTAAGGATAGGTAATCATAATAGATATCAATATATGATCATATGAACTAATAAGATAAGCAAAATGGTAATTGATCGTGAACATAAATTTCAATGTTCATAACCTACCAATCATTTAAAATAACCATGAATCATGGAATAAAGCATTATCATTTCCAAAAACATGGTTCATAAGGGTGAATAATAAAGATAAATAAATCATGAAATGTATCATCATTAAATTGTGACACCACCATAAAAATTGAACACCATTTCAAATGTAAAATATAACTACCAAAACCATAATTATATTGGATCCAAAATCGTTACTTATTTCTCATTTTTCATCAAGACACTCTTTTTTTGTGGATCATTACTAGATGTTTTCCCATAGTGGATTATGTAACATATATCTCCCATAGTGGATCAATCCAATATACTTATTTCCCATTTCTATCTCATGATATATAATTTTTTATCAAATATATTGATATGAAATATAGGTCTAACCCATAATTATATGAAAAATATACATATGTGTTCCATATGATCATAAAATATTCATCATATCATAATCCTTGAAATGAACTTTCTTACATATATATAAACCATTAAGAGAACAAGTAATAATATTATCCTCGGTTAATATCCCTTGAAAATAATATGTCACATGAAAATATGTTTACATACATAGAGAATGATTTTTAATGATAAATCATTTGAAGCATTTCATGTGGATGATAAATTTTCGTTTAAATTCTCTTTATAAAAATAAAAATTCATAAAATATATTTTTAAAATACTATTTTTTTTAAAATATTCATGAAAACTTATAATGGAGGAATTTAAAATAATTTAAAACATTTATTAGAGAATATAACATTTAAAAATAAAAAAAACTATTTAAAACATAATAAATTTTTAGAATTATTTTATTTTAAAATAAATGTTAAAAAAATATAATGTAATCATTAAAGAAAATAATTTTTAGGATGGAGAGAAATTATATTCTTTGTCATGCACGTAAAAATAATGGTTTCTTTTATTTTTATGATAGAATCCAAACAATCATTGATTATGGAAAAAATAAATATTTATTTCAAAAAATAATTTAAAATGTTAATACATGGGTAAAAATGTCTTTTAAAAATTACTAGAGAATAGTAAACCCACTTTTAGGACATTTTTAGAAAACCTAGTTTTCCAAAAAACTGGATTTCCATTTGATGATTGTACCAAATTAAATTTCTCTTAAATAAAGTTTTCTAAATTATTTAATATACATTATAGTCTAAAAATTGAAGTATTACTTGAAAATATCTAGAATAACTGTATGAGAATTAAATTCGAGTGTTTCTTGTAATGTGTTCATGACTTTTTTCACATTATTGACCAGTATGATTTGGTTTTGGGGTGTGGATATTCTATTCAAGGTGCCCATGGGTTCTTGTTAACCATTTTGGATTACCCATAATTGACAAGTGGTTATCCTTAGTGCATATTGATAGACAACATGTTTGTATGTTGGAGACCTCCTTAGAGAGTGAGATCTGGATATAGGCTTATTATACCAACCTAGTTGTTCATATTTTGATTTTACGGATGACAATCCTTGATGAATAAAATAATATAGGGACAATAGTTTTCCATTGTAAGACATGTGATTTTTTTAGAAATAGATTCAACGGTATGTTTTGAGATAGCATGAGAACCCAAGGCCCGGTGATCCTAGAATTGAAATAATAAAACTATTAATTTTATTAATATCATGTATATGAAATTTCCATGATAATTTGTAATAACATATCAATGGAGTCATTGATTGGATATATTATTCCAAATTTGTTTCCAAAAATGGGGTTTCCCCTTGGTGGGACCTAATGATGGTCAGTGCTATGTGTCCGTTAGAGGGAGTCGTTAACTATGTTTTAAATTTTAATAAATAAATATTTTTATTTGTTTTATTTTTAATTACCCAATTTAAAATACACTATAGAAAACCACATATTACTATTTTTGGAGGATTATCTACATAACCCTTATAGATCTGAGAGAAGGAGGGGTTCATTCATCATTTGTGGACCATCATCGAATGTTGAACATTGATCAGATCATGGTGGATCGATGGTTTTTGAATGCACTAGGTCTTATATATCATTTACAAAACATTTGTTCCCAATATTCTATCCATAATTAAGGTAGGGATCTTTAATTTAGGATTTCCCATGTTTTATTAAAAAAACATATTGTGGATTAAATATCTACTCTTGATCTATGATTTATTTATTCCTTTGTAATATCCATACTACCACATCGTATAATTTCTCCTTTAATCCCTTTATAACCTTAATTTCCCAGAATTTATATAATAATTTCTGAAGAATTGTTTTCTAATGATGTGTCACAATGTCTTTATTGTTTTCCCCTCTCTGTTCATCATGTTCTTTACTGTTGTACCATGGGGCCTCTGTTCTTCATTTTTGTGATGGGATTATTTATGATTGAACCATATTTTTTTTTGGAAGAATAAAAACCTGATATCAATGGATTTCAAGTATATTGATGAATTATTTGGGATATTGATGATACTAATATGATAAATGATTCAAATGGGAGATGTAATTGAGAAAAATATGCATGGGATACATTTTCGGGGATGTACTATTTATAAAGATATATGTGGATGGTTTTCTAGAAATGAACGTTTGGAATACAATTTCTGGCCAACCAAGATGGGTGGTGTATTATTATTTCTAAAAATAAAAACATGATATTTTTTTATTGTTATAGTATTATTATTATTATTATAAATTGGGTCATGGGTGTTGGGTAGCCACATAAAGTAAGAGAATCATGGTGCCACCTCCCTTCATTGTGGATATATTAATTTATTTTATATAATATATACGAGATATATTTATATGAAGATATTAGATAGAGTAGGACCATGATTTTTGTGTGTTATGAGAAGAGGGTGAAGAGACCCCACTTCCATGCATGGACCACATAGAATAATTAAATTTAAAAAATTTACATTAATAATAACCAAAATAAAATAATGAAATTAAAATAGGTGACTAAATGAGGGAAAAATTATATAAGCTTGGAAAAGGGGTTGTGCATGGATTAATCCACTTACCACCATATTTATTAATGTTTAAAACAATTATAAGAATATAAGTTTTTATAATTATTGTTGTTATTGTTGTTGAAAACATGACTTGGTCATAAAATAATTTTTTGACATTTTATTGGGGATTCTTATATGGAAGCATGATCATTGAACCAAGGTATCCATTTCAAGATCAATGTTGGGTAACTTTGTTGGAATCATCACTCAGTCCCATGTAGTGATTTACATACATGTTCTAATGAATATCATTTGTTACTAAGTATCTGATTTAGGAATGTAAATAGCATATCCGGAGTGATTATTACAAGGATAACAACAACATGATCTATATGGAAATTTACATCCATTTGTGGTGACGTATTTGTGGATCTATGTTTTATCCCAATATATTAATGAAAGTCCTAGTATGCTCAATATTATTTTGGATTAACATGGATATTGGCTCATGGGTATCCTATCTTGAGTCGTTTTTCAGATGGAATGCAATGCTAGCCTAAATTTTGGATTTTTAGAAATTATGTGAAATTATTATATTTTGAAAATTCTTTATGTGATGTTTGATGATGGCCAGAATCAGGTAGGTTCATCAATGAGAGAGGTCTAGGTTGAAAACCCCTACTATACTAGGGTGAGGTCCCCCTATAGTCATTGTACTAGTTGGGTAACACCTCTCTAAAACACTAGGTTGTGGGTACACTCCCATATTATAATAATTATGACACCATAACAGACAATGGAATGGGTACTCGACCTACTATGTGGAACTCACTGATCTAATGGGAAGTGGGTCCTCTTGCTTCTACATGTCACCCCTAAAGCACTAGGGAATGGGTCTACTATATAATGAGTGGAACCCGCTAACTCACTAGGGAATGGATCATATTCCTTGTTAGTGGAATCAACTAATAGAGTAGGTTGTGTGTCCTCTATCATGTGAAAACCCTTAACACATTGTGGTATGTGTCGTGTATCTTCATAGTGGAACCTCTATAAGCACTATGACATGGTCCCCCTATTGGATATTATTCCCCATTTTAATTTGTAGACTAGTAACATGTTGTGGGTCGTCCCCATGGTTACCTTAAAAAATAAACAAGTTGTTGGGAATCAGAGATGATTTCTTTTAAGAGATACATGATGCCTCATTATTTTTAGGTGGATTGTGGTGATGAATATCCCCTTTCTATTTCATTTATTACTCTTGTTATGAATATCTAGTGGTCTATAGTTATATTTTTAGATCATGTTTGACATTGTTTCATTGGGATATACAAACCACTTCTATCATTTCACCTATTTTCCACACATCAGTTTTCAGTGTGTCCTACTAGGTATGTATATACTCACCAATGCATGGGATTTTCCTATATATGTATTATATTATGAATATAAATGACATATTGGTGGCGATTTAAGAGGATATTAGGGGTGCATATTTCATAGATTATTTGTGATGGTAATTCTTGGGGATATTGAATAAGGATATCTTAGATTTACATTATTCTATATGTTCTAGTGTATATAAATATTTTTTGGTTAGTGATATATTTTTAACATTTCATTTCCTATCACACAATCATGCATTTTTATATTCACAATAGGTTATTAGATGAGTGGTTTTACTCTAGATGTTATTTTATTTTATTATTATTCTTATAAAATTTTTCATGGAGATGGATGGGTTTGTATGAACATATACATTAGGTATTGGCCACCCATTTTAGTTATTCCTTATCACCACTTTTTGATATCCCCAAACATATATAGGAGGCTTGGGGTTTTAAAGTCGGACCATCCACCTACCATGTGTTCCCCAGTTGGTCTGTTCATTATATAATTTGTATGATGGTGGTGTAAATGATGATTGAAACATTAGTGTAGCATTTTTTGGTATGATATATCAAAATTTAGTTATTAATCACTTGAAATATCTCGTATTTTTACTAATGTGTTTCTTCATATAATCGAAAACTCATAACATATGTGACATGGGGAGGTCCTTTATATTAATTTGAATCATTTATTTGAGGGACATTGCAAAAAGCACCATGGGTAGGACCTTCAGGGTTTATTACATTAAAATTGGGATGACCTCTAAAAATAAATACCTCAGTTATAAATGAAAGAGTTATTATGTTGGTTTTAGGGGGAGGTACGCCATGATTATTCGTTACTGGTGAGTTTAAAAATTCATGGACAAATTGTTTTTTTATTCCCATGTTTTAGGGAGGACTTAAACATTATAAACTGCGAGGAGGGACTCTATGATCAATCATCATATTACTAAAACATATACCTCTTTGTTATTTATTTTGGGATCGAACTCCAATATTGTGGATCATAGTACCATGTGGATGACCATTGTGACCATAATTTCGTTCTGTTATATATATGGAACTCAAAATATCTTGGGCCACTATTTAAGTATGTAATAGATACTCAAAAAATGTTTTATTATTAGATAAAGTTGTATGATCATGACCATAGTTTTTATATTTATGTTGTTTTTAATTTAATCTAGAAATCCTCTTTCAGGTGGTAGTGTTTGGAAACTCTCTCAATATATAGGTCACTTGATATGGTGAGAGACCCTCAACAGTGGGTTCCCTCCTTGGTGGTTCATTAGTAATTTTTAGAATATAAATATTTATATTCAGAATAGGGATAAGAATATTATCTTAGATAATGTTTTCTATCAACATATTTATGTGATATACTTTAGTTTTTGTAATAATATGTTCCCACTCTACGGTTCCCATCATAAAATTTCAATAGAAGACATATGTATATGGGAACTGAGATATAATTACACTATAATTATTTATTTATACTAGTGATATTAATAAAAACATCCTAAATGAGAATATAAATATGTTCATTCTTTGTGGTTTCCACAAGAATATACTAGTCCACTTCTTCGATCAGAGTGGAATATGACCTGACTCTTGGGTGGGGAGTGGTTATAATCCTACTCTTAAAACATGATTGGAGTAGGGATATAAAAAAAATTTTAAACCTATGATGATATATTTCCTATGTTGTTACTCCTCCTGGATGTCTTCAATTTAAAATCTCAGCTGGGATCCCTAGGATTACCTCTTCAAAATATTCTTTATGAATTGGAATATCATGCTGCTGATGATGAGATAAAGCGGTTGGAAACATCCATGGGATATAATAACAAGTATGGGGTTTCAATATTAAATCCTATTATACCTCCCAAATACTATATAGAAAAATCTTATTATGATATATGGTTGGCTGGTAAATTTCAAGGATATTGTAAGAGGGGCCACACACATCTCCATGACCTATATTTGGAAGGAAAACCACTAATAATTTACCTTACAAAGCCTATCAAGAAATAATATAAGGAGTTTTTATGGAGATATTAATGTTTTAATACCATACCAAGGTTTTCACCAACTAGAATTAGAGTCAAAGGGTCAATGAATGAATACATCGTGGTTTTGGGCCCTGAATATTCATTAAAATTGGGAAATTATTCTAGAGAATAGTGTTATTGAGATCAGTTTCCTAGGATACTTTTCACCTATTACAATAATTCCTCTGGATCATGTAATTTAATAGAATATTTTATGATCTTATTTGGATGGAAGGGATTCGTAAAAAAGGTGTCATAAATAAAAATAATCTATCACTACATCATCAAATAAAAAATCAACTCTATTTTATATCATTCATGGGTAAAGGATCCACATAGGGATTACACTTCAATTTTTAAAACCCTATCATGCTCATGATTTTTTCACTCAGTGTTGAAATTATTTCTAAATTAATATAGTTATTGGTACCTTACTAATGAGACTTTATGTTGTGAAATATAATTTAGATGGGAGGTTGGGATCAACTCACACTTTTAGGGGGAACACTTTTCTACTGTAAGACCCACATAAATATATAAGATGTATTTCTAAATCCCTGTTGAAAATTATATTACTAATAATTTCCTATTATAATTTTTTTGATCAAAACCAGACTTCAAAATAACCATTTTTTCATATACTGTGGATCCAAATATTTTTTTTTACTTGTGATAATACTAAGGTTTTTATATTTCACCTTTGGATTATCTCTATTTTATCACCATATAGGGATGAAATTGGTTTTCTGGAGTTGGGATTAGTCCCATGAGGGGAGCCTACAATTTTACCTTATGAGGGGAATCAGACTGTAGTAAATTTTGTGCCTCCAGAAAGGAAACTATACACCATTAATGGTTGTGTTACAAAACAATATTTCTTCCTTAAAATGTTGGGTAACTAGATTCTATATAAGTGACATTTAAGGTAGTGTTTCTTAGGAAAATTGAAGATAGTTTTTAGGAATTTTATATAGGATATAATTGTGTTCCTTTTTTGTTCATGCATCTAGGATTTATGGAATATAGTAATTGAACTTCTAGATACATCCTCTATTTTCTAGATAATTTGAATCATACCCAAATTGTTCATATTGAATTATTTATGTTCATGTGGTAGGATGAACCCATTCTATATAATTTCATGTGGTAAGGTTGATATGTTGTGAATAAGGTGAAAAAATAAGATTGATCAGGGTTTACACGTGGGTTAACATTTCCATTTCATACCATCAACTAATGAATAGACATGAATTTATATAGTTTTTCCCAGTGCAAAAGTGGGTCATTGAGATAGATTTTCTCATAGGGAATCATTATCATTGAGGTATGATTAGATAATCAGAAAAATAACCCATTGAGGTATGATGAATCATATGTAATATACCATTTTTGAATTTATATCTCAATGAGAATATTGTCTATTTTCATAGAGTTAGATCATAGGTAATATAGATCACTGAGGAAGAGTTTTTTATTATATATGAGCTACAATTTTAAGTTCATCCCATATATAGATGATTATATAGGAAAGTATAATGTTGGTATCATAGGGGATATATCCCTTTGAGATAGAGTTTCTATTTTGGACTACGACCCACGAAAGAAATATTATATCACATAAAATTTTGACATTGAGGAATGACTAGCTCATATAAAATATAGACCAATGTGAATGAGTTAGAATCCATGTAGTATAGATCCTTTAGGAATATTTTTTCATTATTCACAACCTACCCATATCCCACATTTTAGTATGAAGGATATTTTAAAATATTACACATATATTTACCAAGGGATTAAAACATAATTAATTTCCTAGGTGAAAGTAGTGTTTTGGGTCCTACACTATGTTAGAGGCCTAGACATGGATATCAGAATCAATGAGTTGATAATGGATCCAATTGGATGTTGGTGACGATAGAATGATTTGAATGGTGGTGCTAGGATGAGCATCATGAGAGACGGTCAGTCTCACTAGAGCATTGATAAAAGGGACCCTCGGTAAAAAATAGATATTTTTTCAAATAATTTTTTTAAATAAATTTAATTTATTCGATAACTTGAATTACACACAAAACTGAGTTTTAACAAACCACAATATACTATTAATATTATCATTTAAATATGATTTTTATAACCTAGCCTCTAAATTTTCTTGTGTCGATATGAATTATAATATTTTTATAATTATTTTTATTTATCTTATATAAAAAATATATATTTATAAATAAGTAATTAATTTTATGTAAAGTCTTTATATTCTTTGAAAAAATATTTTTCATAAAAAATGAATTTTATTTCATCCTCTAGTAAATAATAAATGACATTTTGAAACATTTATAAAAATTACATGAAAAAAAAAATCATTTCAGAAATCTATATTTCAATATTATGTTTGAGGGAATTTATGACAATTTTGTAAAAATATTAGTTTTTCAATGAGTAGTAAAAAACATTTTTTTTAAATAAAAACTTCCCTACCATTTAAATAATTTCAAATATACAATTATTTTTAATATAGTTTTTAATGTAAAAATAGAAAAATTATATATTTATTAATCCAATTTTTTAATCAATTTTATAATGAAATTTGATAATAAATCATTATGAACTTGTAAAAATTGTCCCTTTGCGAATTATTTTTCCGTCATGTCTACAGGATTTTTCATAAATTAAATTATTATAATTTATTAATATTAATTTAATAAAAAGGAATCCATATTTAAAATTATAATAATTTATACTATATAATAATTTAAAATTATTTTTCCATCATTAATTATAATCAATAAAATAAAAATTATTTATCATGATTAATGTTAAAATGGGGTTTTCCATCTTTCATGCTCCTTCGATAAAAGTAATTTTATAAACCCATACAATTATTATTTAATAATTATGGATTCGTATTTAAAATCCACATGTAATAACTATATAATAATTGTAATTTTAATTTTTTTAAGGATAATCTACGTAAGTAAATAAAAAATATAAGTTATTTTGGTGAAAAATAAAATGATTATATTGAGTAAACATAAAGGAGATGTAATTATATTTATATAATATGTGTTTTATTTTTTATTTTTGGTTTTAATATACCATATAATCACTCCAATCAATTATTTATCAATTTTGGAGGCACATGGTGTAAGAGTGACTTCCCATTTTTGAGTATTTTTAGGTATTTATGAAAATGTAACTCCCTAATTTTAAAGTGAATATTTCTCCCATCACTTTTTCATATCACTTATGCCCTTTGTATCAAACACCCCAAAAACAATACCACATAAAAATCACTATACATGTTCAAATTACATATTTTATCACAAAATTCCAACACTAAGGTTCTTTCGATGATATCAAAAGGGGGTGTGTTTATGTCATGGTAATTTTCATCACAAAACTCGTTCCTTTTTTTCTAATTATATTACCACATTCATTCATAAAAAATTATTTCAATAAAAATAAATCTGTTATATTCCACATATTTAGATGTTATTATTCTCTTTTAATAAATGATATTCTTCTTCAATTCCATCGAATTACAATCAAAATTATTTATTGTATGTATTGAAGAATACTTCCTCCCAAGCTGATGCAATTCATCTTCCATTACCACCTCATATAGATGGATATAATGATGGATTTTATTTTTATACATACTATTTATGAAATTTTTTATATTTTTTAATTATAATATTACATATACCTTTTTACATTTTATTATATGTCAATATGAAATCATCAAGCATGTGTATGGTGGATATATCCTCATGATGCCATGTGAATATTTCTTCACATCACTTTACGTGGAAGCTATTAAGGACATGTCTAAAAAAACATATGTGATATATACGACATAAAAATTATTCTTGATTAGTAATATATTATTTACTATTAATTCATTACATATAAATATATAATTGAACCAATGATCATCCATACATACGGGCCACTGTCTCCATGAATGGTGTAATTCATTTTCCATCTCTAACTTTAGTGGATAAAAATAAATAAATAAATATATATATAATATACACTATATTTATATCATGCATAAAATTCCATATGTAATTGGTATATTGTTAATGTAAATAGGATGAAAATACAAAATCAAAATATATATGAAAAGAAAGCAATTATTACCTGAAACAAAATTTTATTATTCAATTGTTTGTAAATGGGTAATGAAGGGTCACAGTTAAATAATATATATTGTGATATATATATATATATTTAATGTATTTATAATTAATAGATATTTATTATACATGATTTTAAAACTTGTATAATGTTAGAGAATACTTAATATAATTGAACTTCATCTTAAATTGCCTTCTTTGGGATATATGTTATGTTATACAGTTGTGTTATTTTATAATATATATATATCCCAATTTAATTTTCATATAATGATATTTATTATTATTATTATATTTAAGGATTAATTTTATATTATTACTTATTGGGGCATACGATTGAAATGTTATCGAAGTGGTAAGGATTTGATATTACAATATAATTGTTCATCTGGGTTGTCTATGATTATGCTTCAATGATGCTATATTTTCATATAAATCTCAATAAAATATGAATTTCATTATCTTATGGTTATTTATATAGAATACATTTTTTCCTTGCATTATTTACTCTTAATGGAATAAAGGGACCAAAAGATTGTTTTTCAGAAAAATCAATATTCTTTCCATCATCATCCAAAATATGGTTTCCTGTAATATAAATTTACTAAAAATGTCATAAAATATATTTAACACTCAACAAAGGATTAATGAAGGATATTATTTCCCATGATCAAATATTTTTTAAAAAAAATTAAAATAATTTTCATGTAATTTTCAAAACATTTTCAGTTTTCCTTTATTGATTATGTGAATAGAATATTTTTTTATTTTGTATGGAATTTCACAAAATCATAAAAACCCAATGGTTTAGAGATTACATTTTAAATTTAAAAGGTAAATTTTAAAAAAAGAAATTTCCCAATTTTTTGGATCTTTTTGATTTATTAATTCAATTTTTACCGTGAAAAGGTTATCTTCCTCATGAAATTATTTAAATTATAATTTAATTTTCTTTTATATAATTCCAATTTTTTTCAAGGAAAAAAATTTAAAAAATGTTTGGTAAATTTTTAGTTTTAATTAATAACTATCAATGTGAAAAAAATTATTTTCTAAAGAAACGTTTTAAATGATCTCAAAATCTTAGATTATATTTTTACAGGGCTATTTTCAAATAAAACTATTTTAAAAATGTTTTCTAAATTTTCTGTTACAAAGAAAAAATTTCAATAGGGAAAAAATATTTTCCTCAACAAATATATAAAATGATTTTTAAATACTTTTTAATATTTTAAAATATAAATTTTCAAATAAATTAACTATGAAATGTTTTATAATTTTTTTAAATGTAATTTTCAATATGGATTGTATATTTTCATCCTAAATTTTTTTAATTATCATGAAATATTCATTTAAATGATTCCAAGGTTATTTTAAATGGATAATGTTTTAAATATATTATTTCTTGTGAAAAAACATCAATGTCAAAAGGATATTTTCCTTAACAAATGTTACAATTGAACTTTCAAAATCATTATCCATATATATAAATGATATCTTTTGATATTAATATTTATTTACTTAGGATAAGATTAATGGATACCATTCATATTTTTTACCTTAATAATTTATGTATATGATAACTATATGTTTGTTAAAACTATTTCTCTTCTATAGTTTATACCATGATGAAATTCATATGAAACCCACTTCATTCCCAATGAATTTTTTCCCACTACGAAAGGATGAAATGATTATGAAACCCATTTCATTTCATGGATTCTAAAATCAGGACGTTTTTATGTTCATTTAGAACAAATATGTTAGATTTTCATTATATGGTAGGGGGTTCCTATGTCTCCCTCTATTTAATTGGGAAACTATGGGTAAATATTGAGTAAGAATAATTTGTGTGAGCCTGATTAAATGTTTATAATGTTTTGTTTGAACTTGATTACACGATTATAATGTTACACGTTCATAATTTCGTGAATGTATTAGTTTCTATTTTTATAATATTTTCTGTGGGACTTGTTTTATTATCGATAAAATTTGGTATGATCCTTGTAACATGTATATAATGTTATTTGTGCCCTTGATTTTATGTCTTTAACTTAATGAGAGAATCTAATTCTATTAATAAATGTTTAAAATTATTATGTATTATATGAATACCAATAATCTTTTTCTTATTCCATTATTATGTTCTCATGGATCATGAAATTTGATACCATTGTGATTCATGTCCTATGAAGTATCTTGATTTATTCCATGGCTGAATTTTATTATCTATGCTATATAGGGTATGGTTTTTAATTGTTAAACTGAAGTTCAAATACCCTTTTTCCAATGTTTTTCTTATGTGATCATTATTATTTCCATTATTTACCCTTAGTGAGAATATATACTCACCATTTATTTTGTTTTCATCCCTAGGTTAGGATGATTGGTTTTATGTATGATAAGTACAATAAGGGTGTCATATATAAATAAATTAGTGATGGACTATGTAGTTACCAACGAACCGGTTTTTTATTTTTCAACGCTTCCAAGGGTAAAAAAAATAAAAGATTCTAGTGTAGTTCATTATGTTATGTATCAATTATTTATCTATTAATATTTAATATTTATGTATGAGATGGCCATGTTGTTATAGTTAGTATCAAATAAATTCTTATTTATCAATTGAAAGCTAGGAAAAAATCATTAGTGAGAATCCAATAGAATGACTAATTATATAGGATAACATCCTAATGTTTTGGTAAGGAAAAGATTATGGGGTTTATCAGTTATAAATACCTGTATCCTTATTAAATTTAGACGTTGTTGAGGAAAATAGGTTCCTTGGGGTAATAAATTTAATAAAATTCTTGTTTTACTTGGATCAATCATCACTCAGTACATGATAATAATCCATTATATGAACTTATTTTAATAGTATTAGGTGATATTATTTGGTTAAATAAAATTTTATTTATAAATCATCATGAAATATTTAAATTTTTTATGACCATTAATTAAATATAAAAAATCTATGGTGCCATATTATGAAGCGATGATGTCATGATTTATAAATACATTAAATTTTTTATGACTATGTGGTTTCTCACTTTAAATATTATTTTCCACACTATGATATTGGTTTTCAGTCAATCGATATAACCTAATGGAATCATTTGAATTATTATTGTGATGGCCATTCAGGTGTCTATCCTCATCATAATCAAAATTAAATAAAATTCGGGATGGAATATTTTTGTGACAATTCTCACTCATAACTCTCAATGTACTTTTTGAAACATGGGTTATTTTGAACTAATAAATTTACCAAGGATTATAATAACATTTAAACATATCTATGAAAACATCCACCCTACAACTATTTGACTATTAATCCACTATATCTTAAGAAATAGTTCAATGTGACAGACAAGATATTTTCTTTTATCCATTTCATAGGAAATACAAGGTTTTCCAAGTTGTTTTTCAAATTGGAGGGGAATAAGAACAGTAATTGAATTTTCTTAAAAACATTTTTGTTTAAAGAATTAAATAGAATCGATTGAATGGGATAAGATTAAGAGGATTTTTTTATTAAGTAATTCTCTCATTGTATTTTGAAATAAATATATATGTAATTACTTGATATTTTTTATAAGGATGATGAATAAATTTGTAACTATAAGGAAAATGTTACAAGACTAACATGCTTTTCTTCTGGTTTAATCACCATCCTTAAAAAATTATTATATACTTATTGCTTTGAAACCAAGACTTAAAATGGAATCATAAATTTATGGCATTGAAATCTACGATGAAATTGTTGAATGTGTACTCAATGTGGAAATATATGTTGTAACCCTTGTGGTTCTAGAGATAATAAAATGAAGGTGTTGTTTCATGGAATCCAAAATGATATTTTAGATGGATGGATAGTAATTTTAAACCATCCACTATCAAGAAATGTGGGGAGGAGAACTCAAGTGAATTCCTCAAAGGAACAATATCATGGTTTATGTCTTAAAAACCTGGTCGTTAAGAACAATACTATTGATGAGATATGATGAGGCTAATAAATGAATTGAATGGAAATAAATCTCAATAAACTACACAACCCAAAATCCATTTTTTTATTATGAATTCTAAAAGTGTTTTTGGTTTATAAATTTTTCTATAAAAAATTATTAATTTTTACCTAATAATTAAATTATTAGTGAATAATTCATTCCAACCACTTGGATTATATTTTTTGTTAGATATATTATGGAGCAGATTTATGGTTAATAAATGGTTAAATAAAGAAAGTATAAATTTTTATGTTATTGGATAATATGTTAAAACAATTTTTTTTGTAAATATTTAGATAAAGAAAGAATTAACTATTGATCATATAATTATTTTAGTGATTTAGGAATGAAAAAATCTATATGATTATTAATTTCATAGATTATGTGAGAACTGATTGAAAAATAACAAATGTTTAAAATTTTAATTATGATATAAAGGAATGTTATGCAGTAGAAATTTAGGTCCTGAAATTATTTATCGAATTAATACCATATAATAAAATTTTGTGCTTCTTTTAAATATCCCTCAAGTTCATGGTATGTTATAATTATCTCTCCAGAAGAAGTACATACATGTTCATTGAAATGTAATAAACTTATATTTTCTACCATTGGAGCATGATCGTTTATATGATGAACAACTGGTGAACATTCTAGATCTGAGATATAAGGTTCTATGAATCAAGGCCAACCACATGGTAAATCTTTTGTGACAAAACAACCATCTTGAAGAAGCTACCTCGGAATCCATGGATGTAATGAGATAGAAGTAGCCTCAGTAAATTTTACTATATGTGATAGAATTTTTAGGGGGAAATTTATTTTATGGTTTTTATATTTTAACAACCCCTTATTTTATGAAATATTATTTTTGAATAAATTTAATTTATTTGATAGCATCTAGTACACAAAACACCGAGATTTTAAAAATCGCAATATCCTATGAATCTTATTGTTAAAACCTAGCCATTATAACATATCCCCAAATTTTTTTAATTTGAATATAAAAACCCAAATTTTGATATTAAATTATAATTTTATTATAAAAAAACAATATTTATATATTTAATTTATATAATTTTTTGTCAAAAATTTAAATTCTTCCAAAATACCATTTTCATAAAAACAATTTTATTGATTTTTCTAAGAAGATAATTAAATTTATTTTCTACACTATTAGAAATTTTGATTGATAAAATAAGAATAATTTGTAAATGCACTATTTTAAAATATCTTTTACTCTCTTTTTGAGATTTTATTTGAAAAATTAATTTTTCAATGAATAGTGAAAATTATGGATTTTTATTAAAAACATCCTTTTCATTGAAAGTATCCAAAACATCCCTTTTATTTTATGATAGTTTGAAAAGTAAAAGTAGATCAATTTTTTATTTATTTATCTATTATATTTCATTTAAAAAAATTTCATTTAAAATTTTAATATTAAAACTATATGTACTTTTTAAAAATTTCACTTTTGGAAAACCACTTTTTCATCACGTCTGTGAGATTAATCATTAATTGAATTTTAAAAATTCCATAATTTAAATTTGTTAAAATTTATTAAATTTTTTTAATTATAACGATGTATTGTATATTTAGATTAAATTTATTTTTGCACATAAATCTTAATAAAAAACTAGTGATTAATTATGGTTATTATGGTTAAATTGGGGTTTTTCTCATTTCATGTGTTGTGTGAAAATTAATATTATAAAAGCATAATATTTTTATTTATTAAATATTATTTCATATTTATAATTAATTTTCCCAAAGTATCTGATAATTTTTATTTTTATTTTAGTCTAATACGATAAAATATAATGGTAAATAGAAAGAAACAATTTACTCTACAGAAAAGTATGTTACTAAAACAATGTAAAATTAATGGATATGGAATAATAGAATAAAAAAATGTATTTTTATGTTGGTGGTGTATATATTTCCTATATTCCCTAAAATCCATAATTTACCTTCTTGAGGAACTTTGGGAATGAGTATCTTCCCATTGTTGAGTAGTTTAAGGAATTTACAAAAAATACACACCTCCTAAATTATAAAATGACACATCCTTCCACCAATTATTTAGTCATATTAACCCCCTTTTAATCACAAAAAAAACCAAAATAACTCCCTAAAGTACTTATACATATTCTATAGCTACTATTAATTCTAAAAGACCAATAAAACCTACCATAATATGAGATCCAATGGGGGTTGTTTTGAGTGAAGGAAATTGTCTTCATTGAACACTTTCATTTTTTACTTCTTCTATTAACACATTACGTATTTTCATAATAATTTAAATATAATAACACAAGTATCTAAAATATAATATGATATTTTTATATTAATATAATAACCTTTCTTCATCTCCAATTCCATAAAATGGAAAATGAATCTATCGATCGTGAGAACGATAGGCTAATCACAAAAAAATAGAAGTAATTTTTTTTCTATGAAAACTTTTGATGACTCGATATAAATATTTATTTAATATTAATATGTGATATATAATACATTATTATAATTATATAATTATAATATCATATATACCTTTATAATTTCAATTCTATGGGAATATGATAATTCCACTCATGTCCAAGGAGGAATGTTGCCTCATGAATTATAACAACCCATTATTTTTTAGATAGATTTTAAATCATATTTCAAAACAATTAATTAAATTTAAAAAATAAACTCCTCAATATCATAATTCTATAGATCCATTGAAAGCATGGAAACATAATCATTTAGTTTATAGTTTAATTACATCATTACTCAATAAGTTCTTCATTAGAAGAACCCCCATAAACAAATAAAACATAGTACAATTATTCATATCCTATGGAAAATAAAAATACCAAAGGGTGAGATAAAATTATTACTAACTGTAATCAAGAGAGATATGCAAAAATAACATGAGTAAAAGTTTATTAGAACATGAGAATAAAATGTAAAAAATTCCCTTGATATAAAATATCAGAATCTAGGGTCATGGAATAATGTGTTTCACTTCCTAATAAATGAATAATTACAAAATAAAAAAACATGACCCATGAGATAATAAAAATGGCATTTCAAATGGAATTGTGGAATAAAAAAAATCCTAGAAAATAATTTCCTTAGTAGTTCAAGCATAATTTCAAAGATAGTGAAATTATAATAGGTTCATCCCTCAAACCATTATAGTAGTTGTGTTTCACTCTAAATAAAAGCATAGGGGAAAATTCCCTTAGTAAACTTCTTTCACCCCACATTAGAAGATTATTTATCTCATAATATATCAATATTTACACAACGTATTAGAATGAGGTATTGGTCCCACTCGTCACATAATTAAAATTATATGTATGTGTACCCCAAGAATATAGAACATAAATCATATCAGAACCAATGATAATAGAATTGGTTAAAAAGTCACCATAACATAACCTTTGGAAAATAAACAGGTTTTGTAATCATTTCATCATGACATAAAATGAAAACCCATGGATTAAGAAGTGGGTTTCATAACCATTTTTTCTTGCTATAAACTGTTGAAGTTAAACAAGTTTCACCAATATCTTTTAATAATAAACATAATACTTAAATAGATATAATAAATATGGTATCTTTTCATTATATCCCAATTAATTATTAAGTAACCCTAATGTAAGAAATTTTATATAGAAAATTATTTTCAATTAAATATTAATTGGAATATTTCTTGAAGAAAATATCATTTCTTTTAAAATCCTAATCTTTTAAATTAAAATTTCAAAAAATATTTTATAAATCGTTTTCATTGAAAATAAACATTAAAACATAAAAAAGAAATATTCAATGAAAATAATGGTCATGACGTTGGAAAATTATTTTCATCAAATAGACATTAAAAAATATTCCATACACATTTTCACTAAATTCCAATTGACCATTTTTTGGGTAATGGCATGGATATTCTTTTAAAACAATTTTAAAAATAAATAGTTGGGAAATTTTCATTAATGAATAATTTCGAAATTTTTTTAAAAAAAATTAAAAATATTTTTTTGAAAACATTGTTTTTGATGAAAAATGGATTGAAACTGAAGAGGGGAATAAAAGAAATTTTTATGATTTTTTAGTAAACACATTTGAAGATAAATAGAATAATATGAATGGACATAAAGTATTATATAGGAATAAAAATAGTTTAATAAAATTCATGAGATTATAGAGAGATGGATCATAAATGTTAATCATTATAATAATAAACATGAACAATTCCAATAAATGATGATATTGTATCACAATAAAATTACCACACTAGAACCATTGGAGCATAAGCCCGATGAAATAATAATAATTAAATGAAACATAAAATAGTGTGAGAATAAATAAAATAATAATATTAATTTGACAATAGTATATTATTAGTCCATATAAAATAATATACGTTCATGACATAAAAATTGTCTCAATGAAGGAAAATTTAGACAAATATTCCTTACCATAATTATCGACAACCTTTGTGCACAATCCATCCTCCGGTATAATAAGTATAATTTTATAATTCATATATTACATAACCAATAATATATATATATATATCATAACATATATTATTTACTAATTTCATATTATTTCTCTTATATTAAAAATAAATTGTTAATTTCATGTTTTGGGCAATAATATCATTATTTTTCATTATTGTTTTTCATGTTTTTTTATATTTTATTTTTGTCATATTACATTTACCATGGATCATCAAATCCACGAACTTTTACTATGATATAAATATCATATATATTCATTATATATGAATTTATTGTTTTCTAAAAATTCTATATATAGAAAATTTATTACACAATTCATGGAGATAGAAGGCTATATGTACCCAAGAATTATGTTTCCATTTCCATGAGGAATGAAGAATATGGATGGTAAATAATTAATTCAATTTTTAGAATCATATATATCCCATATATGTAATAAATTTTTCCCATATTACCTTTTATGTAAAACATAATTTAAATACAGATCACATCACATCGTGAAGCGATACTTAGCCATATATATAAATAAATAACCGTATTCCCTATAGAATAGAATGTAAAGAATTTTTTTGGGCTAATATATTTTAACAAATATTATTTCTGTTAGAAATATCATATATATATATATATATATAAATTTTATCCATCATCATATCCAACTATGTGAGGTATTTTTTGAAAATGATTCACAATAGTACGTGAGGATGTAGACTATCATACGAACGAATGATGTTACCATGTTCATTTTAGGGATGAATATAAGGATGTTGGAAAAGGACTTAACATAAAAAATATCATATTCTATAATATATTGAGGTTATTATATAAATATTGTTTAATAACAATCACTTTATGTGGGGAATAAATAACATAAAAGTACTCATTGAATAATGTTTTATCTTCTTCAGGTAAACTCCAAAGGTTTTCAAAAAAACGTTCCTATGAATTATCTATAATAATTGTAGGGATTAGTAGAAAATATGAATGATGTATGTAAGGTAATTGTAAATTTATCCGTTCAACCAATGTATTTTTTATATGTTAAGAGTATAGGAGAGTGGGAGGAAATTTATATATGAGTTGAGTGTCACACTTCAATTTTTTTAAAAATATAAATTCATAACCACATTTTATAGATGAAAAAAGATTCTATAATAGAAAATTATAGATCTTAGAAGTGATAATTTAGAAATATGTCCCTTAAAATGTGTTTTGGGAAAGTTTTGGATTATTTTTAATACTTATCTATTTATTTTACACCTATTTAAACCAATTCTTACCATAATGTCGTTAAATATTTTTTTTTACTATTTTTACTATTATTTATGGTCAGAAATTAAGTCGTACTTTTTAGATAATAATATTTATGATTATTAAATATATTAAATCCATTTTTAAAAATTCAATTCTCATAATTTTCATGTTTAAATTTAATATTAAACCAATTATCATGATGAATAAAATGTTTTCCATAGAGTGATAGTACAAACAATAAAAAGGGTTTTATATAAAAATTTCATATTAAAATAATTTAAATGAAACAAATTGTATGTAAGGTATGCTCCTGATGAAATTTAATTTATTCCAAAAAAAATCACAATAAATCATGATTTTAAAAACTACCCCCCTTTAAATTATTTTCACCCTCAAAATATTAACAATTTGGTAAAAAAATATGAGTAGTTATGCCTCATTACATACTCAGGTTCCAAAGTAGTTTCCTTAAAATGGTGGTTTCCACAAAGAAACATTAACAATGTGAGTGGTATCAATTCATAGACCATTATTTGTACAATCAAGAATATCCACTAGTTGTTCCTCAAAATAAATACCTTGCACCATCAGTATAATCATTGAGTTCAATTCATGTTAAGGGTTTGGAATGTACTCCCTCTATAAGGATGCATGAAACACATCATCACATTAAGAGTGGTTTGGTTGAAGAAATAACGGATAGGCTATCATCCTTATAAGATCACAAATTGAAAAGATGATGTCATTCCTTGGGATTAATTTCCCCTCATTCAAAAATCTCATAACCATTTTTCATAATGAAATTCATAGAAAAAAATTATCACCAACCTTAAATTCCATAGCACACCAGTGACTAAAAATATATCTTTTACGTGGAATTTGTGTTACCCTAATGTCTTATTTAATGTATCTAATCATCTTAACCATTTTCCATATCTATAATTTTTTAATAGAAATATTTCCCAATCATCATCCAAAACATTGGGTCTCAGAAATTATTTCCTTGACGGATTCATAAAGAGTTATCTAAATACTTGTATGAAAGTTATTGTTTTATGAAAACTCAACTTTATGAAGTTACTAATCCCAAAAACCATTGAAATTCATATAACAATATGTCAATTTACCCATTATCATTTGAATTGTACTCTCAGGATGACCATATATCTATGGATTATACACTATGGCGAAGCTAAAACTTTTATCAGTATTATACAATAGACTTCACCAAAACATCAAAAAAGTCCTAGATCCTGATATGATACGATTGAAGGTTATACTACCTAATAACATACCAAATATATAATTTATATACTAAAAATATTATCTAGAGTGAAATCTAATCTGCTAATGATTAATATTGATGAATTTGTAACATAATCAACTATAACACATATTTCATTATGCCCTTTATATTTTATGAGGACTTTGATGAAAAAAATCATAGTATTTGTTCCCATTTCCATTTGACTATGGTTGACTGATGTAACATACCATTATGATTCTACCTCATTGACATAACATCCTTACATAACAGGAACTGAGATAAAAACTCTATGATTTCTCTCTTCACATATTCCCCACAAAAAATACTCATTCAAATCATGATACAACTTCATATTTACTTGATTAAAAGATAATTAATAACTATGAAATTCTTCTAACAACTTTGTTACATAAAAATGGATATAACACATACACTACTCATGAACCTTTGGATTCTATCATGATCAATGTTTAACTCAAGAACATTTCTTAATGCCTTTTTTATCTATATATATTAAATTTTATCACTATATAATCTTCACATGGATAGATTTTTAAACATTCAATTAAGAAACATAAGATTTATCATCTTCCTTATAGATTTCTTGATCCATTCTTTGTAACTCTTGAAATATTGGATATTTTTTATCATCATCATGGATAATATAGTATTTTGTTTTTGATTCAATGAATCGGAAAAATTGTTCACTTTCCCATGGAGGTAATGTATGGAGAATACATAATATTTAATCAGCTCTAACCATTTCTCTATTGTAGCTTCAAATGCTTTAATGAGAATAAAAACATAAATATTTTTGATCAGTATATATATCACACCATTCTCTAAAAAGATGAATCTCCAAATCAATATAGTAAAAATTACCGTAGATATATCAAAATCATGATTTGGGTAATTTTTATCATTAAACATAAATTTTCATGAGGCTTAATCTATAACCATTTCATTACATAGAATAAAAAATACAAATCCATTTTTCTTTAAATTAATATTCATCTCAATCCCTTCACTTCTATAGGGTAATGTAACCACAGGTGTGATGAATAATATTATCATCAATTCCTTGAAATATTACTCACATCAATTTGTCAGAAAGAACATGGATCCCTTTCTTGTAAACCTGGTGAGTGTATTAGATAGTCCTAATAAATTATCCACATACCATAGATAATACCTATTCAAACAAAGAAAACATTGTATCTAAGTCACAATTATTGGTTTAGTACAACTTTTAATAGTTTATATCTATAATTAATCCACATATATACACTCTCTTTAGATCATATAACCCAAAAAATGAAACCTGTTCGAGAGAAAATTCACACATTGTAAATTTTTCATAATACTTATTTTTTCTTAGGGTATTTAGTAAAATCTTCTTGTGATCTTCACAATTTTCATTTTTCATTTAATACTTCATAATTTCATCTAATAATATTAAAAAAATATGATCAAGGTAATATCTAATGAATCCATACCTTATATATATAAAGATAATGGTGGAATTTTTAAGACCATGTTAAATCACTATAAATTATTTGTTTCAAATTTTTTTACAGTAGTCTATTTGGTTACATTTTCCTTCTTAACACTAAATTTAATGTATCCGAAATGATTTCAAATAATAGAAAAAATATTTAGCTATGTGAATTTGATCCAATAAAAAATAAATATGGGGTAGATGATACTTTTTATTGATTTGATCATGTTCAACTCTTCATAATCAATAAAAAGTCACATTGAACGACCATTCTATTTCATATAGTGAATGGGTGAATCCCAAAGGTGACATAGTTGGCCAAATAAATACATTTTCAATATTCCCCTGTAATTCACCTACAATTCGTGTAACTCCGTAATGTATATTCTATTGGGTTTCTATGAAATTGGTGTGGAACCATGTATGAGTACTGTTGAGAACATAAGTTTACATTTTTTTAATGATAGATACATTTTTTTCATGAAATCAATAAACTCTTAAACAATTGGAATATAATAGGTATCATGTTTATACATTACCATATGAGATAAATTCCCCTATTGAATTGGAATCAAAACCTATATAATGGATTTTATTTTCATTATGAGTTCATATTTGCCTTTTTATATATAAATCTTCATAAGTTGCTTTGGAATATAAAATATAACATCCTGTCATCTAAAATTAATGTGGTATTTATATATAAAAATACATTCCATTATGATTATAACATCGAATTTGAAAATATGTAGAATTTAATGTTTTTATGATGCCCATTTCCTTAAATATCAACAATAGAAGAATCAAATACTTCATATGATGTCAGTGTATCATTGGGAGACTTTACTAATAGTTAATCATCTAATCATTTTGGTGAGATCTAGATACCACAAATAATTCATAAGATATGAAATAATGGGGATATAAAAAAACAAATAAGACATTAGCATTCCTAGGATGGATGGTAACTGTGTGTTTCACAATGTCAAAAACACACCACTCATCAAAAAGTGTTATTACTTGAGATTTCCCCTTCTCCCCTAGATTAAGTAGTTGCTGACATTGATCATCATCATCAACTATCAGAATTATTCATTGGTTATTATAGTTCTCATACTCCTTACATTTTCAATACTTGAGTGTGGGTCTATCATTATATGGATCATTATCTTCATTTGCATCATTATTTATATTTTTACCATCATTTATGCAGTTGATTTCTTATTGAACATCCTTGCTATGAATAAAAAATTTACTATTAAACTTTACATAATTTCTTCCATGTTTGTTCTAATAGTGTGAGGATAAAGAAAAGGTCATATGCTTCCCTCAATTGTTTTTATATTTTCCATTGAATTATATCATTATATTCTTATATAAATTGAGATTGGTATATAAATCCAACCTTTATTTACACCTTTATCTCACATCGAAATATCTTTTCAAACTAATAAAGTGTATTATGGAGAAAAACCTTCAGATACATTGGTTTAAAATAATTAAAAATTGATTAACCTAACTTTAGGTTGGATGAAAATACTTGAAGTGTACCTCACAGGTCTTGTAAAAGATTCAACATATGTAAAAACAATTTCATAATTATTTTTATTAATAATATATAACTCCCTCTCTACCCCCATATAAAGAATACAATAAATGTACTTATTGAAAAGTAAATTCCTTGAACTCTTACAAATCTATGGATTTAATTTCATATTGTTCCCCTATATTTCTTACAGGATTTAAACATTGATCTTCTTCGCCTTCCAAATATAAGGAATCAAAAAAGAAGTTATCATGATATGAACACTTGAGGATGGAAAATATCTTTTATATGGTGCTGATAAATTTCATAAAAACTAGTGGACCAGAAGAACCACTAAAATAAGTTGGATGGCTCTGCGTGAATAAGTAAACATAATTGTTTTCTATATGTTTCACATTTTTATGTCCACAAGGAATAATATATTGAGAATGTGGTGTGAGAGTAGAAATTATATTTTCCAATCTAAATCCCAAAAAAATAGGAATATAATGGAGAAAATTATTCAAATTTCTATTTCCTTCATCATTAAAATTACTTCATCGGGTTCCAACCATCGACTAAAACCAAAAATACATATTGTAAAAAAAACTACTTATAGAATTAAATGACATTGTCAAAAATAACATTTAGGATATTTTATCATGAAATATTTATTCAAATATAAGAAACTTTTTGTTTGCACTAGGTCATCCATGATAAACATCGATTCAAATCCTTTTTGATGTTTTAGATAGAATATAAAATTTAAGCAAATCATTTCCCCCAAGTGTGTCAAACTCGGTGGTATGTATGGACTATTATCTTGTACCAAGTAATGCTCAGGCCAAGACCAACATGGATTTTTTTTGGAGTCATTTTCCCAAGGTACATATGTGCCAATACTACATCAAATTTTGTATCTATATTGGGATTTATTTTAAGTTAAACTGCATAGTATCTTACTTACCAAAAATAGAGGATGGTACATTATACTTAGGCATATCATAAGAATTATCACAAAAAAATTCCCATCCACGATTCCAGAGGTTAAATAAAAATATCCTATAATAACAACTATAACAACATAGTTTTTTTAATACAAAGATATTACATAAAGTTTTAATGAACTATCATTACATTAAACAAGAAATTTCTAAATGATAAAAAATTATAGTTTATTTGGAAACCTAAACAACTAGTTCATCAGTGAACAACATCGTTTCCTACTTTGTTCTTCACAACTAGGACCCTTATAATAAAAACCAATCTTAATACATTTCTATATGACTTGGGGAAAATAAACATAATAAATGGTGTGATCAAATTCTTAGTAAGAGTTAACAGTGTATAAACATAAACACAACATAAAAAATGGTATGAGAACATGGGAATAATATTCGAAAACAATACCCTGAAAATAAATGATCATAATTTTGGGTCAGGTAATAAATATTTAAATTCTATAAAAAACATATAATGTTGGAATAAAAAATAATGATCCATGATAGTATTAAGATTTTATATGAAATAAAATCTTGAACTATACATAATCATGAAAAACCATTTCCTCATTTGTCCAGGGATTATTTTTGAGAATATAATAGTAGAACAGGTTCAATCTACAAACCATCATAGTATTATAGAATCAATGTAAAAATTATCATATTGGATAGAGTCTGCAACTTAACTATGTTTAATACCCATTCATGACCTATTTATATCATGAGATATCAATATGTACCCAATGCATTGGAATGAGACATTGGCCTCACCCATTATATAATGAAAATAAAAAAAATGTGTTCCATAATATCATAAGACATTCCTCAGATCAGAACCCATGATAAGAAATGGTTTTAATAAAAATTAATTATAAAAAACCTGTAGAAAATAAATGGATTTAAAATTCATTTCAACATTTTATCAATGTATTAATTTTGAAAAAGGAACTAGGTATTACATGAATTTTATCATGGTATAACCCATGGAAGAGAAATGGGTTTCATAGTCATCTTATAATAATTAAAATAACCCATATTAAATAAATGAATATTATATCATTGGATTATATACTCAGTAAATATTAAGTAACATTAAATGATGTCATCTTTGAAGTAATATAATTTTGAATGAAACATCATCAGGATCTCTTCATGAGTAAAATATCCATTCACTAAAAATATTATTATTAAAAAATAAAAACACATAAAATGTTTTGGAAATACATTTTATTAAAAATACACTTTAAAACCTTTAAATTAATTTCTAAATAATTTAATTATCATGACATTGGGGAATTATGATCATTCCATACAAATTAAAATAAGGATTCCTTTCAATTTTTTTTGTAAAATCCAAATGGGTCTGGTTATGGAAAAAGACATAGAGATCACTTTAAAAAAATTTAAAAAAGTAAAACATTGGAAAAAATTTCTTCAATAAATATATTTTTAATGTTAATAATATTTTTGAAAACTTTTTTAGAAAAAATGGTTTCAAAAGAAACATCGTTTTTCGATATAAGAGAAGAAAATAATTTTTTCCGAAAAAATAAATTTTGAACTCCTCTATATTTCAAGAGAAGAAAATGAAAAAGAAAATTTTATTATCTATAAATATCAAAAATATAATAAAATCCATTTTTTAGGGATAGATTAATCATAATATTTCATCATCCAAATAAGAAAACATAAACAATTCTCATATATGATGAGATTTTATAATATAATGATTAACACTTGGTATCATTGAATTTTAAGAACCATGAAAGAAAAACATTAAATATAACTTAAAAATAATGAGAATAATTAAATTTATTATATTAATAGTAAATTTTTATGTATTTATTTTTATCAAAATATGATAGGTTTATATCATAACTTATGTTACAAAGAAAGAAAATTAAGCAAAACATATCTAACATCAAGTCCTGACTTACATTGTACATAATAAATCATCATAATTAATTAATTTATGATTTTTATAAATATATATAGTAATAATTATTATTTATATCATAAAATATATGATTTATTTGTGATATTTTATTAACAATTTATAAACCATTCCATGTTAGATTAAGGTTTCAGGTAATAATTGGTTTATTTTTTAGATGTTTTTAAATTTTATTTTTTGACACACTAATTTTATCATTATTAAATAAGATTAATAATGTTATTCATCATATCAATGTACTATATATTAAATGTATCTATATATATATATTTAGCTTAATCTATAAACATCAGAGATATAAAATGACTTAAATGATTCGTGGATACAATATGTCATACAAATGCATGAACATTATTTATATTTCCTCCACAAATAAAGACAATGGTAAAAAATATATTACCTTTAAATAATAATATATATTTCATACATATCACATATATTCATTAAACTTATCTTTTACTATATTCAATATAAGATGTATGTGAAAATTCATTACATCACTTTTAATGGAAATAGTGTGCCAAACACATGAACATGTTATTGTATTCTATAAAAAATGGAAAGAAAAAATGTATATGTGTAATATATTAATATAATATAATATATTTTAAATATTATATATAAATTATATCTATCATCATACCTCGTCGTGAGGGTTTCTGCTGGAAAACATATAACATCAGTTCATGAGCTATTAGTCCACTGTACTCACATGCGACGTTATCCATCCCCATTTGATTCAAAGTGCGATGGATATAGCTCATTACATTAAAAGAGAAAACAAAAATTATATTAAATATACTGTGTCTATTAAATCACCATATTTAATATTAATTTAATGATTTTCAATAAGAAATAATATAAAAACACTCGTTGAAAAATTTCACCTATTTTAGTGTTAACCATCATGGGTTTTCACCAATAAAACATTATTTGAAGATTTTATGATCAAACAATGGAATCAAGGATGATTACTAAATAACTAAAGAAGTAATATTTGTATTTAATATTAAAACAGATGGTTTTTGTATGTGTGAAGTAAAGAGACGTGGGTTTTTACTTTTTATATGTTAGGTGAGTGGAACACATGTAAATTATGGAAATAAAATGGTGTACCCACATATTTCCACAATCCATAAGACTCAAAAAATGACAAATATATACCTTGTATGATATGAGGAAAAACTACATCCCAAAAATGTGCATTTGAATGTTTTAGTTCATTTAGAACAAAAATAATTTTAGTTTAACCCCTAATAAACCCATTTTCTTCCATAAATGTGGTAAATAGTTTTTAATATTTTTAATATTAATTGTAGTAAAAAAATTATGATGAACATTTTAGAAATTTTAAATTAATCTAATTTGAAATATAGAATTATTTTTTATAAATTTCATTAATATTTGCGAAAAATTTAAATTTAATGTTAATCCCAAAGTCGCGATAAAAAATTTGTTTTCGAAAAAAAAATGATCAAATGTTTGAAACATTTTCAAATCAAAATTCAACCCAAAAATGAATCCGTCAAAAAAAAATTATTTTTTATATAATTTCACTAATTTTAATTTAAAAAACTTTTGAAAACAATTTTTAACATTATAAATTCTTTAAATGATATGAAATTGTTCCTTAAAACCCAAATTTTTCACTTTTTATCAAGAATATTTAACTTCATAAGAAAAACCAAAATATCAGCCAATTATAATTTTAATATGATGACATAAAAATTAGGGTACTTTTTTAACAATATTTTCTTAAAATTTAAAAAAATAATTTATTATATTTCACATTAATAATTAAAAACATATTTTTTGAGAAATGTTTTTTCTGTAACATATAATGAAATTACTAAAAATTAAGTACTTTTTTCAATATATTTTCGTTATAAAATCATTATAATTAATAGTTAATATTTTCTAATCATATTCATTACAACACATTTAATGGATAGGTAATAACAGTCATTCTAAAATAATAATATCAATTGGTTGTTGGAGTGCATTAACTCTCCATGTTTAGTGTAAAGTAAGGTATAGTCAAAATTTCATTTATTCGAAAATACAATTTTTTTAAAACTCAGGGTGGTACATGATGTTATGTGATTATTGCTTCACACACAATTTACATTGTTTGTAATAATGAAAGGTTAAAATAAATACAGGTGATATATACTTCATTGTAATGGTTATTGAATAGTAAAATATTATTTACCTTTCTTTAATTTTATCTTGTTAGAAAATGGAAACAGTGTTCATTCGTACGTATGGGATTCTGTCTATATAAAAAATGTAATTCATCTTAAAAAATAACATTTATGTACAATTATAAATATATATATAATTTATATATATTATATTTATATTGTGGTTAATATTTTTGGATATAATTGAATCTTCTTCAAATTATAAGGATCATAAATACAAAATAAAATCATACATAAAAAATAAAGTAGTTATAACACAAAAGTAAAATTTACCATGTAATTTTTAATAAACAAATAATAATTGTTCTTATTTAAATCATATATGGTATGATATATATATGTGTTTGGTTCTACAATAACTGTTTAATAATTATATATTTATTATAATGGATGTTCGAACATGTATGAAGGATGTTATGACACAAGGTAAGGGAATTTCATCTCAAGTTGTCTTCTTTGGGTCATATGATATGTTATTAACTTATATTCATTTATGAAATGTATATACAGACAGTATGACCTGTTTTATCATGAATTCCATTTTTCTCATGATATTTAATGTTTCAACTCAATGTTATTCTCTAATAGGGCATATGATTATAAATTTACCAAATTCATAAGGGATTCATTTTAAAATCACATTTTTTATGATGTTTTTATAGGATTATGATACCAATGATAATATGTTGATATATACCTCTTAAAGAAACACATTAAAATTATTCTCCTATATTGATTTCATGATAATACATGTTTGTAATTATTTTTTTGACCTCAAAGTATTATACAAAATAATAGTACGTTTGAATAAAAAAAAGATATTTGTTTCCCTCTTTAGTTAAGAAAACTTTCTTCCATATCCTCTTACTTTATAAAAATATTTAAAAATGTTTTAAATTTATCCTAATGATTTATTAAATAAATTTTTATATATTTTTATTTTTTTTCAAATTGATTGAATTGGAATATTCATGTAATATTTCCTAAAATGATCTCTTTTGATTTCACGAAAAATTTGAAAGGAATATTTATTTTAACATTCATAGAATTTCGTTCATTCATGACTACCCATTTTCTTAAATATTATTAAAAAAATATTATATTATTATGTTCAATGAATGGGAATTTCCAGAAAAAGTAACTTTCTATTTACAAAAGAATATATTAAAAATGAAAAGTTTATTTTCCTTAAGAAATTTTATAAAAGATTTTTTAATGTTCATTAAATATGTTCTATGGTTATTTTTAAATAAATATATTTTTTAAATGTTCTATGAATTTTTAGTTTAAAAGACTAATTTTTAAATTGAAATATTTATTATCCCTATGAAATATTTAAAAATATCTTTAAATATCCTTTAATAACCATCGAAGGGTTTTTTCATGTAAAATTATTTTTAAATTTTTTTCTCAATTTTTACTTCTAAAATTTAGTTTTGATGGTGGAATGGGTATTTTAATCTTGAAATGTTTTAAATGATCATTTAATTTTCCTCTATATGTTCAAATGGATATTATCAAGGAATCTCATTTAGAAAATTATTTGAATATTTTTAGTTTTACATAGTAATTTTAAAAGTAGAAATGATATTTTCCCCTATTAATGATTTAAAATTCTCTTTAAATCATCCTATATTTTTTCCAATGTAATTTTCATAGAAAATGATTTTGGAAATTGTTCATTTTTAAAATATATTTTAATAATTTGGAAATTATATTTTACTAAACAATGGTTTCAAACAATATTTAAAAATAATTTTACGTTTAAGATTAAATCATTTGACGTAATACTTTCCTTACTAAGGATGTGATCCAATTATACCATTATTTTTCATTATCAGAACGTTTTATGTATATTATGATAATATTTTTATGAAATCAATTTCTCTTCCATGGGTTATACAATGATGCAATTTTTATGAAATGCATTGTTTCCCTGTGGTTAAGTTGTGAACAAATAATGAAATGATTATTAAACCCATTATTTTATTGGGGTAATATTTTAAAAAATATTTTATGATCTTTTTCCAATTATATGTGTGATTTTCATTAAATGAATTGTGGGGCCTATATCGTTATCCAATGAATTGGGTGAATCTTTATAACTCATTTTTTAATATGTTATAGGTGAACCTAATTAAATTTTCATAATGTCATGTGTGAACCTGAATACATTTTCAAAATATTTATGGTTTCAGGAATAATAGAAGTTCCTACAATGGGAATAAAATAAATATTTCATTTAATGAAGAGTTATATTAAACCATAAAACATGATATTATAATGTAAAATTTAGAATTATATTGTTTATGAAAAAAAGAAATAATTAACTTATCTTCGGATCCATTATTCAGTATATATATTTATCCACTCTAAAAACATTTCATGATTACATTTGTTTTTATTTAACGATCCTTGTATAGAATCCCTCTAAGTGAAATCCTCATGTTCTAATTTAATCTCTGAGCAAAGATAACTAATTTTCATGTGATAGCATGAAAAATAAATTATCTTGCATCATTTAGGTTGATTACTCATCCTTCAATCATGGAGGAATCAATATTGTGTTTGTTTTCTATGATCAGGAGAGACAAAAAGGAATTAAAGAGAGATATTTTGTGTGCCCAACAGATGTCTATTTCTCAATTAACATAAAAAAAAATACATAAATATATATTAATAGAGTTAGTGTTTCGGTTAAAAATATATTTAATTTCATACTAGTGAATAAAAAATATTATAATCTATCATAAACCAGATGCCCTATAATAATATTATTATTGTTATTATTCATTTTTTGGTAACATACACAAAGATAAATATTATTTTATCATATTTTAAATTAATATTTATCACCTAATGTGGTCTTGTTCTTCTCAATATCCTCATAATATTTTGAATAATGGACCCAACATCATTATCCCAAAGTTGGTCCCTTACATTATTACACATGAATACATAAAATATTCAAATTTCATAAGACATAATAGTGTAGTTGTTTTCAGAAAAAATATTTCATAACTAACACCCCAATTTAATTGGGAATCTAATATAAATAAAAAAATGTAAAACCACATAATCCTTGAAAATAAATACAAAACTTCATCTTATTATCCTATGAAAATGAATAAATAACGGTGATCTCAAATGCTCACTAAGGGTTAAGTACAGTAGAAGAAATCATGAATCAATAATCATAATCAGTATGGAAAGGTAAATAACTAAACACACATTTCATGTAGTCAATAAAATTAGAGGGTAATCCATTAATAATAATTTAGGGTAAATAGATGAAACCTCAAGCCATATATATGTATGGATAAATAATACTCAATAAAATAAGAATGAAATATATCCATAATTTTTTTCAATAATGAATGTCTCATGGATAATAATAATAATAATAAGTGATTTCTCAATAATGGAATTTATTAAATATTATACTCTATATTTCGGAGGATCATGTAATATTTTCTATCAAGATCTTTTAAAAGATGGTTTAAAATATTCTTTGTAGAAACCCATCTGATTTGACCAACTGATTAATCTACTGAGAATATTAATAAATCGATGGGATTTATTTGTATTGTCTACAACCTGTGTCATACCAGTCTAGTAATTCCTCACATATAAAATAAATAGAATCAATTCTTAAACAATATGCCTTATTAAATACCTGTATTGAGTAAAGGATATAGATATATCAATATTTCCACATTAAATCAAATAATATTCAATATAAAAACCTTATGTAAAACAATTTATATGGTTTAGGAAATAATTTAATCCATTAAACAATAATATAGATATTTAAGAGAAATATAATTTCTATTAAACAAATGATTACAATAAGGTGTTTGTTTTAAGGGATATTTAACAATATCCAAAGAAACTGAGAGAGCATAATTACTTTCACACTTGGTAAATTTCAAATTAAATCCCCTTAGATTAGATAATTCAAATTTAATCAAAAAAATACTATGAATAATGAAATATCCAATATATTAAATTTAAATGCGGCATTATATACAACACATAAAATTGAATTGGTGCATGATGACAAATGGATCTTAATGGAATGTAAAATTTAGTGACCCGAACCCAAAAGCTCAGTGTCATTATATTCTACCAATACATTGGGAATATTATAAAAATTACAGTACCAATGGACCAAATAGTTTCATAGTATTGGTAAACCAGACACACACATGTGTCTTGTATTTTTAATGAATACAGTAATTACAACTTAATCTTTTTTACAAGGATAATAACATTATTCCATCATTCATATACATTCATATCATTATTATTATACATCATGGATTCCTTGGGACTGTAATCAAAATAATTATTACATAAAATTAATAGCAAGTCTAAATTATATTTGATTTAAAAATAAATGAATTTGAAAATTCAACATGGAAGGGTAATAACTGAACACATATTCCAAATAATCAATGTAACGACCCAGATATATATAGAATACGAATTTTGATTTAAATTAATACTTATAAGTACGATATTTAATTTATGTTAAAGTGGATTCTATTCTGATAGCGTACTCAACAAGAAACAACAGATTTCTCTGAAATATTATATTTCACACAATGTTGAGTTATAATGAAAAATAATATAATAATATTTTTAATTTAATTAATAGTTACAGCCTATCCACTGTATTTGTGGGAGTTAACATAACAAACCATATTATAATTAAACATGTTTTTTAATTTTTTTTACATTTATCGAATAAAATTTAGAGACATAGAATGATAACGAATCCAATTTTGAGTATAAATACTCTAGTATTTTTAAAAGGTAGTTTTACCTCCTTTCAATAGAGAACCCTTTTTAAATCTCTTTTTTTACACTTTTATATGTCTAAATTTAATAAATAAACTTTCTATTTACAAGTGGGACATAAAAAATGTACTCTTTGAAAATATTTGGTATTTTTCTGTTAAATTTTATTTTATAATGAATGGTGAAAAATATAGCATTTTATGTCAACACTGTCTTTTCATTTGGTTTATTTGTATGGTTAGATTATATTTTTAATTAGTTTTAAAGTGTAATTAGATTAGGTTTTTACCATTAAAATTAATTTTGGTCATTGTATGTAATTTTATAATTTAATTAGGCCTAAACACATGTCAATCATTTCATAGTTATTATTTCATAAAAGTACGCTTTTTGGTTTTGACAACCACAATTATTTTTATTATAATTTTTTCAACTTGTCTTTTTTGAATTTAGAAAAATGAATTCTATATTTGTAATCACGAGGTCCAAATTTTGAAAATTTATATCTATTATTTTTAAAAATTATGAATATTAACATCAAAAAATATTTAATTTACCGTGGTTAAAGAGTAAATATGGAGAAAACGGTAAAAAAAATATTATAGTAACAAAACATTACCCTAACACATTTCCTAAACCAATTTTATAAGGTATTTCCAAACATGGGATTCCTTGATTCAATTTTAGGACCACATGGATCCACTTGTGTGTAAAAATGACACTTAATTACTAATAATTTAACGTTAAGGAAAATATAACATAAACATACATCTTTTACTAAATATTTTTTTATATAAAGGTATATAAGTGATATATTAGACAAAAAATCATTATAAATTTTAAAAAATTTCCTCTATCATTATATTTTATTTATAATTTTTAGATATCATATAAATAAATTTATTTATGGCACAATGATGAGGTATTGATTACATTATTAATGAATTTTATAAATAAATAAGACTATAAAAATTAAAATAAATTTATATTGAACCTTTTTATGACATTAATTTTTTTTATGGATTATTATTAATTTTTAAAGTTCAATTAATGAAGGGTTTTATAAGGAATCAAGTTTTTATGTATTTTTTAAAAATTCATTATATGAATAGTAGATAAATTAACAAAAATGGGTTTTTAAAACAAATAATATTTTATTAAATTATGTAATAGTAATAAAATTTTTTTTAGGACAAATGAATTATATAAGGTTAAACATGTCATTAATGAACCACTTGAGGTTCTAATGATATTTTATAGTTACTATATTAACCATATAGTATGAATATAAAATAAGACGTGGTAGAAGTTAAATGAGTTAACTAAGGGTTAAAGCTAAAAGTTAAGGTTACTTTTATGAACAGAACTCATCTAAAACCTATTGTTTTAGATTATTTATACCCATACTCATCTGATATTTTAAATATATAAATTTTTTGTTATTTTATTTCTAAAATAAATTAATAATAAAATAATATTTCAAGACATTACGAAAGTACCCCTCCTACAACATATAAAACGACACCACCTCTAACCCATTACTCACACCTCTTAAGCCCCTTGGCATGTCCAAAATATAATATAATAATATTCCAACATCTTTATATTCCTCCTAGAATCCTTACCTTAGGCATAAGTCCATTTAATAAATCATTTTGGCTCAAATCAATGACAGTTTCCCATTTTAAGAGGTAGCATCTTCTCTAAAGTTCATTTCCAATATTCTACTTCTTCACTCTTTATTCTATTAATATTCTTTGATTACATAACAACACCAGTATCCTCAATATACAAGTTTTTTGTTATAAATATTAATTGAACTACCCAAACACACACCTCCATCTAATGGATTTTGAACATACTATTTATATAGACGAAGAACTACTGCCTCATAAAATGATGAGTGTTCAATTATCTCTTACTGCCTCCTATAGTGTCCATTATTATGGAACCGAAATTATATATGATATATATGATATTTATTTTATCTCTATGATTAATTAATTATCATTTGTAACATACCTTTATGATTTTCATTTTATATAAATATGATAATTTCATTTGAGGAAGTATGGACTTCCACCCCTTCAATGTGATATGACTCGTTAATACCAAACATGGAATGTATAAAGGATGGAATTATAGAAATTATGTAACATATATATAAAATTATATTATATTTTTATTATAATATACTTATGTTTCATTTACTTTTCATTTCATTAATATTACTAATGAATGAAAGTAGTGTTCATGCGTACGCACGACTTAATGTCTCAATGAACAGTAAAATTAATTTCTTATCTCCAAATGTTATGGAATATTATAAATACATATATACTAAATATATATGATATTTAAATCATGAATACTATTTTGGATATAATTTATTTTGAGCACATGGACAATTTGTAACTGTAACAAGATCATTTTCGACTCAAATACCCAATATCGACAAAACAAATTATATTAACTTAAATAATTATGTGCTTTTAATAATTTGGTAATAAGTGATATTAAAGAAATAATAAAACAGAAAAAGGTTCTAAAGAAATTATAAATTTAATTATTTTTATTGTTAAAGAATCTAAATATTGAATGAGTCAAGTCAGACATGAGGTAAGGGACCTCGTCTCAATCTCCTTTCATTGAGGCATGTTTGAATTGGTGTATAATAAAACCCTTTGAGATTTACTTTCATTTAAAATGAATAATTTTTCTATGAAGTGTTTTTCTAAATGACAAAAGGAATGTTTTTAATATATGTGGCAACAATTACCTTTTCAACACCACAAGTATAATTTGATATTTGGATTCCTTATCAACCTATAATATTTTTAAAAGGAATATATATAAAATAGGTCCTTTTTTGTTTTGAAAATGGTTCTTGTAATGGATTAATTTTTTCAATATCTTGAAATAATTTCCTGTCATTCCAAGTGAAATTTTATTAGTTAAAGATTGATATTATTAATATTTTATGTTTTAAGGTTATATAATTGTACTTAGACATTTGACGGGTTGTTACGTGATAACCCAATTATGGGTGGTTACATGATAATGCAAATGTCGAGTTGTTCTAGGATAAACCAATGATGTGTGGTTATGTTATAACCTCCAATTAATTGGGTATAGAAGTCAGCTGCAAGGCTATTCCATTTAGTGATATGTGTAGAATTCTACCGTATGGTTATTCCATTTCAATATGTTTATTTCTATAGTTACCTTTATATGATATATGATGCTTTCTATGGTTTTGATGGTAATATTCTGGTTAAAAAATGGTAATTGATGTCTTTTTATTTAGTAAAGTGTTTTTGATACTTCTTAATGGTGAAAAATATTACATTATGATAAAGTTTTCATGCATTAAATGTTTTTGATAAACTAACATATTTCCTTATTTATGTATCCCATAATGAGATTTTTATTCTCATACCCAATTTTGAAATGTTTTTCATAGGTCTTATGATGAATAGGGTTGAGGATGGTATCATGGAAAAGTAATGTTGTCTAAAACATGGATATAGACATGTTTATTTTTTTAAGTGTTTTTTTATGAAAAAATTGATAGTGTGTTGAAGTGTCAACTTGTAATATAAATGTTTTTATGTATAAGTTATGACCTAATTCTCTAAATCACTAATCCTAAAAAGCACTTCAATTTGAATTTTTAACATAACTCAATATAATGTAATGATTAAGTTTGGGGCCTTATAGTTGGTATAAAATTTCATTTAAGATAACATTAACAGTTATAATATTTTTCATAGAATATCCATAAATGATTCCTTCATTATAGTAAAATTGAAATGATATTTCATTCAAAGAATACCATGTTTTTTTATCTAAGATATGTTTTATCAGAATGTATTTGCATAGAGGAAATAGGGAAGCATTGCTAAGAAGGTATATAGAGGAGAATTATCTTTCAAATAAGAATCTCGAGATGATAAAAATTGGAACTGAAAAGTTCATTGTAGTAATAACGTAGTTGACTCAGGATATAAATGGTGGTGGTATACATGCATGAGATCAACCAGATCATACAAAGGGAAACATGTTAGTAGTAGAGCAACTCATGAGGAAATATCATCCATCATTCTAAGAATTATCTAAACATGTTCAAGGTGAATGTTGGATCAAAGCACTAGAAAATATTATGGATGTCATGGGTTCTACAAACTATCAAAAGGTTAGTCTTTTTTTATCATTTTAAAGGAGAATCAGATCAGAGGTGGATGATGGATAAAAATATCAGTGACATTGAGGAGACTTATTCTCTTAGTTGGGATGAAATCAAAGGTATCATTCTTGGGAAATATTTTCCTATGGTGGTTCAACATAGGAAGGAAAAAAAATTATTATAATTGAGGCAGGAAGATGACCAAGTGGATACTTATAAGGAAATGTTCACTTGACTATCATGGTATGGTCCATATTTAAAACATGATAGTGATAGTAATATAAATAAAATTACTAAATATTGAAGTCATGGTATCGAAGATAATTTTCCTCTCGTGAATTAAAAATATATGAATCACTTGTAAGATGTGATCATAATGTGGAGATGATGTTTTTTATGAACATATGTTCCATTTTAGAAACCAAAAGAAGAGTTTATGTTGGCATGAAAATGGAAATTATTCATCAAAGAAGCCTGGAGGTATGAAAATTTAAATTCCATCCTATGAGAACTATGGTATGAACCGTCCAAAAGAATGTTTATCAAAGTCTGGGAAATGCTTATGATGTGGTAATACTAGTCATATTTCTCATAATTAAAGGAATATGATTAGGCAGGAAATGAAAAGCTAGTGGTAAGTTGTTTTAGATGCAATGTGTTTGGGAATTATGCAATTGTCTGTCCAAAGTTGATTACCCAGGGTAGAAACCAGTCATATCAAATGAAAAAGGGTTGTAGAAATCATTCTCCACTACTACGTTTGATGTGGGACCATCAAATGAAGTTTTATTAGTAACTTTTTTTGTTTTTATTGATTATGGAAATATATTTTTTGATTCAGGGTCTACACATTCTTTTATTTTAGAGAGGTTTTTGAGTAAATTTTGGAATCCAAACTCGCGAAATGAATCCAGAACTTATGGTAAAAACACCATGGGAAAATGTTGAGGCAAAAAGAAATTATAAGAATCTTTGTATCATTTTTTGTGGAAACAATTCACCTGTAAACCTTGTTGTTTATCCTCCATTACTGTTGGTGTAATTTTGGGAATGTATTGGATTTCTGTTTAACATGATAAGATTGATTATAGAGATAAAGAGGTTTCTTTTCAGAAATAGTTTTAATATGTGTACAAAAATGAGCCGATAACTCTCATAACATATCAAGAAGATGAGAAACTAGTGAATGATGGAAATTAATGTTACCATGAATAATTTGATGAAAATAAAGGAACTATGCAGATTAATGATGTGCCAGTAGTAAAAGAGTATCTTGATATCTTTTCAGATGAGTTTTCTGGTATAATACCTGATTGGGAAGTTGAATTTACTTTTGACATAGTTCCTGATCGTATACCAATTTCAAAAACCCCGTATAAAATGGATAAAACTAAACATTAAGTGTTAAAGAAACAATTACATGATTATTTAGATAAAGGTTTCATCCCATCTATAAGATCATTATGGGGCGTGACCGTCTTGTTTGTTAAAAAGAAATATGGTTCAATGAGACATTGCATTGATTATAGATCCTTGAGTAATAAATTGTTAAGTACATGGATCCTTTGGTTCATATCAATGATTAGTTTGATCAGCTATAAGGAGCTTTATATTTTTAGAATATTGACTTGAAGTCGGGGTACCATAGTTTAATGTAGCAGATGAAGATATTTTGAAGACTGCATTTAATACTAGACATGGACATTATGAATTTTTAGTTATTCATTTTTAGTTAACAAATGAACCTACTGTGTTCATGTATATGATGAATATAATTTTCCATGGGTTCTTGGATAAGTTTGTGGTTGTGTTTACTAATGATATTTTGGAATATTCTAAATTTTTTGAGAAACATGAAATTATTTTAGGATTTCTCTTAGAAACCATAAAAGGGAATAAATTGTATCGTAAATTTAGAATTTGTGAGTTTTTGTTGTAGAAAATTTCATTCCTTGGTCATATTGTTTCTAAATATTTCATAACTATTGACCATTCTAAATCAAACATTGTTAAAGAGTGGCCAAGTCCAACTAATATCAATTTGATCTGTAGTTTTCCTGGTTTGTGACGGTATTACCAATGATTTTGGGATAATTAGCATAGTTATCTAGCACACTAACTATGTTTACTCCCAAAGGTGTTAAATAGATCTATAAAAATGAATATTATGATTATTTCTAGTAATTGAATAAAATTTTGGTGAATTCCCCAGTTTTGGACTTGCCTTCCAAAAATAGAGAGTTTATTATCTACAATGATGTTTCGTTGATAGAACATGGTTGTGTTCTAATTCCGAATGATCAATTAGTTTATTATGCTTTACGTTAGTTGAAACCTGATGAGTAATATTACCCTACACATGATTTAAAATTATCTACTATTTTTTTTCATTATAAACTTGGAGGAATCATTTTTATCGATTAAAATGTGAATTATATAATGACCACAAAGGTATAAATTATATATTCACTCTTAAAGTAATTAATATGAGGCATAGATGATGGATGGAATTAATCAAGGATTATGATTACACGATTCATTAACATCATGGATAAGGAAATAAAGTGGTTGATGCTTTGAGTTGAAAAAATAATGTTACATTAATCATGTTACATATGGAATGAGATCCTTTGTTTTATGATTTGATGAATTTTTTCTTGGAAGTTGTTGGTACAAAAAATTCCTATGTTTTGTTTTAGATATTAGTGAAATCATTAATATCAGAGAGAATTAGAAAGTGCAGAAGGAAGACAGTGAGTAACAGAAAAATGTAGAATTCTTCCGAAAGGTATGTTGCCTGAATTTAACATTGATAATGATTATATTTTGATATTTGGGAAGATATTATATGTGCCTTTTGATTCATAGTTTAAGAATGATTTGTTCTGTGAAACTCATAGTTCCTTGTTTTTAGTTCATCCTAGAAGTACTATGATATACCAAGATCTTCGGTAGTATTACTGGTGGGATGGAATGAAAATATATATTGCTTACTTTACTTTGATGTGTTGGACATTTCAACAAGTTTTAGTCGAGTGGAAGTTACTGAAAGGAATGCTTCAGCCTTCACCAGTCCCAGAGTCGAAATGGGATAATATATTAATGGATTTTGTGGTTGGATTACCGAAGTCATCTAGAGGTAATAATGAAAACTGGGTTATTGCTAATTGATTGGCTAAATCTGTTCATTTCATTCCTATTTGAGATAATCTATCTCTAGATCAACTTTATCAGTTGTATGTCAAAGAGATAGTTAGGTTTCATGGAGGTAACCTATTTATTGTATTTGATCGTTATATGAGGTTCACATATAAAGTTTTGAAGGGAATTCAGAAGTTATTGGTTTTTGAATAAAATTTTAGTATATACTTTCATCCGTAATCAGATGGGATAACTGAATGAACCATTCAGGCATTGGAAGAAATGATATATGATTGTTCAATGGATTACTAGGGAAATTGAGATAAATATCATTATTTTTTGAGTTCTCTTATAATAATAGTTTTCATTGCAGTATAAATATGGCACCATTGGAGGAATTATATGGATAGAGGTGCCGAACTCTAGATTTTTGGAATGAAGTTGGTGAAATAAATGATGGGACCAGAATCGGTAAAGGAGATGGAAAAAACATTTCAGTTGATTCAGAATCAAATTAGAACATCTCAAAGTAGGAGGAAAGGTTATGTGGATAACTGAAAGAAGGATTTATATTTCGAGGTAGGTTATCATGTATTTTTAAATGTTTATCCATCGAAAAGTGTGATGTGTTTTGGTAATAATAGAAAGTTGAGTATGAGGTTCATTGGACCCAATGAAATCCTGAAGAAAGTTGGATCAGTTGCTTATACAGTGGCTTTACCTCCACGTTTATCCCAAGAACATAATTTTTTTTTCATGTTTCAATGTTGAGAATGTATATGTCAGATCTATCTCATGTTTTGAGTCCTAATGTAGTTCAGTTGGAAGAGAATATTTCTTATAAAGAGTAATCAGCCTATATTCTTGATCGAAGAGAGAAAGTGTTGTGGAATAAGGTAATTAATAAGGTAAAAGTTTTATGGAAAACACATATATTATCAGAGTCATCATGGGAATATAAAAATGCTATGAGGTATACGTACCTCAACTTATTTGATATGTAAATAAAATTGTGGGGACACAATTCCCAAAGGGGGGAAGGTTGTAACGACCATGGTATTTAAAAAATATTACTTTTAATTTCTAATAATACTTATGAATAAAATATTAATTTTATGATAAAAGGGACACTTTTTCCAATAGTGTACTAAACAACCAAAAATAGATTTTTCCAAAATATTACGTTGCACACAATGTAGCGTTATACTGAAAAATAAAATGATATTAATATTATTTTAAATTATAGTTAATTCTTAGATGTTGTATTGGCCTGAATTAATAGAACTAACCATTTTATTATTAATCATAGTTTTTAAATGTTTTTAAATTTATCCAAAATAAATTAGAGGCTTAAAATGAGAATGAATCCATTTTACCGTATAAATAATCTTGTATTTTTTAAATGATGTTTTACCACCTATTGATGGAAAACCCTTTTTAAATCAATTTTTTCCACTTTTATATATTATATTTGAAATAATAAACTTTATCTTTATAAGTGGGACATCGAAATTTACTTTGGGTAATTTTTTTAATTTTTTTATTAAAGTTTTTTCTTTAATGAATATTAAAAAATACAGTATTTTAAGTCAAACTGTCTTTTCATCTAATTTATTTATATTAATAGATTATATTTTTAACTAGTGTTAATGTGTAATTATATTTTTTTACCATTAAATTCATTCTTAGTAATTGTAAGTAATTTAACTTTTTAATTAGGGATAAAGACATGTCAATCTTTGGATAGTTATTATTTTTTAAAAACATTCTTTTTAGTTTTGACAACAGAAATTTATTTTAAATTAATTTTTGTAACATCTGTGTTTTGAATTTGGAAATATGGATTCCATATTTGGAATCAGGAGGTCCAAATTCTTTAAATATATATCATTTATTTTTAGACATTATGAACAGTAACTTAAGTAAATATTTTATTTACCATGATTAAATGGTAAATATGGTAGATAAGGGTAAACAATAATAGTATAATAATATTTAATTACCCCAACACATGTACTAAGAATATTTCATGAGATTTCTATAACCATTATAATCTTTGGGTTAATTTTTGGACCTCATGGATCCACTTGTATGTGAAAATTACATTTAATTAGTTTTAATTTAAACTTAAGGAAAATATAACAAAAACCTATATTTTCTACTAAAAAATTTATATGGGATTATATAAGTGATCTATTCGACTATAAATAGTCATTATAAAACTAAAAATATTTCCCACATCAGGGTATTTTATTAATAATTTTTAGACATCAAATATATAAATTTAGTTATGACACAATGATGATGTAGTGATTACCTTATTAATTAATGTTTTAAATAAATGATATTATAAAATTTAAAATTAATTAATTATGAAACCTTTTATTCCATAAATAAATCTTATAGATGATTAATACTTGTTATATTTGAATTAATGAAGGCTATTTTTGAAATAATCAAGTTGTTATGGATTTTTTAGTTGTCCGGATATGAATTTTATATAAATTGACAAAAATGAGTTTTTAAAACAAATATTATTTTATTAAAAGATATAATACCCCTAAAAAATATGATTAATCCAAATGACATATATAAGGTTTCACATTACATTATTGAACCCTACATGGTTTTATTGGAATTTTATGGTAACTATATAAACCATATACTATGAATATAAAAGAATACATTCTAAAATTTATATTAGTGGACTAAGGGTTATAGAAAAAATATAGGGTTAATTTTAAGACCTAAAATTCTATAAAACCCATTGTATACGATTAATTAGACCCATCATCATATTATATTTTAAATATATCACTTTGGTGTTATTATAATTCTAAAATCTATTAATAATATTATAATATTTCAATGCATTCCTAAAGTTTCCCTCTTTCCTCTTATAAAAGGACACAAACTCTATCCCATTACTCAATTCTCTCATGCCCCTTGGCTCATCCAACCCCTAATCTAATAATCTCCCAACATCTCTATATTCTTTTAGAAATCCTTACCTTAGATAGTAGGCAATTCCAGAAGCCTTTTTTCTCAAATCAAAGAAACTTACATGTTTTAGGAGGTGGTGCCTTCTCTAAAGTTCCTTTCCTATATTCTACATCTTCAATGATAGTTTTATTCTTATTCCATGATAATATAACAACACCAAAATCCACAATATACTAGGATGATTTTATGAGAATTATTCTAACTACACTTACACGCACCTCTATCTAATAGATTTATAACATATTGTTTCTTTAGATGAAGAAGTAATACCTCACGAAACAATGATTGATCAATTATATCCTACCACCCCTCACGGTGGCCATTATGTTGATACTGAAATTATATATGATATTTATGATTTTTATTTTATCTCTATTCTTCTATAATTTTCATTTATAATATACCTTTATGATATTCAGGTTTTATAAATACTATAATTTCATTTGAGGAAGTGTGGACTACCTCCCCCACAAAGTGATATGACTCATCTATGATATACATGGAATTTATAAATTTGGGAATTAATGAACATATGTAAATTTTATAAAAAATGATATTATACTAGAATTATAATATTCCTATGAATCATTTAGTTTTCATTTCATAAATATGACAAATAAATAAATGTATCATTCATGTCTAGGTATGAATTGACATCTCCATGAATGGTACATTAATTTTTGCATATAAAAATGTTATGGACTATTATTAATACATATATACTTTATATATATAAAAATTAAATCATGATTAAAATTATAAATATAATATACCTATGACCACGTGAACAATTTCTAATTATAACAGGATTATTTTCGACAAAAAAACATAATATCAACAAAATGTCTGATATTAACATAAATAATTATGTAATTTTTATAATGTTTTAATTTGTGATATAAATGGAATAATAAACATAAAAATGGTTCTGAAGCAATTAGAAACTAAATTATGTTATCATTCAAGAAACTAATGAACGAACTAGTCAAGTCAGACATGAGGTAATGGACATCGTCTCAATCTTTTTTCATTATGGTATGTTTAGATAATATAAACCTCTTTCTTTTACAAAGTGTATAATAAAACGGTTTGACTTTTACTTTCATTCAAAGGGAATATTTTTATATTAATATTTGTACGAAAAGAAAAAAGTAATGTTTTTAATGTATATGACAAAAACGACCATTTCCCTGCCACAAGCATTATTTGATATTCGGATTCCTTAATAAGATTTAATGTTTTTAAATGGAAAATAAATATCATAAGTTTTTTTATGTATTGTGGTATTGAAAATGGTTTTTGATATGGATTTCTTATTCTAGTATCTTGAAATTATTTCATGTGATTGCAAATGAAACGTTGTTAGTGAAATATTATTATTTGAAATATTTTATGTTTTATGATTATATAATGGTAAATGGACAATTGATGAGTGGGTACGTGATAAACCAATGATGGGTGGTTACATGATAAACCAAATGACGGGTGGTTCTGTGATAATCCAAGGTCAGGACATAAATTATAACCTCCAATGCATTGGGTAGGGAAGTAAGTCGTATGACTATTCCATTTAGTGATATGTGTGGATGTCTACCATATGGTTATTCCATTTCAGTATGTTAATGTTCGAAGATACATCAATATATTATATATATATATATATTTATATGGTTTTTATGGTAATATTTTAGACACAAAGAATGGTAAGAAAAAATAATTATTCCATTATGTGTTTTCTCTACTTCACTAAGGTGAAAGGTATTACATTATGATAATGATTTCACAGTTTACATTGTTTTGAAAAACAAAAAACTTTCCTTCACTATGTATCAATTACTATTTTTTTCCAATACCATGTTTTATAATGTTTTCCACATGATTTATGATGAATTGGGTCAATGATGGGATCATGGAAAAGTCATGTTGTCTAAATAATGGAACGAATCATTTTTATTTTTTAAGAGTTTTTCATTTATGAAAAAATGGATAGTGAGTAAATGTGTCTATATATAATATTCAAGTTATTATGTACAAGTGACGACCTCATTTTATAAAGCTCTAATCTTAAAAATATCCTCAATGTAAATAATTAACTTAATTCAAAATTATTTAATGTTTAAGGTCATGAGATTATAGTTAGTCTCAAAGGTCACTTTAGATAACTATAGGTGTCAAAATTTTGTTAATAAAATATCCATAAATGATTTTTACATTATAGTCAAATAAAAATTAAATATAATTTAATTATTACCATGTTGCTTCATCTAATATATGTTTTTTCAGAATAGATTTCTGTAGAGGAAAAAGGGTAGTAGATCTAGGAAGGCTTACATATGAGAATAATCTTTTATATCAACATCCTGATATGGTCAGTATAAGAATTGAATACTTTTTCACAGTATTGGAACAGTTTACTTAGGCTATCAATAGTGAATATATCTATCCATGAGATCAACTAGATCAATCATATAGGAATATGTCCATAATTGATCATTTCATGAGGCAACATTCCCCATCATTCATAGGATCTAATGAACCTGTTCAAGTTGAATGGTGGATTAGAGCACTGGAAAAGATTTTTGATGTCATGGGTTTTATTGACAATCAAAAGGTTAGTCTTTTTTGTTATCATTTTGAAGGATAAGTAGATCAGTGGTGGTCGATGGTTAAAAATATCTGGGATTTTGAGGATATTGATGCTCTTGGTTGTAACGAATTCAAATGTACGTTTCTTGAGAAATTTTTCCCTAAGAAGGATCAACTATGGATGGAAAAACATTTATTGGAATTGATGTAGGAGGATGAGTCATTGGATGATTATGAAGCAAATTTCACTAGAATGGAAATGTATGAAAAAATTTTTATTCATGATCATGATAGTAAAAAAATAGGATTTACTTAGGATTAGAGAAATTATATTGAAGAGAATTAGCCTCTCTTGAATTGAAAATCTATGAGAAACATTTCAGATATTTCTAAAAGGAAGAAATTTAGTTTTTTGATGATCTATTGTTCTATGAGAGCATGAAAAATAAAAGTTTAGGTTGGTAGGAAATTGGAAAGTATTCACTAAATAAGCCTAGAGGAATGGAAATTAATTTTCCATCTTTTGAGAAGTGTCGTTAAAATAATCATGGAGAATGTTTATCAATGTCTGGGATGTTCATATGGTGTGGTATGACTGTTCATAATTCTCATAATTATATAGACGTTGATCGGGCCAGAAATGAAATGTCAGTGGTAAGATATTTTAGTTGCAATGAGTTTGGTTATTATGCCAATGTGTGTCCAAAGATGATTACCCATGGTGGAAACCAATCATATCAAAAGAAAAAGGGTGTGGATAAATGTTTTTCAACTACCGCGGTTGATATGGGATCATCAAATGAATTGGTATCAAGTACATTGTTTGGATGTTTATATTATTCTAATTTTTTATTTGATTCAGGGTCGACAAATTCTTTCATTTTATAGAAATTTTCTGATAAATTTTGAATCACACCTGAAGAAATAAATCTAAATCTTATGGTAAAAACACATGGGGGAAATTTTAAGGTTAAATGAAATTATAAGAACCTTCCTATCCATATTTGTGTAATTAATTTACCTGAAAAATTTATTGTTTTTCCTCTAGTGGAGTTTAATGTTATTTTGAGAATAAATTGGATTTCTGATTATCATTAAAATATTTATTATTATGATAAATAGAATTCATTTCAGAAATACATTCAATTTTTGTTCAAGAATGAACCATTAACACTAATTACATATCATGAAGTGGGGAAACTAGTGAAAGCTATAATTGAATGTTTCCATTCACATATTACTGAAAACAAAAAAAAACTATCAAGATTAATGATGCGACATTAGTAAATGATAATAATAATGTTTTTCTGGATGATTTTACATGTATAATAAAAGATTGGGAAGTTGAATTTATTTTTGACTTAGTTCCTGATGATAAAAAAATTAAAAAAACCTTTTATTGAATGGCTCAAACCAAACCATTTGTGTTAATGAATCAATTATATGAGTTGCGAGATAATGGTTTCATATGACCTAGCACATCACCATGGGGTGATATAGTGTTGTTTGTTAAAAAGAATTATGGTTCAATGAAACATTGTGTTGATTATTTATCCTTGAATAATATCATTGTTTATAATAAGTATCCTTTTTCTCATAATGATGATTTGTTTGATCAGCTCTAGGGAGACCAGTTTTTTTTCGAAGATTGACTTGAGGTTGGGGTACCATCAGTTGAATGTAAATGTAGCATACTTTCAGAAGACTGTGTTTCATACTAGATATGGCCATTATGAATTTTTATTTATTCCTTTTATGTTATCTAATTCACCTAATGTATTCATGGATATTATGAAAATAATTCTTCATGAGTTTTTGTAGAAGATTATAGTTGTTTTTATTGATGACATTTTTGTATAATCCAAAAGTAAAAAGGTACATTAATGTTAATTATGATATTTCTTAAAATCCCTAACGGAAAAGAAATTTTATGGTAAATGTAGCATGTTTGAGTTTTGGTTTCCAAAAATTTTATTCCTTGGTCTTATTGTTTCTAAAGATGGCATAATATTTGACCCTTATAAAGCAAAAGTTGTTAACGAGTGGCCAATACCTACCAATATCACAGAGATCCCTAGATTTCTTGGTTTGACAGGATATTACTAATGTTTTGTTGAATATTTTACACAGTTATCTAGACCACTAACTAAGTTAATGTGAAAAGGTGGTAAATTTATCTGGACAAAAGAATGTGATGGTTGTTTTCAGGACTTGAAAAGAAGATTGGTGAATGCTCCGGTTTTTTCCATGCCTTCCAAAAATGGTGGGATTGTAATATACATTAATTATTCATTGAAAGGACGTGGTTGTGTCCAAATTTAGAATGATCAGCGAATTGCTTATGCTTTATTTCAATTTAATATTCATGAGTTAAATTACCCTACACATTATTTTGAATTAGATATTTTTGTTTTTTTAATACTTTGGAGAAATTATTTTTAGGGAGTAAAATGTAAAATATATACCACCCACATCATTTTGATGTATATATTCACTCTAGAATAATTTAACATGAGACATAGGATATGGATGGAATTAATCAAGGAATATGATTCCATGATTCTTTACCATCCATGAAAATCAAATAATGTTGTTCATGATTTGATTCAAAAAAATGAAACATTAATCAGGTTATGTATGGTATGAGATCCTTTGGTTAATAGTTTGATGAGTTTTATCTTGGATGCTGTTGATGTTTGGAATTCCTCTGTTTTGTTTCATGTATTAGTAAATTCATCCCTATCAGAGAAAATAATGAAAGCGTGGAAGGAAGACAATGAGTTACAGAAAAAGTAAAATTGTTTCAGAAAGGCAAGTTTCTTGAATTTAACCTTGATAATGATTTTATTTAGAAATATGTGAAGAGATTATGTGTTCCATTCGATTAAAAGTTAAAAAAAGAGTTGTTATGTGAAGCTCACTGTTCTTCGTTTTCAATTCATCCTTGTTGTAATAATATGTATAGAGATCTTCGGGAGTATTACTAGTGGGATGGAATGATAAGTTATATTGTTGAAATTTTTGTGAAGTTTCTGACTTGTCATCAAATTAAATAAGAGTATAAGTTACTGTAATATATGATTCATCCATCACTAGAGATAGAGGGAAAATATGAAAATATATCCATGGATTTTGTTGTGGGATAATTGAAGAAAACTCGAGGTAATACAAAAACATGGGTTATTGTTGATCGATTGACTATATCTACTTTTTTCCTTCTTATTCAAGATAGTCTATCTCTAGATCGACTTTCATGGTCATATGTTAAAGAGGTTTTCAGTTTTCATGGAGTTCGCCACTCTATTTTATCTTATTTTGATACTAGGTTCACATCTATCTTTTGGAATAGGATTTAGAAGTCATTGGGTACTAAATTAAAATTCAGTACATCTTTTCATTTTCAATCAGATGGGTAGATATAAAAAACAATTCAGACAATGGAAAATATGATACGTTCTTTTCAATGGATTACTAGGGATGTTGGGATTATATAGAAAGCATTATCTAACTCAGGATTTTTTGGATGAAGTGGGTGGTAGGAAGTTGAAGGGACCAGAATTGGTAGAATATGTGGAAGAAAACATTCTGTTGATTCAGAAGTACATGATAATAGTTTAGAGAAGGATGAAAAGTTATGCGGACTACCGAAGTAAGGATTCTTCTTTCGAGGTAGGTGATCATGTCTTTCTCTATGTTTCTCCAAAGAAAATTGGGATGAATTTTGGTTAAAAGGGAAAGCTCAGTCTATGTTTTAATAGACCCTTTGAAATCATCAATAAATTTGGATTAGTTTTATATATAGTGGATTTCCCTCCATTTTTATCCCAGGGACACAAATCTATTCATCTTTCATTATTGAGAAAGTATATGCTGAATCCATCTCATGTTTTGAATCCAGAAGTAGTTCAGTTGGAAGAGAATATTTTATGTGAGAGGCATCCAGTCCAGATTCTTGACCGAAGATAGAATGTGTTTTAGAAAAAAATAATTAATTAGGAAATGTTTTTAAGAAAAACATATAGATGAATAAGTAACATGGGAATATAATAATGATATGAGGGATAAATAACCCCAGTCATTTTATAAATAATTAAAATTGTGAGGGTGTAATTCCCAGAAGGGGGGTAGGATATAACGACCCATGTATTTATAGAATAATAATTTTGATTTATATTAATACTTATGAATAAGATATTAAATTTATGATAAAGGTTATTCTTTGTCTAATAGCGTACTCAACATGGAACAACATATTTCTCAGAAATATTACGTTGTAGACAATGTTTAATTATATGGAAAAATAATATAGTAATATAATTATTTTTAATAGAAGTTAACGTCCAGTCGATGTATTTGTGGGAATGAACAAAACTAACCATATTATGATTAAACATGTTTTTTAAATGATTTTAAATTTACCTAATAAAATTAGAGTCTTAAAATGAGAATGAACCCAATTTTAAGCATAAATATTCGAGTATTTGTAAAAGTTAGTTTTACTGCCTTTTAATAGACAAACCTTTTTAATTCTTGTTTTTTGACATTTATATGTTTACTTTGACAAAATAAACTTCTTCTTTAAATGCGGGGTATCTAAATTTAGCTTCGATAAATTTTTGGTATTTTTCTGATAATGTTCAATTTTAATGAATAGTGAAAAATACTTTATTTTAAGTCAAAACTGTCTTTTCATCTGATTTATTTATATGGTTCAATTATATTTTTAAATGGTATTTAAATGTAATTATATTATTTTTTACCATTAACCCCAAATTTTTTCATTTTATTTAATTTACTTTTTAATTAAGCATAAACACATGTCAATATTTTGATAGTTATTATTTCTTAGAAGCACACTTTTAGGTTTTGTCAACAAGAATTAATTTTAAATTAATTTCTTCAACATCAATGTTTTGAATTTTGAAAAATGAATTTCATATTTTAAATCAGGATATTCAAAAAAATATAATAGGTATCTTTTATTTTCATACATTCTGAATAGTAACGTTAGTAAATATTTTTTTTACCATGGTTAAAGGGTAAATTTGTTAAATAAGGGTAAAAAATAATATTATAATAATATTAAATTACCCTAAGAAATTTTTTAAACCAATTATATGAGATCTTTACGATCATTGGCATTCTTGGGTCGACTTTAGGACCCCATAGAGGAACTTGTGTGTGAAAATGACATTTAATTACTTTCAATTTGACGTTATAGAAAATATAAAATAAACATATACATTTGACTGAAAAGATAATATGGGGTTATATAAGTTGTATTTTTTACAGTAAATCATTCGTAGAAAGAAAAAAATGATTTCCTAAATCATGGTATTTTATTTATAATTTTTAGACAAAAAATAAATAAATTTATTTGTGACACAACGATGATGTAGTGATTACCTTAATAACGAATGTTTTAAATAAATAATATTATAAAAATTAAAATAAATTTTTTAAAACTTTTTATACAATCCATTAATTTTATGGATGATTATTACTTGTTATATTTTAATTAATGGAATTATTCCTAATGAATCAAGTCGCTATGTATTTTTCACAAGACATGATATGAATAGTATATAAATTGGCATAAATGTGTTTTTAAAACAAATACTATTTTATTAAATGATATATTAGTCATAAAATTATATGATAAGGAAAAATTACTTATATAAGGTTTCAAATGAAATTAATAAACCACTTGATGATTTATTGGAATTATATATTTACTAAATAAACCATATATTAGAATGTATAAGAAGACATTTTAAAAGTAAAATTAGTTAACTAATGGTTGAAGATAAAAGATAAGGTTTATTTTATGACTTAAACATGTCTAAAACCAATTGTATGAGAGGGTTTTTACCCATACACATCTAAAATTATAAATATATTATTTCATGTAATTAAATTTAGAAAATAAATTAATAATAAAATACTATTTTAAGACATTCCTAAAGTGCACCTCCTACCTCTTATAATTGGTAACCACCTTTAACCAATTAGTCACTCTTCTAAAGGCCCTTAGATCATCAAAAATCTTCTCTAATAAGCTCATAACATCCCTATATTCCCCCTATAATCCTTACCTAGGTATAATACTATCCATGAAATCTTATTGTCTCAAATCAAATGGAGTTTCTCGTTTTAAGAGGATAAGACTTCTCTATAATTCCTTTCCAATATTCTAATTCTTCACTCCCTATTATATTCTTAATAGTTTTTTACATAACAACACCATTATCCTAAATATATTGGGATTATTATTATAATAATTATTCTAACTAATCATATACACACCTCCATCTAATTGATTTAGAACATACTGTTTTTTAGACGGTGAACTACTACCTCACGAAACTATGATTATTCTATTATCTCATACAACCTCCCCTGGTGGCCATGATGATGGAACTAAAAATATTTATGATATTTATGATATTTATTTTATCTCAATTATTCCCAAATTATCATTTAAAACATACCTTTATGATTTTAGTGTGGTATAAATATGATAATTTCATTTGACGAAGTGCGGATTACTACCCCCTGAAAGTGATATTAGTCGTTAATTACATACGTGGTACATATAAAGGATGGAATTATTGAAGATATGTAACATATATAAAAAATGATATTAAAATTGAATTATAATATACCTATGTATAATTTATTTTTCATTTCATTAATATGAAAAATAAACGAATGTAGAGTTCATGCATAAGTACAGATTACTATCTCCATGAATGATGAATTTGATTTCTTATCTCTAAATTTTATGGCCAATAATAAATACATATATACTGGATATATATGATATTTACATAATTAATACTATTATAGATGTAATGTACTTTTTATCACATGGATAAATTGAAATTATAACAATAACATTTTCAACACAAATACCCCATATCAACAAACCAACTGATATTAACTTAAATACAAATGTGATTTTTATAATGTGGTAATAAGTGATATAAAATGAATAATATACTTCAAAAAGGATCATCAGAATGTAGAAATTAACTTAGATTTATTATTCATAAATCTAATGAATGAATGAGTCAAGTCAGACATGAGGTAAGGGACTTTGCCACAATCTTCTTTCTTGGAGGCATGTTTGATATTATACAACTCCTTATTTTACACGGTGTATAATAAACCCCTTTGAATTTTACTTTCATTCAAAATGGAATATTTTTTCTATGATGTGTTTCACTAAATGATAAAATTTATATTTGTAACGTATTTTGTGAGAAAGACCTTTCCACCGTCGCGAGCATTATTTGATATTTGGCTTCCTTAATAATCATGTAATCTTTTTAAAAGAAAAATAAATAACATATGCCATTTTTACATATTTTGGTATTGAAAATGGCTTTTTAAATGAACTGATTCTTTAAATATCTTTTAATTATTTCTTGTTATAGAAATTAAAGTTTTATTTGTAAAATAATGATATTTTCAATATTTTCTGTTTTACACTTATATAATGGTTCATTAACATTTGACAAGTGGTTACGTGATAAAGCAATGATGGGTAGTTACGTGTTACACAAAATAATGGGTGGTTTTGTTATATCTTACAATGCATAAGGTATATAAGTCGGTCGTATGTATATTCTATTTAGTGATATGTGTGGAAGATGACTATATAGTAATTTCATTTCAGTATGTTTATGTCCCAAGTTACCATTATATGAAATTTGTTTCTTGATAGGGGTTTTATGGTAATATTTTGGTTACAACATATGGTAAACAATAAGAGAATAATTAGTGAGTTTTTTTTCTACTTCATTAAGGTGAAAAGTATTAAATTAGGATAATGTTTCTATGGTTTAATTTTTTTTGAAAAACTATCATTTTTCCTTCGTTATGTATCCCTTTTTGAGATTTTTATGCACATAACAAGGTTTAAAATTTTATTCATAAGAAATATAAAGAGTCGGGTCTAGGATGATATCAAGGAAAAGCAATGATGTCTAAGACATAGAACTAAACATGTTCCTATTTTTTAATAGTTTTTGTTTTATGAAAAAATGGATAGTGATTAGAAGAATTGACTTGTAATATTCAAGTTGTTATGTATAACTTATGGTCCAATTATTTATATATCTAATCCATAAAAGATCCTTAATGTGAATTATTACCTTAATTCAAGATTGTGTAATGTTTAAGGCACGAAACATATAATCAATAACCAAATAAATTAGTGTATAAACACTATGTAAAGGTAAATATCTTAAAACACATTCCATTCAAATAAATAAATAAGGCATTAGAAATATGGAAAGGTAAATAACAGAAAGAACACTCTATTTAATCAATGAACATTGAATGAAATGAATTCAATTAATTGTTTCATAGTGAAAATCCCATTAATAATAATAACTGAATAAAAATGAACACAATCGTAAATTATTATATATGATGTTTATTTGGAAAATTATTCCTTCACCATGAATATCTCTTATATAACAGGTTTATAAAATATTTATTGAAACCGATTTTCTTAGGTCAGCTAACAGATTCGATCTCACCAGACAACTGATGAATCGTGGGTCTCACATTAACTCATCCACATCCCATATGCCCTTTATTATGAATCCACAACCAATATATTGCATTTACAAATAATTCCTCATATATTGAATAATCTGTTTAATTAATTAGCAATATACCTTATCAAATATCTATATTGAATAAAAGATACTGATTTATCTATATTTCCCTAAAATAATCAATTAAATATCAATGTAAATACCATTTGTAGAAATGGTATATTATTCTAGAAATGAACATATCCATGATAAATAATGTGGATACTTAGGGTAAAATTAATGTTCAGTGATCATAGAAAATTGAGTATTTCAAGGGGACTACAATAAATTAATTATTAATGTCAATTTCAATATTATCCTAGTTCAAATAAACCAAAACCCATCTAGAATAAGAACAAACATATTATCAACACAATATGTTTTCATTGGTGTAATGTAAATGGTTTTTTTTCATTGACTTATGGACATACTATAAAAAGATATTTAAAAACATTTTTGTAGAAAATATCATTTTTATTTTGAAAAATATTGAAAATAATATACATTTAAAATTAACATTTCAAAAAACATTGTTTAAAAAGAAAAAATTCAAATCGTCTAATGCATGCTTCAAATAAATGAGGAAGGGTAAATCCATACATATCATACAAAGTAAAAAATAACATTTCTTTTTTCATAGAAAAAATGATCAAGAATATGACTTATTCGGAAATAGAGAATACTATTCCATTGAAAACAAATTTTAAGAAACAAAGGATAAAAATTTATTCAATAAATCATTTTGTAATAGATTTTTGAAAATTTAACACCATTTTGGATAATAGGTTTTTTATAAGAAAACAAGTGCTCCAATTAAATGGAGTAATGATAAATTGTTTTCATGAAAACCTTTTATTAAAATTTTTTTGTACAATAATGTGTCAAAATGGAAATATTACATTAAAAAGGTCATGAATAACTAGATAATAAGAATATGAAATTATTTATTCAACAATTATGCAATAATATACTCCAAAGGTAATTTATGTGTAAACAATCCAAAATAAAATGAGATCTTGAAGTAACCCCTTGAAAATAACATAATTTTGATGTGAGAATTAGAAAATAATTACAATATTTATTTAAAATGTAAATACACATAAAAAAGTGTAAATACATTATCATATGTTAAAAATATATTACACCATTAATATTAGAATACTAACAATAATTAAGAAGTAATATAACCTAGTGAAATGGAATCAGAATGTGAAATTCATTTCTACTTGGTAAAATTAAATTAAAATCCCCATAAATGAAATAATTCAAATTGAATCTCAAAATAAAATTTTGATAAAATAATTAATGAAATAATATAATAAAATGGGTAGTATGAACACTCCAAAAAATTATTAACAGGTTATTATAATATTAATCTCATGGATCCTAAAAGTGAGTTAGAAATCCATTACTATGAAATTCTTTTAGCATGAAAATCCTTTAACATATTCTATAAGGGGTTTAACCAATTTAATAACTGATTACATTAACATTCACATATAAATCATATATTATATTATATTTTTATAATATCTTACAACCTTTTAGTTAACAAACATTTAATTTTTCTCTATTTTGGGTAATAAATGTCTAGTTTTTCGACAATGTTCTAACTTGTTAAATGTTGTTCTACCTATTCCAAACAAGATTTCGCTATCTCAATAATGTAAATCATTATTTCATTATAATATATATACATTATATATGTTTTTATAATAATCCAACATATATGTAGTGAAGAAATGAAATATATCATCCATGGATATTGTAGGCTGTAAGTATGCATCAATGCTACTTCTATTTATTTTTGCACATTTTTAATGATTAAATGTAAATGGAGAATATTTATATTGTAAATAATGTATCATGTTTATTTCATATATATCACATGTTTTAATTAAAATCTTACTTTATACATTCCATGTAATGTGTGAACGTATCACATCTCTTGGTGATGGAAGGATTCTTCATGTCGTCAAACAACGTTATCAAATACCAACAAAATGGAATGAATTATGGTATATGTCATAAATTTTTTTTAAAAGAATTGAGAAAAAATAAATATCAAATATATATTATTGAAATATATTTTCACTCGTAATTCCCACCATGAATGATGGTAAGGATAAATGAACAATCATTCTTTCGTAGCGTTGTAGTTTATCATACAAACGAATGGTAAATTCATTACCCATTATATATAAGTGAGTGTAAGTGTAGTTAAAAAACATAGGAAAAAAATTTCATTATATTTATAATAATTATTTATTTATTTAATAATGTAATAATAATATTTGAGGGGGTGGGGAAGGAAATAAAATGAATTTTATTTCCAAATAATGTTACCTCGTTTTTATGTATCTTTGGTCGGTTTAAACCAAAAGTCTTCCTTGGGTAGATTTTTGACTAAATAGAGTCTAATGTTATTTGTTGACAGAATTTTAGAGTTTCCTTGTTCATGTTTTGGGTGAGATAATGTCTTGAGATGTGTGAATAAGTAGGTTTGAATTCCTTTTTATAGTAGAGAAGGGGTGGCATTCTTGTAATTTTTTTAGATGGGAAATCCTTATAAATTTTTTCAATGTAATGTTTCTCTTATAATGAACCGAATTCTAGAAAATGGAAAATATGGTCGAAATATTTCATTCCAATTTCATTTGGACAATGTTCTAAGACTTTTTGGATTTTAAGATTACATGTTAGACCCTTGTTATGAAAATTTTACTTTTTATCGATGTAATTAATTTGAATTACAGTCACTCTTATTTTTTTTTAAAAATAAGTTGACTTTATTAAAATTTATATATTATTTGGATTCAAAATATGGATTATGTGTTACAAAATTCCAACCATGTAATTGGATGAAAATAATATAAATATAATCCCGTAGACGTGACAACTAAAAATATCAAAAACAATGAAATGTTTTTATGTCAAATTTTAATGGTAAATTTCTTCCAATTCCCTATATTTGATTACCTTATGTATATGTAATCTAATTATACATTAAAAAAATATATTTATAATTTACCCTTATAATGAAATGAGGTAAAAATATTTATTTTAATTAAAATACAATATTTTTAACAATTCATCATGAAAGGAATCTTTAAAAAAAGGGAAAATTGACTGTAATATGATTTTAAGGATCACCTAGGTAGTCTTTTAAAATGAAATAAAATTTACTTTTTAAAAAATTAAAAATTCTAAGTACAAAACTGTATTAATTAAAATCTAATACATGTCAAATATATTTTATGGATAAAAAAACATTTCTTGTATATATAATATTTTTTAAAAAGGTACTATTCTGGCTTAAGACCAAAACACCAAATATGATTAAAAAAAGGGGGTTACATGAGTCTGAAATTTAGGATTTTTTTAACATACCTAACATAAAGAAGGAGTATCTCAGGAGGAAGATCATCCCTCCAATGAAAATCATGGGTAAAACCTAAATTGGCAAGCCCATCAACAATCCTGTTAGCCTCACGGTAAGTGTGGGTGGCAATGAAGCTGAGACCAGCCAAAGAGTTCAAGAAATCCATCCAACGAGAATTGAGAGTCCAAGAAAGGTGGATGGTTCCATTCCAAATAACCTATATGATGGTATTGGAGTCGCTCTCGATCAATATTTAGTTCCAATTTTTAATATTGGCAAAAGAAATGGCATGAATGACGGCCATCATCTCTGCTTTAAGGGAAGTAGAGGAGCCGCAGGAGCCATAGAAGCAACCAAGCATCTGGCCCAAATGATTTCTGAAGATGGCGCCACAACCCGTTGGTCCAAGGATGCCTTTAGAGGCTCCATCCACATTGAATTTAATCCAGCCTCAGGGGGGTATCCAAAAAACATCAAATGCATATTTAGGGAAGGGATATTTCCCTTCCACCATCACGTGTCTGAGGATCTAAAAGTCACGAATCGAGTTGTTGTAATGATCTTTTTGGATTGAAGCCACTTCTCGGATGGTCGTGAGGATTCTCACTTTTCCCACATTTATCTTAAATGAATAATTAGGAAAAATAAATTCATTTCTACCATACAAGATTAAATGAAAAAGCTCCTCTATGGAAGCAACCAATAGATTTTCGAGCTTCTGGGAAATAGACAAGTCCAAGCATCGTTGTATCTGCATGATAATGGTATCACAAAGCAACCATCTGCACTCAAAAATGTCAAGAATGTAATGCCGAAGAGCAGTTTCCGTGTCACAAGAATGATATAGATGGTTTATATCTTCTCAATGTTGATTGCACATGCGACATTTTGAACACTGTATAATTCCATATGTTTGTAGGCAAGTATCCGTTGGAATTTTATTATGAGCAATTCTCCAGACAAGTGTAAATCTTGAGGGTTTTGACCATGCTTTATTAAAGTTACTTAGAAAAGAAAAATTATTGTCCACATTATTTCATTAATATTTGTAGTAACTTTTTGAATAAAGAATCACATTACAGGTAGGTTCCCAGCTGAGGAAATCATTCGTATTAATAATGTTATAGTTTTCACTGATTTTTTTTAATATGATCGAGAAGACTTGGGTTTTCCACATGCATGAAAGTTTTAATGGAGTCCTGAGAGTGGGGAGGAGAAAAGTTATTGTCCATTAAAGAGATCAGAGGAACACCAGTCCAGTTATCAAACCAAAAAATTAAATTGGAATCCTTATTATCCATCCATCTAGAGTTATTCATAATAGAAGTGAAAGTGTTTCTGATGGAGGGCCATATAGAGGACGTAAGGAAATGAGTATGGTTATTTTTAATTTTATCAAGAAAATGAACCATAAGAAAATACATATAAGGAGATGTATTATGAATGAGATTACACGTAATCCTAGCTTGAAGGTCTTTATTAAAATTAGAGAGATTTTTAATGACAATCCCCCCCTTATCAATAGGTTTGTAGCAAGAGATCCAGGGGAAAATCACCAATTTTCTCTCCAACGTACTTCCAATCCAAATAAAATTATTAATTGCAAAATCAATGCGTTTTAAAAGACTCTTTGGCCATTTATAAACCATCACGGAGTAAACAATTTTAGAAATGATGGTGGATTTAACCAAACAAATTCTCCCATCCATCAAAATATTTTTACCATTACAGGAGGAAAGATGATGAATTGTTTGATCAGTGATGTGAGAAAAATAATTCCCTTTTGGTCTGCCCCAGATGATGGGAACACCAAGATATGTGAAATAAAGTGAGCCTTCTTTAACAATTAATGTATTAGTTATGGTAAGTTTCCTCCCCGGAGAAAAGTCCTTTCCAAAGAAAATATATGATTTATTCCATTGTATATGCTGACCAGAGACTTCCTGGTAGTGAAGGAGTATATTTTTCAGATCCAGTATGTTTCCTTTACCCCCTGAGTAAAGGGAATTATGTCATCAGCGTAGAGAAGGTGTGAGGGAACATTCTAGTTTCTAGAAGTAGAGATAGGCTTTATATAACATTTATCAATCTCTTGAGAGATTAGTCTACTTAGGTAGTCTTCAGCAATTGAAAAGAGAATAGTCGAGATAGGATCACCCTTTCTCACTCCTTTCAAACAATTTAAATAGACTCTAGGTGATCCATTGATTAGAACAGAGATATAGGCGGAATAGAACAAAGAAGAGATACTATTAATAAAAATTTCATTAAATCCAAATTCCTTGAGGACTTTATACATGAAGTTCCAATCAATGGTATCAAAGGCCTTAGAAATATCCAGTTTAATGAAAAAATTCCCACCCCTATTATTTTTGTTATGAAGGGTGGAGGATTCAGAGGCTAGACAGATGTAGTCTTGGATAGATCTGCCTTTTATGAACCAAGATTGGTTCCAGGAAACAATTCAATTACTAATGGAAGCGATTCTGTTGACAGTTAATTTAGTGATGATTTTGCTAAGAGAGTTAATGAGCACAATGGGGCTGAGGCTTTGGATGTCATATGAATTCTAGGTTTTCAGAATGAGAACAAGAAATTGGGAGTTAAGCCCGTGAGGGAGAATTCTTCTAGATAAGAATGCTTTGAACATACAGTAAACATCATTTTAGAGAACATCCCAGTGTTTTTGGTAAAAACCATTATCAAAACAATCCATCCCAGGACCACTGTCTGGGTTTAAACAAAGACAGTGTCTTTAATTTCATGGTCAAGGGGGAAGATGTTTAGTAAGGAGTTATGAACACTAGTAACTAAAGAAGGTATGATTTTCGGTATAAGGTCTTTGTTGATACTATCACCATTAAAGATATTATTAAAGTGAGAAAAAATATTATTAACAATACTTTCATCATTGTCAAGAATCTGATCCCCATCTCTAATATAAGCAATGGTTCTATAGTTTTTTATGATTCTATGAAGGGAATTATAAAAAATAGAATTCATATATCCATCATTAATCCATTTGGATTTAAAAATATTCTTTTTAATGTTGTGTTTAAAGTTTAGCAGATAGATAAGCTTCGAGGATATGTTAATTTCATGTTGAGAGTCTTGAGAAATGTTTGAAGAAGATTTAGTGTAACATTCTAGGTAAATAAAGAGTTATACATTTTCCTATTTATTAATATTTTAGAACTGAAATATTTATTTTACCTTAAAGGGGTTTCTATGTTCGATAGCGTACCTGATACGCAACAAAGAGTTTCTTTGAAATCTTACGTTGCACACTAGTAATAAAATAATATTATTTTAAATGGTGGTTAACACATAACCGTTGTATTGGAGGGAATGGATAGAAATAACTAAAATAGGATTATATATGTTTTTTAAATGTTTTTACATTTATCTAATAAAAGATAAAGGCTTCAAATATGGAATGAATTCAATTTTAGGCATTTATGCCCTAGTTTTCACTAAAGGTTCACTTATCACCTTTTGATGGTGAACCATCATTAAATATAGTTTTGTTCAATCTTACACATTATATTGGACCAAATAAAACTCTTCTTTAGAATTGGGACATCAAAATTTACTTTGTGTAAATTTTTGGTATTTTTCCGATAAAGTTTATTTTTTTAATGAATAGTGTAAAATGTTGTATCTTAATTCAAAACCCATTTTAAATATAATTTATTTATATGAATATATTATATTTTGAATTGGTTTTAATGTGAAATTAGAATATATTTTTACCATTAAATCCAATAATGGTTGTTGGAATTAATTTCACTTTGAAATCAGACATAAACTAGTGTCAATCTTTTGATACTTATTGTTTCATAAAAACACGCTATTTTCTCTGACAGCGGGAATTAATTATTAAATTAATTAATGCAACTTATATGTTTTTAATTTTTTAAAATGAACTTCATTTTTTGAATTCATAATATCAAATATATATTAGGGTGATGTTTTGGTATTTTTCTGAAACACTTCAATTTTTGATGAATAGTGAAACCACTAAGTGGTACTTAAAAAATTGATTTTTCATTTAAATGAAATTTTACCACCTCTATGTTTTTTTTTCAAAAATCTGACATACATGGTCGTCATTATGAAGTAAAATGTGTTTCAATGGGATTAAAATAATTTTTTGGTGAATAGTAACTTATTAAGTTTTTAATCGCAATTAGAGGTAATTAGTGTAATTTAAGGTAAAAATAATGTTGTAATAATATGAAATGAACATGAAACATGTCCTAACCTCTTTGGATGTGTCATGGAAGACCAAGAAAATCCATGGGTCAACTTGGGGACCCCATGAAGCCACTTTGGTTGGAAAATGACATTAATAACCTTTTATTTAAAGTTAAAATAAAAATGTCACAAAGATGAGTTGTTTTACTAAAAAAAATTTTACATGAGGTTATACAAATTTGATTTTTGTCTATAAATATTCATTGTAAAGGTAAAAGGATTTCTTACATCATAGTATTTTTTGTTTAATTTTTAGACATTAAATAAATTAAATTATTTATGACACCATGATGATGCAGCGATTACCTCATTATTTAATGATTTAAATAAAATGGAATGATAATGTAAAATATAAGACCTAAACATGTCAAAAACCTATTGTATGTGTGGATTTAGAACCCTTATCACCTCATACTTGAAAAAAATCAATTTGGGACCATTAAAATCCGAAACCCATTCTAAAATAAAGTAACATTTCCTTACATTCCAAGAGTGCCCCTCCTCTCATCTTATAAAAGGCCCCCACCTCTACCTCCTTAACCACACTTCCAAAGCCTTTGGCTTGGACAAACTATGCCCATTTTGTCTCTAAAAATCCCTCTATTACTCCTTGAAGCCTCACTTTGGGCAGAAGTCTTCCCAAGGAAGCCTTTGAACTCAAATCTAAGAGAGTTACCCGAATTTAAGGTGATGTCTTCTCTTGTGTTCTTTTGTTTGATTTTTCTCCTCCAACCCCCTAAACTCTTTTTATTAATTTCTTTTGTAACAACACCAGTATCTTCCATATACTAGGATGTTGTTATAATAAGGATTAGAGCTAAACTTACACACACCTACATCTAATGGTTAAAGAACATACTGTTTCTGTGGATGACGAATTTCTGCCTCACGAAACGATGACTGTTCAACACTCATATAACACCTTTAAAGGTGGCCATTAAGATGTCACTATATTTATATATGATATATATTAAGTTTCTGTTTTCCTTATGCTTCTTTATATTTCATTTTTTGGTATACCATTATGGGTAAACACGATAATTTCATTTTACGAAGTGCGAACTACCACCCCCTCAAAGTGATGTGATTCGTTAATGCCATATGTGGGACGTATAAAAGATGGATTTAAAGTTATTATATATAATGTTATACTGGAATTATAATATATCACTATATCATTATTATTTCTTTCCATTAATGTATGAGATAGAAATGAAAGTAGCGTTCATGCGTACGTACGGCTTACTGTCTCCATGAATGGTGCATTTCATTTCATATCCCCAAATGTAATGTACTATTATAAGTACATATATATAATGGATATATATAATGAATGTTACATATAAATGATGAATATAATTCTGTAATTAAAATATACATAACTCTCATTTAGTTTTAATTCCATTAATATGACAAAGAAATGAAAGTAGCGTTCATGCGTACGTACGACTTACCGTCTCCATGAACAGTGCATTTCATTTATTACCTCTAAATGATTATGTAATATTATCAATACATGTATATGCTAGATATATATGATATATATGATATCCAAATCATGAATATAATTCTGGATATAATGAACCTTTGACCACACGAACAACATGTAATTGTAAGAAGTTCACTTTTGACTCAAGTACCAAATATCGACAAATGACTGTTATCAACTTAAATGACTACATGATGTTCATAACATGGTAATAAGTTATATAAAAGGAATAATGAACTTTAAAAAGTTTCTTAATCAAGTATAAATTAACTCAAGTTTATTATTCAGGACGTTAAAGAACGATCGAGTCAAGTCGGACTCGAGGTAAGAGACTTCGTCTCAATCTCCTTTCATTGAGGCATATTTCGTTTTATACACGAATTTATTTTATACGATGTATAATCACATTTGAAATTTAATTTTATACAAAATGAATCTTTTTCTGCGAAGCTTTTTACAAAACGACAAAAAGGAATGTTTCTTTTAACGTACGTGGTGACAACAACCTTTTCCGCCGCCGTGAGTATTATTTGGTCTTTGGCTTACTGAATAAGTCGTAACATTTTTTTAAAATGAAATAAATACCGTATACTCTTTTATGTATTTTGGCATTTGAAAATGGTTTTTATAATGGATTTGTTATGTCAATATATTTAAGTGATATATTGTGATCAAAGTGTGGTAATTTTTTCTTTCCATTATATTTATTTTATGTCTTATGATTTTATAATGGTACAAGGTCATTTGACGGGTGGTTACATGATAAACCATATAACGGGTGGTGTCGTGAATACCAGGACAGGTGGTTACATTATAACCTCCAATTCATTGGTTATGGAAGTTGACCGTATGGATATTCCATTAAGTATGTATGGAATTTGGCTGTATGGCTATTCCATTATGTTATATGTGTGGAAGTTGACTGTATGGTTATTCCACTTAGGTATGTTTATGTCCCAAGTTACCTTTATATGTTATGTGTTCTTTATATGGGTTTTATGGTCATCCTTTGGTTACAAAAGGGTAAGTAATGATATTTTATTCAGTGAAGAGTTTTTACTACTTCATGAAGGTGAAGGTATTACTTTGATAAAGTATACATGGTTTACTTGATGTTTGAAAAACTAACATTTTTCATTCATTGTGTATCCCTTACTGAGCTTTTTATGCTCACCCCAGGTTTTTTTGAATTTTTTTTCATAGGACTTAATGTGGAATAGGTTCAAGGATGGGATCAATGGAAAGTCATGCTATATAAAACATGGAACTAGACATGTTTTATTTTAAGAGTTTTTTTATTCTGTGGAAACTTAGTAGAAGTGTCTACTTTGTAAACTTTTGAGATGTAACAGTTATGTCCTAATTCTCTAAATCCCTAAACAAGAAAAGATCCTCAATTTGAATTATTCATTTAATTCAATATTAAGTAATGTTTAAGGCTGGGGCCTTATAGTTTGTATCAACGGTCGGTTTAGACAACTTTAGGAGTTAAGAAAATGAAAAATTATAAGTTAATTTATGGTACGATTAAAATGATATAGCATTTAATGATTACCATGTTGCTTCACCTAAGATATTTCTATGATAATAATGGTTTTTCCAGAGAGTAAATAGGGCATCTGTTCTAGGAAGGCATACAGGGTATAATGACCTTTCGAATCAGCAACCAGAGATGGTCGGAATCAGAATTGAGAAGTTTGCTGCACTGATGGCTCAGTTGAATCAGGTGATAAATTGTGGTTGTGTTCATTGAAAATATTTTGGTGATTTCTAATAGTAAAGAGGAGCATTAAAGTCATTTAAGGGCTATCTTGAAAACCTTGAAAGAAAAGAAATTGTATGGAAAATTCAGCAAGTGTGAGTTTTGGTTACAAAAAAAATTCTTTCCTGGGTCACATTGTTTCAAAAGATGGCATAACTGTTGATCCTGCTAAAACAAAAGTTTTTGAAGAATGGCCAAGACCCACAAATGTGACCGAGATCCGTAGTTTCATTGCTTTGGAAGGTTACTACCGAAGGTTTGTTGAAATGTTTTCACGGTTATCTAGTCCAATGAATAAGCTAACTCGGAAGGGTGTTAAGTTTATCTGGAAAAAAGAATGTGATGATTGTTTTCAATAGTTGAAAAGAAGATTGGTGAAAGCCCCATTTTTGGCACTTACTTCTAGGAATGGCGAGTTTGTTATCTACAGTGATGCTTTGTTGATGGGGCGTGGTTGTTTCCATATGCAGAATGATCAGGTAATTGCATATGATTCATGTCAGTTGAAAACTCATGAGGTAAATTACCCAACACATGATTTGGAATTAGCTGCTGTTGTTTTTGCTTTAAAAATTTGGAGGTATCATTTGTATGTTGTAAAGTGTGAAATATATACTGATCACAAAAGTTTAAAGTATATATTCACTCAGAAATAATTGAACATGAGACAGAGGAGATGGTTGGAATAAATCAAGGATTATGATTCTAAAATTCATTACCATCCGGGAAAAGAAAATAAAGTGGCTAATGCTTTGAGTGGAAAAAGTAATGCTTCATTAGCAAGGTTGCGTTTGGAACGTGATCCTTTGGTTAAGGATTGGATGGACTTTGGCATATAAGTTGTTGGTGTAGGATGTTCTTCTGTTTTGTTTCAGGTATTAGTGAAATCTTCTCTATCAGATAGAATCAAGCAAGCATAGAAGCAGGACAGTGAGTTTCAGAAAAAGGTAGAGCTGGTTCAGAAGGGTAATTTGACTGAATTCATCATTGATAATGATTGTTCGTTGAGGTTTGGGAAGAGATTATGTGTGCCTTGTGATTCACAGTTGAAGAATGAGTTGTTATGTGAGTCTCATAGTTCCATGTTTTCAGTTCATCCTGGCAGTACTAAGATGTACAGAGATTTTCGGGAGTATTACTCGTGGGATGGAATGAAAAGAGATATTGCTGATTTTACAGTGAAGTGTTTGACTTGTCAGCAGGTTAAATTTTAGTACAACTTTTCATCCCCAATCAGATGGGCAGTCAGAACGAACAATTCAGGCCTTGGAGGATATGCTATGAGCTTGTTCGATGGATTATCAGGGATTTTGGGACCAATATCTTTCTTTGGTTGAGTTTTCTAATAATAATAATTTTCATTCCAGTATACAGATGGCACCATTTGAGGCATTATATGGGAAGCGGTGTCGAACTACAGCATTTTGGGATGATGTGGGTGAAAGGAAGTTGATTGGACCAGAATTGGTAGAAGAGATGGCAGAAAACGTTCAGTTGATTCAGAAACACATGAGAACAGCTCAGAGCGGACAGAAAGGTTTTGCGGATAACTGGAGGAAGGATCTATCTTTCGAGGTAGGTGATCATGTTTTTCTCAAGGATTCTCCATGGAAAAGTGTGATGCAATTTGGTAAGAAAGGAAAGCTGAGTTCCAAGGTTCATTGGACCATATGAAATTCTAGAGAATGTTGGATCAATTGCATACCGAGTGGCTTTACCGCCGAGTTTATCTCAGGTACACAATTTTTTTCATGCTTCGATGTTGATAAAGTATATGCCAGATCCGTCTCATGTTTTGAGCCTAGAGATACATCAGTTGGAAGAGAATCTCTCTTATGAAGAACAAACAGTCCAGATTCGTGACCGAAGAGAGAAAGTGTTGCGAAATAAGGTAATTCACCAAGTAATGGTTTTTTGGAAAAACCATATGGTTGAAGAGGCAACGCAGGAATCTGAAAATGCTATGAGAGATAAATACCCCCACTTATTTTGATAAGTGAATAAAATTGCGAGAATGCAATTCCCAAAAGGGGGGAAGGATGTAACATCCCATGTAAATAAAGTGTAATAAATTTTCATATTTAATAATATTTTAGAATTTAAATATTAATTTTACTCTAAAGTGGTTGCTATGTTCGATAGCATACCTGATACGCAACACAGAGTTTCTTTGAAATCTTACGTTGCACGCTAGTAATAAAATAATATTATTTTAAATAGTGGTTAACACATGGCCTTTTTATTGGCGGTAATGGATAGAAATAACTAAAATATGATTATATATTTTTTTTATATGTTTTTACATTTATCTAATAAAAGATAAAGGCTTAAAATATAGGAAGAATTCAATTTTAGGCATTTATGTCCTAGTTTTCACTAAAGGTTCACTTATCGCCTTTTGATGGTGAACCATCATTAAATATAGTTTTGTTTACTCTTATACATTCTATTGGACCAAATAAAACTCTTCTCTAGAATTGGGACATCAAAATTTACTTTGTGTAATGTTTTGGTATTTTTCCGATAAAGATCATTTTTTAATGAATAGTGTAAAATGTTGTATTTTAATTCAAAATATCTTTTTAATATAATTTATTTATATGATTATATTATCATTAGAATTGGTTTTAAAGTGAAATTATAATATATTTTTACCATTAAATTAAACAGTGGTTGTTGGAATTAATTTCACTTTGAAATCAGACTTAAACTAGTGTCAATCTTTTGATACTTATTGTTTCATAAAAACACGCTATTTGCTCTGACAGCGGAAATTAATTATTAAATTAATTAATGCAAATTATATGTTTTGAATTTTTTAAAATGGACTTCATTTTTGAATTCGGAATTTCAAATATATCTTAGGGTGATGTTTTGGTATATTTATGAAAAACTTCAATTTTGATGAATAGTGAAACCACTAAGTGGTACTTAAAAAACCAATTTTTGGTTTTTATGAATTTTTACCACCTCTTTGTTTTGAATTTCAAATATCCGACATACATGGTTGTCATTTAGAAGTAAAATTTGGTTCAATGGGATTAAAATAATTTTTGGTGAATAGTAACTTATTATGTTTTTAATCGGGATTAGAGGTAATTAGTGTAATTTAAGGTAAAAATAATGTTGTAATAATATGAAATGAACTTGACACCTGTCCTAACCTCATTGGATGTTTCATGGCCGACTGAGACAATCAATTGGTCAACTTGGGGACCCCATGAAACCACTTTGGTTGGAAAATGACATTAATAACTTTTTATTTAATGTTAAAATAAAAATGTCACAAACATGAGTTGTTTTACTAAAACAATTTTTACATAGGGTTATACGAATCTGATTTTTGACTATAAATATTCATTTGAAAGGTAAAAGGATTTCCTACATCATAGTTTTTGTTTTATAATTTTTAGACATTAAATAAATTAAATTATTTATGACACCATGATGATGCAGCGATTACCTCATTATTTTACGATTTATATAAAATGAAAATATAACGTAAAATATAAAACCTAAACATGTCAAAAAAACAATTTTATGGGTGGATTTCGAACCCTTATCACATTTTCCTCAAAACACATAAATTTGGGTCCATTAAAATCCGAAACCCATTCTAAAATAAAGTAACATTTCCTTACTTTCCAAGAGTGCCCCACCTCTCCTCTTATAAAAGGCCCTCACCTCTACCTCCTGACCCACATTTCCAAAGCCTTTGGATCGGCCAACCTCTGCCAATTTGGTTTTTCCACATCCCTATCATACTCTTTGAAGCCTCACTTTGGGCATAAGTATTCCCAAAGAATCCTTTGAACTCAAATCTAAGAGAGTTACCCGATTTTAAGGTTATGTCTTCACTTGTGTTCTTTTGTTTTATTTTGCTTCTCCAACCCCCTAAAATCTTTTTATTAATTTCTTTTGTAACATAAAAAGTATATTCCATATACTAGGATGTTGTTATTATAAGGATTATAGCTACACTTACACACACCTACATCTAATGGTTAAAGAATATACTGTTTATGTGGATGGCGAATTTCTGCCTCACGAAACGATGATTTTTCAACACTCATATAACACCTTTAAAGGTGTCCATTAAGATGTAACTATAATTATATATGATATATATTATGTTTATGTTTTCCTTATGCTTCATTATTTTTCATTTTTGGTATACCTTTATGGTTTCCATTGTGGGTAAACACGATAATTTCATTTTAGGAAGTGCGGACTACCGCCCCCTCAAAGTGATGTGATTCTTTAATGCCATATGTGGGATGTATAAAGGATGGATTCAAAGTTATTATATATTATGTTATACTGGAATTATAATATACCTCTATATCATTATTATTTCATTCCATTGATATATGAGATAGAAATTAAAGTAGCGTTCATGCGTACGTACGGCTTACCGTCTCCATGAACAGTGCATTTCATTTCTTATCCCCAAATGTAATGTACTTTTATAAGTACATATATATAATGGATATATATAATTTATGTTACATATAACTGATTAATATAATTATGGAATTAAAATATACATACCTCTCATTTATTTTTAATTCCATTAATATGACAAAGAAATGAAAGTAGCGTTCATGCGTACGTACGGCTTACCGTCTCCACGAACAGTGAATTTCATTTCTTACCTCTAACTGATTATGTAATATTATAAATACATGTATATGATGGATATATATGATATATATGATATCCAAATCATTAATATCATTCTAGATATAATGAACCTTTTACCAGATGAAGAACATGTAATTGTAAGAAGTTCACTTTTGACTCAAGTACCAAATATCGACAAACGACCGTTATCAACTTAAATGACTACATAATGTTCATAACAAGGTAATAAGTGATATAAAAGGAATAATGAACTTTAAAAAGTTTCTTAATAAAGTAGAAATTAACACAAGTTTATTATTCAGGATGTTAAAGAATGATCGAGTCAAGTCAGACCCGAGGTAAGGGACTTCGTCTCAATATTCATTCATTGAGGCATATTTCATTTTATACACAACTTTCTTTTATACGGTGTATAAACCCTTTTGAATTTTAATTTTATACAAAAGGAATCTTTTTCTACGAAGCGTTTTACAGAACGACAAAAAGGAATGATACTTTTAACGTACGTGGTGACAACGTCCTTTTCCGCCGCCGTGAGTATTATTTGGCCTTTGGCTTCCTAAACAAGCCGTAACATTTGTTTAAATGAAATAAATACCATATAATCTTTTATGTATTTTGGTATTTGAAAATGGTTTTTATAATGGATTTTTTATGTCAATATATTTAAGTGATAAATTGTGATCAAAGTGTGGAAATGTTTTATTTCCATTATATTTGTTTTATGTCTTATGATTTTATAATGGTACTTGGACATTTGATGGGTGGTTAAGTGATAAACCATATGACGGGTGGTGCCGTGAATACCAGGACGGGTGGTTACGTTATAACCTCAAATGCATTGGGTATGGAAGTCGGTCGTATGGCTATTCTATTAAGTATGTATGGAAGTTGGTCGTATGGCTATTCCATTATGTGATATGTGTGGAAGTCGACCGTATGGTTATTCCACTTATGTATGTTTATGTCCCAAGATACCTTTATATATTATGTATTCTTTATATGGGTTTTATAGTAATCCTTTGGTTACAAAAGGGTATGTAATAATATTTTATTCAGTGAAGAGTTTTTACTAATTTATGAAGGTGAAGGTATTACTTTGATAAAGTATACATGGTTTACTTGATTTTTGAAAAAAATAACAGTTTTCATTCTTTGTGTATCCCTTACTGAGCTTTTTATACTCACCCAAAGTTTTTTTGAAATGTTTTTCACACGACTTAATGTGGAATAGGGTCAAGGATGGGATCAACGGAAAGTCATCCTATATAAAACATGTAACTAGACTTGTTTATTTTTAAGAGTTTTTTTTATTCTATGGAAACTTAGTAGATGTGTCTAATTTGTAAACTTTTGAGATGTAACAGTTATGTCCTAATTCTCTAAAACCCTAAACCTGAAAAGATCCTCAATGTGAATTATTCATTTAATTCAATATTAATTATTGTTTAAGGTCAAGGCCTTATAGTTAGTGTTTTGTAATTTAATAAGCTTCTTTTCAAAGAGGTTGATGTCTTTTCTAATCTTGGATTTACACCAACATTTGAGAGTTATCCTGAGGATTTCTAACTTCACTGGGAAAGGAAAAGTGTCAGGTTTCCCATTCATTTTTATCCAAGTGTTCTTAATGATGTTTACGCATTCTGGGTCTGAAGACCAAGAAATGTTGTATCTAAAAGGGTCCCTAATTTTATTATATTTATGCTAGAAGGAAATAAGGATGGGGTGGTGATCAGAAGCAATCCTCTTAGGAGTAATGCTAGAAATGTTATCCCATTTATCCAGGGAATGAACTTTGTTAAAGGCTCTATCAAGTTTACTGTCCACGGTTCAATTTTAATGTTTCCTATACCAAGTATATTTAGCTCCCAAGAGATTTGTCTCAGCCAAATTATTCATTTCAATACAAGCACATAATTCCCTAGAGGAGATAGGGGCATGTGAAGGGCCAACCTTTTCACTTGGGGCTAAAATAGCAGTAAAGTCACAAACAATAAAAAAAGGATGATTAATAGAATTACCAAGGTGGGTGAGTTCATTCCAAATATCCCTCCTATCTTGGTATATAGTGTAGGCATAAACAAAATTGGATTAGACATGTGCATTCTCAAATATGAATTCACATGTTATTTCTTGATTAGAGAAGTTAAAAATACTAACATTATGCAAAGAGGAATGAGAAAAAATCCATAAGGAATCAGTAGAAGTCCCATTATAACAAGCCATAAGAAAGGAATAGCCGAAAGGGGTTTGATGTAATCTAGAGGTAAAGCTGGTTATAGGTTCAGCAATAGCAAAACGAATTGGGGAATGTGTGATAATGAATCTTTTTAAAACATTGAAGGTATCATGGTTAGAAATTCCTTGACAATTCCAATATAAAATATTCATTTAGACCTCATTTTAGTGGGGTTGTCCCCTTTCTTCTTGGAATACAAGGCCTTTTCCATGGTTTCAACTCCAGGAACACCTTCTTTTGATGGATTACAATTCCTTTTTTTAAATGAAGATTATGTAGGAAATGTTGGAGAAATAGTGACAGAGGGGAGCTGTTTGGATGAAGGTTCTTGTTGCAAAGCATCAGGTTTACAGGGGTCCTTCAAGAGAGGAGTCCCACTGGAATCCTACCCCCTGTCCTTATAGAGGGGTGAAGAAAGGAGGGCAGCCCTATAGTTATGCATAGGCTTGGGGTTGTCTACGTTGTCAAGAGAAGTTTGTGTTTCAGAATCAGTGGAAGTGATTTGCGGATGAGTGATAGTGATTTCAGGTAAGGGAAACTCGGTGTTAGAATTATCAATTTCAGACGGAGTGCAGGGATGTTCCTTATCTGCATTGTCACGAAATAGGGAAATCATTGAAACCAAAAAAGTAGGGCCTTCTAAAGGGTGGTCTGTTGGAACAGAATATGGAATGGTGTGAGAGAGAATGTCAAGGACATCCTCTTTAATGCCCTTTTTAAAATTCTGTAAAAGTGTTTCCAATTCTTGGTCTTCAAAAAGATCATCCCCAGGTTTCCCTTTTTCGGAATTGAGAATCTTGAATTAATTAACTTTGGCAACCCATTTTCCTCTCTTTTCTTGGATTTTTCATGTTTGTCAACAACATTTTCTTTCTCCCTCATATTCCTTTTAAATTCTGTCCTTCCTAGATTATTGATTTCGGTAGGATCCTTGTGATCTCTCCTACATTGATGCATGGAGTGTCCAACCAGCTTGCAATACTCACAATTAGAGGGTAGTCTTTCATATTCAAGGCTCACTATAGTTTTATAATCTTTAGCAGTGAATGTGATAGATTGATGGGGCTTTGATTCTAAATTGACTTCAACATGTACCCTAGCATATAATCATAAATCCCCATTCAATGTTCTCTAGTCCGCCTTAAGTGGTGTACCAATGCAAAGAGATAGATCATTGGGGATATGAGGGTGCCCAAATAACCAGTTAAGGTTAAATAATTTGACCCAAACCTGGGTAGTGTTATTATTGTGTAAGTCTGGGTTGAAAGAAAAGTCCCACTCAGTGAGCCTAAGATATCCTGGTTTCAAGTTTAAATTACCCACCATCCAAGCCCGGTCTCGGTCTTATTGTGAGGAGAATAATATATAAAAAATCCTTTTCCTAAAGGAACGAGCTTCCAGTTGGAGAATCCCCAGTAATCAATAATTCTAACGTTGAGATCTGAAAAATACCATGGAGTATCACCTTTGAGGTACGTGACTCTGCCCATGAATGAAAACATACAGTGCTGGGATCTTTGTTGAATCGCAACTAGATCATCTTCAACACAGAATCTGTTGTGTTCCAGTTTCTTGACTCTTGTTGATTTTGTCAAAGGCCATTGTTCAGAACCCGTCAGTGCCTCAAGTAAGGAGACACCCATCACCCTCATATTTGCAGTTGCAATTTGCGATGGTTCCTCTCTTTTTGAAATCACCATTTCTTTTTAGTGAAGTTCCCCTATGAGCTCTGCTAACACCATTACAGGAAGTAGATGAAAGGATAGGGAAAATCCTTTCAAAGATCAAAGAACTAGGGTTTGACGAAAAAACTTTCGGGCCGAGAGAGAGCCGTTGGGAGAAGCATCCCACATCCAAACCACTAGATCTTGTATATATAATATGTCTATTTCATTAATATAATTATGTAATTGTAATTAATATAATATTTTATGTTAAAATCATTTGCGAGCATAAAAACATTTCCTTTATATTCAATTGGTTCTTATATTCATTTCAAATAAATTTATTACAAATGAATATATTTTATATGGGTTTAACCCATATAATTTCAATAGTTAGTTACTTTTATTCATATATTGAAATTTAATGTATAATTTATATCCTATTATATTATATAATATTAGTATTATCCAATTAAACTCATCCTTGAATGTAACACATGCTATCAAAGAATGATTTTGATGTTTATAATGCAAGAGAACCTAGTTTCGCATGAATCGTATGAAATAAAATATATTGAATTTATTTTAAAATATTAAATATACCATAATGTATCAAGATGTTACATTCCATTATAGGATTGGTGTTTTTTTTCAAACATGATATGAAATAAAAATTTTTCTTTTAAAATTTTCAAGTTTATAAATTCTAACACCTTAAATAAATTACATCATTTGATTTGAAAGATAATCATAATTGTAAAGGGTATTATATTTTGAAATTAATTTTCTGTAAAAACCACACCATAAAAGTGTTTTTAAAATATCATGTTAATAATAGATAATGAGAATTAAAAATATACCATGTAATATCAAATAACATGGATTATAATTAGAATAAAATTAGTCGAAATAGAAAATATTGACTTGGATAAAATGAGTTAATAATTACATGGAGTGATTGAGCTCTTTAATCACAAACAATTGAATGATTAATTTAAATTTGAGGCCACAAAGCCATAAATCATTGTGGATTTAAAATTCCATATGATAGATAAAAATTAAGGCATTAGGGAAAAAATTTCTTTAAGATCCCTTTACTAATATTGAGGAATTGTTTTGTTCAACATGAATAGAAGGAAATATACTTACATGATGTGTTATAGATTCTTAAGAAAAATTACATCTTTTGGATATACATCAATCAAATTGTAATTCATATTTACTTCCCTGAAATAGATATCATAAAATAAACCCATTTATTAAAACACAAAAATTTCATTCCAATGGGTTGTATGATCTATAAAAAATTATTTATATATACTTTTAACTAATTTACTAAACCAATATGTTTAATACATTAATCCCTATGAATCAAAACTAAAACAATAGGTTCATAATTTACATTTATTTGTCAAATATTTTAGATGAAATCAATTTTATATTAACAAGTACATCATGTAGAATAGTGGTAGGCATGAAACCCTTATCATCCTTCGATCATGGGTTCATGACCTATGGACATTATGGATATGATGTGATGTCATGCTATAGGTGGTTTTTTGTTTTTCTCAACTATATTAAAATTATTTATAAATTAATATGATGGAAATACTTGAAAGTTTTTAATTTCAAAATATCCTTTTAACCAATGTAATCTATAATAAATCATTATAGACATACTTCTTCTATTTTTTTAAAATTGTTCCAACATTGTATTGAGGTTTAAGTTATATCATTACTTTTCATTATCTACTCAAATTCTTCATAATGGGTTTTTATGAAAATTTGAATAATCTTAATAATATCCCCTAGGAGTGTAAAATTTGGTGCCAAGTAAGGCCCATTATTATGTCACAGGTTACACTTGAGTCAAGCCTAATGCACCTTTTCAGAGTTATTACATATAATTATATATGTTCCAGAACCACATCCACTTGTATTATTTAGAAATGGATTTATTTCAGGGATGGCCTCCATAATCTCTACCATACAAAAATTCTAGTATGTTATTTTATACATATTTAGAGGTTCTATATTAGGTTTCTGTTCCCTAATCCATTATTTCAAAAACCTAGTTCCCAAGGTTTATACTAAACATCCAATAATAAAAACTATAGTGACCAAACCCTGGAAGCATGGATCTTGTGTAAACTACTATTTTATTGGAATGATTAAAATGAATGAAAACCTTGAGGACCAATGAGTTTACTAGTCCGGGTATACTATATACAATCATGAGTCTTATATTACAAATGAAAAAAATTTAAATATAATATTTTATCATGGATAAAAACTCTATATCATCTAGATTATATTTCCTTATCTTTCGTAATATACTTTTTGGATTCCTGGGGAACTGAAAAAATAAGGGTGAGATAGAATTATTAATAAGGGTAAAGATGAAATAATGGTTCAATGGGAATAATCACCATGGTAAGGTAATAACTGAACACACATTCTATATAATCATTGAAAAGAAAAATAAGTGCATAAAAATATAGCAAGGTAAATAACTGAAAAAACCATCCATTAAAATAACTTGATAAGGAAGAATTTGAATACAAAGGTATATAATGATAAACACATTCTATTTAATCAGTGAACTAATAATAATGTGAATCCATATATTTTATAATAGTAACCAATTTCATCGATAATAATAAATGAATGAAAATGAAGGAAATGATCAATTATTTCACATCATTATTCCTTATAACATGATACCTTTACCGTAAAGATCTATCCTTTATATGGATTAAGACATATTTGATGAAACACCATTATCGTGGTCTAGAAAACTATATTTTTTCATGACCGAACTGATGCATTGTTAGGATTTAATTCACCAGTACCAAACTTATATGGCTTTCATTAAATGACATGCAACCCATTTCTTACATTCCCAATGCATTCACCATGTATTGATTAAAATATTTAATTAATATACAACATGCCTTATCAAATATCTATATTGAATAATAGATATATTTTAATCAATATTTCCACAAATAGTAAAATAATTATTAATATAATTAATGTATGTAGAAATGGTATATCATTTGTACAATTAACATATCCATGATAATTGATGTAGATAACTGGGGGAAATTCAATGTTCAGTGATCATTAGAAATTGAATATTTCTAAGGGTCTAAAAAATGAATCAATGAAGTGAAATGATATACTATATATGATCAAATATATTAAAAACCATCTGAATAAAGAATTAGCATGGTATAATACTACATATCCAATGTATAGTAAAAAAAGGTTGTTGTCGTTGATAAATTGAAATTTAATAAAAACATATTATAATAAATTCTTGAGGAAAATATGATTTTAATTTTGAAAAACATTTTAAAAATAAAGTTTTTATAAAATAAATTTTGAATGTATTTTATTTAAAAAGTTACCTTTGGAAACATAGAAAATATGATTAAATTAAATAATTGCAGGTATATCATTTATTGTAGTATAAGTTAAAATTAAAATTCTTTTTTCACAACAATATGTTTAGAATAATTCATTGTTTAGAAAGGGAAAATAAAATTCCACTGAATTATTTTTCAAAATATAAAAAGCGTGAAAATTAATTTATTAAAATATTTTTTAAAGGGTAGAAAAAATTTTATAAATTCTTTTTTATAAATCATCATATTTTGTAAAAAAATATATTCTCCGACTAAAGAAAGGAATTTATTTTTTCAAGAAACAAATTCTAAACAAATTTGAGTACAAACGAATAGAAAATTGTAATATTAATTAGAAAAGGTCATTAATTACCATAGAAGAAGAGAATGTAAGATATATTAATCAATGACCTGACAATTATCCCTAATTAAAATTCATTTTTAAACAATCCTAAACAAAATAATATTGTGAAGTAAACACTTGAAAAGACCCCAACATTGATATAAAAATATATAAATTTATATATCACATCATTAAAATGTAAATAAACATATGTAAAGCATAAATAATAAAATATAATGTAAAACAATATTTTATACATAATCATAAAATAATAATGACAACGAGGATGTAATATAACACAATAAGTAGAAATAGAGTCCTAAAATTCGTAACCAATTAGTACCATTTAATTCAATCCCCCATTGAATAAATAATAACAATTAAAACTAAAAATACCATGAAAATAATGTAATTAATGATATAATATATCAAAAGGTTTTGTTGATATACCACACAAATGAAGTGGAAAATATGACATTTTGATCACAGATGTAAAAAAGTATGATTAAAATACATTACCTTTTATTTTGTTTTGAGTGAATGTATTTATCCTCTTTTATAAAGGTAGTGAAAATGTTAATTCATTATACTAGGACCATGCCATCATTCATATTATATTCTGTTAACTTCATATAAAATATTATTACCTGTTTGTTAAAAATTGTTCATTATTTTCACTATTTTCATGTGTTCATTGTCTAGTTTGTAGTATGTTTTGACTTGTTACTTATTTTTATTCGTACAAATATCATTATTTAATCATCTCCATAATATTAATAAATATATAATGATCATATATATCCATTATATATGAATTTATAATAATACCCACTATTTTTACATAATAAATGAAATGCAAAATTTAGGGAGATGATTGGCCATACATATCCATTAACACTACTTCCAATTATTTTATATTATTTAAAATAATGAAATATTATTGATATATATGTATATTATAATTCCAGAATGATTTTTATCTAATATATATTTTTTATCATAATTAAAATTATCTTTTATACATTCCATGGAATGTGTGAACATATCACATGGCTTTGAGGATGTGGTAGTCCACACGTCCACAAACGATGTTATCGTATTTACACAAAAGGGAATTCATTTCGGTATGTGTAATATAAAAATTAATGAAACATTAATTAAACAAAAATATCACGGATATCATATATAAACATCTTGTCTATCAAAATTCCCACCATGATATGTGACAACAGAACAACGAACAATCATTGTTTCGTTAGGTTGTGGCCCTCCAAGCACATGACTGATAATTTCATTACCCATTAGATGGATGTATGTGAATGTTTAAGAAGAACCCATTGAATAAAAAATGTCAGTTCATTTTGGGAAATATTTATATTATATAATAAGGTTATCTGAATATTTATGGGTGGATTAAGAAATAAAATGTTTGTGATCATTGAAAAATGTTACCTCGTTTTTAGGAATCTTTTTTTCATTTATACAAAAAGACATATTTGGATAGATTTATTCCAAAAAACAGGATTATATAAGTATTATAGGAAATTTGGGAGCTTATTTGGGTAGGTTTTGGATGAGAATAATTTCTTTATAGGTGTAAATTATTGGTAGGTTTGTGTATCTTTTTATATTTGAGGATGAGGGAAATTCGTATAAATGTTCTGAAAGTAAAATACACCCATGATTTTCCATGTATATATGGTCTAATTATGAATAAATTTTGATCCATGGTTGGATATGGTATATATATGTCCTAAAATAAAATTTGGCCAAATTTATACATCATTTATGGCCTTAGGATTAATCTTTAGTCCATTATGAAGCTAATATTTCTTTAATCACTATAATTTAATTTAATTACCTTCAAAATAATTTTCGAAAAAAAACTATGTTGACCATAATAGAAATTATAAATTATTATGATTCCAAATATAAAATACATTTTAACAAATTCCTACCATGGATGTGGTAGAAATTAATTTAAATATAATCTCAAATATGGGACGACAGTGGCGGTGTTTAATGTAAAAAGTGTTCAAAATTTTATTTGTTTTTATATGAAATTTTCAAGTAAAATTTATTCTAATAACCTCAACAGGATAAATGTTTGAATATGTAATCTAGTTAAACATTAAAACAAATAAAAATAATATAATTTATGCCTATAAATAAAGAAAAAAATTAATTAAAATTTAGTATTTTAACTATTCATTAAAAAATATACATAAAAAAAATATTCCATAAGCTATTGTTGTTATTCCACTTTAATAAAATATTATTATTTTGGCATATAAAATTAATAAAAATTTAAGAAAATTTGATTTAATATTTTCTCTCTATAAAAGGATGTACAATTAAATTTTAGAAGAATACGTTTTTTAATCACAAAATTGGATTTATTCTTATCTTCTCCTTAAAATACATTGATAAATATTAGATACATTTTATATAAAATTATATATATATAATTCATTAATATAATTCACTATTAGAAACTAATTTTATTTATTAGGTTAAAACACCTTTGTAAGAAAAAATATTTCCCTTTATTTTATGTTGGTTCTGATTTTAATTTTTAATACATTGATTACCGATGAATTATTTTTGATTTTTTTAGTGATAAAGTTTCAAAATATAAAAAATATTATTCATAACAACCAATTTAATGGATTTTTATATCATAATATATTAAATTATATTAGTAATATTTGGTACAACTCTTCTATAAATGTAACACAAGAAATTTATGAAATCCTTTATTGTGTGTAACAACATAATACTGAGTATCATGTGACATGAAAGGTATAAAATATATTGAATTTGTTTTAAAATATTAAACATGCCATTAGATATTGAGAGGTTATATTTCATTTCATTTTGGTAATTTTTTGTCATACACAATTTCGATTAAAGATAAACTTTTATAATTTCGGGGGTGTTACAGTCTCCCCGCCTTAAAAAATACATCCTCTCTATTTAGAATCGATATTCTTATAAAAAGGGGTTATATTTTGAAATTAATTTATTAAAAAACACATATTGTAAAAGAGTTCAAAAAATATGCTCTTAATAAAAGATAGTGATAAGTACAATGGTCACATGGAATAACATATAACTATGTTTCTACGTAGGATAAAATTAGTGGAATGTGAAAATATGGACTTAGAGGAAGATCATAAATAATTATAGGGAGTGATTGAGGAAATAAATAAAAAACGGTGAATGATAATTGGAACATTTATGGCCTCAATGACATAGATATTTTATGATTTGAAAGAAAAACAATTCAATAATAATTAAGTTATTAGGAAATCATTCTTATTTAAAAATAAATTTTCTAATGTTAAGGAATCATTTTGTTGAACAATAATATAATGAAATATATTTACATGATTGGTTTAAAATTCATATGAACAATTATATATTTATGTTTTTGTTCGATTAAATTATAATTCCTTCCTTACTTTTTGAATTGTATATCATAAAAAGAACCCCTTTTTTACAGTTAAATTTTCATTTAATGGACCGTAATATCTGTCAAACAAGTATACACGTATGTTTTTAATTATTTTCAAAAAACAATATTCTAAATACATTAATCTTCAAATCAAAAAAATAGCATTTTTTGTTCTTCATAAAAATTTATTTGTAATGTTACTTTTCAAAAATTAATGATACATTTACCAGGACTTATCATATTTTAGTGGTATGCGTGAAACAATTTTTTCCTCTGACCAAATGTAAAAGACATATGTCCCTACCAGATAAAATGGGTTGTCACCCGACATGTGGTTTTTCCTTTCTCTAAACTATTTTACTATGACTTCTAAATAAATTTTATCAACAAAATTGAAATATGTTTAATCAAAAAATATACAATTAACTATGGTTTTCTATACGCTTTCAAAACATAAATAAATCATCCATTTTGTTTCAACATAGGTCCATCCTTGGTCTAACGGTTATCCAAGGCCAATCATTTTCATTATCTATTCAAATCCACATTAATGGTTTAGAAATAAAATTTTAATTATTATTAGAATATCCCCTCTAAGAGTCAAACCCAATGTATAGTATGACCTATTTTCATGTACTATGCTACATTCAATTCCTGACTGGCGCACCTTTTAAAAGTTATTACCCATATGTATATCTGTGATAGACCCAATTCCACTTATAGTATCCATACATAGATGTATTTCTCTAAAGTCCCATATAATCTCTACCTTAACAATTATATTGGATGTTATTATATACTTATCCTCAAAATCTATCTTAGGGTTGTATTCCCTAATCTAGTTTTTCCGAAATCTTGTTCCCATGGTTTCTAATAAAGTTCCTCTAAGACCCGCTATAGAAAACTGACACAAGAATCCTAGAACTTGAGTCTACTAACATTATTTTTTCATGATTAGAAGGAATAAAATAACAATGGACCAATGGTTTTATTAGTTATGGTAAACAAGATACATATATGAGTCTTATATTACCAATTAATACACTAATTACAACATATCTTTTTTCTAAGATAAAAATGTTATTCCATATGACATATCCTCCCATTTATTTCTTAGTATACATCTTATATTCCTTGAGGACAACAAAATATGTTATGCTGATCAGAAATGCCGAGTAAGGGTGATATATAGAAGAAGGAATAATGAGTTTTTGGGAATAATCAACATGTAAATGTAATAAATGAACTCACATGACATAAAATCAATTAATTGAGACAAGAGTGTATAAAAAATATGTAAATGTAAATAATCGAAAAAAATACATTCAAATAACTATATAAATAGTAATTAATATGGAATGTTAGATAACAATATATAGAATTCATTTAATCAATGAACTGAGAATGAAATACATCTATAGATGTTCTCATAGTGAAAATATAATGGGTAATAATAACTAAATCAAAATTTATGAAATGATTAATTATTGGATGTCATGTTTTCCTGGAATATGATACCCTTACCCTAAATATATATATTATAAACGTTTTAAAACAAACTAGGTGAAAACCAATTATCTTAGTATAGCTAATTGATTTCATCTCATAAGACTACAGATCCATTGTGGGGGTTGCATTAACTGGTCCCCAACCTATAGTGATTACATTAAACGATCCCCAACCGATATGTTACATGACCAAATAAATATTATTATATATAACTATTTATTTAATTAATAGATAACATGACTTATCAAATATCTTTATAGAATAAAATATATAGATTTATCAATATTTAACCAAATAGTTTATTAATAGTGAAAGTAACTATTGTATGTATAAGTTGTATTGGGTTTAAGAAATTAACTTATATATGATAAATAAAATGTATAATTTGTGGGAATTATATTTTCAATGTTCATATAAAATTTAATATTTCATTAGGACTACCAAAATGATTCAAGGATGTGAATTTCAATACTATCATTGTTCAAATCATTTAAAACCCATCGAGAAGAAGAATAAGGAAAATATCAATACAACATATCCCAAGTTTATTAAAATAATGTGTTATTATCATGTATGAATTGAAATAATAAAAATATTAATTTCATGTTGAGGTTATTATTTATTACTGGAATAATATTACTTTAGGGGCATCGAATGATATAAAATGAAAGTGATCATTGAATAATGTAACCTCGTTTTCGGGCAACTCCTTTCGGTTTATACCAAAATACAGAACCAGATGGATATATGACCAATTATAGGATCCTATTATGGGTTATGGAATTGTGGAAAATATTTTGGAATGGTATGGTTGAATAAAATGGATTCAAATGTGTTAATAATTTTGAGGGGTCGGTGCCTTTTTATTGTAGAGGTGGAGTGAAATTATTGAATATTTTCAAAATTGAAATCCCCAATTTTTTTTTCTATTCATGATTCTTCAATAATAAAAAATGATTCATGTGATTATATTATATATTTACATCCAAAAATATATCTTCTGGACAAGTTTCTACATAATGTTATCTCCCAGGTTTAATATTGAGTACTTTATGAAGCTAATTTTTCTCTTAATTGCTGTAATAAATTATATTTATTTTTAGTACTATTTTTGGAAAAAATAGTATTAAAATATTAGAAATTATGAATATAATAATTCCTAAAATAGAATCCATTTTACAAAATTATATACATTTATTTTTCAGACACTACTTTAAAAATAATCTTGTAGAGAGAATTACAAATCGAGTTTTGAATGTAAAAATGTTTCAATGTTGGAATTGTTTTAATGTCCAGTTTTAATGTAAAATTGATTACAATGACCTCAATTGGGCTAATATATGTGTATAATATATAGTTAAACTATAAATAAGATAAAAAACTATAATTGACCCTTATAAATAAATTAGACGAAAAATCCTTTTTCAATTAAAAATTCATTAGTTTCCATTATTCATCAAAAAAATATATCTCCATAGAAAAATAAATAAAATCACCCTAAGATAATTTTTATGTTTAAAACTAAAAGTGAAGATTATTTGGACATATAAAATTGAAAGAAAATACCAAAGTGAGATTTAAAATTGTATCTCTATTAAAAGAATTTAAAATTGTCTATATAGAAAAATGAAATTTTTACACACAAAACTGGACTAATTATAATCTTATTCATATAAAATATATTGGATGAATATCAAAAAAAAATTCATATATAAAATATATATCTCATTATTAGGATAATATATCATTTTTATATTAAAAACATTTATACTATATTCTGTTTGTTCTTATTTTCATTTCTAATAAATTTATTGCCTATTAATTAATTTTATATTAAATCAAACAATTTATTTTCATAATGTAGCTAATATTATTCATAAAATAAATTTTGATTGCTGATTTATCTTTTATTATATTAAATAATATTATTATGATTTGGTAGAACTTAGTCTTATGCGTAACAAAATCCATCGAAGGAAGTCTTTATTGGGGCAACACAAACTAACCCAAAATCATGTGCATTGAATGATGTAAAATATATTGAATTGATTTTGAAATATTAAATATAAATAAATATCATTAATTTATATTCAATTCTATATTTGTTGTTTTATTTCGTACACACTATGGAATAAATGTAATGTTTTTGAATTTTTGGGGTGTTAGATAAATTGAAAAAAAATACCATAACATACTCTTCCATTTATTTGAATGCTCATTTAATTTATTTATAATGGTTTTAATAATTTTATTAACATAAAGAAGAACCATATTAATATTTGAAACTTCATATAATATCCTATTATAACTTCTTATCACCCATCTGTTAATAGTATTTCATTATTTTCATTGTTTTGGGTGACAATTTTGTTGTTTTCCAAGTATGTTTCAACTAATTATTTATTATTACAACAAATTGAATTATGATTTTATGAACTCTATAATTTTATACTCGAGATAAATATTATTTATAATAAATATATATGTATTTATTGAAATCCATGTTATTTTGTGATAGTAAAATTAATGCACCGTTCAAAGAGATTCTAGGTTATACATATGCAAGAAAGATATATCTATTTTGTTGTCATATTGATGAATGAAAAATACATTATATATATATATTATAATTATAGTACCATTATTATTTATTAAATAAAACATATTTATATTAAAATAATAATTAATACATTCCATGTAATGCGTGAATGAATCATATAGCTTTTTTAGGAGTTAGTCCTTTGTACACAGGAACGACATTATCATATTCCAAAAAAATGTAATTCAAGAATTAATGTGTTATATAATAACTCTAGAATAATTTATTCATCATAAATATCATATACATAAAACATAAATAGTATTTTCATCATTATTACCAACCTTTATAGGTGGTAACGGAGAAATGAACATCATCGGTTTGCAAGCCGATAGTACACCGTATATACAAACTATAATTTAATAACTCTTTTGATTGATGTTTATGAAATTTTATGTCTTACTCATAAAATGAAAACAACTTTCAATATTTAAGATACTTAAGTTAAATATATAATATATATAGAAAAATAACATAAGGAGGAAGATAAATAAATAAAATGAAAATGATTTTACAAAAACATTACCACTTTTCCGAGTATCGACATTACGTTGGCACTAAATATTTACTAAGATATGTTTATACAAAAAATTTGGCATAACTAATTAGGGGAGGGATTTAATTGTTTTAATTAGGATGTTATTTTCCCAACTGATTTGAATTTATGGTGTGATGTGGGGTGGAGATGGGGTGGCCATTTATAAATGGGGTGAGTGCCAAACATGTAAATTTTGAGTGAGTAAATTACACAATATTTCATAAATTTAAATTTGATCTAAAAATAAACCAAAATGTATACTATAAGGAATATAGTCTAAATGTGGACATAAATTGGGTTTGGAAAATGTTTCTTGGATATTTTTTCACTTAATATTACTGTTTATTTCCTTAGTAAAATTGTTTTTCTCTTAATTATTGTAAATAATTTAAACTTGATTAATTAATAATTAAGGTAACAAATTTTTTTTACCTAATTAGAAATTATAAATTACGTTTTTTAAAATTTAAAAATCTATTTTTTAGAAATAAAATCCTATAAATGGAGTAAATTTATTAAAAATTAATACCACGTATGGCAATAGAAAGATGATTTTTAACGTTAAATTGTCCAAAATTTTTCTGAGTTTATATAGCTAAATTAAATATATAAAAATGATTATAATGACATATAATTTATTCATATATGTATAATTGATATATTTTCTCTTTAAAACCATTTCAATATACAATTTAACCTCATAAATTATTTAGACAAAAATTCAGTTTTCAAATACACTTTATTATTTTTAACTGTTTATCAACAAATGGAAAATCCCAGAAAATTATAAACAATTAACCCTATGATAATTTTTAAATTTTGATTTATAAATAGATGTTTATTTTTTCAAATAAATTTATAAATTTTTCATAGTTGGGTTATAAAATAAGTGCACCATTAAAAGTTAGCAAAGCTTTTTTTTAAAATATAGCTTTTATGGGTAAAATTTACTTTTTTCATATCCTATGTCTATAAAATATATGGGATGAACGTAAATTCATTTTATTGAATACATTACATATAAATTTCATTATGTTAATACACTAATGTAAATTATTTATTTTATTAGGATATAAATTATTTTTTCATAATAAAATGTTTATTATAAAAACATTTCTTCTCTATTTGAATTCTTTTTTATATTAATTTATAATTAATTGTTAAAAAATTAATTGAACCATTTATTTTTATTTTTTATTTCAACATATCTAAAACCACCAATATTTTAGATAATTTTAATATCATTTAGTAAAACATGGTTTTACATGTACAATAATCCATTGAACAAAGTACTTTTTGCGTGTAATGCAAGAAAACATGTTTTTGTGTTAATTGAAGTATATAATGTAGATTTAATTTATTTAAAATATTAAATTAATAGTAAATTAATTCGATGTTTTAGTCATTTCTATTTGTATTGTTGTGTTTCATACACACTACGGAATACAATGTTCAAACTTTATAATTTCAAAGTGTTACATTCTAGCCACCTTAATTAAATTGATTCCTCACAAGTTAAACATGATCTCAATAATCCAGGGATTGAAATTTCAAAATATCCTTCATAAAATTCCCACATATTATGTTGGTTAATAAAAGATATTCTTATTAAAAGATAATGGTTTGTATAAAAGACATCTAGAATAACTTGAAAACTAGGTATCAATATATTAGAAATAGGCGGGAAAAGAAAACATGGATATGGAAGAGACAACTTACATAGAAATACTACTGGAGAGTATTTTTGAAAAATTTTACGAGATTTTAATGACCAAAATTCCAAAAAATAGTGTGTTAAAAACATGTTGACATCATCTAAATCACGATTATAGGATGATTGTTTGGTTTCAAGACAGTTTTCATGGAGATGAGGAATTATTTCACTCTCTAATAATATAGTGATATATACGTACTTGTCACATTTTTATATCATTAACATAATATAATCCTTTGGATGTTCCATGCAAAAATTATAATTCATATCTTAGAACATGATTCATATTAAGGTGAAGTCATAAGTTAATCTCTAAAATATATTTCAAATACGAACAAAAACCATTTCATAAATGGTTAAACCTTGGTAATATCCAAATATCCAGATCCAATAATATAAAAGTTCATTGAATTTTTAAAATGAAATTCTCATTAATCAAAATGGCATGAAGTATCTGAAAATCAACATACAACAAACATGTTAATACCTTTAACATGTGTTCTCTTAAAATATTTTTAATAACCCTTATTTGTATAAAACCATATTAAAAACATGAATACATAATTATTACATAAGAAAACATATATTGTTTTATATATTCAATAGATTCAAAAAAAACATTTTTAACTTCTTCAATGATGGAACACACATCTTTGTTATGAAATATTTATTTAGATACAAGGTTTTAAAGACTATACAATTTACATTATCCATATCAAATATATATTTAACCCATCATCACTACCAAAACATAAAGAACACATTAAGGGTTATCATTTCCTCAATCATGTGTTTATGAAAGATGTTCAACTTTCCAATGAGAAATTTTTCTTATTTATCAATACCATTAATCATATTCTTTCAAATCCTTAATAAAATAGTAATTTATTTCAATCCAAAATTAGTTCAAAAATTATATGATGATAAAAATACTAATACTATAAATTTACAAAATATTTCATAGAACCAAATATTGATTCTTATTAATCATTAAACATCAATTTTTTTACAATATCATATGCCTGAACTTGATCCACTAAATTATTTTTCGGTATATTACCTTGATTATTGGGGTATTAATTTGTATAGTTCCTCATGTCCCTAATGTTGGAACTCATAAAAGTAGTATTTTTTCATCCTTTTGAATTCTTTTTCCTAGTGACACGTTTCTATGCACAAATAAAAAACTCACAATCTCTTCAAGAATTTCCCTGGGCGTTTATACCCATTATTATCACATGTGGGAAATATTATTCATTTCCTCATTACCTTCATCCATTATTTTTTATTACATCACCTTATTCTCTTACTTCCATTTTAATACATAAGCCTTTTAGAAATATTTCTTTATCTTGATTGGACATTAAACTATTTCATCATAAAAAGAAAAATATTGAGAAACCAGTGCCCTTAGGAGACGTGGATTTATACCATTAATTATGTGGATAATCATGAAATCATTAAGGTGTATTTAATCCACATCATACATAGATAACCTTGTAAATGTATCTTCAAACTCATAAAATCATTATTCTTCCTTTTTCTTGAATATATTAAACTTTATCCTCCCCTTAGTTTGTTTCTCAAATAGGAAATATTTGTCAATGAATAAATAAATAAAATATTTCCATTCAATGAGTTGTGATTCTTATTACTACCTTATATTCATGACCAATGACCAACATTTATCTTCATCACCATTAATACAACACACTACAAGTGTGACCTTTTCCTCTTCACCACATCCTATTTCCATAAATAAAATCTCTAAATAATTAATCCATTTCATTGATGAAATTGGATTAGTAGTATCATTAAATGATGAGGGGACTATCAGATAAATAGATACAACTTAGGATATTGTTTTTGTGGAAATAGTTTATCCATTTTGTTAGGTTTATGCTTGATAACCTGATTAAGATGACATAATACTTCCATAACATGATCAGTTACAATACAACCTATATTAAATTCCTCAACAGGGAAAACTCTACTCAAGAAAAAAGTATTGATATCATTTTTTCTTTGTGGAACCATTTATAAAAAATTCTATATACTTGATTAAATCATATAATTATTGAACATAATGTATAATTATAAAACTACGGAAGTAATTAATAGAAATTGAAAATATTATCTTTATCTAATATCAGAATCAAAACCATTGTTTCATTAGAATGGTCATATATACTTATCACCATTATATATCATAGTGTTATGTTATTTGGTCTATTATTTCTTAAATCTAGTTCCTCAAAATTATATATTACTCACCAAGATACCAACTATAATGAACATGGACCCATTATCTTAGAGTTGTTGCCTTTAGTTTTTATATTATTATAGATACAAGATTAAAATTGCAAAGGAACAAATATTTTAACTATTTTTAAAACCATATTATATTCATGAAAACCATATTAAGTTATTAATATAAAATAAAGAATAAAAAAATTAAAATCTCAGTATCCTGGAAACTCATTCCAAGAATTTATCTTCATATCATGGAAATAGGAAACAATAAAGGCTATCTAAAATGCTCATTAAGGGTTATCTATGGTGGATTATTTTATGTATCCATAATAATAATCAATATATAAGGATAAAGAAGTAAACATTCATTCCATTTATTCAATAAAAATATAATGATGTTTATAAATAATATATAAATGTAAATATGTAAAAAATAATTCCATTTAATTAAATGGATAAGTCATAATCAATAAACTGTAAATGAAATTAATCAATATATTTTTCCAAAGTAAAATTTACATAGATAATAGAAATAAGGGAATTATAAATTATGTAAATGATTATTTATTAGGATCCATGTTTCTTAGAAACATGTAATCTTTTCCATCATAACCTTTAAAAAGACGGTTTAATACATATTAGGGAGAAACCCATCTAATTCGGCCCACTAATTCTTCTCATGAAACTACCGATGCACCGAGGGGATTAAATTGATTGTTCCCAAAATCATGTTATAACAGTATTAATCCATACTCATGTATTCAATAAATTGATTTACTTAATAAATAATGTGCATTATAAAATATCCTGATTTATTAATAGATATATATTTTTTTAATATTCCCCTAGTTAATCAAAAACATAACAGTAATACATTACATATAAAAATGGTATAAGGATTAAAAAATAATAAAATTAATTTTAAAATAATATGTATATTTAAAAGAAATGTAATCTCCAATGAATAATGATAACCATAAAATTGAATTGGTGTATAATAACAAACAAGTCTCAGTCGAATGTAAAATGCGACAGAATACCATTACCTTTTGTTTTCTTTTTTTTTTGAATGCTAATTATCCTCGTGTGTCGCGGTTTTAATCATCTTATTAAGTTATAATATAATTATTTTAATATTTATATTTCATATATGATCCTTTTATAATAAAGTATCACCTATTTGTTAATAACATGTTATTATTTTCATTATTTTGGGTATTAATTTCCCTATATATCAACTTTGATGTGACTAGTTAATTTTTTGTACCACATATATAGATCAAGAATATATCATATATTTAATGTTAAAAATTATTTAAATATCATATATATTACATATATATTTATTTATAGTAATCCATAAAATTTGGGGATACAAAATGAAAAACACCATTCATGGAGATTGTGGTCATTAGTATGCATCATTGATATTTTTTTTCATATTGAATGACTTTAAATTATTATTATTTTATTTCAAAAGTACGTTTGAGTAATAAATGGGAAACCATAATGCCATAGAAGTCCTAAAACACAAACATGCCTCTATAGGCCAAGATCATCGAGACCAAAAAAATCTGATTCAAAAGTAAAGTAAAAAAACACCCAAACAACAAAAAAAATATAATCAGCATCCACCATCCCATCACATATCGACCAGATGTCCCATGAAAGGATTCACGGGCATGGTACCGATGAAAATTTGCATACCCTCTTAACACCTCCATTTCCAGATTGAGATAAAAGGTAGAACACTCTCGGATCTAAACCTCTCATGGGGATGTCCCTTGAAAGTAAACTGGATGCAATGTCCCAAGACCAAGCACATAATGCCACAATAAATCACAAAAATTTAAAACCACAAAAGTCTCATCAATACATAGAAAGGCAGACCAAATTGACCTTCATCAAGAAATATTAAATCAAAGCTGCATCCTCCGCGAAAAACAGTTCAAATATGTACCACATCTAAGACCTTGGAGACCGCATGATAGCATCTTGATACCTCTATGAACATTAGATCAAACCACCGAATTCAAATTCATCATTAGTTACTTAGTGAAAACACAAATCACACACAAATGCATCTAGATAAAAATCACGCATACATGAAAATAGAAACAGAAACCATCACCACAAATCATCTGAACACCAGGCCACACCGAAAGAATCCCTACAATGAGTCATAAACTAAAACCTACATCCACCTTCACATATACCATTGAAAACACCATGAAAAATCCCTCAAAGAATCAACGGACACCATGATGGAAACCCTTATATAGAAAATGAATCTCAATCGGGTGATCTCTCTGCGTTGCTAGGAAACCCTAGCCATGGAAAGAGGCAAAGGGTAAGGAGCTCGCAAACAAACAGTGAGGGAATCTGCGACATCCGAGCCCACAAAAACTGATGCTTACACTGAATGAGGAACCCCCTCAAGATCACGGAAAATAATCACATAACAGAAGCTAATGATGGAACTAAAAATAGAACGACATCAGTTGATGGGGAGGCAGTCTGATATACACAAAAATGATGGTATCATAACCCATTTGATGGAGGAGTGATGTTTTGGGTTCTATCATTAACATAATTAAATATTAGTATATTTATGATACTAATTTCATTATATAATAAATATATAAAAATAATTTACGGATGTGGATAAGTAATTAAAAAGAAATCACTTTTAAAAAAATATTACCTCTTCTTTGGGTATCATCTTTAAGTTTGCACTAATTACTTATTAATTTGTATTTTATCCCAATAAAATATTATACGATGTGGTGATGTATTTTGGGGAGTGTTGTGTTCATGTATTGTCCAAAACTAATTGGTTTCATGGTTTATTGTGGGGATGAGGGAGTCCTTTTATATGTGGGGTGAGAAGCAAACAGGTAAATTATTGAATGAGTGAATTTCACATGCAATTTTTCCATGTCTAGTGGAACCCATAATGAAACAACATCGATCCTAGAAGCTATAAGTCCTATATATGTACACACAAGGATTTTATTACTAGTTTTTAGATCATTTTCCCCCTTATGTTTATAGTTTAGTCCCATAGTAAACTCGACACTCTCTTGATTGATGTAATTAATGGTAACTATCATAACTAATAACTATGGTAAAAAATTGTAATTATTATAAATTATCAATTATTTTTATTCACAATTTAGTATAAAATATTCTATATTCAAATCATAGGATCATGAAAAAATTTAAAATTATTCCCATAGACTGGACGAGAAATCATATATCTATAGGTAAAATTATCAAAATATTAATGTATTTTTTTTTCTAAATACAATATAAAAAATTCACACTAATGAGATAAATTAGATTAATAGATTTTTTTTTCATTCTTCGATGTCATTTAAACCAATTACAATTATAATTTAACATAATAAATTATTTATATGAAGAGTCAGAATTCAATTAAAATTCAATGTCTATCACAACTCTTAATTGAATGAAACTTCATAGAAAAATAAAAAAATCACCCTAAGATAATTTTGAAATTATTATTTCAAAAATGAAGTTTATGTTTTAAAATAAAATTTATAATATTTTAAAAATATATTATTAAAACATGGTCTTCATTAAAATTTGGTAAAATTACCTTTCTAAAGATACATATTTGGTTGCATAAATTTTTATTTAATCTTGTCCTATTCTTATAAGATCTGTTGGATGAAATTCATATAATTGTATTGAATATTTAAAATATAAATTTTATTAAGATCATTAAAATATATTAAATAAAATAATTAATTTGTATGAAATTTATTTTGTGCATAATAATGGGTTTTTTTGTAAAATTATTCCCCTTATATTCAACTAGTTTTTATTTTATGTTATAATTTGTTGTTTACAAAAAAATTCAACCTTATGTTTGATGTGTTATTATATTGTATTCATAACTTCCAATTTAATAGATATTACTAACAGTATTACGTAAAACATGGTCTTATGTGTAGTGAAAGCGATGGAAGAACGTAATTGTTGCATTTTATGCATGATAACTCGGTTTTATGTGCATTCAAATCTGTAGAATATAGTGAATTTATATAAAACAGTTATATATAGTAAATTTTAAGGATTTTATATTCCTCTATATTCTTATTTCTTCATGTCATCCACACTATAAAATACAATGTTCTTACTTGAGAATTTTTGGGTGTTAAAGTTAAGAAACCCCAACAAATATTTTATTCGCTTAAATAAATATTTTAGTCCCAAACCATTGAATCGTTATTTATTAAAAATTCCATAAATAAAATAACTATTTAATCCAGAATCCAATGAATAAATATTTATCTAATATTCACATTATTCAAAAATTTATTTATTTAATGATTAAATATTTATTAATTACCTTACAAATATTAGTGATTAATAAAAATACAATAAACACATTATTCGGTAATGGGATTAATATTAATTCCTATAATTAAATTCAAATATATTTTTATTATGATCAATGAATTTACTTAGTATGTTACCCTCTAAGGCCTTATCTCGTTGGAATTTTATGAGATTTCTTAATGTTGAATATTACTTTCTAGAAATGGATCAAGTAACCCATGGGAAAAGATATAATGTCCCAATATAGAAACCCACATATTAATGATCATAATATAATATAAAACATTTTCCTTTATATATCATCAAGAAGGTTTCACATAGGCATCATCAACCTAAATTTTTGAATCATTTTTATTGACTATCAAAAATAAACATCGTTACCCCATGGCTGTCAAATTTAATGAGATAGTTATATTTCAATCTATGTAATGATATATATACTTCCATAATCACATAAGAGACTAATTTCTCCCCAACATATTAATTAATAACATGTATTTTATAATGATTCCAATGTATCCAAATTCACCATGAACTGTTATCATTGTGGTTTATGAAACACACCTATATGTGTGAGTCAAAAAATTCATTAATAATAATATTATCATCTAAGGACCATTAAATATGCTCGCAGATAAGAATATCCAATGACACAAAAACTTGTGAATTTCTACATGAGGTTCAACTATTATAATCTACATCATAATAAAATACCATGTCTGAATTTCTTGAGAAGAAGCCTGATTCACATTCATGTACTCTCAAATAATGGTTTATATACAATGTTCTATATCATAGTACATTACAAAACCATATTAATACATTCAAGACTATTTTTATATAATTTCAATGCTCAAATCATAGTGGGGGACAACTTTGAAATTTATCAATGTGATAGATACTCACGGAAATTATCACATTAATGTTATACCAAATTACAAATAATATGTGGTAATGAATTTAAATTAATATTCACATCATTAAATATATATATGCATATAATCAAAAGTAAAAAATTAGTTGGTTCAGTGGAAAAAAATTAATCATGATTCCAACTCCACTAGATCCATCTATTAATGATAAGTTAGTCATTAAATTTAAAACACCCTTTATCTTACTATGGTTATAGCGGCTACGTTTCCCAATTTTTTTGGGCTAGTGTTTGTAAATTAATATGTATGTATGTTGAATCTATTTTATTCAACATTATTATCTAGATAAAATATATACAATAATAATATAGTATAGTATCTACCTATATATATCCTATTAAAATCAGAATAACCTGCATAATATATACTCAATTCCTTTAATAAAATGATAAATATTATTAATTTTAAATAACCCAAAATTAGAACAAGATATTCATAACACGTCTTATGATGAATAATAATGAAGGATGTACAAAGATCTTATACATATGGAAACAACTGGATGTAATATGTTTTTCTTTAATATTAAATTTACCATTACTATGATACTATATAAAATTGAAACAATGTGGACATGATTTCAATTCCATTTATTATAGGAATTCTCACTTCCCCAAACACCATGAACTCTTCTAGTTCTACTTTATAGTGAACAGTTAGATAGTTATAACTAGAAGTTTATTGGGAGATGTAGGATGTGTTTGATATTATCATACTATACATCTTGAATTAGTCCTATAAAATGTTTGTATATATCTTGAAAAATGATATAAATTCATAGCACTTAACATTGTGAAATAATATTAATCTCAACAATCTCTTCATATACCTATGCATGTTCTATAGGAAGGATTATATTGAAAAAAAATTATTCATGAATTATTACAACATATATTATTTAATTTTTTGACAATATATATACTATGAATAAATTGAGAAAACTCATGTATCTTTATTTAAGATCATCTTTTCTAGAGCATGGTTGTTTGTTTAAGTCATTCATGAATAAATTCCATAACTTATCCTTAAAAATCATGCTTGAGAATATTTTTTTCTATTTCTTATCAATAGAAAAATAATGATAAATTATATTCCCCCCACATACCATTTAGAGAAAAATGTCACTCATTCATTTCAAAAAGAATATTCTATTACCAATATCAAGGATTTATTCTTAAATTGCTTTCTGTAATCTTTAAAAATCATTATAATTTGTCTATGTCACTAACCGTTTAACATTATTCCTGGTATAAAAATACAATAGAGTACACTTTTGGTCACATAATGTAGAAATATTCCATAAGGAATACTCTATGTATTGTTGTCATGGAAATTAATATCTTAATATGATGTTCATAAAAAATATTTGAAAATTTAGAAACCATGAAGGATTTTATACATGATTATTACATATAGGTTTATTCATATACTAGATCATACAAAAAGTCATTTTTATTGGTATCTTCTATTACCATTCATTTCTAGATTCTCTTGAATAATCAATAATAGTTTTAGTTATTATGTATATTCAAAATATTAAGTCCCCAAATATTATTATGTGTATTCCATTTCATGAATTTAAACATAGATTTTAACCTTATCATATTACCATTTTTCTACATTGTAGGAATAATTAATTTAAAATAAAAACAATTATCTCCCACTAGGGTGAAGATAAACCACCGATTAGGTTATAAATTATTATGTAGTTTGTGTCTTTAGAAGTACACCTCACAGAAATATATGAGGAGTTCCATATTCTTATATCAAATGATTTGAATCCAGAGCCTTAACACAAATAAGTTAAAAATTATCCCACTATCATCAATGAGATAAGATTAATTTACAGAAATATATTGGATATTCACTATATATGAATAGTTTATTTCTTATATGATTGTTTTCCCAAATAAACCTTATTGTTATCATGATCAATTATAACTAAGGGAATATTTTATGAAAAACTTTTGCAAAAAAACATGTGTTATTATTCTAATAGATTATTATAATATTAAAATTGAAATTATATACATTACAAAATATGGTTGTCCTATGGTTAGTTCTTTAAAATTAATTTGCAAAAAATTTCTTGGAAGGAATCACAGATTATTTACTATATATATAAGACTCATTATTGATCTTCCCTTTACTACCATAATGAAATTGATATATATATATATATATATATGGGGGTGTGTGTGTGTGTGTAGAATTTTTATTTAGGGATATTCTTTACGACATATATATGATCAATGATTACTTGGATATGATTCTTTTTCGACAATCCTACTCAGATATTGCTCAATCATAAAAAAGTTCACCAATTTACAAAACTGGGTGTATATAAATTTTCATAATGAAATCTCATGCATTATATGATGATAGTGTTAGATTTATAATAGTTCTCAGTTCATGTTTAAATAATTATAATGTTTTGTTGCACACATTTATTTATAATTTTGTATGTGTAAAAAATAGGTACTTAGTTTCCTTTTATATCCAATAAAGTAGATTAATTGAGGCTAATTCAGTTATATGGTTATAAAATTACAACTACTTTTGGTTTCATTCACTACTAGAAAACTAACCTATACAAACGGTTTGGAACTGTTGGTATAGGCCACCAACTGTTGGTATAGCCTATACCAATGATTTGGAGAACTGTTTCCAAGTAAGCCGTTGGGATAGGTCTATACCAACGATTTTCCAAAAACAATTGGTATAGACCTATCCCAACGTTTTTGGAAACCGTTTGTTTAATTAATATGAAAATCTATACCAATGGTTATGGAACCGTTGGTATATGTATTTAAAAAAAACATTAGCTGGGATTTGATCCTAGGACCCCTAGTTTATTATTCAATGACTTAACCACTAACCTAACATGACTTTTGTGAATATAATTACATAAATATATATATATGTATTCACATAATTATTTTAAATTTTTATTTATATAATGTTCTGTGTAAGAAGAAATGATAAAAAATCAAAGGATCTAGACCAACGGTTGTCAAAACCGTTGGTATAGGCCTATTCCAACGGTTTTGACAACCGTTGGTGTAGATTTTGATTCTGGATTCTGATTCTGGTGCAAGGTTGATTTGTGGGGGACCTTTCCCAATGGTTTTGGAAAACCGTTGGGATAGGTATACCCTTTTCGAATGGTTTGGCCAAACCGTTGGAAAAGATGTCCACAAAGTGGACTTTTCCCAAGGGTTTGGCGAAACCGTTGGAAAAGGGTATACCTATCCCAATTGTTTTCCAAAACTGTTGGGAAATGTGGCCACAATGTGGGATTTCCCAATGGTTTGGCCAAACCATTGGGAAAGGGAACCTATACCAACAGTTTTTACGAGCCGTTGGTATAGAATAGTTGGGAAAGGTCTGATTTCTAGTAGTGATTTGAAAAATAATTATCATGCCAAACATACGTATAAATTTAATATTTTATATTCATTGTTCATTGCAATGGAAATATATGATCCAAGATTCAGTAAACTATTTGTTTATTATTAATGTTTCGTAATAATATTTATTCAAAACAACAAAATAATGTCTCATTGTATCTAGTCGGATACTGAGGAAAAATGATTTAGTAAAAATTATTAAAAATGTGATTCAAATCAAAAATAGTAATAGGAAATATTAATCTCACCTTGGATAATATATGAATAATACAATCTCAAATCATTTTATTCCACTCAATGACCTTTCTATTCTATCTCATATTCAGTACTCAAATAAATGTTTTTTTTGTAAGAATCATTTATTTTATACACAAGCGGAGAAAATAAAATTGACAAATATATGTGAAGTGTTTAAAGATATTCCTTCCTTGATTCATTGAAATTTCATTTTTAATGTACATTCTTTCCACATAATAATAAAATTCATTCATGTTTATTATTACAACTTTGAATAATTTTTCTCATAGAAGGAAGCCATAAAGAATCTATTGGATTTGAATTTAGCATTATATTTCCAACCTTTTAGTTCAAAATATTCCTCAAAAGAGTTAGGGAATTTATTTTCAATCAATACATTTCCACATCGTATTGTATAGACAAATGTTTCCTAATAGATTTATACATTTTTTATTTATATGGTACTAGACAAATATGGATAACCTTGAATGTGAGGATAATAAGATAAGATTATTGGATGATTTTGTATCCTAATTGAGGAATAATTTCACTAACCAATCACCATACCCTATAATTGTTATACCATGATCAGTTGCTAGATTTCATTCTTCTAGTTTACATGGATATATAGTGGATTAACAATATTATTTATTTCTATTCATTCGTTCTACTTCGCAATGGAAGGGAGATGAGATGTTATGGTGTAAGAAAACACGTATTTAGGTTATTTCATCAACTTTGATAACATAGTTGACAATATTATTCAATGGATATAAAAAGAATACTTGACCATCTCTTGTAGGAACTCTTTTTATTATCACTCACCAGCAAGGGTGGATAAACTTGATTAGGGGATTCTAAGACAAAATAAAAAAACTATGATGGAAATGAATTACATTAAGGATTTTACCATATCTGTAGATTTTTATTTTGATGAAATTTCCTAAGATAAAAAATGATTTCACTAAATTCTATGTTTTTCATTCCATTTTCTAGAATAATATGAATAAAATAATATTACATTACTAGATTAAAAATTATGTGATAAATAACAAAATTTATTTAACTATTTCTCCCACATTTATAACATGTCACAATATACCTCACTATTGGATATGAAATAACTGGATTCATTGAAATTATATTTTAATGTATCCATATTTCATTTTTTATAATTTACATGGAGGCCATGAATATTACCTAGAAGTATTAAGGTAGGTGGTCTTCACCAAATTCTTTTTTGTCTCACCTTGATTCATTGAGTGAACTCCCCAATCAAGGAACCTCGACACATAATTCCTCAACACATTCCTCTAAATATTAATCTGATAGATAAAGGCCATTAATCCCAATACAAATTTTGTTAAGCCTAAAAACTAGCATATATAAGGCACCCCAATAATTAAATCTTCTCTCGATAGAGGTCGAGATGAATCTTAAAATATGGGTGTATCTTTATCATATAATGGAAGGATAAATGATATAAAATTTATTTCATGGATTTTTTTTATTCATTAATTTTATCTTGTATTGTCTTCAACATATCTTCTTAATATCAATTGTATTATACATAATTAATTAAATATATTGTACAATGAATTTACACATTATCAATTGTTTTATAATTCTATATTTTAAAATTAACTCATTTATTAATGTGATAAAAATATGGCATCACCAATATAAATAATGAATAATATTGAAATAATTAATTAAATAATTAATTACTTGATCATTATCGTGTATAAATGGTTGATTTATTGAGTGGGAAACTAATCTACATATTCCCTCTGTGAATAACTCCCTTTTATACTTTTCATTAGTATCAACATCTTGTATGTCCCCTGGTGTATCACCTGAGTTGGAATCATTGTGTAACATCCCAGGTAAATAAAGAACATGACATTTTCATATTTACCAGTATTTGTGAATAAAATATTAATATTACTTTAAAGGTAATGTTATCTTTAATGGCATACCCAATATGCAACAATGAGTTTCTTTTAAATCTTACGTTGTACACTGATAATAAAATAATATATTTTTTAATTGTAGTTAACACCTATATTTTGTAATGGAGGGAATGAAAAGAACTAACAAAAAATTATAACAATTACCAAATAAATGATATAGGCTTAAAATACGAATTAATCCACTTTTTTGCATAAATATAATAATTGTCTTTAAAAGGTCGATTAACCGCCTTTTAATGGAGAACCTTTTTTAAATCCACATTTTATCAATTTTATATGGTATATTTCAAAAAATAAAACCCATCTTTAGAATCTGGACATCAAAATTTACTTTGTGTAAATTTTTGATATTTTTCCGATTTAGTTCATTTTTTTAATGAATAGTGAAAAATGTTGTATTTTTTATTACAAAACCTCATTTTAATGTAATTTATTTATGTGGATAGATTATATTTTTTATTGGTTTTAAAGTATAATTAAAATATATTTTTATCATTTAGTTCAATTTTGGTCATTGGAATTAATTTCAATTTGAAATTGGACATAAAAAAGTGTCAATCTTTTAGTAGATATTGTTACTTAAGAACACGTTATTTGTTTTGACAATGGGAATTGATTATAAAATCAATTAATGCAAAATATATGTTTTTAATTTCGTAAAATTGATATTATTTTTGAATTTGAAATATCAAATATATCTTAAGGTGAATGTTTTTTGTATTTTTCTGATAAATGTTCATTTTCAATAAATAGTGAAAAATACTGCATTTAAATACAAAACTGCTTTTTCATACAATTTATTTATATAGTTAGATTGTCATTTTAATTTTTTAAGGTGTAATTTACTTATTTTTTTATCATTTAATACAGTTTTGGTCATTTTATGTAATTTCACTTTTATATTGGATGTAAAAAAACAAATCAAACATTTGATAGTTTTTACTTCTTAAAAACCCGTCTTTGGTTTTGACAATGGGAATTATTTTAAATTAGTTACTACAATTTCTGTCTATAGAATATGATAAAATTTATTCCATATTTGGAATCATAAGGTCCGAATTATTTAATTAAGTCTATTTTGTTTTTGGACATAATGAATAGTAAAGACGTTAATTATCTTTAATTATCGTGTTTAATTAGTAACCGACTAGTTAAGGGTAATAAAATAATATCATTAAAATATAAAATGACCCCAACATGTGTAATAATGCTATTTTTGTTGTCATGGACGACCTTTGGATGCCTTTTTCCAACCTTGGGACACCATTGAATCACTTTAGTGTGATAGTGACCTTTTACCACATTTTTTGTAAAGAAAGAAAAATGTAACAAAAGTATGTTACACCTAAGTGAAACAATTTTAATTTTTTATAAATAAATGATATATTAGACTATAAATAGTAATTGGAAAGATAAAAATATATCCTATATCATGGTATTTTTTTAATTTTTAGATGTTAAATAAATTTATTTATTTATGAGACCGTGATGATGAAGTGATTACCTCATTAATGAACAATTTAAATAAAATGAAAAGATAATGTAAAATCTAAGACATACACTTGTCGAAAATATATTTTATGGGAGGATTTATAACAATTATCACCTTATCATAGAAATATATAATTTTTGGACCTCTAATATTTGAAAATTATTTTATAATAAAGTAACTTTTCAAGACTTTCCAAGAGTGCCCCTCCCCCCTCTTATAAAAGGCCCCCAACACTACCACCTTACCCACACCTCTCATGAAATTTATTTGGCCAATATCGGCTCATTTTATCTCTTCAAATCCCTCTCTTAATCCTAGAAGCCTTACCTTAGGCAGAAATCTCATCACGAAACCCTTTTGGTTCAAACCAAATGGAGTTACCCGATTTTAAGGGAATGTCCTCTCTTACGTTTTTTTGTTTTATTTTTCTTCTCCAACCCCATAAACAATTTTTATTCCTTTATTTTGTAACAACACCTGTATATTAAATATACTAGAATTTTATTATGAGAATTATTCTAGTTACATTTACACACACCTCCATCTAATGGTTAAAAAACATATTGTTTCTGTGGATCGTGAATTTCTGCCTCACAAAACGATGATTGTTCAATATTCTTCTAACACCTTTCATGGTGGCTATTAAAATGTCAATATATTTATATATGATATATAATATGTTTATGTTTTCCAAGTGCTTTTTTATTTTTCATATATGGCATACCTTTGTTATTTCTATTATGGGTAAACGTGATATCTTCATTTTAGGAAATGCGGACTACCGCCCCCTAAAAGTGATTTGATTCATTAGTGCAATATATGGACATATAAATGATGGAGTTAATGATATTATATATGATATTACACTGGAATTATAATATAATTTTATATCATTATGATTTCATTCCATTAAATATGAAATATAAATGAAATTAGCGTTCATGCGTACATACGACTTACTGTCGCAATGAACGGTGCATTTCATTTATTACCTCCAAATATTATGTAATATTATAAATGAAAGAATTTACTGGATATATATTATATATATGATATCTAAATCATGAATATAATACTGGATATAATGGATATTTTACCACAAGGACAATTGTAATTATAAGAAGTTTATTTTTGACCCATGTACCAATGATCGACAAAACGACCGTGATTAACTTAAATAATTACATAATTTTCATAACATGGTAGAAGTGATATAAAAGGAATAATGAACTTTAAAATGGTTCTCATGGAGGTGTAAATTAACTCTAGTTTAATATTCCAGAGATTAAAGAACGATTGACTCAAGTCAGACACGAGGTAAGGGATCCTACCACTCTCTTTCTTTTTAAGTACTCTCTTTTATGTCACTTCTTTTATGCTCCTCATTCATATGTTGGGGGATGTTCTTTTATATTCCTATTACTATAAATTCTACGTTAAAATTATTAGAGACCCTATTTGATCTCATCAATCCATTTTTGGAAGTTTAAAGTGGCGCTGTTAGGCTACCAAAATTTCGTAAGGGACTTTTTATCTCACTTTGTGTTCTCATGAGATTTATTCTACATTTTCCACTATTTCCAATTGTGTGGTGTATGTACGGACCATGATTTTATTCATTGTGTAATATAAATTAATTTATGGGTATTTAAATCTTCATTGTATGATCCTTCTTTCATGGGGTGTACGTTTCGAATTTGACCCAAATCCGTAAGGGAACCTTTCACCCTCCTCTTTTTAAAAGACTTATTTTTGTTAGGTCTTATAATTTTCATATTCTTATGTTGGGATATTTTATTATATATACTTATTGCTATAAATATTATGTTCAAGTGATGATATACCCTTCTAATCTCTCATTATCTCATTTTCATAATTTAAAAGTGACGTCGTTAGGCTGTCGAATTTCTATAGGGGAACTACTCAAACCAATTTCAATTATTTGGGTTAAACCTCTACTTCTTGATTATTTCGTGTTATGAATATGTGTGGATGACATCTTATTGTTGTAAACATATTATCCACATATATTTGGTGTATTTATATTTTTCACACATAGTTATGTCATTTCATTATCCTTGCTCTAATGTCATGATCCTTGATTGGGATTACATCTCAATTTCTTCTCATTGAGACATTTCATAATGATACGAACGTTTAGTCTTTTATAAAGTGTATATACAGCCCCTTTGACATTCCATATCCAAATTATTTCTATACTAAAGTAATATAAATGTTTTTAAAATGGTCTACTTTAATGTGGATTAAAATTTAAATGTTCAAAATGGAAAATGACTCTTTTATTAAAGCATTGTTTTAAATAGTTTTAAATATTTATTATTTTAAACATTTAACATCAATTTCCATGTTTTAAAAATGGGTTTAAGGAATTATATATATGGACACGAATTTTTTAAAACCCTTTCAGAAGTTTCGAAGTGGTATGGGACACTTTGATTCTAAAATCTATTTTAAATGTCTTCTTTTAATATTTTCGAAGTATAAAGGGATATTTATCTCATAGAGTTTTAATGAATTTATTATATGTTTTTATTTATGATAATATCATAATGTGATATCTTGTGATGAAATGTGGAAATTTTATGTTTCTTTTATGCATGTTTAAGTGTTATTATTATGATATGGTTCATGGGTAATGTTTACGAAATCAGGTGGGTCCGTGATAAAATAAGGGTCGGTGAGCCTGAGAGAGCTCTCCAATGCATTGGGTAACACGAATAATTTAAACACTAAGATTTCTACAAAGAGATTTAGGGAATATACTGTGATGGGTATTCCAAACATAACCATGGGGATTGCTCCATACGTTAGAATGTTATGAATGCCTCTAGTTACCTTTATGTCTTATGATTTCTATGATTTATACATAAATCTTATGATTTCATGATGTATGTTGAAGTGATTATGTTTTATGAGTAAGTTATGATTTCATTGATTCTTATGTATACATCAACTAATGTTTTCATTCCGTATTTTTATATCCCTTAATAAGCTTGTTATGCTCATCCCATGTTTTTGATATGTATTCCACATGACATAATGTGGAATACGGTCAAGGATGGGATCAAGGAAATGTCATGATGTCTAAAACATGGAACTATACATGACTCTTTTGTTCAAGAGTTTATATTTTGTGAAAAAAATGGAAACTAAGTAGATGTGTCTACTGTGTAATCTTTGAGATGTAATAGTTGTGTCCTAATTCTCTAATACTCTAAACCTGAAAATAACCTCAATGTGAATTATTCATTTAATTCATGGTTATGTAATGTTTTAAGGCCGAGTCCTTATAGTTGGTATCAAAGGTCGTTTTAGATAACATTAGAGGTTAAGGTATTCTTTAAGCAGATGTGACATTACCATAATGGTTAGATTTTTAGAAAGTGTCATAGTTTTAGATAAAGTTAATGAGTAATTATATCATAGTATTATATGATGATTCTAATGATATACTCACACTGAACTTTTTTGTTTTAGTAAATGGATGAATCTAGTAGGCACCAAAGTAATAGTGGATTTGAAGAATTCTGTGATGGTTTTCTAGAAGAACAACTAAATGATATGGGAGCTGCAATGAGAACTCTTGTGGTTTTTCTCAACCAAATATTTGGAGTCATGATTAACCACTTGGACCTTGGTGAGTTCTATAATGAATCATGTATGAGATAACCAACTCGATGTTGAAGTTCGGGTAATAATTATAAAGGTAACCATTAGGGTTTATATGATCCTTACTTTTGAGGTAATTTTGGGTTACTATATGTTATGATGGAAAATGAAAGGAATGGGATAAACTGGAGGTTAAATTATGTTATGGTTATTTTTTATGATTTTATCTCTTTTTGTGGAATGTTTTACAAATTATATAGTTTTGTAAAAAGGACAACACACATACCATGTGACAACCCGTCGCATCAGACAAAGCTATGGGAATCAATCCTACAACCAAAGTGTGACGGGTATTTATCACCTACCACTGGACTACGTGAGGTCCCTAGTTAGTATGACAAATTCGTTTTTGTTAGCTGATTTTATGAATCAATAATAAGTTGACTTTGGGTTATCGAGGAAATTATTGACCTATCATGGAGGATGTATGATTAGGTTAATTACTTTTCAATATGATACATTAAGAGAAACTTATGTTATTTGGAGAAAAATGCTAATATTTACCTTGGATGACTATGTGATAAAATACTTCAAATATTTGGGTATCAATCCTAGTTTTGTTTACTTTGAATAATTTTATGGAAAATTGTTTATCGAATGGTCTTAGTTGAACTTTGGGTTTTGTTGGAAAATTTTTGGTGATTAAGAGTATATTTTTTTATAAAGGATTATTCTTTTGGGGATTATTTGATCTTGTACTAACAATTTTAGGTTTTGGTTTTGGTCTAAAGCCATGGAAAATAAATAGTTCCCTTTTTTAGATTGGGTGATTCTCTAGAAGTTGATTATTGCGCTGTTAATGTGAACAAGTCATCCTGAATACTCATAGTGTGGAGAAAATATGAGTTTGTTTTGGAAATCTAGTAAAAGATGAACCTAAATGACAGGTAAGTTTGTTTCCTTAAGATTCATTTAAGCCCATAAATAAATTCCTCAATGAAAAGTAACTTGAAACAAAAAAATTGTCTGTTAACTTTTCCTACTGGGGAATCAAACACTTTTTAACACATCACAAGTTTGTGATTTTCTTGTGGTTACCTTTCTTCAAATCATGTTTTCTATCACTCTCCATCAGAAAATGACCCTTTGTTTTCTCCTCCATATACATGTTTTAATGGAATCCTAGTATGGGCTAACTCGTTTGACCTTTGTAATTCTCTTTATTTCTTTTAAAGTGATAGTTTAATTAACTCTTTTTCCGATGTGGGGATTTCAATGAAATTTTCAAGCCCAATTTTAAAATTGTGAGGATGCAATTCCAAAAAGGGGGAAAGGATGTAACATCCCAGGTAAATAAAGAATATGAAATTTTCATATTTATTAATATTTGTGAATAAAATATTAATATTACTTTAAAGGGAATTCTATGTTCAATGGCGTAACCAATACGCAACAATGAGTTTCTTTGAAATCTTACATTACACACTAATAATATAATAATATATTTTTAAATTTTAGATAACGCCTAACTGTTGTAATGGCGAGAATGAAAATAAATAAGAAAAAAATGATAACAATTACCCAATAACTGATTGAGGCTTAAAATACGAATGAATCTAATTTTAGGCATAAATATTCTAATTATCTTTAAAAGGTCGATTAACAACCTTTTAATGGAAAGCCCATTTTAAATCCACTTTTTCTCAATTTTATATGTTATATTAGAAAAAATAAAGTCAATCATTAACATCGGGACATAAAAATTTACTTTGTGTAATTTTTTGTCATTTTTTCGATAAAGTTCATTTTTTAATGAATAGTGAAAATGTTGTATTTTTAATTCAAAACCTCCTTTTAATCTAATTTATTTATATGGTTGGATTATTTTTTTAATTGGATTAAAAGTTTAATTAGAATACAATTTTATCATTTAATCCAATGGTGGTCATTGTAATTAATTTCACTTTGAAATTGGACATAAACAAGTGTCAATATTTTAATATATATTGTTTCCTAGAAACACACTATTTTTTTCACAGCGGGAATTGATTATAAAATCAATTAATAGAAATTCTATGTTTTTAATTTGGTAAAATTTATATAATTTTTTAATTTGGAATATCAAATATATCTTAGGGTGAATGTTTGGTAGTTTTCTCACAAATGTTCATTTTCAATGAATAGTGAAAAATATTGTTTTTAAATTCAAAACTGCTTTTTCATCCAATTTATTTATATAGTTAGATTGTCATTTTAATTTGATTTAAGGTGAAATTTAATTATGTTTTTATTATTTAATACAATTTTGGTCATTTTATGTAATTTCACTTTTAAATTGGATGTAAAAACAAATCAATCTTTTGATAGATTTAACTTCATAAAAACTCATCTTTGGTTTTGACAACGGGAATTATTTTAAATTAGATACTGAAATTTCTGTGTTTGGAATCTGATAAAATCGATTCCATATTTGTTATCAAAAGGTCCAAATTATGTAATTAAGACTCTTTGTTTTTGGACATTATGAATTGTAACGACGGTAATTATCTTTAATTACCGTGTTTAATTAGTAACCGGGTAGTTAAGGGTAATAAAATAATGTCATAAAAATATAAAATTACCCCAACATGTGTCCTAATGATATTGGTGGTGTCATGGCTGACCTTGGGATGCCTTTTTATAACCATGGGACGCCATAAAATTACTTTAGTGTGATAGTGACCTTTTATCATATTTTTTTAAAAGAAAGGAAAATGTAACCAAAGTATGTAACACCTAGGTAAAACAATTTTAATTTTGTCTACATAAATGATCTCTTATAATATAAATAGTAATTGAAAATATTATAATATATCCTACATCATGGATATTTTTTTAAATTTTTAGACATTAAATAATCAAATTTATTTAGGACACCGTGATGATGCAGTGATTACCTCATTAATGAACGATTTAAATAAAATGAAAAGATAATGTAATATAGAAGACGTACAATTGTAAAAAACCTATAGTATGGGTGGATTTAGAACCATTTTCACATTATCCTAGAAATATATAATTTTGGGACCTTTAATATCCAAAAATCATTTTATAATAAAGAAACTTATCATGACTTTCCATGAGTGCCCCTCCTCCATCTTATAAAAGGCCCCCACCACTACCACAATACCCACACCTCTGAATCCATTGTCTCGGCCAAAATATTCTCTTTTTATCTCTCCAAATCCCTCTATTCATCCTAGAATCCTTTCCTTAGGCAGAAAGCTCTTCAAGAAACCCATTGGGTTCAAACCAATGGGAGTTACCCGATTTAAAGGTAATGTCCTCTCTTATGTTCTTTTGTTTTATTTTGCTTCTCCAACCCCATAAAATATTTTTATTCCCTTTATTTTGTAACAAAAATAGTATCTTCAATATACTAGGATGTTGTTATGAAAAGTATTCGAGCTACACTTACACACACCTCCATCTAATGGTAAAAGAACATACTGTTTATGTGGATGGGGATTTTCTATCTCACTAAACGATGATTGTTCCATATTCATCTAACACCTTTCATGGTGGACATTAAGAAATATCTATATTTATATATGATATATATTATGTTTCTGTTTCTCATATGCTTCTGTATTTTTCATTTGTGGCATACCTTTATGGTTTTTATTATGGGTAAACGCGATATCGTCATTTTAGGATGTGCGGACTACTACCATCTCAAAGTGATTTGATTCGTTAATTCCATATGTGGGGTGTATAAATGATGGAGTTAATGATATGATATATGATATTATACTGGAATTATAATATACCTTTATATCATTATAATTTCATTACATTAAATATGAAATAGAAATGAAAGTAGCGGTTATGCGTACGTACGGATTACCGTCTCCATGAACGTTGCATTTTATTTCTTACCTCTAAATGTTATGTAATATTATAAATGAAATTATATACTGGATATATATGATATATATGATATCTAAAATCATGAATATACTTCTGGATATAATGGATATTTAACCACATGGACAACTTCTAATTATAAGAAGTTTTTTTTGACTCAAGTACCAATGATCGACAAAACAACCATTATTAACATGAATAATTACATAATGTTCATAACATAGTAATAAGTGATATAAAAGGAATAATTAACTTTAAAAAGTTTCTTAATCAAGTATAAATTAACTCTGTTTTATTATTCAGGAGATTAAAGAACGATCGATTCAAGTCAGACATGAGGTAAGGGATCCTACCACTCTTTTTCTTTTTACGTACTCTCTTTTATGTCACTTCTTTTAAGATTCTCCTTCTTATGTTGGGGGATGTTATTTTATATATTATTACTATAATGTTTATTTTAATATTATGATAAACCCTATTCGATCTCATCAATCCATTTTTGGAAGTTTTAAGTGGCACTGTTAGGCTGCTGAAATTTCGTAAGGGATTTTTTATCTCACTATGTGATCCCGTGAGATTCATGCTACATTTGCTACTATTTCTTTTTGGTTGGTGTATGTACATCCCATGATTTTGTTATTTGTGTTATATAATTTAATTTATGGTTATTTTCATCTTCATTTTATGATCCTTCTTTCATGGGGTGTACGTTTCGATAGTTACCCAAATCGGTAAGGAAACCTCTCACCCTCATCTTTTTAAAAGACTTCATTTTGTTAGGTCTTTTAATTTAAATCTTCTTATGATGGGATATTTTATTATATATCCAAATTTCTGTAAATGTTATGTAAAAGTGATGAGATTCCCTTCTTATCTCTCATCATCTCATTTTCAGAATTTTAAAGTGACGTCTTTAGGCTGTCGAATTTCTGTATGGGAACTTCTCATCCCAATTTCAATTCTTTGGGTTAAACCTCGGCTTCATGATTATGTCATGCTATGAATATTTGTGGATGAAATATGATTTATTTAAACTGATTATCCACATATATTTAGTGTATTTATATTTTTCACACAAAATTATGTCATTTCTTTATCCTTGCTCTAATGTCATGATCCTTGATTGGGATTACATATCAATTTCTTCTCATTGATACATTTCCTAATGATATGCACTTTTATTCTTTTATAAAGTGTATATAAATTTCCTTTTACATTCCATATACATATTATATCTATACTAAAGTAATTTAAATATTTTTAAAATGGTCTACTTTGATGTGTCTTATAATTTAAATGTTCAAAATGGAAAAGGAATCTTTTATTAAAACATTGTATTAAATGGGTTTAAAGATTTATTCTTTTAAACATTTAACATACATTTCCATTTTTTAAAACGGTATTAAGGATTTATTTATATGTACATGAATGTTTTAAAACCCTTTCAAAGTTTTCGAAGTGGTATGGGACACTTTGATTCTAAAATCATTTTTAAATGTCTTTTTTTAATATTTTCAAAGTATAAATGGATATTTATCTCGTAGAGTTTTAATGATTTTATTAGATGTTTTTATTTATGATAATATCATTATGTGATCTCTTGTGATTGAAATGTGGAAATTTTATGTTTCTTTTATGCATGTTTTAAGTGGTATGATTATGTTATGGTTCTTGTGCAATGTTTATGAAATCGGTGGTTCCGTGATAATCTAAGGGTGAGTGAGCCTGAGATAGCTCTCTAATGAATTAGGTAATGTGAAGGAGTTAAACTAGAAGGTTTCTTCGAAGAGATTTAGGGGATATACTATGATGGGTATTCCAAACATAACCGTGATGGTTTCTCCCTATGTAAGAATGTTATGAATTCCTCAAGATAACTTTATGTCTTATGATTTCTATGAGTTATTCATAAATCATATGATTTAATGAGGTATTTTGAAGTGTTTATGTTTTATGAGTAATGGATGATTTCATTGATTCTTATGTATACATCAACTAATGTTTTCATTCCGTATTTCTTTATCTCTTACTGAGATTTTTATGCTCATCCCATGTTTTTGAAATGTTTTCCACAAGACATAAAGTGGAATACGGTAAAGGATGGGATCAAGGAAATGTAATGATGTCTAAAACATGGAACTAGACATGAATCTTCTGTTCAAGAGTTTATATTTTGTGAAAAAAATGGAAACTGAGTAGATGTGTCTACTGTGTAATCTTTGAGATGTAATAGTTATGTCCTAATTCTCTAATACTCTAAACCTAAAAAGTTCTTCAATGTGAATTAATCATTTAATTCAAGATTATGTAATGTTTTAAAGCCGGGTCCTTATAGTCGGTATCAAAGGTGGGTTTAGATAACTTTAGAGGTTAGAGTATTCTTTAAGCATAAGTGTCATTACCATAATGGTTAGGATTTCAGAAAGTGTCATAGTTTTAGATAAAGTGAATGAGTAATTATATCATAGTATTATATGATGATTCTAATGATATACTCACACTTACCTTTTTGGTTTTATTAAATGGATGAATCTAGCAGGAACCAATGTAACAGTGGATGTGAAGAAAACTGTGACGGTTTTCTGAAAGAACAACTGAATGATATGCGAGCTGCAATGAGAACTCTTGTGGTTTTTCTCAGCAAAATATCTGGAGTCATGATTAACCACTTGAACCATGGTGAGTGCTATAATGCATCATGTATGAGATAACCAACTCGATGTAGAAGTTTAGGTAATAATTATAAATGTAACCATTATGGTTTATATGATCCTTACTTTTGAGGTAATTATGGGTTACTATATGTTATGATGGAAAATGAAAGGCATGAGATAAACTGGAGGTTACATTATTTTATGGTTGTTTTTGATGATTTTATCTCTTTTTGGGAAATATTTTAATAATTATATAGTTTTGGAAAAAGGAAAACACGCAGACCGTGTGACAACCCATCGTGTCACACAAAGCTATGGGAATCGAACCCACAACCAATGTGCGACTGGTAATTATCGCCTACCACTAGACTACGTGAAGTCCCTGGTTAGTATGAAAAATTTGTTTTTGTTAGATGATTTTATGAATCAATAATAACTTTATTTTGCGTTATTGAAGAAAATATTGACCTATCATGGAGGATATATGATTAGGTTAATTACTTTTCAATATGAGACTTTAAGAGCAACAGATGTTATTTGGATATAAATGATAATATTTACCTTGGAAGACTTTGTGATTAAATCCATAAAGGATTTGGGTTTCAATATTAGTTTGGTTTATATTGAAGATTTTTATGGACAATTTTTTAGCCAATGGTCTTTGTTGAACTTTGGGTCTTTTTTGACAAATTTTGGAGATTAAAATAGATTTTTTTATAAAGGATTATTCTTTTGGGGATTATCATACCTTGTACTAACAATTTTTTATTTTGGATTTGGTCTAAAGACATGGGAAATATATATTTCTCCTTTGTAGATTGGTTGATTCTCTAGAAGTTTATTATTGCGCTCTTAATGTGAACAAGTCATCCTGAATACTCATTTTTTGGAGAAAATATGAGTTTGTGTTGGAAATATAGTAAAAGATGAAGCCTACATGACAAGTAATCTTGTTTCCATAAGTTTTATTTAAGCCCAAAAATAAATTCCTCAATGAAAAGTAACTTGAAACAAAAAAGATGTCTTTTAACTTTTCCTACTGGGGAATCAAACACTATATAACCCATCACAAGTTTGTGATTTTCTTGGGGTTAACATTCTCCTAATCATGTTTTCTATCACTCCCCATCATAACATGACCCTTTTCTCTCCTCCATATCCATGTTTTAATGGAATCCTAGTATGGTCTAACTCGTTTGACCTTTTTACTTCTCTTTATTTATTTTAATGTGATAGTTTAATTGACTCTTTTTCTGATGTGGGGCTTTCAATGAAATTTCGAAGCCCAATTTTAAAATTGTGAGGGTGCAATTTCCAAAAGGGGGAAGGATGTAACATCTCAGGTAAATAAAGAATATGAAATTTTCATATTTTTTAATATTTGTGAAGAAAAAAATATTAATATTACTTTAAAGGGAATGCTATGTTCAATGGCGTACCCAATATGCAACAATGAGTTTCATTGAAATCATACGTTGCTCACTAATAATATAATAATATATTTTTAAATTTTAGTTAACGCCTAGATGTTGGAAATTCTAGAATGAAAATAAATAATAATAAAATTATAACAATTACCCAATAAATGAGAGAGGCTTAAAATACGAATGAATCCAATTTTAAGCATAAATATTATAATTATCTTTAAAAGGTACTTTAACCACCTTCAATGGTGAACCCTTTTTAAATCCACTTTCTGTCAATTTTATATGATATATTTGACAAAATAAAATCCATCTTTATAATCGGGACATCAAAATTTACTTTGTGTAATTTTTTGTTATTTTTCCGATAAAGTTCACTTTTAATGAATAGTGAATGTGCTTTATTTTTTAATTGAAAACCTCCTTTTAATCTAATTTATTTATATGGTTATATTATCTTTTTAAATTGGTTTAATATTTTAATTAGAATATATTTTTATCATTTAATCCAATGGTGGTCATTGGAATTAATTTCACATTGAAATTGGACATAAACAAGTGTCAATGTTTTAATAGATATTGTTTCTTAGAAACACGCTATTTTTTTGACAGTGGGAATTGATTATAAAATCGATTAATGAAAATTATATTTTTTGAATTTGGTAAAATTGATCTCATTTTTCAATTTGGAATATCAAATATAGCTTAGGGTGAATTTTTTGTATTTTTATGACAAATTTTCATTTTCAATTAATAGTGAAAATTACTACATTTATATTCAAACTGCTTTTTCATCCAATTTATTTATATAGTTAGATTGTCACTTTAATTTTTTAAGATTTAATTTAATTGTGTTTTTATCATTTAATAAAATGTTGGTCATTGTATGTAATTACACTTTTAAATTGGATGTAAAAACAAATCAATCTTTTGATAGATTTTACTTCTTAAAACCTCGTCTTTGGTTTTGACAACGAGAATTATTTTAAATTAGTTACTGTAATTTCTGTGTTTGGAATCTGATAAAATGGATTCCATATTTGGAATCATAAGGTCCAAATTATGTAATTAAGACTCTTGTTTTTGGACATTATGAATAGTAACGACGGTAATTATTTTTAATTATCATGCTTAATTAGTACCAGATAGTTAATGGTAATAAAATAATATCATAAATGTATAAAATGTCGCAAACATGTCTCTTAATTCTATTTTTGGTGTCATTTCCGACCTTGGGATGCCTTGTGCCAACCTTGGGACCCCATGGAATCACTTTACCGTGATAGTGACCTTTTATCATATTTTTTTAAAGAAAAAAATTGTAACCAAATAATGTAACACCTAAGTAAAACAATTTTAATTTTTTCTATATAAATGATCTCTTAGAATATAAATATTAATTTGAAATATATAAATATATCCAAAATCATGGAATATTTTTCATAATTTTTAGACATTAAATAAATAAATTTATTTATGACACCGTGATGATGCAGTGATTACCTCACTAATGAACGATTTAAATAAAATGAAAAGATAATGTAAAATATAAGAATTACACTTGTAAAAAAACTATTGTATGGGTGTATTTTTAACCCTTATCACCTTATCCTATAAATATATAAATGCGGTACCTTTAATATCCGAAAATCATTTTATAATAAAGAAACTTTCCAAGACTTTCCATGAGTCCCCTCCTCCCTCTTATAAAAGGCCCCCACCTATACCACCTTACCCACACCTCTCAAGCCATTGGATCAGCCAAAATCTGCTCATTTTATATCTCCACATCCCTCTACTCATCCTATAAGTCTTACCTTAGGAATAATTCTCATCAAGAAACCCTTTTGGTTCAAACCAAAGGGAGTTACCCGATTTAAAGGTAATGTCCTCTCTTATGTTCTTTTGTTTTATTTGGATTCTCCAACCCCCTAAACTCTTTTTATTCCTTTATTTTGTAACCACACCAGTATCTTCAATATAATAGGATGTTTTTATGATAATTATTCGATATACACATACACACACCTCCGTCTAATGGTTAAAGAACATATTTTTTCTATGGATGGAAAAGTTTTGCCTCACGAAACGATGATTGTTCAATATTCTTCTAACACATTTCATGGTGGCCATTAAGATGCCACTATATTTATATATGATATATACTATGTTTATGTTTTCCATATGATTCTTTATTTTTTATTTATGGCATACCTTTACGGTTTTTATTATGGGTAAACGTTATATCTTCATTTTATGAAGTGCGGACTACCGCACCCTCAAAGTGATTTGATTCGTTAATTCCATATGTGGGACACATAAAGGATGGAGTTTATGATATTATATATAATATTATACTGGAATTATAATATAACTTTATATAATTATGGTTTCTATTACATTAAATATGAAATAGAAATGAATGTAGCGTTCATGCCTGTGTATGGCTTACCATCTCCGTGAACGGTGCATTTCATTTCTTACCTATAAATGTTATGTAATATTATAAATGAATGTATATACTCTATATATATGATATATATGGTATCTAAATCAGGAATATTATTCTGTATATAATAGAAATTTAACCACATGGACAACTTCTAATTATAAGAAGTTTATTTTTGACTCAAGTACCAATGATCGACCAAACGACCGTTATTAACATAAACAATTACATAATGTTCATTTCAAGGTGATAAGTGATATAAAAGGAATAATGAACATGAAAAAGTTTCTTAATTAATTATAAATTAACTCTAGTTTATTATCCAGGAGATTAAACAACGATCGAGTCAAGTCGAACATGAGGTAAGGGATCCTACCCGTCTCTTTCTTTTTAAGTACTCTCTTTTATGTCACTTATTTTAAGATTCTGATTCTTATGTTGGGGGATGTTCTTTTATATTACTCTTTATATAATTTTTATTTTAATATTATTAGATACTCTATTTGATCTCATCAATCCATGTTTGGATGTTTTATGTGGCGGTGTTAGGCTGTCGAAATTTCGTAAGGGACTTTTTATCTCACTTTGTGTTCCCATAAGATTCATGCTACATTTGCCACTATTTATTTTTATGTGGGGTATTTACTGCCCATGATAGTATTATCTATGTAATATAATTTAATTTATGGGAATTTATATCTTCATTGTATAATCCTTCATTCATGGGGTGTACATTTCGAAAGTTACCCAAATCGGCAAGGGAGCCTTTCACCGTACTCTTTTTAAAAGACATCATTTTGTTAGGACTTTTAATTTAAATATTCATATGTTGGGATATGTTATTATCTATCCTTATTTTTGTAAATGTTATTTACAAGTGATTATATTCCTTTATTATCTCTCATCATCTCATTTTAATAATTTTAAAGTGACGTCGTTAGGCTGTCAAATTTCTATTGGGGAACTTCTCATCCCAAATTCAATTCATTGGGTTAAACCTCTACTTATTGATTATGTCATGCTATGAATATGTGTGGATTAAATATTATTGATTTACCCTGAGTATCCACTTATATTTGGTTTATTTATATTTTTCAAACATAATTTTTTCATTTCATTATCCTTTCTCTAATGTCATGATCCTTGATTGGGATTACATCTCAATTTCTTCTCATTGAGACATTTCTCAATGATATGCACTTTTATTATTTTATAAAGTGTATATACAGCCTCTTTGACATTCGTTATCCATATTATGTCTATACGAAATTCATTTAAATGTTTTTAAAATGGTCTACTTTCATGTGTCTTATAATTTTAATGTTCAAAATGGAAAAGAACTCTTTTATTAAAAAATTGTTTTAATTGGTTTTAAAGATTTATTCTTTTAAAAATTTATCATCCATGTACATGATTTAAAAATGGATTAAAGGATTTATTTATATGTACATGAATGTTTTAGAACCCTTTCAAAAGTTTCGAAGTGGTATGGGACACTTTGATTCTAAAATATATTTTAAATGTCTTCTTTTAATATTTTAAAAGTATAAATGGATATTTATCTCATATAGTTTTAATGATTTTATTAAATTTTTTAATTATGATAATATCATGATGTGATATCTTGTGATAGAAATGTGGAAATTTTATGTTTCTTTTATGCATGTTTTAAGTTTTATGATTATGTTATGGTTCTTGGGCAATGTTTATGAAATCGGGTGGTTCCGTCAAAACTAAGGGCAGGTTAGACCGAGATAGATCTCCAATGCATTGGGTAACACGAAGGAGTTAAACGCTAAGGTTTCTTCCAAGAGATTTATAGAATATACTGTGATGGGTATTCCAAACGTAACCATGAGGGTTTCTCCCTTCGTAAGAATGTTAGGAATGCCTCAAGTTACATTCATGTCTTATAATTTCTATGAGTTATTCATAAATCTTATGATTTCATGAGGTATGTTGAAGTGATTATTTTTTATGAGTAAATTATGATTAAATTGATTCTTATGTATTCATGGACTAATGTTTTCATTCCGTATTTTTATATCCCTTACTGAGCTTTTTATGATTATCCCATGTTTTTGAAATTTTTTCCATCAGACATAAATTAAAATACACTCCAGGATGAGATCAATGAAATGTCATGATGTCTAAAACCTGGAACTAGACATGAAACTTTTGTTGAATAGTTTATATTTTGTGAAAAAATGGAAACTGGGTAGATGTGTCTACTGTGTAATCTTTGAGCTGCAATAGTTATGTCATAATTCTCTAAAACTCTAAACCTGACAAGATCCTCAATGTGAATTATTCATTTAATTCAAGATTATGTAATGTTTTAAGGCCGTGTCCTTATAGTTGGTATCAGAGGTCGGTTTAGATAACATTAGAGGTTAGGGTATTCATTAAGCATAAGTGACATTACCATAATGGTTAGTATTTTAGAAAGAGTCATAGAATGAGTAATTATATCATAGTATTATATGATGATTCTAATGATATACTCACACTGACCTTTTTGGTTTTAGTAAATGGATGAATCTAGCAGGAACCAAAGTAACAGTGGATGTGAAGAAAACTGTGACGGTTTTCTGAAAGAACAACTGAATGATATGGGAGCTGCAATGTGAGCTCTTGTGGTTTTTCTCAACCAAGTTTCTGGAGTCATGATTAAACACTTGAACCTTGGTGAGTTCTATAATTTATCATGTATGAGATAACCAAATCAACGTGGAAGTTTAGGTAATAATTATAAAGGTTACCATTAGTGTTTATATGATCCTTACTTTTGAGGTAATTATGGGTTACTATATGTTCTGATGGAAAATGAAAGGCATGAGATAAACTTGAGGATAAATTATGTTATGGTTATTTTTGATGATTTTATCTCTTTTTGGGTAATGTTTTAAGAATTATATAGTTATGGAAGAAGGACAACATGCAGACCGTGTGACAACTCGTCACGTTGTACAATGCTATGAGAATTAAACCCAAAACCAATGTTTGAAAGGTATTTATCACCTACAACTGGACTACGTGATGTCCCTATTTAGTAAGAAAAATTCTTTTTAGTTGGATGATTTTATGAATCAAGAATATGTTGATTTTGGGTTATCGAGGAAATTATTGACCTATCAGGGAGGATATATGATTAGGTTAATTACTTTTCAATATGAGACATTAATAAAAACAGATGTTATTTGGAGATAAATGTTAATATTTATCTTGGAAGACTATGTGATTAAATACTTCAAATATTTGGGTTTCAATATTAGTTTGGTTTACTATAAAAAATTTTATGGACAATTGTTTATCGAATAGTCTTTGGTGAACTTTGGGTTTTGTTGTAAAATTTTGGAGATTAAGAGTAGATTTTTTTGTAAAGGATTATTCTATTAGGGATTATCAGATCTTGTACTAACAATTTTTGGTTTTGGTTTTGGACTAAAAACATGGGAAATATATAATTATCTTTTTTAGATTAGGTGATTCTCTAGAAGTTGATTATATAGCTCTTAATTTGAACAATTTATCCTGAATAATCATTATTTGGAGATAATATGAGTTTGTGTTAGAAATCTAGTAAATGATGAAGCGTACATGACAAGTAAGTTTGTTTCCTAATGTTTTAGTTAATCCCATAAATAAATTCCTCAATGAAAATTAAATTGAAACAAAACGTTTTTCGTTAACATTTCCTACTGGGGAATCAAACACTATTTAACCCATCACAAGTTTGTAATTTTCTTGGGGTTAACTTTCTCCTAATAATGTTTTCTATCACTCTCTATCAGAACATGACCCTTTTTTCTCATCCATGTCCATGTTTTAATGGAATCCTAGTATAGGTTAACTCGGATGACCTTTATACTTCAATTTTTTTTTTAAGTGACAGTTTAATTGACTCATTTTTTGATATGGGGCTTTCAATGAAATTTCCAAGCCCAATATTAAAATTGTGAGGACGTAATTCTGAAAATGGGGGAAGGATGTAACATCCTAGGTAAATGAATAATATTAAATTTTCATATTTATTAATATTTGTGAATAAAATTTTAATGTTACTTTAAAGGGAATTCTATGTTCAATGGTGTACCCAATACGCAACAATGAGTTTCTTTGAAATCTTATATTGCACACTAATAATATAATAATATATTTTTAAATTGTTGTTAAAGTATATCTATTGTAATGTAAGGAATGAAAATAAATAAGAACAAAATGAAAACAATTACCCAATAAATGATAGAGGCTTAAAATGTGAATGAATCCAATTTTAAGCAAAAATATTCTAATTATCTTTAAAAGGTCGATTAATAGCCTTTTAATGGAGAACCCTTTTTAAAATCCACTTTTTGTCAATTTTATATGTTATATATGACAAAATAGAATCCATCTTTAAAATCTGGACATCAAAATTTACTTGGTGTGAATTTTTGTTATTTTTCCGATAAAGTTCATTTTTTAATTAATAGTGAAAATGCTATATTTTCTAATTCAAAACCTCCTTTTAATATAATTTATTTATATGGATATATTATCTTATTAATTGTTTTTAATGTTTAATTTGAATATATTTTTATAATTTAATCCTATTCTGGTCATTATAATTAATTTTACATTGAAATTTGACATAAACAAGTGTCAATATATTAATAGTTATTATTTTTTAGAAACACGCTATTTGTTTTGACAGTGGGATTTTATTATAAAAAAAAATAATGAAACATATATGTTTTTAATTTGGTAAAATATATATCATTTTTAAATTTGGAATATCAAATATTTCTTAGGGTGAATTTTTGGTATTTTTCTGACAAATGTTCATTTTCAATGAATAGTGAAAAATATTACATTTAAATTCAAAACTGCTTTTTCATCCAATTTTTTTATATAGTTAGATTTTCATTTTAATTTGTTTTAAGGTTTAATTTAATTATGTTTTTATCATTTAATATAATTTTTGTAATTTTATGTAATTTCACTTTTAAATTGGATGTAAAAACAAAACAATCTTTTGATAGATTTTACTTCTTCAAAACACATCTTTGGTTCTGACAACGGGAATTATTTTAAATTAGTTAATGAAATTTCTGTTTTTGGAATCTGGTAAAATGGATTCCATATTTGGAATCAGATGTTCCGAATTATGTAATTAAGACTCATGTTTTTGGACATTATTAATAGTAACGACGGTAATTATCTTTAATTATCGTGTTTAATTAGTAACCTATTAGTTAAGGATAATAAAATAATATCATAAAAATATAAAATGACCCCAACATGTGTCCTAATGCTCTTTTTGGTGTCATGGCCGACTATGGGATGCCTTGTTCCAACATTGGGACCCCATGGAATAACTTTAGTGTGATAGTGACATTTTATCATATTTTGTTTAAAGAGAGGAAAATGGAACCAAAGTATGTAACACCTAAGTAATACAATTTTAATTTTGTCTACATAAATGATATCTCGGACTATAAATATTAATTGGAAATATAAAATTATATCCTACATCATGGAAATTTTTTATAATTTTTAGACATTAATTAAATAAATTTATTTTTGAAACTGTGATGATGCAGTAATTAGCTCATTAATGAACGATTTAAATTAAATGAAAAGATAATGTTAAATCTAACACTTAAACTTGTAACAAACCTATTTGATGAGTGGATTTAGAACTGTTATCACCTTATCCTAGAAATATATAATTGTGGGACCATTAATATCCGAAAATCAATTTATAATAAATTAACTTTTCAAGACTTTCCAAGAGTTCCCCTCATCCCTCTAATAAAAGGCCCACACCTCAACCACCTTACCCACACCACTCAAGACATCGTCTTAGACAAAATCTGATCATTTTATCTCTTCACATACCTATATTCATCCTATAATCCTTAGCTTAGGCAGAGAGCTCATCAAGAAACCCTTTTGGTTTAAACCAAAGGGAGTTACCCGATTTAAAGGTAATGGCCTCTCTTATGTTCTTTTGTTTTATTCTGCTTCACCAACCACATAAATTCTTTTTATTCCTTTATTTTTTAAAAACAACAGTATCTAAAATATACTAGGATGTTTTTATTTGAATTATTTGAGCTACACTTACACACACATCCGTCTAATGGTTAAAGAACATTCTATTTCTGTGGATGGTGAATTTCTGCGTCACGAAATGATGAATGTTCAATATTCTTCTAACACCGTTCATGGTGGCCATTAATATGTCATTATATTTATATATGATATATACTATGTTTATGTTTTCCATATTCTTCTGTATTTTTCATTTATGTCATACCTTTATGGTTTTCATTATGGGTAAACGTGATATCTTCATTTTAGGAAGTGTGGACTACTACCCCCTCAATGTGATTTGATTCGTTAATGCCATATGTGGGACGTATAAAGGATTAAGTTAATGATATTATATATGATATTATAATGGAATTATAATATACCTTTATATCAGTATGATTTCATTCAATTAAATATGAAATATAAATTAAAGTAGCGTTCATGCGTACGTACGACTTACCGTCTCCATGAATGGTGCATTTCATTTCTTACCTCTAAATGTTGTAAAATATTATAAAATCAAGTATATATTGGATATATATGATATATATGATATCTACATAATTAATATAATTCTGGATATAATGGATATTTTACCACATGGACAACTTGTAATTATAATATGTTTATTTTTGACTCAAGTACCAATGATTGAAAAAACGACCGTTATTAACCTAAATAATTACATAATGTTAAAAACATGGTAATAAGTGATATAAAAGGAATAATAAACATGAAAAAGGTTCTTAAGAATGTATAAATTAACTATAGTTTATTATTCAATATATTTAAGAATGATCGTTTCAAGTCGAACACGAGATAAGGGATACTTCCACCCTCTTTCTTTTTTAAGTACTCTCTTTTATGTCACTTCTTTTAAGATCTTATTTCTTATGTTGGGGGATATTATTTTTTATTACTATTAATTTAATTTTTATGTTAATATTATTAGAGACCCTATTTGATCTCATCAATCCATTTTTTGAATTTTTATGCGGTGCCGTTAGGGTGCCGAAATTTCATAAGGGACTTTTTATCTCACTTTGTGTTCCCATGAGATTCATGCAAAAATTGCCACTATTTCCTTTTGTGTGGTGTATGTACTACCCATTATTATATTCATTGTGTAATATACATTAATTTATGGGTATTTACATCTTCATTGTATGATCCTTCTTTCATGGGGTGTACATTTCGAATGTTAACCAAATCGGTAAGGAAACCTTTCACCCTCCTCTTTTTAAAAGACTTCTTTTTATTAGGTCTTTTAATTTACATCTTCTTATGTTAGGATATGTTATTATATATCCTTATTTTTGTAAATGTTATGTACAAGTGATGAGATACCCTTATTATCTCTCATCATATCATTTTCAGAATATTAGTGTGACGTCGTTAGGCTATCGAATTTCTGTAGGGGAACTTCTCAAGCCAATTTCAATTCATCGGGTTAAACCTCTAATTCTTGATTATGTCGTGCTATCAATATGTGTGGATGACATATGATTGTTTTACACTGAGTATAAACATATATTTTGTGTATTTATATTTTTCACACATAATTATGTCATTTCCTTATCCTTTCTCTAAAGGCATGATCCTTGATTGGGATTACATCTCAATTTCTTCTCATTGAGACATTTCTTAATGCTATGAACTTTTATTCTTTTATAAAGTGTATATACATCCCCATTGACATTCCATATCCATATAATGTCTATATGAAAGTCATTTAAATGGTTGGATAATATTTTACATTTATGTGGCTTATAATTTAAATGTTCAAAATGGAAAAGGACTCTATTATTAAATCATTGTTTTAAATGGTTTTAAAGATTAATTATTGTAAAAATTTATCATCCATGACAATGTTATAAAAATTGTTTAATGTATTTATTTATATGGACATGAGTGTTTTAAAACCCTTTCAAAGGATTCTATGTGGTATCATACACTTTGATTCAAAAACCTCTTTTAAATGCCTTCATTTAATATTTTCAAATAATAAAGGGATATTTCTCTCATTGAGTATTAATGATTTTATTAGATGTTTTTATTTATGAAAATATCATGATGTGATCTCTTGTGATTGAAATGTGTATATTTTATGTTTATTTTATGCATGTTTTAAGTGTTATGATTATGTTATGGTTCTTGTGAAATTTTTATGAAATCTGGTGGTTCCGTGATAATCTAAGGGAAGGTGAGCCATAGATAGCTCTCCAATGCATTGGGTAACGCGAAGGAGTTAAACACTAAGGTTCCTCCAAATATATTTAGGGAATATATTGTGATGGGTCTTCCAAACGTAACCATGTGGGTTGCTCCGTACATAAGAATGTTATGAATGCATCATGTTTCCTTTATGTCTTATGATTTCTACAAGTTATTGATAAAAATTATGATTTCATGAGGTATGTTGAAGTGCGTATGTTTTATGAGTAAAGTATGATTTCATTGATTCTTATCTATACATGGACTAATGTTTTCATTCCGTATTTCTATATCCCTTACTGAGCTTTTTATGCTCATCCCATGTTTTTAAAATTTTTTCCACAGGACATAAAGTGGAATACGATCAAGGATGGGATCAGGGAAATGTCATGATGTCTAAAACATAGAACTATACATGAATCTTTTGTTCAAGAGTTTATATTTTGTGAAAAAAATGGAAACTTAGTAGATGTGTCTGTTGTGTAATATTTGAGATGTAATAGTTATGTCCTAATTCTCCAAAGCTCTAAACCGGAAAAGATCATCAATGTGAATTATTCATTTAATTTAAGATTATGTAATGTTTTAAGGTCGGGTCCTAATACGTTGTGTTTCTGTCTTGAACCACCTAAATACTCCTTGATATACTCCATTAATTGGAAGTATTTATAGATCATGTGTTGTTGAGTGGAACCAAATTTTTTATTATGCGGAATGACCTAAATACCCATGGATATACATAAACTCTGTAATAATGGGAGTGATGACATGAAGGTCAACTGATTTAGTTAAATATTAAATAATTTAAAACTCATTCCATTAATTAAATTAAAATATCCAACACATACCCAGTTCTTGGCCAAGGTCAAGAATAGTCAAAAATGAATCATATACCGAGATGTAACTCGAAAAAATTCATTTAAAATTAATTGTATATTTTTAAGATAGATATGATTGAGTTAATTAATTAATTAACTCCATTTATTATTAATGACCATCCAAAATAATTTTGAGATATCTGTCATTAATTACATTACTGGAAATTAAAGATAAAAAATAATCATTAAAAAATTAATTTTAATAGATTAATTTATCATTTATAATTCATTCAGACAATTATTAAATTTTCAAATACAATAGGTGAAAGTCAACAAAATTAGTCTTTAGTTTTGAATTTTTCTCTTTTATTTAATTTAATTACACCATTCGTTGGAAGACTTCATGGAATTTACTTATTAGTTACATTTTGTGTATCTCAGTTGTTGTGTATCTGGGTTTAACACCTCGGGCATTGATGTTTTCCTAGCTTAGACTACATTACATGTAGATTCCAGCTATTCATTATGTAATGATCTTCTTGTGTGTCCATGAAACCCACCAAGGAAATCTATGTGTTCTTCAAACACAAAACCAAATGATGTGTATTCCAAATACACAACATGTGTTCTACTTTTATGTGTCTATTTGACACACTAAATGGATAAGTGAGTGTCTGGAATGTGATAAATGATTAAATACATGAAATGTACACCACATACATGTCATGTATATCGTTAATGATACAGGATATTAGTGTCATGATGTTTGAATGTGTTTTTGAACCCATAATATGCATGAATCTTACATAAAAATCATATAGACTACATTTTGTGTATGTCAGGTACACATATTGTAATCCATCATACACTCTACTGGGTTGGCCTAGTTGATACACATTGTGAAATAAATCAACAGTGTGTAATTTACTATAGGTTATTTCATTTATCAAATAACATGTCTTGGTGAAGTTCCCATGGTTACAATGTGTGTACTTATACTAAATTTTGTGTAGTCTCATGATCTCTAGAATGAATCCTCGACACATCCTTATGGAATCTCATGTCATTCTTCACTAGTTATTTGATATTTAATAAAATGAAACACTGAGCGAACATGACTAATATTCTAATAATATTTTAATTCAAATTTTATTAAATAATTTATATTATGGAATGAAAATATAACCAAAATTGTTAATAGACCAAAAGTATTATAAATAAATTTAAATTAAAAAAGTTACCACATTGATATAACCTGATGGTTCCGGGAACAATATAAGAATCTTTCATGTGAATTAAATTAACATTTATTTAAACATAGAGTTTCACTAAACCCCAATACATCATCCTTTCATGTAAAATTTATAAATCTTTTTTAAGATATGAAGAAATGGTTTACCTTCTCATAGGATCCTTTATTTGATGTAGATATTGATCATATGAAACCCCTATACTATATTACCATCAATATTCTATAAGGATCCTTCTGTAGAGTCCCCCTAGTGGATAGCCACACATGCTCCATTGATGTATGTGCAATGCCAGTTGATTTCAATTTGTAATCCCAGAAAATCAATTTTCTTGCATCATTCATGTTTTACACAGTTTCCTAAATCTCGAAAGAATATGTCTTGGATTTCACATTCTTGAGATGGAGATACATAAAGGAATTTGATAGCAAAATATTTTCTGCATAGTGAGTCTATATTTCTCAACTAACCATTGAAAATAGATATAACCATCTATTAATTATATAGGGGGTTTGGTTAAAATATTATTTAAGTATGTTCCAGAATGTAAAATATATTATAATCATTAATAAACCCATTACCATATAATAATATTATTATTATTATTATTTTACTTCATGTGTTATCTCATGGAATGGAAAAAATTATTTTACCTTCTTTTAATTAATTATTTATCATGGAAATGATATTAGTATTCTATAACGCCTCAACATTTATTGAATAATAGAACATATATTTTATTCAGTTAAACAAGTATTTTATTCAAAACAAAAAAATACCATTAAAATATTGAATAAATAAAATCAATATTTATTCCACAATCTAGTGACTAAATGTATATTAAATATTCATGTTAATAAATAAATAATTTATTCAATGAATTAATAATTATATATTATATTCCAAATATTAGAGATTAATAAAAAATTATTCATATTATTCCTCACTCATTATAATAATATTTCTCCCATTAATTAAATTGTATGAAAAATTAATCACGAACCACAAAAGAAAATCATTTATAACCCTCTAAGATCCTTTGTTATTCGAATTAGCACTATTAAAAATGGAATTATCAATAGTTATTTTTTTAACTATTTTTTAGTTCAAAAACATTCCTATTAATATTGTTATGTTTACCAAAACAATCAAGTATTTCAAAGTCTCTAGTCATTTAGTTGTGGTTTCTTTAATTTCATGACATATTTCATATGTGTCATTTTTTAGAGCATTTTTTGGGGATTTATTTTTTATTTAGTGATGGATTTTTAAAAAATACCAATGGGAAAAATAAATCTAACCACTACCAAACATATTAACAGTGGTTATTTATAATGTTGGTTAAGCATAACAACCACTATACATACTTTTATTATTGTACATTATAACAGTTACTAAAAACCCCTGCTAAATCTGATTTTTTTAAAAACATATTTAACAAAAAAACAAAAAAAAACTAATTTCAATAAACTATAAAATTAATGAATGATAAACCCATCATATAGAATTCATACATCCACATTAAAAAATTAAAACATACATAGTCATCAAAACTTTAGTCTCAATCAACCCAAACACCAATCAACCAATCACCCAGTCATCAATATAAACATACTAAACATTTCTACCAAAAAACATGCCAAATATATGTCTACATCATGACCTCCACTACAGCTATCAACATCCACAATATCTCGTCAACTGAAACTAATTGTGTCATCTCATCATCTATATAAAAATGAAAACATTAATTGAAACTAAAAATACTAATACAGATTTAATATTGAAGAATAATAAGAACCATCATGAATACCTTTTGAATAATTTAATGTATAAGAATGGTCAACCTCTTTCCTACTACCAACATCATTCACCTACAATGAGAACCAACGCATTTTGAAAAAGAAATGTTAAAGATAAAGGAAGAAAAAATATATTCAATACTTTGCATGTAAATATTTTTATTTTTCTAATAAAATAGAAGACATTCTAACCTATGAAAATAAGATATATTTGAAATCAATTTTACAAGATAAACATAATGATTTAAGATATGATTAAACACTTAATACAGAATAATTATGTGTAAATATTCTAATTAAGTGTATATCGATGTGCTATGTTCATCAAATTTACTTAATAAACTAATTTTATAATATTTTGATATCATGGTATGTGTTATGTTCCAAAAATATTTCTCTAGTGGTTTTCCTAGAATTACTCATAAGTCTGAGTTCATTTTATATGGTTGCATCATCCCAAACACGTTTTGGTGTTTTAAAACACCAAAAATTATTTTATATCAATCTCTGGGAAACCAAAATTCCATATGATGTGTAATCATTTCCTATATTTCATAACTCAATTTCTGGAAATTTTCTTATGATTTAAAAGAATAATTACATTGTTTTTCTAGATTTGAGACTTCAATGCATGTGTTTAGAGGATATTATACCTTTAAGAAGTGTTTATGCAGTCATTCTAACCACACCATTCATCATATTGATGTGTTTTATAAACATAAAACACAAACTAGGTTAGTGGTTAATGTCCCATGACTCTGCATCAATATGAGGTCATTTTTTGGGTTTTATTATTCCAAGAATGTAATATTATTTTAAAGAACTATTAATCTATTAACAATAATCATGGAAATATTGGATATCTAAAGGTTTTATATTCAGTTCAAACATTTTATGATTTAATATAAGGATGTTTTACTATTATTTCAAGGTAATATAATATCATATTCCTATTTTTGAACCCCCCCCCCCCACCCGGACAAAAGTTTTTAAAGGCTTATGTACACTGAAAAAGTTTTTACCAAGTCATTTTAACTATAAAAAATTATGTTGATGTTTCTTCTACACAAACATGTCAGAAATAACTAAGTGTTAGTTCTCCCATAATTTCACATCATTATATTGTATTTTTTATTTGGTTTCACAATTCTATGCATGTTTTATTACTTTAAAACTCTAAAAATGTTTTTTAAGAAATTCTGGGAATATTGTAAATTGGAAAGACAAATCATTGGTACTTATATTTCACAATTAATTATACAGTCAACTTACACTAATTTCAAAACAATATGACAAAAATATTAGTTTTAACCCCATTCCATAGGTTTTAAAGGGCTTATGTACCTTTATAAAGTGTTTATCGAGTCATCCTGAAAACACCACACATCATGTTAATTTTTGGCTTTATGTACACATCCATAAAAACTCAACAGTGGTTGTCACATGATTCTGCATCAATATGAGGTCTTATTCTACATTTTTGACCCTTCCACATTCATTTTAGTATTTCAAAACACTAAAAACATGTTTATGGACATCCTGTGGAACCCTTAATTCAAAATCAAAAGTAATTAGTTATTATATTTAAAAACATTATCTATGGTTGTTTTCCATTGATTTCATGGAAATACCAAATTGTTTTCCTTATTTGGAACCCACGAAACATGTTTTTGAAGTCATTTGTACATTTAATAAGTGTTTACTAAGTCATCATGACCACACCTTACATCATATTGGCATATTTTGTATGCATACATCTCAAAAAAATACTTAGTTGTGGTTTTACCATGATTCCATGACAATATGAAGATGTTTTCTATGATATTGAAAATTCCATTCACGTTTTAGTGTTTTAAAACACAAGAAATACTTTTATAGAAGTCATTGGAAAATAGTAATTCTGAATGATGTGTCTTCAGTTACTATATTTTAGAATTTATTCTATGGCCATTTTACTCGAATTATAAGTATATCCAACATAATTTTTCTTATTTTGACTCACCTGAAACATGTTTTTAAAATATTTTGTACATTTATGAAGTGTTTACAGAGTCATTCTAACCATACCACACATCAGATAGATGTGTTGACTGTGTGTAAACATTACAAATAACTAATCAATGGTTATCTCAGGATTCCATGAAAATATAAGTCCATGTTATGTGTATTTTACTCTTCCATATAAGTTTTAGTGTTCTAAAAAACAAAAAAAAATTTACAACCAACTAGGGAAGCCAATAATTCTAAATAATGTGTCATTAGTTCCTACATTTTACATTTCAAGCTATAGTCATTTAAATATTATTAAAGGGAAATCTGAAATTTTTTCCCTTTATTTTACACCTATATATGTTTTTAATGGATTTTATACCATTAAGATGTAATTACCATGTCATTCTAACCACACCTCATTTTAGATTGTTGAGTTTTCTATGTGTACATATCAAAAATAACTCAGTGGTGGTTTTCCCACGATTCCACATATAGTATTGTTTTTTCAAAATGTTTGACAATTCCATGCACTTTTTAGTGTTTTAAAACCAATAAAATGTCATTACAACTTTATTAAGAAACCCATAACTCAGAATGAAATTCTATCAAGTCATTCTGACCACATCGCATGTCAAATTGACATGTTTTCTATGTTTATATAGACAAAATAATTTAAGGATGTTTTTCCCTGATTCCATGTCAATCTATTGTTGGTTTCCATGGTTTTGACCATTCCATATAATTTTTAGAGTTTTAAATCACTAAAAATGTGTTTATAACCATCCCCTTAAACCTTAATTTAGAATGACGTGTCATAAATTCCTATATTTCATACTTTAATATATTATTTTCTCCTCTTCTTAGAGGGAAATATAACATTGTTTTCATAGTTTTGACCCGCAACACATGTTTTTAAAGGATATGATAACTTTTAAGAAGTGTTTACTATGTCATTTTGACCATAACACACATCATATTGACACTTTTTCTATGTTTACACATGAAAAATTTCTCATCAAAGGTTTTCATCAGATTCTGGGTTATTTGTTTTCTATGGTTTCAATCATTCCATGCATGTATTAGTGTTATGAAAAATTAAAAAAATTATATCCATCCTTACAAAACAAAAAATTAGTACGCTTTTGTGTCTATTCTTATATTTAATAATTAAATATACAGCTATTTTCCACTAATTTTAGTGGAATATGGTGTTCTTTTCCTTGTTTTGACCCCTCATACTTGTTTTTAATGTATTTTTACATTTATAAAATGATTAATGAATCATTCTGACAACACTAAAGTTAGATTGATGCCTTTTCAGTAAAAAAAGTAAAAAACACGGATCAGAAGTTTCCCATTATTACATGTCAATATGAGTTCATTTTCTATGATTTTGACCATTCCATGCTTGTTTTAGTGTTTTAAAACACTAAAACCCCATATAAAGATATATTGGAAAAAATGTGACTCAAAATGATGTGTAGTCAGTTCCTACATTTCCCAATTAAATGTATGGTCATTGTCCCATGATTTCAGTGAAATCAAACATTTTCTTCATGTTTTTGACCCCCCCAAACACATGTTTATAATGGTATGGTACCTTTAATAATTGTTTAAATTTAAAAAACAATAAAATATGCTTGTATTATTTTCTACCATATGGATAATGATATATAATTCATTTTTGATGTGTCGTAATCATCAATAAAACTATCTTCCACAGGATGTGGTTGTTATGACTCAAAATTCATGTTGTCTATATAATGTTGGAATTTTTATTTTTATTTTAGATGTTTCATTAGTTCTTTAAAAACATTTGTGAATGATATATATAATTTATAATTTCCCTTGGTGGGATGAGTTATAAGGTTGAAAATTTCCTCATGGATTATTCCATTCATATGTTAAAATATAGAAACTAAACCCTTCTCCATTTCTGAATGTCCTTTATCCTATTTTTCTTATATGAGTATATTTATTTCACATTTTCTTTTAATCTTGAATTTTCTCTTTTTTATTCCAGATCAATGGCATGAATGAAATCCCCACCGGGTGTGGTAGTAATAAATGATTCTTACTAACCAATGTGAACATATTGAGTAGGCCCATAAGCCCTCAAATGTACACATTATACATACTTCTTCCATAAAACGAATGAAACTAAATCAATCTGCGAAAATGATGAATACTGTGAAGGGTTATCATCCCAGACTTCATGAATTTTAACCATTAAAAAACTGTTTTTCAATATAGTAACATCATATTTGTATTTAATTAATAATTTTTTCATTACTAATTGATGTTATTTAATTAGTATAAAACCGTAATAATGAAAGTTATTTTATAATAACAAATAATCCCTAAACACAATTAAATGTGGTCATCTAGACGTAACAAATGATGCCAAATTGTCATCGTTTCTTCCATGTAGCTTAAACTATTTAATATTTTTTTACAGATTTTTTGTTTTTATGATATATGTTTCATTATAATTTTTAAATATTAATGAAATAATATAAAATGGTTATGAAAAGTACTTACTCCAACATCATTGGTAATGTCATTTATAAAACTATCACAGGTTTTCCTATTAACATTAAACCACATTTCTTTTCACCCAATAGAGTGACCTAAAACATAATCCTGTATAAAAAATAAAAACATGTTATAACAAAACTTATGTTATAAAAAAATGATATAAATAATAATGAAAACAATACTAACAAACATTTTTATTTTTCTCAATAAACATGGAGACCTAGGGATGTTAGTAATTACTTTTTCTCACAATTCAGATTACTTTTTTTGATACCTCCAACAAAATTTGAATAAATAAATAAAAATTGTATTTATATTATTAAGATACTATAAAATATCGAATTACCTCTAAAGATTCATCTCTGTTATTATCAATAATAATATTCCATTTCTTATGAGAATTTTTCTAGGAAAATTATCATAAATATGTCCCGAGCTAAGAGAAGTGTCATTAATCTCATTCCATAATCATCGTTTAAAATATATCCATTAGTTTCCAAATTTTATCAAGGCTCCATGTGTGTGAAATGGAGTTAGGGACATCAAAATGAAAAACATATCGAAATTATAAACCTAATACTTTATATGTATATTAAAAAATTATACTCATGTAGTATTAATTTTGATCAATGAACACGAAATTAATATTACCTTTACTTGAGTATCAAATTACAAATTTTTCAAATTTTTAGTAATATTCATCAAATCATTGTAATTAATTGTAAATATCATCATCTCACAAGATATTTTTCCATGAATCTACCCAATGATTCTAGTAGCATCAATTATTGGCACCACAAAAACATAGAATGGAATAATAATCTTGAAATCCATTTGTTCAAATAAATCTTATGTGTTCTAATTTGTATCCCTTCTATGGATTTCATTATCTTTTTGAAAAAATCATTAAACAAATAATAAAATATATTGTTTTTAAAAAAATGCATAAATTCCAGTAATGGTAACTCACCAATATCTCATAGATTGATGTTTGAATAACTACACTAATTCCATAGGTGAATCATGTGGTGGGCTACCAATGACATATGGGAAAATTGTTTGATCCCCAGTTGTATTGGGTACAAGAGAAGCACTGGGATCCACATAAGATGACGATAGTGATGGCATGCCCCAAGATGATGACCAGTTTGGTTACTAATTTTTTTTGTTATGAGTATTTCTATACTTCAAATGGTTAAGTAATATAGAATTTATAAAAAAAAATGAAAAACTAAAATAGTTTAAAAAACATACTAATTTATATATGTACGAAACATTTTCAGTGAGAAACTGTAATATATTTTCAATATTGATTTATAAGTTCAATTATCTTAATGTTCATTATTTACATTTTTATAATCCTTCATTTTTCTGACTCCCTCATTTTCACCCACTCTTTTATATTCTTTTGTTTTCATATTATCTATAAAAAACTCTTTAGTGATTTTTGATTGATGTGATTCACTATCACCAAGCAACAATTGATATTCATCCCCCATATCATATAATTCTCTATAATTTAATTTTATAAAACCACTAATACATTATTGTATTTCATCATTCCCATAATAAAAAGTTTTCTCTTGTTAAGATAATCAAAATGGATCATGCAATGCATGCTCACGGGTATGGATCAATAGAGAGAAGTTAATCGTAGCAAAATGTAATGAATCATTCATTATATGAAAATCAATTTTGAACAACTTTTATTTGAATAAAAATACTAAAAACTATCCATGATAGTTCAGTTCAATTATATTATTCATCTTCTAATTGTATCCCACCACTATAAGTGTAAATTCCCCACTCTTTTTAGTTTTCATGTCTTTTTTATGATAAATTGTAAAAAACTCAAATCAATGAATATTATTGGCATCGGATATCATAGCCTTCATTAGTGGAAGTCATGCCAAAAACATAAAATCATTTAATATTTCATCTCTATTATCAACATTCATTATCAACGTAGAAATATATAGGAAGTTAATTTTAACATATAAATAATAATAACATGTAAATAATACGAATATGAGTATATACATACATGATGGTGATCTATTCAACAATCTACTTATTAACATATTTTGTTAATTATTTCTCATATCATGATTGGACCCTTGGACACCTATTTGTTTGTAGTCACAATTTTTAAAATTATTGATATAAAATAAAACTATTAACTAGCACATATCTATGTTCTTGTAGAAACTCCAATTCCGACACTGTAAAACATTGTCCCATTTTTATTGTAAAAATAATATGTAAATACTGTTCTCTGGTTTTTTTAATTAGAATTAGTAGAGATGTCATTAGCACATCAATCATGAATGAATCTAGTCTCAGTCCCATAAAACTACATTTACCATAAGGTCAATAACTATTCGGATCAATAGCCTTTATTTATAGAGCCCTATTTTTGTGCATTGTTCCTCATATATGATTTCAAATTACCTATGTAACTATTGAATGAAATAATAATCATATTAGAAATATTTTACTCAATGATTTGATAAAATAAAATTACATAATAAAAATTAAAATAATACCAACATACTTATCAATTGGATACATACATTAATATTTTACCAAAACACCATGTTTAGCTTCTTCAACCAAATGAACAATCAGATGAATCGTGAATGTGAATAATGAAGGGGGAGAACCATCTCCAAATGAAAAAGGATAAACAAAATTATTTCATATACATTATTAATCTCAAATGGATTTGGATTACTTCCAAAAGGATATCTAAAAAATTTATATAATTTAACTAGTAACAAAGTAACTTATCTGGTAACATGTTATGAAATGCCAATGGAAACAACTCCTCCATAAAACAATGTGAGTCGTGAATTTTTAATCCATTTAGATTTTTATGTTTTAAGTCAATACGACTTCATATGTTACATGATTATCCATCTCTAAATATTAAATTCCTTAGTGTTCAATAGAATATGTATTTCTCATAATTTATCATTGTAAAAATAGCCAAAGGATACTTTCTATTCACATTTACCCACAAACAATTAATTATATTCCTTGACTCAAAATCCTTACGAGAATTAAGGGTATCTTTCGACATACCCCTCTCATTATGCATTGTAAGAATTAAATTATCATAGATGTATTTCTAAATAAAATGTAATAAATATTATGAGGTATCAAATTGAAATCCCAATAATGATGTCTAAAAAATACACATTTTTTCTTCCATAATTGTGTTCCAAATACTTCAAATACCATTTCTCAAAGACTTTCCCCCCTTTTTCAAAGTATTTAATTTTCCAATTTCTTCAGTGTAATTCAATAATTGTATTTAGATTTCTAGACTACATAAAAAATTCTTTAAATTTCATATTTCAATATATCCATTGAATATATTTTTGCTAAATGTGAATTTATGATATGTATCATGAAATTGATGAGGACACATAAAATACCATTTTATACTATGAGGTAATCCTTGGGGTTCAATATAAAAATTACTAACCCAAAATATGTGATCAATATTAATATTTAAACCAGATTAATTTCTATATCCTAGAAAGTCACTAATGTCCACATTTAATAAGCAGGAATTTTTAATAGTTGTCTATATGAAGTATCAAATGTTTCCACCACATCATCCCATAATTCTATCAATTCATTGATTAGAGGTTGAAAGTATACGTCAATTAAATTTCTAAATATATTTTATTCTAGGAATAAAAAAATGAAGGGAGTATTCTTAATACACATCCCTGGAGGTACATTATAGGCATCAATATAATGATCACAATTATATAATTATTTATTAATGTATGAAAATTGTTAAAACCGTTAGAAGCCCATCACAAACACACATTCCAATATTTATAAGAAAAATCATTATATATTGAATCAATAATCTTCCATGATGTGAAATCTTTTTGATATCTCATCAAGATATTCTTAAAATCCTAAGTATTCCAATTAATGTCCTATGTTTTCTTATACAACATTAATACAATTTTTATTCATGGTATGAGAGAAAATTAATTTAATACCTTTCATGTATTTTTCATTATCTATTTATTCCAGGGGATACATTAACTTATACTCAAATTATTGTTAATTGCCTTGTATAAAAATTTATTAAATATTAGGAATTCTTCCTTATCACACTATTCTCGTGAGTAAAGAATTCAATCGTTAGGGAATTCATGTATCTTTTTTTAATCAGTTACATGACTTTTATGACTTTATTCGTATAATATAGTTTTTTAGGGATTTTACTTCTAAAATTACCTCATGAAGAAACTCTAAAATCAAGGAAATTGTTTCTTCCATAATTCCAAATAGATACTTGATATGATAAAACATAAGTTGAAAATGGAATCATTAAATACTTAGAACACCTTTTATACAATTCATTTTTTCCATATTCATCTAATTCATACAAATAATTTTTTTTCGATGAAGTTTTAAGCATGATTAACCTACTCAATATCACCTATGGATTTGTTGATATATTAAAATATTGAAAATTGTATTCTGCACATCCAAATGCATCATTTAACAAATTATGACCTAAATTATCTTATACTGGGTCACCTTTTGTTTCATTGGAAGTATTTTCATTTCTTTGAATTTCCCTTATATCCGATTAACCATGTAATATCCAACATACATATTGATAAACAAACTATTAAAATATCAAATTTTTAAATACATCGTTTCTATTCATCAATTGCATGAATTTAAAATTTGGAAAAAGAAATATTATTCCACCATTCCTATATCAGTATACAATTGTATTATCTAATAATTCTTCCAAACCCTAGGCATATCGAGATGTGTTTTTTAGTAAATTAAACCAAATTTTATCTAGAGGTATTATATTTTCGTTACTCTACATATACATTCAGATATAAAGATACAAATTGTTAATTAAACATGTATATTCAAAATTAAACATAACCCAACATCATCATTGACATAGGTAGCGTCTTGATTCTACATAGCCAAAATTCTACATCAATATTATTCAATCCAACATTAAAAGTTCTCAAAAAAATTTAAGCATATTATAAATTTTTATTTTGAATTGCAGAAACATGTCTGCCTTTATAGATCTATCTTACATTAATAATTATGAAAATGTAGATTTAATATATCTCAAAATAAGAACTCCACAATATGATATATTGTGACATAGTCTCTTATAGTCTATCATGAAAACACTTGAATTCAAAAAATAATAAATATATTCATGGAAAATAAAAATCATTTAAAAAAAGGATAAAACCTAAAGCAACACCAAGATTATAAATATTACAGTGATAAAAATATAGAAGTGGATTAATGAAACCACCACAGTATTTTGATTTTTTAATTAGAATTTATTATTGTCAATTTTTAAAACCACTACAAATAAAATTCTTTGAACACATGTTTTTTTGTAATGATAGATTTAGTTAATGAAAATGCTTAAATATTCTAGTTAACATTATACATTGGAGATGATGACCACTGATATTATGTATAAATCATAAATATAAGTCCAATATATGAAATTGAAAAAACATCCATGATTTAAATAAAGATACTAAATGCCTTATAAAAAATATTGATATTATTCAAAACACTTATTGATATTAATAAAAAAATCAATGTTTATAGCTCCCCATAAATAATTCATGACATCAATAAACTCCTCTAAACTTTGATATTAATTTATTCTATTGCTAATAACACCACATAACAATAAAATTATAAAAAACAATTATGGATATTAACAAACACTTACAACAATGATTTTAAATAAAAAATCGTGATTTTTGGGAAAAAACAACCAAAACCAAGAATTTTTTTTTATAATAACCAATAATCCATTTATATTATGAAATAAATTAATTCATAATAAAATTAATTTTCTTCAAGAAAATTATGTCAAAAAATTTATTATAAGTTGGATTAATTCATTTGAGAGGAAACATCCATAATTTAACACATTAAAATGAAAGGAAACTCATTTTATTACTATCATAATTGCATCCTCAATTATAAAATCAATTTAATCTTCAAGAAAATAATAACTAAACGAATAAAGTCAATATTGGTTATGAAACCAATGTAGGTATATTAGACCATATATCTTAGATGATTGATAAAATGACACATTTAGTTAGTCCACTTAAAGAATCAAAGATGTGACCTTAGTTGGTATTTTTTAATTCATAAAAAATGCCTCCATTGAATGTGTATGAAGAAAATATGCCCTAATGATTCCACACAAATATTTTTGAAAAAAATAATCACTAACAACTAATCATAGAGATGAATCAAGATGTGGGATAAACTATTCATTAGGGATGGTGACTCTTGGTGAGGGGATGTGGGGTGAGCTAGCATGCTGGAAAGGTGGTAAGGGGTGGGAAGGTGAGTGATAGGTGGGGAAAGCAGGTGAGGGGTCGGCTGGAGAGGGGGGAGTGTGAGGTAGAATCATGGTGAGGGAAATTGATCATATGAGGGGTGGGTAGTAGAGAGGGGTAGTGAGGGGAATAACGAATGATCGGGGAGGAGGTGGTGTGTGCTAAAGGAGAATGTTGGGGGTGGAGGATTCATGGGGGAGAAGGTAGATATAGGTTGAAATTAGTATTTATTAAAATATTTAGCAGTGATTTAAATAAAACCACCTATACTAATTAAAATAAAAATATAAATTGGACTTCTAAGGAAAACATTTATATATTATAATTTATTTTTACTATGATATATTTATACATGATTATCAAACCCTCCACTAATAATAAACTACTATGAAATGTTTATTTTTATCGTTTGGGAGGGATTTATTAATTTCCAATATTAATATATATAAATGGTTAGAGTCTCCTACACGAAATGAATTATTTATACAACATCATCAACTACATACAAACATCTACTATGTAATATAATCACTTTGACACTATATCTCTTAATGAAATTTACACATCTATGTCCTAAACTGATATACCTTATACACCTAACTCTTAATATATATCAAAAATTTAGTCACACCATGTTCATTGAATTTGACCCAAGAGTTATATTTCAATTAAAGGGTCATGATATCAACATCTATAAATATGGGAGGGAAAAATTATTCCCCAATTTATTAATTAAGAAAATTATATTCTTGAAACACCCAACAAATCAGAATTCTCCATGATGTAATATTTTCATTATTAAAAAAATAAATATATTTGTGTCTGTCATATCATGTATTAATAAAATATTTATAGTTTATGTACCATTACACACTCTCACATATATAAATATATTATGAATAAAAAAATGTAGAATTCCCATAGGTGGGTATGTTTTCAAATTCTCCCTTCTAATAGATTACTATGTGAAGCCTCAATGGGAAGAAGCTGCATCTGCTTACAAGCACTCACACATGAAATTTAATATACCATATTCCCAATAATAGTGCATTATCAAACCATAGAACTATATTGAAAAATATTATCATAAAAATTCAAGGTTCTCATCATATCCAGTAACTGATATGATCTTATTAATGGGAATGATACTCTATGACATTATAACATAAATGATATACATATGGAAATACAACATATGATAAGATATTTATATTAATATTAACATCATTTAATATATATAAATTTAATCCATTTCACAATGTAGTTTGTTCTAGCAGACAAACACCAGCAAACATTATGAGTGAACTAGATTACATGTTAACAATGTTATTCATCGACCTATATTCATATTCATAAGATTAATTATGGACATGTTATCAAGTGAACAATATTAATTGTGGACATGGTTACATGCCCAGAAGTTTTTGTGAGGGCCTCATTTCACATCCTATATAAAATGATTGAAACTATTTCTATTTATACATATTAATAATGTTGAAATATTATGTGTATAAAACAAATAAATGTTCTCATCAAATTTTATTTTATCTTGTCTCATGTTTTGTGATTCCTTTATGATTAATTTCTTATAAAAATCCTTGATTTTTTACATGAAACATGTTTATAATATATAAAATATATGGTCTAGTTTTAGTATTTTAGGCTCACCATCTCATACCCTTATGCTCATGTTATTATTATGTGATCACTGATATCAATCTTTATTTACTCTAAAATATCATCTATAATCACCCTTTCCAATGTTTTATTCTCTAGGTTATTAAGAAAGGTTTAATGTATAAGAATTATATGTGGTGTCTACATACAATGAAATTAGCAAAAGAAGATGTTTTCAACATATGAAGAAGTTGATTATGTTTCTATGTGTCTAATGTCCCAAGGAATAAAATATTCTTATGTGGATCATTAGGTCATGTAATCATTATTCATCTATAAGGAAGTAATATTTTTGTATGTTAAGTGTGGGACATTATACCATCAATATCATGGGAATATATGATTATAATTTCCATAATTTTCTTATAAGTATCGTACAAAGGTCCGCGGATGGTATATTAATTATATATGAATCCCTCTTATCGATGGATTACATGATTGAGGGGGATCAATCTTGCATGCATAATGTAGTCATTTACATTGAGAGGATATCTAAAAGGCCTACATACATGGTATCCAAAATCATGAGACCTAGGAAATGAAACCCAAGAGTGATTATTACAATTATTACACCCCACTATGATTCATAGGTTAATTGGATCATGGGTGAGAGGCTTAGATGAGTGAGTTCTCAATCTAATGTATAGTGTGAATTTTAATCTTTCTATATGAGGTTAGGCAAAGTATCACCCATTTATAATTAATATAGAAAAGTGTCAAAAATAATATGGTTGTTTAGGTGATTATTCTTCCTCGTATGGATGGTTGGTGAAATTTCCACCCTATTATATATTTTAGGATGACATGCCTCCTTAATATGAAGCATTCAGGGTGACTTGAGTGCATAGATCCCCAGTATTTAGAATCTCATTCTAGGATGGTTGTGTGGAAACCTATTATGATCTATCTAGGAAGATTTCTTAAAGAGTAATTATGAACCATAGGGGAATTGTTAATTTTCAATGGATTGAATTTTAATCCATTAAATGACAAAACCCCCTCTCCAATTCAAATAATCATTTCCATGGTTTGTTCATTGGAATTCAGTTAAAGTTAGAGATGAGATTGAGTCCACAAGGGAGATCATTGGATCATTTGGTCACTCCTCAACATATATCCCTTTATTTTTTCCACTATCATGAAAAATAATAAAATGTTCATATTCATATATCTATAGATACTGTTATGTTTTACTAAGGTGTATGACCACTTCTACCACCATAGTGGATAGGTTCCTCATGACGTGGCCTATATTTGTTTACCCAATCAGTATTTAACCCAATTATATCTTTTAGGAATCATGAGACCTCTATTTGGGTATAGTGGTAATTTTAATCTACTGATAGGGATTATAAATATTTTATTATGATTTTTTATTCCAATTCAATGTGTTTCCCCCCATGATGAGCTAGTGTGGAATTATGGGTGCAGTGAGGACATGTTAATAATATATTAAATATAATATTTTTCTATAATATGCGTGTGAATTCATCAAAATTTAATTTTATTCAAAAGTAAGCATCAGATATAAAATATGAATCAATAAGTGAATCTAAAAGACATGTTCTACAATTGTGATCATGTAACATTTATTCACATCATAATCCAGGGGATTTGACCTATATATTAATATTAATAAAAAAGGGATATATTAAAATTAGTTAATTCATTCATTTTTTGGGTTATTTTAACCACTTTAACTACTTAAATTTAATACTTTAACATTTTATTATTTAAATTTTAGGGTTTTTTATAAACTAAAATATTTGAGAATGGACTTTTATGAGTGGTTTTCAGAGGTCTCTGGGGAATCTGGGTAACTCAAGGAATTGAAATATTTTTTCATCTCATTAAATACTATCCAGAAAAAACCTTATGATCATCACAAACAACCCATCCAATATTGATGCAGGGATTTTGGAATTTTCAATGATCCATTCATATAATATATTTCTTCATGAATTTAAATAGTATAATTCCTAATTTTACATGATCAAATAAAATAAATAATTTATTATGTTAATTGTATTACATAATCCTTAATAATGATTTTATAATCCTCAACCAATCTAAATATAGTGTTGGTTTAATAATAACTTATATATATTTTTTATGGCTTTGATGAAATTGATAACGAATATGATGACCAATCTATTAATCTACCCCTCTCTCTTATTTTATCATTTATTTGTATCTATTTTTTCTTCTCTCTTATCTTATTGTACTAGTTATTGAAAAATATTTTCCCTAGGGTTGATTCATGGTTGTTTCTTGAGGGTGGAAATGTAATATCATCTCAATGAGTGGGGATAGTTAGGTCGGTAGGCATTGGGGTGAGGGGAGGTGGGGCATCAAGGAGCTAGGAGCCAGAATAGATTATGTGGAAAACTATTATAGATGAATAGAATTTGAAGAAAATAATGGTGGTACATATGGGGTGCTTGGTATTATGATAAAGAATTTGACCACTTGTTTGTTAGTGACTTGGGTTGTGGCCCATGTAGAAAGGACTGTGTTGTAGTCGTGATACAATATATGGATGCATATGTGGAACATCTCACTACCCCCAACCATCTATACCACAATGTGAACATATAATATCCCTCCTATAGAATGAAAATAGGGATAGATAGCACATCACATGTGGAATTAGATTAGGATTGTTCGATATAAACCATGGTGTGTTGGTGGATACATGGTGGATACACAACTGGTCACACAATTTGTTGACTAGAAATATAGAATTCAAAAAATAATAAAGAATAATAAGATATATTATCCTATCTAAGACTCTCCCCATATATGCTCAATAATACACTTGAGATGTGCCCCTGAATAATGCATCATTGGGGTAAGGACTTACTAAAACCCATGAATCGTGATGTCTTCCCGTGTATCAAAGTGTCTGGGATTTTCATGAATTTTTTGAGCACAACTAAATAGTGAACCACTGATCGGGTCCCATAAATATCCAATATAAGTAATATATGTGATATATATATACACTCATAATATATAAATGCAGTGTGAATGAATTTTAAAATCATCATCATTGAACATTAGGTTCCAACGTGATACCTAGGATCTAACATACTTTCTTTGGCTACTATCATATGTCTATGAAATTAGTACAATTATCTAGAACATAGTGGTGTACACACACCCTGATAGGAAATAAGTAACCACTTTTAGAACATAGGGGTGTTCATGATATCTAATATCAAACAAGTAACCTTGTTTAGAAACATTGGGGTGCACCTGCAACTTAACTAGAAACAGGAATCAAATCATTCAGAAGCCAAAAATAGAATATACCTACTAGAAAACACATATCATCTATAAACACAAGGGAATAAACTCTCTTCCTAGGAAAAAATCATATTGGGACACATGAGAACACCTTCACCCAACATGGAAATAAGTACAATTCACTTCAAAACAAGAGAGAACACTATACCCATTGAGAACTATATCACTGATAGATTCATGGGTGCACATAAAACCTACTATGAAATATATTCAATATCATACAATCAGTTGAATCCTTTATTCACGATTCTATTATACTTCACATTCACATCAGGGCATCACAACCATTCATTAACCTCATTAGGGTGTTGGTAACTCATGCATTGCCTCACATGTCAAGGTAATCCTAGGAACAATATAATATCACAATAAACAGAACGAAAATGTTCTCTTGACCTATTAGGTATCCAATAGGGTCTTATAAACCCATATCAGTAGCTATATTCATTATATAATCATTATTTCAACCTTATGGATCTTAGGTGACACCTGAAATTGGAATTGTATATCTCCCTGAACTCCTGTCCCTAATGAAAGTATATAATTGATCACTAACTACCACCCCCTAGGTTATAAAAAATATCAAAATCCCTATGTGGTCTTCTTTACAAAATTTTATTCTCTAGGATGGGTATTTTCACATAGAGTGTATGACGTCACTTATCATTTTAATAATCATATCATATCCCTACATGCAGGTCAGTTAAGGCCATACCTGTTTCACAATAGATTGATGGAATTTTTACGTTATCCCTTTGGAATCCTACCAATATATGACCTAAAACCGCTAAATTAAATAAAATCTACTGAGGATATACCCACCCTATATTCTGTAAGAAATATCAAATAGAACGTTGATTCATATTTGTTGAAATCCTCATGTGTTAATCATGTTTTAATGATCACAAATCCATTTACTGTTAATTAATCTCAATCTTCATTGCACATCTTGATAATGGTCTTCAATCTCAATAATAACTACACATCATGGTTTAATGATAAAAAATCTTATGGTTGTTAATTATCTCTTTATTATTTACAAGTCTCAAGCATGGTCACAAATGTCACATATATTATCGAGCCATTATGTTTATGATTCATGTTCTCTTACTCTCTAATGGTTAAACTTAATCCATATTCTGCATAATCTGTCTAAGTCCAAATACGGATATTTGACTATGTATTGACTCACCATGAAGGACTCACCGTGACTCAGACACCATGACCCAGACACCGTGACCCAGACACCGTGAAGCTCATACCGTGAAGCTCACACCGTGAATGACTCACCGTGAAGCTCATACCATGAAGCTCATATCGTGAAGCTCATACCGTGAAGCTCATTCCGTGAAGCTCATACCGTGAAGCTCATACTGTGAATCTCATACTATGAACCTCATACTGTGAAGAAGAAACCTTTTAAATAATCACTCTGACATCGTTCCTTAACTTTTGGTTAATATTATTTAAATAATACTAACGGTCATATTTTATGTTTTTAATGAAATTAATGTTATTTAATGATAGTTGTTGGCATGTCAGGAAATCGTATCTCATACATATGAAAAGGGAATCATTCCTACTGCCATAACTCATGGAATATAAGGAAGATTAAGATGTAGTACACAAAAAAGTATTAAAGCGGTGCGCAAGTGATAATATACAATGAGAAGAACTTACATACACAGAGAGCATTAATAGAAGAACAATTCTGATCAAGAAAGAGATTTCCAGTCTTTCAAATAATTCTCATGAATGCAATCTGACACCACTGAAGAACACATGACGAATAAATAGATCTTTTTCATTCATGAAGATAACAAGCTGACTACGACACTCTGTTTTTCATCAGAAAAACTAGAGAATGACTCAGAAGATTTCCCGGTGAATCCAACGAATCCAGAGCTGCAATGATAGTCACTATAGCTTTCTAAACTCTTATCTTCTCTCTCTAAGTGATTTATTTATTAACTTTCGAGAAGTGTGGTGTTCTCTGTATTTATTATACACACACTGTCTCCTGCACTGAACTGGAGGATATCAAAATCCTCACTCCAAATATCTTATCTCTTGTTTACCCACATCAACTGTGGAAGAGGTCCTTGTGTGGCCTGGTCTTTGTTTTGTTTCCCACGAAGAACAGTGGTAGAGGTCCTTGCGTGGCCTGGATAGTTTTGTAAACTATTGTTAACCCCGATCCAAGGTGTGAATCAAATTTATATAAATTTGAGAGGACTAAGTCTCGGCTTGAGACTGAACCTCTTGTTATATATGTTTGCATCTTTATTTTATGTTTATATTATACTATATATATCTTATTTGTTCCATTTCTATTACTTTGAAATACAAAACTATTTCAACGCTACATTGATAGTTAAATTAGGAAGTTTTTACACTTATTGTAAATCAGTAGGTTAGTTTAATCTTGTGGTTAAATTAGTAGAGACATAATCAATCTTTGAGAAGCTAAGTGAACATTTACAATCTGTATAAATTAAGTATAGTTTAACTTGTTATATAAATTGGGGGATTTTAAATAGACAATTTTTAACAGAAGTTTTAATTGGTACTCAATTCACCCCCTCTTGAATTTCCACTCCAACCAACATTTGGTATCAGATGGTTTAAAATATTTTCTGAAATACTCTGTTTTCAACTATGATTTTAGTTTTATTTTAAAGTTCTTAAAATATCTGTTATTTATAAATTTTATCTCTTTAAATTTTTTGTCTCAACCTAGTTATCATGGATAATAGACTTGAAGGTGCTGCTACTAATAGACCACCATTTTTTTAATTGTACAAACTATCCTCAGTGGAAACTTAAAATGAAAATTCATTTAGAAAGCAAGGGTTTTGAAATTCGGACTGCTATAGAATCTCAATATAAAATTCCAGAAACTAAAAGAATAACATGGGATGAACCTAAAAATACAGATTACAATAATAATTATAATGATATGAATTCCCTGTAACGAGCTCTAGGAGATGAGGAGTTTAACAAAATTTCTTCTTGAAAAACTGCTTTTGAAATTTGGGATACTTTGGGTGTTTCTCATGAAGGAACAACCAATGTTAATGAAATTCGATTGAATACTTATACTATTAAATATGATAATTTTATGATGAAGACTGATGAACCTATTTCTGATATGTATCTTAGGTTCAATGAGATAGTCAATACAATGAATTCACTTGGTAAAGCTGTTCCAGCAAAGGAAAAAATTATGAGAATCTTTAGATGTCTACCAGACCGATGGAGGGGAACTTCTGTTTCAATCAAAGAATCTTGTGATATTGGTAAACTACCAGTCAAGGAACTCATTAGTAAGCTCATGATGTATGAGGAAGAACTCAAGGTGAGTAAAGTGGAATATTATGAACTTAAATGAAAACATGTGGATTTCAAGACTACTACATCAAAAAATAAAGATAAGGATAAGCTTCACATAAGTGATAGCTCAAGCTGTGAAGAAAGGGAAAGTGCATCTGACAGTGATGCAGAAATGGCTCACATAGCCATATGATTTAATAAGTTTTATAGGAAGAAGAAATTTTTCAGAAAATCAAATTACAAAGGAATGTATGACAATAAGGGTCACTGGAAAAAGGACTCAAAGAAATTTGACAAATCTGATGTAGTTTTCTACTATGAATGCAAAAGAAAAGGACATATAAAAGCATACTGTCCAAAGGTGAAATAAAAGAAGAAATATGAGTATTAGGATAATAATTATAAGAAATCCATGAGGGATACATGGAGTGCTTCTGAGGATAGCTCCAGTGAATCTGAATCTTTTGAGACTGAAAACAGAAGTATGGCAAACATGTGTTTTATGATAAACACTTCTGAGGTAATATCGGAATCTCCTACTTTAAATTCTTATTATTCTGGAGATGATTTTGATTCTGAAAATATGTCAAAATCTGATCTGTTTGAATACTGTGATATTTTGGAGGAAACCAGTAATAAGTTGAATGACAAATACAAAGGTTTAAAGATACAGTATGCTTTCACTATTAAACAAAAATCTGATCTTAACATAGAAATAGAAAATAATGCTCAGTTACATAAAGAAAACTCTGAACTAAAATTATCAAATGAGCAACATAGGAAGGATTTAGAAAAAGATCATAAATGGCAAAGATACTCTTACTCAAATGCTAGGTAACAAGATTGCACATAGATACACTACTGGTATAGGATACCAACCTGGACAAAGACAGATTACCAAGAATAGATTTATTCCTAAATCTGGACAGAATACTGCAAGTTCTAGTTCTAGACATGTATATGCTTCAACTATTTATTCACTTAGTTATAAATCTAATAGAGTTTATCTTACAAAATATTTTGATTCTGTAAATTATATGAGTCCCATAAGACATGTTTGGGTACCTAAATCATTGATTGCTAACCTGTCTAGACCCAAGATGATTTGGGTACAAAAATCATTTCCTATTTAAATCTGTTTTGTAGGAAACCTGCATGAAGTGTTCCCACAAGAAGAAATGGTATCTGGACAATGGATTTTCAAGACATATGCATGGGGATTACTCGTGTATCAAAAGTTTAATAAAGGTTGATCGAGGACATGTCACCTTTGGTGATAATTCTAAAGGAATGATCGTCGGCTTAGGCCAGATTAGTAACACTGAATCTGTATTAATTTCTAAAGTTTTATTTGTTGATGGAATTAAATATAATCTGTTAATTATTTCTCAATTATGTGATGATGGTTTCAATGTAAAATTTGAAAATTATTCTTGTAATGTTTTTAATTCTAAAAACGTTTTAGTCTTTTCTTTCTCTAAGAGATGAAAATGTTAATGTTGTTGATTTAAATTCCTTAGCTACGAAAAATGTTACCTGCTTAAATGCTTTTCATAAAGAGTCTTGGTTATGGAATAGAAGATTAGGACACTGCAATTTACACTCACTTAGCAAACTCAGTAGGAAGAACATGGTTAGAGACCTACCTAAACTTGAGTTTCCAAATGATAAAGGTTGTAATCCTTGTCAAATGGAAAAGAAACATAAAGTTTATTTTAAATCAATGAATGAAGTGTCAACTTCTCAACCTCTTGAGTTGGTTCACATGGATTTGTTTGGACCATCTAGAGATTATAGCTTAAATGTTAATCACTATGTGTATGTCTTAGTAGATGAATTTTCAAGATATACTTGGGTATACTTCTTAGCTCCCAAAAGTGAAGTTTGTTCTTACTTTTTCAAATATTCTAAATCTGTAGAAAACCATAGTGGATTAATATTAAAACCCTAAGAAGTGATCATGGCCGTGAGTTTTAGAATCATGAGTTTGAATCCTAATGCCCACACAATGGTTATAGTCACAATTTCTCTGCCCCTAGGACACCTCAGTAGAATGGTGTAGTAGAAAGAATAAATAGAACCCTACAAGAAATTGCTAGAACTATGCTTAAGGAATATGACCCGCCTATTTACTTTTGGGCTGAAGCTATCAATACATCTTGTTATATCATTAATAGAGTCTTAATTAGACCTGTTCTTAAGAATACCCTTTATGAGTTGTGGAACAATAGAAAACATAAATTTAGTTACTTTAGAGTCTTTGGTTGCAAAGTCTTTATTCTTAATACCAAAGATAATCTTGACAAGTTTGCTTCCAAGAGTGATGAAGGAATTTTCCTAGGTTACTCTATTTCTAGTAAATCCTATATTGTTTTCAATAAGAGAACCATGTGTGTGGAAGAATCTGTTCACATCAAGTTTGATGAAACTGATCCACATGAGCCTAAAACCTCTCTTGAAAATCTTGAAGAAGATTTATCTGTTTTGGACCTTAATGAAAAATCTAATGAACCTTCTATAAAGACAACTAGTTCTGGACTTATTGTAAAATATGTTCCTAATGAACCCGAACCTAGAGAAGAACCTGAAATTTTGAGTCCTACCTTTACTAGATCAACTATAATTCTAAAGAATCATCCTTTTGATTCTGTTGTAGGAAATCATGATAGAGGGACACAGACTAAAGCTTCTCTTAGAAATCAGGTTGAACATCAAGCCTTCTTATCACAGCTTGAACCTAAAAACATTGATGATGCTATTAATGAAGAATTTTGGGTAATTTCTATGAAAGAAGAACTCAATCAATTTGAATGAAATAATGTTTGGAATCTTGTTGAAAGACCTAAGGACACTTTCACAATAGGCACTAAATGGGTGTTTAGAAATAATGTAGATGAATCTGGAAACATAGTTAAAAATAAAGCTAGGCTTTTTGCACAAGGCTATAGTCAAGAAGAAGGTATTGACTATGAGGAGGCTTTTTCTCCAGTAGCCAGATTAGAAGCTATTAAGAATTTACTTGCTTACTATGCTCATCTAAATTTCAAAACTATATCAAATGGATGTCAAGAGTGAATTCTTGAATGGATATCTTGCTGAGGATGTTTTTGTTGAACAACCACCTGAATTTTTAGAACCCTAATTTTCCAAATCATATTTTCAAATTATCAAATGATTTATAAGGTTTAAAGCAAGCTCCAAGAGCTTGGTATGATTGATTAAGTACTTTTCTAATTTCTAAAAGTTTTACAAAAGGGATAACTGATCCTACTCTGTTTATAAAACGAATTTCTAAAGATGTTTTTGTTGTACAAATTTATGTAGATGATATTATTATTGGATCTTAAAAAACTACATTATGTACTGATTTTTCCAAAATGATGCAAAATGAATTTGAAATGAGATTAATGGGTGAACTTAAATTCTTTCATTGATTTCAAATATTTCAAAACGATAATGGAATTATTTTAACTCAAATTAAATATACTATATATATTTTAAAACGTTTTGGATTGGATAACAGAAAAAGTAGTGACACTCCCATTAGTACCACCTGTAAGATGGATCTTGATGAAGATGGTAAATCTGTTGATCAAACCACTTATAGAGGAATGATTGGAAGCCTACTCTACCTAACTTCTACTTGTCCTGATATTATTTTTATTGTGTGTATGTCTGATAATTTTCAAGAAAACCCTAACAAGTCACACTTAAATGCTGTATAGAGAATTTTCAAATAACCCAAGCATACTCCTAATTTAGGACGGTTCTATCCCAATGGAAAATCATTTGAATTAGTTAGTTATTCTGATGTTGATTGTGTTGGATGTAAGCTAGATAGATAAAGCACCTCTGGAAAATGCGACCTTTTAGGAAAGTCACTAGTATCATGGTGTAGTATGAATCAAAATTCTATTGCATTATCCACTGTAGAAGCTGAATACATAGCTACTGGCAGTTGTTGTGCACAAATTTTGTGGATGAAACACACATTACTAGACTATGGATATCAATTCAGACATGTCCTAATAAATTGTGACAACACAAGTGCTATTAACATTTCCAAGAATCCTGTATCTCATTCTTGGACAAAACATATTAATGTAAGACATCAATTTTTGAGGGATCATTATCAAAAAGGTGATATCACTTTGGAATTCATTGTTACTGAATATCAACTTGCTAATATATTCACTAAACCATTAAATTCTGAAAGATTAGACTACATCATACCTGATCTTGGTATGATTAATCATAAGTAAATATCTTACTGATATTAATGATTAATACTTTATTGTATTTTACTTTACGGTTTCATAGTCATTGTTTCTAAATTATTGTTTTATGTTCACGGTCTCACCGTCAAGACTTTATGCTCACGGTCTGTCAACTTACTGTCTCACTGTGACGACACATAATGCTCATAGTCTCGCCGTGAAGACTATCAACTGTCTCACCGTGATGACTAGTTTTCATCACACCGTGACGCCTACTCACAGTCTCACGGTGAAGATTTTTTTTATTATTCTTATTTTAACCCGTATCGCGTAATTTTTTATTTCACCACTATTTGATTTTCCTTGTTTTTGTTTTTATGACGTTTGACATTTCCAAATGATAAAACTTAAGGGTTTCATTCGATTATTTACCCGAACTATCTCTTGAACCTTCTCTTCCCTCTCGCCCAAACCTTTAGTGGATGCCAAGGTTGAAGTTTCCATCTTCACCCTCGTCTGAGAAGCACCTCTCTATGAAACAGAAGAGGATACCGAGGATATCTCCCGAAGGACCTCTAAACCCAAACCTGGTAAGTCGTACAGTTATACCTGAAAAATAGGTTTGTGCAGAGTGGTTGTTGTCTAGAAGATCTTTAGATTTGTATGTTTTAAGATATCGAGGATGGATTGGATGGTTCACTGGACAGAATCGACCAATCTACCCGAGATTGGTATCCCAATTTTATCAGTATGTAATGTTTTCTTTTGAGTTTGGAGAAAGATTTATGGTGAAAAGCTGGATAAATGGTCAAAAGTGTACTTTCTCTTCAAGGATGTGGGATGTATACCTAGGGATTCCCCATGAAGGAGTTTGTGTGAATTACTAGAGAGACCCTCCTCCAACAACCGACATCTTTGACCTGGAGATTGCATTGGAAATCCTGACTGGAAATGGAACCAAGCGAAGGGCCATAGCTGCTGAATTAGATGGGGAGACTAGACTTCTGTTCATGTTTGTTCAGAATTTTATTAGCTCATGAAAATGAGATTTTGCTGTGATGAAGTATCAGGATGTGTTCCAGATTCATCTCTTGAAGAATGGCCATAAGATCAACCTATGCAAGTATGTTATCAACCATATCTGTGAGCTGATCAAAGTCACTTCCAAATCCACCTCCCTATTTTACTCAAGCATGATTTTAGCTATATTAGTTGCAAAATGGATGGTTGGACCGAATGAAGAAAAGTTTGAGGACCTTGATTTATGCCTATCCATGCCTATCATCAGAAGGATGAAGATTAGCTAGAACCCCTGGAAGAAGCAGTGGGTTGAAGACAATGATCATGTGTATAAAAAGTTTAATCTTGTTGACTATCCAAGAAGGCCTATGAATCTATCTGATCCTGGTTTGGAACCAGATGAATTGGCTGAGTATTAAGAAGAAGAAGAAGAAGAGGATGTAAATGCTAAAGTATCTCAAAGAGAAGAAGTTGAAATAACACAAATGGAAACAACTCCTATTGAAAATGAAATTTATGTTTTCCCTATTGTTGTCCCTGCTGAAATAACTCAAGAAGAGGAAGTTGGTGTTAGTTTGAGACAAGAGGAAGCTCGTGCTTCTAGTGCGGATGTAATTCAATAAGCTCATCCTAATGCTGCTAGGAAGTTGGTTTTTCCTGATTCAGAATAGCAAGTAACCTTAGAGGCAGATCTGGTTGAAGAGGATCTTTCTGTTGAAAGAGAAGAAAGTATGGAAGTTCAACCTGTGGAACAATCGGTTCCTGAGATAATTCCCTCTACTGAAGAGAGGATGGAAATTTACATTCAGGTAGAAAGGCAAGAATTTTCTGAAGAGATTAGGGATGATCCTGTGGATCTTTTCCATGTTCCTGAGCCTCAAGAATCTGAAATGGAAGCACAATTTGAGGGGGAGGAACCTCAAAATCTTGAGATTACAAAAGCTGGATCTGCTGAAGCTTCTCAACCTACTGTCTCATTCTCTATGCACACCCGGTTTGTCTTCCCAAGCTTTTATAATGTGAATGAGTCAGAGAAAGTGTCTACAACTGGAATGGATCTTTCTTCTCTATTTCAACTGAAATATGTAGCTCATCCAGAACCAGAACCAGAGCCCCAACCTCAATCCGAATCAAAATCTGAGTCTGAAGATGACTCTGAACCACAACCAGAATATGAACCACTACCATTACCTCCACCCTTACCCGAGCATCACTCCTTTGTGCCCAAAAATGATCTGAAAGTTTCTGGAGAATCTTTGTTGGCTGGAGTTGATAAAATTTTCTCCACTAAACCTCGTCCAGTAACTCAGTTATGTAAAGAAGATGCATCAATTCTCTTGGAAAATATTATCTTGCATATTCAACCAAGGACGATCCGAGAAATTCATGAAGTCAGAGTTGAGAATAAGCTGCTAAGTGCTGATGTTGCAAATATGAAAAATATGATAGCAAGTTTGTAGAATGAGTTATCCTTGAGATTATAACCTGCTCTTGGAACGCATGAAAGAGATTCTGGAAACTCTGAATAATCTTAGAGATGAATACACTGGATGCCTGCAAAAAGTGTTGAAACAGCTCAATGTTCTAACTGAAGCTATCAATGATTCACCTGCTTTTGGTCAGACCTCCACATCTTCTATGGATGATTCTATGCTGAGATCCATAATCAAGGAAGGAATTCAGAGTGCCTTCAGTGTGTTGGATCTATCTTCTTTGACATAAGTGGTTAAGAACAGTGATAGAGCATTGGACTTGGTTAGGATTCATTATCAGATAGCCAATGATTCTCAACAAGCGATCACAAAGAAAATAGATCTTTATCTCTCCCGGATTTTCTCTAAAAGTGATATGACAGATCACTTTAGATATCTTGTTGAAAATTTTAGAATCCCTCCAGTGACTCAATCTTTTAAAACACATGTTCAGAAACATACAGAGTTCACCAGATTATTGGACAAGTTTATGGAAAATAAGGATGATTTTGAAAAGGCTATGCAATATGGTGGTGAAATTATTACTGATTTCATCAATCTTTCGAAGTCGTATCTTCATGTGCAGAGTACTACTATTGTTTCTCCAGCTGATGCACCCCTTAGACCTGGTCTACCTTCCTTATCCTCAACTACCATGTCAGTCAGCCAAGCGCTTTCTCTGATCCGGCCAGTCATTCTTGACCAACCTAAGCCTAGATTTTCTTCTACTCCCACTTTGGATCCATCTATTTTTGAAGGTCTACCCTTACCCTCTTTTTCTACAGCATCCATGCCTTCTTCTACTTCAGCACCAGCTCTTGCAGCTAATAAAGGAAAGGAAAAGATGGATCCCTAAAGAGTCTAGAGACTGTTTTCTTTTTTATGGGATGTCATTTCTTGTTTACTGTTTTTACTTCTCCTGTATGTTGTATTCTGAACCCTTTGTTTAATTAAAACTGCTGAGTTTCATTTCATTTTCTCTACTTTTTGATAATCCCAAAAGGGGGAGAAATCTCTACCAGTATAAATGGCGGAGAAAAATTACAAGTGTCAGTTCTATAATTTTTTTTGATATGCTAGTATCTTTTCTATTACTTTTCATTTATATTCTTCTTATATCTAATTTTTGATCATCAAAAATGGGGATATTGATGGGATCCTCATGTGTTAATCATGTTTTAATGATCACAAATCCATTTACTATTAATTAATCTCAATATTCATTGCACATCTTGATAATGGTCTTTAATCTAAATAATAACAACACATCATGGTTTAATGATAAAAAATCTTATGGATGTTAATTACTCTCTTTATTATTTACAAGTCTCATGCATGTTCACAAATCTCACATATATTATCAAGCCTTTATGTTTATGATTCAAGTTCCTTTACTCTGTAATGGTTAAACTTAATCCATATTATTCATATTCTATCTAAGTCCAAATACAGATATTTGTCTAAGTATGGACTCACCGTGAATGACTCACCGTGACCCAGACATCGTGACCCAGACACCGTGACCCCGACACCGTGAAGGACTCACCGTGACCCAGACACCGTGAATGACTCACCATGACCCAGACATCGTGAAGGTTATACCGTGAGGCTCACACCGTGAATGACTCACCATGAAGCTCATACCGTGAAGCTCATACTGTGAAGCTCATATCATGAATCTCATACCTTGAAGCTCATACCATGAACCTCATACCGTGAAGAAAACACTGTTTACATAATCACTGTGAAACCGTTCCTAAACTTTTTGTCAATATTATTTAAATAATACTAACGGTCATATTTGATGTTTTTAATGCAATTAATGTTATTTAATGATAGTTGTTGGAATTTAAGGAAAATGTATCTCGTACCTATGAAAAGGGAATCATTCCTACTGCCAGAACTCGTGGAATATAAGGAAGATTAAGATGCAGTACACAAAATAGCAGTGAAGCGGTGCGCAAGTGATAATATACAACGAGAAGAACTTACAAACACAGAGAGCACTAAAATAAGAACAATCCTGATCAAGAAAGAGATTTCCACACTTTCAAATAATTCCCATGAATGCAATCCAACACCACTAAAGAACACAAGATGAATCAAGAGAACTTTTTCATTCCTGAAGAAGACAAGCTGACTACGACACTCTGTTTTTCATCAGAAAAACCAGAGAATGACACAGAAGCCTTCCTACTGGATCCAATGAGTCCAGAGCTACATTGATAATCACTAAAGGTTTCTAAACTCTTATCTTCTCTCTCTATGTGATTTATTTATTATCTTTTGAGCAATGTGGTTTACTCTGTATTTCTTATACACACACTGTATCCTACACTGGACTGGAGGATATCAAAATCCCCACTCCAAATCTCTTTTATCTTGTTTACCCACGTCAACTGTGGAAGAGGTCCTTGTGTGGCCTGGTCTTTGTTTTGATTCCCACGAAGAACAGTGGTAGAGGTCCCTGCGTGGCCTGGACAGTTTTGTAAGCTTCTTCTAACCCCGATCCAGGGTGTGGATCAAATTTATATAAACATGAGAGGACTAAGTCTCGGCTTGAGACTGAACCTCATGTTATATCTGTTGTTCATCTTTAGTTTAAGTTTATCATATACTACATATATCTTATTTATTCCGCTGCTATTACTTTGAAATACAAAACTATTTTAAAGCTACTTTGATAGTTAAATTAGCAAGTGTTTACACTTATTGTAAATCAGTAGGTTAGTTTCAAAAGTTAGTTTAATATTTTGGTTAAATTAACTGAGACCTAATCAATCTTTGAGAAGCTATGTGAACATTTACAATCTGTAAAAATTCACTACAGTTTAACTTGTTTTATAAATTGGGGGATTTTAAATAGACAATTTCTAACAGAAGTTTTAATTGGAATTCAATTCACCCCCCTCTTTAGTATCCACTCCGACCAACAATATTAATTTCATTCACACCCCTACTGTTCTTTATCCTACAAGGAACTCATTTACAAACATAGACTCATACATCAGTGTTCGAGGCATATAAGAGTGTCCAGGGGTCTATACTGATGCTTTGCAATTCATTTCAACCAAATAAATTTTATTTTAATAAAAAAAATCATTGGATTAAATGTTCAATCACCCACTATGTTGAGACCACAGATCATATGACATATCTAATGAATAAAAAAAATACCTTTTCGATAGACCGCCCACCACATATGAATTAATTTTTTTAATCATATCATGTTCACTCTTTTCCATGCTATTCTAAGCCTCATCTATGGTCATCTACTCACATGTGATCTTGTCTCAATCCAGGATATTGAATTAAAATATTTATTATGATATTTAATTAATTATCCCATATAGTTTAAAAAGTTATAATGTTTATAAACTCATCATGTAATCTATTGTCACGACCCTTCCCCCAGGACCCATATCGTGACTACCCCAAGCCTGCCTTCCATAGGCCAGAGGCTGGTGACTAGAACCAAAGGCATAAATCCCTGAACTGGGAAGGCATTGCCTTTATAAACTGATACACATACAACTGAGTTCACAACTTTATGAAAAAACACTATGTATAACTGTATACAAATGAAGTGATGTAAAGTAAATGTGTCCAAAATCACAAGCCCAACAGGAAAGTACAAGTACAACAGAAAGAAAGTACCACCGTAGAAATGTAAATCAGCTACTAGGTCGTCCTCTGGGGTTCCTACTAGAATGGTAGGTACAGATGGCCTCTATAGCACTCCACTTCCATCCATTCGCTCCGAGTACTGTCACACTGAGTGGTCCACCTCTGGTAACCGTCCAGTCCTGTTACTCTCTACCTAAGTCAGTGTTGTCTTTCATTTGGAACCAACACAATGAGGAGTGGGAATAACCAATGAAAGGGTGAGTACAACTATACTCCGGAGGGACCCTAATACCCTCAAGATCTCACATAATTTCAACAAAGATAAACCACAATTTATGAAGCCAACAGATAACCATTAAACAGGTATATGCCCATACATATACTTAAGTTATCTAGAAACCCATCTCAATCATAAGGAAAACATAAATGTCATTGAATCAGTTCAAACCAGAATTTCAGTGAAGTATATAAGTATAGATGATTAGTCGCGAAGCTAGATCATCTTATTCTGTTAAGAGGCACAGCTTCTGACCATGCGGAGTCTAACCCACACATGATCGATAGGTAATAACCCCCGCAATGACCCACATAGTATCTGACCCACACAGGATCAGTATACGCTGAACCACATAGGATCACTGAGCGCTGACCCACATAGGATCTGACCCACATAGGATCGGTATGCATGCACCCACACAGGATCGTTGAGCGCTGACTTTTGTATGATCTGTCTCCAACATCCGCCTCAATATCAGCCACTGGAATCCTCGTAACTGATGCGCTTGACTTCCATAAAATCTTCCCTCAAGATATCGGTTGTACTTCGACCACCACTAAACTCCACTGTGGAGTAACCCAAAGGATCACCATGTCGTAAGGGTTCCAACACGACATACGGTGCGTCAATCGAACGCCCGATCTGTGAGTTATTGGCATTTCTGTTCCAGGGGTCCCGTTCATTTTCAGGATCAAACCAACTCAACCGTACTCCAACTGTGTCCAAACCTCAATTGGGGTATGCCAAAAAAACGTCTCACTCCAAGACTTCCTTCATCGCTTGTGGTTCGTCAATCAGACACACGTAGCCTAAGATGGGGCTGAAAAGTTATAAACTGTAAAGACGAGTCTGGGGCCCGTCCGACCCATTCGGTCTGACCCGGCCCGAACCGGTCTAGACTAGGGTCTGACCCAGTCCGCGGGTCCTATCCGGTCAGAGAAATCGGCTAGGCCCGAGGGGGCGGCCCGACTCGAGGGCGGCCCGGACGAGGGCGGCCCTGCCGAAGGTGGCCCAGCGGCCTACCCAAGTCACACCCAGGGGGGAGGCACGCGCCCCCTGTCACCCGAATGGCTCTTGCGTTTGGGTGTGAGCCAAAACCGGTTCCAGGTTTCCCTAGTCTAGTACACGTAGGAACCGATGGGGTCCCGCACCACCCGGTTGGCCCGAGCGGCCAGCCCCTCCACACCACGGTGCATCGCCCCTCCGTCGCGGCCGACCATGGCCACAACTTCCCTATTCTGCCGGTGCGGCGCGACGGTGTCACGTTCCTCCGCCGTGGCCTGGCCTGGCCACAGTTCTTCTCTGGCGTGGTGTGACGACACCACGTCCCATCGGCATCGCCAAAACCCTCCTTACCACGACTCGGTTTTCTGCACGGCATGAAGGCACCGTGCGCCACCAGCGGCCCGTCCGTCCTTGCATCGTTGACGTCTTCCATAGCCAGCTCATTGATGGTCACGTTTCTTTTTCAGGGTAATTATTTCTAGTGGCGCCATTACGCCATCCTCTTCATCAAAAAATGTGATCAATCAAAGGGGGAGGGTTGGGTTGTGTTTGTGCGGTCTGATCCCGCCACGTTTCGTTGATAACATTTGGTGAAACAAAAACCCAAAGTTGAATGATGTTGAAAGAAGAAAACAAATTTAAACGTAAGTCCCCCTACCTTGATCATTGATTGAGGTGGTGCGTGGAAGATGACAAAGTCGATGAAGGTTGTGTCATCGGTGATCGTCACACACTCCAAATTCTAAATGTTTTCCGTCAGAAAGTGTTTGGAGGTGACGAAGTCGAGGATGGAATTTTTCTCATTCTTCATTGGAGAGTTCTCCTCCTTCCCCAAGCTCGACTGAAAAGATTATACCAACCAAAAAATTGGGTTACGATAACCAATTATTTAATTTGTTTCCCAATGAATTCAATAGAATTCAAATGGGCTTTAATTAATTAATTAAAGGAGCTAAATTAATTAATAGAGGGGGGTTGGCACTTTAATAAGGGGAGTTCAAGATTCTTCCTCCACTTATGGGAATTTCTATGTAGTTTAAAGCTTGTGTGGGCCCCACATAATAATATCCTCCCAAGTGAGGTTATGTGCGGGTGGGCCCCACCACCATAACCTCTCAAGAGAGGTTATAGTGTGGTGTCCCCCACCACTAACCTCCTCTTGGAGATTTTAACAATGACATATAAAATAATGTTAACACTTTATTTTTATTCAATTTAATTAAAAACCCCCAATACCTAACTTTTACTCTTGATAGAATGAAACTGCGGTGAAGGTCTCACAATGAAATCACTGATGCTGCGAGTTCAACGGTGCCCTCGGATTTCAGTTTCGAGCACTGGTTCAAAAGTTATAAAATCCCGCTCGTACGTTTTGTAAACATACCAGAACAAAACATCAGAAATTGATTCCGGGCACACCGGGCCTCAGAATCAAGCGCCGTAAATTTTCACAAACTCGTAAAAATCCCATTAATTTATGAAAAAAAATTCTATATAATTTTCGGGTATTTTCATTCTCCCCACCTCAAGGATTTACGTCCCCGTATGCTACAACGTCAACTATGGAAACAAATGGGGGTACTAAGCAAGCATCTGAGCCTCTCACTCCCATGTGCTATCTTGGAGGTTCTTGTTCTTCCAAGAATCATGTACCAGAGTTATCGACCTTCAATGTAGGACCCACTCCAATCTATTCTCAATCTCCACTGGAACCTCTATGAAAGTCGCCCCATCATCGATGTCCAGCTCTCCATGGTCGATGATGTGGGAAGGGTCATTCATGTATCTCCCCATCTGAGATACGGGGAAGATGTCGTGCACCTGGTGCAACTGATGTGGAAGAGATAAGCTGCAATCCACATCACCTACTCTGCTAAGGACCTGGAATGGTCCGATGAATCGCGGGGACAACTTGTTGCCTCGGCCAAATTGCTGTAGACCTCGTCAAGGCGAGACCCATAGAAAGACGTGGTCTCCATCCTCAAACTCCAGAGGTCTCCATCTCCTATCATCATATGTCTTTGGTCTGATCCGTTCTGTCTTCATCTACTCCTAGATGATCTGAACTTTCTTCATGGTAGCCCAAACCATCTCTGGTCCCACTAGTGCTTATTCTACTGGGTCTGTCTAGCATAGTGGTGATCTGCAAGGTCAACCATACAAGTGCTCAAAAGGATCCATACATATGGTGGAGTGATTTTTGTTGTTGTAGGAAAACTCAACCTAAGGTAAGTGTTCCTCCCAGCTGCGACCGAAGTTGTGGACACAAGCACATAGCATGTCCTAGAGAGTCTGAATGGAACTCTCATTCTGGCCATCCGTTGGAGGATGGAAGGTAGTTATCAGACGTACCTTTGTCCCAAAAGCCTCCTACAATCCCTTCCATAGATGGGGAGTAAACTGTGTGTCATGGTCAGAGACAATTCAAGTAGGTACTACATGCAAAATCACAATCTCATGCAGATAGAGTTGTCTGAAGCTCTCTACTTAGTCCTGATCTCTGATCGGTAGGAAGTGGGTTGACTTGGTGAGTCGTTTAAAGATCACCCATATCGAATCATGACTCTTGTATGTACGTGGAAGACCCATCACAAATTTCATAAATATCTCATCCCACTTCCACTCTGGGACCTTTAAGGGCTAAACCGGGCCTGCTGGTACCTGGTTCTCCACCTTCAGTTGCTGAAAAATGAGGCCTTGTGAGACAAACTTTGCTACTTAATTGTTCATGCATATCCACCAGTGTCGTCGTCTGAGGTCTTGATACCTCTTTGCAACTCATGGATATACTGCTAGATTGGAAATGTGGAACTCCCTCAACACTTCTTCTTGATGTGGAACTGGTACCATGGTACGTCCTCTGAAAAGGATGACGTGCTCTCCACCTTCATAAAATCCATCAGGGGCCTGCCCTGTGGATATCTAAGCATGTCGTGTCTCATAGTCAGCATTCCCATGTTGCGCCTCCCTGACTCACTGAAGAAGTGGAGGAGTGTCTATAAGAGACTGTAGATAGGATGCTCCATCCTAATCAACAAAAGATATCTACAAGGCAGCTAGCTATTCCATCGCCTCTCCTAGCAGATGAATACCAGTCCACCTACTAAGAGAATCTGCAACAAAATTCCCCATCCCATAAGTATAGACTATATCAAAGTCATAGTCCTGGAGGAACTCAATCCAATGTTGGTGTCTCAGGTTCAGGTCCTTCTGAGAGAAGATATACCTGAGACTCTTGTGTTCAATGTAGATTGTGAAATGCTCTCCCATCAGATAGTGTCTCCACATCTTCAAGGAGAAGACCACACTAGCTAACATCAGGTCATGAGTAGCATAGTTATGCTCGTGCTATCTAAACTTTCGAGAACAATATGTGATCATTGCTCGCTCATTCACCCGAACACACCCAAGTCTGGTCCATGATGCATTGTAGTAAAATTTGTACCCTACACCCTCCTCTTGAATCCTCATGATGGGGGCACTAGTCAGCCTATGCCTCAGCACCTGGAAGCTGTTCTAGCATCTATCTGACCACACTAAGTGTTCTTCCCTCTTCTTCAAGGATGATATTTGTGCTGCAACTCTGGAGAATTCTGGAACGAATCTCTGGTAGTATCCAGCCAAGCCCAAGAAACTATGTTCCTCCCTCACACTTCTAGGTGGCTCCAAAGAAAGTAACGCCTCAATTTTCACTGGATCTATTTCAAATACAGCCTCCGAGAATACATGTCCCAAGAACTGAACCTCTCAAATCCAAATATGGCACTTGGAGAGCTTACCATAAAGCTGGTTCTCTCGGAGTGTGTCCAGTACTACCTACAAATGGTAGGCATGCTCCTCCTCAGTAGTCGAGTAGAACAAAATGTCGTCGATGAAGACTATGAAAAAATGTTCTAGGTAAGGATGGAAGATCATGTTCATGAGACTCATGAACACTGCTAGAGAGTTGGCTATGCCAATGAGAATAACCAAGAACTCGTAGTGGCCATACTGACACCTAAAGGCCGTATTCTGCACATCCTCATCTCGAACTCTGAGCTGGGGATTGCCTGATCTGAGGAATATCTTCGAGATCCACCATGCTCCCTAGAGCTGATCAATGAATTCGTCAATCCTAAAGAGATGGCACTTGTTCTTTACGGTCACCTTGTTCAGGCGATGGTAGTCGACACAAAGCCTCATGCTCCTATCCTCCTTCTTGTCGAATAGAATTAGGGATGCCCAGGGAGAAACAATGGGATGGATGAATCAATTTCCATGCAAGTCACCCAGCTATACCTGTAGATCACGAAGCTTAGCAGGAGCCATCAGGTATGCTAGAATAGATATCAGTGTCGTCATGGGGTTTAGGTCAATGTAGAAGTACAACTCTCTGCAAAGAGGTAGTCCTAGAACATCGTCCGGGAAAACATCTGCATACTGGTCCGCCACTACAGGATAAGTCATACTATCCCCATCAACTGCTTCAATGGTAATGGAAGCCAACTGGTGAGTGAACAGCTGCACCGTTCTCTGATTATGTCCGTCCAATGTAGCAAAGACTCCCTTCTTGCCATTTATGGTGAACCTGGTCCCATCTGTGTGGACACACCACACTTTGCACCTAATAAAGTCAATCTGAGCATGGACTATAGATAACCAGTCCATACCCAAGAGGACATCTTAAGGCCTCAACGTCGCTACGAGAAGATCCCAGCTGAATCCCTCGCCTCCTAAATTAAGATCACACTACCGGCAGGATTTCGTAATCATTGAGTCTTCTCTCAGAGGAGTCTCTAGCCATAAGGATCTAGCCAACGGCTTCATCGGAATCTCTGAGCATCTAACGAGGGCAGTGGTTATGAAAGAATGACTTGCATATATGTCTATAAGAACTACAGCTAAGGTGGAGTAGACACAGATCGAATCTCAAATCCTCTCTGGAGTGGTATGGTCATAGGCCTCAGCTTCATGAAGCTGAGCTCTCCCCTGTCCACATGCTCCCTATGGTCAGGGTGTACCTCTTAGTGGTGGTGGAAACACCTCGAAACGCCATCCACCACCAGCTTCTAGACCAGATCCACAACCACGTCTACCTGTGCCCTGCGGACCACCACGATCAAACCTATGCATCTTCCTGGGAGGCCCCTCAATTGATTTATGATCGTCTGTATGGAAGGTCGGACAGTCACGTTCCATGTGACCCTACCCGCCGCATGGGTAGCATTGTATGCTCCTGGAATATAATTATATTCTCATGTAATATAATTATATTCTCTATGTACCCTGTAAAACTGATCCTGAGTCCTGCAGCCGACCACCTGTGGGTCTAGTCCTCTTGGACCTCTGAGTCATTTGCCTATTGCTAGCTGTAGAAGACTCTGTTGCATGTCTACTTCTAGTAGTCCTCGTTGCTGGTGACTGGTCAGCAATGAAAATCTCCACTAGTGGGGCTCTCTCTATCATTCTCTCCTGTGTCGGGATGTTGAGGGAGATCATTGATGCCTTGATCTCTCGCCTAAGCCCCTACTCGATGGTCTGGGCCTTGAAAAATGGGTCACGCACAATATCTGTAGAGTAGCGAGAGAGGTTGGTAAACCTCACTGAGTATTGAGCTATTGTCATGCTTCCCTGCTGCTGATGAAGTGTCTCATGTATCTAAACCGCCCAGAGGGTGGATGGTACAAACTACACCCAGAATAGGCTCTTGAAGTATGTCCAAATAAATGCCACCTCATCGTGAACCTAGAGCATTAGGCTCCACTATCTGCTTGTTGCTTCCTGAAGGAGACTCACTCCAAGGATCACCATGAGGTCTGCTGGTGTCCCTACCAACCTAAAGTTTCTCCCCACAGCCTCCAGCCAATCCACAGCCACCTGTGGGTCCGTCTCTCCCTAAAACCTGGGTGAACTCTAGCATTGGAACTCATGCAACGTGCTGAAACTGTGTGCATCATATGCTGTTGGGGCTGGTGGCATCATTAGCCCAACGGGAAGTGGTACCGCTGGTGCCTCTGCTGGTAAAGGGCCCTGCACCAAAGCCTCATTGCTCAGTGGGCTGTCAGTACATATGACTCTTGGGGATCTGCGAGGAGGCAACCTGAATGAAACAGAAGTGACACTATCCAAATACTATACCTGGTGAGATGAACTGGTTGAGATGACTTAAAGATAACTTTTGATGACACATATGCAATCCATGTTTTCATGCACCGAGCTGGAAATCAGAAGTCAGGGTCTTGATTTATGGATACGTTGGCCACCGCACCAACAATGGACTCCCTAAACTGAAAACCACACTCAGTACGCTTAACACTATTTCTTCACAAAATAGAATGATCAGAGTCCTATGTTGTGCGGTATAACCGAATCCTCTGATACCAGTTTGTCATGACCAATTCCTCGGGGCCCGTATCGTGATTCACCCATGCCCGCCTTCCATAGGCCAGAGGTTGAAAACATGCACCAAAGGCGTAAATCCCTAAACTGGGAAGGCATTTCTATTATGAACTGATACACAGACAACAGATTACACAACTAGAAGCAAAAACACTAAGTATAAAAGTATAGAAAAGAAGTGCTGGAAAGTAAAAGCGGCCGGAAATACAATCCCAACAGGAAAGTAAAAGTACAACTGAAACGAAGTACAACTGAAGAAATGTAAATAAGATACTAGGTCATACTCTAGGGTTCCTACTAGGAGGGTAGGTACAGATATCCTCCACAGCACTCCACGTCCATCTGTCCGCTCTGAGTACCGTCACACCGAGTGATCCACCTCCAGGTACTTTCCAGTCTGGCTACTCTCTACCTCAGTCAGCTTTGTCTGTCATATGAAACCAACACAATGAGGTTGTTACATATCCTGTGTAGGGGTGAGTATAACGATTCTTTGTAGGGACCCCGATACCCTCAAGTTATCACAAAAATATAACAAGGAAAAACCACAAATCATGACGCCCATGGATAACCATTACATAGTTATGTGCCCATACATATACCTAAGTCATCCAGAAACCCATCTCAATCATGAAGAAAACATAAAGGTCATTGATTAATCTCAAACCAGAAATTTAGTGATGTATAGAAGTATGAATGATTAGTCATGAATCTAGATCATCTTATTCTGTTAAAAGGCATTTCTTCTGACCATACGGAGTCTGAGCCACACATGATCGATAGGTACAAACCCCCGCAATGACCCACACAGGATCTGAACCACACAGGATCGATACGCACTGACCCACACAAGTTCACTGATCAGTGACCCACACAGTATCAGTATAAGCTGACCCACACAGGATTGCTGAGTGATGACCTCTGTATGATCTGTCTCCAACCTTCACCTCAATATCATCCACTAGACTCCTCGCACCCGTTGCGCTCGAGTTCCGTAGAATCTTCCCTTGAGATATCAGTCATACCTTGACCAACACTAAACTCCACAATGGAGCAACCCAAAGGACCGCAATGTAGTAAGGGTTCCAACGCGACAGACGATGCGTCAATCTAATGCCCAGTCTGTGAGTTTTTGGCATTTCAGTTCTAGGGGCCCAGTTGGTTTTTAGGTTCAAACCAACCCGACTGTACTTCAACTTTGTCCAAACCTCACGTGGGGTATTCCAAAAGAACATTCTCACTCCAAGCCTTCCATATCCATAAGAAGTTCATCAATCAGACACATGTATCCCATGATAGGGGCAAAAATTTGGAAACTGGCCAGACGAGTCCGGGTCCGGTCCGACCCAGTCGGACCGGGGTCTATCCCAGTCTGTGGGTCCGTTCGAGTCCGAGGAAGCGTCCAGGCCCGAGGGGGTGGCTAGGCCCTAGGGTGGCCCAGTTTAGGTTGGCTCGGCCGAGGACGGCCCGATGGCCTGCCCAAGTCGTGCCTAGGGGGAGGCATGTGCCCCCGGGCACCCAAACAGATCTGCCATTCGGGTGTGAGCGGAAAACTGCGCCAGGTGGCACCGGTCTAGTAAACACAGGACCCGACAGGGTCCTGCACCTCCTGGCCGGTAGTAGCGGCCACTCCCTCCACACCACGACGCGGCACGATGGCGTCGCACACCTCCGTCGCGGCCCACCCTGGCTGCGGCCCTCTGCTATCCTTTACGCGGTGTGACAACACCGCACGCCTCTGCTGCCACCCGGCGTAGTCACGGTTCTTTTCTGGAATGGTGAGACAGCACCACACCCCTCAGGTACCTCTGTGGACCGCCTGGCCGCATCTCAGTTCTCAGTGGGGTGCGACGGCGATGCGCCCCTCTGGCAGCCCGGTGGCCCTTGTGCCGTTGGCTTCTTCGGCTGCTGGCTCGTTGCCAGTCGCGTTGCTTTGTCGTGGTTCTTCCTTCCAGTGGCATCGTTGCGCTGCTACCATTGTAAAACAATGTGACCAATAAAAGTGGAAGGGTCGGTCCATGTTCGTGCGGTATGATCCCTCCATGTAACGTTGATTACATTTGTGAAAACAAAAATCCCAAGGTAGAATGACGTTGAATGAAGAAAAAAAATTTAAATGTAAACCCCCTACCTCGATCATCGATGGAGGTGGTGTGTGGAAGAAGAAGACGTCAATGATGGTGGTGTCATCGGAGCTCATCACACACTCCCAATTCACATGCTTGTGCATCGGAAAGTGTTCAGAGGTGACGAAGTCGAAGATGGCCTTCTTCGCATTCATCATTGGAGAGTTATCCTCCTTCCCCTAGCACCACCCAAAAGATTATGCCAAACAAAATAATGGGTTATGATAACTCATTATTTAATTTGTTGGCTAATGAATTCAAATGAATTCAAATGGTTATTAATTGAATAATTAAAGGATCTAAATTAATTAATAGAGGGGGGTCCGCACTTTAATGAGGGGAGTTCAAGAGTCTTCCCCCACTTATGGGGAGTTCTTGGTGGTTTAATGATTCTCTGGGCCCCAACTAATGATATCCTCCCAAGGGAGGTTATGTGTAGGTGGGACCCACCTCCATATACTCTCATGAGATGTTATGGTGTGGTGGCCCTCACCAGTAACCTTCTCTTGGAGCTTTTAACCACCACAAATAAAATAAATTTAATGCTTTATTTTTTTTCAATTTTATTAAAAACCCCAATATCTAACTTCCATTCTTGTTAGAACGCAACTGCGGTGAATGTATCACAATGCAATCACTGATGTTGTGAGTTCAATGGCACCCTCAGATTTCATTTCCAATCTCAATTTCAAATTTCATAAAATCCCACTCGTACGTTTACTGAACGTACCCGAAAAAAACTTTAGAATTTGATTCTAGGCAAACTGGGCCTCGGAATCAAGCGCCGTAAATTTTCACGGACTCGTAAAAATCACATTAATTTATGAAAAAAATTTCCATGGAATTTCAAGGTCATTACATCAATCATGATAAATTTTTTAGGAAAATGGTTTCAAATCACCCCTGATACACATCATGGTCCCCATTACATAAATTCCTCATTTTATTATTATATTAAGTAAATTAATTTAAATCAATATTACAAAAATCAGGAATAAAACCATTTCTGAAACATAAAACATTAAATTCAAACAAAACCTGGTATGATCATCCTCCCAGTAATTATTTAACTATGTTGTAAAAAATTCCAATGCTATTGAGAAAATTGCACCATGCTATAGTTTAATCATCACCAAGGACATAGTCTCTACATAACAACATAGTAGTGGTAAATAATGAAATAAACATATGAAATGTGAATTTAGAGTATTATATTTACCTCAATATCTCCTATGGATGGAATGAAACATTATTTATATTTGAATTATTGGAGGTACTCCCTTTGAATTTAAAAGGGTGATGATGTAGATCCACCACATGTATTCACTACATTAAAATAGCTGAAATTGCATCCTTTTAATTTTAGTTATATTTATAGAAAATAAAAACCACTCTTAATACAGTCTATTGTAAGGATATATGTAGGGTTGGCCCATTTACAGGATCACCCATGTTGGGTTTTAATCACCTAAGGGTCACCCAAATTTGTGTGACCATGAAATAATGTCATGTAAATTTCACCAACATAAAGATTTTCACATCTGGGTGACACATATAGGACACCCATATATATATGAACACATATGGTTCATCATGTTTGGATCATAAATATATGGCTGACCAAAAAATTGGTCACGGCATGTTGGTGTCCAAGTATGGTTCATTTATACCCATTCCTCCATCATTGGTATTTTTCAAAATTCATAGCAAAGTCCAATATAGTTATGGGATTCCCATATAGGATTAACCTATGTAATAGTCACCCACATAATGTTGGATCATGTATATGAATCCCTATGTATGGGATTCCATTTACAGAAGTCAAACCCATGACACGCCCTAAAATAACCACTCATGAGAAGTTCATTCATCCCATGTGCCTCAAATAACATCCAAAATCATTATATGGTGCTATCCCAACTCTCATATTCTTGATATGAATCCCACTTTTAAGAATTACCACATATACGTAATTAAAAATCATCTTCCTCCAAAATTTTGAGACCCATAACTACACATGTCTTTATAACCTCCCCGCCATATACCTTCTTGTCAATAATAATACTTGATTGTCATTCAATATTACGTGTTGACCTATATGAGTTGGAAATTCATTATTAAATTAATTTCCTCTATCTATGACCATTTAATAAGATTTTTCCATGAAACAATAAACACAATGTGTAATATTCACCAATACTTTATCTACTATATTCCACTATCCCTGAATTATCTATATGAAACTCTTGTGTATCCCAAACCACTAAGGTTTCATTAGACAATTCATCCTCTGGTTCATGATACTCCCCAAAATAAATAATTTTATATAAAGTCTAATTATGATCCAACATCCCATATACAATAACAATCTCCAATTTAAATATGTAATCATCAATCTGGAAATATAAATTGAGTGGTTTTCATCTCACCACATCCAATGTAACATAAATACAATTATCGATCATTATCTGGATGAAAATTCTAAAAAATGATTGGTTCCACCTACTAATGCTTGATAAAACCAAACAATCATGATTACTTAATTAATGGATTAATCACAAAGGTTCCCAAAAATAAACACCAATTATTGATCCTGTCAATATATGGTCACATTCTCGACTAACCAAATTGTGAGTTCGATATGTCTATGAACCAATTCACCTCATGAAAACATCCAAAACACTCCCAATTTTAATTATGAAGCATACAATACATAAAACATATCATTTTAATCCAAACCTTGGTATTATTTAATAAACTACATAAATCCAAATTTAACTGAACACTAACATCCTAGTACCTTCTCAAAAATCCATCGACCAATATCATCACACCAATGACCTTACGAACATGAGCTCAGAATTCCACCTACCATGAATTTTCAATTATTGAATGTAATGATTAGATGTTTATTTCACAATCATTTCTATTTTCTAAAAAAAAACTCTCTAACCGATCCCAGATCAGTTGGAATCTTACTTTCAACCTCCACCCAAATATCTTTCATAATGACGTTCATTGCCTATTTGTCTAATGGTTAACTACCTAGGAAATAGATTCCATTATGTGACACCTTGATATAGTCCTCAATAAGTTATAATAATACTTCTTCCTGATAATTCAAGTCCCGGGACACACTCGGGATTATTATACCAAGAATCGCAATTTCTTCTCTGGTCTCACCAATCACTACATAAGGATGCTTTCTATTTTTTCAAAACTCTAACGAAACCACTTCATTGAGTGTATTTTTAAATAAATTTGTACTCAACACACAAATTAACATTCAATGAACCATAAAAATAGGAAACATGTGTAACCATCATGTGTTTTCCATCATTCAATGAGGATTTTCCAATGAAAATTAATAACAGTACTCACCCTCCACATATGGAGGTACAATGTTCTCCAAGAACCCTCCCAAGGATTCACATTAATTATTCATAAAAATCTCATCTGATCCAAACATGTGTACAACCCCTCACCACACAATTGGAAAAATTATGTTGCACATCAATGAGTAACAAAAAATCAATTATAGGCTTATATTATTAACCTCCATCGTAGAATCATACTATGTCAGATTCATCTAATTTGAAGCACCCCAATTATATTTACAATAATCCTAATGCATCATAATCATGTTGATGAAAAAAATAAGATCACTAACTACACATTAATAATCACAAATCCAAAATCATCAACCGCACTCTCACTATTTATCTAAAATTACATTAAGAAAAGAAAATGTTATGAATCCCACAAATCATTACCTTTAAAACAAACCCATGATATTAAAGAATCTCTAGTTATTTACATAACAGAATTTGAAGTTATCTATGTATATATACCATACCCAATCAGATGTCTTATTTTTTCTCATTTATAATATCTAAGGAAACATTACACCTATATTTCATACATGATAGTACGGCCCATGTTGTAATATTTTAAAAAAACATGTTAAAATCTCTACATCTCTAAGTTCACTCACAAATACATTCTAACTATTATGTAGGTTTTCCCTCATATATCAACCTGATCCCAATCATCTTAAAGTTTATGTCAATGGAACTTGGCTCTCCCATATATCTTATAATGTAGTTATCATATAATCCACAACTACCAAGGAATCATCTCTAATCAGATGTAAAATATCAACAAAAAAACACAAGATAAAATTACTCATTTTTGGGTTACCATTAAAGAATGTTAATCATGAATCACTATCCATTTCATCACCATACTATGAAACTAGGCCTCATATTATATCTATATAAAAAACTACCCCCTTATGGACCATGATATAACAAATATACATATCAACATCATCATATAGGATATATGTCAAGTAAAAAAATAGTCATAAGGATTAGTTAAGTAGAATTAATACAATAAGCATTATGAAGAAAATACCATATAGGTTGTTGTTGAAACTTTGTAACTGAACATTCCTCACAATCACCAACAAATATTTTATCATAATGGCATATAATTTATGTACCATCCTTATATCGGCCAACGTGAATACATTATATAAAGAGAATATGTATTCATTTTTAAGAAGAATCCAACCAGATAATCCACATAACATGTCTTCATAAAAAATATACTATGGTTAAGGTGAGAAGAATTCCAAAAACAAATTATTTTTGTAAAACTCTATATAATTTTTTTGATTCATTAAATAAAAAACAACATCTGTTAGTCATATCAATGACACAAAATTATATTTATATCACGCGACTTATATGTTACAAAATTAGGTCTTATATTTCTTTCTCCATTCACTTGGCCAATATCCAAAACTGCAGTAACCATCTCAATACACACATCATATTTAATACATTACCCAAAAATAATAGAGAATCCCAATAACAATATGGAATTATTCTTAGAATCTATGAATTACCATCAAAAAATGTGTTCACACCACACCATTCTAAGGACATTCACATGTTATGATGCATCCATAAGTTATGTCTACTATTTCCAAAACATGTAATATAATTAAAAATCTGGTCTAATTAGACATTTTGATATTTCTCTAGTTTATGAACACTAATTTGTTCGCTAACCGATGTCTCACCACAGGTTATCCAAAATTGGTCCCCATACATTAAAGGCTACCAACTAGAAGTGAGGGATAAGGCCGTTATCATGTGGGGACAATATGCTCATATTCTGATGAAGAAAGAATTGAAAACTACTGAAAAAACATCCATAAAAAATAAATAGAGATGAGAAAAAAATTAAAAAAAAATCAATAATAAATTTAACATAGATTAATACAACAATAAATCCCATCTAGTCAATTTTTGAGACAACCACACTTATAGAATTAAAAAAAAATAAAGCATGGGTGCAAAGAGTGATGTCTAATTTGGTACCGATGAACCATGGTTTCTTAAATAGGGTGATTGTAACACAATAGTGAACAACAAAAAAGGTCCCAAACATAAATTGTAAACATAGTGTATGCCTAATTTATATGATAAAAAGATATAAATAGAGTACATATGTGAAATAAAATCATCCCCATTAATCCTAGGGTTATAATGTTTCACCCATGATCAACCCTAACTAATATATATTCTACTGTATGTCTCTAAAAATAATAACATTATCTAAAACCTAGGGTTTAACATTTACCCATATTGAATAAAAATTAACCTCATCTAGAACCCCATATTTTACACACAAATAGAAAGGTAATAATTAACCTCATCTAAAACGTAGGGGTGGGCTTGTACACTATATGGAAACAACAATAAGATCATTTGAAACCCAATGGAATATTCTTCCTTCCAGAAACACATATCATCTTCACGCATGATGTGTAAGACACACATTTCCTATGAAAAGCATCACTTATAGACTCAGGAAAGCACCCACACACAACTATAAATCATATATAGATAAAGTGGGAACTCAAGGGAAAATTTTACCCCCCATGAAACTTATTATATAAAGACTCTGGTGGTGTAGCTACACCCTAATAATAAATAGATTCATGATCATACAATCAAGAATATCATCTCTACTCAAAACTAACAAATATCAACTGCATATCATGGAATCAAATCCGATCTATAAGCTCAAAATGTAACATTCATATATCACCAAACCATACATAGAAATACCATCAATAGAGAAAAATAACACCACAACAATCAAATTGGAATCATTATGTCTGTTAATTGAAAATCCACCAGGGTTCTACATTCCCTTCCTCTCACCATAGAAATTCAATTCCCACACCATCAACCTTTTGGTAATAATATGACACTATAAATTAATGTTACTTATCAACTTAAAATTCCATATATAGGGTAAATATATCAATGGGGAACACATCAATGTATCTAGGGATGTATCGTATCCCATACACCATATATGAGATCATCTATATTGTTCTCATCCATAAAGTTGATCCCATTCCTCAAATAGAATATCATCCCTTATCATTATTTTAAAAATTACATGGACTCAAAATCTATATAGGTAATTTTGTTCTAAATCACATAAGAGATATGTAATAGTTCCCATCTCTTCTCCCATTCCCCTCCATTGTGGTCCTCATAAAAAAACCTTATACATAATATACCTTGGTTATACCCATTTGGTTACACAAATATTATTGAGGAAGAAAAAATCACCCCAAACACCTCTCAAGTAGTCTTAATAAGATAATGAATCTCAAGGTATCACCTTGTCCTACTCAAGTAACTAATGTTTTCCCCACACACTACTCTTTATAGATATATCTCAGGGAAAATTTTCTATGAAAACTCTTTCCATTCATTTTTTTAATTTAAACCCCTACAGATCTTTTTCTACCATGGATCACATTTATAGACCGAGCATATACCATTGGTGGTTGGCGCATCTTTAAGCGTACATGGTCCAGCTATGGATCCTAACATATGATTTCATCTAATGGAATTTTATTTTAATAAAAATCATATAAATAAAATCATTATCACCAATAGTTGTGACACAACATATGATAGTACCTATCATGTTCATGATCCAAAATGCATGCTCAAAAGACCACCAATCCCACAAAGAGTCATATACTCTTATAATAGACCATCCCCTCTAATCAATGATTTTCCATGTTTTTTCATCACTAATGATCATATCTAATCCCATAACATAAAATTTAATTAATTATAAAAATTAATATAATATTATACAATTTAATTTAACTATTCATAACCCCAAAAAACTCACCAATTCATCTTACATGATTAAATATTTATGGAAATATGTCTGAACCAACCCGAATACCCATGTGGACCTATAATACCTGAAATATCCAATTCGATATTAAATTCAATAAATTAATTTCATCCAATATTATGAAACCAAAAAAAATCATGGATACCACACAACTATTTAAATCCATAAAAAACTTGGTTTTATCATCCTATCTAGATCTATTTAGACAAGTTATAAAAAATCATATTAGTATTGATATAATTACACAATGCTTATATTGAATCATCATCATGTACCTAGATTGTCTCACACAAAAAAATAGTTATAAGGATAGGGATAAATACTTAAAAAATAGATACATTGGGTAAGATTTACCCCTACTATAATATGGATAAAATATTACTCAATTTTGAAATTAGTCAACAGATGAAATCCCCCTAAATTGAAGAGATAAATGAACAAGACCCGGACCCCCCCCCCCCCACCACCTCAAATATGTGTCTACTTCTTTAATATGGGAAACATATTATTGTTTATCTATTTAATATTTTGAAAAAATAATCGATTTAATGTTCACCCATGTCTATGTAAGGGTCTATATAGAGGTGTCTCATGTGAGGGTCCATCAATGTAAGCATCCATAAAGTTACTAGTTTTGAAACATTTGATTTCCTTTCATAGTATTTATATATTTATTTTTAGGCAATATTTGTTGCTTTTGGTTTTCTTTTTTTTTTTGGAGTAAAATGTGAAAAAACTCGGCAATCAACATGTAGTGTTCTTTTGGAGCATAGTTTGCGGAAACTATGAAACCCTTGCAAGGTAATTTTGTTGTGGGAGGATGGTTGTGGGTCATAGCTACCACACAACTTTCACATCGTAATTTGGTTGTGTGGGATAATTTTGTGGTAGGTGCCTCTAGGATAGTGATGGGAACACTATTGTCCCTTGGATTGTAAAACCGTGTGGCAAAAACCATGCCACTTTTCTAGGTCCATAAAAATTTGATTTTTATGTTTTCACCCCCCCCCCCCCCAATTTTTAGGCCTATACCCACTACTTCATCCCCCATTAGGAGTATTTACCCCATATGCCTCCCCCATCCCTCATCCTCCTATAAAGATCCATTTTGGTGGTTGATGTGAAGTGATTTCTCCCCGAATCTTCAAGTAATTCCTGTGTTTTTTTTGTTTATCCATCACTTTTATGGGTTTTCTGCTTCTCTCTTTGGTATTTATCTCTATAGTGGGTTGGTTGAACTATTTAGTGTTGAGTCATGATTTAGAGAGTTTCAATATGTTGTTTAAGGGTTGATCATTCATCATTAGTGTTCTCTTGGTGTGGGGTTGTTTGGTTCCACCGAATTCCATAAGATTCATCATTGGAGGTAGTTAGTCTTCTACCTAATCCTTATTTTACCAATTTGGTATTATTTCTATTGTGCCTAAATGTGTCTATTATTTATGTGTGTGGTGATGAAGGAAATTTTGAATTTTTTTGATACACATATAGAATAAATATCGGTTTTCTAAAGGAAATTTGGTGTATATTAAGTGTGAGCCCTTTTGGTGAATTTTAAATGTGCTTAAAAATTAAGAAACATTTTTTATAAATTGTGGAAGTGGTGAGGATAATGTTTTGGAATGGTTTTGGTGTGAGTTTGGATTTAAAAAAATTTGTGGTTGTGATTGTAGTTATTTGTAAATCATGTTAATGTTTTTTTAATTATGTTTATATGGAAGTGATGTTCCACATGGTTTTTGAAATGGAAATTGATCATGATGGGAAACCAATATACCAAGGTCGGTGGATGAGGACTAGTACACTAGTCTATTTAGGAGTGTCCCATCCTAGATTCATCTAGTGGGATTGATGATACAATGATAACAATATTATAATGATTATTGGAGGCCACTAGTCCTATAGGTTGTTTGATCCCAGTGGCTCATGCTAGAGAACGCTATTGGTCATGGTCACTATACAACATTTCACCGAGATACAATTTAACTAGTGTCACATTGGGATAGTTATTAATGGGTTCTACCACTATGTAGTTCCCTTTTTTGATATTTTATTTATTATTTAAATATGGTTCACACGGTTGTTTATTTTAAAAACCGTGATTTTTTTCTGAAAAATTTATTCTATAAAAATGTATCTAGTTTTTCATTAACATAACTTGATTGTGAATTGTCCTGTAATTTTTATAACATAGAATATATTATATTGGGTGGAATTATATTAGGAATTGGATAACACCCTACTTACACACTCTGGATTATAAATATATTGTTATGTTTGACACATGTAATGGAATGATGTTTGGATATGGTGGGTCATGATGTCAGTGGTCTCCCCTTGAACGTTTTCTAGTGGTGGATTAGGGAAGTTGAACCTCTAGTTATGTGGTGGTTTTTAATATAGTTTTTTGTTCCCATTTTGTTTTAGCCTCTTTGTTTTTTGTTTAAATGTTGTAAACATGAATCTTAAAATATTAATTCCATGTTTGGTAATGATTATTCAGTTTTGTTTTATTTATTATAGTGGGTTTTTTATGACTACAAAGTCAAGAAAAATATTTCTCAAGATATTTTGTTGATACTCGGGCACTAGTTGTCATCTTGTGGGTCTTAGGATTTCCCTTTGGGTCATTCCATATAGTAGGTCGAGTGTCATATCAGATGGACTCGGGATTGGTTCATGACACCAATATCTAATATATTAGTGGCATTGCAAGGGTGCCACATACAATTCTCCCATACAAGGATATCCATGTAAAGGTTTCATATATTGGTAACCCACATACAGGTGACCACATAAGAATCACCACTTATGGAATATAGATGTGTGGGTGTCCAAAGTATGTGACACCATATATGTGTGTCCATATAAGGGTTTCCATTTATTGGTGTTAAGACCCCTTCTTATAGTGCATGAATATTCTAATTTATTTCGAATATTCCTAGCCATGTATCGACCAACTATATACGAGTGACCTAAGTAATGTTCACCGCATAAGTGTGGTCCCTATAATGGAATCCTAATATAGGGTTTCCCTTTAAATGAGGCTTTCCAATGTCTTAGCCTATGAAACCTCTCTCAAGAACTGGATCCTCAAGCTAGGTTAAAAAATATATTCGATTTTGTGATAATTATTTAATTTTCAATACGAATCGGGCTTATAAAAATGAAACCAATCTATAATCCGAAAATTGGTTTCCCTATGAAATTTATAACCCATAAAGATGTGGGTATTTGTAATAATTCTCACTATGTTGTTCAAGAATACATATAGGCTCTGTAAATTTCATGCATTTTGATAAAATATGCCTCTTGAATTTAAAAGGAAATCATTATACATGAGTGGTGGAGGATTTTATCATGTATGTAAGTAAAATTTTTATCATGTTTGATCCCTTAACAAAAAAATGATGTCTCCTTCATTAAGACCCCTTTAGAGAATTTCTAGACATTTGTGGTCAATTTGTTTCTCTAATTCATGATGGTACTAATCTAATTTGGTTGGAGTTTCCTCCAATTTTCTAGATGAATATTTTTCTAAATATTTCATAACATCTATATGGTAGTGAGTGTATGTCAATATGCATATTGAGGCTCATCAAACTCCATAAAAGTTATCTATGTATGATTATTAGTTGAATTTTATGAATACAAGGGTTTAAGAAAATGATCGGGTTAAGGAGTTTCTGAATTGGGGTCTTGTTATAATGAATCATACTTATGCAGTAGTCCCTCAAGGTATAACTAAAGGATTGTAGATTCATGGTAGGGAAATAAAAAAAATCGTAGAAGAAGAATATAATTTCACCTAAATATAGCTAGAGCAGTTTCACAGATGTACCTCCATGTGGTGGATAAAATTGATATTAGATACCTCTATATTATATGGTCATTTTTATATTGATAAGATGTTTGGTTGAAAAGAGGGTGTTGTAAGAGAATTCAATGATGGATGGTGCATTGGTCAAATCCTAGTATCATGACTCTTAGTAAGTTCATATCATTCAGGTTTTGTTGGATATTGAGGATATAGAAATATTCATGTGTGGGAATTCTAATATAAAGGATAAATTGATACAGTTCTAGGAATGTTTTTTCCACTTTTTAGGGACACTCGGACTATATGAAACATGAAAGGATTATTATTTTTTATTGACAATTCAGGATTTGGATATTTTTTTATAACCCCTTCCAATCCTATTATGGATAGATATTTTTCATTGATGTTTACCATTCTTCACCCACCCCTTCTAGTAATGTTCATTGATCTTTGGTGGGTAAAGATGTATTCTCATAGATTATGTCACAACTAAGTACTTCTTTAGTAGTATTTATCTCAGAATGAATTATATATAGACAATATAATTGTTTATGGATTCTTAATTGATATAATAAGTATATTTTGACCCTCACAAGTGAGTGGGATTCCCTTGGGTGTGGAGAATTATTTCCAGTATCAATACAAACAAGTCGACTACCCATTGGATGGTAAGTATGGATTTATGCACAAATTTTTATATGATAATTCCCTTCATATTTATGTGAATGAATTAATGAATTCTTTTCAAGGGAGACCCATGGTTGACCCTTGATGATAGACTGGTGTATACATAGGTTCACGATCTATTTATGGAGATAAGGTATTGTATAGTAGAAAGAAGAACATCCATGGAATTGTTAATAGAATATACAAACCAAATGCTTTCGATTATCAATTTTGTTAGAGGATTATAAGATATTTGCATGATATTCCATTATTTTACAATGATAGTTCTTGATATAGAAAAAAATTATTAGGGAATCAAGATTCATTCAAAAACATTTTTTTTCAGTATTTTGATGTCATATATTTTGATAAAATAAGAGTATTGTGGTAATTGAATGGTGATTAAAACATCTAGTGGATGATTATATATTTCGGCAGTGGATAAGGATCATGATAAGCTAGATTTTAATAAATTATTCTTTCATTAATATATATATTAATATATATATGTTTCTCACCTTCAATAATTTGTGGTTACCCTATACTCATCCATTGTGTGAGAGATCCCCAAGGTGGTGACATAGAGTTGGTCGTAATGCGTGATCGGTAGTTATCTATTGGGGAGAATGCACTGAATTTATGTGTTGGATAATAGTCTTCTTATTTTTTTAGATAACATATTATGATTGATATACTCAGTATAAACATCTCTATTATAGTGTAAACCTTAGATTCGTTTTTCTGGTAGATTTTTTTGGGTGTACCCATCACATAATGAATCTTACTATATAGGGGAGGTGGTGCGTTTCTCCAGATATTATGGATTTTGATTACATGGGATAGTGTTATCTTGGATTAAAGAGCCATCAGAGTAGGTTAATATGAACTTATTGGACAATACACTCCATATTATGGTTTATTGGGACGCCCATTATGCAGTGGAGTGGTTTTGAAATTCTTTAGGAGGTTATTTTTATTCATGATGTTCTCCTTGTTTTCATATATAAAATAAAAATGACAACATGACCTGGTTATATTTTATAGTGGGTGAAAAAAATTGATGGGGATGGATAATTCTGACATATATTTGAAAATAATTTTGGCAGTGAGGGAAATGAATCATTGGGGCCATGGGCTAACAACATTGGTGTATAATTCATGCAAGTAGGAATGGAAAATGAAGTAGATGTGGATCCAAAATATCATGTTTCATTGTGGATCTTCATATTTCATTATAGGATCAGGTATGGTACTCAGTGTTGGGGTGTCACAAATATTCATTATTAGAATATTATTACCATAAATAATTCTCATTAAAGGTTGGTTGTGATATCCTCAGTGTAGAGAGAATACTATTAATGAAGCACTTTGTATAATGTTAGTGTCATAATTAATACATTTACACTAATGTGATAATTGGAACATCATATATGGAAATATCATCGGAGTATATGCTTCAAAAATGGACAATATAGTAGATACGTATACCTATATTATTCTTGTATCATTATGGGTGGGATATGGTTTCTTGATGGGTGAAATGGGATATTTCCTACGTAGTCAATTGTTTTCCATGTTTACTTAGGGATTAGACCACTAAAAGTGATATAAATATGTGTGATGATGGGTTATTATTTTCAGTTTTTTATTCATGAGTTATATTGTATTAAAAGCTCCAATTATTTCCAATTTAGTAATTAAATATGTTTAAGATGGGGTGGAAATAGCGACCCATAATGTTTTTCGATTGATACATAACTAAACTCTTAGTTTTCGTTCTCTTAGGATCTCTATATGGGTAGAACTGTAAAGCTAAACTAGAATGAGACCTCAGAAAAATGTTTTGATGTTTTCGCTGATTTTGGGGAATATTTATTACCTTTGATATATGTTGTCAACTAATTGTGAGAGAGGTAGGGCACTAATAATAATATATAAAAAAAATTATTATTTTTATTCCCTAAAATAGAGTTCTTAGATATTATTATTTTACTTTAAAAAATCTCATTGATGGAAATACAATTATATAGATGATTTTGAAACATTGGTTTTAACGAATAGGTTGTGTAACATTTATTCACATTAGGGTCCATGGGGTATGGTCATGTAAAAAGATTTATTATTCAGAATGGAAAATTCTTATATTAATAAATTCATTCAGTTATGGTTGATTTAAAGAACATTTAATTGTTTAATTTATCACATAATAATCTTATTCTACAAATCCTATGGTTAGACACATTGACCCTAGGCTTTTAGAGTTTCATCAATATAGTGGTTCTGAGAGTACTATGGCACATTAGCGAAACCCCGTAGATCAAATAATACATCATCACCGTAACCAACATCCACCAATAATTTTACATATATTTAAAATGATCCGCTTATTATTTAGGGATTTTTTTATTTCTCATTTTTTTCATCATAGTAGATTTTGAAATAAACATTTACAATTAGATTTCTCATTTTCAAATATTAAAGCTAATGGAATTTTGGTTTTATTTATTTTCAACCCCAATCACTAAAATTAATCCAAAAACCTCATACCATGGAAATATAATGTAGATTTTTTATAGCCCTAGTTTTTTTTGAAATGGTTTTTTTGTGATTGATGAAGAATGTGGTGACCTATCTCATTCTCTATTTTTTATTTTCTTGTTTCTTTATCTCTTTTCCCTCTCTATTCTCTTATCTTGATAAGGTATAAACACCGTCGACCATAGGTTTATGAGATTGTGGTGGTTTGAGTGGGTATAAATATAGTGTATTTTTTTGGTAAGCATAGGTGTTGTGGTAGATTCCAGTTTAATGTGTGGTGGTGCAGCTTGGCAGAGGAAGTTTGTTTTGAAGAGGTGTTAAGCCACAATGACAAGCTAGTCTAGAAAAAATGATTAGTCTATAAATGGTGGGTGGTTAGTGAAATTAAAAGAATAATTCTATAAATTTTTGGAATCTACTTTTTTGAAGTCATCTCAGGCCATGAGGTGGCTACTGGATAGAGTGGAAACCTAGAATTAAAGAGTCACAACATATATCGTGGAATGATGGTGTGATTCAAGGGAGGATTCACTCATTCCAGCCATCCATTTGATCCTTGGTGGGATCATATAGTATCCCATCTACCACATATATTTTGGGAGGTTTGAATGGACCAACCCCGTTGGTCTAGGTACCACTGGTTGGCCAGACAGATTGTCCCTAGGTAGACAGTGTCATGTCCGTCCAGAACGAACTATGGAAGGATGGTGCAAGAGCAGAATATTTGAAACACATATGGGTCACATCTACCACTTTTATTAACAATACATGGGATACCACACTCCCATACAGTGAATGATCACAGTCACCCAGTGCACCATGTGTCATGTATTGGTTCCATAACATGGCCCCCCAATGTTGTGGTTGGGTCTTTTTCATAAACAATAAACATGAGTCAATTTTTTGAAAAATAAATTTCATATCATGGGAAGATTTTCCTATAAAATAAAATAAAATGGTCACCAAAAACATATAACAGAATTTTAGATGTGATGTAGTTATATTTTCAGATTATCTCTTCATAGTTTTCAATTTGGATCGAGACTGATGATCATATAATTACTAAGGATGGTACTCCCCTGGTGGTATATTTCTATTAGGTAATGTGTTCCCCTCATTCCACATATTAGTTCAATATACCCCATATTTATAATGAGGGGTTGGTATCCCTTATATGTGGGTCATTTTCACAAAATTCACTCAAGGTTTAGGATCCTTTATATGTAGATTTGGTAATCTCCTTGTCTAAGAGATTAATAAATAATCACGATCCTCAACATGAGTTGGTATTCCTCCACATACCTGGGGTGTGGCATCCTCCATGGTTGTTCCTATGATGTTTCATTGGATTATTCCTATAATATTTTTTGATACTAATAATGATATGGTATTGAAGAGTTAGAGTTTTCAGTTGAACCTTGACTCTTAAGAATGCCTCAATGATATGTAGGATGCCCATTATGGATTTTTATGGTAGTTTAGTAGATGGAAAGAATCATAAGTAAAGATTTCTTCATGATTTTAGACTCCTATTCATTTGATGGGTTTCCTTAGATATTCGGTATAATGTAGGATATCCAATTCATACTTCATATCCTTTAATAAAATTTGATAATACTTAGTTTCTCATGATATTAGATCCTTAATGGGTTGGATATGTGTTAATTTGTAATTATCAATGTGCTTAATAATTCTAGTTGTTTATTATATCTAGATTATTCTTTCTTGTCTTCAACCTGGTTACTCACACATATAGTGGGGTTTATATTTTTTATTTCTTCTACATTCCTTGATGGTTTTGGGTTATCATAGTAGATATTTTTATACTCACCTCTAATTGAGACTTTATCCCACATGAGTTGAGTCTATGTATATGATGTGTGGATTATAGATGGTTTTGGTGGATATGGACTTAGTATGGTTTGTTTAGTGTTTATTCATTATTATATTTGCTATATAATTGTAGAGAGTAGTGGTTTGTGATTATGTTGGAGATAATTAGATATAGGGATTGATCTCTGGGTATATGAGTTGGGTTGAAGACTTCTAGAGTCTTTTTTCCATAAAATTCAATGACTTATAAGACGTACATTTATAATGGTATTTTCCTATACTGTACTATACTTGTAAAATTTTTATATCAATTATGTGTGTTATATATTTCATATATATATATATATAAGGTTTCTAGTTATAATGGTTTATAAAGATATGTCCCTATTTGTTTCATATAATCTTGGAACTCCCAAATTGTTTCTGTCTTCTGAATCAGTGCCACACACAAGCCCCTGTCACATTAGAGGTTAACATGGGGTTGGAAAATTTTTCTATAACATGCATGAGAATGGACAAGGTGGGTTTGGTTTTGGAACCACACATATGGTTTCTGGAATAAGAATGATGAGTGTGGATTTTGTGCATATAAGTGCTTCATAGTAGGTCACTTAAGCACATAGGTCAGTCAAGAGGAATCGATTTGAGAAGAGGTTAACCATGTATTTCAAAGGGTATAAGAATGAATGATCTTTTAATGAAGATAGCCTATGTGTCGAGGACCTGAGTATATGAAGGGCCATAGAAATAACCAATTCTCTATTCTCAAAGAATCCCCATCGATAAAAAAATATCTTAACCCTTAGTAAAAATAGAGAAAAAAATGATATAAAATCATAGGAACTAAAAATTTTATATATAACACTATACAAAATATAATTTTTATATTTTCATAAAATTTATAAATTATCGAAAAAATCCAATTGGATAAACACATATAAACATGTCCAAAAATAGAACAATAAAACCCATATTTCGGCACTAATGTTACACCAGGTCAAACTAAAAGCATTGAAATCCGTCTAATACATCCATAACATCTCCAACTATTGTTCTCTAGATATCATGACATTTACCTTTCCTACATCATGACATATAATTTTTCTCTGGTTCTAAAAGGAGTTTTTAGTGTGTGAGTGTGAACAGAGTAAGTCAACAAAAAATGGTTTCACATTATAATACCCATATGTATAAGAGTGTATGAAAATTAAAAAGTATGACAACAAATTCATACCATTATAATCACCCCACCAATTTTCAATCATCCATGAGTGAGATTTTATATCCTTTGAAAAGTTAAAGAGTTGGTTAAGATACCCATGGTCTATCTAATTAGAGGACCCCTTATACATCTAACAAATTTATTATCAAATAGAACCACAAACAAATCCATAACTAGAATAAACATCCATATTCAATGGTGATGAAAATAGGAATGTTCTCATATCATATAACATCTTCAACGATCATCATTCACCTTTACTATTAACCTATATGTGATAATAATGAGGTATAAGTCTTTGTGACATCCATTCATTGTCAAAACGTACCCCTCAACAGCAATATGTCCCTCATACATGGTGTGTATCCCTCTCACAATCAATGATCCAAGCAACATAGAATATCGCATGAATTCCTATAGTGTATCCCTCATTCTAAGTGATGGTCATCACTATCTCCCATAAGATAATATATATATCATTGGTACTTAAAATTTTTTTCTAAACTAACTCATGGGGCCTAAATTACGTGAAAAAAGACAAAAAAACATCATCCCAACTATTAGAATAAATTTCCCAAAAACAAAAACCAAACCACATATGTGGAACAGTGATCACCAGCCACAAAAATGGTCATCACCACCCATTCCAAATAGTTAAAACATATTACTCCATCAATGGTGGGGAAAATAATCTATGTTATGTTAGTATACTATTATTACACTTGTACCCACACATCAAAAAAAACCCACAAGTGTCAAAAACCATTCTAGTTATCATCATTATAGATTCCTTAACAAGCCATCAACCTAATGGAAACCACCCCACACATCATAGATATAACAACCACATATTCATACCTACAATCATAGGAATCACAGTATATAAATAATTCATATGGTAGGATAATATCATAGAATGTAATAGGTAAACATATATATACATTTATCATTATATATAATAAATTAATATGGGTTTCCATAACATATTTATAACATATTATAGGAAACCTATATATGTAATGGAATAACATAGCTTGACCAGGGAACCCATGTCTCCTAATGTATTGGAACCCATCTAAAGAAGGCATGAAAAATAGAAACCTATGTATACAAGAATCAGAATAGTGTTACATGAAAAATCAAATCATATGCCTCATGGCCATAATATCATAAGTAGATATATCTAGAGATATATATCATCAACATAATTACTCTGAACACAATGGGTATGAAAATCATAACAACATATATAATGTAGCCTCCCGTGTCTTTGGAATGAATAAAATTCAGAAGGAATTTGAATTTGTTTAATCGGTGCATGGTTCGATTTGCAAACCAATATTTTAAAAAGAATTTTAATAATTTTGAACACAGAAATGGTTTTTTAGACATGGTTAAAGGCATGATGGGTCTCTTCTATGTTATATTGAGTTTTAGGGGTGAAAATGTTCAGAATACAGCTTTAATGATGAAATTGGTAGGGCGCTGAATTTTTCTAAAATTGTGTATCCCTTAGGGAAAACAATGTTTCCTTGTATAATGAACCATGAGGTGCTATAAGGTTTTAATAGTTTGATAATGCATATCTGACACATAGTTATCCAATCTATGTGTTCATTCCATGTAAAATCATTCTTTTCAAAGTTATATTTTTCATACCCAACACAATTTTATCCAAACTGTGCGGCCATCCCATGTTAGGGGTTTCTTGGGCAGAGACATATGCATGGTTGGCACACTGTTTGGCCAACAATGTGTCCAAAATGCATGTCTCATTAATGTGGGGTGATATTCACATTTTTTCCCCTAGACTTTTATTTTATTTTCATCTTATCTCATTCATCATGTGATGTTCCTCTCCCCCATCATTAAGCTACACTCTTCTCCTCTTCTAGGTTCGGAAATATCTCCTTCATCTGGCCTATGATTCATGTTCTTTCAAGTGTGTTTGATATCTTTTGGTTGTTCTATGACTCCTCCTACTTTCATTCTCCATTTACCTTTACTACCTCTAGGCTATATTATTTTAGCCAAAATTTCCCTATTTTTAGGGTGTTCATCTATGTCATCAATTTCTCCTTAATCTGATCAAATCATGCCTTGATATTGGTTGAGTGGGTCATCATTGGTATATCATAGGTGGTCTCACTCTTTACCATAATTATTGTAACATTTTATTTGTTTTCACATTATTCCAAATGATGGAACCCTCCATAGATGCATCTATTTTTATAAATAACATAATGTGGATGTGTTTCCACATCTTTCATAACCCTATTGAGTGGGTAATTACTAATTTGGGTGACTATCATGACTTAAGCTACTATGATGGGCGTGATTCCTCCATTGATACCTAATTTCCTTCAACCATGCCCTATTTGAGCACACTTGAGGGTGTTTTCACTCTTAATAAATGATTTATATTAATGAATGGTATTATGGTCAATTTTATGCGATGTGTTAGGAACTTAACATCAATTCCTCATGCTTTACATTTCTTATTTTGGCTTAATGATTCCCATTTGATTCCTTGTTTTATATATTTTGTACTTAATTCTCTGGGTTTATGCCTCCTGTCTAATTTCTTATTGCATATTCCTCATAATTTCTGCCTAATTCCTAGTGATAAATGGCTTCTGCTTCTGATTAAATCCATATTAATTTGTTTTATTCCATTTATGCATTGTGAATTATATTTTTGATTATGGTTATCCTTAATGTCTATTTTATTTTACTTTGTTCTATAATTTCATTACTTTTATGAATGTTTTGGGATAGCTTTTTTAGAATGTATTAATGTATCCCTTATTGATGAGATGTGACAGAGAATTATATTGTCTCATATTGTTGTGGGACTAGAGTGAACATACATCCCAACATAATGATATTGTTGATGGACTCTTCATGCTTGTATTTGAACTATTTGGTATCCTAGGATCAACACCTGCATTTTCTTATATGGGATCTATGATGGAGTTTTAATACACATTGAAGACATTGGTCCCATACTAGATTGAACATTGAATTTATTGTTCAAAATTTGGCTATGCCATGGAATGGCTGATACTCGGTCCCCATTATGAGATTCTTGGTATTGACTCAGATTTTACCACACCATTAGTGATACATGGGACCCATAATGGGGTTCCTTAGATAGACTACATGGTATTGGTTATACGGAGGGATTATGTTGTGTACCTTGTGATTCCATTATAGATTTCCTTGGATGGGCTTAATTTTTTTTTTACAAGATTGGATATATTATTTCATACATTACGTGTGGTGACATATTATTATCATTGATATTATTATTGTTTGAGAATTATTGAAACATATACATTGGGTGTGACTTCCAAGCCAAAACACAAGACTGGGGTTATCCCACTCATGTTGCTTCATATATGAATCCAAATATATATCATATTATTTTAGTAGGTTCCATTAGATCATAAATGCAGATTAGTCCAAACCAGTTAGAATTGTTTGGGAACCCATTTAGGAACCAGGACAGAAGATTCATTCATTTAATTGTTTATCGCTTTGTATTCACCTATGATAGAACACTATTCACTTTATAGTCACAAAATGGATTTATGTAGAAATTGTTGGGGGATCTCTACTAGTATTATATCTCACAACCTACTCATGGTTCCCTTACAATGGGGTACCCGAGGAGATCTTCATGGTTGCAGGTCCTTGTATTTATTTCTTTTATTATGTAGTGCACATGGGAGATAGGGAGAATATTATAGAGCTAATACTTATGATAATCATGGAATTAGCCTTTATGATATTATTCATTTTATTTTATTTCATTTCCTACTGTACCTCCTTCTTGTATATTTTAGAAACATATTGAGATGAGTTCATTTATATACTTTAGACTTGGCCATTTTCTTATATTCAATCGGTCTATTTATCTTCCATTTTTCATTTATTATTACAGCTTATGTTCTTTTATACTGATTTTCATGTGATATACCATAGTGTGAATCATACAATGGGGTATAATATTCCCACTGTATGACCATTATCCCCTTGATACTATTCATCAGCCTCTGTTGTTTGGAGAGGCACAATTGAGGCCATGTAGTGACCAGTCTGGATACCCACTTAGTAGTTTGCTGGATCGGGATGTTACAATGTGGTATTTGGGTCTTCCATTTTCCCATTGTGTTACTATTTTGGGCTAGTATACAAGAGACTATGAATGTGTTTTCTCATGGTAAATTGTTTTCCATGTGATTGATCAACCCATCAATGGTGTGAAGTCCAAATGTCCAATTAAGGGACTATTGTTTGTGTTTTTTTATTATTAAATTTGATTTTTATTTTACAACGAGTGCTTAGATTATTTTCCACTACTTACTACATTAGTATATTTATGTATTTTCTTTTTGTCCTAGTATGTTAAGGGAGTGAAATTACATGAATCATGATAGGGACATAGGAATTCACATTTCATGCATATTTCATTCAATGTATATTTAATTTTTTGGATATTTGAAATTGTTGATATGCCTTATGTGTTATTTTCCTCATTTTCATATTCATTTATTGAAGGTTTTGGTAACTTGATAAGCCTTTACCAATCTAGGAATGTCATTTAGTTCTTCTGTATAACATGATTTACTGTTTTATTATTATTCGGTCCCTGATTGTTTTTTCAGGATTCGATGATTTTAGTGTAATGATTATCATGTTTTTTCACTTACGTGGTTTTGTAGTAGCATTCCATGGTTAATTACCATGCTTGAATATTTCCATACCATTTTTAAACCTTTATAATTATTATTTTTATCATTCCTATTAATGAATTTTAAAATTTTAAATTTGATATTGAGGTGAAAAAATTAACCTAAACGGTGTTTTCCAACTTTTATTGATAATGAACCCTCAATAAAATGAATGAAATGTTATATACATTAAGCATAGGTTCCATGGACTAAATCATTTATGGATGGGGATTAATAGGATCCAATTTCCATTTGGTAAAGTGTATGTGAACATTATGAATTAGAACTGGGTGACCCATATAATCAAACAATTATAGATTAACATTATATACATAAAGGATATTGTTTAAATTTTATGGATTTGAAATATAAATTTTAACCCTATATAAAATGTTTGTGGTAACATGGTAGCTTCCTAAAGTTTTTAAAGTTTCTGGGTGATTTATTAATTGGTAAGTGTAACATATATAATTGAACCATATGTTATGAGCCATATACATAGAAACTATTAGAAATATAAATATTGTTATATTTTAAAATAAAAATTATTTTGTTTCTTTATTAATGATTGTTCACCAATTACATGGGCATGATAATCCATATGACCACATACCTAATGCACAAATGGACCCAGGTCTGTCTTTTAGGGTTTATTGATTTTGAGATATACAATAAATGACATAGGTAGGTCTGTCATGGTGCTTTTTATTCTAATATATTCCCATTAATGGTGTTTTAAAAATCATTATTTTTTTAATAAAAAATAGGGTTTCATTCAGATGAAGCAGGTTTGGATTAACGGTACAGTTGTATACCATCAGTGCTTTAACATTTCTTCCATAGTGTTTAACCCCATGGGGTATAATTTTGTAATGTTTTGAGAGACATCAAAAGTGTTTGTATCCATTTGTATGGTCCACATATAAGAATATGGTGGAATTTATTTTTACAATATCATTTTATTAAATAAGTTTCCGTGTAAAATTATATTGATATTTACTCATACTAGGAATTGATTAATTTAAATTCCAAATATAAAATAATTTTTTCTCTTTATATTGCAATAGATATTTTCATAAACTTAATGATCTGTTATTCCTTATAAATAAAATAATGGTATTAAAAATGATGTTTATGGGGTGAAGCGACCAATTTATATCGATATTTCCCTGAATGGTAATGTTTAAAATAATGTTAACATAACCTACTTGTTTTTCCTTGTGGCATTAGATAAATAGCGTACCAACTCAAGTTGTGTGATAAGTGGTATCGAAGGTTTTAAAACATGTCATTTAATGTGTTTTGAGTTAAAATATCAATAAATAAACAAGATTAATGAATCATTAAGGTGTCTCCTTATAACTATCCCTCGTGTAAGGGTTGTTTAAATAAATTCTATGTTTTCCTTGAGAAATTTCCTTGAAACAAGAAAATTAGAGTTATATGTATGCCTATTTCATTATCTATTTATCCTAAATGCTAGGTTCTTAAGCCTAGTGCATTTCTGTAGGTGTGGCCTCATTTTGGAATGAATCTTTGAGCATCAATGAAGGGCTAGAACACTGTAGAGAGTTCCCTTGTATCCTTAAAATCCTCAAAAATGCTATGAGATGTATAATGAGTGGTATTATTCAGTTGACATTTTCTATGATGGACTCAGAGTTTTCAAAACAAAACCCATTTTTTGATATGTGTTCATGTGTTTTTTTAGCTTTTATATGAGTGTGAGAATTATAAAATTAGTTATAATGGCATAGACATGCCAAGGGAACAACCAGTCTCTTAACATGTTAGGTGACCCATATTTTTATTTTATTATGATGGATTACCTCGTACATCATCATCTTGGCCATTATTTGTACTGGGAAATATGATGTTAGGTTAAATATCGTATGCAGAACATTATGTACTATAATCCACAGGTTGGTAAGCCTATGGACAGTATATAGGATGTTTCATTTTCTAAGGAGATCTTATTATATAATTCACTTGAAAATGTGATACCATCATTTTTATGATTGGTAAAGTAAACCATTTGAGTTTGGTTGATGCTGTTTACGGTTTGGGGTTTACACTCTCAACACCAGCCACCCCCATAGTACTTTGGTCGGGTTATTATAGGAATAAGACTTATCCCAAATCTCGAGATGAAGTCATAAATGGGATTTAGTGTTTTGACATACTAGTCATTATGTTTTGGATTTCAAGCATGGTGTCATGGATCACATGAACATAAATTGAGAGGATAATCATGTATAATTCTGAATAATAATATAACATAGTGCTCGTAAAATTATGGTTTCTATCTCCTCAATTTAATTTTTACTAAATCGTGTTGGAATGGTCTAGTACGAATGATCAGTGGTCAGCAGAGTTTATGATGTGGTATGGGATTCCATTTCTAGTGTGTCTCATGATAAGGACCCCTTCTAAGGTGGGGATCTTCATGTCACCTGAAAAACGAGTGTGTCATTCCAAGTATAAGTAAAAAACTGGGCAAGACCATTTAGAAATGGTCATCTATACATAATGTTGATGTGGTAGGAATATACTGTTTTATGTTGGTTCTTGTGTGATAACATGAATATGTTTTGGTTGGTAGTGTATGAAACCTTTGAAGATACATTTAGTTGAGGATAGACATCAGTGGTTGACCTTTAGTGATCATGGGGATCCATAGGTTGTAATGTCATTGTGATCGGATAATGGGAATGTGATGAAGGGTGATTTCAAACTCACTCTAAATGAAGTCACCCATTGTTGGTTTCACGACAATATATTTACATAGTTGGTAATGTCAGATTTAAACCATACATAGTGCTTCACCCTCTTGGTAGTGGGGTGTCCTGGGTCCATTTTGAAATTATTTCAAGTAATATTAATGTACATTCACATAAATTGCTCTCATATCTCCTATAATTACTTTTTCTTGGTACACAAAGAGAACATTGATAATATGCCTTACTATATTTAAAAGATTATTTTCTTGATGAGTTCACTCTATCAGAGTGACCTCCAAAAGATAGGATGTAGATAGAGGCATTAGTAGTCTTGAGTGATACATGGGATTCCCTGTAGGAACACCATGGTTTGGACTCATGGACACTAGTTGTTCACTTTTACAAGATCACTGGAAGATGCCACATTGTGATCAGTTAGTGTTCTTAGTGTGTGGATGTTCAGATTTGTACCAATGAATCTCTTATAATAACAATTTAAGGTTCACCTTGATTGATCACATGGGACTCTTGTTGATTATTCTTAGGTTACCCAAAATTGCAATTTTCCACATGGGAGTTTTTAAAAATAGTTATTGTTCCATGTGTTCTAGATCGAGTAAACGCCCATGGTAATTATTAGCCATGGAAGATTAAATGGACACTTTCACTTGAGGTATCACTTGAATCCAATTACTGGTCTCAGTGAGAATGAATAAATAAAATGTTTATGGTGCATCCTTGTTGACGCTCCTTTCGTCACAGAATCTAAGGATCGGAAAAGGGGAATATCTAAGCATAAAGTGATTCATCCTTTGAAGAAACATCAAAAATCGACAAAGGGATGAACAAGGAGAACATTGCAAATAGGTCGCGCAAGTTCCCTGATGGTCGCGCACGTACAGTTGCGCGCCGCCTAGTGGTCGTTCAAGTACTTGCGCCACTCCTTATGGCCGTGCAAGTGACTTGCGCGACCTAAGTGATAACCGCCCGGTAACCACCTAGGGTCTTCTTTTGCCTATAAATAGACCCTGTGGGCCCCCCATTAGTGAGGATATTTTTCCAGAAACTCAGATTAAAGCTCCTGACGCCCAAGTCTCTTTTCAAGGCTTCCGGAACACTTCTAAGGTAATTTCTTACCTAGAATGGAAGATCTAAAGAGAAGAAGGAAGGCCTAAGTGTTGAAACTTATCAACACTTGCGTGCCAACTTATTTCCTTCAATATAACTTGCGCGTCCCTTTTCTGGAAGAACCTCAAGAGGATTCTAAAGTGATTAATAAAGAGTCGCTCAAGTATTCTAATGTTGGTTGAAAATCGTGCAAGTATCTCTCATGTCGCGCAAGTATACATCCGCGACCAATACTTGCGCGCCCACGGAAGACAAGCACGCCTTTCAAGACTTCCACGCCCCTACCTTTTTTGGGTGCCCATATTGCCCATATTTCCCCTCTTAAGCCATTACACCTTTCCTTTTCAAGATTAAGTCTTCAAGACACTCTTCAAAGCCATTTATGGCATGATTTCTTGATTTGACTTCCTTATCTGAAATGAATTCTGTGAAATATCTCTCAAAACCTAGTGATTTAAACATCTTTATGTCACAAAAGATTGAGAGTTCGTTCATTCAACCTCATCCTTTAAGATGCGAGAATCCATAACCTGGGTCTCCTTTTTTAGGAATAATCCCCAGTTATAAATCCTTTAATCTGGGCATCCTTCTTTAGGAGTAAGCCCCAAATTCTTAATGTTCCCAAACTTGGGAATCCTCCTCAGGAGTAAGCCCCAAAACATAATTCCTTAACTTGGGCATCCTCCCTAGGAGTAAGCCCCAATCATAATCCTTTAACATGGGCATCCTCCTCAGGAGTAAGCCCCAATCATAATCCTTTAACTTGGGCATCCTCCTCAGGAGTAATCCCCAATCATAATCATTTAATTCGGGCATCCTCCTCAGGAGTAAGCCCCAATCATAATCCTTTAACTTGGGAATCCTCCCCAGGAGTAATCCCCAATCATATTCCTTTAACTTGGGCATCCTCCTCAGGAGTAAGCCCCAATCTCAAGTATGGGCATCCTTTTTAGGAGTAAGCCCCAAACCTTAATCCCTAACTTGGGTCTCCTTTTCATGAATAAGACTCAGTTATAATCTTGGGCTTCCTTTTCAGGAGTATGCCCCAAGTCCCCTAACCTGGGCCTCCTTTTTATGAGCAAGTCCCAGTCATAATCTTGGGTTTCCTTTTCAGGAGTAAGCCCTAAGTCCCCTAACCTGTGCCTCCTTTTTAGGAGCAAGTCCCAGTCATAATCTTGGGCATCCTCTTCAGGAGTGAACCCCAAGTCCCTTAATTTCTCTTAACCAGTCCTAAATTACGTTTGATATGGGGTTCCTTCTCAGGAGTAAAACCCAATTATCAATACTCTCCTAATTTGGGTTTCCTTCTCAGGAATAAGTCCCAAGTTAGAGTATTCAAATCTCCATAAAGTACATATACCTTTATGGACCCTGTTCCTGGATTTTCTCCCTAAAAGTAAATCCTAAACCTTCATTTATCTGGGCAGTCATACATACATAAGCCCCAAACAAATTCTTATGATTTCATCTTTCATGGCACAATTGTCTAATTTTTACCAATACCTCTTGTTTCTCACACCGATCATGACTCACATGAGCTTAGAGTGTAAAGGTAATTATGACATTCTTCTTTGATCCATCAATCATAAACATCATACTCCATTACTCGATCTACGTGGGTTCTAATTCCTTTTCCAAAAAAAAAAGGATACGTAGGTAGCCCATTTTTGGGTTCGATCCCAACTTTGAAATAATCCATGTCCTTCTGAATGACGATAAACTTTAAGTGCCCCACTGAGTGGCTTTAAAACCAGCCTGGTCATCATAATGACCAAGAGACTTTTATATAAATGTTTTGAAGGATACCATTGACTAAGAATCTCTAAACAGATATAGATGATTCTCTATTGATGAGGAACCTCGAATAAATATAAAAGATTCTCTAAATTTCTTGCATATTTAATCATTGATTTTTAAAACTAAAGGAAAACACATTTTATACTTGGTAATGTAATAAGGATTCACTAACATAACTTAAATCTATAAAAAAAGTCCAGGAGTAGACAATAATTCCCCTCAAAAAGGTGTGATGAGTCCGAACTCCCATCCTCTCGACCAATGCAAATTCCTAAGCCTCATCAGTCCACAAGATAATGAGCACCTACCTTTGGAAAGTAGGTCCAAACGGATGTGGAATCATTGGATGTTTCTGGTTCTACGAACAAACCCACTAGAAACCGATCGGAATGTTTGAATCTCAAATCAACGAGGTCATCCCCAAAATCCGTGAGGAAACAAAAATGGTGAACCCGACGTGAATTCTTAACCATGTTAAAGTGATATTATTCTTATTTGTTAGGACACTTGGGCCAACAAAGCAATCATTGACATGTGCTCATCCAAAAGATGCAGTGGCCTGATTCATCTTGATTATGTCTGTTATATGGAACATGCACTCTTTTGTCAAGATCTTATGCAAAATGGCTTTCCTTAAATTCACCCCTGTGAATACTGCTGCTGTGAACACCTCTACTGTGAGGTCTGCTGCTGTGAAAACCAATGCTAATACTCCTGCTGGAACGTCGTCCGCTCTAAGGATGACATCACCAACTCAGCATCTTCAATGCTGGGTTTCTAATGCACTGGTTAAGGAGTACCATCGCAACGGTACTATCCCAACTCTGGAGGCCGCTCATCAAGCCCTCCAAGTTAACAACTCTACCTGGTCGTCTAGAAAACGGCGGCTAGTGATCAAGAAGCAGGCGGTGCTGACTACCGTCTCTAACCGTTTCAGGTCGTTATCCCCGGAACGCAATTTCCATTCACTCCCTTACTCTGAGGAAGTGAATGAGTAGGTCCCACAAGACCTTATTTCAAAAAGACAGGAGTCCTTCTCAAGGGCTCCAATCAACAATCGTCTCCAGACTCGTGCGGTAGTGTGCCCTGAACATGATGAGGGTACCGACTCCAGACATTTAGCTCAGGTTCGTCGAACCCGAGCAAGGCAAGATGAACCGCCAGAGACGGAATCCGGTGAACAATGGGCAGGTTGTCATCCCTGCCATATCCGGAGAATTCCACCAACCTAACATGGTGGCGAACAACGAGCAGGCATACACACCTGTCCGTTTTAATTCCACTGTCCAGCAGACTCGTCTGGCAGCATCAAGCTAATCCCGCCAGGCAATTCCAGCGGAGTACCATAGGCAGGAACATTCACCTGCTTATACATCACCAGTTAGTCAGCAGGCTCGTTTGACTACATATGATGGATCTCGTCAACCACGTTTGGCGATGTGTAATCAGCAGGCACATATACTTGCTAATACTAATCAAGCCTACCAACAGTCTCGCTTGGTAGCGCACGGAGAAGTCAGTCGGAAAGCCCTGAAGACAAACAGGAGGCAGACTCATCTCTCTACCTCCACACTTGAGTACTGTCAGGATTCACTGACAGGAAAAGGAGGACAGGATTAGGCACATACACCTACTCCAAGCCCCGAATGGACGTATATCCCCGTTCCGGCGGCTGAATTCACCAAATATATTTTGTCAATGGTGAAAGAGCAGAAGCAAATTCATGCTCATATTCTGGATGCTTGCCAGGATATCATAACAGCTTCAGCATCATCTCAGGGACAGACACATAAATCTATCCCTAGCAGTGGAGTGACACATCAACGATTCACTCCGGAACAGACACACACATCTGTTCCGGTCCAAGAGGGTTATGGGGCATACTCCCCCATATCATACGGACAACCAAGTCAGGCACATACACCTGATTTGAGTGGAGATCATCAGCCTAACCTAACCATCTTTCCTGATCAGGCACATACACCTGCTCAGAGTAACCACTTTCGTCAACAAGTGGTTTCTAAAGTGAGTAAGAAGGCATCTAAGAAAAAGATCCGCCCAGCACAGTCAGGAGATCAAAGTCCAATCTGCAACAAGGCCTTGCTCGATGATGGAGTTCTTGAAACCCTCAGACATTTATCTGTCGGAATTCAAGATTCTACTCCCTCAGTTCCCAATAATGAGAACATTAATTTTGATGGTCTTCAACAGAAACTTCCTCATGAAGGCTTGCTTCATCAAAGTTCGGTCAATCTTGAAGTTTCTTCTTCAGATGAGAGCCACAGGAACCCTCTGTGTGGTCAGAAGACCAAGGAGCAAGAGATTTCATCTTTTTCTGTAACCCATCATGACGGTCCTCCTCATGGTGATGAACTTCGCTGCGAAAGTCCTCTCCGAAGTAGTGATTCACGTTGTCTCGAAAATTCTTCAGAAGGCAATGTAGTGATGAGAAAGCTCTCCTATCTCGAGGCACTTGCAAACGTAAAACTAGTCATGTCTGATGCTTTACTATCGGCAGGTGAAATACTTTCTCAATCAGAAGATAGCCCAGGGTGTAGGTCATTCTCCGAACCACCCCTAAGTCATGCATCTTCTAGTTTGATTAATGATCTCTCTACCAATATTGTTGAATTCGATTAAGCAACAAGGAAACACCAACTCTGGTCAAAAATGGTAGAAGAATCTTCATTTAATGATAAAGAGGAAATGCTGAACATGAGGAAAAAACCGGCAAATGGTGAAGTACCAGTCATGTTTTGGCCTTTGGCTGACTCCCAGTACGACATTCCAAAGATGTTGACGGATGATGGAATCCATGATATTTGTCTCAACATATGGAAGACTCTTTGTCAATTGAAGAAGAAGGTATTATCTTACGGTGATTATGAAAATCATATTAAGATAATAGAAGGGTTACAACGCCAGATTGATTTGGCATCTCTATCAGTCTCTCGATATCTGAAGGCTGGAAAGCAACAGAGAACCCTTCAACGTTCATGCCTTGGAGCACTAAGAAAATTGCGTCAGTTAATTGCCAATGCTCCATCTGATGTTCATATCAGAGTATGGGGTGTTCACGGAGCACGAAATTTCACAGTGCTTTCCAGTCAGCAAAGCCCGCCGAAAATGGTCTCATGCAATGTTATTGCCCATGGCCGGCCACAGTCAATGGGCTTTGTTCATAATCAAAAGCTTGCTCAAGAACATGCTTCAACTAGTTCCTCTCAAAATCAAGTATATAGAGAACAAGTTGTTTAATTTCTCCTACATCAAGCAGGCGAGAATATTGCACAAGCCGCTCGTCTGGAGCAAACACGTCATCAAATGACAGAAGTTTAGGAAATCATCCAACGGTCTGTTGAACCAGGCGATAAAAGTGGATATAGGTTAATGCATCCAGCTAATTTCCGAACAAAGATTCGCAAGATCAAGAGAGATTTTAAGAAGATCTCAGACATAGCATGTCAAGAGACACCCCAGCTTGTCAGACTGGGGACTTCTCTAACACAACCCTCAGAGTCAACAAATGGTATTCGAGGAGTTGAACGAAAGCTGCAGGAACATCCCCAGTCCAACGGACTGGGGACTTTTTCAAATCCTCAATCCCTCCCTCAGAGAAAGTCAGTATTCTCTCGATTAGGTAATAAGCCTCAAGAGGAATGAAGATCAAAGCTATCAGGAGATTCTCTCCTAGTGACGGTTCTCCAAGAAGTTCATGAGGGATCAAGTCAACAGAATTCCATGTCTCATCATGGACATGGAAGAAGAAAATATCACAGAAATGCTGATAGAAAGGATTCCATGCAATATGCATCAATTAATTTCATCAATGTCGTTGCTGCTGATTCACCAGATGAGGCTCAATCAGAGGGATCAGACGAAGAGGTTCCTGCTCAAGAAGTTGCGCACACAGACCTAAATGAAGAAGGTGTGCGCACACGTAATCAAAGGCTTACCCAAAATATGCGTATTCCTTCAAGTAACCCACTTCCCCCTCTCCGAAAAGGATCCAATAAGGGGAAAGGAAAGAATCAGGTTACTTCTCACCCTTCCTCTGAAGGAGGTCAATCGCTCTCATTAGAGCAAAGGTTTGCACAACAGGAGGAAGAAATGAAAGAATTAAGAAGGTTGAATGCAGAACTACTTCAGAGTAGTCTTATTCTTAAGAATGCTGAAGTCGAACAGCCGAAGGAATTTTTTCTAACTACTGAGATGGATCAGGAATATCCTAATTTATCAGTACACCCTCAGAGGTCTAATCCTACGGGTCAAACGCAAAAACGGTTGGCAGCACTACCATCAGTTGCAGCACCAACCACCACGTCTGTCCAAGCTCCATTCATTGCACCTACCCAAAACCAAGTTCAACCTGATGTTTCTCAAAAGTTAATAACTACTATTGAGTCATTAACAGCTTGGTTAGAAACTATGGAATGGAAACAGGCGCAAGTTCAACCTGAAAAGAAAGTTTACCCAGAATGGGTAGATTCAATTTCTCCTCCATCCAGTTTTGGAAACCCTGTTTTCCCTACTTTCAATGGATCAGGCGACCCCGATCAACATTTGACGCATTACATGTCTTGTTGTGATCCTATGATGGGAACTCCAGAGCAGCAAGAATCAGTGAAACTCAGATGCTTCGTGCGAACCTTGCAAGGACCATCTTTTGTCTGGTATACAAGCTTGCAATCCCGGTTAGTCACCGGATGGGAGGATCTTCGTCAAAAATTCCTTCTTCAGTTTAGCTCAACTTTGCCAAAAACGACAGTTTTCGATCTTACAAACTACAAGCAAAGGGAGAATGAAAGAGTCTCTGATTTCATTGCTCGTTAGAAGGGATTAACGTATTCCCTGAGTTTAGCACACCCTCAGGAGGAACTGTTGCCAATCTGTGTGGAAAATTTGCGTGACGAATTACGCACGCCATTGATCCCTGTGAAATACACAGGAGGGTTTCGAGACCTTACTTCAATCGCTCAACAGATTGATGATTCCCTTATACAGGCTAAGGTTAAATCTCGTATAATTCCATCAGCTCCAGGAAGGAGAATGGGTAAAGAGGAAACTGCTACAGTTATGCTTAAACAAGCACATGTACCTATTTCTACTTCAAAAACTTCATCTTCTCGAAGGGCTCCACCTCCTGAACGCCAAAAACAAAGGTTGTTTTGTCCAAATGATCAAAAAGATCAACGATGAAAACAATTTGAGGATATGAAGAGTAAAACATACTCTTTCCGAAGTGAGAAAGTTCCTGGTTACTTCATTTCAGCTCTGGAAAATAATTTGGTTCAATTACCAGTGCCCAAGAGGCCAAACAAGGAAGGAGATGAAGACCGTCCCAATTATTGTCCCTTTCATCAAATGTTGGGGCATCCCATCCAGGAGTGTTTTGTCTTTAAAGACCTCCTGCAAAAGATGGTCGACTTGGGACAAGTCAAATTTAAGGGTTATTCAGCTCATGTAGCGTGTATTACTGCTACAGATCCAGAGGAAGGAGGCGAGTGGCAGGAAGTCAAAAGCAAAACTGCGAAAAAATATGATGATTGGATGGTCAGAAAGACAATCAATCAGACCCATTCCATTTTGCGAACACAATTGAAGAATCCAATTGTGTCTCCTACAAAAGCTGCAATAAAGCCTCCATCAAAAGATAAATCCTCAAAAGGCAGCGCAATTCAATGAAGAAAGAGGAATCAGGAGAAGATGAGTATGTATCAAAGCCTAAATTGTCTTTGACTCTGACAGATTTCATGCCATCTACTTCAAAGCCACGGGCACCGTCCCACCAAACGGCACAGCCTAAACAGGCTAACCAGGCAGAGTCTTTATCAGAAAAGAAGAATTAATCCCTTTGTTTGATTACGTCAGAGAGTTAATGTCAGAATTCTCTTCAGAACCGACATTTTCTTATGTCCCATGATCACAAAATGCTCAAGCTGATGCACTGGATAATATAGCCACAGCTTTAGCAGATCCAAATCGGGACGAGACAACCATCTGTATTGCCCACCGTCGTGCAATTTCACCTTATGTTCAAGTCAGAAGAGTGGAAATTAATGAAATTAGTCCCATTCTTGAACCGTATGTTCATACTACAGGATGGATGTCACCTATCAGGGAACACCTTCAAAATGGAACACTTCCACCTGATAGAGCCGAGAAAGAACAAATTCGGCAACGTGTGGTCAATTTTACTCTTTATGATAGCCCAAACCACCTCGAGAAAATTCTCTACAAACGTGGTTTTGATGGAGTTCTCATCAGATGTATTGATGGTGAAGAGACAATGGCTGTCATAAAAGAAGTGCATGCAGGAGTCTGTGGTGCCCACCTGTCTGGACATAGACTGTCTGATCAAATTCGAAGGCTTGGATACTTTTGGCCTTCAATGATAGAAGATTGTGTTAATTTTACAAAGAAGTGTCATTCATGCCAAGTATATGCCAACATCATTCATAAACCTCCAGAGTTGCTTCAAACAGCTAAATACTCCTGGCCATTTTCCACATGGGGAATGGATGTGGTGGGACCTTACCCTTCAGCTACGGCCAAGCAGTTTAAGTACATTCTTACTGCTACTGATTTCTTTTCCAAATGGGCAGAGGCAGTACCTCTCAAAGAAGTCAGTTCTAAATGCATTGTTAGCTTCATCAAGTCTAACATCATTACTAGATTTGGTGTCCCTCATACCATATTGACGGAAAACGGCACGAACTTCTGTTCTTCTGAGGTAAAGAAGTTGTATCAAGAATACAACATTAAGTCCAACCATTCATCTCGATATAATGCAGCGACTAATGGCCAGATAGAAGCCTTCAATAAGACTCTTTCAAATATACTGCAAAAGATGGTGGATAAAGATAAGAGGTCATGGCCTGATAAACTCTTTCATGCATTATGGGCTTATCGGACTACCACTCTCAATGCAACGCGGTCAACTCCATATTTATTGGTATATGGAACAGAAGCAGTCTTGCCAATTGATGTTCAATTTCCCTCACTCAGAATAGCCATTTGTGAACAGTTATCTACTGATGAGCAATCCCAAAAGCAGTTGAATGAATTGGAACAGTTAGATGAGAAAAGATTGTGCACTTTGCACCACTTGGAAATCTATCAGAATCGAATAGCACGAGCTTTTAACAAAAAATTTCATCTTCGTTGATTCATTCAGGGAGAATTGGTATTGGTTATCAGAGCACCAATGATACCAGGAAAGAAGACTCCCAAGCTTGAACCAAAATGGGAAAAACCTTATTCAATACATAAGGTCTACTCCAATGGAGTGTATTCTCTAATCTCAATGGATGGAGAACACATAACGACTCCAAATAATGCCATATTTCTGAAGAAGTATTTTGTATAAACACAAAATATTGTTCCCAGATCCAAAACAATCACATAGGTTCATGATTATTTGTCCTATATGACACTAAACTGTATTATGTCCTATCTACAAGGCATTAAACTGTAAAGAAGTTCCTTATTTGTCCGACATGACACTAAACTGTATTATGTCCTATCTACATGACATTAAACTGTACAGAAGTTCCTTATTTGTCCTACATGACACTAAACTGTATTATGTCCTATCTACATGACATTAAACTGTACAGAAGTTCCTTATTTGTCCTACATGACACTAAACTGTATTATGTCCTATCTACATGACATTAAACTGTACAGAAGTTCCTTATTTGTCCTACATGACACTAAACTGTATTATGTCCTATCTACATGACATTAAACTATACAGAAGTTCCTTATTTGTCCTATATGACACTAAACTGTATTATGTCCTATCTACATGACATTAAACTGTACAGAAGTTCCTTATTTGTCCTACATGACACTAAACTGTATTATGTCCTATCTACATGACATTAAACTGTACAGAAGTTCCTTATTTGTCCGAGATGACATTAAACTATATTGTGTCCTAGCAACATGACATTAAACTGTGTGGCACTTCCAACGTCCAGCATGACGATAAACTGTAAAAAGTACCCAGAACTGATATCCTCGTATTGGTTCACCTTAGTCCTAGCTACATGACTTTAAACTGTACAGCACCAGTTCGTCCTTGCTATATGACGTTAAACTATATAGCAATGGTCCAGTATGACTTTAAACTGCAACTTCGTCCCACACGACATTAAACTGTGAAAAAGTTCCCTAAACCGTCCAACATGACCTTAAACTGCATCATCGCTGGTCCATGTATATGACCATAAACTATTTGCAAATCCCTTATGTCCAGCAAGCTGTTAAACTGTGACGTCCTAACTACATGACGCTAAACTGTATAAAATTACCTCACATCCGGAAAGACGTTAAACTATATAATCATCAAAGGTCCAGCATGACATTAAACTACACCATCCACGGTCCATGAATATGACCTTAAAATATTCTCACTTTCGTCCAACATGACATAAATGGTGTGTTATTTTGTCCTTACTACATGACATTAAACTGCACAATCCCCCTTTAGTCCAATATGACGTTATACTGTATTGTCCCCATCATCCTAACTACATGACGCCAAACTGTACAGAAAGTCCTTCATATGTCCTACATGACATTAAACTGTAATTTTGTCCCTTCTACATGACACTAAACTGTGCAGCACCAATAGTCCTAACTGCAAGACTTTAAACTGCATAGTCCCTTTTTTATGTCCTACATGATATTAAAACTGTGCATCGTTAAGGTTGTTATTACCTCTTGTTTCTCACACCTAGTATGACTCACGTGAGCTTAGAGCGAACATCAACCATAATACTCCCTTTGGGACACTAACCATGTGTAAGTCCCAACAACATTTTTTATTTGATCATTGTCCCCAAGAACAACTTGATCATTAATTCATTCTTTAATTGAACTACACGGACATTGATCCTTGTCCTCTAGGCTGGGTATGTAGGCAACCTCCCAGGGTTCAAGCCCAAAAACAATCTCTTCACATCGGTTCACCACTATCTCATATGATGTTGATTCGTGAAACCGCCCCTGGAATCAATATCTTTACATTGATTCACTTTCTTCCTTGTTATATGACGTTAAACTATACAACACTTTTGTCCGGTACGACAATAAACTACAATATTCTTTGATTTCCTCATTTTAGAAGGAACCATTATTGACATTGATTTTTTTTCAATCAAGTTTCATTTCAAAAGACTACATGCATACATCGTAATGCCTAAACTTTTTATCTCAGGTTAAACCATCATTGCACTAAAGTCCCCTTTCACCGTTAACATGTACGAACCAAATTTGTAAAAAGGGTAATTCTAGAACTACGTGGCCCTGATTCCCATCCTTAGGGGATACGTAGGAACGTTCGAGTATCCCTCGAATCCCGCCCCAAGTCTTTTGGGCCTAACCCCAAATTTCACTTTCAGTCCCTTGGCTGAAAAGTCCTCATGAAAACACACATTGTGTATTCATTATTATGGTCTGAATTCTATGACCCTAAACTAAGATCACTCATACATTCGTCCTGCACGACGTTAAAATGCATTTCAAGAACTACGTATGGCTTGATTCACATTCTTAAGAGATACGTAGTGAAGTCCAAAATTTCAATTCAGGACCCAGCCACAACATGATTATGGTTATCATTGACCTATGTATCTCTATATACATTGGACAATACCCATTTTTTTGCGTTATAATCCTAACCTTAAACATTTTCAGATCTTCATAACAATTTTCATGACTTCTAGTCACAAAAATGTCAAACTTCTGAGAATTCTTTTACCTGACTATGCAGCACGTGCCCATAGGTGGCCTTGCATAAACAGTCCACATAACAGACTTGTCAGCCGAAAGATACTATTTATTTGACCATGCAGCCAATGCCCTTAGGTGGCCCTGCATATTTCAACCCCCTAACGGGTTTGTTAAATAATGGTAACTTCATTCTTGGGATGAATGCCTATTTTGTCCTTATTTGTCTTAAACGATAGTATATAGGGATCCGCAAAAAAATAGCCATCCTTAACATATTGGTCCCATATCCTTTTTCATGATCTGAAAGTATTCATGTCTATGGTTTATTCTTCTTCCCTACGTTTGGGTCAGACCTTCGTAGGAGTGATATTCATCCAGTTCTTCGATATTCTTGTTCGGAAATATCTTCTCCCTATTCAAGTACCTCTTTCCAAACATCAAACTCTATACTTTAGAAAATTTGAATCTCCATAAACTTTCAATGGCTTTTAGCACTAGGAATGTAAATTTCAGGGAGTTCTTTTGCCTGACTATGGAGCACGTGCCCATAGGTGGCTTTGCATAAACAGTCCACATAACAGACTTGTCAGTCGAAAGATGCTATTTATTTGACCATCCAGCCAATGCCCATAGGTGGCCCTGTATATTTCAACCCCCTAACGGGTTTTGTTAAATAATACTAACTTCATTCTTGGAAACTAATTCTTCTAATGCCTTTTAGCTCTTTTTCATATCGTTCCTCAGATTCAAATATTCCTAAGCCATAGTTTACATTTTTTCTCTCATACTTGAGTATGGTAATATGTTTTCAGATAAATTGTCAAGGAATTGAATCAATTTTAATCCATTTCGGTCAAAGCTATTTCGACCTTAAACATTAGCCCCTTTATGTCTGGCATGCATGACTTTAAACTGCCCCCAAAAGACAAAGGAACTCTGAATAAAAGTCAAGTTCCAGCACACTTGCGCGCTGCCTTCTGCGCACTGAAGACTTGCGCACCACCCTTTTCCTTTGGATGTCTTTGATTTCCTCAGAGTCAAATACTCATTTCTCTCCGGATCCAACTCTGAGGGGGGACTTTTGTTGACGCTCCTTTCGTCACAGAATCTAAGGATTGGAAAAGGGGAATATCTGAGCATAAAGTGATTCATCCTTTGAAGAAACATCAAAAATCGACAAAGGGATGAACAAGGAGAACATTGCCCATAGGTCGCGCAAGTTCCCTAATGGCCGCGCAAGTACACTTGCGCGCCGCCTAGTTGTCGTGCAAGTACTTGTGCGACACCTTATGGTCATGCAAGTGACTTGCGTGACCTAAGTGATAACCGCCCGGTAACCGCCCAGGGTCTTCTTTTGCCTATAAATAGACCCTGTGGGCCCCCCATTAGTGAGGATCTTTTTCCAGAAACTCGGATTAAAGCTCCCGACGCCCAAGTCTCTTCTCAATGCTTCCAGAACACTTCTAAGGTAATTTATTACCTAGAACGGAAGATCAAAAGAGAAGAAGGAAGGCCTGAGTGTTGAAACTTATCAACACTTGCGCGCCAACTTATTTCCTTCAATATAACTTGCGCGTCCCTTTTCTGGAAGAACCTCAAGAGGATTCTAAAGTGATTAATAAAGAGTTGCTCAAGTATTCTAATATTGGTTGAAAATCGTGCAAGTATACTTGCGCGACCAATACTTGCGCGCCCACGGAAGACTTGCACCCCTTTCAAGTCTTGCACGCACCTACCTTTTTTGGGTGCCCATCTTGCCCATTTTTCCCCTCTTAAGCCATTACACCTTTCCTTTTCAAGATTCAGTCTTCAAGACACTCTTCAAAGCCATTTATGGCATGATTTCTTGATTTGACTTCCTTATCTGAAAGGAATTCTGTGAAATATCTCTCAAAACCTAGTGATTTAAACATCTTTATGTCACCAAAGATTGAGAGTTCGTTCATTCAACCTCATCCTTTAAGATGAGAGAATCCTTAACCTGGGTCTCATTTTTTAGGAATAATCCCCAGTTATAAATCCTTTAATCTGGGCATCCTTCTTTAGGAGTAAGTCCCAAATTATTAAAGTTCCCAAACTTGGGCATCCTCATCAGGAGTAAGCCCCAAAACATAATTCCTTAACTTGGGTATCCTCCTTAGGAGTAAGCCCCAATCATAATCCTTTAACTTGGGCATCCTCCTCAGGAGTAAGCCCCAATCATAATCCTTTAACTTGGGCATCCTCCTCAGGAGTAAGCCCCAATCATAATCCTTTAACTTGGGCATCCTCCTCAGGAGTAAGCCCCAATCATAATCCTTTAACATGGGCATCCTCCTCAGGAGTAAGCCCCAATCATATTCCTTTAACTTGGGCATCCTCCTCATGAGTAAGCCCCAATATCAAATATGGGCATCCTTTTTAGGAGTAAGCCCCAAACCTTAATCCCTAACTTGGGTCTCCTTTTCTGGAATAAGACTCAGTTATAATCTTGGGCTTACTTTTCAGGAGTAAGCCCCAAGTCCCCTAACCTGGGCCTCCTTTTTAGGAGCAAGTCCCAGTCATAATCTTGGGCTTCCTTTTCAGGTGTAAGCCCCAAGTCCCCTAACCTGGGCCTCCTTTTTAGGAGAAAGTCCTAGAAATAATCTTGGGAATCCTCTTCAAGAGTGAACCCCAAGTCCCTTAATTTCTCTTAACCAGTCCTAAATTATGTTTGATATGGGGTTCCTTCTCAGGAGTAAAACCCAATTATCAATCCTCTCCTAATTTTGGTTTCCTTCTCAGGAATAAGTCCCAAGTTAGAGTATTAAAATCTCCATAAAGTACATATACCTTTATGGACCCTGTTCCTGGATTTTCTCCCTAAAAGTAAATCCTAAACCTTCATTTATCTAGGCAGTCATACATACATAAGCCCCAAACAAACTCTTATGATTGAATCTTTCATGGCACAATTGTCTAATTTTTACCAATACCTCTTGTTTCTCACACCGAGCATGACTCACGTGAGCTTAGAGTGTAAAAGTAATTATGACATTCTTCTTTGAGCCATCAATCATAAACATCATACTCCATTACTCGAACTGTGTGGGTTCTGATTCCTTTTCCAAAACAAAGGATACGTAGGTAGCCCATTTTTGGGTTAGATCCCAACTTTGAAATAATCCATGTCCTTCTGAATGACGATAAAATTCAAGTGCCCCACTGAGTGGCTTTAAAACCAGCCTGGTCATCATAATGACCAAGAGACTTTTATATAAATCTTTTGAAGGATACCATTGACTAAGAATCTATAAACAGATATAGATGATTCTCTATTGATGAAGAACCTCGAATACATATAAAAGATTCTCTAAATTTCTTGCATTTTTAATCATTGATTGTTAAAACTAAAGGAAAGAACATTTTGTACTTGGTAATGTAATAAGGATTCACGAACATAATGTAAATCTATAAAGAGTGTCCCGGAGTAGACAATAATTCCCCTCAAAAAGGTGTGATGAGTCCGACCTCCCATCCTCTCAACCAATGCAAATTCATAAGCCTCATTAGTCCACAAGCTAATGAGCGCCTACCTTTGGAATGTAGGTCCAAACAGATGTGGAATCATTGGATGTTTCCGGTTCTACGAAGAAACCCGCTAGAAACCGATCAGAACGTTTGAATCTCAAATCAACGAGGTCATCCCCGAAATCCGTGAGGAAACAATCCTTTTATAGGTTTTGATTTTAGGTTTGAGGTAATGTGTATGTCTAAGATGATTGTTTTGAGAATATTCAGATAGAGAAGGCTTGAGTAATTATTAATCACTCTTATCATATGTGTTCGGCGAGGAACTACAAAATGGAATGGTTTTTGGTTTCTGAATGTGTGGTCTATGAAAAAAATGAATTTTTAGGAGATGTCAGCTAGACACGGCCTCTACAGTTTCTTGGGAGTAAATCGATTATATTTGTTGAGAATCATGTACAATGTACCATTAAACCACTAATGGATGACTAAATTGGTTGTACATTACTAAAGTTTTGTGAATCAATTTTGGACATACAAATGCTAAAACCTGGTAGTGAATGAGATGATGATGGGATTTTTTCTCTGGTAAGAGAGTCTTGGGTTGGATCCATATCTTGGGAATATGCATTTTCTTGATATTCTATGGCTTAAGTATCATATATTAAGATGACACTCAATGTTGCATTGGGAATATGAAAACTAAACACACAAGTTTGAACAAGAATTCATAACCCAAGTAGGTCAAGTGATGTTCTCTTTATTTTCCCAAGTCTTCTTAGGGATGATATGTTTTAAGGTGGGGATATTAGAGAATCTTGTGTTTTTTAGACTGATTAAATTACAAAATAATTTTAATTTACTCTGTTGTCCAATGGTTTGTTTTTAAATCAAAAATTTCAAAAACAAATTACAATAGTTTTAACACATAAATGTGTTGTTTTTATACATTGTTTAAGATCATAGGGGTCCCTAGGGTGGTCTTTCATGTTTCAAGGGTTTTGAGGGAGTGAATATTTCTTAAAAGAAGAAGTGGTAGATTGAATAGTTTGTCATAATCCGTGATACCCTTATAAAAACTTTTGTAACATGGTCAATTGGAAAATGAGGTTCCAAAAAATCTGGTCTAACCGTGCACCTTACTATAGATCTTTTATAGTGGTATTCTTCATGGGATTCACATTTTTATCCTAACATTTTGTCCATAACCTCCAGAATCTTATTTTTTATTCATGATCCCTCCTATCTCATGTGTAACTCCTCTCCTCCAACTATGATCTACCCCCTTCTCCCCATATATGTTTAGCAAGATATTTCTTATCCATCCTCAGGTTCGAGTGATGTGAAGTGTAGTGGAAAGCCCTTTTGAGTCAATACCTCCCATTTCATTTGTTCTTCATTTATCTTTTATCTCTCTATTCTATTTTGGGGTGACCTGATTCTCTATATTTTCCTTGTGTTTGTTCATATCATTGATTTTCATTTAAGTTGACCAAATAAAGCCTCAATATTGGACATTTGGGTCTTCCTTGGTATATTGTAGGTGATGTAGTTACATCCAATATTTTTAGTCACTTTCAATAGAGAGTGTCATTTTTTCATGCACCAGAACCATTCGGTGAAACCTCTATTTTTCTAAATAAATTAAATTAGATATGATATAAAATTAGACATGTCTCTAGTGAGTGTAAAATATCCATGTTGGTTGACCTATTTTAATTTATCCACATTCATGGGTCAACTTCCTCCTTTCATACCTATTTACATTTATCCTTGTTTGGTTTAAACATACTTGAGGGTGTGTTGAAACCTTAATAGATAACTAATATTATTGTATGTAATTTTGTTAAATTAAAGTCCATGGGTTAGTCTATTAAGCACGATGCCACATTCATTGTATATATTTATTTATTCTTAATGCTTTACATTTTATTCCTTGTTCCATATACCATGTTCATACTTCTTTGGGATTATTCCTCATTTATCCTTGATTATTTTTTATGCCGCATACATTGTTCGCAATTCCCAATGTTAAATAATTTTTTCTTATGCTTAATTCCATGTTCTTATGTTTAATTACAAATGTGATTTTTTATGTATCGTTGTTCTTTTATTTAGGATCAATACATATTATATTTAGGTTTATTTGATAAATTCATGGTTTATATTAAATGTATGGTATATCAAGTTTATCATGTATTAATGCTTGCCTCATTATTGATATGAGTTTGTTATTTATGTGACTCGCTTTCTTATGTGATGAGAGCTAACCTTATCCACAACATAAGGATTTCATGGATGGAATTTTCATGATTAGCTTGGTACAATTTAACATTCTAGGAATGACACCTGGATTTCCTTGTACAAGCTCTCCATGTGGATTATTAATACTCTTGGGTGAAACTGGTTCCCTAGGGGAGAAACTATTGATGGGATCATTGGAAAGTTGGCTACTCTATGTCTCTAGTGATACTTGGTCCCCAATGTGAGATACCATATATGGAATCAGATATTACAATGTATTGAGTGATACAAGGGACTCTATTATGGGTTACCTAGGATGGACTCTCTAGTATTGGTTATATCAAGGGCTCTCAAAGAAATCCTTAGGATTCCATTATAGACCAACATGAATGGGATATGTATTCCATTACTGTATTTTGTGGATATTTTTCATGGATTACATGGTGTACCTTATTTATATCATTTATATGATTACAGTATGAGGATACTTGGATTTTTTCCTAGGGTCGTGATCCCAATACAAACCACAATATTGGGATTGTCCCACTAATATTTCTTCATACATGATGCCATATATATATATATACCATATTAATTATATATTTTCCATTGGTTTATAAATTTATAATAGGATAAAGTGTGTATAATTGGCCAGGTACCCACTTAGAAACCTAGAGGGGCGTTTCATTTATTTATTTGTTTATCACCTTGTATTCATATATGTTTTCTATCTATTCATTTCATATTTAAAAAACTGGATGATCTAAACACTCTTGTTGGTTTACTACTAGGACTGTACGTCACACCATGTTTTCCCAATATTTTTCTAAGGTTCCCTAGTAGATCTCCATGTATGTAGTTCCTTGGGTTTATTGTTTGTGTTGATTTGTGAACATGGGTTCTAGTTAGCATAAGACTAAGCTAGTGCCCATGATTCTCACAGAGTTATCATTTCAAATATTATTTATTTTATTGTATTTTATATCCTCTTCTACCTCCTTATTTTATGTTACATAAATATATGCACATTCATGGAATATTATACGTATTGGCATTGGATAATTACTTTTATTTATTCAGTATATTTATCTTCTATTGTTTGTTCATTTATTATTAAAAATTACCCTATTATTTAAACATAATATACAACTATGTGGATCTAACCATGAGGGTATATTCTCCCCATAATATCATCATTAGATCATCAATTCTTGTTAGTAGCCTTTGGCATATAAAAAGGAACCCTGATGGACATATGGCGACTATTCGGGCTACCGACTTAGTTGTCAGTCGGGTCGGGACATGGAATCCAATCCCTCTACTGCCATTCTAGACATACCTTGAAAGGTTATAGAGGATAATATTAATTACTCACATCCAGACACATCCCACCAAATTGGGGCAACTCAGTATAACCCACAACTGATACCGTACCCTAAATAAACCTAAATACCATCATCCATGAACATTTAACCAATATAAACACACTATTCATATAAATATTAAAATGACATCCTTTTTTATTAAACACCAAGAACATTCCCAAAACATTAATTGATCCTAAAGAGGCATAACCTCATGTTCTAATAGTTACATAATCCAGTATACGAATATTTAAACACATTACCACTCTTCACACTCATCTATTCCCTATATGAGAGCAGAACAATTTAAAACTATCCACTCAACCAACATTATGGTGAGATATTTGTTGATGATCCTTTCCATCATAGAGTCTAAACGAATTGAAAATGGAAATACCTTAAACCCAATGTGATTCATCCTTTGAAGAGGAATCATAAATTGAAAAAGGCATGAACGAAGATTCAAATTCCCTTGGGTCGCACAAGTTCCAACAAGGTCACACAAGTATATGTGTGCAACGCCTAGTGGTCACGCAGGTGACTTGTGCACCCTATTTGAATTTCGCTCAGGGTCTGTTGTAGCCTATAAATACACCTGGTGGGACCCCCCATTTGAGGAGGAAAAATTCTAGAAACTCATATTTGAGCTTCCGGCGCCCTAGTATCTTCTCAATTCTTCCAAACACTTCTAAGGTAATTTCTTACATAGAACGGAAGATCTAAAGAGAGGGAGTAAGGAATAAGGTTTGAAACACATCAACACTTGTGCTCCTAAGTGGCTAGCCCTTAAGGGAAATGGCCACACTTGTGCGCCGCCTTACCCCTTCAACAGAACTTGTGCACCCCTCTTATGGAAGCCTCTTGGGATAGTACTAAGGGCTGAGACAAGTCTATCCCAAGTATTACCCTAAGGGTTGACCGTCGTGGAGGTACCCATGTGTCGCGCATGTTTACTTGTGTGACCATGACTTGTGCGCCCATGCAGGACTAGCACACCACCTTCTTTTTGGGTGCCCCTCTTGCCTATTTCACCTCCCTTATGCCCATCCACCTATCCTATTCAAGATTGATCCTTCAGTTTTCTCTCCAGAGCCATTCATGGCAATATTTCCTTGTTGGATTCCTTATCTGAAAGGAATTTTGTGGAACATCTCTTAAAACCTAGTGATTTACATATCGTTATGTCACTAATGTTAGAGATTTCATTCATTCAACCTCATCCTTTAAGATGAGAGAATTATTAACCTAGGCCTCCTTTTCAGGAGTAATCCCCAATCCATGTTTACTAAATTTGGGAATCATCCTTTGGAATAAGTCCCAAGTCCCCTAACCTAGGCATCCTTTTTATGAATAAGCCCCAGTCATAATTTCCCAATTCTAGGCATCCTCCATAGGAGTAAGTCCCATGTTTCCAAATTCGAATTTTCATAACCTGGGTATCCATTTCAGGAGTAAGCCCAAGTCATAGTTTCCTTTAACCTGGGCCGCTTCTTTATGAATAAGCCCCAGTCATAATTTCTCTTAACTAGTCTAAATTTAATTTTGACTTGGGATTCCTTTTCAGGAGTAAAACCCAATCATAATTCCCTTCCTAATTTGGGCACCTTCTTCAAGAGTAAGCCCCATGATAGAGTATCCAAATATACATAAAACACATATACCTTTATGGACCTTGTTCGTGGGTTTTTTCCCTGAAGTAAAACCCAATCTTCATCTATTTTTTGGGCAGTCATACATACATAAACATCACATCCTTTCTTATGATTGCACAATTGTCTAGTTTTACCAATACCTCTTGTTTCTCACACCAATCGTGACTCACGTGAGCTTATAGTGTAAAATTAATTATGACATCCTTCTTTGAGCCATAAATCATCAATACACCCCATACATCTTTACTTGAACAACGTGGGTTATGATTCCTTTTCCAAAACAAAGGATACGTAGGTAGCACATCTTCAGGTATGATCCCAACTATGAAATAATTCATGTCCTTCTGAATGAAAATAAACATCAAGTGCCCCGCTGAGTGGCTTTAAAACCAGTATGGTCATCATAATAACCAAGAGAATTTTTATAATGTATTAAAGGATACCATTGACTAAGAATCTCTAAACAAATAAAGATGATTCTCTATTGATGAAGAACCTCGAATACATATAAAAGATTCTCTAAATCTCATACATATTAATCATTGATTTTCATATCTAAAGAGAAGCTCATTTTCATACTTGTTAATGTAATAAGGATTCACGAACATAACATAAATCTATAAATAGTGTCCCAGAGTGGAAAATAATTCCTCTAAAAAAGGTGTGATGTGTCCGACCTCCCATCCTCTCGACCAATGAAAATTATTATGTCTCATCAGTTCACAACTAATGAGCACCTACCTTTAGAAAGTACGTCCAAATGGATATGGAATCCTTGGATGTTTCCAGTTCTATGAACAAACCCATTAGAAATCGCTTGGAATTTTTGAATCTTAAATCAATGAGATCATCTCCAATTCTAGAAGAAACAAAACATGGTGAACCCGACGTGAATCCTTAACAATGTTAAAATGATGTTTTACTTATTTGTTAGGCCCCTATTTAAAATTCAATGAGAGGGCCAAAAAACAATCAATAACATATGTGTTTATCCAAATGATGTAGTTTCCAGAATAATCATAATTACGACTATTATATAAAAAATTCACTCTTTTCCAAGATCTTCTGTATTATGAGAATGGGTTTTCTAAATTTCACGTCTGTTAATGCCTCGGTTGTGAAATCCTATGTTGTGAATGAATATGCTGCTACTCCTGCTGGATCATCGTCCGCTCTGAGGGAAAAATCACCTACTCAGCATCTTCAATGCTGGGTATAGAATGCACTGGTTAAGGAGTACCGTCAATATGGTACAATTCCAACTCTAGAGGCTGATCGACACGCCCTCCAAGTGGAAAATTCACCCTGGTCATCCAGACAGCGACGACCAGTGATCATGAAGAAGGTGGTTCCATCCACAGTCTCCAACCGTTTTGGGTCATTATCCCCAGAACACAATCACCATTCACTCCCATATTCTGGGGTGGTGAATGATCAGGTCCATCAAGGCCTTAATTCTAGGAGACATGAGTCCTTCCTGAGGGCTCCCACCAATAATCACCACCATACTTGTGCGGCAGTGCGCCCTCAACATGATGAGGGTGTCGTCTCTAAGCATTCGCCTCAGGTTCCTCGAACCCAAGTAGGAAAGCTGAACCACCAGAGGAGACATCTGGTTAATAGTGAGCAGGTTATTATCTCTTCCATTTCTGGAGAATTCAACCAACCTAACATGGTGGCAAGCAACAAGCGGGCACACACACCAATCCATTTTAATTATGATATCCAGTAGACTCATCTGGAAGAAGCACGCCAATCCCTCTAGGCAATTTTGGTGGAGTACTATAGACAGGAACATACACATGTTTATAAATCATTGGCTAGTCAGTAGGCTCTTCTGACTACATGCGATGGAGCCTGCCAACCCAATGTGTTGACAACTGGTAAACAGGCACATACACCTGCTTACACTCATCAATCCTGCCAGCAACCTCGTCTGTAAGTATTGAAGGAAGATCATCGACCATTTTTGGTGGAGTCAAATCAGTAGGCACATTAACCTTCTAATATTGATCAAGCCTACCAACAGTCTCGTTTGATAGCATTCGGAGAAGTCAGTCGGAATGCTCCGATGACAAACAAGAGGCAGACTCAACTCTCTTCCCCCACACATGATTACTATTAGAATTCACTGACAAGAAAAGGAGGACAGGAGCAGGCACATACAACTACTCCAGGCATAGAATGGACGTATATCCTCGTTCTGGGCTCTGAAGTCACCAAAAACATTCTGTCAATGGTGAAAGAGTAGAAACAGATCCCTCCTCATATTCTGGATGCCTTCTAGGATATTATAACAGCTTCAGCAGCATCTTAGGGAAATATACATAAATCTATCCCTACCAGTGGAGTGACGCATCAACAGTTCACTCCGAAAAAAACACAAACATATGTTCCAGTCCAAGAGGGTTGTGGGGCATACTCCCCCATATCATACAGACAACCACGTCAGGCACATACTCCTGATTTGAGTGGAGATAATCAGACTAACCTGATCATTTATCCTAAGCAGGCACATACATCTACCCATAATGACCACTTTCATCAACAAGTGGTTCCCAATGTGAGTAATAAGGCGTGTAAGAAGAAGATGCACCCCACACAGTCAAGAAATTAAGGGCCAAATTGTAACAAGGCCTTGCTCGATGATGGAGTTATTGATGCACTCAAAAAATTATCTATTGCAACTCATGATTTTACTCTCTTACTTCCCAATAGTAGGAAAATTAATTCCAAAGGTCCGCATCAGATACTTCCTCATGAAGGATTGCTTCATGACAATGCGGTCGATCTAGATGTTTCATCTTCAGATGAGAGCCACAGGAACCCTCTGTGTGGCCAGAACACTAAGGAGAAAAATGTATCATCTTTTGCTGTAACCCACCATGGTGGTCCTCCCCATGATGATGAATTTAGCTGCGAAAGTCCTCTCTGCTGTAGTAATGCATATTGCCTTGAAAATTCTCCAATGGGCCATGTAGTGATGATTAAGACCTCTTATCTTGAGGCACATGCAAATTTAAAGCCAGTCATGTATGATGCATTACAACTATTAGTTGAAACACTTTCTCAATCATAAGATAGCCTGGGTGTAGGTCATTCTCCGAACCACCCCTGGGTCGTTCATCTTCTAGTTTAATCAGTGAATTCTCTACCAATCTTGTTGAATCTGATAAAGAAACAAGGAAGCACTAGCTTTGGTATAATCATGTAGAAGAGTCTTCATTGAATGATAAAGAGGAAATACATAATATGTGAAAACAACTGGAAAAAGGTGAAGTTCCAGTTATGTTTTGGCCTTTGGCTGATTCTCATTATGACATTCCAGAGATGTTGCCGAAAGATTGAATTCATGATGTTCGTCTCAACATATGGAAAAATATTTGTCAGTTAAAAAAGAAAATATTATTATATGAGGAATATGAAATTCATGTGAAGATAATAGAAGGGTTACAATGCCAAATTGACTTGGCATCTCTCTCAGTTTCTTGATATTGGAAGGCTAAAAAGTAGCAGAGAGCCCTTCAGCATTCATGTCTTGGCGCTCTAAGAAGATTGTTCCAGTTAATTGCTAAGGCCCCATCTATTATTCATATCATGGGATGGGGTGTTCATGGAGAACTACATTTCACTGTACTCTCTAGTCAACGATGACCGCCTAAAATGATCTAATGCAATTTTATTTCCCATGGCCAGCCACAGTCAATGGGTTTTATTTGTAATCAAACGATTGCCCATGAACAAGCTACAACTAGTTTCCCTAAAAATCATGAATACAGAGAAAAAGTTGTTTAATTACTCCTGCATCATGAAAATGAGAATATTGAACATTCCTCTCGTTAGGAGCAAGCACATCAAAAAGTGACAGAAGTGTGAGAAATCATCCAACGGTCTTTTGAGCCAGGTGATAAAAGTGGATACAGGTTGATTCATCCACCTATTTGTCGGACTAAATTCCACAAGATCAGGAGTGCTTTCAAGAAGGTCTCAAATTTAGTATCTCAAGATCCGACCCAGCTTGCTAGACTGTGGAGTCTTTTAACCCAACCCTCAGAATCAACAAATAGTATTCGATGAGTTGATTAGGAACAGCCCCAGTCCACCGGACTGGGGAATTTTTCAAATCATCAATGTCTTCCTCAGAGAAATAATGTCTTCTCTCTATTAGGGAAGATTCCTCAAGAGAAAAGAATAGGAAATTTGTCATGAGATTCCATCCAAATTATGGCTCAACATGAAGTTCCTGAGGAATCAAATCGACAAAAGGCAATGTCTCATCAGGGACATGGAAGAAGACAATATCACAGAAATGCCGATAGAAGGGATTAAAAGCATTATGCATCAATTAATGTCATCAATACCAATGTTGTTGATCCACCAGATGAGGCTCACTTAGAGGGATCAGATGAAGGGGTTCCTTCTCAAGAAGTTTTATGCACAGACACAAATGAAGAAGGTGTGCGTACACGAAATCAATGAATTACCCAAAATCTAGGTAATCTGTCAAGTAACCCACTTCCCCCTCTCCGAAAGGTGTCCAATAAGGGGAAAAGAAAGAATACGTTTACATACCCTTGTTCTGGAGAAGGCCAATTGCTCTCACTAGAGAAAAGATTTTCACAACAAGATGAAGAAATGAAGGAATTGAGGAGGTTGAAGGAAGAATTACTTCAAGGTAGTCTTCCTCCTAAGCGTGCTGGAGTCAGTCAGCCAATGGAATTTGTTGCAGCTAATGAGATGGATCAAGAATATCCTCTTATACCAGTACACCCTCACAAGTATAATCCTACGGGTCATGTGAAACAACAATCGGCAGTGCTACCATCAGTTGCAGTACTAGCCATCACATTTGTCCAAGCTCCAGTCATTGCACCTATTTTGGTCCAATCCCAACCGGTTTTTTCTCAAAATTTTATAACTATTATTGAGTCATTAACTACTCGTTAAAGGCTATAGAAGGAAAGAGTACACCGTTTCAACCAGAGAAGAGATCTTACCCTGAATGGTTTGATGAAATTCCTCCCCCATCAAACTTTCCAAGTACCATATTCCCAATCATTAATGGTTCGGGAGACCCATAGAAACACTTAACACATTTTTTTCTCATTGTGATCCTATGATGGGAACCCCTCAGCAACCAGAAGCAGTTAAGCTCAGGTGTTCTGTATAGTCATTACAAGGACCAGCCTTTTTTTGATACACAAGTATGCAATCTTGGTCAATTACCTGGTGGGAGGATCTTTGTCAACAATTTCTTCTTCGATTCAGCTCAACTTTTCCAAAGACAATAGTTTTAGATCATACTAATTGTAATAAAAGGGAGAATGAAAGGGTTTCAGATTTCTTTTCTCACTGGAAGGGATTAAAATATTCTCTGAGCCTAGCACTCCCTCAAAAAAAAATTCCAGTCTATGTGGAAAATCTGTATGATGAATTACAAACACCATTGATCCCTGTGAAATACACATGAGGGTTTTGAGACCTTACTTCAATCGCTCAACATATTGAACACACTCTTATAAAGACTAAGGATAAAGCTCGTGTAATTCCATCAGTTCCAAAAATGAAAATGGGTAATGTAGATACTGCTACAGTTATGCTTAAACAAGCATCTGTACCTGCTTCTACTTCAAAACCTTCATCTTCTCAATGGGATCTGCCTCCTGAGCACCAACAACAGAGGTCGTTTAGTCAAGATGATCAAAGAGATCCAAGATGAAAACAATTTTAGGATATGAAGAGAAAAGTTTACTATTTCTGAAATGAACAAGTTCCTAGTTATTTCATTTCGTCTTTGGAAAATAATTTGGTTCAATTGCCAAGGCCCAAGAGGCTTAACAAGGAAAGAGATGAAGACTGTCCAAATTATTGCCCATTTCTTCAAATGTTGGGGCATCCCATTTAGGAGTGTTTTTTCCTCAAAGACCTCCTACAAAAAATGGTTGACTCAGGACAAGGAAAACTGAAAGGTTCATCAGCTCAGGTATCATATGTTACTGCTACTGATCTAGAGGAAGAAGTCGAGTGCCAAGAAGTCAAGAACAAAAATGCGCAAATATATGTTGTTTGGAAGGTAAAAAAAATGATCATCCGAACTGAAGACATTTTTCGAACACAATTAAAGAAACCAATTGTTTCTTCTACCATGAATTCCACAACAAAACCCTCTCCATTAAAGGGAAAATACTCAATGAAATGACATAATTAAATGAAAGAGGAACAATCAGATGAAGATTAAATCATGTCAAAGCCTAAGTTATCTTTGACTCTGGGAGATTTTATGCCATCTACTTAGAAGCAACGGGAACCACCCCACCAAATGACATAGCCTAAATAGGATAATCAGGTAGAGTATTCTTCAGATGAATAGTTGATCTTCGGTTCTGTTAATATGATTCAATTAACAGATCCATATGCTAGTCGCAGTTTTGATTTTGATGAGCCCGAGTTCCCTATATCAAACAGAGGAATCAGGGGAATTTCAAGAGGCTCAGTATACAAGGGAATATGGGAATCTTTCAGAGGCCACGATTCCAATTATACCCCTTCTAGAACTGTGTATGTGGCAGAAACTCATGGTAGAGCCCTTCAACGAGCTCAACAATAACAAGAAAGTTCTTCCATATAAGGCAGTATTAGTCCTGGCACAATTATTCTTGAAGATCCGTTAAAGGTTTCATCTTATCCCTCTCATCATGTAAATATACCTATTTGGTCTAATCTTCCAAAGCTAGGATTATTATCATCTCCTATCCCGATACAAGAAGCATCAACTTCCAAATCATCAACTTCTAAGGAACCGGAAAAACCACATGTTCCTGTTGGGAAACATAGACCTTTGGATCAAACATATGATGTATTGAAACACTTGGCCCATATACCGGCCATGTTATCAATTCTGGATGCTTTGAAGTTATCAAAGGATCTTCGGGAGGCACTCATCGAGGATGTGTCGAGACCTCAAGATTTTGAAACTGAAATTGCTACAGTTGAAGTCTACCATGTAGAGAATAATCGTGCAAAATGCCATGCAGTGATATCTTTCATAGATGAAGATGAAGCTGATGTCGTGCATGGACATATTAGGCCTTTTTACTTATCTGGCATGGTCAATGGTGTAGACATCCGAGGTGTATTCATTGATAATGGTTATGAAGTCAACGTCATCCCCATTCATACACTTCGTCGATTGGGCATCACAGAATCAGATTTTTCTCCTTCTACTTTGACGTTACAAGGATATGATAAAAATGAAGAAGAACCAATGGGCGAGATTACACTCAGAACTTTGTGTGGATATCTTGTATCTAATTCATATTTTAGGGTTGTTGATCAAGACTCAGCCTTCAACATCGTGCTTGGAAGACCCTAGATACATCAACATGCAGCTATCCCTTTATCATACCATTAAAGTCTCAAATATTGTTTTGATGGTCAAATTGGAACATTTTATGGTGATAAATCTCAGTTCAAGACATGTGAATCTCAATACATTGAGGTGGAATTCTTCCACATGAAGGGAAATGAGAAATCCACAACATGGGAGATTACCCAAGTTTATGCTCCATATGGTTTGGAAAAGATTCCAGTAAACCCATTTACACATGTGGGTGCATATTCTGTGTTGCCTATCAGTCAAGTTGACAGGATAAAACCAAATCAAAATACACTTTTGGAAACATAAATAATTTTAATTACGGCAATCAAGCCAGATTGAATGGGAGAAATTGGTGATTCACCATGCAATGATGAAAGCTCAAATGGAGATTTCTTCATTTCATCTGCTGAAATCCAACAAGTCTATACTTCGCCAACCAGGCCAGAAAAAGTTATAGCAATGTCACAGGTGAATGATTATGTCGATTCTCAATCCATCACCTCCTCTTTATTACCCAAGGAAGACACTTCATCATCAATCAGGTCAGAAATGGAAGTTTCTTCTTCATGATGTACAAATTTTAGCATCTCTTATAATCATAGGAATTCAAAATCATCATATACTATGAAAGTAGAAACAGAAGAAATAACACATGTTGAAGAAGAAGTGAAAGATCTCAGAGATGGTCCTCTAGCATTTGAAGAGGGTATCTGTACCACCGCGGATGAACTCAGATAAATAAATTTGGGTACAAAAGAATATCCACACACCACTTTTATTAGTACGACCATGACTCTTAAAGAGAACGAGATGTATATTTATTTTTTAAAGCAAAATTGAGTCATATTTTCTTGGAACTATACCGAGATGTAAGGGCTTGATCCTGATGCTGCCAGTCATCATTTGGGTTTTCCAGAATAACATCGAGGATTCAAACAAGCCTCTAGAAAAACACACCCAACCTAAGCTACCAAAATTGATGCTGATGTGGATAATCTCATCAAATATAACTTTTTCAGAGAAGTTCAATATCCCAAATGGTTGGATAATATTGTCCCATTAAAAAAGAAGAATGGGAAAATTAGAGAATGCGTTGATTTTAGAGATCTTAGTCGGCATTTTCCAAAGGATGATTTTCCTGTACCAATTACAGAACTCTTAATTGATGCAACAGCTAGATATGAAGCAGTTTCCTTCATGGATGGATATTATGGATATAATCAAATCTGAATGGATCCAGGAGATGATGAATCTACAACCTTTAGAGCCCCTCAGGGTGTTTTTTTCTATCGGGTAATTCCCTTTGTCCTGAAGAATGCAGGCGCAACATATCATCGTGACATGCATCGTATCTTCAATAATTTTTTAGGGTAGTTTGTTGAATGTTATATGGACGATTTGGTGATTAAATCCAAACAACGTTCTAATCATTTGGCTGATTTGGAAGTCATATTTCACAAACTTTGGCAACATAATTTGAAGATGATCCCCTTAAAATGTGCTTCTGGGGTAACCTCAGGAAAATTTCTTGGCTTTTTTATACGACATCATGGTATAGAAGACGGTCTTTAGAAAAAAAAATTATATCCTTCGTATCTCACCTCCTCTAAATTTAAAATAATTGAGAGGACTTCAAGGAAACATAGCCTATATTCGGCGTTTCATCGCCAATTTGGCAGGAAAAAGTTTACCCTTTACCAAATTGAAGAAGATGGGAGTCACATACCAGTGGACTGAATAATGTCAAGAAGCATAAGATATTCTAAAGAAGTATCTCTTCAGTCCATCAGTGTTAATGTCGCATGTTGATGTAAGACCACTTATCCTCAATGTGACAGCTTTAGAGCGATCATTGGGTGACTTTATGGCCCAAAAGAATGATACTGGGAATGAAAACATCCCCTACTATCTCCGTCGGACTATGATTGAAGTAGAAACCCGATATTCAAATATTGAGAAGTGCTGCCTAGCATTGATATTTGCAGTTCAGAAGTTGAGACAGTACCTGTAACATCACGAGGTCCAATTGGTATCTTGCAATAAGCTTCTCAAATTCATCCTTAGTCGTCCAATGCTTACAGGACGTCTGGAAAGATGGGCAGATATTTTGCAGCAATTTTTATATTCAATATGTGTCACAAAAGGAAATAAAGGGCCAAGCTATAGATGATTTCCTTACTTAACATCCTTCAATAGAAGATACATCTTCAGATATTGAACTTCTAGATGAGAAATTATTCCTTATTCAAGATAGTCTTCAAACATGGGAAATGTACCTTGATGGTGCTTCGAGAAGTCCAATAGGGAGGAAAATGGAAGATCCTAAGTTAAACAAAGATGGGTTAGGATTAGTACTAATTTCCATGGAAAAGGAATTGCGACCTTATTCCTTCTCATTGTTGGGATGCGGTACAAAAAATGAAGCAGAATACCAAGCTCTTATCACAGGATTGGAGTTGGCGCTTCAAGTATAAGTGAATCACTTAAAGGAGAAAAAGGTGATTCAGATCTGGTAATAAAACATGTCAATGGGGATTATGCCATCAGAAAAGAAGAGGTAATACCATTGTACGATTACGTCAGAGAGTTAATGGGGGAATTTCCAATGGAACTGACATTTTCTTATATCCTGAGATCACAAAATTCCCAAGCTGATGCACTGGCTAATATAGACACAGCTCTAGAAGATCCAAATTGGGATGATACAAGTATCAGTATTTCCCACCGTCATACAATTTCACCTTATGTTCAATCCAGAATAGAGGAAATCAATGAAATTAGTCCCATATCTGAACCATATGGCCATACTATAGAATGGATGACACCTATCAGGGAATTCCTTCAAAATGGAACACTTCCACCTGATAGAGACGGGAAAGAAAAAGTCCAGAAACGTGTGGTCAATTTCACTCTATATGATAGCACAGATCACAGAGAGAAAGATCTCTACAATAGAGGTTTTGATGGAGTTCTTTTCAGATGCATTCATGTTGAAGAGACAATGGCTGTCATGAAAGAATTACATGCAAGAGTCAATGGTGCCCACTAGTCTGGACACAAACTGTCTGATCAAATTGGAAGGCTTGGATACTTTTGGCCTTCAATGATTCAAGAATGTGTTGATTTCACAAAGAACTTCAATTCTTGTCAAGTACATGACTACTTCAGTCATCAACCCCCAGAGTTGCTTCATACAGCTAAATACTTGTGGCCATTTTCCACATGGGGAATGGATGTAGTGGGACCTTATCCTTCGGATGCATCCAAGCAGTTGAAGTATATTCTTACTTCTACTGACTTATTTCCAAATGGGAATAGGCAATACCCCTCAATGAAGTTAGTTCTAAATGCATCGTTAGCTTCATCATGTCTAACATCATTACCAGATTTGGTGTCCCTCATACCATATTGATGGAAAATGGCACCAACTCATGTTCATCTAAGGTGAGGAAGTTGTATCAAGAATACAACGTCAAATCCAATTATTAATCTTGGTATCATGTAGTGGATAATGTCCCGATATAATCTTTCAACAAGACTCTTTCAAATATACTGCAAAAGATAGTGGATAAAGATAAAAAATCATGGCCTGATAAACTTTTTCATGCTTTATGGGCTTATCAAACCACCACCCTCACTACAACGCGGTCAAATACATATTCATTAGTATATGGGATGGAAGAAGTCTTTCCCATTGAGGTTCAATTACCCTCGCTCAGAGTAGCCATTTTTGATCAGTCATCTATAGATGAACAATCTCAAAAGTGATTGGATGAATTTGAACGGTTAGATGAGAATAGATTGTGCACCCTGCACCACTTAAAAGTCTTTCAGAATCGAATAGTTTTCAACAAAAAAGTTATTCATCATTCATTCGTTTGGGGAGAATTGGAATTAGTTCTCATAACTCCAATTATACCATGAAAGAAACCTCCCTTGCTGGAGCCAAAATGGGAAGGACCTTATTCAATACATAAGGTCTACTCTAATGGAGCTTATTCTTTAATCTCAATGGATGGAGAATTCATCACTACTCCAACCAATTCTAGATTTCTAAAGAATTATGTTGTATAACAAAAATACTTTATATTCCGGAAAGACTTTAAATTGTATCATCATTGATGGTCCATTCATATGACCTTAAACTATTTGCATCTCTTTTGTCCAGCGAGACGTTAAACTGCACCATTGACGGTCCATGCATATGGCCTTAAACTATTTGCATCCCTTTCGTCCAACATGGCGTTAAACTATATTTTCCCCATCATCTGAGCTACAGGACGCCAAACTGTACAACACCATTAAGGTCCAAAATGACGTTAAACTGTGTCCACTTTTGTCCTTACTGCATGTCAGTAAGATGCACAATCCCCCTTTCATCCGACATGACGTTAAACTGTATTGTCCCCATCGTCCTAGCTACATGATGATAAACTATATAGAAGTCCCTTAATATGTCATACATTATGTCAAACTATATTTTGTCCCTGGTACATAACATTAAACTGTGCAGCACCAATATTCCTCACTTCCAGACTTTAAACTGAATAGTCCCTTCATATGTTTTATATGATATCAAACTGTGCATCGTTAAGGTTGTTTCTACCTCTTGTTTCTCACACCGAGTATGACTCATGTGATCATAGAGTAAACTTCAACCATAACACCCTATCTGGGTCACTAACCATGTGTAAGTCCCAGAACCATTTTTAGGTCATTGTCCCCAAGAACAACTTGATCACTAATTCATTCTTTAATTGAACTACGCATACTTTGATCCTTGCCATCAAGGCTGGGTACGTAGTTAACCTCCTGAGGTTCAAGCCCAAAACCAATCTTTTCATATTGGTTCACCTTTGTCCTTGCTACATGACATCAATCTGCACAACACTTTTGTCCTGTATGATAATAAACTACATCATTCTTTGATACCCACACCTAAGAGGGAATCCTTATTTACATTGATCTCCGATCATGTTATATTATAAAGACTACGTTCATACATGGAAATGCATGAACCTTTTATCTTGGGATAAACCATCATTCCACTAAAGTCCCCTTTCACCCTTCACTTGTACAAACTAAATCTGTACAGAGGGTATTTCAAGAACTATGTGCAGCTTGATTCCCATACTCATGGGATACGTAGGAACGTTTGAGTGTCCCTCGAATCCATCCCCAAGTCTTTGGGCCTAACCCCAAATTCCATTTTCAGTCCCCTGGCTGAAAAGTCCCTATGAAAACACACATTGTGTATTCATTATTATGTTACGAGCTCTATGAACCTAAACTAAGATCTCCCATACTTTAATCCCACATGAATTTAAACTATATTTTAAGAACTATATATGGCTTGATGGGATACATAGTGAAGTCCAGTATCTCAATTCAGGACCGAGCCACAACATGATTATGGTTAGCATTGGACTGTGTATCTCTACATTAATTGAACAAATGCCCATTTTTATGTGTCATACTCCTAGTATCAAATACTTCCATGTCATCATAACCATTTTCTTGACTTCTAGTCACAAAAATTACAATTTATGAGAGTTCTTTTTCCTGACTATGCAGCACGTGCCCTTAGGCGGCCTTTCATAAAGAGTCTACAAAACATACTTGTCATCCAAAAGATACTATTATTTGACTATGCAGCCAATTCCCTTAGGCCACCCCACATAATGAAACCCCCTAACGGTTTTGTTAAATAATGGTAACTTCATTCTTGGGAAGAAATCCACTTTTGTCCTTATTGGTCTTATCAAAAATATGTAAAGGATCTGCAGAAAAATAGCCATCCTTTACATTTTTTCCCCATGTTCTTTTTCATGATATGAATGTAATCAAGTCTATGGTTTATATTTATCTTCCCTACGTTTGGGTCATACCATCATAGGAGTTACATTAATCTAGTTCGTAGACGATATTTCTTTGAAATATATTCTCCATATTCAAGTACCTATCTCCATTGAGAAAACTCCATGCTTTGGAAAATTTGAATCTCCAAAAACATCCACTGGCTTTTTAGACGTAAAAAGGTAAATTTTTTTGATTTCTTTTTCCTGACTATGCATCATGTTTCTTAGGTAGCCTTTAATAAACAGTCTACATAACAGACTTGTTATCCAAAAGAGACACTTATTTGACTATTCAGCCAATTCCCTTAGGTGGCCCTTCAAAATTCAACCCCTAACGGGTTTGTTTAATAATGGTAAATTGATTCTTGGGAACTACTTCTTATAATGAATTTTAGCCCTTTTTGTATCATTCCTCAGATTCAAAACTTCTTAAGTCATTGATTACATGTTTTTCATAATACTTGAGTGTGGTAAAATCTATTCAGATATGTTGTCGAGGAATTGTGTCAATTTTAACCCATTTTGTCAAAGCTATTTTGACCTTAACTAATAGCCTTTTTATGTCTGACGTGCATGAATTTAAACTTCCCACAAAAGACAAGGGAACTCTGAATAAAAGTCAAGTCCCCGCTCACTAAACATACATTTTAATATGATTTAGGCAATATTGAGCTACTAAAAGATTCAAAGTTTGTAGGGTTATTTATAATAATATTAGCAAAAATCAAACTATCCTTACTAGGCCCATTGGATTTGGTAAAAATATACAGCAGGTAGAAAGAAAGTTCAGACAAAAATGATTGAAGATGAAAGTATTCTTCATTTTATGCACAAGAATTTGAAGGACATACATAGATTGGAGCCTCTTCCATTTTCCAAGAATTACAAAAGGTTGTCAACATAAATCTTCACTAGATTTACAGCATCCTGATCTTCATCAGCAGCCACTTGAAGCTCATGCACTCAACCAAATTCACTCTATTTAGCTTGATGGAGAGCTTTCTTGGCATCTGAAATGGCTTTCATACCATTCGTTTGAGCTCCTTCTAGTGAATTGTTCAGTTGGTCAAGTTCCCCAGTAACAGCATCTAACTGTTGCTAAAGGTGCATCTGCTGGATGACTTTATCTCTGATCTTATGTTTCAGGTCCATTATCTTGGTAGCATAATTAGCCTCATCTCGGGACAATGGAGCCTCAAATTTGTTGATATTGGCTGACAGCCTCACCTGGGTCAAATCTTGACGGAACCTTTTCTCATACTCCCTCTATAAGATGACTTGATTTACCACGAAAAGGATCTTTTGATATCCAAAATCGCAAAGTCCTAGCATGAAAAATAGGGATTACAGTCACATGATCTTTGACGACAGCTCTTCTAAAGGCACTTTAGATATTATCTTCAATATGTTTTTCCATGCCTTGTGCTGTGAAAATTGGAGCGCCTTTTGTACATCTGGATCCGACTCAGCATCACTGTCACAGGGGGGAATATAATCTGGGATTAATGCACTTAGGGAAGTTCCATGTTCGGATCCTTCCCCCCTGACCTGTGTTTCTTCACATTCAATTCCCATTGGGGTGGAGGATGAGGCTTCACCTCTAGATGTATCCACTGAAAGTGATGGACCTGCATAATCAATTGAAAGATTTGGTTAGTTTCAAAGGATAACAAAAGTTAATTGTATGTCTTGCAAATTAAGTACAATTGATAATATAGTTATTCCTTACCCAACGGTAGATCAATAACTTGAGACGGCCCGTCCCCGTCTTTCCTAGTTTCAACAGGATTTTAAGGGTGATTTTGAGGAAGCTCTATGGGGTTCATCTCCACATAGGATAATTTCTCTGCAATAGTAGGGTTTTCTGAACCCCCTTCAGACATTGGTAGTTCAGCAGCTTGCTCATATAGAACTGCAAATTTCTAACGATCATGATTATAAATTTAATATGAAGTTATTTTTTAATAGGACTAGGGATGACACTCAAATCCATAATCTTATAAATTACCTGGTAATTTACCATGATCTAAAAAAGCATCAAAAGATACGCCATGTCCCATCATTGGATCCAATGTAATCTCTGAATCCTGGTTAATCTCACCAGTTGGAGCATTTCATATGTCTTCTTGGCGACCTTCATCCTACAGTCTCTGACCTGGGATAGCTTCTTCAGATAAAGTGGCGGTGTCAGTTGCAATGGCCTCCAAAATCTCTAATGTCGGGGTTGAACCTAAAGTATCACAGAATGAATGTTAGTTGATGTTTCATTCAAGATCTTATGAAACATTGTTAACTTACAAGAAGTAGTCTCTTCTCTTCTTTCAACAGCTGTAGGAAGGATACTGGGACTAGATGTTGGCTCATCTCTAGGAGTAGTCATATCAGCCTGAACTTGTGATTGTTCACCAGTACCCTCTATAGTCCTCAAAGGAGGATCATTCCTCTCTCACATAATGGATATTGAATAATCCCCTTCAATCTAATAAAAAGTATGAGAAATGTTTTCATGGGTTAAGACACATGATTATCTGAAGGAATTATCACTACTGATGAAGCATTTATCTGTGGACTTTCTCCTTCAATGATTTTACTTATTTGGCTTTTTGGGAGTGTCGGTAGTCTCCTTTACAGGCACTTGAATTAGAGAATGGAAATTCACATCCAACTTCTCATCCATGGCTTGCTGGCCTGAAGATATCTCGCCCGACTCACGAGGGGATTCATTAACCCTAATGACAGTACCACTATGGCTATATTGTGGCGAAGGAACCTCATCAGTTCCTTTCTTTGCAAGCTGGAGAATGAAGAGAAAAATTTCCTTGAGTAACAAAGCTTTAACTGCAATCATGTTACATAGAAAATAAGGAAAGAAACTTACATCTTTAGGATCCAAGTATTCGTGCCACTCCTCATCTCCGGAACCACCAGTCCCCTCAGTGGCACCATGATCAATCATTTACTTCACCCGTTTGGTGACAGGAATATAATCATAGGTGGCATATATGAGCATTTCCAGCTCACTGATGTAAGCCATCACTTCATCGGGGTTATCCTTTAACAGATATCTGTAGAAGTCAGAAGATTACCTATTCCAGGGAGGTTTAGACCCTCGCACAAATCCATCCAGGCAATTTCAGCACCGCAGTATATACTCTGCCATGTCTAGACAACCTCTGGTTGTAGATATTCAGTATGTGTACCAGAAGGATGTGAGGAAGGTCCTACAATCTTCGACTTCAGCTTCTTCCCAGCTCCTGAAACAACAGATATAGAATAAGAAAATAAGGATTGTTTCTCCATAAAGAAATGGTGATTAAATTGTCACAATGAAGTCACTCAATAGGAGTTGATGGAGTGGGTCATTTGATTCTGATAGGAGGATTATATCAGGAACGAGGACACTTTGCCGCTTGTTGTGCCTCATCATCCCCATCTTTGGAATCCGGTGAGTTAGTACTAGATGAGGAATCCAGAGAATCAGCTTCAGGTGGGGAAGCTTCACCTTCCATAGGAAGGGTTTCATTCTATAAAGTTCTCTTCCATTTCCCCACCTGATAAACTGGGTGATTCAGCACCCATCATGGGTATGATTCTATCTAGTTCTCGGCATACCATGTAGTCAAGTTATTTTCCGATTTATCAACTGGAAGATCAAACACTGCCCCAGTCTTCTCCCTAGATGTCAGCAACCATAGTTATCGGGAAACCATCAGATGTTGCCCTAACCTGACATGCACAGGGGGAGATACAGTAGTCTTCTATAAACAAATGAATTGGCATGAGAAGTTATATGGATCATTGGCCTCGCTTTTAATATCTCTGTCAATCCTGGTGACCATCACACCATCTCTGTAGGCCAGCATGTATGCCCTTAATTCCAGACTGGTTCTTCCATCATCAATAAACCGCCCAGTTGGTGGATTTCCAAAAGAAACAAAATTAAATTCCTTATACATTCTCTGCCTCACCTTCATGTCATAAGAATTGAGATCAGTGGAGAAATTATAGAGAATGCCTGCACTGATGGGCGAAAAGAACATTTAGGAACATGTACTATGTTCTGTACATTATACATCTTGGTGTTAGTGGAGATCCATCCCCATAAGACTTGGAATGGTCCCTCTATTCTTAAAAGACACTTACCCATGAAGACATGGAGAAAACTCTTGCGAATCTTTGCTAAAATATGGGTATCCAACCCAACCATTTTCCCCTTAACCAACTTGGGCGCAATAACGAATGTCCCTGGGCTGACGCCTCCCTTTGAGTCCCTGACTGGAAAAAGATAAAAACTGAGCCACAAGGCCAAGAGGCCTGCTAGACGATTCTTCTTTGGGATTCTCTGATTCACTTCGTATCCCCACATCTAAAATTTTCCTGCTTCTAGGGTTTGCCAAAATGTTCCAGGAGCACCCCTCTTCTATTTTTTGGAGCAGGTGGTAGGACGGGTGGGCCTCTTCTCCTTGGGCCCCTTCTTCTTGGATCCCTTCTCCTTCGATCCCTTTTCCTTCAGCTCCTTCTCCTGCTTATCGATAAGAAACATATTCATCCACTCCTCTGGATGAATATCCTTTATAGAATGAGTCAAGGATGTCTTTGAACTCTTGATCTTGTGGAATATTTTCAACAATTTTTTATCCAAATCCATGGTCTTCTCTGAATCATTCCAAGTCACATTGGGAGGGATGAATTCATCATACATATCACCCAAAATTGGAGCCCCTGATATCTTGTGGACATCCCATAGACTGATGCCTACTTCTCCTCGTGTTAGATGGAAAGAATTAGTTTCTGGGCTCCGATGGATGAGTATCTCTGGCACGAAGTTATCGTGCCTGTAAACATATGTTTTCCCAACCCATACGGCTTCATATATCACAACTCCTTTCAAATTATCGACAATATCTGCAGAGGATTGTCTTACCCAATATGCCCACAACCAAGTTGGCTTCCCACCTCTTCCAGGACAGAAGTCCCAACTCTTCATCCATCCATTGGATTGATCCATCTGATAATTTCAGAAGATTGTAGTGTAACAATGTGGTTGCATCTCGAGCTTGTGAGGTTTCAGATTCGGCGTACAAGGGATATGGTGCATCATATGAGCCTTCTCCACTGTTACAACATTTATAAATTCTCCTCCACATGAGATATTTGCTGAAGAAAAATTTGTATAATTCTGAAACCAATAAATTGGGAGATAGTTCTTTGCCTCTGGAATGGTAACTTCTTGAAGATTAGTGTATCCATACAAAGGAAAATAGATGCTTTGTGGTAAATCAAGATGATACTTCTTCAGGCACTTGGCCAAATCCGGGAGAGTGTTTTCATAGATGGTATAGTAATCATGACCAATGATTCTCATCATATCATCAACTCTCTTGCTATCAAGTTCATCAGAGATTCTGATTCTCTTGGGAGACATTTAATCAGCACAGAAGTTGAATAAATTAACTATTAAATTGGTTGATTTTTCATAAAATTTGTGAATAAATTCTAAAAAGTGGATACGAAATTAAGGAACGCAAGTCTAATTTTGGTGCACAAGTATGGATGTGTCGCGCATGTTTTTGGAGAAAAAGTATCATCCTGAAAGTCCAAAATACCTCTACAGCAGCACGACCATGAAGAAATAGTCAAAAATAGGGTAAGTTGCATGACAGAATCAACTTGCGCGGCGAGATCTCGATTGCATGCCGCAATCTGCGCACTCAACAGAACTTGTGCGCCGCATGTTCCTTGATTTTCTTCTTTTCCTCAGAGTCACATCCTTATTTCTTTCGGATCCAACTCTGAGGGGGGATTTTGTTGATGCTCATTTTTGTCACATAGTCTAAATGAATTGAAAAGGGAAATATCTTGAATCCAAAGTGATTCATCCTTTGAAGAGGAATCAAAAAATGAGAATGGCATGAACAAAGATTCAAATGCACTTGGGTCACGCAAGTTCCACCAAGGTCGCGCAAGAATACATGCGCACTGCCCAGTGGTCTTGAAGGTGACTTGCACGCCCTATTTGAATTTTTCTCAGGGTCTTATCCAGCCTATAAATACCCCCTGTGGCCCCCCCATTTGAGGAGGAAAAATTCCAAAAACTCAGATTTTAGCTCTCGATGCCCTAGTATCTTCTCAAAGCTTCCAAAAACTTCTAAGGTAATTTCATACCTACAACGGAAGATCTAAAGAGAGGGAGTATGGAATAAGTGTTGAAACTCATCAACACTTGTGCGCCTAAGTGGCCAGTCCTTAAGGGAAATGGCCACACTTGCGTGCCACCTTACCCCTTCAACAGAACTTGCACGCCCCTCTTCTGGAAGCCTCTAGGGATTATACTAAGGGCTTGAGCCGAGTCTCGCCCAAGTATTACCCTATGAGTTTACCGTCGCACAGGTACCCATTTGTCACGCAAGTATACTTGCACGACCATGACTTGCATGCCCACATAGGACTTGCGTGCCACCTTCTTTTTGGGTGACCCTCTTTCCTATTTCACCTCTCTTATGCCTATCCACCTACCCTCTTCAAAATTGAGCCTTCAAAACTCTCTCCAAAGCCATTCAGGGCATGATTTCCTTGTTGGAATCCTTATCTGAATGGAATTTTGTGGAACATATCTTAGATCCTAGTGATTTACATATCTTTATATCACTAAGGTTAGATATTTCATTCATTCAACCTCATCCTTTAAGATGATCGAATCCTTAACCTAGGCCTCCTTTACAAGAGTATGCCCCAGTCCAAGTTCTCTTAATTTGGGAATCCTCCCAGGGAATAAGGCCCAAGTCCCCTAACCTGGGCATCCTTTTCAGAAATAATCCCCAGTAATAATTTCCCAAATATGGGCATCCTCCTTAGGTGTATGTCCCATGTTCCCAAAATCCGAATTTCCTTAACTTGGGATTCCTTTTCAGGAGTAAGACCCTGTCATAATTCCCATTAACCTGGGCCTCTTCTTTAAGAATAAGCCCCAGTCCTAATTTCTCATAACCAGTCTTAATTTACTTTTGACTTGGGCTTCCTTTTCAAGAGTAAAACCCAATCATAAGTCCATTCCTAATTTGGGCACCTTCCCCAAGAGTAAGACCCAAGTTAGAGTATCCAATTCTCCATAAAGAAAATATAACTTTATGGACCTTGTTCCTAGGTTTCTTCCCTGAAGTAAAACCCAATCTTCATCTATTTTTTGGGCAGTCATACATACATAAGCCCCACATCAATTCTTATGATGGAACAATTGTCTAGTTTTACCAAAATCTCTTGTTTCTCATGCCGATAATGACTCACGTGAGCTTAGAGTGTAAAAGAAATCATGACATCTTTCTTTGAGCCATCAATCATGAATAAATCCCATACTTCATTACTCGAACTACATGGGTTCTAATTCCTTTTCTAAAACAAAGGATATGTAGGTAGCCCATCTGCAGGTATGATCCCAACTATGAAATAATTAATGTCCTTCTAAATGACAATAAACTTCAAGTGCCACGCTGAGTGGCTTTAAAACCAGTATGGTCATCATAATGACCTAGAGACTTTTTATAATGTTTTAATGGGTACCATTGACTAAGAATCTCTAAACAAATAAAGATGATTCTCTATCAATGAATAACCTTTAATACATAAAAAATAATCTCGAAATCTCATACATATTAATCATTGATTGTCAGATCTAATGAAAAGCTCATTTTCATACTTGGTAATGTAATCAGGATTCACGAACATAACCTAAACTTATAAAGAGAATCCCAGAGTAGACAATAATTCCCCTCAAAAAGGTTTGATGAGTCCGACCTCCCATCCTATCAACAAATGAAAATTCTTAAGTCTCATCAGTTCACAACTACTGAGCACCTACCTTTAGAAAGTATGTCCAAATGGATATGGAATCATTGGATGTTTCCAGTTATATGAACAAACCCGTTAGAAACCCCTTGGAATGATTGAATCGTAAATCAATGAGATCATCCCCAATTCTATCGGAAACAATATTCAACATATTATCCATGCCAAAAATGTATTCCAAAAAAATTTATATGTATATTACATACCACCCATATATCTTTCCTGATAGTATAATATACTATGGAAAATATTTTTCCAATTTATACTCTAAGTGAAAATTGGTACACCAATGATAGGGGTTCTAATCTCGAAACATTTTATGAAACTCAATAATCAGAACATATTGTAGAATGAATCAACTGATAATGATTTTCTGTGTCAAATTAAATTCATATATCTAAATCTAATGAGTTCCAATAATCGAGGACCAACCCCATGACACATTGTGCACACTTCCCAAGTTATACACTGACTAAGCTTGTCAAATACAAACATAACAACTTTATTATTCCTTTAACCAGATCACTAAATTTTTCTTATAGACCATTTAATATATATCACAAAACATTTTACGCTGATATTTTAAATATAAAGTAGTATAAATTCACATCAGTGACATAGTTTATAGGTTTATATGATGTTTCCAAACACATTTCTAGAGATTCTCTCCAACCAAAATGCCTCTCCATAAACCTCTTTCATATGGAGACCTGAGCAGTCTCAATAATGTCACATCAATCCTAAATTAGAAATATACATATAGAATCACATACATGAACCAAATATGTTAATCTATTTAAGGGACCAACTACGTCATATTAAATTCAATCCAAATTTATGTTTTGTTGACTAAAATCTCTATGCCTATACAAAGACTCATTAGGTAATGAAGCTCCAACCATTCCACAAACAACCTTAATAAATTAATTATAACCACTAATAATTAAATTATCAAATTAATCTAATGAAGAATAATCCTCAAAAACTCATCGAGTGTCACTATAACATGACATCCATGACTAATGGTGTGTATTTGATCTATTTTATTCCTCTGAAAAAATCTTGAATATCCCTATGAATCAATACCCAATCGATCACAGAGTTTAATCTAATTTGTAAAAATATCCTAAAAAAAGTAACATAGTAGTTTACCTTTATCAATATGAATATTCATGTAGTTTGTTCTTACCCATTAAACAACCTCTATCCATCACACCATGATTCCATATGATTTAGATCTTATTCAACTAGGATATATTGTATTCATCCCATAATTCCTATGTATAACCATTTGAAATTTGATAGAGATGAATATTATGAAAATAAGAGGCATAATAGGATAGTTTACCTCAATTATGTATGATGATACAACTAATAATTGGCCATAAATTAATGGGATATAAAGGGGGATCCATGTGGGGAACCATAGTGGGAGTATACTGGCCAAATGTTCCCTCCCATATGCTTTCATGGTAAATATAGAAGCAAACCAACCATGAATTAAAAAAATATAGGCCTAATAAAAACACATGATCACACTATTGGAAACCCAGTTAATAAATATCATGTACTAATTACCCATAAACCACCTCTTATATGACCATAATCTATTGGGTGGGTATATAGGTGTTCTTCCCCCTAGATTATTCTCCTGCAACTATTTAATACATCACCTAGTACATGGTGGATCTGTACAATTTAGTTCAACAATAGGGATGCATGAACCATAATTTTCATATCCTACAGTATATAAAACTCTCGAAACCACATAGAAATTTCCAAAATTTACCATCCAAATAATATACATCTAATATTCCTCGTGGTCCTTATACATCAAAAATTGAATTTTACCCTAAAATTATTAACCCCAAATAATTTTGATCATTAAAAATCCCTACCATATGACATCACATCCATGTAAAGTAGCCAAAACATTCATTAGAATCCCACTCATGCATTATAATCTTATTCCACTACTCATTTAAGAATTCAAAACATATTTAATCTTATTATGTTACAACCTAATCTTTATAAATTACATTTTCATAGAATACTCTTCATTGAAACTTCTCATTTTTCCCTTACTAAATGAAATATCTAGAAACACTACCACCCCATCATATTTTTCTCTCACAAAAAACATTCTAGTTAGTACTTAATCACAAAAAAATGCATAAAAAATATATGTAGTCCACTCACCATGGTACGAAATATTTATTTTGATCCATGATCCCTTTTCACTATAAAAAATGTGAAAACAGATCAAAAACTTGCATCAATTTCATCTTAGGCTCCTAGTCATTGTTTCTAATACAAGATTATACAAATTTTCCTAAAGGAATTATCCCACTACACCACAATACCATGGGAGACACCTCATTCACCTAATTGAATCATCTGCCTCAATAAAAAATCATATAGTAATATAGTCAATGAATCTATTTACTCATAACTAAATAAAAAATAGGTAACTCTTTTGTATAGGTTTTCTCATATCATCATACTACAAATACAAAATAAAATTAAAACTAATATTCTAAAAGGGTTAAAAACACAATTCCCACCCATCAGAACCATAGAAACTCAATAAATATTCAATTATCTTTGGTTCTATAATATCATGATTTCTCTATATACCCCCTCCATCTCTTTTTTCCCCTTGTTCATCACATTAAATCATTAATATGATTTTATAATTAAGGATGTTCCACACTCCACCACTAGAAACATGAAACCTCATCTCTATAAACACCATTCACATTTCAATTATTCCCATTCAATATTCATTAATGTCTTTGAAACTCCCTATAGGGTGTCTTGAAATATGTAATTACAGTACATGTGTCCATTTATTACAATAAAATAATTCTACACCAATATACTTTAACATACACTCTATCATGAAATTCTTGTAAGCCTAAAAAGAAATTGAAAATTTTATACGGAATTTTGACTATGAAAATTAACATATCTCTCTTTTCCCAAACCCAATATCAATACATAAAATAATTAAATATATTATCACTCTAAGGTAGCTCCACTAGGTTATGACAATTCAGATACATTCCTAAGATGACTATCCACTAGATATTTCTCTTTGATTCCATGATGATCAATTAATGTTAATAACCTAAATACCCATCCATTTCATCTTTTGACCCTCAAATTTCCAAAAACAAATTTCTTGTCAAATAGTAATAAACAAAAACATAGTAATTAAAAAAATATTTTTTTCAAGATTGATGCATTATCACATCCCTCAACCAACTATTTATCAACTGGATATAATATTTTAAAAGATAAAAATGTTCACAATAACAAAATAATACCAATCTAAATATTCCAAAAGAAACCCACAAGGAAAATTATACACTATAACCATTTTGTATAGCTCAAAACATACTTTCTCAAACACTAATAGTGTTAAAACATATAACCTAACCATGATATATATTAATGAAACTAAACACTTGATCCCATATTCATTGACTATCATTAGAATGATTACAGATGTTTTATATTTTCATCTTAACATATGTCATACCATCTCTAAAACTCATAACATGAACTATAAGAAAATTATTTCCCTCATGGAAAGTATGAAAAAAATATTTCCTTTGAAGAATTTATGTGAATTTAAATTCTCACACCAGAAAACAAAACACGGTCGATTATCTTTAAAATGGGGTTACAAAAATCACATATATCATCTTCAAAAATCACACTCAAGATTAATATCTCCCAATCCAAAAAAATGGTACAAAAAAACATGACTCAGCGGGTATACAACTAACCTGAATTCTCACTTCATTACATAGAATATCTTAGACAACCAAATCCAAATCAAGATAACAGTATAACACACCTCCATGGATTCCTACTATAATGATATATTCAACCCTGAGTTCGCATTTGGATCATAGTATAAAAGAAATATCACAGAAAAATCACTATGGTACAATCAGGTAATTATTGTGAAACCATTAGGTTATTGATGAAAACACAAAAAAAAATATTATTTTAATTTTTATTGACCAATACCTATTTCCAAAAATATTTTATAAAAAAATTAATTTCATAAAAAACTTATATGAAACATTTAATAAATTTAAAATCCATTGTTAAATCACAAGAAATATTTAACATGTCTGTTATACATGTATTCCTAATATAATAAATGAACACATGCTATCATTCAACCTCAGGACAAGTGTAAAACAACAATAACTACATGAACAAAAAACATAAATCTAGGATAAATATAAAAAAATAATAGTGAAAATTTATAACAAATATCTCACCTCTTTGTTAACATCAGTTCCACCATATAGGTGTCTACGATGTAATATCCTAGTGTAAATAACATGTTACAACCATACTATATCTATCTATCATGTCCCCAACTAGTAATAAAACAAAAATAATTCTCTTATAACAATTTGTATATCCTATCCACGATTTAACCAGAACTAAGACTGAGCTGGGTTTATCATGTGACTTCAGGGATTCCACCTCATACACTAGAGGCTAATTAATTATTGTGAGATTGAATAAAATTTTTAAGAAGCAATAATTTAAATATCATAATATAAAAAAATATTTAATTAAATAGGGCATTGTATAATAATATGTAGTAAAAATTAATTATACTTTTGATATATTCATCACTAATGCATCATAACAAAAGGTTATCATAAGAATGATACCCACGATCAATAGACACACCCACATATATATTTATATATCAATGATCTCCTATAAGGAGAATCAATTATATAAAAAATAAAAATGAATTGAGATCGTAAATGAGACACAAACATAAACCCCATCCTCTCCTTGGTCTTGTATTTAGTCATCTCTAGGGTACTCTATTCTAATCGCCAATATAACTTTTTTCCTGAAATATAGACATAGAGTCTATATGTCGACTAGGGTGAACATTTTGGGCCTGAAATGAATATCTCATTTGCAACCACTTATGGCTATAAATGGGTCCAAAATGGTACAAACTACATTCTTTAGAATCAAACATACTACTCATCCTGGAATAAAATATAGGAAACATGATCATATATTGCTTTCAAATATCATAACAGACAAAGATCCACTTATATAGTGGTTGGTTCCATATAGACCTATATGAAGCTACACATGTGGAAAATGATATTAAATATAAAAATTTATATATTACTATTAATTATTATATATATAGGTTAAATAATATAGTGTCATGAATGACACACCTATACATTAAAAATTAAAACATGGTGGGGTGGGATAGGCATGAATTTAAAAAAAATATAATAGATAAATAAATTTATGTAATATTATTAATTATTAGTGATATAAAAGTTCATAGGTCTTACAGGGTAAGAAATAGTAATTCTAGACAAAGACATGATTATAAGTGCCCAGATTGGTCCGGTTTCGAGATCTAGTTTATAGTTAGAGATATCTCAACAAAACTACTTAAATGGTTCCACAATAAAAAAGGATCTAGGTCTAGAAGCATTCCATTTGATTCCCTAATACCAATAAAGGGGCCCATTATATATGACATAATATAATTTTTATTTATGTATGATAAAATAAATTTATGAGTCACATATATCACATATGTAATAACATTGGTTCATTTTGACTAATTAAGACACCACAACACCCGACGTCACATGTTTTTGTCGATATTTGTAATTACTATTATTTTGAATATTAAAAAAATATCTATTAGAAGAATAATAAACCAAAAAACATATAAGAACCAATATAGAAATGAAAAATTATAGTTATACCACAGACATACGTAATGCATAAGGGAAATTCATAACATAGTTATACATGTGTACACAAGCATCATAACATATAGTAAATGCATTTTTGAATAATTTAGAATATCTATAACTTTTTATGCTTGCTTAATCCTATATAGAAAATGTATAATGGAATGTGTAAAATATCCATATCCCCATAAAACGTTCTCATTACATAATGGAATCATATATTGGAAAGGAATAACATTGCTCAACCCATGTATAGGATACCCATTAAGGGAAATTTAAAATATAGAAAAAATAATGCATAATACCTTCAAAAAATATAAAAATACCATTTGAAATGTAAAATATTGATAGAGATAGTTATATATGCATGTGGGAAATGCAGCACAACAACCTAAATCTCAATACCACATTCCACCACCTCCTTAGTCATTTTGTATGCATATATTAAAGATAAAGAGAAAATCCATTGAATTAACAACCAATCATCCTATATTAATTATATTAACTCATCCATTCCAAGATCCTCATTATATTATAATTCATCTTGAATCATCTCCCTAATCTTGGTTGTCTCATCATACCAACAGCTATTTCCATAATAGCTATAGATCCCAAATTGAATATCCCTTGATTATTACAAATATTAAATAAAATTTAATACTCAAATAAACATATAAACTATTTTAATTATAGACCAAGAACCAACCTCTTACTCTAATGGAATAAAACATTTCTTTAATTCATCTTTAGATAATTAATGGAACCATTCTATAATGATTTTAACACATTTCTAGTCGTCTTACATGGTCATTCTCTTAGAATACTTGGAACCATCCAAAACTAATTTCTCAACCTACCATAAGGTTTCATGTTCAACATACTATCTATGAAACATAGAATCTTTATGGAGGGATATGTATATTATTTCTCAATACTATCTCTTATGATGACACAATCCCCAAAGGAAACTATTTCCATGCCTTATCTATTCAGATACACTTGGCATAACTATAATGACAGATTACAGTCTCAATATATTTATATATAAATAATAATAACAATATATTCACCACTCTTCTAATTGTTGTTTACAAAAAAGAACTAATGAATTTAACCCCCACAAGGGGGTTTTAATGTCCACTTTTCATCAACATTATCTATTCCACGCACTTCTTTGGTTATGAACTAACCATGATCATTAATCATTAACTTAACCACATGGGTTTCCCTAAAAAAAGCTCGAGAGGCTAATACTAAGTCACATTAATCCTTTATACATAAAAATTCTCATTAGGTATTCTTTAGACAAAACTAGAAAATATTTTCATGGAATCATAGTCGATGAATTCCTCTAAAAGTCACCAAACCTATGTTGATGTCCTGCTTCCCTAAAAAAATGATCTACATTAACCCATTTATCCCGTGAAGCCTATTTAATCTCTATAAATTCAAATTAATCTTAGACCCTAAAATTCAAAATCAAACATAAGTATAGACCATGTATGGTTAATTATTACGGGGACTACCCACCTAATTAGTGGGGTTATCCATTCCTTAAAACATGCCTTACAACCTCATCAAACCTTGTACCAATCATTTTCATGCTCTTAATAACATTTCATATAACATAAAACTCCATTAATTAATTATAACCATTGAAAATTAAATTAAAAATTTAATCAAGTGAGGAATGACCCTTGAAAGATAATTGATAATTTCTATGATATTAAAATTGTGTCAATGTCATGTAGAAGGTCTGTATCATACAACAGTGACTTCAACTATAAAATTTATACGATTGATTAGTCAATCAATCAAAAAAATATAACATCTTATATACACTCATTGAATGATTTTATTTTATCAAAAATGAAAGCTATTAGTTATGGCCTTCCTCTTTTGACATCCTATATCCATAAAATCCACAGGTCAAGTAATTTAATGATGACTCTATCATGATATGATTGAATTTCTATGAAATGCCTAAGTGTAACCATAAAGAATTATATGACGTAGAATGTGTGGATGATAAATAGAACATTTTTATGGATTATATAAATATAACCTGATAAAATAACCTCGAATTGAAAAAAAATTAGTGGGAATGAAAGGGGGGTATAGTAAGGGAACTAAGGGGATATATTACTTACTAAATATCCCCTAACATGTTCCTACTAAACTAAATAAACTTTATGGAGAAAAATAAATTATTGGTCTTCACCCTTTAAAAACCCTTGCATGTTATTGTGTACCTTGTCAACTCGTATAGGATACTCGGTACCTGTCGGCGGCTCATTATAGGACCATAATCTAGTATATGGAAATCCATGGGGAACATTCCCATAGATCTCTTAAAAACATGATGATACTTGATCCCATACCTAGTAGATCCCTAATACTTTATTTAGTAGCATGGATACATCAACCCTACTCTATAATTCTTATGGCACCAAAAACACTTGAAACCCTATATAATCGTTCAAAACATATTACATTGGCCTAAAAAACTATCCAAAAAATTTTAAATATGATATTAGTCTATAAAAAATCATATTTTCCATAACATAAATGACATGAAATAATAAAATACCATACCTTAATCCCCCCAAGTTCTTTACAAAAAACATTATTGGGTATATTGGTTGTGTGTTACATGGTTGTTTTTCCACATTAGGATGGGTCAATACAAAAATCATATATATCAGTTCATTTATAAGTGACACCCATATGGGTGCTATTTGTTTTCATATAGGTCATTATACATAGGCAAAATGATATTCTAAATTATCAATTGGGTCATTAAATATGAAAACCTTTATAATATTTATTATTTTAGGGAAGAGTGTTAGATGCAGAAGGATGTCAGGAATAAGAACTATGCGTAGATGATTCCTTCAGCTTTAAATCATGGGTGTATGTTTTGAAACCTGTTTACTCCCTAGATATGAGGAATATTAAAGGTGTTGTAATTTACTCCCTAGAATGAAGTCAATGGTAGAGCTTAGTGGTGGTTTTGAATACCCACTTTATATACAAATATTTCCTAGAAACATTGTATTTTTTATTTAATTAGGTGGGAGAATAGATTGATGGAGTGGATCTAAATCCATTTTTGATGCAATGTTTTAATATTTATGTTACTGATGATATTAACAAATGGATAGTCAGGGTATAAATCTTTCTATCTATCTTAATGATTATGATGGGACTGATATGTCTTGTTATAAGGTGTTATCATTTTATATGTGATAGATTCATATGATATATGGTACTAATTATTTGTTTCTAGACAGTGGATATAACATCATGTTAATATTTTCAAGTACACATCAACCATATTCATAATCTTTCATTTAATGGGTCTTATTTAGGGATTCTTCAAAAGAAATTTTGAAAATTTCTAAGGCTCTTAGGCTATGCATGGTAGGCAGAGGATTTTAAATAACATTCCCCCTGCAAGTGAAAACCATGAAAACCAAGGTAGTGAGGGTGGAATAATTGGCTCAATTATTGAAAAATTGTATTCCCAACTAATAGAAACCATTAAACTCCCAACGTAAGTTCACATGGTTAGGACACACTTTTAAAAAACTGTCTGCACCTGCCTACCTCTCCCTGTGAGCAAGATTTATTTTTTCCAAAAATTATTTAAAACCTCTTGAAATACTCTTTTTAACACCCACTCAGCCCTAACATCCCATATTATGATTTCCATGGTTTATAAGGCTCTCAAAGACAATGTTTAACTCCTCAAAACCCCTTTCTCAGAAGAACAATGAAAGTTGAATCACTTTTTATCTCCTTGGGGAATGTGAATCTCCTCTTCTTGGTCTCTCATGTTCTCTTCCATTCTCCTCATTAGGGTTTTTCATATCATTATGTTGTTGGAGGATCTAATCCTTGTTGTTTTAGATCTTGAATCTGGGTTTGATTCTCGGATCATTATTTCCAACATTCTTTATTGGATTTTTCTCCTTGTGGTTGTTGTTATTCTTTATCCCATCATCCCAAGGTATATGGTTTTCATTATGATTTTCTAATTCATTTAATGTATAATTACATGATTTATATTAAATTTAATACAATTAAATTATGAAAACACAATTCATTATTGGGTATGATTAAGAATTGTTTTGGCATGTGAATATGGGAAAATTCCCAATTCCAATGAATTGGGGTGTGTTTGTGAAATTTGATGGAAAATGATGAAATTTAATTATGTAATATAAATTTTGAAATTGATTAATGAATTTTTTTTTCAAATTTTTTACTATAAAAATTGTCTTAAACAATTTTTGTACGAACCTAATGGTATTATCCTAGAAAAAATATGACTGGTTAAATCCCCATTTTGTTTTTTGAATGGAAATTAGTATATTGAAATAGAAATGGGTTAAATTATATTTTGGAAATTTTTTTAATTGATTTCACAGTACTGGTTTTCATTAGAGCACATGTAGGCCTAGCTATTTAGTGGGTTATTTGAGACAAAACTCTATTGATGCATTACATATTTAATGAAAAATAATGTAACAAGTCACATCCCTAATGGGATGGGGATAATTCCTATTTGACCTATGTGTTTGGGACATTTGTATGCATATTGTTTTGATCACCTATTCTAGTGTGTCAGTATTCCATAACAAAGAACTATCATACCTCTTGGAAGATGACCATGATTATCAAATATGATTATTTTGATATATATTTCACTGTTTATAAACTTGGTTAAAAATGTATTTTGAGTTTATAGGAACAATTTAATATAAATAATTTATTAAAATATTGTTGAGATATAATTTTCATAAATTGAAATGTAGATAATGATTTTTTCTAAATATGATTATTTATTGTGATGTGTGTTTATTTAAAATTAAAATCATTATCAGGTAAACTAATTTGGAATATTATAATGGAATAATTTTCATGTTGATACTAGTTTATTATCTCACAAATGATATGTTCCTTTATTTTTTTTTAGATTATCTACTTCCAGTTTCGAGTACGGGGAAGGTTCTATAAAGAGGTGGTAGTTGTTGTTGTCTCCTTTGATCATCAAGTGTTGTGTCTGTTGGGGATTGTGTTGGTTATCTTCATACTTTTCGGTACTTTTATTATGTATATAGGTTTATTGATACCTATATTTCTTCTTATTATTTTCTCCCTATTGAGTTGTATTTTTATCACATTGAAATGTTTCTATTCATCCACTACTTTTGTATTAAAATCATTCCCAACATTATCTTTTTTGATTCTAGGTTAATGTCGCTGACCCATGGGGATCAAAAACACCCTTTGTGATATGTTGGAATCAACTTGGGTGTTCAGAAAACATGGTATACTAGATGTTTCATGACATGATGGTATTGAAGGTGTAGGTTAAGCAACTATCTTTGATGTCAGCATGAATTTGAGTATCTTATCAATACATAAAAGGTAGTTGTGATTGAGTCACTAACCATCTCTCACTATAATAAGCCTTCAGTAACCATTTTTTGTTTTCTAAATATTAATTAAGGATTAGTTCTTATTTTCATTATAATTATCACTTGGATAGGATGACATCCTAATATATTTTTCTTATCTGTTGTGATTAATTTCAATTTTGATCTCATATGTGCATTGATTTTTGTAATGTTTCAATAACTTCTTCATTTTGTAATGTTTTTTATAATCATGCCTCTGAGAGGACGTTAGAACTAGAACATGAAAGAATCTATTGATGAGGAATAGTGATTTAATCCTCTTTTGGGTTTGAATCTAGTGGAGGTTATCATTCTTGTTGTCCTGGCTCTAGGAAAATCACTTGAACCCTTTGAAATTTAGTCTCTAGTTACGGGAATTCAAAGGGATGTTGTATGAAATAATATTTATGAGTTACTTTTCCAAAATAAAACAGATTTCCAATGATCTAATGATCATCAACTAGATGAGGTTTAGTTGAGAGATATTGAATTTCAATTTTAGTTCTTGGAAACTCTTAATGAAATCAATGTGAAATGTGACACCTTCAAGCTAAAGGGGCCTAATAGGGGATAGTGGGGCACAATTGTGATTGAAAACAGCATGAGAAATTATATTTTAATGTCTATAAAGTTATTTTAATATATAATTTATAATCAGATTCTATGGTTTTGGATGAGGCGTTGGAGTTTTTCATACTTGAGAAGGCTAATATGACCAAGAAAGAGTATGAAACTTGTTTGTTAGGATTTATCAGTTTTCACCTGAGATTATGCTAAATGAAAAGATAAATATACAGTTCATGATTGGTTATTTATTTAATACTCACTCTCAGGTTTTCATGCTGATGATGTGTTCTTATGATGATGTGTTGGATATGGCATTAATGGGTGAGATTGTTTTGACTGGCATGCCAGGGATAATAGGAGTTCATTTTTCTCCTAATGATAGTTCATTGAATTCATCCAAAGGTAAAAAGAATTATGACGAATTTCATGGTGTTTCTTAATATTAGGGTTTTTCTAGACCTCCTTCAATTCATGTAAATGGAAAATTAATTTTTTAATATTGTGAATTACATGGAACATGAAATGGGGTTATATTGGGGAACCCAAAATATATTGTTCTGGTGAAAACACAAGTCACCTTAATAAGTTATACCATGCCTATTCTACTCCATGTATTGTAACAAGATCTTTAATTACTATTAGAACTATTATTAAATCAAATTCACCATGAACAATTTGGTTCTAACCATTTTCATTCGGAATGATGCTTCTTCTCACAATGGAAGAGTCTCTAGAGGTAGCAGATACATGTCTAGAAAACTATGAGAGGTACCATCACAATATCATCTTCATTAGTAACTATGTTAATTTTTTCTGGTTTATCTCATTCATTTATTTATAATCATATTTTTATTCTAAATTATCAATATATATAGCTTTAATATTATGTAATAGATATTACTACACCTCTCGAAACGAATAGAGAGTAGGGTGTCCATAGTCCTTCGTATGTATTCTCATTTTTAATGATTTATATTTCTTGGTATTTTATGATTCTCAAAAATTATCTTCGTGAAGACCTTCTGTAAATGGATTGTAACTTTTCTACTAATGCCAAATTTTCTACTGTATTCGAAATGTATCCATTATAGTGCCAAATGGGGTGTGACATATCTTTCAGGGACAATGGGACTCGATGTCCTGTAGTGTCAAACCATCTTATACAGATTTGGGAAAATTTATATCTCTATTATATTTTGATCTAGGGTGATAATCCTTGAATAATTATCTCCCTATAGTTTTCATTTATTTTACTAATGTTTTTCTTTTTATCTTATCTCAGTTCCCACCCATAAGAGAGGTAGACATCTCTATTTATTTGGTTCCTGGTACTGAACCGGTATGTATTCCATCATCAAACATGGAACTAGATAAAATGAAATATCACAAGGTTCTCTTTTATTATCATTTTGGTAAAGTATTTATAATCCTGAGTGTTTCACATTGTGAGACATAGGTTCTCTTTATTATGAAATATGATGGGTCGCAACTATTTGTGTTTATTACCAAATACTCAATTGATTCATGGTAAATACCAAGTATCTTTTTCTATGTATTGATGATTTGTATGAAATGTTTATATGGGAAAATTGGTTCTTAAATATTGATCATTGATCTCATGATCATCAGTTAAGAATTAAATAATTTTATATTTAGAAAATTGACTTTCAGTTTAGGAATGACCATTATGGCTACCCTGTCATGCCATTTTGATTAACCATTTCCACAATAGTTTTTATGGATATAATGAATATGATATTTTATGAGAATATTGATATATTCATGGAGGTATTTCTAGACTACATCCTATTTTACACTAACACTAAGGAGGACTTGGTTCATCATTTTAGAATAGTTCTCGATTATTGAGATATCATCGACCTTATTCAAATCTATTTAAAAGCAATTTGTGGATTTTAGAATTGAATTTCATGTGACACATTTTATCAAAACTTGTTTTATTAATTTATCATGAGAACCTGATTTCTGTTATGATATGGGAACAATAACTATATGTTTTTGAGATTTGGGGAATCTTTGTGCTAGGATTGTATTATTACGGTTTTGTAAATGACATGCAAATTATGGATTATATAATGAAATCTCTAATGTAGAAGGTTGTAATTCTTGTTTTGGATGAAATGTTTCCAAATTATAATGTTGAGTTAAATCACCTTTTGAATTTTGTTTCTGTGTTGACTCTTCCAAATATCGGGCATAGCTATGTGGTTATCTATGATGCATCAGGTTGAGGAATGTGATATGTTTCTAAACAACATTATCATGTCGTTACCTATGTATATCGAAAACATATGCCACATGAGAATAATTATATGACCCATTAACTTAAAAATTCATCCATGATTCATGAACTTAATAGTTGGAAACAATACCTTTTTTGAGAAAGGATTAACATGTATTCTGACCCCATGACATTTATTTCTATCTTCCCGAAAAAATAATCTAATCTCTGATTGTGGAATTGGGTAGAGTACCTATATTATATTATTTTTAAATAACATAAATACCAGATAATTGGAATGCCATAAAGGATTCTTTGAGAAGGAAACATCGAATTTAGGCTGTGAAAGAACCATCAGAAATGTGTGACTTGATTTTTCTTTTTTCAAAGTTTTATTAAGAGTCTATGAATTTGGGGATGAGGTTTCCTTTGTTATTGTTTAGTTAGAATCCAATATTATTGATATAATTATTTTAGAATAGAAACTTGATAATTAGTTTTGTGTCATTAGAGACTCTCTTTATAGTGGGGTGACTATATTGTATTGGTCATTCTCTATAGAGGGTATTCTATGTTATCATAATCATTTTGTGGTACTATTATCAGTCATGAAAGCTGTGATGGGGGATTTTAAAAATTCCCAATTGTATGTCCACCCAAGAACCTTAAACATGTTCTATGACATGTAATGAAAACTCATGTTCTCGATTATGAGATAAGGAATATCTAATTTTTCTCCCATTGTTGTTAATTCCAATAGGTCAACACTGATAACAAGATACCATCAGGTTTTCCTCACCCACTTCCATTTCCAACATGGACGTGGGATGATATCTCAATGTAATTATTGGTTGGGATTCCACATACCAGGTGAAAGAATAATAATATTTGGGTTGTGATAAATCTTATGACAAAATTCGATCAGTTTATACCGATAAGTGATACAACCAAAGCCAACAAGTTGGGAAATATCTCCATGAAATATATTGTTCATTTTCACAGAGTTCTATATGCTATACATTCAGATAGAGATCCTCATTTTACTTTTCTATTTTGGAGGAGACATTAGGAGGCATTTAGGGATTTGGTTCTTTTGAGTATGTCACACCATCCATAGTCGGATAGAAATACAGAATGGGCTATTATTATTATTAAGTATATTATTATAGCCTAAATCCTCATATTTGTTAGAGGATAGGATTTCCATTGGGGGATGTTTGAGTTTGATTTTAACAATAGTTACAAGGTTATGATTATAATTTTTTTGAGTCCTTGTATGGATAACAATGTAAATATATATTGTTTTGGTTACAAATTGGTGAAAGTTACTTGGTTGGATAGAGCGTGGTACAATAGATGATAGTAATAAAACATTTGATTCATCATTTAATTTTGATGAAAAAACTCTGGTAAAATTAATAAGATGATTTTCATTATAGAACGCATGAATTATCAGGTAGTGACTTGGTGTTCTGGATAGTATCACCTCATTTGGGACAACAACGTTAGGGGAGGAAAGGGAATCGTAATCCTTGTTTTGGGGGGACTTTTGGGGGGTTTTGAGTAGGTTTGGAAGGTGTAATACCATTTATAAAATCCACAATAGTTCACATTGGTATGTAACATGTTCCATGTTTCACTACTATGAATGTATATGTCTAATAATTTTCATGTTTTAATCTAGAGTGATATTAACATTGAGAATGATTTAACTGTGACTGAGCATCTTGTACAGATAGTTGACTCTAAAACCAATTTAATTCATGGGAGGGTGATAGATGTGGTTTATGTGAAATGGTATAATGGTTTCAACACTCAGGATACATGTTTGAGGGAGGCACTAATGATAGAATAGTGGCCTTATCTTTTTGGCTTGGAAGTTTCATGACATTGTTTTTGGGGATAAAATGTTTCTATTATGAGTAGATTTTGACATCATGTTACTATTTTCCAATACCACTCTACCAACAATTTTATATTATATTGGATGGTTTTTTTGGGGGTTCATGAAGAAAAAAGATGAAGAATATTTAGGTCTTTTGGGTTTTGTATGATTGATATACATTTTTTGCGAAATGTGCCCCATAGAAGTGACAACCAGGAAAACCCAAGAAGATAGGGTTTCCATGGTTAGAACATTGTTTGAAATATGGTGTTCACACCTAGGGGAAATTTTTTATCTCCCATATTATGGGAATATTGTTAGGGTGCATGGTTTGAAAAAATACTCATCCCTTCCCAACTAACCATTCTTGCAGGGTTTAATTATAGTGATATTTTTTAAAATATTATTGGATCCCACATTATTTTCTACCTCTCATCCCTAAAGACACATATCACTATTTAGATGGTTTTAAGGCTCTCAATGACCCTTTTGGAACCTCTAAACCCATTTTGTTAGTGGATCAAAATGTGGAAAATAAAGATCAATCTCCAACGGTTATGTGAATCTTCTCTTCTTGGTCTCTCCTGATCTCTTTAATTCTCATTAATAGATCTTATTAAATATCTATGTGGTTAGATGATATAATACCCATTTTATTAGATCTTAAATCGAGTTTTTATTATTGGATATATACTTTTTGACATTCTACATTGGATTTTCTAATTGTGGGCATTGTGATTCGTGATCCCGTGATCCCTTGGTAGATGGTTCGATTTAAGATTGGCCACATAATTTAACCATAAATTGATTGATTTAAATTAAATTTATTTTAATATAATTTTAAAAAACCAATTTTTTAGGAATTTTGTTTTTTATTTTCATTATCTTTAGAATTTGGATGCCCAAAAATATAATGAATTGGTTTCTGTATAGGGAGTTTTTTGAAAAATTGTCGAAATTCATTATAGAATTTAAATTGTGAAATTGAATAAAAAAAATTATTTTAGAAAAATTGATTAATAAATTTTGATAAGAACACATTAGTATTATCCTGGAAGATGAATTATTGATTAAAATCCAATTTTGGTTTTTAAAAATAAAATTGAATATTGAAATGTAAAAATGGGTTAAATTGCATATTGAATAGTTTTGAAATAAATTTCCATTTAGTATTTGTAGTTATAGAAAATGCAAGATTATGTAGTAAGTGAGTTATTTAGAAAATAAATCTATTAATTCTTTACATCTCAAGTAAAACATAATGCATTAGATCACATCCCTGATGTGATAGTTATGAGTCCTCTTTGACTAGTGTCTGGGGGATGTGTGTACACAAGTTTATGTGATCACCTATTCGAGTGTGTGGGGATCCCATAACATGGAACTATCTTCCCTCTTGAAAGATGACCATGTTTCTCGTTTGTGATTATTTTCATATATAATCTATTGTTTAATCCATTTTACAAGTAAAATGTTAATTTATATAAACTATTATATATATTGTTTATTAAACCATTTTTTATAAATATTTTCAATCAATTAAATTGTGAAAAAAATATTTATTTTTAATATTCTTAGGTATAATAATTTCTGTTAATTTAAAATTGAAATAATTATATTGTTAATTAATATGGAATATTATTATCGAATCCTTGGTGATACCCTCTAAGTATTTTAGATCACACAATACATGTTCCTTTGGGTGTTTTTAGATTATCTTCTTCCATGATTGATCAAGGGGTAAATGCCAAAATGATCTTGTAGTTTTCATTGACTCATTTGATCTTGGTGTGTGGTGTCCGTTGGGGATTTTGTTTTTTATCTTCCCTCTTTCTGCTAACATGATGATGTAAATTCAGTTGTTAATACCTATTTGACTTCTGGTGTGGTTCTCCCTATGGATTTTTTTCTATTATTACCAACTTATTTCTTTTGATCTGTTATTTTTGTTGAAACACTACTCCAATATTTATCTTGTATGATGTTAAGTGCTAGTCACAAACCCATTAATATTTGGAATGCACATCGATATATGTAAAAATCAACCCAGGTGTTTGGGTACTATGTTATGTGGGGTGGTTTGTGATAAATTGATACCCAATAGTTATATAACTTTTATCCTTAAGAAACCCATTAGGTGGATATTGTACCATCCATTCTGATAATGGGGTGAAAAGTTGAGGTGTAATGAGTCCACATATGTGGACATTCAAATATAGTGATAGAACATATAGGGTGAAAAATACTATACAATTATATTAAAAAGGTTATTTTATAGGATAGATGGGTTATTATGGTGAGAGTCCCCTTTAGTGGAATTTTGGGTAATAGTGAGATCCCCTATTGTTGGATAGTTTCTCAACTATTATAATTTACCCTGAAGTCCCTATAGAAGGAAAATTGTTTTTAAAGTGTTAACACTACAAATTTATAGTATTTATATTGTGGAATATATTTGAGATTTGGCTGAGTGGTCTATTTATTATGAATAATGAGAGCGATGAGGCATGAATGTTGATTTTGAAGATTACTGTTTGAATATCTTATTTTATTTACATTATTCAGTGTTTCATTAGTATACATCATTCACAATGACCAATGAGAGTTCTACGAATGTTTTATTGAGTTTTTATATATGAATTATATTCTTATCAATTCCCTATATATTTTTAATATCCTCGATAGAGACCACGGTTGCATTGGGAAATATTTTCTCAAGATGTGAGAGACTTTATGAGGTGGGGTGTTGAATTATACCTTCCCTCGTATATTGTGTAAAATTAGTTATTTTAATAATATGGTTTGTTAATATTAATTATTTAAAATTTATATTTTTACTTTGAACATGCATATATTTTTATATAATTTCTTATAATATATTATATAATCTAATAGATTCCAATTATATATTTATAACTATTATGTTTACTTCATGATATAAAATCGACTTTATTTGATGGATAAATATCTTTTCATAACTTGATTTGTATTTTATATATATAATAAATTATTTAATTAATGTACATATTTTAAAATGATATTTAGGTTAATTGGATATATTTATATTTATATTTATCATTTTGAAAATTTTTATCATATAATTAAAAGAGATTATGGGTTTTCACTTGGTTTTCTTATTCCAAATAAATTGTTTATCTATGAATTGTATGGTTTAATTTAAAAGTGGAATTTATAAAATATAAAATATTATTTAGATAAAATGGACTTATTTTTTATTTTCTTAATGCTGAATTTATCATAAGTGAATTTTTTGTTCTATTTCTATGAATGGTGCTATTTGTTTAAAAATTTCAAAATAATGTTTTTAATATTTTATCATTTATGATATCCTCATTGTATGAATATGAAATAAATATTTTTTGAAAACATAAAAACTGTTTATTACATTTTTTTAATACTAAAAGTATCATATAAATTATAATATTTTAATTTAAATTATGTTTTATAAAAAGAAAATTTTGATTAAATTTTTTGGTGTCGATGTAGTACATGCAAAACAATAATAAAGTAAATATAAAAAGCATTAATATTATTTAACATAAGGTATTGATAATTTATTTTACATATAAGATAATAATGAATAATAATAATTTATTTATATTTATATTTTCTAATTTTATAATTACCTTGTATAATAATTATCCAAATTCACAATGTATATAATCATAAGGTATGAAATGTAAAAATAATATAATAAATATGTTTCAATTACAAGAATGAGAATAATAGATAAATTTGGAATATTTATATATAATAAAAATTAATATTAATAAACTTATTTTATTTTATTAATTTTTTTTTAAATAAAAAAACAATAAATATAAAAAACTCTTTCACAGTGTTGATGTAATTCGTGTTCAGGCATGTGAAAAAGAAAATGAATGGACTTAAAAAATATATATAGACAAGTTGTTGATGTATTGTTATGTTTCCAGAAATTTATTTATAAATATCATAGTAAATAAATTAATTTAATATTATAATTCAAATTTCATATTCATCTCTATAATTATAAATTAATGTTATGTGAATGACATAAAAATTTACATTAAAGAATATATAATGTAAAATAAGAATATATAAATTTATAAAAAATAAAAAAATAAATTATTATTTAAAGTGGTATGGGAAATGTTTTATAATTCTACATATTTTTCATTTATGAACCTATTCCCATTTAAATTTACATTCTTGTCCATTGATGAATTAATATTGGAAAAAACACCATTGAATTTCTCTTATAAAAGGGTTCTCGTTATAACAGTTAAAAACAAATAAAAGGTCCAGTTTTCTCTCCATATTCTTCCCAAATACCAATTCTGAACATCTATTTCCATGTTTATATGTCTCTTACCTATCCAAAATTCATTTCTCTGATGGTTTTTGGCATAATCCAAAGGAGATCGTTTATGGAGTGATATTAACTCCTCCAAGCCTCTTTCTCCTTTCATATTTATAATTATTAGTCTTTAAATATTTATTTAAATTTCTTTATTTGATTCCAAGATTAAATTTAATTGATATTTTTTGTCATTTTGATCAATAAATTATTATATATCATCCATAGCATTTAACCTATCTATTTATCACATGTCATTAATATTTTAAAATAATGCTTTTCAACAAGGATATCGTTTTGTATAAATTATTCCCTTAATAATTTCAATAATGATCATAATATAAAAACTAGAATATTTAAATATTTCATAATTAATATATTTATTTAATAAAACATAAATATTTATTTTGGTTTCCCTTTTTTAAACTCTTTTGAAAAATAATACTCACCATTGTGGTTTTACATTTCCTAAGTGAATAATGATACTTTCATAAACTTATATATTTAATGGATGTTTTACATAATTTATTTTATGGTTGAATATTAAAATAATATTAAATTAATATCATTATTTTGATTCTATAAGGGTAAAATATCCCTCACAATAATGATATGAGAGGTAAAAAATAATTTTTATTTTTAACCACAAATTCAATCTTATCATGGTGGATTGTAAAAATAATAACTATTCCCAAACATGTAGAACTAAATTTTTCAACTAATCATATAGAGAAATTACTTGAAACATATAAAATTATAAATCCATTATGTAGTTATTTTATTGGTTAAAATTGTATCTCAATAATTTTAAAAATTGTGAACCCTACGACCGCAAGACGACTGATATGAACAATAATATATTCTTAAACGAATTAAATATGAAAATATATGATAAAAAAGTAATAGTAAGAAGGGAATGAAAATAAATGTTACATAATAAATTTAATAATTAATATAAACTTATTATTCATCAGGGTATAATATTTATGAGTAGAGTTGGGACTCCATATATGGAGATCTTTGTTAAAATTGATATGTTAAAATATATGAATTTGTTTTCTTGAACTATTTCTACTCTATATTCATATTCAATATTTGGTGTTATAAATTTAATTGTTTAGACATATATGATTAATTATGTTAATTTTATATTAGATTCAACTCTCTTTACATAATTATAAAATGAATCACTTTTCAAATTTTCAATAATTGTAATTTTCTATTCTGCACAAAAATTTGAATGAAATTCATTTTTAATACATTATGAATGAATTCATTTTTATTCCATTATATATTTTTTCCTTTATAATTTTCTATTTATATATTAATAGGTGTTTAAAATATAATTTAAATTATCATTATTTCATAAACATATTTTTTTTGAAAAAAATTATCAAAAAAGTAAATAGTATTTTTATTATTTTTGTCATTTAATTGAAAATGATTATTCATATGGATTGAAAGGTAATTTAAATTTGTTTTTTGATGAAATAGATTAAATCATGTGTTTTATTGATGTTATTGTTATTTGAAAGTATATATGAGGGTGGATGGGTTTGATATAGCTCTCTAATGCATTGGGTGATGAATTATTAATTGGAGAACTAATATAGAAATCACCTAGTTATGGTTATTTCATTATGGTTGATACGATTGATTATTTGTGATATAAGATTCATGTAAAATAAAAATATGAATAAATTTTAATGTGGATATTTCATCCTCATGTGGACCTATACCCTTATGATTGGTTTTTCTATCCACACCCATCTCGGATTTGTAAAAGGATTATAATTACACTTCTTTGGAAAGGGATGTGATGTAGAAGCTGAATTATATGTGACGATTGAGAATATAAAATATTTTTTTCATCATGGTTGGAAGTTAATCTATACGGATTATGACAAAAACATGGTATTATAAGTTCTAAAAGTCCTATTAATAAATTCTCTATGTAGAATATTGTTGCCATGGATTTAATGTCTTCATGTCATTGCAAAACTCAGTATAAATGTCACACATGGTTATAGGGAAGATAACCAAGTAGTTGATTCTATTTCGAAGATAATGGTAATGAATAAAATATAAATATGATCTTTATGGACATGTATTTCTACTCAACCTTTATTTATCTAGATGTGAGTGGTGAATTTCATAACCACCTATGTAAACCCCCACTATAATTCCACTCAACTAACATTTTGTTAATAATTTCTTGAATTTTATTGGCTGGCTCCTGATCCTTTCTAACATAAGGATAAGTATGAATGATTATGAATACTACATCAAAAAATGATATATTTTCATTAAACAACGAATTTGTATCATTTAAATAGTCTGGTTTAGAGGATTAAATTAAATTTACATAAAATTATGTTAGTGCCTTATTAGATTTGGTAGTATTTATAACTATGGATAATTTAAGCAAAAGAATGGATATTAGAAAATAAATATTAATCATTATACTAACAATTAAAATTTTGGGGGATCAAAGTCTTATCTAGATAGTTAGTGGGTCATGAAATGTTTTCATTGTGGTGAGATGGGTCATTATGATAGTATGTTTTTGAAGTTAATTATTGCAATTGAAAATCATTATGATTATAAGGAAAATGGTGTGAAAAATTCATATTCTATTACAACTGATAAAAATGAAACTATGAATGATATATGAAAGGGTTGAATTGGTTTATAAAATATTGTTTCTTATGTTTAAAAATGAAACATTATTTTACTGTGGTTTATGAATCATTGTACATGATTCATATTTCTTAATATAGGAAGAGGGTACTTAGGAATAGGATAATATATCATGGTTAATCTTCTATAAAGTAACTTTTATGGTTAATGTTTCACAATATAGGACATTGGGAGATATGATTTTGGTTTATTTATTTTTTTATTTAAGTTAGTAAAAAAATTTATGAGGATGTAATATCAATAGGTGGATAATGTTAAAATTGAGGTATGTTTAAAAATATGTTTTATTAATATTTAATATACTAAAATTATTTATTAACATTGAACATGTATATTTGTTTATATCATGACATAAAATATATTATATAATCAAATACATACCAAGTTTATATTTTAAATTACAATGTTTAATTCATGATAATAAATATGTTTAATATAAATTTCTAATAAATTTCAAAGGAATTATAATTATTTATTCCTATTTAAATATTGTTAATTTTTTTGATATATTTTAAAATAATATCTAGGATTAATATATATATAAATATTTATTAAAATAAAAAAAGTTACCATGGATTAAAATAATAATATAGATTTTCATTTGAATTATATTTCTCTGAATGAATTTTTTTATTTACTATATTATTTTATAAAAATGTTACATCTACAAATTATAGAATTTAAATTTTCTAAAAAATTAATTTTTGGTTTTAAAATATAAAAATTATTTTATGGTGAATATTTAATATTTTTCTAAACTAGTATATATTTTAACGAATACTAAAATATTAAATTTTTATCCATACTATATATTTTAGGGCATTATGATTATATTAATATGAAATAAAAAAATTATTAACCATATGGAACATCACTTAATTTAGGAAAACAATTTATATATCTTATATATATTTTTTAATTAATTAAAATTTACTTTTATGTCCTCATAAATATGAAAAAATTTATTAGAGGGGATGTAGTGCTTATGAAGCATTTTAAATTTCATAACATTTGAATTTAGGATAATATCTAAGAGTTTCTATGTCATTTATTGGCCATTGAAGACTATAATTATAACTAATCAATGAATTTGAGGTATATTTATTAATTTTTACTATTATAATAAAAGATAATTATCTAAATTTAAACCCAATGCTTGATCAATGTAAAAAATCAATATACTATCTTAAATATGATGTCTTTATAAGGTTGAGAATAAAAATACACTACATGTGGTTTTATATTTAAATAATGATTAATAATAAGTTATAATTATGTTATTAATTTCATTAAATATTTAAATAATATAATAATTCTTCTAAAATCTTACGAAACATCAATGTAGAGGTTGTGAAGGTAGGTTAAAATCCAAATAAATGTTTTAGAAGATATATTGTGATATATATTGAATGGATTATGATGTTGTAAGATTTTCTATTAAAATAGTAGTTAATAATTTATTTAAAAATTTCAATTGTAATTAAATAATTATTTTGATTCATTTTAATGTGAAATCCCATTAATAACACTAAAAATTACTTTAAAGACTCTTTAATGTTAAACAATAATTTATAAATTTATAGAAATAAAAATATTAGACTAATTAAATTGAGATAAAAAATAGTTGAAATTTTCAACTTTTCATTAACTAACCAATCTTTCTAAAAAATTTACATATTTCTCCTTCAATACATAATATTTTGGATAATTTCATTAAATTATTCATATAAAATTGGACTCATTTCAACAATTCCAAAACACATCTGTTGTTTTTCCCCATATTTTACCCAAAAACCTCGTTGAACCTATACTTCTACATTTATTAGGCATTACTTTTTCTATAATTCTTTTCTATTATGTATTTGGATGCAATCCAAAAGTAACAATTTATAGATAATGGAAAGGGGATTCTTTCAACATTCTCCTTTATTATTTTAGATTCATTATATTAAAATCATTTTATAACTTCTCTTAATTTTATTCAATAATTCAATTTCTATGGTATTGGAATTTTTATCATTAAATTATGAGATATCATTAACTATCTCCCACCAAAAACTTATACATAACCCATTATTTTGTCTAAATAGGACATTATTCATTACCAATCAATTATTCTCCTAATATATTATATAATGTATGAATCCTTAAAAATTAAATCCATGTAAATATTATATCTATAATATATTTGTTTTATAAAATGTACATATTTATTTGGGTATCCATTGTTTTTAACTCTTTGAAAAAATATATTTCGCCATGGTGGTTTTAAAATACCTACGTAAATAAAGATGTTTTCATAAACATACATCTTTCAAGAATTTTTTTCAAAAATTATTTCATGATTGAAATAAAAAATAAATTTTCTATTATTTTTATTATTACTATTCTTTAATAGTAAAATATTCATCGTCGTAATGATATAAAATGTAAAAAATGAATGTTATGTTTAATTAAAAAACGAAATATTGTAAAGGGGTATTCTCTAAATATTAACAACTTCATAACCTATGGAGCTTCATTTATTATAGAATAATATGGAAAGAATACCATTACAATTATAAGGATTTTGTAACCATTTGAAAATTTTATTTCCCAATTACAGTTATAGCATTAAATTTTTTGGATTACGAATCATATTGACTCAAAACGACTGACAAAAATTATATAAATTTGGAGAATGAATAAAACAAGATAATATATGAAATAAAAACATAATAATAAGTTGATGAACATGAAATTTTTTTTATTATAATAAATAATTAATATTATATTATTTTCAAAACGGTAAAGGTTGTTTGAGCATTAACATCTCATTCTCTAAGTGGGTTGAAAGTGCCAACAGAATTTTAATTTTCAATTGGTGGATAGCCCGAATATTTTTCTTTACATTAGAAAATAATTTTGAGTTTTAAAAAAATTAAATATGTTGTTTTTATAAAATAATTGATTCCTCAAAGATGTTTTATTGGTTTATGTAGCTTCTTAATGGTTTAGGATTCAAAAAGGATGTTTTGAAAAAAAGGGAAACCTAGTCGCTCGATTATTACTAATTGTGAAGCGTTATATGATGACCTATTTTGAAAAGGCGCATAATTGGTTAACCGTGAAAGGGGGTATATAATACAATGAATAATTATTTAGTTGGTTGGATGGATTCAAATGGTTAGAAAATAGTTTTTTAACCATTCATTGAAACCATGTAGGGTAGGAGTGATTTTGAAGAGTTAATCAACCTGGTTAGAGCATAGTTTCTATGATTTGAGAGGAACCCATGAGTATTGGGGTTCCTTTGGGTAGTGTAAAGTCAAGGCTGGTTCATGGTTTACCTAGACATGCTTACTTACTATGTGAAACATAAAATGCGAAAAAAATACAAATTTCTCACTTTGACCCTAAAAGTGATTTCACCCCATTTTTAACCTCATTTCACCCAAGAAGTCCCACACACATGTATCCTTCTTATCCTCTCTCTTGGTGTGATCTATAAACATTTTTGGTCCAATTTGATCATCATCAGGTGTGTTGGAATCAGAGAGGATTGTATAACACCCATAATACCCCATTTATCTTTTTTATTTACTATGGTGGATGATTTTTCCATTCAATTTCATATGCCTAATTTTCGTCATGTTTGTCTAGTTTATTTTATTTTTCACATTTTTTCCAAAATAAAATCCTGATAATGGATTACTCAAGATTCTTTGGGATAATTTAGGTTGTCTATATCTTTTACCATAAGGTTCACATTTTTTATAAAATGTGTCACACACTATAACTTATGTGCATTTCTCTATAAAGGTCTATCAACATAAATTAATTGTTCAAACCATGACATATGTGTGTTATGTTACTTTTAAACCTGTTTGGTTGTTAAAAACCATAACTTGAACCACCCCATGGGTGGGTAAGGTCATTTTCCTTAATTGATTAGTTTTTATGGAAAAAACACCACTAACGTGTCTTTGGATTGTTGTAATAATTGGAATGTTTTATTTTAGTTGATTAATCATTTAAGAGGGAGGTATGGAATTCAAAATACTTTTAATTATATCTATATATCACTTTAGAGTGAGTAATACTAATTTAATTAAAAGAATTTTAATTTGGTAAGGAAAAATCCTTGTACAAATTGTTTGATTTAGAATGATAATACATTATGTTATGAGTGCCTAGTTTTATATTGAATTGAAAACACAATATCTTACATGGAGTTGATAAAAAGAATAACCAAGGGGATTTTTAATGGATTTATTTTTAAAATTTCGCGTGTACTAATATGACCTTCTTTATAACATGTAAATGAAATTTGTAATGATGTGTTTTGAAATTGTAAGTTGGAATGGATGACTCTCATGGACTATGATAACTTATTTTAGGAATTGAGAAATCTCATTCATTTTCATCCTTGAGTGATACTGGATTCCCATGTTAGAATGCCTTGTATGGACTCATAAGGAAAAAAATGTGAGTTGTTGAGGATACTTATTGATTCACATGTAGGAATACAATGGATGATCACATAGGTAAGATGAATTAAAATACAATATGAGATAAACAATGGTTATTATGTAGTAATTACTTGGATGATATCATACTATCATGGTCCATCCCAAGGAAGGGCTTCAGTTGTATCAACCATAAGCCCACCTCTATTTTCCAGGGGATAGAAAACAGTTTTGAAGCCATAAATACATGGGGAGGCCTTTTCCTAATTACATGTATGCACACACACAACCATTTCAATCCAAAATATTATAGGAACTAAAATTAAAAGATGAAAATTCTAAGAGAAAACAATGACTGTAAATCCTCTGGAAAGTACATGAGTATGATAGTGAAAACTGAATTATAAAAGGGAAAATACACGACCATCCAAAATTTTGTCCAAAACTGAAAAAAAAATTAAAAAGTTACTTCTAAGAGAGACCAGATAATTAATCCTTTTTTGTGACCACAACACTTGGACCGAAGTACTGTATATCTGTATGCTTTTATGAAGTCACTTACAACCTAATTATCATCCAAATAAGACAAAACGTGTGAGGAAAGATCCCACGAAGGGGTTCGTATATTCATACCCATTTGGATTCACTAAATGTTGATGGTGGATATTAATATATACAATGTTAATATAAAGAAAGTGGATAGTAGATATGTTTAAGGAGAATAGTTCAACCCAAAACAATAGTTAATGTAACATAGTAAAAGAACAAGGGGCTCAACATGGTTAGTAGATGTACTACACGTATAGTATTTTTGATGTATTGAAGGATAATAGGAACATTAAAACATGATATGTAAGACACAGAATGATAGTGGCATTCCTTGTACGTCCTCACCTCTATTGGAAAGAGTGTATCAAATATCAAGAAGTGGATATAGAAGAATATATATATATATATATACTATTTTAAAATAATCCCAAACTAGAGAATAAGGGAATATTTTACTTTGAGATCAGCCTAGGAAGAACATTATCCAATAGTTCCAATTGTCTATCAATGATGCCCATCATCTCACACATCTACCGAAATGATTCTATTCAGTAAAGTCACCCCTTGTAAACATTCCACATAATCGATGGGTGAAAAACCATAGGAAGGGAACCAATTACCTAATATAATAGGATGGTATTGATATGATTGTCATTGAATAAATCTATTAGCAATCCCTATTGGACTGTACCACTGGAAAATTATTCGTTGAGGACTAACGCCTATACCGATGGGGGTGGTCGTGCTCCAGTAACCATCGAGGACTCCATTACCCATCTATGATAGTGGGTCACCTCTATTTTCATAATGAAACTCTACTTTCTATCTTTTATAGAGGGTACCACATATAAATAATTGGGTAACTCCACTACCAAGCACCACTGGAGGGTAACCGTTAATAATCATTAATTCAATACACACCCCATCCCTACTAGAGGGTATCACTTGGAAAGGTCATTGGGGAACCCCACATCCAATCATAGTTGGAGGGTATTGCTCAAAATGGAAAATGAGGAAGTCCACTACCCAACACTATTAGAGGGAACCACTTGGAATGGTCATAGAGGAACTCCATATTCAAACCATGCTAGATGGTACCACATAGAAAGGTCATCTGAAAAATCCATTACCCATCCCTACTAGAGGGTACTATTCGGAAATGTCTTAGTGACTGTGTGTGGCCACATTCATCATTGGGTGTTTCCTAACCATGAGTTATACGTGGAATATTCCATATCATATCCCACATTTTACAGCGGATGGAACCTAATGGCTTATGCCTAAAAACACTCGGGATAAGATACTAATAGGACAAAACACAAGATCAATTTAAGGAGATATGGATGATTGAAAATTATCAAAAAGAGGTCAAGGGATACATGGTGTGTTAGAGGACCCCAAAAGAATGTGGCCCCGCTCCAATGTTTTGTCGATTCTATATGGGGCACACAGCTCCAAAGCCATGTGGTAGTGCATGCCATGTAGGTGGACTACATGGTGTGTCCATGTTAACATGGACCTAGGACGTGTCCTACTAGCCATGTACGTGTATTGGACCCTGTGTCCATTTACTAGACCTTGTGTTCATGTACTATACCTTGTCTTTATGTACTCAGGTACATGTATATATACTTATCCATTTACTTCCACACAGGTTCCAACCCATGTGATCCATCACATATGTTTCCCATCAAGGGATAGTGGAACACTATGTGTTGTAGATCATAAACAACATGTCAACCTTATTTTTCTTAAAACCATTTCTATTGAACATAATGATCTACATAATTTTTGTTCATCCTTTTACACATCGTGTAGGAAGGTTTTCTCTGGAATTACAAATCTATAATCTATGCCTCGAATCATGCATTCCCAGTTCATATTCATCCCTTTTTCTAGTTAAAAATAGAGGATGTAGCCTAAAATCATTGATTACAGATATTTATTTTCATAGATATACTCCATTTTTTCATAGGTCATATTTTATGTTATGAATACCACCGAACCAACCACCATTGTGGATTCATACTCTTATTTTTTAGGCAACCATTCACATCCCTTAATCATCCCATATTTATGCTAATTTCTTCAATAATTGATTTTTTATCGATATTCCTTAGTACTGGGGGTCCCATCGTGCTTGGTACTACCCAAAAATGTCTAATTGGGATAGTGGGGTCCTATCAGTGATGAATAAAAATAATATTTGGGAGAAAATCCCTACAAAATATGTTTATATTATCATGGACAAGATGTCTTGTAAAATGATCAAGGAGAATGATCACAGGTTAGAAGCCTATGAAATAAATTATGATTTCAATACATGGGTTAATGAAATTAGAAAAATATGTATATGCCCAAGAACATTGGTGGATGTTCACAGTTAATTTAATAAAAGTTTATAAATCACAAAATTATGTGCCCTACCTCGATATTGTATCATATGTCGTCGAGGAACAGTCTCTCCAATGAATGGAATATGTCTTTAGATTTTATGTGTGTCAATACTCTCAGATCAAAAGTTTCATCTTCAGGAGATGTTATTAAATAATGATGGAGGAAGTAGTTTCTCTAGAGTCCTTCTATGGTTTATGCGGCAAACCCTGGAGATTTTCCATGTTGATATTCATCTATAATATTTTTCTATGTCAAAATGAAATAATTAATTGATTCAATTATTAATTATTTCCAGGAACCTGATGTCAACAAGTGAAGAGTATAAACCCCCAAGACCAACCATTTTATGTCACACCTAGGTTAAACACCATGTTAAGAACTCAACTGCAGTCTTATATTTCTGATCATAGATTCTGTTTTATAGTTATAACATTTTATATAAGAACCATGTGTGCGTAATTTTAAATATTTTAAATATTTTAATAAATCTAATTCTGGGCACATCGGGCATCGGAATCGCACACTTCCTCATCACCTAACTCTGTAAATATATATATATATATATATAAATACTCCAAAATGTTATGAGGATACATCGAGGTCTTTATATCATTCCCACCTTTAAAATTTTCATCCTCAAAAAGTGAAAACTAAGAAAATAACTCAGGATACAGAGATCACACTTGTCTCTCCCACTCTGAGGAACTATCATGCACATTCTCATTCCACCATGACATGCGAACCAGGGGTAGGGTTTGTCCAAATAGGTTCCTTTCCTATTGAACCTTGATCAAAGCTGGGTGATCCACAATGGAGGCTCTACCCACAATTTCCATCTCTATCTGGTCAATTGTGTGCATGGTTTCATGCAAGTATCTCCACAATATGAACATGTTGAAGAGATCGTGCACCCACCCCAATTCTGTAGGTAGGGAAATGAGGTAAGAAACCTCGCCAACAAGCCACAGGATTTCAACCCACCCAATGAACCTATATGATAACTTGCCACCCCAACAGTCCTTTCACATCCTTATAGTTGGGAGAATCTCATGAAAACATGGTCTCCCAACATATACTCTAAGGGCATATTATTGTGATATGCATAAGATTTATGGCTGCTCAATGAAATTATCATCCACTCGTGGATGATATGGACAATATCCATCATCACCATTACCATTTTGGTACTACATGGGATGTCTCACTGATCTCTATCCAAAAAAATGGTGGCATAAAGGGTCTCCCAAACTGTGCCTCAAAATGTTCCATCTCGATAGAAGAGTCCTAACTTTTATTTAATGAAAACTCTACCAAGGGAATGTGGTCCTCCCAGCTCTAGCTAAAATCCAACATGAAATCCCACAGAATAACCTCCAACACCTAGATATTGCACTCATTCTTCCAATCATTATAGGGGTACTATTTTTTACTCATCCTCATTTGGGTTCGGAATTACACATATAGGAATATCGACAATCATGACGTAAACCACATATCATTATCATAGACAATCATAGTGGTCTCCCCATGAAGTCGACTGATTTCATTTATATACAACTGACCCAAACATTGCACTGAAACCTATTTCACGATATTAAGAAAGTGTTTTTAATTTATTAGTCATTCAACTATCACCCAGATGGAATCATTTCCCTTATTTTATCATGAAAACACTTACATATATTCAATGGATATGTTATCCCACATTAATTGTAGGATATCAAAGAGATGCAACAAATCAGCTATAACATGTTACTCAGACTTCACCTACTGAAAAGTGAGGCATCGAGAGATGAAATCATATATTCTGTATCTCGTGAAGTTTAACACCCCAATATTTCAGGGTTCATTATCTTCAATAGCTTTTGTTTTAGGCAACACCCACTTGGCTTGCATAACATTCAAGATTAAGTTCCTACGAAACAACACTTTAGTGTTATAATTATTTAAATGATTTATTTATAACACATCAATTAAATATAGTAATATGATTAGTTATAAATAAATTTTAAATGTTATTTATAATGTTTTCACGTAAATAAAAAATATTTATAATGAAATGTATATGTTTCAGTTAAATAGGTATATATATTACTATTTTATTAAAAGAAGTAATTTTTATGTCCTTTTGGAAAAATTAATAAAATTAATATTAGAAAATAATAGAAATTTAATAATGTAAAATTGAATTCATTTTTAAATTTTGAATACAAAAATTCTAATAGGGTGATATTTTGGTATTTTTTTAAAACATTCAATTTTTGATTAATAGTTAAAAACACTCCATTATGGTTTACAAATAGACTTTTTCATTTAAATATGTATTTTATATTAAATTTTTTTTAATGTAAAAATATATAGATAATACATATATTAACCCAATATAGTTCTTTGGAATAATTTTTATAATATAATTAGACAAAAAAATTCAGTCGTTATTTTTTCACATCTTTTTACCCACGTTTAGCCACATTTCTATATTATCATTAAACGTAATTTTTGCGATTATTTGTATTTAATTTCAAAAAACCTACATACAAGGTTTTAATCAGTATGAAATTTTTGGTTCAATATGATCAAAATAATTTTTTTTTCTGAATAGTATCTTTGTAATTTTATTTACAATGGTTAAACGTAAATAGGGTAATTTAAAGTAAAAATAATATTATAATAATATAAAAATTTCATAAAAATTGTCCGAATTTTATTAGATATGGGTTTTATGACCAAAATATAGCTTGGCTAAATGTTATGATGCTTTTTAAGCACCTTTTTTAAAATTAATTCATTTATTATATTTTTTTAAAGAACAATTAAAAGTTTCATTTTAAAATTTTACTAACTAAACGATTTTTAATATAGGGTTATCCATCAAATAGATTTGACTATAAATATTAATTAGTAATATAAGAAATTTATCTACATAATGATAATTTATTTAAAACTATATTCAATTAAATAATTAAATTTAATTGTGACACAATGATGATGAAGTAATTGATTTAATAAAAGATGAATAAAAGTAATCATTTTATTAATATTAAAATATATATAATTTAATTAATTAAGGAAATAAAATAATTTTATAGATAACATACACAAGTTAATGACATGTTAGAAGATTGTTTTTGAAGTTGTCATGTTTTTTTGGTATGTTAAAAATGAAAATATTGAATAATAACAAAATTGAGAAAAATGATATTTGAAAATAAATACCAATTTATTAAAAGATATAAAAGTCATAAAAATATATGGTTTGTACCAAAAACATGTATAGTGATAAAATTTTTATGATTGACCCACTTTAGGTTCGTCTATCATTTAATAGTAACTATATTTACCATGTCGTGTAAAAATATTAGAAGACACAATTGGAGTTAAAATATTTAACAACGGGTAAATTCTAAAAGATAAGGATACTTTTATGACCTAATCATGTCTAAAATAGGTTGGGTGAGATTATTATTACCCATAATAATCTTATGGTATAAATAAATCACTTTTTGGATTTTAGAATCTCAAAATAAATTTATAATAAATTAATAGTTCATGATTTTATTAAAGTGCCCTTCACCACCTTAAAAAAGGAACATCATATTCTTTTTAATTAACACCTATGAATCCATTTTTATCAGACAAATAATAACTATTTACTCATCTAACATCCCCCCAAATCATCCTAGAGGCTACACATTTGGAAAAAATCCATCCTATGGAATCCTTTTTGGGAGTATCAAAAGGAGACACCCGAAAAGAGGTAATTGTTTTATCACCTCTATCAAAATTCTTTTCTTCTTCTAATTTCTATTTATATGTTGTGTCCATACTAAAATAATATATCCAATACCTTATATATTTTTATATTTTATTATAGTTATGGTACAACCATATTCCACCTTTTACCCTTCCTACAAAAACAATATCATAATGCCTTCGTATGTACGGCTTACCATCTCCATGTCGTGGTGTAAACTGTTTTCCATTTACACTTTCTTTCTGTTGGTATAAAAATGAATATAAATGATATAAATAATTAATATAACATCATATTTTTTTCTTCAAAATTCACATTCCATCAATTTCTATATGATTTTAACATTAATAAAATGATATTGTCTCTCGTGTGTACATACAGCTTATCGTCTCCCCGACACGATTCGATTTATCTTCTACATTCACCATTCAAGAATGATTATAAAATTATACATATATGATAAATTATAATTGAATAAATGAAATACTAATACTATTTAAATAATATATATATATATATATTAACATATATGTCATTCACTTACATCCATTCAATAAGATAAGAAAACTGAAATAGATTTCATGTGTCTGTACGACCTACCAACTCCATGAATCATGTATTACATTATATATATATATATATATTATGTATTTATATCTTGAATATATATCATACATAAATAATTTTATGAATTCTGTATTTAGTTATGTTATGATCCAAGTAATATGATCAAGAGTAATAAGTCAAAACAAGTACAATAAAAAAAGTGATTCTTACACAAACTGTTACTTTAAAATATAAATTATTAATAAACATGTATTATAAAGTTATAAATGAATCATATAAGATATATTAAATATTATTATTATATAAGATGTTAATAAATATTTTTAAAACAATTATACAGTAGTTTTGGACACATATAGAGTGTATTAGACCTAAGGTAAGGGAATCTCATATCACTTTTAATTTCTGTGAAATATAAGCCATGTTCACCAGTTATTTATTATTTCTGGAATAGGTATTTTCCCTATTGTATTTCATATCATGAATAAATTTATCTTCTTGTTTTTTGGATATTCATTTTATGAAATTTGGTTTATTATTTAACATCTCACAGTGGTATGACACACTTTAAAGGTTCAACGAATTAATACTTTATCCATTTCTATATTATTGATATTATATTTATTAACTAATTATATTTATATAAAAGGATTATAAAGGTAATTTTATATCTATTTTTTATTTCCATAAAATATTGACAAAAAGGAATCATTAATGGTTTTATGTAATTGTTAATTTCAAAATCTCTTTATTATCCGAGGTAACTTATATGTAAGTATTTACGGGAAAATCCTTAGCATCCAAGTCCATGGTTCTTAAAATAAAATTCACAATACTAACAAAAATTGTTTAAAGTCATTTTTACACATGTTTGTCTTTTTAAAATACATTTTTAAAGGAATCATTTAGTCGTTTTACAAATCATTTACTTTATATGATTTTTGACAATTTTAAAAAAAGAATGTTTTTTAACCTATACAGTGCAAGAAACTACTTTCCGCCATTATGAAACCTTAACCTTTTGAATATTTCCATAGAATATTGTAAGGTAAATTTCAATCTAATTTTTTTAATTTATAATTTTGCAGCTTTTAAATAATATTAAGGTAAATAAGAAATATTTATCTCAAAGAGTTTTAATGAATTTATTAGATTGTTTTTAACTATTTCAACATTCATTGTTCTATTTTATGCTTTATTGTGGTTGATTTACGATGATACATTCTTCCATATTGTATTCAAGGTTATATGATTCATTTAAAAATTTTACCACTCATTGTTTATGGATAAACTATTAACATTTTGTATAGTAGTTTTAATATGAATATTTATTTTTTGTTTCACCATTTTCATAAGAGGAATTCAATGGATTAAGTAAGGTATAGGTGGGGTATGCTCTAGACCCTAGATGCATTGTTAGGTCTCATGAGAAAAAATAGTGTCTTGGAACAAGGACTTTATAGTATTGTAATGGTATTTGAATGAGACCTTGAAAATGTTGTTATAATGTCCCACATTATTCATTACGTCATTATGAGATTAGTTGTTGATATAATATGTGTCTATTCAACTAGTATAAAATTCATGTCAATGTTAAAATGAAATTATTTCATAGATTATCACTATGTTATGCTAATTATTATGTTTAAAATGCACGTGCTTTAGTTTTATACATTAACTTAAATGATTATTTTTAATTATGAAAGCTTATTTTGTACCGTTTAACCTTACTGAGAATCTTAGGTCACCGCTTTCATATTTTTTATTTTCCAAGAATGCCAAAAAATTTATTTTGATTCATATTCATGGTTAATATAGGAGAATAATAGTGTTCTCAATAGATTATCAATGTTGAATTTTAAGTTTTTAATTTTAATTTACAGTTCATGTATGTAATTTCATTCCCAATACTGCTAAACTGGTCAGTTATTTGGGCTTTAAATCCTTTTAATTATGCAATTGTAATAAAAAAATTCACCAACTCTAGGAAAATGGGGTCAGGGTGTTACAGTTTCCATAATAGGAGATTTAGAAACATCTATGGATATATATTTATAAAACATATATTAGGGACCATAACCCTAAGATAGTCTTTGAGGATAATTATATAAGAACATCATATAATTTTTGTAAAATCGAGATTGTGTGGGTCTTCCAAGAAATATATCCCTATCCGGATACAACTAGTGGATGTGTTTCTTTTACAGATGTACTTAGGATAAACAACTCTGATAAGGTGTTCTGGGCATGACTCATGGTAACCTAGTACACGACCATGGGTCTTACCACACAACTAGTTTGACACTCTAGGCCGATATGCTTGTGATAATTCACATTTTCTTTACAAAACATTATAAAGGATTTATGAGTAAATATGTCCCCAAAGATAGTATTTTTATGATTATGAGAAAAGATATGTGTATATAATCAAATGAATCCATATAATTTTTTAAATTTTTGGATTATAAATTACAATATGATCTAACATAGTGTATTTAATTATTTAGAAATGATTACCACTTGAAATAATGACAACTCCAATAATTCAAATTATTAAAAGATTATGAAGGATCTTATCTTTCAAGTTATTAGGACACCATTTTGAAGGGAAATTGTCTACCATGTATTCCCGTTATATAAGTAAATTGTATCATGTGTTAATAATATATGTAATGAATTCTCCAAGTCATATAGATTTAAAGGGAATAAATATAAGAAGATGATGGAAGAGAAAATATGGATAAAGGGAAGAGGGAGAAGAAGTATTTTCCCACATGTGATAACTATAGAGAGAATTTCCCTCATTAATGTTTGAAGTGAATTAGATTTTTTTTGATGCATGGAGAAAAAGACACAAAGTGCATGATATCCAGGGTAAAAAATGGTTTAAAATGTACAATGATTCAACAAAAAGGACCTGGTACACTATGTGGATAAATGTTTCAATATTCATAGTATACCCCAAATCATGCTATTGGATAATAATAATTTTATGATACTACCGCAGATAAATATGAATGATTAATGTGATTATATTATTATTGGGTAATTATTTCATTTGATTATTTTATCAATGGTTTACTGGTTATATGAATTTTGAAAATTTGTAAGAATTGTACTCCAGTACTATTTCATTAAGGAATTGAGACTGTATGGTACCATGTAAAGTGACACAGATACATGTTAATATTTTTGGAAAATATATAGATGAGTGAATGATAACCCATAACATGGCTGAGATAATGATTTTGGAATAAAGAGATGAATAATTTGGATTATGTATATTGGATATTATTGACTACCTCAGAACTGATTAATGGTCTATTTATTCATTCATTGTTGGAGTTTATAACATTTTTGGATTCTATGACTATATCCAGTATATATATTTTACATAAGGAATAAGGAAGCACGAACATGTTGAAATAGGGTTTTGGGGTAATTCTTTGTATTACCATGTTTTTTAGAATAAACGATTAAGGAATTCACAAGGTTGTTATATAACAAAAAGATCGGCATTATGTTATGTGACCCCCCATTTAAATTTTTGGACACTAATATTGGACAAAAGTATTGTGGATACGTCTAATGGATATAATGGATTATGTTGGAAATTGGATACTGTTGTTTAAGTTTAAAAAATTTCATAAGATTATTTTTGGGGCATTATAATAATACAGTTTTAAAAAAATGATAACCCATAGGTCAGGTGGCAACCCATCACGTCAGACAAGGCTGTAGGAATCGATCCCACAATCGAAGTGCGACAAGGCTTTATCACCTACCACAGGCCTACATAATTTCCCAGCTTGAATAATGTAGGATTCATATTTATATAGTCTGTCCTATGAAGTATAAATTCATTTATTGAACGTTTTGTGATGAATACAAATTGAATACGTTTTTAATGTAATTATCTTTTGGATATAAAAATGAGTTTGTGGTAGTAATTATTAAAAGGATGGAACTCTACTTGTCAAGTATGTATGCTTCCTTTGTTCTTATTCTACAAATTAAATTAATTCTTAAAAACATGATAAAGGATATTAAAACCAAAAATTTCTTCCTTATACACTTTTTTTGTGATGAATCAAATGGTCCCCTAGATCATCACAGATTCATAGATTTCAGATTGTTAACTTTCTCATAATAATATTATATATAATTCTTTATTAGAACATTATGGTTAATTTTCATTAATTTCCATGTCTTCATATATATAACCCTAATATGTGTTATCCCCGGTGACCATCATACATTCCATTATTTATTTAAAAATGGTGGTCTCGTTAATCCATTATCTGGTGTGGGATTTCAATAAAAATATTTTTAATAGTGTATCCCGTTGATTATGTTTCTGAGCTTAAATTGTGAGGAAACAATTTATTGTAGGTGGGAATAATTTAATACCAAAATATTTCAGGGTACGCCATCTTAAATATCTTCTCTTGTTTGCATCATCGACATGACTTGCATATCAGGAATGATTGAGTTTCTATGAAATAACACTTTAGTGTTGTAATTTTTTAAATGATCTATTTATAACATATCCATTAAATATAGTAACATGAATTGTAGTAAAGAACGTTTAAAAATTATATATTATTTTTTCAAATAGATAAAACATATTTATAATGAAATGTTTAGGTATCGATAAAATAGTAATTTGTTTCATTATTTTCATAAATGAACTACTATTTACGTCCTTTTTTGAACAACAATCAAATTAATTTTAGAAACTCATAGAAATTTAATATTGTATAATATAAATCTTTTTGGAATTAAGAATATAAAAATTACCATATAGTGAATGTTGTTTTCTGAAAACATTCAATTTTTAATGATTAGTGAAAAACACTACATTATTGTTTAAAAACATACTTTTTCATTTAAAAAATTATGTTTATTTAAATCAGTTTTAATGTAAAAATAGATAAATAATAAATATATTAAACTAATTTAAGTAATTGGAATCATTTTAGTAATAGATTTAGATATAAAAATTCCTTAATCATTTTTTCACCTTTTTTACCCACCTTTTAGACACATTGGCATATTGGAATTAAATGTAACATGCCTGATTATTTGAATTGAATTAGGAAAAAATAACATACATGGTTGTAATCTGTTTGAAAATGTGGTTCAATATGATCACAATAATTTTTGGTGAATAGTAACTTTGGAATTTCATTCAACACTGTTAAAGGTTTATAATTTAATTAAAGGTAAAAATAATATTATAATAATATATAATTATCCTAACACATGTCTTAATTTCATGGAATATGTTATTTTCTACCAAAATAAATATTAAGTCAAAAATATGATCCTTTTTATGCCTCTTGGGTTGAATTAAGATATTTGTTATATATTATTTAGAAAAGAGTTAAAAGTATTGTTTTCATATATTAATAACTAAATAATTTTTACCATATAGATATACATAAGACAAATTTGAATATAAATATTAATTAAGAAATATAATAAATTTATCTAAAAAATAATACTTTATTTATAATTTTTTGATATTATGTAAATAAATTTAGTTGTGACACAATGATGATGACATAATTGTTTAATAAAGGAAGAATAAAATAAATGATATTAATATATTAAAATAAATATCATTTTACTTAATTAATGAAATCCTCTAAATTTTTAATATAATATAGACATATTAGTGACATGTGTCAAGTATGAGTATTATGTAATCATGTTGTTTTTTATATTTTTAAATATGAAAAAACAGAAAAGTAACAACATTAACATAAATGATATTTTAAAATAAATACTATTTTATTACATGATATAATAGTAAAAAAAAATATGTTTCTTCTAAATAACACGTATACTAATAAAAATTTCATAACTGATCCACTTTTTGTTAGTTTGGCATTTTTTAATAAATATATTAACTATGTTGTAAACTATTTTCTTGTACACATTATTTATATCTGTTTTATTATTAATATTAATGATATAAATAAAAAATATAACATGATATTTTTTAATTATAATTCACATTCCATCCAATTACATACCATTTTACCATTAAGGAAATGATATTGTCGCTCATGCGTACGTATGACTTACCGTCTCCACAACACAATGAGATTTATCTTCCACGTTCCCCATTCAAGAATCATTATAAAAATATATAAAAGATGAATTATTAGGAATTAAATGACATTATAATAATATATAAATAATATATATATATATATGCTCATATATGTCATTCACTAACTACCATTCAATATGATAAGAAAACAAAAACATCGTTCATGAGTTCGTACAGCTTACCGTCTCCATAAACAGTGTATTCCATTTCATATTTCTATCTATTATATATATTTATATATAGAAAAATTATCACATATAAATCATTTTATTAATTATTAATTTATTTAAATCATGATCTAAGTGATAGGATAAAAAATAATAAGTCAAAACATGTATGATAACGAAAGCAATTATTACCTGAAATGTGGATTTAACAGAGAAATTATTGAAAAATGGGTAATATAAAGTTACAAATGAATCAAATATGATACCATAAATATTATTATTATTTTTCTAGATGTTAATAATATTTCTAAAACCATTATACATGAGTTTCAGACATGTACGAATAGTGTTAGACCTAAGTTAGGGGAATTTAGTATCACAATTAATTTCTGTGAGATATAAGCCATCTTGACCAATTATTTTGTGTGTTTGGTGTATGTACATCCACTATTGTATTTGATATCATGAATAAATTTATCTTTTTGTTATTTAGGGATTTATTTGAATATATTTGGTTTATTATTAAAATTTTCAAAGTGGTATGTGACATGTTTAATGTTTAAGGAATTAATCATTTCCCAGTTTCAATATTCATGATATTATTTTACATATCTATTTATATGGATTTCAAAGGATTATAAAGGAAATTGTATGTCTATTTTTTTGTTCATTAATGTTTTTTTCAAAAAAGAATCTTTAAAGGTTTTATGTAAGGGTTAAGTTCAAAATCTCTTTATTATCAGAGTTTACTTATACGTATGTATCTACTGAGACATCCTTATCATCTATGTTCAAGTTTCTTAAATTATAATTAAAAATATTATCAACTATTGTTTAAATTAATTATTTCCCATATTTTTCATTTTAAAAATCGTTTTTAAAGGAATATTTCTTTTATTTTCTAAATGAGGTAATTTATAGCCTTTTGAAAATTTGAAGGAAAGAATATTTTTTAACTTATACGATGCATGTGGCTATTTTCAGCTATTATGGCAACTAAAACATTTTGAATCATTCCATACAAACTTATAAGGTTGTACTCAAAAAATGTATTCTTTTATAATTTTTTAGCATTAGATAGTTTCAGAGTACAAAAGGGATACTTTTCAAATGATTTTAATAAATTTATTAGATTATTTTAATCTATGTCATCATTATTTGTTAGATTTGACACTATATTGAGGTTGATATATTTTGATATGATCTTCCATATTGTATTGAAGGTTTTATGATATGTTTGAAATTTATATCATTCATGATTTATAGATAAAGTATAAACATTTTATATTCTAGTTTTAATAAGATTTTTTATGTTACGTTTCACCATTTTCATAAGAGAGATGCATTAGACTTAGTATGTGACGAGTGGGACCCACTATAGACTCTCGATGAATCAATATGAATTACAAGGCAAACTAGTCTCTTTGGACAAGGCCATGACGGTATGGTAATGGTCTCATCATGAGGCCTTGAAAAATTGGTTATGATTTCCCGCATTATTCATTCCCTTGTAATTAGATTAGTTATTACCTTTACATGTGATTATATGACTAGAAGAATATACATGTGAATGTTTAAGTGAAATTATTTGATCTATTATTTCCATTTTATGCTAATGATTATGTTTAAAAGGATTTTGTTTTATTTTTAAACCTTTCCTTTAATGTTTATTCTTATTTATGAAAGCTTCACCAATATAATTTAACCTTACCAAGAATCTAATCTCACCCCATTCTTATGTTTTATTTTCTTAGGATGCCATGAAGTGTATTATGATTTATATGTAGGTTTAAGATGTGATAATAATGGTGTTCTAAATGGATTATGTACAACGTATTTTAGGTATTCAATTCTAATGAAATGTCCATGTATGTAATCTATTTTCCATGACTTCTAAAATGATCATAACTTATATATTTGATTACATGTAATCATGCCAATATATTAAAATGATGCACTGAATCTCGGAAAATGGTGCTAGAACATTACATGAAGGTCCCCCTACAATAGTAGTTTTTGGTCTCAGTACATCTTCCCCGCCCTCGGATATATTTCTAGGGGATAAGTAATGAAATCATGAATCACATCTTCTAGAAAAGTGATTATAAGAATTGTCCACCCATGGAACAAAATGATATGATTTCCTATTTCAGAATATTCATCTGGTGGGTATTTTATGGATATCTTATCACGTAATATCTCATAGTTATTTTCTCCTAGATGGGACTCCCTCGCATGATCATGAAGTGGAGGAGTTAACACCATCGACTTTAGAAAAGGTGTAACCTCCTTCTCCACCAGGGTAATCTGTATGGAAACTAACTACTCATAAGAATCTTTCACCAAGAAATACCTATATTTCCTATTAAGGTAATCTGGTACAATGTTTTCCTCCCTTGTATTATATATTATCTTGAATTCATAATCATATAAGAACTGCAACTAGAATCTTTATCTTAGGTTTATGTCTCTCTACGTGAAGACACACCTAGGACTCTAATTGTTTGAGTAAACCACAAAACACTCCCCCAATAATAAGTTCCACATCATCATCAGGGCCTAGACTATCTATAATATCTATAGGTCAAGATTTTCATAGTTTTACTCATTGGGTGTCGATTAAATTTATTGTTTGTGATAAATACCTATCAATGGATCAACATGCAGTCGAGCCAATATCTTAAGGGATAATAATAGAAAACAAACTCTATGCCCTCATTTGGTAGTATTAGTGTTATATCACTCATCGTCTTCAGCCTTAAATCTTAAAGGTCTCTCTGGCAATACTTAAACATGGATAATGGCTTCCCCTTCTACATCAATGCTGGTAAAGGTGATACAAGTCTACAAAACACCTCTCATAGTACTCCACTAAACCAAGAAATATTTTCACTTATGACATGCTCTTGGGTCGCTCCAAAAAAAATGCGTCAACCTTCACTAGTTACATGGCGAATCGATTCTCAAAAATGACGTTTCCCATAAATTCAACATCATGTATCCATTATTGGGACTTGATGATTATCCAATAAAACTGTTTCTCTAGAAGAAAATATATTATCACCCTTAGGTGATCTTTATCCTCCTCCTCTAATGAAGAGATAACAAGTATTTAATTGAAAAATAAACCATAAAAATTTATAAAGTGTAGAAAAAAATTCTAGTTCATTAATTCCATAAAAAATTGGGTTGACTTTTCAAATCAATGTGCATCACTAGAAACACATAATGTCTGTTATGATATTATAATTCCAACATTGAAATAACATTATTGTGAACCCTAAATGAGTGGTATCCATACTATAGATTGATTATCAAGAACCACCTCACTCCTCACAACTGGTCAAAAGCTTATTTAATAATTGGTAGTTGGTAGTTTTTTTATCATTACTTGGTAGAGGTGATGATAATCCATGAAACATTCCAAGCTCAAATCCACCATCTTCATGTACAAATATAGAGTATCCCAAGGGGACACATTGGGCCTAATAAAACCCTTCTCATGTTACTCCTCCATATACAACCACTTCTCCTATAGCTAGGTAAGAGCTATCAGAAATTCCGTAGAAGATATTAGAGTGCTCTTAGCATGAAAGTCAATATAAAACTATATATCCTATCTCGGAGGAAATCGTAGAATGTCCTCATGGACGACTTCCATGTAATCCTTCACCATTGTATGAACCAAGATTCATTAAGAGCCTACTAAACCAAGGGATATTCCATCCAAATTATGTATAGATAGCTATTTTTTTTTCATAACCCTCTTACCCTATATTGATATCTCTCTCACTAGAATAAGGATAATCTCATCCAATCAGTGTGTAGGCATCCGACATATATGTGGTGTAACACCCCGACCCTAGATTCCTAGAGTCAGTGCAATATTTTAATACATTGGAATGATAATAAAGAATCAAGTCCCAAATGAAAAATCAGTTTAGAAGTCTTGGAAAATAGATTTCATATATGAACATTAAATTACACATTCTAACATACAATAAAAAAAATAGTTCTTTGATAACGCCATTATTCCCTTTAGCTTACCCTGCATATCAATCATAGTACAATTATTGAATTCCTGGGAAAATAAAACATAATAAAGGGGTGACCTCAGATGCTCAGTAAGTGTAAATAATTTAGCAGAAGCTATAAACATTTAAGGCAATATGTGTGATAAAAACAACATCCTTTTTAAACAGAAACCTGTGAAAAATATGAAAAAAACATAAATCAAACACTACCATATAAACATGCACATGGATATTCTACTAGTTGAATAATCACATGAAATAACTAATTTGATAATGAGGGAATGCCTAACACCAAACATTTACCACATAGTCAAGGCCTCGTGCCAAGAATACAAATAAATTTTTTTCATGGCCTTGTGCCAAGACACTATTTTGTCTCATGAGACCTACTGATGCATCAAGGAGCTATATCGGGCTCCACATGTCACATACTAAGTCCACTGCATTCCTAATATGAAAAAGATGAAATATAACATAAACATTCGTTTTAAAACTAGCATATCAAATGTCAATACATTAACCATAAACCATGAATGGTATAAAAATAGAACATCCTCAGTCAAACATATCATAACTCATTCAGTACAATATGGATGATTTTATTATAATAAATCAACCTCAATCAAAAATAATATCAAATAAAGGATGCTGACGTAGATGAAAATGATGAATAAAACATGTTGAGAGAAATATCCTTTTTGTAAAATCAATTAAAAGTCACACATTTATAATGGAATTAATTTAATAAATTATTTTTGAATCAATGTGTCCCATACCACATTGAACCTTTTGAAAAGAATTATGATTTTAAAACACTCATGTCCATATAAATAAATCATTAAAATCCTTTTGAAAACATGGACATTAATTAAAATGATTTAGAAAGCTAAATCTTTAAAACATTTAAAATTATGATTTTGATAGAGTAATTTTCTAAAATCCTTAAAATATTATTTTTGAAATCATTTTATGGAAAATGGACATGGATGATAAAAATGTCCTAGAAAATACTTACACATAATCAATCTCAGATATTAATGAGATTGAGGAATTAACTCTTACCTCGCACATTCCTTTAGTAGAGGGTATTTTTAACCTCTTGTATGATGATCGTAGTATGTTATTAAATTATAATAGAACCATATTAATATTTATGATAATATACATGATTCATTTATGTCTTTACAGTACCCATTTAATAATAATTTCAATATTAAATTAACATTTCGGGTAATAATCACATTCTTTATCGTACGTGTTTTAACTTTTTACTCTTGATTGTGTCACTTATATAATGATTTAAATGCTTCCCAAATATAAATCATGATTTATATATCATATATATTGATAATATAAATATTTATAATATACATATATATGATATGAAAAAAACCGTTTATAGAGAAGGTAGTCCGTACGTACGCATAAATGTTGTTTATGTTTTCATATCGTATTGAACGGAACTATGTGAATAAGATATATGTAAGTAAATATATATATATATATATATAAATATATATATCTCCACTAGAATTATTATGTCATATATTACATACTTATTAGTAATATATATTTTTATAATCATCGATTAATGGTGAATGTGGAAATGAATATCATCGAGTCGTGGAGACGGTAATCCGTACGTATGTAGAAGTGACAATATCATTTACTTAAGGGTGTGGAATTGGATGTTATATTAATTTTACAGAGACATGTGCTTTTTTTTATTATTTATATACATATTTCTCATAATTATATCCATACAAATAACATAGTGTTGAATAACAAATTACACCACAGCGTGGAGACGGTAAGCCGTACGTACGCATGCATGGTGACATTGTCATTCATAAGATTGATAGAATAATGAATATTGTTGTGCCATATTTATAATAACATCACAGTATATATAATATATTGGGGTTATTTTTTTAGAATAGAAAAAACATTGAAAGAGTAAGTGGAAGAATAAAAGAACTTGAAAGAAGGTGGTGAAATCATTACCTCTTCTTCGGGTTCTTCCTTTTTGATTTGACCAAAAGGGATCATTAGGATGGATTTATGACCAATGTAATGACTCTGGTATTAAGGTAGGATATTTGGGAGGATATGTGGGTAGGGTTTGGTCGAGGAAAATGGCTTTGGATGTGTTATTTTGAGAGAAGGGGAAGTGCCCTTTTATAAGAGGGGTGAGGGTCACTTTTGGAAAAGATTAAAGTATTAATTTATTATAAAATAATATTCTGTTTATAATGGTTCCAAATGGATTTATTTATAGAAATAGGTGTTTATGGGTCGAAATAAACTCAATTGATATGTTTTACATAAGTTTATGTTACCATTTTAACCATATCATTTAGATTACAGTCTTCAATAAATAGTTTAACTTTTACCGTGTCTTCTTGTATTCTTACACTATATGGTTAATAAACATACTATACACTTCTAAAAGAAACTCAGGTGTCTCATTAATGACATATATAATGTTATTTACACCATTTTTCAGAATCTTACATTTTTATGAATATTATATCAACCAATAATATATTATTTTCTTTAAATATTAATTTATGTCAATTTTGACACTATTTGGTATTTTGTTTTTATGAAAGTCTTCACAACATGATTACTTTGAACGAGATACATTTAATCATCCATAACATGTCATATTCACATATAAAATTCGTTTATTTCATAAAAACGTTGAAATTATAATTATTTTAAAATTTGTAATACCATTTATTTGATTCATTCATTAATAAGGTAATTACTGAATCATCGTTGTGTCATTAATAAATTTAATTATTTAGTCTCTATAAATTACAAATAAAAAACCATTATGTACGAAATATTTTTATCTTTCTAATTAATATTTATAGTCTAATTTATCTTATGTATAACCCTATATTAAAAATGGTTTATTTTTTAAACTTTGATTATAACTCTTTTAACCCTTCTTTAAATAAAATAATAATAAATGTCTTAATCTAATACAAGTGGACCTAAAGGGTTGTATGTTATTCCCAAGGTTGTTTTTGGTCTAATTACACTTATCCAATATAATTAGGACATGTTTTAGGGTAATAATAATATCATTTTTACCCTAAATTACCATATTTACTTTTAACCGTGGTAAATAAAAGTAAAATGTTATTATTCACAAAAATTTATTTTTATCTTATTGAACCTAGATTTACTCCTTGATAATAAATGTGTCTCTCAGATTTTCAAAATTCAACTCATAGAAGCGGTAAAATTAAATTTTATGTGGATTTAAAAATTCTCCTAGGAGTTAGAAAAAGACGGTGAAAAGTTAAATAAAATTATATATATATATTATTATTACAAAATGAATCCAAAAAATTACATTGAAAATATATATGTATTATTATCTATTTTGACCTAAAATAAATTTAAATAAAATAGATAACTATTTAAATAAAAACTCGGTTTTAAACAATAACTAAGTGATTTTCACTATTCATCAAAAATTGAACATTTTCAGAAAAATACAAAAAATTCACCCTAAGATAATTTTGATATTACAAATTGCAAAATGAAATCTATTTTACCAAATTCAGATCAAAGAAGTCACATTAAATAATTTAAAATTAATTTTCTTTGTCAAAACCAAAAAGGCGTATTTTTAAGAAGTAATAATTATCAAAAGATTAACACTTGTTTGTGTCCAGTTTCAATGTAATATTACTTACAATGACCATCAATAGATTAAATGGTTAAAATATAATCTATTTATAATTCCAAACCATTAAAATTTATAATTTAACAATATAAATTATTCTGATTAAAAAAGTGGTTTTAAGTTAAAAAATAGTATTTTCACTATTCACCCAAATATAAAAGTAATCAAAAAAACACCAAAAATTCATTGAAACTAAATTCTTATGTCCCGATTCTAAAGAATAAGTTTATTTTGTCAAATTGAATATATAAAAGATTAAAATATTGGATTTAAAAAGGGTTCACCTTCAAATGGCAGTAAAAGTGCATTTTTTGAAAAATGCTTCTTTTATCTGAATAAAAAGAATTAGTTCTTATATTATGTCTAAGAAGCTCATAATATGGATTCTAAAATTATAAGAATTATATTAAGTTCATAATTCAGTTAATACTATTCATAACCGCTTTTGAATGGCTAGTCTGGTATGTCATGGTGCGCTTGAACTTGGTGTTGCGTGAAGTGAAAGTTATTGAATTACATTGAAGAAATAACATACTATGAAATATGGTGGTGTTACATTATCCCATCCTTCAATAAGTTGCATCCTCGCAATTTGAAATTGTTCTTCAAAAATAAAAGGTTGAAAATAGAGAAATACCTTTGTGGAAAACCCACATTAGAAATTGGGTTATTAAAATTTAGTCTTAATAAGATGAATATATATATATATATATAACTGAAAAGTAGAGTATAATCCTTAAAGTAATTCCTACGACGAACTCATCTTTCAGTCCAAAATATTTCAAAACAAATTATTTATCTTAATCGTATAGGGTTACAAAAAATAATTCATTTATAATTCATTTATCAGACTATTTAAAAAAATCTAAATTATACAAACCAGAACATCACGTAGTCCAGTCGTAGGTGATGCACCCTTGTCTCTCTTTAGTTGTGGGTTCATGTCTCATGGCCTTACCAGACATGACTAGTAATCACCTGACCAGGAGGTTGTCCTTTTTATAGAAATCTAAAAATAACCTTAACAATAGCATCAAATTTAAATCATAATCCGTTACATCCTTTAGACTTATCCAAAATACTTATATCTTAACTCTCAGTCCAAAACTTACAAGGATGTTAAACACAATGAAGATCATTTCTTCCAGGTAATAACATGTGAACACCTTCATCATGTATTCTATTAAAACACCACAGCATCTTGAATTACCATAAAACCGTATTGATTATATTCATGCTCCCTTATTCCTTATAGAATACTGGATATACTCCTTCTTATCCAAAAAATATTGTAAACTCCAACAATGATGGAATATAAAAATAATTAATCAATTTCAAGGAAGTCAAGAATATATAATATAATTTATCCAAATCAACCATCTCTTATTCCATAATCACTACCTCATTATCAGGACTATATTAAGGATTACCTTTCCCCAACCATGTATATTCCAAAATGTATAGATTACTATTAAGTCACTTTTATTAGAACCATATAATCTCAAACCCCCAATTAAATAGTACTACTGTACAATCCTTATTTATCACCATATTTCATGTAACCAGTATATTATTGATACAAAACTCAAATGAAATAATTATATATTAACATCATAATAACACAATTCATTCCTCTTCACATGAGGTTGTATCATAACATGATTATTATCCAATAGCATCATTTAAGGTATACTCTGATGTATGGAAAATTGATACGCGTAGTGTCTCAACACCTTGCAGATGAAGCATTTAACATTTGAAAACTGTTTCTTACCCTTACAATCACATACTTGGTGTCTTTTTTCTCCATACTTATAACAACCTCCCATTCCATTCATGCATTTACCAAGGTGATTCTTTCCATATTTATCACATATGGGAAAATCCTTCTTTTCCCTGTTCCATTTATTCATCATTCACTCTTCCATCCTTTTCTTCTCTTTCTTCCCTTCAAAGACATATGACTCAGATAATTCTTTACATATCTTTTTAACACATGATACTATTTATTAATAAGTTCAGAATAATTCGAGGACTATTTCCAATCTAAATGTTGGCTTAATACCATGAAATATATGATCCTTCTTACTCTTTGGATCATATGTATTGCTGGAGTTCACATTCCTTCTACTGAGTACTATTTCTATACAATGGAATACACTAGGTCAGTTTATGAATTGCAATGAATAATTCCAAACATGTAAAATACCTAACATAAATTGAACAGTTTATGGATATAATCTATAAAAATATTTTCTTTGAGGAGGAATATATTCTTAAATCCTTTATAATTATTTGTAAAGAAATTAAAAATTATCCTAAGAAAATACTATGGGAGTGACGTAACCATGAGTGCAGTAAGGCCCGTTGTCGTGCACCACTTCTCGTTCTTGTCTAGCACAAAAGGTTGTTTTTAGGTTTTACACCAACGTACATCTGTTCTAGAGCCGCCTCTACCTGATCATATCTAGACAAGGACATATTTTCTTGGAAAACTCACAAAATCTCTACATTACTAAAATCTTAAGAAGTTATTCTATACTAATCCTCATAGTCTATCTTAGGGTAATGTGCTCTAATAAGAGTTTATCTAAATCTAGTTTCCAAGGTTATTGCTAAACTTCCTTTGATACCAACTGTAACTCCTCGACCATAGATTCCGATAGTTGGTGCATTATTTTAATTCATTGGCATGATTATAAGGAATCAAGTCCTGAATGACCGATCAGTTTAGCAGTCTCGGAAAATAGATTGCATACATGAACATTACATTACACTTTCTAACATACAATACAAAAAAAATAGTTTTTTGAGAAATCCATTATTCTCTTTATCTTAACCTTGCATATAAATCATAGTACACATCTTATAATCCTGGGAAAATAAAACATAAGAAAGGGGTGAGCTCAGACGCCCCGTACGGGTAAATAATTTAGCAGAAGCTATAAAATTTTAAGGCAAGATGTGTGATAAAAACAAAATCCATTTTAAAAATAAAATTCTACATAATATGAAGAAAAATAATCAATAACTACCATATAAACATGCACAAGGATATTCTACTAGCTGAATAATCACATGTAATAACTAATTTCATAATGAGGGAATGCCTAACACTAGACATCATTACCACATAGTCAAGGCCTCGTGCCAAGACTACAAATATTTTTTTTTTCAAGGCCTTGGGCCAAGACACTAGTTTGCCTCATGAGACTTATTGATGCATCAAGGAACTATAGCAGGCTCCACCCATCACTTACTAGGTCCACTATATTCCTCATATGAAAAAGATGAAACATAACAGAAACATTCGTATTAAAACTAGCATAAGAAATGTAAATAAATAAACCATAAACCATGAATGGAATAAAAATAGAACATCCACAGTGAAACATATCATAACTCATTCAATACAATATGCAAGATTTTATTATAATAAATCAACCTCAATCAAAAATAATATCCAGTAAAGGATGCTGATATAGTTGTAAATGATGAGTAAAACTTTTTGAGAGAAATATCCTTTTGTAAAATCATTTAAATGTCAAAAATTTATAAATTAGTCAATTTTAAAAATGATTTTTGAATCAATCGGTCCCATAAAACATTGAAACTTTTGACAAGAAATATGATTTCAAAACATTCATGTCCATATAAATAAATCCTTAAAATCATTTTACAAACATGGACATTAAAAAACGATTTAGAAAGATAAATCATTTAAACATTTAAAATTATGATTTATATAAAGAGTACCTTTATAAAATCCATAAAATATTCATTTTGAAATCAATTTTATGAAAAATGGACAAGGATGCTAAAAATTTCCCAGAAAATACTTACAAATAATCAATCTTGGATAATAATGAGATTGAGGATTTAACCTTTACCTCGCACATTCCTTTAGTCAAGGGTATGTTTAACCTCATATATGAAGATAGTAGAATGTTAATAAATTATACCAGAACAATATTAATATTTATGATAATATACATGTTTCATTTATGACTTTATATTACCCATTTAATAATAATTTCCATGTTAAATTAACATTTTGGGTAATAATCGCTTTCTTTATCATAAATGTTTTAACTTGTTACTCTTGATTGTATCACATAGATCAAGATTTAAATAATTACGTAATATAAAAAATGATTTATATGTCATATATATTTAGAATATAAATATTTATAGTAGACATATATATGAAATAAAAAACACCGTTTATGGAGATGGTAGTCCGTACGTACGCATAAATGTTGATTCTGTTTTCATATCGTATGGAATAGAACTATGTAAATAAGATATATGTATGTACACACACACACACACATATATATATATATATATCTGAAGTAGAGTTATTATGTCATATATTACATACTTATTAGTAATATATATTTTTATAATCATCGATGAATGGTGAATGTGGAAATTAATCTCATCACGTCATGGAGACGGTAATACGTACGTACGCACGAGCGACAATATCATTTCCTTAAAGGTGTTGAAATAGATGGTATATTAATTTTACAGAGACATTATAATTTTATTTTTATTATTTATATAAATATTACTCATAATTATATCCATCCAAATAACACAGTGTTGAATAAAAAATTACACCACGGGGTGGAGACAGTAAGTCATACGTACGCACACATGGTGACATTATCATTCATAAGATGGATAGAATAATGAATATGGTTGTGCCATATTTATAATAACATCACAGTATATAGATGATATTGTAGATATTATTTTATAATGGAAACAACAAAGAAAGAGTAAGTTGAAGAATAAGAGAACTTGAAAGAGGTTGGTGAAATCATTACCTCTTCTTCATGTTCTTCTTTTTTATCTGAACAAAGGGCTCCTTAGGTTGGATTTCTGACCAAAGTAAGGCTTTTACGATTAAGTTAGGATATTTGGGAGGATATTGGGGTAGGTTTTGGCCGATCCAAATGGATTTGGAGGTGTGATTTTGAGAGGAGGGTATATTACCTTTTAATAGAGGGTTGAGGGTCACGTTAGGAAAATATTAATTTATTAATTTATTATACAATCATATTCGGTTTATAATGCTTCTAAATTAATTTATTTCACACCTTAGGTGGTTATGGGTCAAACCTCACTAAACCAATAGGTTTTAGACATGTTTATGTTACCATTTTAACCATATCTTTTAGATTTAACTCTTAGTTAAATAGTCTAACTTCTACCCTGTCTTCTTGTAATCTTACTCTATATGGTTAATAAATTTATTCTAAACATCCAAAAGAACCTCAAGTGGATCATTAATGACATATATAATATTATTTAATCCATTTTTCCTAACCTAACATTTTTAATAATATTATATCCACCAATAATATAGTATTCATTTTAAATATTAATTAATGTCAATTTTGACAGTATTTGGTATTTTGTTTTTATAAAAGTCGTCACAACATGATTACATTGAAAAAGATATATTTAATCATCCCTAAAATGTCATATTATCCTATAAAATTATTGTATTTCATAAAAACATTGAAATTATCATTATTAAAATATTTATAATACCATTTATTTGATTCATTTATTAATAAGGTAATTACTACAACATCAGTTTTCCCTTAATAAATTTAATTATTTAATCTCTAAAAATTAAAAATAATATAAATTTATGAATGAAATAATTTTATCTTTCTAATGAATATTTATAGTCTAATTTATCTTATGTATAACCCTATATTAAAAATGGTTCATTTATTAAACTTTGCTTATAACTATTTTAACTCTTCTTTAAATTAAATAATAATAAATGTCTTAATCTAATCCAAGTGGACCTAAAGGGTCATATTTTATTACTACGTTTTTTTGGTCGAATTCCACTTATCCAATAGAATTAGGACATGTGTTAGGGTAATAATAATATCATTTTTACCATTAATTAACATATTTACTTTTAACTATGGTAAATAAAAGTAAAAAGTTACTATTCACAAAAAATTATTTTTATCTTATTGAACCACATTTTAATCCTTTATATTAACCTTGTCTCTCAGATTTTTGAAATTCATGTCACATAAGCGGTAAAATTATGTTTTATATGAATTTACAAATTCTGCTAGGAGGTGGGTAAAAGACGATGAAAAGTTAAATAAAATTTTATATATCTAATATTATTAAAAAATGACTCCAATGAATTAAATTGAACATATATTGGTATTATGTATCTATTTTTACATAAAATAAATTTAAATAAAATAAATAAATATTTAAATAATAAGTCGGTTTTAAACAATAACTCATTGTTTTCACTATTTATCAAAAATTTAATGTTTTCAGAAAAATACAAAAAAATCACCCTAAGCTAGTTTTGATATTCCAAATTCAAAAATGAAGTCTATTTTACCAAATTCATAAAATAGAAGTCTCATTTATTATTTTAAAATCAATTTTCGTTGTCAAAACCAAAAGGCGTATTTTTATGAAACAATAAATATCAAAAGATTGACACTTGTTTATGTCCAGTTTCAAAGTATAATTACTTACAATGACCAGAATTAGATTAAATGGTAATAATATAATCTATTTATACTTCCAAACCATCAAAATTTATAATTTAACACTATAAATTATTTTGATTAAAAAAGTTGTTTTATGTTAAAATATAATATTTTTCACTATTAATCCAAATATGAATGTTATTAGAAAAACACAAAAAATTCATTGAAACTAAATAATTATGTTCTGATTCTGAAGATGAGGTTTATTTTGTCAAATTGAATATATAAAATGTTCAAATATTGGATTTAAAAAGGGATCACCTTTAAAAGGCTCTAAAAGTGCACTTTTTAAAAAATGATTCTTTTATATGAATAAAATGAATTAGTTCTTACATTATGTCTAAGAAACTCATAATATGGATTCTAAAATTATAAGGATTATATAAAGTTCCAAATTCAGTTAATACTACTCATAACCGCTTTTGAACGGCTAGTTTTGTACATCGTGGTGCGCTTGAAATCGGTGTTGCGTGTAGTGCATGTTATTGAATTACTTTGAAGAAATAATGTACTATGAAATCTTGGGGTGTTACATGTGGTGAGATTCAATCAGGGTTTGTAACATGGAATACTAATCCATATCAATTGTGAAGTCATAGGGTTCCTTCTTGATGAACTAATGGTCTCATGTGAACATCTCATCACCATGATATAGATCACACTACTAGTAGACAGGAGATACAAAAGGAGTGTTCCTTGTAGGAACCTCAAGGTGAAGCTGTAGGGCTAGTGCCTCAACTGGGAGCTCTACATATCAAACCTAGAGTATATAGTTTAATAAATTAATGGGATATATTTCTAATAATACAGAATAAATATTATAATAACCACATATCAAACCTCTAATCATCTCATGCATTGTGGGTTAAAAAGCTGACAAGTCCTACATCGGTCCATGACTCAGACAACAATCTACTAGATCCTATCATTAGATATCTAATGGTTATTTGAGAAGGATATAATAGTTTCATCCCCCACTAAAATCTCCTCTTATTTCTCTTCTAGATCTTCCACATGGGGACTAACCTATCATCAACTTGGATACCCCTAATCACTACACTGCCTCTACCGTGACGATCCATCAGTTATTAACATGCTCTGATCAACGCGTCCAGTCATGTATACACATGCCATGTGACCCTGTTCTTCAAAAGTGAAGCACCACCCCTATCTGGGATTCCATAGTTATCTATTCTACCTTGGTATTGTATGAATTCACACCTTATTCTAATCAAGAAAGGGTTTCCAGTGCTGAGGTCATGTCGAATGGCGCCTCCTAGATATCACATTTGACTCTGCTCTTTTTTGCGCACTGAAATACCAAAAAACCTAGAATACCTATGAAAAAAATGTATATTTCAAAATTTCTTTCTCTAGATCCTCCGTAGAGTTGGGTATTCACAAGGGCACTATGTTGTAATGGATCTCTCTACAGAGTCCTTTCTCAAACTTCTATTCTCAGAAGTAACCATCGTGAATCATGTCAAGGGAGTACTAGGTATAAACATTGATCCTAATTTTACACTCATCCACCACCATCCAGATATGTTTTATCTCTATAAGATCTTAAATCTATACAGAGTGAAAGAAAGTTAGGTAATAATCCTCTAAGAACCCCTACTAGAAGTCAAGCCCTGAGAGTGTCGACTCATCATGTATTCATGTAACAAATATCCACCAATGACCATCATCTCCATGGTATAGGATAGATTCCACCAAAACTAGCTAATCTATTAGGGTCTAGACAATCCCTAATATATTGACCACTTACAATATCCAATCCTCTTTTTCTTGTGGATCCATCTTGTTGTAGAACTATAGTGGAATATGGAACTGTATCTTGCAAAGTGCGCTAATACAATGCATGTCCTTACACTACTCTATTGGAATGATCTATTAATCGAAGGGTGGAGGTTATTCTACCTAACCACTTCAAGAATTTGGTTACTGGTATGGACCATAAACTAAGGCATCATCACTCATCATGTTGGTGTTATGATTCGGAACTGGTATCCAAGATAGCTATCACCATGGATGAATCTTGAGATTTATCAAGGTATAGTATGGTCAGATGAATATATATATATATATAATAAACTGAGATATAAATCAATAAGGAATGTAAAAGATTCAATTATATGTAATTTTTGGTCGGATTCTCCCTATAAGCAGTGTCTCGTTATTCCATGTCGATAAGTATGTAGTCTAGGTCCCTGTGAATATACACATCAGTTTCTCATACCATCACTATATTTTCCTGCCTGAGAGCCACACTCGAGACACATTGACACTTCTTTCCTATATCTCAACCAAACATCATAAGGGGACTAATCTAAACAATTTCCCAAGTACTTAAACAATTCTGATACCTGTCTATGATAGCCCAACCCAATCATGGGCTCGAGCCACATATACCCCATTCCCACCTCTATAGCCTAGGGGTTATAGAAAATTAACGAAAGAATAAAAAATACTTGTAAAAAGTCAATAGCCTCCCTATATTTTTTATTCCATCAGCATTGGTCACAACCAATTAGAATATAGAGGCTCTCTTCGGATAGTTGTGGCTCAAGCCTCATATTTTGTAAGGTTGTGAGAGACAACCTCCATTTTATACTAATCTGTCACATCCTATCCAATGATGGGGTCACATTTGCATCTACCCCAAGCTCTCCTTCATATTTCAGGGGCTCGAGAATAGAACTAAAACCATAAATACATGGGGAGGTCTTTTACTATGTGATAACACACACACACACCCATCCATCTTGATGCATAAGTGAAGGGGATGTAAAAGTAAAAGAATTAAAATCTAAGGGAACATCCATGCATGTAAAACATTTATAGAGTATAAGAGTATGGTAGATTCAATTGATATGTAAAGGGAAAAAATACATGTTAAACAAGAAATATGTCCAAACATGAAAAAACAAAAAAAATTAATTGTTATGAGAACCTATCTCATTAATCTTATGCTATGACAACCGTAAATGATCCAATGTACTAGGTATCCCTAAGCTCCTCTAAATTCACCAACGACCTATCTGTCCTATGCATAATACATGACATGTGTAATCAAATACCACGAATGGATAATTATATAAATACCTAGTAAGACACTCGAAAGCTGAAGGGGGTAATTATGATATAAAACTCAAATAGAAAGAAAGTGGATACATGATACAATCAATGAAAAGAGGTTAATAGAAACTAATCATCAATTTAACGTCATCCAATAACAAGGGGCTTGAGACGTTGATTATATGAACTGCAAGTTGATTCTTCACCAATAATAATAAGAGTGTAGACTCATCCGTCCATGATAATCAAGTCACTGAAATCACATTACGTACTGCTGATGTCATCACCTCGTCTGGAAGGAGAGTAACCAATTACAAGGTGTGGATATTGAAACATTATGTGTATATATATATACACTATCAAAATAATATCAAAAGGGAGAGTAAGTGGACCTCAAACTTACTGGTCAGACTAAGAAGAATAGCACCAGTAGTTCGAAAAGTTTATCAATGATTCCTAACATCTAAAATGACATCCCATACATATACATCCAAGTCAATTCAAGCATCATCACTATTTCACATAGTTGATGGTCCACAAACTCTTGGTAGGGAACCCATTATCTTTTACAATAGGAGGTTCCCACTCTAATAGTCGTCAAAGAACTCCATTGTAAAACCTTGCTAGAGGGTACAACATGGAATATATCCATAGAGGACCTTCTCCCATGAAAGATAGGGGTCCCATTCTAGTAACCATCTAGGAACCCAAATCCTAGATCTAATGGAGGTTCAACTCAGTGATCATCGAGGTACGACACATTATAGCCATATTGGAGGGTACTACTACTAAATAATTTAGGAAATAAACATTCCAGTCGTACTAAATGTACCTCATGATAATTATTGAGGAACTCCACTACCCAGATTTGTTGGAGCATATCACTCATCATAGTCATCGAGGAACTCCACTTCCAATCTCAAATGGATGGTACTTCTCAAAAACACCATCAAGGGACCACACATCCCGACCCTACTAGAGGGTACCTTCTAGAAAGGTCATTGAGGAACTCTATGATCCATCCCTTCTAGAAGTGACCACTGGGAATGATCATTGATGAACACAACTCCACAGTCCTATTGGTGGTTATGAAATGGAATGGTCATCAATAAATTTAAATATCTAACCATGTTTGAGTGTACTTCTTGGAAAGGTCCCAATGATCCTATATAATCATTACCATCATCGTAATTTTCTTAATCAGTCATCATTCCTAGAACAATCCAAATCTTCCAATGAATTCTAAAAGGGAGAAAACCATCTAATTCTATCTGAAAAAAACACTAAGGATAAGAAACTCATGGGAAAAAATCCTTTTTAAAAAATAGAAGATACAGATGATTGAACATTCTTAAAACGAGGTCAAGGGGTACACTACGTGTGAGGGGACCCAGACGATTTCTTTTCCTGCTCCACTACCTAGATATGTCCTTTTTGGCTTCATGGCTCCAAAAAAATGTAATATTATATGTGTTTAATGTAGAATAAATGGAGTTTCCATGGTAGCCTGGACACGAGCCAAGACATTCTGGCTATGTCTGTGTATTGGACCCCATTTCCATGTACCTGCACCTATTTCTATGTACTGGACCTCGTGTCTGTTTTCTCCGGTACACGGCCATGTACATTATCATGTACTTTCACATGGATTCCTTCCCATGTGATCCATCACTTGGGTTTTCCTTCTAGGGATGGGTTACACATCAGGTTAGAGAGTATACACATTTTTTCATCCTTATGTTTTCTCGAAACACATGCCACTATGCTTTAGTGTATACACACGGTGTGTTCATCCTTTAAATAGTGTGTTGTCAGGTTTTCTCGTGAATTATAAATCAATGATTTGTGACTCAAATAATGCTTCAGTACTATAGAATTAATCATATCTTTCAGAAACAAATAGTGGATCTAGTAGAAAATAATGGTTTATAGTTGTCGTTTGATAGAAATTGGATCTCCTTGTTCATCATAGGTATCTATGTACGTTTTAAAATCCATTATTACTTCCACTTCTATGGATTCATACTCTGGTCATTGAAATGATCATTTTAATATCGTGATCATCCAAAATATGTTATCATTTCATCAATCTATGCTTTGTTATTTGATTTGGCATAGTTTTCATGGTCTGATTTGGATTGTCATTTCCCAACAATGGAAAACCCGGACCATTGGGTCCTACCGAAGATGAGCATGAATAATATTTGGGAGAAAATCACCAGAACAAAGGTTAATATGATCATTGTCAAAGATTTATGGGATAAGAAACATGAACAATTATCCATGGTTTGAAAAAAATAAAATTAAATAACATTCCAATACATGGGAACATGAAATTTGAAAAAATTGACAAAGACCCATGAACAAGGGCATATTTTCTCAATATATTTAATTAAGGTATAAAAATCACCAAACTCATCATTCATATATAGAGATCATATCATTCATCGTCAAAGAATTCTCTCTCCAATAAATGGAATAAAACATTATGTTCACTGTGTCATGATCTTCTCCACTCTATAGTTTGGTCATCATCATATGCGATTATCTAATTAAGGATGAAGAAAGAGCTCAGTAATCCTCCCAAGGATTATAGATCTAGAACTAAAGTTTTTTCAATATTTATTCCATTATATATTATTCTTCTGTGTCAAAATGAAAATATTAATTAATTTAATAATTAATTATTTCTCTAAATGTACATCCAACACGGGATGAGTCCAAATGCCCCACACAAACCCTTTTTATGTTTTTTGTGGTGTAAACACTGTGTTTGGAATCAACCATTTTTCATGGACTTCAATTTTGAAATTACATTTATGATTTAACCCATTTTCATAATAAAAAATGTGTTTGTAATATTAAATATATTTAATATTTTTAAAAATATAATTCAAGGCTCCCTAGGCCGTGGAATCACGTGATGTCTCCAGTACTAGCTCTGTAAATAAATATAGTAATATTTACAAGTCTTATATAGAAAAATATAGGTCTATAAACATATAGAAGGTGATTAATGATATGGATTAGGGAATACTGAGATTCCAAAGTATGAATTGCATAGACAATCACATACAATAGGATAACAATGAATTACCCTAGGTTGGATTCCCAATTAGGGATTACATGGATGGGATCATAAGGTTGGTTAAATATATTATTCATAGGGAAATACTTTAATTACCAAGTGGGAATTCCATGGATGGGATCAGATGGAAAATGAATCGCGTTATGTATTTGGAGATACCTGGGATACCATGTAGGAATATCATTGATGGGAACAAAAGGAAAATTAATAATATGTGTTTAAAATCCCATGAACTGGAACTCTTTCGTGTGGAAAAATCAATTCTGTTACTATAACTCAATAATGTGTCCTCATATTCTAGGGAATACTGACTAGTATTTTGCTATAATGAGGATATTTTCTGAGATTATACCACATGGTATATAGTTTTAATATAGCAGAAATAAATATTAATTATAAATATAAGAGTAATAAAAATGGTGGAAATATTATATCAAACAAATAAATGATAATGGACGAACCATGTAAACCGAATTACAATAAACCATGTCATGTTGGGAAGGAATGTGATTAAATGTCTTAAAAAATATAATATAGATAAAAGAAAATTCTTAAAAAAATAAAATTATATGTTCCCATTCATGATCCCCACACAAGTCTCACCTCCATGTTTCAACCCATCCAATACGAAACAATAAAAAAGTCCCTTTTCCCTGATCCAAACATGTATCCATGTAATTTTATTGAATACCATATGACATCCTAAAAAATTTGTCAGTAAAATTCATTTGGTTGACACCACTATTATTAAAAAAATAGTCTGTTAATAATTTCATGTAATAAAATGTTAAAGATTTGTTTTAATTAATCAATTAATATAATACAACATTCAACCATCTTCAACCCCTTGCGGGAAAATCACTAATCATGTAGAAGAACCATGCCATCCATGACCATAAGTACATGGTATAATAAAAAGACACAATAATACCTCTATGTAATCATTTCAACATCCAGTATGAGTATTTTATATAAGTATTTTAGAATTACATGTCCAAGACCTAATTCTAATAATTTCATCATCCTTTGTTCAATCCCTGAATAGAATCATTTCATCATAAGCAGGCATAACCCATTATATTAACATATTATAAGTACACATCACTTGTTAATAATGAGTGAATAAATCATTATCATATCCTAAGAAAATGTTTTAATTTTTCTAATGATCATTAATCATTCAACTACCCATTACGTCATTGTATTAGATCATATGTAATTTCATTCTAATTTTCAAACCCAATTATTATCTATAATACTAATTCAATTGAAATTCCATTAATAAATTTTATAATGTGAGTGTATCAAAATAATACACATTAAATTTCATGTCATGAAAGAACATACACAAATCCATTATTCAGAAATTTATTATTCAAGTGTAGGATCACCCTATTTGTATACATAATCCTTGTATCAACATCATTAAATAAAAAGGGATTCGAGGAGTAATCCAACACATGGATTATCAACACACACATTTTAATTAATTACATCACATGTTATGTGGGCACAATTACATATAATTTCATGTAAATAATCAATCTTAAAAACTATATTGTTTGGTTATAGACCAATGAAATTTACATATAAATAAAGTAAATGCTTCCAATAGTTAATTTTCAACAGTGGATAAAGTCAAGGGTGATCACAAAGAATGGAAAGATCATTTCAGATCAAAATAAATTCCCAAAACAACCACAGTGAATATTTTTACACTACTATAATAGAAGGTAAATAAAAGATAGGAAAAACACATAGAAAAAAACTGAACAAGTATCAAACTCATTATTGATATTTCCGTATGGGAATAAATAACTCCAATGTTTTTTAGAGTTTTTCATGTGTTTGAGAGAGGGGGTTCATGATGGATGAAGAATAAATAAAACACATGATTATCCAATAAAGACACATATTTTAATTACATTGTAATGGTATTAAATGTTCATTTTTGATCTTATGGGCTTGAGTTAGTGGATTTTGATTTTGAACATCCATTCTCATCATTTGTGCACATCATGCCTAATGTACATCAATTTAGGCCCAATGAGTCATCTAATTCTAAGGAATGTAATTATCCATATTTTAATTTGATATTTTCTGAAATTTATCTTCACATAAATTTAAAAAATTTTAATTCAGGGATCAATGGATGATTCATAAAGGATGAAGGAGATATTTTGCGATGAAAAGAAACAATTCTGGAGAAGGCAGATTGGACACCAGCCCACTGATGAGAATGTGGGGACCCCAATACAGTCCAAATGAAGCCCAAATTTCGTAGGCTACTATAAGACATATTGAGGAACAAATAACATTTAAGGATATAATGATAAGTCAGCCTCCATTGTGTTAATTTATGCGGCCCATGTTAGAGATAAAATTCTGGTCCAGATTATGCGGCCCAGAAAAACAGTCCACTAATATGATCATATCTAGGAATCCAAAACTCTATATGGGCCCAAATATTACAGGAGGTTATAAGACGTCCGAGTCTCCATTTCCTTCCTCTATGGAAAACTCGGATTTGGTCATCTAGAAAGTCTTCCACGCGCTTCTGTTCGGTGAAGGAAAACTGGCTGCCACCTCGGGTCATGGGTGGAAAAATCAACTCTCCCTTACTTTCCACCCACCTATGGCCTACCAAAATTAATTGAGGAGACTTGGACTATTGGAGGATAGACCCAAGGGATCAAAAATGTTCATTTAAGGAAGTGGTGTTGGAGGATTGAAGTATCTTTGGTGCTTTGTTCAATTGTAATGTTATGCTGCAATTTTGTTGTCTCAAATTGTTCATTCACATGTAAGTTGTTCAATTCAATTTAGTTTCTTAATAGAAGTTCTTATTCTACACTTATTCTGTTTTTATTCATATCAATTTGATACCGTTGGATCAAGGTGTGAATTTATTCACACGAAACCTTGTGAAATTATTCACACAACGGTGGAGTGATCATTTTGTTTTTGTTGTTTTCTTTACTTATCCAGTTCCTCACTCATGATTCTACTTTCCGCTTCCATTGAAGCCATGGGATCTGTGGGGGGATAAACCACTTATGGGTTGATCCACAGGAGTAGAAAGGTTCTGGATTGGATGTTATTTATCACCCCATTAGTGTATAATCACTTCTTTAATTGAGATTTTTATTTGATTATTTTTAAAATCCATCATCCTTATTGAATTTAAGGCCACACACTTCAAGTGCTAATACGAAACTTTACCTTGAAGTGCTCAAAACATTGATCCTTCAAGTGTACAGATGATTAGTATTAAAGGGTGTAGGAATTAAACTAGTAAGTGATGAAGTTATTTTATCTCCTCAAATGAACCCATCTCAAATATAAGAAATTGAAATCATTGAAAAGGAAATACTTCCAATCCACCCCATGCGATAACCTGGGATCAACTCATTATTTTAAATTGAATTCACTTAAATCTGTTATATATCCTTCAAACCCATCTAAAATCAACCCAAAGTTGGCCACTTAATAGCCAAAATCAGTCCATAGAATGTAGGTGTCCATAGGTTACTTCTTAGGTCTCTGAGGATTCGATAACCCAAGCTAAACTACAAGGACCTCTCTACCTTCATCTCTTGGGTAAATTTGAGCGAGCATCAACACACATTTTGGATTTAAAAACACTAACACCAATAAATTCATAATGTGTACTCAAATCATGTTATTTATTTCTATATTTATGTGTTATACCAAAAAACATGTCACCTCGGGTTGAAATAACCATGATCTAATATTATATGATACGAACCCGTTTCATGTTGTGTATCCATTTCACAACCTGAATCTAGTGACCCTAATTTTTATTACAAAACAATTACATCATTTTATTGATACTGAACATAAAATCATTACACATCCAGGATCTAAAGGTTTAGTGTATTCATGAAATTAGGGTTGTACACAACTTTTACATAATATAACATAACATTTATTTAATTCCTTCTTCTCTATATTCTTATTGGCCCTTATTTTCACATTAGTACAAGTATTCACCTAAGGATATTCATAAAAAAAAGTGATCCAAAAGCCGAGTAAGAGGATGAATAACATACACAAAAGAGTGTTGAACATATTTAGCCTCGTAAAAATATTATAAAATTAACATAACCCAAAATATGGTGGGGGAATTGAATGTTGTAATGCATAAAAAATGAGAAATCTGGTCATTGTAGTGAAGTAGAAAATATTGTTGTCAACAAAACTAGCATCTTGTTTACCCATATTTCACTTTATTACATGATATTCTTCCCATTAGCAAATTCATTATAGTTCAATATAATTACTGGGAACACTAGTTACAACATAAAATTTATATGAGCCATATAATTTTGGGCGCACCTTTCATATCATAACAATTTAATTATCATGCATGCCTCATAAGAAGATATAGAAATAAATTGATATAAAATAAGCAATGGAAATGAATGGGTTTCATTTCTAAAAAAATATATTCATAATTTTTGGAGTTCCCAAGAAAAAAATGGGATAATATTTTTGGTATCAATCATTGTTGAAGAAAAAACAATCTCTTGTGAAGCGAAATATGTGTTTTTTAAGAATAATTATTTTGGAAAATTATTTTCAATTATCATAAAACTTGATTGGAAACATGTATAACCAAGAAGATAAAATAGAAAAAATAAAATTGAATGTATATAAAAATAAATGAACATTCATACAAAAAATGGGTGAATGATATAATACATAAAGGAAGTGATTTGGGATCAATAAAATTCCCATACCTTAGGACGGAATTATTTCATCACAGTAATATCATAGATAATAAAATTAAATTTTTTAATTAAAAATTTAAAAATTATATACAAATTTGAATAATTATTGTTCTATTTTGTTCATATATGGAAATTTTGGTTAGTTATATAGTTTAATTTCATCATTCTCTAGTGTTTTTTTTCTTGGTTTTCATTAGAAATTTTCTTGTATATACACATGGTAATTCATGTAAAATTTGAATAACTCTCCAGAATTGAAATTATATGTTATTATGGATCATAAAAAAGCTTAACTATTCATATATATCATTTCATAATATGGTATGAGGAATAATAATTATATATGATATTAGTAATAATCATTTATATTATTACAACAGTTTTTAATCACAATGAACTTGTATTTTATCATTTGGTATTATGTAAATATGTTACTTCCAGAACATAATAAGGGTTATAACATAAACTTTGAAATTTATTTTTAGAATTAAAATGTTTTCAGGGCCATCCTTAATGGGGGTAAGGGAAAAATGAAAACATGTCATTCTTAAAGGCGATAAATCAAAATCTCGTAGATAATGCTTTCATTTCAAGAATAAAATGGAATGAATATGGGGTTTGATTATGAATTATTACATTAGCATAATATCATTACAGTATATGTAAGGTAATGGATTTATCATTCCATTTGGATGATTGTAGGTGAGGAGAGAACAAGAAAGGAAAATAAAATTAAAATAAATTAAAAGAAAAGAAAGAGCATTTTACGTCTTTAGTCACTCTCCATGAGAACCTCCTTTGGGGACATGGTTTGGTATTTTTATGACACTAAGAGATCATACTCATGATTGAAGTTGTTTATAATCATTTTAGGATGAATTTTGACAAGGATTGAATCTTGTAATGCGTAATAAGAATAGGTGGTGAGAGGTGTTATTTATAGGTGTGGAGAGGGGTGTTTTCTCATTTTTTTATTTGTTAGTTGATTATTTTGGCTCAAGACCGTGAATAGTTTTATAAGTATCAATAAATATATTAAAATAATGATGGTTTGGTTTAGATTATTGTTCTTCCATCATCGATGAATAAAGGAATTTTGTATTTATCTTGTAATGTATATATACCGTAAATTACCTTATTTTACTATTCACCAAAAATTCATTAATTTCAGAAAAATTCCAAAAAATAACTATAAATATTTTTTGATGTGAAGAATTAGAAATTGAAATCCATTTTTTGAAATTATTTTTCTATGTATGAGAAATTAAAATTTTAATTAAAATCCTCATTTCCTTCTAAAATACCTATTTCAAAATTATACCTAATTCTATAACATTTTGATAAAAAAATTAAGGCCGCATAGAATTATATTATAATCATAAGACCACAAAAAAACATAAAAAATTGATTAATTCATTATCTTTTTAATCGTCATATTAGTTTTGTAATTTTAATAAGATATTTATAACTTACAAAAATTCAAACACATAATTAGTAATTTCTAATACTTGTATTTAATTATACGATGATATAAATATATCAAATTAAAATTTATAAGAAGCTAAAATATTATTTATAGTTTCATAGGTGAGGTTACTATTCTATTTTCTAGTAAACTATTCAAAAAGATCATTTTACTATTGCGAAGATCAAGTTACTTTTCCATTGGTATGGATTCCTTAACTTCTACAAATACCTCTTATACTATTATTTTTTCATTTACAATGATTGAATTATTTTATCTATGTGATTTTATGTGATTTATACTATAAGACGTAGTTATATGAAGGGAATTATCATTGATAAAAAAATTTGTTACACCGTACCATCTCACGGTGACTTCCTAGAAACATTGAATCATCTTAGAAGATGTTCGTGGAGTGTAAATTACTGGAAGAAACAACACAGTGGAGTTTCTACAGAAGACAATGAATGACCTATAAATCCTTATAAACTCATGTATAATTATATTAATCCCTTTGATTTCATATTCATGGACACCATTAATTCAAACAAACAAACATCAAAAAACATTAGGTCATTTTACTTAAAAATTCACTTCATTCCCAAAAATTAATTCCACTACCATGAATCAATGAAAAGATAACCCCATCGGAAAGAGTTTCAAAAAAAAACTCAACGAGGGATCTACCTTGAAAAATATGGGATCATACAACCTCCCTATCAGATGATAAATCACCATTGACCTGCTCCAAGAATCACTTTGGGATCATATAAAAAGAATTATGGACACTATTATCACATATCTGATTCCCTCTCCCAAGTCGCCTCTTGAACATGAACAATCTACCACTACACTCAAACATGAGGTATATCCATTTCCCATAGACATTATTCACAAAAATATGTAATCTATATTGGATTCTACTTCAAATATGTATCTACACAAAACTCAATGTTTCCATCATCTACCACATAAGAATGGAAATTATGATGTCTTTGATGTTGCAACATTTGAATGAAATCACGTATGGAGCTACATCAATACGGTAGGGATAATCTATATGCTACTAGACTAAATATTTTCACTATATTGAACGGATTGGAAATCATAGGAACTAGATTTCCTTGTTTTATGAACATCCATAAAGTCTATAGTATTTATTTGATGGTCAACATAATATTTTTTACTTATTTTCATTGTTATTAACTTTTTCCCAGTCAACAGAACCTACTGAGATTTCTTTTTCATGAGACTAGTTCTAACAAACTCTAACTTACCTGACTCCAAAAAATAGAAAAGTTAATACAATATACTACCATATAAATCCTGAAAAGTTAACATTTGGATTGATTATTGAAATCTCATATTATAAAAACAATCCATTAGTGTTGAGTGATACTCCAATAACCTGCTTAAATCTAAAACATGGGCTCATAAAATATATTATATAATATGAATTATCCCCTTAGAATAGCCATCAGTCTGAGGATAATAGGTTGTACAGAGAAGAACCTATTATCTCAGGGCCATTTAGAGTCCCATCATGAACCAATATGATACACATGGATCTGTATCAGAAATGAATGTCCTCAAAACGTTGTTCAATGGATCCTACTCTTATACATAAAGAATATATTGATCATTAACAGGGAATGTATCCCAAATTGATAAGAAGTGTATTACCTTCCCCATTCAACATATAATCACCCATGATATATCACTATTTCATGGTTTCCTGGGTAGACACTTCACTAAATCTATAGTGAAATCATCCCATTTATTCTCTGGATTGGAATGGTTTTCAAGAACCTAGCATGTCTCTGATGTTTAGTATTCACCTTCTGATATTTGGAACATCTTTCCATGAATCCCACTACCTCATTCCTCATTCTTTACATGAATAATATCTAGAAGGTTCATTATAAATTTTTTTTCAGGAACATAATTACCACCCATCTAGAAGCATGACCCCCCATCATCTCCTCATGAAATCTATTAGGAATCAATACATAGTTATGGAAATTAATATAATTGATACGCCCAGGAGACCATCCTGATAAAGGCTCCCATACATATATATTTTCTATCATACCTAATCCACTTTAATTCGATATATTCTAAGTCTTGACTTAGTCAAGAATCATGGGGTATGATAAATGTTGAATATTGAACCACGCATCACTAAATACTTCTGAACATCGTGATGCATGTTCACAGAGAGTACCATCATCTAAAACTCATTGCAAGACTCCCAGACTAGCTAAATTTGTGTCTTTCATATCATTGAACCAATGATAATGTTTCCATTTCCTAGTGTATAATCAATCTTGAACATGAAAAACTACATATAATTGACCCACATCCTCTTCCAAACGTTCAATTCCCACTAAAAAATGTATACCAATGGCTCTTGTTATTAGTGTACACCACAACCCTCTCATGAAAAATATAATTTCTACAGAATATTAGGGAATTTACAACCATATCTAACTAATTATCATGTGTAGGATAATTACTATAATGTATTTTATGTTATATGGATCCATAGGAAACCACATGGTCCTTCTACATCAGAAATGTTGTGAGTCCAACTCTGGATGTATATATTTTTTGTTATATGCCTTACCTAGAAAAGGTAAGGTGATGATATTTATTGAGACCATCCTACTCATGAGCAGATAAAAATCCCTCTCCTATGAATCTGACCAAAAACACTTCACCACTTTCTTGGTCATCTCATACATCGATTAAAGCATATGAGCGAATTATATGATGAAACAACATAATGACAAATTAAACATAGAAAATATTGAATCTTGAGGAAATTTTTGGACACTTTGAATAGACTACGACTACAACATTTGATGGTTCTACTAAAAATCCATCCACTAAAATGGATTGTCCCAAGATGTGTACTTTATTAATCCAAAAAACCCATATGGTTTTCTTAATGTAAATATGATTCTCTATCAATGTACTCAAAATAATGTTAATATGCTGGGAATGATCATACACTAAATGTGAATATAGAAATATTTCATTTATGAAAGCCACAAAAAACATATCAATAAAATGATGAACGATCCAATTCATCATGTCCATGAATACATCCAAATAATTTTTTAAACCAAATGGTATCACTATAAAATCATTCAAGCCATACATAATACTAAAATCACTATGGGGTATGTTTGATCATATCTCCCCAAAAAGGTGGTATCATGATCTCAAATAGATCATGGAGAATATATTATCACCTCTCAGCTGATCGAGGAGATATTTTATGAATGAAAGGGGATGCTAGTTCTTGACCATCATCTAGTTTGGTCTCTAATAATCCCAAAATAAGTAAAAAGTAACATCATGCATCCTGGTGAAAATAATTGGAGAACCCCATGGAGACACACTAGATGATATGAAACATTTATCTTCCATATCATCCAATTGAACTTTCAACTCCAGAAGCTCTATTGGTGTTAACCTATAAGGAGTAATATAAACTAGATCTACTCCTAGCACCAACTTGATTCTGAAATCAATCTCCTTTTTGGAGGGTAATCCATAGAGCTCTTTAGTAATGAAATCATGAAAATGGTCTACCGTTTGATTGAATTTATTAATCTATATTCCAGAATCATCTTGAAAATGAGTAGCTATTTGGACTGTGATAGAATCCAATCTATATTGAATTTTTATTTCACAACTATCTAAAATATGACACTCACACTAGTATAAATAGTTGTCTCCATGTAGATATTGAAATATAAATCTCATATAATAACAATCTATATAGTCCTAGTATAGAACTAACTAACACATACCATGAATAAAATTTAAACCAACCATTTCTAGGACAAACATTACAAATGAAATGGTACACCAACACAATTTATAGAGAAAATGCCTAGAAATGTTTGATATACTCTGTCCAAACTCCTAACGGTGTATTAATGGTCATGACTCCATCAGATATTTCCACAACCAAAGACAAATGTTTTTTCCAAAATATAAGATATAATGGATTGAGATGATCCTATATGAAAAAAAACATAAACAATGGTATATGGTACAAGAATTGTAATTATGACCATAGAATGTCTGAAATCTAAAATAACAAGAGTAGATTATATAGTGTGTAGATGTATTTCGCCTCTTTCATGGGAACAAGTATTAAATTCTATTGTTCCTAATTTTTCCTAAAAATATCACAAATGTACTAGGGTACACCGTTTACTACATCTCACAAACAATCTTGTGGAACTCCATCTATCAATCTTATGAGGGGTAGTGGTGTCATTTATACACTATGGTACATATCTGGATCCCCTCCCACTACTCTCCTATTACATTCCCCAAATGAACCCCTATAGGTGGCCCAATATACCATAAAAATTGTAATCTATAGTAGGATATAGGCACTATGGTCACTTGTCACCAAAAATTAAATATAGATAAAAGGGAAATGAATCATGGTCCTAAGATGGATACCCAATGGCTTGAATGATCTACCACTATTGACTAATCGATAACTAGAATAAGAAAACATCATTCTACTTGATGGAGATCTCCCATGTCACCATACTAAATCATTTTGGCCACTCCTTTAGTCCTATCTCAGATTAAATTTAATAATGAGTGTATTATTCATCAAGAATGAATAACTACTCAAGAAAAATACATTCACCTATGACCTTATTTCATAGCACCTCCCATCGTGAAAATTTATCTCCCTATTGATGTCATTGTCTATTAATGATTCCAGAAATTGATACAAGTTGGTGAAACAACGACCAATTTTATACACTAAAATTCCCTCCAAGGTCATACGAATGAACTCTAAAGCCTTGTCATTATCAAAATATTATGATAGGAATGGATCAGTTACATTTCCTCGATCTCCATAGAAGATAAATTCTTTTACTACCAATCGTAATCTAGAATGCATGACCAATTATTATAATGTCCATAGACCATCTACATATAAAGATTAACCCTACTATTAGTGGGTGTATTAAGATCCTAGAATACTTTCTAGGTTTTCTAAATCTAGAACTCAACATCCAAGTTTCTTCCCTCATAATTGAATAAAGACAGATGTTACAGTTGATTCTCTCTCATTCTTTCGACCATCAATGGCATGCGATGAATAGTCTCTATTTCAATGGATTGAATGACCCACATAAAGGTTTCATGAAGTAGTATATATTTATAATACTCACAAGTTATAGGAATCTATAGCTCACTTATATTTTGTTTTTACTAATTTCCATTGATCAGATTCTCAATTTAATGATTAAGAGATTTCATTTTATCTAAAATACAAACTCATTCCTTAAGACACTAGATATCAACAAGACCAACCACAATTGGTTAAAACAATAGAGAACCAATGACTCATTTTTTCTAAAAATAAGGATTAACATGTTAGTTATCATGAAATAATAGTTATTTCATTTAATTTTACAAATATATGAGGCATCTCATTTCACATTTTATACAGGAAAACATATTACATGAAATAATAATGCACTTATCTTAAAAAATGAATGTCATGATATGTACATATGTTCTTATCATGATCTGAGAATAACCATCTATTATCATATATATCCATGAGTATAAATCTCAAGAAACGACAACATCACACCACATTTGAATAACCCAAGATAAAATAATATCAATAATAATGATAATATATCAAGAAAAACTATTCTATCCAGGGGCACTTTGATTTTCACCCATACATGGGATAGAACTATCTCATGTGTAAAAATAAGGTTTTTTAATAGAACAAAATCACTCCTTCATGAATGTTAGAGGCTACCAACTAGCAATATCATGAAAATAAAATCATAGTGAAATTATACCCCACAATATATAGTTCTAATATATTGTATATAAAAAATTAATAATATATACCATTATATTTGAAATAGAATAAATATAATATATTATAACAAGATGATAAATCATGAACCAAGTAAGAAAAATAATATTAAACAATGTAATGTATGGGTGGAATGTAACTAAATATCAAACTAAAATTAATAATGATAAAAGTCCACGATGACACAAATAATCTTAAAAATTTTGGGTTCTGAACCAAATGTTTTTCTCACCACTATTCTCTTACACATAATAAAAAATATCCATAACAAGTTCACTTTCCCTTTTCCAAAGTTGTATCTATGTAATCTGTTCGGGTACAAAACATAGACCTAAATAGGGTGTGATTAAAACATCGTAGGCTAACACATCCATGTAAAAAACAGTGCGATAATAATAGTTTGTTATAGTGTGATAAAATTTCCTTTAATTAACCAATTAAAACAATATAAAATTCATCTTACTTTGGAATTGTTCTATTATATCTCTAAGCTTGTATCACAACCATGCCAACTATTACCACAAGTCAATGGTATAATCACATAACTAGAGAAATCCCTCTATATAAGCATTTAAGAATCTAGTCCAAGACCTTTATATAATAGTTTCAATATAACTAGGGAAATTACTACCTATAATACGTTCAACATCACAATCCCAATCCCTTAATATAAACATTTTACCATAACAAGTCAATAAAACATGAAATATACATCATAATAACCAAATCCAAAATGAATAAGTCAAACAATTTACATTTTTCATTTAATTTACCATTCATTCGTCAAACTATTTCTTAAGACCATTCCATTATAGATTTCACATCCATTTAATATCAGTAATCACTAGCTTTTTGATAATCAATTTCCCATGGTGAATACATCTAAAGCAGTCACATATTATTTCATGTCATGATAGAAAATACTATAATAAATTATCTATTTTTTTATTTTTAAATGGTATGCTCACCCTATGGTTTTCCACAATCCAAATATCAACACCATTCAATACAAATGGATACAAGTAGTAATCCAACACAATATTTTTCATCACCGGTTTCCAATTTATTAATGTGAATGTTATGTTGGCATAATCACAAAATATTTCTAATATTTATGCAATTTGAAATAGATAATATTGTTTGGATCCTGAAAACAAGTTGTTATTTAGTGATCAAATAATCACTTCAAATAGTTAGTACCAAAAATGGATAAAGACAATGGTGATCATCATGAAATCCTTGATGACACTAGATCAAATTCGACACCCAAAAAAATGCAGTCAAGGTATTTTAACTACTACAATTATGAAAAATGGAAGAGGGGAAGGCCATATAAATTTAACTCTCTATGGATTACATTCTTGATTGATACATCCAAAAGGGAATAATTCAATCCAAAATCACTTGGAGTTTCTCTTGGGTCTGATATTGAGGTTCATATGATAGATGAAAAATTAATCAAATGTGTAGTGTTTCATTCAATCCACTAAGCCCAATAAATTCAAAAAATGTATACATTTAAAGTCATGTATTTCACAATTTATGAGTTACACAAAAAATGCATCACATCTGATGAAATAACCTCGATAAAACATTACTCTGTGTGAATCAGTTTCATAGAGTTTTACCCTTTCATTCCCTAAACCCATTCATGAGATCATACTAGAAATATTTAAAAATCAAGTTACATGTTCTTGGAATGTAAATGTCAAACATACATTACTCATCTCAGTTTCTAAGGATGATCCCTAACAACCTTTGACTCCTCAAAACTCCGGGATATCCATCATCATCTCTTGTCATTATTTCTCCCATACTTGATTAATTTTTCAATACATATATCCTTGAACATTAGGTAATTTACCTAATAAATTATCTACATTCCCAAAAATGGACATGACCGTCACAGTTCAAATAAATATATATAAAAAAATAAGTTCAACAGAAAACTGAAATAGATACGTACCTATAAAAAAGATAGGATTCTACAATATGCCTTGGGAAATATATAGATTCCCGAGTAAAAATTCAATGGGAAGGTTTGTAGGAAAAATTGTAGTATAATTATTATTAAAAATTGTTATATGAACCCATATATAAATTTTCCCCCCAAGTCCACATATATTCGATGACCAATGAGAGTAGGATTGAATTACTAAGGTCATTAAAACCATAGTTCTTATATTGATCCTTTTTATATTTCAAATCAGTGCCTTTGATATATTCCTTGCGTCTTAACCCATATGTATTTTTGACATGTATGATGACACATATTCTATGTAGAGACCCGAAGCTTGACGTACATGGACAATACATTACTTTTGCGGAATACTTAGTACATAACAAAAACACACAGACAAGGATCGTAATAGTTTAGTGTCTTTGGAAACTCGGAATCTAATCTTCTAATCGTGGTGAAAGGTCTTCAACATCTCCCATAAAGATCATCCTTTTTTTTACCTAAAACCTTTCTTTATATCCTGGGGAAAAGAAAATATAAAAGGGTGAGCTCAAATTCTCAGTAAGGGTAATCAAAAGAAATATCAATCACATCATATTCATAAGAACATAACATTTTGGAAATCTTAACCTGCAAAAGTGATCATAATTTCATATCATGGGATAAATCATAGTAGTGAAATAAAATACCAATAATCATAACTTAAAACATGAAACTTTGTGGCATACACACATAATCATAGAGAATCATATCTTATTAGTCAAGACTCATTTCCAAGACTATCTTAGTGGACAAAGTCTATTTCTGAACCGAGTCAACCTCATTTCAGTCCTGTTTCACTGAACTAGTATAACCTACCGTTTCATCCATGTCTATTTCATGAGATATAAAATCTTTACCCAATTCATTGGAAGGAGATATAGGTCCCACCAATCTCATAATGATACCATTCTTATGTGTGCCACAAAATCATAAATCATACATCATTGCATAACCCATGTAATAAAAATGGGAATCTTAAACATCATGCCATCATAAAAAAATTCATATAGGATAAAAGATTTAATAAAAATATTTCCATCATAACATAATAAAATCCATGTAAAAATAGTGATAGAAACAGAAACCTATATTATCTTAGATGGAAAATAATTTTGATAAAACACCTGAACACCATTCTTGAGGAAAATATCCTTACTACTTCAAAATCATTTTCCTTTCTTAACATGTCATACAATTTTAAACTAAAAGAAGATGATTAAAAATAAACATGAAAACTTGTAAAGGAAGCTTCTTGGAAATAATGTTTTAAAAATCCATTCATGTCGTATAATTTAAAAAAACATTCTTCTCATACTTTTGTCGGAAAAGTCAAAAAGTACCTCGTACAAAAAACAACAAAAGATTCCTTTCATATCTTTTACTAAAAACTCATCGAAGGGTAAAATTGGATTTAAACAATTGTAGGTGGATGGAAATAATATTACATATTGATGAAACATGGAATTGGATGATAAAATACACCCCAGTAAATACCAAAGTATAAACAATCTTGGATAAAAATGAGATTGTGATATTTCCCTTACCTTAGGTCCGATATGCTTTGTACGTGTCCGAACCTCCTGTATAATGATTTAAATAATGTTACTGACTTATTCCAGAATCATACATATTTTTATGATATCATATTTGGTCATATTCTTAGCTTCTTAGTAGTAATATTTCATTGCTACTTGTTATTAGGGTGTTTATAACTTTTTTGTTCTTATGTGTGTTTTGTCGAATAAATTCTTATTATTATCTTTAGGTTATAGATACCTAATTTACATAATACTATTAGTGTAATATATATCATATTCATTCATTCAATTCATTTATATAATCATTATGAAATTAAGATCATGTAGAACGAGTCGCATCACATCGTGTAGACGGTATTCTGTACGTACACACGAGTGATGATATCGTTCCTATGATCGTGGAATTGTATTGGAGTGTATGTATACTAATTCAGAATCAGTATAACTTTATAATAGTCATATATAGTCATTATTTACACCATTATACCCATCCAAATAAGATGGTGGTGGAAAATATATTACACCACGGCGTGGAGACGGTATTCCGTACGTACGCGCGCGCAGTGATTTCTTTTTCCATAGGATGGATAGACCGTGAAATAGGGTTGTTTCATACTTATAATAACATATAAGTATATGAGTGATACTGATGTTATTAATTCATAATGAAACAACTAATGAAGAAGAATTGGAAGAAGAAATAAAGATGAACGAATCGGTAACAGACATTACCTCTTCTTTGAAGTGCTTCTTTGAGACCTCCTTTTAGGGCACTAAAATGGGTCTTTGAAAAAGACCAGAACCTGTAAGATGTTTCTAGGGAAGTGGAGAGAAGAAATTTTCAGGGGTTGGCTGAGCTTGAAGTCTCAAAGTGGTGTGAGGAAGAGAGGGAGGAGGTGCCCTTTTATAAGGGAGGAGAGGGGCACCTTTGGAATAACTAAAAGTATTATTTTATTATAAAGTCAAGTTCGGTTTTAAATAGATCCAAATTGATTTATTTCGAGGCTAAGGTGGGGATGGGTATAAAGCCTCTCATCCATTAGAATTTATACAAGTTTAGGTTCCTATTTTAACCTTATCATGTAGATTTATCATTAAGTTAAATAATTGTACTTTTACCGTGTCTTCTTGTGTTCTTATACTATAAGGTTAATAAACATACTATATCAAGCCAAAAGAACCCCAAGATGTTTATTATTAATATATATAACCTTATATAAGTCATTTTACCGAACCATAGATTTTTAGGAATAAAAGAACAATTAATAATATAATATTTGTTTTACAAACTATTTTATGTCAATTTTGACACTATTTAGTAATTGATTTTTGAGAAAATCATAACAGAATGATAAGTTCAAAACAAGTTAATTAAATCAATACTAACATGTCATATTAACCTATAAAATTAGTTTAATTCATAAAAAGTCTCAAATTATATTTATTTGGGTATTTATAACATCAATTATGTCAATATTTCATTAATAAGAGAATTACTACATCATCGTTGTGTCATAAATAAATTAAATTATATAATGTCTAAAAAATAAAAATAAAATACCATTATGTAGGAAATATTTTTACCTATATAATGAATATTTATAGTCTAATTTATCTTATTTATAACCCCATATTAAAATTATTTACTTATTAAACTTTGATTTTAACTATTTTAGCCCTTCTTTAAATAAATTAATAATAAATGTCCTAATCTAATCCAAGTGGGCCTAAATGTTCATATGTTATTCCTAAGGTTGTTTTGGGTCGAATTACACTTTTCCAATAGAATTAGTACATGTGTTAGGGTAATAATAATATCATTTTTACCCTTAATTACCCTATTAACTTTTAACCGTGGTAAAAAAAAGTAAAAAGTTACTATTCACCAAAAAATTATTTTCATCTCATTGAACCACATTTTACTTACTGACATCAACTGAGTCTCTTGGAATTTCGAAATTCCACTGACAGAAGCGGTAAAATTATGTTTTATGAAAAATTCAGTTTTTTTAACTACCACTTAGTGGTTTCACTATTCATAAAAAATTGAAAGTTTTCAAAAAAATACCAAAATTTCACCCTAGACTAATTTCGATATTACGAATCCAAAAATAAAGTCCATTTTAAAAAATAAAATTTATAAAATTTCAAAAAGTGGTTATTACTATTCATAACGACTAGTTTTAATAATATTTTAATAGCATATCGTTGTTTAGCGAAAATTGGTGTTGCGTACAACACACGCTATCGTGGAAGGTCGCGATTGCGTGTAATTCAAGCTAGGTCAAAGATGTGTGTTGTGAAATCTCCTTTTGGTGTAGCGTATAACACAAGACATTAATGAAATTAAAAAGAATATTTTTTATAAAATCTCAGGATGTTACATTCTACCCCCCTTAAAATGAATTTCTCCCTCGAAATTCGTCGGGGTTATAAATGGTTTACTACTCGAAAGTTTCTTTAATAGAAACCCACATCGTAAAAAGGAATACCAAAACCAATCTTTAAAAACTAAAGTATGAAACATAACGGTTACCCAAATAAACTAATCACCGGGTTTCCACATAGGTGAAAATATGGATATGGAAGAGAAATCTAACCATCATGTTCTGATGGAGAGTGGTAGAGAACACGGCTATGGAAAAGCCAGCAATCACAAAGCCATAAATTTGTGACGATCTAGGGTACCATCTGATTCATCGGATATAAGGGCACTAGGACAACATTTTTGGTTTTCAAGATCATTTCCCTAAAGTTGAATAATTTGAATTAGAATAAATACTTACTTTATTTTGGTACAATCTCATTTTTGTTCGTGCCTTCAAAAATTTACACTTCATCTCTTAAGTAAATGAAGTTGAATTTGTTATTCGTGAAGTGTTAGCAGATCGTGTGATAGAATGACGGGTCATTCCATCTGTCTCAAACAAAAGTTTAGCAAAAGTTATTAAATATACATAAGTAGTTCTATAATGAGATTAATCATATATGGTTCCTAAAATGGACTTATACATCATATATCATACTTCATAATATAATAAAACTAGTTTCTACTAAACAGGGACTTCCTGTAGGCCAGTGGTAGGCGATATAGGCCAGTCGCACTTCGGTTGTGGGTTCGATTCCCACAGCCTTGTCCGAAGCGATGGGTTGTCGCCCGTCCTGCAGGTTTTCCTTTTTCTAAAACTATATTACTATAACATCCCATCAATAATATCGAAAAAAACTACTATCCTTAAACAATACTAACTTATGTCCAACATAATCCATTCCAATATTTAGGCTTATCCATAATACTGCAGTCCACTCTCATAATATAGTGAAAATGATTACCAGAGATTTAATACCATCGTTGATCCCCATATATCATAAGATATGTCTTGTTGGTCACATTCCAAACATTCAAAGGCCTTAATCATGTATTCTCTTGAATACCCATTGAACCTTAGTGAAAACATGAATGCAGTTAAAAGTTTACACCTTCCACATACCAAAATCCTCAAAATTATATATACTCAAACCATGATATCACTTAGTCCTTATATAAATCATGAGCTCGTGAATACTGTCAAACATTTCATTTTCTCCTTATCCCTTCATTATGGACATATCATCTACATTCCAAAATATTTGAATCACTTTTCATGGTTATTGGTACCTTAAAATTATTGAAAACCACATAGACAAATACATAAATATTCCAATACACCATAAAAGTACCTCAACAACATTATTCTTAAATACCAATACATAAACACTTCAGTCCATCCACTTCAATGATTGTCCTGGAATAAGTCCTTCCTTGATTTAGAAGTAACTTTTTAGGTCAGGGCATTGAGTTGGGTAATTCCCATTTCTCCAAAAATAACACATTGAACTCCATAACAGTCTGTCACTCTATGACCCTTTTCTCCACACAGATAACATCTGTCCCTCCATTTGAGGTATTCCTCAAGGTTCTTCTTCCCTTCTTTAGAAATCTCAATCTTCCTTTCTTTATGCTCCTCAACATGAGAACATGCATAATAGTTTATCTTCCTCTTCTTTGATGAATTAGGCATACCACTAATTTCACCTTGTTAATCATATATCACGTTGACTGATTCGGCATAATCACAATATCTTTCTCTCTAGGAATTACACAATTTTGTTGATCATAGTCACCAATTTGTTCATTGGATTCAATGTTAACCAAATTCCTTCTGGTTCCCTCCATTTACTAAAACACAAAAAGAATTCTGTGAGAGGAAAAAATCATGCTAGAGAAAACAACATAGTAAAGGGGGAGTACCCTCAATATCTAACATCTTAGGATAAATTCTAAGATCGTTAGCGCAATTCTAGGACTATAACCTATACGTATACTTAACCTTAGAGACATCCCTAGACATACCATAGAAATATCTCTAGGGATCTCACTAAGGTTTTCGCATCCTAGTTTCCAAAGGTTGACTAAACCTTTCCTCTGATACCAACTATAGACACCCGAAGCTTGACGTACATGGACATTACATTACTTTTGCGGAATACTTAGTACATAACAAAAACACACACACAAGGATCGTAATAGTTTAGTGTCTTTGGAAACTCGGAATCTAATATTCTAATCGTGGTGAAAGTTCTTTAACATCTCCCATAATATCTTCCTTTTTTACCTAAAACCTTTCTTCATATCCTGGGGAAAAGAAAACATAAAAGGGTGAGCTCAAATGCTCAGTAAGGGTAAACAAAAGAAATATCAATCACATCATATTCATAAGAACATAGCATTTTCGAAATCTTAACCTGCAAAAGAGATCCTAATTTCATAACATGGGATAAATCATAGTAGTGAAATAAAATCCCAATAATCATAACATAAAACATTAAACATTGTGTCATACACACAAAATCATAGAGAATCATATCTTATTAGTCAAGACTCATTTCCAAGAATATCTTAGTGGACAAAGTCCATTTCTGAACCGATTCACCCTCGTTTCAGTCCTCTTTCACTGAACCAGTATAACCTACCATTCCAGCCATGTCTATCTCATGAGATATAAAATCTTTACCCAATGCATTGGAGGGAGATATAGGTCCCACCCATCTCAAAATGATACCATTCTTATGCGTGCCACAAAATCATAAATCATACATCATTGCATAACCCATGTAATAAAAATGGGAATCTTAAACATCATGCCATCATAAAACAATTCATATAGGAAAAAAAATTCATACAAATATTTCCATCATAACATAATCAAATCCATGTAAAAATAGGGACAGAAACAGAACCCTATATTATCTTAGATTGAAAATAATTTTGATAAAACACTTGAACACCATTCTTGAGGAAAATATCATTTCTACTTCAAAAACATTTTCCTTTAATAACATGTAATACTATTTTAAACAAAAAGAAGATGATTAAAAATAAACTTGAAAACTTGTTAAGGAAGATTCTTGGAAATAATGTTTTAAAAATCCATTCATGCCGTATAAGTTAAAAAAACAATCTTCTCGTACTTTAGTCGGAAAAGTCAAAAAGTACCTCATACGAAAAACGAAAAAAGATTCCTTTCATATCTTTTACTAAAAACTCACCAAAGGGTAAAATTGGATTTAAACAATTGTAGGTGGATGGAAATAATATTAAATATTGAGGAAACATGGATTTGGATGATAAAATACAACCTAGTAAATACCAAAGTATAAACAATCTCGGATAAAAATGAGATTGTGATATTTCCCTTACCTTAGGTCCGATATGCTTTGTACGTGTCCGAACCTCCTGTATAATGATTTAAATAATGTTATTGACTTATTCCAGAATCATACATATTTTTATGATATCATATTTGGTCATATTCTCAGCTTCTTAATAGTAATATTTCATTGTTACTTGTTATTCGGGTGTTTATAACTTTTTTGTTCTTATCAGTGTTTTGTCGAATAAATTCTTATTCTTATCTTTAGATTATAGATACCTAATTTCCAGAACAGTATTAGTGTAATATATATCATATTAATTCATTCAATTCATTTATATAATCATTATGAAATTAGGATCATGTAGAACGAGTCGCATCACATCGTGGAGACGGTATTCCGTATGTACGCACGAGTGATGATATCGTTCTTATGATCAAGGAATTTTATTGGAGTGTATGTATACTATTTCAAAATTAGTATCAATTTATAATAGTCATATATATTCATTATTTACACCATTATACCCATCCATGTAATATGGTGGTTGAAAGTAGATTACACCACGGCGTGGAGACGATATTCCGTACGTACGCACGCGCGGTGATTTCTTTTTTCCGTAGGATGGATAGACGGTGAAATAGGGTTGTTTCATACTTATAATAAAATATCAGTATATGAGTGATACTGATGTTATTAATTCATAATGAAACAACTAAATAAGAAGAATTGGAAGAAGAAATAAAGATGAAAGAATCGGTAACGGACATTACCTCTTCATTGAAGTGCTTCTTTGAGACCTCCTTTTATGGCACTAAAATGGGTCTTTGAAAAATACCAGAACCTCTAGGATGTTTTTTGGGAAGTTGAGAAAAGAAATTTTCAGGGGTTGGCCGAGCTTGAAGGATCAAAGTGGTGTGAGGAAGAGAAGGAGGAGGTGCCCTTTTATAAGGGAGGAGAGGGGCACCTTTGGAATAACTAAAAGTATTATTTTATTATAAAGTCATGTTCGGTTTTAAATAGCTCCAAATTGATTTATTTCGAGGCTAAGGTGGGTATAGGTAGAAATACTCTCATACAATATAATTTAGACATGTTTAGGTTCCTATTTTAACCTTATCAGGTAGATTTAACATTAAGTTAAATAATTTTACTTTTACCATGTCTTCTAGTTTTCTTATACTATAAGGTTAATAAACTTACTATATCAAGCCAAACGAACCCTAAGTTTTTTATTATTAATATATATAACCTTATATAAGACATTTGGCCGACCCTTATATTTTTAGGAATAAAATAACAATTAATAATAAAATATTTGTTTTAAAAACTATTTTATGTCAAATATGACACTATTTAGTAATTGATTTTTTTGAAACTCATAACAGACTGAGAAGTTCGAAAAAAGTTAATTAAATAAATACTAACATGTCATATTAACCTATAAAATTAGTGTAATTCATAAAAAGTCTCAAATTATATTTATTTGGGTATTTATAACATCAATTATGTCAATATTTCATTAATAAGATAATTAATGCATCGTTGTTGTGTCATAAATAAATTAAATTTTTTAATGTCTAAAAATTACAAATAAAATACCATTATGTAGGAAATATTTTTATCTTTCTAATTAATATTTATAGTCGAATTTATCTTATGTATATCCCCATATTAAAAATGATTTATTTATTAAACATTGATTTTAACTATTTTAACCCTTCTTTAAATAAATTAATAATAAATGTCCTAATCTAATCCAAGTGGGCCTAAATGGTCATATGTTATTCCTAAGGTTGTTTTGGGTCGAATTACACATGTCCAATAGAATTAGGACATGTGTTAGGGTAATAATAATATCATTTTTACCCTTAATTACCCTATTTACTTTTAACCGTGGTAAAAAAAGTAAAAAGTTACTATTCACCAAAAAATTATTTTCATCTCATTGAACCACATTTTACTTACTGACATCAACCGAGTCTCTTGGGTTTTCGAAATTCCACTCACAAAAGTGGTAAAGTTATGTTTTATGAAAAATTCAGTTTTTTTAACTACCACTTAGTGGTTTCACTATTCATCAATAATTGAAAGTTTTCAGAAAAATACCAAAATTTCACCCTAGGCTAATTTCGATATTACGAATCCAAAAATGAAGTACATTTTGAAAAAAAAATTTATAAGATTTCAAAAAGTTGTTATTACTATTCTTAACGGCTAGTTTTAATAATATTTTAATAGCATATCATTGTTTAGCGAAACTTGGTGTTGCGTACAACACGCGCTATCGTGGAAGGTCGCGATTGCGTTTAATTCAAGCTAGGTCAAAGATGTGTGTTGTGAAAGCTCCTTTTGGTTTAGCGTATAACACAAGACATTAATGAAATTAAAAATAATATTTTTCATAAAATCTCATAGTGTTACATTCTACCCCCTTTAAAATGAAGTTCGCCCTCGAAATTCGTCGGGGTTATAAATGGTTTACTACTCGAAAGTTTCTTTAATAGAAAACCACATCGTAAAAAGGAATACCAAAACCAATCTTTATAAACAAAACTATGAAATGTAACGGTTACCCAAATAAACTAATCACTGGGTTTCCACATAGGTGAAAATAAGGATATGGAAGAGAAATCTGACCATCATGTTCTGATGGAGAGTGGTAGAGAACATGGATATGGAAAAGCCAGCAATCACAAAGCCATATATTTGTGATGATCTAGGGTACCATCTGATTAATCAGATATAAGGGCACTAAGACAACATTTTTGGTTTTCAAGATCATTTCCCTAAAGTTGAAGAATTTGAATTAGAATCAATACTTACTTTATTTTGGTACAATATCACTGTTGTTCATGCCTTAAAAAATTTCCACTTCATCTCTTAAATAAATGAAGTTGAATTTGTTATTCGTGAAGTGTTAGCAGATCATGTGATAGAATGACGGGTCATTCCATCTGTCTCAAACAAAAGGTTAGCAAAAGTTATTAAATATATATAGGTTGATTTATAGTGAGATTAATCATATATGGTTCCTAAAATAGACTTATACTTAATATATCATACTTCTTAATATAATAAAACTAGTTTCTACAAAACAGGGACTTCCTGTAGGCCAGTGGTAGGCGATAAAGGCCAGTCGCACTTCGGTTGTGGGTTCGATTCCCACAGCCTTGTCTGAAGCGATGGGATGTCGCCCGTCCTGCAGGTTGTCCTTTTTCTAAAACTATATTACTATAACATCCCATCAATAATATCGAAAAAACTTTTATCCTTAAACAATATTAACTTATGTCCAACATAATCCATTCCAATCTTTAGGCTTATCCATAATACTGCATTCCACTCTCATAATATAGTGAAAATGATTACCAGAGATTTAATACCATCTATGATCCCCATATATCATAAGATATGTCTTGTTGGTCACATTTCAAACATTCAAAGGCCTTAATAATGTATTCTCTTGAATAACCATTGAACCTTAGTGAAAACATGAATGCAGTTAAAAGTTTACACCTTCCACATACCAAAATCCTCAAAATTCTATATACTCAAACCATGATATCACTTAGTCCTTATATTAATCATGAGCTCATGAATACTGTCAAACATTTCATTTTCCCCTTATCCCTTCATTATGCGCATATCATCTACTTTCCAAAATATTTGAATCACTTTTCATGGTTACCAGTACCTGAAAATTATTGAAAACCACAATAGACCAATACATAAATATTTCAATACACCATACAAGTACCTCAACAACATTATTCTTGAATACCAATACATAAATAATTCAGTCCATCCACTTCAATGATTGTCCTAGAATAAGTCCTTCCTTGATTTAGAAGTAACTTTTATGCCAGGGCATTGAGTTGTGTAATGCCCATGTTCTCCACAAATAATACATTGAACTCCATAACAGTCTGTCACTCTATGACCCTTTTCTCCACACAGATAACATCGGTCCCCCCATTTGAGGAATTCCTCAAGGTTCTTCTTCCCATCTTTAGAAATATCAATCTTCCTTTCTTTATGCTCCCAACATGCGAACATGCATAATATTTTATCTTCCACTTATTTGATGAATTGGGCATACCAATAAATTTCACCTTGTTAATCATATATCGCGATGACTGATTCGACATAATCACAATACCTTTCTCTCTAGGAATTACACACTTTTGTTGCTCGTAGTCACCAATTTGTTCATTGTATTCAATGTTAACCTAATTCCTTCTGGTTCCCTCCATTTAATAAAACACAAAAAGAATTCTGTGAGAGGCCAAAATCATGCTAGAGAAAACAACATAGTAAAGGGGGAGTACCCTCAATATCTAACAACTTAGGTTAAATTCTAAGATCATTAGCGCAATTCTAGCACTATAATATATACATGTACTTAACCTTAGAGACATCCCTAGACATACCTTAGAAATATCTCTAGGGATCTCACTAACGTTTTCGCATCCTAGTTTCCAAATGTTGACTAAACCTTTCCACTGATACCAACTGTAGAGACCCGATGCTTGACGTACATGGACATTACATTACTTTTGCGTAATACTTTGTACATAACAAAAACACACACACAAGGATCGTAATAGTTTAGTGTCTTTGGAAACTCAGTATCTAATCTTCTAATCGTGGTGAAAGGTCTTCAACATCCCCCATAAAGATCGTCCTTTTTTTACCTAAAATCTTTCTTCATATCCTGGGGAAAAGAAAATATAAAAGGGTGAGCTCAAATGCTCAGTAAGGGTAAACAAAAGAAATATCAATCAAATCATATTCATAAGAACATAATATTTTGGAAATCATAACCTGCAAAAGATATCATAATTTCATAACATGGGATAAATCATAGTAGTGAAATAAAATCCCGATAATCATAACTTAAAACATGAAACTTTGTGGCATACACACATAATCATAGAGAATCAAATCTTATTAGTCAAGAATCATTTCCAAGACTATCTTTGTGGACAAAGTCCATTTCTGAACAGAGTCACCCTCGTTTCAGTCCTGTTTCACTGAACCGGTATAACCTACCATTCCAGCCATGTCTATCTCATGAGATATAAAATCTTTACCCAATGAATTGGAGGGAGATATAGGTCCCACCCATCTCATAATGATACCATTATTATGTGTTCCACAAAATCATAAATCATACATCATTTCATAACCCATGTAATAAAAATGGGAATCTTAAACATCATGCCATCATAAAACAATTCATATAGGATAAAAGAATTCATAAAAATATTTCCATAATAACATAATCAAATACATGTAAAAATAGGGATAGAAACAGAACCCTATATTATCTTAGATGGAAAATAATTTTGATAAAACACTTGAACACCATTCTTGAGGAAAATATCCTTTCTACATCAAAAACATCTTCCTTTCTTAACATGTCATACAATTTTAAACTAAAAGAAGTTGATCAAAAATAAACTTGAAAACTTGTAAAGGAAGCTTCTTGGAAATAATGTTTAAAAATCCATTCATGCCGTATAAGTTAAAAAACATTCTTCTCGTACTTTTGTTGGAAAAGTCAAAAAGTACCTCGTAAGAAAAATGACAAAAGATTCGTTTCATATCTTTTACTAAAAACTCACCGAAGGGTAAAATTGGATTAAAAAAATATAGGTGGATGGAAATAATATTACATATTTAGGAAGCATGTATTTGGATGATAAAATACACCCCAGTAAATACCAAGGTATAAACAATCTCGGATAAAAATGAGATTGTGATATTTCCCTTACCTTAGGTCCGATATGCTTTTTATGTGTCCGAACCTCCTGTATAATGATTTAAATAATGTTATTGACTTATTCCAGAATCATACATATTTTTATGATATCATATTTGGTCATATTCTTAGCTTCTTAGTAGTAATATTTCATTGCTACTTGTTATTCATGTGTTTATAACTTTTTTGTTCTTATGCGTGTTTTGTCGAATAAATTCTTATTCTTATCTTTAGGTTATAGATACCTAATTTCTATTATAGTATTAGTGTAATATATATCATATTAATTCATTCAATTCATTTATATAATCATTATGAAATGAAGATCATGTAGAACGAGTCGCATCACATCGTGGAGACGGTATTCTGTACGTACGCACGAGTGATGATTTCATTCATATGATCGTGGAATTGTATTGGAGTGTATGTATACTATTTCAGAATCAGTATTACTTTATAATAGTAATATATAGTCATTATTTATACCATTATACCCATCCAAGTATGATGGTGGTGGAAAATAGATTACACCACGGCGTGGAGACGGTATTCCGTACGTACGCACGCGCGGTGATTTATTTTTCCGTAGGATGGATAGATGGTGAAATAGGGTTGTTTCATACTTATAATAACATATCAGTATATGAGTGATACTGATGTAATTAATTCATAATGAAACAACTAAAGAATAAGAAGTGGAAGAAGAAATAAAGATGAAAGAATCGGTAACAGACATTACCTCTTCTTTGAAGTGCTTCTTTGAGACCACCTTTTAATGAACTAAAATGGGTCTTTGAAAAAGACCAGAACCTCTAGGCTGTTTCTAGGGAAGTGGAGAGAAAAAATTGGCAGGGGTTGGCCGAGCTTTAAGGCTCAAAGTGGTGTGAGGAAGAGAGGGAGGAGGTACCCTTTTATAAGGGAGGAGAGGGGCACCTTTGGAATAACAAAAAGTAATATTTTAATATAAAGTCAAGTTCGGTTTTAAATAGCTCAAAATTGATTTATTTAGAGGCTAAGGTGGGGATGGGTCGAAAACCTCTAATCCAATATAATTTAGACAAGTTTAGGTTCCTATTTTAACCTTATCATTTAGATTTAACATTAAGTTAAATAATATTACTTTTACCGTGTCTTCTTGTGTTCTTATACTATAAGGTTAATAAACTTACTATATCAAGCCAAAAGAACCCCAAGTTGTTTATTATTAATATATATAACCTTATCTAAGCCATTTTTCCGAACCTTACATATTTAGGAATAAAATAACAATTAATAATATAATATTTTTTTAAAAAACTATTTTTTGTCAATTTTGACACTATTTAGTAATTGATTTTTGTGAAACTCATAACAGAATGATAGGTTCTAACAAAGTTAATTAAATAAATAATAACATGTCATATTATCCTATAAAATTAGTTTAATTCATAAAAAGTCTCAAATTATATTTATTTGGGTATTTATATCATCAATTATGTCAATATTTCATTAATAAGATAATTACTGCATCATCGTTGTGTCATAAATAAATTAAATTATTTAATGGCTACAAATTACTAATAAAAAACCATTATGTAGGAAATCCATTTATATTTCTAATTAATTTTTATAGTCTAATTTATCTTATGTATATCCCCATATTAAAAATGATATACTTATTAAACATTGATTTTAACTATTTTAACCCTTCTTTAAATAAATTAATAATAAATGTCCTAATCTAATACAAGTGGGCCTAAATGGTCATATTTTATTCCTAAGGTTGTTTTGGGTTGAATTACACTTGTCCAATAGAATTAGGACATGTGTTAGGGTAATAATAATATCATTTTTACCCTTAATTACCCTATTTACTTTTAACCGTGGTAAAAAAAGTAAAAAGTTACTATTCACCAAAAAATTATTTTCATCTCATTGAACCACATTTTACTTACTGAAATCAACCGCGTCTCTCGGGTTTTCAAAATTACACTCACAGAAGCGGTAAAATTATGTTTTATGAAAAATTCATTTTTTTAACTACCACTTAGTGGTTTCACTATTCATCAAAAATTGAAAGTTTTCAGAAAAATACCAAAATTTCACCCTAGGCTAATTTTCATATTACGAATCCAAAAATGAAGTCCATTTTGAAAAATTAAATTTATAAAATTTCAAAAAGTGGTTATTACTATTCATAATTGCTAGTTTTCATAATATTTTAATAGCATATCGTTGTTTAGCGAAACTTGGCGTTGCGTACAACACACGCTATCGTGGAAGGTCGCGATTGCGTGTAATTCAATCCAGGTCAAAGATGTGTGTTGTGAAAGCTCCTTTTGTTTTATTGTATAACACAAGACATTAATGAAATTAAAAAGACTATTTTTCATAAAATCTCAGGGTGTTAGATTCTAAGTCATTCCAATTGAACCCAATGTAGGCATGCTTAGCTGCGTATCCAATGGGGAACATGAGTTGAACATGGATTGTATTCATTTAAGTTGAAAATTATTGTTATTTATACCCAAACCATGTTTTAATTTTTATTCACATGATGGATTAGTTATGGACACCTTTGGTGGTTACCTACAATGTATTTCTTCGATCATGTTCAGAGTGTTGTTTGGTACTTGAATAAACCATATGCTGGTCTGTTAGGTTAATGTGAGGCTCCATATTTTATATGGTAATCTTGATATTGAATGTGAGTCTAAGTTGACTTCCATAATAATATATCATAAACATAAAGGTTAGGTGAAAGATACCAATTATATTTTATGTTTGACCCTAGATTTAGATTAGATTAATTATTCTTATAGCATAGGTTATCCAATAGTGTTAGCATCCATTGAAATTGGAAACTCGTAGAATAGTGAGAAACGTTTTATGGAATCTTATGTGTTGTTTGTTTTACCATTTGAGCGGGGTTGGACTCTTTCATGATGAAATGATTCCCCATGGCTTGTTGGATTGAGATTTAATCCTCTTGGAGGTGTTATCTTATTTTGAATCATGGTGACTATCATCTCATTATTATTTTATGTTCACATCATGGCCCTCCAAGGACATGGTGCATATAAGGATTCCCATATTGGATTCAATACATATTGGTTGGTTCCTGGCATGGATTTCATTTCACATAAGACGACTGTTTTGACCCTTTTAGTTTATTATCCTTTTACCTACCTTCAGTTTTACTTATTTATATATATTTGATAGGAATTTATGTGTCGTGTAGTAGAAACCCTTAAATGGGAAATATTTCTCATGAATGATACTTGAGGTCATAGAGGATATACATAGTGGACCTATTTTGAATTGTGATAAGTAGGGCTTGGTGGAATACCCTAAGACCCATAGCTCCAACTCAAAGCCTAGAGGGTCAGTGGAATTCTTTTAACCGAGGGTAACATCTGATTGATTTTTAAATAATACATCCCATTTTATGGTGGGCTGGTTGTATGATTGTATTGAGGCTGATTCATGGTTTTTTATTGGGTTATATTATATCGGAATTGAGATTCATATGATTTTTGAAGAATTCCATAGGGTTCTGGGTTAAGAGATTGGATTTGATGGGTAGTACTATTTAGGTGTATAGCATTGTTAAATAGTAGCGGTGTAGTTGATTGCTTAATTTCTTGAAAAAGAATCATGATGTGGGTTGTCAATCAATAAGCTATTGTATTTGTTGAGTGATCTATATTTAAGATGAGTTCAAAGGGATCTCTTAGTTTTTCATGAACTGATTTTTCATGTAGCATTGCCATCTTAGGCTTACTGATGAACCAATCCCGGGAGTGGGAGTAAGGGTTCACATATTTTAGTATGGGACGTACACTCAATGGATATGAAAATATTAGGTCAATATATAGATTTAGAGAATCTATATGATCTGTATTCCCTATGAGTATATGGGTGTTGGTTGGGGTTCAACAGTTAAAATGTGATGCTTTTGGTCATGGTGACATGAGGTTTTGGATAATTTAAAAAATGTTACCCTTTGAAAATGGCTATCATGGAAATGAACTAGATTCCATGAGACAGTTGAAAATGGTTAGACCAGGACACACATGGTTTGGGGACATGGTTTGAGGTTTTATTCAAGGAAAACAATGATTATTTAATTTGAGTATATCTTGAGAGAGAAATACCCATATATCGACCACGTTTAAGTGTAATCTTAGTTTAGAGGTCATCATTCCCAAAATCTCGACATTATCCAAAGTATAAATAGAGAGTGTCGATAATACATTGATCTATCCTATATATCTATTTATTTATCCAGAGGGACTCCTATGGAGTTATTATAGAGAAGAAGATTAATGGTAATCCATAAAATGGGGAGAACACTTTTAGAATTTTAATATTATTCATCCTTTATTGAGTAAAATTTTATCAAACCCTATAAGAACCATTATATGGGTGTATGAACATGTTATGGATGTCTTTCACATTAGAATAATGAATGAACATGTTATTTTCCATGATTATAATTTCCTATGATAATAAGTAAAAAATGGATAGTAATTTTCTAGAACTATTTTCATTAGTTTTGTGACAAGGACAGACCAAAGGTGGGTAGATAGTTTTTAATCCATGATCAGATACCCTTTTGTGAGATGGTTCATGAGAATTTTGACCATTCATATAATGTTTTTTTGATCTAGTATAAAATTTATTAAATGGAATAAGGTATGGTTGGTTTTCTTGGTAAATTTTAGGAACATTATCAATAGATTCCCGTTAATTTAATACTTATTTTCTTATTGGAAATGGCCATGTACCAAAATATATCTTTTTAGGCATGTCATGTCCATAGTGACACAAGTATTCCAATTTAGGAATTATTTTGATGAACTCACAGATTCTAATTGGTTTTTTGACTCAAATACTACATGAAATAAATCCTTTGGGTTAAGTTTTTTATTTTGGTTTGTGACTGTCTCATCTATGTATCTATGTTACAATGGTAAATTCTAGAGTAAGGAATTCATTTTATATAATCCTTAGAGTCCAAAAATATATTCCAAAGTTACCCTAGACTTGCATTCAATCCCAATTTATGGTCAGTTTGTGGTAATCCATTAATATTGGATCAGGTTCTACACCAGAGTTCATTTTGTAGTAGAGTAATGAAAATTGACATGAAATATATTGGCTAGAAGACATCAATAAAAGTTAGATATTGGTTTTTGATGATGATTCATAGAATGATCTCGATAAGACATGGGATAAAAACATAAAATTGTGATTGGGTGATGTGTCATCTATTAACGCCAATAATTTTCAGAATTATTTGACCAAATGTGGTTTGACATGTTTTATATTGAGAGTATGAATGTGATTAGTGAGGAAAAATATTGTTCATGTCCTCTAGATGATATGAGTGATGTGAATGGGATGGACCTAATTTTCAATGGAAATGTATTCAAAACCTGGATATATTTAGTTTATTGTAATTCTATTATTTCAATCTCATTAATTATGTTCTATGAGCACCTCATGGATGTTGAGGGTGTGCATTATTAGAATATTTTTATGGTGGATGTACCATGAATCAAAATTGGAAAAATAGAACTACAATATATAGTTGGGATAATCGTTGGATGGTTAATAAAAATACATGACATCTTAATCATGTATCAGGTTATACTAGATTGAATAAGTGTTATCATAGTATTTAATTATTATTGGTGAGTGTTGGATCATCTTTCATTAGTTTCTATACCATATGATTAATTTAACAATTTGAGGTCCTTAGGATGTTTGAAAATTCAATGTGTCCATTTAGATGAGGGTTGTCGACCAAACTAGTTTTGGTAATGTTTTAGTTATCCATTAAGGATTATATAGGATGATAAGTTCTAATGTGGGGAGGTTATAACGTCCAATGTTTAAGATGGGTTTAATGCTTCAAAGGAATTTAATTTTTTCATTTGGTGGATGTTCTAAATATTAAATTTATCTTAGAAATGTAATTCCATGTTTCAAAACCATAATACATGTTTTTAGGTGTAAATTGAGGCCTGAATGATGGTTTAGAGGATTTTGCAGCATAATGAGGGTTTATGACCTGAAATAGATATTTTGGAAAATGGATTCCAAGGTGAATGATTGGTACTAACCATACTGCTTAACAATTCATCCAATTTTGATATAGAACATGGTTTTTTTAACCATTATATGGGCCTAGATAATCATGTGAAATTATGTAGAGGTTCTAATAGACCCACACGATTATAAAGTTGTCTAATAAACTGTGTTTGACAACTATTATGTGTGTGAGTGCCTTGGATCAGTTTCTCTTCATATTTGGAGAATATGTTGTAAGCCATGAAAATTAACTTGGAAGCTTGGGGTAAATTAAAAATTGGTACCACATTTTTGGTTCACAGATTTCCTAACCGTGTAGCATAATTTTTTGGCACTTAAAACGGGGAAAATAACCATTTTCCTCTCTAAACATAAAATTGTTTTCACACCCTTTTCCCACTCATTTCACTGAGGAGGTCCCGTATATGCATTTAATCTGTCTACACTACCTTGTAGTGATCCATCTTCATTCTTGGACTGATTTTATTGTTTTAATATCATTTGTAATCCAAGTCGTAATTATAATACTCCTTTTACATTTTTTATATTTTTTCATTGTTGTAGTGGATGTAATTTCTATTTTATGTCATATTACCTTATTTAGGGTGTTTTTCTAGTTTATTCAATTTATCTCCTTCTATCTTGAATCAAATCCAAATAATGTGTGAGGGAAGCTTACATTGAATAAGGTATGTGGTAGGAACCATTTCCATCATGGTTTATGCTATTTATGAAATTCTTCTCTTGTTGGACCTTCCACACATTGAACCATAAATTTTCAATACCCTAAATTAGTTATTTAAACCATGACATGGGAATGTAAAGTGACATGTATACTTGATTTGAGGTTGAAGACCTTAACTAGAACCACCCCATATGCGGGTTCAGTCATTTTACTTGACGACATAGTTTTCATATAACAAAAACACCGCTATGGTATATTTTTCTTTCATTGAGAATGGGAGGGGGCCAATTGAGTGGATTAATCATTAAAGTGGGGATGGATGTCTTGTAGAAAAAATGGGATCTTGAATATATATATATATATATCACATGAGAGTGATATTTCATAATTCAATTAAAGGAACTTTGATGTGTTAATGATAACATCATGGGAAACAAATTTTAATTTTTATGCAAATTTCTAATTTCATCAAGGCATATTGTAATTATTATTTGAAAAAATTGTGCATGACATGGCATTGATGAATGGAATGACAATGTATATTTCAATTTAATTCAATTACAAATGGGGTTTTGTACTACCATGGACTTCTCGATTACATATTAATGAAATATTGAATGGTGTTTGGTGAAATTTTATGTTTATATAGATGATTCTAGTGGACAATGATTATTTATTTTGGGGAATATTCTTAATCATTAATTTTAGGCCTTCAGTGATATTGTATTCCCACGTATGAAGTCCATGGTTTGGATATTAGGTAAACTGAATGATGTTATTCCTTGATTGATACCTTTATTATCATGTATTAATAACATGGTTAGACATAAAATATAAATTTATTATCATAAACCTTTAGTTATAGTAGGGTTCCCAAGTAGGAAAACCTTATACATGCTTATACAAAAAGTGAACTATGTTATACCGTGGGCGTTTCTTAAATGACCAAGTATTAATTCGATAGTTAGGCTTATATGGATAATAAACTATGTTATTCCTTGTGAGATACCAATATTCTAGAGAAGTAATTCCTTTGATATAATTATATTTAACGTGAACTATTTTATTCCATGGGAAATACTTAGATTCCTAATTAGAAATTCAATGGAATTGATCAGGGAGAAAATGAATCACGTTATGCCTTTGGTGATACCTTGGTTCCCTTGTAGGTTTTCACTAGCCGAGATTAGAGGGAAAATGAATCATTATATTCCTTAAGCAACACCTATAATCCCATGTATGAATAATATGGAAGGGACTATAGTGAAAATGATTTTATTTTCAGGTGGGATTCTTAAATGAACATAATTATACGCATGTTTTCCCTAAAACACACGTAATGCAAGATCATTGACAGTGGGATTGACCTTTTAAGGTAATGTAATCCACGAATCTTCAATGGTTTCCTTTTATATAACACATTGGAAAATTGGTTATATGCCTTGGGTCTTAAACAATGCTATTTATTCACATACATAATGACATGGGATCAGAAATATTTCATTTCAAACTATTTAATTTATGGTTTGTCAGGTTTTTGAAAGAAAAACCCAATATTGAAAAGGATTTTATCTATATACATTAATACTTCTATATTATTATGCAATCACCTTATTTCTTTTTAATATTCACTTGATGGATTATATATAAACATAAATCTTGGTCCATTATTTCTTACACAAAAAGTCCTCATTGTTGCAATTTAGAATACAGAAAATCTCCCTATTTTAGAGGTATGATTTATTGGAAGGGGAAAATTAAAGGATCCATGTTATAGGGATTCTTTTAAAGATTTTTGTTTGGTCCCTTACACATATTTTTCCATTGTTATACATATATTGGTCTATACCTTTGAAATGTCCACATGGTACTCTATATCATCATGAAATCATATTTTTTATGATTCTAATTACTTCACCATGTGGATTATTAGATTGGATTATTTACATTTTATTAAATTTATCCATATATTATTCTACTATATTTTTTTATCTTAACGGTATATAATCCACAAATTACCTTCATCAAACCCACACATCATGTTGGTGTGTAGGGAGGCACATTTGAGTTCATGTAACTAACTAGCTCTATACCCCATTATTGTGGCTCATAGTCTAAAATGTAATATGAACCATGATAGGACTCAAGGTAAGTGGATTTGTTTCAAAATAATTACGTTAAAAGTTTTAAAAAAATCTTAAACCTTTCTCCTCTATCTTTATTTTTTTATTTTTTTTATTATAAATATAATTCTATATTATTATAATATTTTACAAGGTCGTTTAATATATACCTTGATTATTAAAAAAATAATGAAAGGTATTTGATTTTATATTTTTCACATGGGATATATTCTGTAATTTAAAAAATATTTCAAAGGAATATATTTTTATCACTATCTATAAGAATTCATTTTTTCATTGACATAAGTATTTAACATTATAAAATTTCCTCTCTAATTTTCCTTAGATCTCCAAAGTAGTATATATTCACATTGATTGTGGAAAACTAATTTTTTAAACAATAGATATTAAAAACATAAATTTTGATCCTTCTTATTTGTGTAGGTTAACTAAAAATGCTTATAATTATTCATTTAATAGTATTTTAATTGTAATTTTTATAATAAAATGAAACTTCCTATGTGTTTTATTCAACTAATGGTTTTTATTTATTATATAAAATGATGATAGGGTCTGTATAGCTGTCGATATAATTGGGTAATTTATTTACCTTTAGTGAAATAATGTATCAAATAACCATCTTTGGTTATTCTATTTTAGGTTATAAGACTAATTATGTGTGATATGAATGAAATTTCCTAAGTAAACATCATCATTGTTTATTTTATTCTTCATTGTAATATTATTTTGGGGAATTATCTAATAAAAATGTTTGATTGAATGATTGAATAAAATTATATGATCTCAATGTTTATTGTATAATGGAAATTCATTTTCCATGGGTTTCAAGCATTTCAATGGCATGATTATTATTATTTTTTCTTTTCACACGCCATACTTATTTTTATTATAATTGCAAATTTTAAAATAATTTTCACAATGATTAAATATGTGTACAAATTATTTGGATCTCTTTCTCAAAATATTATATTTTATCATTTAATTAGGAAACTATATAGCTAAAAGAGTTTATTTTAATGGATTTTTTTATTTGGGCGAAACATATTAATTTTGATATGTAACTATTTCATCTATATATTTAAATCTATAATACTTGATGATATTTGTTATGTAATTAATATAATGATTTATATAGATATTTTATTTAGGGTATATTTAATTTCATTTATTGATAGAAATACTAGTGTTATTTTTTTGGTTATTGTATCTCCGCATTATTAAAAAAAATTTATGGCATGAAATTTATTTAATATAAATTATTCATTTTTTGTTATTAGGTTTACGTAATAATATTTTTTTGGTAATTATGTATTTTTTTTAAAAAATGGTAATTCCTACGATATCTTTTTGATGATATTCCCTTAGCACATTTTTCTAACCCATGGACTGTTGGAGGTGGGAATGATGGGCTGTAATTTTCTTTATTTTCTTATTTAAGTGGGAAACCCTCAAGGAAATATAGTGATATAGAAGATAAATATAATATTTTTACATCCAAAAATTATTCACTAATATTAGAAAAAAATACGTATGTTAAAAATAATTCACATATAATTACCAGTGTATGAGATAATTAGAAGAAGATGAGGTTAATAATTTTACATTTCAAATATCAATGGGATTGTTGACCACGAGAATGAAATATATTGTAAAAAAAATATTGTTAGGGGAACTTATATACTAAAGTAATATATATGTGTGTGATGAATATTTAAATTAATTTATATCTTGTAAGAATATGTGATCTACATATTCAATGGCCAATGAAAATTAAGATTTATACCCAAACCATAAATAGAAACATTTAGTTGTTATTATCTATGAGTAATGTATATCCCCTATCATAAATATCAGATACGTCCCTAACAAGGTGGATTGATTAAATTTTCTTTTATTAATTAACAAATTAATTAAGTGTGTGATGTAAAATCATGTGGTTTATGAACAATGGGAAACAATGAAGTGAGTGTAAAAGTAATATATAACACTAAGTGGTAAATGTATGAATTGTAAGTGAGGGATAAACATCAATATGTTGTAATAATTATATTACACTTCCATACCATAATCTCCCCCACACCCCCAACCACCACACTCTATCAGTTTCTTATATTTTATCATTACCAACACCTCTAATGGGGTGAAAAAAATATTATTTATTTTTTTTATTATAGAATAATGACTAAATAGGTTCATCTATCTTATAATGATGTTGTATTCAATCAAACACTATTATAATTATGATAATTGTTTTTGTGAAATCAATGAAAATGGGTTTTTATAATTTGTATTGAAAGATAAGAAAAATAAAAAATAAGATGAAGATGTTGATAGAATAACGTCATAAAATGGAATATATTTGACAATGGATTCATCACTTGGGTTCATTAATTTTTCATTATTGTTGTATTGATTATTTTAGATGTTACATCCCATCATACATAAACTATAATCCATAAATTTAGTTTAATTATTATCAAACCTATGAAACCTATTTGACTCACCAAGAATCACAACCCTTAATTGTCAATAATGGTGAACACACCTAAATCGATATTGTGGCACCATCTAGGACCCAACTCCATCATAAGTGTTTTCATCCCTCAAACACACTAAAAATTACTACCTAAGAATTATTCCCATCATAAGTGACAGTCTATTGATTTGGTAGAGAATAAAAATGAGTTTTATAATTATGGAAATTATTGGTGGATGTCCACCACAAGAACCTGAACACTCTTCTATTAATTTCCACCAACATACGATAAACATAATTAATTAAAATGAACAAATTTCAAAACACTGTGTAGGGAACCCCCATGTATATGTCTTGAATTATTCACCCTCTTTGATGACTATGAGAGATCACAAAGGATAGAGATGGATAGAGAATCATGGAAAAAACATTTTAAAAAATATATAGAATGTGATAATAATATAAACTAAAACAGAAAAAAACTAATTTCACTTCCTATTTAAAAATATAAACATCTTCTGATGGATGATCCCCCCCTAAAAATGTTAATATTTATAATTTAGAAATTATAGAGGAGGCTATGGTTACACAAGTATAAACATGTAATGTAAATAATTCAATATTGAATCAAATCTGAATATTATGGCACACGGTTGGCTATGAAAATTAATGAAAATGCTCATAATAAAATGGATTTAATATTTAGTTTTAATTTATTATATATTATGTAAAAATAATATCTTAATCCTGGATTAGGTGGAATATTTATTTCTTAATAATTGAATATCGTTCATGATTGAAGAATCTTGTCCAACTATGACATTGAGGCCCTTAATCTCTACAAACAATTTTGAATAAACATGTGGAATTTCGGGAAAATTTATATCCGATAAATTTTATATTTTTTCAATAAATTTGACTGAAAATTTCTATATAAAAAATTTTTAGGATTAAAATATCATACTATAATTGAAAAGATAAAAAATATATTTTCACATAGATTCCAAATTCATGCTCTAATTACAAATTTTCCATATATAAACAAAAAAGTAATATGCATTTATAAATTACTATAAAATAATGATACAAACACATAAAATCAGAAATTTATCCATTTTTTCTTTCAAACCAAATTATCCTTTCAAAATGAATATTTAAAATGTGTTAATAAATTAATATTTATAGTTGGTGAGGTAATTAGAACATGACATACATTAATATTACATGATTCTAGTTGAATATTAATTAAATTTTACAATAATACATGACTGGGTATAATAATGGATTATTGAATTTTGAGACTAAGAACATAATAAACATTTTCTCATAAAAGGAATTCAATATCTCTCACAAAATTCTTCCCCTATAGTAAACTACTTAGAGATAACCAACATACAAATTTTCATTATAACCTAGAAAAAGGAAACATAAAAATGAGTGAGCTCTAATTCTCATAAGGATAAACATAACATATTTCAATCAATGATCATAACTGAAAAGAATGTTTTCCTAAGGGTATGAGAACATGATCATAACTTATGGTAATCATACACAATCCGTAAAATATTACTAATCATAAATATTGGCATATGTCATTGTCAAAACAAATGTTATAGTTCATAAGTGTATAGAATTATCAATAATCCATCATCATCCCTGAGAATATATCATAAGTATATGACATAAGTTTGTGGAATATACATAAGTGAATAAAATTATTTCTTTAATGATGTATCACTGCCCAAAATATCACAGTGGATTGGTATCACTATATATTCCATAATTTCAATAGTCAAGGTTCACTACCAAGACTATCTAATTAAAAATATTGTCTTACTAAATCTTTTATGATCCCCATTCCAGTCCTTGTTATATAATGATATATCCACATTTACCAAATTAATTACAATGATATATTTCTATGGTTCTATCAATCATATAATTAATATCATATATATATGTTCCATAAGATTGTAAAAAATACATCAAATCATCATATCATAACCCATATAAATGAAATGAGTTATTTAGAAAATTTATTATTTTGTCATATCATCACCCCTGGAAAATAATGAGTTTATTAAAGATCTTCTTATCACCTAATTAAATTATGGTAATGAAATGGGTTTCATGAAATCATCATTTAATAATAATTATTACAAGCCAAAACGTAGAGATAATGGGGACAATATCATAAGATAACATAAAAAGTGATGTATATCAATCATTAATCTATGTTTTCATATATTCCAATTGCCCTTAAAAGAATATTTTAACCGTTCATTAAAATCATGAAAAAAAATATTTTTATAAAAAATATTTTTACTAAAAATTCCTAAAGCAATAGGACAATTAATTTCCTTGGAAATAACCATTGAAAGATTTAATGGAATACACTAGAAAAGGAATGCTCGAGAAAGTGAGAAAATCTATTCATATCATATACCTTATAAGAGAAAATTATTTTCACACTTTTGAACAAAATTCAAGAAGAAATCATCAAAAAAATTCTCTCAAAAGATTACATTTAATAATTTGTAAATATAGTATAATGAAATAAAAATTACATATTGGAAATATTTCGATTATAGGTAAATATAACATAAAATATTTTTTGATAACATCGATATGGACAAAAAAATTTGATGGTCAAAGAAGAAATATGGTTGACTTTTATTTAAAAGACTATTCTTGAACATTTTTTGTACCAAAGGGAGGAAAATGGTACTAATACATAACTATAAATTAATAACAATAAATTACATAATATATCAGTTTTAAAAAATAATTTCCAAATAAATTATGTCAATGAAAATTAAGCATAGAAAACCTTGAAATGAAATGAGATGGTAACATAAGACCTTAACTTGAGTCCCATATTACGTCAAAGATATTAAAATGTCCTTTTTAATAAATATTTAATTATCATATATTAGTCTCAAACCCATATTAATAAATAATAATCTATTTAAATTTAATTTAAAATATTCAATTATCCTTTAATATAAAAAAATTCCGAAAAATAATCATTTTGGTGACAACTAGTTCGTTTCCATGCATGTTTTTATTTAATGGTTATGATACCTACAACTAGGTCATCGTTTCATCACCTAAAATTATTAATTATGATATAACTATATTATTTATTTATTATATTATATTATTATAACTATTAATATAAATTAGTGATGAAAAATGAAATAAATCACTTCATGAAGATGGTAATATTTACATATGCATGAGGTATGTTTAAACTTTTTAAATGATTAAATGAAATAATGGTAAATTCAAATTCACCATTAAATTATTTATTTGATCATAAATATCATATATATTAATAACATATATTATTATTACCTTCTATGAAAAATGTTAATGAAAAAATAATCGCATCTCTTCCTAGAGGTGGTAATAAACAAACACAAACAAGCGATGTTATCATTTTAAAACATATAGATGATTATAAGGTAGACAAGATATCATAGTTATAGAAGAATAATAATTCCAGAAATATAATACATAATAATTAAGTTGACCATAGTAACCAACACTCAATGATGGTGAAAAAAATTATAATGAATCACTTCATGAGCCAATAATCCACAAATACAGATAGACAATGATTTTATTTCCCACTAAATGGAGAAGGATCTGATTAAAGGATTATATATAGAAATAATAACATATAATTATATGGGATAAAGTTTTATTATATCATCACAACAATAAAAAATATTTATGAATCATAAGATATAAATTGAAAACACTAGGTCTTGGATTATACCTCTTCTATGGACAACCATTTTTGGATTATAACTTAAGCCATATATGTATAGTATTTTAATAAAAAAAGACATGTAGATTATTCGGAGGTAAATTTTAAAGGAATTAGAATAGTTTTTTTCTTATATATAAGGATCATTATATATGAGTAAGAGATCATAAGTGGAAACCTCTTATAAGGGAGGGAGAGGACACAAATGGAATTCTCTTAAATATTAAAATATATAAAAGAATTAGTTAGTAAAAATGAACCACAAATGACTCATTAGAGAATATTATATGATATAGGGTCAATATATAACCATAAAATAGAATTTATATTAGTTTTTAGTGCATTTAATCCCATATTATTTTTGTTTTAACTATTTTTGTATATTTTAACAATTAGCATAGTAACAAAATACACTATTGATAATAGAAAAATTAAAATAACCATATTATATAAAATTACTCATGTTGATTAATATTATGGGATTCATTTTAAAATTTACCATTTATATAATTTATTTATATTAAATTTTAAATAACAGTGAAAAAACTATAGAAAATATTTTTATCAATATTATTTTTAACCATAAAACTGATTTTACGTATATTTCATTCCATGTAAAAAAATTTGATGATTATTAAAATGTTGGACAAAATATATGAAATATATATGGAATAAAATAATTTTTTCAAAAGTTATAAATTAAATTTATATTGATAAAAACACATTGTACGCATAAAATAATTTTTTAGAAATAAAATTACCTTAAAATTGTTTTATTTTACTATCTGTCCAACTATGAACTATTGAATTCATATTCAATGAATGATTTTTCTAAATTTTTTATGATACTAATACACTCCAAAAAAGTTTATAGGTGATAAATATTATATTAAATAATAATATATTAAATGTATATCGATGTTCGTTTAAACTCAGTGATGTGTGAGAAGAAATCTATCAATAAAATTAAAATTATTCAAATAGGAAATTATCAAAAAAAATATAATGGCTTTAAATTATACCCATTAATAATTTTTGCATCAAAATGATATCTCTATAATAAAAAAAATTAACATACATGTTCCTATTCACATCATATGGTTCCCATCATACTTCCTCAAATATATCGTTTCAAAAAAATTGATGACCGGGTGAGTGGTTTTATTTTACAAAACCTTTTCTCATCAATGAAAAATCCTCATCAATTATTCACCATAAGATATTTTATTATATAGTCACTTGAACTCTCAGTCATGTACATTGTAAAGTATTAGGTATGCACTTTCTGAAGAGATATGGAACACATCATGAAATTGTGATATATTTAGTAAAAGTACAAATTGATAAGAAACTATCCCGGTATTATTAAGAATTTGGTTTGGAAAAATATATCAAGAGATTATATTTAAATTCTTCACACATCTCATAAAATTTTTCCATTGAAAAGTTTTCTCGAACACCTTCTCATAAACATTAAATGAAAAACCTCGCCTACAATTGTCATCATGACTCATCTATCAACTCTGAGATAGCATGATGTAAAATTGGATTGAATTAATCATATAATCTATTTACTACAGTAGATCAGGTCCCAAGAGATTCCATTCAAAAACATTATCCCAATAAGTAGGAGTTATATCCCTTTTTCTAAATGAAGATTCTTAAGGAGTCATATGAATTCCCAAGTGAAAGCTATAATTATAATATAATTTGACTATAGGATGGTGTTGATCCCAAAAATCAATTGAAATACAAATAATATGTTATCATATATCCTATATGTTTTTAATATTTTTCCCAGAATAAATATTTTTATAAATATTATTGGCAGTACTAAAACATTACTCTATATCTTGACCCTCCGGAAGACTTTTTTAGATTCTTAAGGTATACATCAGATATTAGTCAAACACTATATAATGTGGTACTCCATGAAAAAAATCCACATCATTAATGAATATCTTAAAAATATTATCAACGTAAAAATATTTTCTAATAGTAATTAAGTGTTCTAAATCCGTAATTTGATTTACTATAATTTAAATAAATCATAGAAATAAGAATTTTTGTGGAGTATGAAGATGAAATCCTAGGTATCGTTTTCCCATTTTCATTTCAGTATGTGTAATAGTTATAATGTTTCCATTGACTTTTTTTCTTCCTTAACATTATGGAATTCTTGAAATTTAGATATTGACACTGAAATATCCCATTTCATATTATCCCAATAGAAATACTCTTTTAGGTCTCTATAAATTTTCATACGTACAATATGAATAGAGAATAATGAACTCTGATGTTTATCCCACAACTCCTTCTTCATGTATAGAATTCATGGCACATAAAATCTATTCCCAAAACTTATCATTCCATCACAATCATAGATAAAAAAATTCAAATTCAAATTTCATTTTATGGTTATATATCCTATTTCATTTATTCTTTAATCCTCATGTGAATGTTTGGTTGAACATTAATTTGAGAAAGATATGACCTGTCTAACTTAGTTATGATATTATGATTCAAATTATAAAAATCCATAAATTAGGGATCTATTTCAATTTATTTCATTGGAAAACATTCACTATCATTCCAAATCAAAGTGAAAAATACCATTTTCACCTTCCCAGAGCGGTAATGTATTGAGTTGTTATAATATATAATCAATTACAACCATCTAAATCCACAAAAATTTAACTCATTATGTGTGAATATATACATCGAGACATAATTATTAGTATATATATAAAATATTTCACTATAATTATAATTTATCTATATTTTAGATGAAAATTTTACTAAAACGAACCCCAAATCATGAGTCTAATATTTTTTCTCCCTATTATAAAATTTTCATGAGGCATATGTTATCAATATATTAATTAGTATGAGTAATCATCTAAAATAATTCTTTGACGCCTCAATGTATATCGAAATTCCTACTCAACTAAAGGGTAGTGTTTTTTTACTAGCCAACCTTCTTTTTAGAAACAATATATTTTCATCACATTCATCATTAAAATGAACAATTTCTCTCTTATAAGTCAACTTGGTTATTAGATTAGATAGACCTGATAATTTTATCACAATGTATCAGTACATTCCATGTGCCCTAAGAAAACTGTGGATATAATTTTCCATGGTTCGTATAGACCTTTTCTTAATAACATCGGTCTTTTTTGGTTTGACAAATATACCCTCTATTGAGATTATATGGCCCAAAATGAATCTTTTTATAACTAGAATTAACACATGTCGAATATAGAATATATATTCTCTTTTCCTTTGGTCCATAAAAATAATATTTTAATAATAATTACGATTTTATTAATCAATGAATATATATAAAAAGATAATTTATACGGAATACCACAAACAAACTAATGTTATCATCAAATAAACTATTCATTATATCCTTAATGATAGTGGGGGAATTTGAAATCCAAAATGGCATGCCTATAACTTCATAATGGCCATACCTTATGTGGAATTGTTTTTAAAAAAATATATCCACCTTATTTTATCTCAATTTATGATATCAAAAACTAATTTCATATGTGCAAATGTGTTAATCTCTTTGTAGTTGATTAGACAGACAATCAATAAATAGTTGAGGTTACCTTTTATTGATATGGTTCTTATAATGTTCTAGAAAATATAAAAAATACACATTTACCAATTTTTCTTCTTATTAAAAATAAAAGGTTCATAAAATGGTGACAAACAATGGATTATAAATCTTTTATGATGATCCCCTTGGAGTTTCATCCACAATTCCTACAAATCAATTGAGACTATTCTATATGGACTATTTTGAATGGGTTCAGAACAAGGTATGACCTTTTATGAAAATTTGACATCATGATATGAGGGATGACTATAAATTTTTTTGAAAATATATCAAAATTATCTTAAAAAAAGGCATATAATCAATATTTAGTTTCTACGATACAACATAGATTAATATCCTTCATGAATAGATAGTAAGAGCCATATATGGATTAAGCTTTTATTTTATGTTTATATTTATCCTCACAATGATTGAAAATAATACGTTTATTTGAAATAAAAAATATGTCATCCCTTCAATATAAATTGATATGGGATCTATATATAGAGTGAAAATCCATTCACAAAATAACCTTATCTTTAATAAGAGGTATAATTACATTATTTGGAGGAATATAATTCTAAAAAACTTATATCAAGGAAGTTCTATAGAATTGAGAAGTGATAATAAAAACATTAGGAAATTTTTATACTAAATCCAAATCTAATAATTTATCCGGTGGTGCTATACACATACCAAATTCATTACAAAATATTGGTGGGTATATTCATAATGAAATATAACTTCTGTAAGAGAAGTCGCCTTTGGGATTTATCATTTTAAAACATATTTGTAATAAACCATGTTTTTATAATTTTTTTTTATAAATTTAATTTTTTTGATATATTGAATTACAGAAAACATGGAGTTAATATTATCTTATAGGAAACACATGCATTAGTTTTTGTTACATACAACACTAAGTTTTAACAAAACCGTTATATATTATTAATAGTACTCATACGATATTATAATAACATAGTCATCAAACATTGAAATAGAAATATAAATAAATAATTTTTAAATATTTTGTATAATTGTTTTATAAAAAGTAATCATATTGATACAAAAGTACTTAATTTTATAATAAATTATTTATTTGTTATAAAAATATAATTTTCTAAAAAAAATTGTTTTTTTATTTCTTTTTCTGAATAATGATAAAATATATTTTGGATAATTTTAAAAATATATTTAATATAAGAAACATAATTTTTAAAATCATTGTATCAAAATTATTTTTTATATTATTTTCTCATATTTTTTGGAAATAGTATTTTTCAATTAATGCTTAAAAATACATTATTTTAACTAAAAACTGCCTTTTAGTTTAAATTATTTTCAAAGATAAATAAAATTTTAATCATATTTTAATGTAAAATTAGTAACATTATATTATAATTAATCCATTATATTTACCACAATCATATTCATGTTGAACTTTGATACAAACACTTTGTAAACATATGAAAAAGTTATCTTTGGAAACCATATTTCCGGTCATGTCTGTGGGATTAATTTTTAAATTTATTTTTTCTGCCTCTGGGAATCGAATTTAAAGAAATTGAATCCATATTTTTATTAATAATCATTTGTATTATCTAGTAATTTCATCATAATTTATGACCAAAATGAATATAGAAAGCAATAAAAATTAATAATCACGGTTAATGAAAGAATGTGTTTATCGAGGGTTAAAAAAAGATAAGGGTTAAAATGTCTATAACAATTTTCAAATTCCTATTTTATAGAAATATTTAAATATAATACTTCCCAAGATAGAATCTTGGATCATTTATAATTTTTTTGAATGTGAAATAATTTATCAATTTTATTCTTTTGTAAAATTTATTAGTAGTTTCCAAGGGGTTCCTTTTTCCTCTTATAAATTACTTCACCCCTCCTATCCTATCCAAAGCTCAAGACCCTTTTGGTTAGGATATGTTTTAAACTGATATTTTCTAAACTTACCTTCTCCTTTAATAAAGTATTTATTTTTATTAAGAATCTCCCATATGAAGGCTTTAGGTGTAAACCTATTGGTGTTCCTCGATTAAGAGGGATATTATTATACTATTTGATTTCATTTTCATTATTCTTCCACCTCCTTCAATTAATATTTGACCATGATAAAATAATAAAATCAGTATCTCGTATATACTGAGAAGTTGTAATATTAGTTTCTGGACACATATCCATATACATTTCCCTGAAATTTAAAAAGAAACCAATGATCATGTATATGGAGGACTACCTTCTCACAGACCAACATAAATAATTTTCCATCACCACCTATCACTGGTTGGTGTAATAAAGAATTAAAAATATTTATATTATATATTTAACATAATTTAGTTTTTTTAAAAATAATATCACATATACCATTTATCTTTAAATTCTACAGGAGATACGATAACTTCGCTCATATATACGGTGGAGTACCACTTCACGAAGGGATATATTTCATTGCCATTAAAAATTTACATAGAAGGTAGACAAAATTATGTTAATTAAAATATTTGATATATATGAAATCATAATTTTTTTAAAAAATTTAATTTTTTTTTACTTTTATATCATTTCATCCATCGAATGTTGGAATCATTTTTCATGAGTATGTATGGCCTATCATCTCTAAGAACGAAGCATTTCTTCTTTTTATATATAATTTTCTGAATATATATATATAATGAATTTATATGATATTTGTTTCATAATTAAAAGTTTGGATATGATATAAGATATTATATGTATTTTTATGATTATTTAACTTTTTATAATAATCATTTACATATTAAATTATAGCTTCTAACCTATTCAAAGTAATTCAAGGCTTCTGTAGTAAGGGATTTTGGTTCACTCTTTTAATTCTAGGAGACATATGAAAATTCATAACTCGTTACTTTTATGTGGTGTGTATAATTTTTATTTCAAATTTTCTATCATTAATCTACATATATTCATGATATTTAATATTTTATTTTATATTATTTTATATTAGGTTTTATTATTCAAAATATTTATAATTTAATATGGAATATTTATCTCACTTTTATTTTTGTTGAGACACAAGCCTTATTCACCTTGTAATTATTTGATGTGGTTTATATATTTCCCCTGATTTTTTTTATTATTATTATACCGAACATTATGGTGATTACATATCCATTTTTATCTATATATCTTGGGGATTATGTTTAAAATTTAACCAATTTAGTAATTATTTTAAGTTATGATATCATCATTTATCAGGATTGTTTATGAATAAGTCTATAATGTTGAAATATTATAAACTAATAATAAATAATTCTATTTAATATTCACCCCCTATGGTAATTAATAATATTTTCAAGTATTAGTTCCATTTTTCTACATTTTGGTACATAAAATAATTGATAAAATGGTTTTAATAAAATCAGTTTTTATTTCTCTCATCGGTCGAAAATCATTTTACATAAAAAACCATATTTTCTAAAAAAGTTAAAAATATTTTTAAATTTATTGTAATGATTTATTAATGAGTTTATTACACATTTTTAAAATTTTTCACCATATTTTTGGAATATATTATTTATATTTCATAACAAATAATTAATATTTTGATTTTACTAAAAATGTGAAATGTATCCTTATTTTAAAGTTTACAGAATGAACTGTATTTTCCACCATCAATAACATTATTTTATTTAAATATTCCATTATAATTATTTAATGTTATTTTCAAATAAATGTATTCTCTAAATGTTATATGATTTTTTAAAGTTCTTTTTGATGAAATTTTATCTTCCATAATAAACATTCCATCTGGTTTATCATTAAGAATAATTATCTCTCTAAGATGACATCCTTTTTCGTAACTTATTATTTTCTACAGATATTAACCAAGTATACCATTATTCTTAATTCTCATAAAAATTTATGATGAAAGGATATTTGTGGAAGTTTTTTTAATTCTACGAGTAATACCATGATAAAATTATAATCAAACATGTTTCTTTATCCAAGGGTTATGCTATGGTGAAGTAATAAAATGATTATGAAACCATTCACTTTTCCATAGGTTCTGATGTGATGAATTATTTGTAAAACCCATTTATGTTCCTGGGATATGATATTCTAAATTTTCTATGATCTTATGAAACAAATTTGTATTATTTTCATTATGTGATGGGAGGGACCTATGTTTCCCTCCAAATCATTGGGTAATTATTTATATATCATATGATAGGTAGTAACGGAATGAGAAGTAAACATGATTAATTATGGGACTTTGTTTACTTTGGCAGTCATGGGAGTGAATTTTTACTACTATGATAGTTTAGGGATTGAATCCATTCTGTTATTACAGACTTGGAGGTGATCCTCGACTCCTATGGAAATGATCTTCAATGATTATGTTTACATAAAAATAATATTTCCCTCATGGATTATGTTCTTTTCAATATTTATGATTCATGTTTTATGAACTACCAATCTCGGTTCCATGATTCAACATTTCTATCATTGATAATAAATATATTGTTTTTTAATGTTATTCTCTTGTACACGTATCATTATGATCATTTTATACTTATGTAATCCATTTTTTACCATTATTGAGAACCTAAAACCACCCATTTCATATTTTTCATGTCCCCCATTTTTTAGGAATGGTTCATGTTGGGTATTTTTTTTAATAGTGAAAAATGGGAATATCATTTTGGTATATGATTAATATCTTCCAATAAATAAGAATATTATGAACATATACAACAAGGACATGGAAAAATTATAATCCTCATTCATCGGATTGTGTAATGTACTAAATACTCCTATAAAAGTTTATAATATCTATGTATAAAAATCCTAGGTATATATTTTTGGTATCGGAGGAATGGTTTAGTTATAATTTGGAATAAATGATGAGAAATATTAGTGATTTACCAGGGGATATTTATAAGGATATTTATACTGATGTGTCTAATGATATGTCCTGGGTTGAACCAATGTATAGGAAAATATTTTCAAATTTTCAAAAAGAATACAGTGCATTGTTTTACAATTATTACATCCATATTGAGATATGTCCAATTGATGTGGCTCTTGCATAGTGGTACATAGGGGTAATAACATCGGAAATGGAACATCAACTAGGACTTTATCTTCACTTAGTACAGGATAATAGGCATTGCAGCACACCTCGATAGAAACTCCTATGGGATATTTTTTGGTAATTTAGCAGTTTTTATAAACCTTTATGTGGGATTCTAATAATCGACATGAATGAACTAGGATAATAATAATGTTTCATAGTGGAGTCATTATTTAGACATAAAATATGTAATTTTTCATGATTAAGTTTTTCCCATATTTTGTTTGATATTCTCACATAATGATTTTTGTTTTTTGTCAATTTATAGAACAAGAATGAACTTTCTTAATGTATAGTGAAATATATTATGGAATAAATATCATCATGTGAGTCTAATCGTTATGAGATCTAGAATTCCAAATCTCATTTTAATGTGCACAAAACATTCTAAAGCTATTATTATTGTTATAATTTTAAGCTAACAAAAGAGGGAACAAAATTATGATGAGTTCTTTATGAGTAAATTCCCACCATATTTAATTGTTTCTTCAGATATACTGGGTTTGTAAAAATGGATCATAATCATATAAATTATATTTTCTATACTCAGATGATCATAACATAAAAATTTCATTTGAGTTTCTACCATTTTGAAGGTGAATATAATTAATGGTGGGACCTTATCAATTTTTTGAGTCAACATGATGAAATAGATATCATATATTAGAAAGGGTTTAAGAACATATTTTTTAATAATTAATTTCCTCATATTCATAATTTAAAGATGGTGAATGAGTTCATTGAGCTAAAGAAAATAAATGTGAAATTTATTGGTACATATTAGAAAATTTTACAAGACATGTGTCGAATGAATATGGATCTATCAACCCGCCAAAATGTATAGTTGATAGAAATTTATATCTCTTAAACAATATCTCCGAATGGAATTATCTCTTAGTGGAATCAGTAGCTATGAAATAATTTTTTGATGTGATATAATGGTGGAAATTATGGTAGGATTTATGTATGAATCTCCTGGTTTTGTTAAAAATAGAAAAATAGAAAACAGAGGATTAAATAAAATCCATGGTGAGAATAATATGACATTTTCATTATTCTAAAATTGTCAAAAGAAACATGGAGAAAATTTTATTAAGGGGAATTATAGAGGATTTAATTGTGGAAGGGATGGTCATAAAGAAATTTATTTCTAATGTGATGAGAATATGTTATCTAATGATGTGAATATATATAAAGTAACAAAAAATTCTCCCCAAACACTTTTATTGTATAAATTCAAGTAGTATCAATATTATCATTACCAATAACCAAATATAATGGTTAATTATGATGATAGATGTTAGAAAACTATCCATCTAGGGGAAAATGGAAAATATCATGTCATCATAATTTTTGATGAGGTGTGAGATAACTATATAGTGAAAGAAACACATAACATTAACTCTATAACTTATAATTTCTTATTTTAATCTATATCCAACAATTCATTCATATTTGAAGAATTTACTATGGGTAACAGGATTACAAACAGACACATGGATGTTTGTTTTGATTGAAAATAAAAAATGGTTTGATTATTTCATTTCATGTCTAAGATTTCCCTCTGATTTATATTGGTGGGAAGTTTCTCCTTCAAAATTTATTAACTCATCATATAGTTGAAATTAATGTTATCTTATGCATGGAAATTATTTATTTATAGAAATCCTTCATCAATTTCAAAGGATGGGTAGTCACATTTGATATTCTAAACCAAAATATGATTTTCTATCAATGAAATGATAAATATGTACTTTATATCGAAATGAAATTCATTTATGGGTTTTGATTGATATTTTAGAGTATTAGTTATCTAATATGGTTGGGGAGAAACTAAACACTGATTATATTTTTATTATTTGGGATTTTGATTATATATTTCCATGATATTGTCCTATAATTATAAAAAAATCCTGAAGTAAGGTTTTCAATTGAACTCATACCTTATTGCCACCAAAATTTCATAGATTACCAATAGATTGGCCCCAATTAAGATACAAGAATAAAAAATGAAACTCCATAAGAATCCTGAAAAGGGATTCATTCAGCCAATTGTTTCACCTTGGTGTGGACATGTTCTTTTTTTCAAAAGGAAGATTAATCAATTTGAAATTATATTTATTTCCATAATATGAACAAGATCATGATCAAGAATTTAAAATCTCATTATTATGTGCATAAAAATTTCTAAAGCTATTATTCTTGGTTGAATTTTAAACCATCAAAGGAGGGAACAAAATTATGTCAGTTCCATTATGAGTAAATTCCCACCATATTTAATCAGTTCTTCCAATCCACTAGGTTCGTAACAATGGACTAGAAGAAAAAAATAATACTGTCTATAATCCAATGTTCAGAACATAAAAAACCAATTTGGTTTTATACTATTTAGAAGGTGAATATGATTAATGGTGGAGAATTATCAATTTTATGAGTCAACATGATTAAATAGACTCCATGTATTAGGAACAATTCAAGAACATATTTTTCATTAAGTAATTTCTTCATATTCTTTATCAAAATATGTTGAATGAGTTCATTGAGCTAATTAAAATAATTTCAAAATTTTCTTTATCTACAATAAAATTTTTCAAGTCATATTTCAAATGATTTTGGAACTATCTACAAACCTAAATGTATAGTTGAATGGCATTTCAGTGTCCTAAAATGGTGTATCTGAAAGGAATTATCCTTAAGTGGAGTCAGTAGCTATAAAATTATTTTTTTATGTTATATAATGGTGTAAATAACGGTTGGAGATATGTATAAATATCATGGTTTTGATAAAAATAGAAAAAATAAAGAATTCAAAGGAAAAAATAAAATACATTGTGAGAAAAATATGATATTTTCATTATGCTAAAATTGTTGGAAGAAACATAGAGAAAATATTCTTAATGGTAATTGTAAATGTTTTCATTGTGGAAGGGGTGTTCATCAAAAAGTGATTTATTATGTGATTGGAAGAAGTTTTATAATGATGTGAATAATGATAAAGCAACAAAAAATATAGCACTCACACTCTAGTTTTTCAAATGTAAGAAGTATCTAAATCATAATTACCAAGAACCAAATCTAATAGTTAATGATGATTATGGATGTTAGAAAACTATTTAGCTGAGAGACAATGTAATATCAAATGTTATCACTATATTAGATGAGGGGTGAGATAACTATGTGGTGAAATATACACATATCATCCACTCTACAACTTATAATTTCTTATTTGAATATATATATAATCATTCATTAATATGTTAAGTATTGAATATGGGTATCAGGATCACAAAAAAAACTTTTATATGTTGGTTTTGATTGAAACATCTTAATGTTGCGATGATGGAATTTCATGTCAAATATTACTCTCTCATTTTTGTTGGTGGGAATTTTCTCCGTCAAAATATTTTCATTCTTCCTCATGTCGAAATGAATGTTACCTTATTCATGGAATGGATTTATTTATTGAAAACCCACATCAATTTCAAAGGAAGGGAAGTCTCATTTTATATTCTAAACAAAACATTAATGTTCATTCTATGAAATTATAAATAAGTACTTTTGATGGAAATCAAATCCATTTATGGGTTTTGATTCTGATTTTATAGTGTTAGTTATCTAATATGGTTGGTGAAAAACTAAACATCTATGATATTTATATTATGTGGGAGTATGTTTATTTATTTATAATATATTCTCCTATAATTCCAAAAAAAATCATGAATTTGGGTTTTAAATTGGACACATACCTTTTTTCAACCCATATTTTATAGACTCCCTATAGATTTTCCCAAAACAAGTTACAAGAATAAAAATGAAACTCAAGAAAAACCTTGACAAGGGATTCATTCAGCCAAGTGTGTCACCATGTAGTGAACATGTTCTTTTTAAAAGATAATGTCTGATCAATAAAAAATTATATTGATTACCATGATTTGAAGAAGATCATGAACAAGAAAAACTATCTTATATCACATATTTATGACAAATTTGATTAACACCAAGGATTTAAATACTTTACCGAGATTGATCTTCATTATGGATATCATTAGGTGAGGTTCAAGAAGGATTATATACGCAGTATAATATTCTATAAAAGGTATGGACTCTATGGATATATAGTTATTTCATTCGGTCTTATTAATTTTTGGACTATCTTCATAGACTTAAAGAATACCATCCTTAGATATTACCTTTATCACATTATAGTGGCTTTTATATAAGCTATTATTATCTATTAAAAGAGAATGTGAGAGCATTAATATCAATTGATAATTATACTATAGACCCTAAGGATAGAGAATTTATATGAAAAATTTTATTAATTTGAATTTTTTTTAAATAATTTTTCATTTATTAGTTCATATAATTTCAAGATATGGTATATGGGTAAATCCATCAAAGATAAATGATTTTGGATGTTGGGGAAGACCAACCACGGTGACTATGATCCCTAGTTTTCTTGTCTTAGATAGTTATTATCAATGCTTTTTGGATAATTTATAATGAATATCTAATATTCCCACCATGTTAACTCCAAGTGTAGACACGTTCCTCTAGGTATATGAATTTGAGGAAAATTTCAATCATATAAATTTAAGATTAGTCAATGTGAATGTTCTTACATTACTCTATAATGGAGAAGGGTTTGTAATCTATAGGTATGCATGTATGAATGGATTGGGTTGTATTCAAGTGAAGAATGAAATGGATATATATTATACCCCATGATAATTGAATGTTCATCAGAATAAATGACCCAACTAATGATTTGGAGTTAGCTATGATAATTTTTATATTAAATATTATTATGTGTTATTATTATATAGAAAATTGTTATATATAGATATATATATGCACTAATCACAAATTCATCATGTATATATACGCATATATGTAGTTGATTATGCTCCATAGAATATGGTTATATATTATTAAATATTTAGAATTACACAAAAATTATCACCATGGGAAATCAAACACGGGGGATAATTCCTAATGGTAAAGTTGTCATGGTATTTTATCCCTGATAATGATAAAAAATATATAATAGTTTAGTATTTTTAACGGTTTAATATGGAAATCTTGACCAAAGGGGATAAATATTAGATTTATTAATTAAATATTAAACCACCTATCAATGTGAAGATTAAGGAGGCATAAAAGGATGATATTGAAATAAAAAAGATGGTTAGAAATATAACAGAGTATAACCTTGATCAAAATGGATTTTTATGGTTTAAGAATCTATGAATGTGTTCTATACATCCAAAATTTGATGAAATATGTTTTATAGGAAGATCATAGTTCATCATTTTATATTCATCATGAATGTATGATGATATATACTGATTTGAATGAATACTTCTTATGGGATGGAATAAAGAAAGATATCGTAGAGTTTGTATCTCATTTATTGTTATATCAACTATTTATTGATAAGAGAAAAAATTAAATGGGTATGTTACAACAATTACCCTTTCTATAATTACAATGGTAAAAATTAAAAATATATTTTTTTATTGGACTACGTAAAACTTATAAAGATCATAATTCTATATGATTTGTAGTATATCACTATACAAAGTCATCACACTTCATTGATATCATAGATGTCTTCTCCATAGATAATTTATACTTGATAATCATTAAGGATGTAGTAAGGATGCATGGAGTTACCAATTCTATTGCATTTAATCAGGATATGAGGTTTACCTAAAATTTCATGTGATGTCTTTATCAAGGTCTTAATACTAATTTTTTTCTATACTATATATCCTCCTTGGATAGATGGTATATCTAAGAGAACACATAAAACCATATAAGATATGTTGATATATTTTTATTTTCATTTGAAATGAAATTTAGAACATGTCCTTCCTCTAGTGGAGTTCTCTTAGAATAATATCATTCACTCAAGCATTCATATGGCTCTTTCTAAATCCCTCTATCAAAATAAATACAGGGATCCAACATTATTGATTGAATTTGGTGAAACAAATATACTATCACAAAAGATAGCTGATTAAATTTAGAGAAATATATGTCCAATTAGAAAAACATCATGGTAGCTCAATGTTAGTAGAAAATTTATATTGTAAATCACAAATGTGATATAGGATTTGAAATTGGTGATAAGGGGTTTCGTTGAATTTATATTGGGAAAAATTTTATAAGATATTGGATTAAATGGAATAGAGTCACTAGGTATATCAGTCCCTTCAAAATTCTTGATCATATCAAGATTATAGAATATAAGTTGGAGCATCAACCAATCCTTACTTAAGTACCCATTGTGTTCCAAGTACCTCCCCTGATGACTTATATACCTGACCCTTCATGTGTGTTAAACTCAAATGTCATTACATTGGAGAAAAATATTTTTTTAGGAATAAATAGTAGATAATATTGATCATACATAGAATATTATTCAAAAAATACCACTAACATATTGAATTTTTTGTGGAGAAACTGCCAATTTAATGATGCTATGTAGGAAACTAAGGAAATGATGAAGAAAAAGGATCTTCATTTGTTTTCATCTGAGTGATGAATTATGAGGGTAAAATTCATTCTAAGGGGGGGGGATAATGTTACACCCATATGTTTTTATTAATTATTATTTTTTCAAATAAATTAAATTTTGTTTCCTATCATGTCTTATATACAACACCAAATTAAACATTCATAACACAAAATATTGCATTTATCTTCTGATAAACAAGACACATGTTTTATAACAAAACCATGATATATTATTAATATCACTAAAATGAGAATGTTAAAACCCTTCCATTAATCATAGTTATATAAATAGTAATTAATATTTCTAAAACATTAAGAATATTTTTAATATTTAAAGAATACATATTGATAAACAGAATACATATTTTTTTAATAAAGTCTTTATATTTTTTTAAAATAAAATTTTATAAGAAAAATTATTTTATTTTTTAGAAATAAATAAAAATAATTTTAAATTTTTTTAACAATACTATTTGATAAAAAAATAAAATCTTGAAATCATTATATCAAATTTATCATGGAGTGAATTTTTCTGAAATTTCTAAAATGATTATTTTTTTATGGATGGTTAAAAATATTGAATTGTAATGGGAAAAGGAAGTTACATTTATATTAAATATAATGTTAAATTACATTTATTTAGGTTTTAATGTAATATTAATTAAATTAAATATATATTAATCCAATTTATGTCATCGGTATCATTTTTATGTTGAATTTTGATATAAATACCTTATAATGTTTTCAACATTTTCTCTTTGAAAACCCACTTTCTCATCCTATAAGTGTGATAAATTTTAAAATAATATTTTTTTAACCTCAAAAAATTGAATTTACAAAAATGGATTCCATATTTTTATTCAAAATATTATATTACATAATAGGTTAGACATAAATTTTGACCAAAATTAATTGTGAAAACAGTAAAAATTAATTATTGTAGTTAATGTCAAATGGGTATACCATGGGTAAAATAAGAATATAATCGATAAAATGGATATAAAACTGGTTAAATTCATATTTTATGGCCATATTTGAAATTTATCCTTCATAATCTCAAATATAGGGTCATTTAGAATCTTTTTTAATGGTAATTAATATATTATTTTGGATTCTTTTGCAAATTTCCTAGCAGATTCCATATATATTTCTCTCACAATATGTAAAAGGACCTCTCCCTTCCACTGCTTTCCACACCTTAACAACATTTTTGTTCTACAATTCCCAAAAAAATATAAATTCCTTACATAGCACCTCATATTATAGAGACCTTATTTTTATTATGAGTATCCCCAAAATTGCTTTTGGTGTAAACCAAATGGAGTTCCCTGAATACAGGATAAATTCCTTAACTATTTGTTTTCATTTTATTTCTTCTTACACCTCCATAAATTCATATTATAACATTATCATGTAATATAATTAGTAAAATTCAAATAAATATAATTTGTTAAATTATTTTCATTACCTATGTCTATATAAGTATCCCTAAAATGGAAAATGAAATTGTTGATCATGTGTACGAAGGATTGCCGCCTTGAGACCAACATAGTTTTTCTTCCATCCCATCATCTCTCATTTTGATGTAATTATAAATTTAGTATAAGGATATTATATTTGTTATAGAAATTAAATTCTATAAATATAAAATCAAATCTATAGTTTTTTAAATTACATTCCATATTGGATATACTAACTTCACTCATGTGTTTGACAGACTACACCCAAGTGAAACAATGTTATTCATTATCACTAATGATTTAAATTTAATGGAATAAAAAATATATTAATTTAAATACTATATATTTACATATGAAATAATGGTTTCCTTATAATTGTTTATAACTAGAAAAATTTCATTTACTACATTTGTTGAATGTTGGAAGCATCGCCCACACATACGTACAACCCACCGTTTACATGAACGGTGGATTTAATTTTTATATTTATATAATATTTATTATTTAAAAATGTTAATATACTGAAAATATATGATATTGATTTAATATTTAATATGCTATATATTATGCAGCGATGATCAAAGTACAAGAATCCGAAAACAAAATAAAAACTCTCATAAAAACCCGTTTACAGTATGAAATAATAGAAATTTTATAAAGGATAAATTAATAAATGGGTATTGTTTTGTAATAAAGGGGTCATATATGATATTATAATTAATTTTTTGACAATTAAATATATTTATAATAAAAAAATATTTATTATACTAGAGGTTTAAACATGTATGAAGGACTTCAATACTCAAGTTGTAATGGATATCTAGTCTCTCTCTTTTTTTGGGAGACATATGAAAACATAAAACCTATTCCTTTTATTTGGTGTATATACATCTCATTTGAAATTTTATATCATGAATACATTTATTTTCATAATATTTAAAGTTTAATTTTATGATATTATTTATAGGGGATTGTGATTCAAAATTTTACTAAACCAGTATTTGATTTCAATATAACTTTTATTTTGATTTAGACACAATCTATGTCCACCATATATTTTTTTGATATGGTGTATATATTAACCATTAATGTATTTTATTTTTTTATGCTAAAAATTATGTGTATTAAATATGATTTTTAGTTTCTCTCTTTTATGGGGTTATGTTTCAAATATTTTCATAGTGTAAATGGTTTTATGTTACAATATCATCGTTCATCATGATCGTTTATGATTAAGTCTCAAATGTTGAAACATTATGAACTAAATCTAAATAATTATCAGGCATTTTATTCTACTATTTTTATTCATGATATTTTAGTAACATCCTGGTTCTAGACTCTGCCCAGAGGTGCCCCTGTACCCGGTTGGTCACATGGCCTCATGCACATTTCCATGAATGCCAGAGGCTGCCGACTAGAAGAGAGTTCCATGGGTGTGATAGTGGGGAAACTATGCCCTCATTGGTAGAGTAAGACAGTGGAAGTAAAAAATATATGCAATAGCGGAAGCAGTAAACATACCAAACAATAATAAATAGCATAAGGCTGATGTAGGAACAACTGGAGCACATATATATATAAATGATGCATGATACATATGTCTAGAAAAGCATCCAAACAAGTCACAATGATGAAATATAGAACTAATCCAAAGTATAAAAATACAGTAAACAACTCCTCAGTATCGTAAGCCTCGGCTTGGTCTAATTCCCTCCATCTCCAATGCAGTCATGTGCCTGAAGTAGAATGGCTCTTACCCTTATCTATACCTGTAACAATATAATCTATTTGGGTGAAAAAATATGACCCAAATAGGGTGTGAGACTAAATCCCAATGGGAAACCACCAAAGGAACAATACCTAATAGTTAGTGAATATATAGCAGGCAATAGGTAATGGAAATTAGTAAACAAGAAAGTACTGAGTAGTAACCAATCCACAATTTCAATGCATTCAATTTCATACATCAAGAAACAACTAATCAAATAATGTAACCCTCTATGTAGTACTCACAGCCTAACCCCTCTTGTTCAAACAAAACATGGTTAGATATTCCCAAGACTCTCTGAGGAAGCACTCACCGTCAATTCCCCCAATAGTCTTTTAGTGGTAACTATAGGCGCTCTGAGGAAGCACTCGACAACAATTCTTCATTTGGCCCCGTAATGTATCTATAGACCCTCTTAGGGGCAACTCAACATCAATCCCTCTATGGTATTCCAGTGTGATAATTATGATGGACACTATGTGAAAGCCCACAGTTTCAATTTCTCTTATGGTTATACTACAACAGGTTCATGCAACCCAGTGTAATGAAAACATGCACAAACAATGAAAACAAGCCAATGTGAAAACCTAGGACTACTTGGATAACAATATATAGAATATCAGCATGTCAGAAATGATAAAACACTCCATCCTGCAATATTGGGCATGGAAAACAATCAACATCCTAAAAGGAAGAACTAGACCAACGGTCAAAACGAGCTATGAGGGAAAAAAATACAAGGCATATAAATCAACCCCATTCATATGAAATCCACCTATACTCAAGAATACAAGCATAACAGTCAATAAAAAAGGCTACTACTGTAAATACGCAAAACCTCATTTAAGGGTTTTGTAAATTTTTGTACATAAAACTAAAATTCTATCTATAGAAAGGCACAAACCACCTACCACGGTGTTGGGAGATTTCTATACATGAACCTCGATCCTTTAATCTCCCAAGAACATGGTAGATCTTTAAAAATTCCTATAATGGTCAATAAAGGATAACTTGAGAAATAGAAGGAATTAGTAAATGAAGCTCAAGAAGAAGGAAGAGTGTACCGTTGCAGTCCCAATAGAATTGACGTCAGTCGATTCGGAGTACAAGTGATTGATCGGGGCTCGAGGAAATAATGGCATCGTACATGTTCTCTCGAATAAACCTTACCTAGTAGAAGTAGGTTCTCTCTGTCATTCGCGACCCCAGTACATCTAATGGAAAAAAATAAAGTACATGTCTTGTACTTGCTGTTACTGAGCCCCACTTTAGGCGACCTCCAGGTTACCCACATGGCCATGTGCACGGCCGCTAAAAGGCCCGCACAAGGATACCCATAGTAACTGATTACACAATGTGTACACATAAAGTACACGGTGTGTACTTCTAAAAGTTCAAAAAACAATTCTTTTTCTAAAAAATTACATGAAAAAGAAAACATACCTGAAAAGAATATTTAGGTTCTTATAATATTTCCCCCATATAGAAATTCATCCCTGAATTTCTCTAGGAAGGCGGTGTCGAAGAAGAAATGTCAAATAACTCTGGCCACTATGACCGTACATTGGCCTCCCTCTCCCAAGACTCATCCTGCACTCGCACATGCTGCCACAACACTCGTACTAGAGGAATAGACTGGACACAAAAAAAATTCATACTTTGATCAAAAATCTAGATAGGATGCTTCTTGAACGATGCATCAACCCCAAACTCAACCTCCTCGGGTTGAAGAACATGACATGGGTCTGAGATGTAACGTCGCAGCTGAGAAACAGTGAAGATGTCACGCATAACATGGTACCACTGAGATAACTGCAACCGATTGGAAACTGTCCCAACTCTCTCCAACACCTCAAATGGCCCGACGTACCTCGGAAAAATCTTACAGAGTCTCCTAATCCTTATGTGTCCCAACCTTGGAGTGACACGCAAGAAAACCTAATCCCTAACCTCGAACTCTAGAGGTCTTCTCCACTAATCAACATATGACTTATATCGACACTATGCAATATCCATCCTCTTTTGAATCAACCCTATCTACTATGTAGTCTCCTAAACAAGACGAGGTCCCAACAAAGCAGCCTCTCCTTCCTCCATCCAACATAAGGGTGATTGTAATGGCATATCGTACAAATCCTCATAAGGGGCCAACTGAATAGTATCTTTAAAACTATTGTTGTAGGAAAACTCCACAAGAGGTACATGCTTCTCCCTGGAACCTCCTAAATCAAGGATTCATTCTTGAAGCATGTCCTCAAGCACCTGAATCGTATGCTCGGACTGGAAATCTTTATGGGTATGGTAAGTTGTACTCAAAAGTACTTGTTTACCCATAGCCTTTTATTGCCCCTTCTAGACCAGAATAGTAAAGCATGCATACCTATCTAAAACAATAGAGTGTGGGACCCCATGTAGACATACAATCTCCCAGATGTACAATTATCCCAGCTCATCAACCTTAAAGGTCTCTTTAATTAGAAAAAAGAGTGCAACATTCGTAATTCTATCAATGACAAACCCACAAAACATCATTCACATGAGGCGACCGTGGTAAACCGGTCATGTAATCCATCACGACATCATTCCACTTCCACTCGGGAATGGGTAACTCCTTCAAAATCCCTGTTGGTCGCTAATGCTCCGCCTTCACCGGCTGATAGGTGGAACACCTCATGACAAAACTAGTAACATCTCTCTTCATACCTAGCCACCAATACTGATGGTTTAGGTCACGATACATCTTTGTGACACCAGGATGAACTTCCCAAACTATGAAATGAAAGTCTCGCATCCGCACCTCATGTATGTCTACTGGCACCCATACGCGCCCATGGAAATGAAAGATCTCATCCTCACTTTTCCATCTAGGAATACAATATTCTACTAATACACCTTCCCATAGGACTTGGACTTTAGAATCTAATAGCTTCATCATTCACACACGATCAAGAAGAGTATAGGGAACAACTACAGAAGAATGAAACGTCTGCCCCTATCTATTGTGAACCTCTAAATGCATCTCAGAGAACATATCCATAAGCTGCTACTCACTACTGGCCTCCTGAACGGCTTCTATCTGATTCCTACTACTATGTGCATAATCCACAATGTTTCCATTCCCAGGTGTGTAGGCATGCTCGAAGTCAAAAGATAGAATTTACTCGACCCACCTTCGCTGCTTCAAATTTAGGTCACACTGTGTGATGATATACTTGAGAATTTTGTGGTTGGTAAAAACCAAAAAATAATCTCCCACCAGATAACGTCTCCAATAGCGTAATGCATGAACAAATGCCTCCAACTCTAGATCATTAGTCAGGTAATTCCCCTCATTTGGCCTCAATTGATGACACCCATATGCAATGACTCCTTGTCCTTGCATTAGAACCACTCCCAGCCCGATACCTGAAGAATCACAATACACTGTATATCTCTTTACTACTTATGAAAAAAACTAGTATCGGTGCTAAATTCATCCTCCCTTTCAGCTCTTGAAAGGCTGAATCATAAGAATATGACCACAATAACTTTTCACCATTCTTAGTAAGACCCGTCAATGGTGTTGCTATGTGTGAAAAGCTGTGTATGATATGTTTGTAGTATCCATCCATACCTAGAAAACTCTGTAAGTCAAATACATTCTTTGGATTATCTGAGGAAACTAATTCCCTCATTTATCTGGGTCGACTGATACTCTTGTCATTATGATAACATGACCCAAGAAGTGAATGTGGTCTATCCAAAAGAGTCATTTTGAGAGATTATCATGTAACTGATGCTCTCTCAGTATACTCAGAATGATATCAATATGGGTAGCATGGTCGCATCGAGTGTGAGAGTACACCAAGATATCATCCATGAAGACAACCATGAAGGAATCCATTTATGTATGGAACACTAATTTCATCATATCCATGAAATATACAGGCTCGTTTGGGATACCGAACGACATAACCATATACTCGTATAGACCATAACTTCTTTGAAAGCCTGTGAGAGGTATATCAGATAGTCTAATTCACAACTTATGGTAACTATATCTCAAATAAATCATTGAGAAAATGTGGGATCCTCGAAGATGATCAAAGAGATTATCTATCCTCAGAAAAAGATATCGGTTCTTGACTGTCAACTGGTTCATGTTCATATTGTCCACACACAGCCTGAGGGTACCATCTACATTCCTTGAAAATAGGATAGGAAAACCCCATGGATAAGTACTGGGTCAGATGAAACCATTGGCCTACAATTCCTCCAACAACTTCTTGATCTCTTATAACTATGGTTTAGCCATCCTATAAGGAGGAATGGAGACTAGTGCCACTCCTGGAACAAGCACAATTGAAAATTACACCTCTTTATCATAAGGAAAACTTAAAAATTACTCTAGAAAGACATCCATGAAATGATCCACCACCCAAAGAAAGTCAAACTATGAAGTCCCCTAGTCATCTAGATGTAGACATGAAATCTGGGTTATAACTCCTCCCAACCCATGATTCTCAGGTCCTACTCTACTCTCATTGACATCCCATTCACCCTTATGAAGAAATGATCCACCTTATAGTAATTTAAAACTCACCCTATATCGATAAGATTCGTAGACAACCTGGAAGGGAACTAACCAATCCACTCCTAGAATGAAATCATAGCATGTCATCTCTAGGACATAATGGTCCTATAAGACGTGACACCCACAAAAATGTAGAGGGAACTCCTTCCACTGACGCACACTAGCCATCCAAGTCCCCAACAGAGTGTCTATCATTAAGATATCAGTAGAAGAAAAGACATAGAGCCCAAGGCTCTCCACAACAGAAAAATATATAAATCTATGGGAAGCCCCTATATCGAAAAGAGAAGAAGCTAAAAATAAGGACACTATGATCATACCTTTAACTATAGAGGGTCTAAAATCCTACTCCTAATGGGTCTGATCCACTACATAAGTATGACATGTACAGTGGCACAATGACCCCGGCTGACCACTCTGAGCTGATCCACCCAACTGTCGCTGAAAGACTGGTGACTGAATGGCACGTTCGTGACCTCCACCTTGGCCTAAATGGCTGGAAGAACTCCAGTTCCATGACTGATTAGAAACCAGTGGCCCTTCTCCAGAATCATGAATTATTGAGCTCGATCGGCTCTCAGGGTCTCTGGATTAATGTTATCATCGAATTTTCATTGAAACTCATCCCACGCCATAACATGCTGGAGCCATGCCTTTGAGATCACATCCCACGATCTCTTGGTGGAATCCCAATGAATATAAGTAGCGATCATGACTCTAATATCTGGAGGTGTCTCCAGATGCATGAATATAGTCACCATGGAATCTAGAACTGACTCTGCTGCCTGGGGTCCTCCATCCCAAGAGAAGCGGGAGGATGCTACTGGTGAAAGACCCGCATCAATTCTGTTATCATCGGGGTAGGAGGCAGTTCTCCCTGAAATGTCTACATCATCCTCACAAATCCTTCCTTGAATTGTTCATCATCACCTACGCCAGGTATAAAAGCTGGTGCCAAAACTCGCACAATTGGAGGATCAGCTGGAAGATCCTGATCATCCATGTCTCGTGTCTGATTATCGCCTTGTAACTAGTGTACAGCCAGAGGATGTCTATGGGTCATGACTCTACAAGATCAATAACGCACCATAGATCAAAATTATCAAGGACTGATAACTATAAGAGAATGAAGGGAACCGGAGAAGTAAAGCATTCATGTTTTGCAAAACATGGACACACGGCGTTTATGATCAGTACATGATGTGTTCCCATAAACCCTTCACATGGGCATGCACTTTTCCCAAATATGTCATGTAACACCCCAAACACACGGTGTGTTGTCCTTACCCAAAGTGTTTATTGGAATCCTCTTCCACTACCCATGTCCTTCTACACGGCTAAGTCACACGGTTCTCCCTAAAACAAGACTACACAGCATGTTCGTTCTAGACACGGCGTGTACAAGATGGGCTTCACTGACCCGTGTTGTTAGTAACATGATAGGATACCTGGGATACAATACATGATGTGTTCAATCTTGACATGGTGTGTAACTCATAAGTGTCATCCATTCGTGTCATTAGTCACATGGGTGGACATAGGGTCAACACAATACAGCGTGTACAAATGGTAAATGGCGTGTTCCCCTAAGGATTTCCCCATCCTCTGTCTGTACCCAAATAGTTAATGACATGGCTAGAGACTACACGGAGTGAACATATGGTACACGGCATGTACTTTTTTAAAAAATGTTTCTTCCCAAACAGAAGAACACATGGCATGTACTCAAAACTACACTACATTTATTCTGTGGTTTTCCAGACAGTAAGCCTCTGAAACTACTATAGAACCCAAAAAACACCTAAAAAATTTTTATGTGACAAATTAAAATCCTTGAGGGGCCATACTCTCTAATAATAAAATCATGGAATCTTTTATATGTTATAAAAAAGATAACAGTGTAGTGATCGACCAAATTCCGGTCCATGAGGGCCCATAACACCTCAAGAACCAAAATTTGGCATTCATTCAAACAAAACCATACACAATAAATCCTCTAACAAAAAGCAGAAATTCAATCAAGTAAACTATCACAAAAGAAACAAAAGCTAGTACAACATCTATCACAACAACATACAATAGCTAATTCACCCTGAATGGCATGGAAAGAATGCATGAAATGTGATTCCTAGCAAGTGCCTATATGATGCATGGGGTTTCCTACCCTCGTCTCATAGGGTTTCAACTAAAATAGATCCTCAACAATATCAAAAATAATAGCAAAAAACATGTGAATCACCCAAGGTGAAATTAAATCAACTGTAATATTTTCAAAAATAGAAAATTTACAGTAACGAGGTTGATTGGATTTTTCCTGTACACGGGTTAGCTAATCCCAAGCACATCTTATTACCAAGTACATATTCCCTCATATCCCTAACGATATGCTCCAAAAATTATTTCAAGATTAAAATAATTCCTGTAATACGACATTGTAACGTCCCGCTTCCAGAAGGCACCTAGAGGTGCCCCGTACCCAGTTGGTCACATGGCCCCATGCGCATTTCCCAAAATGCGAGAGGATTTCGACTAGTAGTGAGGGCCATGGGTGTGAAAGTTGGGAAACTATGACCTCATTGATAGAGTAACAAAGTGTAAGTAAAACATATATACAATAGCAGAAGCTTTAAACATACCAAACAATAGTAAATAGTGTAAGGCTGATGAAAAAACAACTATAGCACATATATATAATTGATGCATGATACATATGTCTATGAAAGCAGCCAAACAAGTCACAATGCTGAAACGGAAAACTAAACCAATGTACAAAAAACATTAAACAACTCTTCAGCATCGCAAGACTCATCTTGGTCTCATGTTCTCCAGCTCCAAATCAATCATGTACCAGAAGTAGAAGGGCTATTACCCTTATCTATACCTACAACAATATAGTCTGTTTGAACCCAAAAGCATGACCTCAACAAGGTGTGAGACTAAATCCCAACAGGCATCCACCAAAAGATATGTGCCTATTAGTCAGTTAATAGATGGAAAGAAATAAGTAACAAAAATTAGTAAACAAGAATGTACTTCGTAGTAACCAATTCATAGTTTCAATGAATTAAATTTCATACCTCATGTAACACCTAATCAAAGGAGGTAACCCTATGGGTAGTAATCTCAGCCTAACCCCTATGAATCAACCAAAAATTGGATAGATATTCCCAAGACTCTATGAGGAAATACTCATCGTAAATTATCCCTATACTCATGTGTGATTCAATGACTCTATGAGAAAGCACTAACCATCAATTACCACAATAGTCTTTTAGTAGTAACTACATGCGCTTTGAGGAAGCACTCAAGGTCAATGCCTCCTCTAGACTCATAAAGTATCTATATACCCTTTCAAGGAGCATGAAACGTTAATCCCCTCTATGGTCTCACAGTGTGATAATTCTTACAGACACTCTGGGGAATCCCTCACCATCAATTTCCCTTTTGGTCCCACTACAACAGGTTCCCACAACAACATTTAAAGAAAACATGCACAAACGATAAAAATCAGCCAAAGTGAACCCCTAGGACTACTTAGTTAGAAATATTCAGCATATCAGTATGTCAGAAAAGATAAAACACTCCATCCTACTGTACTAGGAATGGAAAACAAACTAAAGCCTAAAATGAAGAACAAGGCCAACTATCAAAATGAGCAACTAGGGAAAAACCTACAAGTCATAGTAATTAACCCCATTCATATGAAATCAACCTGTACTCAAGCATACAAGTTTAGAAGGTAATTAACAAGTCTAAGACCGTAAATACACAAAACCTCATTCAATGTTTTTGGGCAATTTTACACATAAAACTGAAAGAGTAACCATTGAAAGGCAAAAACCACTTCCCTCGGTGTTGGAAGATAACTATAAGTGATCCTCAAGACCTAAATCTCCCATGAACATAGTAGATCTACAAAAACACCTAAAATGATAAATATTTAATAACTTGAGAATGAGAAGGAATTGGGAAACGAAGCTCAAGAAAAAGGAAGAGCTTATCTTTGCAGTCCCAACACAATTAGTGATAGTCAATTCGTAGTACAAGTGCTCGATCAAGGGCTCGAGAAAATATTGTCATCGTATGGGTTCTCTTGGATGAACCAGACTAGTACGAAAGAGGTTTTTTCCATTAGACACGACCCTGATACGTTTAATGAGAAAAAAAGTACACGATGTGTACTTTTTATGTACAAGGCGTGTACTTTCCGTTTCTGAACCCCGCTATAGGTGGACTATATGTCACCCACAAGGTCTTGTGCATGACCGCTACACGACCCTCACACGGCTACCTGTGGATACTAAGTACACACCATGTACTTAAAAAATTTCTAGAAACTCCTCTTTTTCTCAAAAATGACCTGAAAAAGAAAACATGCCTTAACAGAATATCTGGGTTCTTACAATTTCCATGTTATATAACCATTATTTAACTCTTTATTATATAAAATAATTGAGAATTTTGAATAATAAAATATGACATTATTTCTATATCAGTTCATAAACCTATTATCATTCAACACCATGTTTTATAAAAATATGTTGAATTTCTCATACATTATTATAATGATTTATGAAATGAATTTTTATCCATTGATTAATATTTATAAAATATTTTTTAAAACAATATTCATTTTATTTTCCAAACAATTCCTATTTGGAATTTTCTAAAAATATGAAAGAAATATTTATTTGAACTTGTATGGAATGAATAGAATATTTAACATCCTGGAAAAAAATTATTTTGAAACATCCTTTATAATAATTCAATTTTTTTGCAATGAAATGTATATTCAATATGTTTTATTTTTACTTTTAAACATGACTTTAAAAGAAAAGATAACATCCATAAAAATGTTCTTAGTGATTTATCTTTTATAATAATTCTCTATCTAAGATGGAATCATTTGACGTAACATATGATTTTCTGGGTATAGGAACCGAAGATAACGTTCATATTATTTAACATAATTTTCTACAATGAAAATATGTTTATGAACCCTATTTTTCATCCATGGGTAATACCATAGTAAAATTATTATGAAACCTTCTTCTTTTCCCTAGGTTATTCTATGAAGAAATAATGAAATGATTATGAAACATGTCACTTTTCTAGAGGATATGATATAATAAAAATTTTACAAAACCCATTTATTTTAGGGATTATAATATAATATATGATTTTTGATCTTAGGGAGCACATATGTATGATTTAAATTATGTGATGGGTGGGAGCTATTGTAAATCCCTGACCTTAAAAACAACATATTCTGGTTTTCATGCACATGAAATTCACATTCAAGGATCTTATCAATTTAAATTTTTAGATAATTAGAAAAAACACTTACATAGTAAACTCTTAAATTACATGTGTCTGTTTTTTCCAATAAGGGAAACCAATTTAAAATAAAACATGATTTTTTTCCTTGTCACATCATCAATACTTTTATCATGACACCTTCCTTGTCCTTTCCATTCTTTATGTCCTATGAAAAAGATTATAAAACATGGTATGAGCACAAAAATATTAGAAATGTGCATAAATAAATAAATCCATTAGTCTAGTTAAAACCCATAAAACAATTCCATAAAATAAAACATTCCGTTATCTGGAAAAAGTGATAATAATTTAAAAAATATAAATATATTAACTTTTAAAATAATTTATTTTCAATAAAAGTCTTACAAAATCATATAATATATACGTTGGAAACTTTGGACATGTTTATATTAAAATGGAACACCCATACAATCGATATCTATTCATATGACTCTTACAGAAAGGATAGCCATAGGGATGACTTCAATATATGTCACTCTTAAAAATGGAAATGATATATGACCGATATCTATATATATAACTCTTGAAAAAGTAATATCCATGCAAATAACATCCATAAATTTCACTCATACAAATGGAATAGCCATATGACCTACTAGCATACCCAATTCAATGGTGGTTATAACGTAACCACAGGTCATTGGTTTATCACGTAACCACTCGTTAAATGTCGAAGTACCATTATATAACCATAACACCAAAATGAATTACATTTTAAACATTTCACTCATCAAATTTCACTTTCAGACATATGAAAACATTTCAGGTTATTAAAATAACCATTGCATTCTAAAAACCCACTTAAAAGATTTAAAAATTGAATTTGTTTCAATGTTTTCCATACCACATTGAACCATTTGAGTGAAATTAGATGATTAACATTTTAAAACATTCATATTGATAAAAATAAATTCATAAAACCATTTTTAAAACAAAGACACAAAATATATTTATTTAAATGAATAAATAATTTAAACATTTAAGATGAGGTTTTAGTTAAAGTGTTCATTACATGTTCAGAAACAGATGAATAAAAATCATTAAATAATAACATTAAAAAAATATAAATTACCTGAGGATTTTTCAATTGATGATATTATATCTCAAAATAATTATATATAATCCTTATTGAATAATAAATGTTCAAAACATCAAGATATGCCTCAATGAAAGGAGAATGAGATAATATTCCCTACCTAGAGTCTGATTTGTCATATATGTTATTTATCATACTGTATAATAAACATAAGTTAATTATTTACATTCTTGAGAGCCTTTTTCAAGTTTTTAGATCATTCTATATCACTTATCACTATATTCAAACAATTACATAATGTTTTAATTTCACATCAAATGTTTTAATTATACTGGGTTAATGTGCTCAACATGACTTTGTATGATCTATATAGAAAAAAGGGGTCATTAGTTAATCACCTCTATAAAAATATTCATCAAATAATAATAACATTTAGAAGTTAATTATAATTTTAAATCTAACCATTTATTTACTATTATGAAAAATATATAGTGTTATAATCATAGAGGAGGTAGGTCATACGTACGCATGAGTAACGTTCCCATTTTTCATTGATCATTATAGAATGAAGGTAGTTATTATTTTATCCATCCATTATTATCATAATTTCATAAATATCAAATTAATAATTTATAAGTACTTATATATATCATACTTGTGAAGTGGTGAAGAAAAAATGAATCACATCGCTTTGTGGAGGTGATAGTTCACGCGTACGCATGAATGATGTTATCATTATTATGTCCATGGAAACTAAGAATGTAATTTATATATTATTTTATTATAATTATAAATAAGTCAATAATATCATATAAAAAACATTAATTTCTTCATTATAACAAATCCTAATATATGGTAATGTAAAACGAATTATAGCGGGTCCTGGAGGTGATAATTCACACGTACGCACAATCCAATAATTATTCTCCCATTTAGTGGAATAAGATATGGATTTAGGTTATGATATTAACATAAAACTATTTATTTATATTGAGGATATTGGATATATTATCACATCATGTTTGTATATGATTTGATGGAATTAGAAAATGATAAAAAGTAGAAGAACCTAAATAAAAACCTTAACTTTCCTTCATATAATCACATTTGATTAACAACATAACACCTCTATGGAAGGTGTTCATCCTACACTAAGGCATATATAAATTGTATGTGAATTCTAGTAAGGTTTTTTGGTATATAATTCCCTATAACAATCGTGTATGTAGTGTAAGGAATAAGGATGAATGAATTTCCTTTTATAGAAGAGGGAAATGGAACTCATGGAATTATTAATAGTATTAAATTAATATAAATTAATTTTATATTCCCAATGGATATAAACTAAATTATATATAATATAGTATGATTTTGGTTTAAAATAAATTCATATAACTAAAATTAGGCAAGTTTTGAAAACCAATTATCCTTATCATATTTTGATTTAACCCTTATGAATTATTACGATGACATTATATAATTTACACTTTTATAGTAAATATTATTACTATAAAATTTAAAATGACAAAAAATAATTCATTAATTACATTTTTATAGATACATAAATCAATTTTCAGAAATTTATAATTTAATGAATTTTATATCATATAATAAAATATTATCCGTTTTGAAATCTCAAAAATGTCAATTTTCACACTATTCAATACTTGGCTTTTTAAAATATCATAAAAACACAATTCATTGGAAAAAAATATTACATTATCCCTATAATCGTATAGTAATCCATATAATTAGTGGGTGGAATAAGATAGTTAGATGTATGATTATCTTAATGTTATTAATATCATTTGTTTGATTCATCCTTTAATAAATCAATCACTACATCATTATTATGTCAAAAATAAATTTAACTATTTAAAATCTAAAAATTATAAACAAATTATCATGAAATTGATAGACATTTAATAATTCAAATGAATACTTACAATCAAATTTTTCATCTATCTAACCATATATTAAAAATTATTTACTTGTTAAAAATATTAGAATGACATTTTTAACATATCTTTAAATAAAATATAATAAACTTAAATTTCATACCCAAGTGGATTAAAAAGGTTATAATTTTCGCCCAAATTTTATTTTAGTCTAAACACACTCAACCAAATGATATTTGAACTTCTTTTTGGATAATTTTATAATATTAGAACATTATTTTTACCTTTAAATACCTGATTTACTCTTAGTTAAGTAAAATTAAATACTAAAGTTACTATTATACAATAATTAAGGTAATAATATTATACCATAATTTTAATATTTTTTTAAACCATGTATATTTATTTTTTCAAAATTCAATTAATAGAACAGGAAAATTTATGTTCAAGATGAATCTCGCAGATGTGGCAAGAAGGCTGGTAAACGAGACATTAATTTTTTTAATAAATTTGTATATATAATTTAAATATTCAAATTATTCCAATGACCTAAATTTTTTTATTACATGTATTATTGATCAATTGTGACTTTTAAAATTATCTTAAATTATAATAAGTTTTTTTTTAAAAAAAAAATTAGTTTATAACTACCATGTATTGTTTTTCACTATTCCTCAAAAAATAATTTTTTTTAAAAAAAATAAATTTAACACAAGAAAATTATTATAATATAATTCTAAATAATAATATTATTTTTTGAAATAAAATTTATAAAAGAGACAGAAATATGTTATAAAATGGGTTCTCCATTAAAAGATGGTAAATTTGATTTTTTAGAAAAATACCACGTTTAACCATAAAATAGGAATTGTTCTTATATAATATCTAAAAAAATAAGGAAAATTTTAAACATTATATTGAATAATATATTGATATTTTTTATTAATATAATCCATAATGGGATATTTATTAATTTGTTAGTATAAAACACACTTTTTCACATTTAAATAGTTTTCCGTAAAAACATTTCCTTTTAGTTTAGAAAGGGTTTTACATTAAATTATAATTAATTTTTCACCAATAAATTTATTATATGTAAAGGTGTAAACCATATTTTTATTATTCAGTTAATACATTTCATTCCCATTCTTCTAATGGATAATTTTAAACAGTAAAATTTAAATATTATACTGTTGTTATCATAAGATCGATGTGGCGTATCATGTACACTATTGTACATAATGTTTCCTTTTAAAAACTGGGGATGTTACATTCTCTGCACATCTCCTTATAAATTTTTTCCTCTCATTTTGAACTCATGATCAAATACTATGGTATGAATTTTAAAAATACATTTATTGAAATCCAACATTAGAATAATGGTCAATAAAACATCCTATTAAAATGAAATGGTTATAAAATGATTAGCTGAGATAACACATAATAAGATTCCATGTACAAAACAATTGACATGGATGGTAAAACTAACCATCTTGTTCTGATTGAGATTAATAGATAACATTGTTAGGAGAAATATAACCATCACAAAACCATAAATTTTTTAAAAGTTAAAAGGACATTTATTCCTCAATATGGAAAGTAATCCGATAAAAAATAGATTATATTCATTGATTTGTGGAATTAATTTACATATTATACCTAGATAATAAAAAAATGAACTTACATTAAATGTATAGTGGCATAATATTGTCAATTTCTACCATAAACTCATCTGTTTCTCTAAATGATGAGTTTTCAAGATGAAATCCTCACACGTAAAGATCTATAATTAAATTATAGAGAATCATATATTCTAAAAGATATTGAATATCTATTTCTCCAATATTCTGAAATTAATGAAACCCATAAAGTTAGGTTAGTCTATGATAATTTCAAAAAAGAATAATGAGCCTTTATATGATATAAATCATCTTTAATCTTCCAAATTCAATGGTGTTACCCAAAGTTAAACATATACCATTTACTAAATAAAATTCTTTAAAATTTAAAAAAAAAGTATAACTATGATAAAACTGATGAATGATATTTATTTATTCACATAATCTTTCAATGTAATATTTAAATATTTATCTCCAAATAACATCAATTACAAGTGACGTCTCAGACAAAAATCATAATGTCTTAATCACATATTATCCATTAGAGGTTAATTATTTCCATAAATAACATAAATCACCATATTACCACAATATAATCATTGAATTTTCCATATTATTACTCAACCATTATAACAAAAACAAAATATCATAGTATTCTATTATTGTTTCTCATTTTTGGTTCCCAAAATAATGAACGTATTTCAAAACAACATTAATCACATAAACACCAAATCATTTCCTAATCCAAATATTATGTCATATATAAAATATATGTTAAAAAACGTATTCTCTATCCATAAAATTGTTTATCTAAAATGAAAAATTCATTCTATTCTGGGACTTCATGTTGACAAGTGGTTGATGATGCACACTTATCGCCCTTCGGTTGTGGGTTCGATTCCCATAGTCGTACCAGACATGATGCATTGTCACACATCATGTGGGTTGTCCTTTCTTCTAAACTGCATAATTCCAAAACTTTGATAAATACCTCAAAAAAATAACCTCAACATGTTATAACCTAAATTTTGATTATATACCTATCATTTTACATCCCAAAATGTAATAAACCATAATTAACTAAAATGTTAAAGTCTCCAAAAATACCAGTAGTAACCTGAAAATTTCATAACATAATGCCTTAAAATGAATTTTAATAAATTTAAATGATAATCAACCTTATAATTATAAAATAATTGGGATGCCCCAGTCTTTTTAAAAAATATTCTAATATCCAACGTTGTTTAAATCATCCATTGATACTAAATGTAAGGACTCAAACATAAACATAACGTATTCTACTATTTCTAACTAGAATTCACATTCAAGGATATTTTCATTTAGAGTTTTAATTAATCAATAAAAACTACTATATAGTAAACTCTTAAATTACATGAGGACACGTATAATCATAATCCCTTTTTTCACTCAATGGAAACCCATTTAAAATAAAACATGATTTCTTTTCTTATCATATATTCAATACTTTCATCATGAAACCTTATTTATCCTTAATAATTATTAAGCCAAGTGAAAAAACATATTAAAACTAGGGATGACAACAACGAAATTAGAAGGATCGAAAATAAATAAAACTATTAGTCAAGTGAAAACCCATAATACATTTCCTTAAATGAAAACATACATTTATACCCTGAAAAAAATCATAATTTCAAAATGATAAATATATTTCCATTAAAAAGATAAATTATTTTCCTGAAAAATCATAAGAAAGAAGATAATATATAATTAGGGAACTTGGGACATTTTTATACCTAAATGAAATAACCATATGATCGACTTCCATACTTGTCACTCTTATAAAAGGAATAGTGATACTACTGACTTCTATACATGTCACTCTTACAAATTGAATATCCATAAGGTTGGATTCCATACATATCACTCCTGAAAATATAATATTCATATGGAATAATTTTATACATTACATTCTGAAAAATGTAATTTCCTTACGTCCGACATCCATACCCAATTCATTAGAGGTTATAATGTAACCACTTGTCCTTGGTTTATCATGTAACCACCAATCAATTGTCCAAAAACCATTATATAATCATAAAACATAATATATTTTAGTTTTCATCATGTCAATCATAAATTTTCATTTTCACATATTTTAAAACATTTGAATTTTTTGTAATAACCAATCCCTTTTTAAAACCCTTTCGAAACATTTTAGAAGTGATTTCGATTCAACATGTTCCATAAAAATTTGAATATTTTAAGATAACTTAGAAAATATAAATTATAAAATAATTTATTTAAATATAAATAAATTCCTTTCAACCAATTTTAAAACATGTAAATTAAATATAAGGTTTTATAGGAATAAAAATTTTAAACATTTAAAATGACGTTTTAGTTATGAAGTCCCTTACCTCTTAATATACATATGAATAAAAAATTTAAAGAATTAGATTGAAAAAACATTAAATTCCATGAGAATATTGTAAATCAGGATATAACATGTCAAATGGTTTGTATACACAACTTATAGGATAATAAAGGTGCATGACATCAAGATATGCCTCTATCAAAGGATATTGAGATAAAGTCCCTTATCTCGAGTCTGAATCATCATGTATGTTCTTTATATTCCTAAATAATAAGCATTATTTCATTATTTAATTTCATGGAATCAATTTTTAGTATTATTATTCCTCTTATATCACATATCATTATAACAATTAAATAAATATTTAAGTTCACGTCAGATATTTTCATGATATTCGGTATATGAGTCCAAAATTACTTGGTATGATGTCTATAGAAACAATTTCTCATTAGTCCATCCTTTATAGAATAATATTCATTGAATAATAATTCTTTTAAACATTAATTTCAATTTTAAATGAAACCATTTATCTATGATTATGGAAAATGAACAATGTTATAGTCATGTAGACGGTATGCTATACGTTCGCATAAGTAAAATTCCCATTTTTCATTGATCATTATGGAAAGAAAGAAATGGTTATTTTATCATCCGATAATGATTATAATATAATAAATATAATATTAATAATTTATATTTACTTATATAAATAATTCTTATGAGGTGATGATGAAAAATAAATCACATCGCTTCGTGGAGGTGATAGCTCAAACGTACAAATGAAGGATATTATCATTTCTATGTGCATAAAAAGTAAGAAGGTAATTAATATATAATATTTTTAATTATAAATATTAAATTAATATAAAATATAATAATTTATTTCATCATTATAACCAATCTTGAGGTATGGTAATGTAAATCAAATTATATAGGTTTCTGGAGGTGATAGTTCACCCATACGCACAAACGATTAATTCAATTTGCATTTTATGGAATCATAGATTGATTTTGGTGGTGATATTTGTATAAAATATCAGTATACTGAAGATACATGGGTTATTATCTATCAGGGTTGGATAATATTTTAATGAATTGAATGAAGAGATAAAATAGAAACACTTAAATAAAAACTCCACCATTCCTACATATGATAGTCTATGATTAACACCTTAAGACCTCTTTTGAGGGTGTTATTTCTAATATAATGCCTCTATAAAGTGGTAGGTATTATATTAAGGGAGTTTTGGAGTTATTGGACGAACAAATTTCTTTTTTGAGTTTCAATAATAGTGATTAATATGTTCCCTTTTATAAGAGAGGTGATGGGAACTCGTATAATTATTAAAAGTATTAAATTAATCTAAATTTATTTTCTATTATAATTTCGTCAAAACAAAATTATTCTTAAGATAAGATGACATTTAGTTCAAATAAATTCATTTAATTAAAATTAGAAATTTTTTTAAATTTTTTATCCTTGTCCATTTTTTAACCCTTGTTAATTCATACCATGAATTATGTAATTTACAATTTGATTATAAATATAATTAATATAAAATGTCAAACAAGAATATATGAGATATTAGTAAAATTTTCACACTTAATCAAATTAGTAAAATTTTATATCATTTAATAAAATATTATTCATTTTTAAATATCATAAATCCCAATTTTGACACAATTCAATAATAGTCTTTTCAAAAATATCACAACAACTTGGTTCCCTCAAAAAAATGAGGATAAATCATCACAATTATGTCAAAGTCATACATAAAATTATTTTATTGAATATAATATTTCAAATTATATTTATTTTAATTTTATTAATATCATTTATTTGATTTATGCTTTAATAGATCAATTATTTCATCTTCATTGTGTTAGAATTTAATTTAATTATTTAATGTCTAAAAATTATAAATCAATTATCAAGATGTAGATAATCATGTGATCATTCATATTTGTATTTACATTTGAATTTTTCTTCTATGTAATTCATTATTAAAAATGATTTAGACATTTAAAATTTGAGTATGAAAATTTTAAGATATCTTTAAATAAAATATATTAAATGTCATATTCTTACCCAAGTGGCTTATGAATTTTATAATTAAGTCCAAAGGTTTATTGTGGTCAAATAATACTCATCCAATGATATTTGGACATGTCTTTGGGAAATTTTATAATATTCAAATATAATTTTTACCTTTTATTACCCGATTTACCCTTAACCGTGGTAAATAAAATATTAAAGATACTATTCACCATAAATTAAGATTGTAATGACCCCCAAATTCACATTGGCTTGAGAGTACACCGAGTCATTACTAGGCCTTAAGTGACATGGCCATGTTGCCAAGGGCTGGAAATAAATGTCGAAGGGTTTCAATGCGAGTGGGGGACGATTTACCCTTTGAGAAATAAACCATCCAAAACATCACTAACAACCACTATAAGATGCATGTTAATGAAAAATCCAACTCTTGCATTACCAAAAGAGATCTACACTATTCCATAAACAAATACAACCAACACAATATCACAGTACCAAGTGGAAGACTAACAAAAGACCAAAACAGATCAAGACACGCTCCACGACTCCACATCGAGCTCCACGCTCCAAGCACCACCACATCTCCCAAGCGTCACCACGAACAACTAGTAATGATATTCCTTATCTTTACCTGTGTCTTAGAATACGACATCTGAAAAAGCTCCAAAGTGCTAAAGTAGGGGTCAGTGTAAAACTCAGTAGGTTTTCCCCAATGAATTCCCTACTCACGCCCCTAGGATAGAAGAGTTAGAAACAATTATATAAAAGTAGTTTATATAAAACATTTTCTCAAAACCAGTTTATAACTAAATATAAACAAGCTTCCAAAACCATTCGTAACTAAAAGCATCCAAGAGAAATTGAAACCAGTCTTCCAATAGGTTATTTTTCCAAAAAAAACCAATCCAACTATATAACCATTCCACAAAATCCCTTTTTATCATATCCGACCATTTCACAAACCCGTGAAATCAACCATGAATTCTTTGTTATGACAGTTCCATACTCATGAACAGTTTCTCTTCGATCTACCAAGTGGTCACAAGGTAAATTTTTTTCCCATGTGCCTTTACACCTTTGGAACCGAGAACAAGGTCATATTTCAACCATGACTCGTACTCAAAAGTCAAATGTGTCATTAAACGTTTGGCACTGAGCACAAGGTCATATTTCAACCAAGCCTCGTATATGAAACATGAACACACACCACACATTCACAACAACAATTCAAAAACCATACTTTCAATAAAACACCGTTTATTGAAAACCATTTCCATCAAAACCAATTGTGTTAAACCAATTAAACCCATTTCAATAAAACCATACTTTTATTAAAAAAAATGAATGAACCAATTTCATCAAACCATTTCAATACCAAACCATTTCAATAAAACATCCATTTTTATTGAAAACCCATCTTTCATCAAACCATTTACCATTCCAGCAAATCCTTAATTTAAAATCAAAAATTTAAATTCAAGAATCCAAATCACTTTGCCGAACAATTCACCAAGATTTCACAATTTCATCAAATCCATAAATCATCACTAAAAAAGATTCAATCCATGATTTTCACAATTAATATCATTCAATAAACCAATTTTAAACTAAGACAATCAATTCTAACAAGATGAGTCAAGAGTGAAGCCTCCTACCTCAAAGGTTTTGACGAAAACCCTAACAAATGGACAACGCATAAGAAAACTGGGCTGATTCACCAAGGATCCTCCTTATATCTCTTCTCCTAACACAACCAAGACCACATCTTATCATATCTGGCATCCACACCTCTAGATCTACCCATAACGGGCGTATATCTAATAAAATGAGAGAAGATGAGAAGTATATCTAAGTAGATCTAAGAAACCAAACAAGAACGATCACATACCTTAAGAATCCGACTTCGATTCACCAAGAGAAGACTTCAGATCGCCTCCAGAAAGACGGATGAACCCTCCTTGACCTTAGGAAGACCAAAATTCCAAGTTATAGACTCTTTGGAAGAAAAACGAGCAACAAAGAGGCAGAAAATCATGATATCCACCATTATAGGATCTTGTTTAAGTGGTCGCATGGTTAGTTTGCACGGTTTGACAAATCATGCGCTAATAGTGCATTATCTACTGTCTTGACCACCCTTCTTGCACATTTTGGCAACATGGTTAGACAAATGGTGCGCCGCCCGGGTGGAATCCACTGCCTCCAAGATCCACTGCGCACAGTTTGGCTACATGGTTTAGACAAACCGTGTGTCTCCCATGTGACTTCCCCTTTTCCTCAAAACATCATTCCAAGTTCTCCCAACTCTCCCATTCAACACGCTTAAATTTAAATCCATGAATAGTATCGAGTACGTGTTACATGCCAGAAACTGGGGGTACTATGTTCTCCTCACCATTGGTGTTTCCGTCCTCAGAAAGTTGAAATCCTTCAGTCAACTGAAGGAGTTACAGCCACTCCTATTTCATTTCATTTTAATGTTCCCATGTCTATTCCTGAATCTGACCATGCTGCCATAAAACCCTCAATAGACTGATGCTTTTTCCACACAAGACTTTCTCTTGCCTATCCACAATCCATACCAGGATATGTATCAACGAAGCATCCGGCTGTAGGTCAACCTGATCCCATCTGATCACGTGGTCAGGATCAGGCTGATACTTTTTCAGTTGAGATACATGGAACACATTATGCACCGAACTAAACTGTGGTGGTAATGCCAACCGATATTCCATCTATCAAACTCGTTCTAGTGTCTCAAAAGGGCCAATGTATCTAGGAGATAACTTTTCTTTCTTCACAAAATGACAATGTCCAAGCCTTGGGGAGATCATTAAGATGACATGATCACCCACAACGAAAGACAATGGTCTGAGACAATAATCTGCAAAAGATTTCTGAAGACTCTGAGCCATATCCATCCTCTCTATAATCAATCGAATCTTCTCCATTGTTTCTTGGACAAGGATCGGCCTGACTAGTAATGTTTCACCCATTTCCACACAGCATAGTGGAGAATAACAAGGAAGCCCATACAATGATTCAAATGGAGCCGTGTGTATCAAGGTTTGATAGCTGTTATTGAATGAGAACTCTCCCAAGGGTATATGCTCCTCCCATGAACCACCAAAATCCATTACACAAGCCTGCAACATGTCTTACAATGTTTGTATCGTCTGTTTGGATTGTCCATCTATGTGGGGATGATACGCCGTGCTTATAGTCAACTGACTCTGAAGGGCTTGCTATAATGATATCCAGAAATGAGATGTGATCCTCGGAAATCGATTTGAGACTACAGACACTGGCACACCATTCCTCTTTACCACGTCTCAGATATAGATTTTTTAAAGATCTTCCACTATATGAGTTTCATGAATAAGGATGAAATGGGCCTACTTGGTTAGACGATCCACTATCACCCAAATGGCATCGTGTTTCCGAACCATTCTTGGAAGACCTATAACAAAATCCATTGTAATCTGATCTCATTTCCACACTGGGATTGGTAATGATTGTAACATACCAGCTGGTCTCTGATGCTCTTCTTTAACCTGTGGACTAGTTATGCACCGTCAGACAATCTCAACCACCTTATTTTTCATGCAGCTCCACCAAAACTATGCCTTCAACGGCTTATACATTTTCTATGTACGTGGGTGTACAACCCATTTCAAATGGTGGTAATCATGAAGGAGATGTTTGTGACAAACCATAGGTACAACCATCTGATCAATGAAACACAAAACAAGACCCCCATCAAGTTTCCAGCCGTGAATTGTCTCCCCACCTTTGATTTTTGAACTTAAAACTAGAAATTCTGCATCAAATGGCTATTATTCTTTGATCATATTTACTAAATCTGGAATAAGTGTAGCTGAAAAGAAAAAAAAGCCACATTACCTTGGTCTTCGTATTCTACATGCATGTTGGCAAAGACCGACATCAACTGCCATTCATCTGAAGCTACTTTCTGGAACTGAGAATATGGAATTTTACTCAATGAATTCACTACCGAATTCCCTTTTCAAGGTGTGTACATCAAGTCAAAGTCAAAAAACTGGAGATACTCCATTCTACTCCTTTTCCACTGATTCAAATCTCACTGTGAGAAAATGTGTTTCAAGAATTTGTGATCCGTAAACATAGTAAATTTCTCACCAAAGAGATAATGTCTCTATGTATTCAAATTATTGACAACTATAGCCAACTCGAAATCATGTGTTGGGTAATTTCGCTAATGCACCCTCAACTGCCTTGATCCATAAGAAACCACATAGTCTCTATGCATGAGAAAATGACCCAACCCTAATCCTAAAGCTTCACAATACACCACATACCCTTGTCTTGATTCTGGAAAGATAAATATAGGTGCCGATGTAAGTTGAACTTTGAGTTACTGAAAGTATTTCTGACAATATTCCATCCATTGGAAGAGTTCATACTTCTTAGACATAGATTTCATTGGTGAATCTAGTCAAGATAAATCATGCAAAAAGCATCGGTAGTAACTAGCTAGACCAAGAAAACTGCATATCTCGAACACATTCTTCGGGGGTTTCCAAGAGATAATGGCTTATATCTTTCCAGGATCAATAGAAATGCCTTTCTTAGAAATGACATGGCCAAAGAAATGTAACTCCTGTATGAAAAAATCACACTTTGATAATTTGGAATACAACCAATGATCTCTCATGATTTGTAACAATGTTTCCAGGTGCTCCTCATGATCATCCCTGGTCTTTGAATACACCAAGATATAATCCACAAACACCATAATAAAAGAATCTAGATAACAATGAAATCTCTGATTCATCAAAGCCATGAATACCGCTGGTGCATTCATTAGATCGAAAGGAATGACTACATATTCGTAGTGGCCATATCTTCTTCTGAAAGTTGTCTTTGAAATATCCACCTTCCGAACTCGAAATTGGCGATATCCTGATCGCAATATCGTCTTGAAGAACCAGTGATATCCCCTTAATTGATCGAAAAAATCATCAAAACGTGGAATTGGATATCTATTCCTTATCGTAACTTGATAAAGCTTACGATAATAAACACACAGGAAAAAATATCCATATGCCTTCTTCACAAACATCCCTGGTACAGCCCATGGAGAGGTACGTGGTCGAATGAAACCCTTCTTTTCCAGCTCCTCTAACTGAACTTTTAATTCTCATTACACTGTTGGTGCCATCCTATAAGATGGATGGGAAATATGACTGGTCCACAGAAGGAGGTCAATTGTAAACTCCACTTCCCTTAGAGGTGGTAACCCAGAGATGTTATTGGGAAAGACATATGGGAATGGATCCACAATGGCTAGAAATATATTTTCCTCAATATCTTACATTGATTCCAATGTAAACACTACTAGTTCGTAAGATATCGTCCCCACCATTGGTTCCAACAAGCTCTTTAAACTTAGCTTTATCATCCTCTCTCCTCTGAAGAGATGGTTGATGTCATCCACAGTCGTGAAACTAACTGGTCTCCTATAACAGTCGATGTGAGCCTTAAACATTGTTAACCAATCCATACCCAGGATGACATCTTATACATCCATGTCCAATATAGAGAAGTCCTATTTTAAATTAGCTCCATGAACAGTTATAGCACAAGCTCTACACAGAATGTCTTGACATTCTCTATCACCAAGAAGAGAATTCAGTTTCAAAATAGAAGGAATCATTCCCAGTTTTAAACATAGAATGTCAATAGCACGAGAATCAATGAAGGAATGTGATGCACCAGTATTGAAGAGCACTTTCACAAGGGTAGAATTCAAACGAATCATACCTCTCACCATAGATAGTCCAACCTGATCATTGACCATTATCTTCATAGATCCATACATTTTCTTCATCGATGAACTCTTCTTTTTGTTGCCTTGCAGCAATTGTCCTGGTTGAGGATTCATGGTATTTCGAGAATCATCATGGATATCTCTATTATGCTGACGTGACTGATTTTTTTGTCCTAATCCTGTCGAAGCATACGATGCTTGCGACACCTGAGAAGTGTCACGTGCACCTGACCGTGGAGCATTCCTACAGTAGCGTTGTAGTTTCCCCATCTTGTTGCAATTGTGGCATGCTCTCGGTGGTGCTGTACATTCTCATTTCATGTGATCAATTGAGCCACATTGGAAACACTAGGCTTTCATCATGGGTTGTGGATGAAAAATCACCGATCCAGCCTTCTGATTTTGATTCTCACTCCCACCTGGGAAGTAGGTGTCCCTCTTCTTCTTGTTCTCAGTATTAGAGTTCCCACTTGTTCCCATGGGTATAGTCATACTTCCTCCTACCATAACTCTTGAGATGTCTCTTTCAGCTATTGTTTCTCTGTTTACCATATCTGTATAATCCGCTATAGAGAGCACAGTTATCTTGGAGCGACTCTCCTGTCGCATCCCAGATTCAAAGATGCGTGCCTTCAGCGACACACATGCACCAACATCCGGTGCGAAGCACACTAAATTCCTGAATTTAGCAGCATAATCCATGACAGAGAGATTCTCCTGCTTCAGGCTGAAAAATTTCATCTTCCTCTGGATCTTGAACGTGTGAGGATAGAATCTTTTATTAAACGATTCCTAAAATTCCTCCTAGCCCAGGCCCTGATACACCTTTTACTGAACAACTAGCTACAACCACTATCATGCAAGATCTTACAACATATATGTATCCAACTTTACTTTTAGTTCTGCTGGTGTTCTGATGAAATCGAAGATACGATTCATCTTACTCTACCACACCTCCTCCCTTTCAAGGTCAGCATCACCCCGAGAGTTCGGTGGATTCTGCTTCATAAACTGGATTGTATGATCCACATGACTTGGTTCATTCCTCTGGTTCCCCATATCCACAGCATGAAAAGCATGTACAATACTCTAAACTAGCTCTTGGTTCACCCATGGTTTAGGTGCAACCACATTCTCCGTAGCTTATTCGAGTTGGTTTCGACGATGCCTACTGGGTGCCATTTACTAAACCAACAACAAACTCCGTCAACAACAATCTCTAGAAACTGATGGCTTAGCATTCAAATTATATCACATCATCTATCACAACATTGTTTTTCCAAAAACAACAGTTTTCCATGTTCAACCATTTTTCATAACATTCAACATGTTTTTTGAAAATCAACCCATTTTCAAAATACACCAACTACCCTATTTTCAAAATCTGTCACTTGAAAACAATTTCTACATTTTTCAAAATTTCTCACCTTGCACAAAATCTATACTCATTCTTCACAATGAGATATGTAGTCCTAGTGGGACGTCATTCCTCAACAATGCATGTCATGACTCTCTCAATGGCTAAGCCCATGACAATTATATTTCCATCATTCTAGAAGTGTATCCAAAACACTTATGTACCCAACACCCTAGTAACTAAAAGTTCAGCATACACGGGTTAGCTACGTCCTTTTATTCTATACATTTCATGTTCCAACAATCCTACTCTTGTTTAAGATTTCGACCAAAGGAAAAGACAAGAATGAATTTAAACTCCAAGACCATGAAAATCAACGACTACTTGTAAGGCAAGGACCAATCTAGTGGATACTATTTATAATGACCCGCAAATTATCATTATCTTGAGAGTACAACGAGTCATTACTAGGACTTATGCGATATCCCCAAGGTGCCAAAGGCAGGAAAAAAATTCCCAAGGGTTTTAATGCGAGTGGGGGATGATTACCCTTTGAGAAATAAACCAACCAAAACATCACTAACAACCACTATATGATGGAGGTTAATGAAACAAAAAAAAATCTTGCATTACCAAAAGAGAACTACACTGTTCCACAAACCCATAAATCCAACATAATATCAGAGTAACAAAAAAAAGACTATGAAAAGACAAAAACAATTCACGACATGCTCCACGACACCACACTGAGCTCCATGCTCTAAGCACCACCACATCCCCAAGCGTCACCATGAACCACTTGTAATGAGATGCCTTGCCTTTACATGTGTCTCAGAATACGACATCTGCAAAAGCACCAAAGTTCCAAAGCAGGGGTGATTGTAAAACTTAGTAGATTTTCCCCAACGACTTCCCTACTCACGCCACTAAGATAGATGAGTTAGAAAAAATTATATAAAAACAATTTATATAAAACATTTTCTCAAAACCAGTTTATAACTAAATATAATCAAATTTTCAAAACCATTAGAAACCAAAAGCATCCGAGAACAATTCAAACATGTTTTCCAACAAGTTATTTTTCCAGAAAAATAACTAATCCAACTTTAGAACCATTTCCCAAAATCCATTTTTGGCATATCCAGCCATTTCACAAACCCGGTAAATCAACCATGCATGCTTCGTTATGACAGTTCCATACTCATGAGGGGTTTATCATCGATCTACCAATTCGTCGCAAGGTAATTGTTTTACCATGTTCCATTACACCTTTGGCACCAAGCACAAGGTCATATTTCAACCAATCCTCTTACTTAAAAGTCCCATGTGCCATTAAACGTTTGGCACTGAGCACAAGGTCCTATTTCAGCAAAGCCTCATATATGCAACAAGAAAACACACCAAACATTCACAACAACCATGCCAAAACCATCTATTCAATAAAAAACCTTTTATAGAAAACCATTTCCATCAAAACCAAGTGTGTTAAACCAATTAAACCAATTTCAATAAAATAGTACTTTTATGGAAAACCGAAGAATGAACCAATTTCATCAAGCCATTTCAATACCCAACCATTTCAATAAAACAACCCTTTTTATTGGAAACCCATATTTAATAAAATAATTTACCATTCTAGAAAATCCATAATTTAAAATCAAAATTTTAAATTCAAGAATCCAAATCACTTTGCACAACAATTCACCAAGATTTCACAATTTCATCAAAACCATAAATCATCACTAAAGAAGATTTATTCCAAGCTTTGAACAATCTATTTCATTCAATAACCCAATTTGAAACTAATACAATCAATTCTAAAATTAGGAGTCAATATTGAAGCCTCCTACCTCATAGGTTTTGATGAAAACCATAACAAACGGAGAACACACAAGAAAACCAGGCCGATTCACCAAGGATCCTTTTTAGATCTCTACTCCCAACACAACCAAATCCAAATCTCGTCATATTTTGCATCCACACATTTAGATATACCCATAACAGGGGTAGATATATGAATATGAGAGAAGAGGAGAAGTAGATTTATGTAGATCTAAGAAACCAAACAACAATGATCACATACCTTAAGAATCCAGCTTCGAATCGCCAAGAGAAGCCTTCGGATCGCCTCCGGAACAATGGTAGAACCATCTTTGACCTTAGAAGAACCAACATCCAGAGTTATGGACACATAGTAGAAAAAAAGAGTTACATAGGTGAAAAATGCATGAGATCCACCTTTGTAGGATCCCATTTAACTGCTCGCTTGGTTAGTTCTCACGGTTTGACAAACCATGCACTCACCGTGCGTTAGCTACTGTCTCGACCACCCTTCTCACACGGTTTGGCCACACGGGTAGACAAATAGTGTGCCTCCCATGTGGAAGCCACTACCTCCAAGACCCAATGCGCATGGTTTGGCCGCACGGTTTAGACAAGTCTTACACCTCCAGTACGACTTCCCCTTTTCCTCAAAAAATCATTCCATGTTCTCTTGACTCTCCCATTAAACATTCTTAACATTAAAACCATGAAAAGTATCAAGTAAGGGTTACATACTAGAAACTGGGGGTACTACAAAGTTGTTCCTATTAGACAAAAAAAATTAATACTAATTACAAATATTTACGTAAAATTTTCAAAATTCAATTCACAGAAGTGGATAAATTATGTTCAACACTAATCCCACAGATGTTGTGTAAAGGTCGGTAAAAGAGACATTCTAAATTTCTATAAGTATGTACATATAATTTTAATATAAATTTTTAAAAGGACCTAAATTTGATTAATAGAATTATTATTGATTTATTCAAACTTTAAAAAATAGTTTCACATCTTATAATTATTAAAAAAAATAAACTACAATATAGTATTTTCCATTATTCATAAAAAACTCAATCATTTCATAAAAATAACAAAAATAAAGAAAAGTAAATTTCGATATTTTATATATTAATATGATGTTTATTTTTTAAAATATAATTTATAAAAGTGAAAAAATATGTTTTAATATTGGTTTTCCATCAAAAGATGACAAAATTGTGTTTTTAGAAAAAATACTTCCTTTATCAATAAAATTGAATTTGTTATTATATAATGTCTATAAAAACATAATATGAATTATAAAAATAATATTGAATATTATATATATATATTAAATATTATCTAAGAATATTTTTTTTTTAATTTATTGATATAAAACACACATGTGCACATTAAATAACTTTTTCAAAAAAAACATTTCCTTCTATTTAAAAAGGGTTTTGCATTAATTTGTAATTAAATATTGAGAAAATATTTAATTATAAATACATTGGTCAACCATATTTTCCTAATTAAATTAATATTATTCATTTATTTCATTCTAACATTTGGGTTTCAATTGTAGCATTTAAATATTATTTAATTGTTCACATAAGCTCAATGTGGCATATTATGTAAGATATTAATCATAGCGTTTCCATTTAAAAACATTGGATATTACACCTATATCTCCAACATATAAAGTGGTAAAATATTTATATCTCATGATTTATACAGTAATGGAACTAGGAGTGATACCTATTTGGTATGTTACTATTTTCACAATGATGGTCTTGGGTGTGAACATTTTCTACTCTAATTGTTTGGTGAGTGAAACCACTACACTATGATAGACTTCGTAGTGATCCATGAATACTATGGAAATGATTTTATATACTTATGTGTATGATAAAATTCAATGTATTATAAAAATTTTAATATCTCGTGGACATTTTAATTTAATGTCTTTTTGATTAATTTCATATGAACTGCCAATATTTACGTCATGACTCATGATTATAATCATTTATATATGTGGTATGATATTTAAATTTTATTTCCAGGTTCTCATTCACTCATTTTCATTTTATTCTTACATGTCTCAATTTTTTACCCTTATTGATCACCTAATCTCACATAATATTTATGTTTCATTTTCCCATATTAGAAATATTGGTCTTGTGTAGGGTTTGATTGTGATGCTTAATAAATGGTAAGATCATTAAGGGTTGTAGTAAAGATATTTCACCAAATTAGAAGATTGTGTACCTAGTCACTAAAGTCACTAAAATTATACGGTCCACATCCTTGTGTCTGTGTAATGTATAGAATATTAATATAAAAATATCTAATATCTATTTATGAAAATATTAGGTTTTTATAACCTTCATTTTATATTTTTTTCATCTAATAATTTTTTTTATTTTTTTTGAGTAAGTTTACATTTCACAACATCATTATCATGACCCACATTCAATGTTTTGATTACATTAACTTTCTAATTATCTCTTGAATTGATATATTTTTTATGGAGGTTTTCATCATTAATCCTACGATTCATGAATATATTAACTTAATACCCATATTCCTTGGAATTATTTCATAAGGGGTGTGTAACAAATTTGGTTTATCTTTTTCATAGTATGATTCTCTGACTGGACTCTTCACTGCTATTTGACATTATATTTCTTAGTGGTTTCATTTTCCATAGAAAAATATTTACCAGTTCCCATAACACAATTATCTCCATACATCAATGACCACTTTGGACAAAAATTAAAATTAATGCCCTCTTCTACATGGCTTTTATTATAAGAACATAAATGAAATTATAACATTATCAATTAGTCACCAAATCCATGATAACTCTAAGTGTCTCAAATTTCCATTTCCATATTAATAGAACATAAAATGATTTCTTCATATACATAATACTCTATTATAGACTTTATATTTTGGTTACATGGTCAAAAGACACTCATAAATCGATAAATGTTTCTTTCGGGTTCGATGATATGACCTAAAGTGATCCTTTCATGCCTTCTAAAATTTTCCTCATAGGTACTAATAAATTCATCATCCTTGTATCTCAGTTCTAGGAATTTTCTATATAATTTTTTATAAATCATTAATGGTTAAAAATTATTAAATATCCTTCTTAATCTCATTTTGGGTAATGCATTCACTTTCCTCCTCTTAAATCATATTCAGGATAATATTCCACCATCGATCTACATTTCCTTCTTAAGAATATTTTATTACAACAAAATATTCTTATTTCAAACACTAGAGAGTGGAAATATCATTTTAGTGGTACTAATATGTCTCTTTGAAGTTATTGGGTAAGAGTAACAACTAAAGGAAGGATGACATTCCCACATAAAAAAATCAATTGTGATTTTTTACTTTGTTGATTTGGAAGAAAAACATGATTCATGTTACCATTCATAGATTGACTGTTTGAGATGTGAATAACATAATTATTTTATATCACATCTCTAATTTAAATTATTTTATCATGGTAATGATCATTTAATTTCCAATCAAATTCATCATAATCTTGATTCCTATTAGACCCAATAATTGACTATGATTGAAAATAATAGTTTGGGAGAAAATATTCATAATAAGTAATCATGTAATCAGGTTGAATAGTACATAGGATTTATAAATCAAGATACAATCTTTTCAAAAATGTTATCTAATTATAATTTTATAAAAATACAATCCTTTAACTCATACCAAAAAAATAATCCCAGGAATAAAATACATAAAATTCTATCATTTTTATGAATATTAATTAATTTTTATAGTTATCCATGATAATGAAAGATAATTATGTAGTGTCATGGGAGACTACACACATAATCATCTCTTTTAAAGATTTATATTCAATATATCACACAATTTTCTTCTCACATAGCATATTTATTTGACCTAACATATTTAAGACCATTATTCATAGCTTAGGGAAAAGAAATATAAGAAAGGGTGATCTTCGATTCTCATTAAGTGTAGGAAAAAGAGATGTAAATTAATAATTATGAGTGAGAAAAAGATAGCCATTTGATTATGAAAGCAAGTTTGTAAGTTAAGATAATCATATCCTACTAGCCAATGCTTATTAATCATAAATTATAGACTATGGTTTTTTCATAACAAAATACATATTCTATTACTGTGTGGAATGATTAATACTCAATCCTGATCCATGATTACATATCATAAGAATATGAAATAAGTCAATAGAATAAAATAAGAATATAAAATAAATTCTTTAGTCGTGGATCAATACCAAGATTATTATAATGGGTTGGGTTCAAAATATATTCCATCATTTGCATATACAAGGTTCACTCCAATAACAATATGGAAGGGAAAATTCACTTAATATACTAGGTTCACTCCAAAATCTAGTCCTCATTATTTAATGAGATTTCAATCTTTACCCAATACATTATGGGGATATTTAATTCTATCCCCAACTATCACATAATGGAAAATATATATATGTGTGGAAAAAATAAAAAAAATCATCATAACCCATGGAATATAAAGGATTTCATAAATATTTCATCACACCATAACCTATGGAAAATAATGGGTTCATAAAATATTCATTATTGAATAAATAACACATGGGAATGAAATATATTTCGTATCAAGAATATTAAATTATCATGATTATAATCCATTGAGAGAAATAAAGTATATTTTATGGTAATATCGTATTCCAAGTTAAACATAAAAATTCTTTAAGGATGTTTTCATTGATGATAAATACCTTTAAAAGAACATTTGAACCATATATTTCAAACAATATAAAAATATTTCCCTTTTGATAAAATTTTAACTAAAAATTCCAAAACTATTGATAAAATTATTTTATTTTAAAATTACCATAGAATTTTTTGAAGTAATATTCAATGAAAATAACATTCACGATAGGGAGAAATTTTTCTTCTACATTAAATGTTAAATGAGAACATTTTTCCACACTTTTGTAAAATGTCAAAAAATACATGTTTCAAAAATATTTTATGAAAATGACTCATTTGAAAATGTTGTAAACAAAGTAAAAGGTATTGAAAATTAACTATTAAAAAATTTAATGTAAATGAAAAATCATCCATAAATTTTTTTTTAATATCATTCTTGTGGAATAAAAACATCAATGCTCAAATATGATATTAGGTTAAATTTTCATAACAAACAATTTCTCAATCATTGTGAATACTAAAAAGTGGAAAATTATACTAATACATAAATATTAATGGAATTAACATGGGATACTGAATTTTTTTGTTTAACAGATGATTTCCATATTACATTCCTAAAATTAATTTTTCTATAGATAATTTTGAAAAGAAATTAAATTGTAACTGAAACCATTTCCTATATTCTAGCCTTTCTTGGTTTAAATTAACATATCCTATTTACTAATCATAGATTTATAATAAATATTTTTATGAAACATATTAATATATATATATATCACCATTTCACATTAGTACCTAATTTCTAATTATTAATTTATTAACAAATATTTCTTAAAATGGACAACCCAGAAAAAATTGGACCGTTTTTTATGCATTTTTCAGTTCCAAGGATCTCATACATCCACATTGGTCATAGTTTCTTAATTTAAAAAATATTAATAGTAAAATAAGTATCACATTTATTCATTATATACAAAATTAATACCTTCAATAGAATGTGGTGATGAAAAATTAATTATATCACGTCTTGAAGATGTTAGTCTATACATATGCGTGAGTGATATTTTAACATTACGATAGATGAAACAAAATAAATACAATTACAATTTACTGATAAAAAATAATTTTAATATTATAGATATAACATATATTCATTAAATAAGTCTTTATTACCTTCCAGGTAAAATAGGAATGAAAAATGAATCACATCGTTTCATGAAGGCCGTATTCCTCACGTACAGACGAGCATCATTATCATTTTCAAATAGATTGAATGCTAAGAATATAGATAATATATTAAAATTATAGAAAATTAAGTATTTATTATATATAAAATATTAAAATTAAATATATCTTAATGAATGACCATGAATAATGGTGATGAAAAAGGAAAGATGTCGCTTCACACAGAGATAATATTCACAAACGCATGAATGATTCTTTTATTTCCCATTTTATGAAGAAGAAAATGAATAATGGTTTTTCTATCGACATAATAAAAACTAAATATATGGGAGATAATGATGTTATATTATCACATTTTATATAATATAATTTACGAAGGTATAAGTAGAAATAAAATTATAACATTCTATTATAATTTATACATATTCTATGGAAAACCTCCTTTAACTTACACATTGAGAGTTATAAGGATTTTATTTTGATCAATCAAGGTCCCCTATATTTCAATGAGGGATGTTATAAAGATATTATGTTAGGTATTATATTATATAGATGGTTCAATAAGTTTGATTAGTATAGGATAGTTGATATCATTTTATATGGGAGGAAGAGGACAAACATGATATTTTATAAAATATTAATATATAATAATAACTTAGTCAAATAAAAATAAACCTAAATGACTCATAATAAGATATGAGATTATATAAGGTCTAACTCTTTCCATCTAATATGATTTTAAATTTTTTTCTGTTATTGTTTCATTATCATTTTGGTCACAACCCTTTTAACATGTTTTAATCATTTCATGGTAACTACCTTTTTACAAAAGTTATAATTCATATTGAATACTAATTAACATGAAAACATTAAAAAATAATTATTATTTTCATATAAAATAAGAAATCCATTTTATAATATTCTTTTTTTATATGTAGTGGATATCCATTTTAAAATAAGTGGGAAAAATGAATCAAAACCCTTTTTAGGAAAATTAATTTTTATGCATAATACCAAATTGATATTATTTCACTTCGAGGTAAAAACTATCATGTTAATGTTAAAATATATTTTATAATATATTACCAAAAAAAGTTAATTAAAAACATTTATAAATTGATATTAGTTTAATTATTTATAATGAAAGAACATTTTTCATATAATTTTTTTTGGAAAAACAAATCTTCAAACCTTCTTGTTATTTTAATTTGGTTTCTATCCAATTAAAAAACAAATTCAAAAGTAAAAAATAGTTTTCATAATTTAATTTTCCATTTTTTATATCTAAAAACAATATAGATAGGCCATAATATTCACATTATATAATAATGTACTAATATTACTTCACAGTTATTTTAAACCCATTGTTCCATGTAAAGAAAACATTCAACGAAAAAATATACTTAATCAGAGAAATATCATAAAATTAGGTAGTGATAATATATAATTTCAAATAGAAAAATTCAACTAAAAATATATAAAATATGGACTCTATCAATCTTATAGATCCTTTTTCTAAAGGTAATTATTATTAGACTATTGGATGTCAATGGTGATCATTTTTTTATTATATATCCATTTATGTTCATGTTATGTTCACAAAAATATACTGTATAAATTACTATTAATTTTTCTATCAAAAAATTTATTTCCTAGGAAATTATATTTATCTATTATCAATAATTATATAAAGAATAAATTATAACATCTACATTTGTAATATTTTGATATCTATGATGAAATTTACAATGTATTTCAATTGTGTGGAATGAATGTTCTCTGAACTGTAAAAAAATTGATGAATAAGAAATAAATGCGTTTTATAACATTGAATGGAATGTGGGGGATGGTTTTATATATATATGACAACTAAAGTCCATAAAAAGGATTGACATTATAAAATTAACTAGTTTAATTAATAAATTTTTGTGATGTTGTACCACATATAGATGATTTGTATGATTCTTGATTAAAGGATTTAAGGACAATGGAGGAATAAGAAACCCCGCCTTTAATGAATCATGATGATATAAAAGAATTGATTCTATTAAAATTTTAATGTTAATAAATCTATGAAATAGGAAATGGAACGTGATCATGATATACATATGATTAATTCAATACATAGTAAAGATTATTGAACCAAAAAAATTTAACATATGATTGAAGAATAAATCATGAATGTAACAGAATTTGATGCACAACTAATGTTTATTTCAATGAGATATATGGATTCTATTGAATATATTCATCGACCATTACATATATTATTTAATTTTATATGTAATCAAACTACTAACTCTGATAGAAGTGCTTCAAATAAATAAGTACAACGAATTCTAATGAAAAAAAGAAATTAAATTGGAGGATATCATAGTCATTGATAGAAATAGAAGATCTATTATATAACACAACCAAGAATATCCATAGTGACGTTTTAATATGATCCCAATGTGAGGATTAAGGTATTTTTCATAAAATAATAAATAAAAACATATATCCCCTAACACATATTAAACCCATTGAGAACCTACCTAGTGTGGTAACAATATTTGGTGGTCCTACCTAATACTGCATCTAATATGCTAAGGGTTTGTGACTATAAACAAAGAGAATACATGTGAAGTTTTAGGTAAGTATTCTCATGTAACCTTCAAAAATAAATCACCATAACTCAAATGAAAATTAATATATACAATGGACAACCATGAGTGAAATAAATGAATGATAATATTATTGAAATATGATCAATCAAGCATAAAAATACTTAATCAATATTTCATAATATTATTTTAAAATCAATGAGTCTAATGTGGGTAAAAATTATATGATGAAAACCCAAAGCACTCTTAAATGAATAGAAAACACACATCTATCAGGACACCACAAATGAACACTACCCAATCTTCATTTCTTGACCAACACAACTAGCTCGGCATCATCTTGTTCACCAGTATATTATGAAACATATTTATATCCATCAGTACATAATAATAAAATTTACCTTTTATGGGTGTGTATAATTACGATGTAGTACTTCTTTTGTACTAGAAACACCATATATATCTTTTTCATACATAATAATGAATTAATTTTAATTTAAAACACATTATTAGGACAACATTTATCAATATCACCAATGGGTAATCCAGGTAAAAATTTTCTATGATATAATCTCAAACACATTTTATCATAATATATTTCATGAAACATGATCCCTTTATAAAAGATTTCAATGTATCCTTCATTGTCTTGTGTCATAATGTTATTTCATTCCCATGTTCACCATAGATATTACTCCCCATGTATGAAAGTTATAAGAAATTCACAACAAATTATAGTACCCAAAATTTACAGAATCCTTCGTGATGAGTACTAATCAATTATTTATAATCATACATATTCTTAAATTTTGATAAAATTTACAATTTATATGTACCATTACTTTATATGGGATATTAATTTGTTGGCGAGATAAATTACCCCACCAATGAGGACCCAAATCCCCATCAAGGGATGGAATTGAATATGGTTTTACCTCATCCCATATGTAATTTAAAGAGCCTACTCCCTATTGAATATATTATTGATTGGGTGTAAACAAAATTTAATATCTCATGATGAAATCTTAAAATGATTACGATGATATAAAAATTAATAATATATAACCCCATGTATACAATAGAATAAATTTATCCCACTAAGTAAGATGTTAGATGTGGGGGTAACTGACCCCATAGACCTTCCCAAATACCATCTCATTTCTACCTAATCTATTATACACATGTTTTGTTCACACAAAATTTTATTTTCAATGTAATGAAATAAAATATTATTATCACTAAAGTAATTTTAATTCACCAGAAAACACACCCCAAATCATTCACAATATCATATCCAAGAGAAGAAAACTACCACAATCATATTTAATAATCTATTGACCAATCTGACTAGCCATCATTTTATTAATTAATTATATCCAAAAATAGCTGATAAATATCACACCAAAATCTATATAGCTTGGGAGTAGGTCAATTCATCATAACAATAATTATCTTGAGAGATCACACATTGTAGTTCATCTCAAACAATCAATCAAGTATCCAACAAAGAGATATTTTAGTCAGTGTCACTTTCATGATATTTTTTCAATGAATGTATATATAATTCTATTATAAAACTGTCACACCATATGATCTTCACATTATATGACTATATCTTCCTATATAAAAGAAAATAGAGATAGAAATAGCATAATTAATTTTATATCATTATGTTATACACAATTATATTAACCATTGCATCATATCATGTATTTTTTATTGAAGACTATAATTCCCATTTATCTACTAATAATAATTATTGAAGATTATTCAATTGATAAACCAACATTAAATTTTTCATTGGTCCTTGTGGAATATTGTTTTTCCAATTAATATCATGTTTACAAAAAATCATCCATAGAATTAAATTTTCATAATCATACCCATGAGTGTGGGTTCTATTAAATGAACCTCTTGTCTCATAACTACTTCAATAACTATAATGACCCATACTTTACAAACATTGTTAATAATTAAAAATTTAAATATACTAATTAAAACATATAACAAATCCATGAACGAACCGCATTGGAATAGTGTCTTTAGAAACAGGGAAACATAAACAACTGGTTCATAGAGCATCCACATTGTCTCCCATTTATTTCATGATATCTAGAGTACCTTTTGGAATATCCTACTTAATAACAATATTCTTGACCTGGGGAAGTAAAACATACAAAAGGTTGAGCTCAAATTCTCAGTAAGGGTAAACAAAAAAAATATCAATCAAATCATATTCATAAGAACATAACATTTTGGAAATCATACCCTAAAAAAGAGATCATAATTTCATAACATGGGATAAATCATAGTAGTGGAATGTAATCCCAATAATCATAACATAAAATATAAAACTTTGTGTCATAAATACATAATAATAGAGAATCATTTCTTAGTAGTCAAGACTCTTAGCCAAAACTATCTTAGCGGAAAAAGTCCATATCTGAACCGAGTTCACTCCTCGTTTCAGTCCTATTTCACTAAACCAATTTAACCTGCCGTTCCAGCCATGCCTATCTCTTGAGATATAAATCTTTACCCAATGCATTGGAGTGAGATATAGGACCCACCCATCCCCTAATGATACCATTCTTATGTGTGACACAAGATCATAAATCATACATCATAGCATAACCCAAGTAATAAAAATGGGATTCTTAAGCATCATGCCATCATAACATAATCCATATAATATAAAAGTACAACATAAAATTATTTTCATCATAAAATAATCAAATCAATATAAAAATAAGGAAAGAAACAGAACCCTATATTATCATAGATGGAAAATATTTTTGATAAAACAGTTGAACTCCATTCTTGAGGAAAATATCCTTTCTATTTCAAAAACATTTTTCCTTTCATAAAATGTCATATAATTTTAAAATAAAAGAATTTGATTAAAAATAAAAATTAAAAATTATAAAATAAGTTTCATGGAAATAATGTTCTAAAAATCCATTCATGCCGTATAAGTTAAAAAAACTTTCTTCTCGTACTTTGGCCGGAAAAGTCAAAAAGTACCTCGTACGAAAAATGACAAATGATTCCTTTCATATATTTTACTATAAACTCACCGAAGGTTAAAATTGGATTTAAAAAATTATATGAGGATAAAAATAATATTAAATATTGAGGAAACATGGATGTGGATGATAAATATTCTCCAGTAAATTCTGAAGTATAAACAATCTCAGATAAAAATTGAGATTGCGAGATTTTCAATTACCTTAGGTCTGATTTTCTTTGTAAGTGTCAGAACCTCTTGTATAATAATTTAAATAATGTCATTCACTTATTATAGAATCATAATATTTGTTATTATATCATATATATGGTCATATTCTTAGATTCATATTAGTAATATTTCATTGTTACTTGTTATTCTGGTGTTTATTGCTTTTTGTTCTTATGCGTGTTTTGTCGAATAAATTCTTATTCTTATTATTATTTTATAGATACCTAATTTACATAATGGTATTAGTGTAATATATATCATATTTATTCATTAAATTAATTTATATATTCATTATGAAATGAAGATCATGTAGAACAAGTCGCATCACTTCGTGGAGACGGTAGGTCGTACGTACACACGAGCGATGATATCATTCCCATGATCATGGAATTGTATTGAAGTGTATGTATACTATTTAAGAATCCATATCACTTTAAAATAACCATATCTATTTATTATTTACACCATTATACTCATCCAAGTAAGGTGGTGGTGGAAAATAGATTACACCACGGCGTGGAGATGGTATTTCGTACATACGCACGTGTGGTGATTTTGTTTTCCGTAGGATGGATTGATGGTGAAATTGGGTTGTTTCATACGTATAATAACATATCCGTATATGATTGATACTGATTTCATTACTTAATATTGAAAAAACTAAATAATAAGAAGTATAAGATGAAATAAAGTTGAAAGAATCGGTAACGGACATTACCTCTTCTTTGAAGCGCCTCCTCTTACCTCCTCTTAGGGTACTTAAGATGGCCTTTGAAGAAGACCAGAACCTCTAGGATGTTTATAGTGAAGTGGAGAAGAAACAATAGAAGGGTTTGGCCGAGATTGAAGTCTCAATGTGGTGTGAGGAAGAGTGGGAGGAGGTGCCCTTCTATAAGGGAGGAGACGGGCACCTTAGGAAAAAATTAAAGTATTATTTTATTATAAATTCATATTCGGTTTTTAATAGCTCCGAATTGATTTATTTCAAATATAATGTGGGTAGGGGTTACAATCCTCTCATCCAATATATTTTATACAAGTTTAGGTTTCTATTTTTATCTTATCATTAAGATTTATCTCTAAGTTAAATAATTTATCTTTTACCGTGTCATCTTGTTTTCTTACACTATAAGGTTAATAAACATACTATAACAAGCCAAAAAATCCCCAAGTTGTTTATTATTAATATATATAACCTTATCTATGTCATTTGGCTGAATCTTAGAATTTTAGTAATAAAATAACAATTAATAATATAATATTTTTTTAAACAATATTTTATGTCAATTTTGACACTATTTGGTAATTTATTTTTTTGAAGATCATAACAGAGTGATTAGTTAGAAAAAAGTTAATTAAATCAATACTAACATGTCATATTAACCTATGAAATTATTTTAATTCATAAAAGGTCACAAATTACATTTATTTGGGTATTTATAACATCACTTATGTTAATATTCCATTAATAATATAATTATTGCATCATCATTGTGTCGTAAATAAATTAAATTATTTAATGTCTAAAAATTATAAATAAAATACCATTATGTATGAAATATTTTTATCTTTCTAATTAATATTTATAGTAGAATTTATCTTTTGTATAACCCTATATTAAAATTTTTTTAGTTATTAAACATTGATTTTAACTTTTTTAACTATTCTTTAAATAAAATAATATTAAATGTCCTAATCTAATCCAAGTGGGCCTAAATGGTAATAAATTATTACTAAGGTTGTTTTTGGTCGAATTAAACTTATCCAATAGAATTAAGACATCTGTTAGGGTAATATTAATATCATTTTTACCCATAATTGCCCTATTTACTTTTAACCGTGGTAAGAAAAGTAAAAAGATACTATTCACCAAAAATTATTTTCATCTCATTGAACTACATTTTAGTCTTTGATATTAACCGTGTCTCTCGTATTTTCGAAATTCCACTCACAGAAGCGGTAAAATTATGTTTTATGTGAATTTGAAAATTCTCCTAGGATGTGGGTGAAAGATGGTGAAAAGTTAAATAAAATTTTTATATATCTAAAATTATTATAAAATGACTCAAATGAATTAAATTGAACATATATAGGTATTATTTATCAATTTTTACCTAAATTAAATTTATATAAACAGTCGGTTTTTAAATAGTAACCCAGTGTTTTCACTATTCTTCAAAAATTGATAGTTTTCAGAAAAGTACCAAAATTTCACCCTATGCTAATTTCGATATTCCGAATCCAAAAATGAAGTCCATTTTGAAAAATAAAATTTAAAAAATTTAAAAAAGTGGGTATTTCTATTCATAATGGATAGTTTAAATAAAATTTTAATAGCATATCGTTGTTTAGTGAAACTCGATATTGCGTACAATGCAAGCTATCGAGGAAGGTCACGATTGCGTGTAAAGCAAGCCAAGCTAGTGTTTTATGTAGTGAAAGATTCATTTGATGATTTATATAACATAAAAAAAATATTCCTCATAAAAGTCTCGGGTGTTATATTCTACCCCCCCTTAAAAAGAATTTCCCCATCGAAATTCACCACTTTGTAACAAACAGATGAGGATACCTCTCCCTCATCATATCCTAAAGCTCCCATGTAGATTCGTCAAATTGGTGGTTCCTCCATAAAACATTCACCAAGTGTCTGGTCTTGTTCCGTATGAATGTTTTGCTATAATCCAGAATTTCTATCGGTTGTTCTTCATAAGAAAGATCTTTCTCCAGCAGTACAACTTCTGAGCTGAGTACATGTGAAGGATCGGGTATGTACATTCCCATGATAGATACATGGAACACATCATGAACTTGGGAGAGATTTGGTGGAAGCGTCTATCGGTAAGATACCTCCCTAACACGATCCAGTATTTCGAAAGACCCGATATACCTAGGGCTCATCATTCCCTTCATTACAAATCTCATTACTCTCATCCAAGGAGATATTTGTAAGACCACTTTATCACCCAATTCAAACTCTAGGTCTTTTCTTCAGTTGTCAGCATAACTTTTTTTTTGACTCTGAGCTGCTCTTATGTGTTGTTAAATAGATCGGACCTTTTCTGCCATCTCATCAACAAGATCAGGTCCTAATAGCTTTCTTTCCCCAACTACATCCCAGAAAGTTGGAGTCCTTCATTTCATTCCATAGGTAGCTTCATAAGGATCCATCTGAATACTGTAGTGAAATCTATTATTATAAGAGAATTCCACCAAATGTAGGTGTTGATCCCAACCACCTTTGAAATCCATAGAGAAACCTCTCAACATATCTTCTAGATTTTGAATTGTCCTCTCAGACTGACCGTCTGTCTGAGGATGATAAGCAGTGCTAAAACTCAACTATGTATCCAGAGTATGTTGAAGACTTCTCCAGAACATTGATGTAAACCTCAGATCCTGATCAGATATAATGGAAAGTGGTACTCCATGCAATCTTACCACTTCTTTCACATATATCCTGGAAATCCGATCCAGAGAGAAATCCACTCTAATATCAATGAAGTTTGCAGACTTTGTAAGACGATCAACTATGACCCAGATTGCATTATTGCTTTTGGATGTTTTAGGAAGTCCATTAGCAAAGTCCATATTGATTTTTTCCAATTTCCATTCGGGTATGGGTAATGGTTGTAACATCCTCGTAGACTTCTATCTCTCAGCTTTAACTTGCTGACAAACCATGCATCGAGAGACATATTCTGCAACATCTCTTTTCATGTCATCCCACTAGAAGTACTCTTTCTGGTCCCAATACATCTTGGTGCTTCAAGGATGAATAGAGAATGAAGAACTATGACCCTCAACCAGCAGGTCCTTCTTTAATTCTGGGATGGGAGGAACACAAACCCGATTCCTGAACATTATTATCCCATCACAATCAAGGTTGAATTCAGGAACATTTCTCGCCTTCTTTTGTAACTCTACGTCTTTTTTCTGTGCCTCTTTAATCTTCACATGTATAGATAGTTGAACATTCATTTGAGAAAGATAATATTTCTCCCCTTCCATTATAATTCCAAGATCCATCCTTTGTAAATAAATAAATATTGGATCTTTTGTGATCCCCATCATGGATAAGCTATCATGGTCCTTTCGACTTAATGCATCTGCCACCTAGTTTGCTTTCCCATGGTGGTAATGAATTGAGAAATTATAATCCTTAATCCGCTCCAGCCATCTTCTTTGGTGCATATTCAGCTCCTTTTGTGTGAAAATATACTTTAAACTTTTTTGATCAGTATAAATATCACACCTTTCTCCATAAAGATAATGCCTCCAAATAATTTATGCAAAGACTACCGGAGCTAACTCCAAATCATTAGTTGGGTAATTTTTCTCATGGATTTTTAACTGTCGTGAGGCATAATCTGTCACCATATCATTTTTCATGAGAACACACCCCAATCCCTTCTTGGATTCATCACTATAGATAACAAACTTTTCTCCACTGCTAGGCAGTGTGAGCACAGGTGCACTGGATAACCTTCTTTTTAACTCCTTGAAATTATCTTCACACTACTCCATCCAAAGGAACATAACTCCTTTTCGAGTCAACCTGGTGAGTGGATTAGGTAATCGTGAAAAATCATTGACAAAATGTCGATAATATCCATCCAAACCAAGAAAACTTCAGATCTCGGTTACTGTTGCTGGTCTCGACCATCTTTCAATAACCTCTATTTTTGCTGGATCCATAAATATCCCCTCTTTTGAGATTATGTGACCCAAAAATGAAACTTTTTGAAGCCAAAATTTACACTTGGTAAATTTGGCATAATGCTTATCCTTTCTCCGGGTCTTCAATATAATTCTCAGGTGATCTTCATGTTCTTCCTTGCTCTTTTAATATACAAGAATATCGTCTATAAAGACTACCACAAACAGATCATGATAGTCTCTAAAGACTCTATTCATTAGATCCATGATGATAGAAGGGGCATTAGTAAGACCAAATGGAATCACTATAAATTCATAGTGTCCATACCTTGTACGGAAATTTGTCTTTGGTATATCCTCCCTTTTGACCCTTAATTGATGATACACTGAATGAAGATCAATCTTGGAAAAGTATTGAGCTCCGCGTAGTAGGTCAAATAAGTCATCAATGTGCGGGAGAGGATATTTGTTCTTGATAGTGATCTTGTTAAGTTCTCGATAATCAATGTAGATTCTCATTGATCCATCATTCTTCCTAACAAACAGAACAGGTTCTCCCCAAGTTGACGCACTAGGGCGTATGAATCCCTTATCAAGATTCTCTTGGAGTTGATTCTTCAATTCCTTCTACTCAATTGGGTCCATTTTATAAGGTGTGTTTGAAATAGGCAAAGCACACGGTACGAGTTCTATTGAAAACTCAGCTTTACAATTTGGTGGAAGACCTGTAAATTCCTCTAGAAAGCCATAATCAAACTCCCGTACAATGGGTGTATTCTTAATTGTGAGTTTCTCTCCAACCATTTGATATAAATAACCCTCATTTAGTGGAATCAAGACCCATAATATGGAAGAAATTTCCACTGGAAGGTTATGTTCATCCTTCCATCGATAGACGATCATAGATTGATCTCTAATATGAAATGTGACTTCACTTCTTTGGAAATTTATATGACCTCCATATAAAGAAATCCAATACATGCCAAGAATCACATCAAATTCCACTATAGGAAGGATCACAAGATTTGCAGGAAGCACTTTCCCACAACCTTCAATTAGAGAAGAATTGTAAAATTTTGAAGCGACTGTTGTTCCATTAGGGGTTGTCACATCTAACTCAACATCTAACTGTTGAGGTAATACTGCGATACCGTTAGATAATTCTTCAGAAATAAAAGATTGGGTGGATCCTGAATCAAATAAAACATTTGGTACTTTAGAGTGGATGGTAAGTGTACCTTTCACAACATCGTTCTCATACTCCACATCGCTGATAGAAATTGCATGTTACTTTCCATTGTCTTTAGACTTAAGAGTTTGTTGACGTTGATCATCATCAACAACCCTTGGATTACGGAATTTATTGGAATAATTCCCCATTTCCTTGCACTTGTAACATTAAATTGTAGGAGGTGCACTCTGTGTAGAATTTTCATTATTCGCATCACTAGAAAACGTCTTCCCATCATTGCGGCATTAAAATTCCCGATGACTTTCCTTTTCACATTTAAAACATTTACATGTCCCTTTAAGACAACTCCCTCCATGTTTCTTTCCACACATTGATCATAACGGAAAACTCATCCTATTTTCAATGTGGTCTTTCGATTTTCCTTTGAATTCTATATTCCTCTTCTTATCAAACTAATATGACTGATGGGTTACTCCAATCTCCATCTCAACCTTGAGAGCACATCGAACGATTTCCATGTAGCTATTGAAGTCCCTTATGTCTAAATCCCATTAAATACATGGTTTTAATCAACTAAAGAATCGATCTATCTTACTCTCAGGTTGGATAATAATCCCAGAAGCGTACCATGAAATTCTTTCAAAATTTTCTTCATAGGTACCAAAAAATTCATCATCCTTTTTCTTCAGTTCAAGAAACTCCTTCTCCATATTTGTTCAAATACAATGAGGGAAGTACTTATTGAAAAATAAGTTCTTGAACACATCCCATTCCATGGACTCAATTTCATATCTTTGCCTCGTATTCTTGATAAGATTCCACCATTGATCAGCATCACCTTCCAAACGATACACTACTAAGATGACTTTATCATGTTCAGATCATTGAAAAACTAAAAATATCTTGTTAGTGGTACTAATCCATTGTTCAGCAACTAATGGATCAGTAGACCCGCTGAATGAAGGTGGGCGCTGCCTCATGAAGGATTCAACAGAATATTGCTCCTTCCTTTTCTCATTTGGAAGTCTTGCATGATTCAATGCTTGAGAAAGTTGTGTGAGAATGGCTACAATATTTTGAATTCTAGATCCCATAACGTTTGGTTGCTTAGGGGGGAAATCATTGCATTGCCCGTCGCATTCCGCATTAACACGGTTCCTTCAGGTTCCAGCCATTGACTAAGACCAAGAAGAATAGTGTGAGCAACACTAATTATAATAGGAAAACCACATAATCAAGAATAAAAATTTTACACTAAAGGTCTTATCATAGGTTATTCGTGGAAATTTCTAAAACACTATGATTGTGTTCAATGCTTAGACTTATCCTTAGGGTTCTTACTAAGGCTTTCACATCCTAGTTTCCAAAGGTTGACTATACGTTTCCTCTGATACCAACTATAACGACCCATACATTACATACATTGTTAATACATAAAAATTGAAGTATACTTATTACAACGTATAAAAAACCATGAAAGGACCGTATAGGTATAGTGTCTTCAGAAACTGGGAAACATAAACAACTCATTCATAAATAATCTACATAATCTCCCATTTATTTCATCATATCTAGAGTCCCTTTTGGCATATCCTACTTACTAACCTTGTTTCATGACCTGGGGAAAGAAAACATACAAAAGGGTGAGGTCAAATGCTCATTAAGGGTAAAAAGAAAAAAATATCAATCACATCATATTCATAAGAACATAACATTTTGGAAATCATAACCTGTATAAGAGATCATAATTTCATAACATGGGATAAATCATATTAGTGAAATGTAATCCCAGAAATCATAACATAAAACATGAAACTTTGTGGAATACACACATAATCATATAGAATCATTTCTCAATAGTCAAGACTCATGGCCAATACTATCTTAGCGGACAAAGTCCATTTCTGAACTGAGTTCACTATTTGTTTCAGTCCTTTTTCACTGAACCGGTTTAACCTGTCGTTCCAGCCATGTCTATATCATGAGATATAAATCATTACCCATTGAATTTGAGGGAGATATAGGTCCCACCCATCTCATAATGATACTATTCTTATGTGTACCACAATATCATAAATCATACATCATAGCATAACCCATGTAATGAAAATGGGATTCTTAAACACAATGCCATCATAACATAATCCATATAAGATAAAAGGACAACATAAAATTAATTTCATCAAAACATAATCAAATCAATGTAAAAATAGGGATAGAAACAGAACCCTATATTATCTTAGATGGAATATAATTTTGATAAAACACTTGAACTCCATTCTTGAGGAAAATATCCTTTCTATTTCAAAAACATTTTTACGTTCTTAAAGTGTCATATAATTTCAAACTAAAATAAGTTGATTAAAAATATAGATTAACACATGTAAAGTAAGTTTCATGGAAATAATGTTTTAAAATTCCATTAATTCTGTATAAGTTAAAAAACATTCTTCTCGTACTTGGGCCGGAAAAGTCAAAAAATACCTCGTTCGAAAAACGACCAAAGATTCCTTTCATATATTTTAATAAAAACTCAATGAAGGGTAAATTTGGATTTAAACAATTGTATGAGGATATAAATAATATTACATTTTGAGGAAACATGGATGTGGATGATAAATATTCCGCAGTAAATTCTGAAGTATAAACAATCTCGGATAAAAATTTGGATTGTGAGATTTTCCCTTACCTTAGGTCTGATTTTCTTCGTAAGTGTTCGATCCTCCTGTATAATGATTTAAATAACGTCATTGACTTATTCCAGAATCATAATTATTGTTATGATATCATATACGGTCATATTATTAGCTTCTTATTAGTAATATTTAATTGTTACTTGTTATTCGGGTGTTTATTGCTTTTTGTTCTTATGCGTGTTTTGTCGAATAAATTCTTATTATAATTTTTAGGTTATAGATAACTCATTTACAGAATGTAATTAGTGTAATATATATCATATATATTCATTAAATTCATTTATATAGTCATTATGCAATGAAGATCATGTAGAACGAGTCGAATCACATCATGAAGACTGTAGGTCGTACATACACATGAGCGATGATATCGTTCCCATGATCGTGGAATTGTATTTAAGTATATGTATACTATTTAAGAATAAATATCAATTTACAATAATCATATATAGTTATTAATTAGACCATTATACCCATCCAAGTAAGGTGGTTGCGGAAAATAGATTACACCACGGCGTGGAGACAGTATTCCATACGTACGCACGCGCGGTGATTTCGTTTTCCGTAGGATAGATAGATGTTGAAATAGAGTTGTTTCATAATTATAATAACATATCAGTATATGAGTGATACTGATGTCATTAATTCATAATGAAACAACTAAATAAGAAGAATTAGAAGAAGAAATAATGTTGAAAGAATCGGTAACGGACATTACCTCTTCTTTGAAGCGCCTCTTCTTAACAACCTCTTAGGGTACTAAAGATAGTATTTGAAGAAGACCAGGACCTCTAGGATATATCTAGGGAAGTGGAAAATAGAACTTGGCAGGGGTTTGACGATCTTTAAGGCTCAAATCGGTGAGAGGAAGTGAGGGTGGAGGTGCCATTTTATAAGGGAGGAGAGGGGCAGCTTAGAAAAAACGTAAAGTATTATTTTATAATAAAGTAATATTCGGTTTTTAATAGCTATAAATTGATTTATTTCGAAGCTAAGGTGGGTATGGGTATAAATAATCTCATAAAATATATTTTAGACAAGTTTGGTTTACTATTTTAACCTTATCATTTATATTTAACTCGAAGTTAAATAATTTACCATTTACCGTGTCTCCTTGTTTTCTTAAACTATAAGGTTAATAAACTTACTATAACAAGACAAAAAAACCCAAGATTATTATTATTAATATATATAACCTTATCTAAGTCATTTGGACTAACCATAGATTTTTATGAATTATATAACAATTAATAATTTCATATTTTTTTTAAAAACTATTTTATGTCAATTTTTACACTCTTTGGTAATTGATTTTTGTGAAGATCATAATAGAATGATTAGTTGGAAAAAAGTTAATTAAATAAATAATAACACGTAATATTAACCTGGAAAATTATTTTAATTCATAAAAAGTCTCAAATTCCATTTATTTGGTTATTTATAACATCAATTATGTTAATATTTCATTAATAATATAATTAATGCATCATCATTGTGTCATAAATAAATTAAATTATTTAATTTATAAAAATTAAAAATAAAATACCATTATGTAGGAAATCGTTTTATATTTCTAATGAATATTTATAATCGAATTTATCTTATGTATAACACTATATTAAAAATGTTTTTGTTATTAAACATTGATTTAAACAATTTTAACTATTCATTAAATAAAATAATATTAAATGTCCTAATCTAATCCAAGTGGGCTTAAATGGTCATATTTTATTCCTAAAGTTATTTTTGGTATAATTACACTTAAAAAATAGAATTAGGACATGTGTTAGGTAATAATAATATCATTTTTACCCTTAATTACCCTATTTACTTTTAACCGTGGTAAAAAAAGTAAAAAGTTACTATTCACCAAAAATTATTTTCATCTCATTGAACTACATTTTAGTCCTTGATATTAACCGTGTCTATTGGATTTTATAAATTCCACTCACAGAAGCGGTAAAATTTTGTTTTATGTGAATTTTCCAATTCTCCAAAGAGGTGGGTAAAAGACGGTGAAAAGATCAATAAAAATTTTATATATCTAAATTTATTATAAAATGACTCCGATGAATTAATTTGAACTTATATTGGTATTATGTATCAATTTTGACCTAAAATAAATTAAAATAAAATAAATAATTATTAAAATAAAAAGTCGGTTTTTAAATAGTAACTTAGTGTTTTCACTATTCATCAAAAATTGAATGTTTTCAGAAAAATACCAAAATTTTACCCAAGGCTAATTTCGATATTCCGAATCCAAAAAAGAAGTCCATTTTGAAAAATAAAATTTCAAAAATTTCAAAAAGTGGGTATTACTATTCATAACGTCTAGTTTTAATAATATTTTAATAGCATATCATTGTTTAGTGAAGCTCGCTATTGCGTACAATGCAAGCTATCGAGAAAGGTCTTGATTGCGTGTAAAGAAAGCCAAGCTAGTGTTGTGTGTAGTGAATGATTCCTTTGATGATGTATATAACATAAACACAAAATATTTCTCATAAAATTCTTGGGTGTTACAATAACCATATGATTACCTACGAATAAATAAATTTCCCAAATAATATTATATAAAAATCTCTATTAAGATACCCAAATGATTTTTATAGGGTTCTATGGTGAACTACTCAAGAAATGTGCAAAACGGTTCACATAAAATTTTTAGAATTTGATTTATCATCAATTTCAATTCCTAATTAATTAAAAAACATATATATTCAATTAATTGGTCATTATTAGCCTCAAAACATCAACTACTTAACATATGAGAAAAGGTTATTATATATAATTTATTTTCTAAAAATTAATACAAAAAACAATGGTCTGTAATTTTATTAATAATATGACTAATAAGGGGAAGACATGAGGCTAAGTAAGCTATAGGGGCATGGATCACGTATCATCTATGGTAATAACTGATATATCAAATCTCATTCCAATATATTATTGAACTCCAATAAAAAAATGGAATTTTTTTGTGGCCTCTCCATAGAAAGGACTCATCAATCACTATTCCCTATCTACCAAATGAAAATGATAAAGTCATTGTCTCATCTCTCAGTCAAGGAATGTAATTATGAATTCATCTACATGTAAAATTATGATTAACATTAAACCAAGATCCTCAAGTTATTCACTTTTTCCAAATCATTGACCTCCCCTCCTACTATAGAACACCAAGATCCAATAGAAGAAAACCCTCATCCTTCTACTAACCATATTCATCACATCCATAATCTCACATAAATAGTCATCCATAAACACCATCTACAACAAAAAATAAAAAAAGAAACTCATGGCCAACAATACCATGATGTATAGTATCTCCCCTCACATATAAACCAAAACACTAATGGTAAGGAAAAAAATACCACTAATATATTTGTTACTATCCTTTATAATGTATCACCTCTTCCAAAAGACAACATTTCTATACAATTATCTCACCTTCTTCCAATGAACACTTCAATTTTCATCAAAATATCATATCATTAAATGTGTTATATTTTTGTGACCGACCAAATGACCCCCCTGGCATTTATGTCTTATAAAATCATCACTGGCATAGACATGGTATACTATAATGGAAACTACATGATGATTAAGCGTAATGATTTCATATAGAGATTTTTGGTACAGGTACATAGGCCACGTCTCATGTTGTCTCCACACATAAATTATCTATGTGGATTTTGAGGAACCTAGTGGTCAGCATAAATATACAACTAAAAAATAAATTTATTTTTAATTTTAAATTATAATAGTATTATTATATAATAGTATCATTAAAAAATATAAATTATAAATTTTAATAAATAGATAATCTAAATAAATAATTTAAAATGGGATCTCATTAATTCAAAATTATGGGACCATATACTACATAATATAATAAATATGTTCCACATTTTTATGATTTATTTTATTCTATATTTGCCTACTAATTTCACATTACAATGGAATGTAAAATTTATTTTTATATTGGGATATTTTAGAGATTAATTTAATGATGGACTAATATTTTGATTTAAATGATATAATTAACACGCATTATATAATATTAATGGAAATAATTTAAAAATTATATTATGTTTTTTTCATGGAAATACTAACCAAAACATCTACATGAGAACAAATTAATACTTAGTTGTGTTGTGCATGATTTGAAAATTTATTGTGATGAAAAAGTGCCAACTAAGATGTATATGATAACACTGGGAATCAATGATTATATGGAAGTATAAATAATTTATAAACTCTATATAATTTTATTATATATATAGAGAGATAAAGAAAAGGAAAGGAAAAATGTCTCTACCACCTCTAGGGACTAAAGACTCTAGTTTCAAGTAAGTTGGTTCCAAGGACATGAAGATAGGGAAGCCTTTAATGAAGGAAGTCTTGGAAGAAGGGATGTGGATTGAAGATGTCAAAGGGGATGATGATACTCTCATTGACCCTATGGATGATCAAACTAATTCTCATAGTGCTGATGTGGTTGATGATCCAATGGATGTCAATGATTAAGGTGGTGTGTGGAAAAACCAAAAGTAGTTATGAAGGGGAAGGCATCATAGAGGTCATAGTAGATTTTTTTGGATGGGGTGACTAAAATAATGGATGAATTTATTATCTTTATTTTTTGTTGGTGGGGGTTTTCCCCACTTTCACCCTGATTTCTCCTTTGTGTAAAATTTGTCTTTTCTTATAATAAATTTCAAGGATCATAAAGCATCTCTATGGTCTAAAAAATTTGGATAAATCATTTATTTTAATAGTTTAATAAGATATTTGAAAAAGTTTTGGAAGTAATGATTATTGGTTTTTAAGATCAAATGATTAAAATTTAATTCCACATTAGAGTAAATAAATCCCATGTAAGATACTTTTGAGCAGGAATATGTTCTTTATAGAGACAAATTAAATAAGATTTTAAAAATTATTATGAGTGTGAGGTGGGTCAACATAGATAAATATATCTGAATGTGGCATTTCTGTATTGGATTTGATGTCAATCCCATGTAGATTATAATAAATATCAAGGGGTTAAGATGATTAATCAGGATTTCTACTTAAAAATTATGAATGGACAGAAAAAAAACTATCAATATGGAAGTCAATGGAAGAATTGTAGGTTGATTATATCATTAACACTAATACTCACACTTCCCAAAGATTTTACCAAAATATTCCAGGTACATTGGTAAATAATTCCATTACCCCATGTTTGATGTTTATATTATAAAATAATGTGTGGTACTAGGGAATACCGGTTCTAATTGGGGGATGGAATCAATGTTTATATAGAAAATTGGTTAAACTATGTTATAGTACAATGTCCATGTTTTTTCTTGAAATATCTTTTGTGATTTGTGAATTTAATATCTTATCACCATGATTATTGAGAGATAAAAAAATGGTTTATCTTGGGAGAGGTACATTGAATCGTCTAATCCCCCATGATTTTATAATCCACTATCTAATTTGAACCCTAAATATGAAAAATTTAAAAATTGTATGAATGTTTTTCAATGTATCTCAATAATATTTATTATTTAATTTATTCCTCCACTATTGAAACTAATTTCACTTTCCATTATTCAATCCTGTTGTACATAATGGAATGGTTTATTTAATCCTAAACGATTATAATTTGACAATAATATAGTATGTAAGGTACTCTCTATTTATGAGTATATTACATACCAACTACTGACTGTGGTGGATGTGTGGTTTACTGAAATATCTTTATGTTTATTATGAATTAAAAAATATATTCTAAAATATGATCACAAATAATGATAATGTATTATAATCAAATGTGCATGAGATAAAACATGGGTGAATGTGTGGGATTTATTGGTAATAATACTATAATCAATACCTATCTACCTTATATTTATACATTATACATCATAAATTATACATTATTTAAACTTTTATACACCCCAATTTTTTTTAATATTATCCATCATATTACAATAAATATAAACAATTATGAATTGATTATGAATAATCAGTGATTTTCCAAGCTCTTTGAGAGATGAGCAACAATTTATATTATATTGAACTCATTTGGGGTTGTTAAATATTATTTGGATAGAATAAAAATGGGCATGTATCAACATTTTTCATCGTTTATAGGGAATTATTCTATTATTAAAATATTATTCTCACATCTATAAATAAATTACATGTTAGTCATAAAAAATCTAATAAAATGGAATCTTTTACTTTTGAATCACCCTCTATTTTATATTTTATAGTTCCACTTCATAAAAGGAAGGAAATATTAGATCCATGGACATATTATATGGATAATATATTCATATAAATCTCTATCCATATTCAAGAAAATATTCAACCAAATTCCATAAGTATTTCATCATGGAACACAATTTTGTATAAAATTAATTTTCAACACTTCAATAATTTTTGACAAAAAATATACATCCATAAGATTCCCTATAATTAATGAACAAAATATTGATATGGTAGAGAATAAATTTAAAAATATAAAATTATCAACTAATCTAAATAGATTAAATATGATCTAATGAGAAAAAAGAGATACCATAAAATACATTATATGGAGGTGATTGAACATTTCATTCACATTTCTTATCATCTATATAATTAATTTAAAAAATAATCATCCTTATTTTAAAAATCTAAATTCAAAATAGTTAATTATTTTCCATGAATATTATGACAACTAATATAAAAGATAAATTGATGGTTTAGAAGAAAATAATGAGGCTCTTAAAGGGAGTTCCACTAAATAAAATGGAGATAATATTACCAAGATGAATCTAAATATAGATTTTTTCCTAAAAATGAAATAAAACATTTGACATACTCTAGATTACAAGATTAACAAATAATGGGTAAATGTCTTCATGTCAAATAAGAAGGTTAGAATCCCTAAATATTTTTCACACTTCAAAAATTAATAATGAAGTAGAAATATATATAAGGGCATGATATAATCTATAATGGGGGTTTTCCATTATAATTACAAAGAAACAATTAAAATAAATCAAATGTTTTGGTCATTTCCCTATAAATCACATCCGACATGATTTTTGGGATAAATTATTAATACAACACATCTTGGGAAGATAAAAACAAAACACTTATTAGGGTTCCTCATCCTATTTTATTTTATATTTTCAATTTTATTTTCCTCCATTATTTATTTTTTATATAATTTTTTTTAAAGAATGAAATAATTTTTATAAAAAATAATAGAACCGCTATAAAATAAATGTGATTTATATATCCTATAAATATTTTTATCAATATTACAATATATATTGCATACTGGTTTAATGATAATTATGAATAGTTTATTTTTAATATGGGGATGGGTTTCTACATGTTAGGATTATATTACTGTTTATATTATTGATTTTTTGTATTATTTTATGAAAATAATAAAAGAAATTTTGAGCTTTAGGGAATTCCTGAGATCTATAGGGTTTTTTAGTAATGTTTTTTGTAAAAAAAATTAAAAAGATAAAAGGGTATTTATTATATAATTTCATACAAAAATTTTATTTTTTATCATATTTTTAATTTCATTAAATATAGAAACTCATGAGTGTAAACATTCTCTAATTAATATTATACAATCCAATGTGGATTCAATTTTTTTTTGATATCTTATTACTTGATAGTAATTGATTGATGTCATTATAACTTGAACTTTTTATTTCTATATTTCAACTATTGTTGGAAAATGAGTTCCTATATCAATATGATTAAGGTATATTTTTTGAATCCCTTTTTAAATATAACACATTTTATTTTTCCAATGCATATGAAATTTTTATAAGCATCTTTTATCCATCAAATTCTTATTAGGTAAACATATTACAAGACTAGGGTACTAACCAGGCCCACTCTTGGGACTTTTCTCTGATTTAAATTGAGAATAATTGTGTGGGGAATTTAATATTATTTGATTCAACAGGGGATGGTTTCCTTGCTTTAAATATATTATAGTTCCACCATATTTTGGAATTTAATTTCACAACAGTCATGGTATTCAATATTACTTGAATCTATCTATGTTGAACAATAAAACTAATTGAATAAAAATAAAAATAAGGATATAGAGGAAGAATAATTCATTGATATCTTTGTTAAATGAATATTCATTTAGATATAGAAGAACTAAGATTGAAATATCAGATGTTGTAGTAATGATTGAGAAACAATCATTCAATGAACCTATTTTAAACCAATATTTATTATTTTAAGAGTCAATAATTTATAACATTACTTCATTTTTTACATTTAAACCACCAACCTTCATATATAAATAAACCCTCTCATATCCTTAAAATGATAATGAATATTGAGTCTTTATATTTTAGTGGGTTAAAAAGAATAATTTAAAGATTATACTTACAAAACCATGACATCAACATTTCTATATTGTTTCTAAATATACTATGGGTGATTTGGGTAATATTTACAGGATCTTATGAGAACGTTTCCATGGATGGAAGTTTATGGATAAGAGAAATTGATTGTTAATGAATGAAAATTAGGGAAGTGATAAAATATAAAAATAATGGTAAGTGAAAGAAATCTTTATGTTGAAATAATATTCCATTTATAACTATTTAAATTAATTATGACATGGGTGTATCATTCGAAAGTATAATTTTCTTAGAATTTTCTCAAAAGTGAAAAACGATATGTACAAGGTAGTTTTATAACTTAAATTTACCATATTAATAAATAATAAATAATTGTTTTTGTCCCCAAAAAAATAACATTACAAGTAAATTTACTACCACTTTAATATTTTCATATATTTTTAGGATTAATGTAATGTAACCTATCATTTTTATTTTATTTTTTCAACCTATATTTTTTATAAAATTTTCCTCGACCTAGATCAAATAATTTTTCATGTGTTTTTGTTGGAGAAGACCATACTAGAATTATATGTATAAAAAAATTTAATATATTTATATAATATTAAATAAATATATCTCATATACATGTAATATTTTATTAATTTTCACGATTCTAATAGACCAACTGAACTGTGTATGAATAATCAACAAATTGATAATTTTATTTAACAAAAAAAATATCTAAAATAGGGTCATAATATATTTTTGTTAATCGTAATGTAATGATTTAAGTTGTGTATGATTGAAAAAAAAACTAAATCCCAATTAAGAAGATCTAGAAATCATATAATATACCTTGTCCTTAGGTATTGTTTTTCATAGATAACATTTGATAATCATTTTCATTTTTTCACTAGAATGAGGTTGTTGGACAAAGAAAAATGATTTATTAGGTGACACTATAATTTTGGATATCAGATAAATTCCATGTAGAATACATTAAATGTTGAGGGGATGAAAAGTTTATTCATACATACCTACTTAGAAATCATTAATGGGAAGAAAGAAACTATCTACATTGAATCTCATATAAGAATGAATATGAGGAGTGAAACAAGGGAAGTAAAAAACAATATATAACCAATATTATCCATGAATATTCCATATCCATGTAGAATTAATTCCAACACCCTTACTGTTAATTTCTAGAAATGAAATATAAAATTAGACTAGATAATAGGGCTTACCACCTGAGGGATTGAAACAATTATTAGTTATAAATGTGTTTGTATTCTCACATTTTCATTTTGTTTGAATTTAGAGGTCACGTTTCTTCATAACCCATATTTTCTATTTTGTGACCAAAATAACTAATATCTATTATTAATGATAGATAATAGAACGGTTTCTCCAAGGATATATTTTATGAGTCTTTTGATCCATAGTTCTATTAAACTTCCAAATCTAGTTACAAATAAAATAATTTGTAGAGTTACATGAGTTGGAGGTTGGTGACACTATTTCACAATGATGATTTTTTTATCTATAATTATTACTACTCATTTCGCTTAAATTATTCAATCCACTAGTGTACAATGGTACCAGTGGGTATATTCAATGTGTTTGTGCGATTTCATTCTTGTAGAGTGAGTATGTTTTTCTCTTGATTGAGGAGTTTCTTAATTTCAACCTCCTGAAATTTGTTAATGTGATCTATACTGAGATATTCATTGGTTCATTATGTATTTACATTTAAATTATAGTGTGGTACAATCATATATATAATGAAGTATGATTTTTGAGAGAGTTTGAGATAAACCATATGTTATAATGATGGGGTTATTTGATATTAATTCTAGGAGAAATAAATTTCTTCATTAATATTTCGTTGGAGTTTGAAATTTTTTTTAATAAATTTATAATTTCATATACCATCCCCCGTTTAATCTATTTTATTTTATGATTAAAAACAATAAAAATATAATAAGTTACTAGAAACATTTTAAAATTTTCTATTATCCCTGAGAGTTTACTCAACGATTACAATATATTGAAAAACTTTAGAGATTATAAATATTATTTAGATACGATATTGATTATTATATTTCACCCCTTCAATAAAACACTAGAATATGTGATCTCTTATTAAATGAAAATTTTTAATAAAGTATTTTAATTTGTTAATTATTTTATATTATGGTGAAGATAGAATTAAATCTCATGTACAATCAATGCCCTAAAAAATCATTATTTTATAGAAACTGCTTTGATAAAAAAAATCTAAGGTCTTGTTTGAATAATTTTTTCATTTTTAACTTTAAGGACCATATTTATGTAAAACATCGCCATTTTTTATACCAAATATCTCATCTTTATTATTTAAAATATAAAAAAATCAAAATTCAAAAAACAAATCCATAAAAAATCCAATGGAATTAAATTTATATCTATGTTATGATCATGAGATAATTCTTTATCAAATCATTCATGAGTCACTCTATCTTCAATACCTCTAAATATTTACATCCCCAAAATAAAAACACTATTGAGAGGAGATTTTACTATTCTTAAATGTCTATTTCACTACAAATAATACATAATGAAATGATATTAATTACATTATGATCTTATAAAAATGATGTCACATGAATAAAATTATCCCATCAGAGGTAAGTACCTCTCCCCCAATGACCACTAAACAATTAATTTCACACATTTTCTATATCTTCCACACATCATCCTCAAAAATTAAACTAGTAATGAATGAAAACATGATATATGAATTCAAAAATACATCACACATTTATTTACACATGATTATAAAAACATGGTGTAAGCTCACATCAAATATTCTACATGGACATAAAATCATCTTGAAAAACAAAGGGAGTTTTTTCTCCATCGATTAGGGTTCATCAATCGATAACATAAAAAGTAACTGGGATTAACTTTTTCATACCAAACATCACATAAAAAAGTCCCATATATCAATGATAACATATATGTAGAATTTTTCCTCATCTATTGAATATTATAATATTATATTCAAACTACATTGATTTAAAAAAAATAAAAATTATTTATAATATAACTAAGAGTAAAACATGAATCTTGATTAGATATAATCATCAATAATTTCATGTTCAATAATATAACATCCTTTATTAGTAATAATATGTTACATAATAGGGATTCTAAATCTCAAATTTCCCATAAATGACTATATTATTTCAGTGGGCCCATTATGTCTCTCGTGGTGTCACTACCTTTCACAAATACACATACTTTTTTTTTACTTTTTTTGGTATAATTGATATCATCTAAGGGGGTATCCCCAACTATAAATCATGAAACATACCTGATTGTGTCAAATCCTATTTATTTATCATTAAAGAATCACATAAAACCCATATCTTTTTTCGGGATTATATCCAAAGTTAACCCGAATTAAGTAATTCATGATAATTTAAATACATTAACAATAAAACCAATTTATAAATCAAAATTTGAAATTAATTATAGTTCATCATCTTTCCAATATTTATTTAGATAAATATTTAATATTTCCATAATCCAATATGGAGATCATTTGACAAATAATCACCAATAGTTACTTTGATTATTTCACCACTACCATCAGTATTAAAATATAGGGAATGATATTGGGTGCCCAACTATTATGAAGATATATTAAGACAGATGTTATAAAAATATATGGTTATGTAAAACCTAATTATCAAATATTTTCTTTAAATTCACTATACTTAATAAATAAGTTTGAAATCAAATAATATATAATCTAAACAGTTTTTATCTATATAATCTATCGTGATATTATTCAAAGATAAAAACTATATAATATTACACAAAAAGATTTTAAAATCATCATTTCAATATCAAATATAACAGTCTCTAATTTTCATTCCCATGATTCAATATTAAAAAAACATGCACAATTCATGTAAATTTTATAAGGTTGGAAATCTCAATCAATTATCCTCATTAAATTATCATTATATAAATATTATATAATAGATAATGTTTTTATCATTATCAATACTATTAAAAATGTTATTCATGAAGAGGTTATGTAATTGATTATATACACTATATTTTCCTACGGTACACATATATCCTCTAATAAATAATAAAATAGAATATTTCATTTAAAGGACCATTAATTTTGTATCTAAATTTAATGGTTTAGGTCATAACCAAAAGAATAAAAAATCTTACATTATACCACAAGGAAACACATTCAATTTCAGAAAACATTGAATATAATTGAAATAAATATAATCATCCAATAACATAAAACCTTATACCATTAGTCCATGAGGTTAAAATAATGAGAAAACTAATTAGAGAGAAATTATCATGGAAAATCCATCCTAACCCGTCCAATTATTTCATCACAGTCATAAAACTCCACAATGAGGTATTAAGAGTGTTTCAATCCCAGAAATAAACCTTATGTGAACTAAAACCTCATTAGATTAATATCTCCTCAATGGTACATATAATATATCAGTTAATTTCATTTACATGTGTCTCTATCATGTTATCTTTGTCTAATATTTCGATTTAAATCCTTATCTTTATATAATATATCATCAATGTTTGAGAAAAAGCGTGATATTGAGGTCAGTAAATTTCCCATACTCTTAGGCGAAAATTCTATAGATATTTCAAAACAAATTTTGAACTACAATATCAATATCAGCTATATTATGAATTAAGTCATTAACTTAATCTATAGATTTAGGCCTTCCTTAACACAATACCTGTGAATATCATGAGAGGTTATCTTAATAGTATAATGTATCAAAATATAGTTTATGTCAACATAATGAAGATAATTAACTCTACCTGGTCATTCATTCTATACATAGATTTCTCTAATAATAATATAACAAAATTAATATGTCTTAGTCTCAGCCTCTTACAAAAAAATCATAGAACATTCTAACTATAAATTCGTGTTAAATTAGTCATATAACAACATGAAAATAATTTATTTATTGATTTATACTCAATAGTAATTATCTAAATATTAATATTTTATCTAGGAACTTCAAAAAATATTTAGACGCGATTTCATTAATTTTAACTCGTCAAAAAATATCTGATCATACTAATAATGCCATATAATCCCATCACTCATCATCTTAGGAAAAAAATTGTTAAATATAGAAAAAAAAATTATATAATAGGAAACCAACACTTTCATTAATTTAAGGGATGCTAATATTCATCCACCATATGATGAGTGTAATGAAGGAACATAAACACCATCTAACCTGGTACCCGATCCAATTCTCCACTAACCCAAAGAGCTTTCCAAATCTCCATGGGATTGTTAAAAGTTCATATTCTTCAATATATAACCATTGGGAAAGATTTCTCCAACCAAATAAATATAATAGTACAATGTGGTAACATTTATATATATATATATATATCAATATATTCATATAAAATTATAAAGAGATGGAAAGAAAACTGAATATAGAATATAACAACCATACTCACTCCCAAGTAGTCCATGACCACCCACCATGTCCCATGTCATCCACCCATTTTCACACAAGAAAAAACCCACAAAGTATGATGAAGGTATGAACACCTACTATAATATAACAAAGGGATAAAAACACTAAAAGGTATAAGTAGTGTGTGAGATAATGTTCCAAGTAGGATACCACTAAACATTATATGTATTTACTTCCTAAGATAATTTAAATATTCTCAAATATGAGTAAAAATAAAAGTGTGTGGGGATTTGTTTAAAAATATTGTTTTAAACATTTAGAAATCATTTATCAAACTAAACTAGAAAAACATGCCATTTTAAAATTTTAAATCAAAAAAATCATGAAGATATTATCAAACCATTTCACAAGTTAAATTAAAATAATCATGAAAAGATGAAAATATGAACCTAAGAAGGAAAATAGATTTAAGGTTATTAATAAACGTAAATGAATCAAGAAAGTACACTCTAGTGCTAAATACAGACAAAGAGTGTTGTAATTTATCGAATGTCAAGTATATAGATGTCATGGGTAAAACCTATGTACGATAGAGATTCCACCTCAGAATAGTGATTCAAATTATAACATGTCCAACTATTAGGCCAATATCTAGTCTCACGGGTCTCAGGATAACCAGTTCCACAAACACCTACTTTATTGAATGTAAATCCATTCCCTAAACATTTTATCTTTTCTATGGATCCCCTAGAATGGTGTGAGTCTACTAGTTAAGCATATATCAATGTCATCCCATCTAGAAATACAAGTACCCATGTATGGTCAAAATAGGTGAGTGATATAATTATGTTATGAGGATCACATAGAGATCCTTGTCATCCATTGGCATTTTTCCCAAATTACATCTCACTCTTACCCCCAAACTCCCTCATAGTAAATAATCCTTTTTCAATACCCACTAGTAGGATCTAAAATAAACAATAATGTAACATTAAGGGATTATTATAGGATAAAATCCTAATAACATGGAAACCGAGACATTAGAAATTATATATTAAATTCAAAACCTTTTAAATAATGACAACATTAAAAAAGTGTAACCATACTCAATTCCTTTATCAAATGATCATTATAATGCCAAACAGACCTTTTAAATAATCATTAATTTCAAAATAACTATAAATAATTTAAATTAAGTATTATAATTTTAAAATCTATTGAATACATTTCAAAACATGGATTTAAGAAACTCTTTCCATGAGAAAAAATCTTTTATTTCAAATAACCCAAGGGCACCAATTTCAAAGAAAGTGTAAAATCATTTAAAGGGGTTTATTACCCATTTAACAAATTCCTTTATTTAAAAATATTTAGAAAAAATCAAATAGATCAATTAATTTAATTTATATTAATTAGGTTCAATTTATAAATCAAAACCCACACCAAAAAACTCAATTCCACTAAAAAATCATTTAAAATCTCTTCCAAAATAAATCCAAACAAACATGGAATTAATTACTTCAATAAAATGTATGAAAAATCAATAATATAGCCATTGATTTCATTCCATGATCAATTAAAAGGGAAATCTGCCAAATAAGACTTTTTTGTAATTTTAGGGATAAATTGCATCGAGTTGGTTTTAGAAATTAAGAAACACACATTTATGAATTTATGATGCAATAATGAATTAAAAATGATTGAAATCATATTAATATTTTCATGGAATATTTGGAATCCAACCAAAATGAAAATGTTATGTTACATGTTCAATGGTGATCATTATATCTAAGAATATACACTTAAAATAAGAGATAAGTGATTTAATATTCAAAAATCCTACATCAATCGACTGAGATCAAACAAACTGCAAGGCAATCATAACATTTTAGAAGAAGGAATCAAGAGTGGAAGGGAGATTGAAGGTCGAGTATGAAATAACTCACCAAAATATGATAACCACATTGATTTTCAATTTTATCTTCCAATACATGAGTTTTTGGGATCCAAATGTCTCTAGAGGGTTACCGAAAGAAAAATAAAAGACATAGTATTGAGTTGGAAGATTTTAAGGTTAATTGGGGGTGGAAGGTATGATTTTAACTATGATATACGGGACATTAATAATCATCATAAAAGATTATTGGGTTATGTATCATCATTATTACTAATTGTGTGCCTAACATTCCACTTAAAATAGAGCCAGTGGAAGGTTTGAATAGTTTCTCTATATACTTCATTTAACTGTGTGCCAACCATGTGATACCCTTCTATCTAGGATTCACATGTTTCAAACTATTCTCAAACCATGTGAAAATCTTGAATAAAACCATAGACATATAAAATGTCTAAAGAAACATCAAAAAATGAACCCTAAAATGATCAACTCATTGGGTACTCAAATCAATGGGTTAAAACACATAGCAATAGGTAACATGATGTTATAAAGTCCCCACCATAGGATTTTCCATCCCTAGAAGTCATACAATTGAAAATATATAACATAATGTCAAAATAATAAATCTATCACTCATCTTGTAAGGTGGAAGTTCCACATTATAGATTATGGACATACCCAAATGTTAAAAACTCACACACAACTCCAAAATGAACACACCGGTATCATCACATGTATCCAAACCACAGAAATACATGAGACCTAACATCGCTCTTCCCACTATTTTAAGATTCACCAAAATTGGTTGACATATGAAAATAACATCCAATATAACCAAAGAAGAGTCTACAACTATACCCTATGGAGAAAATTCAAGCATCATGCATCCAAAAAAAGGAAAATTACTAAAAAGGATTTCTACCCTAGGAATGTAATTAATGGTAACATTGTATTTTGAAAACTTGTCCTCATAACTTAATTAGCTCATCAAATCAAACACCATTACCAATGGGTTCATGGTATATAAAAAATTGACATCATATGAGTTATCTAAGTACATTACCAACTTTTATCCAACTCCAACATGAAGATTCTCAAACATCCAGGTTAGTTCACAACATGGTACTACACTCTCACATGGGATATCATCCAAAATATTGAAATTGATCTCTAACCACCAATTAAAAAAATAGGAAACCAAGAGAAAAAAATCAAGATCTCAAGAAAATATAACCATTATTACATCATAAAACGACAAATTATCCAAACCAAGTTTGGAAAGATATCACCAAAAAAATATCCTGAAACAAAAGTATTTTAAAAAATAGTCAACATGAAAGAATGAAAAACTAAAATAGTTCCCACTCCCAAATCCAATAAAACAAACTACATCAACTATTAAAATATACTACCGAATTATCATCCACTAAAATAAATTCATCACACCATGCTCTAGGGTTAGAGCACTATAATCCTGAAGAATCTAATTCCCCTTATTCAGGACGTGATATTCATGACTCAAGTGTCCCTTTCCTGTCTTCTATCCTAAAAAACCTATTCAGGTGACCTAAAAAGCCACATCTTATACAAACCATTAGATAATTCAAATACAACCTCTTAGTATTTCTAGTTTATATGCATTGTTAACACAAAAGAAGAATACTATTTTCTTGAGAATTAATTCCTTTATCAAGCATGGAAGAGTCATTCTTCACTTCGTGTTATTTTAATTTCTCTAGTATAGCTAAGAAAGACTTATCAAGAATATCCTAATAATAAATCAACATTTTCATGGACATAGAGGTTAAAATGTCTACGTGAAGACATATTCTAAAATATATAGTCTTACAAAAGACATTAAAAATAAAAACTGTTATGAATCATAGCAAACATGAGAATTTTATGGCATACACTACAACCCATAACTCATCTTGAACAAAACCCATGAACACTGTAACATTCCCCTTCTTCACACCCTCAGGACACTACCCCTGAATGAAGACTAACGTGAATATTTATCAAGACAATTATTCATACATACCAAAGGTAATCATAACACCCCACCACTTCGGGCCCGTCCCTTGAAGAAAGAGTTTATGGACATTGCCATTAGAGATTCATGGGTCCTTGAAGAATTTATAATCCCATTAAATTGTTCAAGCCACATTGACACCTCAAGGGAACATTGTTCCCGTTTATATTAATGTGGATGGAAATCTAGGAATTCCTAGAATGGGTTCAAATCCTAGAAAGTATCTACCTCTACTACACTATATGAGATTATTCTACTGAAAAATGTAAAGAAGTACCCTGAGGACTGGTCCATTGGACTAACATTCTATCTTTAAGGAAGGAATATCTGGGAGACATTTATGAACATCAAAAAACATAGGAATATCATGTTAGGTTTGAAAAGAATAGAAAATAACCTTTTCAAAAAAATTTAAACATTCCATAATTCAATTTATTAATGCTTCATTGATTTCAAAACACACATTATTTCACCATTTATAAAACATTAATCAATATTTTAAAAATTGATAATATTGTTATAAATAAAATATAGTTTCAAAAATAATTTATCTTCACATGTAAATCATTCCATTGTTTCCAAAACATTAATCCAAATTTTCAATAATAAAAACCAGTCTATTTGAATCCATTAAAAACCAAAATTTCTTCATAAAATATTTTTTTATCACATAATATATAATTCATTGATAATTATATTTCCAAACCAAAAATTTGATAAAAATTAATTTTTTTAATTAAAAAAATTGTTAAAGTACATTAGAAAATGAATTTTAAGACACAAATTAGATTTCACAAGGATTTGGAATAATTATGAAGGTATTGAAGATGAAACTCCCACACAAGATTATAAAAAAACCAACATACATAACCCACGTAACAAACCTCTCATGAGTGATTTCAGTTGAAAGAAAATGTATAGGGGTTCAAGTTTAGAACCTAGTTAGGAATGTAAAAGTATAAGTCATTTGGCTGGTTAAACCAAAAACCAACCCCAAAATTGTTCATATATGGATTTCTAGATCTATCACATTGATTTCCCAATATTTAGAATACTATTAAATCATAATGTGAATATGGTCATCCTTAAATTATGATTTCAAATAACATTATATATTCCCCAAATAAAATATTATATCCATGGGAATATAAATCTAATTCATGATCTGGAAACCAATAACTGAAAATAATGACTCAAGACTCCATATCCCCAGTAAGTCATGTCTCTCCATGAGGAGGCGGTGATCAATCACCTTCTCACAAACTCCATATTATGTCTCGACACATTCTAAATCTCATATCTACCATGAACCTTCCCCAATACCATCAGGATTTCAAATTCAATTAAATAAATTTAATTAAATACATCATCTGAATCCATTTTAATGAAACAAAACAGAATACCATCTAAACAAATAACTGGTCCAATTATCCACTAACCTCAAAAGATTCCCGATCTCCATGGACCAGTGACAAGAACCTAAGAATTATTAGATAATCGTTGGGAATTATTTCTACATCAAAAAAATAATAATTTAACAATTTAAAATATCTAAACATTAACAGATATATATCAGTCGAATCATAAATGTGAATGTACAAAGGCACACTAATAAAAATAAATGTGGATAATAACATCCAAACCCGCCATGTGATGCTCCATGACCTCCCACCATGCCCTAGGTCACCAACCCTTGGTCACCGAAGAATCAACCCACAAAGCAAGATGAAGGCATGGACACATGTTATATGATAAAAAGGGCTATAAAATCCAAAAACGTATAAGAAGGGTATGAGCTAAAGAGCCAAGTAGGATTCCACCAAATTTCCTATAGAGTTACATTATAGGTTATATCATATATTCTTAATGAGGGGAATAAATAAAAGTGTATGTTGATTAGTTTAAAAATTCAGACTAAAAATATAAAAAAAATATCAAACTAATCCTAAAAATCATTCCTTTTACATTTTAAAAACAAAAAAAATCTCAAAAATATATTGAAAACTATTTCACAGGATAAATTCATCTATTCATGAAAATATTATAATATGATTCTAATTTGGAAAATAAGATCAAGGTTTATAATAACAATAAATTAATCAAGAAAAGAAACATTGGTGTGAAGTAATGACAATGTGTTCTTTCATGTACCGAGTATCAAGTATATGGATGTCATAGTTACAACCTCTGTATGATAGTGATTCCACCTCATAATTGTTAATCAGATTTTAATATAACCAACTGATAGTCTTACATCTAGTCTCATGGGTGTCAATCAAACATGTTCTATGCACACACACTTTCCTAGAATTAGCTCCATATCTTGAACATTTCTCATTCTCTATAGATCAACTAGAAGGATTCCAATCCTCTAGTGAAGAAGATGTCTTGTTCTTCCCATCAAACTATATAGTTTTCTATGTCTACTCAAATGAGGCGAGGGAGATAATCATGTTACGAGGATCACACATAGATTGTTATCAACCCTGGGAATTAGCCATAAATAACATCTCACTCTCACCCCCAAACATCATCAATTAAAATAATAAATTTTTCAAATCCTAGAGGTGGGATGTAAAATAATAAATAAAGTTACATTAATGTATTATTAAAAAATAGGCTAATCATAATGATCCAACTGGACTATCAAAAATCTCCAATTAAATTAAAACTTGTTTAAATAATTTCACCGTTATAAAATAGTAACCATACCAACATCCATTAACAAATCAATATTATAATTATAAACATGAATTTTAAATAGTCATTAATTGTAAAGGAAAAATAAATCATTTAAAATATGTATATAAATTTTAAAAGTTATTTAATACATTTAAAAATATGGGTTTACACCATATTTCAATGAACATAACTCATTAATTTTAAATAAACCAAGAACCACCATTTAAAAACATGGTAATGTATTTCAATTAGGGTTCATGGTACTTTAATAAATTCAAACATTTTAATCTATTTATAAAACATCAAATAGTTAAATTTATTTGATTCAAACCATGATGGTCCACATTATAAATAAAAAACCTAGAAAATTACCTCTATTACACCAACAAAAATATCTTTAAAAATAAATAGAAAAAAATATTAATTAATCATTTCAAAAAATTGTGAGACTGATTATGATTATATCCATTAAATTCATGACCTATTCAATTCAAATGGAAATCAGTCTGAGAATATTTTAAGAGTAAATTATAAGATAAATTAAATATAATTGGTGTTAGAAATTAAGAAACACACATTCATCAATTTATAAAGAAACAAGGAATTAAAAATGAATGAAAATCAAAGAAACACATACTTGGAAAATTTGGAATCCAACTACAACTAATCTGAGATGTGTCTCCTTTGATGGCCATAACTGAATCTATGAATATATATCTCGAAAGAAGAAAGAAGAGAGACTATATCCCAAAATACCAAAACAATCTACCAGTATCCAACAAAATTAAATTCCATCATATCCTTTAGGAAGAATTAATCAAGAGTCGATGGGAGATCAAAGATCAAGAATGAAATAACTCCCCAAAAGTAGATTAACTCTTCAACTAGAACTCCAATCAACAAAGATATGAGGTTTGGGGAGCCAAAAAGGCTTTAGAGGGTCCCAAACATTCTAGAATCGATTTAGGTTTGAGTAGAAGGAGATAATGTTTATTTATGTGAGTTTTATTATTCTATATAAGGTTTTAGGGACTTTAATTTACATCATAATTGTTTCATAGGTTAATTCTTATGGTTATTACAAACCATGTGCCTATCCATGCACCCAAAACGAAGCCACCAGAAGGGTTTCACTGTTTGGAGGCACACTTAGTGACCGTGTATTAACCATGATACCCATTTATATCTAGGTTATACATTTTGTCAGTCCATGCTCAAACCAGGCGTAAACACATGCACAATCCCAAAAACATTAAAAAAATTCGGAAAACTCTAGAAAGAACCTACAACGAGATCAAATCATTGGGTACTCAAATCAATGGTTCAAGCCACATAAAAATAGATAATGAGATTTTATAAATAAAATAAATTCACCTATCTAATAAAAAATAATATACATTCCAAATTCTAAATAATCATCTCCTAGGATATACTATGAATCAACGACCTCTTCAAATGAATTTTTAAAGACTTGGATAACCTCATTTGGTGAAACATTTTTCAAATATGACCTATTCTATGATTCACTTCCTCAAATGTCGATCACCGTGATACATGAATAAAATCATGTTCCAAAAATAATTAGAAAATCATCAACATTATTTTTTACAATCCATATAGAGTAATCAATCCTTTTTATAGAAGTTTCTATTTATCCCTTACATATGGATCTCTAGAATAAATACTATCCATCATGTAAAACCACGGGTGGAACTATAATAATTTAATTACTAGCTATTCTCATCTCATGAATTAACATATAATATTTCACACCGGGATGTGTCACATTAAAAAAGGATATGAACTATTAGATTAATTCTATAATCAACAAAAAGGGAATTTCAATAGATACTATTGGAATTATCCAAATATTCATTCAAGAACATCCCATATTTTATAAGAATTGAAGGGAATAGTTAATATTTTTGTTACTATAGAATTCATGTACTAACATAGTTTTTCAATATTAATAATTATTCAATTACTTGAGTCTATTAACGAATTATTAGAGTCCTTGTGTATGAATATATTTTTTGTTATACCACATATTTGGGTTTATTGACTTGACCAGTTAAACACAAATACCTTGATCACTATTTACACACTTTCTAAAATTAAATCTACATGTTGGACTAATTTTAAATTCCAACACTAAGAAAACCCCAATTTTTGGCACTACCAAAACATTACACAACCCTAATAAGACCCCACCTAGGACTCTTAAAATGTTGGGTATGCCTCCATAAGATTATAAAAAACACGTTAGGTTTGATGACTAATATCAATAGAGATCACACACAATCTTAGAGGAATTCGCCTGTCTAAACTAAATGAATTTTCTATAACTACACTGAAATGATGCATATGTAGTGTAAATCCATGAGTAAAACTAGATACAAGGGCTTATATATGACATATCATTTGTCAAGAATACCAAGAAAGAATAAAGGTAATATGATAATTTATACAATTTAATTATCTAGCAATAATGTTAAATAGTATATATTATAAACCCAATGGAAGAATTCAATGGATGAATGAGAATGCACCATTATCACACCACCAACAATTAATACCTAGTACACTTTTATAAATAAATTACATCAGCTCAGTGACACTGTGAACTCCAATAACAATAAAATTCATACACATACATGATTAAATCACTACACATGTTAATATGTGGGTTATAGTAAAGCAAACATGATTCAAATACCGTGTAAAAAAACCATTAGTTCGATCACTCCTACATAAAAATCAGATCATATAAATTCATAATATATATACAAAGCTCAATACTAAATATCACCAATGTATAATATATGTAAAATATTATCTTTTATACAATATAAACATTACTGTATTAAAATATATTGCACATGAGTTTAGATCATTCTACAAAAAATTAATTCATTGATCCTAAATATATTATATTTGGGTATTCTATTCAGTTAATCTCTATAACCATCATGGTAAAAATATCAAATCTTATGAAGAGACTCAGGAAAAAATAATGTCCCTTAATATCCATTCCATTACATGTTATTAATAATAAATAATTAATAATTGAATATACATTATCTTCTATATAGTGATGAAAATTATTATTACTCACACCCCATTAGAGTAAATGTATCAGAATATGGGTTTTCTAATCCTACTAATTTGATTCCCACACCCCGTTACAAAATAGTAGTTATATACTAAGGCCTCAACCCATACTTATGTGGAGGACCCATGAACCTTCAATGATTGAGTTAATCAAGATGGTTACCAACCCCAATATCATATAAAAGACTCATGCCCTATTAATGATAATTTTTACTAGGGGTACCTCACCTGAAACCTAAAATTGAGTATCTGAACCCCACCATGTAATATGTGGTATGAGGAGATACATGACCATATATATTATCTAAAATACCAACCCATGTCTTATTTCCCCCCAGATTGTGTTTGTGTTGTGCCAAGAATCATTTTGTAGGAGCTGGTCTACTATAGTGAAATCATTGAAGTTGTAAGACATCATCAAAAAAATAATCCCCAATCATTCTCAAAATAATCGAAAATGGATAAAAACAAAAAGAAATATATATTCATCTATATACGATGATAATAATATATCTTGTCATATTATCATCATCTCTTAAATGAGTCTAAAAATATATCAATATAGGTTTTCTGTCTTGTGAGTTCCTCAATTTATTCTTGCAAGTAACATCTAAAAAGATCGATATCGTTATGTTATCTTTTAATATCAATAGAGATAGAAAACAAAATGGCATCTCTATTAATGGAAATTTTATATCGATTTTTTTATCTTCTTTGGTAGAATCTAGTGTATAACCTCTTATAAAATGAAACACACACCATGTTACACTAACCACCTATATAAAATAAAGATAAATATAACATTATTTTAAAAACCTATATCACAACATATCACACATATCATAGTACATTATCACATTAAATCCTTTTATCTACCATTAGAAACTATAATTTTTATTTTTCATCTCAAAATACACACTAAAAATTTGAAAATAACATACCATATTTAGTGTTCTCAATATTCAATGTCCAATTAAAAGTTATAAAAATCTTATTTCAGGAAAAATTATTAATCAAAATGAGTCCAAATGTCCTTGAACATGATATAATATATCATTGGTAGCTTCTAACATCTCACATCCATTATAATCTGCAATATACTACCTGCACCAATATTTATATCAAAAATCATATTTCTCCTAAAAAACAATCCAATTTGATTAGAATTACTCAATAGAGATGATTATTTTACTTTTCTTATAAAAATGATAGAATAAGTACCTAAAAAATTATGTCTGAATATTAATCAAATTTGGTGTCTACTTATTTAAAATTCAATTAAAACTATTTAAATTATCAAAAATTGATAGTAAATACTCATCATCAATATCAATGTGGAAAAGTAATAAAATCGGGAACATAATTATCAAAAATAGATAATTAAATAAAAAATATATAAAATTTTAAATAATTATTCTAAACATAGGATGATTTAGGGCATAACATAACTCGGGTTCATGGATCCAATCTACTAATATATATGTTTTGGTCAAAACACAAGGTCTAGTTACCTTTGGACATTCAATCACCCCTAAAAAAGGTGGTGTATTCCTCTTTATAGAATATAATTTTGAATCAATATGAATAATCAACTAACCATCATCCAAAATATAGATAACTATTCACTTAAACATATAATGTAGTTTGTAATCCCTCAATCGGCTATCATATAGTAAAAATAATCATTTGACCAAATAATCTTGAACATCACCCAAAGTTACCATATTCCATTCCACAGTATTGTGCCATAAGCTAGTTGAATCTAATAATAATTCAATTTTATAACCTTGATAAAAAATTTTGAACTATACAGAAATGATATCATTTCATTGAACCTTTTTCTACTATAAATAATAATAAATTTTTATATACAATATCATGATATACTCACTACCCTTTTTCGACTAACTATGACATTCATTCTATGGTTAGGAAATTTGATATCATTGAAATATTCATCATTATGATCACCCCCACATTACCTCTACCATTCAATCTCTATTACTAATTTTTTTTCAACCCTCAATCAATGATCTCTATTATTGTCCTCTACAGATCTAGATATTTCCTTCATGATCTCATTATATACCTCCATGAATTTCCCCTCTGGTTCAATATCACCCTAACCCAAGAAGGATCGGATCTAGATTCCACAAATATTATATTGTAATTATTAGATAGATTGAAATACTAAAGGACCAAATAGTTTTGTAGTCTTGGTAAACCTGATACTTATATGAGTCTTATATTAGAAATGAATATGCTAATTACAAAGTAATTTTTTCATTTGATGATTACTTTATCCAAAAATAATAATATCATTCTATATCATTCTTTCCATACTTCATGGATTCCTATAGAAATGAATCAAATTATGGGAGAGGTAAAATACTTAGTAATGGTAATTTATATCATAAGAGGAAATGAATAAATGAGAATTGTCAATATAGAAAGGTAATAACTCAAGACACAATCCATGTAACCAATAAACTGAGAAAGAAGTGAGTAAAATATATTGGTAGGTATGTAATTGAAAATGGTTTACATTTAAATAACTATATAATGAATAATCGATATGAAAAGGTATGAAACTAAAAAGACCTCACATTGAATCATCAAAATGAGAATGGAATTCATCCATAGATATGTCAAATATAAAATCTCATGGATAATGACAATAAATTAATTCTCAATAAATAAAATACTTAATTATGTGATTTCATTCTTCTAGTATATGAACCACTATAACATCATGATCTATCAATAATATAGTGTTTGTATTTGGGTAGAAACCCATATATTCTACATGTAAAAAAGTTGAAGTGTTTTTCTTCAACTAATTTTATCTCATGATACTACTAATATATTATGGGTCTTGATTTAACATATCCCCAACCAATGAGTATTCCATTTAGAGGTTACCTATCCATGTCTTTCATGTCCACTTAATTCCTCATATATCAAATAATCGATTTATTTTAAAAACAATTTTCCTTAGAAAATATCCATAATGATTAGGGGATAAAAATTTATCAATTTTCCCATGTAAATCAAATTACATTCAATGTTAACATAATATGTAAAAGTGGTATAAGGATTATGAAATGAATTTATACATACAATTGATATGGTTGACTAGGGGAAATTCATTATTCAATGATCATAGAAGATTTAATATTTCTATAGGACTAACAAAATAATAAAATGAGGTGAATTTCAATACTATCCTTTGGAAAATCAATCATAAACCATCCATAGGAAGAATAAAGATATTATCGATAAAAAATATCATAAGTAGAGTAAACTGAAAGTTATATTGTTATCAATGAATAGAAATATTATGAAAAGATTTTTTAAAACAATTACTGAGGAAAAATTACATTTATTTTTTTACAACATTTTGAACCCATTCAAATTAAAACTGTATTTAAAAAACATTTTCTTTAATAAATATCCCTCCAAACATGAAAATGAATCCTCAATGGAAAGTTAATTGGTAATTTGGTACATGTCATACAAAGTGAAAAGAATATTCCATTTCATGGTAAAAAGGATAGAAAAGTTACATATATGGTAAGAGAAAATAAGATTACCTTGAAATAATATGTAAAATAATTGTTAAAAATTATTTTATATATACTTGTTCTAAGGTTAAAACACTTTTGAAAACATATTTTTTAGATGAAAAGTGGTTCTGTAACTAAAGAGAAACATTAAATTGGTTTTTCTAAAAAACATTTTCAAAAACATTTTGATACCAACGAATGGAAAAATGGTACTATTACATGGAAAAATTCATTAATAAATGAATGATAATAAAATAAAAGTATTTATTAAACAATAACCCATTTATTTCCCCTAATGTTAATTCAATTGAATAAATTCCCGAACAAAATGAGATTTCGAATTATACCCTTGAAAAGTCCATAAAATTGATGTGAGAATCAATCAATAAATAGATTATGTATTTCAAATGTAAAAACACATACAACAAGTGTAAATAAAACAACATATAATAAAAAAATTATTTCACTTATAATTATAGAATATTAATTTAAACAAAGACGTAATATAACCCAATGAAAAGAAATTGGGTTATGAAATTATTTTCCACATTACAATGCTTAATTGATATCCCAATAAATGAAATAGTGAAAATTGAAACTACCAAAAACACAAAGAATGAACGAATAGTGATATTATTTCTTATAGTATTATTATTTACAGAATATATAAAACATTTTGTGGATAATAATAAATTATGTCTCAAGGAATTGTAATTGAGAAGAAGTCCCTTACTACATGGAAACTTGTTAATTATAACCATTAAGAAAGAAATAATTTTATATAAAACTATAAATACAATGAAGATAAATGTATTAATTATTTAAAATATATTAGGTTAAGTATATACACCACAAAAAATAAATAAGTGGTGAAATTGGCATATGCCTCACAGAAACAAAATTGAGACAATAATACCTTACCTTTCGTTTCTTTTTGGGTTAACATCATTTAACATCATGTATATGGGTTTTATATATGTTAATAATTTCTACCAGAATAATAATAATTTATATAATACCATATATTATATTCATATAATATCTTATTTCCCATTTTTTGAAAATCATTCATTATTTTCACTATTTCAGGTGTTATCTACCCAGTCTTTCGTGTATGTTTTGACTTTTAATATTTGTTCATATTATGTAGATAAAGAATTAAACATCTAAAATATTTTAATACATGATATAAATATCATATATATTATATATATATATATATTTAAAATATTACATAAAAGTTTAAGATATGAAAAAAATAGATCGTTCATGGAGACGGTAAGCCGTACGTATGCATAAACGATACTTCCATTTTTTATCATATTTAAAATAATGAAAATAAATAAATATATTATAATTATAATATCATATATATTTCCTATATTTCACATAATAATATTAAAATCACCCTTAATACATTCCATTTATAGTGTGAACAAATTGCATCGCTTTGATGATACAGTAGTCCATAAATCCACAAACGATGAAATCATATTGCAAGAAAATGGAATGAATGGAGTTATAAGTTATATCAAAACTTTATAAGAATTTATAGAACATCAATATCACATATATTATATAAAAAAATTATTTTCATCATAATTCCAAATCGTGATAGGTTGTAATAGACAAATGAATGAAATCATATTTTGATGATGTAGATCATTGTACATGAATGATAAGTTCGTTACCCATTTGATGGAAGTCTCTAGGTGTAGGTTTAAAAATTAAAATAAAAAATCTCAGTATATTTATTTTCATTATTTTATTATATATTTATAGAATAATAATAAATTAAATTGTGGATAAAAAAACATAAAATGCATGTTGAAGAGTGTTACTTCTTTTTCAAGTAACTCCTTTTGGTTTGCACCAAAGGGATTTGTTGGGTTGATTCATGACAAATGTGGGTCTTTCATGATGAGATTATAGGATTTGGGAGCATACATTCAAATGGTTTATATGATCAAAAATAAATTAGATTTTTAAATAGGTGGGAGGGATGAGGGCATTTCTATAGTGGAAGAGGAGTGGCATAATTGTACATTTTTTGAAAGGGGAATTCCAAACATGTTTCTCACACATAAAGTAGATCCAATAATGAACCCAATTATATAAAATGGGTTATAGGGTATAAATGTATCCATATAATGTATTTTCAAAAAACTTATGTCATTTTGACCCATATAATTATTGTTCATTACCCTATAAAGTTAATTGTTATCTTAGTCGCTATAATTAATTTTAATTATTTTCAGTAATACATTTGTCAGAAATCTATATTTACGTTATTATAAATTATAAATTATATATATTAAAAATATGGAATACATTTATCCAAATTAAAATCAATGAATTGGATGAAATTACTATAATATTAATCATGTATAAAGTAGGACAAAGCTGGTTTTTAATGTAAAAATGCTCAAAAGTTAGAAATTATTTTTTAGCCAATTTCAATGATAAATTAGTTTTAATGAACTAAATTGTATTAATTGATTTATAATTGATATAATTAAAAATTATAACCAATATAAATATAATTTATCCTTATAAATAAATTATACGAGAGACCAATTTTGAATTAAAATTTAGTATTTATCATTATTCGTTAAAAAGTAAAATAGTTTAGAAAAATACAAAAACATTACCCTAAGATATTTTTTATATTAATATTTTAATAACGAAGTTAGTTGTTTCATATAAAATTTATAAAATTTCAAAAATTAATATGTCAAATTGGTGATCTATTTAAATGCAGAAAAAAATACTTGTTATAAAAAATAAAATTTCAAGCATAAAACCAAGTTTAATATTATAATATTCTTAATAAATCTATTGGATGAATATAAAAAATATTTATTGGAACATATAATATATATTTCATTAAAATAATTCACAAATAGTAATTAATTTTATTTATTCAGATAAAACACATTTGTAAGCATAAAAAATTCCTTTATATTCAATTGGTTCTTATATTCATTTATAATAAATTGATTACCAATGAATTTGTAATATATTTTTATATCTCATATCATTGAATTAGTTAGTTAATAAAATTCAGACCTTTTAATTTAACCGTAATTGTATATCTAATAATATTAAATAATAATATTTTAATAAATTATTTTTGTTTGGTAAAACTCAATCTTATGTGTTGTGCAAGATGTCGAAGAAATTATTTATCACCCATAATACAAGAAAACTCAGTATCACATGAATTGAAACAAATATCTTAGATTGATTTCATTAAAAATATTAAATATATTCTATGTTCATAGAATATTATATTCCCATACATGATGGTTTTTTAATGTCAACAAAGCTATTGAATACATTGTTCTTGATTTAAAATTTCTTCGCATTAAATTCTCCCAACATTAAATAAATTTTCTCCTCACTATTTTAGAAAAATCATGGTAATATATTGTTTGAAATTTCTTATTTCTAGAATCCCACATCATGATAAGGGATCATAAAACATACTCTTGAAAATATTGAATGGGTATTATAAACATCAAATGGACTAATATATAACTAGGTTTCTATGTAGGATAACATTAGTGGAATTTGAAAATATGGACTTGGAGGAAAATCATAAATATGAAACCAGAGGGATTGAGTTATTCGACCAAAAAAAAATATAACGATCAATGTAAATTGTTTGGCCACAAATCTAGAAATGATTCATGATTTAAAAGACAATTGGTTTAAAAAATTGAATTTATTATGATAACATTTTTCTTTTAATTTATTTTACTAAATGTTGTGGAATGTTTTGATAGACCAAGAATATAATGAAGTATAATTACTTGGAATGTTTGAATTTCATAAAAATAATTTCATCTTTTGGTTGTAATTTGATTAAATTTTAATTAATTTCTTATACCATGAAATGGATATCCTAGAATGATCCATTTTTAAGGCAGTAAATGTTTCTTTTGAAAAATTATAATACACATAATAATATTCATCATAATTCTCTCCAAGTAATTTCTTAATGAAACCAGGTGCATAGTAAGGCTAATATTCATGAACTAGGTTTCACTCGAGTTAGGCCCGACACACCTTTTCAGATTTGTTACTACTTGGTAGAAGTATTCGAGAACTGAATCCGCCTATAGTGTCTAGAGAGGGATATTTATCTCAGAATATACATATAATATATAACTTACCAAAATTATAGTATGTTCTTTTATACATTTCCACAAATTCATCCTCAGTGTAATGTTATCTAATCAATTTTTTTCTAAATCTAGTTCTTGGGGTTTCTAATAAACATCCATTGGTACCAACTAATGAACCCAAAACCTAAAAGATTCGGAGCTAGTTTCTACTATATAACATTGTCATGATTACGAGGAATAAAATCCCGATGGACTGAACAGTTTAGTATTCATGGTAAACCAGATACATACATGTGTCTTATATTAAAAATGAATATACTAATTACACCATTTTTTCATTCAAGGATAAATTTATTCCCATTTATAATATCCTTACATATATTTAATAGCATACATCTTGTATTCATAGGTAAGAGAAACAAAATAATGGTGGTCTAAAATTCTCAGGAAGGGTAATGTATAGTGGAAGAAATAATTAATTAATGAGAATAGTCAATATGGAAAGGTAATAACTGATGTCACATTCCATGTAATCAATGCACTATGAAAGAAGAGTACAAAAATTTTTAAGGATAAATAACAATAAAATATTATATTTTAATAACTGGATAACGCATAATCAATATGGAATGGTAAGAAACTAAAAAAGCATATGATTTAATCACTAATAGAGAAAGAAATGCATCCATATATATCTCAAAAAAATTCTCATAGATAATGATAATAACATAATTATAAATAAATTAAATTCTAAATTGTTAGAGATCATTTATCTAGAACATGAGCCACTATACTATCAAGATCTATCCTCAAGAGAGTTTCTGTCTATTGGTTAAAAATCGTATATTCTACATAGAAACAAACCTGATGGAATTTTTTCCTACTCTTTTTGTATCATTAGACTACTGTTGCATAGTGGGGATTCAAGTAACTAGTATCAAACATGAATGGATGTAATTAAAGGGCCCACAACTTGTTTCCTTCATGTCCAAAACATTCATCATATATCGAATAATCAATTTAATTCAAAAAAAATTACCTATCAAATACCTGTACCAAGAAAAGGATATGGATTTATCAATATTTACCTAATAAATAAAATAACATAAAAATAAAAAAACATATGTAAAAATGGTTTTTGTTTTAGGATATAACATATCCATGCGAAATGATGTGGAAAATGTGGTAAATTCAATGTTCAATGATTATAGGATATGTAATATATTCATGTGACTAACAATTAAATCAAGGATGTGAATGTCAAAACTATCCTTGGCCAAATTAATCATAAACCATCTATATAATGAATAATTATGGTATAAATAAAACATATCACAAGTATAGTATAAAATACAGTGTATTTTTCATTGATAAAGATAAATATAATAATTTTTTTAATAAAAACACTCATGAGGAAAATATCATTTTCATTTTGAAAAAACATTTCAAAAAATATTTTCTTTGAAAATCAATTTTTTATTTTAAAAATAACGTATTAAACATGAAAAAGAATCTTAAAATAAATAACATTGGGTAATTTCATGAATTCTGTACAAGGTAAAAGAGCATTGCTTTTGTTATGTAAAGATGATAACAAACATCCTTGTTCTGAATGAAATAAGTATATTACTTTTAAAAAATTTGTTGAATAAATAGGTTAAAAATGAATTTAATATATCATTTTTGAAAGGTTAAAAAAATTAAAACCTTTTTAGAAAATTTTCCATTTAGATGAAAACATGTTCTCTGACTAATAATCCCGAACAAAAATGAGACTGTAAAGTAAACCCTTGAAAGGGACATAATAGATTTGAGCATCAATCAATAAACTGATTTTTTGTGACTTATATAAATACACAAAAGACAAGAATAAGTAAAAAATATGGTAAAAAGTTAATACACACATAATCATAGAATGTTAATGACAACAAGAATTTAATATAACCCAAAAATAAGAAATTTTATTATGATATTATTTTCCTCTTGATAATGCTTAATTCAAAACCCCATAGATGACATAATTAAAATTGAAACTACAAATATGTTGATTAATTATTGAATCATTATATTACAACTTAATGTGGTAGTATTTTCACTTTATATAAGAAATTAGGTTCATAATATTAATGTCACTCTCAAAGAATTGAAATTGAGATGAAGTCTCCTACTACTTAGTATCATTTGAAGTAAAATATACAAAAAAGATAAATTTTCCAATGAAACTCTAACTAAAATTAATATAAATTTTTTCATGAAATAAGATAAAATATGGGTAGTATATACACCACACATATGGAATTATTGGTTAAAATTGTGTATGCCCCATAGAATGAAAATTGAGACAATAATCCCTTACCTTCTGTTTCCTTTTGGGTGAACATCTTTTAACCTCATATATAAGAGTTTTAAATATGTTAATAACTTATATCGAAAGAATAATAATATTTATAACATCATATATTATATTATTATAATTTATTGTTACCTATTTGTTAATAATTTTACATTATTTTCACTATTTTAGGTGTTAACTACTTAGATTGTCAAGTTCGTTTTGACTTATTATTTTAAATTTTTTTATATATATCATGATTTCATCATCTAAAGAATTTAAAACATGTGGTTAATATCATATATATTCATTATATATTTATTTTTAATAATCCATAATATTTGGAGACAGAAAATGAAATGTACCATTTATGGAGATGGTAAGTCATACGTACGCATTAACGCTAATTAAATTTCAATGTTGTATTTATAAGAATAAAATTAAATGATATATATATATATATATTAAAATTATATTGTCATATATAATTAATATATGTAAAATATTTTAATTAAAATAATCTTTAAAAGTTCCATTTATAGTGTAAATGAATCGCATCACATTGAGGATGTTGTAGTCCACACATCGACAAACGATCTTATCATATTCACAAAAAATGGAAACCATGAAGGTATGTGTTATATAATAATTAAAAAGAGTATAAATAGAACATAAATATCATATTTTATCCCATAAATTAGTATTTCCATCATAATTCTCAACCATGAGATGTGGTAAGGTAAAAACGAATGACATCATTTAGATATATGGCAGTTTTTGTACACAAATTATAAGTTCATTACCCATTTTATGATAGTGCGTATAGGTGTAGGTCGAACCCTTAAGATAAAAAACATCTTAGAATATGTTATATTTTGATTTTTTATATATGTGTGGAATAATAATAAATTATTCTGGAGAATCATATAAAATATAAATGCACGTTGAATAGTGTTTCCACTTTTTTAGGTAACTCATTTTTGTTTACACTAAATGAATTACATTGTTTTATTTCTAAATAATGTGAGGATTCTAGGAATAGGGGAGGGATGTTTAAAGATTATATTTTCAGTTTTTTCATGACATAATGTTCTCGATTGGTGTTCATAATTGTGAGGTTGTGTTACTTTTTATATTGTTTGAGGAGTGGAAATATTGTAAATTTTTTAAAATAGAATTACAAGTATGTTTTTTCCATTTTTTGTGCGACCAATAATGAACTAAATTTAATAAAATGGAGTATGGAATTCAAATATATCTATAAAATGTCTTTCAGACAAGTTTATCGAGTATTTTTCCTCTACGTTTATGGTTTAGTCCCATGTTAATCTAATGTGTTTCTTAATCAATGTAATTATTTTTAATTAGTTTCACTAATATTTTTGGTCAACTATTTTGACCTTATTATAAATTTTTAATTATTATGATTCCAAATATGGAATCAATTTTTCCAAAATCAAATAACATAATTGGAAGAAATTAATTTATATTTGACCCTGTTGAAGGTATGACAAAGAAGGTTCTTAGTGTAAAAATGTTCAAAAGTTTGAGATATTATTATATGAATTTTCAATGTAAATTTTTTAAAATAGACTAATTGAGATTAATTAATTTATTATTAATATTATTAAACATTAAATCCCAAAAAATATATAATTTATCACTATAAATAAATTAAAAGATAGATTAGTATTGAATTAAAATTTATTATTTTTCCAGTTTATTAAAAATGAAATATTTCTGAAATATTCCAAAAATAAACTATAAGTTAATTTTTATATTCATATATCAAAAATGATGTTTATTTTTACATATAAAATTTATAAATGTCTCAAAATTAATATTTTAAATTCTTTCTCCATTAAAAAGATGTAAATTTGGCATTGTAGAATAAAAAGAAATTGGAAATAATAATCGATTTATTCTTCTCCAATACTTACCAAATATATTGGTTGAATGTAAAAAATATTTTCCTTAATGTTTAATATGTATTTTATTACCATCATTCATTAATTGTAATTAATTTTTTTATTAGTATTAAATATATTTGTACGCATAAAAAAATATACATTATATTTAATTGGTTCTTACAATCATTTTTATGGAATTGATTACCAATGAATTAATTTTAGTATTTGTGTAAAAAAATATTTTCAAAATTTAGTTACTACTATTCATAACTTCTGATTTAATGTCTTGGTTGTATCTTATTATATTAAATGATAATATTTTAATAATATATTGTTCTTCGGTAAAACACGGTCTTGTGTGTAACACATGTTATCGAAGAAAGTCTTTGTCCTGTGCAACATAACCTATCTCAGTACCACATGCTTTGAAAGATATATCATATATTAAATTTATATAAAATAGTAAATATAATATAGAAACATAGGATATTATATTCCTTTATGCTCTTGGTGTTGTGTTTCATGCACGCTATTAAACACAATGTTCTTTCTTTAGAATTTTTTGGAAATGCAGGTTCCATGAAATTTCACTATTACAATAGTGGTAGTGAAATTGTTTTGACACAACCCAATAATTATGATAACTAGTGTTACACAATGATTAATAGTGAATGAATTTGGATTGGATCACAATAAGTGAACCCATGGTAGGAGACCATTTGGTAGTAAAGTAACTCAATGGTTAGCCACTATCATCCACCTAATAAACATATATTTCTTATCTAATGTAATAATAATATTTATTTATTATTATTCTTATATAAATATGAACTATATTTAAAAAAATTAAAATATATTTATAATAAAAATCATAAACAATTTATATGAAAAATTGAAAATTTTCTAAATTAGTGTCCACCATGTCCTCTATAGATCCTACAGAATCCATTCCCTTGAATTTCATACCAAAAATGAGAAAATAGGGAGCACAATTATCTATTTAGAGTATTAAGATCATGTTTCACTATTCATAAATTATTTATGATAATGAGGATCCGTACATGATGAATTGAAGAGTTGGTCAATGAGGTAAAGAGTTAAAAGAATCTTTTTAGGAAAATTTTGTTATACTTGGATACAATGTCTCAAATGTGATGTATTTTATTTTTAACCAATCATTTAATTAATACATTATTTACTTGTGAGAAAATTATATTGAGATAAAAAATTTTATTTAAAGTGATAATGAATAAAAAATTTGAGGATTGGAAATTTATGATAAAAAACATTCATAATTCCAAATAATTAGATTTACAAAAACCACCAGATTTTTTATCAAAACCACGTGGTGTTTTATTTGAAATGTTATGTCAACATATTGATGATAATATATAGTATTAGAGAATATTTTTGTTGGTTTACATTAATAATAAACCCCCACATGTAGTATATTTTGATGGATAAAAATCATACCATTTCAAGGATAACATAATGTTTTTGTATTTAAAGGGAAATTTCATACTAATTTATGTTTAATTTATGGAATATAAATACCACTCTATATTTTTAGTAAAACCTAAATATATTTTTCAAAAAATGATAAATATTGTGTTTTTCCCATACGAAGTGTGTATGGTCAGAGTTCCAACATATTGAGTAACTTTTTGGGGAGAGAAGGAATGTCCCAAGGGGGTATATGAAGAGATAAATGATGAATAAGAAAATTATAGATCTTTATTATGTTTTAATTAAGATGAAAATAATTTAATACATTTATTATGTCCTAATAAATTATTATATAAGTTCCCAAATTTATTATATCTTGATGAATGTTAATATTCTCAAGTTGTAAAATTACGAGTTGAATCGCCGAGTCCAAGTTACAGGGTCACAAGACCACATTCATGTATCCCTATATACATGAGGAATAAAACTTCCATTGGAGGTATAATTTTATTAGTGGGGAGACTATACACTCTAAATCATGTCATATAATCAACTATAAATCATAAAAATTATTAAACACCAAATTGAACATGTGGAAACTAAATAATGGAATACATGTCATACAATTTGAAGAATCTCATAATGTGGAAAGATTTTACAATGTATAAAGAATCAGATAAATAAATAAATAAATTGTAGGGTTTTCTAGAGTCTATCATGATCCATTGATAGTTACATGGCCCTCTGATCTACCATCCACCATAGGGCCCTTTCCCTTCACCAGATCACAAGTCAGGAAATCTATACGAGTAATAAAATACTAGATTAGGGTGTGATAAAAATACAAGGTTGGACACACCCAATGTATACTAAATAAATTTTATAAAATTATATTTTGTTGATTAATTTATTGTGATAAATATATAGAACATATATAAAATTATGATATATGAATTTGTGACTATGTGCTTACTAAGCATCCACTAACCACCAATTATGCCTATTCTAGCTCCATACTAAAACAAAAATCAAGGAATAACATAAGAGATAAAGGATTATAAACATTGATTGAAAAACCATCTCCTACTGATCTCAATGTGTCATGTCAGATCAGCCCCCCAAACTATTTCATCCCGTATCCATCATGGGTTAGCAACATGTACAGTTACTTTCCATCTATTCCTTGGGTTAGGCCCCCAATCTATCATATTTTTGACTTTATTCTTCATGTTATTCCCACATACCATCATCACCCAACCTTGTGATAAGGTCCATCTTTATCTTCATTGCATGATTTGTGTACTCCCTATCTAACAGATAAAAACATTAACTCCACCATCACATGCACCAATAAAAAAATACATTTCATGATAATACTCATATAGGTTAAATAATATTATGAGATAATATTATATCATCATTAGAATATAGTATCAAAAACATGTGATCATAATAGAAACAAGATACTCTAATAATACTCAGGTAATCAAATATCACATCAAGTCACATTGGTTTTAAATTCACTAATGTTAATTTCATCGTTAGTCAAGGTTTTTATCACATAAACCTTTCCACATGAACCAAAAAATCATTGCACACCAATGGCATTTAGAACAAGTTCCAATACAACATATTATATATTTTAGAGAAATGAAATGAGAGAAATTTTAAAGGTGTAAAATAAATTATTTCTTGATGTTGAACAAAATAAATATAAATCTAAAATTAGACATGATTCTCTCCATGTGTTTCTATAAATACACAATGTGCATGTTGGAAACTATGATTTGGAGAAGTTCTGAATCAAGCATCGTGATGCATAACAAAACGCTATGGAATAGAGAAGTAGTGGATGATACAAATATGGAATAGAACAATGTTTTTTGTCATGGAGGCTACTTGAATTCAACCACCCTAGTTTAAAAAGTAGTATAATGGAATTGAATCATACTAAAATATGAACTATTGTGGTGTGGAGTGAATTACTTAGGTGTGTTCTCATCTCTGTATGCCTTTAGAGTTCATTGAATCCTTCCAAACCATTGATAGAAGATGAGATTTAAATAATCATCATAGGTTCATTCCTCGTGAAACTCTTCATTAAAACACTCATAAAATCAAAATAGATTCCCCAAATCAAAACCATAAAATAATATTTATAAATCCATACTTCTAAAGACTAATAGATAGTCTCTATAGAAGGAACTGATATTGAAAATAAACTAAAGCGTGGTAGAACTCACCATGATAGAACCTATCTAAACAATGAATTATATGGTATGAACTAAAAGGAACATCATCACTATAGTGAAATCACTTCTCTTTAAATGTTTCCTTAACTTTACAATATCACTTTGGCATAGGAACCTCCACAATAGTGTGGTGAGACCTATTTTGGATAGAAATGTAACCAAACACACTTTTATGCATCCAAAAGATTCTATAATCCCATACTTCCTTATCAAAAAGTGGATCAATTAATTGATTAAAATTATAATAATTGAATGAAGGCTTTCATAATTGAAAAAAATAATATTTAGTACATTACAAACTCTATTTTTAAGGAATTTTTTCCTTTGATTAGCATCCCCTGGGTTCTAGATTGAGAAACTCAGGAAATTGATCTAGAATTTATCCTCACAATCTGATGTCTTCTACATGATCCTCCCATGTCATCACAATATCTATGAAAATGCTTCCATCATCAATTAAAAAAGAGATTATAACTACTATATATAATTTACACTGGTTTATCCATGAATGGTGTCTCTGTAACCATCTCAACATCCTCATATTTGATAACATGTATTCATACTATTTTCCCAAACTGGTTTGTGATATTGAAGTGTCCAACCAAACTACGATTGATATATCCATTCATCCTTGATATTCTGTGGAAAATTTAGGTGTCACTCTAAAGAAAACATGATCAGACACTATGAACACAAAGGGTATCCTCTTACCATCATTATGTGATCTATTTCTACACTATTTAGTGATTAACCACATCTGAATTAGTTGTTCCCTCATAAAGGTATATGGAACAACATTATTCCCCACAATTGATGTTATCTTGTAAAGTTTATCGTAAGGAATATTTTAATCCTAATCATGGTAACTATTTTCATACAATAAATCATACAATGATAAATTATCATCTCATCATCCACCCAAGTCTAGATTAAAGATATCTATCTATATATTCTAGTAATCATATTACTACATGGATTGTCTATCTATCTGAGGATAGTAAATTTTTCTCAATTTCTATGGAGTCCCTACTAATTTCTATAATCCATTACGAATGGGTTATGGAATAATGCCTCTATATATGTTATAATTTTCAAAGTAACTCCATGTAATTATAAAATCTGATTGACATAAATCTTAGCCCTGTCATTTACTAAGTGAGTCTCTCATATAAATAAGAAGACACATGCACTTTTAGTCAATCGACAATCTCTTATATTGTGTAAAACCTTCCTGGGGTCTTGAATAACCCCATATAGAAATACATTGTGATTTACATTAAAATGCACATGGGAACTAGATGTTTTGGGAGAAACCCACTATAATGTTACTACTAATCCTTTTTCCTCTATTAGGTAATGTGTAACATCCCGGTTCCGGGTGCCTCTCAAAGGTGCAACGTAGCTAGTTGGTCACATGGCCTCATGTGTATTTCTACTAACTACAGAGGCTAGCGACTAGTAGTGAGGGCCTTGGGTGTGATAGTGGGATAAATTATGCTCGCATTGGTAGAGTAAAACACTAGAATAACAATAACAAACAACATCAGAAGAGGTAATACCATACAATAAGGATACAATGGAAGAGTGAAAGTTGATAATCAACAAGAGAACATATAAAATTGATGAATGTCACATATCCCTAGGAAAATATCTAACCAAATAAAAATAATGTAAATATAGTACTACCCCAAAGTAAAAAAGGAAACATGAAATCTCTAGTAGCATCGTAAGCCTCACCTTAGTCACCTGCTCTCCATATCCACACCAATCAAGTAACTGATATAGAAGGGAACATGCAGTTATCTATCCCTACTACAATATAATCTGTTTGGGCCCAAAAGCATGACCCCAATAAGGTGTGAGACAAATCCTAGTAGGCAGCCACCCAATGGTCTATACATAACTGTCAGTGAATATATATATATAGCAGAAAAATTGCAATATGAAGTAGTAAACAATGAATTCATTAAAAGTAACAATCCTACAATATCAAATTACAATCATTTACATTTAATAATAATCAAACAAACATTCCCAAGAAACAATCTAGGAAGTACTCATAGTCTATACCCTATGGTTCAACTTATATAAAGACTTTATGAGAAAGCACTCACCACCAATTCCAACTTGTGGTCCCGTAACAGTAATCTACAGACTCTTTGAGGAAGCAACCAACATAAAATTCACCATGTGTTCTCGCAAAATGGATCTACAAACACTCTGAGGGAGAACTCACATCCATCCCCCCTATGGTTTCAAAATGTGGAAGTTATAACAGATTCTCTAGCGAAGCCCTCAACATCCATTCCCCCTACGGTATAACAACACTAGGTTCTCGTGGCCATGTGTAATAAAATCATGCAGAAAAAATATCCATCAGCCAAAGTAAAACTCAAATACTACTTGGATAAACAACTACAATTCATATAGTAATCATGTCATATAATAATCACTCCTTCCTAATAGCACTAGGAATGGAAAGAAAAACATCCTACAATGCAATTCTATACCCAACATCCAATATCAAACGAACATGGGAAAACACATCCCTAGTAATGTTGAGACCCCAAACTTGACGTACATGGACATTACATTACTTTTTTGAAATAATTAATACATAAAAAAAACAACACTCAAGGACCGTAGTATTTTAGTGTCTCTGGACACTCAGAACATAATCTTCTAATAATGGTGAAAGATCATCAATATCTCCCATAAATATCTCCCCCTTTTTTTCATACCTAAAACATTTATTTACATACTGGGGAAAAACATATAATGGTTTAGTGCAAATTCTCAGTAAGGGTATGCATGGATAAAATAAAACAAACCATATAAATTTGAAATTGAAAACATGAACATAATGTTTAAACATCAAAATCATGAGAAATGAAATAAAACATGGCAGTACATAAGGCATAGATCATAATGGAACATAAATCATGATAAAATAGCATGGGAATAAAAAAATTAATTATGGAAAACCATTAAGCACAAGATATGATATCCATAGTATCCAAGGGATTTCTGCCAAGACCATCTTAGTGGACAAAGTCCATTTCGGAATCGAGTTCACTCCTCGTTCCAGTCTTGTATCACTGAAACAGATTAACTTACCTTTCCAGCCATGTATATCTCATGAGATATAAATCATTACCCAATGAATTGGAGGGAGATATAGGTCCCACCCATCTAATACTGAAATCATTCTTACATGTTCCATAAAATAAACATAAATCATTTATCATAACCCAATGAATAAAAACGGGTTTCATAAACATCATTCCATCATAAAATAATCCATATAAAACAAATGGAAATCATTTCATCATGAAAAAAATTGAAACCATGTAAATCATAGAGACATTATACTTTAAAACTACACATATGAAATAATGTCATCTTAGATTGAAATTGGTTTTGATGGAACACTTGAAATGAATTCTTGAGGAAAATATCATTTCTTCTTCAAAATCATTTTCTTTTCACAAAATTCCATGAAGATTTAAAAGAAAAGTATTTTGTTGAAAATAGTCATGAAATATTGTAGAGTAAACTTCATCTAAAAAAGGCGTTATGAAATCGTAAAAATCTATTCGTGTTGTATAAGTTAAAAAAACATTCTCCTCAAACTTTTTTCGGAAAAGTCAAAAAGTTTCTAATATAGTAAACAAAAGAAATATTCCTTTCATAACATGAAGTATAAGTCCAAAATGGGTAAAAATGACTTTAAAAATACATGAAAACAATTTTATAAAACATGGTCATTGATGATAACAATAACCTCAGTAAATACATACGAATAAACAATCTCAGATAAAAATGAGATTGGAAAAGTTATCCCTTGCCTTAGGTCCGATATGCTTTGTATGTATCTGAACCTCCTGTATATTGATTTAAATAATTTCATTTACTTATTAATGAATCATATTCCTTGTTATGATGCCATATATGGTTCACATATGACATTATATTACCCGTTCTTTTGTAAATTCCATGCTAAAGCAGCATTTTGGGTAAAATCGTTTTATTTATCATACGTGTTTGGACTTTTTGTTCGTGATATAATTATTACTTATATATTGATTTACTTACTTCCAGAATTTAAAAAATTATTTATATATCTTATATTTTTAGTATATATATATATTATAGATGAATGAAATGAAATACACCGTTAATGGAGATGGTAGGTCATACGTACGCATGAACGTTGTTTTCCTTTCCTTATTGACTTGAATGGAAGTAAGTTGATGACATATATATATATATATAAATCCAGTAGTTTCATTATGTCATATATTTCATTATTATTCATTATATATACATTATAATCATTCTTGAAAGGTTAACATGGAGAATGAATCACATCGCGTCGTGGGGATGGTAATCCGTACATACGCACGAGCGCTGATATCATTCCCAAAATTATTGAGTAAATTGGAGTGGATGATATAATATCTCAGAAATAGTATGATGTTATAATAAAAATATATATTTATTCTTTGCACCATTATACCCTTCCTAGTAATGTGGTGCTGGAAAAATAGATTACACCACGGCGTGGAGACGGTATTTCGTACGTACGCACGCACGATGATTTCGTTTTCTGTAAGATGGATAGAATGAGAAATGGGGTTCTTTAATATTTATAATAACATATAAGTATATTAGTTATACTGATGTTATTACTTTATAATGAAACAACTAAATAATAGTATGTAGAAGAATAATGAAACCTGAAAGAATCGGTAGAAGAGATTACGTCTTCTTGGATGCGGCTCCTCTTAACCTCATCTTAGGGAACTAAAGTTGGTCTTTGAAGAAGACCAGAACCTCTATTAGGTTTATATGGAAGTTTAGAATTGGAATGGGAAGGTTTTGTATGATCTTGAAGGCTCAAATTTGTATGGAGAGGACAGGGGGAGGTGCCCTTTTATAAGGGTGGTGAGGGGCACCTTAGGGAAAACTTAAAATATTATTTTATATTAAAGTCATATTCGGTTTATAATGGCTCCAAAGTGACTTATTTCTTGGCTAGGGTGGGGATGGTTCTAAATACACTCATCCAATAGGGTTTAGACAAGTTTAGTTTACCATTTTAACCATATCATTTAGATTTAACTCTAAGTTAAATAATTTAACTTTTACCGTGTCTTCTTGTATTTTTACACTATATGGTTAGTAAACTTACTGTAAACTTCAAATCGAACCCCAAATGGTTCATTAATGTCCTATATATTATTATATATGTCTTTTGGCCGAACCATATATTTTTAGTTATAAAATCACAATTAATAATATAATATTTGTTTTCAAAACTCTTTTATGTCAGTTTTGACACTATTTGGTATTTTGTTTTTGTTTAATTCTTAACTGAATCATTAATTCAAATAAAATTCATCTTACTAACCATAATATGTTATATTAACCTAGAAAATTAGATTAATTCATAAAAAGTATAAAATTACATTTATTTGGGTATTTATAATATCAATTATGTTAATATTTCATTAATAAAGAAATTAATGCATCATCATTGTGTCATAAATAAATTAAATTATTTAATGTCTAAAAATTAAAATTTGAATATAATTATGTAGTAAATATTTTTATTATTATAATTAATATTTATATTCGAATTTATCTTATGTATAACCCGATATTAAAAATGCTTTATTTATTAAACTTTTTTTAACTCTTTTAACACTTCTTTGAATTAAATAATAATAAATGTCCTAATCTAATCCAAGTGGACTTAAGGGAAATATTTTATTCCTAAGGTTGTTTTTGGTTGAACTAAACTTAGAAACTAGAATTAGGACATGTTTTTGGGCAATAATAATATCATTTTTACCCTTAGTTACCCTATTTACTTGTAACCATGGTAAATATAAGGAAAAAGCAACTATTCACCAAAAATTATTTTTATTTTATTGAACTACATTTTACTCATTTATAATAATTGTGTCTCTTTGATTTTTGAATTTCCACTCACATAAGTGATAAAATTATGTTTTATGTTAATTTCCAAATTCTCCTAGGTGGTGGGTAAAAGATGGTGATAAGTTCAATAAAATTTTTATATATCTAAAATTATTATAAAATGACTCTGGTGAATTACATTGAACTTATATAGTTAATATGTAACAATTTTTACCTAAAATAAATTTAAATAAAATATATATTTATTTAAATAAAAATTTAGTTTTTAAATAGTAACCTAGTGTTTTCAATATTCATCAAAAATTGAAATTTTCATAAAAATACCAAAAATTCACCCTAGGCTAATTTCGATATTCCAAATCCAAAAATGAAGTCCATTTTGAAAGATAAAATTTATAAAATTTAAAAAATTTGGTATTAATATTCATAACAGCTAGTTTATATAATATTTTAATAACATATCGTTGTTTATTGAAACATGGTATTGCGTACAACACACGCTATCGAGGAAGGTCGTGATTGTGTGTAATGCAAGCCATGTCAAGGTTGTGTGTAGTGAAATATTCTTTTGTTGATGCGTATAATATAATCCAACCATATATCATTTATACATTGAATATATATATATATATACACTCAATTTTGCGTAGAATAACTTCTATCAAATGAACTTGAAATTATGTGTAACATGATCCAAGAATAGTGTTACGTATACTGCAAGCTAATATGGTGTTTCATATAGTGAAAGATAATCTTGGTGTAGCACACAACACAAGACATAAAATTAATTAAAAAGAATACTTCTCATAAAATCTCGGGGTATTACATTCTACCCCACTTAAAATAAATTTCTCCCTCGAAATTCATCAGGAATATAAATCGTTTACTACTTGAAAGTTTCATTCGTAGAAACCCACATAATAAAAATTAATACTATAACATCATTTTAAAATGGAACGTTAGAAATATAATGGATACACAAAGTGACCTATCACTGGGTTTCCACATAAGAGAATAATGGTGAAAATATGGATATGGAAGATAAATCTAACCATCATGTTCTGATAGAGAGTGGTAGAGAACATGGCTATGAAAAAGCCAAAAATCACAAAGCCATAAATTTGTGATGATCTAATGTACCATATGATTCATTGGATATGAGGTACTTAGACAATGTTTTTGGTTTTCAATATCATTTCCCTAGTGTTGATGAATTAAAAGAAATAATTACTTTATTTTCATACAATCTCACCGTTGTATGTTCCATGAACAATTTCCACTTCATCTCTTAAAGAAATAAAGTTGAATTTGTCATTCGTGGAGTGTTAGTAGATCATGAGATAGAATGATGGGTCATTCCATATATCTCAAACAAAAGGTTAGTAAAAGTTATCAAATATACATAAGTCTATATATGGTGAGGTTAATCGTATATGATTCCAATAATGGACTTGTACTTCATCGCATAATAAAATAAATCTAGTTTCTACTAACTAGGGACTTCTTGTAGGCCAGAGGTAGGTGATAAAGGCATGTCGCACTTCGGTTGTGGGTTCGATTCAGGCATCCTTGTCTGACGCGAAGGGTTGTCGCTTGTCCTACGAGTTGTCATTTTTCTAAAAATATACTATTATAACATAACAAAAATTTATAGCCTTAAACAATACTATCTGATGTCTAACATAATCTATTCTAATATTTAGGTTTATCCACAATACTTTTGTCCAATCTCATAGTTTAAATAAATCGATTACTAGAAAGGTCATCTACCAAGCATTGAATACAATTATTTATCGCCCTAAGATATATAAATCTTGTTGGTCACATTCCAAACATGTGAATTACTTAATCATGTATTCTCTTGAAACATGAGTACCCATTGAACCTTAGTGAAAACATGCATGCTGTCAAAAGTTAACTCTTTCCACATACCAAAATCCCAAAATTTCTATATAATCAATCTATGATATAACTTTGTCCTTATATCAGTCATGATCTCATTAATACTATCAAACATTTAATTTTCTCCTTATCCCTTCATTATGTGCTTATCATCTACTTTCCAAAAATATTTCAATCCCTTTTCATGGTTACCGGTAACATATAATTATTTAAAACCATAATGGACCAATACATAGATATTCAAATATACCATAAACGCACCTCAACAAAATTATTCTTTAATACCAATACATAAACAATTCAATCCATTCTCTTCAATGATTTTCATGGAATAAGACCTTCCCGGATTTAGAAGTAACCTTTTAGGTCAGGTCATTGAGTTGGGTAATGCCCATATTCTCCACAGATAAGACATTGAACTCCATAACAGTCTGTCACTATATGACCCTTCTCTCCACACAGAAAACATATTCCTCTCCATTTGATGTATTCATCAAGGTTCTTCTTCCCTTCTTTAGAAATCTCAATCTTCCTTTATATATGATCCTCACCATGTGAATATGCATAAAATTCTATCTTCCTCTTATTTGATGAATTATGAATACCACAAAAGTTGACATTATTAATCATATATCACAATAATTGATTCGGAATAATCACAAAATATTTCTTTCTAGGAATTACGTAATTTCGTTACTCATAGTCACCAATTTTTCCATTGGATTCAATGTTGACCCAATTCCTTCTAGTTCCCTCCATTGACTAAAACAAAAAAACATGGTGTAAGAAACAATTAAAATAACAAGGAACCACATAATCATAAAAAGTCACTTATGGGATGTCTAACTTATCACTCATTCATTAATCCATGACACCCTAGGTTCACCCTAGGTTATTCATGATTGTCAACAAAATTCTAGGACTGTAACCTACTGTTGTACTAATCCTTAGGGACATCCCTAGTCATACCTTAGAAATATATCTAGGGATCTCACAAAAGTTTTCAGATCTTATTTTCCAAAGGATAACTAAACCATTCCACTGATACCAACTGTAGAGAACCCAAACATGACGTACATGGACATTACATTAATTTTGTGGAATAATTAATACATAACCAAAACCAACACTCAAGGACCGTAATATTTTAGTGTCTTTGGAAACTCGGAACATAATCTTCTAATCATAGCGAAACATCTTTAACATCTCCCATAAAGATCTTCCCCTTTTGTTTTCTTACGTAAAACCTTTCATTATATCCTGGGGAAAAGAAAACATATAAAGGGTGAGCTCAAATTCTCAGTAAGGGTAAGCATGGAGAAAATAAAACAAACCATATACATTTGAACTTAAAAACATGAACATAATGTTTAATCATCACCATCTTCATCAATGAAATAAAACATGGCAACACATACGTCATAGATCAAAATGGAACATCAAAAATAATAAAATAGAATGGGAATAAAATATGTAATTGTGGAAAACCAATAATCACATGATGTGATTTCCATAGTAGCCAAGGCATTACTACCAAGACCATCTTAGTGGACAATGTCCCTTTCTGAATCAAGTTCACTCCTCATTCCAGTCATGTATCACTAAACCAGATTAACTTACCATTGCAGCCATGCCTATCTTGTGAGATATAAATCTTTACCCAATTCATTAGAGGGAGATGTAGGTCCGACCCATCTCATAATTAAATCATTCCTACTTGTGCCACAAAATAAACATAAATCATTCAACATTACCCAAATAATAAAAATGTGTTTCATAACCATGATTCCATCATAAAATATTCTATATAAAACAAATGGATATCATTTCATCATAAAAAAAGTGAAACCATGTTAATCATATAGACATTATACTTGAAACATACACATATGAAATAATGTCATCATAGATGGAAAATGGATTTGATAAAACACTTGAAATGAATTCTTGAGGAAAATATCCATTCTTTTTCCAAATAATTTTCTTTTCCCAAAATGCCATGTAATTTTAAAAGAAAGGAGTTTTTTTGGAAATAGTCCTGAAATCATGTAGATGAAACTTCATGAAAATCAGGTGTTATGAAACTGTAAAAATCCATTCGTTCCATATAAGTTAGAAAAACATTCTCCTCGTGATTTTGTCATAAAATACAAAAAGTTCCTCATATGGTAATAAAAAGAAATATTCATTTCATAACATGTGGTAAAAGTAAAAAATGTGTAAAAATGACATTAAACATACATAAAAACACTTTTAGAAAACATGGACATGGATGATAATAATAACCTCAGTAAATACTTACGAATAAAAATTCTCAGAAAAAACGAGATTGGAAATGTTATCCCTTACCTTAGGTCCGATATGCTTCGTACGTATCTGAACCTCCTATATAATGATTTAAATAATTTAATATACTTATTACAGAATAATATTCATTGTTATGATATCATATATGATTCACATATGACTTTATATTACCCGTTCTTTTGTAAATTCCATTCTAAAGCAGCGTTTTGGGTAAAATCATTTTATTTATCATACGCGTTTGGACTTTTTTTCTTGATATTATTATTAAATATACCTTGATTTAGTTACTTCCAGAATGTAAATATTGAATTATATATTACATATATATTCAGTATATATATATATATAATAGATAGATTAATGAAATGAAATACATCTTTCATGGAGACGGTAGGTCATACGTATGCCTGAACGTATTATTCCTTTCAATATTGAATTGAATGGAAGTAAGTAGATGAAATATATAAATAAATAAATATATCTATATATATATATATAAATTAGCTTAATTCTGAAATATATTTCATTATTATTCATTATATATACTTTATAATCATTCTTAAATGGTTAACATGGAGAATGAATCTCATCGCGTCGTGGAAACGGTAATCCATACGTACGCATGAGCGATGATATCGTTACCATAATTATTGAATGAAATTGGAGTGGATGATATAATATCTCAGAATCAGTATGATGTTATAATAACCATATATATTTATTCTTTACCCCATTATACCCATCCATGTAAGGTGGTGGTGGAAAAACAGATTACACCATGGCGTGGAGACGGTATTCTGTGCGTATGCACGCGCGGTGATTTCATTTTCCGTAGGATGGATAGAAGGTGAAATGAGGTTGTTTCATATTTATAATAACATATAAGTATATTATTTATATTGATGTCATTAATTTATAATGAAACATCTAAAGAAGAGGATGTATAAGAATAATGAAACATGAATGAATCGGTAGAAGAGATTACCTCTTCTTTGACGCGCCTCCTCTTAACCTCCTCTTAGGGCAATAAAGATGGCCTTTGAAGAACACCAGAACCTCTAGTAGGTTTCTATGGTAGTGGATAAGTGAAGTGGGAAGGTTTAGGCTGAGCTTGATGGCTCAAATTTGTTTTAAGAAGAGAGGGTGGAGGTGCCCTTTTATAAAGGTAGTGAGGGGAACCTTAGGGAAAACATAAAATATTATTTTATAATAAAGTCATATCCGGTTTATAATGGATAAAAAGTGACTTATTTCAATTATAGGGTGGGTATGGGTATAAATCCTTTCAACCAATAGGTTTTAGATGCGTTTAGGTTACCATTTTAACCTTATCATTTAGATTTAACTCCAAGTTAAATAATTTAACTTTTACTGTGTCTTCTTGTATTCTTAAACTATATAGTTAATGAACATACAATAAAATTCAAATCGAACACCAATTAGTTCATTAATGTCATATCTATTATTATATAAGTCTTTTGGCCAATCCGTAGATCTTTAGGAATAGAATAACAATTAAAAATAAAATATTTGTTATACAAACGCTTTTATGTCATTTTTGACACTATTTGGTATTTTGATTTTGTTAAATTCATAACAGGATTATTAAATCGAAAACAATTCATATAACTAACCCTAATACGTTATATTAACCTATAAAATTAGTCTAATTCATAAAAAGACTCAAATTACATTTATTTGGGTATTTATAATATCAATTATGTTAATATTTCATTAATAAGGTGATTACTGCATCATCATTGTGTCATAAATAAATTAAATTATTTAATGTCTAAAATTTATAAATAAACAATAATTATGTATATAATCTTTTTATTTTTCTAATTAATTTTTATATTCGATTTTATTTAATGTATAACCCTATATTAAAAATGTTTTAGTTATTAAACTTTGTTTTTAACTCTTTTAACTCCTCTTTGAATTAAATAATAATAAATATCTTCATCTAATCCAAGTGGACCTAAAGGGTAATATTTTATTCCTAAGGTTGTTTTTGGTCGAACTACACTTATCCAATAGAATTAGTACATGTTTTATAATAATAATAATATCATTTTTACCCTTAATTACCGTATTTACTTTTAACCGTGGTAAATAAAATTAAATAGTTATTATTCACCAAAAATTATTCAAATCTTATTAAACCACATTTTACTCCATGATGTTGACTGTGTCTATTGTATTGATGAAATTCCACTCACAGAAGTGATAAAATTATGTTTTATGTAAATTATCAAATTCTCATAAGAGGTGGGTAAAAGACGGTGCAAAGTTCAAAAAAATTATATATATCTAAAATTATTATAAAATGACTCCAGTGAAATAAATTGAACTTATATAGGTATTATGTGTCAATTTTTACCTAAAAAAATTTAAATAAAATATATAATTATTTAAATAAAAATTCCTTTTTTAAATAGTAACCCAGTGTTTTAACTATTCATCAAAAATTGAATGGTTTCAGAAAAATACCAAAAATTCACCCTAGGCTAATTTTGATATTCCAAATCCAAAAATGAAGTCCATTTTGTAATATAAAATTTATTAAATTTCAAAAATTTGGTATTACATTTCATAACAGCTCGTTTATATAATATTTTAATAACATATCGTTGTTTAGTGAAACTCGATATTGCATACAACACACACAATCGAGGAACGTCATGATTGCGTGTAGGGAAAGCCAAGCCAGGGTTACGTGTATTGAAATATTTCTTTGTTGTTGTGAATAATAGAATCCAACCATATTTCATTTATACATTGAATATATATATATATATAAACTCAATTTTGCGTAGAATAACTTCTATCAAACGAACTTGAAATTGTGTGTAACACGATCCAAGAATAGTGTTGCATATACTGCAAGCTAATATGGTGTTGCGTATACTTCAAGCTAATATGGTGTTGTGTATAGTGCAAGATAATCATGGTGTATCATAAAACAATAGACATAAAATAAATTAAAAAGAATACTTCTCATACAATCCCGGGGTGTTACAAGAAAGGTTATAAAACTAATTCATAATCAAACACCCCTACTCAAGAAAACATTGTATAGCAGGCACCAATAAGGTTAAATTTCCTAGAAACGCATTACCCTAACGAGGGTATTGGGCACTTTTGCACATATAATTCATCGAAATATATGGAACAGTAAAAACAACCTTCTTTAACGTTATATGATTGATATAGTTGAACCTGAACCATTAAATCGACCTAGAATTTAGTAAATCTAAAAAAAATTCAAACACTTTCAACCTTTCATAACTCACGTAATAGGTGAAATCAAGCGGAGAAGCTCTTAAAGAAGGAATAAATCACCGATGTGATTCCAACGTAGTCGACGGTGTTTGATTCGGAGCACATATGGTCGATTGGGGGCTTGAAGATGAATTGGTGATCATCAGTTACTCTTGGACGAGATGATGCTAGAAGAATGAGGTTATTTCAATTAGACCTAACCCTAGTCTGATTTATCAAATAAAAATAAAAATGCATGTTACGTTATTTAAAGATACACGACATGTATATACCTTTACTGGGCCCCTCTTTATGAAGTCTTTAGGTCACCCCACTCATCCATATACTTAGCTGTTACATGACCAGTACACAACCACCAGTTGAAACCCGGTACATAGCGTGTACTCCTATGTACATGGTGTGTACTCCTAAAACTTCCAGAAACAACTCTTTTCTCAAAAAAAACTAGAAAGGAATATCCATAGCTAAAAAGAAGATCCATGTTCTTTTAAACATCCCCCCTTAAATAAATTCAACCCTGAATTTCCCTAGCAAGGTGGCGAGGAAGAAGAATCCTCAAACAGCTCTGGCCACAGCAATCGCACATCCACTTCCCTCCCCAAGTCTCATAATGTACTTGCTTGTGCTACCATACCACCCACACCAGTGGAACAGACTAACCATGTAGAACCATCACGCTTCGATCGAAAAATCTAGATATGAAGCTCCCCGAACAATGCCTCCACCTCCATCTCAACCTCCTCAGGTTGAAAAGCATGAGACGAATATGATAAGTAACATCACAACTGATTATTGTGGAAGACATTGTGCATGGCCCGGTACCTCTGAGGTAACTGTAAATGATAGGAAGCTGGACTGAATCTCTAAAACCTCAAACGACCCAACATATCTCAGTGAAAGCTTACCCTATCTCCTAATATTCTTGTTTCCCAACTTTAGTGTGACATATAGGAAAACCAGATCTCCAACCTCAAACTCCAAAGTTCGTCTCTAACAATCAGAATAAAACTTCATTCATGACTGTATAGTAGCCATTCATTTCTGAAACAACTCCACTAGCTCTTTGGTCTCCGAGATAAGATGAGGCCACATCATAGCTGCCTCTCATACCTCTAGCCAACATAGGGGTGACCGGTATGGTCTATAGTACAAATCCTTATAAGGTGAAATCGGAATAGTTTCTTGAAAACTATTATTGTATCTAGATTCCTCAGGAGGTATGTGCTTCTCTTAATAACCTCTGAAATCTAGGATGTATGCTCAAAGAAAGTCCTCCATCACCTGAATTGTATGCTCAGACTGGATATCTATCTGGGGAAGGTAAGATGTACTCAAAAGTGCATGTATACCCAAAGACCACTATAGTACCTTCCAGACCCGAGAAGTAAAACGGGCGTCCCAGTCTAAAAGGATGGAGTGAGAAACCCCATGTAAACATAAAATATTTTGTACGCATAACCTTCCCAACTCATCAAAACTAATGGCCTCCTTGATTAGTAAAAAGTGTGTACCCTTCATGAGTCTATTAATGAAAACCCAAACTTCATAGTTCCCTCGAGGAGATCATGGTAAGCCTATCACGAATTCCATCAAGACCTCATTCCACTTCCACTCTGGAATGGGTAACTGCTGAAAATTCCTAGCTGGTCGCTGGTGCTATGACTTCACCTACTGATAGGTGGAACACCTCATTACAAACCCATATTAATCAATCTTCTTATTGGGCCACCAATACTAACATAGTAGGTCATGATACATCTTGGTGACACCAGGATGAACTGCCCAAACCAAGGAGTGAGAATCTTGTATCATCTCCTCACGTATGTAAGATGACACCCATACACGTCCCACAAAAATGAATGATCTCATCCTCACCTATGGTCCATCCTATAATATATTCCTCTTCTGACACACTCCCTCAAAGAACTAGGCCTTCATAATCTGATAGCTTCCTCATTCACACTCGATCAAGTAGGGTAGAGGTAACAACTATAGAAGAAAGAAACATCGGCTCCTATCTATCTTGCACCTCCAAATGCATATCATATAACAAATATATATCCTTCCATTCATTGTTGGCCTCCTAAACTGCATGTATCTTATTCCTCCTTCTCATTGCATAATCCAATGTGTTTCCCTTCCAATGCATGTAAGAACGATCGAAATCGAAGGACTGAAGGTACTCAACCCACCTTCATTGTCTCAAATTCTTATCACACTGAGTGAAGATATACTTGAGAATTTTATGGTTGGTGAAAACCACAAAATAATATCCCAATAGAAGATGTCTCCAAACATTCAAGGATTGAATGACTGTAGCCAATTGATGATTTTGCGTCATGTAATTTCTCTCTTGTGGCCTCAACTGCTGAGACCCGTATGCAACAAATCCTTCTCCTTCCATAAGCACTACTCCGAGCCTGATACCTGATGCATCACAGTAAAATATATAACTATTTCCTAGATCTAAAAGAACTAGAATTGGTGCTGAATTCAACCTCCCTTTCAGCTCCTTGAAAGCTGAATCGCAAGAATTTGTCCTCAGGTACTTCTTAACCTTATTAGTCAGGCCCATTAGTGGTGATTCTAATCATGAAAAGTCCAGTATAAAACGTCTGTAGTAACCAGATAGCCCTGGAAAAATATCTAAATCAAAGAAGTTATTTGGATTCTCCATCGAAACTACTTCCCTCAATTTCTCTAGGTCTACTGATACTCCTGTCACTAAGATAACATGACCCAAGAAGTAAATCTAGTCCTTCCAAAAGTGGCATTTTGGGAGCATAGTATATAATTGATTCTCTCTTAGTGTACTCGGAATGATCTCAATATGGGTAGCATGGTTGTGTTGGTTATGATATTACACCAAGATATCTTCCAAAAAACCACCACAAAGGAGTCCACGTATGGATGGAACACTTGGTGCATCAATTCCATAAAAACAACAGGCTCATTCGTGAGACAGAACGGCATAACCACATACCATTATAGACCATACCACCTCTGAAAAAATGTAAGAGGTATATCTGATGGTCTTACAAACAACTGATGATAATCGTATCTCAATTCAATATTTAAAATTTCCTGGTCTCCTCGATGCTGATCAATGATATCATCAATTTTCAGTAATGGATATCGATTATTGACAGTCAACTAGTTCATCTTTTGATAATCCACACATGTTTGGAGGGTACCGTTTACCTTCTTCACAAAAAGGATAGGCAAACCCCATGGAGAAGTACTGGGTTGGTTGAAACCCTATTCTTGTAACTCCTACAACTGCTTCTTGATCTCCTGTAATTCTGGTGTATCCATCTGTTACGGAGGAATGGGCACTGGTGCTGCTCCTAGAACAAGTTCAATAGAGAAATCTGCCTCTTGATCAATAGGTAAACCTGAAAATTCCTCTGGAATGATATCCATGAAACAATCCACCATAAGAGGATTGTCCATCTGTGAGGTACCCTGGTCATCCAAGTACAAACTAGAAATCTGGGCTATATCTCATCCCAACCCGTGGTTCTCGGGTCCCGCTCTGCTCGCCTAGACAACCCATTCGCCATTATGAAGAAATAAACCACAATCTGGTGACGTGAACCTCACCCAAGTGTAAAATTAGTCAACAATATCCAGTAAGTGAACTAACCAGTTAATTCTATGTATGACGTCATAGTCCATCATCTCTAAGACATAATGGTCCCAACTGAAGTGGAAACCACCTTCTTAAAGAGGGAACTCCTTGCACTGACGTACAATAGCCATTCTAGCCCCTAATAGAGTTCCCAACATCAATAAATCTACATAAGCAAAGATAAAGAGCCTAAGGCTCTCCACACCATCAACAGATATGAAACTATGGGAATCCCATATACAGAAAAGTGCAGAAGCTTAAACTGAGGCAACTAGAATCATACCTCTAACTATATAGTTTCTGGGATTCTACTTTTGATGGGTCTAATCCAATGAAAAAGTCATCCCTGTACCGCGCCCCTCTGACCCTGTCTGACTAAACTGAGCTGATCTACCCTATTGTTGTTGGAAACTTGTAGTCTGATTCCCACAGACACTACAACCGCCTCGGCCCGAACATCCTATAGAACATCAGCCCCTATTCTGATGTGGGAGTGGTATTCCGACTTTGATATAACTAGTCGAATAAAAACCCCAACATCCAGCTGAGGGTGAGAAAAATCTAGCATAATCACTGAAGGTGACCCATCATGCCGCAATATCATCACTCAAGTAGGTCTCTCTTGAAATTTGGACTTGTATTCCCACTCTTCTCACACTGGTAGAATACCACCTGGCCACCTGAAGAAGAATTCTGCCTACTCATATCTCTGCATGTAGACTCCCAATGGAGCTTCCCACTATCAGTCAAAGGGGTACCATCTCCGGATGTCGAGCCTCTATAGCTCATAGCCCCAGAATCCATCAAGTATCTCTATGTGATTAGCTACTGGTTGGATATAGAAGTTATGGAATTCAACCTAAAGATGTCAACCTGAAATCAGATGTCATGCCTGAGTCCATCCTCAAAATTCTTCACCAAGAATAACTCATCACCCCCTAGAATGGGTGTGAAGCACTACATCTCTGTCAAGTGATAAGAATACTCCATGACTGAGAGACTACCTGGCTCCAAACTCATGAACTCTTAGGCTCAGTCCACCCTCAAATTATCCTAGTAGAATTAATCATAGAAGGAATGATAGATTTCATCCCAAGACATACCCAGCCGGTGCCCTTCCTATGATATCACATCCCACCATCCCTCGGTAGAATCTCGGAGCATGGACAAAGATAGCTTTACCCACCTCTTTGGATGTGTCTCAAGATGCTTTAAGATCGACATCATGGATTCTATCCACGACTCTACAGCTTGAGGTCCTCCATCCCATAAGAATGTAAGGGGATGCGGCTACTAAAAAAACCACGTCAACTCTACTATAGATGGGGCTGGATGCAATGCTACCCTAAAGGTATGCATAAACCTCATGAAGACTTCTTAGAACTATGCATTGGCACTTGAATACGGAATAATAGGTAGTGCCAAGATGGTCACACCAATAGGGTCTAGAGGTAGTCCATGAACTTCCATTTCTGGTAATTGGTCGCTGCCCTATATCTTGTGTACAACTGGAGAACGTCTCGGTGGCATGACTCTACAAGGTCAAGCGCATAACCTTTTTCAATATTATCTTGTAATGAAAATTAGATGTGCAAGAAAGAACAAGAGAACTAAAACATTCATGTTTTTCAAAATAGGGATACATGACGTGTACATCCACTACATAGCATGTTCCCTTAAGCTTTTAACATTGCGTGTTCTTATTCCAAAACAAGTTGTGTAACACCCATACACAATGTGTGTTCTCCTTAAGACATAGTGTGTAATTTAGTAATTTCCCCTACCCATGTTTCTTTACATGGATAAACACACGGTTCATTCCTTGGTAACATTACATGGCATATACGCCCTGGACACAACATGTACCCCTTAAGTTTCCTCCACCTGTGTTTTTTTTCTCACGGCTAGATACACGATCCATATTGCACATCGTGTTTATGCCAGACATAGATTTTACTAGAAGTATTTCATCGACCCGTGTCATTTTTTACACAGCAGGATACATGGTCTCTACAACACGATGTGTACTCGCAGTACAAAGTGTGTTCCACCAAAAAAACCAACCCTATGTCTCTTCTCACACAATCAGTCATATGGTTTAACGACTACACAGAGTTTACATATAGTACATGGTGTGTACATAATAAAAATTATTCCTTCTCAAATAGAAGGATACATGGAAACTATTCATTAATACACACCGTGATTCTGGGTTTATCCGGACAATAATCCTAAAAAAACTATGAAACCCCAAAAAACACTGAAGTGAACAATGAAGTGCTGGATTACGATCCATGGGGTACCATACTCCCCAAAAATCCATGATTTACATATTATTAATGAATATTAAAAAGACTAATAGTGCAATCAATCACATAATATACCAAATTCTGATCCATGAGGTCCCATTACACCTCAGTGACCAAATTTGGGCATTCATCCAAAATAAACCATACAAAATATCAATACCATATAGAATAAAAGGTATTATATCAGGGAATCTATCACAACAACATGCATATCTACCACAACATCTATCACAACAACATAAATTTTGTAATGAACCCTAAATGGCATGACAAGATTGCATGACATGTGATCTCTAGAAAGTGCCTATATTATTAAAGAGATGGCATACCCTCATCTCATCATGTTGAAATTTAAATAGAACCTCAATAATATCAATTATAATAGCACAAAAATTTGAATCATCCAATGGTGAAATCAAATAAACTATAATAATAGAAAAACCAGAAAAATTGCAATAATCGAGGTAAATCATCTTTTATCTGTACACAGGTTAGCTACTCCCAGACATAACTTATTACAAAATACTTATTTATTCATATACCTGTCTATAGGTTCCAAATAGTAAGTCAAGAAGAAAATAATCCATCTTGTACCACTATTTAACTACCCAGTTCTGAGTGTCGCCCAAAGGTTCCATGTTTTCGGTTGGTCACATGGCCTCAAGCGCATTTCCCCAAATGTCAGCGTCTTCCGACTAGAAACGAGGACATTGGTTGTGATAATGGGGAAACTATTCCCTCATTGATAGAGTAAACTAGAAGAATAACAATAATATAAATCATTAGAAGCAGTATTACCATACAATAAGAAAACAACAGAATAATGAAAGTAAATAATCCAATACAACACATATATAATTGATGCATGTCACATATGTCTAGGAAAACAACCAAACAAATCATAATGATAGAAATATAGTACTACACAAAATTACAAAAGAAACAAGAAATCTCTCAAATCATCACAATCCTCAGCTTGGTCCCATGATCTTCAGATCCACAACAATCATGTACCTAAAGTAGAAGGGTGCATTCACTTATCTATCCCTATAACAATATAATCTATTTGGGCCCAAAATCATGAACCAGATAGGGTGTGAGACAAATCACAGTAGGAAACCACCAAAAGACCTTTTCATATCTATCAGTGAATTTATATATAGCAGTAAATACGCATTACGATATAATAAACAATGATGTACTCCAATGTAAAAAATCCTTCATATTCAATCTACATTCATTGACATTTAATAAAAACAAACCATGAATTCACAAGAAACCCTCTGGGAAGTACTCGTATTCTAACCCCTCTAGATCATCTTAGAAAAAGTCTCTCTATGGAATCACTCACCATAAATTCCCCATGTGGTCTCGTAACGGTAAACTTTAGAATCTCTGGGGAAGCACTCGACGTCCAATTCCCCATGTGTTCTTGCAATGTGAAAATACAGACACTCTAAGGGAGCACTCACGTCCATCCCCCCTATAGTCTCACAATGTGGAAATAATAACAGGCACTCTAGGGAATCCCTCAGTGTCCATTCCCCCTATGGTCTAACTACACCAGGTTCTCACAGACCTATGTAATAAAATCATGCAGAAATGTTATCGAGCAGCCAAATTAAAATGAAAATATTACTCAGATAAATAACTAAAATGCATGTGGAATGCATTTCATATAATTATCACTCCATCCGAAGTGCACTAGGCATGGAAAGAAAAACATCATAATAGGAAATTCTAGACCAAATTTCAATATCAAACAAACAATGTCGAACACATCCATAGCAAGGTAATAAAACTTATTCATAATCGAAAACCCCTACTCAATAAAAATAGTATAGAAGGAATCAATACGGTTAAATTCTCTAAACATGAAATACCCTAAATAGGGTACTTGGAACTTTTTTGATATATAATTCAATGAAAACAACCGAAAGGCACAAACCAACTACCATGATGTTATACGATCGATATAGTTGAACCCCGACCATTAAATCGACCTAGAATGTTGTAGATCTACAAAAACATCAAACTATTTTAGCCATGAATAACTCACGTAATATGAGAAATCAGGAGCATAGGCTCTCGTAGAAGGAATAACACACCGATGTGATTCCAATGCAATTAACGATATTTGATTTGGAGCACAGATGGTCAATCGGTGGCTTGGAGAAGAATCATTGATCTTCGGTCACTTCTGGATGTGATAATGCTAGAAGAAGGAGGTTATGTCAATTAGATGAGAACAAAGTATGATTAATCAATTAAAAATAAAAATTCATGGTGTGTTATTTATATATACACGACATGTATATGCCTTTAACGGGCCCTGCATTAGGCGGTCTCCAGGTCACCCCACATGGCCATGTACTCTGTTATTACATGGCCAGTACACGGCTTCCCACGAAAACCCGGTACACAGAGTTTACTACTATGTACACAGTGTGTACTCCTAAAATTTCATGAAACTCCCATTTTTCTCAAAAGAAACAGAAATCATGATCCATACCTAAAAATAATATCTGGGTTCTTATGTAACGCATTAGGACACAAAGCCCATGATGTCCCACTTCGTCCTTAACCACCAAAATGGTCTCCTAAATTCCTGGAACATTATCCTCACACTGGGATGTACTAATCATCGATAGGAGTGTAAATATATCATAAAATCCTCTCTAATGGAAATATGGACTACTACTCTATAATGTACCATGATCACATCATCATTTCAGAAGGACCACTTGGGTATCAAGTCACCTCTGAATAGTTTTTCTAACCTCAAAGCACACTTATGTTTGAATCTGGGCCATTCCTCACCCAGTATTCTAAAGATTATGTGATCACTAATGGTTCTAGTTTCATTGATCCTTGGACCACATAATCATTCATCCTTGAGTTGGTTAACAAGATCATAATGCACCGCTGCTCATTTTAGGTCCACTCACCAACCTCCTTCTCAACATGTGTATTACCACTAACAGTATTTAATGAATTCTTACCTATTTCTGTTGTATAATCCATCTTGAAATAAAATTCTTACAAATACCAAACTTATAGCCTTAATATTTGTTTCATCCCCCACTACATGATGATATATGATTGGATCTTATGCTTAACATACAGAAAAATCCTATGATTGAAATTATATTCTAAAAAAACATTAGATAGTAAACCATGTCTATAAAATACAATTCTACAGTTGGTCAGTTCCACTATTGGATTAATAGCTGAAGTGACCATAAGATAATACATTCTCATACTACATATATAATACTCCTAATCCAACAGTTGATGCATCACATTATATGGAATATCAGATCCCTGACAAGGGTAGTATGAGCACATTAGTGGTAGTCAACCAATTGTTTTGGTTATTAAATTATTTTTAATACTTTTCTAACATTTGTAACTTACCTTTTTCTTATTCATCACATCCATGTGTGATGATAACTTAGAGAATTCCTGGATGAATTGTTGGTAATATCATGATAATCCTAGAAATAAATTTATCTCAAACATGGATGGGGATATGTTCATAATATGATTTCCTCCACTTTCTCTAGGTATATGGACATACTGATCTTATACACAACATTTCCTAGGAACTATACCCCCTGAATTTAGATGTCACAGTTTGATACCTTGAAGTAAAGATTATATAATCAATAAAAACATAGGAATATATTGAGTTGCATAGAATATTGATCTATTATCTGTGAGTATATTTAGATGCCACTAATGATGACCATAAAAATTGGGTCTAAATTTGAGTGGAATATATTTTCTATAATATCCATGGTCATTATTCGTGTGTTTGTTAGTCTGAACGGAATCACCAGGTACTCATAAAACACATACGTACTATGAAAATATTTCTTCTTAATATCATTATCTCTAACTCTCAAAAATTCATTTCCTAATGGAATACCAATATTAGATAATTAATAAAGTCCCCTTATAGGATCAAAAATACCATCGATCTTGTGAAACTGATATTTATTTTTCACCATCACCTGGTTCAAGATTTGTTAATTGATGCAGAGTAAAATAATATCATCCACATTCTTAGTGAAAAATATCGGTTCACCAAATGTTGAATTAATCAACCTAATAAATCCATTCCACTCTGTTTTTACAAGTTTCACTATACACTACTTCAATTAAATTGTGTACATACTATATGGGGTATCAAAATGGTATATACACCCAGAATGAGCTCACAATCAAATTCAACTCTTTTTTTAGGAGTAAGTACTATGACATACTATGGAATGAAATTCTCGAAAAGATCTATGAATGAAGAATTATTTGAAGGGGTTTCAAAGATCCTGTCAAAATATACAAGTTTTCAACCTATGCCTTTAACATATTGATATGGCTCATGTAAATTCCAAAATTTCTTGACCCTAGATCCCACTCTCTAATCCTCTCGTATCTCTCTCCATTTGGGGAAGTAAAATACACTCATCTATAATAGTAATAAATTTCTTCTCAGAAGATGGTCTGCTAGTCTATTCTATCAATCACATAAAAAATAATCATCTTAATGATCAAGATTTCCCATAGATTCCCCAAGTCTATAATGTCTAATGTACCCTCTGAGAAACAATGAAGGTAGTTCTATCTTGTTTCCAATGTTATATAAAGGGAGAAAACTAAGAGGAAAACATGACCAATAAATCAATTTCAGTAACTACTTGTATAGATATAAATAATTGGAAAAATAAATATCGATCAAGGTATTATATATTTTATATCTGATTAAAACTCTACATAGAATAGTAGAGTTTCTGTCTCCACCATTATCTACAATATGATCCATAGTGTACAGACAACTTAGCTCATCATTACGGGCATATCCATGAGGTGTATGACCAGTATTCTTCTGCTTCTTTGATCCTTAGATAGATCACTTGATTAAAGACATTTCCCTTCCTCTAACTATATAGAAACCTGAATTAAAATCACTATTGAAAAAATACAAGGGATGGCCCAACATTCCCATCCTAAAGTAAATTTCATTAAGGCAATGAACATGCCATGTAGGGTTTTTTACCATCCCATAGTTGAAGAATTATGGGTCATCTCTTGAGGGATATGAAAAAACTAAACAATTTTTTACCCCCATTACACTTCTCTATGGAATTATCATAGGAATCCTCTTCCTTTCATCAGAAGAGTCACTCATGGAACTAGTAAGAGGTCTACCTATCATAGAAAAATAAAGTAAATGAAAAAAAACTCAAACCTCCTCTATAATCCCTCTACGTCTAGGGACTTCTGAAAAATCTATGAGTATGTAACTGATTTTAGTCCCCAGTAAAATTTTATAATATTAGAATGAAGTCAAATATTAAACATTATGGACCTCTAAGCATCATTCAAAGCTATAATATGTGAAGAAATGTTAATCTTAGTAAAATAAGTTGAGTTAGTAGACATCGTGATGGAGACCTGCTGCAACATTATGAACTCTTGTGCTCGGTAGAGCTATAGCATCTATCGAATAAAATCCCCAATAAATATCTCCTTGAAGTTATATTAGGTGAGACCCTCAAATCAACCACCTTGTCCCATATTTCCCTACGAATTCCAAGAGGGTTCTAATAACATGCATAATTCCAACTTCACTATATTGTGTTTCAGTGTCTTGATGAGGTCGAAGATACCCTAAATTATATATCTTTACTCATTAGTATATTGTGGTACATAAGTTCCCTAAAATAATAGCGTATTCTGAATTTGGAAATCCATGACTTAGTCTACCATATAACTTGATTGTGGTTGGAATGTGACCAATGCCTACTCCACTGGGGGGGACTATGAGAACATTCTTTGGATAACCCCTTCCTTAGTTTTTGGTCCCATCATATGTTTGTGAGATTCAATCTTATGAAATAATGATGAAAATTTATGGACATAAATAGATCATTTACATGTTATAGAATCACATAGTGTTATCCTAGGCATCTACACGTATCCCAATATATACCCATCCTGGTACTGACTCTGGTCTCTATCCCTATACGTTAGTCTCATTCATACCCCATTGTACAAATTAATTACAATAAATATATATCATAATAGAAGAAAAATATAGATATATAACACAAATAGAAACTATCTCCAATAGATATGTCAAATTAATGAATTTAATTAAAGAATTTCAATACAATTGAAAATCAATTATATATATGGAATGTGAATGAATGTTTATAGCCATGATTCATGAATCCACCCCAAATCTCAAAAACCACAAATAAAGATTATCTGCGTCACCCAAGGTGAATTTAGTTAATGGTAACATCAAAAAATAGTTATCCTCACTTTATGGAAATAAAAAAGGCCCACTATACATTTCAAGATAGGAATTATCATAGTTCTTCTACACAAGTACCAACCATCATATGTCTTGTGTATTATATCCCAAATCAATTAAAAGAGAATAAACAAGTGGTTGGATCCTAGTGAGACTACCCCAACTCTAATAACTCTATGTTGATTTCCACTTCAATATATATGAACTACATTCAAGATATCTCATTTCAAAATACTATATAGTTTTGTAGTATCTATAAAATAGATATCTACTTGAAATTCTCATTACATTTTAAAAATAAAAAAAGATTTTTTTTTAAATAGTTTTTTTACATTGGGGGATTCCTACATATCCTTCACAAATCACTTTCTAGTATCCTTCAAAAGATAAAACATAAGAAGGGGGTGAGATCATAGACTCAGTAAGGTTATTAGTATAGTGGAATCTATTGTTAATAATTTATTATAATCAATATGGAATTGTAAAAAACTAAAACACATACATCAAAATCCAAAAAATGAGGAAAATATGGTAGAAATAAATTAAGACCCAATAAAAACTTAGAATTAATCACATAATATGGAAACTTATCAATTGATATTATAAATAAACAAATAATCAAAATGAAATAACTAATATCATAATCTCATTTTTCATAATTTGTTACATCATAAACATTAAACTCCTTTAAAATGATATCTTAAATATATATGTAGAAACCAATCATATTTGGACAACAAATTTGTCACATAACACCAATTGATGTATAAAAGTGCTATCTATAATCAAGATCCACCAATTACTATCTAATTACAATTAATTAAACATTTGAAATGGGTGGATACTGATATAAATAAACATTCATATTGAAAAACAAAAATATTAAATGTAAATAATTATCCTAATCAAATAAACATAATCATAAACCATCTAGAGTATGGTAAATAGTTATAAAATTTTGCATTCTTTTTTAAACTCATCAGAAACTATCCAAATAAATAATAAGCATTATATAAATAAATATTTCAACAATGTATCATATGTACATAAAAGGGTTGATTTCATTGATGAATTGAAATACCATAAAAATTCATTAAAAACATGTTTGAGGAAATTAACCATTTCACATTGAAAATCATTTTAAAACAATAACTTGAAAAAATATTTCGAAAAAATATTTCATTAAAAATTTGTAAAATTTGAATTACAAAAAATTGTGACCATGATGTTGTATAATTATTTCCAAGGCATAAATATTAATGAAAGATTCCTTTCACATTTTCAGTAAAAGAGATATTAGGCATGTTTATAAAATTACATGAGGATTCCATTAACAAAAGATTTTTAAAATAAGAAATCAGTAATAATGTATTTTAAAATGATTTGGAAAAGGAAAAAAATTGGTAAATTTTTATAAAAATATATTTGGAAGAAAAAAAGGATTTTCATTTGAATAAATATATAAGGCTCGATTTTCATGAAAATGCCTTCTTAATCCTTTTAAATACCCATGTTTATGAAAATGGCAATATAGTTAAAAAATTCATCAATGACTATATGATATGGAAACTGATTTATCTTAAATATGGATATCAAATAATTCCACCAAGGGAGACATAAACAAAAAAATGTCCCGAATAATGACGAAATTGTGAAAAAACTCATCATAACTTTTTTATATTTTGGATAATAATCCTCATGGATTAAATAACATCAAATTAGACATAAAATACTCTTAATAAAAATAGTATCCTGATATAACATATTAAAATGGGTATTCTAGAAGTTACATAATGGAATAAGTTGTTGGTATGGTGTATGGTTTATTACAACCCAATGTTAACATAAATAGATATTACATCATTCTTGTGGAAACCATAATACTTTACACAAAAAACACCAAAATACCTTATTAGTCTACTACCTTTGGAAACATGAAAACACAAATACTGGTAAATAATTGTTCTATGTTATATCAGACTGGGTTCTTCATGACTAGAAGCCTTCTTGGATATAAAATAAAAAATACATAACTTTATATCTTGGGAAAAAACATAAATAGGGGTGATATCAGATGCTCAGAAAGGGTAAATAAGGTAGATAAGTAGGCATAGACATTATATTAAGGTTATGAGAATGTGATCATAAAATTATAAGTTCATACCCTTCGTATCAAAGATCATAATCATTAGTCATGGAATATAATACTCCCAGTTCATAAGACATGAATTATAATGGAATAAAAATAATTATCCATGAAATAATGACATATAGAAAATAATTAAAATTATTTCATACACATAAATATGTAATATCATCCCCTACGATTCAACACACATATATATAACTTATTATGGAACTTCATGGGAACTACACCTACTGGATGGAATACACCGCAATCCCTAATAATAGTCATTTCCTTATAAGGGATCAGGTTCCCCCATATTCACAAAGTCGATTTGGATTCCCCATCTTCCCATGGTGGATCTATTTTCCCCATCTTCAATCATTATAGTGATTATACCCACTAGGCAGGACTCACCACCATCACCAATAATAGTCTATTCATTGTAAAGTATCAGGTTTCTCCATCTTCATATAGTAAACCAAGCTTGTTGACTTGATTCACTTCATTATATCATGAGATATAAATCTTTACCCAATTAATTGGAGGGAAATATAGGTCACACACATCACTAAATAAAACCATACATACATTATCTACATGATAATAAAACGTTCATCATATCATCAACCATAAAAGGCGATGGGTTTCATAAACATCATATCCTAACCCGTGAAATTAAATGGATATCATATACATATAATCACATCATAACCTATAGAAAATAGATGTGTTTTGTAATAATTTCTTCAAATAATAACCCAATTAAAAATTTAGGATTTAAAATCATATCACCCATGGATGAGAAACAAGAGTCATAAACATCACGCTCTTAAGACATAAACCAATCAAAAAAATGTAAATGGTGTTATTGGATCATTTAACTATAAAATAATTAATAGAAAAATTATTGTTATCCTAGATGGGAAATATTTTTTAAATAAATTTTACAAATATTTCCTGGGAAAAATATCCATTCTTCTTCCAAAACATCTTTTTAAAACATAAATCCTTTAGAAAACAATTTTCATTGAAAATAAACTTCAAACATATTAAGAAAAACTGATGATATTTTGAATACAATTTCTTTGAAAACACTTTCATAACCTATAATGGAATCATAAAAACCATATAAAATTTTAAAAATACTTTTTCATGAAATTGTGTTTAAAATAATGTCCTAGAAATCATTTTTGAAAAAACGGTTCTTGAATTTTTTGGCATGTGTCTTAAAGAAGTAGAATTGAGACAGAACTGATTTACCAATATTGAATGTCTTGATATATAAACCCCAAGAATGAGAGATCATAAAATAGATATTTTAATAGAAATAAACTTAAATATATAAATAATATAATATATTAGTGTGATGTATAAGCACACACACAAAAGAGATGAGTGGTGAATAAGGAAAAATTCTCATAGTAATGAAAGTGTGAATAGAAATCCCCATACATTATTTCTTGAATATGTTTGTACTCATACAAACCTCATGTATAATAAATATAAGTTTATCACATATTATTTGTAATACCATATTATTATTTATAATAACATATATAGTTTGATTATTACTTTATTACCTAATTATTATCAATTACATGTTAAGATTTTTCTTCAGGTAATATTCGCTTTGTTTTCCGAGCATTTATTAATTTTTTATGTTTTTCGTTCTTATACTTATATAATTATATCCATAATGTAAACCATGATATAAATACCATGTATATTATTTATATATATGAATTTATAATAATCAATGAATGATCTAAATATTAAATGGAAGACACTATTAATGTAGATGTTACGTCATATATACGCATGAACGTTGTCTCTGTTTAATTCTCATATTCAAATAATATAAGTTAATGGAATATGTGTGTACATATATATACTAATTAAATTATAATTATAATTTCATATATATAATAAAATTTTACTAAACCCAACCATAATACATTCCATGTAGACTGTGAACGAATCAAATTTCTTTGAGGGGTGGTAGTCCACACTTCCCCAAATGAAATTATCATAGTTATAAAAAATGGAATGAATAAATTTATGTTGTATATAAAAGTTTTAGTGGCCTAAATAAATTATAAATATAACATATATAATATATAAATATTTTTCCATCATAATTCCCAACCAAGAAATATGGTAAAGGAAAAAACGGACAACATCATATTTTGAGGTGGTAGTTCACCGTACACAAGAACAATAAGTTTGTTACCCATTATATTGATGTGTGTGTAAGTGAAACCCAAAACCTTATCATAAAAAAATATCATAAAATTTATGTTACTAAGGATATTATTTATTCATGAAATAAGATTAATTGAGGTACTGAAGAAAGAAAATAAAAGAAAGAATCTTGAGGGAGGATGTTACCTCCTCATTGGTAGCTCCTTTCGGATTTCAAAAAAGGGATTACTTGGTTGGATTTCATCTGAAATGGTGGATTCAAGGAGAAAGTTATGAATAATTAAATGTTAATTGAGAATATTTTGGATGATATTATGTTTCTTGAGAAGTGTGGATAAGGGGGGTGTGGTGGCCTTTTATAGGGGAGGGAAGGGACACACTTGGCCTTTTTCAAAACAAGATAGGTATACTAATGTTTTTACCTAAAATGGCATTGAAAAATAAAAACCCAATAATTGAAATTATAGGGCCCAATTATGGCCATAAAATGTGTGTTTGGAAGTGGATGTGTCATTTTGTCCTTTATTATTAATGTTTAGTCCATTATTAATCTTGTTTTCACCTTAGTATCTATAATTAATTTTAATGACATTCACTAAATTTTTTGTTCAAAAATTAATTTTATCTCATTGTAATATATATATTACAATAATTGAAACCATTTATTTCAATTTTCCAATATTAATATCATAGAAGAGGTGAAAATATTTTTAATGATAATTCTAAAAATATCGCAGGAAATATGGGTTTTAATGTTAGAGTGTTCAAATGTTCATTAAAATTTTATATCAAAATTAAATAAAATAATTATTCCAATGAAATAAATTATATTAATAGATATATAAATGATCTATTATTTCTTTAATACCAACATGAAATATGAATTTTCTATATAAATAATTTAGATTATAAACAGTTTTGAATTAAAATTCTGTATTTTTCACCATTCATCAAAAAAAGAGGTTCTCATAAAAATAAAAAACATTCACACTAATATAATTTTGATAGTTTTAATTAGAAAATAATGTTTATTTTTCAAATTTATTTTCAAAATGTGTATAAAATTTATTTTATTTTTTTAATAGATGTTTCTAAAATAATATGTTCTTCACAGAAAATAGTATTTTCAAACATATAAAAAATTTACTAAAAATGTGTCTCTTATAATAAATATATTTAATTTATATAAATAGATTATAAATAATATTTAAAAATTATTTATTACTACTTATACTACTATGTTTAATGGCTATGTTATAAAAATCTCGTTTAAATAATAATAATAATAATATGTGGTTTCGTAGAGACTCGGTGTTGCATGTAAAACAAACCAAGTTGATATTGTATGTAATGAAATATTATCCTAGTTTAGAGTATAATAAAATATTGAATTAGTTTAGTTTGAAACACATAAAAATGAAGAAAATGGATTTATGATAAAATGTTTAAAAATCTCAGGGTGTAACATTCTACCCACCATAAAATGAAGTTCACCCTCAAAATTATTCATTAAAATACTATAAAATATTTATATTGTTTCCTCTTAATAGTCTCATGTTCCCATGTAGAATCCACTAACTTGTTATTTATCTAAAAAACATTGACCAGGTGAGTTATTTTTTTATATAAAATTCTCTATATGATCCAAAATTTCAACTACTTTTTCCTCGTAAGAAAGATCTTTCTTCAGTGGCATGACCTCTATGTTCCATACATATGAAAGGTTAGGTATGTAATTATTCATGAGATATATATTGTACACATTATAGGCTCTAGATATATTTGGAGAACGTTTCAAGAAATATGCTACCATTTTGATATGATCAAGAATCTCAATGGAGCCAATATTCATATGGCTTAGTTTCATTTTCTTCACGAACCTTGTAAACATCTTGCATAGGGAAATTCGTTTAAATTCCATCTAACAAATATAAAATTCTATGTTATAGTAATGGTTATTTTCATAAATTTTCGTCTAAATTTGATCTTCCTTGATATGTTTCTGAATGGCCCTAACCTTCTCTTCCGTTTATTCAGCTATCTTAGGTACCAACTTATTTTTTCTCTAAAATCAACCCCGAAAGTTTCATCTCTAAATTTATTCCCATAAAGGAATTCATAACGATCTATATAAATTATTGAGTGAAATCTATCATTGAATGAAAAATAAACTAAAGAAAAGTGTTAATCCCAGTGAACATTGAAATCCAATGAATAAAATTTCAATATTCCTTTTAGAGTTAAAATTGTTCTTTTAGAATAACCATCTATATAATGATGATAAGAAGTGTTGAAACTCAATTATGTATAACATTATTTTTGAAGTATTCACCATATATTTTAAGGAAAACAATGATCTTGATCATTTGTAAAAAAATTGTACTCTGGGCGACCTTACTAATTCCTTAATGTATATCTTGGAAAGAAGATATAGAGAGAAGTGTTATCTAATAGTGATAAAGTGTGTTGAATTATTAATTTTATTGACTAACATCCACATATAATTAAGCCCTTTTGATGTTTTTGTAGTTTCTAATGAAAAAAATCATGGTTATGTTCTCCCATTCCAGTTCTGGTATTGGTATTGGAATCAAAATCCCCTTATATTTTTGTCGTTATAACATAGTTTACTATCGTACCAAGCACCAATATACAAACACAGTGACATCCCTCTTCATTCAATTCTACTAGAAATATTCATTAAAATCATTACATATATTCATACTTTAAGGAAGAATAGATAATGAAGATCAATGAGCATCCTCTAACAGCTTCATCTTCAAATTCGGTATAGAAGGAACACATAAATGGTTCCTGAACCATATCATTTCATCCCGATCAAGGTTAAACTCTAGAACATCTCTAAAATTATTTTGAAACTATAAATCTTCCTTCTATTCCTATTTAATATTCACTTGGATAACGTCTTGAATATTTAATTGATCAGGATAAGATGTTTCCCCTTCCTATAACATTTCCTAATCTATCCTTTGAAAATCCAAAAATATTGGATCTTTTTCAATCCTGAATATGGATATGATTGGATGATCATATTGAATCAAGGCATCATCCACCTTGTTCACATTCCTTTAATACTAATGTATTGAGAGATCATATTCATTTATCATCTCTAAGAATCTTTTCCATTACATGTTCATCACTTTCTGTCTAAATATATATTTAAGAATTTTATGATCAATAAACATATCACACTTTTCTCCTTATCGATTATCCCTCCATATCATCGATGAAACAATTCCCACTGCTAACTCTAAATCATGATTTGGGTAATTTTGTTCATGAATATTCCACTTTTTTAAGGCATAAGTGATAATAATATTATTATTCATAAGAAAACATCTAAATACCTTCTTTTATGAATTACTATATATTATAATCCCCTCTACACTATAATGTACTATAAGCACATGTATGTTGACTATCCTTCTCATTAGTTCCTTGAATTTTTCCTCGCATTCATTTATCCAGAGGAACTTGCCACCCTTTAATGTTATCTTGGTTAGTGTATTAGATAATTTTGAGATATTATCCACAAACCATAAATAGTATCCACATAATCTAATAAAACTACGGATCTTGGTTACTACGGTTGGTATAAGAAACCATTAAATAGACTCTGTCATTCATGGGTCTACTATTATACCGTCTGAAGAAAACATTTGACCAAAAATTGAATCCTTTTCCATCCCAAATTCACACATTGTCAAATTTTCAATCATTTTCTCCTTATATGGGGTCTTCAGTGCAATTCTAAAGTGATATTCATGCTCTTACATTCTCTTTGAATAGATAAAAATATCATCTATAAAGACTACCAAAAACTGATTGAGGTAATCTCTAAAGAATCAATTTGTCAAATCCAATAAGATAAAATGGGAATTAATAAGACTAGGAGGAATCAGTATATATTCATAGTATCAATAACTCGAAAAAATGACATCTTGGGTGTACCATCATTCTAGACTCTCAATTGATAATATCCAAAATCAAGTTTACTCTTGGAAAGGTGATGATCTCTATAAAATTGATCAAATAAGTCATCGGTATTTGAAATAAGATAATTATTATTTAATTTTTTATTTCTCAAATATCGAAAATCAATCCAAAGTTACATTGATATATCATTATATTTCATGAATAGAACTGGTGAACCCCAAGTTGACACACTTGGATGAATTGATCTTTATCAAAGATTTCATGGATTTTCTTCATCAATTCCTCCAACTCCATTGGGTACATTCTACAAGGAGTCCTTGAAATTTTTTTGGAAGTAGGCATGAGATCTATTGAGAACTCAACATAATGTTTTTTTGGGATTCTAGGAAACTCTTTAGGAAAGGAATACATAGAGTTCAGAACAATTGGAATATCATTGATTTTTAATCTATCCATAACCATTTGAGAAAAAAATAATTCTAAAGAGGAATTAAAACCCATAAAATGGATGTAATATCCAAATTATGTTCGTACATCTCGTCAAATTGATATACGATCATAGTTTGGTTTGAAATATCAAACATAAATTCACGTTTTTGATAATTGATGTCGGATTTATGTAGTGAATCTAATCCATGATTAATATGACATCAAATTCAACTAGGGGATGAATGAAAATATTTTCAAATAGTTTATTCCCAAAAAATTCAATAAGAGATGAATAATGTACTTGAGATGAAATAATCATACCATTATGGGTTTGTACAACTAATTCCACATCAAATAATCTGGTTGGGTTAATTATTCCCTTATAAAAAATTTTAGATTTTAAAGACTGGGTAGCTCTATAATCAAATATGAAATTATCAGTTATAGAGTGGATGTTAAGTATACCTTTCACCATTTCATTATCAAACCCCTTGTTATAAATAGTGATCTCATGATATTTCTCCTTTTGCATTACTTTGAGTGGTTTCTAATGTTAATTATCATCACCAAACCTTGGGGGTTTTCACTAGTTTGCATAATTCCAATCCATATAACACTTTATTTACTGAAGTTTGGTAGATTAATTCTATGAGGATTTTCCCCTATTAGAATCATTATCCAACTTTTTCACATCATTACGGTAATCAACTTCCGTATGGCCTTCTATTCTGTATTTAAAACACAAATTAGACCCCATAATACGATTCCATATATGATTATTTCCATACATAGAGCATAAAATAGATCATGTCTTAATCTATTCATGGTTTTACCATTCTTTTTTGAAATCCATTATCATGTTATTCTTAAAACGATGATTTATATATAAACATAACCTCGATTGAAACATTGATTACACAACACAAAAACTCATTGTAACTACTAATGTCTCTTATAGACAATGACCATCTGAGACATGGATTAAAGACAATAAATAACAAATAACATTTTCTTATAGGTTGGATGATAATTCGAGAAGCATGCCTCCCAAGCCATATGAAATTATCAACATAGGTACCAACTGATTCTTCATCCTTTTTCTTTAAATCCAAGAACTCATATTCCACCTTTATATGAAGAACACAGCGAATATAAATATTGAATAATAAGTTCTAGTAATATTCGCAAATCATGGATTAAATTTAAACTTTATTCTTTGTATTTACTATTAGAGTCTAACACCGGTATGATGAACCTTCTAACTGATAAAAATCCATAATGAAATTTTCAGTATCCAAACACTAGATAACAGAGAATATAATTTCATTGGAACTAATATAGTGTTCAACAACAAGTGAATCATAAGACCAACTAAAAGAAGTTAGAATTTTCCTCGTGAAAGAGTCAATTAATCTATATTCCCTAATTTTCTTATTTGGAATCTCAACATGATTCATATCTAAAGAAATTTATGTGATCAGAAAAATGTGGTTTTTTATTTCGGGTCTCATAGAATTCAGATTATCAAGAGAAAAATAATTTAAATTTCTATTGTAATCATGATTAATGCAGTTCCTTCGGGTTCCAACAATTGACTAAAAAAACAAACATAGAGTATGAAATAGTTTTCATTGTGTTGAACCACATAATAATGAAAAACTAGTTATAGGATATATAAATTATGACATCTTACTCAATCTATGAAACCATTGGGTTATCCTAAGTTATTTATATGTAACTTATTTTTAAATCCTTCAATGATGGTTCGTGAAGTGTTTCTGAATTCCCAAAGCAAATCCTCTAGGACTATCACACAAAGTCTTTAGTAAGGCCCATTGACGTATACTAGGTTATGCTTATATTAGGCATGATGCACCTTGTAAGAGTTATTACTCATCGGTACATCTATTCCAAAATCACATCCACTTGTATTATCTGGATAGGGATTTATTTATATGAAATCACCCACTCCCTCCTTTACCAAAATTCTGGGGCATTTTCTTATAATTTTCCTCATCTATTGACTTATCATTAGGAATCTATTTAGGGTTCTCAGTAAATGTTTCTCATCCTATTTTTGATGTGTTAACTAAAACGTTCCTTTTATACCAACATTAACAACCCAATCTTAACATACATATACATTATATCATTTTTGAGGAAACACAATACATTAAACAAACATATGCCAAAATACCCTATTAGTCTATTGCATTTGGAAACATGGCAAGATAAATATTGGTATAGAAGGGAGATACATTATATCCCACTATGTTATTTATGACTATCACCTTTATTAGACACATTTTGGTTAATAAATATCTCTATATCTTATGGAAGGAAACTAAAAAATTGGTGTAATGACCTGATCATTTATGAACAAAATTACCTTTCTTGTAATTCCTTATGGATAGTTACAAAACATGAATTTTTTATTGTGTTTAAATAGCTGTTAAGTATCGTTACCATTGATAATATATCTGTTTAACAGTGATCACAAGTCTTGTATAAGTTTTTTGTTTTAAACAAACCTTTTGACATAGAAAAAGGATATGAAGGCCTCGACCTATAGGATTGATCCCTTTGAAGACCATTTATTGGATATTTAGAGGGAGATATAATTTTTAGGCTTCCCCTTAAACCAATCCCATTCCAAGATCCAACAACATAAGCATGAGATAATCTATTTACAATATAATTTCGAGCTCATCGGGATCACGCCCAAACCATGTTCACTGAACAGCCCCAAGAAAACCCCACCATCGCACACCAAACTCTGAGAGAATATGATTTTGTAAAAATGTGATATTTAACAAGAGCAGTGTATTATGATTATGTGAATTATTTTTTAAAAAATAAATAATATACAAGAAATTTTATTATTTTTACATTGTAAAAATTTTTTAAAACTCAAATTGTAACACCCCAGGTAAATATAGAATATGAAATTTTCATATTTATCCATATTTGTGAATAAAATATTAATATTAATTTAAAGGTAACGCTATGCTCGATGGCGTACCCAATAAGCAACAACGAGTTTCTTTGAAATCTTACGTTGCACTCTAATAATAAAATAATATTATTTTAAATGGTAGTAAACGCCTAGCCGTTGTAATGGCGGGAATGAACGGAACTAACTACAAAATGATTATATATGTTTGGCAAATATTTTTACTTTTATCAAATAAACGTTAGAGGCTTAAAATGCAAATGAATCCAATTTTAAGGATAAATCTTCTAATATTCCTTAAAAGGTCGATTAAATGATTTTTTGATGGAGAACCCTTTTTAAATATAATTTTGAAAATTTTATATGTTTTATTTGACAAAATATAATCCTTCTTTAGAATCTGGACATCAAAATTTACTTTGTGTACATTTTTGTTATTTTTCCGATAAAGATCATTTTTAGTGTAAATGTTTCATTTTAATTCCAAACCTCCTTTTATTATGATTTATTTACATGGATAGATTATATTTTCAATTGAGATTAAATTTTGTTTAGAATATATTTTTACCATTTAATGCAATGGTGGTCATTGGAATTAATTTCACTTTGAAATTGGACTTAAACTAGTGTTAATCTTTTAATAGATATTGTTTCTTAAAAACACGCTATTTCTTTTGAAAGCGGGAATTAATTATTAAATTAATTAATTCAACTTATATGTTTTTAATTTTGTAAAATAGACATCATTATTGAATTCGGAATACCAAATATAACTTAGGGTCATTTTTTGGAATTTTTATGAAAAACATCAATTTTGATGAATAGTGAAACCACTAAGTGGTAGTTAAAGAAACTGATGTTTCGTTTAAATGATACATTGCCACTTCTATGATTTTATTTTCAAAAATCCGACATACATGGTTTTCATTACGAAGTAACATGTGCTTCAATGAGATTAAAATATTTTTTTGTTGAATAGTAACTTTTAAGTTTTATAAATCACTATTAAAGGTAATTAGTGGAATTTAAGGGAAAGATAATGTTATAATAATAGAAATGACCTTGAAACAGGTCCTACCCTTATTTTATGAGTCACTGACGACCAATAAAATCCATGGATCAACTTGGGGATCCCATGGAACCACATTGGTTGGAAAATGACATTAATAACATTTTATTTAAAGTTAAAATTAAAATGTCACAAACATGTATTGTTTTACGAAAACAATTTTTACATGGGGTTATACAAGTAATATTTTTGAATATAATTATTATTTAGAAATATAAAAATATTTCATAAATAATTATAATTTTTTTATAATTTTTAGACATTAAATAAATTAATTTATTTATGACATCGTGATGATGCAGTGATTACCTCATAAATGAACGATTTAAATAAAATGAGAAGATATGTTATATTCTAAGTCATATAATTGTCACAAACCTATTGGATGGGTGTATTTAGAAACATTATCACATTATCCTAGAAATATATCCATTTGGGACCTTTAAAATCCCAAAATCATTTTATAATAGAGTAATATTTTATTACTTTCCAAGAGTGCCCCTCCTCTTCTCTTATAAAATGCCCCCACCTCTGCCACCTTAAACACACCTCTCAAGCCTTTGGCTCGTCCGAACCCTTCCCATTTCATCTCTTTACATCCCTCTCTTCATCATTGAAGCCTCACCATTGGAAGAATTCACTTCAAGAAAACCTTTTAGTTCAAACCAAGAGGAGTTACCTGATTTAAAGGTAATGTCTTCACTTGTGTTCTTCTGTTTTATTTTGCTTCTCCAAACCCATAAACTGTTTTTATTCATTTATTTTGTAACAACACCAGTATATTAAATATACTATGATGTTGTTATGTGAAGTACTCGAGCTACACTTACACACACCTCTGTATAATGGTTAATGAACATATTGTTTTTGTGGATGGTGAATTACTGCCTCACGAAATGATGATTTTTCAATATTCTCTTAACACCCTTCATGGTGGCCATTATGATGTCACAGTATTTTATATATGATATATATTGTATTTATGTTTTCCATATTCTTCTGTATTTTATATTTAAAACATACCATTATGCTTTGCATGTTGTGCAAATGTGATAATTTCATACGAGGAAGTGTGGAATACCGCTCCCTCAAGTGATTTGACTCGTTCATGTAATACATGGAATGTATAAAGAATGAAATTAATGAACTTATGTGACCTATAAAACATATATATTATAATGGAATTATAATATATATATATATCTCAATTATTTTTAATTCTATTAATATGACAAAGAAATGAAAGTAGCGTTCATGCGTACGTACGGCCTACCGTCTCCATGAACGGTGCATTTCATTTTTTTTATCACCAAATGTTATGGAATAGTATAAAATTAATATTTACTGGATATATATGATTTTTAAATCATTAATAATATTCTATAGATGATTTAAATATAACTACATGGACAATAATTTTCAAACAAGTTCATTTTTTACTCATGTACCAAACATCGACAAAACGTGTGATATGAACTCACATTATTAACCAATTATTAGAAAATTATAATATATGATATGAACTGAATAATAATCATTAAAGTAGGACCTTAATAAATTATAAATTTACCAATTTTTATTATTCTTGGAATATAAATAAATGAACAAGACAAGTCTGACTTGAGGTAAAGAATCCAGCCTCTCACTTTCTTTTAATGTACTCTCTTTTATGTAACTTTTTTTAAGCTCGTCTTTATTATGTTTGGGGATGTTATTATATATTCATATTTCTGTAATATTTTATGTTAATATTATTAGAGACCATATTTTATCTCATCAATCCATTTTTGTATGTTTTATGTGGCGCCGTTAGGCTGCCGAATTTTCATAAGGGGATTTTCATCTCACTTTTTATTCCCGTGAGATTCACGCTACATTGGCCACTATTTAATTTTGTGTGGTGTATGTACTGCACATTATTTTACTATATATATAATATAATCTCATTTATGGGTATTTACATCTTCATTGTATGACCCTTCTTTCATGGGGTGTACGTTTCGAACGTTTCCCAAATTGGTAAGGGAACCTTTCAGACTCCTCTTTTTAAAAGACTTATTTTGTTATGTCTATTAATTTACATATTTTTATGTTGTGGTATGTTATTATATATCGTTATTGATGTAAATTTTATGTCCAAGTGATGAGATACCATTTTCTCTCTCATCAACTGATTTTATGAATTTTAAAGTGATGCCTTTAGGCTGTCTAATTTTACCAAGGGAACTTTTTAACCCAATTTCGATTTCATTGGGTTAAACATGTAGTTATTGAATATTTCATCCTTTGAATATGTGTGAATGAACTTTAATTATTTTACACATAATATCCACTTATATTAGGTGTATTTATATTTGTGACACATAATTATGAGATTGATTTATCCATAATCTAAGGAAACCTTTTTTATAAGGGATTTCATCTCATTTTACATTTCTATTGAGACTTCATTGTTGTTATGCACCAATTCACTCTTATATGGTGTATATACTGTCCTTTGGAATATTATATCATGAATCCATTTATTCTCATGAAATTATAATGTTTTGATTAAATGTTATTCCTCAATTATTGTATTCAAGTGTCTCTAATTTTGTTAAAAAAACCTTTAATTAAAATATCGCTTTAAATGTTTTAATGATTTGTTCTTATAAATATTTATCATTAATATCCATGTTTTCAAAAAAAAATTAAGGATTTATGTATATGGATATTAATGGTTTAAAATGTTAAAATCTTCAAGGTGGTATGGGACACGTTGATTCAAAAATCTCTTTATTAAATGTTTTAAATGGTTTTGAAAATGGTTTTCTGAATGGATTTATTATTTCAATATCATAAAATTTAATATTGTTATTGAAATGTGGGAATGTTATCTTTAATTTATGATTAGGTTATGTGATATGATTATGTTATAGTTCTTGGGCATTGTTTATGAAGACGGGTGGTTCCGTGATAAACTAAGGGCGGGTGAGCCCGATATAGCTCTCTAATGCATTGGGTAACGTGAAGGAGTTAAACGTTAAGGTTTCTCCAAAGCTATTTAGGGAATATACTGCGATGGGTATTCCAAATGTAACCATGAGGGTTACTCCCTACATAAGAATGTTATGAATTCCTCAAGTTACCTTTATGTCTTATGATTTCTATGAGTTATTCGTAAAACTTATGATTTCATGAGGTATGTTAAATTGCTTATGTTTTATGATTAATGTATGATTTCATTGATTCTTATGTATACATGGACTAATGTTTTCATTCCGTATTGTTATAACCCTTACTGGGGTTTTATGCTCATCCCATGTTTTTTTTTGAAATGTTTTTCACAGGACATAAAGATGAATATGGACAAGGATGGGATCAAGGAAATGTCAGGCTCTCTAAAACAAGGAACTAGACATGACTCTTGTGTTCAAGAGATTTTATTTTGTGAAAAATAACGTAATCTAAGAAGATGTGTCTACTTTGTAATCTTTGAGATGTAATAGTTATTTCCTAATTCTCTAAAACACTAAACCTGAAAAGATCCTCAATGTGAATTATTCATTTAATTCAATAATAAGTAATGTTTAAGGCCGGGTCCTTATAGTAAGTATCAGAGGTCGATTTAGATAACTTTAGAGGTTAGGGTATTGTTTAAGAATAAGTGACATTACCATAATGTTTAGGATTTCAGAAAGAGTCACAGTTTTTAGATAAAGTGAATGAGTAAGTATATCTTATTTTTTATCTTCCTCATTAGTACATGATGATTTTGTTGATATACTCACACCGACATTTTCGGTTTTAGTAAATGGATGGATCTAGATGACACCAGAGTGACAATGGGTTTGAAGGAAACTGTGGTGGTTCTCTTATTAAAAGACTGGACGAAATGGGGGATTCGATTAGAAATCTCGTGGTTATTCTAAACTAACTATCAGGAGGCATGATCAACCACTTGAACCTTGGTGAGTTCTGTAATGCATCATGTACGAGAGAACCAACTCGACCTGGAAGTTCAGGTATTAATTATAAAGGTAACCATTAGTGTTTATATGATCCATAATTTTGAGCTAATTATGGGCTACTATATGTTATGATAGAATATTAACGACATGAGATAAACTGGAGGTTAAATTATATTATGGTTATTTTTGAAGATTTTATCACCTTTTGGGAAATTTTATAAGAATTATGTAGTTTTGGAAAAAAGACAACATGTAGACCGTGTGACAACCTGTCGCGTCTGACGAAGCTTCGAGAATCGAACCCACAACCAAAGTGCGACGGGTATTTATCGCCTACCACTGGATTACGTGAAGTCCCTGGTTAGTTTGACTAATTATTTTTAGTTATATGATCTTAAAAATCATGAATAAGTTTATTTTGGGTTATCTATGGAAATTATTAACCTATCATGGAGGATATGTGATTAGGTTAATTACTTTTCAGTGTGAGATTTTAAGAGTAACTGATGTTATTTGGAGATAAATGTTAAGGTTTATCTAGGAAGACTTTATGATTAAATCCTTCAGAGATTTGGGTTTCAGTCTTAGTTTTGATTACTTTGAAGAATTTTATGGATATATTTTCATTGAATGGTCTTTGTTGAACTTTGGGTAATGTTTGACAAATTTTGGAGATTAAGAATAGATTTTTTTTATAAAGGATTATCCTTTTTGGGTATTATCTGATCTCATACAAAGATTTTTGTTTTAGTTTTGGTTAAGGTCTAAAGACATGGGAAGTATATTGTTATCTTTTGTGGGTTAGGTGATTCTATAGAAGTTGATTATAGCTCTCTTAATGTGAACAAGTCATCCTAAATACTCGTCTTTTGGAGAAAATATGAGTTCGTGTAAGAAATCTAGTAAAATTTGAAATTCAACATGGCAAGTAAGTATGTTTCCTTATGTTTTAGTTAAGCTCATAAATAAATTTCCCAATTAAAAGTAACTTAAAACAAAAAATTTGTCTGTTAATTTTTCCTACTGGGGAATCAAATACCATTTAACCCATCACAAGATTGTTATTTTCTTGTGGTTAACTTTCTCTTAAACATGTTTTCTATCACTCTCCATCAGAACATGACCCTTTATTTCCTCCTCCATGTCCATGTTTTCCTACATGGAATCCTAGTATGGGTTAACTCGGGTGACCTTTGTACTTCTCTTTCTTTATTTTAAAGTGATAGTTTTACTGACTCTTGTACCGATGTGGGATTTTCAATGATGTTTCCAAGGCCAATTTTAAAATTGTGAGGACGCAATTCCCAAATGTGGGGAAGGATATAACACCCCAGGTAAATAAATAATATGACATTTTCATATTTATCCATATTTTCGAATAAAATATTAATATTAATTTAAAGGGAATGCTATGCTCGATGGCGTACCAAATAAGCAACAACGGTTTCTTTGAAATCTTACGTTGCACTCTAATAATAAAATAATATTATTTTAAATAGTAACTAACGCCTAGCCATTGTAATGCCGGGAATGAATGGAACTAACTAAAAAATGATTATATATGTTTGTCAAATATTTTTACTTTTATCAAATAAATGTTAGAGGCTTAAAATGAAAATGAATCCAATTTTATGCCTAAATCTTCTAATATTTCTTAAAAGGTCGATTAACCACTTTTTGATGGAGAACACTTTTTAAATATAATTTTGAAAAATTTTATATGTTTTATTTGACAAAATAAAATCCTTCTTTAGAATCTGGACATCAAAATTTACTTTGTGTAAATTTCTGTTATTTTTCGGATAAAGATCATTTTTAGTGAAAATGTTGCATTTTAATTCAAAAACTCCTTTTAATCTGATTTACTTATATGGATAGATTATATTTTTAATTGATATTAAATTTTATTTAGAATATATTTTTACCATTTAATCCAATGGTGGTCATTGGAATTAATTTCACTTTGAAATTGGACTTAAACTAGTGTTAATCTTTTAATATATATTGTTTCTTAAAAATACGCTATTTGTTTTCACAGCGGGAATTAATTATTAAATTAATTAATTCAACTTATATGTTTTGAATTTTGTAAAATATACATAATTTTTGAAATCGGAATATCAAATATAGCATAGGGTGAAATTTTTTTATTTTTTTGAAAAACTTCAATTTTTGATGAATAGTGAAACCACAAAGTGGTAGTTAAAGAAACTAATTTTTCGTGTAAATGAAACTTTACCACTTCTGTGATTTGATTTTCAAAACACTGATGTACATGGTTGTCATTAGGGTGTAAAATGTGGTTCAATGAGATTGAAATATTTTTTTGGTGAATAGTAACTTTTAAGTTTTATTAATCGCGGTTAAAGGTAATTAGTGGAAATTTAGGTAAAGATAATGTTATAATAATTTGAAATGACCTTTACACATGTCCTACCCTTATTGGATGAGTCCTTTCCAACCAAGACAATCCATGGGTCAACTTGGGGACCCAATGGAGCCACTTTGGTTGGAAAATGACATTAATATCGTTTTATTTAAAGTTAAAATTAAAATGTAACAAACATGTATTGTTTTAATAAAAAAAATTACATTGTGTTATACAAGTCATATTTTTTACTATAAATATTCATTAGAAATCTAAAAATATTTCCTACATCATGATATTTTTTATAATTTTTAGACATTAAATAAATTAATTTATTTATGACACCGTGATGATGTAGTGATTACCTCATAAATGAACGATTTAAATAAAATGAGAAGATATGGTAAATTATAAGTCTTACACTTGTCACAAACCTATTGGATGGGTGTATTTAGAAACCTTACCACCTTATACTCTAAATATATCATTTTGGGACCTTTAATATCCGAATAGTATTTTATAATAAAGTGTTATTTTATTACATTCCAAGAGTGCCCCTCCTCTTCACTTATAAAATTCACCCACCTCTACCACCATACACACACCCCTAAAGCCTTTGTCTTGGCCAACCACTACCCATTTATTCTCTCTAAATCCTTCTCTTCATCATTGAATCCTCACCATTGGAAGAATGCACTTCAAGATCCATTTTGGTTCAAACCAAGAGGAGTTACCTGATTTAAAAGTAATGTCTTCACTTGTGTTCTTTTGTTTTATTTTGATTCTCCAAACCCCTAAACTCTTTTTATTCCATTATTTTGTAACAAAACCTGAATATTAAATATACTAGGATGTTGTTATGTGAAGGATTCTAGCTACACTTACACACACCTCCATCTAATGGTTAAAGAACATATTGTTTCTGTGGATGGAAAATTACTGCCTCACGAAACGATGATTGTTCAGTCTTCTCTTAACACCATCCATGGTGGCCATTATGATGTCAGTGTATTTTATATATGATATATATGGTATTTATGTTTTCCATATGCTTTTGTATTTTATATTTAAAACATAACTTTATGCTTTTCATGTTTTTCCAATGCGATAATTGCATACGATGAACTGTGGACTACCGCTCCCCCAAGTGATGTGACTTGTTCATGAAATACATGGAATTTATAAAGAATGAAATTAATGAAATTATGTGACCTATAAAACATATATATCATACTGTAATTATAATATATATATATATATATATCTCAATTATTTTTAATTCCATTAATATGACAAAGAAATGAAAGTAGCGTTCATGCGTACATACGGCCTACCATCTCCATGAACGGTGCATTTCATTTCTTATTATCTCCAAATGTTATGGAATAGTATAAAATGAATATTTACTAGATATATATGATATTTAAATCATTAATACTATTCTGGAGATGATATACATATAACTACATGGACAATCATTTTCAAACAAGTTCATTTTTGACTCATGTACCAAACATCGACAAAAACGTGTAATATGAACTCACATTATTAAACAATTTTTATAACATTATAATATATGGAATGAACTTAATAATAATGTTTAAAGGAGGGCCTTAATAAATTATAAATTTTCCAATTTTTATTATTCAGGAATATAATTAAATGAACAAGACAAGTCGGACTTGAGCTAAGGAATCCAACCTCTCTCTATCTTTTAATGTACTCTATTTTATGTCACTTTTTTACTATCATATTTATTATGTTGGGGGATGTTCTTATATATTCCTCTTGATGTAAATTTTATGTTAATAATATTAGAGACCCTATTTGATCTCATCAATCCATTTTTGGAAGTTTTATGTGGCGCCGTTAGGCTGCCGAATTTTCATAAGGGGATTTTCATCTCACATTTTATTCACGTGTGATTCATGCTACATTGGCCACTATTTCATTTTGTGTGGTGTATGTACTTCCCATTATTTTAATATTTGTTTAATATACTCTAATTTATGGGTATTTACATCTTCATTGTATGACCCTTCTTTCATGGGGTGTACGTTTCGAATGTTTCCCAAATCGGTAAGGGAACCTTTCACGCTCCTCTTTTTAAAAGACTTATTTTGTTATGTCTTTTAATTTACATCATTTTATGTTGGGGTACGTTATTCTATATCCATATTGATGTAAATTTTATGTCCACGTGATGGGATACCATTTTCTCTCTCATCAACTGATTTTATTAATTTTAAAGTGACGCCATTAGGCTGTCTAATTTTACCAAGGGAACTTTTTAACCCAATTTCGATTTCTTTGGGATCAACATGTAGTTATTGAATATGTCATACTTTGAATATTAATGAATGGCCATTGATTGTTTTACAATTAATATCCACTTATATTGGGTGTATTTATATTTTTCACACATAATTATGAGATTGATTTATCCTTAATCTAAGGATACCTTCTTTATAATGGATTTCATCTCATTTTACATTTCTATTGAGACTTCGTTGTTGTTATGCACAAATTCACTCTTATATGGTGTATATACTGTCCTTTTGAATATTATATCATGAATCCATTTATTTTCATGATATTATAATGTTCTGATTAAATGATATTCCTCAATTATTGTATTCAAGTGTCTCTAATTTTGTTAAAAACCCTTTAACTAAAATATCACTTTAAATGTTTTAATGATTTTTTCTTATAAATATTTCTCATTAATATCCATGTTTTCAAGATGGATTTAATTATTTATTCATATGGATATTAATGGATTAAAATGTTTAAGGATTCAAGGTGGTATGGGACACATTGACTCAAAAATCACTTTATTAAATGTTTTAAATGGTTTTGAAAATGGTTTTTTGAATGGATTTATTATTTCAATATCTTAAAATGTTATATTGTTGTTGAAATGTGGGAATGTTATCTTTAATTTATTCTTATGTTTTGTGCTATCATTATGTTATGGTTCTTGGGCATTGTTTATGAAGACGGGTTGTTTCGTGATAATCTAAGGGCGGGTGAGCCTGATATAGCTCTCCAATGCATTGGGTAACACGAAAGAGTTAAATGTTTAGGTTTCTCTGAAGAGATTTAAGGATTATACTATGATGGCTATTCTAAACGTAACCATGAGGGTTACTCCCTATGTAAGAATGTTATTAATTCCTCATGTTACCTTTATGTCTTATAATTTCTTTGAGATATTCGTAAAACTTATGATTTCATGAGCTATGTTAAATTGCTTATGTTTTATGAGTAAAGTATGATTTCATTGATTCATATGTATACATGGACTAATGTTTTCATTACGTATTGTTATAACCCTTACTGGCCATTTTATGCTCATCCCAAGATTTTTTTGAAATGTTTTTCACATGACATAAAGATGAATATGGTCAAGGATGGGATCAAGGAAATGTCAGGCTGTCTAAAACAAGGAACTAGACATGACTCTTGTGTTCAAGAGTTTTTATTTTGTAAAAAAAATGGAAGCTGAGTAGATGTGTCTACTTTGTAATCTTTGAGATGTAATAGTTATGTCCTAATTCTCTAAAACTCTAAACCTGAAAAGATCCTCAATGTGAATTATTCATTTAATATAATAATAAGTAATGTTTAAGGCCGGGTACTTATACATATAGTATTTGTAGTTAATTTTGAAATTCAATTAAAAAATTTATATTGATGAATTACTGGAATTTTGAATTAAATAATATATTAATAAAATATTATTAATAAATTAATTTTTATTAAATATAAACGATGTTAGAATATTTATGAAAACAATTGAAATTTTTATTAAGGTTTGAAAACTGTTTTAGTCAAACATGTTAATTTTCAAAAAATGTATGTTTTCATTTTAAAAGAAAAAATTCACATATTTAGTAAATTATTTAGATAAAATGAATATTATTTTTGGAATAAATATGTCTAAATTATCCAACGGTGAATGTTTCATAATATTCTGAGATAGTTGAATTTTTAGGTAAATATTTACTACTGTATAAATAAAATATGTGTTTTATGACATCATAATTACCCAATAGTGATTTAGATACCCTTTAGAAATTGGGATCATAAAACATTAGTGACATATATAGGGGAATTTATAAGGATATTTCTAGGTATAGATCTAATGATAGATCTATTGATGGGTTAATGTAAAGGAACATGTCCTGGAATTTTTGAAAAAGATAGAGTGCGTGGTTTCTATGAAATTATATCTCTGTCTAGATATTATAACTGGACGTGGATCTGGAATAGAAGTACATAGGGGTAATAAATTTAAATAGAGATCATTGATCTAGATTTGATCATCACCAGGTGCATTATAGTAGGCCTTGCTATCGACCGAGTCTGGAAATCCTGGGGGATATCATTTGGAAATTTAGAAACTCATTATGAGCCATCATGATGGAGTAAAATAGGTGGTGACTATAAATGTCCTAGGATAAATAATGATTTTCTTAGATTAAAAATAAGATTCATTATTTAAATGTAAATTATGTTATTATTCATGATCATGTGGCTTTCCAATATGATTAATATTTCTCAAATTGTGATTTTGGGTTTTAGTAAATCGAATGAAACATACGGAACCGGGATGATATTGAATGTGGAATAAACATTTCTGATTAGTAGAAAAATTGAATGATGATTTGATTAAATAATGTTTTGATTCTGTCTAATCGATTATCATGGAACATGACTAACAATGTACACCATAAATAATGCTCAGACTCAACAATGAATATAAAGATATTCAATGATATTTCTTGTAGTAGAGACCATAAAGGAAAGAAGATTAGGTATTATATTTGTTGAGTTTGTGGGAAGAAGCACACAATGGAATGTATCATTGGTATGATAGGATGTTTTCATTTTCAAAAACATGGGCACAACACTATAATTATAGGGAAAAATGAAAAGTTAAGCTAATAATATATATGAGAATAATGTTATCCCTATTATATCATCAATTGTTTAATATTTTAAATTATTGTAATTACGAAAATTAATGTCCTAAGGGGAAATATTGTGTTGATAATTGGGAAGGTTATATGAGTAATGTTTTTTTATAATAAGGAGACTATGAATGACATATGAAATGAAGGAGGTATTAAAGTATAAACTGATGGAGCCATGTTAATTTCTTAAGGATGAGGTGGAATTATTGATGTATTAAAGTATTGGAATTCAGTTGTTATGTTATATGAACCATGAAATATATAAGTATTTTTTATTAAAATCCTTTTATTAAGGACCTGAAAGAATATATTTAATAGTACTAATAAACTAGAAAAGTGATTTAATGAAAAGTGATTTTTTATGGAAGACTAATAATTCAGAAAATATAACACTTAATATGTTCTTGAGGTTGAGAAATGGTTTTAATTTTTGATAAATAGTTTATTTATATGGATAAACTAAATTTGATAATGTTAATGGCCTCAAAACCGATAAAGGATTTTTTGGAAATGTAGTCTATGTTATCATTGGTAGAGTTTACATCATTTTTTGATTTAATTAATATCCATAATAATCAATTTTTTATGTATGTAATGATGAATAATGTATGTTTTCAATACATTTTTATGATAATTTAGGTTACTAACATGCTTCAAGATAATTCTTAATGAAGTCATTCAAAAGTTTGGTATGTGGCAATCAACAGTTTTTTATGATATATGGGGGGTTAGTGTTAATTTTTTATAGAAATTTAATAATCTTATTTATAGATTTTGTATTTAAGAATTTTTATGTAGTAAAAAATTTATGGATTTGTTTAAGTTGACCTTTTTTTGATAATTTATATATTGATGTACTACTTCAGAGTAGGGAGATTTATCCATATTAGATAACCAGTGCTAACCTTTCTTAACTAGATATAGAAGGAATTAATTATCATTATATTATGTATATTATTTATTGCTTCAAACAAGAAAAATTCAACTCATAGAGTGAGATATAATGTGTATATTTATCATTTCACAACCATATAATGAAGTATTGTATATGAAATAATAAGATATCAAGTAAGTATATTTCAATACATTCTAATTATATATAGAAAAGAAATTACCAAACATTAGTAAAATGATCATAAAATAAAATACTATCTTCATGTCGTCATTCATTATGGAATCAATGAAAATTTTCATGTATCTTTGGTTTATGGATTTGGGGTCTTAAACTTTTTCCTGACCATGTTCTTTATCACCCTCTATTAGTATATGGGTGTTATTTTTCTCTTCTATGTCAATGTTTTCACTTCCTATGTACGTTCTCATTATTAGAAACCTTGTATGTGTTATTCAATATAACTTTCCCACATCCCATTATATTTTATAATTGGCAATTTTATTAACCCTTTTGTGATGAAGGATTATATGATGCAATTTTGAAATCATAAAACGTTGATAACTTACAAAAATTCACAGGTGAAATTCATTTTAAAAGTTGTAGAATGTAGCACACTGATTTGTCGTGAAATATTTTTTTCTGACAAAATTAATATTTATGAGATTTTATATTACATGAAAAATTAATTTTAGCTTTTATTACATGAAACATTGATTTTGGGTTGGGTTATACAAAATACTAAATTTATATTGCATTAAATGCAACATCGTATTTAAATGAAACGTGACATATTATTAAAATATTATTATTTAATAAGATAGTTATCACCTTAATGTTGGAATAGAGGGTATGAATAATATTAACAAGATTATGAAAATATATGGTTTCAAAATTTATATATAATGAATTATTTGATAACAAATAAATTATAAATGAAAATAAAAACAGTTTTCAAGCAAAAGAATTATTTTTTGAAAAACTATTCTTATGCACATAATCAAATTTTACCTAAATATATTATAAAAATTATTTTAGTGAATTATTTTAATGAAATATATATATCAAATATTCAATCAAAATTTTAACATTGTTCATATATGTTTTCTAGACAATAGATAATAATAAATCTAATTTTAGGCTTAAAACAATATTTTATGAAATGATGTTTTTTCACCTTTGGCACACTCAATTTAAAATTTAATTTTACCACTTTTATAAAAACTATTTTTAAAAAAATCTTTTTCAAAATATTGATATAAAAATTATCATTGGATAAATTTTTGAGATTTTTTTGTGAGCTTTTATTTGTTTGAATACTGAAAGTACTATATATTAATTGAAAAATGCCTTTTTTGTTTAGATTATTTAATAAATTATATTATCTTCTAAATTCATTAATTGTAAAATCAAATAAATTATATATATATATATATATTAATTAAATTTATGCAATTTTAATTATTTTTGAATTTACTTTTGATATAAAAAATTTGTAGACTTTTGAACATGTTTTTCTTTGAAAAATTGCTTTCTCATCACGTCTGTGAGAATAATTTTAAATTAAATTTAACAAAATATATGAATTTAATTTTAAAAAATGGATTAAATATTTTTAATAATACAATTTTTATTATCAAATATGTTCACCATTATTTTATAACTTAATGATCAGTAAAAAAAGTTAAAAATGAATTATCTCTATTATGGTTTACATGGGGTTTTCCACATAACATTCACTTCTGTAAAAATTAACCTTATAGAAACATTTTATTTTAATTTAATAAATTTTATTATATATTTATAATCATTTGGTCTCAATTTTATAATAATTAAATTATTATTTGATTCATAAAGGATATATTACCCATTTTGAGAAAACTATTTACCATAGTGAAATTTAATATTATAAAAGTAAGAAAAACTTAATGGATTAGAAATGAAATGTTTAAAAATGTTTATTTTGTGTTGGAGTTCTAAATAGAACATATTTTACAGCACCTATTGTTTTTATCAATATTTTATCTAGATTAGGTTTGTGTGATCTCCCATTATTGAATACTTTTGTGTTTTTTTAAAAAATGCCACTCCGCTACAATTTTTAATGGTCACACATCTCATCTCTTACTCACACCCTAAATCCATTTTGGATCATCCAATACCAACCAAAAACAAATTCTAAAATACCTCCTCCCAAACTAGAATAATTATTTTGGTTATATATACTAAAAACGGTGGATTTTATTGCAAACCTAAAGAATTTACCTACAAGAGAGGTAATGTTATTCAATGAGAGTTTTTATTTTATTTCTTATTACCCCTTATTAAATTATTATTTATCCATGATGAAATAATTAACATATTATATTCTATATATTGATATTATTTTCTTAAATTTAATGGATTATAACAATACCCTCTTCTATAAAATGGGTCATGAAAGCATTATTTGTGGGTATGGTAGCCTATCATCTTTTGAACTAATGTTATTCATTTTTTTCATTATCACCTATCATGGTTGAATATAATGGTGGATATAACTATATACATGATATTAATGACATAATTATACATATAAAATAATTATATCATATATATACCTTTTTTAATTCCCATTTTTTATGATATATGATAAGGTCAGTCATGTATATGGTAGACTACAACCTCACGAATTGATGTGATTCGTTTTCACTAACGCTTTACATGAAAGATAATAAAGAAAAATATATTAAATATATATGATATACATGAAATAATTATAATTATAATGAAATATTATTCACTATTAAAATATATTATATCATTTTATTCCTTTTATTTTTACTCACTAATAGAAGATAACATCATTTATGTGTGTGTGGACTACCTCATTCATGAAGTTATCTGACTATCTCTTATAATAACCAGACTGCATTGATGATATGTATCAGTATATTTAAAGGAATAATATGTTATCGATTATTTTATTATAATTATATATAAATAATATATTACTTACCTCCTTTTCAAAATGATCATTGAAAATCCATATGTTACTCTTGTGTACGTACGACCTTCTGTCTCCATGATCGTAACATACTTAATTTCCCAAAACCATATTGCACGATTGATATTAAAAATATAATTGACATCAATATATCATGTTTGTTTCATTATTATAATTATATAGTTTGTTTAACCAAGATCAATTTAAGGGTCCAAAAATAACAAATCAAAACATATAGCAAAAACAAAGTTGTTATTACACAAAATGTGAATTTAACAAGGAATTGTAAATAAATGGGTAATTCATGAGAAAATTTAAATTATATATGGTATTATATATATAATTATCGTTCTATAATATTTTTATAATAAACTTATATTTATTATATTATAGGTTCTAATGAGTACGAAGGATTTCGAGACTTTTAGTAAGGGGTTTTTTGTCTCTCTTTTATTTCTCGGAGACGTAAGAAAATCCACCACTAATTTTTGTTATATGGTGTATTTAATTTCACAATTAAATATTATTTCATGAATAAAATTATATTTATTTTATTTTAATATTATTTTATTTTATTCTAAATTGGGGATTATGATTTAAAAGATTACAAAAGTGATAAGTGATTTTTGTCTCAATTATCTTTCTCTAAGACATACATTACGTTAGGAAATTTTCTTCCTTTTAAAGGATTTTATATAGCCATTTGATGTGTAATTTCATTTCTATCCTCTTTATATTTTATATTTTATTAAATTATGTTCATTCAGAGTCTGTACATTTCAAATTTTGAATTATGGTAAATATTTTATGTTACAATTTTAACGTTTATCAGGATTGTTTTATGATTATGTTTCAAATGATAAAATACTATGATCCATATCTAAATAAACTCGTGAAATTTTTATCCTCTATTTATGTAATGATAATAAATATTCTCACTTCATTTTCCTCTCTTTATCTAATAATGGTTTTAAAATATTGTTTTTATGAATAATTTTATTTATTTCTCTCTCTCGTTTGAAAATCTATTTTCTTCCATGACTATATTTTCTGAAAATGATTTCAAATATGTTTTATTATTCTCTAATAATTTTTAAAATAAAATTTTCAACATTTATTACTTTTTATAAAGTGTTTAAAAATGAATCTTATTGTCATTTTCAAAAACAATACTCGTTTGGATATTAGAAAAAACATGAACTTTTTTTTACAATTTTACAAAATGAAAAAAACATCCCATCATCATAAACATTGGTTTAATTGAAGAATAAATTCTCAATTTTCAATTTTATTTTAAAATATAATTATTTTAATATTGTTTTATGTTTTAGAAATTATATTTCCACGTGGAAACGATATTTTACTCAAGAAATGTTTTAAATTAATTTTATATAATTTGTTTTAAGTTTTCATGGTTATTTTAAAGGAAATGAATTTCCAAAATATTTTTGGATTTTTTAGTTCTAAAAAAGGATTTTAAAAGAAATGTTATATTACAAATGATTTTCTCCTATTGGTTTATATTTTAAAAAGAAATCTCTATCTAAAATTATATCTTTTGATGGGGATATGAACCAATGATATAATCCAAATTATTTCTTTTAATGATTAATGTTTATAATCACATTATACATATAAAACCCATTTTTATTCAATGGGATATACCAGGATAAATTTATTATTAAACCATATTCTTTCTATAGGGTCATACCATGATGAAATGATGAAATGATTGTGAAACCATTATCTTTCCTTATGTTATTATATTGTGAAATGTTTATGAATCTGATTTTATTTCATTTTTTATGATATGATGAATTCTTTATGATATTTTTGAAACTATATATATGATTTCAATAATGGGATTTGTGGGACATATATCTCCCTATAATTCATTGGGTAATGATTTATATATCATGATATATCAATGATAATCAATTTGATAGGATTGATACACTCTTTTAAATAGTTTTTCCCCAATCTAATTAGGGAAATAGGTGCATCATGATCCACCATGTGAAATAGGCGATGAGTCTAGATCCACTATGTTGATGGTCTTGGAAGTTAATATTGACATATGAAATGGTTTTAAATATTTATAATGGTGCCATTATTTTATTATGTGATATTTTGGTTTATCACTTATTTATAATGATGTATCAACCATATTGGCATGTTTTTTGAATTGATAATAATTTATTCCATGAATCGTGTTATGATATATGAATGTATGAGTTTGAACATCATATTTTATGATCATGATCACATACATTTATATTTATCTTATTATTTATAAATGATAAAATACTGATATCTATTACTTTTACCCTTATTGAGAATCTAAGATCAACCTTTATTGGGTTTCCTTTCCCCATGTTATCAAGAAAAGAATTTATATTGGAGATCTAAATAGGAAGATCTTTATGGGAAACATTAATGATATTTAATGAATTATGATTATTATTTTCCTTGTTTACCAGGGAAATAAAATATTATGATCATCAAAATATATGAAATATACATGTTTAAAAGGACTGTGTCGCTATATGTTTACTATTATTAGTGGATCACTTATATTTATCTATAATTGAATATTTTAATCTATTAATTTTTATAAAAAAATATTAACTATATTCATTTTTTATTTTAATTATTATTATGTCAGTGTTTTTTTATTATTCTAGAAATTATATTCTATTATATATCACTCTTTTTATTGAATAACTTTTTCAAAATATTATACTCTTAAAATTAGTGTTCACTTTTACCCTTGATGGAGTTTGTGAAATTTTCAAAGTTTTTTTTACAAAGAAGTTGCATATTACTTATGTGCACATAATGTTTACTCTTATGAGTTTTAATTTAATAGAGTCATAACTCTTATGGATAATTATCTATGTAATCAATTATATTTATATTTTTATGATATTACATTTTTTATATTAAAACATGGATTCTATAGTTAATTATATAACATTACATTATGAAAATTAAATCTTTTTAGAAGGTTTTACTTTTTTGTATTTAGTACTAAGTCAATTATACCCTTTCACTTTTGTTTGGTTCACTAGGTAAAATACCCTGAGAGGGGGGAGGTGAATCAAGGAAAGATAGATTAAAATAAATGCCCTTTTTGATCTTGTTTCATTGTAAAACAAAACTCTCTTCCCTTTATTTCTCATAGTAAAGTATGAACGGAAATTAAACAAAGCACAAGATATAAAAATTTCACTTGGTTCACCCTCACTGGGTTACATCCAAGGAGCATAAAATCACTACTAAAAATATAGCCTTTATCAGCACTAGAAAAGGGGATTAACAACACTAAAACAACACTGTCGGTCAAGGAGAAGATAAAGGGGGTTCCTTTTATCAGCACTAAAAAAGGATTGGTAAAGTCTTTTATCAGTTCTTTTTTTAGCGCTCATAAAAGTCAAAAAAACAAGAAATAGTTAAAAATAATATATAATGAGGGGGGATTTTAACAGTGATTAACCCCCACTTTATCAGCGTTAGGTGGACCCCCTCGAACTCTCATGTGCTTCCCTTGCCCATGCCATCCCCCACTTTCCCATGTGCCCCTCTTTGCGTCCACCTGAACTCAAACATATGACCTACCCCCCTTGCGCGCTTCCACCTTTACCACTAAGCCAATTCATTTTTTCACTATTTAATGATATTTCAATATATATATTTATTTATTTATATTTTTTTGTATATTAAAATAGATTCATATTTATATAAATATATTTAGTTATATTAATACATATATATTTATTCATATATTAATATATATATATATATTAGTATATATATATATATATATTAGTATATAAATATGAATTTATATTTTATATATAGTTATATATAGATATATTTATTCGTATATTAATATAGATTCGTTATAATATAATTATATTTAGTTATACTAATACATATATGTTTATTCACACACTATTCATATATTAATATATATTTATATTTATATATATATATATATAAATTAATATTTACTCTTATATTAATATTGATTCATATTAACATAAATATATTTAGTCATATTAATTCATATATATTTGTTCATATATTAGTATATATATATATTCTTATATTAATTAATATTTATATATATATATATTTAGTTATAATTTTTATCAGTATATTTATTTATATATTTTTATATATTTTTAAGATTAGTTTTTAATACATTTATAAAATATGTTTTTTCGTGTTTATTTATAAATAAATAAATACATACGTACATATATATAAACACACACAAATACATATATATATATATATATAAATACACACACACACACACACACATATATATATATATATATATATTTCTGTGTATTTAAAAACCAATAGAATGTTAAAATGACCATAAAATTTAATCCAGAAGTCTGTTTCTACTCCAAAACAAGGAAAATCAAAGAAAATTAAACACTCTTCTATATGATATGTGGTACATGCCTATCAGACATACCGATCAGAAGTTATACGAGTTTGAATGTTAAAAAATCAGGTTATCGCAACTAAAAACTCAGTTTTTGAGGGCTTTTGGGATTTTTTTGGCATTGAAAAATGTGACAGAAGGTTCTCTTCAGTCACTAGCGTGTAGAGCTCATTGCTAGGATCGATTTGATAAGTTTTAGAGCTCATATAAAAGCTTGGATCAAAATTTATGACCCATTGTAGTTTGAGTTACATTTTCTACTTATTTTAGATCTTTTACTGATTTTTTTTATTTTTTGTGTCTTAAAATTTGTATTAAATTATTATTAATTGATGATAATAATAAAATTAATAATTAATAATATTGTTTAAACTATTTTAAATCCATTTTTAGTAAAAGTTTTATATATTAAATGAAATATTCTATTTATCATTATCTAAAACATATTTAAAAAATATATATTATATTTATAACAATATAAACAAACTTATATACCAATATATTATTTTTCATGATTTTCATTGAAATATAAACTTTATCAGTGATAGGAAAAAGTGATTATAAATCCCCCATTTATCAATGCTACTAAAAGAACACTAATAAATGGATCCAATTTAACAACACTAAAAAAAGCGATGATAAAGGTTCAATTTCTTTTTATGCATTGTTAAAAGTTACCTTTAGTAGCGGTATTTTTAGCACCGATAATGGCCCCCCTTTATTAGTGCTTTTTTAGCACTATTAAAGGGTGGTACTGCAGAAACCCGGGTTTGGGGTAGTGAATGTCCATGTGATGATGTACCAAATCTACTAAAAGCGCACTACAGTTTACAACATTTGGAGTGGACTCACTGTCTCTCCTGGCTTAAAATTATTAAAAATTGGAAAGTTCACTTCTCTCTCAACTTAAATGTTCCCACATCTTCTTTAGAATATCCACTCAAAGTTTATAAACTTGTATGTCCTTTCATTATCACTAATGAAAGCATCTCCCTCTATTTATAGATTCCCTATTAATGTCTCACTTTCATCCACTAATGAATACCACTTTACCACAGATGTACTGGGAAACTCAAAATCTTTTTTATGAATCTTACTCCTTCTTGTGTGCAACATTAATTTCATGAATTTAATATTCCACTTTTTCCGTGAAACACCTCTTATACGTGACTTAAATCATATGTGAAACTTAAATATTATGTGAAACTTTCTTAGCTTGTGTGAAACACAAAATATTTCATACAACATTATTTCATGATCTGAAGCTCAAATTTTCCCTAAGTGGTAAGATGCTACAAATGAGGGGGTTCACCTTTTATTTATAGGCATCCCCAACCCCTGTGCATAAGATTCTACATGTCGTGAAAGATCCTCCTCAATAAAGAAAACCCCAATTTGATGTTTTATTGGGTGCGCAAGTTTCTTTTGTAAAACCTAATCTTTCGTGCACATTTCGTAATCTTTCGCGCACATCATGCCTTTTACATTTTTCGAAATATTGATTCCAAAACAGGTCTTCAGTGCAAGTTTTCAAAATGGTGCCACCATATATATGTTCTTTTTGTTATTCCTCCGGATCATCCTTTCGTTTTTCATGTTTATTTTTAAAAATATGTTGTCACCAATATCCCTGTAACTCTTTAACTCACCATGGAATCACTCATTATAAAACAATCCCATGCTTTATCACCAAACACAACCAGCCCAAATATACATCAATGTTTCCTAGAGGTACTTTTTACCAAAATCATTATTAGAAAGTTTATAAGATGAATATTTTTTATGTTTTTTTACTTTTACAAATGGATATACATTTTTATTTTTCCGATAAATATTCAAGACATTTATTTTTTTCATGTACTATAATTGGTTATTCAAAAGTTAAGTGAGTGGTTTTTAAAACCCATAGAAAAGATCAAAATTCTATGTTAATAATAAAATTAATTTTCCAGGATATGCTAATTTAGTAATATTCGACCCATAAATAACATTTTTTCTCTATGAAAAGAAGAATAATTTATTCAGCTTTGGGTTTTTATATTGCAACTTATTCTAACACTTTGTGATTAATTGTAAAATTATATCCTCAGAAATGAAATATTTTAATTTTAGATGGAGGTTTTATCTTGATATTCTAGGTGTTTCGTAATGTTTTAGGTCTGAATTAATATTGACTTTATTTTTCTGTTGTTCAATATTTATAATGATCTTCAATAAATATTATTATACTATAAAGTGGTTCTATATTTAAATATTCACTTTCGAAAATATGATTGTGTATTTACCGTATATTATTAACATTTGTGATCATTGTGAAAATCATAGGCAACATTATCATTCCATTATGTTTTTATTATTCTTATAGTATAATATATTTATATATATTATAGTTATATATAAATGAAGGCTATATCTAATGGTTATGAACATATATTCAATTCAAAGGTGATCCATTTTAGATATATGAACACCAAACTCAACATGGATTATGTAATCACTACTGTCTTATTACTATTTTACTTTAAAAGGATTAATAATTATGATTAACTTAACGATTCATATTTTATCATTTTAAACTATTCTGAATTCATTTATACACGACAAGTTTTGCATTTTACATCACAATTCTGTAACTATTTCAGTATGTAGTAATTCTATATAAATTTTAATTTTGGTTATACTAACAAAAAAGTTATGTTTTTGTAATTAAATTATGATTACCATTAAAAATTTATGTTTAGTTTTTGTAATTCCACCAAGAATTGTAGGTTTAATAGTGTAATTAATCCCCTTATGAAGTTAGGTTGTTTTATTGGGTTCAATATATCTCAAGAAGAAAATGTGTGTGAAGTGTGTAGCTATGATATTTGTGATATGAACCATTATAACAAATTTCTATTTTTATATTTTCCTTTTGAATTTATTTTATATTTTATATTTAATTTGTTCACCCCCTATTCACTCTCATCCATCTATACATGTAGGCTAATAATTAGTATCATATCTTGCCCCTATAATGATTGTTGTTCTCTGTTATATTATCGGTTAACATATAATTTGTATTGTAGCAATAAAATTTATGATTTGTGGAATATTAATAATACATGATACCTTCACAATTGGAATCATAGATTAAGAATGTCTGAATATTTTCTTACATTATAACCTTTTCCTAAAAAAACGTCCAATGTAAATATTTACAACGAGACATGTTAAAGTTAAAACTTTTAATGAATGACATTGAAACTAAGAATTTCTTGGGGAATAAATATTATTAATAGAATAATATAATTAAATATTATCTTAAACATTATAAAAACGAACCTAGTGAAGTTATAGTAAAACTAAAAATAATTCCAAAAAATTGACGATGATTAACTCACTTATAATGATAAAAATAATTATTTTCTAAATTATAAGACCTTTAGTATTCTAATTAGTCTATTAATATAAATGTTTTAATCCAGGTATATGCTTAAAAAACAACTCATGATATTTGGATAAATTTTCATGTTACTTATTATGGTATTGAAAAACTAAAAATAACTATGTTAAGAATATTTAAATATGAGTGTAACGATTTTAAGATGGGTGAAACCAAGGAAATTATGAAAATGATCCATGAGATCACTTTTATTGTTGAATGGGATAATTTCTCTTGGATAAGAATTAGAAAATACTATTATGGCTGGAGGAATTCACAAAGGACTACAAAATAAGTGGAACATTTAGAAGTTATGTATTCATGAATTAAATAACATTAAAGAGTACATACATGGAAAAATAATTAGTTTAATTATAAAATGTATTTTATAGTAGAAGAATATATTTATATAATAAAAAACAAAAAATAATATTGTCTCTTTAAAATATATAAATATTATTTCATCTAACTCTTTATATTGTAAAATATACAGAAGCAGAAAAGTTAAAGTTTGAAACGTTTTAAAGGTATTATATAAATACAATGATAGAAATAAATTATTTAGAATAGTATTTATAAAATACTATCAAAGATATGATCTAAATGAAAATAATAAAGGTAATTATAATTATAAATATATTACATTATATCTCACTTGTTGTCAGTGTAGAATGAAATTTCATATCAAACTAGAATTACCTGGACTAAGGAATTAAACAATGAACAAAATATCATTAGAAGTAATTGAAAATATATATTTTTTGAAATATTTATTTGTTCCAAAGAAGTTAATTATGGTTAAATATATAGAAATTAAAAGGAATATTTTGTCTTATACTAGAAGGGAACTCCAAATGATGTTAGTTATTATTTTATTGATTTTGATTTGGATTATAATGTTAAATTTAATTTAAATAAAGATAGTGGTTAAGATCCAAATGGAAATATAAGTGGATTATAAAGATATATTATTATAATATCTAAGTTTTATAAGGAACCAATATTAATGTATAAGAAACTTATTGAGAAAAAAAATCATTCTCAATAAAATGGGATATTCAGGAGACTATGTATATCTCAAATGCAATGGTTTTTGGAGATTTAGAGTATATTAAATAGTTGAAATAAAAAGTTGAAGAATGAAATTTAACTTTTTAAGGAAATGTTATTGTAATATCTAAGTTATATAAGGAACCAATATTAAAGTATCATTATATCTCCCATGTGGTTCCATGGGGTCCCAAAATCGACCCAATGGTTACCATGGTCGGTCATATATCAACCAATAGGATTATGACACATGTTGGGGTAATTTAATATTATTATAATAATATTTGTCTACCCTTATTTACAATATTTTCCTTTTAACCATAGTAAATAAAATATTTGCTGAATTAAATATTTCTAATGTCTCAAACTAAATGTTACATATTTATACAATTTTGACCTCTTGATTCAAAATAAGAAATGGAATTTTAAAAATTCAAAACACATAAGTGGAATAAATTAATTAAAAATTAAATCCTACTATCAAAAAATAATGTTTTTTTAAGAAATAATAACTTTCAAAAGATTGACAATTGTTTATGTCCAATTTAAAAGTAAAATTACATCCAATGTACAACATTGGATTAAATAGTAAAAACAAAATATAATTACACATTAAAACCAATGACGAAGATAATATAACCTTATAAATAAATTATATTAAAAGGAAATCGTGAATTAAAATACAATATTTCATAAAAATAATTAAAAAATGAACATTACCAGAAAAATACTAAAATTCCATCCAAAGTAAATTCTGATGTGCCAATTCAAATGAATAATAATATTTTTTAAATAGAACATATAAAAGTAACAAAAACTAGATTTAAAAATGGTTCTCTATAAAAAGGTGTAAAATCAACCCCTTAAAGAATATTAGAGAATTTATGCTTAAAATAGAATTCTTTCTTATTTTAAGCCTTTAAAATTTATTGGATAAATGTAAAAACATTTAACAAACATGTATAATCATATTACAGTTAGTGTTGTTCATTCCCATCATTACAAAGACTATGCATCAACAACCATTTACATATTAAGGATGTAATAAAATAAATTTTACGTTATCTTGTTGTATTGGTATTGTTTAAAAGTTAATGTAATGAATAGTGTATAAATTTACATTAGTGATATATTAAAATGAATTTAATTTTATTAAATTATTTTTAATACCTAAAAATATTAAATTCATAACATTTATTATTCTATGGTTGAAAATTGAATCTAATATTCATTTATGGGACTTTTCAAATTTTATAGTATCAACGTCAACACATAACAAGTAAAATATGTGTTGACATAACAATAGTAAAGGGGGTAAAATAAGGGTTATAACTAATGATAAGGGTATGAATGTGACCTACACTTATATAAAACTACTTTATGAGAGTATATAGATGAATGATAATATAATATTTTAAATAACTAACTTTTTACCCATGTCAAGTAAAAATTAATTTATGTTAATTTATTATTTTGAGAGTTTTTAAAAAGTGACCCTCGCCTCAATTATAAAAGGGAACCTCCTCCCTCACTTCTTCACACCACTTTTACAATTATATCTCATCCAATGCATACCTATATATCTTCATAACATCCTTATCCATGTATTTTAGGTCATGGTGTTCCAAAAAAACCATCTTTTGTTCTCTTAAGAGGAGTTTTAAAAAATGTTCACTGAAGAAGAGGTAATTGTGTTTTCCAACTCATTTAATTTCATTTCTTCTTCTACTTCCATTTCAATTTTTTTAATAATAAATTAATAAAGAATTTATAATATTTATATTTAGATGTTTTTATGCTTATAAAAGAAACATATTATACCATTTATCTATCCTATGAACAACTAAAGCATCGAATGTGCATAGTTACGTCTTATTGTCTTCATGTAGAGGTGTAATTCATTTTTCATCACAACATTGCGTGGTTTGTTATAGTAATGAAAAAATAGATATATATGATAATTATTTTCTGATATTGATTCTATAAAATTAATATAACATCCACCTTCTTACTATTTTAACTATTTAGAAAAGATATCATCACTCAAGTAGACGCACGGTTTACTGTCTCCATGAAGCGATGCAATTCATTTTCTATGTAAAACATTAAAAAAATAGTTATAAAAAATCATCTAATTTTAAAATAATATATTTATTAAATTAATTTTATTCTTGAGATATTTTATATATATTCTACGAAAAAGAACCATGAATTTCAAGACAAAAAATTTGACAATATAACACAACTATCACCTAAAACGGTGAAATGAATAAAATATTATTAATACGTCAGTGGTAAAATATTATAAGTGGATGATATATTATATACTAAATATTGATTTTATTCAGGTATAAGTTAATAATAAGTTCAAACTGATAAAAATTTGGTTCATACAAGTATAAAATAAATCAGACCTAAGGTAATGGTTATTCCACAATATGATTTTTATTTGGGATTGATTATGTTTATATATCCACTAGGAGATATTTATATTCCATGTCCATATTCTCGAAGAATATTTTAAAAATAATAATTTATCATTTTAATATTTTAATTTATTTTCTACAATGTGTTTTTTTTACTAAATGGTTTGAATTGTTTTTTATTTTCCAAATAAAATGCTTTATGGAATTTTTGACAAGAATACAGAAGTAATGTTTTCTTAACTATACAGAATGAGATTATTTTCCTACCATAATTATTCCATAATGTTTTTATTCATCCTTTATAAGATTATATGGTTATTTACAGTGGAAATATTTTATCTTATAATTACGAAGCATTTTAGGCATAAGTGATTCCAAAGTAAAAAAGGGTATATTCTTCAAGAATTTATCAGTGATATTAACAAATTCATATCTTCTATGTCAATATATGTTATTGAATCTTATTCTTAATTAAGGATTAAATCTTATGATACCACCAACCATATTTTTGTAATGGATTATGATCAGTTTTTACTATTAATTTACTATTATTTATCCATTCTCCATATTACACTGTTTAGTTTGTAATTATGTTTATTGATTGGGGAAAGTTACTAACATTTCATATACTAGTATCAATATCAATTTGAATGATGATTATGTTTCAACCCTTTCATATGAGGAATTTTTTGACTTAGTAATTTATGGGATGGGGCCAAAATGACCCCTTGATTCGTCAATAGATCTCATGAGACAAAATAGTTTGGTTACTGGTCAAGGCCTTACCTGTTTATGTAAGATGTATTGGATGAAGCCTTGATGATTTGTCTATGATGTTACATATTATTCATTCCCTAATTATGAGATTAGTTATTCATTTCCATGGGATTATATAATTAGTTTTCATAACCATGGATAATATTTATATCATGTTATTATGGAATTATTAGATTTATATTTATTCATGCCTTATTATACACAAGTTATTTATTTAATGGCATGCGTTTTAGTTATTTACCTTGGAAAATTGTTTTTCTAATTTATGGAACCTTATATTATATTAATACCATTATTTATCATATGATATCACCCATCTCTTATGTTTTATTTTACCTAATAAGCAAGTATTTATATTGTGAAATAATTGTAGGGTTAATCTAGGAGGATAATAGTGTTTTCAATGGAGTTACAATGTTGTATTTTATATATTCATTTTTAATTTAAGATTATATTATATATATATTTTTATAAAACTACTAAAATATTTAGGCCTTTGGTATGAAAATCTTTATTTGTAATGCCTATTTAATAAAGTAACCACTAACTATGGTCTATTGGGTTCAGGTTCTTTACATTTTAAATGCATAAATTCAAATATGTAAGAATATAAAGCTGTAATTATCATATTTCACATGGTATAATTATGTTCATTGAATGTTAGTATGGATGAATGATAAAGTATTATTCTTTATGTCCATAAAATATTGAATTTATTATTTAGTTAGTGTGATCAACATAGATGGATAAATTAATGATGATCGTATCTTTTGAGGTCGAGTGGCATGGAAATATTTGTTATGAGGTTTAAGATTAAGGTTGCCTTGAATAGAAATCCTGGATCTATTTAATTTTGTGGATATTGTTTTATGTGGAAATTTTTAATGTATGAATATTATACTATCTTCTCCCTTCATAGATAGTTTTTTTTAATATCATTGAAATTGTTAACAAGTTATTTTATTCCCACTGATTCTTTAATTATACATAGAGGTTGGCGCATAGAACACATGCACACACACATATTAGGAGGGTAGACCTACTCACACCCATGGGTACTCAGCATACATATCTTACAGGAACTATGTTCCCTCTCTAAAAACATTACTTTCGTTGCAGGTTCTTCAATAATATCCATATTTACCACCACCTACCATCTTCGAGCTAGATCCCTATTTCAGTTGATGCCTCCTCCCATACATACAAGGATGATCTAGCCCTATTATTTTGTATGGTTAAATAATATATTATAAGTCTCCTCCCATATAATATACTTAGTATAAAATTTCCAAGACACTACAATTTCTTCTTAAAAATTATTCATCATTCACAAACATATATAATAATATTTTTTCATATCCATCAAAAAAAATTTATAGGGTCTTATATTAGTATCCCAAAACACTATCTAATCAAAAACACCATTGGATGGATTATCGTCATAATTATTCTGATTCATTTTTTTAAAAATTAAATTAAAAATTAAAAATAAATGTAAACACAAATAAAATACACTCTTTTCTTCTGAAATCCAATGACAATTTCTCCTATTCATCAACAAGAATAATGATATTGTACATGGTATTTTAATTAATCATGTATGTAAAACATTCCATGGTCTTCATCCATCATTTGAATGTTATAAACAATTTTTCTTTCTCTACACACCATTATAACTTTTCCTACAACTTTAAGAATAGTTTATCAATCAGAACACTTCAATATATATAATTTTACAATCATGATACACAATACCATTTCATGAATCCATAACAATTATTTGAGAATCATCAATGGACTTATTCAATAATTCTAAATGGATTTCAATTTTTATCCTTCAATAATTATAACTAATAACATATTAGTTCATCATAAATTTACTTTCATTCATTATTATATATTTATAATAAATATAACCATACTCATAAACCATCCATATGGGATTTTCATTTCTAAAATCACTATATGAGGAAGAAAATGAGGCTTATCAAGAGGGAAACAATACTAGTTATATAATCATGGAAAGGGATGGGAAGAACTCTTATTGGCTATATAAGAGGATGAAAAAAATATTAAGGTAGTTTAGTTTTTTTTTTTACATGTTTGGAAAATGGGTAAATATGATATATGACTCAAAGTGGTATGCAAACAATCAGGGGGAAAATGTAGATGATGAAATGATTAATATAATTTATCTAAACCAATGCAAACTAAGTTGAGATAAAGTATATTTTGTCAAGTAAGTGTAAAGACGAGAGAATTAGGATGTCAAGAGAACAATTTATTCTATATAAAATAATTGTAACCTTTTTAAAAGTTATGGCTAATGACTCATAATGTAAATTCCAAGAAATATTTTTTAATCCTTCATCAAAATAAAATGATAAATAATTGGATACCTAAGAAGGACAAGATCAAGGGAACTTCTTATACTCCTCACATTTCCATAAAATGAGGAATTTAAGTTTTATAAAATTATATAGGAATCAATTATAGAGTAATAAAACCTAATCACAACAATATAAATTTGGAACTATAGCATAAATATAAATTAGATCAAGGGAGATTTTTCTAGGACCACAATAATGAATTTATGAAATGGTTGGACTTATAACTTGAAATTATCTGTACATAAACAAAACCTGATATATTAACTTTTGATGACTACATAATAGTCATGGATGTCATTTACTCTAATATTAAATACAAACATTGGCTCTATCCTAACCATCATATCAATGATTTATCTCTTAAATACTAGTCCAATACTTCCAATTTATAAACATGGGATTGTTGTTGATATTTTATGTTTTTATTGTTTTTTTTTGTATGTTTTCTATTTTTTTATTCACATTTAACCACACAAGTGGCATTTTAAAAATACTAGAAAAAGTGAGGAAAAATATTTTCCCTTTTCCATTGATTTATTATTATTATTCCTTATATCATGTTTATTTAGAGAGATATTAAGCATATATAAAATTACCTCATTTTTTTCTTTTTTTAACTGCTAAATCCTTTTATTATAGTCATGGTATGAATATTATAATATTTATATTCAATATCTTTTATTTTTTAGGGTTTTTAAGAGTATACTTGTATCCTCCACAATGACTTTAACTGAAGAAAATAATTCATCAATGGATTCATTCAAATGCGCCTTCATGTAATTTTACATGTTTATAAGACCATGTAATTTATTTCCACATAGTTTCAAGCCACCTTGTAAGAATCCTAGAAACATTTACAAAATTAAATGTGAGGATTTACAAATGATCACCTTTATATAGATTGTGCTAAGAAAATATCCCCCAAATGTGTTTATTCCTTTGTCATCAACATACAACTAATTATGGTCACTTTTAGATAAATCTACTCTCTCCATGTTTGAAGAAATTAGGTATTTAGAAGTGTTATAAAATTTCATTCCCAATGATCAAAAATATTGTTTAATATTATTATTCCATAATTTGAAATAGTTTTTATAAAAAATTGGAATCCAATTGTGAGTGAAAACGACATTCATGGATTCCAAGAGAGAATAGTACTTTAATATTGAACCACCTACTCTGATATAACTTATTGGTCCTGTATAAGGTAAATAACATGAGTGTTGGTGAATAAATGTGTGTCAAATCATACAACATTTACATAAATATTGTTCCATGATTAGTCGAAATTCCAATTATCTTTATCATGGTGATTGTGAAGGATAGATATAATAAAATAGATACACAATAATTCCTTACATGGTTCACCCTCCCTAGAATACATCTAAGGAATATACACTTAATGATTGTTAATAGTACCAAAATCCTCTATGTTCATGGATTGTTTGTTATAAATTTAGATTCATTTCACTAGATCTCTATGTTTTCTACCATTGAAATTAAAATCATATCACTATTATCACTAATTTTAAACAATACTTTTCTCCTCCATGAAATTCCATAATCTTCCTTATACCATGAATCATAATTAATCTATGATGGTTTAAAAATATACTCATCTGCCATAAAATTAATGAATCTTTTCTAAAATCAATTGAGATGAACTCCAAGAACTATCTTATTCCATTATAGTAAAATATTTATTTCATATCTCTACCTATATATAACTTTTGTCTCATCAAAATATTATCATCTTGCTCCCTTTGGTAAAGGAAGATATATCCAATATTAAAATTTAATCACCATGTTTTCATAATTTTATATCATAAATTCACCTTAAATATGATGGATAAAATAATCCAAAATCACCCATCAAATCTAAGTCAAACTCAATGAATTTTAATCACATATATATATATATATATTAGGGGAAATTTGAAAATTAGGTAATCTAACTCTATCATGGCATGATGAACATTATCACAACATAATATCTCTCTTCTTATAAGATTCATAGCTAAGAATCTCACATTTTTGGAATGTCAATTATTCATGAATATAAAAATATTTGACACTTCATAGTGTAATCAATCTCTCAATTTTTAATTAACTCTTCCATTGATGCACAAAATTTCTTTAACTTTCACATTGTGATGTAAATCTATAACTTTTAATCTTGTATAGCATAATTAATGCATCTTCATCATCCTTCATGTCATAATTTTTGATCTTCACGATGCATATACGTACTAAAAAATCATGTCATTCTTCTTATGGCATGATCCATTTACAATTATTCTTATAGAGAAATATTGTTTTCTATACAATACATTTACCACATGACAAAAATAATATATGGCATGATCACTTTTTTTCATTCTAGAACATCTTATAAATACTATCAAACATCAAAAAACATTATGAAATAAATTCAATACGATTATTTGAGTCTTTTTTATAATTATCTATTTAATTTTTCAATAAACACATTCAAAAGATACATCTATGTATTTTTTCTAATAATTGAACATGTTTTGATTCTTATATTTTGGTTTGATCTATAATGTGTGCCTCTTTAAAAAATTAATTTTTTCTCAATACAGATGTCTTATATTTTTTATTTATATAATTATTTAATATAGTCAACTCTATAATAATCATTTCCTTATAAAATAAATAAATTATTTTTAACAAATAATTTTAATGATGTAGGAAAATTTGTGTTTTTTAGAAAATAAAAAATAAACCAAAATAATAAAATTTATAATAACTATTATAATAATAATAATATAAAGTATTATTAGAGTAATTGTGATCATAATAATAGGAAAAATTTGTTCTAAGAAACCGAAAATTTGATTAATTATTGGATAAAGTCCTAATGTATAAGCAAATTACAATTCCATCAAATTTGTAACACAATAAAAAATAAACATGTATTCTTGAAGACACAATCATTAACATATATACCATTATATTAACAAACAACTGAAATAAATACTCAAAGATTATATTTATACCATATGAAGACACAACACAAAACGAAGGAAAAAACTATAAAATAATAATAAAATAAATATATGATAAGTTTTTTATTTTTTTAAAGCTTATAGATTTAAACAATGTTTTAAACATTTTTACTTATATAATTTTACTTTTCATAAATTATAAATTATAAAAATAATTGTCTATTATATGATCCCAATGAATTTTTTCACAATAAAACTACAATTTCTTCCAATATAAAAACACAATTGTAATAAATAAAATAAAATTCTACTAATTCCAAAACATTTGTTCTAAAATCATTTAAATTTTAAATGAATTTTTTTTTAAATTATCTATGAAACATGCATTATATTATACCAATGTCGATATTTTTTCCTTGGGGTATAATGGATTTAAAAATAAAAAATAAACTTGGAAGAATCATTTAAATTTTTATCAAACTTAAAATTCTCTTCTTTCAAATGATATTTTTTTTGATTTTCATGATTTTTAACATTATTGATCCCTAGCATCAAAATTACCAAATTGAAATATTATTTGAAATAAATCTCAAAAAATAAAAAATACAATTATTATAACATTTTATATTAGTTAAAAACACGTTTTACCAAATAAAAATAGAATGGAAAAAATTTATATAGAAATAATTATTTGGACTAATTAATTTATAACAAAAATGTGATACTAGTGGGTTTTTATTAGAATCATTTGAGTAAAACATTTGACAATGATTTCATTTGTCATTCTAGCTTGTTTATAACACCCTGAGTTTTTTGTCATATAGATTAGTTTCATTGATGTATTGTGTTGTATGCTACCCGAAGATAATATTGCGATATACGCAACACTATATTAGCTTTTTTATTATGAAATACTATTCTTGTCTTGTGTTATATATAATTTCTAGTCATTTTGTTAAAATTCATTTCATGCATGACTGAGTTTAATCGAGTTTATAAAATAATAAAATCACTCTTTGTAGATTTTTTTAATTAAATATATATGTAATATATTAAATTTAATTTTTATAATTCATTTTATATGTTTTATAGACTTTATATAAGAACAAAATAAATGTTCATTTATAAGAAGTATTTTTTTTAAATGTAGTTTTTCCGCCTTTAGATGGGGAAATAATTTTAAATCTAGTTTTTGAAACTTTTATAAGTTCAATTTTTCAAAACAAACTTCAAATTTGGATGATAGATATCAAATTTTATTTTAGATTAATTTTTTGTATTTTTCTGATAACATTCATATTTTAATGAATAGTGAAAAATACTGCATTTTAATTCAAAAATACAATTTCGTCTAATTTATATATATCTTTACGTTATCCTTTTAATTTGTTTTAAAGTATAAATAGATTATTCTTTTATCATTTAATCAAATTTTTTGTCATTGGATGTAATTTATCGTTGTAATTTGATATAAACCCATGTCAATCTTTTGATTGTTTTTTCTTTTTAATAACTTGTTTTATCGTTCCCTCAACATGATTAATTTTAATTTAATTAAGGAAATTTATTTGTTTAAAATTTTTAAAAATTTATTCCATAGCTGGAATCAGAGGTTCGAAATTATTTTCATTAGTAAATTTTATATTTTGTATATTATTAATAGTAACTATGATAGTTTTTATTTAATGAAATTAAAGGTAAATTGGGTAATTTATGTAAAAAAATAATATGATAAGGGAAATAGAATTATTATAATACATTTCAAAATACTATTGGATGATTCAAAATATACCCTTAACATATAATGATCATTATTGAATGATTTAATGTACTTAGTTCAATGAAAATGAAATAATTGTTATTGCAATAAAACAAAGTGACATGAAAGTGAAAAAATGTCACCCTCATATTTATTATAAGTATAATAATTTAAATACAGCTAAAAACATGACAAGGCATAAATAATAAATAGTATCCAAAAAAATAATTCATGTAAATAAATAATGTAAATTTATTTATAATTTTTAGATATTAAATTGTTACCTTATAGGTTTATATATTGATGATGTATAAATTATTTAATTGATGAAAAATCAATGAATTAATTTTCATTAGAATTATAATAATCATTAAAAGATACAAACATTTTCCCAAATCTTATTGGTAGAGTATATCACAACCATATTCATACTAGGGTCTAGTTATAGAACATTTGAATCCTTATAGAAGAGATTATGACACTTATATTATTTTATTTAAAGTGATGTTAAACTTATCACAAACATGTTTTAATAAGTTTAAAATTTTTATGGATGGATTTTATAGATGATATGTTCTACCTTATTTATAATTCTTAAATAGATAATATTTATTTCTATTATATTTTTTTAATTTTTACAGGACAAATAAGTATATAAAATAATTACACAAAACTTATGTAGTGATTATTGTATTAATGGAAATGACAAATTAATGTTATTAAAAAAATAAAATAAATATAATTTGGAATAATTAAATTATATAATAAATTTTAAAGATTACATTCACCAAATTTAGATACTATAAAATATTTCTTTTGATTTTAATATCATATATTTATATTATATAAAATCCATTAAATAAATAGTTCCAAAATTGGCACAATTGATATTTTGTCAAAATATTGTATTATTAAATTATTTAGAAATAATAAAATATTTTAAATATATAATGTAATTATTTATTACTATAAAATGTTTTATATGTTTTAATTATTGTTTAAATTACATTCAATAAATAACAATTAAACTATTTTAATATTGAACAATTTGTTACCGTCGTTAAAATTAAAGGAGAATAATTAATGGTAGAATGAATTGATAATGTTTAAAATGAAATCAAATCACAGATAAAAATTATTGGATGATGTTATTAAAACATAATCTCTTATAATATTCCAAATTATGATATTTTGAATATTTTTTATTGTGTTCGAGTTTATTATAATATGATATTTTTAAAGATCCCAAAAGTGCCCCTCACCTTAATTATAAAAGGGCACCTCCCCCTCACCTCTTTACATCACATTGAGCCTTAAATATATATCATACACTAAATATTTACCATATATATTTCCCTATTAATATTTTATAGGTTTGTTTCTTCTTAAAATTCCAACTCTAGTGATTTATAATGTTATCTAGAGGGATCATGTCGAAGAAGAGGTAGTCTCCTCTACCGATTATTTCAAATTATTTCTTATTCTACTTCCTATTAAAGAGTTGTTTATATTATAAAGTAATAACTCTAATATTAATAATATATCAATATGTTATTATAATTATAGAAAAAACATATTCCACCTATAGAATCCCGCCTGTTTATCGCATAAACATTCATTACATTATACAAAACTGAGGATCTTTAAGGTTTAGTGTCTTGGAAACCAGGAACTTAATACATGAAACAAAAAAACATACTTCTTAAACACTTGAAAGGCTTCTCCTTATGTTCATCCTAGGTTCATTACTGCATCTCATAACTTTGGGATATACATCAAAAGAAAGGGTGAGCAGAAGGCCTAGTAAGGGAAACAAGAGAAACATTTTACATGTGAAATTGAGATACATCAACAATGTCATGAAAAAAAGAACATTAAGGCATGAGAAAGAAATCATGAGGCATTTCATAATAAAAATAACATTTTTCATAACTTTATTATGTGTATGAAAAATTTAATATTGACAATCATTTAGTTTCACCAAGGTCTATCCCCAAGGTGTCATTAAAAATTACCAAGGTTATTCACCAAGGTATCAGTCTAAAAAGTCATCTCTAGAGATTAAGTCTTTACCCAATGCATTGGAGCGATATCTGGGCGCAACCTTGACATGTCTTTATTATAATTTGAGCCACATATATCATCATCAATCATTTCATAAACAAACCATACAACATAAAAGAAATGGGTTTCATTTCAGAATCATAACGTTTAAAAAACCGCTTTAAAGACATGATCTTTACGTCACTGTAAACCCACGGAAAAGGGAAAGAGGGTTTCATGTATGTAAATCCAAGATTTTAAAATAGAACATTTTGATATATATATGAATACCCCTATAGAAATAAGATCTTTTAGTATTCACTTAATAACATAAAATAATTTTGAGATAAAGAGGGAGGCATTTTGAGACGAAAACTATGCAGCATAACGTCTACGATACATGGTTTTAGAAATCGTTGAAAAGAGATGGGACATGGGCCAGACACTCATAAATGAACCATTAAAAAGTATAGGGTCAGAATATAAAGTATTTTAGAACATGGTAATGAAATTTGAAAGATATACCATATAAAATGAAGAACATGAAAGGAAGACAAAAATAAGATTTCTCTTATGAAAATTCGGCAGCCTAACGGCGTCACTTAAACTTCAAAAAATGAATTGACAAGATAAAATAGGGTCTCTCATCGTGTGAAAATAAGAGATCAGTATGATAGATATAGATATCATACCCCAAAATAATAAAAAAGAACAAGAAATACTTGACATGAAAGTAGAACTTCTAAACGAGAAGGGTGAAAGAACCACTTAAAAATTCGGCAGCCTAACGACGCCACTTAAACTTCTACATAAATGAATTGATGATATCAAATAGGTTCTCTCATAATATGATCATAAAATATCAGTATGATATATTTATAGATCATACCCCAAAATAATAAAAAAGAACTTGAAAGACGTGACATGGAATTAGAACTTTGAAAAAGGAGAAAGGTGAAAGAACCACTTAAAAATTCGGCAGCCTAACGACGCCACTTAAAACTTCAAAATACTGAATTGAAGAGATCAAATGGGGTATCTCATAATATGATCATAAAAGATCAGTATGATAAATTTAGAGATCATACCACAACATAATAAAAAGTAACTTTAAATACTTTACATGAAAATAGATCTTGAAAAATGAGAAGGGAGAAAGAATTCGGTACAAAAATTTTGGCAGCCTAACGGTGCCACTTAAAACATCATAAAACAAAATAATGAGAGTATGAGGGGATCTCTCATTATATGAACATCAAAAGGGCAGTAATAGGAGTATAAAATAACATCCTTTAACATAGGAACATTGAGCAAAAAAGAAATTACATAAAAGAGATTTCTTGAAAAGAAAGAGAGAGGTCGGATCCCTTACCTTAAAACATAACTCTTAAAACTCAATGTTTGGGACCTTGAGGTCTTGGGGGCACCTTGGGAGGACTCCTTGAGAGGTAATGAGACCATAACATCGTTGGGGGAGAGTGGGGAGTCTAATGGATGAGAGGATGGCTCAGTATTTATATGGAGAGTGAGGGGACAAGGCATTAATGGCCAAGGGACACCTCATTAGTGGTTTTGGTAAAACCATGGGCTTGCCCATGGTATTTCCCCATGGTGTTGGCCACATGGAACACATCATACCTTATATTACTATTCATAAGTCGACCATATTGATTACATACTTAATACATCATTTAATGATGTCATTAAACACCGGTAACTTAAAAATTGTATTTTCACTATTCATCGAAAATTCAACTTTCTCAGAATAATCCCAAAATTTCACCTTAACCAAATATCAATGCTTTGATTTAAAAAATGAAATCCATTTTATAAAAATAATTTTCTAAATATTTTTAATTAAATTTTTAATTAAAAAACACTATTCACCGAAAATTCATTTTTTTTAAAAAAATCCCCAAAAATTACCTTAACATATTGTCAATGCTCTGAGTTTAAAAATGAAGTCCATTTTATAAAAACTAATTTTGTAAATATTTTTAATTAAATTTTTAATTAAATAAACACTATTCACCCGAAAAAACTAGTACTTGAATAATAATTTATGAAATCATTATTTAACCATTTTATTGAATCACATTACTTAATCAAAGTGCCTAGATTATTTTAACACTTTCTTTAAGTGAGATTACTAATCCATTTGGTCACATTACTAATCCTAAGCATAAAATCACTATTCATAATTTACTATTCATCAAAAATTAAGTTGATCTTATTAGACTCTAAATTTCATACTGAACATAATTGTAGAAGATTATTTTCTTTAAATCATTACAAATTTTTAATTATTTAAGGTTTACCTAAACATTTTTAAAATATCCTTTTTCTAAAATTCATCAAAATTATGCATACTATATTTATCCGGACATTTGAAAATTTATAAACTTCATCACAAGAAGAAATCAAAATTTTTATTTAAAACAAAGCATTACACAAGGCAGTTACAGTCTCCTTACATATCCCCTTATCACACCAGCATAGGACCTAAGTGTAAGGTGTGCTAAGGTGAGAGAATCCGAGGGAGGCTCGGCCAACATCACACGAGTAGTAATTTCTATCAGTTTGAACTTCTCGCAAAGGAGATCCTGTTCTAGCTTCACACGATGAAGTTCGGGTTGGGTTTGGTCCAGAGCAAAGCCCAGTGGTGCTACCCCCTTCCCAAGTTCTATTAGATGGGCTTCGATCGGTCCAAGACTACTGGGTGAGGCCATCGAATCTTCTTTCTATAATAATTAACCAAGATTACTTGTATTTAGAGACAATAATCGAAACGTTTAGTTTACAACGGTCATATTTTCCAATGGTCATATAACAGTCAAAACCCAACAGTCTCATTTTAATTATACTCATGTTATCAAATGAAAAATTTTTGTTGAGTATAAAAATAAAATAAAATAAAACAACACACAAAATTAGGAAACAAGATTTATTCAAAATATCGGGTTGTTACAATCTTACCCCCTTAGGAAATTTCATCCTCACAATTTTTAAAATTGGGTTTTGAAATTTTATTGAAATCCCCACATCGAAAAGGAGTCAGTAAAACTATTACTGTAAAAGAAAGAAAGGGAAGTACAAAGGTCACCTGAGTTAACCTATACTAGGATCCCATGTAGGAAAACATGGACATGGAGGAAAAAACCAAGGGTCGCGTTCTACGGGAGAGTGATAGAAAACATGATTAGGAGAAAGTTAACCATAAGAGAATCTCAAACTTACAATGTGTGTAAATTGTCTTTGATTACCTAGTAGAAAACGTAAACCAACATCATTTTTTTTACGTTCATTTTCATAATTTTGAGGAATTCATTTACTACATAGAACAAAAACATAAGAAAATATACATATCTTCCAGTAGAGTTTCATCCTTTAATAAGTCCCTACCAACACTAATCTTTTTTCCAAATGATGAGAATTCAATAACACTGGGTCTCATAAAAAGCACATGAATCATCTTCTAGAGAATCACATAATCCACAAAAGATTAACTATCTATTTCTTCTATCTTTAAAAATTATCCCAAAAACATAATGGTTAAGGTAAAACAACTCTTCAAAAAGAAAGAATCCCATCGGAATGGAAACTTATTTTAAATCTTCAAAGTTCCATGGTACTACCCAAAGTTCATCATAGACCATTCCATAAATAACGGTCCTTAAAATTCCTCAAAATAAACCAAACTAAGATTGAAGCCCAAATACAAGAAGGATTTGATAACATAGTCTTCCAAAATAATCATCATTGTTCATCTCCAAAAAACATCAACCACTCCTAACATCTTATAACAAAAGTAGCTAACCTAAACATATTTTACTCAAGATAGGTTAATCATTCCCATAAGTAACTTTAATTACTATAAGTCCACCTTAAATTCATAGATTCTTCAAAATATATGTCAACCTTACTCCTCAATGAAAATACCGTAGTAATCTATTTACCTTGATCATATTGGGTCACCAAAATAGTGAACGTCTTCTAAAATAATAATCATCTTTTAATCCCCTAATCATCCCTATCATATTAATATGGAAATCATCGCATTTCCTATCACATTGGTTATTGAGACATGTTCTTCCATTTCCGACCGTTAAATAAGAAGAGAAAGCCTAATTAGGGGCTTAAGTACTTACCCAATAGTCATGAAAAGAAACTGAAATCATATAAGGATAAATTGTAGAAGAAAAGTATACCCTAACGTGTGATCCCCTAGGTTCCCATATAGGTTATCTATGATCATATATTCTTATGTGAATCTTTATTTTATTTCATCTTTGTTCCTTTAACAATGGTTCATACTAAGCATATAAATTTACCAAAGCATATCCCCCGGGAGTGTCATAACCAAGAGTGCAGCAAGGCCTGTTATCGTGTACCATTTATCATTCCAGTCTAGATCAAAGTGGTGTTTTTGGGCTTTACCCCTATGTACATCCGTTCTAGAGCCACCTCTACCTGCTCGTATCCAGACATGGATGTATTTTCTTGGAAACCCCTTACTCAATACTTACCAAAATACCAAGAAGATTTCCTATATGTAAACTTTTATATAGGGTTCTTCCTAGAGTTTTCATATCCTAATTTCCACAAATAACTAAACCATCCTTTGATACCAACTATAGAATCCCACCTTTTTATCGCATAAACTTTCATTACATTATACAAAACTGAGGATATTTAAGGTTTAGTGTCTTAGAAACCAGGAACTTAATACATGAAACAAAAAAAAATTCTTCTTAAACACTTGAAAGGCTTATCCTTATGTTCATCCTAGGTTTATTACTGCATCTCATAACCTGGGGAAATACATCAGAAGAAAGGGTGAGCAGAAGGCCCAGTAAGGGAAGCAAGAGAAACATTTTACATCTGAACTTGAGATACTTCAACATTGTCATGAAAAAAGTACTTTAAGTCATGAGAAAGAAATAATGAGGCATTTCATAATAAAAATAAAATTTTTCATAACTTTATGATGTGGCTACAACATTTAATATTGACAATCATTTCGTTTCACCATGGTCCATCCCCAAGGTGTCATTAAAAATTACCAAGGTTATTCACCAAGGTATCAGTCTAAAAAGTCATCTCTAGAGATTAAGTCTTTACCCAATGCATTGGAGCGATATCTGGGCGCAACCTTGAAATGCCTTTTTTATCATTTGAGCCACATATATCATCATCAATCATTTCATAAACAACACATACAACATAAAAGAAATGGGTTTCATTTCAGAATCATAACTTTTTAAAAACAGCTTTAAAGACATGATCTTTACGTCACTTTAAACCCACGGAAAAGGGAAAGAGGGTTTCATGTATGTAAATCCCAGAATTTAAAATAGAACATTTTGATATATATATGAATACACCTGTAGAAATAAGATCTTTGAGTATTCACTTAATAACATAAAATAATTTTGAGATAAAGAGGGAGGCATTTTGAGACGAAAACTATGCAGCATAACATCTACGATACATGGTTTTAGAAATCATTGAAAAGAGAGGGGACATGGGTCAAACACTCATAAATGACCCATTAAAAAGTATAGGGTCAGAATATAATGGATTTGAGAACATGGTAATGAAATTTGAAAGATATACCATATAAAATGAATAACATGAAAGGAAGACAAAAATAAGATTTCTCTTATGAAAATTTGGCAGCCTAACGGCATCACTTAAACTTCAAAAAATGAATTGACAATATCAAATAGGGTCTCTAATCATGTGAAAATAAAATATCAGTATGATATATATAGATATCATACCCCAAAATAATAAAAAAGAACAAGAAATACCTGACATGAAAGTAGAACTTCAAAACGAGAAGGGTGAAAGAACCACTTAAAAATTCGGTAGCCTAACGACGCCACTTAAACTTCTACATAAATGAATTGATGAGATCAAATAGGTTCTCTCATAACATGATCATAAAAGATCAGTATGATATATTTATAGATCATAACCCAAAATAATAAAAATGAACTTGCAAGACTTGACATGGAATTAGAACTTTGAAAAAGGAGAAAGGTGAAAGAACCACTTAAAAATTTGGCAGCCTAACGACGCCACTTAAAACATCAAAATACTAAATTGAAGAGATCAAATGGGGTATCTAAAAATATGATAATAAAATATCAGTATGATAAATTTATATATCATACCACAACATAATAAAAAGTAACATGAAATACTTTACATGAAAATATATCTTGAAAAATGAGAAGGGAGAAAGAATTCGTTACAAAAATTTCGGCAGCCTAATGGCGCCACTTAAAACATCATAAAACAAAATAATGAGATTATGAGGGGATCTCTAATTATATGAACATGAAAAGGGAAGTAATAGGAGTATAAAAGAACATCTTTTAACATAGGAACATTGAGCAAAAAAGAAATTACATAAAAGAGATTTCTTGAAAAGAAAGAGAGAGGTCGGATCCCTTACCTTAAAACATAACTCTTAAAACTCAATGTTTGGGACCTTGAGGGCTTGGGGGAACCTTGGGAGGACTCCTTGAGAGGTAATGAGACCAGAACTTCGTTGGGGGAGAGTGGGGAGTCGAATGGATGAGAGGATGGCTCGGTATTTATATGGAGAGTGAGGGGACAAGGCATTAATGGCCAAGGGACACCTCATTAGTGGTTTTGGAAAAACCATGGGCTTGCCCATGGTATTTCCCCATGGTATTGGCCACTTGGGACACAGCATACCTTATATTACTATTCATAAGTCGACCATATTGATTACATACTTAATACATCATTTAATGATGTCATTAAACACCGGTAACTTAAAAACTGTATTTTCACTATTCATCGAAAATTCAACTTTCTCAGAATAATCCAAAAATTTCACCTTAACCAAATATCAATGCTCTGATTTCAAAAATTAAATCCATTTTATAAAAATATTTTCTAAATATTTTTAATTAAATTTTTAATTAAAAAACACTATTCACCGAAAATTCATTTTTTTCAAAAAAATTCCCAAAAAATACCTTAACATATTATCAATGCTCTGAGTTTAAAAATGAAGTCCATTTTATAAAAAAAAAATTCTAAATATTTTTAATTAAATTTTTAATTAAAAAAACACTATTCACCTGAAAAAACTAATACTTGAATAATAATTTATGAAATCATTATTTAACCATTTTATTGAATCACTTTACTTAATCAAAGTGCCTAGATTATTTTAATACTTTCTTTAAGTGAGATTACTAATCCATTTGGTCACATTACTAATCCTAAGCATAAATCACTATTCATAATTTACTATTCATAAAAAATTAAGTTGATCTTATTAGACTCTAAATTTCATACTGAACATAATTTTAGAAGATTATTTTTTTTAAATCATTACAAATTTTTAATTATTTAAGGTTTACCTAAACATTTTTAAAATATCTTTTTTCTAAAATTCAACAAAATTATGCATATTATATTTATCTGGACATTTGAAAATTCATAAACTTCATCACAAGAAGAAATCAAAATTTTTATTTAAAACTAAGCATTACACAAGGCAGTTACAGTCTCCTTACATATCCCCTTATCACACCAGCATAGGACCTAAGTGTAAGGTGTGCTAAGGTTAGAGAATCCGAGGGAGGCTCGGCCAACATCACACGAGTAGTAATTTCTATCAGTTTGAACTTCTCGCAAAGGAGATCCCGTTCTAGCTTCACAGGATGAAGTTCGGCTTGGGTTTGGTCCAGAGCAAAGCCCAGTGGTGCTACCTCCTTCCCATGTTCTGTTAGATGGGCTTCGATCGGTCCAAGACTACTGGGTGAGGCCATCGAATCTTCTTTCTATAATAATTAACCAAGATTACTTGTATTTAGAGACAATAATCGAAACGTTTAGTTTACAGCGGTCATATTGTCCAATGGTCATATAACAGTCAAAACCCAATAGTCTCATTTTAATTATACTCATGTTATCAAATGAAACATTTTTGTTGAGTATAAAAATAAAATAAAATAAAACAACACACAAAATTAGTAAACAAGATTTATTCAAAATTTCGGGTCGTTACAATCTTTCCCCCTTAGGAAATTGCGTCCTCACAATTTTTAAAATTGGGTTTTGAAATTTTATTGAAATCCCCACATCGAAAAGGAGTAAGTAAAACTATTACTATAAAAGAAAGAAAGGGAAGTACAAAGGTCACCCGAGTTAACCTATACTAGGCTCCCATGTAGGAAAACATGGACATGGAGGAAAAAACCAAGGGTCGCGTTCTAAGGGAGAGTGATAGAAAACATGATTAGGAGAAAGTTAACCATAAGAAAATCTCAAACTTAGATGTGTGTAAATGGTCTTTGATTACCTAGTAGAAAACATAAACCAACATCATTTTTGTTTTACGTTCCTTTTCATAATTTTGAGGAATTAATTTACTACATAGAACAAAAACATAAGAAAATATACATACCTTCCAGTAGAGTTTCATCCTTTAATAAGTCCCTACCAACACTAATATTTTTTCCAAATGATGAGAATCCAATAACACTGGGTCTCATAAAAAGCACAAGAATCATCTTCTAGAGAATCACATAATCCACAAAAGATTAACTATCTATTTCTTCTATCTTTAAACATTATCCCAAAAACATAATGGTTAAGGTAAAAAAACTCTTCAAAAAGAAAGAATCCCATTGGAATGGAAACTAATTTTAAATCTTCAAAGTTCCATGGTACTACCCAAAGTTCATCATAGACCATTCCATAAATAACGGTCCTTAAAATTCCTCAAAATAAACCAAACTAAGATTGAAACCCAAATACAAGAAGGATTTGATAACATAATCTTCCAAAATAAACATCATTGTTCATCTCCAAAAAACAACAACAACTCCTAACATCTTATAACAAAAGTAGCTAACCTAAACATATTTTACTCAAGATAGGTTAATCATTCCCATAAGTAACTTAAATTACTATAAGTCCACCTTAAATTCATAGATTTTTCAAAATATAAGTCAACCTTACTCCTCAATGAAAATACCGTAGTAATCTATTTACCTCGATCATATTGGGTCACCAAAATAGTGAACGTCTTCTAAAATAATAATCAACTTTTAATCCCCTAATCATCCCTATCATATTAATATGGCAATCATCGCATTTCCAATCACATTGGTTATTGGGACATGTTCTTCCATTTCCCACCATTAACTAAGAAGAGAAAGCCTAATTAGGGGCTTAAGTACTTACCCAATAATCAGGAAAAGGAACTGAAATCATATAAGGATAAATTGTAGAAGAAAAGTATACCCTAACTTGTGATCCCCTAGGTTCCCATCTAGGTTATCTATGATCATATATTCTTATGTGAATATTTATTATATTTCATCTTTGTTCCTTTAACAATGGTTCATACTAAGCATATAAATTTACCAAAGCATATCTCCCGGGAGTGTCATAACCAAGAGTGCAGCAAGGCCTGTTGTCGTGTATCATTTATCATTCGAGTCTAGATCAAAGTGGTGTTTTTGGGTTTTACCCCTATGTACATCCATTCCGGAGCCACCTCTACCTGCTCGTATCCAGACATGGATGTATTTTCTTGGCAACCCCTTACTCAATACTTACCAAAATACCAAGAAGATTTCCTATATTTAAACTTTTATATAGGGTTCTTCCTAGAGTTTTCATATCCTAATTTCCACAAATAACTAAACCATCCTTTGATACCAACTATAGCATCCCACCTTTTTATCCCATAAACCTTCATTACATTATACAAAACTGAGGATCTTTAAGGTTTAGTGTCTTAGAAACCAGGAACTTAATACATGAAACAAAAAAAACATTCTTCTTAAACACTTGAAAGGCTTCTCCTTATGTTCATCCTAGGTTCATTACTGCATCTCATAAACTGGGGAAATACATCAGAAGAAAGGGTGAGCAGAAGGCCCAGTAAGGGAAGAAAGAGAAACATTTTACATGTGAACTTGAGATACTTCAACATTGTCATGAAAAAAGTACTTTAAGTAATGAGAAAGAAATCATGAGGCATTTCATAATAAAAATAAAATTTTTCATAACTTTATGATGTGGCTACAACATTTAATATTGACAATCATTTCGTTTCACTATGGTCCATCCCCAAGGTGTCATTAAAATTACCAAGGTTATTCACCAAGGTATCAGTCTAAAAAGTCATCTCTAGAGATTAAGTCTTTATCCAATGCATTGGAGAGCTATCTGGGCACACCCTTGACATGTCTTTATTATCATGTGAGCCACATATATCATCATCAATCATTTCATAAACAACCCATACAATATAAAAGAAATGGGTTTCATTTCATAATCATAACGTTTTAAAAACTACTTTAAAGACATGATCTTTACGTCACTTTAAACCCACGGAAAAGGGAAAGTGGGTTTGATGTATGTAAATCCCAGAATTTTAAATAGAACATTTTGATATATATGTGAATACCCCTGTAGAAATAAGATCTTTGAGTATTCACATAATAACATTAAATAATTTTGAGATAAAGAGGGAGGCATTTTGAGACGAAAACTATGCAGCATAACGTCTATGATACATGGTTTTAGAAAACATTGAAAAAAGAGGGGACATGGGTAAAACACTCATAAATTACCCATAAAACAGTATATGGACAGAATATAAATGATTCGAGAACATGGTAATTTAATTTGAAAGATATACTATATGAAATTAAGAACATGAAAGGAAGACAAAAATAATATTTCTCTTATGAAAATTCGGCTGCTTAACGGCGTCACTTAAACATCAAAAAATGAATTGATGAGATCAAATAGGGTCTCCCATCATGTGAACATAAAAGATCAGTATGATAGATATAGAGATCATACCCCAAAATAATAAAAAGGAACTTGAAATACTTGACATGAAAGTAGAACTTCAAAATGAGAAGGGTGAAAGAACCACTTAAAAATTCGGCAGCCTAACGGCGCCACTTAAACTTCAACAAAAATGAATTGATGAGATCAAATAGTGTCTCTCATCATATGATCATAAAATATCAGTATGATATATTTAGAGATCATAGCCCAAAATAATAAAAATGAACTTGCAAGACATGACATGGAATTAGAACTTTGAAAAAGGAGAAAGGTGAAAGAACTACTTAAAATTTCGGTAGTCTAACGGCGCCACTTAAAACATCAAAATACTTAATTGAAGAGATCAAATGGGGTCTCTCATCATGTGATAATAAAATATCAGTATTATAAATTTAGATATCATACACCAACATAATAAAAAGTAACTTGAAATATGTTACATGAAAATAGATCTTGAAAAATGAGAAGGGAGAAAGAATTCGTTACAAAAATTTCAACAACCTAACGGCACCACGTAAAACTTCAGAAAACGAAATAATGAGAGTAAGAGGGGATCTCTAACTATATGAAAATGAAAAGGGAAGTAAGATTAGTATAAAAGGACATCCTTTAACATAAGAACATGGATCAAAAAAGAAATTACATAAAAGAGATTTCTTGAAAAGAAAGAGAGAGGTCAGATCCCTTACCTTAAAACGTAACTCTTAAAACTCAAAGGTTGGGACCTTGAGGGCTTCGGGGCACTTTGGGAGGACTCCTTTGGAGGTAATGAGACCAGAACGTCATTGGGGGAGAGTGGGGAGTCGAATGGATGAGAGGATGGCTTGGTATTTATAGGGAAAGTGAGGGGACAAGGCATTAATGGCCAAGGGACACCTCATTAGTGGTTTTGGAAAACCCATGGGCTTTCCCATGGTATTTCCCCATGGTATTGGCCACTTGGGACACCTCATACCTTATATTACTATTCATAAGTCGACCATATTGATTACATACTTAATACATCATTTAATGATGTCATTAATCACCCCTAACTTAAAAACTGTATTTTCACTATTCATCGAAAATTCCACTTTCTCAGAATAATCCCATAATTTCACCTTAACCAAATATCAATTCTCTGATTTCAAAAATGAAATCCATTTTATAAAAATAATTTTCTAAATATTTTTAATTAAATTTTTAATTAAAAAACACCATTCACCGAAAATTCATTTTTTTCATAAAAATCCCCAAAAATTACCTTAACATATCATCGATGCTCTGAGATCAAAAATGAAGTCCATTTTATAAAAATAATTTTCTAAATATTTTTAATTAAAATTTTAATTTAAAAAACACTATTCACCCGAAAAAACTAATACTTGAATAATAATTTATGAAATCATTATTTAACCATTTTATTGAATCACATTACTTAATCAAAGTGCCTAGCTTATTTTATTACATTCTTTAAGTGGGATTACTAATCCATTTGGTCACATTACTATTCCTAAGCATAAAATCACTATTCATAATTTACTATTCATAAAAAATTATGTTGATCTTATTAGACTCTAAATTTCGTACTGAACATAATTGTAGAAGATAATTTTTTGAAAATAATTACACATTTTTAATTATTTAAGGTTTACCTAAACATTTTTAAAATATCCTTTTTCAAAAATTCATCACAATTATGCATACTATATTTATCCGGACATTTTAAAATTCATAAACTTCACCATAAGAAGAAATCAAAATTTTTATTTAAAACATAGCATTACACAAGGCAGTGACGGTCTCCTTACATAGCCCCTTATCATAACAGCATAGGACCTAAGTGTAAGGTATGCTAAGGTGAGAGAATCTGAGGGAGGCTCGGCCAACATCGCAGGAGTAGTAATTTCTATCAGTTTGAACGTCTCGCAAAGGCGATCTCGTTCTAGCTTCACACGATGAAGTTCGGATTGGGTTTGGTCCAGAGCAAAGCCCAGTGGTGCTACCTCCTTCCCAAGTTCTGTTAGATGGGCTTCGATCGGTCCAAGACTACTGGGTGAGGCCATCGAATCTTCTTTCTATAATAATTAACCAAGATTACTTGTATTTAGAGACAATAATCTAAACGTTTAGTTTACAGCGGTCATATTGACCAATGGTCATATAATAGTCAAAACCGAATGATCTCATTTTAATTATACTCATGTTATAAAATGAAACATTTTTCTTGAGTATAAAAATAAAATAAAATAAAACAACACACAAAATTAGGAAACAAGATTTATTCAAAAATTCGGGTCGTTACACCACCTTTTATCCATCCTTTGAAAAATTAAGTGACCATGTGTGCGTACATGAAACTTACAATCTCAACATAGTGGTGTAATATCTTTTTCACCACCACCTTACTTGGATGGATATAATGATGGAAATAATAACTATATATTATTATTATATCATAATATAGATTCTATAACAACATGTATACCATCCTTTACATATAATTTTACAATTAATGGCATGATATCATCACTCAAGAGTACGTACGACCTACTGTCTCCACAATGCAATGTGATTCATTATACAAGATATCAATTAATGAATGATTATATAAAATTATAGAATGAGTAAATAAGTCATATATTTTGTTAATATAATTTTTAATGATATAACTATGATCTAATAAAGAGAACCAGAACATAATTCAGAAAACATGCATAAGAACATAAAGTTGTTAATACCCAAATAATGAGTAACAATGAAATGTTACTAACAAGTGGATGATAATATGATCATATATGATATCCGGAAAATTACAAAGATTATGGAATAAATCAATTCAATTATTAAAATAATTATATAGGAGTTTCAGATACCTAAAAAAGATATCCGATCAAGGGTTAGGGATTATTATTTTTACTTTTATTTTTGCAGGACATATGTCTTATACACCGTCTATTTCTTTTGAGTGGTGTTTATGCTTCCTATGAATTTTTTTACGATTATTATTATGATGGTTATAATATTCATATATTTTTATTTGTTAGACATACAATTCTACTAATTATAATTTTGGAAGGAATAATTTCACAATCTAATTTGTATTTGAGGTTGTTTATACGTAAGTATTTATTGGGGTATTTTTATCATACATGTCCATGGTTTATACATATGTATTATAAATATTATTATATTATTATAATATATTTTAATTTAATTTTACATATTGGTAAATATTTATGAAATGATATTAAAGGAATATTTTTTCATTTTTGATATGAGATATTTTTTGACATTCCGACAAAAGTACAAGAAGAATGTTTTCTTCTAACTTATACGGTATGAACAAACTTTTAAATTTTCATAATGACTTATTTACATGAATTTAACTTTAAAATATTTCAAATTTATATTGAATTTAAATATTTTATTTTAACATTGTGTGTCATTTTTTGAAAATTAATCATTTTTGAAGAAGAAATGATATTTTCCTCAAGAAATAATTTCTCGTATTTTATCAAATTTATTTTCCATCTAAGATGAATTAATTTAAATAGAGTTCTGTTTCTTTCCAAATTTTAACTATTATTTTTTTTGTTTTTATCATGTAATTGTATTTATAAAATCTATTTTGTATGTTTTTTGTGGTGAAATGATGTTTAATAAACCCATTTTATTCCTTGGGTTATGCAATGTTGAATGGTTTATGTTTTTCTGTCAAACGTAAGAATGATTTAATTATGAGATGGGTGGGACATATATATCCCTCTAATGAATTGGGTAAATATTTATATCTCATGGGATAGACATGAATGGGATGGAAAGTAAATCTGTATTTGTAATAAAAGGTTGTAATGACAACTAAATCTGGTTCAGTAATTGTAACGACCTTTGGTTTTAAAAATAAATTTAAATACCCAAAACACTAACTATCGACATAATGAAAAAAATTAAGGATATAGTTTTAAACTTTCCATTCAACATAGTGTTTCCACTTCTATGATTTGAGTTTTGAAAAACATACATCCAAAGTTGCAATTAGTAAGTTATTTGGAGACTTATAGAACCAACTTGATTTTTGGTGAATAGTAACATACGCTTATGAATAGTAATATAAACATTATGAATATTAAATATTATTATTATTTTAATCAAATTTATAATATAGTGAGATCTTGATTAATTCATTCATGGTGATATAAAATGAGTTATTGTTTTAAAATTTTTATTTTTTGAATAAGTAAATATATTATTTAAAAATTAAATTATTCATACTTAGATAACTATTTTAAAAAATTGGATTAAAATCATTGAATTCTACTTGTTGAAAAATGGTAAGGGTATTTTTTAAAATCATTTCTAAAATTTATGATTTTTTTCATAATAGTAATATATTGTAATATATCGTATATATGCAATATCAGTTAAATAAACTATTCCTAGTGTCATGGATGATTTAATAACCATTTGTTCGAACTCATATGATCTAATTACAATTTGGGGTTACATGAATCAAGAAAATTCATATTATTGATAAAAAATATTTAATTAATGACTAAAATAACATAAAACCAATCCTCTAGTCCGCTATAAAAACCACCCTCACCCACCTCTTCCTCTCAAACCTCTTCAGCATTGATAATTATCTAAATTCTATCAAATCCCCTTTACAAGGCACTTCTTCACATATCGGACATGCTGGTCTCACCATAAGTCCCAAACCAACGCCATTAAGGAGGATCTCATAGAGAAAAGATCAACATGTAAATATACTCATTCATTTTTTCATTTTCTATTCAATTCCTTTCATTTTCTTATATTATCTTTCACTCCCCCTTATCCAAGAGGTATAAAAACTCCAAAATCTCATATATGCTAGATTTTATCATGTTTATGGAAATTTACTCAACTTACGTTGCAACATAATAATTAAATAAAGAATATGATATTTTCATATATTTGTGAATTAAATATTAATTTTACCTTAAATGGTATCTTATGTTTGATGGAGTACCCAATATGCAACAACAGGTTTCTTTGAAATATTTTGTTACACACAATGTTGAGTTATAATAAAACATTATAATATAATATTATTATTTTAAATGGTATTTAATGCATAATCATTGTATTGGAGGGAATGAATAGAACTAAAAACAATATTATTACACATTTTTGTGAAATTATTTTACATTTATCCAATAAAAAGATTGAGGCATAAAATTTGGATGAATCCAATTTTAAGAACAAATAGTCTAATATTCTTAAAAAAGTCAATTTACCACCTTTTGATGGGGAACCATTTTTAAATCCGGTTTATTTCACATTAATATGTTATATTTGACAAAATAATATTCTTATTTAAAATTGGGAGAGAGAAAATTACTTTGGTTGAAATTTGGGTATTTTTCTAGTAAAGATCATTTTTAATGAATAGTGAAAAATACTTCATTTTAATTCAGAACTAGCACTTAAACCAATTTATTTATATGTTTTGATTATCTTTTTAGTTTTTTAATGATTAATTATATTATTTTATTACTATTTAATTCAATTTGGTTCATTGTGTGTAATTTCACAATAAAATTGGACAATCTTTTAAAAGTTATTATTTCTTAAAAAAACGCTTTCTTATTTTGACAGCGAGAATTAATTTTAAGTTAATTTCTTATACTTATGTGTTTTGAATTAGGAAAAATTAATTCCATATTTATAATTAGGAGGTCCAAATTTTTTAAATTGTTATATTTTATTTTTAGACATTATAAATACTTCCTTCAGTAAATATTTTATTTATCATGGTTAATAGGTGAATCTGGTAAATAATGGTAACAAATAATATTATAATAATTTTAAGTTACCCTAACATGTATCCCAATCCTATATTTTGATACATTTACGACCATGTGCATCCTTGGGTCAATTTTGGGACCTCATGGAGCCACATGGGAGTGATAATGACACTTTATATTAATTAATTTAAATTAATAAAAAATGACTTAAACATATATCTTTTGGTAAATTAATTTTTACATGGGACTATATAAGTTATATCTTGGACTATAAATATTAATTATAAATATAAAAATATTTCATACATCATGATATTTTATTTATAATTTTAAAACATTAAATTATTTAAATTATTTATGACACAATGATGATGTAGTAGTTGCTTCATTAATAAAGTATTCAAATAAATGATATTATAATTATTAAAATAAATTTAATATGAACATTTTTATTCTATCCACGAATTTTAGGGATAATAATGACTAGTTTTATTTTAATTAATGAATGTTTTTTAATATAATAAAGTTTTTATAGATTTTTTAAAAGTCATGATATGAATTGTATATTAATTGACATAAATGAGTTTTTCAAACAATTAATAATTTATTAAATGATAAAATAGTCCTAAATATATAATATTAGGCCAAATTAAATATATAATATTAAAAATTTCATTAATGATTCATTTTGTTTCTCTTTTCATTTTATAGTAAATATATTAACTATGTTGTATTAATATATAAGAGGACATGGTAAAGGTTGAATAAGTTAACAAAGGGTTAAATAAAAATGATAAGGATTAAACAAATATCCAAAACCCGTACAATTTTTATTGGATTATTTTATTTAGACATATATGCACATTATCTTCCAATTAAATATGTTTTTTTCTTTTTAAACCAAAAATAATTTTATAATAAAATCATCATTTCAAACATTCCTAAAAGGCCCCTCCTCCCCCTTATAAAAAGCCATCACCTATAACCCATTACTCACACCTCTCAAGCCCCTTGTCTTGTTCAAATCCTATAGAAATAATATCTACACAACCCTCTCTTACACCTAGAATCCTTGCCTTAATCAGAAGGAACTTATAGAAATCCTTTTGGTTCAATACAAAGGGAGTAACCAGATTTAAAGGTAACGTCTTCCCTCAAGTACTCTTCTTTTATTTTACATCATCACCCCTTAGCTCTTCTTATTATTATTTTTTTCAAAACAACAATAGTATCGTCAATATTCTAGGTTTTTTATGAAAATTATTTCAACAAAAATTACTCACACCTCCTTATAATGGGTAAAGAACATATTGTTTCTGTGGACGGTGAACTACTACCTCACGAAATGAAGATGGTTCAATATTCTCCTACCACCTATTAAGTTGGCCATTTAGATGGAACTGTATTTATATGTGATATATATTAAATTTATATTGTCTCTATACTTATGTATTTTTTATTTATATCATACCTTTATGGTTTCCATAATGGGTAAATACGATAATTTAATTCGCGTAAGTGTGGACAATCTCCCCCTCAACGTGCTATGACTCATTCACACCATACGTGGGATGTATAAATGAAATATTTAATGAAATAATAAATTATATTATGCTAGAATTATAATATAACTATGTATAATTATGTTTTCATTCCATTAAAAGATGAAATCTAAATTAATTGAGCGTTCATGCGTACATACGGATTACCGTCTCCGTGAACGGTGAATTTCATTTCTTATATCTAAATGTTATGTACTATTATAAAAACATATATATACTTGATATATATGATATATATGATATCTAAATCCTGAACATCATTTTGGAGATAATTGAATTTTTACCACATGGACAACTTGTTATTATAAGAAGTTCATTTTGACTCATGTACCAAATATCGACCAAACAATCATTATTAACATAAACGATTATGTAATGTTTATAACATGGTTACAAGGGATAAATAAGAAATAATAAACATGAAAAAGGTTTTTAGTAAAATATAAATTAACATTAGTTTATTATTTAAGAGATTATAGAACTAACGAGTCATGTTGGACACAAGGTAAGGGACTTTGTCTCAATATCCTTTCATTGAGGCATATTTTGTTTTAAACATGAATTTATTTTATATGGTGTATAAAACCCATTGAATTTTCATTTAATTCAATGGGTGACTTTTTTCTACTTATTGTTTTACTAAATGACAAAAAAGGAATGTTTCTTTTTAATGTACGTGGTTATAATGACATTTATGCCACTGTGAGCGTTGTTTGATATTTGGATTCCTTAACAGGAAGTAATTTTTTTAAAAGGAAAATAAATACCATATACTCATTTATGTATTTTGGTATTGAAAATGGTTTTGATAATAGATTTTTTATGTCAATATAGTTAAATTATATATTGTGATTTAAATGTGGAAATGTTATATTTCTTTTATATTTGTTTTATGTGTTATGAATATGTATTGGTTCTTGGGAATTGTTTACATATACAGGTGTTTTCGGGATAATCCTAGGGTAGGTGATCCAATATATCTCACCAATTCATTGGGTAACGTGATAGAGGTAAACATTAATGTTTCTCCTAAGAGATTTAGGGAATATACTATGTTGGGTATTCCAAATGTAACTCCCCATGTAGCTGTTATAGCTATAATGTAAGTATGATATGGATGCCATAAGTTACCATTATGATTTATGATTTTTATGTGTTATTCATAAATCTTATGATTTCATGTGATATGTTAAAGATCTTATCCTATGTATGTATTGATGGACTAATGTTTTCTTTATTTATTTTATAATCCTTATTGTGCTCTTTACGCTCATCCCGGGTTTTGTTGAAATGTTTTCACAAGACTTAAAGATGAATGGGGTAATGGATCAGATCATGGAAAAGTCATGTTGTCTAAAACATGGAACTATACATGAATCTTTTTTCGAAAGTTTTTATTTTATGAAAAAATGGATACTGAGTAGATGTGTCTACTTTGTAATATTTGAGATGTAATGTATATGTTATGGCCAAGTTATCTATAACTCTAAACCTAAAAAGATCTTTAATATGAATTATTAACTTAACTAAAGATTAAATAATTTTTTAAGGTCGTGACCTTATATACTTCGTATCCTCCCCCTCATATAAATACATCGTATGTCTGGTGTTGATTTACCAACAATATGGATGATGTGTTTTCAATTTCATTTACTTTCTTCAAAAATGGGTATAATGCCATTTTAATGGTTAAAGAGGTTTTTAATTTGTATTATATAACCACTATTATGTTCTATAATTATTTTATAAGCATAATATTGAAGGTTTATTATTGAAAATGTTTGTGATTATCAAAGAACCCCTAAAATGATCTAAAGGGATATCACTAATGAACTATCTAATTATTCATCCTCATTCAATATAACCAAAATGATTTATGGAATAAATTAATATTCTGGAAACATATTAATACCATTTCATTCCACTTCTGGAGTTTCTCTTCTATTTGACTAAAAAATTCTTTATGAACAGACAATAGAAATCATGTAAAGCACACACCCGAAATAGAGGAAGTAACAAAATATCAGTAATAAATGGGTCAGATGATGTTATAAAATTTTCATATAAGGTATTATAGACATAATTATTTTTCATTAAAATATAAATAACACCATTTCAACCATTACATAGGAGTTTTAAACATGTTTTTTGTAAGATGAATCCGGGGTAAGATAATTCTTAGTCCAATTTCAATTCATTAGGTAATCCTTCAATATCATTAATTAGGTGGTATTAAAATTATTTTTTTGATGAATTTATCTAATATTATATTGAATTTTTTATTAACAGTGTATATACATATTTCATCCACTCTATTGAATATCAATTCTATTATAAGATATCTATAAGGGGATTTTCTTTTAAAATCCTCTTTTAAAATTCTGTTTTGCAAAATTAAAATTCAATTTTTTTATGAAAGAATTAATGATTTATGATTACTTTGTGGTACTTGGAAATTTTCTATGATGAATTTTGGGACCTATATCTCCTTCCAATTCATTGTATATGTGTAAGTTGGAGTTTGGTCATATGGTTACTCCAAGTGTATTTGTTATGGTTACATTATAAGGTAGTGGTGAGCGTTACATTGTAAGGTAGCCATGAGTGTTACAAATCAAAAGGTAGACATGATGGTTACAATACAAGTTTTTAATCCCCAATTATACCTTTATGGTTTTATATATAGTCTCTAATGTTTTGTGAAAGTCTCACGTTTCATAAAATATGTGTATAAGGTTGATAATTATGTCTTTGTAAAAATGATTTCATTTTCTTTTATGATTCACGGACTAATGGTTTATTTTTATTTTTTTATATCCCAAATTATTAAAAATCTATACTGAAAAGATCTTTTGGACTGTAAATAAGCAACATCTATTTGAAATAGCTAGATTATGTAATTTTTAAGGCCATGTCTTTAATGTTGGTATCAAAGAACGGTTTAGATAACTTTAAGTATTTGGATCATGTTAATTGAACACCATAAATTATTTTTACCTTATTATTATGTTGAAATGGTATAGAGTTTAAAGAATACCATATTTCATCATCTAAGATATGTTTATTCGGAATGCATTTCTGCAGAAGAAACAGGGAAGCTGAAGTTGGATGGAACCGAGAGGATGATATCTTTACAAATCCATAATCGAGAATAGTGGGAATTGAAACCAAGATGTTTGTGATAGTAATGGCTCATATTACATGCATAATAAGTTGTGACCGTGTTTATGATAGGGAAAAAATAGATCTACCATAAAGAAACATGATGATAGTGGAATTTTTTGTGAGGAAATAACATCATGCCTTCAATAGATATTCTGACCTAGTAGTCACTGAATGATAGATTAAAGCCCTTTAAAATATATTTGATGTTATGCGATGTTCATATAATCAAATGGTTAGTCATTCCACATGTCATTTTGAAGTTGAACCTGATCAGTGTTGGTTAGTGGTCGGGAATATTAGTGTATGTGATTGAAGTAAACTTCAATATGCCAGCAAGGTATGCTCTAAATCATATTGAGGATCTTGATAGGAAAAGCATTATCTTTTAGTCAAGATTAAATCCATTATATAGAAGTCCATTTGTTTCATGTGAGTTTAAAAGATATGGGAAACTTGTAAAATGTTCTAATATGTTACAAATTTATTTTTTGATGATCATGTTGACTTTGATAACAAAGAGAAGAAGAGGTATAGATTGAAAGCGATGTGTAAGAATCATCAAATGAAATATGACTGTAAGAAATTTTATTTTTCATTTTGTGAATAGTTTGGTATAAAGAACCATGGGGAATGCCTTACCAAAATTGGACTGTGTTTTCGATGTGGAATGTTTGGACATATGGCCTAATATTTTATTGAATATGATTTTAAGATTAATCCTAATATGAAAACTATGAATTGATTCAAATGTTGTGATATGGATCATTATAGAAATCTCGACTCAAAGAAAGATATGAGTGATAGAAATCAACCATAATATTACCATAAATGTGTTTTGAGATCTTCTGAGACTACATTCCCAAATTTAATTCCTACCAATGAAGTGGTATTAGGTACTATGTTTGTTTACTCCAATTTTACTAATGTATTGTTTGATATGAGGTATATATATTACTTTATTTATAATAATGTTTCTGGTAAATTTAAAATATCAACTCAACAAATGAGACCACAAATTATTGTTAAAACGCCAGGGGAAAATGTTAAAATAAAAATCCATTTTAAGGATCTTCATATTCTTATATGTGGAAAGGCATTACCTGCAATTATTTGTGTTTTTTTAGTAGAGTTTAATGTCACTCTAGGTATGTATTGGCCTTCTATTTATCATGCTAAGATTGATTGTAGAGCTACAGAATATTTTTTTTCAGAAAGAGTTTCAATTGGTACACAAGAACGGACCTATACAATTGATAACATATCATGAAGCTGAGAAATTTTTAAAATATTAAAATGAAATTTATCTTCCTCATATTGTTAAAAACATATGAATTGTTCATATTAATGAATATATAGTGGAAAATGAATACCTTGATGTTTTTTATGATGAGTTACCTCGTCTTATACCTGATCATGAAGTTGAATTCCCAAATAATGTAGTTCTTAATGGTAATTCAATTTCAAATCCCTTTATTTAATAGATCAAATGGAACTTATTCATTTGAAAAATAAATTACAGGGGTTTCCTGATAAGGTCTTCATTTATCCTAGTACTTCACCACAAGTAGATACTATTTTTTTTGTTAAAAAGAAATATTTTTCCATGAACCTTATCATTTATTATACAGCTTTGAATAACTTTACTGTTAAGAATAAGTATCCTTTTACTCACATCGATGACTTGTTTGATTAACTCCGGGCTGCTTAGCATTTTTTCACGGTTGACTTGAGATACGGGTACCATCAGTTGAATGTGATGGAGTATGACATTCCAAAAATATCTTCTTGAAATATATATAGTCATTATGTATTTTCTTATGTCATTTGGGTTAACTAATGCAGCTGATATATTGATGGATAATATGAATATAGAATTTCTGGAGTTCTTGGGTAATTTTTTGGTTGTGTTTATTAATGAAATAATAGTATATTATAGAAGTACAGAGGAGAATTAAAAATATATAATGGTTATTTTTAAAACCTTAAAATAAAATAAACTATATGGAATATTCCAAAAGTGTGAATTCTGGTTGCAAAATTTTTTTTTCCTTGCCACATTATTTCTAAAAAGGGCATAACTGTTGATCCTACTAAAATTAATGTTGTTGGAGAATGGCCAAGACCAAAAAAATATAACCGAGATTCATGGTTTTCATGGTTTCCCAGGGTATTATTGGAGGTTTGTTAATAAAACCATGGTTATCTAGTCCACAGGCTAAGTTAACTTGAAAAGGAGTTAAATTCACTTTGATAAAATAATGTGATGATTTTATTTTGGAATTGAAAAGATTATTGGTGAATGTTCTAGTTCTGACCCAACCTTTCAAAAATGGAAATTCTGTCCTCTAAAGTGATACTTAATTAAAGGGACTCGGTTTTTTCTGATACAAAATGATCAGGTAATTTCTTATGCTTCAAGACAACCAAAACCTCATGAGTTAAATTATTTCACATGTGATTTGGAATTAGAAGCCGTGGTTTTTACTTTGAATATTTGGTGGAATCATTTATATGGATCCAAATGTGAAATATATAATTAAAACAAAATTTTCAACTATATATTCACTCAAATGATTTTAAACATGAGCTAGAAAGGATGGCTTGAATTGAGAAAATATTATAATTTCATAATCAATTACAATCCTAGAAAATCATACAAAGTGGAAGATTCCATGGGTTGAAAAAATCATGCATGATTAACTATATTTTGTTTGGAACAACAACCTTTGATAAATTATTTGATGAATATTGTCTTGGAAGATATTAGTGCGGGAAATTCCTCTGTTTTTCTTTAGGTTTCAGTTCAGTCATATTTTTCACACAGAATTAACCAAGCATAGAAGGAATATTGTGAGTTACAAAAAAAGGTAGAATTGGTTAAATTGGTAAATATTCTAAAAATTTACGTTGATAAAGATTGTGTTCTAAGATTTTGAAAGAGATTATGTGTGCCCCGTGATTCTTAGATGAATAAATAATTATTGTTTGAAGCTCATAGTTCTCCATTTTATGTTCAACCTAAATGTACTTAGATGTATAGAGACCTTCGAGAGTATTACTGGTGTGATGGAATGAAAATATATATTTCATATTTTACCATGAAATGTTTGAAATTACAACAGACTAATGTATAGTAACATTTACCAAAGGGGATGCTTCATCCTTTACCATTACCAGTGTGGAAATGGTATAATATATCCATGGAATTCGTTGTGGGACTAAAAAATAATTCTTGAGGTAACAATGCAATTTGGGTGATTGTAGACCAATTAATTGAATCTTCTCATTTACATCATATTCGAGATACTATGTCATTAGATTATCTTTCTCGACAATACATAATAGAGATTATTAGGTTGTATAGATTTCCTCCTTTCATTGTATCAGATCGTGATCGACAGTTCACTTATAACTTTTGGAAAGGACTTCAGAAGTCATTGGGAATAGAATTATATTTCAGTATTGCTTTTCATCCTCAATCAGGTAGGAATTCATAATGGAGGATCCAAACATTGGAGGATATTCTTCGAGTATGTTCAATCGATTATGTGGTATATTGGGATTAGAATATTTCATTAGTTTAATTTTTTTATTTTTCATTTCATTATACATATTTTTCCTATTGAGGAATTATATGTGAAGAGATGTCAAACTAAATCATTTTGGTATCAATTTGGGGAAATGATCTTGATGGTACAATAATTAGTAGAGGAAGTGGTTGAGAAAGTGAAGATGATCTAGCATCACATGAGGAAAGAATATAGTAGGCAGAAACATTATGCAAATAAAAAAAGGAAATAATTTTCTTTTGAGGTAAGTGATCATGTTTTTCATAATGTCTCACCATGGAAAAGTGTTATGTGTTTTGGTAGGAAAGGAAAGCCATGTACATAGTTCAATGGAACATATGAAATCCTAGAGAATGTTAGACCAATCACCTACTAAGTATCTCTACCTCCAAATTTATCTTAGGTACACAATATTTTTAATGTTTCGATGTAGAGATTGTACGTTATAAATTCATCTCATGTTTTGATACCAGATGTAGATCAGCTAGAATAGAAAATTTCTTATGAAAAGTGACTAGTTCCTATTTTTGAATCAAGATAAAAATTATTGCAGAATAAGTTAATCCACCAGGTAAAGGATTTGTGGAGAAAACACATGGTTGAAGAAGAAACATGGGAATATAAAATTTATATGAGGGAAATGACCCATCACTTATTTAATAAGTAAATAAAATTACGAGGACACAATTTTCAAAAGGTCGGGAGAATATAAAACCCCAAGGTTTTAAAAATAAATTTAAATACATAAAAAACTGAATCATGATGTAATGGAACATTGTTTTATAGTGATATTAATAAACTAGCTGTTAACCATAAATTTTCCACTACTATGGTTTTAATTTTGAAAATCAGACATCTACGGTTGTGATTAGTAGGTTATTTGGAGTCTGATAATACAAACATCATATTTGGTGTATAGTAACATACCCTTATAAATAGTAATATGAATAATAATATGACTCTTATGAATAATAAATCGTATTAATTTTTTTTATTAAGGTTATAAGATAATGAGATCTTGAATAATTTTTCAAGGTGACATAAAATGATTTATAGTTTTAAAATTCTTATTTTTCAAATAATTTATGATTTTATTTAAAAATGAAATTAAGAATATTCAGAAAATTATTTTCAGGAAATCGAGGTCATTTTTGAATTATAAACATTGGAAAACTGTTAGGGTTTTTTTTGTATTTTTCTAAAACTCTTGAATATTTGGTGAATAATAAAATATATTAATAATTTTTATATATACATTATCAGTAAAAAACACAATTAATAGAATCATGGCAGCTGTGAGAAAAATTGGTTTGAACTCACATTCTCTAATTACTATTTGGGGTCACATGAATCAAGACTATTCAAAGACTTGAGAAAAAAATATTAAACTAATGATTAAAATAATGGAAGACCATTCATCCCATCCACTCTAAATACCACCCCCACCCCATCTTCATCTCACATCTCTCAAGCATTTGGAATTGTCTAAATTCTACCAAATCACCTTCCCAAAGATCTTTCCCATGTCATAGACCTGTTGGTCTCACCAAAAGGTCAACACTAAAGGCCATAATGAGGATATCAATAAGAAGAGATCATAAGGTAAATATCCTCTTTCATTTTCCCATTATCTTTAAATTTCCTTTTCGTTTTTTATATTATCTTCCCCTCACCAAAATCCAAGAGGAGAGAAATCTCTATATTCTTATATATTATGTATCTTTTCATTTTTGAAGAAAAATTCCTCAACTAACTTCATCTCATCCCCCTCTTATAAATACATTGTCTTTGTTGTGTTGATTTACCAACATTGTGGATGACGTGTCTAAAATTTCATTTACTTCCTTCAAAACTTGTTAAAAAACAATTTTAATGGTTCAAACAGTTTTCAAAGAATATTATATGACCTATAATATGTTCTAAAATCAATTTTTTCGCATAATATTAATAGTATATGATTAAACATGTTTGTGATTATCAAAGAACTGACCAAATGATCTAAACAGATGTCAATAGTGATTTATCTAATGATTCATCCACATACCAAATAACGAAAATGATTTATGGCATGATTTAATATTCTGGAAACATATTAATAACATTTCATTCCACTTTTGGAGTTTCATTTAAATTATACTAGAAAATCTATTACGAACTGACTGTGGAAATCATGTAATGTATGCACCGAAAACAAAGGATGTAAAAAAATATTATTAATAAATGGGTTGAATGATGTTATAAAATAATCATATAAGGTGTTATAGACATAATGTTCCTTCTATAAAATAATAATAACACCATTTACCCATTATACAAGAGTTTTCAAAAAATTATGTAAAAAAAGCTGAGTTAAGGGAATTCATAACTCAATTTCCATTCATTGGGTTAACCTTGTACTTCATTAATTATATGGTATTAAAATAGTTTTTGTGATGAATTTTTCTTATATTATGTTGATTTCTTTATATATTTTATATACATACTCCATCAAATCTATTAATTATCACTTCAATTATATGATATTTTTATAGGTAAATTTCATTCAAAATCCTGTTTTGAAGTTCTATTTTACAAAACTCAAAAGCAATGTTTTAATGCAATTATTCGTGTTTTTATATTATTATGTTCATTTTTTATTTTTTATTTACCTTTTTTACCTTTACTAATCATCTAATCTCACCCTTTATATATTTTCGTTTCCCTGGGATATAAAGAAATGTTTTATGTAGGATAACTAAAATTGAAGATCATTATTGAAGATATTGAAGAACTTTTACCAAGTTAAGAGAATGGGTTCCATGTTTCAAAATATAATAAACTAATATGTTCAATGGGAATCTATTTTTTAATTTTTTAAGTAGTCCACAAATTTAATGTAATATCCTTGTATGTCAATCTTGGGTCTTTAAAGATGGTATCATAGAGATGGTTTTTTTAACCTTTGGAAACTGTGATGCGAAAACATTAGTGGAAATCCTTGTGATATTTTGAAGGATATGTCATGGGATGTGTGATAAGGATAATTATATATATAGGTTACATTCCTATTTTTTTGATGTTCTTGAATAACATATAATTAAGCCTAAGATATCAGATATTGAAATATTATAAGTAATTTACCTTAATTGTGTGTCTATTAATCTATGATATGTATTTCTCACACTGTGTGTTTTGGTCTTAGTCAATAGCTAGAACTAGATAGAACATAGTTAACATTGAATGACTCACATGTGGAAATTATAGTAATGTAATATCCATGTATGTTGATCTTGGGTCTCTAGTAGTCTATGCACATCCTCATAACACCATATTGTTTCTTTGAGAACAATACTGAATCACCCCAACGTGAAAAATTAAGCAAGATAAATCCCTTATTCATCAAGTCATAAAACTAAATCCATAACTCATGAAACTCGAAAGGTTCCATCTGATAATAATCCATCGAAATCGGAGAGGCACCAGGTTACAGGTCTATCCCAAACTCAACATCACGGTGAGGGGGTAGAGTCATAACCACCTCTGAGAAAGCATCCAAGAACTCCCCAATAACTATGGTAGCCCCTAACATCTCAGCATCCATAGATTCCAATGACATCTCGTCCAATAATAAAAGAAGGGGCTCCACATGTTGAATACCCACCTAATAACTCCGATCTCTATAGAAAGCCACACGTCGACCATCTAAGTCTGAAAACATTACCCACCTTCAGAAATAGTCCATAAGAGAATGTATGGAATACAACTAGTCAATGCTGATAATGAAATCGTATGGGTACATTTGTATCCTGAAAAATCCCCTCAAGACGGATGCGCCCCCATCATCAGTCTAAATCCCCATCATATATTAGACAAGCTGGTCTGACCTCTGACTTCCATTCATAACATTAGGTTTAAAGAAATACATTGTACATATATTCCTAGAGTATGGGATATAGAGGGTTCAACAAAGGAGTGTAAAGCTCATGAATCAAACAAACCATAACTAAGTGTACTAAGAAAGCTAATCGAACCTTGAACATTCTCTGGTCCTTCTCGAAGTTTATCCTCAACAATACGTAACTGACCATGCACCAACACATTTTCCAATATGATGATTATGGAATGTTTGAAAATTATTAGGTTACAGTCCCTAAGTAACACCCTATGGTCGGCATCCACTTACTCCATCTACCCTTGGTGGAGTAGGATCCTGGTGTCCCAACAGCTGAAATGGATTTCCCGACAATTGTTGATGTGGCGGGCATTGAACCTATCCACCTTCACCATAACAAGATTGAATGGTTGTCGATCACTAACTCTGAAGGTTCCCAGGAACTCCATTGATAAAACACACCATCCCCAGGTCTTCAGGAGAGAACTGATGAACAAATGGTCAAAACAGAAACTACTAAGGTTGACACCCTGATGGCCAAAACCTCAAAGGCTCTGGTGCCTAAGACCTGCTGTTGGTAGCATTATGCATTGAAGTACCCTACCGTCAAACCTCTCGTTGTATTCCTCTTTACGAGTTCATTCTCTCAACAACCTCATTTTCCTTCTGGAACTCTAGGTATGTCATCAAGGTGAAGCGAGTAATTTCCTGTTGGAGAGAAGGATGAAGTGACTCCTTTAAGTGCCTTTCCCGAGACTCATCATCTAGAAAGTGATGCAGAGAAAAATGAAGGACATCCTTGAATTTTATCCTAGAATCCTATATCAACATAATCCCCTCTCAGAGAGAGAGTATCTCCTATCACTTCTCAGCCTTCATGGTTGAATAATTTAATTATCCCCAGAACTCATTCTCGAAATCGACCCACAGATCGTCATCCTCCTTTCTGTCCCACATATATAGCATCCAATTCTAATGAAAAACTCCCATCGTCGAAATAACCACCAATGGAACCCACTACATCTACAAATCCTGGATCAAGCTGAAGGTGATCGCAATATCCTCTATCCAGCTCTATGTCTCCATGTCCGAGACACTTTCCTCATAATTTCCCAATGTATTCAGCTGAAAAGCACATAATGTTCTCTTCCCCTAATTATCCTCCACCTCTGGATCAACACTCTGACTACCATCTGGATCGACTTTCTGATCCTCTAGTACATGAGAAACTCATAGATGATTTCCTAGTGTCATAGATGAAAAGTAATCAAGGAACTCATAAGCCTGAGTAGTATGTGATTTTATTTAAGATTTGTTTTATCATTTAATAATTTAAATTCCCCAAAATGACCAATTTGAACAAGAACAGAAGTCATCCTGATTCATGTACCTCTCCTTGGTATCTACCCTATAAACAGTGTAGCCTCACATGGTTTTCCGATTAGTTTAGAGTCCTTACATTAGATCACAGGGGTCCCTAACATCTTGTGTCCTAGTCGTTCTTCCCTGGAATATGTCACATAACATGGTCAACTAACACCATTTCCCTACCGATGCGTGAAATCCTAATTGTGCCTCACTCCAGACTACATCCTATCTCTAAACCTCACTCTGATACCATTCTGTCACAACCCCTTCCCTCCAAAAATTCCCCTCCTAAGATGGAAATAAAGTAAGAGAGATGAGAACCCTCATGTCCTTCCTCTAGTAGGACTCGAGGTTGAAACTAGCACCAAGGGTATTGAAATATCGCAAAATTTGATGTTTTACCATTTCTATAGTAACTATGATCGGGATATAAGATATTCCAACCTCAAAAAACTCCAAGACAAATATATATAGATAAAATAAAATTAAAATTGTCCCACAAGCATGTTTAAAAAGAAATTATTAAAAAAGAAAGACTGTCCAGTGTAAATAAAAAAATAAAAACCATGAAACGTCATAGAAACTATCCACAGTGTGCAAGCTAGTACTACCTATTAATGTCTATGTAGTCCCCCTGGATACTTGAAAAAAGTTTTATATACGTAGGGTGAGCATATATGTATACTTAGTGGGAAAAACCAAAGACTCTCACATACAAGTGTGGGAGATATACTAATTCTCCCATTAGAAAACAATAGAAATCCAAATCACCAAATAGGGTAAACTAACCACCCCAGCATTACCAAATTAATTCTCACCAAATAATGCCAGTCAGGTAAATTAATATAGAGCACATCAATGATAGGGAACCCCAAACCACTTTCCCACTGATTAGCCACTCTCACACCCTAATGGAAGACATATTGTCACTCCCACATCTTCTAAACATACAACATTACATCCCTCTCATAGGCACCTAGGCCACAAACTACACCCCATCTCATCCCACCCTAAAACACATAGGTCATAGACCACACCACATCCCGAAGACACATTGGAGCCACAACACATCTCATCTGAAAGACACCTGAGAAGCAAAACTCACCCGCACACACTTGGGACACAAACCACAACATGACAAAAGATAATTCGTCTATCAGCGCCTGGAAGAGGTAGTAGGGAAGAGCGGGTGTCCATCCATCCATCCTCCCACCAAAATGTTTCAGAAAGGAATCCTCCCCCAAAACAATGGGGGTGTTCGGCACGTAGTTCTCAGCTATGGTGGAGTGTGTATAGAATCACAAGAATGTACATGTATATATATATAGGTACCAAATAATCATCCCAACCAATGGTTTATCAAGAACCCCCCCCCCCCCCCCATGACACTTTCATAGTTTCTACTACCTTCAAATGCACATATCGTAATTAAAAATACTCTTTTTTGAAGAAGATAAATAAAATACACATAACAACCAATCATATTGATGTTATTAAACATTTAACCATTATTCCATACTAATGTGAGCGACTAACAACCACAGCACACAACCAGCCTCAAAACCAAGCCAAACAGAGGAAGAAAACTATGATAAAACACCCCACTTTACACTTCATCCCCACTTATCACCCTAGCCAACCACTTCCATTATCATTCTTTATAGTCATGTGGCCAATACTTTTCTTTCAAAAAGAAAAGACCCAACTTAGAGCTATACTCCACAACACACCTCATCAGAACCATACTCGGAAGCCCCGCTGCATATCCACACCAAACACACCACAACCATAAATATCCATCTCTCCCAAACACAACCATTAGTAGCCCCACTGAATGAACATATCATGCCCTAACAACTATAAAACAACCCATATGTAGTCACACTACATAATCAGTTCATCCATTCAAAAATAAACCGATATTTCAAACTAAGATTCTATTACACCACCTATACCACCCCAAACACACAACCACCCTTCTAGATATAATTAAACACACCCAGCACAAAACAAAAGTTCAAACAGAACCATACATAGCACACATCCAAACTAAATAGCAAGGTGTATTAATATTTAGCAACCCCTGTTCTTTAATTCAACTTTGATAATTCAGGGGTGATTGGAAAATAATTTAATCCTACTATATCCATATATTTTACCCATTGTATGTGGTTAATAAATTTTATAACTTATGTAGTTCCATAAGGAAAAAAATAATCCACAAGTCATACATGTTCTCCAAGATACGCCACAATGTCCATGATTTTTAGAGGGATTCAATTTACAACATTGATCAAAGATAAAAAATAAAATGAATGATCATTATCATCATATTCCCCACCCCTCATATATTATTAATGTAACAAATCCAGTTGTTGTAAAAAGTATGATTATCTTTATAATAGGTTATATTCCCTTCATAAAATCCTTAATTAAATGTTGGTATTCGACCATAATCCCAGAGAGACATTATCTTATGCACCCCGCATGATTCACAAAAAAAAGACTTTGGGATCCCTACTTTAGAGTATCAGATGATCCGAAAATTCTCCTTGTGACAAAACAGGGGGTCATGCCAGAAACAAGAAAGACTCTAAGGAATATTTTTTCATTTTTTATATGAGTTACTTATTGACTTTCTGAAAAAAGTACAAGATTATTGTTATCTTTTAACTTATAAGGCATGAACATACATTTAAATTTTCATAATTCCTTATTTCCATGAAGTTCCATTTATAATATTTCAAATATATTTTCAATGAAACTGTTTTATTTTAATAAAATTTGTTATTTTTAATAAATAAATAATTTTTGCAGAAGAAAGGTTATTTTTTTCATGAATTAATTTAAAGTGTTTATCAAAATTATTATCCATCTATGATAAAATTATCTAAATATATATTTAGGTTTATATACCTTTTATAATAATGATTTAATTTTCTTTATGATGGAATTCTATTTATAAAATATGTTTTTATATGTTTTATTATGGATTGATTGTAGGTTATTGAAAATTCAGCAAAGGGAATGAAAATACTCCCATATGTCCAACAAAAAAAATTGGTTAGAAAATTTGAGAACAAATTTAAAGAAACAAAATTTTGAAAAGGAATCATGTTCAGAAATTTACCATAATCAAAAAAGGTTAGTGGAAGGCATAAATTATGAACTACTGGAATGCTAAAAGCCTATGATACACTGACCCATGAGACGTTGAACAGCAAATGAAGCAGTTTGAGGTGAATTTTAACCCACGAACTAATGTCGCTGTGAACTGTTTTTTTTCATCAATATTCTAATGGAGTCATACCATTTATACCATCCATGTGAAATGAGTAGTTCACAGATGAGAATAATCTAGAAACAACTCGCACCTCCACAAATCATGGTTGACTGAATCATATGTGATCCAGAATCTCTCAATGGGATTTCAGAAAAAGTGTCATGCAAACTATAGATAGATATTCTATTATACTCTATAAAAGGACCACCAGAGGAATTAAAAAGTGGTGAAGAATAAAGGAATGGTAGATAGATCTAGGACGGGTAAAAATGGTATGAAGAACATAAAGGGTACAGGATAATTTCTCCCACTCCCAAAGAAGTTTGCGGGACCCCATCTTGTATCTGCAGTAGTTCAAAAATTCCATACCACAGACAATGAGATGTTTATAAAAACCATCACATGAACCATATCCAGAAATAAGTTTGCGGAATTCATCCCCAAAAATCATATACAAAAGATCCTCCACTGCCAACCAACAAACCAATTAAAAATATAATAATAAGGGTTCATGGATTCCCTTATGTGGAAAGCGGTTCGCAGACACCCATATATGGAAGACAGTACGTATATCATCTATATGAAAGACAGTTCGCGACAAGCTCCACCACGTACAATCATATGTGGCCAAATAATCCACGTACAATCATACGTGGCCAACACATCTGTGTACCATAATAAGCGGCTAGCTCCTATGCGGCCAGATCTCAAGTCGACTCCCAATACAGAAATTAGTTCACGCCCACCCGTCGATGTCGCGAGGGCTGCGCCCCCAAACCCCCAATCAGGGTCAATGAAGGGACAACCCCTTCTCTACCATCACTCGCCCCCATGAAAAATAGAGAGTCGCACCACCAACCTTTTGGGATGGGTCGACAACATTTTCCATTGCGCTCGTATGCCTCCCAAACATCAGTCCCATAAATACCCTGAGAAGAGAAATTCCTCATGCACCATCTGAGAAGCCCTATCACCTACATCATATACCAAGATGACCCATAACATCATGTATAAGTATAGCTTAAATTTTTCTTAAATTCCTAACCACATCCTTTCCATCCATCAAACTCTGTGTCTATGGTGATTCTGGATCCTCATAATCCTCCATGGCCTTCAAAAGAAGTAGTCCAGTGTCATATGGACACCATTGTTTGACTATGTGCATCATGCCTCGGTGGATCTTCATAGGAATACTATAAGGCGGCCATCAATCTTAGTAAAATTTTTCCTCAGGAGAGTCATTTCCTACAATTCTATGCCTCAATGGATTCCATGCCCCATTTCATTTCTCCTAATTCTAGAATCCCTAGATTAAATGTTTACACTTTTCTTCCCTCTCATGTTTGAGGCATGTCAGAATATCTAAGCCCGATTATCCTACAACTAATCATGGATAGAAAAGTGTTCAAACAATATGAATATAAACTATGATTTATCGTCCCTACCACATGCCATTAAACTGTTCGGTAATTCTCCTATTCCCAGTACGTTAAACTGAGATGCAATCATCTAAGGTATATGACTTTAAACTATAATATATTGGGTGACTTCGGATCTTAATAAACAACCTTGTCCATTAGAAGAGGATGTTTAGGGCCATGAGGACACCATTGTTTAATAATACACATCATGCCCCGGTGGCTATGCATATTATGCCTACAAAACGACCGTCAACCTAAGGAAAATTTGTCCTCCGGAGAGTCCTCTCCATCCTCTGTACGCCTCAATGGATTCTATGCCTCGTATCATTTCCCATGATCTGATATCCTCCACAATCAGGGTTTACAAATTCTATCCCTCTCATGTTCAAGGAATTTTAGAATATCCAAACATGATTTTCCTCCAGTTAATCACTGTTTCTGTAGCAAGTGGCCCTCATCACATGACCCTAAACTGCAACACCCCAAATAGTTCTATTCAAACAATGTAAAACTATTATTCCATCATCCGAGCTATATGACTTTATGCTAGAGTACATCTCACATGACGTTCGGGGGAACTCCCACTGAGGTAATTCCCAAAGATTCTAAGGCATGGTTGCGTGACCTTTAATGTCATTTTACATAAAAGGGTCCATCACTCGGTGCCCTCACCCACGGTCTCCCTGGCCTCTTCCTCCATGGGCTCTCCCTCTCCCACCAACAAGGGAGGATGCATGTGCATTGTTGAATCTTTCACATCCTCTTGTTTCTCACACTGATCATGACTCACATGGGATTAGAGGTTTGTGAGGATTAAAACACCCTCACATCTTTTAATTTACAAGAACTATGATTCCGGACCAAATCAGGATACATAGGGAGCCTATTAGAAGACCAAAGCACAAATGGGTGTTGGCCCATAATGGGTCTATTGAACCATGTCCCATTAAATGGGCAGCTTCCATGCGTAAGCCCAACACATTCAGACAACAAGGGTATCCCGTTGACCCACTCTTCAAGAATGAACCAAGGATTCATAAACATATAAACACAACATGATTCTATAATAGAGTTCCAAAACTGGCAACAATCCTCCCCTAGAAGGGTGCGGTGAGCCTGACCGCCCATCCTCTCGACCAATGGAGTCCTCAAGTGTTGTTGGCCAAATCATCACCCAAAAAGTGCCTGCCTTTGGAAAGATGGTCCTAGAATCATGGATTCCAAGGTTGTTGGGAATTCTTGGTTCATCAAATAAACCCGTTGGAGACCATCCAGGGATGTTATATCTGAGAAGGAACTGTTTCATGAGTTCTTGACCCCCACACAATAACTTTTTGGGATGAACGGTTCCCCACTATGTTAATTCAACCCTTTTTAAAGGATAATGATGTTGAATGGGTCAAAAAAAGGAATGGTAAATTGAAATTTCACCACCGCCCGAACACGTGCCACCTTGGAGGCAGAACAATGATGTTTAAGAAACACATTTTATAGATTGGGTTATGAAATGATGAATGATTTATGTTTTTGTGACACACGTAAGAATGATTTCATTATGAGATGGGTGGGACCTATATCTCTCTCCAACTAATTGGGTAAAGATTTATATCTTATTATATATACATTAATGGAATGAAAATTAAATCTTGTTTAGTAATATAGGGTAGGAACAACAACTAAATTTTGTTCAGTAATTGAAACACCCAAAGGTTTTAAAAATAAATTGAAATACATGAAACACTGAATATGGACATAATTATAAAAATAAGAATATAGTTATAAATTTTCTTTTCAAAATTATTTTTTCACTTATATGATTTGAATTTCGAAAAACATACATCTACAATTGTGATCAGTAAGTTATTTCATGTCTTATAGAACCAACTTGATTTTAGGTGAATAGTAACATACCATTATGAATAGTAATATGAATTGTAATATGAAACTTATGAATAGTAAATATTATTTTTATTATTTTTCTTAATGTTATAAGTTAATGAGATCTTGAGTAACTTTTCATGGTGATACAAAATGAGTTATTGTTTTAAAATTGTTATTTTTTGAATAAATTATGATTTTATTTAAAAACTAAATTAATAATATTTATAAAATTATCATACAAAAATGGAGTTCATTTTTTTAATTCTACATATCAAAAAAAAATTATAGTTTTTTTGGTATTTGTTCTGAAATTTAGGATTTTTTTAATGAATAGTAAAATATTGTAATATATCGTATATAAACATTATCATTTAAATACACTATTCCAAGCATCATGGCTGATGTAAGAACATTTGTTTTCAAATAATATGATCTCATTACTATTTTGGGTCAAATGAATCTAGAAAATTCATAAACATGAGAAAAAAATATTAAATTAATGACTAAAATAAGGGAAACCCCTTCCTCTCCTCCACTATAAATACCACTGTCACCTCTATTCCTCTCAAACCTCTTCAACATTTAGAATTACCTATATTCTATCAAATACCCTATCCAAGGCTCTTCCCCACAACCAAGACCTACGGGTATCACCGTAAGGAAAAAACCAAATCCCTTAAGGTGGATCTCACGGAAAAGAGATCAAGAGGTAAATATCCTCATTCATTTTCTCATTTTCATTTGAATTCCTATTATTTTCTTATATGATCTTCCACTCCCCATATCCAAGAGTCATAAAATCTCAATAATCATATATATTCTAGATTTAATCATGTTTATGGAAATATTACTCAACTTACATCATCTCTACCCCCCGTTATAAATACATTGTCTTTGTTGTGTTGATTTACCAACATTGTGAACGATGTGTTTCCAATTTCAATTAGTTCTTTTAAAAATGTTTATATAACCATTATAATGGTAAAAAAAATTTAAAGTTCATGATATGACCTCTCTTATGTTCTATAATTAACTTATAGTAATAATATTTAAGGTATATGTTTATACTAGTTTGTGATTATCAAAAACTGCCAAAATGATCTAAACGGGTATCACTAATGATTTATCAAATGATTCATCCTCATACCATATAAACAAAATGATTTATGGAATCGTTTAATATTATGAAAACATATTAAAAACAATTCATTTTGCTTCTGGATTTTCTCTTCCATTTGACAAAAAACTTTTATGAACCGACCATGGAAATCAAGTATAGCACGAACCTGAAACAATGGAAATAACAAAATATTATTAATGAATGGGGGCGAATGATGTTATAAAATATTAATAATAGTTGTTATAAACAATATTATAATCATTTAAATTATTAATAACAACGTTTTAACCATAACATAGAAGTTTTAAACAATTTTGAAGTAATATGAACCTGAGGTAAGGGAATTTTTAATCCAACATCAATTCTTTGGGTCAACCTTCTACTTAATAAATTATATGGTATTAAAATTATTTGTCTGATGAAATTTTCTTATATTATATTTAATTATGTATGTTAAAATTTTATATACATTTTATATCCACTATATTAATTCTCACGTCAATTATATGATATTTGTAATGGGGTTTTCTTTTAAAATTTTATTTTAAAATTTTGTTTTACAAAATTCATAACCAATGTTTTTTGGAAATTTTTCATGTTTTATGATTATGTTCTGGTTATTTAGAATTATTTATGATGATTTTTGGGACCTATATCTCCTTCCAATTAATTGGCTGTTTGTATGGTGGAGGTTCGTCATATGGTTACTCCAAGAGTAATTGTGATGGTTACTCCATAAAGTAGTTGTGAGCGTTATAATGTAAGGTAGTCATGAGGGTTACAAATCATTAGGTATCCATGAGGGTTACAATAAAATTAAGTAATTTCCAATGATACCATTATGGTTTTATATATATTCTAAAATGTTTTTTGGAATTATCATGAATCATAAATTATTTATATAAGGGTGAGAATTATGTCTTTGTAAAAATGATTTCATATGCTTATAAGATTTCAAGGACTAATGGTTTATTTTATTATTTTAATATCCCTTAATGATATTTTTATGCTCATACCATGTTTTGAAATTTTTTTCACTTGTTATAAGTATGTTTAAGTTAAATAATAAGTGAAGATAAATGATATGATATTTGTTCAAAGAAATTGTGTTGTAGTTTTGTGTAAAAAAATTATGTTTTGGAAGAAATAGATATTGTTTCAATGGTACCCCCTTTGAATTCATGTGGGTTGATATGTTTGGGTTTTATCATAACATTATAAATATATAAAATTAAAATATCATTGGGATTGTAAAGATGTTAAATCTAGTTAAAATAGCACAATTATGTAATGTTTATGTTCAGGTTCTTATAGTTTGTATCAGATCACAATTTAGATAACTTTAAGGGTTCCGATGATGTTAATATAATTCCATAAATAATTATTATATTATTTTTATATTTAAATGGTATATAATTTAAATACCACCATGTTTCGTTATCTAAGATACAATTGTTCATAATGTTTTTCTACAGAAGAAATAGGGAAGCTGAAGTTGGAAGGAAACGAGAGGATGATATCCTTACGAATATGTAACTAAGAATAGTGTTAATTGGAACCAAGATTTTTATGATATTAATGGATCATCTTATGTGGGAAATAAATTAAAATTCCATCCATTAAGGAGGAAAAATATAGCTACCATAAAATACCATTATGATAGTGGAACATTTTATGAGGCAATACCTTCATGCATTCAATGGATATTCTGACCTAGTAGGGGATAAAGGCTGGAATAAAGGCCATGGAAGATATTTGATTTTATGGGAAGTTCAGATAAGAAAATGGTTTGTCTTTCCTTTTTCCTTTTAATGGTGAACCTAATCAGTGGTGTTCAATGTTCAACAGTATCAGGGAAAGAGGGGATACTGAAGCCCTTGAATGTGATGAATTTTAATGTGTTTTCCATGAAAAATATTTTTCAAAGGTGGTTTGATTTAGGATGGAGAAGAAATTTCATTAATTGAGGAAGAATGAGAATGATTCAGTGGATGTGTATGAAGTGAGCTTCATCCTACTAGGAATGTGTGCTCCAATTATTATCAATATATTGAAAGAAAAAATCAACCATTTTCACATAGGATTAAATCCAAGATATAGAAGCCCATTGGCGTCCTGTGAGTTTAAATTATATGAGAAACTTATACAAAGATTTGAGTAGGTATAAAAGTATTTCATTGATGATCATGTGTACTTTGATAACTAAGAGAAGTTCTAGATAGCAAGTGATGGGTAAAAATATGCCAAAGAAATCTAATAATACGAATGTGCAGTTATTAGTTTGTGAAAATTGTGGTAAACAACAATGTGGGGAATTCCTTACCAAAATAGGATAGTGTTTTTGATGTAGAAATATTGAACATATGGACTGATATTGTAATGAAAATGATCCTATAATTAATCCGGAAAGAAAACCATAATGTTTTTTCATTGTTTTCAGATGGTTCTTTATAAAAATGCTTTCCCAGAGAAAGATCTTAGTGATGGAAAGTAGTCAGAATATAATAAGAAAGGTGTTGTGAGAACCTTTGGGACTACATCCCTATATATCGATCCATCCAATAATGTGGTATTAGGTAATTTTTTTGTTTACTCAAATTTTCTAATTTCTTGTTTGATACGAGGGCTAAGTATTCCATTCTTTCTGAGAAATTTTCTAGTAAATTGTAAATATCACCTCAATAAATGAAACCCCGATTTATTGTCAAAACACTAGGGGGAAATGATACAATAAAAGGAATTTTAAGGGTATTTTTTATTCTTATATGTGTAAAGGCATTACCTACAAACCATTTTGTTTTAAATAGTAGAGATTGATGTCATTTTGGGTAAAGATTGGCTTTATATTTATCGTGTTATGATTGATTATAGAGCTAATGAAGTTTTTTTTCCGAAAGAGTTTCAGTTTGTAAACAAGAACAACCCCATATAGTTGATAACATATCAGGAAGCTGAGAAATTATTGATTAATGTAAATGAAATTTATCTTTCTCATATTGTTAAAAGAAAATAAACTATTCATATTAATGATGTTCTAGTGTTAAATTAATAACTTGATGTTTTTATGATGAGTTACCCAGTCTTATACATGGTGGGAAACTTAAATTCCCAATTTACATAGTTCATGATGGTAAGTCAATTTTAATTCCCCCTTATCGAACGACTCAAATGGAACTTCTTGATTTGAAAAATAAGTTGTATAGGTTGCTTGATAAAGGCTTCATTCATCCTAGTACTTTTCCATGGGGAGCTACTATTTTGTTTTTTAAAAATAAATATGGTAACATGATACTTGGTATTGATTATAGATATTTGAATAACATTATTTTTGACAATAAGTATACTTTTCTTCACAACAATGACTTGTTTGATCTTCTCTAGGGAGCTCAGAGATGGTCTTGAGATCCAAGTACCATCAGCTAAAGGTGGTGAAGTGTGACATTCCCAAAACAGTTTCTTAAAGTATATATGATCATTATGAATTTGTTTTTATACTGTTTGGGATAACTAATTCACATACTTTATTCATGGATCTTATGAATATAGTATTTCATGAGTTCTTGGATAATTTTCTGATTTCCTTTATTAATGAAATTCAAGTATATTCTAGAAGTACATATGATCATGAAAATCATATAATGGCTATTGTTAAATCCTTAAAAGAAAAGAAACTATATATAAAAATAGGAATGTGTGAATTATGGTTGCAACAATTTTTTTATGGTCACGTGTTTTATAAAGATGGAATAATTATTGATCCTACAAAAATGAAAGTTGTTAAAGAATGGGAATGACCCACAAATGTAATAGGGATTTTTAGTTTTCGGGGTTTTATAGAATATTATCAGAGGTTTGTTAAAATAATTCCATTTTTATGTAGTCCACTGGCTAAGTAAACACCAAAAGAAGTAAAATTAATCTAGACAAAATAATGTGATTATTTTTTTTAGTGATTGAAAAGATGATTGGGGAATGTTCTAGTTCTGACCCTAACTTCCAAAAATGGAGATTTTTTCAGATAATGTAATTCTTCATTAAAGGTTCTTGTTTTTTTTATGATATAGAATAATCATGTAATCTCTTATTTTTTTAATACAATGAAAACCTCATGAGTTAAATTGTCCTACACGTGATTTGGAATTACCTGTTATGGTTTTGTACTATGAAAATTTAAAGGCATCGTTTATATGGAGCCAAATGTGATATATATACTGACCAAAAATGTATAAAGTATATATTTACTCAAAAATAATTAAAACACAAGGTAGGTAAGATGGATTGAATTGATAAAATATTATGATTTCACAATCAATTACCATGTTGGAAAAGAAAACAAAGTGGTAGATGCCTTTAGTTTATAACATAATTTATAATTAACTATGTTACAGATGGAAGAATACCCATTTATTAATTATTTGATGAGTTTTTTATTGGAAGTTATTATTTAGGAAATTCCACTTTTTTTAGGTTTCTGTGTAATCATCATTGTCAGATAGAATTTAGCAAGCACAGAAGGAAGATGGTGATGTTGAGTCAATAAGGTTTTCTTATAACCTTTCCATTCCTTCAGTTTTTGAAAATCACAAACACTGTATCTTATGAAATATTTCATTTCCCCTAAGATTTATCTTGATAAGGAAAATTTTCCATCCCAAAGGAAATTTATCCTTACTTTGTTTTCATTGTTCATATTTTTAGTCTCTCTAAATCTAACTCATTTTATTTCTAAGTGTTAAATTCGGTTTCATATCATAAACCTCGGAATCCTATAAATAATTAGATATAGAGCATTCTATTTTTAGAATCCAAATTCAGGTTCCGAATGCTTATTAATTCCAAATATGAATTATTATTCAGACTCCAAATTCTTCTGAATTTAGACTCAGAATAATTATGAATTCAGACTCTGGATTCTTATTCAGACTCCAAATTCATCTGAATTCAGACTCTGAATACTTATGAATTCAGACTCAGAATTCTTATTTACACTCTAAATTCTTATTAATTCGGACTCATAATTCTTATGAATTTAGACTATGAATTCTTATGAATAAAGACTCTGAATTATTATGCATTCCGACTCCGAATTCTTATGAATTGGGACTCTAAATTCTCTGAATTCATAGTCCCAATTCTCTGAATTTGGACTCCAAAATTCTATATAATTCAGGTTATGAATTCTTTTTAGGACAGAATCTAAATATTCATGTATTTTAAACACCGAATGGTTTTTTTGTTGAGACTCTAAACTTTTATTTTTCATTATACTCTGAAAAGTTAATTTGTTTAAGAAAACATATTTTTCTTACCCTTGTTATAGTTATGAAATGATGTCATACAATCAGTTTCCAACTAACCATTTTTTGAGTGACACGTGTATAGGTCCCTCCGAAATTCAAGGAAAAATATGACCATTGGAGGAGGGAGCTGGCCGTTGAAGATGTTCCTATAAATAGGATCTCATTTGAATGAGCTCAATAACATTGATCAATCTAGATATTACCTTCTGCTGAGGTGATTTCTATAGAGAGAAAATTTAATGCATTGCGTGTACTCAACATCTTGTTCAGAATTACTTCATGCGACTCTGAATGTTGCTGAGTATGTTTGGGGGCTTCCGAAGATAGGAAGATAGAGGTGCCGACTACCTTGAAATTTAAGGGCTTGCGAGGATAGAAAGACAGCCCCCGATATTCATATCGAGGTCTTAGACCGGTGTGGGTAAGACAGACTTTCTTGAAAGTATAAATCGAGGGAACTTTATCCAAGGTTGTTGGATACCCTACTCTTTTGGTAAAATCATTTCTTACATGTTACTTGTATTGTTTCAAGTTAATTTTCCACTTCATTTTGATTGATAAGGATAGTATAACTATCTTATATTGTCTTATAGTGTTACTCTTATTAGTAGGATTCTATATGCATTAAGGTAGAATCAGTATCTTTGTGTAGTTTTTTCAAGTTTCATTTCCAGAACCATATTTCCATAATCACGCATGTTTGTAGAACTAATAGGTCTAGTGAATTTACCTTGTTTAACTTTATTACACATTAACATCTTTAAATGTTCCAAATAATTTTATAAAGCATACAATTCACCCCCCCCCCCTCCTCTTGTATATTGAGCATCTACATCATCTTTTTGATCCTACAATTGGTATTAGAGTAGGTATATAAAATAAATATATTCACATATATGTTTTCTCACTCAATGTTTACATTATTATATATTTTCCATTATAAAGATATTTTTATTATTGTTTTTAAACTTTTTTTACTAACATGTTTTTGTGGAAATATTTTTTCTTTGAGATGGTAGGAATGATTGTTGGTTTGATAGATAATATTAATCCTACTAGACCACCGATTTTTTGATGATAATGATTATGAATATTGGAGAGATCATATGAAGAATTTTTCCATTAATACTTTAGTGGAAAACTTTGCTATGATGACTAGAGATTAGAAGTTTCTTAATAAGAAATTCAGAACTTTAATTAATCAAGACAAGTTTGAATAAAACTAAACTATAAGGTACGCAATAATTTTTTATATTCAATGACCATGAATATATATGGCCAGGATTTCTTCTTGTGAATCTGAAAATTGTATTTGGAAGAATCTTGAAGTAACTCATTTTAAAACTTCCAAATTTATTCAAACTAGAAGAGAAATGCTTAGAGCTGAGTACCATGGTTTTTTCTTTCCTTATGGAGAACATATATGTAAGGTACAATAGATATTTATGATTATTTTCAATAGCTTATAATCCACGGCTGAAAATTGTTTGGATGATGAGGCACTTGTAAACAAGGTTATAGACATCATGCCTAATGAGTGGAAATCCAAGAGGACCATTATAGATGAAAATAGGAGTCTCACAGATTACCCCTGATGATATTTTTGGAAGTATTCTTCAACCAAAGAATAGAATGAAGAGAAAAGATGACAATTTTAAGAAAAAGAAATGGAATTTAAGTGTTTCTTTTAAAACTACTTCAAATCATATAAAATCTAGGACTCTTGATAGAGTTTCAAGATCTAAATTTAAGAAGGTCACTATTTTATCGGAATCAAGTGAAGGTGAACATTATAATAATGAACATTCTAATATTTCTAAAAGGATGAAAAATATAGTTGGGAATAAAGAATTTTTGTATAGATATAAGAAGAAAGAATAAAAGGACAAGAAAGACTCTGAAGTCACTTGTTATGAATGCAAAAGAGCTGGTCATATAAGGCCATATTGTTCTATGCTTAAGAGAAAAGATAGAAAGGAAAAGCATTATGGAAGGAAGATAAAGAAGTACAACAAATCTAAAGCTAATAATGTTTTGAAAGATAATGACACCTGGAATGCTAGTGGTGGAGACACTTCTGATGAATCCTCATATTACGAATCTTCTGGACAGAAGAATCTTGGTTTACTAGCAAAGTTTTTTATTGAAAATCATTGTTTAATTGCTATGTTATAGAATGATTAATCCATAACCAATGTATCCTTGAATTATAATAATATAAATAGTAAATATTATGAATACTCGGATAAATAATCTTCTTTTGATGAAGATAATACTTTACCTACCTATGAAGACGTTTCTATGTTTTCTAAGCTCCTTGAGAATGAAAATTCTAAAGTCAAGGAAAATATTGATTTGTCAAATTCTAGAATTTCGTTTCTTACTATGGAAATATTATATCTTTCTAAAGATATTTATAAGAAATCCCTTTATTTTGAATGTATTATAAAAAACCATGAGGATGTTAATTCTGAGAAGGATAAACTTTCAAAAGATCTATAAAAATTAATTTCTAAAAAAAATGTTATCGAGGCAGACTCTAGTGCTAAAACTAATGTTTTTGAGGATAAGAACTTGGTTATAAATATAATGTTATTAATATTTTCCTTGAGGTATTGTTTTTAATATTTAACTCAGGTAAAGAAAATTTTGATAAGATGTATTCCCAAATTTGACCTCTAAGGAATAATTCTAGTTTTGGTTATAAAAGATCAAAACGATTTTCAGTAACAGTTATTTTGTTTCTCAATGTGATCCACTCTGAACTATGTGTAAGTGTGGTGGGTATTGGGAAAAAATTGTTCCTTAAATAAAACACAGTCTTTAGGATTTCATAAAACCTATTTTTCAAATAAAATGTGGATTCATAAAATATTTCTTTCTGAAGTTTCTGGATCCAAGAATGTTTGGGTTCAGAAAGTCTAACACTCTACTTTCAGGAAAATAATTATAGTACCAACAACAATACATGGTACATGGGTAGTGGATGTTCACAACATATGAAGGGAAACAAAAACTTCTTTGAAAATATTATCAAGATGAAAGGAGGAAAAGTAACTTTTGGAGATAATGCTAAGGGAGAAATTATTATTATAGGTAACATTATTCTTCTTGGAAAAACATGGATTTAAAAAAAATTATTTGTTAATGTTATTAAGAACAACCTCATTTTCATAATTCATTTATGTAATGACGGTTACCTTATGAATTTTAGGAATCACAAGTGCTTAGTACACAATTCCAAGGAAGAGTTTATTCTTTCTGCCAATAGGCAAGAGAATGTTTACAAACTAAACTTAGAAGACCTTAGAATCAAAGATCTACCTTACCTTAGTGCAATGTACGATCATTCTTTATTGTGTCATAGAATGTTAGGAAAATGTAACCATAGGAACCTATGCAATCCCTCAAAGAAAAGACTTGTTAAGGATCTACCAGAGCATAGATTTGATTCTTCATAAGTTTGTGATCCTTGTCAATATGTAGTGTAACATAAATCAGGTTTTAAATTAGTTGGTTAAGTCTCACCCAATGATGCATTATAGTTGGTGCGTATAAATATTTTTGGTCCAACACAAAATAGATGCATTGGTGGAAAATATTATGTATTTGTCTTAGTTGATGATTACACTAGAATTACATGGGTCTATTTTCTAGAAAATAAATTTGATGTTTTTTATTATTTCAAAACTATTAGATCCCATGTTAAAAATGAGAATATCCTTCCTTTAAAAACTATTCATAGTGATCATGGGGGATAATTTAAAAATTCTGATATTGAAACTTTTTACAGTAAAAAAGGAATTACTCGTAAATTATCAGCACCAAGAACCCCACCACAAAATGGTGTTGTTACAAAAAGAAATAGAATTCTTCAATAGATAACAAGAACCACGTGGAGTGAATATTTAGTAGCCAAAATTTTTTGGGTTTAATCTATAAGTACTTCTTATTATACTATAAATCTAGTTTTGGCTAGACCTTTTCTTAATAAAACTCATTATGAGTTATGGAAGTGTAGAAAACCTAAACATTCCTACTTCATGGTTTTTGGTTGTAAGGTATTCATTCTGAATACTAAATATAATCTACACAAATTCGCACTAAAATATGATAAAGGAATTTTCTTAGGCTACTCCACATCTTCTAAGGATTATAGAGTTTTCAATAAAAATACCTATACTATTGAAGAAACATTACATGTCAAAGTTTATGAAACTAATCCTTTTGTTTTTATACAACCTCAACCTACATCTTCATATGTGTTTTTAAGAACAGACATTCAACTCATGATAGAAGATCCTTCTGATAAGGAAAATTTTCAAGAAGGTATTTTTGAATCATTAACCCCAGAAGTCTTCCAACCCTATGTTGATGAACAGGTTTTACAAAACCCGCATCTGTTGTTTCTTAAGAATCATCCCGGTGATAGTAACATTGGTGATGTAAATCTACATGTAAGGACTGGAAGTTACTTAATAAATTTAATAGAACATCTAGAATTCCTTTCCAAATTAGAACCAAAAAGAACTTATGAAGAATTAGGTGTTGATGATTGAATAAAAGCAATGCATAATGAGTTAAATGAATTCAAAAGAAATAATGTCTGGATCATGGTTTAAAGAACTAAGGAAACATCTGTTATTGGAGTAAAATGGGCCTTTAGAAATAAATGTGATTAAAATGGAATCATAGAAAGAAACGAAGAAATATTGGTTACTAAAGACTATAATCAACAAGAAAGAATAGACTATAAAGAAACCTATACTTCAGTAGCTATACTTGAATCTATTCGTATTGTACTTGACATTGTTTAATTCGTCAATTTCAATGTTTTTCAAATGGATGTTAAATGTGCTTTCTTTAATGGTTTTGTACAAGAGGATGTTTTTGTTGGAAAACTTCCAACTTTTGGAGATAAAAAACATCCTGAACATGTTTTTGAACTTTCCAAAACATTATATAGACTCAAGAAAGCCCCAAGTGCCTAGTATGATAGACTTAAATGATTTTTTCTTAAAAATAATTATGTTAAGGAAAATGTTGATCCACCCCTTTTCATAAATAAAGATAAGAAAAACTTTTTGATTGTTCAAATTTATGTTGATGACATTATATTTGGTTCAAATCAGCAATATTTAACTGATTCCTTTGTTGATCTAATGATATATGAGTTTGAAATGAGTATGATGGGTGAGTTAAAAAAAATTAGGTTTTAAAATTTCTCAAAAACCAAAATGTATCTATATATCCCAACATAAGTATATTAAAGATTATCTTAAAAAGTATGGATATGACAACACTAAGAGTATAATTACTCCCATTGGTACCTCAAATTCACTTGATCTTGATGAAGCTTGGAAACCAGTAGATCAAATATCTTTTAAGGGTATGGTAAGAATTCTAATTTACATGATAGATATTCATACAGACTTAATGTTTTTAGTATTCTTATGTGAAAGAAATCAATTATATCCTAAGGAATCTCATTTAAAGGTTTTGAAAATAAATTTTCGCTACCTAAATGGAACCATGGATCTATGACTCTTTTATAATTATGGAAATGATTTTGATTTAAAATTTTTTTGGATACTGACTTTGGTGGATGTATAATAGATTAGAAAAGTACATCCAGAACTTTTCATTTCATAGGAGACTAAATAGTTTATTGGTTATGCAAAAAAAACAATCAGTATCACTTTCCAGCCATGAAGCTAAATATGTAGCAGCTCGAAGTTTTTATGCTCATGTGATGTGAATGCAACACACACTCATAGATTATGGTATGAGTTTTACCAAAACACAAATATTGTGTGATAAAGCTAGTTCCATTGCCTTAAGTAAAAACCCAACACATCACTCTCGTGAAAAACACATAGATATTAGGAATCACTTTCTTTGGTATCACACACAAAAAGGATATATCATTCTTCAAATTATCAGAAATAAAGATCAACTTACTGATATTTTGACAAAATCATTACCATCTAATAGATTTGAAAACATAAAAGAAGAGTTAGGAATGATAACCATAAGGTAATATTCTTTAACAACTTCCTATTGAAACCTATCGACATATAGTAAGAAACTCTTTTTCATAGGTGGAGTACATCTGCTCGTTATTTAGAATAAATTTTATCATAATAAAAAAAACTGTAATGAAAAATTTTCTTAATAGAATTTTTTCGTAATGAATTTTTTTTGTTATAGATATATTTCATATTTTTTAAATTTTTAGAATCTAAATTTTTGTAGTAAAAATTTTTATAGATAAAATTTTTCATTGTCAAAATTTTCATAATTAGTAATTTTTCATTCTAAAACTCTTCGTAATCAGTAATTTTTTATTGTCAAAATTTTTTGTACTCTAGAAATTTTTCATAGTTAATTTTTTTTCTTAGTCTATCATTTTTCATAATCTAAAAATGCATCATAGTCGAATTTTTGTTCCATAGTAAAAAATTTTGTAATCAAACTTTTTTTTGGAATCTAATGTTCTTCAAGAAGAATTTTCCTCATTATGAATAATCTTCCTAGCAATCTAAAAGGTGTGTTTTCTTTCTCAAATTTTTTTAATCATCTTTTACCGATTAGTATTTTCATTTTGGTTTAAATTTTTTGGAATCAATTTTCCTTAAATCCAAATGGTTTTTCTTAAAAAGACTCAAAATATTGGATTCTATCAAAATACTTCTTCAGCAATCATATCAACCGCCATATCTTCTCAAGAATCTTTCAACTGTTGGATCAATCATGGGAGCTGAACTGTCTCCCCAATTTCCTATATAAAGGATCCCCCTGATGGTTATCCCACATCGATCTCCAATCTCTTGCATGCTGAAGCTCTACCCTTCCTACAAAATCTCGTTCTGAATTTCTAAAGATTTACTTACTTTTAAATGTCTGTCGAAGTCTCTTCCTAGAAAGCAATGTCGACTGTCAAGACAATCTCTAAATAGAAATTATATAGATAAATGTTTGTTTATCCAATGTTTTATGCCAAATATGACTCTGTCATTTCCAAGAATATCAAACTCAATTGCTGGGAGACTGTATGTATTTCAAAACCAAAATCTCAGTATTTGGTATGTCCAATTTTTTTAGTATAGTTATATGATTCGATAACTTTATTCAAGGAATAATGTTGAAGTATTTTCTTTTCAATTGTTATGGAAAGACATATCCACTTTCTTTCACCAAGACTGAAATCTTGGTTAGAATTCCTTATGGAGGGGAAGCTGAGTTCTATACTCACAAGCTACCTAATGTTCAAGGATGTTTTATTTTGTAAAATTCCATGGATTGCATTGTTCTCACAGAAGTAATGACTCCAAATATTCTTCACGTGTCTACAAACATTCAGATTCTTGAATTGTGGGTTCAAGGATTCTTTATTCAAAGAAAAGGTGATAAGGATACTCTAAAGAAGAGAAAAATCTATATTTAGGATTTCATGGTGAATCTAAGGAAGATAAATTTGGTTTAGTACATTTTAATTCGATTTATAATATCATTAATGGGAATTTGGAATCTAAAATTATTATGTATCCTACCATTCTATCAATGATGATTGTTTGGTGTTTACAATCCATAAAATATCCTTGAAATTCTAAGTCAAGGAACTGAAAAGTCATGTTTTAGAGTGATGATACATTGAGAAGGATGAAAATTGGTTTTTCTAAAGAATTAGAAGAATTATATGATCTTTTTAAGAGGAAGTTGAAACTCTTTAAAAGAAACAGGAGGTGGCGGATACCTCTAAAAAGGGTGGAAGGAAGAGGAAGGTGAATGAATAGGAAGATAAGGATGAAACTCTTGTGGTAAGTAAATTATGTCAGCACCCCAAAAGTCAATGAAACAAAAATATTATCCTGATGAGGTAGTAGAAAAGTGGAGAGAAGACAAGAAAAATCATAATAAAGGGGAGCCTATGTTTGGATTGGACCCTGCTGAGGAAAAATATTTGAAGAAAAAGGAAGATGAAGAGTTTGAGTGGCAACAAAAAGAGAAGAAGTAGATGAAAAATATATCTAAGGTCAAGATTTTACAATCACTTCTTAGGGCTACTGAAAAAGTTTCTGAACAAATTCTAGTACCAGAATCATTTTTGATAGAACCACTACTAGAGCCTCCGGAAAAGAAATTTGTGACATTGGAAAATGTTCAAGAAAAGGAAGTGGATGAATAAAGAAGGGAGTGGTGATACTGAAGATTTGATAAAGCAAGTTATAGATTTTCATTAGAAGGAAATTCCTTCTGAAAAATTATCTATCTGAACTTCTGAAGTTGGGTCATCAAAACATTCTACAAAATGTATATATGAGAAGGAAGAGGGAGAAGTGAATAAATTTTCTGAAGAGAATAGTAGTAATCATGATTTCATATAGCCAGAGGATGCTGGGGTAGGAGCTTAGAAGGATGAAGATGATGAAGATAAGATTGTTCAGCTATTGGATAGTTAACATGAACTACCCAATGTAGAGGAAATCATTCCGAAAGTTGATAAGGGAAAACAGGTGGTTGTTGATACACCTAGCATAACAGTGGGGAAGAAGAATGAAGTTGGTGCTTCATCAAAGAGGAAGGTAGTTGAAATAGAAATAGAATCCTCTCCAACCAAAGTATCAGATTCAGAATCATACTCTCTTAGACATGATTTTATAGTTCAGCCCTTGAAAAAGATTGTTGTAACTATTCCTTTTTTGCCAATCATAGACTCAATGTGTCAAAAGCTACATCATACCTTAAATCAGACATCAGATTTAGTATCCATGGTGATGGATAAGTTCATCAAACTTGAGGTTGACATCAAAACAATTTCCATAAATTAAGAATCCCATAAAATATCTTTCCATAATATGACTAGTTTTTCAATGAATATTGTGGAAGGATTGAGAATTCTTGATGAATTTCAAGATAATTTCAAATATTTTCTTGAAACCAAATATGGTAATTTCAAATATCTCACCATGTTTTTTTAAAGAAATTCTATCTCTTGATAAAACTACTTGGAAGTAAGAATTGAAATATCTGAATGAGAAGTAGTATTCAGTTGCTCAGAGTAGGAAGAGTGAAAGTGATCCTAGAATTGAACATGAGGAAAAATTTTCTATGTAAGAAGAAGTGTTGAAATCTCAGGTAGAGAATCCTAAAGATTGGGAATAGAAAATTAAATCATTAGAGCAGAAAACTGAAGATCGGGATCAGTTGCTCAAGTGTGCATAAGGGGATCACATGGAGCACATGAAGTTGAAAACCATAGTAATGTATCTGATGCTGAAGGAGAAAGAAGGATAATACAACTCAATTCCAATCTATTGTTGTATTTCTTTCTTTTTTAAAATTTCCCAATCATAATGAATTTTTTTGTTGCTTGTCTTTTGGATGTTTAGTACTAATTTTTTAGGTGCCATAATTTCTTTTTCATTCCATTTAATACTTTTTGAAAATCACAAAGGGGGTGAAAGGAATGTTAAAAAGAATACTAATTAATGTAGAAACATTCCTATGTTAGGGGGAGTTCATCTTAGGGAGAGCTCTAATCAATGAAGACTTTCATATGCAAAAAAATGAAAAATATCATTCTGGAACTTCAAAATATGATCCTTACTTATTCCAAAGCCTATGGGGCGTTAGTCTTATTCATTGTGATCCATAAGTAATGAGAGATAATTGTTTCTTCAAGATCTTAAAAATTATAAGTCCTTATATTCTTTTTTTGTAATGATGTTTGTGATTTCCAAAAAGGGGGAGATTATTGAGTCAATATGGTTTCCTTATGACTTTTCTATTCTTTATGTTTTTAAAATCACTAACACTTTATCTAAAAGAAACTTTCATTTCCCCTAAGATTTATATTGATAAAGAAAATTTTCCTTCCACGTGGAAATTTATCCTTACCATGTTTTCATTGATTATATTTTTAGTCTCTCTAAATCTAAATAATTTTTTTTCTAAGTGTAAAATTAGGTTTCATATCTAAAACCTCAGAATCCTATAAATACTCAAATATAGAGAATTCTGATTTTAGGCTCTGAATTCATGTTATGAATTACTATGAATTCAGAATCCAAATTCTTATTCAGACTTCGAATTCTTATTCAGATTTCTAATTCATCTGAATTCATACTCTAAATACTTATGAATTCAGACTCCGGATTCTTATTCAGACTCTGAATTCTTATGAATTCAGATTCCGAATTCCTATGAATTCATACTCTGAATTCATATGAATTTCGACTCCAAATTCATATGAATCCAGACTCTGAGTAATTATGAATTCAGACACCAAATTCTTATTAATTTAGACTCCAAAATCTTATGAATTCAGACTCGGAATTCTCTATGTTCAGACTTCGAATTCTATGAATTTAGACTCAGAATTCTTCAAAATTTAGAGTCCGAATTTCCTTGAAATTTATACTCTGTAATTATATAGAATTCATGTTCCGAATTCTTTTGAAGATAGAATCCTAATATTCATGTATTATAGACACTGAATGGTTTTTTGTTTAGAATCCAAACTTTTATTTTTACTTAGACTCTAAAAAGTGAATTTGGTTAAGAAACCATATTTTTCTTACCCTTGTTATAGTTATGAAACGATGTCATACAATCAGTTTCTAACTAACCACTGTTTGAGGGACACGTGTATAGGTCCCTCCAAAATTCTATGAAAAATATGACTATTGGAGGAGGGATCCTACTGTTGAATATGTTCCAATAAATAGGAGATCATTAGAACGATCTCAATAATATTGATCAATCTAGAGATTACATTATGATTAGGTGATTTCTAGAGAGGGAGACTTTAATTTTTTGTGTGTACTAAATATCTTATTCAGAATTGCTTCGTGAGACTCTAAATGTTTCTGAGTATATTTGAGGTCTTCCGGGGATAGGAAGTCAGAGGTACCGACTACCTTGAAGTTCGAGGGCTTGCCGGGATATAAATACAGACTCCGATATTCATATCAAGGGCTTACCCTAGTGTGGTTAAGATAGACTTTATTTAAATTATAAATCAAGGGACCTTTTCTATGGTTGGTGGATACCCAAATCTTTGGGATAATAGATTTCTTACATGTTACCTATATTGTTTAAAATTTGTTTTCCACTATATTTTGATTGATAATGAAAGTATAACTATCTTATAATTTCTTATACTTATACTCTGATTAGTAATATTATATACTCTTTAAGGTATAATATTTATCTTTGTAAACATTTCTTAAGTTTTATTTTCAGAAACATATTTCTGGAATCAAGAATGTTTTTATAACTAAGAGGTCTAGTAAATTTACCTTGTTTAACTTTGTTAAACATTACCATCTTTAAAAGTTCCAAAGGAATTTTTTAAAGAATAAAATTCAACCCCCCCCCCCAGTATATTGATCATCGACATTATCTTTTTGATCCTATAAGTGAGTTACAAAAAAAGGTAGAATTGGTAAAAATATGTATATTGCCAGAATTTATCATTAATAAAGATTGTGTTGTAATATTTGGAAAGAGATTATGTATTCCTTTTAGATTCTCAGATGAAGAATGAATTATTATGTGAAGCACATATTTTTTCATTTAGAGTTTATCCTGGAAGTACTTCGATGTATAGGGACCATCAAGTGTATTACAAGTGGGATGGAATGAAAATAGATATTGTAGATTTTACCATTAAATGTTTTACATGTCAATGGGATAATGTAGAGCACCATTTATCAAAGGGGATGCTTCAGCCTTTACTATTTCCAGAGTGGAAGTGGTAAAATATATCCATGGACATCGTTGTGGGACTACAAAATAATTCTTAAGGTAATAGTGAAATTTGGGTTATTGTTGATCGATTGACTAAATATTATCATTTTTTCCTATTTGAGATACTAAGTATTTAGATTATATTTCATGAATACACATAAATGATATTGTTAAGTTGAATAGAGTTCCTCCTTCTATTGTATCTTCCCATGATCCCTAGTTCAACTCTAACTTTTGGGAAGGTATTCAGAAGTTGTTGGGAATAGAATTAAATTTCAGTACAACTTTTCATCCTCAATTAGGTGGGAAGTGAGAACAGATGATTCATACCTTAAAGGATATGCTTTGATAATGATCAATGGATTAATAGGGATGTTCAAATTACCATATTTCATTAGTATAATTTTATTATTTTTCATTTTAGTATACAGATGTCACCTTTTGATGAATTATATGGGAAGTGATGTCAAACTCCACAATTTTGGGATGAAGATAGGGAAAGAATGTTTATGAGACCAGAATTAGTAGAGGAAGTGGATGAGAAAGTAAATTTGATCTTACAACACAAGAGAATTTCCCAAAACATGCATAAAATTTAAGCCTATAACAATAGGAAATACTTATCTTTTGAGGTAGATGATCATGTTTTTCTTGGAATCTCACCATAGAAAAGTGTTGTCTGTTTGGTTAAAAAAGAAATCTAATTCCACAGTTCATTGGACCTTATGAAATTCTGAAAAAAGTTGGACTAGTCTCTTACTGAATAGGTTTTCCACTAAATGTTTCTCAGGTAAACAAAATTTTTCCTGTTTTGATGTTGGGAAAGTATGTGCCAGATTCATCTCATATTTTGAGCCCAGAAGTAGATCAAATAGAAGAGAATATTTCTTATAAAGAGAAACATGTTCAGATTCATTATTCAAGATAAAAACTATTAAATAATAAGTTAATCCACTAGCTAAGGGTTTTTTGGGGAAACCACATGGTTTAAGAAGCAATGTGGGAATATGAAATTTTTATGAGTGAAAGGTACCATCACCTTTTTAATAATTTTTTTAAATCGTAAGGACAAAATTTCTAGAAGGTGTGGAGAATGTAACACCACAAGGATTTAAAAATAAATTGAAATACATGAAAAACTGAATCTTTACAAAATGAATCATTATTTTAGGGAGATACTAATAAACTATCCATTAAACACAATTTTGTTGCTTCTATGATTTTAATTTTGAAAATCAGACATCTATGGTTGTGATCAGTAAGTTATTTGGAGTCTAATAAAACCAAATTGATTCTTATGGAATAGTACAATTCCCTTATGAATATTAATATGAATAGTAATATAACCCTTATTAATAGTAAATCATATTATTATTTTTTCTTATGGTTATAAGATAATGAGATCTTGATTAAATTTTTAAGGCCATATAAAATGAGTTATAGTTTAAAAATTGATATTTTTCAAATAAATTATGGTTCAAAAATGAAACTAAACATATTTAAAAAATTATTTTTAGAAAATGGAGTTCATTTGTTAATTATATACATTGAAAAATGGATAGATTGTTTTGTCAGGATTTTTATGAAATTTTGGAATTTTTTATGAATAGTAAAATACAGTAATATTCTGTATATATATATTATCAGTTAAATACACTATTACTATAATCATGGCTGATATAAGGACTATAAGTTTTAATTAAAATTATCTAATTACTATTTGGGGTCACATTAATCTACACTATTCATAGTCTTGAGAAAAAAATATTAAACTAATGATTTAAATAATAGAAAACCCTTCCACTCATCCACTATAAATAACACCCTCACCCCATTTTCCTCTCACACCACTCAAGATTTTAGAATTTCCAAAATTCTACTAAATCCTTATCCCAAGGCTCTTCCCCATGTCCCAGACCTACTTGTCTCACCAAAAGGCTAAAATCAAAGGCCTTAAGGAGGATCTCAAGGAGAATAGATTAAGAGGTAAAAATCCCCTTTAATTTTCTCATTTTCTTTTCAATTCCTTTTCATTTATTATATTCTATTCCCATCACCCTTATACAAGAGGAATGAAAGATACATCTTCTTATATATTATGTATTTTATCATTTTTATAAAATAATTCTTCAACATACTTCATCTCACCCCCCTCTTATAAATACATTGCCCGTGTTGTGTTGAATTTCCAACATCGTGGATGTCACGTTTTCAAATTCCATTAATTCAATCAAAACAGATATAAACCCATTTTAATGGTTAAAAATATTGTTAAAGTGTATTATATGACCTCTATTAGGGTCTTAAATTAACATTTATGCATAATATTAACTATATATGATGAAACAAGTTCGTTATTATCAAAGAACTTCCAAAATGATCTAAGTGTATATCAGTAATGATTTATCTAATGATTCATACTATTACAATAAAAAATGATTTATGGAATCATTTAATATTCAAGAAAAATATTAATAACATTCTATTCAACTTCTGGATTTTCATTTCCATTAGAAATGAAAATATTTTACGAACCGACTAAGGAAATCATGTAAAGCACGCACCAGAAACAAATGAAATAACAAAATATTATTAATAAATGGTTTGAATGATGTTATAAAATGATCATTTAAGGTGTTATATACATGATTTTTCTTCTTTTAAGTATTAAAAAAAACCATTTTACCAGTTATATAGGATGTTTGAAAAAGTTTTATGTAAGTCAAACCTGAGGTAAGGGGATTCTTAACCCAATTTCCATTTTTGGGTTAACCTTATACTTCATTAATTATGTGGTATTAAAATTATTTGTGTGATAAATTTTGATAATATTATGTTGAGTTTTTTTATTTATAGTCTATATACACATTCCATCTGCTCTATTAATACTCATATCAATTATATAACATTTCATATGGGATTTTCTTTTAAAATCCTCTTTTAAATTTCTATTTTATAAAATTTAAAAACAATGATTTATTGAAATTATTTATTTTTTTATATTTTTATGATCATGTTTTATTTGATATTTACCTTTTCTACCCTTACTGGGAATCTGATCTCAATCTGTTTATATTTTGTTCCCCCTGATATAAAGAAAGGTTTTAGGTAGAATAACAAAGGGAGAAGATCTTTTTAAGAGATGTTAAAGATATTTCACCAGGTTAAGAGAATGTGTTCCCAATTTTCAAAGACACTAAACAAATATGGTAATTGTGGTTATATTTTTGTTATGTATTAATTATTCAACAAAAGTATCATAATATCCATGTATATTAAGCTTGGGTCTTTACAGTTGGTATTCGAGAGAAGGATTTGTTAACCTTTGAAAACTATAATGAGAAAACATAAGTGAAAAACCTAGATATATTTTGAAGGATATGTCATGGGACATCCTAATGATAAGCATATGTATGGGTTACAATCCTAGAGTTTTTTTGATTATTTTAAATAAACAACTATTAAACCTAAGATATAAGATATTGAAATACTATACGTAATCTACTTTACTTTTCTGTTTTTTCATCTTTGATATGTATTTATCCCACTTTTCATTTTTGTCTTAGTGAATATAAAGAACTAGATATAACATAGTTAACCTTAAATGATTCAAATGTGGAAATTATGGGAATTAGGAAAACAAATTTCCAAAGTGTAAATATCATAAATAGAATCATAATTGTAGTACAAGTATTGGTTATACTACTGAGGATAATGATATTTTAAATGACATGTGAAAGGTATGGGAGGTTCTAGAATTATTATTTACATTAAACTTAATAAGAAAGGTTATATTAATATTGGGAAACCTTAGGAAATGATCCAAGATTTAGGAATGACAAAGATTATGTATCACGACTAGTGGTTTGGGAATAATGTTTCATGATTGAGGTGTATATTTTTTGGAATTCAAATATTATGTTATATTAATCATGAAAAACATAAGTGTTTTCAATATAAGTATTTTATTAAGGATTATAAATGATATATTGAATAGTTCTAAGGAACAAGAAAAGTGATTTAAGGGTAAGGTGATATACTTTGGGAACACATGATTAAGGGAAATAGGACCCTTAATATATACCTTATGTTAAGATAATGTGGTTTAAATAAATATTTGTTGTAATTTAATTAGTAAATTTGATGATGCTAGTTTCTTTGGAACTAATTATAGATTTGTTGTCAAAAGGGTTATGATATCATAGATGAATTATATAAATTTTTTTAAATTATGGAATATATCCTATATGTTTTGAAATATGTAAAGATTCATGTTTTCATAAAGGATATATTGTAATTCAAGTTATTACCATGAATCAAGTGAATACATAGAGAATGTGATCACTTGTTTTGAATGTGACCAGAAAGAGATACCTTATGATATATAGAGGATAAATGTTAAGCCAAGTTAGTGTAACTATTTATAAAATATTTTTATTTTTTTAGAATGGTTTTAATTTTATCTATTTATGTATAGTATAAGTTAAACTCTATATGATATTTTTTAGATCAAAGTATTATCTCGCTATAGGCAGACTTATGAATATATTATAACATTTGGTAACCTTTTTGTTGAGATAGATAGAATTAAATATCATTATATTTATCTATCACATGATCTTATGACAAATATAAATTCATTTATTTGAATAAGATTTGAATTGTACATTGTTTAAGGCACAAACCATAGTGAGATAATACTGAAATCATGTAAGTATATCTTCTCATGAAAATTCATCAACATTAGGAAAAGAGATTGTGATGTAAAATGGACTCCTATTATCATAATGTTTAATGATATTAATGATCTCTTCCACACTTCTATAGTCTATGGTTTTGTGATTGTTAACTTTATTTGGATTACCAACTTTTTTGTGAACAGTAATCTTTATCAATCCATATGTTCTTTTACGTGTTCCCCCCATTCCCAAATCTTCACTTATGTTCTCCTACGTAGAGACCTAGTTATGATTTAGATTGGGTAACTATTATTTTGTAACTATTCCTTTTTAAAAGGATGTTTTATAAATAATTTTTAAAATTTGGGTTTCTATGAAAGAAACTTTCATGTATTAATCATTTTATAACCCAGATGAATTTCAAGGGTGAAGTTCATTTTAAGGGTAGGTAGAATGTACCTTCTTATTATTTTATGAGACAGACTAATTTCATTAATGTCTTGTGTTATACATTAGCCCAAGATATGTTTTTTCAATACACAACACCATTTTAGCAATCCGTATACGTAACACTATTCTTTTCTTATGTTACACAAAATTTATAGTTATTATGACAGAATTAATTTCACGTAAGATTGAGTTTAATTGAGTTTATAAAATAATAAAATCACCCTTGATAAATTTTATTAAATAAATATACATTTAATATATTCAATAAAATGTTTAAAATTCTTCGTACATGTTTTCTAGATGTGATATAAGAACAAAATTAAGTTTTCGGATAACAGATATATTTTTAAAAAATGTCTTTTTGTCGTATTTATATAGAAAACACAATTTAAATTTATTTTTTGACACTTTTAAAAGTTAAATTGGAAAAAATATACTTATTATTAAAAATTGTGAAAATAAAATTTATTTTTGATATATTTTTGGTATTTTCTGATTACATTCATATTTTAATGAATTGTGAAAAATACTACATCTTCATTCCGAATAGATTTTTCATATAATTTATTTATATTAAAAAATTATCCTTTTTATTATTTTTAATGTATAATTTTATTATGTTTTTATAATTAAATCCTAATTCGTTCATTTTATGTAATTTTACATTGAAAATTGATATAAGCACACGTCATTCTATTGATTGTTTTTATTTTTAGTAACTCATTTTATCGTTCCCTCAATGCGATTAATATTAATTTAATTAATACAACTTCCTTGTTTTATATTCTAAAAAATAGAATCCATATTTGGAACAATAGGTTCTAAATAATTTTAATAGCTTAATTTTATTTTATTTTATTTTATTTTATGATTAGTAACTACGATAACTTTTATTTCATGTGGTTATAGGTAAATCAGGTATTTATGTAATAAATTAATATGATAATGAAAATACAATTACCCCAAAACCTTCCATAATAGCATTGGATGAGAGAAAATTTACCATTGACACATAATGATTGTTATTGACGAATTTAATGGATTTTTTTCCATGGAAATGATATAATTATTATTTAAATAAAATAAAGTTATATGAAAGTGACAAAATGTCACCCCCTTATTTATTATAAGTATAACAATTTTAATATAGTGATAAACATGATAAATATTCAATAATAAATATTCTCTAGAAATCTAATGAAATTATAAACATCATGGTGTATTATTTATAATTTTCAGAGATTAAATAATTACCTTAAAGGTCTATATATTAATTATGTAGAAATTATTTAATTGATGAAAAATAAATAAACTATTTTTAAAAAAACTAATATCAAATAAAAGACATAAAAACTTGACCAAATATTATTGTATGAGTATATTGCGACCATAATCATCCAAGGGTCAAGTTATGTACCATTTCGATCTCTATAGAAGAGATTATGATAATTATTTTATTTTATTTAAAGTGTTGATAAACTTGTCACATTCATGTTTTAATAGGTAAAAACATTCTTAATGCGGGATTTTCTAGAAGATATATTTGATTACAAGTGTTATTCTAAAATCCTGTAGATTTATCTTCATCATAGTATTTTATTTTTAATTTTTACCAAACAAATAATTATATTAAATAATTACAAAAAATTGATATTGTAATTATTTTATTAATGGAAATATCAAATTAATGTTATTAAAAATAATAAAATATATAATATGAGATATTTAATATGTAAAAAAATTATAGATGACCTTGACCCCTTATAGACATAATAAAATATTATTTTCTAGGTTAATATCTTATCTTGGAATTTTTAGAAACTAATTAAATTAATTGTGTCAAAATTGACACTATTGTTATATTGTCAAAATAATGTTTAATTAAATTATTTTAAAATCAAAATTGTTTTCTAAAATATAAAATAATTATGTATTACTCGGAAATATTTTATATTGTTCATTTATAGTCTAATTTACATCAAATAAATAAAAATTACACTATTTTAATTTTGAATAATTTATTTCCATAGTGAAAATAAAAAATAGAATAATTAAGGGTAAGACGTAATGATAAGGTTTAAAATGAAGTCAAAATATTTCTAAAAATTATTGTTTGATGATATTAAAACCTTATCTCATATAATATTAGAAATTAAGACATTTTTGGGGTTTTTTTATGGGGTTTGAGTTTAGTATAAATTAATTTTTTTGAAGATCCCAAATGCGCCCCTCACCTCAATTATAAAAGGGAACCTCGTCCCTCACCTCTTAACATCACATTGAGCCTTCAAGGATTGAAATACCTTTAAAATTTCCGTTTAAAAATTCCATATTAATATTCAAGAGGTTTGGGTCTTCTCAAAATACCAACTCTAGTTCTTTAAGATGAGATCTAGAGAGAGGACGTCGAAGAAGAGGTAATCTCCTCGACCAATTCATTAAAATTATTTGTTCTTATAATTCATCTTCATGAGTTGCTTCAATTATAAAGTAATTATCACAAAATCACTTATATACTAAGATGTTATTATAATAATGGGACAATAATATTCCACTTTCTATCCTTACTGTGGAAAATGAAATCACCACATGTGCATACGTACGACTTACCATATCCACATTATGGCTTAATAAGTTTGTCACCACCATATTAATTGGATGGATAAAATGATGGAAATAATAACTTTGATAATATTATTATAACATGATACATATTCTACAGCAACCTATGTTTTATCCACTTCCATACCATTTCACAATTATCAGAATGATATCGTTGCTCCTGCGTATGTACAATCTACCACCTCCACGATGTGATATGATTCATTCTAAACAATATCCATTAAATAATGATTATATAAATGTAATTAATTAATAAATATTGTATATATTATTTTAAAATAATTTTAACTGATATAATAATTACTTATGAAGGATAACAAGAAATTATTTGAAAAAACATTCATAACAACATGAAGCAGTTAATGCCCAAATAACAAGAAATAATGAAATGATTCTAACAAATGAATGATAATATAGTCATTTATGATATCATAAATATTACTATGGTTCTAGAATAAATCAATGACATTATTTAAATAATCTTACATTAGGTTTTGATAAATAAAAAGGATACCATACCTAAGTTAATGGATTATTTTGTTTCAATTTTATCTTTATGGGATGTATGCCTAATACACCACCTATTTCTTTTTAGTGATTTTTATAATAACCAAAAATTATTTTATGATTCTTACTATGAAGGCTATAATATGAATATAATTTTATTTTTGATTAATACAATTAAAATGATTATAAATTTGTAACGAATAATTACACAATCTCATTTTTATCTGTGATTGTTTATACGTAACTATTAAATGGGGTATATTTATCATTCATCCCCATGTTTAATACATATGTATTATATATATTCTTATATTCTTCTACTTTTTTTAACTTAAATTTTACATATCATTTAATTTTTATAAAATTGTAGGAAATTAATCTTTTTTCATTTTCGATATGAGGTTCCTTTTGATTTTTCGTAAAATTATGAGAAGAATTTTCTATTTTAAGTTCTACGGCATGAATGGATTATTACATTTTCATAACCACTTATTTCCATGAATATTAATTTTCAAGAGTTCAATTTTATATTCAATTAAATTGTTTTCTTTTAAAATTTATTGTCATTTTGAGAAAATAATTTTTTTAAGAAGAAATTGTATTTTCCTCAAGAATCGATTTCAACTCTTTTATCAAAATTAACATACATATAAATTTACAGTCTTTAAATATGGTTATGTTTATATCCCTCTTATCACTATGATTTGATTGTTTATATCTTGGTATGGAATTTATTAAATCCATTTTTTATATGTATTGTGATCGAATTATGTTTAAAAACCCATTTTATTCCTTGGGTTGTGATAGGATGAATGATTTATGTTTTTTTATAACATTTAATAATGATTTATTTATTATGGGTGTGACCAATTTCCATATACAATTCATTGGGTAATGATTTATATCTCATGATATAAACATGACTGTAATGAAAAGTAAATCTATTTTAGTAATATAGTTATGTAATGAAGAGTGAACTTGATTCAGTATAAGTATATTTCCACTATGATGCTCTTGTTAATGAGAATTAGCTAATATGAAAAATATTTTCTAATATTATTTTTTGAAACAATTCCATGTTTTAGTCCAATGAAAACTTTCTCATGGTTCAGGATTCCATTATGATTTTTTCCTTATGAACTTTTAGTATTTGGTTCATAACACAAGATTTTGATATATGTTATATGTGGTTTGATTTTAAAAATTTATGTTCTTGTTTTTTCATTCTTATGTTCATTGTTTACTTGATAGTTTCCAACTTTACACTTACATAGCATCCTAGCTCACCCTTTTTATGTTTTAATTCACTAAGATATAAAAACAGGTTCTAGGTAGGAAAACTAATGGGGTACATATTTATGATAGATGTTTAAGATCTATGAAAGAGTTAGAAGAAAGGGTTATATGTCTCCAAAGAAACTAAACTCATACAGCTATTGGGCTCCTTTTTGTGTCATGTATTAAGTATTACTCAAAAGTAATGTAATTTCAAAGTATTTTAATATTGGTAGTTTAAATTGTTTATATAGATTTTTTTACATTTAATTTTAAATTTTAATGTAATTTAGGGATAATATATTATATATTAGTAAAAGATACATTAATTTACCCCAAACTAAACCTTATTATTCTAATATTTTAATGGAATTTTTATATTTTTTTATTAAAATATGATTTTTTATAGTAATAGTAAAATGTCCATGTCAATAAAATAAATGGATATTTTAGTTGACTATAAATTATTATTATTTTAATACTTTATTACATGATGTATATTATGGATTTGGAACAGATAATTTAATCTTATAAAAATTTCAATTATTGATTATCCTTAAGAACAACCAATCAATAAAATTTTTGTAAAAATTTAATAAAAATCCAGATAAATGATGTATTTTACATTTTAGGACACCATAAACAATATTTTCATAAATAATCACAAACTTGAGTTGATTTTGTGGTGATTCATACATATTACAAGTTTTGGGAAGGAAATGTGTTTTATAAATTAATTGAATATTTTAATAAATATTCATATGGAAGATATTCCATGTATTCAAAATTTTATTTTATAGGCTATTTATATAGTATCAATTATTTTGATACATCTTAAATATTTATGTTTAAAAATAAAATATTCATCATAAAACATATCTTGAGAAATATAATAAAGTTTTTTTAGAAATATTGGGATAGGTGATAAAAATTTATGTAGAATGCAATAATGTCACGAATCGACACACCAAGGACCTCATGGATTCCAGTAACCTAAGACTGACACCCCAAGCCAACCTCTTATAAGAAAAGGGGTGACGTCTTGAACTTAGTAGGAATATCACATAGGGGACACCTTAAAATAAATTAAACTCACACACACATAAACATCTCTAACCACTTATATAATGAAGTATGGTAATGAAGTAAAATATCAAAAGCATTAATAACATCTAATCAAACATAAAATCATTAAAAAATCATACAGAAAGATAAAGGGGGAAATATACAATCCCAAAAAATGGTAAAGGAGTCTGACCTAGTAGAAAAAAAGTAAATAGCTACCAAACAATGACTCTAGGATCTGTCTCTAGTTAGTCTAGCCCAACTAAGCTCCACTAGCTCTTGGTCTACCTTGGACTCTATCGAATGGTACATCATATCCAAAATACATGACATGTATGGGAACTGGCCATAGTTGGATGAGTATAAACTTATCTTACATGACACCCCAAAAACACCGAAAAAATCATCAAAAATCATTTCATATTAAAATCAATCAACATTGGAAAAAATAAACTCATATATGCTCAATGTAAGACTCTAGGTCTCAAGGTGGGGTTAGTCAAGCCTGATATCCTAGGTATTCTTTCTGAAGCTCCATGGTAATTCTCATTTGAGATATCTCACTCCATGTGTTATTCTAACATTGATCTCACTTATAAGATAAATATCCATAGGTAGTGGAAATTCCAAAGGAATATGGGGGATACCTAACTCGATATGGAATAACCCACTTGGAAGGGGATCATACACCCTATACATCGGTCATGGGATACCTAAAACATCCTTCAGAAGAATGAGATAGAAAATCACACCCTGATTCACATGGATGGATACCAAACTCGATCTAGAACTAGACCATAAAGGGTATCTCTCAACCTCTTTATCAGATAGGATTCTACACTATACCATCATGAAAATTAATTCTATAGAGCACACCCATACAATGTTGGTTTGATATAACACATTCTCACTAAAACGAAATCCATCCTTGGATTCCCTCAGCATGTGGAAAATATACATACCCATGTTATATTTTTGTATCCCAAAAGGTTATGTGTAATAAGTAGGGGTTCACATGATTTGTGCTTCTCTAAACTATACAACATTAGGATATGGGTTTCTCATAAAAACACCAACACAAATTTTCTTTCAAAACCACCATCACCAACACCAACATTGGATTTCCACTTTAATCATCAAATATCATTGATGTCTCAAATACTGAAATAAAAAACTCATAAAAATATATAAAAATATTGAATCGAACACACCAAAAAGTAGTTTATATAGTTGAATCAACATCAATTAGAACACTGAAGACGGATGTGGAATGAAGGGATAAATTCTTAAAATTACAAATTAATATCAAACACATCCCATGTTTGTTTTCCCATTATTCATGGAATATAAATCATGTTAATTGTAAAAAACTGTACAAAATAGTCATAAAATTCCAATTTAATGGGAAAAAATAAATATACAATAATTAAAATTACAAATGAAACTTATGAATTAATTTCTAGTTGTATTAATTCATGTTCATTAGAGAAATAATGAATTGTGAATAAACCAATCAAAAAACCATAAGATTTTCTATTTCTATTCCAAGGTTGTTCAAGAGCATCATCATCAAAACACATTCACACATCAACCAAAATATGTTTAAAAGCTAAGAGTTCTTATAACTGGTTCTAATGAACATGAGAGGGTTGTAGAATGAGACCTAAGAAAGGAAAATATAAAAGATAAAATAAAAAATTCCCCCACACCACACACAAATAATGGAAAAAAATTCATTTTAGTTGAGAAAATAATAATTATGTCACTCTTGGATAGTGATTAGAGAATTGATTGAAGTCTCCCATTAATAAGGTTCAATAAGAGCATACTCTTGCTTAAATGGTTTTATTTACATTGAAATTAAGAAATTCGATTCAATGAGAATAAATCACCCAAGGATATAACTTCAAAAAGTATGATCATCCAAATACATGCCCAAAAAGGACTGAAAAACATCTATAATCAAAATAAATATCAAGTTGAAGGCTAAATCAATTAAAATTGGAATAAAACTGTTAAAAACTCATCTAGGGTCCCAAATTTGATATACATCAATTTCACATTTAAACCATTCAAGATCTGAGAATAAGGCTAGTAGATTCTATCACATAAAATTCATCTTGTCCATCACCACACACTCTCCCTTTACTTGTTCATGGTCATTCGGTCTATAACCCCTTCTAAAAATGGCCACCCCACTATGGGTATGTAATGGTATCCTAGGTGTTTTGACATATGAAAATTTATATTTAAAATAAACATTATTTTAGGATTTATTACATAAAGGTTCGCATAATATAATCCCATAAGATCTCGATTCCTCTTTTATTTTAGAAAATATTTAGATAGAACAAAAATTTAAATGTGGTAAATAGTTGTTTAAACAAAACTTCCTACCATGCCCTCAAATTTCTATTTCTCTTCTAAAACTGCACGGGAAAACCTAGGGACATACATAATAAATAGATGAAATATAAATCCCAATAATGGAATAATCAATTCATATAAGAAGTTAAAGAAGTAAATGTAATTAAAAATATATAAATGTAATATATGAGTGGTAAGAATCAAAAACCTGAACATCAAAGAATCGTATAAATGATATCACAATGGAAGCATGTGAATGCGGAAACAACATAAAACAATAAATCAAAATGATAATTCAATTATAAATGCCTAAATATCATAACATAATGTTATTATGATAACCATTAATACACCATAAACATTATATCATGAGAAAAAACATTACCCAGTTCATTGGAGTGATATATATTTCTTGGATCACCTATCACATTCCTATTATTTAAAGACATAAGTGTGCCATATTGATCATAAAATATAAATATTATTTTCATCAATTTTAATCACATGATTAAAGAGTGTGGGTTAAAGACATGGATGTACCCAATAAATTAATTATTGTTATGTCTATGTGAGTTCCATTTATTGTAAATGGGTATTGGTATTCATCATAAAATTGTTTGGTAAAGAAGTGCATAGGATAATTTTTGCAGCATAGTGGTGGTATATAAAGAATCATGGAGGTGTTTAATGGGTGTAAAAGATATATATAATCACATGTAAATCATATATAAATTATGATAGATATGTAAAAACATATTTCAACATGATAATTTGTAAATTGAATGGCATTACATAATGAAGTACCTTGAATTAGGAGGTGAAGAATATGATACCTCACCCTGAGATTGACCTTCTAAAATCTAGGTAAGAGCTTATTAAGAGATTCAAAACACCTTTTAAGGGATCTATAAAGGTAATTGTAGAGTAAGTTCTTGATAAAATGGTTTTTAGTGAAGAGTAATTGGTTTTTTGTGGATTTTATAGGCAATGATAAGGGAATTCTATTTGAATTTCTAAACTGATGTTTTGGAATCTATATGATACATTAATAGAAACAATAACCCATACCATTATTTCCCCATGTTTTATACCAAATAAGATTGGTTTTAAATATTTTTATGTATAATAAATGAACATATTAATATACTACATATGGTGATGATGAGGTTAGTCATGTTCAAAAAGAATTCATTTTAAATCCTTAAAATAAAATTTAGGTTTTAGAGGATTCATTAAGAGGTTATAAAATTAATAAAATAACTTAAAAAATATTTTAAATAAAAATTTTAATATTTTTCGTGGATACACTTGATATTATTTATTAAATAAATTTTGGGCCTTTATGATTTTATAATGCATATCGTTTATTTATAGAGTAATTGATTTCTACACTCAAATCAACTTTCTTGGAAAATTATGAAAAATTCACTATTGGATAATTTTGATTTTCTAATTTCAAAAATAATATCTATTTTATCAAAATTATTCTCTAAAAAATATAATTTCCACTTAAATGATAAATCATCATTTATTGAAAAATATAGTTTTTTATGATGATAACAGTTCTCTAACCCTTTTAAAAATAACATTTGGATTCATAATATTATATTTTATTTTATATATAAATATAGATTATTTAACAATAATATTTTATTAATGTAACATTAATTTCAAAAAATATTGAAATTGTTAAAAAAAAGTGTCTTGATAGAAACTATAAATTTCCCAAAAATACAATTTGAGTCTCATCATATCAAAATATTTTTTTTATAAAACTCATTATGTGATATTACAAATGTAGTAAAAAAGGGATTAAAACAATTAATATTTTATTGAAAATCAAATATAAAAATTTATAATTCCATATTCATGAAACATAACACCATATTACACCAATGTGTTCCCTAAGGGTATGGTGTATGATTGTTTTACTTTTTGGGTTTTTTAGGAAACATTGTTTCGGTCCTCACCTTGATGAGCATGAATGTATCCTATAAATGGTTTCTCTTGAGGTTTATTGGTTTGTCTTTAATAGGAATTGGCTAATGAAAAATTATATTGATTCCATCTCCCTTAGTAACACTGATAAATGGGATTCATAGTATATAATCTTAATAGTCAAGTTTGTCACTTCTTGTTTTGTTAAATTGTGAATTATCATAAACCTTTATATATATTAATCATAATAGTCACTTTATAATGGATATATTATCAATGGTTATGATTTTTAATACCCTTATAAATTTAATGATCTATATTTTATATCAATCCAAAATTACAATAGTTAATGTGTTCTCTATAACTACATTACTAAATAAGGAATTTTTTAATTTTGAAAATATAATTTAATTTATAGATGTTTGATTCATTACATACCTCTCCATATTTGGGGTGAGGTTTCTGTGGTTATGGTCCACAGAACTATTCTTCATGCAACATTCTTTGTCCATTCCCTAGATTTCCCACTTTCCCACATGCTCTCCTTAAATAGGGGGCCATTAGGGCTTGTCCCATGTCCATGGTGTTTCCTATATTGTCCCAAAACCCTACTCAAATGGGTTAGGGTACTAATCTCACATCTGGTTCTCCTACTCCCAATAGTTCTACTTAATGTTATCATGCTAACAATGAACTCACATCAATGGAATCGGTCACCCATGAAGGATCATTTATTTTTTATCATCAATCACTGTCATGTTCTTCAAGAAGGTTTATCCATCTTAGATTTAAAACTCTTACTATTTGGTAAAGTGAGATAGGTTATCTAAATGTCTCCTTAGGTGTAAACCGTAGAATACATCATGGACCTGATCTAACTGTGGTGGTAAGGCTTAGTGGTATTCCACTTACCCTACCCTACATCGTATCTAAAAAGGGCCAATAAACCCCATAGATAGTTTTCCACCATGGCCAAATATTCACAGTCATCAATGAGAGGAGACCATAAAAAATACATAGTCTTTATCATATAAATCAAAAGTCCTCCTTCTTCAGTCTATGTATGTGTTTTGATGGCTAAAGGAATCCTTCATTAATTCTATGGTTATTTACTCCTTTTCTATCATTTCTTACACTAACTCTAGACACATAAGAACCGACTCCCCTAGATTGATCCATCACAATGGTGACCTAAAGGGTCTCTCTAAAAATGCCTAAAAATGGTTCTATAATAAATTGGTAATGGTAATTATTATTCTATAAAAACTAAACCAATGTTAGATGATCCTTGCAACCATGGTCAAAATCCAACACACTAGCACGTAGCATGCCCTCTAATTCATGGAGGGTCTGCTCAATATGGTCTTATGTCTGGTGGTGGAACATCTTTTTCAACCACAACTAATTTCTAAATTTCTCTGAAATCATGATACTAAATTTTGATATGATGATAGTATCATGATCTGAAACAATTATAGAATGGAATCCATGAATCTAGACTATCTTCCTCGTATTAATATATCCCAAACAATCAATTGAACTCGGCTCTCAAATGGGTAAAAAGTGGACAGACATTGTGAGTTGACCTATGATCACCTAGATAGTGTTGTGAAATATAGTTGATCATGTAAGTATCATCTAAAAATATATGGATATATCACTCCACTTCCACTATTAAACCTTAATGTATTGGGTGAAACCACTGATATCTAATGCTCATCCTTCACCTAATCAGGAATCAAGAGTTAAATCTATAAAACTCCTCTTCATTCCTAGTCACAAAAATTGACACAAAAGGCCCCATTACATCATCACCACTTTATGATGTACTATTATTGGGCATGTATGAAACTCCTTTAGCACATCATCCTATAATGTGAATTTCACTATCTTACATCTATAAAGAGGTATGATGTTCTCAACACTTTTAAAAAAATCCATCAAGATAATGTATTGTGAATATATAGTCACAAAATAACATGTAATAAATATCTATGACTTTTTATTCTATAACATGTTGAAGAAGTAGTGGGGTCACAACCATAGATAAAGGGTAAGCTGCCCCACCCTCATCCACAAGGGTCAACTATAATGTAGAAAATTGTTCTGCTTCTTTACTCAGTAATTTAAAATTACATTTCATCTAGATAAAATCTATAACCACATTCCCCCTCCTGGTATTATAGTTATGTTTATACCATTGTCATGTGAGAACTCTATCCATTACCTCAACCTTAGGATATGATGTTTCTAAGTGAAGAAACACCTAACACAATAATGGTTATAATAAATGATGAATAACTATCCAATAAGATATTTCCCAAAATTTTCAAGATGATTTCCACTTCTACATACTTCATAACACATATTTTGTAATTTTGTTATTTTTGTCATATTTTTAAAGACTCAAAATAAATAAAAATAGATCTCCACAACAAAACATATCTAATCGAAGCTCTAGAGGAATCTCAAAACACCACATTCTAAAAACCCTCTTCTGGAATCCCAAGGTGTTAGTTATTTCCATATAAAGTTGTTTCTCTTAAAAATATTTTATAAACTTCATATATCACACAAAATTCCTCCAATTTAGGGTCAATTCATTCATATGTACCACAATACATTACAAATTGGGCATGAAAATCCAGTAATAGCCTCACCACTAAAGGAAACAATGTGCCTCAGCCACACTTTAAGGTATCTCTAAAGCTAGAATTGAATTTCTATCTCATGGGTCCACTTACACTTCATTATTTGAGATAACATTTCCCATTAAGTATAAATCTTGAATCCACAACTAACACTTTGAGATATTACCATAATGATAGTGCTCTAAAAGTATATCGAGGTCCAACCTCAAATTCCTTATCTACTCCTCCCCTAGAATTTAGTACAATAGGATCTCATCGGTGAAAAACACAAAAAACCAATCAAATATGGATAGAAATATATATTCAATGTGTCCCCTAAATATTTATTGGGATGAACCATAATTTTATCAATCAAACAACCCTTCTTATAGTTATATCATATAGCATAAGGAACATACATCACACAGATAAACCTAGAAAACATTATTATCGAAAATAAAGAATGATAAATTAGTTAAAAACTAATACAATAAGTATTAAAAATATTAAAATGAGATATAAAATAAAGAATAAGATATGTAATTTATAAAAATTTGTATATACTCATTAGACTAGAGTGGAAGCTCTCATGAGCAAAGTTGTAGAAATAAAACATAATGTTAATAATAAAATATTCATATTTAAGATAAAATTAAAAATAAACTTATGAGAATATAGAATTGATTTAATAATGAATGAAATAATTAATATTTATTGGAATTAGGGAACCCATATGACTATTATAAATCTTACTTTTTGAATAGTTATATGAATGTTGGAATGGTAACCTAACCATTGATACAGTAATTAGACCGTTATGAATTATAATATGGCCATTAGAATAATAACCTCATCGATGGAAGTGTAAAATAATATCTATGTATAATATAAAATGAAAATATTATATATTTAATCCACATTATAAGAAATTACGTTTTTAAAAAATGGTAAATTTTGTGTCTATAATTTTATAAAAAAAATGTTTTAATGACATGTTTATAAGAAATACAATGATTTAAAATAATTTTTTTTACATATAATGGGTTCATAAATAAATATTAAGTTATATTATAATAATAATATAATTTTATTCTACCCTAAATAATGTTTCAAAGGGTTATAAAAACAATATTTTTTAAATAAACGATTATTTAATTAAAAAATTAAATTTGACATATTAAGAAAATTATTCATATAAAATGGATCACATTTTTTCAATTTAAATGTTGGAAATTTTTTTGGTTGAATTATTGATTTTTTCTAGAATAATTTATTATATGGATAAATATTGAAACATGATAATTTACAATATTTTACTTTATTAACCAAATAGGTACATATTTTGTCCATGGATGATGTAAGAAATGATTTATTCAAAAAAATCATGATTTACTGTATATAGTCACAAGACTCAATATTATTGATAGTATTGATCCTAAATAAAAAACTAATGAATATAATGATAAAAAATCCCTTCTCCCCACTTATAAATACCACACCTCACCACCCTTTATCCTCACAACTTATAATCATTGAAGCATTATAAATATCTCCAAAAAACTATCATGGACAATATCACCATTTCAAAGTGCTTCTTGTATCACCAAAATACCAATTCCATGTTCTTTAAGGAGTCTTTTAAAAATGTGATTTTCAAGAGGTAACATTCATGAACTACACATTTTAATTTCTCTTCTTAAACATTCCCCTCTCTCTCTCTCCTCCTTCATCAAAAACATAATTATAATTCTAGAATCATTTATATAATGAAAATTTATATTTACAAAGTAATATCTTATATCAACCCTATTCTCATCTCCTCTTATTCAATGAAAAATGAAACCATTACCCATATTATGTTCCTTAACCACCTTCATGGGAGATGATTTTTAATTTTACAATAATACCTTCTTGGAAGCTTTAAACACACATATAATTTTTTAAAATGAACTAATTTTGTATATTATATTTGGTTTCACATTATGTATATAGTATATGGAAATATCATTAAATAAAACAAAACGAGTTTTAGATGTTCGGAAAAACTGCCAAAACAAATTAAACATTTCTCTTTAATGTTTTAATAAATTAATAATCCAAATATTAGAAAAAATATATATGAGACCATTTAAACTTCTCTAAGAACATTAATACCACGTCATTTCTATTATTTAGTATTATTACAATTTTTTAAATTAATATCCATAATTATACACAAGCGAACTAACCATGACACCATGAAACGAACGCTCTCAGAACAATAAAATTAAACTTTATAACTCATATAAATAGCCATAATTGTACATAATAAAATGTTAATAAATAAAATATAAGTGAAACTTTTTCATGATTTATTAATTTATGAATATAATTTGTTTTACCAAGACATTAATTTCAAATTTATAATGCATTCAGATATATGGTGAGGGATCTCTTCGAAACTCCATATTTTATTTGGGTTAAGATTTATATATATTTACCTCAACTTATCAGTGAATTATTATTATATAAATATTATATATTCTTTATATATTTCCCACAGATATATATATGATGTTATTTAATCGTTATTTTCTTGGTAAATACCCTTTTTAAAAGTGTTACATCTCAATTACTATCAGTAAGAAATCCCAATTAAAGATAACTTCTACATTTCTTAACCCTTTTCATGTATATGGAATAAAATGTTTTAATACATCTATATTTTAGAAAATAACACATTTTATAATGTTAAAACAATTTATATCATTCTTAATTTGAGGAAACTATAATTCTTTTACTCTCTTTAAGGACTTGTTACTCATTTTCATAAAACCAACATAGGAGGTAATTTTATAAAGGGATTTCTATACTTATTTTAATATATTCACATTAGTTGGGAATTATTTTTCATGATATATCATTGTTTTTAATTTATTAATGTTAATGAATCATTTAACCCTTTCTTCCGTGGAAACCATTATGATATACCCTTTGGTTACTAATTATAAAATGATTATGATTCTCATTTCTTTCCATGGGTAATACTCATGTTTATTCCTTCTATTTTATTTCATCATATGGAACAAATATTAATGAAAATTTTATATTTGTGTTCCCAAATAATGATTAAAATAATTAGGAAATTGTTTGTCTCATGATATGTTATGTATGAGTGTAGGTAGTAAACCTAATCCATATTGCGACTTTGTCCACCTTATGATATCGTCTTGTTGGTTAGTATTGACTCATGTTTATATTATGTTATTTGTTTCTCCCATATTCCAATATTTCCATTATCTTATGATTAAATGTTCTATATTTTATTACTGCATTTGTTTATTAATAATTCATTCATTTTATGTTATTATGTTATGAATTATGACTCAATAATTATGCTTCCTTTCCATGTTTATTTCCTTAGTAGGCTTTTTATATCACCCCTTTTTTCTATGTATTACCAAGGTCATCCTATGGATTTTTAGGAGATCAAAGGTATTTATGTTCTCATTATGGAGATTAATAAAAATATGTTTCATTCCAGATTCTTGTTTTCTATTAATGTACCTAGTCTTTCAAAGAGACTAGGTTTTTCCATCCTTGGTTTTTTATTTAATGGATATTTATGTTAAAATTCATGTAACAACATGTGTAAAATTCTTGGGTTTCAATAATTGTTCTTAGAGTCCCGATCTTGTTTTTTTCTTAGGACTAGAAAAATTTTGTAATAACCCTAAGGATAATTCTATCATCACAGAAAACCTATATTAAATCATTGGTAATTATCAGTTAGGATATACTTTTAATATATTTGTTATTTATTTTAATTTCATTATAGTCTTTTTGTATTTTTCATTAGATAACCATTCAGGGCCTATAATTCTATTTTAATTTTTTTTAATTGTGTTAAATTGAATAATACATGCAAATAAGAAATTTGATATAAAATTTTATGATTTACCTAGTGAGATTCCAAACCTAATGTGGATGGGAGCTCACATATTCACGATAATACTGGCTCAACTGGCACAAGTCATGAATAATAACATGAATCATGTGAAAAAACATCCTTATCCAAATAATGATATTTTTTTGGTCTAATAATTTATAAAAAAAGTCTTTTTACCTTTAGTAGATATTTCTATCCCCGCATCTGATAATAATGGATTAACTCCATTGAGAAGATAAAATCTATCCTAAAATTCTTAAAAGATGGTAAGTCATGATAATAGTCTATTATTTTTATGGGGAAGCTGATCAGTGGAAGAAACTGGTCAATAACATGATGTTTAAAAATATAATTAATTCTATAGAATTTGAAGGACTCAAGAAAATATTTTTGAATAAATATTTTCCTTGAACTCTCTTGCATGGGATGGATATAGAGTTTCTTGAACGGAAGTAGAATGTAGGTGAGTCTTTTGAGGCATATAATGAAAATATTGTAAGGATTTCACAATAAACCAATGGCCTTTTCATTGGCCCTTAAATAAAGAAGGATGGATTCTTTAGTGAATAAATGATGATTCTGTAAAATGTCTCAGTGATTCAAAACATTAAAAACTACAATGATATTGTTCTTTGTACCCACAAGGTTGAGATGACTATTGGTGACTCATAGTGGTCTTATGGTCTTACAGATAAAAATTGAAAACTAGAGTTTAATAAGGGGTGTCAATATATAAATACCTTGTATAAAAGAAAACCAAATATTCCATGTGTCAAAACTATGGCAATAAGTATCCTAATAATTGTCTAAATACAATTCGGAGATACTTAAATTATATAAAATATTGGAATTGTGATAGTAATTGCAGAATGGATAGAAAGAACCCCACAACTACTGAATAAGAATTGAAGTCTTCGAATCGGATTTTTTTTATCTTTGAAAATTGTACTAGGGGGCTTCAATGTCATGGTATGTCATTGAAGTCATTTCGGTTCCCCCTTATCCCTTAAAAGGGGGTCTATCTTAATAAAAAATTAATTTTCAGTCATATCGATTCTAAGATTGCAGTATAATGTTTCAACTTCATATAATATGGAAATTAGGTGACCCAATTCTCTAAGATAATTGTTTTCAAATATATTCAATGACAACAGCCTCTAAAGAATAAAATAAAGAAATATGTTATAACTACTACTTTGATGGATCCCAATAATGATTTGGTGAATGGCATACTAGTTAGTCATTCAAGAAGAGATAATGTACTGCTTTACTCTGGTTTTAGGTATTATTTAATATCTTTAATGTTTAGTATAATGATTCCAACACCACCTCAAAATATGGAGGTTGAGTTATGCATGAAAACATTTAATGGTTCCATTATTTCATATAATGTATATAACTCATCCGTAGTTAATAATTATGGATTAAACCTCCCATAAAATCTCATATTACTACTTTCAATGGAGTTTTATTCTTTATTATTAATGGATTAACTATATTTATATAAATCCAACATCAAATTTCTGGAGAGGGAGATAACTCTTTACATCCTAAGGCATCATCCAATTCTATAAAAATGTAAGGATGAGTATGAATATCCTTCGGAATATTCTTCTCAATAATGGATAATACATCCTAATGAGAAAGAATATCTGTCTCAAATGATTAATAAAATAAGTGGATCATTTTCAAGAAATGTCTAATGTGAGGGACAATAATCATATGCTCCCCAAATATTTTTTCGGACTTCCTCTTAACCGAGCATTTGAGTTCTCAATTGAACATATACCTATTTCTCTACATATATATAGACTCTTTATAGGATGGACACCATCAAAGATGGAGAAACGAAAGAAGTATTTACAATAGAATATATACAACGATTTTATATTCCCATCTTCTTCATCATGGGGTGTGTCTTTCTTCTTCTTCCATAATAAGGATGGATCAACGCATCTCTGCAATGATTATTGAGAGCTCCAAAAAATATTTATAAAGAACCAGTATACCCTTCCATGGATATATGACTGGTTTGATCATCTATACGAAAAAAAGTATTTCCCTATAGTGGAACTTTGATTAGGATATCACATATTAAAGGAGAAGATTTATGATATTCCAAATAATGCCTTTTGAAGGAGGTATAGACACTATGAGATCATTGTGATTCCCTTCAGACTCACTAATTCTCCATCAAATTTCATAGACGTAATGAATATATTCCTTATAGATTACCTTGAAAATTTTGTTGTAGTCATTATTGATGATATTATAATATGATCCAATTGTAATATGGAGAAGTAATAGTATATTAATATTATATTAACGAGTTTGTGGAGTGGGAAACATTATGAAAACTATAGTAATTGTGAGTTCTAGAGAGAGGCAGTATCATTATTGGGGAATGTTTTTACCCGAAAAGGGATATATGTGGATCCTTCTAAGATAAATGATATTGGCGAGTGGAAAAGTCTACTATCTGTAATAGAGGTCCATAGTTTCCATGCTCTATCAGGATATTATCGATGATTTGGAAGTAACTTCTTGCTATTTTTAGTCCCACTAACAAATCTAACTCTAAAGGGCGTAGTTTTTTCGACTAATGAGTGTGAACACTACATCAGTGAGTTGAAAAATCGGCTTATCACTGCACCATTACTTACACTACCCACAATTAGGGAACTCTTTGTGGTATACAATGATGAATAAAATAATGGTATAGGATATGTACCGATTAAAAATTATTAATTGATGTCATACACCTCAAATTTGATAATATATCATGAGAAAAACTATCTCACACAGGATTTGGAGTTAGAGGTTGTGATCTTCATATCAAAAATATGGAATCTCTATCTGTATGGGGAGATGTGTGAGGTATATACTAATCACAAGAGCCTAAAATATATATCCCTATAGAAGGAGCATAATATGCACTAGAGAATATGATTCGAAATCATCAAGTGTTATAAATGTTGAATCCACCACCATCCTAACAAAGAGAATAAAGTGGAATATGATCTAAGTATAAATGATCCTAAAACAATATCAGTTTTGAGAATTGTGAAGGATCCAATCTTATTATACTTGAAAAGGATAGATATCAGAATCATAAAGAAATAAAAATAATCATTCCTTTCTCAATTTATTTCTCAATTATCACTAAAATAGATGATAAAGGATGATCAAGGAGATGATGTGGAGGTTCATAATAAGATGGAAGTTATAAAAAATGGGAAGTCCTTAGAGTTCAAAATTGATGTGGAAGGAGTCATAAGATTTGAATCACGACTATGTGTACCAAAAAATATTGAGATAAAGAAGGATTTTGGAATTATTCACATAGCTGGACCTTCTCCATCCACCCAATGAGCACAAAGATGTATTGAGGTATCCGAGAGCTCTATTGGTGGTACAATGTTAAGAAGGAGATCATAAAATATAAATTAACGTTCTTAGAATTTTATCAAGTAAAGGATAAAAGAAAAATTCAAAGGGTATGATGCAACCATTTCCCATATCTACATAGAAATGGTAAAATATCTCATGGAATTTATCATTGGACTTTTGAAGATATTCCGTGCAAATAATGTTTTATGGTTTATTGTGGATCATCTTACAAATACTAATCACTTCATTTAACTTTTATAGGACTTCTCACTTGATCAACTTATGTTGATATACATAATATTTTTGGTGAGGTTTCATGTAGTATCATTATCAATCGTATCTAATTAAGATTCAAGATTTTACTTATTATTCTGAAAGAGATCCAACGATGCTCCAAACACCAAGTAGAACTTCAGTATGGATTATAAACTTCAAATATATGGCTAGTAGAATATTACATATTTAGATACAAGAAGTCATGTTGAGATCATGCTAAATAGAAAACAAAGGTGGATGGGACCAACATCTTCCTATTTTTAATTTCTCTGACAACAATTGTTTACATTGAAGCATCTAAATGTCTCCATTTAATCCCTTTATGTGATGATATGTAGAACACATGCAAGTTGGGATGAAGTAGGGGAAAACTAGACGTTGGGATGTGAAATGGTCAAGGAAATGTTAGAAAAGGTGATTTCCATTCATCAGTAAATATTGGCTAACCAAATTTGATAAAAGAGATAGAAATACAATAATTGACAGGTCCTATAGTTTCAGATTAGGGATAAGTTATTAATCCACATTTCTATAGGAAAGAGATTCATGATATTTGCGATGAAAGTAAAGTTAATTCCCATGCACATTGGATATATTTTGATTATTGAATGTTTTGGAGCTGTATTCTATTTACTAGAACATACACCAAACATGATTAAATTACATCATGTATTCCATTTATCTATCTTGAAGAATTGCATACCATAGTCATCACATTTACTGAATTTAGAGGTGGTAAAATTGGAAAATGATGTTTTCTTATGAGGAGTAGTCAGTTCATATCTTGGAATGTAGATATAAAGGTATATGTAATAAGACCACTCACATAGTTAAAGTTATACTGTATAACTATAATCATGAAGACAAGACATGTAAACTAGAGGAATCCATGAATAGTAGAAAACCTCACCTATTTTCGAATTACTTTGTAAAATGTAATTTTGATGTTGAAATTTCTTAATGGGGTGTAATTTAATAACCTAGAATTTTATCAATGAAATTTCACTTATTTTAATTATATCATGTATTATAAAGAACATCCATCACATAGAGGAACCAACAGAACATTATTCTCACGAATGAAGAATGATACAATAGTTAAAAAATAAACCAATAGGAATTCCAAATATTTCACTCTGATAAAAAAATAATATATGTAATAAATTAAAATTGGGATATTCTTGATCTACTAAAATGTTCACACTCATGAACAAAGTTTTAGAAATAAAACATAATGATAATAATAAAATATTCATTTTTAATATTAATATATAAATAAACTTGAGAGAAAATATAATTGAATGAAGAATTAATAGAATAATAAATACTTATAAGATGTAGGTAACCCATCTGACTAATATAAATATTCCTGTTAGAATGGTAATCTAACCATTAGGATTGTAACCTAACAATTTGAATAGTAATCTGACAATTAATGATGGTAATATAACTAATAAAATAGTAAAATCACCTATGTAAGAGTAATGTAATATTTAGGTATTATATAAAATAAAAATATAATATATTTAAACCATGGTATGAGAAAATAAATTTTTAAAGAATGAAAAAATATATGTTTTTATTTTTATAAAACATAAATGTTTTAATCTCAATTTCACAATAAATAAAATTATTTTAAAAAAAAATTTATTACATAAATGGGTATGTAAGTTAATATTATTTCATCTCATAATGATAGTATAATTTTATTGGGTCACAAGTGATTTTCCAAAGGGTTATAAAATCAGATATAATATTAAAAATGAAATTTTTCGAATACATGCGGATATTATTTAAAAATTTAATATTACATATTTTAAAATTATTTTCATAAACTTTATTTCATTTTATAAATATATCATTGAAAATAATTAGGGTTAATTTTTGGTATTTTTCTAAAATTGCTGAAATTTTTGGGAATAATGAAATGCTGTAATTTTTGGTATTTAATATTATAAGCCAAATAAATGAATTTTTGAGTCATGGATGATATAAGAACCTATTATATTAAATTCACATGCACCATTTACTACATATATTCTAGATAATCAATACTATTGGTGGTGTGGATCGAAAATAATAAACTAATAAATATAATAATAAAAAACAACCCTCTCCCTCCCTTATAAATGTCACCCTCACCAAAATTGGAGCACTAAAAACCTCTAATAAATCTCTCGTACCCACTCTCCCATTTTCCAAGTCCTGTTCGTATAACCAAAATACCAGTTCCATGTTCCTTAAGGGGTCATTCAAGGTGGCGATATTCAATAGGTGGCACTCTCAAACGAACTCTTTTAATTTATTTTCTTCTTCTACCTTACTATCACCTCCTTCATCCAATATACAATAATAATTACAGTATCATATATATAATATTATTTTTTATTTCTAATGAAATATCCTCAATCATTCACTTTTTTCATCTCCTCTTATTTAAAGACAAATGAATTGATTTTCTATATTATGTCAGTTAACCACTTTCTTGGATGATAAGATTCTATTCTCCAATAATTACTTCATGGAAGGAATAAATTCACTAATATTTTTTTAAAAAGACCTAATTATTTATATAATATTTAATTATCATTTTGAAATATTATATGTCTGTAAAATTTAATGTAGCAAAACTAGTTTGTGATGGTCGAGAAAATTGAAAAACAAAACTAAACATTTATTTTAAACATTTTAATAAATAATTCATCCATATTTTAGAAAAAATGATATATGGGACCATTTAAAATTATATAAGTGCATAAAAATCATTTAATTTCACTTTTGATGTATTATTCCTATTTTAAAACAACTTCCATATTTATACATAAGTGATTCAACCATGAAACCCATAAACAAGCACTCCCAAAACAATGAAATTTAACTTCATAACTCATTGAAATGGACATAAATAAAGTTAATAAAATTATAATAAATAATATATAGATGAAGAGGTTTCTAGGTTTTGTAATTAATTAATCTAATTTTATTATTTTAGACTTTAAGTGCAAATGCACTGTACATTCTTATATCAGGTTAGGTATTTACCTCAACCTCCCTATTTTTATTGGGTTACACTTTATATCTATTAACATCAATATATCTATTAATTATTCTTATCAAAAACTTTTCAATAGTGGATATGTTTCCCATAAATATATATTAATTTTACTTAATCTTTATCGGATGGATAAATACATGTTTTAAAAGGTTCCCTTCTCAATTTCTGTTGATGAGCAATCCCGATTAAAGGGAACTTATATGTCTCTTACCCTTTTTCATGTACACTACGTAAAATGTTTTAAAATAACTTATTTTATCATGGAAAACAATTTTAGATCATTTTACGGATTTATAGAAACTATTATTTATTTACCCTTTTTAATGATTCATTGCCCATTTTCATAAAACCTCTTTTAAGAGGTTCTTTTCCAAATGGATTACTCTACTTATTTTAACTTATTCACATTATTTAAACACAATTTATCATTATCTATGATTAATTTTTATGTATTAACCTAAAATAATTATTGATCTATTTACTTCAAATAAACCATTATGATATGTGCTTTTTTATGCCTTATCATATGATTATAAAACCTATCTCTTTCAATGGGTAATGCCCATGTATATGCCTTATATTTTATTTATTTATCTAGAACACATATTCATGTAACTATTATTATGGGTGTTCCCAAATATCTCTCCAATTCATTGGGTAATGTTTTGTCTCATGAAATGTTATGTGTAAGATTAGGGCATAAACCTAATCCATTATTAGATTATGCCCACCATGCTATATCATCTTGGAAGTTAGTCCAAACTCTTGATTATATACTGTTATATGTTTTTGAAACATTCCAATATTTTCATGATCATATTATTACATGTTATATTTTTTATGGCTCTATATTTTATTCAAGATCAATTCCTTTTACGTTATCATGTTATGTTATCTGACTCATGTGTTATGCTTCATTTCCTTGTTTATTCCCTTGATGCGCATTTTTTATCACCCCAATTTTCAATGTATTCCCCAATTTACCCGATATATTTTTAGGAGTTAAAAGGGAGTTATTATATGATTATGGAGATTAATAAGAATATTTTTTATTCTAGTTTCATGTTTTGAAATTATATACCTACTATTAAAAATACACTTGGATTTTTATCCTTGGATTGTATTTAATGGATATTTATATTAAAATTCATGTTACAATAGGTGTGAAAGGATTTGGTTGATATAGTGATGTGGTTTTAATAACACCAAAAGGAATCAATAATTACTTATAATGACCATAGTGACATCGGAAGGGCATCTTTGGTATATTATCCCCTTAAACATAGAGCTGCTGATAACCTGACTGGAGGTTAATATTAGAGAACCACTTTTACCGTTTAAGTTGGTAAAATTGACCATTTTTCCTTAGTAGTGGATACTTAATATTGATAATCCCCTTTTCAGGTGATAGTAATCCATGCATAACCTCAATCTCTCATCTTGCTTCTTGGAGGACAACAATATGGATTCCCATGGGAGACACTAGGCCTATCAAATACCTTCATATAAAGATTCTATAATTGAACCTATAGCTATCATAACTCAATTGGGGTGATATGATTTTCCAAAATAAATGGTATGGTCATACCAGGGTATAATTATATGAAGAATCGATGGGAAACTATGACATAAATGTCCTCAAGGTAGATGTCCTCATACTACACCACTAAAATATGAAACTAAAAACACATATATTCTTCTTCAAAAGTGATATAATATCCAAATTATGAGAAATTGGTTTCACCCTTTGGTATTAGGATCTAATTATTCTTTTATCATGACCCATGTTCACTAAAAAAGGAATATTTTGTCCCATATAACCTAACACACTATGTCCACTACATGAAAAAATAATTTTGTTCATGGACTATAGAGAGTCAGTACATAACTAAAATATAATCATATAGTCTCATTTTGATTAAAAAGTTATTTAATATGAATCTCTATCCTCCAAGAGTCATGTCAGACTACCGAGAAAAATTTATGATCACTAAATCTTCCCTGGTAGGAGTCTCTAAAAATAAAGGTTGATCAAATGATCCATAATAATATCTATGAATAAAAAAGAGATGTGGAATGGAAATAGTGGATCAAACATATGTCTATCAAAACATAAAATAATTATGGTAGACACATATCAATCCTCAAATCATACCTTGATCCTGTAGGTCATAAGACTCATTTTAATGTCACTATCCATGCCCCTAACCAATAGTTCCCTAATCCTACAGCAAACCAGCAAGGGGTAGTTACAGTGGTAACATATCAAAACATCAACCACCTCCCACTACTTGAAATCCTACATATTCTAATTCATCTATACCAATGCTTTATACACAAAACTGGTATAGGTCCCCTTTCCTAGTCGTTTTCCCAAACTGTTGGGAAAGCATAATTTGACACCACGTTAACAAACGGTTTTCCCAAACCATTGGGAAAGGTTCCACTTTTCCCAATAGTGTGGCTAAAAACCTTTGGAAAGGGTACATTAATGCCACTTTTCCCAACGGTTTTCCAAATCCATTGGTAAAGGGTACACTTTTTCAAATGATTTTGGAAAACCTTTGGGAAAGGATACTTTCGGACCACTTTTCCCAATGGTTTGGGAAAACTGTTGGGAGTGGTTCCACTTTTCCAAACAGGTTTTTTAAAACCTTTGGGAAAGGGTAAATTGACACCACGTTTCCCAATTTTTTCCCAAACCATTGATAAATGGTCCAATTTTCCCAATGGTTTCCGAAAACTATTGGGAAAGGGTACTTTGAGAGCACTATTCCCAACAGTTTGGCAAAACTGTTGGGATATGTACCATTATGGTTTATGAATACTTTTGTCCAATATCATCAAATAAATAAATATATAAATTAAATATATATATATATATATCTAAAAATATTCACAAAGGTATGTGTAGGATACTGGTAAAGTCTTTGATATATAACGTGTAGGTTGTGGGTTCAAACCTCCACTGGAACATTTTTTTAGATTTAACATTTCCAACAGTTTTCCAAACCATTGGGATAGGTCTTTCCCAAGGCCAAATCACCCAAAAACATCACAAACCATTGGTATAGGCTATACTAATGGATTTGGGACCTATACCAATAGTTCCAAACCGTTGGTATATGATATTTTTCCATTAGTGTCACATAACTCTCCTAGCTCCTCTATCACATCTTCACCTATTTATATCCATACTCAAGACACATCCACTACATTGGTGCCCCATTTATCTACTCCATGTCTATAATATGGAATGTTATAAAATCCTATGTGATATTTTCTCAGTCATTATAATAGAATCAATGTCGCTAACCTGGCTAACTTAATTTCCTTGGGATCCCTGAGTGGTTCCCCTTTTATCCTAAGATTGCCGCTACATCCACTTTACACATTTGGATCATTAATTATAACCTCAAATACTAGATATTCAGGTCTTAGATTCATGTGTCCAACTGCTAGAATCAATGTCTAATGAGTAATACACCATGCAGCTCAATATAACTAAAAAATCCCCTATCACCCCATCATAAGAATTAATGAAAATAGATACCACACTATATTAGATATAATGGTGAAGGCAATGATCAAAAGTTAATGCTCAAGAGATTCTATTAAGAACTATATCTATGGAATACTATAAGATATTAGATAACAATGATATGTACCCTGTGACTTTCAATTTTCCCTTTTGGAGCTCCAAAGGCTCCTTGATAGACAATGAACATAACATCATTAGATAAAACTACTCCCCAAAGAGGAATACAGACTCTACCCAAGAGAGGGTTGCCTCAAAATTCTATTGTGTCACTAAGAGCCACTATTAGGATGTCGAGACATTGAAAATTCTCACATCCAAGACCGCCATCTGGTTATGAGGTCTTCCAAAAATACATAAAATATTCTATACTTACTCCAGAGTCATTTCTTGTATAGTTTTATAGATCTCCTAGAAATACGAGAATTATCTATATCTATAGTTCATGAAGTGTTCCTCGTCTATGACTATCATATTTCAGTACTTCCACATTAATGGGTTATTCAATGGGTTGAGGTAATATCGTCAATTCACTCGAAATAACTACCACATGTACAGGTCCCTAGACAGAAGCCACATCGCTAAGAAGATCATTATACCAATCCTATTATGGATTACTAGTTAGCTATTTTCATGGAGGATTCATATAATAGTCAATAAATACCATGGTTAAAACTACATATGTTGGGGGGATAACTCCAAAACTAAATGAAAACCACAACTCATTCATATATGATGCATGTACTATTTTTTTTCTTGCAACCACTTCCAATATATACCAAGTAAATAATAACGTTATCAAAATCATGGTAAATAGATAAATCATCCACCACACCATCATCGAGTTCCCCATCCTAAGAGATTAATCTGACACACTTTAACATTATTTCAATAATTCCCAAATCAATCCTCACAATTAGACTATATCAAAACTGTGGTCCTAATACAACCTTGGATCTGTTACCATAATGTCATGAACTGACCCACTGAGGCCCTCCTAGCTGGCAGTAAGATAAGGGTGACAACCCAAGTCCACCTCAAATTGGGAAAGGTTCTAGAGACTACCACTGAGTTTGAAAATCACATACATGGGAGTTCATAGACTTAATGTTTAGTACACATGCACACATATTCAATTACATGTATATTATAGAAAGGTAAATATCTAAAATAATAAATTCATTCATAACTTCTACGCTCACATAATAATATAAAAATAGAGTATATCAATATTAAATGGGTAAAATAAAATCCCCAAAAAATATATATAATTATTAACTAATAGAAAATAGGAAGAAACTACAAAACTACAACTTCAGGATCCATCTGTTGTAAGTTGAGTCTAACTAAGCTCCAATAGAACCTAGTATACCTTGGACTATGTTTAAAGGTCTATCATCTCTGTAAGACACGATATGTGTTTGTAGATCCCATGAAGTGGTGAGTCTAAATATATCCAATTGACCACCCTAAAAACACAAATCATAAATCTTCAAAGATAGTGTCAACATTAAATCACTCGGTAAGGGAAAACAAGATAAACACATATATGATCAAAGGAACACTCCAAGTCTCAAGGTGAGGTATTTCCTCACAACCAGTATATGGATTCTTTTTGAAGTTACATGGTAATTATCATAAAATAGAACTCACTACATGGGTAATTCTGACACTAATGGAACTCACAATAAAAAAGATAAATTAGTATGGGATCATACCCATGGCCTGTGGAGGATACCAGACCTAGTATTAAATAACCAAGTAGGAAGATAATCAAATTCCCTGGATGTCAGTCATGGGATACCTAACCCATCATAGTGAAGAATGATGTAAATAATCACACCTCATTTCATTGGGAGGACACATAACTCTATTAAAGTCTATCCCATATATGGGATCTCTTATCCTCAAGATAGGATGGGATGCCTCATTATATCATCATAGGAATAGAATTGTGGGAACACACCCATACAATGTCAGTTCAAGGGACCAAACACATGCTAAAATTTATTAAAACATAGGATTCACTCAATATGTTGAAATATTACATATAAATTTGGTATTTTATCATCTTAAAAGTATAATCATCACAAGGATGGGTCCACACGATGTGTGACATTCTAAACTGCACACCATGTGGGTCAATGTTTTTTAGAAAAATATCTCTATAAAATAGATCTCAAAACCATTATCACTCACACCACTATTGGATTTTTACTATCAAAATCAAGCCTCCATAACATCTCCAATCTCAAGACTAATCCTATATAAATAGTCTAGGGAAATATTAAATCAAACATACTATTAAATGAGATAATGGATATAGTAAAATCACCAGCTAGTTGAGTGTCGATAATGAATATAGAATAAAGTAATGAATGAATAAAACCCCAATAGTGAACATCAAACAAAGGTCATGTTAATATTTCCATCATTAAGATAATATGAATAATAGGAATTGAAAAAAATGAAAACAATCATTAAATCCATTTTTCATGGTAAAAAAGAAATGTAAAGTTGTTAAAATGGAAAATAATGATCCAAGAAAAAATTTCATATTGAATTAATCCATTTTTATCATATAAATAAAAATAAGGGAATAAACCAATAAAAAATCTCCAATGTTGTTATTATCAACTTCAACAGCATGGTATGTCAATAGCATCATTATTGAACCATATTAACACATCAACTAGAAAAAATTTTCCTACTAAGAGTTCCAAGAACTAATTTCAATCCAACATGATAGGGTTCTAGATTAATACATGAGAAAGAGAAATATAGGGGATAGAACAAACACATACCCAATTTCAAACACCGAAGATGGTGGAAAAAATTGATTTCAGTTAAGGATATTGGAATTGTTTCTCAATTGGATAGTGATAAGAGAAGAGATGTTAGAATCCCAAGAATCAGGTTCAACCCTAGTAGCCTCCAACTTCCAATAGTTTATTTCCAACAAGATTAAGTAAGGAGACTCAGGAAAAATAAATCTACCATGGATATAACATAACCAATGATGGTTATGCAAAGATATTCCCTAAAATACAAAAAAATGTCCTAAAATAAAATGAAACATCAAGACGAAGGAAGAATAAATTAATATGTGTAATAATAAATTAAAAACAACATTAAAAATCCCCTTATACTCCACATGTGTTTCCTCTATTAATATATAAATATTTGAGAAGAATAATGAAGGTTTTGGCCATTTTAAAGCCAGTTCAACCATCACCATACCCTCAACCATAGACTAGCCAATGTCTTGGTGTTCCTGAAAGCATTATAAAATGGTTATCCCACCATGAACATGTGAAAGTATACTAGTTTTTTTTCATTATCATGTAATTTTCCAAGACCGTGTTGAGTTTTATATGGTCATGGTCCATAGAACCCATCACAGAGAATCATTATTATGCCATCCCATAGCATATCTATTTCCACCCATTCCCATTTTAGATAAGTGTCCACCATGGCCTGCACCACATCCATGGTGTTAACTATTGTAGACCAAAAAACTCTAAAACTCTCTTTCAAGCTTCCTAAGGCTAATCAAAGCCCACTAAGTTCACCAAAGCAGGGCTCAAACCAAAAAATTAAAGGAGAATATAGAAGAAAGGATTAACATATTATGAAACCCATTTTAACTTGGCACTATACTCTAGATATATCATTTTAAATATTCCAAAGTATTGATCAGAGAAAAAATGGAGTCAATATAGACAATGTCCATCAATTTAATGAATATTGGAAAACTATTTTTGGTATATCTTCATATGTAATTTATACACAATGGTGTAAGAAAATGAGTATTTTTATTCATTATTATTTGTGATTTAATTTTTTAAGATACAATATTGATGCTATACTTATTGATCATAAAATTTTTTAAAATGTTATTTTTAAATTTATCAATTAGTAATAGAAATTGAATGATCATATTAATGCTCTTAAGGGATTTGTAAAAACCAATATAAATTGCGATATTTGGTAAAATTGTATTGGCATGTAAATTTTAATAATTTCTGTAATGAAAAACTATGATAATTATGTCTTACATTGAATATTAAATATTTTAGAAGAACATGATAGATATTTAATTAATATTTCAAGTGGTTTTAACTTAAATCTTTATAAGTTACATGGAATAAAAATTCATCATTTACAAATTCTAATAGATAAATTTTTACCATTGAAATTAAAATAAAACATTATGAAAAAAATAAATTAAATTATAGTAAAGTTTTATATGTTCCTAAAACACATTTATAATAAAAATATAATTTAAAATGATATATAACATATTTAGGAAATAATTCTATCGATACTCTTTCATTTTGAGACTTTATTTCTATAATAATTTCTTATTGTAAGGATTCATTGGAATATATATTTGTTCAAGGAATCTTGACATGGATTATATTTACATTATTAATGGATATGTACCATTTTTATTTTTGATAAATATATTTTAATCTATTTAATAAAAATAAATTTTTGAAAACATTACCAATAATGTTTTAATAATTTTTTTAGTTTTTTCACTAATTATGTAGGACATTCCAAGTCATATTAAAAAATAAATCTCAAATAAAACACTATATTGATTAAAATTTCCTATTTTTGATGTGTATTAACCTTTTTTATAAGTATTTAGATAAAATTGAGTCAATATAAAATCAAATTGGTTTTGTTCATGACTTAAAAAATCATATTCGTCCTAATAAAAAACCTACTCCAATTATAGGGAAAAAAATTAGATATGCATTATGTTTTTTAGGAAAAAATAGAATTAATAAATCTATATAGATATGTGTTACTTAGTATTGATATTGTAGATCTACTCAATAAATAATTGAGAATTTAAAAAATTAAATAATTTATAATTAAACATGAAATAAGGTGGAGATAAGAAAATATTAATATCGAGATAGTTGAATGTTTTTCTTGTATAGTAAGTTCATAATTATAATAATATTTATAAATTATTATAAATTATATTATATAAATAATAATATTTTATATTTATATTTATATATTTATAATTTTGTTATTCAAGCTAATGTGTTGAATGATTTTATGATTTTGTTTTGGGATCCTTTTAATAAGGTTAATAAATTCATCATTTACCATTTCTGTGGATTTGTTTATACACATTTCATCATAAATAATGATTCAAAAAATAGTGGTGTCTATAAAGTTAAAAATCTTGGAAGCTATGTAATTCTTTTAATATCATTGAATTAAATTATTTTGGAATTTTTTTAGTTTTCCAATTCATATTAAAGATGGTAAATATTAATAACGGTGTAAGAAATAGTTCATTATAATATATTTCCACCAAATTACCTATCATGATCCCTATTTTTGAGTGTAAATAGATATATATATATATATCTTAGACAAAAAATAAAAAATGGTATAACATAAAGATGAGGAGTAAATGAAGGTTAGAGTGTTATTAGACACTCAAAAAATAAGGACATATACAATGTATGTGAAAATGTTGAAGGATAATTTTTTAAATTGATCACCATTGATAACAAGACACTAAATTACATATATAACATAAGATCATCAATTATAGGATGTAAATATTTTATCTTAAATAAACCATATTATAATTTATACAGATTTATTCAGTAATCTGATCAAAACATAAATTACAAAAAAATAGAATTATTGTTTTATGAAATTAATTTCAATTTTTAATTCATTATGTCACAATTTTCTTATGGTGACTTTTTTATATTTTTTAATAATAGGTATGTTTTATGTGAATAGTGAGAAATAATAATTTTTTAATAATTCCACTTTTATGATATTATAATGATATAATAATGTATTCAATGTTTATGAAACCATTTGAGACTAAAAACACAATTATTAAAAAGTATAATTCTTCTAAAAATATAATAACCAACTTACAAATATATGTTTGAAATTTTAAAATTCTAAATATAATTTTTATTCAAATTGAAACTATTTTTCATTCTTCTCTTCCAGAAATGTTTTCACAGGGTTAATTTTGGTTTTGGTTTGGTCTTAAAATCATATAAACCTCATATTATTTATAAAATACAATAAATTATATTTTAATCAATATTATAAATTATTTCTTTATAAAATCAATTTAATTCATCAAATAAACATTTTTCTACAAATGTTGTTACGTTGGGTTTTTTGAAATTATATAAAGTAATTTTGTGAAAATTCTAGTTATTGATCCCTTTAAAATTTATTCCATATTTTTAATCATAATTATTAATATTTATTAATTATTCAAAATAAATGTTTGGTCATAATGAATACTTACCATGGTAAAAAAATATCACCGTATTAAGGGTTAAAAACAATTAACAATTGTGTTAAACTAAATAGATAACGGTTAAAATAACATAAATATTGTCTAAGTAATTTTAGTTAAATTTATTTAGACCCTATATCATGCCATATTAGAAATGGATCCCATTTGTACCCACTTTCACAAGGTCATGATGTTTTTATATTTTAATGTTATTAATATTTACTTGTTTTCCACCCACCTCACTAATAAAATAGAACCTCATATAACCTCTCATCTGTACTTATTATGCCTATTATATTTCCAAAAACCTATGTAAATACCTTTCATACATCCTTTAACATCTCTTAGTGCTTCTAGTCTCACCAAAATATCACTTTAAGAAGGGTTACGGTGTATTACAAAGAGGTTACCAAAATAATAGGTATATGTTCTTATTGATATTTTTCATGTTCCATTCATATTAACACTCATTGAGATATTTCATAACAAAATTTACATAATTGAATATTTATATTTACTATCAAACCCAGTGCTTTAAAATCAAATTATTTTATTCTTTTAATGGGTTTTCATCTTTTAGTTATGGTCCAGGTTGAGTCTGGGATAAAAATTTTATGTTTTTAGAAGTCTCGGGTGAATTCTTTGCATATTCATCATTTGGGTGCATGATTTGGGAAATTGTTGGCCCAACCTATGTAATCGTGTGGCAGGTATAGGATTTTGGAAGTAATCTACCATATGGTTTGTGCACTGTATGTCATACCATGAGGGTTGATTGGGTGTTTGATCTCCTCTTGGATGGTAGCTACCACATAGTTAGCAAACAGTTTCGTAAACCGTGCGGCCAAATTGTGCGAGTTGGCCAGATTTTTAAAATCCTAAAGTCACAAGTTTTCCCTCCCATATTTTTAACCCCTTTCAGGATTTCCTTATCCTTGGTTGTTTTTTTCACACTAAGGGATCTCTTTATTCTTCCTCCCATAGTTCTTCTACCTCCATGTATGCTCTTCCAAATAACTATGGTTTTTTCCTCATTTTCCCCTCTCCCCCTAATCCTCTCTCTATTTATTGTTTATTATTTGGTGTGTTCCCTCTTTTCTAAACCAATGATGTTATTGTTGATATATAGTTCATTTTTCTTGGAAGTTAGGGTGTGCATATCATGTCTTGTGCTTGGATCTTCCTCCTCCTAGTGTTTGTTACAATATCATGTTTATGAGGTAGTTGTCTTAATATTTTTATTTTCTGATGAATTCTATTGATACTTGACTAATTTAAATAAATTTTTAAATATTATTCACATGCTTGTGATGAACTTATTTAGATTATTTTGGTGTTTTAGTGCAGGTAGAATTTGTTAAAATAGTTTTAAAATGGAATATTTAAATATGGCTATTTATGTGCACACCTAAAGTGTTCGCTAAAATGTCAATTATGTTTTTAGAGTAGAAAATAATAGTTTGAGTGGTTTTTTCCCATGGATATATTTTTTAAATTGGTTGGACTGTGATTTGGGATTTATATATGGAAAGTGGTGATTTCTTTAGTATGGTCTGTTGTGTCGGTGGGAAGGCATGTGATGTTTCTTTGAAGATGGTTTGGGGAAAAGATGATTGTGGTGTGAAATTAGATGTGGGAACATCCATGTGTTCTTGGAGTTCACACATGGATTGACACTTGAATGATGATGTCCTTGTTTAACATAAAACCAATTTCTCAAATCACTTGTATGTATCTTTAAAACTCTTAGTATTTAACAAAACTCATTTTGTTTCCAAATGACATAAGTTTGATTTTAAATGTGTGTTTGAAGAATATGGTTTGTTACCTACTTTTCAAGATGTTTGGTTTTTTAAGGGGTGTGGAATCTTCTTTCTCATCATGAAGTGTGTTGTGTTGTTTTCATATTGGTCTTGAAATAGTGTTTGAAATTAAATTGGATTTTGAATAAAGTCCCTCTTGGAATTTTAATCTTGAAAGTGGTTGTCTATATTTATTTTTGAACAAGGTTGAATAATTTTTTGAAAGTGTTTTGAATGAATAAGGGGTATGGCCCGGTTGAAACTTTATGATGTTTTGGAAATGAATATGGTTTGGGAAATACATAAGCATGAATGAAACCATGATATATTTTGAGAAAATATTAGAAATATTGTGGGATGTGACGGCCTGGTTGGAACATGGGATTTTTTTATTATATTATGGAACCCAAATTGTGGATTTCCCCTAATGGGTTATGGTATAGGTCGTGTCAGTGTTTGGGGTAGGCAAGTGCGGTGATGATAGGTAAGGTGAGTCATGCTCATGAGGGCCTCCTACTAACATAGTGTACTATTGTCATGGTTTTCTTTGGTGTCTTTAGAGGGTTGAGTGTGGTTTCTTATCAACTTTGATTAGATGTGTTGGTAGCCTTTGGATGGATTAGAAGCCAGCTAGGCAGTGCCACTGGATTGACTAGTTTAGAGTGACCAATTGATTATAGACTATAGAACTACACCATACATCATCAGGTGTATCCGACTCATGTATATCATGGGATATCTCTAGGCATCTTGAGGAAATTAAAGTAGATAATATCTATTTTTTTACATTCTAAATCATTATGTTCTTTGATTATTCTACCCATTTATTTTTCATTAATGATTGGTATCGTTTGTTCTGATTTTGCTTAGGGTTTTAGTTATTAAATTTTAAACTTTGTTCAAACTATTGTTGTGGTGTGAAAGAGGAAAATATGTGTGGTTTATTAAAATGTGGAAAAACAATTTTAATATGTTTATTTAAAACTAGTGTTAATGAACTAGTTTTGGGAAAGTAAAGGTAAGGATTGTATAGTGGTTTCATACTAATTTGTTAATCTTGTGCCCTGCTTATTCCATTCGGCGTCTTTAGACCCAAGTTTTTTTCCAGGTTCTAGTTTATAATTAGAGAAATCAATATTGGAGAAGTTGTTTATTTTGTTTTTTATAGACAGTGGTCAAGTGGAGAACAAGTTAGCATTGTTCAGCTTCAATTTTCTATTTAGTTTTTAATTTTTTAGCTATGGTTAATGAAGCATTTTTGTATATTTATTTGAGATTCAGTTGTTTTTAGTTCTTCCATACATTCATTTCATTTTTATTAAATCCTCTTTTATTAGGAAAAATCATTCCCATTATGTTTTCATTGATTCCCAAAACTAGTTATCAACCAGTGGGAATTGGAATTTCCCTTTAGGCCTATCCATGGACTGAGTCGGGAGTCGGGTCAGATGGCACTTCGGCCTGATTCAAAACAAAATGGTCTCAAACTAGGTTCTTTATTATTTGGGACTTCATATAGATTGGATATTATGACAATCGGAACCCCAGAGGTATTTATGGGATGAGCGTCGTGACCATTTTCTCATTCTGATCCTCAAATTTAAAAGGCTAGTTCGGGGTTTGAGTATTCTATTTTTTTTGTTGGATAAAAATAGAGGTGATTTGGTGTCATGTTGTGATCTCACATGGAGTAGTGACCCATATAGAGTATAAGTGCACGATTCAAGGATCTCTAATTTGTTGACCCTTACATGGGACTTGTCCCACTACCACAATGTCTGGTTGGGAATGGATACTAGTTACTCATTTCTATAGTTTGGAATGAGTTATGTCATTCATCAAACTAGGTTGATGCGGGTAATATTTTAAAATGAAAATGGATTTTTAAATGGAATATATTTTGTTCAAATGGTTTTGGATTACAAAGTAGGTTTTTAAAGAGAATGTGTTTTGGTCTGAAAATTTGGTACATGTTTAGAATTGATAAGGAAGTATAATGGTTGCGGCCCTTAGGTTTCCTTAATGATTTTTGTATATATGTGGGTATGTGTGGAATGTGCGGGTTGGACCATGTGGATGGAAATGGATGAATAGATATGAAAGAGTTCAAAGGATACCATCGGTCTGTATTTGAATTCAAAGTCTTGGCCTGTTTTTGTAAATGGATTTTAATGAGAAAATGGTTTTGGAAACTAATTCTGGTTTAAAGAGTGGGTTTCAATATTTTAAAATAGGCCTATAAATAAGGCAGAAAGGAAAATTATAGTTGATATGGGATTTTGAAATGATTATTTTTTGTTTTGTTTTTATTTTTTATCCTGTTATCATATTTATTTGTCTTAATATGTTCTTTTTTATTATGTTTTGGGTTGAAGCTGGTTTTGGTTTTTATTCTCATTTTGATTGGAATATGCCACCCATAAAGGTCACAATTGTTTATAATGAGTCATGACCAATTATGTGTTCTTATTAGTTGTTTCCTATCCATTGTGGTGTTCAATGTCTGTTAGAGGTAGTTGATTGGCTTATGTAAGTTGATTGTGTCTTCATATCAATCGAAACTCCAAAAGCTATTAGAGTTCGTGATGTTCTAGGATTTTTTGAAGGCCAAGCCTTAGACGAATGGGAAATGGTTTTCCCGCCATTGATACATGTTTGGATGACATGGGAAGTGTTTAAGTTCATATTTTTTTGACGGTTTATACCTGAGGAGATGAAGATGAAGAAAAGGGAAGACATAATGAATGTTTAGCAAGGCCGGTAGATGGTTATAAAAAATAAACTATGATACAATCATTGAGATGGTAGGTCGTATATACGCATTAGTAACTTTTCCATTTTTCAATGATCATTATCAAAATAAGGTAAGGATAATTTTATAATTATGTAATTATAATGATATTATAAATACAATTTTATAAATTTGTATATATTTATATATATCATTGTAACACCCGAGAATTTTATGAGAAATATTTTGTTTCTATGTTATATACATCATCAAATGAATCTTTCACTACACACAACACTATCTTGGCTTGCTTTACACGCAATCGCGACCTTCCTCGATAGCTTGTGTTGTACGCAATATCGAGTTTCACGAAACAACGATATGCTATTAAAATATTATTAAAACTATCCGTTATGAATAGTAATACCCAATTTTTGAAATTTTGTATATTTTGTTTTTCAAAATGGACTTCTTTTTTGGATTCGGAAGATCGAAATTAGCCTAAGGTGAAATTTTGGTATTATTCAGAAAACATTCAATTTTTTATGAATAGTGAAAACACTGGTTTACTATTTAAAAACCGACTTTTTATTTAAATAATTATTTATTTTATATAAATTTATTTTAGGTAAAAATTGATACATAATAACTATATATGTTCAATGCAATTCATTGGAGTCATTTTATAAAAAATTTAGACATATAAAACATTTACTGAACTTCTCACCGTCATTTACCCACCTCCTAGGAGAATTTAAAAATTTACATAAAACTTAATTTTACCGCTTCTGTGAGTGGAATTTTGAAAATCCGAGAGACACAGTTAATATCAAGGTCAAAAATGTGGTTCAATGAGATGAAAATAATTTTTGTTGAATAGTAACTTTTTACTTTTTTACCACGGTTAAAAGTAAATAGGGTAATTAAGGGTAAAAATGATATTATTATTACCCTAACACATGTCCTAATTCTATTGGATAAGTGTAACTCGACCAAAAATAACCTTAGGAATAAAATATGACTATTTATTCCCACTTGGATTAGATTAGGACATTTATTATTAATTTATTTAAAGAAGGGTTAAAATAGTTAAAATCAAAGTTTAATAACTATATCATTTTTAATATAGGGTTATATATAAGATAAATTTGACTATAAATATTCATTAGAAATCTAAAAAAATTTCCTACATATTTATATTTTATTTATAGTTTTTAGACATTAAATAGTTTAAGTAATTTATGACATAATGATGATGCAGTAATTATCTTATTAATGAAATATTGACATAATTGATGTTATAAATACCCAAATAAATGTAGTTTGATACTTTTTATGAACTACACTACTTTTCTAGGTTACTATGACATATTATTATTGATTTAATTAACCTTTTCGAACTAATCATTTTGTTATAATTTTCACAAAAATCAATTACCAAATAGTGTCAAAATTGACATAAAATAGTTTTTAAAACAAATATTATATTATTAATTGTTATTTTATTCCTAAAAATCTAAGTATTGGACAAATGACTTAGATAAGGTTATATATATTAATAATTAACCACTTGGGGTTCGTTTGGCTTGTTATTGTATGTTTATTAACATTATAGTGTAAGAAAACAAGAAGACAAAGTAAAAGTAAAATTATTTAACTTAAAGTTAAATCTAAATGATAAGGTTAAAATAGAAACATAAAATTCTCTAAATTCTATTGGATGAGAGAAATTCAACCCATCCACACCATATCTTCTAAATAATTCAATTTGGAGCTATTAAAAACCGAATATGACTTTATAAAAAAATAATATTTTTAGTTTTTCCAAAGGTTCCCCTCTCCTCCCTTATAAAAGGGCACCTCCTCCCTTGCTTCCTCACACCACATTGAGCCTTGATGCTCGTCCAACCCCTTCCAAATTCTCATCTCCACTTTCCTAGAAACATCATAGAGGTCATGGGCTTCTTCAAAGACCAATTTAAGTTCCCTAAGAGGAGGTCTCAATCAGGCGCTTCAATGAAGAGGTAATGTCCGTTACCAATTCATTCAACTTTATTTCTTCTTCCACTTATTCTTCTTTAGTTGTTTCATTATGAAGTAATAACATCAGTATCATTCATATACTGATATGTTATTATGAGTATTAAACAACCCTATTTCACCATATATCCATCCTACGGAAAATAAAATCACAGCGCGTGCGTACGTACAAAATACCGTCACCACGCCATGGTGTAATCTATTTTCCACCACCACCTTACTTGGATGGGTATAATGGTGTAAATAATAACAATATATGATTATTTTAAAGTTATATTATATCTGAAATAGTATACATACACCCCAATACAATTCCACAATCACGGGAAGGATATCATCGCTTGTGCGTACGTACGGAATACCGTCTCCACGATGTGATGCGACTCGTTCTACATGATCATCATTGCGTAATGACTATATAAATGGATTTAATAAATATGATATATATTACACTAATACCATTATGTAAATGATGTATCTCTAACCTAAAAATAAGAATAAGAATTTATTCGACAAAACATGCATAAGAACAAAAATCCATAAACACCCGAATAACAAGTAACAATGACATATTACTAATAAGAAGCTAAGAATATGACCATATATGATATCATAACAATAATTATGATTCTGGAATAAGTAAATGACATTATTTAAATCATTATACTGGATGTTCGGACACATACGAAGCAAATCGGACCTAAGGTAAGGGAAAATCTCGCAATCTCAATTTTTATCCGAGATTGATTATACTTCAGAATTTACTGGGGAATATTTATCATCCAAATCCATGATTCCTCAATATGTAAAATTATTTATATGCTCCAAAAAAATTTTAAATCCAATTTTACCCTTCGGTGAGTTTTTAGTAAATGATATGAAAGGAATATTTTATCGTTTTTCGTACGAGGTACTTTTTGACTTTTCCAGCCAAAGTATGAGTAGAATTTTTTTTAACTTATACCGCATGAATGGATTTTTAGAACATTATTTAAATGAAGCATCCTTTACAATATTTCAAGTTTATTTTTAATCAACTTCTTTTTGTTTAAAATTATATGAAATGTTATGAAAGGTAAAAAAATTTGAAGTAGAAAGGATATTTTCCCGAAGAATGGAGTTCAAGTGTTTTATCAAAATTATGTTCCATCTAAGATAATATTGGGTTCTGTTTCTATCCCTATTTTTACGTTTTTTTGATTATGTTATGATGGAATAATTTTTATGATGACGTTTTATCTTATATGGATTGTGTTATGATGGCATGATGAATAAGAATCCCATTTTTATTACATGGGTTATGCTATGATGTATGATTTATGTTTTTTTGCCACACATAAGAATGGTTTAATTATGAGATGGGTGGGACCTATATCTCCCTCAAATGCATTGGGTAAAGATATATATCTCATGAGATAGACATGGCTATAACGGAAGGTTAATCCGGTTCAGTGAAACTGGACTAAAACGAGGAGTGAACTCGGTTCAGAAATGGACTTTGTTCGCTAAGATATTCTTGGCAATGAGTCTTGACTACTAAGAAATGATTCTCTATGATTATGTCTATATTCCAAAAAGTTTCATGTTTTAGGTTATGATTATTGGGATTACATTTCACTACTAGGATTTATCCCATGTTATGAAATTATGATTTCTTTTGCAGGTTATGATTTCCAAAATGTTAAGTTCTTATGAATATGTTGTGACTGATATTTCTTTTGTTTACCATTACTAAGCATTTGAGATCACCCTTTTGTATGTTTTATTTCCCCATGTCAGGAAGAATGTTATTAAATAGGATATGCTAAAAGGGACTCTAGATATGATGAAATAAATTGGAGACAATGTAGATTCTTTTATGAACAAGTTGTTTATGTTTCCCAGTTTCTAAAGACATTATACCTCTACAGTCCTACCATGGTTTTGTTATATGTTGTAATAAGTCTTCTTCAAATTTGAAGTATTAACAATTTATGTAAATTATGGGTAGTTATAGTTGGTATCAGAGGAAAGGTATAGTCAACCTTTGAAAACTAGGATGTGAAAGCCTTAGTAAGAACCCTAAGGATAAGTCTAAGCATAGAACACAATCTTAGTGTTTTAGAAATGGCCATGAATAACCTATGATAAGACCTTAAGTGTAAAATATTATTCTTGATTATGTGGTTTTCCTATTATAATTAGTGTTGATCACACTATTCTTCTTGGTTTTAGTCAACGTCTAGAACCCGAAGGAACCGTGTTAATGCTGAATGCGACGGGCAATGCAATGATTGTCCCCCTGAGCAACCAAACATTATGGGAGCTGGAATTAAAAATATTTTATCCATTCTCACACAACTTTCTCAAGCTATGGATCATTCAGGACTTCCAAACGAGAAAAGGAAAGAGAAACATTCTGATGAATCCTTCATGAGGTAGCGTCCACCCTCATTCAGCAGGTCTACTGATCCATTAGTGGTTGAACAATGGATCAGTACCACTGAAAAGATATTTTCAGTTCTTCAATGTTCTGAACATGATAAAGTCATCTTAGCAGTGTATCGTTTAGAAGGTGATGCTGATCAATGGTGGAATATTATCAAGAATATGAGGCAATGAGATTAAATTGAGTCCATGTAATGGGACGAGTTCAAGAACTTAGTTTTCCATAAGTACTTCCATCGTATTCTTCGAAAGAAGATAGAGAAGGAGTTTCTTAAACTGAAGCAAAAGGATGGTGAATCTATTGGTACCTACGAAGAATATTTTACAAGACTTTCAAGGTACGATTCTGGTATTATTATCCAACCTAAGAGTAAGATCGATCGATTCTTTAGTGGCTTAAAACCATGTCTTAGAAGGGTGTTAGCCATAAGGGACTTCAATAGCTACGAGGAAATCGTTCGATGTGCTCTCAAGGTTGAGATGGAGATTGGAGTAACCCATCAGTTATATGGGTTTGATAAGAAGAGGAAAATGGAATTCGAAGGAAAATCTAAAGACCACACTGAATAGAAGATGATTTTTCCCTTATGCTCAAAGTGTGGAAAGAAACATGGTGGGAGTTTTCTTAAAGGGACAAGTAAATGTTTATAATTTGGAAAGGAAGGTCATCGGGCATTTGAATGCCACAATGATGGGAAGAAGATCTCTAGTGATCCGAACAAAGAAAAGGCTACACAGAGTGCACCTCCTATACTTCAATGTTACAAGTACAAGGAAATTGGGAATTATGCCAATCAATGCCCAAATCCAAGGGTTGTTGATGATGATCGACGTCAACAAACTCTTAAGGATAAAGACAAAGGAAAGTCACATGAAATTTCTATCAGCGATGTGGATTATGAGAACAAAGTGGTGAAAGGTACACTTACCATCCACTCTAAAGTAGAAATTGTTTTATTTGATTCGGGATCCACCCACTCATTTATTTCTGAAGAATTTTCTAAGGGTATCGTCGTATTACCTCAACAATAAGATATTGAGTTATCTGTGACAATCCCTAATGGAACAACAGTCGCATCAAAAGTTTACAATTTTTCTCCGATTCACGTTTTTGGGAAAGTGCTTCGTGAAAATATTTTGATCCTTCCTATAGTTGAATTTGATGTGATTCTTGGCATGGATTGGCTTTCTTTATATAGAGCTCAGATCAATTTCCAAAGAAGGGAAGTCACATTTAATATTCCAGATCAATCTATGATCGTCTATCAATGCAAGGATGAACATAACCTTCTAGTGGAAATTTATTCCATCTTATGGGTCTTGATTCCACTAAATGAAGGTTATTTATCTCAAATGGTTGGACAGAAACTCATGATTAAGAATATTCTCATTGTATGGGAGTTTGATGATGTCTTTCTAGAGGCATTACCGGGTCTTCCACCAAATCATGACGTTGAGTTTTCAATAGAACTCATACCGGGTGCTTTACCTATTTCAAAGACACCTTATAGAATGGCCCCAATTGAGTTGCAGGAATTGAAGAAGAAACTCCAAGAGAATCTTGATAATGGATTCATATGCCCTAGTCTGTCACCTTGGGGAGCACCTATTTTTTTTGTTAAGAAGAAATATGGATCAATGAGACTCTCTATTTATTATCGAGAACTTGACAGGATCACTATCATGAACAAATATCCTCTCCCACGCATTGATGACTTACTTGACCAACTACGGGGAGATCAATACTTTTCCAATATTGATCTTTGTTCAGGGTATCATCAATTAAGGGTCAAAAGGGAGGATATTCCAAAGACGGGTTTCCGTACAAGGTATGGACACTATGAAATTATAGTGATTCCATTTGGTCTTACTAATTCCCCTGCTATCTTCATGGATCTAATGAATAGAGTCTTTAGAGACTATCTTGATCAGTTTTTGGTAGTCTCTATAGATGATATTATTGTCTATTCTAAGAGGGAGGAAGAACATGAAGATCACTTGATAATTTTATTAAAGACCCTGAGAAAGGAGAAGCTTTATGCCAAATTTACCAAGTGTGAATTTTGGCTTCAAAAAGTTTCACTTTTGGGTCACATAATTTCAAAAGAGGGGATATCGATGGATCTAGCAAAAACAGAGGATATCGAAAGATGGTCGAGACCAACAACAGTAACTGATATCCGATGTTTTCTTGGTTTGGCTTGATATTGTCAATGTTTTGTGAAATTTTTTTCACGATTATCTAATCCACTCACTAGGTTGAATAAAAAAAAGAGTTAATTTCATTTGGATGGGGGAATTTGAAGAGAATTTCAAGAAGTTAAAAAGAAGGTTATCTAGTGCACCTGTGCTCCCACTGCCTTGTAGTGGAGAAAGGTATGTGATGTACAGTGATTCATCCAAGAAGGGGTTGGTGTGTGTTCTCATGCAAAATGATATGGTGATATCTTATTCCTCACGATAGTTAAAAATCCATGAGAAAAATTACCCAACTCATGATTTGGAGTTAGCTGCGGTAATCTTTTCATTAATGATTTGGAGGCATTATCTTTATGGTGAAATGTGTGATATTTATACAGATCATAAAAGTTAAAAGTATATATTTCACACAAAAGGTTTCGAATATGCACCAAAGAAGATGGTTGGAGTTGATTAAGGATTATGACTGCTCAATTCATTACCACCCAGGGAAAGAAAACAAGGTGGCAGACACATTAAGTCAATAAGACCATGCTAGCATATCCATGATGACGATTAAAAAAGATCCAATATTTATGGATTTACAAAGGATAGATCTTGGAATTATAATGGAAGGGGAAAAATCTTATCATTATCAAATGAATGTTCAACCATCTATCCATGTGAAGATCAGAGAGGCACAGAAAAAAGATGTAGAGTTACAAAAGAAGGTGAGAAATGTTCCTGAATTCAACCTTTATTGTGATGGGATAATAAAGTTTAGGAACCGACTTTGTGTTCCTCCCGTCCCCGAATTAAAGAAGGAGCTGATGGATGAAGCTCATAGTTCTTCATTATCTATTCATCCTGGAAGCACGAAGATGTATAGGGACCTGAAAGAGTACTTCTGGTGGGATGGCATGAAAAGAGATGTTGTTGAATATGTCTCTCGATTCTTGGTTTGTCAGCAAGTTAAAGATGAGAGACAGAAGTCTAAGGGGATGTTACAACCATTACCCATACCTTAATGGAAGTGGGAAAATATCACTATAGACTTTGTCCCCGGACTTCCAAAAACAACCAAAGGCAATAATGTTATCTGGGTCATAGTTGATCGTCTTACAAGGTCTGCACACTTCATTTCTATTAGAGAATATTTCTCTTTGGATCAGCTTTCCAGGATATATGTAAAGGAAGTGGTAAGAATGCATGGAGTACCACTTTCTATTATATCTGATCGGGATCCATGGTTTACCTCAATGTTCTGGTGTGGACTTTAGCATACTTTAGATAGAGAGTTGAGTTTCAGCACTTCTTATCAACCTCAGACAGATGGTCAGTCTGAGAGAACAATACAAACTCTAGAAGATATGTTGAGAGCTTGCTCTATGAATTAAAAAGCTGGTTGGGATCAACACCTACCATTGGTGAACTTTTCTTATAATAATAGCTTTCACTCCAGTATTCAGATGGCTCCTTATGAAGCTCTATATGGAAAGAAATGCAGGGCTCCAACTTTCTGGGATGAAGTTGGGGAAATAAATCTATTAGGACCTGATCTTGTTGATGAGATGGCAGAAAATGTATGATCTATTCGACAACACATTAGAGAAGCTCAGAGTCGACAAAAAAGTTATGTCGACAACTGAAGAAAATACCTAGAGTTTGAAGTGGGTGATAAAGTGTTCTTATGAATATCTCCATGGAAGAGAGTAATGAGATTTGGAATGAAGGGAAAGTTGAGGCCTAGATATATCTGTCCTTTTGAAATAATGGATCATGTTGGGAAGGTGGAATACCGATTGGCACTTCCACCGAATCTCTCCCAAGTTCACGATGTGTTCCATGTATTTCTCCTGAGGAAGTACATACCTAATCCTTCACATATACTCAGCTCAGAAGTTGTACCGCTGGAGGAAGATCTTTCTTATGAAGAACAATCGATAGAAATTCTGGATCGTAGCGAAAAAGTCCTACGGAACAAGACCACACACTTGGTGAAAGTTTTATGGAGGAACCACCAATTAGAAGAAGCTACATGGGATCATGTGGATATGATGAGGGAGAGGTATCCTCATCTGTTTGTTACAATGTGACGAATTTCAAAGGTGAAATTCATTTTAAGGGGGGTAGAATATAACACCTGAGAATTTTATGAAAAATATTTTGTTTTTATGTTATATACATCATCAAATGAATCTTTCACTACACACAACACTAGCTTGGCTTTCTTAACACGCAATCGATACCTTCCTCGATTGGTTACGTTGACCGCAATATCGAGTTTCAGTAAACAATGATATGCTATTAAAATATTATTAAAACTAGCCGTTATGAATAGTAATACCCAATTATTGAAATTTTGTAAATATTATTTTTCAAAATTGACTTCATTTTTGGATTCGGAATATCGAAATTATCCTAGGGTGAAATTTTGGTATTTTTCTGAAAACTTTCAATTTTTGATGAATAGTGAAGACACTGGGTTACTATTTTAAAACTGAATTTTTATTTAAATAATTATGTATTTTATTTAAATTTATTTTAGGTCAAAATTGATACATAATACCGATATAAGTTCAATTCAATTCATTGGAGTCATTTTATAATAATTTTAGATATATAAAAATTTTATTGAACTTTTCACCGTCTTTTACCCACCTCCTAAGAGAATTTGAAAATTTACATAAAACATAATTTTAGTGCTTCTGTGAGTGTAATTTCAAAACACCGAGGGACACGGTTAATATCAAGGACTAAAATGTTGTTCAGTGAGATGAAAATATTTTTTGGTGAATAATAACTTTTTACTTTTTTTACCACGGTTAAAAGTTAATAGGGTAATTAAGGGTAAAAATGATATTATTATTACCCTAAAACATGTCTTAATTCTATTGGATAAGTTTAATTCGACTAAAAACAACCTTATGACTAAAATATGACCATTTAGGCCCACTTGGATTAGAATAGGACATTTATTATTAATTTATTTAAAGAAGGGTTAAAATAGTTAAAATCAAGGTTTAATAACTAAATCATTTTTAATATATAGTTATACATAAGATAAATTCGACTATAAATATTAATTAGAAAGATAAAAATATTTCATACATAATTTTATGTTATATATAATTTTTAGACATTAAATAATTTAATTTATTTGTGACACAATGATTATGTAGTAGTTGTCTTATTAATGAAATATTAACATAATTGATGTTATAAATATCCAAACAAATGTAATTTGAGACTTTTTATGAATTACACTAATTTTCTAGGTTAATATAACATATTAGTATTGATTTAATTAAATATTTATGAACTAATAATTTTGTTATTATTTTCACAAAAATCAATTAACAAATACTGTCATAATTGACATAAAATAGTTTTTAAAACAAATATTATATTATTAATTGTTATTTTATTAATAAAAATATAAGGCTCAGTAAAATGACTAATATAAGGATATATATATTAATAATGAACCACTTGGGGTTCTTTGGGCTTGTTATAGTAAGTTTATTAACCATATGGTGTAAGGAAACAAGAAGACAAAGTAAAAGTAAAATTATTTAACTTAAAGTTAAATCTAAATGATAAGGTTAAAATAGAAACCTAAACTTGTCTAAATTCTATTGGATGAGAGGATTTCTACCCATACCCACCTTATCTTAGAAATAAATCAATTTGGAGCTATTAAAAACCGAATCTGACTTTATAATAAAATAATATTTTTATTTTTTCCAAAGGAGCCCCTCTCCTCCCTTATAAAAGGGCACCTCCTCCCTCTCTTCCTCACAACACATTGAGCCTTAAATCTAGGCCAAACCCTGCCGAATTCTCTTCTCCACTTCCCTAGAAACATTCTAGAGGTCCTGGTATTCTTCAAAAACCAATTGTAGTTCCCTAAGAGGAGGTCTCAAAGAGGCGCTTCAAAGAAGAGGTAATGTCCGTTACCAATTCATTCATCTTTATTTCTTCTTCCACTTCTTCTTATTTATTTGTTTCATTATGAAGTAATAACATAAGTATCACTAATATACTAATATGATATTCTAAGTATGAAACAACACTATTTCACCATATATCCATCCAAGGGAAAACAAAATCACCGCGCATGCGTACGTACGGAATACCGTCTCCACGTCGTGGTGTAATCTATTTTCCACCACCACCTTACTTGGATGGGTATAATGGTGTAAATAATAACTATATATGATTATTATAAAGTGATATTTATTATGAAATAGTATTCATACACTCCAATACAATTCCACGATCATGGGAACGATATCATCGCTCGTGGTTACGTACGGAATATCGTCTCCACGATGTGATGCGACTCGTTCTACATGATCTTCATTGAATAATTATTATATAAATTAATTTAACAAATATGATATATATTACACTAATACCATTCTGTAAATGAGGTATCTATAACCTAAAAATAAGAATAATATTTTATTCGACAAAATACGCATAAGAACAAAAAGCAATAAACACCCGAATAACAAGTAACAATGAAATATTACTAATATGAAGCTAAGAGTATGACAATATATGATATCATAACCATAATTATGATTCTGGAACAAGTCAATGACATTATTTAAATCATTATATAGGAGGTTCGTACACTTACGAATCAAATAGGACCGAAGGTAAGGGAAAATCTCACAATCTCAATTTTTCTCTGAGATTGTTTATACTTCAGAATTTACTGGGGAATATTTCTCATCTACATCCATGTTTACTCAATATGTAATATTATTTATATCCTCCTACAATTTTTTAAATCCAATTTTACCCCTGTTTGTGTTTTTAGTAAAATATATGAAAGGAATCTTTTGTCAATTTTCTTACGAGGTACTTTTTGACTTTTCCAGCCAAAGTACGAGAAGAATGTTTTTTAACATATAAGGCATGAATGGATTTTTAGAACATTTTTTCCATGAAGTTTAATTTAACAGTTTTCAAGTTAATTTTTAATCAACTTCTTTTTTTTCAATATTATATGACATGTTAAGAAAGGAAAAAAATTTGAAGTAGAAAGGATATTTTCCTCAAGAATGGAGTTCAATGTTTTATCAAAATTATTTTCCATCTAAGATAATATAGGTTTCTGTTTCTATACCTATTTTTACATTGTTCTGATTATTTTATGATGGAATAATTTTTATGATGCCCTTATATCTCATATGGATTGTGTTATGATAGCATGATGATTAAGAATCCCATTTTTATTACATGGGTTATGCTATAATGTATGATTTATGATTTTGTGGCACACATAAGAATAGTTTTATTGTGGGATGGGTGGGACCTATATCTCCCTCCAATGCATTGGGTAATGATTTATATCTCATGAGATAGACATGGCTAGAACGGTAGGTTAATCCGGTTCAGTGAAATAGGAAGGAAACGAGGAGTGAACTTGGTTTAGAAATGGACTTTGTCTGCTAAGATAGTCTTGGAAATGATTCTTGACTACTAAGAAATGATTCTATAAGATTATGTGTGTATTACACAATGTTTCATGTTTTAATTTATGATTATTGGGATTACATTTCACTACTATGATTTATCCCATGGAATGAAATTATGATTTTTTTGCATGTTAAGATTTCCAAAATGTTATGATCTTATGAATATGAAGTGATTGATATTTCTTTTGTTTACCCTTACGGAGCATTTTAGATCACCCTTTTGTATGTTTTCTTTTCCCAGGTCAAGAAGAAGTTTATTAAATAGCATATTCCAAAATGGACTATAGATATGATGAAATAAATGGGGGACAATATAGATGCTTTTATGAACCGGTTTTTTATGTTTCCCAGTTTCTAAAGACACTATACCTATATGGTCCTACCATGGTTTTGTTATATGTTGTAATAAGTGTGCTTCAATTTTGAATTATTAACAATGTATGTAAAGTATGGTTCGTTATAATCATCCTTGTGAGTTGGTGATGAAAAATGAGTCATATCACTTTGTGTAGGTGGTAGTCCACTTGCACGCACAAACGTCGTTTCCATTTTTTAGTGGATTAAAAGTTAAGAAAATAAATGTTTTTTTACTTCATAAAAATTATAATCATCAATATAATATATATACATTAAATACTCCATTATGACCATCCTTTATGGTCTATAATGGAAAATTAATTACATTGGTTTGCAAGGTAGTGGTCCTCTATGCACTCAAATGAAGGTTTTGTTTCCCATTTGATGGAAGGGGAGATGAATACTGGTCATACCATAAAAAAATATATAATTATATTTAAGATAATATAGTAATTATTTAAGTATGTTTGAAGATATTTGGAAGGGTATAAAATTGCAAAAAATGAAAATTTTTGGATAATAACTATAGCTCTACTTTTGAAAATCACTTCAGTTTTGCATCAAAAGCTTCCCATTGTTAGTATTTCTATCAAAACTAGGACACTAGAATGTGGGAAAGTATGTAAGGAATGAATTTGGTCAGGTATTTTACAAACAAAATTTTTTTTTTGTGATGAAAATAGGAGAGGGGGTTTTTTATAAGACATGGAAGGGGCGCTCATGAAATTTCTTAAAGTAGTTAACTAATATAAATTAATTTTTACATCCAAATTGATCCTTAATTATTATATTATGGTATAAGATGAGGTAATGTATAAATAATCTCAAATAATAAATATTAGTTAACTTTATGTAATGTTTTCAACCATAACATTTTGTTTTAACCCATGTCAACAATTTTTTATGTTTGTCACGATATTAAAGTTTTTACTATTTAGAGATCAAGAAAGATACTATAAAAGGATAAACATACCATAACTGGATCATGGTAGATATTATCAACTTAATCCCATTTCTTTTTTTACAGAAAATATTTTCTAAAAAATTTAAAATAATTTAGTAAAATGTTATTTTTTATAAAATATCATTAATGTCAATTTTTGACACTATTTATTTAATTTGAAATTAAAAAAATCAATAAATTATATAAAATTTGGATCTAAACATTTAGAACACCTCAAATATGTAATAGTAATTTAAAAAAAATTTAACACACAAGTTCTTTAAAATTAAATTACATTTAATATTTTTAATATAATTTATTTTGTTTTCCCTTTAATTAAATAAATACGACATCAGCATTGTGTAAGAATTTAAGGTAATTATATAATTAAAACAAGTAGAAATAAATGTTCATCATGAAAATAGTTTTATTTTTTAAAAAAATTAATATTAACATTCAATCAAAATAAACGTTTTTCCCTATATAACACACAATAAATTTTTTAAATAAAATATTTTATATTTTGTCTTTTTTTTACTAAAAATATTATATAGGTAAAATTTATGGAAAAGTTTCCCTTAAAAAACAAATATTGGGAGTATGGTGATAATATTTTCAATAACTTAATCAAATATGATTGATAATGAAATTTTTTTCTTATCACATAGTTGTAACATATGTTAACATGATTTAACCTTTTAATGTGGTGACGAATTTTTACTATTTTTACTATTCATTATAACCAAGTATTAAGTTGAACGTATTAAATAATATTAATAGTTTTGATTCAAAATATGGGATCCATTTTACCAAATTATATCTCTATAAGTGGAAATAATTAATTTTATAAGATTCTTGAGTAACATGATGAAAAGCATTTTTCCAGAACATATTGTTTTTTAAGTATAACCGTTTTTTATACCAAGATCACGTATAATATTGATTATCATGTAATTATTTATATTATTTAAAACTAAATAAGAATTTTGATAATTTATGATAAAATTAAAAAAATATTATGTTGATTTTTTAATGATAATAAATGATAGTTTTACACTAATTAGTATGTTTTGCTATTTACTAAAAAATCAATATTTTCAGGAAAAAAACCCCCAATAATCATCCTAGGATAATTTTGGACTGCTCGATTAAAAAAAGAAATTAAATTTTTAAAATGATTATTCAATATTTTTTAAATAAATATTAAAAATAAAACCATATAAAACATAAAACCAAAATTGGGTGGATATACTACTTTTTTATTTTGGCTAAAAATTACCTAATATTCTTATAATTAAATAAATATAAAAACAAAAAATAATTAATATATGAACATTATTAATCTTAACATTACCTGGGTTGTTGAATGCATGAATATCTCATGTTATCATACAAACAAACTAGATGAACATAGGATTTAATCATCCAGCCGTAAGAAGGAAAAACTGATTGTATGACCAAAGCTAACATGCCATAAAATAAACCAAGCGACTACACACCCAATCCATGTTGTTGTACAAATAAACCAAATAAACATAATAATGAACCGAACATAAACAAGAAGGAACAACACACCATATGAATAAACCAGCCCACTATTGGAACCACGGTTGTTCTTTGCTGGAAAAGGTGTATAGTTTGTGTTTGTTGTCAATCCTCACATGGAAGATCCAAGAGTTTGCAAGGAAATATATATTATAGATAAAGATACCAAAAGTATTGAAGGTGGTATAATTTCCCCTTGTTTTCCAACTTTTGGGAGTTAAACATTCAGAGGAACGGGATTGCATCTCAATTGGTAGTTTTCTAGAAACAACTCTTCCTGAAAATGGTAAAGGTATGGGTCTCATAAAAATAGGGATGATGTTTGAGAATATCGGGAGCATCACGAATGATGATTGTGATCTCTATTATTATGAGAATTAGATCATCGTGAAGGTGCAATTTTTTTGATGGATAGTGCTAGGATTACAAATTGAATCACGAATGTCATGAAAGGTTATGACAGAAATCACTAATGTTACGATGAGTAATGTGAACAGAAAATTTATAAGGAGATTTGGGATGGGAGGAGAAATTTGAATATTTTTTTAAAAGATCTATAAATCCAATAAGAGGTTTTGGAGCATTGATAATTGAAGATATTATAAATATAAGGCTTCTCCTCTTTATTTGACATGAATTTTTCCAAGGAAAATCCAAAATCACTCTGAATTTTGGAATCCATGGTAGCTCTGTGAAACTAAAATTCCATGCAAGCATAAGCATCATGAAAAGGATTGTTTATTCCTAACTGATGAAAATGACTTAAATTAATGAGTTCTCTGTGATTATAGTGTATTTTAGGCTAACTCAGTGAGCTTCCTGAATTTAGTTTATTTGTTCAAGGCAGTTCGGTTCACAAAAGTAGTGATCTTTGTGAAGGATCTTCATGAAATAAAATTTTGAATATCAGTTTATCTGTGAATAGGGATTTCAAATTTCATCAACTCAGGTCTACAGTGCAAGAATATTCTCATGTTAATATAGAGAAAATGACTTTAATTCCAATTCATTATAGTGACATTCATGTCAATAAGCTAAGTTAGACTTCTCTCAAAGTAGTGAGCTAGGGGAAGTGGTTGGAAGTGTTCTAAGGGACGCAGCATGATATCGCTAAAACCTTATAAAGGCATTGTTCTTGTCATAGAGTGACTGGGTGAAATCATTTATATTCTAAAACTAGTAATGATTAGTAGATTTATATATTATCAACATATTTTCATCATATGATCCTTAGACTATACCTTAGTGGTGAACCAAGTAAAACTGTTGTGTTGTCTCTTTTCTTTTGAATGTTTTATTACTGAACTATTCCAACTGAAAGGATTAACAAGTTCCTACCATCTTGGTAAAAAGATCCATGTATTTTAAATAAACAGTTGACACCCTGATTCACCCATCCCCTCTCAGGGTGCTTCGGGGTCCTACACCTACCACATGAACAAAGCAAGTGACCACAAAACCAACCAAAGAAACCACAAGAATAAACCAACCAACTACAAGAAATAATCTACAACCACAATAAGTAAAAAAAGGGGCCACATAATCAGTCATAAAAAATTTAAATATTGTTTAAATTCATATAAATAACTCTTGACAATTTCAAGCCTTCGTAATTCAAAAATAAAGGGTTTTAGGGACCCCATACATTACATTGCATACCTATTAGACAATTCTCATCCATGAAAATAAAAATGGTTCATAGAAAGAAAATTTGAAAAGTGGGTACATGAAATCATATTTGAGATTACACTCAATGATATCACTATAAAAATAATAAAACCACACATTAAAGGAAAAAAACACATATCCATGAGAAATAATCAACACAGACAACTCATATGAAGCATAAGATTAAACATGTCATCATAACAATAAAAAATCAAGGGAAGCATCAAAATTACTCACAGTATTGAGAAGGAATATATTAATCTAACTACCATGTATGTTACTACACTCCACCATGCCTCCATAACATAAAAACCAAGAGGATAAATCTACAACACAATACATTCTCTCAAATATCATGTATCTCAGTAGACTACTCCTCAAAAATCGTGTTATCCTCAGCATCCACCTATTTACAATCTATTACATAAGAGTTGTTGTAAAGGTAACTATTAATCAGATATAATTGGAAGTAGTCATAAAATATATCAAGTCATGGTGGGATTTTCAACCAATAGTGCACTTTTCTAATGTTCTCCAACACCAAGAAAGTGCCAATGGACCTAGGAAGAAAACTTAAACCATCATCCAAACATACACTACCCCTTATAATGGGAAACCATGAAGAAAACATGGTCTCTGGGCTCAAACACTAGGGGATTCTAAATATGATCTTAATAGGCCTTCTATATATCATATTCTAAACACACACACTCAAAATCCACCTAGATATAATTTTTTTCTTTGAAACTCATCCAAACCAAAAAATATTTTCTTCCCAACCTTTTTCCAGTATAACCCAGAACTTCGAGACCACCCATACAACAACTCAAATGGAGCCATACTGGTGGAAAAGTGAAAAAAATTAAATTATAACCCAACCAATCATAGATAGTTCATATATGATATCTTAAATTCTAATAATAAATCCTATTACATATCCTCTATCATTTTGATGATCCACTCAATCTATTCATCTGTTTGGGGATAGAAAGAATTTTTAAGTCATAAATGGGGGCCAAAATTATGTTGTAATCCTATCTAGAATTATGAGATAAATTTTGTATAATAATATGATATAATTATTTTTAATACTACAAGGACCCATCCTTAAAAAACTTATTCTAGTGACTTTTGACTAGAATTTACTTTCATTCATTTCCAAAGATCTTTTAGTGATAGAGTTTTAGAGAATTAGAAAAAAATCATACATAAATATTCAATATTACAAAGTAGATAACTATACATTCCATCCCTTTGTTCATTAAATACTACTAAAAGGGAAAATTAATTCTTTTTAATAAAAATATTCATATACTTTAATCATATCTTCTTCTTTGTCTTTACCAATCTTAAGACTTGTGAAAAACATTTAAAAACATGGGATAAGCACAAAAAGCTCAGTAAGGGAAAATAGGGGAAACAATTTACATGTGATCTTGAGATATATAAATAAAAACATGAGGAAAATCATAATGGTATAAAAGAGTAATATCATAAAAATAAGAACTTGGATAATAACTTGAAAATGTCTCTATGACATTTATTTTAGACATTCATAAATATATCACCATGTTCCATTCCCAATGTGTCATATCAACAAGGTCTATCCCCAAGGGTTCATATCACCAAGGTCCATCCCCAAGGTGTAATTAAAATTTTCAAGGTTATTTATCAAGGTATCATAAAAATTACCAAGGTTATTCACCAAGTTACCGTAAAAATTATCAAGGTTATTCACTAAGGTATTATAAAAATTACAACAGTTATTCATCAAGGTTTCGTAAAACGTGACATCTCCAGAGATTAATTTCTTTACCCAATGCATTGGAGGGGTATCTGGGTGAACACTTAATATATCTTTATCTTTATGTTAGTCACATAGATCATAATCAAACATTTATAAATAACCCAAATCGAATAAAAAAATGGGTTTCATATGAAAATCTTGATATTTTAAAAAGATCTTAAAAACATGATCATTATGTCATTTATAACCCATAGAAAAGGAATGAGGGTTTTATATATGTCAATTCCAGAATGGAATATATAATTTTTATTTATTGATAAATATAATTGAAACTAAAATAAGTTTTGGTATTCACATAAATAAAATAAGTTAAATTTTTGAGAAATAGAGAGAGATTTTGAGATGAAACTTTTGCATTATAATAGCTATGCAGCATGGTTTTAGAAAACATTACAAATAAAGTGAATATGATTCACCCATTCATAAATGAATCATAATATAGGATAGGGATAGAATAAAATTAACTTAATAAAATTTTATATAAATATAAGAGACATACCACAAAACAAATTACTTGAAATGAATAAGATGTTTGAGAATTCCCTTATGAAAAATTGGCAGTCTAATGGCATCACAAAAAATTCATAAAATGAGTTGATAGAGAGAAAAAGGTGTATCTAATAATTTTTACATAATATGGAAAGAAAGAGGGGTATTTAATGAAAACTCCCGACAAAATAAAGTATAAATTAATAAGGCATAACTTTAAAGTAGTGCTTGAAAAGAGAAGGGTGTTAGATTCCCTTATGAAAATTCGGCACCCTAACGACGTCACTTAAAAATTCAGAAAATGAGTTGATGAGAGAGAAAAGGTTCTTCAAATATTTTGAGGAATGTTTGGGTAGTATAACTATCATAAATTTATGTATAATATTTTTTTAATGAAATAAAATGAAGGAATTGGTGGGAATTTATATCAAAAGTGAGGGAATGTTTTACTAATTTCAAAGGACACCTCATTGGTAGTATTTGAAAATCTATGTTATTTCCCATGGTAATTTCCCGTGAAATTGGCCACATGAGACACCTCAGATCATTTTTTAATCCATGATAGTCCACCATAATATTATCTTACTCATTACATCATTATAACATAGTTGTGATGTCATTAAACATTCTGAAAACCCAAAACTGTATTTTTTACTATTCATCGAAAAATCATCTGTATTAGGAAAATACCAAAACATCACTCTAACCAGTTTTCAACATGTAGAATTCAAAATTGTACTTCATTTTTTAAAAATTAATTTAATTTTAAATTAAATTAAATAAATAAAATACTGATACTTAACTAGTAATTTCAAAAACATATATTCCCTTGGTCAAATTACCATTTAGAAGGGTAAAATTACAATTACAAAGGTAATGTTACTATTCCCCAGGAAATTATTTTGATCTTATTGAACTACATTTTTTCAACATGATTACAACCATGTATGTCGAATTTTTGAAAATCATTTCAAAAAAAAGTTTTTTAATAATAATGTATTTTTTTACTATTCATCAAAAAAAATATTCAAAAAATACTATTCATCAAATAATTTTCATCAAATTCTAAAAAATTGAAACATCAAAAAAATAAACCTAGATTAATATTGACACTATTTATAACATGTATTTTTTTTAAATATCCTAACTACTTCATTCCTTCGAAAAAATTGAATTAACTCAAATATAACATGTGATAATTATCCATAAATGTTTTATATAAAATCAAAATTTTCAAATTATATTTATTTTAATATTTGTAATATCATTAATTTGAATCATTCAGAAATAAGATAATCCATGTGGCATCATTGTGTCATAAATATAAATATTTATTTAATGACTAAATATTATAAATAAAATACCATGGTGTATGAAATATTTATAGATTTCAAATGACTATTTATAGTCGAAAATATCACTTATATAAACCCATATTTAATAAAATTTAATATTTACTAAAAACATGAGTGTGAAAGAAACATTCAACTCGCTTCCTTGGGAAGCTTTGTTCCTTTTAAGTAAATAATCATCAATGAGAAGCAGTAAACTCACTTCAATGGAAATATTTCTACATTTAATTGTATAATATTCTATTATAATCATAAAAATTACTTTCATGGGAAGCATTTTTCTTTAAATTTAACAAGATTCTATGTCTGACTGAAAATTACTTTTTTTCTTATCGTCTAGGGAAAGGCCTAGTACCTCCATTACAAAGGGCTCTCACGGGGGTTGAAAATAAAGTATGCCAAGAGAATCTTTCTGCGTAAAGATATAACACTCTCGCGGAAGATACCCTAAGCCATAAAAAATGGAAAGTCCTTCTTCTGTGCATCCAAGGCTTGCATGAGTTCCCGCAACGATGTTAGTTTCCCTCAGGCTATGATGAATGATGTGTCCCAATGAAATTTCTCGTACACACCTTCTGATAATGTAGATCATATCCCATGGAATATCATGTCTTCTTTGGAAAACCTTCACCAGAATTTCAGAATCTGACTCAACTTCTGACACCTCAAGATCACGTTCCTTAAAAACTTGGAGACCAGTTAGCAGTGCCCGAGCCTCCGCCCCCAGGGAAGAACTCGGGCCATAGAAGGAGATGAATGCCACAATAATAGAACTGTAAGTATCACGCAGAACCCCTCCACCTCTCATTATTAAGTTTCTCAAAGAGCCATCCACGTTGAGTTTCAGCCCGTTAGAAGGGGGAGTCCAGTAGACCCATCTACCTCCCGAGCCTCCAAGAGAAATGGGTCTGTTAAGGTTGTTGAAAATTCGGGTCAATTGTTGACTACCTTTCAATAATGAGAGAAGATTATGAATAAAAAACCTTGCCCTTATAAACAAAAACTAATCTAAAACATGGGAACCCAACCGTGCCCGATTCCTGGCTTCCCAAATTTTCCAACATATGGATGTAAGGATGATGACACAGACATTACATTCTATGCTTTTTTCCTCCAAACCTTGCATCCATGAGGCTGTGAGGCTGTGAAAGGGAGGCTACTGAAAATCGATCATTGGCTGTGGAGAACAGATCGACCAAAGATCAACCGCCCAGGCGCTCTAAGAAAAAATATGGTCAGTGGATTCCCTCTTCGAAGTCGCACAACAAAAGCACCGTGAGGCTAACTTTATACCCTCATCTATATGTTTTCATCCGTAGTTAAAGCCTTATTCATGATATTCCAAATGAAGAAGCTCATTTTGGTGGGGATCTCTTTACACCAGTAAACGCCAGCCCTCTCCTCTGTACCAGACTCTGCATTTCTGCTTCTTCTATACTCCCGTGTGGAGAATATGCCCAGACTCGAACCCGGGTAATAGCATCTATCCTCCTCTTCTACCAAACTAATACTATCGAAAATCACCTTATGTTATTCATTAAGAACTGCCTCAATAAACTATGGATAAGTTCTTTCTTCATTGAAGGAGATACCGGGTGCAGGACAGTTCGGGAATCCAAGGAATTCCCTCACCCATGTTTTCTTCCCAGAAGCCAACGTCTCCTCTTCCTATAATCCACCGAGTTGATTTGGATAGCTCGTCCAAGGGGTCTAACATACACCGTGCCAATCCAGACTGTCCTGCTCTTCAGGGTCCGACATATTTTTGTTGATCTCCGTATCTATTCCTGAAGAAAGAAGCCCACATCGATTTCCCCGTAATGATTTCCCATGAAAGTCCTTCTTGAATTCCATGCATGCTTTCTGTGATATCACATAGACCCACACCACCCTTCTCCACTAGTCGCGCCATACACTGCCAAGACGCCCAGTGACAGCGGCCATTCTGATTGGCTTCCCACAGGAAAGCGGACATCACCTTCTCTATTCTTACAATAGTGATCTTTCGTGTTTTGATAATTTCTAGTAAATGCAACAGAATGGAGGTGAGAACACTATTAATGAGCGTGAAACTTCTCCCAAAAGATAGGAATTTTTTTCCAGTTCAGTATTATACCCATAATCTGATTCATGATATCTTCAAAAAACCATTGTTTAGCATGTCCGGGAGAGAGTGGAACCCCAATGTAAATCTGAAAAAGTTGTCTTCTCTGGCAGCCCAGGATCTCATGGATATCTCTACAGTATCTTCCTGGGCATCGGTTGGAGAGGAAAACATGACTCTTCCCTACATTAATCTTCTGCCCACCCAAATAACAGTAAACCGAGAGAATACCCATGAGTTCCATCAATGATCTTCTTCTACCATTCGTAAAAATTAGTATGTCGTCGGCAAACATCAAGTGTGAGAATGTCTCCCTTCCATTCCCCCCAAAGAAGGGATCAAGTTTCCTATTTATCATGCTCTTGTGAAGATTCCAAGAGAGGGAATCCTGCACTAGAATAAATAGAGAAGGAGACAAAGGTTCACCTTGCCGGACACCACACACCGATTTGAAGAAACCAAAACACTTTCCGTTGAGGGATATGGAGAGCCACTGGGATGCATAGCACCAAAAACAAAGGTTGTAAACCCATTCCTGGAATCCAAATTTATGCATCACCTGGATGATAAAACTCCATTCCATATGATTTATCCATGTCCTATTGGAAGATGACATTAGACCCAACCACCTTTTGATTAATATCATTAAAAAGTTATCTAGTAATTCTGACTACCCCTTGAATGATTCTCCCTTTGATAAACCCATGATGCTCACCTGAAACCAATTTTGTAATGATCCCACCCATCCTTATTTCAATCAAACCGGACAGAATTTTGTAGGAGACATTACATAGACAAATTGGCCTGATTTGGCCAATGGAAGTGGGATCTTTAACCTTCGAAATGAGTATCACCCTGGATGCACTCACCGATCTGCTACCCTCGCCACCCTGAAAAAAAATATTGTATGGCCTCCACCACTTGCCTTTTGACCACCTCCCATGTCGCCACATAGAATTAACTCGGGAAGCCATCCGGACCAGGTGCACTACAATGAGGCATTGCCAGCACAGATCCCTTAATTTCCTCTTCATCTAGAATGGCTAACATAATCTCATTATCAGAGTTACTCACTAACCCTAGAATCTCCTCCCAGAACTCCTTGGTCGCTTCAAGCCCTTGATCCTCCTCATTGCTAGAACTCACTGACCCGGACAAGAGACCTTCAAAGAGTTCTAAGGCCACACGACCATTAGCCTCCACGTCCACTGTTTAGACTCCACTTCCTAAGCAGAAGTTGAATCTCGAGTTTCTCTTCTCCTTCAGGCAAGCATGAAAATTAGAGTTTTTTCTATCTCCCTTTTTCAGCCATCATACGCGAGATCTCAACTTGTAATCATTCTCAATTTCAAGAAGCTTATCCAAGAGAAAAACCCATTTGTCACAGAGTAACATGAATTTATTCTCATCCCAGGTAGTTTGAAATTATTCCTCCAGTTTCGTAATGTCTTTCTGCACCCTTTCCACTCCCAAACCATAAATGGGTTTATGTGCGGTCCATTCAATAATATCCCTTTTAATACTTTTAAGTCTGTTCGTAAGATCAGGCCATGCCCTTCCACCAGCCTCGCTTTCCCACGATTTTCTGACCATTGCCATGAAATCATTCTCTTTATGCCAATTAACGGTGTAATTCAAAGCATTATGGGCCGACATGTCCCTATGTAACTCCACAAGTAGTGGAGAATGATCGGATATCGTACGAGGGAGGTGTGTTACCGATGTCTGCCCAAAGAAATCAAGGCCTTGCAAATTTGCAAAACACATGTCGAGCCGACTCCATATCCAACTATTTCCACTGCGGTTATTACACTAGGTGAAGCGATTTCCTTTGAAACCCATGTCTAAAATACTCACCATAGAGATGAATTCTCTAAAATACTGTATCCCCCCAATATTACATGATGTACCTTTTTTGTTCTCCGAAATCTCAGGGATTGTGTTGAAATCTACCCCCACAAACCATAGAGGAGAGTCCGTCTGAACTAAACTCATAATGCTCCATAATTCCATTCTCATGGTAGTGTCATTACTGGCATAAATAAAAGAGAACATTATCTCTCCCCCTTCAAAGAATATTTTGGTATGAATGCATTGGTCCATAAGATTAACTAGTTCAACCTTAACCGACTGTTTCTAGCATATCCAAGTAAAAGAGTTGTCCGGAACAATATGCTTTCATGAATGAAATCCCATCTTTTTTTCAACTTAGGTAGATTGTGAGCACCCTATTTTGGTTCAAGAATCACCACCACAGACGACTTGGATTTCCTAGCTTCCCTTTCCAGAATGGCGCTCTTTACCGGAGCGCCCAACCCTCTCGCATTCCAAATGATCAGAGACGTCATTAAACCTGGGCACTCTTGGTTCTATGAGAATATTTAAACAAGACTATCCAATAAAATTATGACACATGTTAGGGTAATTTTAAAATTTTATTTTTACCATTAATTACTTGATTTACCCTAAACTACTGTAATTAAAAATAATTATTGATGTTACTATCCATAATGACCAAATATACCTATTTTCCCAATTTTAACCTTAAGATTCAAAATATGGAATCCATTTTTTCTAAATTCAAAACACAAAAGTTACAGTAATTAATTTAAAATTAATTAACATTTTCTAAACTAGAAAGCAGGTTTTTATAAAGTAAAAACTATCAAAAGATTGACATGTATTTAGGTCCAATTTAAATGTAAAATTTATTCCCATGAGAAAAATCAGATTAAATGATAAAAACATAATCCAATTACACTTTAAACCCTATTAAAAGGACAATATAAAAATATTAATTATTTAGATGAAAAGGCGGTTTAGAATTAAAATGCAATAATTTTTACTATTCATAAAAATATGGATTTATTAGAAAAATAACAAAATTTCTACTGAAGTAAATTTTGATTTACCGCTTCTAAATAAAAAAGTTATTTTATCAAATAAACCATATAAAAGGAAAAAACTACTCTTAAAATTGGTTTTCTATCAAAAGGTGGTAAATTGATCTTTTAAAAATATTAGAGTATTTTATACATAAAATTGGATTCATTCCCATTTTAAGCCTCTTAAATTTATTGGATAAATGTAAAAACATTTAGCAAATATGTAAAATCATAATAAAGTTAATTTTGTTCATTACCACCAATACAACGTCTAGTTCTTAACTACCATTTAATATAATAATATTATTATTGTAATCTTTTTCGGTATAACTCAGTGTTGGGTGAAACATAACATTTCGGAGAAACCCATTGTTGTGTGTTGGGTATGGTATCTAACATAGTGTCCCCTATAAACTAAAAATAATATTAAATTTATAATTATTAATAAATATGAAAATGTATTATTCAATAAATACATGGGATGTTACAATACCCCATGCAGTCTCAAAACCTCATCCATGTACAAATATATTAGATCATCAACAGCACTTGACACATAGGTCACTAGAAGATGGGACAACTTCATTAGTCGGTCTACGATTACACAAACTACTCACAACCTCCTTGGAAAAAAGATAAATCAGTGATGTAATATAACAAGATTCCCCTCCACTTGAACACATGTACTTCCAAGGTTTTCAAAAAAACGTCCAGGAATGCGGTGTTTTTCATTCACTTTTGGTCAGACATGACACTATTTCAAAAACTCTTACACATACCACTTCATCTCAAGACACCAATGATAAATCCTAAAGTCATGGTACATCCTGGATACACATGTATAAACCAATCAGGGTGAGTTATGAAATTCATAGAGTACTCCCTAATGCATGAACAATGGACTGATCAACCTTCCTTGAAACAACATCAAATTCTTACCATCCTCGGTCTACCCATCTAGAGAATCACCATGAGTAACATGGTCAAAAATCACTTCCACATATAATTCATCCTATTGATACTCCTTAACTTATATAACATATAAAAAGTACATTATCATATGATAGAATAAAAATATTCCATTTAATTCCACTACATTGACATACAATGATACAAGAACTTTCAACCCTTTCCAGGCATCCTCATACTTCTAAACAGTATCTCCCTACGACTTCTAGATCAACAAGTCTGTGACCACATTCTTCTTTCCTGGGGTTTTGTAGATTTCAAAAATATATTCTTATAGAAAATCCATTCACCTCTATTTATGTAGGTTCAAATATTCCTATATAATACATAACTCAAACAATTTTGATCTATGAATACCACAATGTTCTCACTAAAGTGGTATTATCACTACAATGTTTGGGAAAACACTAATGTTATCAACTTCTAGTATTGATTCTCATAGTTACTCTCATGGGAATGTAAATACCTAGACTCATAGTAAAGTGCCTCCCTTTTCTAAAAATCATCATAATTGAGTCTCAGCATATATAGCCATATGGGTTATATACGATACTGATATATTAAAATCATAGAGCCATCTAGTTCTATATTTACTTTGAACTCGACAACACGTCAAGGGGGTAGTTTCACAAATATACATAGGAAGACATCAAGAAACTACTAAAAACTATAGGGGTATTCATTTCAAGGTACATGACTAAAAACTCTATCAATAGAGATAGAATATGTTATGCACACTTACCACCCACAAGATATTCCAACTCCCCAATGAATGTGGCTCACTGAACCTCCACATCATAAAACAAGAATCTCCCCTAAAAAAATAATAACCACACATACTGAACAAAACTATTTTATTCTAGTGATGCAATCATATAGTTTAACTCAAAAAAGAAAATACTTCCCTACCAAATGATGTTGTACCATCATTAGTCTACATCCTCAACTCACATAAAATACGAAATCCCAAACTCTGACTATCATGGATAACTCCAAGGGAACTGGAAGGCTATATACCTCTAATCCTGATGCATGTACTAGATTCGGTGTAAAAAAGGATTTCAATTCACTTGAATCAAACAATGAAGAAACTATCGATGGTGATAAACTAATTGTACCTCAAACAACCTCCAAACCTTCTGGTTCTAGCACCTCCATAACATGCTCATTCCCCTATACAACTTCTCTACCATGATACTAATGATCTATATTTAAATGTGTTATACTAGGTCCCATATTAAGTATATCATCATGGGGATGAATTTAACCAACTTCATCTCTTATATTCTACGGAACAATCAATGGAGGCCTCTGTTGTTGTTTTGGATAGAGAGGGGACTGACCACCCAAACTAATCTATCCTCCCCGAAAATTTGATTGATGGTACTAGTTTTTTAAATTAACCCTATAGTTATAGTATATATACACTAATAATCTGATATATTCATAAGAACCATCAGATCTATAAAAGTTTGGTTTCACTACTATGATCATGTCAATATTGATTGGGACCTATACTTTTATAATGTCTATTATCCTCCTCTAAAAGATTTATTTTTAAATAACATATAAGGAACTCCCTATCTAATAATTATTCCCTATGATTTAATCATCTATATAACTTATTCTTTTTCATCACTACAAGATACACATGAATCATAAATTGGGTTTCTACACATCAGATCACTAGATGCATCAACTCATCAAAATTCAAAGATCTAGACGCCACATCTTGAGAGATATCACATTGAAAATATAAGAGATCCTCAATCCTCATCTTGAGATCACATACTTAGAATTACTTGGTGAATGGATAGAGGCAGATACTTCTTTATTTACTTCATCATTGATGAATAGAATTTGAGATAAAACTCTTTCTGGATGTAATCCCAAGAAACATCATTCTCTTTCAACTCTCTAGGTACAACATCCCCCACTGGTGTTCCACTCCCTATATCTAATTGACTTCTAATTAAACCTTGAAATCATCTTTATACTAGATCAGACTAAAGTAAATATCTAGCTCCACCGTCCAATACATTGTCCCTATATCAAAGATACTCCCCTCATAACCTTCAAGACTCTATTGATGGAAATCCTGAAATTTCCTTTTCCACATATGCTTCTCCTCTATTAGATCGAACTTCCAATGATTGAACAGGTCAGCCTATTGAACCTCAACCTACATAAATATGTGTGAATTATGACTATGATCAATCTATAAAAAATACATGTGAATTGATCCTAATCTTAGTAGAATGGAATTTATTTATATTAATTAATTAATTTCATTATACACCTTTTTTAGTCAAAAAAAGCAAGGATAGTGCAGGAACTACCATTAGTTTTTTTTCATATATTTACAATTATATCTCCTTGGGTTTTTAATATCTTGACATTTTGTGAAAAAGATCATAGGGGTGCCTAAACACCTATATCCTGGACGTTATTCTTTGTGACATCACATGGTATGTTTTACTAACATTGCTGACCTACCATTTCAATTAAATCCCCACCAATTTCTGACTCAAAAATCAATCCTATATCACAACTAAAACCTTTTATAAAACTCCTTAATAGAACCATCTCCACCCACCCACTTTATTTAGTGGAAAAGATAAGAGGGGACCCCCCCGAGTCCTTCCTCTAGTAGGCCCTAGGTTGGAAAATTGCACTGAGGGTGAAAAAACTCAAATCGAGGGAATTTACCAATGAAAGGATCAAGAGATAATATAAAATACCAGAAACAAATATATCAAATAAAATAAATGAAACCAAATAACCTAAATTTGTATGTAATATAATATAAACAATGTATCCAAAGTAAATTCTGGAAGAAAATAGTAATATTGATCCCACTGAAGCTCTGATACCGATGCAAGTAATTTCATGATTAGTCCCCATATCATTCCTAAAAACATAAAAAATATATATATATATATATATGTAGGGATACAATAACATGTATACTCAGTAGTTGCATACAAAATCAATTACATTAAAATATAAAGAAAACATACCAATTATCCATTGAACAAAGATCAGAACCAACAAGAACCCAGAAAAGTCATTTATACAATCCAACCTCACCACGGGTCACTTACTAAATAATGTAAGAATATAGTGAGATAATATCATGAAAAAATAGATAAATATATCCAAAAAACACTTCCCTTTTTTGTTTCTCTCACACCCAAAAATCAAACATTTTTTCTTGTATCCCTTCAATGTCGCCTCATCACAACATATCAATCCAACTCTAATGTCGGTTAAGGCATATCCATACATACCCTAGAATCTATTAGTACCCAACATCCCCTGTTAGAATCAATTTCATCATGAATATTTCTCATTCCATTACTGTATCATCATATATATATATTCACAACATCACAACTAAGGTAGGGTGGACTCGTGAATGTAAAAGGTGTCAACCTTATTCCCTCCTCCTACCATGTAGGAGCCCCACTACAAATTACATCCTCTCATCATGCATCACCACCAACTATGTCATCATAAAGGGATAATATTTTTCGAAAAAAATTTTATTTCCATACAACTACTTAAAAAAGACTATATGGAAATATGGGTAATCGTTCATTCATTCCTCACCATCAAGATGTTGGGGAAAACAACACCAGAACATCTGGGTGTCAGTACATGGTACTTGAAATGAGTGGTGTGTGTATAAAATTAGCATAAAAACAATAATATTTATATAAAAGATACAATACACATGTCCGGCCTAAGGTTTCACAACAATTCTCCATCACATTTCTTATTAACAAAAAAATATACTAATATAAGCATATGCTACCACCAACTAGTTGGAACTCAACAACATAACAACCACACAAAACCCACAATTTATTATCTTTAAATTACATGTTCATCAACATTTACATATTTTTATTTTAATAATCATGTTCATTAAAAAGGTTATTTTCCTACATTTTTTTGTGGAAAAATAGAAAAGTCAACACCCAGATTTAAAATCCAAGTCCAAATTTTTTGTGATTAATTTATTCTAAAATTTATTTACCATACATGGATTCTCCAACCATATTTTCAAATTCCACCATTATAAAATTATTACACTATTGTTATGATACAACCACAAGGAATCACATAGTAACCACATGTCTACCACCACAATTTCATTTTCCACAATACATCTTTCATCTGAAATGATCAACACCAACTATGTGCAAATTGTAAAAAGGCCAAAAAATCAAAAAGTCAATAATAAATGGACTAGAATAACATCACAATATATTTCAAGGCCCTGTATTTTTTTATAATATATTTACTATGGTATTTTATATTAAAGTATATTCTTATGAATGGTAAATTTCACATAATTAAAAATTTATATGGGAAACCAGTTATTAGCTGAATATATGGATTAATCAGTTTATTAGTGGTGGTTTTAAACAAAATAAATGATAAATGATATCAATACACTATAAGAATTAATAAATTCCCAAAATCCACAACATGCTCATCAAAATATGTTATATTTTTAAGGGAAAAAAATTGACCAACAAGAAGATAAATAAACACATGTGATTACCCCCCATTACGTTGAATTCAATTTAATCTAATTCAGTTTTCTATTTAGTTAATCCATAACACCTAAACACTGGAAAAAATCATTTTAACATTATATATTTAAAGGACGATAGAATAAGGATCGCCTATTTGGAAAATAAATACCAAAAACATGTTGTACTAAAAAGATGGAAATGGGGGATGATGTCGCCACCCGTATTTCATGAGGTTAAGGGACTAATAAATTGTAAAAGACTTGTAAGAAATGAGGGAATATTAAACAAAAATAGAATATTACCTCAAACATGAAAAACAACATTCAAAAATAGAGAGTTAACTGAGATACCTAACATTCTTGGAATCATGGGAAAGAAGGATCTGGGTGAGAACAAACAAATTTCAATGTTCAAGAACAATTGTTTTTGTTCATCCAGACATAAAGGAAATAAGAAAAGACTAGATTGGAGGAAACCCATATACATTAACATTATAGATATAGATCTTGGAAAAATTTAATATATTAACATGACCAATGTTCCATTTTTAGTTTTATTTTATTTAATTTAATTTAAAGAATGTGGAATGGACAATTTAAAACCATTGGGTTTAAGGAATTAAAATAAATGATTTTATCTCAAAAAAATTTAAATTTTTTTTTGAATATTTAAATTCAACATTTTATGTTATAAACATTTTTTAGGATGTTCTGGAAAATTTGGTTATTTTGCATAACATTGAAATTTTAAAAACTATTGAATGAACCATAAGAAGGGATCCACCATGAGAAAAAAAACATTTCAACCATGAAAATTAAAGTATAAACCAAGAGAATAAATAACCATCGATGTGGATAAATTAATCAACTATAAGAATAGATTATTGAACATGTAAAAAACTATCGACCGTACCAACAACCTAAGAAACTATACACAAAAAAGTAATTGCATTAAAAACCCATGAAACTGTATAAAAAGCAACTAAATGCTAGAAGGAATCAACAGACTATAAGAAGGACAAAAATTAAGACACAACCAAACTGACATCACACATAAAGAGACCAACTGATTGCATTACCAACCAAAGCGGTTGCATTAACCCACTAACTGACTATAAGAATAAATTAACCAATTATAATAATTAATATAAAAAATCTATGAAAAACCATCATAACTCATGAAAAAACAAATAAATTGTATGACTAGCCTATGAAACCACAAAAACATTCCAAATAACTATAAGAAGTAATAAACTGACCATAAGAAGGAATAATATACCCTATACTTAGTCATGTGTGAGTGTGAAAAAACAAAAAAAAAATTAGAAAAAAGAGTCCTAGAAATTTCTCCTAACACATCATGTGCTTGGGAATTCAAAAAGGAAGGGTTTTGGGACCTAATAAATTACATCGAGTTTTCTCTTTTAAGGGTTTTTTATTCAATATTTACAAAATATGTAAATAATTATTTAACAATATCACCCTTATTCATGATTGTTCATGTTTAAATTTATGTTAGAATAATTGTATGTTATTTATACTATAAACCCCCATATATTTTATTCCCCTCTGATTTGTTATTGTATTCCCATTTTTTTATTCAAAATTTTATTCTTTTTGGTACTCATATACTGAAAAAATGTTTTTAAGCAAAATCGACCTAATTTCTCATTTTTTTTATTGTGATTATTCCTTTTTTATATCTATTTTCTTAAAGAATATTATAGAAATAATTATATACTATTAAATTTTTCGTAATATTAATTTTCTACTACCTTTTACCTACTTTTCAAAAGATTAAAGGGTATATTTTTAAATATTTATAAATATTAATTTTTGAATTTTTATAAAAGTGAGAATGGAATGTTGTTTTTAACATATACGACATGAGTTTATTTTCACCTAACTGCAACCATTATTTACTATTTTTCATCCTCTAAATGTTCCTATTAAAATATAATGAAATTAATTTTTCTATTATTATATTAATTTTTTGTTTTTATATGAGAATAAAAAGTAATTATTTTTTAAAATGTGGAAAAGAATTTGCGAGATGATTTATATAATTATTTTCGAAAAAAAGATACAAGATATTTAAAAAAATGTTTAATTCCAATTACATCTTCCATTTTCCTATTTAATTAAAAACATAATTTCCTTCATTATAAACCTTAATTTTTTGATGAATTGATGGTCTTCTATTATCCCTTGTGTATTTATGGATTATACCTTATTTTGGGATCCTTCATTTTCTCGTGATCATGTTCTTTATCACTCTCTATTATACATTGGATATTATTTTTCCCCATTATATCCATATTATTTAGTATCATGGAAAATTTTATCATTATGATATTTTCTTAACTACATACCGTTACTACATATAGTTTCAGTTGAAATTTTTTTAATAAGAATTTTATTTCTTTCCCTGGGTCCATATTTTTTGTTGGACTTCTCTTATTTTAATGCTCACAAATCATGGTTAAATATTATAAATCCTGTTTAATATTATTCTATAATGTCTCACTGTGCTCATGTTTAATCTTAATTCATTTTATGAGTATTACATTTTATGATAAATTGTAGATATTTGGTAATGTATATGTCACTATTAAGGTGAACTCGCAGTCATTGTTATTGTGACTAAATGGTCTCACCATTTAGTATGAAAAATCGGTAAAGTATGAGTCAACATTACACTGACATTGTTGTATCATGCTTCCAATTATCAATCGTACAATGTACCAGACACCATTGTATCAATTCACCGGTTCAGAATTTTCACAAAGGACTGGACACTGTTACAATGACACCATTTCCAGTTACACTGTTTCTCACAAAGAACCTGACATCGTTGCCACAACATTGTTTCCGCAGTATCGTTTCACCGCCTAACCATTTCCAAATTTTCAAAAAATTATGGGACATCATTCTGGAGATACTGCTTAGAAGAAAATGATGACTCACCTTTGACCATGGCCCTGATCCTAACTCACTGTTCTTATGTCACCGATGACTGTGACACCGTTTTATATGTAGCCAATTCTGTCTTATTTCAATTAAATTAAAAAATATTTCTAATTGTTATATTTGATATATTTAATGATAATGATATTATTAATGATTCTTCCATTCATGTTAGTAGATAGTGAGTGGTATGAGATGTGTAAATTATGCTTCTTGTTGGCCAAAACAAAATATAACGGAGGATTAATATCCTATTGTGCATGAGCTGAAGAAGATGATATATAGACACGCACCAGACCACACATAAGAGACATGATAATCCATCTAGATTGCTATTAGATAAAGTAGAACTCGTTCTAAACCATCCTGCAAACAACCCTGCAATAGCAGAAACTCAAATAAGAAGAAGAGCTATAGTGAACATCTTATTGAACTAAAAACCATAACACAGAACTCATGACACTTGGTTTCTAAGTTTATTTAAAGAAGAGGACCCTATATTCAAATTTTCTACATTAAAATAGTCTAAAACTACCCAGAACAACACTTATAGAATTTCTAATCCCTTATTATTATATTCTACTCTATTCTATACTATTTTATTATTTCTTTGAGCAATGTATGTATATATATTAAAAACACACATTATCTCTTATTCAAATCTAGAGGATATAAGATATAATCTCACTACTACTCTCTTAAACCATTTTACTCTCATGTGTTACTATGAAAGTGGTCTCTATGTGACTTGGTTATATTCTGTTCTCACTTAAAATTTTGGTCGATGTCTAGTTGACCTGGACATCTTGTATACTGTTGTAAACCCCAGTACAGGGTGTGGATGAATATTTTTTATATATATATTTTTCTTGGTGGAAGGGGATAAAAAAGTGGATAGGAATAAGTATCTTCTTGAGACTAAATATATTATTTTATACACTATGTTCATATACTTTTTTTCTTTTATTTTTTTACTGAAATCCAAAAACATTACCTTGATTTGATAGTTAATCTTAGATAGTGTCTATTCTATAATTTTTTTAGTAAAATGATTTGAAAAGTTGAATTAACTTCAAAAATTGATTTAACTTAGAATTAGTCAATATTTGAGGAATCATCCAAACTCTCAAATCATTTATAAATCTGTTACTTTGTTTAGTTGTCCTATTTTATTTTCAATTGGGGGAATTGTAAATAAAAAAATTTAACAAAAAGAATTTATAGGAACTCAATCCACACCCCCCCCCCCTCTTGAGTGTCCTAATCCAACCAATATTTGGTATCACAGGGTGTTTAAAATATTTTTCAAATATTTTCAACTATGATTTTAGTTATGTTTTAAAGATATCCAAATTTCTATTAGTTATAAATGTTTATCTCTTTAAAAATTTAGTCTTTATTCTATATTATGGATAATATAGAGGAAGGTGATACTACCAACATACCACCCTAATTTAATGGTACAAATTATGCCCAGTTGAAAATAAAGATGAAAATGCACTTAGAAATCATGGGGATAGATATTTGGACTTTAATAGAAGATAAATATGACATAATAGACACTCCAAGAAATACATGGAGTGAATCCACAAAACTACTTACAATAATAAATTTAAATCTATGAATGCCTTATTTTTTTCTTTAGGAGATGCGGAATTCAATAGAATTAATGCATGTAAATATGCCTAGGAAATTTCGGATACCATAGATATTTAACATAAAGGAACCACTAATGTTAAATAAATGATACCTAATACCAATAAAATTAAATATGATAACTTTAAGATGAAGCCTGATTAACTTTATTATGATATGTATCTCAGGTTCAATGAGATAGTCAATACAATGAGCTCTCTTGGGAAGTTAGTGGATGCAAAAGAACAAATCACGTGACTACCTTGATGTATACCTAAAATTGGGAGAGGAACCTCAGTATCAATTATATAATCCTATGATATTAGTAACTTGCCATTCAAGGAGCTAATAGGAAAGTTGATGATGTATTAATAAGAATTAAATGTCAACAATGATAAAGATGATGAACCATTGAAAAATTATGTGGCGTTCAAAACCACTAATTACAAAAATAAATAAAACAAAAGGCTAAAAACGCATTCTGATAGTAAAATAAATGATGATTCACCATCATAAAGTGATGAACAAATGACTCAATTAGCAATAATTTTTATAAAGTTTTATAGAAAGAAGAATTTTTTCAAGAAGCCTAGCTATCTAAGAAAATATGACAATAAGGCCAATTGGAAAAAGGATTAGAAAAGAGGTGTAATGCCCCCAGTTTTTGAAAATAAATATTGAATACATGAAACATGGAGTTCCTACAAAACAAAACATATTATAATCTATCCAATAAACACGACTTTGACTCTACTGTGTTTTGAATTTCGAAAAACAGTCATCTAGAGTTGTGATTAGTAAGTCATTTAGAGTATAATAGAACCAACTTGTTTCTTCATGAATAGTAACATACCCTTATGAATAGTAATATGATCCTTATAAATAGTAAATATTATTATTATTTTATTTTCTTAAGGTTACAAGATAATGAGATCTTGATTAATTTTTCAATGTAATATAAAATGAATTATAGATTTAAAATTTTTATTTTCTAAATAAACTAATATTTTAATTAAAAATAGTGTTAATCATATTGAAAATTTATTTTTAAAAAAAATTATTTCATTTTTTAATTCTACCCGATAAAAAATGGTTAGGGTGATTTTTTGGGATTTTTCTGAAATTCATTAATTTTTCATGAATAGTTAAATACAGTAAAATACCGTATATACAAATTATCAGTTAAATGCACTATTTATGAAATCATGAGTGATTTAAGGCCACATGGTTATATATCGCATGAAATTATTACAATTAGGTGTCACATTAAACAACACTATTGGTTTTCTTAGAGGAATTAATAAAATAATGAAAAAAATATTCAAATTTCACTCCTCCCCTCAACTATAACCTCCCCCCCTGCACTCCTATAAGCCTTGACTCTCCTAAATAATATTACCAAATACCCTTACCTAGTCCCTCCCCATGTCCAAGAATCTATTGGTATTTCCAACATAACAAAACCCCTTCCGTTAAAGAGATTCTCAAGGAGGTGGATTCAAGAGGTATATTCACATTTTATTTCTTTCATTTTCATTTCAATTCCCTTTATATTGTTATCCTATCCTAAAATCTTTGGTCCAAATTAACATGACAAATCTAGTATAATATATATACTTTAATTATATCATGTGAATGGAATAACCATCATCAATATTCTTTCTCTCTCCCATTTATTTTATGAACGAAATCATCGTCTCTGCGGTTCCAATTTACAACATTCATGGACGAAAAAGTTTCATTCTTTAATTTATCCATCATTAGAGGTCATGAAAACATTTTTATTGTTTAAACATACTATAATATATGTGTTTTAATCTATTTAATATTCAGGAACCTTTTTACATATATATTATTAAATCATATGACCAAACTAGTTCCTAATAATCAAAATGCCTCTAAAATATTCTATGTGAATGTCATTAACATTTAATCTAATGATTTATCATAATTCCATGTAAATAAATGTTATAAATGACCATTAAAATGTATAAATGCCTATAAATAATATGTAAATTCAATTCTGTAGATTTAAATTCATTGCATATGAACTCCATTACATAAAAACAAGTGAACAGATTATGAAAATCAAGGAAATGAACCCTCCAGAAGGACGATATTCAATCATATGACTAATCAATAAGGACATAATGAACTTAATAAAATCATGATAAACTGAATACATGTATAATAAGTTTTTAATTAAGTTATTAATAAGTATAATTTCATATTCTATTACCATAAGTTAAAGTGCGAAACACATTCGGACTTAAGGTAAGGGTTTTCCACCCGAAACTCCATTTTCATTTAGGTTTCTTATATTTTCTAATTACCTCAATTAAATTATAAAGTATTGTTATTTAATCCTCATAAATTCTGTTTAAGTGTTCTATATATGTTTACCAACCATTATTTTACTTTATTTTATGGGGAGATACCCGTTCTAAAAGGAACATTTAAAATTATTTATGAAACACATGCCAAATTCTTGGGAATTTCTCAAATTCATACCTATTTTCAAGGGAAATCAATAATATATTTTTGGAAACCATTATCATTATAAAATAATTTATTTTATTATGAAAATAATATCTTAATTAACTTATGTTTTCATAAAAATAATTTTCTAAAAGAACTCTTCTTTTCAAAATGAAAGAGTATTTATCTCAAGTACTACTCAATGATTTTGTAAGAGTATTTTTGCCTTTTTCTTCACTCTTATTGATTATTGTGTATTATTGAGGTTACTATTTTATTATAAAATATACCATATTTATTTTTATGGTTTAGTAATAGTTTTATTTTGGATTTTATATCCTAAAACCATTCACTAATTTACTCTGAATGGTTAGTGTTTAATCTTAATGTTTAGGGAAGGATATTTACATTTCATATGTTAGTTTAAATATGAATTTACATGTATTTTATGTTTTTGCCTACTCATATGAGGAATTAATAGGACTTATTATGTAATGGGTGGGTCCTGATATATCCCCACGATGCATCGGTAGGTCTCATGAGATAAATAGACGTAGACTTGGTTGAGGCCTTGCCCATTTTGAGTTATGGTTTTGGCTAAGGCATTAATAATTTTTATACGTCTTGGTCAAGGCCTTGAAAATATATTTCAGAATGTTTGTTATATGCACTTCCCTCATTATGAAGCTATTAATTGATATCTCATGAGGTTATTCGACTAGGAAAATACCCATGATTTTTTCCTATTATGTCAATATTTACATAGCTCATATTCTTTCAATATTTTGTTCAAGTTTATTATTTAAAAAGGCATCTGTTTTCAATTATTCACCATGCCTAATTTTTATGTTTATTTTATCTTCCACATTATTTATTACTCTTACTAATAATTTGAGAACACCCCTTTCTTGGGTTTCATTTTCCCAGGATTTGAAGAAGTTATGAGTGACATGCAAGGACAATCTGGGAGGCATAGATGTTTCTAATGGAATAATTTTGTGTTGTTTTTTATTTCATGATTTAATGTTAAACATATAAATTTATCTTGTTTTAAAATCTAATAAACTATTCATTCATCTCCGATACAACTTTTTTTTGATCATTCCAATGTAATTTAATAAGGAACTGGTTCTAGGAAGCTATGGTCAGGTCTTTACAGTTGGTTTTAGATAAAGTTTAGTAGAAAACATGGAAACTAGATTTAGAACACATAGTTTAGGGGGAAATACCTATGATAGTCATTGAGAATAAATATACAAGAGCAACATGGTATTTTGGTATGGAATAGATTATGTGTATCTTTCTAGAAAATGCATCCCTCCCTTGATACTACAAGTGGATGTGGTTCTGGAAAAGAGCTACCTAAGAGTGAATACTCTGAGAAAGAGTTTCAGGAATGACCTGAGGTATCCTGGTACATGAAAATGGGCCTTACTACTCACCTAGTTTGACACTCCCGGGGGATATTCTTAGGATAATTCAAATTTTCATTACAATCCATTATTATGTATTTAAATGTAATTTTTTTCTCAAAGAACCCATTTTTGTGATTATGGGGTTATCCTTACCTAGGATTTCAATTTATGCTATGAATTTTGATATGTTAAGATTATAAATTATGATTCATAGCCTAATATATTATATAAAATTATCTATAAATGGAGCCTAGTGGAAGAAATGGAAGTCGCACGAACATGCTTATCCCGTGTAGGGATTTCCCTCCAACTCAATATAATAATATTGGCTCTGGTACTACGACTAGTGTATAGAAACTTATAATTATATTGGGACAACTTAATCAGGTTGTGAAAATTAATCTTACCTGTGTAGAGAATCTGGATCCACCATGTGGAGGAGATTTGTTAGATCTCTTTATGCGACAACAACCTCTGTCATTCAGTGGGACTAGAAACCCATTTTTAACTAAACAGTGGATATGGTTCTAGAAAAGATATTTCTTCTATTGGGATGTAATGAAATAGAGAAGGTCATCATGAAATTTATCATCTACCCGGAGATACATATCAGTGGTGTTCATTAATCAAAAACACAAAAGAGGAGGAAGAGATGGATGAGATGAAATGGAGGGAATTTAAAGAAATATTTCTAGAGAAATACTTTCCTCCTGAACAGTGAGCGGATATGGAAAGGAAGTTTATAAATTTGAGGCAACAGGAAGATGAGAATATTGAAAATTATGAAGCTAACTTCAGAATGTTAGCAAGGCATGATGTAAACTACATACAAAACCCATGGAGAAAAATTGATCAATTTTTTAATGGCCTAAATCCGTTCCTCCGATGGGAACTGGTCCCCCAATGTATTTCATCATATGAGAATATAGTTTCAAGTGCTATCAAGATATAAAAGGAATTCCCGAAGTCTTATTAATTTAAGGGAAAGTAAGAGAAGAAAAGAGTTACTGAAAACACTGGAAAAGGAAGTAAGGAAGTGGGGAAGAAGGGAAGAGTTGAATTTCCTCCTTGTGATAATTGTAGAAGGAAACACCATGGTACCTTCTTAAAAGAAAATATGGTATGCTAAAAATGAGGAAAGAGAGGCCATATTGCTCATTATTATAAGGGGAAGAATGATTCTATTAATTTTCAATACTATAATTGTAGGGATATAGGACACAATGCTAATGACTTTTCAATGCATTAAAGAAACATGCAATAGAAAAGTCACAGGGAGCAGGGAAAAGATTATGTGATCACAACCAATGATATTGAAGTTCTTAATGATGTGGGGGTAGGTACTTTAATAATTTCATCAAACTTAGACACTTCATTATTTGGTTATTAATATCACATTCTTTCATATCTTCCCAGTTTTCCAAGAAAATTAGATATTTCCAATTTGATTTAATAAGGGAGTTGTTAGTAAAAACTCTTAAGGGTGGTATCAATGCAACAAATGTGTGTCAGGCAGTCCCCATTATGGAATATAAAAGTGATTTGTCTTCGACTTTTTTTCCATACCCATGATTTAATTTGATAGAATCATTGATATGGATTTTATTTCGAACCATGATGCAAAATTTTATTGTAAGAAGAAGGATGATAAAATTTCTTAGCATGATGTAGAATCCCTTATCTTTAGGGAAAAGACATCACCATCTGATTCTCATCTAGAGCCACACCAAGTAGCTCTATTGAATTCAATTATAGGTGATTAAGGGAATGAAATAACTATGGGTGAGGAAAAGAATGTTCAAATATAGTATGTACCTATTGTGAATGAATATGTTGACGTATTTCTTGAGGACTTACCTAGACCTCATCCAAAGAGGGAAATTGAGTTTTCCATTAACTTAATTCCTGGTTCAAGGCCAATATCCAAGACCCCTTATAGAATGGACACTGTGTAATTAGTGGAATTGACGAAACATATAGAGGAATTGAGTGATAAAGGATTTATTCTCCCTAGTGTTTCTCCATGGGGATCCCCTGTTATTTTCATTAAGAAGAATGATGGATCTATGAGGTTGTCCATTAACTACAGGGATATCAATGCTGTAACAATAAAGAACAAGTATCTCATACCTCGCATTGATGGTTTATTTAACCAAATTAATAGAGACCAATATTTTTTTTAAGATTGACCTTCGATCTAGATATCATCAATTGCTTGTGAGGAAGGGAGGCATTCCAAAAATATTATTTCGAACTAGGTATGGGCATTACAAGTTTACAGTAATGACTTTTGGACTGACTAATTCACCCTCTATTTTCATGGATCTAATGAATAGAGTTTTCAAGGAGAATTTTGATTACATTGTGGAGGTATTTATAAATGATGTCTTGGTATACTCCAAAAGTTATTAAGATCATGAAAATAACTTGTGAAATATTCTGAAAACTCTTTGAAGAAATGAATTATATAGGATGTTAAGAAAAAGTGAATTTTGGATTTAATTAGTTTAATTTATAAGACACATTCTCCCTATGGTTGGAATATTTGTTGATCCTTCAAATATAAAGGTTGTGAAAGAATGGCATGTACTAATGAACATAACTAAGGTATATAGTTTTATTGGTTTAAAAGGTCATTATCAGCATTGTGTTCAGAAATTTTACAGTTTAGCCAACACAATGATCATGCTTACACATAAAGGGGTTAAGTTCATATGGAAAAAAGAACATGAGGAATGTTTCTAAGAATTGAAGTGGAGATTTGTAAATTCTCTGATCCTAACCCAACGATCAGGGAATGATGGGTTTTTTCTTTTATAGAGATGCATTAAAAAAGGAATTTTTTGTTTCCTTATGTTTAAAAATAGATTTTTTTCCAATGCATCATGTAGTTAAAAATTCATGAACAAAACTATCCCACTCATGATCCTGAGTTAGCAGTGGTAATCTTTTCTCTAACGATATGGAGACATTATCTTTATGTAGAAAAATGTTAGATATATACAGATCACAAGAGTAACAATTATATCTTCTCATAGAAATAACTCAACATGAAGAAACAGATATGGCACAGAATTCTCAAGGATTATGATTGTACTATACACTACCACCAAGAAAAGTTAAACATGGTATTTAATGCATTGAGCCGGAGGGATCATGGGTTCTCAAAAAAATGAGTGTTGACAATGATCTTTTATACATGGATCTTGTGAGGATAGATATGGTAATTATAAAAGAAGGTGAAACGTCACTAATTTTTCATTTAATTTCCATACCATATTTATTAAGAAGGAATAAAAGTTCTCAGCCTGATGGAAAGAATCTTAAAAAGAAATTTAATGTTGTGGAGGATGGAAATATGGTTGACTTTGTGTGTGAATATGGTGTTTTGGAATTTGGGAAGAGGCTTTGTGTTCCAACTATACCCGGGCTAAAAAGGGGGTTATTGGATGATGCCCATAGTTCTAATTTCTCCATACATCTTGGTAGCACGAAGATGTAAAGATATTTAAAGAAACATTTGTGGTTGGATAACATGAAGAGGGACAATGCAGATCATGTATCAAGATATTTAGTCTGTCAACAAGTAATGGTCCAAAGAAAATATCCAAAATGAGTCATGCAACCTCTGCCGATTCTTAAATCAAAATAGGATTACATCACATAGATTTGGTCATCTGATTACCCAAACCTCCAAGGAATAATGATGCAATATGGGTTATTGTTGATAGACTTACAAAATATGAAAATTTCCTCGCTAAAAGGGAGGATTTTCCACTGCATAACTTAGCACGACTCTATATCAATGAAGTTGTGAGAATTCTTGGGGAACCTCTTTCAATTGTGTCTGATCATGACCCATGGATTACATTGATTGTCTGGAAAATTCTTCATAAATCCTTTGATATTGAGATTCGATTGACTACTACTTATCACCCTCAAACTGAGGGACAATCAGAAAGGATAATCCAAAATTTTGAAGACATGTTGAGATCATGCTCACTTTACTATAAAGGTGTGTGGTATCAGTATTTACCTTTGGTGGAGTTTTCCTACAATAATATTTTCCATTCAGGTATTCAAATGGAACCATATAAATAATTGTATGGAAAGAGATGTCATACACTAACATGTTGGGGAGAAGTTGGAGAAAGGAAGCTTGTGGTCCAAGAGCTTTTGGAAGAAACAACAACTAAGGTAAAGACTATTCACGATCAAATAAAAATACCTCAAAATAGATAAAAGTGCTATGCCAATAATTGAAGGAAGGGTCTATAATTTGAAGTGGGTGATCACGTTTTCTTGAAAGAATCTCCTTGGAAGGGTGCTATAATATTAGGGTAGAAAGGGATATTGATCCCTACGTACATTGGGCCTTTTGAAATTATGGAGAGAATTGGGGCTATTTCATATTGTTTGGTTATTCCTCGTAGCCTATCAAAAGTACAAAATTTGTTCCATGTCTCGTTGCTGAGAAAGGACATGCTAGACCCAATGCATGACATCACTTCGGAAGGTATATAGTTGGAACCATACCAATCTTACTATGAAGATCCTATCTAGATTCTGGACATTAAAGTAAAAGTGTCGAAGAATCGGAATATAAGTCCATAGCCTTAAACTTTACATAATAATGAGTTAAGTCAATAATTCACTTTTAGGATCTTTTCAGGTTCATAGTATTATAGAACTATGTTTTATCTATTACATTACATCTCAAAAGATTACAAAGTAGACACTTCTACTCTATCCAAAAATTTTCACAATAAAAAAACTCCTTAAATAAAAAAAGAATTATTTGCTTGATATAAATATTCTTTAATTATTCCATTCTCATAACCTTCCTTATAAGCTGTGAAAAACATTTCAAAAACTTGTTATGAGCATAAAATGATTAGTAAGGGTTGTAGAACAAGGAATGAAAACATTAGTCCATCAATACATACAAATCAATGAAATCATACTTTTCAGTCCTAAAACATAATCCCTTTAACATACCTCCCAAAATCATAAGATTTATGAATATCACAACAAAATCAATAATAATAAATGTAATGTGTGGAATCCATATCATACTTACATTGTAGCTTTCAAAACTACATAGGGAGTTATATTTTGAATAGCCATCATAGTATATTCTCTAAATCTCTTAGGAGAAACATTAACGTTTACCTCCATCACGTTACCCAATCCATTGGAGAGCTATCTTGGGCTCACCTTTACTAGGTTTACCACGGAACCACTCGTATTTGATTTATTATGTAACAACACGTCAAAAGTCCAAGTACCATTATATAATCATAACACTTCAAATATTTAAATTATCCAAATTTCACTCATAAATCTCAATAAATAAATTCAATATATGTTAATATTCAATCCATTTTGAAAACCATTGAAAACATTTAATAAAGAGATTTTTTAATCAAATTGTCCCTTACCACATTGTTACATTTAAAGGAATTAACATTTTAAAACAGTAATGTCTATATAAGTAGATCCTAAAAATCATGTTTAAATCATGTACAATAATGAGAAATATTTATAGGAATAAATCTTTTAAACATTTAAAATAATGTTTTAGTTAATGAGTCCCTTACCACTTGAGAAAATACTTGAATAAAAATAAATATTGAATAACCTTAAACAAAGCTTATAATATCATGAGAATAATGAGATTCATGATATAATATGTCAAAGTGGATTATATACAGCATATAAAGTGAATTGGTGTATAAAAACAAAAAAGTCTCAATAAAATGTAAATTGAGACAAAATCCCTTACAAAGATTGTATCCTTAGATTAAGGATAAATCCATGAAATAGTTATGTTTGATGAATATAAATACAATAAAAAAAGGTGTATATTAATTTTTCAACAATTATATGTCATTCACACGTATATTTGGAAAAATGAAACCAATGAAATGGATAATTGGCTCAATGAGTTGAGACTGATCTATGATTTCCCTTACAAAGTTCATATAAATGATGTAAGAATTTATTAATTGGGTGATTATGTGTTGAAAAAGTATATCCACATAAATGGAAGTGTAAATTAAAAAATAAATAAATAAACAGTAATTACACACATAATCATGGCATAATATAATCAACAAAGTATGCATAAAACCCAAAGATTTTAAATTTAGTTTAGAAATTCCCATATGAAACTTAGACAACCAAACAGTGTCACATAAAAATTAAAAAAATGATTTGATGAGAGAGAAAAGTGTCTCTAATCACTTGGACATAAAATTTACTTCAATAAGTATATATAATAACATATCCCAACATAAGAAAATGGAAATTAAAAGACATAACATAATAGAAGTCTTTGACTAAAAGAGGAGGGTGAAAGGTTGCCTTACCTTGTATCTGACTTGTCTTGTTCATTATTTATCTCCATGAATAATAAACATAACATAATTCTACAATAATCAAATCCTTTCTACTATTTATTATTACTTTTATATCACTTATTACCCTGCTATAACAATCATATAATTATTCAAGTTTGTATCGGTCTTTTTGTCGATGTTCTGTACTTGAGTCAAAAATGAACTTGTTATAATTACAAATTGTCCATGTAGTCAAAAGTCCATTATCTTAAGAATTTTATGCATGATTTAAATATAATACATATTTAGTATATATGTATTTATATCTCGTATATATGTATTTTTAAAATAAAATACACTATTCATGGAGACTGTAATTCGTACGTACGCATGAACGCAGCTTTTATTTTTTTTTCATTTTTAATGGAATGAAAACTAAATGATATATAGGTAAATTATAATTACTATATAATATCTATGTTATATTTGTTACATAATTTTATTAATTCCATCATTTATACGTTCCATGTATAGAATTAATGAGTCATATCACTTTGAGGGGGTGGTAGTCTGCACTTCCTCAAATGAAATTCTCGTATTTATAAAACATGAAAAGCATGAAGGATTTTTCTAAATAATAATTACAGATGAATAGATATAAAATAAATATCATATAACTCATATTTAATTTCAGTTCCATTATAATGGCTACCATGAGATGTGGTATGAGATAATTGAACAATCATAGTTTCGTGAGGCAGTAGTACGTTGTCCACAGAAAAAGTATGTCCATATCCATTAGATGGAGGTGTGTGGATGTTTAGTTAGAATAATTATCATAAAAACAACCTTGTATATTTATGATAATTTATTTGTTATAAAATTAGGGTACAAAGAGAGTATATGATGTTAGAGAAGGAAAATAATTGGAAGAAGCTTGAGAGAAGACATTACGTTATATCTGGAAACTCCTTTTGATTTAATCTAAAATGCCTTATTTAATTGAATTCTACCCAATGTAAGGCTTATAAGAAGAATTTAGTAATGTTGGGAGCTTATTGGGTCTGAGTTTTGATAATCCAAGGGGGTCTAGATAGGTGTGAGTAAGGGTCAGAGTTGGTGGGCTTTTATAAGAGGGACGATGGGCACATAAAGAATGTCTTGAAATTTTATTTTAATATAAATTCTTTTTCTATTATAAATTCATAATAATTCGGTTAGTTATACTATAATATGAATATAGGTCGAAATAAAATCTTCCAATAATAATTATATTGGTTTTTGATATCTTTTAATCCTTACCTTTTTTATTTAACCCTTGTTTTACTATTACTGTTTTATCAAGCATTTACCACTTTGAGAATCAAAATAGATACCAAAACATGAAAAATATCCAATTAAAAGGTAAATAATATGGTTTCAGACTTATGAAAACTATTTTTCTGGATATCTGATTTTTTAAAATTTTATTATATTTAATAAAATATTTTATATTTTAAAATATGAATTATGCCTATTTTGACACTATTCAGATCATGACTTTTTTAAAAATCCATAACAACTTGATTAGTTAGAATAATGTTCATTAATACAAATATAACATGTAACTATCATCCAAAAAATTCGTGGATGGAATCAAAATAAATAAAATACAATTATTTTTACATTTATAATATCATTTATTTTAATCCTTTATTAATGAAGCAATCACTGCATCACCATTGTGTCACAATTAAAATTATTTATATAATATCTAAAAAATATATAAAAATATCTTGATGGAGAAAATAATTTAATATTTCTAATGAATATTTATAATAAAAAAATATCACTTATATAACCCATATAAAAATTGTTATTGTAAAAGATATATGTTTGTGTTATATTTTCCTTAACCTTAAATTAAAAGTAATTAAATGTCATTTTCACACACAAGTGGATACATGGGGTCCTGAAATCGACACAAGGATTTTCATGGTCAGAAATATCTCATATAATAGGGTTAGGATATCTGTTAGGGTAATTTAATAAAATTATAATATTATTGCTTACAATTATTTACCAAATTTACCCTTTAACCATAGTAAATAAAATATTTGCTGAAGTTACTATTCATAATGTCTAAAAATAAAATTTAACTTTTTACGAAATTTGGACCTCCGGATTCCAAATATGGAATCGTTTTTTTTTTCAAATTAAAAACACATAAGTTTCAGAGATTAATTTAAAATTAATTCCCATTTTCAAAACCAAAAAACCGTGTTTTTAGGAAGTAAAAACTATCACTATATTGACACGAGTTTATGTCCAATTTCAAAGTGAAATTACATACAATGATAAAACATGGATTAAATGATAAAAATATAATCCAATTACACTTGAAAACCAATTAAAATTACAATATGACTATATAAATAAATTAGATTAAATGTTTTTTTTGAGTTATAATTTAGTATTTTTCGCTATTCATGAAAATGAACTTTTTCAAAAAAAATACAAAATTTAATCTAATGTAAATTTTGATGTCAAAATTCTAAATATGAATAATATTTTGTCATATATAACATATTAAGTGATAAAAAAATATTTAAAAAGGGTTCTCCGTCAAACGCTAGTAAAATAGCCTTTTAAAGATATTAGATTTTTTCATACTTAAAATCGGATTCATTCTTATTTGAAGAATCTAAAATTTAATGGATATGTGTAAAGAAATTTAATAATAATATTGTAGTTAGTTATATTCAATCCCTCTAATTAAATGTCTAGGAGTTAACTATCATTTATAATAACATTATTATATTATTTTATTAGTATAACTCAATGTTTTGTGTAATGTACGATTTCAAAGAAACCTGTTATTGTGTGTTGACGACTCTATCGGAAAAAGTGTCCTCTTAAATATAAAATTAATATCATATTATTAAATATTAATAGATATGAAAATGAATTATTCTATAAATATCCTAGTTTTTACATCCTTCCCACCTTTTGGAAATTGAATCCTCGTAATATTAAAATTGGCCTTGCAAACTTCATTGAAATTACCAATTAGAAAAAAGAGTCAATAAAACTATCACATTAAAATAAATAAAGATAAGTAAAAATTTCACCCGAGATAACACATACTATTATTTCATGAAAACATGGATATGGAGGAGAAACTAAGTTCCAAGTTATGATGGTGAGTGATAGAAAACATGATGAGGAGAAAGTTAACCACCAGAAAACCACAGAATTGTGATAAGTTAAACTGTCTTTGATTCCCTAGTAGGAAAAGTAAAAAAGGCAACATTTTTTGTTCCAGGTTGTCTTTTATAAAGTATTATAATTTATTTATGATATTGATGTAGAACATAAGGATATATATGTACATTTAAAGTATATTTTCATCCTTTAATAAGTTTCTACCAAAAATTTCATCTTTTCTTCAAACGATGAGTATTCGTGATGACTTGGTCACACATGAAGCACTAGAATCAACTTTTAGAGAATAAAATGATCCCAAAAAGATGAACAGCTTATTTCTCTTATCTTTAGACATTAACCAATACCAAAAAGTTTAGTACAAGATCAGATAATCCTCAAAAAAATGATCTTTTATAAAAATGAAATACTACTCTTAATCTCTAAAATTGAAAGAAAAATATCCGATGGTCAACAAAGACCATTCAATTCAAAATTTTCCTTAAAATTATTCAAAATAATGAAAACTATGTTTGAAACAAAAAACTCACAATAATTTAATCACATAGTCTTGAATAGTAAATCTTGACATTTATTTCCAAATAACATTGACTACTCTTAAAGTCTCACACTAAAGTGTAATGAACCTAATCACATATTCTCTATGATAGGTTAATCATTTACATCTTCATATGTCCATAATAAAAACATATATTCTTCAAATAATATAATTCCACGATTACTTCTCATATTAAATCCCATAGTATTCACTTTTTTTAGGCATATAGTGGTCCCCAAAAGAGATAACATCATCAAAAATAACCTTTACCACTGATTCAACAAATCATTTTTGAATACTATGGATATTTATTTGATAAAATATAAGTTCCCAAAATAAATATATTCTTAATCCATAAAATCTTTTAACTAAAATTAATATTCCATTCTAACCAGGGACTTCACGTAGGCCAGAGGTAGGTGATGCACCCTTGTCACCCTTTGGTGGTGGGTTTTATTCCTACAACCTCGTCAGATGCGACAGGTTGTAACCAATCCTATGGGTGGTCCTTTTTCCTAAAATAATATCATTCATACAAAATTCTCAAAAATAAGATAATTTCCTAAAAAATTACCATACCCTTCTTTATCCTCAAAGGTTCTCTAATACATTTCATTTTACATCCCAAAATATAATAACCACTAATCACCTCAAGAAAAGATCATATGAACCCCTAAGGTTATCATTTATATCCATACAAGGAAAAGTAATTCATCCCTGAAAAACATTTTCACATATCAAACATCTGGGTTACACATATAATAAAAATTCATCCCAAAGCAATCCCATCATAAAAATAGCATTAATACTTTTAAACATTTCATCATCCTACAATCTACCATAACTCTTGCATCCCTTATATGTTGACTTCTTACTCATTCAGAGCTCTTTATAATCCATTAAATGTGAATTTCATTCTTATTTCTTAACACATCATTCCTATGGATCTAGTATCCTTATAATTTATAAATATCAATCCAAAGATGCCGAATTATCTATGGATAATAAAATAAATCATATCATGAATCCAGATATCATGATCTTTAGGATGTTTCCTTTCACTTTAAACATGTTTTTGTACATTCCAAAAAGTAATCATTTACTCCACGTCTGTAATTTCACATTTTGATATAATTGGAACATTTTAGATCCTGAAATCATATGTAAAAGATACCATGACTAATAAAATTGTTTTAGAAATGAGTAGGTGTTGGATAGTTCAAACAATCCTATCCAGGTGATTTGAATACATAAGAATCTCTAAAAATCATTCAAAAATTCATTTTACAAAATAGGGATGATGAAATTATCAGGAAGGGATAAGAAGGTTGTGCAAGATCTCTTTCCTTAAATCTTTACAAATTACCCTTAATATGCTGAAAATAATCCACACATAAACATGAAAAAAAATATTATTATTAAAAATAAGAATCCCATATAGGTTAAGGATAACATATAATATTTTATATTACTCTAATCCATCAACCTTTTTATATCTCCATTGTTTATGTTTTTATTCAAAAAACCTATTTTACAATAACCCTCCAAAAGTTTCCATATGATAGTAACCCTATTGGTTTTATGGGATCATTTACCTACACCCAGATAACATCCTAACCTCTAAATTATCTAAAATGACCCCTCATACAATCTGTAAGGCACTTGCCTTAAAATTTTCATAATCTTGAGTTAATTCATGAATTCACATTAAGGATATTTTCAGGTTTATAGCTTTCTAGAATTAGGTCATAACTAGTACATTAAATCTCAAAATATTACAAAGTAGACACTTCTACTCTATCCAATTTGTTTCACAATAATAAAACTCCTTAAATAAAAAATAATTCTTTTCTTGATATAAATCTTTATGAATTCTTAAATTCCCTTAACCATCCTTATAACCTATGAAAATCATTTCAAAAAATTATGATGATCATAAAAATATCATTAAGGGTTATAGAACAAGGAATGAATACATTAGTCCATCAATACATACAAATCAATGAAATCATACTTTTCAATCATAAAAAATAAACTCTTTAACATACATCACAAAATCATAAGATTTAAGAATAACACATAGAAATAATAAATCATAAAGGTATCTTGTGGCATCCATATCATTCTTACAATTTAGCTTTCACAGCTATATAGGGAGTTACATTGGGAATACCCATAATAGAATATTCACTAAATCTCTTAGGAGAAACACTAATCTTTACCTCTATCACATTACCTAATGCATTTGTGTGCAATCGTGGGCTCACCCGCCTTAGATTTATCATCGAACTACCCGAATAACAAACTGTTAAAAGTTCAAGTACCATTACATAATCATAACACCCAAAAGATGGAAATTATCAAAAGATCACTCATCAATCACTATAAATCAATTCAATATATTGAAATATTCAATTAATTTTGAAAACTATTTAAAACATTTAATAAAGAGATTTTTGAATCAAATTACCTAATACCACATTGAAACTTTTAAAAGAATTAAAAAATTTAAAATGTTAACGTACACCTAAATAAATCATAAAAATAATTTTAAAAAAATGGAAATTAATGAAATATATTTAGAAGAATCAGGCTTTAAAAATATTTAAAACAATGTTTTGGTTAATGAGTCCATTACCACTTCAGAAAATAATTGAATAAAAATAAATATGGAATAACATTAAACAGAGAATATAATATCTTGAAAACAAAGATATTCATTATTTAATAATTAACAGGTAATTATATTCACCATATAAAGTGAATTTTTGTATAAAAACAAATAATTTTCAATGAAATTTAAATTGAGACAAAATCCCATGCAAAGATTGTATCCTTAGATTAAGGATAAATCAATGATATAATTATGTGTTATGAATAAAAAAACCCAATATAAGTGTATATTAAGTGTAAAAAAATCAGAGTTCATTCGCACATATTATTGTAAAAACAAAACCAATAACATGGATATTTAAGTCAATTAATGGAGATTGAGTTAAGATTTTCCATACAAATTTCATATAAATGATTTAAAAATTTATCAATGGGGTGATTATTTATTGAAAAAATATATACACAAAAATGAAAGTGGAAATTACAACATAAATAAATAAATAATTATTCCATACATAATCATGGCATAATATAGTAAAAAAAGTTTGCGTAAACCCCAAAAAGTTGAAATTTAGTTTACAAATACCCTTACGAAAATTCGACAGCCTAACAACGTCACATAAAAATTCAGAAAATGATTTGATGAGAGAGAAAAGTGTATCTCATAATTTGTACATAAAATGTACAGAGATAAGGATATATAAGAACATATTCCACCATAATAAAATGTAAATTAAAATACATAACATAAAAGAAGTTTTTGACTAAAAGAGGAGGGTGAAAGGTTCCCTTACCTTGTGTCTGACTTGTCTTGTTCATTCTTTATCTCCCAGAATAATAAACTTAAGTTAATTATACTTTCTTTAGAAACTTTTCATGTTTATTACTCCTTTTATATTAGTTATTACCCAACTATAATAATCATATAATTATTCATGTTCATATCGATCATTTTGCCTATGTTTGGTACTTGAGTCAAAAATGTACTTTTTATAATGACAAATCTTATATGCGGTCAAATGTATTGTATCTATTGAATTTTATTATTGATTTATATCTCAGATATATAAATTTTATATTTATTTAAATCCAATATATATTTATTTTATAATATTCTATAACATTTTCATATAAGAAAATGAAATACACCGTTCAGGGAGACAGCAAGTCGTACGTACGCGTGAACGCTACTTTCATTTCTTTTTCATTTCTTAAGTAATTAAAACATAATGCTACATAGGTATATTATAATTAAAGTATAATATATATGTTATATATTTTACATAAGTTCATTAATTACATCATTTATAAATTCCATGTATATCATGAACGAGTCATATCACTTTGAGGGGGCGGTAGTCTGCACTTTCTCAAATGAAATTATCGTATTTATACAACAAGAAAAGCATAAATGTATGTTATAAATGATAATTACAGAAGAATATATTTAAAATAAATATTATATATATCATATTTAATTTCATTTCTGTCATAATGGCCACCATTATAGGCGGTAGGATATAATTGAACAGTCATCATTTCATGAGGCAGTAGTTTTTCGTCCACAGAAATAGTATGTTTGTATCCATTTTATGGAGGTCTGTGGATGTGTAGTTCAAATACTTCTCATAAAAACATCATATAATATTGAATATACTTTTTTTTATAAAATTATTGTTCAAAGTGAGTTTAGGGGGTTGGAGAGGGAAAACAAATTGAAGAATCTTGAGGGAAGACAATACCTTAAATCGGGTAACTCATTTTGATTTAAGGTAAAGGAAAATATTCAATTCCATTATGCCCAATATACGAGTTATAAGAGTATTAGAGGTATGTTGGGAGATTATTTGGGCAGATTTTGGACGATCCAAGTGGGGTTGAGAGGTGTGAGTGAGGGTTAGAGGTGGTGGACTTTTATAAGAGGGAGGAGAGGTACTTAAGAAATATCTTGAAATATTATTTTATTAAAAATTATGTAACAATTATAAATTAGTATGAATTCAGTATGTTCTAATATAAGATAAATATAAGTTGAAATAAAATCGTCCAATAATAGTTAGACAGGTTTGGGATATTTTTTAATCCTTATCTTTTTTATTTAAACCTTCTATTACTCTTACCATTTTATCAAACATTTAACACTTTAAGAATCAAAATAGTTACCAAATAATGGAAAATATCCAATTAAAGTGTCAATAAAAAAATATTAGACTTATGATAACTATTTGGATAAATCTTATATTTCTTTGAATTTTATAATATTTAAAAAAATATTTTATATTTTAAAATATGAATTATGTCAATTTTGACACTATTCATATCATAACTTTTTAAAAATCCATAAAAACTTGATTATATCAAACAAACTCCATTAATACAAAGAAAAAATGTAACAGATGTTGACGGTCCTTTCCATCAAAGAATCTAATGACTAAAAAAGGGAAATACCTTAGCACAAAGTGATTCCTCCATTGAAGAAACATCAAAAATTGACAAAGGCATGAACAATGATTTGTTTACCCTTGGGTCGTGTAAGTTTCATCATGGCCGCGCAAGTACACTTGCATGCCTCATATTGGTCGCGCAGGTGACCTGTATGCCCTATGTTATTTTCTCCCAAGCTCTTCAAAGGCATATAAATACGCCATGTGGGCCCCCCATTTCAAGGAGAAAAAAATCTAGAAACATAGATTTGTGCTCTCAGCGCCCTAGACTCTTCTCAAAACCTTCTGAACACTTTTAAGGTAATTTATTACATAGAACAGAAGATCTAAAGTGGGGGAACAAGGGCTAAGTGTTTTCATTCATCAACACCTACGTAACTAAGTGTTTAACCCTTCAGGGAATTGAAGACACTTATGTGCCGCCTTATACCTTCAACAGAACTTGTGTGCCACTCATTTAAATGTATTTAGGGATGACACAATGGGATTGAGCCAATATTTGTCCATGTTTTACCCGATGGGTTGACCATCGTGCAAGTACACCTTTGTCGCATAGGTATACCTGCACGACCAGGACATGCACCCCCAAATAGGACCTGCGCGCCTACCTTCTTTTGGGTTCCCCTCCAGTCCATTCATCTATTTTCTTGAAATCCACCTCTCCTCTTCAAGATTTTACATTCAGAATCTCCTTCAATGACATTTATGGCATGATTCCTTTGTTGGGTTCTTTATCTGAAAATAATTCTGTGGAAAATCTCTCAAAACCTAATGATTTACATATCTTTATGTAATTGAGGTTAGAGATTTCATTCATTCATCCTCATCCTATAAGATGACAAGATCTTTAACATGGGCCTCCTTTTCAGGAGTATGCCCCAGTCTTCAAGTCCCCTATTCATGGGAATCCTCTTCAAGAGTAAGCCCCAAGTTCCCAAATATGGGCATCCTCTTCAGGAGTAAGCCCCAATCTTCAAGTTCCTTAATTTCGGGCCTCCTTCTCAGGAGTAAGTCCCAATCATAACTCCCTAACCCAGGCCTCCTCTTCAGGAGTAAGTCCTAGTACAAGTACCTTAATATGAGTATCCTCATTATGAGTAAGCCCCAAGTTCCAAAATATGGGAATCCTCTTTATGAGTAAGCCCCAAATCACAAATTCCCTTAACCTGGGCCACCTTCTCAAGAGTAAGCCCTAGTTCTCAAGTTCCCTTAATATGGGCATCCTGCTCAGGAGTAATCCCCATTCATAATTTCTCTTAACCAGTCTTAACTTCTTTCGATTTGGGATTCCTTCTCAGAAATAAAACCCAATCATAAGTCTCCTCTTAATTTGGGCATCCTCCATAGAAGTAAGCCCCAAGTAAGAGTATCCAAATCTCCATAATGCACATATACCTTTATGGACCTTGTTCTAGGTCTTCTTCTCTAAAGTAAGTCCTGATCTTTATCTATTTGGGAAATCATACATACATAATTCCCATATCATTCCTTGGGACCGAATCTTTCGTGGCACAAATTGTCGGGTTTACTAATACCTCTTGTTTCTCACACCGAGCAAGACTCAGGTGAGCTTAAAGTGTAAAAGTAACCATGACACATCTCTTTGGGTCATTAATCATACATAATCCCCACAATTCCCAACCAAACTACATGGACATTGATCTCTACCATAAAAGTAGAGTATGTAGGAATCTTTTATGAGGTTCAATACCATCAACCATTAATTTCCATCCATCCCATATGACGTCAAACTATATCTTAATTCCCGAACTACGTGGGTTCTGATTAATTTTCTAACAAGGATATGTAGGTAGACCATCTGTGGGTACAATCCTAACTCTGAAAAACTCCATGTCCTTCTGAATGATGATAAACATCATATACCCCACTGAGTTTATTTAAAACCAGTATGGTTGTCATAATGACCAAGAGATCTTTATATAATGTGATGAAGGATACCATTGACGAAGAATCTCTAACAAATATAGATGATTCTCTATCAATGAAGAACCTCAAATACATATAAAAGATTATATAAATCTCATACATATTAATCATTTATTGTCATATCTTAATAAATGCTCATGTTCATACTTGGTAGTTTAATAAGGATTCACGAACATAACTTAAATCTATAAAGAGAGTCCCGAAGTAGACAACAATTCCCCCAAAAAAAGTTGTGATGAGTCCGACCTCCCATCCTCTCAACCAATGAAAATTCTTAAGCCTCATTGGTCCACAACTAATGAGCACCTACCTTTGGAAATTAAGTCCAAATGGATATAGAATCATTGGATGTTACCGGTTCAATGAACAAACATGTTATAAACCGATTGGAATGTTTGAACCATAAGCAAACGAGGTCATCCCCAATTCTAGAGGAAACAACTGTCATCCAAAAAATTCATGGATGACATCAAAATAACAAAATTACATTTATTTTAAAATTTATAATATCATTTATTTGAATCCTTTATTAATTAAGTAATCAATACATCACCATTGTTTCATAATTAAATTTACTTATTTAATGTATAAAATTAAAAAAATAAATACCATGATGTATAAAATCTGTTTTTCTTTATAATTAATATTCATAGTCTAAGATATATTTTATATAATCCCTTATAAAAATTGTTTTAGTAAAAGATATATGTCTAGGTTATATTTTCCTTAACTTTAAATTAAAATTAATTAATTGTCATTTCCACACACAAGTAGCTCCATGGGGTCATAAAATAGACTGAAGGATTCCCATGGTAGTAAATATCTCATCCAATAGATTTATGACATATTTTAGGGTTATTTATTATTATTATAATATTATATTTTACCCATATTTACTAGATTTACCCTTTAACCATAGTAAATAAAATATTTTCTGAAGTTACTATTCATAATGTCTAAAAAAATTAATTATTAACAAAATTGGGAACTCTTAATTAAAAATATGGAATCCATTTTTTGGAAATTCAAAACAAAAAAGTTGTAGAAATTAAATTAAAATTAATTCTCATTGTCAAAACCAAAAAATGTTTTTTAAGAAGTAAAAAACTATCAAGAGATTGACATGTATTTATGTGAAATTTCAAAGTGAATTTAATACAAATTACCAAAATTGGATTAAATGATAAAAATATAATCCAATTTTACATTAAAACCAATTAAATATATAATATACCTATATAAATAAATTATATTAAAAGGTAGTTCTGAATTAAAATTCATTATTTTTCATTATTCGTTAAAAAATTAACTCTATCAGAAAAATACCAAAATTCAATCCAATTTAAATTTTAATGTCCCTATTATAAATAAGAATATTATTTTTTCAAATAGAACATATAAAATTGAGAAAACTATATTTTAAAAGGGTTCTCCAGTAAAAGACGGTAAAATGGATTTTCAAAAAGTTTACCGTTTTTCATGCTGAAAATCAGATTCATTCTTATTTTAAGCCTCTAAAATTTATTTGATAAGTTTAAATACATTTAATAATTATCTTTTAGTTATTTATATTCATTATCTACAATGAAATGGTAAGGCATTATCTATTATTAAAAATAATATTATTATTATATTATTTGTTTGGTATACCTCAATGTTTTGTGCAACGTAAGATTTCAAGGAAACCACTTGTTGCGAGTTGAGTATGCTATCAGAAAACTTATCCTCATTGAAAAATTAATATCTTATTCGTATATATTAATATATATGATAATATATTATTCTATAAATATTTTTGGGTCATTACATCTTTCCCCCCATTTTGAAATTGCATCCTCGCAATTTTAATATTTGGCTGAGAAACATCACTGAATGTCCCACAATATAAAAAGAGTCAATAAAAAATCACTTTAAAAGAAATAAAGGTAAGTAAAAAGATCACCCGAGATAACACATACATGGATTCCCTGAAAACATGGATATGGAGGAGAAACTAAGTGTCAAGTTCTAATGGAGAGTCACATAAAACATGATTAGGAAAACATTAACCACGAGAAAACCAAAAACTTGTGATAGGTTAAACATTCTTTAATAAATAGTAGGAAAAGTAAATGGAATAATTTTCTTTTAGGTTACCTTTCATATGGTTGTAGAATTTATTTATGATATTGACTAAGAACATAAGGAAATATACTTACTTTTCAAGTAGAGTTTCATCCTTTAATAAGTTTCTACCAAAAACTCATCTTTTCTCCAAACGATGAGTATTCAGGATTACTTGGTCACACATGAAGTGCTAGAATCAACTTCTAGAGAATAAAAGGTTCCAAAAGAATGAACCATATAGTTCCCATGTCTTTAGATAGTAACCAAAACCAACAAGGTTAGTACAAGATCAGATAATTCCCAAAAAGGATAGTCTTTTATAAAACAAATAATACTCTTAATATCCAAAATTGAATAAACAACACCCAAATCTCAACAAATAACATTAAATGCACAATTTTCCTTAAAATTATTCAAAATAATCCGAACTATGTTTGAAACCCAAAACTCAAGAGAATTTAATCATATAGTTTTCCATAGTAAATCTTTACATTTATTTCTTAATAACATCGACTACTCTTAAAGTCGCATACTAAAGTGTAATGAACCTAATCACATATTCTCAATGATAGGTTAATCATTCACATCTCCATATATCCAAAATAAAAACATATATTTTTTCCAAAATAAAATTCCACCATTACTCCTAAAATAAAATCCAATAGTATTCTACTTTCGTTAGGCATATAGTGTTACCCAAAACAGAGAATGTCTTCTAAAATACCTTTTATCACTTAATCACCAAATAATTTTCCTAAACTAAGGATATCCATTTTATAAAACTTAACTTCCCAAAATAAACTTATTCTTGATCCATAAAATCATTTAACTAAAAATAATAAGTCATACAAACTGGGTACTTCACCTAGGACATTGGTAGGTGATGCGCCCTTGTCTCCCTTCAGTTGTGGGTTTGATTCCTATAGCTTTTCTAGATGCAATGGGTTACACCCATCATACGGGTTGTCATTTTTTATAAAATCATATCATTCTTACAAAATTCTAAAAAATAAGATAATTTCCTCTAAAATTATCATACTCTTCTTTATCCTCAATAGTTATCTAATACCTTTCATTTTGAATCCAAAAATGTAATACATATTAATCACCTCAAAAACAAAATATTATATGAACCCTTAAGGTTGTCCATTATACCCACACAAGAAAAAGTAATTCTTAATTGAACAACATTTTCACATATCAAACATCAGGGTTACACATATTAGAAAAAGTCTTCCCAATGTAACCCCATCATCAAAAGAGAATTAATACTTTTAAACATTTCATCATCGTAAAATTTACCATAACTCTTGAATCCCTTCTTTGTTGAGTTATTACTCATTCAGTGCTCTTTATAATCCATTAACTATGCATTTCCACCTTATTTCTTAATACATAATTCATGTAGATTAAATATATTCATCATTTATAAATATTAATCCAAAGATGCTTCATTATTTATAGAAAATAAAATAAATCATACCATGAATCATGATATCATGATCTTCAGGATGTTCCTTTTCTCTTTTGGAATGTTTTCATACTTTCAAAAAGTAAACGTTCGCTCCACTTCTATAATTTCACTTTTCAATTGAATTGGAAAAGTTGAGATCTTGTAATCATGTGTAAAAGATACCATGACCCATAAAATTGTGTTAAAAATTAGTAGGTGATGGATAGCTCAAACATTTTCTTGTACATGTTTTGAATACTCAAGAAGCTGTCAAAATCTTTTGAATATTCTTTTTCCATAATAGTGATGATCAAATCGTCGAGGAGGGAGACAAAGGTTGTTCAAGATCTCTTTCCTTCCATCTTGAAAAATGATCCCTAATCTTCTGAAAATAATCAACACTTAAACATGAAACTAAATATTATTATTTAAAAAAATAATCCTCTATAGGTTAAAGATAACATAAAACCTTTTATACTACTCCAATAAATAAACATATTTATATCACAATTTTTTAGGTTTTTATCCAAAAAACCTATTTGAAAATAACCCTTCAAATGTTTCCATATGATAATAACCCTTTTGGTTATATGGGATCCTTTACCTACACCCAGATAACACCCTAACCTCTAAATTTATCGAAACCAACCTTTGATTCCAACTGTAATGCCCCAGCCTTAAACGTTACATACTCTCCAGTTATGTCATTAATCCACATTGAGGATCTATTCCGGTTTATAGTTTTAGAGAATTAGGTCGTAACTATTACATTTCATCTCAAAATATTACAAAGAATACACTTCTACTCTCTCAAATTTTTTTCACAATAATAAAACTCCTTAAATAATAATATAATTCTTTTCTTGATATAAAACTTCGTGAATTATTAAATTCCATTAACCTTCCTTATAACCTAGGAAAAACATTTCAAAAACATGGGATGAGCATAAAAAGATCATTAAGGGTTATAGAACAAGGATAGAAAATATTATTCCATCAATACATACAAATAATTGAAATCATACTTTTCAATCATAAAACATAAGCACTTTAACATACCACATTAAATCCTAATATTTATGAATAACAAATAGAAATCTTATATCAAAAAGGAAACTTTTGGCATCCATATCATATTTACATTGTAGATTTCACAGCTACATAGGGAGTTGCGTTTTGAATACCCATTACAGAATATTTAAAAAATATATTAGTAGAAACATTAACATTTACATATTTTATGTTACCCAATGCATTAGAGAGCTATATTGGGCTCACCCTACCTAGGTTTATCATGGAACCACACATATTTGGTTTATCAAGTAATCAATCATCAAAATTCCATGTATCATTAGATAATAATAACACATAAAGTATTTAAATTAACAATATTTCTCTCATTAATCACAATAAATCAATTCAAGATATTGATATATTCAATCTATTTCAAAAATAATTTAAAACATTTAATAATGATATTTTTTAGTCAAATTATCCCATACCACATTGAAAATTTTAACGAAATTAATATTTTAAAACATTAATTTCAATATAAATGAATACTAAAAATCATTTTGAAAACATGGACAGTAATGATAAAGATCTATTAGAATAAATATTTAATGTCCATGTTTCCAAAATTATATTTAGTATTCAATTATATTGAAAATAATTTTTTAAAATATTATTTTCATTAAAATTTTCAATGTGGTATGGGAAAATTTGATTAAAAAATATCTTTATTAAATGTTTTCAATTGTTTTTTGAAATGGATTGAATATTTCAATATCTTGAATTGATTTATTGTCATTGATGAGGGAAATATTGTTAATTTAAATCCTTTATGTGTTATTATTATCTAATGATAGAAATAATATTGTGATTGATGAGAGAAATATTGTTAATTTGATTTAATGTGATTGATGATAGAAATATTGTTAATTAAAATCCTTTATTAGTAGAATAAATATTTAAAACAATGTTTAAGTTAACGAGTCCCTTACCACTTGAGATAATCCATGAATAAAAATAATTATTGACTAATATTAAATAATGATTATAATATCATGAGAATAATGAGAATCCTGATATAATATTCCAATGGAACAATATCCACCATATAAAGTGAATTGGTGTATTACAACAAATAAGTCTCAATGGAATGTAAATTGAGACAAAATCCCTTACAAAGATTGTATTTGAATATTACAGATAAATTAACGACATAATTATGTGTAAAGAATAAAAATACATCCAATGTAAGTGTATATTAAGTGAAAAACTATAAAATTTCATTCACACGTATTCTTGTAAAAACAAAACCAATGACCTGGATATTTAACTCAATGAATGGCGATTGAGCTAAGATTTCCCTTATAAAGTTCATATAAATGATGTTAGAATTTATAAATGGTGTGTTTATTTGTTGAAAAAGTATATCCATTAAAAGGGAAGTAGAAATTACGAATTAAATAAATAAAAACTCATTCTACACATTATCTTGTCGTAATATAGTTAGCTAAGTGTGCATAAAATCCAAAGAGTTGAAATGTAGTTTATAAATTCCCTTACGAAAATTTGGCAGCCTAACGATGTCACTTAAAAATTCAGAAAATGAGTTGATGACAGAGAAAAGGGTATATGATCACTTAGACATAAAATGTATAGAAATAAGGATATAGAATAATATATCCCAACAGAAGAAAATTTTAATTAAAATACATAACATAAATGAAGTCTTTGACTAAAAGAGAAGTGTCAAAGGTTCACCTACCTTGTGTCCGACTTGTCTTGTTCATTCTTTATCTCCATTAAAAATAAACATAAGTTAATTATAATTCCTTAAGAACATTTTTCAAGTTTATTATTCCTTTTATATGACATATTACCTTTCTATAACATTCATATAATTATTCATGTTCGTATCGGTCTTTTTGTCAATGTTTGGTACTTGAGTCAAAAATGAACTTGTTATAATGAAAAATTGTCCATGTGGTCAAAATTACATTATCTATATAATTTTATTAATGATTTAAATATCATATATATCAATTATATATGTTTTTATATCCAGTATATATGTATTTTAGAATTTTCCATAACATTTTCATATAAGAAAATTAAATGCACCGTTCAGGGAGACAATAAGTCGTACATACGCATAAACGCTACTTTCATTTCTTTTTCATTTTTAATTGAATGAAAAATAAATGATTCATAGGTATATTATAATTATAGTATAATATCTCTGTTATATATGTTACATTATTTCATTAATTCCTTCTTTTATACGTTACATGTATAACATGAACGAGTCATATCACTTGGATGGGACGGTAGTGTGCACTTCCTTAAATGAAATTATTTTATTTATACAACATTTAAAGCATAAAGGTATGATCTAGATGATAATAACAGAATAATAAAGAAAAAATAAATATCATATTTAATTTAATTTCCATAATAATGGCCACCACGAGAGGCGGTAGGATATAATTGAACAGTCATCGTTTCGTGAGGCAGTAGTTTATCATCCACAGCAACATTATGTTCGTATCCATTAGAAGGAGGTGTGTGAAAGTGTAGTTTGAATAATTCTCATAAAAACATATTAATATATTTAAGATACCATTTTTAATAAAATAATGGTATAAAGAGAGTTTAGGGTATTGGAGAAGGAAAATGAATGTAAGAAGCTTGAGAGAATACATTGCCTTAAATCGGGTCACTCCTTTTGATTTAAGAAAAAAGGCCTTCTTGAATTCTCTTCATCCCAATTTAAGGCTTCTAATAGGAAGATAGGGATGGTGTGAGCTTATTGTTTAACATTTTGGTTGAGCCAAGAGGGCTTGAGAGGTATGAGTAAGGGTTAGAGGTGGTGACCTTTTATAAAAGGACAGAGGGGCACTAAAGGAATATCTCGAAGTATTATTTTATTATAAACTCTATTTCAATTATAAATGAGTCCAAATTAAGATAGATATAATTTAAGATTAATTTATTTATAAATAAAATCATCCAATAATAATTAGATAAGTTTTTTATATTTTTTAATCCTTATCCTATTTATTTAACCCTTTTTTTACTCTTACTGTTTTATCAACCATTTAACACTTTGAGAATACAAATAGTTACCACAAAATGAAAAATATAAAATTAAAGAGTCAGTAATAATATTTTATACTTATGATAACTATTTTCACTAATATAATATTTTTTGGAATTTTATAATATTTAATAAAATCTATTATATTTTAAAATATGAATTATGTCAATTTTGGCACTATTCATATCAAGACTCTTTAAAAAAATCCATAACAACTGGATTACATAGAAATAACTTAATTAATACAAATATTACATGTATTTGTAATCCAAAAAATCTTGGATTCCATCAAAATTACAAAGTTATATTTATTTTATCATTTATAATATAATTTATCTTAATCCTTTATTAATGAAGAAATCATTGCATCACCATTTTTCCATAATTAAATTTATTTATTTAATGTATAAAAATGATAAATAAAATACCATGATATATAATATATATTTTTCTTTCTAATTACTATTTATAGTAAAATATATAACTTATATAACCATATATAAAAATATTTTGAGTAAAAGATTTGTGTTTAAGTTATATTTTCCATATCATTAAATTAAAAGTAATTAAATTTTATTTTCACACAAAAGTGGCTCTATGGGGTCCTAAAACCGACCTAAGGTAGCCCATGGTCGGAAATATATCATCCAATAGGGTTATAACATGTTTTAGCCTAATTTAATATTATTATAGTATTATTTTTTACCCTTATTTACCAAATTAACCCTTTAACCATGGAAAATAAAGTATTTACTGATGTTACTATTCATAATATCTAAAAGTAAAAGATACCTACTTACACAATTTTGACCTCATGATTTCAAATATGGAATCCAGTTTTTCAAATTTTAAACACAAAATTTTTTGAAATTAAGTTAAAATTAATTCATATTGTCAAAACCCAAAATTGTGTTTTTAAGAAGTAAGAATTGCCCATAGATCGACATGCATTTATGTCCAATTTCAAAGTAAAATTTCATTCAATGACCAAAATTGGATTAAATTTTAAAAATATAATCCAAATAATTTTTAAAACAAATTAAAATTACCATCTAACTATATAAATAAATTAGATTAAAAGGCGGTTTTGAATAAAAATTCAATATTTTTCACTATTCATTAAAAATGAACTTTATCAGAAAAATACCAAAATTTCATCCAATGTAAATTTTAAATTCTTTCTTCTAAAAACTAATATTATTTTGTAAAATAGAAAATAAAAAAGTTAAAAAACAATATTTAAAAACGGTTCTCCATCAAATGGTGGTAAAATGACATTTTAAAAATAATAGAGTTTTTAATGCTTAAAATTTGATTCATTCTTATTTTAAGCATCAAAAAATTATTAGATATGTGTAGAGAAATTTAATAATCATATTTTTTTTAGTTATATTAATTCTCTTAAATTCAATGGCTAGTAATTAACTATCATTTAAAATTTTAATATTATTATATTATTTTTTTGGTATAACTCAATGTTGTGTGAAACGTAAGATTTCAAAGAAACATGTTGTTGGGTATTGAGTATGTTATCAGAAAAGTTGTCCTCTTAAAAAAAAATTATCATCTTATTCATAAATATTAATATATATGAAAATGTATTATTTTATAAATACCTGGGTCATTACACGGATGACTTTTCAGGTAAAGATACTTTGGAGAAATCAAAAAATCGAAGACGCAACATGGGAGCCTGATGAGCATATAAGGAAGACATACCCAAATATTTTTGTGACGTAACTTTCTATGATTTTTAAAGATGAAATTTTGTAAGGATTGTGGAATATAACAACCTATGGTTTTTAAAATAAATAATGAATTCATGAAACAGAAAGTCCCTACAAAACAACACATTTTATAATCTAGATGTTAAATACAACATTGCTTCTACAATGTTTTGAATTTCAAAAAATGGTCATCTAGAGTTGTGATCAGTAAGCCATTTGGAGTCTGATAGAACCAAATTAATTTTTGGTGAAAATTTGAATACCCTTATGAATAGTAATATGACCCTTGTGAATAGAAAATAATATTATTATTTTATTTTCTTTAGGATACAAGATAATGATATCTTGATTAATTTTTCAATGTAATATATAACGATTTATAGTTTTAAAATTTTTATTTTTCCAATAAACTATGATTTATTAAAAATTTAAATTAATCATGTTATGAAAATTATTTTCCCAAAATGGAGTTCATTCTTGAATTCTATATGTCAATAAATGGTTAGGGTGAATTTTTTAGAATTTTTCTAGAATTCTTGAATTTTTGATGAATTATAAAAAAATTTAAAATACTGTATATACAAATTATCAGTTAAATATGCTATTTATGAAATCATGAGTGATTTAAGGACTCTTATTTCAAACTCACAAGCACTATTGGTTTCTTTGAGGGAATTAATAAAATAATGAATAAAATATACAAATTTCACTTCTCTCCCCCACTATAACCCCCCCCCCCCCCCTCACTCACTCTTCTCCTCACTCCCTAAGCCATCAAGCTCCTCAAAAGTCAACACAAATACCCATCCAAGATGACTCCCCACATATGAGAATATTTTTTTCTATCCAAAAGACAGAAACCCCTTCCCTTAAAACAATTCTCAAGGAGTTGGATTCAAGAGGTTAATTGACATTTTATTTCTTTCATTTTCATTTCAAGTTCCTTTCTATTGTTATCTTCTCCTCACCTAATCTATCCAAATGACAATGATAACTCTTGTATAATATATATATATACTAGAATTATATCATTTTAATGGAATAACCATCACCAATATTCTTACTCTCTCCCTTTTGGTTTATAAATGAAATCATCGTCTGTGAGGTTCCAATGTACACCCTTCGTGGACGACGAAGTTTTGTTACTTAATTAATCCTTCATTACTGGTCATGAAACACATTTTTTTGGTTTAACAAGTCTATAATATATGTATTATAACCTATTTAATATTCATTAACAATTATAAATACATATTATTAAATCTTATGCCCAAACTAGTTCATAATAATCTAAATATTACTAAATTAATCTAAGTGAATGTCATTAATATTTCATCTATGTTTCATCATCATGCCATGTAACTGAATGATATAAATGAATGTTAATTCCTATGGATGATCATAAATAATATTTTAATTCAATTCTGGAGATTTATATCCATTACACATGAACTCCATTTCATAAAAACAAGTGAACTGATTATGAAAGTCAATAAAATGAACACTTCATAATGACAGAATTCAATCTTATAACTAATCAGTAAGGACATAATGAATTTAATAAAATCATCGTAAAATAAATAAATGTCTAATATGTTCTTAATTAAGTTATTAATAAGTATAATTTTATATTCTAGGACCTTATGTTCAAGAGAAAAACACATTCGGACTTATGGTAAGGGTTTTCCACCCAAACCTCCATTTTCATTTGGGTTACTTTTATTTTCTAATTACCTCAATTAAATTCTTATCTATTACTGTTTACTACTCATAAATTCCCTTTGATTTATATATATATTTTTACGAACCATAATACATCTTTATAAAATCACCCATTTTATTGTAAAAATACTATCTTACTTCAGTTCTGGTTTTATACAAATACTTTTCCAAAATAACTCGTCTTTTCAAAATAAAAGAGTATTTATCTCAAGTATTACGCAATGATTTTATAAGATTATTTTCATCTGTTTCAACACTATTATTTATTATTATGTATTATTGGGATTAATATTTTTTGATATCACCTACCATATTTAATTGTATGTTTTCTGACTCTTTTGATTGTGGATATGCTATCCTAAAACCATTCACCAATTTACTCTAAATGGTTAGTGTTTAAGCATAATGTTCGAGGAAAGTTATTTACATTTCATATATTTGTTTAAATATGAATGTATATTATTTTTATGTTTATCCATACTCATATGAGAAATTCATTGGACTTTTTATGTGACTGGTTGGTCCCCCTATAGCCCATAGATGCATCAGAAGGTCTCCTAAGACAAATAAACATGGATGTGGATGAGTCCATGCCCATTTTGAGATATGGTTTTTGTTGAGGCCTTAATCATTTCTAGACATCTCGGCTGAGGCCTTGACAATATGTTTCAGAATTTCAGACATATGGACTTTCCCCATTATTATGTTACAAATTGATAGTTCATTTGGTTATGAGACTGGTAGAATACCCACGATAATTTTCTATAATGGAAATATTTACTCAGTTGCTATTCCTTCCCTATTATGTTAAATTTTATTATTTACAAATTCATGTGTTTTCAATTATTCACCATGTGTAATGTTTATGTTTATGTTATATTACACAGTATTTCTTACCCGTACTTATAATTTGAGCTCACCCCTATCTTATATTTAATTTTTCCCTGATATAAAGTAGTAAGTTATGAGTGACTTGCAGGGATAATCTAGGATGCATGGATGTTTCAAATTGAATAATTTAGTGTTGTTTTTCATTTCATTATGTAACATTGAACTTATACATTTATCATGTTTTCAAATATTCTAAACTATTCCTTTCCTGGGGATAATAATTTCTTTTAATCATGCCAATGTAATGTAATAAGGCACTGGCTCTAGGAAACTAGGGTCGAGTCTTTAAAAGAGGTGATAATTAAAATGAGAATGTTTTTTATGAATTTTAGAGAAGAGGATATATAAAGTTTGATTTTCCTACGTTAAAATATGATAAGAAATATGTGGATAAATGTAAAAGGTAAAATAAAGAGATAAATTCCAACTAGAGTGCTTCAGTGGATATCTCAATTGAGTCAGAATACTCACATGATGAAAAGGCCAATAAATACAATATGTGTTTCATGAAAAACACATATGAGGTAACACTGGACTCCCTTGTACAAATTTTTTATTATTCTAGTGATGAATCTAATTCTAAAAACATGACCAATAATGAAACGTTTGAATTCTACCAAATTCATGAAGATACATGCAATGGGTTAAAAGATAAAAATATATTTTTGAAGAAACATCTTGCTCTCACTTCTATTTTCAAATTCAAGAATACTATAGAGAAAGAAAAAAAATTATCATTTGCTTAAAGAGAATAATGAACTAAAATTATCAATTGAGAAATTGAAAAGGGAATTATAGAAGCTTACCAAATGGAAAAATACTCTAACACAAATGATTGGTAAACAAGTAGCTCCTAAGTATACTGATGGTATAGGATACCAACTTGGAGATAGGAACATAGCTATAAAACTTTTTCTAAACAAATCTAGAAAATCAGTTTTTATGTCTAGAACTGATAATTTTATTTCTAGTTCTAAAACTAGAAAACCTTCTACTACCTTCCTTTTTTCTGGACCAAACAGATAATATTTTTCCAATACTTTAAAAACTCTTTATTGTAAATCCATGAAACGAATTTGGGTTCTTGAAGCATTAATTACTAATATTACTGGAACCAATCAAGTCTCCCTACCAAAATATTTTCTTTTTTGAATTGTCTTTGTAGGAAAGTCATTTGAGGAGGTCATGTATAAGTCTATAGAACTTGGATAGTGGATGTTAAAGACACATCATAGGAGGTTATTCATCCTTTAAGAATCTGATAAATATTGATGGCGGGCATGTCCCATTTGGTGGCAATGCAAGAGGGAAAATAATTGGCTTCAGTAAAATCAGTTACACCGTTCATGTTTAATTTCCAATTTTTTCTGATGGATTAAAATATAATTTTCTTCGTATCTTATAGTTATGTGATGATGGTTTCAATATGAAATTTTAAAATTATTCATGTAATTTGTTTAATTCTAAAAATCAGTTTGTATTTACTACTTTTAGGAATGGAAATGTTTATACTGTTAATTTAGATTCCTTAAATACTAAAAATGATTCTTTCTTAATTGCCTTTCATAAAGAGTCTTGGCTATAGAATAGGAGATTAGTTCATTGTAATATTAACTCAATTATGATGTTTACAAGAAAATTGTTATTCAAGGATCTTCCCAAACTAGAATTTCCAAATGACAAAGTCTATAATCCTTGTCAAAAAGGTAAATGATATACAATATCTTTCAACCCAAAGAAAGAAGTCTCAACTTCTCAACCTCTTAAGTTGGTTCAAAGGTATTTCTTATACCTTAACAAGTTTCAAGCCTTAATGGGAAGCAATATATTTATGTTATAGTAGATGAATGATGTATATATACATTGACTTTCATTCTTGCACACAAAAGTGAAGCTTGTTCTCATTTCATCAAGTATGCTAAAATAGTATAAAACCTATGCGGTCTTAGAATTAAATCCATAAGAAGTGACCATGGTTGTGAGTTTGAAAACCAATATATTTAATATTTTTTCTCCCAAAATGGGTATATTCACACCATCTTTACTCCTAGGACACCCCAACTGAATGGAGTTATAGAAATAACAAATAGAACCTTATGAAAAATATCTTAGACTATGATTAATGAATATGATTTACCTATTTACTTTTGGGTTGAAGTTGTCAATACAACATGTTATATAATTAATTGTGTCTTGATTAGACATATACTTATGAATACCCATTATGAGTAGTGGAACAATATGAAACCCAAAGTTAATTACTTTAAATTTTTTGGTTGCAAAGTCTATATTCTTAACACTATGGATAGTCATGAAAATATTTCCTCCAAAAGTGATGAAGGAAAATTTATATGTTATTAAATCTCTATAAAATCTTATAGATTCTTTAATAAAAGAATAAAATTGTGAAAGAATCTGTGCACAACAAATTTGATGAAACATATCACATGATCCCAAAACCTCCTTAGAAAACATTGAGGATGATCTTTCCATTATGGTGATAACTACAAAATCTTCTATGTCAGCTATTAAGAAACCTATTAAATCATACATTTCTAGTAATTATCTAGACTCTAATCTTGATGAACCCAAACCTATTGAAGAAGATGAAATTACCATCCCTTATTATTATAAACCTAAAAGATGTCTTAAGAACCATCCTTTTGATGATGTAGTTAGAGACTTATACTAGGGAACTAAAACCTGTGCTTCTCTTAGAAACATGGTTGAACATCAACCCTTTTTGTCACACCTTGAACCTAATAACATCAATGATGAAATCAATTATTAATTTTGGGTAATGACTATGAAAGAAGAACTAAATATGTTTGAAAGATATATATTATGGAAACTAGTGGATATACCTAAAGACACAGTGACTATAGGAACTAAGAGGGTGTTTAGAATTAAAGTAGATGAATCAGTTACTATTGTAAGAAGTAAAGATAGATTGGTCTCACAAGGATATAATAAAAAATAATTAATTAACTATGAATAATATTTTTCACCAATTTCTATACTTGAAGCCATTAAAATCCTTCTAGAATATGGAGAACATTGAAATTCAAAGATATATCAAATGGATGTTAAGAGTGCATTCCTAAATGGGTATATAGTTGGGGATGATTTTTTGGACAACCCCCTGGTTTTACAAACAATCTTTTTCCAAATTATGTTTTTATGTTGACAATGGATTTATATTGTTTAAAATAGGACCCAAGAGCTTGGTATGATAGACAATGTAATTTTCTTATTTCTAAAGGTTTTACAAAAGGTATAGTTGATCATACTATTTTTATAAAAAGTAATTTAGAAATATGTTTTGGTACAATAAATATATGTTGAAGATATTATTTTTGGATCTTTAAAAAATTATTTATGTGTTGATTTTTTATAAATGATGAAAAATGGATTTGAAATGAGTTTGATGGGTGAACTGAAATTCTTTCTAGGATTTAAAATCATTCAATATATTGAATTTAATGTTTTGATTCAATGTAAATATATTAATATCTTCTAAAATGTTTTTTATTGGATAGAATTAAAAGTATTGGTACGCTTATGAGTACCACCTGTCAATTGTATCTTGATAAAAATGGGAAATCATTTGATTAAACCAATTACAAAGGTATGATTAGAAATATTCTCTACTTGACTGTTATCTAACTTGATATTTTTTGTGTATGTTTGCCCATTTTCATGAAAATCCTCGAGTCTCAACTTCTCACATTTAAAAGAATTTTCAAATCCCTAAAACATACTACTAGCTTAGGACTTTTTTCCTAGAGGAAAATCATCTTAGTTAGTTTGTTATTTTGATGCTAATTTTTGTGGATTTAAGTTAGATGGAAAAAGAACCTTTGTAGCATGTCACTTTTCGTGAAAGTAACATGCATCATGTTGTAGTATGAAGAAAAATTCCATTCCATTAACTACTGCTGAAGCTGAATACAAATATAATAGTGATTGTTGTACTCAGATTTTGTGGATGAAGAAAACTTTTATAGATTATGGATATCAATTTAGACATGTCCCTATAATGTTTGATAACACAAGTGCTATTGAAATCTCTAAGAATCCAGTTTCTCATTAAAGAACATAATATATTGATGTAATTCATCACATCTTGAGAAATAATTATCAAAAATATGATATTACATTATATTTCATTGGCATAGAACATCATCTTGATAATATTTTTACTAAGACATTAAATTATAAAAGATTGAGATACATTATACATGAATTGGGAATCATCAAACATGAGTGAAAGTTTACTATAACACAGTTTACTATCACACCGTTTCAGGTCTCAATAATCGTTGTCTCACCGATCAGAGTCACGCTATTGGGATGCCACCATGACTACACATTCTGGTCTCACCATTTTGACTCAACTTTATAAATTTAGTAATATTTTCACGCATCACTATTTTAATTATGGTATTTCACTTTTATTTTATTTTTTAAAATTTTCACCTTATGAAATCCCTAAATGATAAAAACCAATCACTCTACTTCTCTCCTCACTCTTTCTCTCTACTTCCAAAACACAAACCCTTCCCTCTTGAACTCCTTGTTATCCTTCAAACCCTTTATGTGTGTCGAGAAATCCAAGGATGAAGTGTCCATCTTCCTTGACTCTAGAGAATCAAAAGGTGACAAAGAAATTGAAATGATCCACGATCACAGATCATGAGGAACTGTTGAACCCCGGTGTTTCAAATTTTGCAGTCATGCCAAACAAAGAAGTGTGTGAAAAATGTATTCTCTCAAAAAAGTATTTTTTTGCAATTTTTTGTAAGAACAGGGCTGGTTGGAATGGTTTACAGAATATAAGAGACCTGTATACCCCAAAATATTTTTTGATTTCTATCATTATATTCAGTTTGTGTTCAATTTTATGGATGAATTCATGGATAAAAGTTGGGTAAATGGAAAAAGGTGTGATTTTTATTCAAGGTTTTGGGATTCATGTTAAAGAGTGCCTCATGAAGGTATATTTGAGGACTATCCATGAGGTCATCCACCTCCATGTGACATATTTATCCTAGAAGAGGATTTGTATGACTGAATTGGAGATGGAAAAAGGAGAAGGCATATAGCTGCTGAATTATATGGAGAGACTAGATTGTTGTTCAACAGCTGATATGTCTAAGGAATGTTGATTTTTCTACTCTGAAATATCAAGATATATTCTTCATTCATCTCTTGAAGAATGGTCACAAGATAAATTTGTTCAAGTACCTTATCCTTCACATGTGTGATATAATCAAGACAAATTCAAAGTCAACATCCTTGTTATATTCAAGGTTCATATCTTATACGCTTCAATCCAAGGGTTTGGTAGGGAAGGATGAAAACATTATTGAGGATTATGATTTTTTTATCTCAAAGTATATATGAAAATGAATGAAAATAATTTGTAATCCATGGAAGATGTTTTGGGTTGTAGACAATTAAAAGTTGTATATGGATCTTCATCTTATTGGGCTCCCTTCATGACCTAAGAATATTACTAATCCTAGTTTGGTGCTAGATGTGTTTTGGGAATATTTTGATGAAGTAATGGATGTTGATGTTCCAGAGCCAAAGATGGAGTTATTTTGGAAAGCAGTGATCCAGATATTTCCCAAAGTACTGAAGATCCTCCTCAAACATCTCTTTAACCATCTCAGGTTTTTCCATTTAGATATTCTTTTCACTCTAAAGGTGGTGAAGGTGAAAGTGAAGCAAATACCAACAAGGATAAAGATGATGATAAAGGTTAATAAATTTTGGAAGAACATGTTGCTAATGAATAATAGTTAGAAGAAGACTCTGTAGAAACAGAAATCATTTTACCTACTTAAGTAATGGTGGAACAAGATATTCAGTTAGAATGATGTATAGATGAACCAATTATAACTAATGATATGGAAGGAGTTCATGAAATTGAGTCTCTTAGCCCTCAATGGGTATCATTGGTTGAGGGGGAGAAGAACCCCGGTTTGGAACAGATTGAAGTACCGAATCCTATGGATTCCTATTTAGTGGATGCTTGGTACATGTTTCCTGGCTACTTTGATGTTGATGATTCTTAAAAGTCCTTATTAAAATAAATTCACCTCTCAACTATGTTTCAACTCAAACCAATCATATCTAAAGAAGTGATATATTCTATAGAGTTAGAACCTGTATTTATACCTAAAACTTCTCAAGCAACCCCTAGTTATGTAAGCCATGATGATCTAAATGTTTTGGGAGAAAATCTCTTGCCCTAAATTGGAAATCTTATGAAGCCACAACATGCTCCCATGAATAAACTCGGTAAAAGAGATATTCTAAAACTTCTGGATAAGTTAATATGTAATATTAAACCCATAATTCTTCATAAGAAACTAGAGGCAAGGATTAAAATTAAATATCTAAATGATGATTTGAAGTCCTTAAAATATATGGTTGATGAGATGAGCATGGATTATCAACCTACTCCAGCTCTAGCTCCAGTTTCTAGTCTCTGTAAGGGTGTTACTGAAATTTTCTCATGGAAGGTTTTATCTCATATTCAACCTAAATTGATTTTAGTGCTGGAAGAAGTGGTCAAAACAACGGAAAAGTATAAAATGAAAGGTGAGGACTGGTGGATGCAATCAATCCACTAACACATGAATATAAAGGCTCGTTGGAGACAGTTTTGAGAAAGCTTAATACCTACACCTCGGCTACTCATGCACAATCATCTTCTACAAAGACCACTCAACCATTGGATAGTGATTTGATCATATCAGTGATTTGATTAGATCTTCAAGCTCTGATTTGTTGTCCAAGTCCTGAAAGCCTAACTGAGATTGAAAAGTACAATGATCATGTGCATGATATGGTCATATTTTACTCCAAGACTACCACCGATGCTCAAGAATATATTTAAAAGAAGGTGGATTCCTATTTTACAATGATTTATACCAAACCCCAACTGACAAGTAATTTCATATATCTTGTGGAGAATTTGAAGCAACCACCAGTGACTCATGCCTTCAAGGATCAAGTCAAGAAGTTGAATGATTTAACTCCTACTCTTGAGAAGTTTATAGAAAATAAGAATGATTTTGAGAATGGTATAGAGTATGGTGTTGAAATCATCAAGGATTTTATACGTTTTTTAGAGCCTTATCTACATCATTAGAGAACAACCATAGTCTCTCTAGCATCTTCTTCTCTTAGACCTAGTCTGCTTCCTTCTCTAACTATTTTTCACCTATAACCATGACCCCTACTCAGGCTATTATGCAGATCTAACTAGTCATTACTGAGTATCCTTTTCCTCTTTCTTCATACATACCAAGCCTTTCACCTTCTATTCTAGAAGGTATGCCTCTCCCTTCACTCTCTCTTGGCTCTGTCTCTTCCACAACTATCGCTTCCGCACCTACAACCTCTACACCTAATGTCTCTACCAAAGGCAAAGTGCTGTTGGACTTAGAGTCGAAGTGAATGGATATTTTAATTGATTGGGATGTTATGTACTTTTTGACTTTATACTGTATTTATCTATTCAATGACATGTGATCTCTCTTTTATTCAATGAAATGTTCTCTCGTTTATTCAATTGTTGATTTCATTCAGTTCTTTTTTTTTCTTTTTCTTAGTTTCATTTTGATAATACCAAAAGGGGGAGAATAACTGTAATTTATAATATTTTTATATATATTATCTAATATTATAATAGATTGTCTTTATTTTATGTCTTAATCCCATATAATCTATCTGATATGTTAAGAAAACAATTTATTATTTTATAAAGTTTATGTATTGTAAATGTCATCATTTGTGATCATCAAAAAGGGGATGATTTTCGGACTCCACTTGTTTTAGTGCTCACAAATAATGTTTAACTTCTTATCGATCATGTTTAATATTGTTCTATAATGTTTCATTATGCTCATGTTTAATCTTAATCCTTTTTTTGAGTATTACTTCCTAAGATATATTGCAGATATTTGGTAAAGAATGAGTCACCATTAAGGTGAACTCACATCCTCCATTTTTTTTGACAAACAGTCTCTCCGTTTAGTCTGAAAATAGGTAATGTATGAGTCATCATTAAACTTACACCATTATATCATTATAATGGGTATATAACTTTAAATGTACCATACATAGTTGTATCACATCACCAGTTTAGAATTCTTCCAGCGGATGAGACACTATTTCAATGAAAATGATTCCAATGACACAATTTCTCAAAAAGGACCTAACATTGTTGCTGCAACACCATTTCATCACCTAACCGATTAAATTGTTTTGCAAAGTATGAGACACCGGTCTAGAGGCACCACTTAGAAGCAAAGGATGAGGCACCACTAAATGTGGCACCACTCCAGAGTTACCATTCCTATGATATTGTTCCTATGTCACAGCTGACTATGACATTGAGCCATACTTATCCATTTCTGCCTTATTTCAATTAAATTAAAAATTATTTCTAACAGTCATATTTAAGCTATTTAATGATACTGATATTATTAATTATTCTTGTTGACATGTCAGCAGATAGTATGATGTATGAGATTTCAAAATCATTCTTCTTATAGGTGAAAACACAAACACTCGAGGATTATTATACTATAGAGCATGAGATGAAAACGATGAAAGAGATACACCAACTAGACCACATAGAAGAGAAATGATGATCCATCTTTATTTATGTGAGTTAAAGAAGAGCTCGTTTTGAACCATCCTTTGAACATCCTTTCCACAACATCAAGTCAAAGAGAAAGAAGTCATATGATGAACATCTCAATAAACTAGAAACCGTAACACAAAACTCACGACACATTGTTTCTAAGTCTATTTCTATAAGAGGACTCAAGCATTAAATCTAGTACATTCAAAGAGTCCAAAACTATATAGATTAAAACTCAAAGAATTTATAATCCCTTGTTATTATATTGTGATTTTTTGTGTACTGTTTCATTATTCCTTTGAGTAGTGTGTGAATCTATTTTAAAAATGCATAATGTCTTCTATTCTAAAATATAGGATACAAGATATACTCTCACTAATACTCTCTTAAACCATTTTACTCCCACATATAACTATGAAAGAGGCCTCTGTGTGTCTTGGTTATATTTTTTTCCAATGTAAAATTGTGGTAGAGGTCTTGTTGACCTAGACAGATTGTATGATATTGTAAACCCATATCCAGGGTGTGGATCAATCATGTTTATATATATATTTTTCTTGGGGATAGGTGATCACCAAGTGGAGAGTAATAAGTCTCATCTTGAGACTGAAAATCTTGTTTTATCCACTGTACATGCCCTATCATTTAAATGTTTTGGAATATTTCCATGATGGTAAGGTTCATTATGTCTTGATAGGATACTTTTATTACATTATCATGATATTCTACAATATTCATTTACTTTGATATGATTTTAGTTATTATTAACCATATGATTTTTTTATTGATATTTTCTATTGATATATTTTCAAAGATCAAGTTATGGATTAAATGGTTCACGTGTTTATTATCTACTCTTCCATATTGATAATTCTTTATCTACTCATGATAAATTTCATTGTATGATTTCACTTATTGAGTTATTTAACTCAAACATTATTTTGTTTTCCTTTACCTAGGATATAAATAAGGAATATTTGAATTATTTTCAAGTAAATAAGAAGTTTTTTCAGGCTATGATTTATTTATCCAATGTAATATGGAAATCATACATGTATTTATTCTACAATGGTGGAAAAATTGATCAATACTTCATGTTTTAATCTTTTGTATCTTGTACTAATGTAATAAAGTAATAACTTGTTCAGGGTTACTAGATTCAAGGTCATTACAATGGGTATAAAATGAAGTTTAGTAAGACCCTTGGGAACTATATTTTATAAGAATATAATTATATTTATCATTATGATAATCCCAAAGAATATTTGAGAACGTTTTGGGTATTTTTATTCCTTTTCTCAATATTAATGATGTTTTGAGATAATTATGTGTGTTATACTATATATAAATGTTTCCTAGAAGAAGAAACAAAAATAATATCAACAGTCATGGACAATATTGTTACATTATTTATGAGAAATTAAATATAGAGGGTGTTAGAGATGACAAAATCGTGGACATAGAGAGGAAATTGTCCCAGGTTATGACAAATAATTTTTCCCATATGAAGAAAATAGTTTCTCTATAGTGTGATACACCTATGTTGAATCATTTTATAAGATATAATCCTTCACCATTTAATGTATTTTCTAATCATTTTTTAGCTGAGCAATAGATCAATTCCATTGAAAATATATTCATGTTTTTGGGTAGTAATGAAACATAAATGGTTATTCTTTGAGTTTATTGTTTAAAGATAGATATTGATCAATAGTGGTAATTTATCCAGAATACTATAGAAGATAATGCATTGGAAATTATGTAATAGAGAAATTTTAAAATGATATTCTTTATGAAATTATTTACTTAATAGAAACAATATGAGGTGGACAATAAGTTCTTCAATATAAAGTAGAAGGAAGAGGATAGTCTTGGTGAATATGACTATAGGTTCACAAGATTAAAAATCCATGAAAAAAACTACATACATAATCCAAGAATAAAAAGTAAATATTTCTTTAATAGGAATAACCAAGTCATATGAAGGGAATTGTTCTCCCAAAAATTTTCATCAAATGATTATATTGTATCATTTTCTATCAAGATAGATAAATAATTTTATAGTTCATATATATTCAAACGAAATCAAGAAAACATGATGTCAGATAAGAACCAAATAAAAATAAATGTCTCAAATAATAACAAAGGATAGACGATTTTTCTAAATTTTTGATAATTTTTTAAACAAACAGCTAAGTAACTACTTAAATATAATGTTAGTTTTTTATAAGTTTGGATGTAAGGACTATCTAACTCATGACTGCAAGGGAAATAAATAAACATATATTATAGATTTATTCACCTTAAGGGATAGAGGGTTCCATTCAATCAAATTTTCCATACATCAAGGTAACCTATCAAAAAATATTCCACGGGGAAAATTACACAAATATGTAATTAATAAAGTTGAAGTTATTTTTAAAAGATATAATAGAAGTCAATTTGAATGTAAAATCTAATTAAGTTACTGATTTACATAATTTTGGATCTTCACACTCTTTTATATCTTCTATATTTTACAAAGACATTAAATAATTCCCTATCATATTAAGAAGAGAGTTTTCAAGTAATACTCATATCATATATATTGTTGCAATAATTATGTCTTAGTAATTCAATATTATGATTCATTAGAATACCCAATTTTCAAACTTGGTTATTAAACAATTTTTTGAATTTGATATAATACTTGGAATGGATTTTAGTTCAAAGTATATTGTAATAATGTATTTCCAATAGAAGGATATTATGATTCATGAAGGAGGTGTGGAATCAATTTTATTTAGAGGGGTGACCCCTGAATCTGAAAAATATCAAAATCCATCTCCATTAGATATCTTATAAGAAATTTTGGTAGAAATAGATTATCAAAACCTTTGGTTGGGAAACATAACCCTGGAATCGATGATGTACCATGTTTTTAGGAATATATTGATGTTTTTTATAAATAGATACCTAGAAATACACTTGATAATGAAGTTGAGTTTTCTATTAAAATTATCTCTAATTAAAACCCAATATCTAAAACTCCCTATAGAATTTTCATCGTGGAATTATTGTATATCCAGAAAGAACTTCGAGAATTTGATAATTAGGGATTCTTTTTCTTTAGTGTTTCATCATGGGGAGCCCCATTTATTTTTTTCAAGATTAAGTATGTGTCTATAGTTTTTTATATTGATTATAGGAATATCAATGTCATTTCTATAAAAAATGTATCTCATACCTCAAATTGATGACTAATTTGATCAACTTATAGGTGAACGGTATTTTTTAAATATTGATCTTAATTTTGGGTTTCATAAATTAAGAGTAAAGAAGAAATATATTCTATAGATGGATTTATACACAAGGTATAGACATTATAAATTTATATTAACACCCTTTGGATTGACTATTTCACCATTTTTTAAGAGTATAATTAACAAATAATTCATTAATTATCTTGGTAATTTCATTGTGTTATTTCTTGATGATATCTTGGTTTAGGCTATAGGTTATAATGATTATAAAATAAATTTTTGAATATTTCTTGAAACATACAGAGGGAAGAAGTTGTATGGGAAATTTAGTAAGTGAAAATTATAGATTTAGGTTATTTCATTTTCTGGACATATTGTCTCTAATGATGGGATATTAGTTGATCCATCAAGGATAAATGAAGTTAAATAATGGCCTACTCTAACAAAAATATTTAAAATACATATTTTCCTTGGATTATAAGGATACTAATAGAATGTTATTCAAAATTATACCCATTTAGATAACCCATTAAGAAAAATGACCCATAAATGTATTAAGTTCATCTAGAAGGAAGAAATAAAATGAAGATCAAAAGAATAGATTTTTCAATTCACCAATACAAACATTACCATTGGGAAGGTATGGTTTGGTCATATATAGTGATGCATCAAATAATGGAATCAGATGCATCCTTATGATGAATGAAAGAGTTTTTAATTATGCATCAACTGAGTAAATATCCAGGAATAGAATTATCTAACCTGTGATCTATAGTTGACATCCATAATATTTTCCTTAAAGATATTGTGGAATTATCTCTTTGGTGAAAGACGTGAGATATATAAAGACAAGAAAAGTCTGAAATACATATTTTCACAAAAAATATCTTAATATGAGACAGATTTGATGCCTAGATTAACTCAATATTTATTATTTCTCAATACAGTTCCACACTAGGAAGGAAGATAATGTGGTCGATGCATTGAGTAGGAAAGATCATGGTGTTGTGACTAAAATAAGTATTGGAAAATAAACATTATTCATAGATTTAGTAAATTTATATATTGGAATAATTAAAGAAGGTGAAATATAAATACATTTATAAATTAATTCCCAAATATCTTTAATATAGTATATAAAATTATCCACATCTAGATAAGAGTTCCCATAAGAAAATTAAATCTGTGAATGATGGGAAATTGGAGAAAGTTTTTATGAATATGGTGTTTTGAAATTTAGAAAGATGATATGTTCTCAATAATTTACTAAGATAAAGAGGGAATTATTTGATGAACCCAATATCTCAAATTTCTTTATATACCCTCATAGCACCAATAAATTCATGGATTTAATAGAAATTTTGGAGTGGGATAATATGATGTGTTAAATTGCAGAATATGGATCAAGATTCTTGGTTTTTCAACTGGTAAGAGTAATAACATCATAATGGAGTCAGTAAATCAGTCAATTTTCCTATATGGAAGTGGAGTGATTTTACTATGGGATTTTTCACTGGATTTCCAAATACTACTAAATGAAATTATTCCGTATGGGTTTTTATTGATCACTATACCAATCCAGTACATTTCCTCATTATAAGGGAGTGTGGACCTCTTTAGTTCCTTGCATGACTCAATATAATTAAATTTTATATACTTCATGATGAACCACTTTTGATTGTATCTAATCATGATCCATGTTTTCTATTAGGATTTTGGTAAAGTTTTCAGAAGGCTCTCAACACTAAGCTACATTTGAGAACCATTTATCACACCTGAATGGATGTAAAACTTTAAAGGACTATTCAAACATTATATGATATACTGACATTTTTCTCACTTAACATTCATGGTATGTGATACCATTATTTAGATTTGGGGGAATTTTCATACAATACTAACTTTCATTCAAGTAGTAAAATAACACTATATAAAGCATTATATGAAAAAAGATTCCATACCCCATTGTTTTTGGATGAAATTGGTGAAAGGAATCTTTTCGAACTATAAATATTTGTGAAGATAATGAGAAAATTAATTACTATTTAGAGTCATATCAAGGTGGCTTAACACAGGAAAAAAATCCATGATGATATCTGAAGAAGGGATTTTGGATTTCCAATATGGGTTCAAGTTTTCTTAAAGTTATCTCAATGGATGTGTGTTATAATGTTTAGAAATAATGGGAAACTAAGTCCTATGTACATCAGGACTTCTGATATTTTGAAAATAGTTTGAATGGTGGATTAGTATTTGGAAATACCACCCAAATTCTCTATAGAACATAATGTGTTTCATAAATCATTATTAAGGAAGTGTATTTCAGAACCAATACATGTACTAAAATATGAAAAAATTGAATTAGTTCCTTATGTATCATATTTTTAGGTGCTTATCCATATTATTAAGACATGATAAAAAATCTTCCAAATTAGATGACTCAACTGGTAAAGGTTCCCTAAAAAATCATAATATAAATAAGGAAAAATTGGAACATGAATATGTTATGATGAAAAACTACCCACATTTTTTTATTTCGGAAAATTTAATAAACTTTTAGGAATAATGTTTTTAATGAGGGGATAATGTAACACTCTATCTTCAATTATAGTAAAAAACTATTTCATTCTAAAGAAACCATAAAAATGCACATTGCTTTGTTAAAAAAAAGTGATTAAAAACAAAATTACTAGATTTTATAATTTTAATTTAATGAAATTAATTTCATTTTTCAATTCAACTTTTTAAAATTATCTTACAGTATTTTTTTATATTTTCCAAAGAGACCTAATTTTTTAGTGAATAGTCAAAAATATTGATATTACAATCATGTCACCTTTAAGACATTATAATGATTTAATAATGAATTTAATTTTTATGAAACCTTATTATATAAAAAATATAAATTTATAAATTAGTATAATTATTTTGAAAATAAATTTTTTAACTTATAAATATATGTATTAAAATTTTAAATTATAAGTAATATTTTTATTCATGAAATCTATTTTTTGGTTATTCTATTTTAATCAATTTTTAACAATGTTACTTTTGGTTTTAGATATATTTTTTATTAATATAATCCAATTAATTCCTTTTTAATATATATTTAACGTGAGTTTGGTATAAAATTGTTCTTATGCCAAAAACCTATATTTTTTTACAAAGGGTTTTTCATTGTGTCTTGTAAAATATTATTGAAATTAATTCCCACCAATTCATAGAATTGATTCATAAAAAATGGATTGTATGTTTTTAATCATCATAATTAACATTGGGTAATAAGTTAAAATTTATTTTTTTCATAATGAATTTTGAATATGGAAAAAAATTGTCACTGCAGTAATGGTTAAAAAGGATTAATGAGGGGGTTAAAATAAATATTTAATGGTTAAACGGACCAAAAACATGTTTAAATTCTATTTTTTGATTGAATTTATTCCTTATAGAATCCCATATTTTATATTGAGCGCATTTTAGCCACTATCATAAGAAAATAGACTAATTATAATTTAATTTTATTAATCATTAAAAGTATTCCACCACCTCAGTTATAAAATTTCACCTCTAATACTTTCTTATCTACACATATTGAGCCACTTATCTACACTAATTTCATGTCATCCAATGCAGTTTACCTAAAGAAGAGGTATATGTTCTTACCAAACTTTTTCAATTTCATTACTTCTTAAAACTCTAGAAAATATTAAATAACCATCATAAAATAATTACATAAGTATAGTAACTATACGTATATTTATTTATAATAATGTTATATTCATTTTCTATCTTCACTCCATCTTATAGAAAATGAAAACATCATTTGTGCGTACATAGGGACTATTGTCTCCACATAGATATGTAATTTGTTTTTCATCACATATTCACTTGGATGGTTATACAAATGTAATCAATGAATATATATGACATTTATGTCATAATTATAATTTCTAAAATATTATATATCTTCTATCTTCTTACCCTTCTAACCATTGGAAAATGATAGTGTTGCTCAAGTGTATGTGTGGACTACCACCTTCACCAAGCAATGTGATTCGTTTTTCTAGTACCACCGTTAATTGATGATTATAAAATAGTACATAATTAATATATAATATAATAATGACATTTTTGACCTTTTTAGAAAATTTACCTATTTCATGACACATTTATCCATGATCAATATACCAAATTAATTTTGATGAAATTAATAGAACAACATTATGTGGTCGATGTAAGTAATAACTATATAATGAATGGATGAAATGTGATTATAAATGTTCCTTAAGAATAAAATATATATAAATAATTTTCTAAATCAACTATTTACAAATTTAAATTGATTATTCAAGTGAGTATAATTTGTTTGACCAAGCTCGATTCTACGGTATGGGTTTTTCATCTCAATTCCACTCCATTGAGATATAGTTTATGTTCTGAACCTTATTTATTTTATATAGTTCAAATAATTCACCTTTCAGATAATATTTAATTTATTACTATTTATTAATCATATTTAAATTTTCAAATTAGGTTTTCAATTTTAAAATATTTTGATTAAAAATATACTAAAGTCATAAATGATTATTTAAAAATATCAGAGTTATTCAATATTTTTGAGGTTTGAAATTAACTTGGAATATTTATATAGACATTATATTGTTAAAATATAATATATTTTCTTTAAATATAGTTATTTATTGTGCTTTCATGTTTTTATTCTGTCTTTTCCTCTCTTTGGTACTCAAATGCTGAAAGAATTCTTTTAAACCAAACTGAACTTATTTCTCTTTGTCGCTCAAGAATATTTATCATCCATATATATATTCTTAAAATTATTTCATAGAATCTTATATATACTTTTAAAATATTTTTAGTTGTATTTTAATTCTACAACTGAACTTATTTATAGTAATTTAGTAGGAATATTTTTAAATTTTTACAAACATGTCAATTTTTCTATTGTAAAAAAGAATGAAATTTTTTTAAACATATATAGTGTGAATATATTCTCTCACTTCCACGAACATTATTTACTAATTATCTTCCCCTAATGTTATATATGGTTTTTAAAGAAAATAATTTTTCCATTTTTCTATGAATTTTTAGTTTTTATATTAATATCTGAATTCATTATTTTCTAAAATGTTGAAAATAATTTTTGAAAAGATTTATTTCATTGTTTATAAAATAAATATACAAATCCTTTATGGATATTTATTTTTAAAGTTTGAATTCAATATTAAAATATAATTATCCAAATAATTTCTGTTTCTAAACACCTTGATTTCTAAAAAAATTATGGTCTTTTATCATCCCTTGCTGATTTAAGGATTATACCTTATTTTTCGGTCATTCATTTTCTAGTCATCTTTTTCTATATCACTCAAAATTATTTATTGGAAAATATTTTTTCATTAATATCCACATTATTTTTTATCATTGACATATTTATCATTTCAATATTTTCTTAACCATATAACATTACAAAATACAGTGTTAGTTGAAGGAAGTTTTCTACAAAAGTTATTTATTTCACAGAGGAAATATTAATGTTTTGTATTCATGATTCAATATGAATATCTATTGGATTATAAGAAATTTTTATTATGTATCATATTTTCAATTAAATATTTGAGTATTTCATTGCACATATGTATGTGACTGGGGGGATAGGTTGTAGATATCCCCGTAATACATCAATAGGTCACATGAGACAAACAATTGGCCAAATTGTTATGGTATTTGGTGTATACTTACACAATCCTTAATATTTCTAGGAACAATGAATTTATGGTAAGGTTTATGATTTATTTGCATTATTCCTCGATGGTAAGATCATAACATCAATAATTATTGGTTTCCTTCATTAAATATTTAGTTATTATTATCCATGTGATTTTTATGTGGATATTTTCATGGATACATTTTTAAGCTCAAGTTATTGATTAAATGGAATATATATTGATTATTTCCATTAGATATTTTTAATTTATTACCTACTCAGGATATCATATGTTGTATGCTTTCCCTTAATAAGAATTTGAGTTCACACTTTACTATGGTTACCTTTCCCTAGCATATAAATAAGAAAACATTGAATGATTTTAAATGATGCAAGAAAGTTTTTCATTGTATATTTTATTATTGTAATGTAATATGAAAATAATATATGTATCTAGTCTCCCAAGACTACTAAACTGGTCAGTCCTTCGTATTGTGATCAATTGTATCTTATAAGGATGTAATAAAGTGAGCACTAGCTCCGGGTTACTAGAGTTAGGGTTGTTACAATCTATCCTAAAATATATTAAAATCTTTTATATTAAAACAGTTGTCGAAGATAATGAATTCATGATAATAATTGAGGTCGACAAAAATACAAACAAAGATGAGGAAAAAAATTTAAAATACAACTGTATAATGTTAAAAAATAAATATTATAGTGTTAATTATATATTCAATGTCTTTTAAATGTTGCCCTGAAATTTGATTCTCTATGTGTGTTACATGATATTATATTTGAATAATTTTACAATATTTAGTGTATTTTTTTAAAAAACTAATTCCTAATTTTTGTACATCTATTCTCTTTTATATATTCTAACTTGTTTTTAATGTAGAAATTTTTAGTGAGAAATTTTTTATATTCTATAGTAAATTGTCATCATATAGTACATAAGAGACATCATCACATGTGAATGACCATATAAATTCCCTTACACATTTATGTATCCAAACACATGTAATTACTCCATCATATGATTTAATTACATCTAATGATAATTTGGTGTCACCCCCATATTCTCAAGGATATTATTGGGTAACAATTATTAATATATATGTCATTATAAAAAAAATTATTATGTATTTATCCTAATTATTGAAAGTATTTTTAAAAAATATATTTCAGAAAATAAACCTATATCAATATAGAAAATATGTGAACATAAATGATTTAAAAATATTTTTTCTATTTATTTAATATAGGATATTGATTGATGATGTTGTAGGAATAATTAGAAAATTTGTATTATCCTGCTTCTAAGATGGTGATAGTCCCCATAATTTAGAAACATTATAGGCATGTTCAGATAAGTTAGGTAAATAAGTTATTTCCTAGAAAGAAAACATAATTCCAATTTAGTATTCATTAATGATTAATTGAAATGTTATTGTTACAAATAATAATATACTAATAAATTTTATGTTATTTATTTCCATATGTTCTTATATTTTGAGATGCCTAATACAGTTTCATCATTATGAACATTGAAGAACATTGTTAATAAATGAATCAAATTTGATTATAGGTTGTGTCATGAGTTTAATAACCATCTATAATCACTCAATGGATGTAATATAAGGTTATTTAATGGGTTTCTAAAATCCAATGAAATAAATTTTTCAATATTAATAATGTTGCATCACATGAGGTATTATCTTGTGTGAAAATAAACTGTTATCCTACCCATAATAAAGATACATTTTAATTAAAATATCTTATTTTTTCAATATTTGTTTTTGTAAAAATTTATCTAGTTAACAAAAATATATAATTCTCCAACAATATGATTCTAAGATATATTTAAGGGAAATATTAAGATTGATTTTCTTTTATTACATATAATATATAATTATATATTACATCTCAAGAAATTTTGTTTCCTAAATTCCATGGAAATTAATTTCGACATAGGCCAAGGTAAAGGTCATCCAGTTTAATGAATATAGTTTTGGTTTCACATTCATATGAAATGTTTTATTTTTTATGTGAATGAACATGATAAAGTCATTGAGGTAAATATATATAGTTATAATTTAATATTATTTAATTACTTATTAATTTATTAATTATAATTTGTTGTTCATATAAATAATGAAATTATTTTTTATATTGTTTCATTTTTAGGTTCAAATATATGAAGCATAGGATTCCAATACATTATAGTTAGTATTCATATACCAATAGAATATAATTGGAAAATTTATAAATGATGATCATCCTAAATGCATGTAGTGGGTTGGTTCTGAATTATCTCCACTAATGTATTTGAAGGATTAAAATAAATATTTATTATTATGTAAAATTATATGATTTAAAACAATTTTTATCTAAAATCATAAATTTAAATTATAATATTTAAGAATAATGTAAAATAGAAGAATTAATATAGGAATGATCATGGTGAAAAGTGATTAGAAATGGAAAATAAATTAATTTATCTATTTTAGAACATAATACACACAAACAATAAATAAATTAAAAATATAATGGATTATGCTCTATAAATAAATTATATATATATAATATAATTTATGAATGTTTATATATCATTTTGAGTTTATTATTATTTCATTCGTGTAAAATCTGTTATATAATTCTTTATATTGGTTTTTATGTTTGAAATTTTAAGTATATCAACATGATTTTGTTATTTAAGTTTCATGTTTGTGTGTGTGAACCTAGAATTTATAACTTCATATTATTTTCTAATTATATTTATTTAAAAAAAAAATAGGAACTATATTCTAGGTGGATCATTTCTTTTTTTCATCATTAGTGTCATTATTAATTTGTATATGTAATAGATATTATTTCATTTGTCCAATGTTAATTAACAAATATTATGTTATGTTTATTATTTAACTTTGGTTAAATTAATATCATTATTTTTACCATTTCTATTATTTGGTTTTGTTTCAACTATTTATGTTTATTAGTCTGGATCATATTGATTCGACCAATTTGATTATATCTATATTTTTTTTATCTTATGTTTACATAAATTTTTATATAAGTATAATGATTTTTGGAATTATTATTAAAAAAAATTCTAAAAAAGGAAATTCATTTTTTTAGTTTTAAAATTAATGTAGTTTTACCTGAAAAAATATATCATACCCTAGTTTAGTTAGAAACCATCCGTAGATAATTAATAAAATCAAGGGAGATATCCAAAACACTTCTATGTGGGTCTAGGGGATTGTATATGAAACTGATTGTATAAAACAAAAACATATTGGAGTTATTTCTTTTATAATCATGACCAGGATATAAAGGAATAATGAGGTCAAATCTATTAGACAAAGAAAAATACAAAGTAAACTTCACGTATATATGTGCTTGAATGTAATATAATCATAATAGTATGAAACATCTAAGATTGAAAAAATACGATCAACCCCCCCCCCCCCTCCCCCAATAAAGGAAACAAAAAATAGACTTATATACCATAATAATAGAATGTATTAACTAAGCTCCTACACTAGTTATCAACTAAATTCCAAGATAATTCTTCTCAACACCACCACCGACATTCTCATGAATATATAAAAATATATTTGAGAATAAGGGGTCAATATAAACATATTATATAGGTTCCTATTCAATCCTACAACTACACTGATCTCACCAGAGTATACTAATTATTCTTTCTGTGTAATTGATAGTCTAGACAAATATCCCAATCTTAGGTAAGGACCATAAACTTTATATCTATATCTTATCTCACAATAAAAACTCCATAAAATAAGAAGTGTATCATCCAGAGTTTGAAATAAAAGAGCTGTTTATTTTATTATTAGTTTTTTTAATTAAACATTAATTTAGTGTTTGAAGTAACAATATTAATATAAAAATTTTAAATAAACATTTAATTACCAATTAAGAAAATAAATAAATCATCATGACAATTTATGAAATAATATTTTTAATTTTATCAAATAATTATATCAAATTACTCGATAAATTAACAACAATAAAATTATATTTTAATTGAGTTTCATTAATTATTGAACTGTTGACATAAATATAATATTGTAATTATATTAATCATAAATAAAATGATTTAGACTTATAAATACTTAAATTTATTATCTTAGGTAACTTTGAAATTAAAATTTTATACTTATATATATAACATTGGTAAAGTTGTAAAAACATAAAGGATACGAATAATTATTGATAACTTAATTTGTAAAAATATATTAATATCTATATGAGTATTATTTTATATTATAAAAAATGTAATATATTATAAATAAATTATTAATTACAACGATTATATATATATGATTGTTTAAAACAATATATTAATTTTATAAAATGTATATATCGAAATGAATAAAAGTTTATTAAAAATATTAAATTTATTAAATGGTAGTAAATAATAATAATCATAAACATTAAACAATGAAAATGATTTGATAAAAAATTAGATAATAGTGGGATCAAAATTGGGGGTCCTTATATCTAGAGAAAACGAGCGGAGGATCTGTGGGCTTTGATCCATGGTCGAGGCCGATGCAAGGGGAGTTTTGATTGCCGACATTATGGTCGATTTGGTGAGGGGGAGTTGATTATTACTCCAACAAGGTACCTCAAGTGATGTTCGACCATAGCGAGGATGGAGATCAGCCGACCAGTGTCTGTGGAATCGAGCGACATTAACTATATTGATCTCGATAAGAGTTTTTAATGCTAGTAAATAAATTGACCTATTAATAGTATTTTGATTTGAGATTGGTAGGTGTCTTTTTTCTGAATCTGGTTGTCAAATCTTCTCTTTACAATGGTATTTTATAGGAAAAAATAGTGTTCATTTTTTATTAAAATTTTTATGATTTTCAAAAAAAATCAATGCTAAAACCCATTGTTCTCCATGTTTTAGTAATTTATGGGCAATTAAGGATATAAAAATTAGATTGGTTTGAAAATGGAAAAACAGATGAATTTAATATTAGAAAAATATTTAACCAATTAATTTTAAACATTATTCAAAATTTCCTTACTCTTCCTATTATTTTTTCCAACAATTTTAGAACAGTTGGGAAAGCCATTGACCAGGGGCCCACATGCCACTCAGGAGGCCTAAAGGGGACCAACTCGACCATAGAGGCCTTGAAAGAACAAACAGCTAGCTTGAGCACTAGGGGGTCAGGCCCAAGCACAACCTATTGGTGGTCAAGCCTCATAGGAGTGGGTCGCGAGTGATCAAGCCCTACACCGAGTAGGGCTGACATAAAGGTACAGTCTGGTCGTGTATGTCACCGCTAGTTAAGTGTGTGTGTGTGTGTGTGTGTACTATCATCCAGGAGGCCATCTCGGATTGGGCATGCCTTGAGCTCATGTGTCATGGATTAAAAATAATTACCCACCCCCGTATCTATTTCTTTGTGGGATGTGAGCATTGACGCGCTCCTTCGCGGCCATGCCGTGCTCCGTCCTGGCCGCCTCATCGGACACCCCATCATTGCTCAAGACTTTGTTCCCCACCATCTAGTCCTCATCTGGACATCACCAGAGACTAGAACATCCCCTAGGATTCCCATACATTACCCAAGGGGCATCGCTCCTCTAATAGCACAGCAGGCCGCTGCTACATCCTACTACTACACCGCCACTCCTCACCTCTGTAACACCCCAAGATTCCACGGTACACTTCTCTTTGAATAATACAGTAGCGTGTGTTGTACACAACTTCGAGTTCTAACACACACCACAACCAATCAAAGTAGCCGTTATGAATAGTAATACCTACTTCTTGAAATTTTATAAATTTTATCTTTCCAAATGGACTTCGTTTTTGTATTCGGAATATCAAAATTATCCTAAGTTGAAATTTTTGTAATTTTCTGAGAACTTCCAATTTTTTATGAATATTGAAAAATACTTAAAAACAACCTTTTTATTCAAAATAATTTATAGTGATAAATTATACTATTGATTGGTTTTAAATTGTAATTAGAATATATTTTTACCATTTTATCCAATGGTGGTCATTAGAATTAATTTCACTTTGAAATTGGACATAAACAATTGTCAATCTTTTGATATATATTATTTCTTAAAAACACGCTATTTGTTGCGACAGCAGGAATTAATTATAAAATTAATTAATGAAACTTATATTTTTGAAATTTTTTAAAATAGTCACAATTTTTGAAATCAGAATATCAATTATAGCGTAGTGTGAAATTTTGGCATTGTTCTGAAAACATCAATTTTTTATTAATAGTTAAACCACTAAGTGGTAGTTAAAAACTGATTTTTCGTTTAAATGAAGCATTACCACTTCTGTGATTTGATTTTCAAAAATCTGATATACATGGTTGTCATTAGGAAGTAAAATTTTGTTCAATGAGATTAAAATAATTGTTTGGTGAATAGTAACTTTTAAGTTTAATTAATCACGATTAAAGGTAATTAGTGATATTTAAGGTAAAAATGATATTATAAAAATATGAAAATACCTTTACACTTGTCCTACCCCCATTTTATGATTCATGGCCGACCAAGATAATCCATGGGTCAACTTGGGGACCCCATGGAGCCACTTGGGTAAGAAAATGACAATAATAATGTTTTATTTAAATTAAAAATAAAAATGCCCCAAACATGAGTTGTTTTACTAAAACAATTATTACACGGGGTTCTATAAGGTAAACTTTCTACTAAAAATATTCATTGTAAATCCAAAAATAGTTCCAACATCATGATATTTTTTTTTATAATTTTTAGACATTAAATAAATTAAATTATTTATGACACCATGATGATGCAGCGATTACCTCATTAATTAATGATTTTAATAAAATGGAAGGATAATGTAAAATCTAAGAATTACACTTGTCAAAATCCTATTGTATGAGTAGATTTAGAACCCTTATCACCTTATCCTAGAAATATATAAGTTTGGGTCCTTTAAAATCCGAAACTCATTATATAATAAAGTGACATTTCATGACATTCCAAGAGTGCCCCTCCTCTCCTCTTATAAAAGGCCCCCACCACTACCACCTTACCCACACCTTCAAAGCCTTTTGGCTCGGCCAACCTCTGCCTAAATACTCTTTCAACTTCCCTATCTTACTCTTATAATCCTCACTTTGGGAAGAATTCTTCCCAAGGAAGACTTTGGCTCAAATCAAAAAGAGTTACCCGATTTTAAGGTAATGTTTTCTCGTATGTTATTTTGTTTTATTTTGCTTCTCCAACCCCTTAAACTGTTTTTATTAATTTATTTTGTAACAAAAAAAGTATCCAAAATATAATAGGATTTTGTTATAAGAAGTATTAGAGCTACACTTACACACACCTACACTTAATGGTTAAAGAACATACTGTTTCTGTGGATGGTGAATTTCTGCCTCACGAAATGATGATTGTTCGACACTCATATAACACATTCAAATATGGCCATTAAGATGTAAATATATTTATATATGATATATAATATATTTATGTTTTACTTAAGCTTCTGTATTTTCCATTTATGGCATACCTTTATGGTTTCCATTATGGGTAAACGCGATATCTTTATTTTAGGAAGTGTGGACTACCGCCCCCTCAAAGTGATTTGAATCGTTAATGCCATATGTGGTATGCATAAAGGATGGAGTAAATGATATTATATATGATATTATACTGTAATTATAATATAACTTTATATAATTATTATTTCATTCCATTAAATACGAAATAGTAATGAAAGTAGCGTTCATGCGTACGTACAGCTTACCGTCTCCATGAACAGTGCATTTCAATTTTTACCTCTAAATGTTACGTAATATTATGAATGAATGTATATACTGGATATATATTATATATATGATATCTACATCAGGAATATAATTCTGGATATAATGGATATTTTACCACATGAATAACTTGTAATTATAATAAGGTTATTTTTTACTCATATACTAAAGATCGACAAAATGACCATTATTAATTTAAATAATTACATAATGTTCATAACATGGTAATAAGTGATATAAAAGGAATAATTAACATGTAAAAGGTTTTTAAGAAAAAAGAAATTAACTCTAGTTTATTATTCATGAGGTTAAAGAACGATCGAGTCAAGTCGGACACGAGGTAAGGCAACATCTTAACCCAATTTCTATTATTTGGGTTAATCTCCTAATTTAAAATTATTTCATTATATTATTATGTCCAATCTTGAATTTTTACTTTATTTATGTGTACCTATAGTGAATACACATAATAGATCTATTTTATTTAAAAAAATTATCTTTGTAAGGGACTTCATCTCAATCTCCATTCATTGAGGCATATTTGGTTTTATACACAACTTTCCTTTATATGGTGTATAAACCCCTTTGACTTTTAATTTTATTCAAAAGGAATCTTTTTATACAAATCATTTTTACTAAATAACAAAAGGAATGTTTTTTCGTACGTATGCGGCGACAACAACTTCTTCGCCGTCGTGACTATTATTTGAGTTTCGGCATCCTCTATAATCCATAACATTTTTTAAATGAAAAATAAATACCAAGATTTAATTTTCATTTATTTTGGGATTGAAAATGGTTTTGAAAGTGTTTTTTTTTATTATATCATTGTGTTGTATTGATATCTTGTGATTGAAATGTGGAAATGTTCTGTTTTCTTTATGCATGTTTTATGTTATACGACTATGTTATTTTTTATGATATGTTTAAACCTGTTCATATGACGAATGCATTGGACTTAAAAAGTGACGGGTAGAGCCCGCTAAGCTCCACGATGCATCGGTAGGTCTCATGAGACAAACTAGTGTCTTGGCATGAGGCCTTGACAAAATCATATTTTTAGTCTTGGCACGAGGCCTTGGCTACATGGTTATGATAGTATGACATTATTCATTCCATCTTTATGAAATTGGTTATTGATATTGCATGTGATTATTCGACTAGTAGAATATCCATGTGAGTAAGTAAATGGAATTATCTAATTTTATTTTTTCCATATTATGCTGAAGTTCATGTTTGAAAAGGATTTTGTTTTATTTATACATTGCCTTAAATGTTAATGATTATTTATGAAAGCTTCCGCAGTATTTTTATCCTTACTGAGCCTCTGAGCTCACCCCTTTCAATTTTTAATTTTCCCAGGATGTGAAGACGTATTTTAGGAATGACCTACAGGGATAGTCTGAAGGGGATATGAGTGTGGAAAATGGAGACTATGTTATTGTAGTTTTTCATATTATGATGTAATGTAACATTTATGAATGTATCTAGTGTTTCCAAGGCTACTAAACTAATCGGTCTTTCGCGACTTGATCTTTTGTGATCATTCCAATGTTACGCATTAATGCACCGACTCTGGGTAACTGGGTTCGGGGCGTTACAGTTGGTATCAGAGGCAGTTTAGTACTAACCTTGGAAGCTAGATTTAGATAAACTCTGATGAGAGCACATAGCCCAAAGATAGACTTTGAGGATTAGTATAGAAGAACTTCCTAGAATTTTGGTATTATAGAGATTTTGTGAGTTTTCCAAGAAATACATCCATATCTGGATACGGCCAGGTAGAGGCAGCTCTGGCACAGATGTACCTAGGGTTAAAACCCGAAAACACCAATTTGAGCTAGACTCGAACAGAAACTGGTGCACAACAATGGGCCTTGCTGCACTCTTGGTTACGACACTCCCAGGGGATATGATTAGGATAAGTCTCATTTTCTTTACAAACCATTATGAAGGGTTTATGAGTATATACTTCCTCAAAGAAAACGTTTCTTTTTATGATTATGGATTATATCCATAAATAGTTCAATTTATGTTAAGTGTTTTACAATTATGGAATTATGTATTTTAATTCATAAACTAATCTAGTTTATTCCTTTGTTTAGAAATGGCGCCTATTGGGAGGAATGGAAACCGTATCAATGCATTCACTCTATGTAGGGATTTCCCTCCTGCTCAAGATAATTATTGTGGAGCTGGAGATACAACTGGTTCGGATCAACTTATTACCATACTGGGACAACTCACTCAGGTTATGAATAATAACCTTACTCATATGGAGCACCCTGATCCGCAACGTGGAGGATCAATGTTAGACCGCTTCATGAGGCAACAACCACCAACATTTAAGGGGGGTACAAATCCATTAGTAGATGAGAAATGGATAAGCTCATTAGAGAAAATATTCCACGCCTTGGGGTGTAGAGAAAGGGAGAAGGTTTTCATGGCAGTCTACCACCTCACTGGAGATTCCTATCAATGGTGGTCGCTGATTCAAAACACAAAGGAAGATGAAGAAGTATCAAGTGTGGAATGGAGGGAGTTTAAGGAAATTTTCTTAGAAAAATACGTTCCACATTACCATCGAGCAGATATGGAAATGCAATTTCTGAGTCTGAGATAGAAGGAGGATGAGAATGTCGCAAAGTATGAGGCTAAATTTACAAGGTTAGCGAGGTATGCTTCAGATTATATACGTAACCCAAGAAGTAAGATTGATCGTTTCTTTTATGGGTTAAAACCATTTCTCCGTCAAGCATTAGTCTCACAAACCTTCCCTTCGTATGAAGATATTGTCTCGTGTGCTATCAAGATAGAAAAGTAATTCTCTAAGTCTTATGACTATAAAACAAAGAATGAAAAGAATAGATCTTCTGATCAATCTGGAAATGGAAATAATGGGAAGAAGGGAAAAGTTGAATCTCGGTCCTGCAAGAAAATGTGGGAAGAAACACCCCGGTACTTGCTTTAAGGGAATGGGAGTCTGTTAAAAGGGTGGTGAAAAGGCCACCAAGAACATGATTTCAAGGGAAAGAAAGTTGTTTTCAATGTGGAATGCTATAATTGTAGAGAGATGGGACATTATGAAAATGAATTTCCTAAGAATCAGGAGAAATTACCTCTGAAGTGGCCAAGGGATCGAGGCCAAGCTTATGCTATCACTACTGCTGAGGTTGAAGATCCGAAAGACGTGGTGGAAGGTAATTTAATGGTTTCCTCAAGTTTAGAAAATGCATTATTTGATTCTGGATCACCGCATTGCTTCATATCTTCCCAATTTGCTATGAAAATTAGTTATTTCCAATTTGATTTAACAAGATAATTGTCAGAAAAAACTCCTAAGGGAAGTATTATTGCAACAAAGTTTTCCGAATCAGTCCCCATTAGAGCACATAACTTTTCTTTATCCGCTGATCTCATTGTCATACTTATGATTGAGTTTGATATAATCCTTAGTATGGATTGGCTTTCGGACTATGATGCAAAGATTTACTGTAAGAAGAAGGAGGTTACGATTTTTGATGATGATGATAAGGAGCACCTTATTTTTAGAGAAGAATTGTCACCACCTAATTCTTATTTAGATCCACCCCTAGTAGCTCAACTAAATTCAATTATTGGGGAGGAAGAGAATTAAATGACTAATGGAGAGTAAAGGAATGTTCAAATAGAGGATGTACCTATTATAAAAGAATATGTAGATGTGTTTTCGGAAGATTTACCTGGAGATCCTCCAGAATGAGAAGTTGAGTTTTCTATTGATTTAATTCCTGGATCAAGTCACATATCGAAGACCCCTTATAGAATGGCCACCGTGGAATTAGTTGAACTAAATAAACAACTAGAGGAATTGATCAATAAGGGATTTATTCTCCCTAGTTTTTCTCCATGGGGAGCCCCTATCCTTTTTGTTAAGAAGAAAGATGGATCTATGTGGTTGTGCGTTGACTACAGGGAGATCAATGCTATAACAATAAAGAACAAGTATCCCCTACCTCGCATTGATGATTTATTTGACCAATTGCATGGAGATCAATACTTTTCAAATATTGACCTTCGATCTGGATACCATAAGTTGTGTGTGAAGAAAGAAGACATTCCGAAGACAGCATTTCTAACAAGGTACAGGCATTACGAGTTTACAGTAATGCCTTATGGATTGACTAATGCACCCTCTGTATTCATGGATCTAATGAATAGGGTTTTCAAGGAATATATTGATGATTTTGTGGTGGTATTTATTGATGATATCTTGGTATACACCAAAAGATACGAAGATCCTGAAAATCACTTGAGCATTATCTTGAAGACTGTTAGAAGGCATGGATTATATGGGAAGTTTAGCAAGTGTGAATTCTGGCTTCAGGATATTTCTTTTCTTGGTCATATTGTCTCTAAGGATGGAATTTCCGTTGATCCTTCTAAGACCAAGGCAATCCAAGAATGGCCAGCACCGACGATTAAAACAGAGGTACATAGATTTATTGGTTTGGAGGGTTATTATCAAGGTTTTTTCTAGAATTTTTCCCGATTGGCTAACCCATTAACGAAGCTCACAAGTAATGGGGTTAAATTTTTCTGGACAAAAGAGTGTGAAGAATGTTTTGAAGAACTGAAGAGAATATTATTCAATGCTCCTATATTGACTCTACCATCATGGAATTATGGGTTTGTTATTTATAGTGATGCATCAATGAAAGGACTTGGTTGTGTCCTTATGCAGAATGATAGGGTTATTGCATATGCATCACGACAGCTGAAAATTCATGAGCAGAACTATCCTACTCATGATCTCTAGTTAGCTGCTGTAATATTTGCCTTGATGATATAGATACATTATCTTTATGGTGAAAATGTGAGATACATACCGATCACAAGAGTTTGAAATATATTTTCTCATAAAAAGAACTCAACATGAGGCAAAGGCGATGGCTTGAACTACTCAAGGATTATGATTTCACGATACACTACCACCCATGGAAGGAAAATAAGGCTGCAGATGCTTTGAGTAGAAATGATCATGGAGTTTTGAACATGATGAGAGTAGAAAGGGATCCTATTTTTATGGATCTAGTAATGATGGATATGGGAATCACCATAGAGGGTGAAACATCAAAAAAAATTCAAATGGTTGCCAAACCATCTTTACTAGAAAGGATAAAGTGTTCTCAGGCCGATGATGAAGAGTTGAAAAAGAAGATTAAAGCTATGAATGATTGGCTATTGAGTGACTTTGTGTATGAAGATGGAATTTTGAAATTTGGGAGGAGACTTTCTGTTCCCAATATACCTGATTTAAAGAGGGAATTTTTGGATGATTCTCATAGTTCCAATTTCTCTATACACCCCGGGAGCACCAAAATGTATAGAGATTTAAAGGGACATTTTTGGTGGGACAACATGAAGAGGGAGACTGATGATTTTGTGTCAAGATGTATGGTTTGTCAACAAGTGAAAGCAGGAAGGAAAATTCCTGGTGGAGTATTGAAACCTCTTCCCATACCTGATTGGAAATGGGATAATATTACGATGGATTTTTTCATGGGACTACCAAAGACTCCTAGAAGAAATGACACAGTATGGGTCATTGTTGATCGTCTCACGATGTCAGCACATTTTCTTGCTATAAGGGAAGATCTACCACTTGAACGTCTAACAAGACTATATATTAATGAGGTTTTGAGACTTCATGGAGTACCCCTGTCGATTGTCTCGGATCGTGATCCCTATTTTACATCAAGATTCTGGAAAAGTCTTCAGAAGGCCTTGGATACTAAACTTCTTTTAAGCACTGCTCACCACCCTCAAATAGATGGAAAATCAGAAAGAACTATTCAAACCTTAGAAGACATGTTGAGATCATGCTCACTTGACTTTCAAGAAATGTAGGATCAATATTTACCTCTGGTAGAATTTTCCTATAACAATAGCTTCCATTAAAGTATTCAAATGGAACCATATGAAGCATTATACGGAAAGAGATGTCGCACACCAACATTTTGGGATGACGTTGGTGAAAGAAAACTTGTAGGCCCAGAACTGGTGGAGGAAATGATGGAAAAGGTGAAAGTAATCCAAAATCGCATCAAAGCAGCTCAAAGTAGGCAGAAGAGCTATGCTGACAACCGAAGGAAGGATTTGGAATTTCAGGTAGGAGATCATGTTTTCTTGAAGGTATCTCCATGGAACGGAGTTATACATTTCAGTAAGAAGGGTAAATTGAGTCCCAGGTACATCAGACCCTTCGAAATTCTAGAACGAATTGGGGATGTAGCTTACCGTTTGGCAATTCCACAAAGTCTCTCCAAAGTTCATGATGTATTCCACGTATCACTGTTGAAAAAATACATGCCTGACCCAACGCATGTACTCACCTATGAGGAAGTAGAACTGGAACCCGATCTATCTTATTTCGAAGATCCCGTCAGGATTCTTGATACAAGAGAACAAGTGCTGAGAAACCGGACGACACATCTGGTAAAAGTTCTATGGAGAAACCATAAGATGGAAAAGGAAACGTGGGAACCCGAGGAACTTATAATGAAGAATCACCTGAGTCTTTTTATACAGTGATATTATATGAAATTTCGAGGACGAAATTATTTGAATTAGGGGAGAATGTTACACCCCAAACTTCCAAGGTACACTTCTCTTTGAATAATACAGTAGCGTGTGGTGTACGCAACTTCGAGTTCTAACACACACCACAACCAATCAAAGTAGCCATTATGAATAGTAATACCTACTTTTTGAAATTTTATAAATTTTATCTTTCAAAATGGACTTCGTTTTTGTATTCGGAATATCAAAATTATCTTAAGTTGAAATTTTTGTAATTTTCTGAGAACTTCCAATTTTTTATGAATAGTGAAAAATACTTAAAAACAACCTTTTTATTCAAAATAATTTATAGTGATAAATTATACTATTGAGTGGTTTTAAAGTGTAATTAGAATATATTTTTACCGTTTTATCCAATGGTGGTCATTATAATTAATTTCACTTTGAAATTGGACATAAACAATTGTCAATCTTTTGATATATATTGTTTCTTAAAAACACGCTATTTGTTGCGACAGCGGGAATTAATTATAAAATTAATTAATGAAACTTATATGTATGGAATTATGTAAAATATTCATCATTTTTTAATTCAGAATATCAATTATAGCTTAGGGTGAAATTTTGGAATTCTTCTGAAAAACTTCGATTTTTGATGAATAGTGAATCCACTTTGTGGTCGTTAAAAAACCGATTTTTCATTTAAATGAAACATTACCACTTCTGTGATTTGATTTTCAAAAATATGATATAAATGGTTTTCATTAGGAATTAAAATGTTGTTAAATGAGATTAAAATAATATTTTGGTGAATAGTAACTTTTAAGTTTAATTAATCACGATTAAAGGTAATTAGTGAAATTTAAGGTAAAAATGATATTATAAAAATATGAAAATACCTTTACACTTGTACTACCACTATTGGATGAGTCATGGCCGACCAAGAAAATCCATGGGTAAACTTGGGAACCCCATGGAGCCACTTGGGTAAGAAAATGACAATAATAACTTTTTATTTAAATTAAAAATAAAATTGTCACAAACATGAGTTGGTTTACTAAAACAATTATTACATTGGGTTATATAAAGTAACCATTCTACAAAAAATATTCATTGGAAAGCCAAAAATAGTTACTAAAGCATGATTTTTTTTATAATTTTCAAACATTAAATAAATTAAATTATTTATGACACCATGATGATGAAGCAATTACCTCATTAATTAACGATTTTAATAAAATTGAAGGATAATGTAAAATATAAGAATTAAACCTGTCCAAAGCCTCTTGGATGACTAGATTTCGAACCCTTATCACCTTATCCTCGAAATATATAAGTTTGGGACCTTAAAAATACAAAAAATCATTATATAATAAAGTAACATTTCATGACTTTCCAAGAGTGTCCCTCCTCTCCTTTTATAAAAGGCCCCCACCACTACCATCTTACTCACACCTTCAAAGCCTTTTGTCTAATCCAACCTCTTCCCAACTACTCTCTCAACTTCCCTCTATTACTCCTTGAAGCCTCACTTTGGGCATAATTCTTCCCAAGGGAGCCTTTGTCTCAAATCAAAAAGAGTTACCTGATTTTAAGGTAATGTCTTCTCTTATGTTATTTTGTTTTATTTTGCTTCTCCAACCCCTTAAACTCTTTTTATTCATTACTTTTGTAAGAAAAACAGTATCCTAAATATACTAGAATTTTATTATAAGAAGTATTAGAGCTACATTGACACAAAAATACATCTAATGGTTAAAAAACATACTGTTTCTGTGGATGGTGAATTTCTGCCTCACAAAACGATAATTGTTCCACACTCATATAACACCTTCAAAGGTGGCCATTAAGATGTCACTATATTTATATATTATATATAATATTTTTATGTTTTACTTAAGCTTCTGTATTTTTCATTTATGGCATACCTTTATGTTGTCCATTATTGGTAAATGCGATATCTTCATTTTAGGAAGTGCGGACTCCCGCCCCCTCAAAATGATTTGAATCATTAATGCCATATGTGGGATGTATAAAGGATGGAGTAAATGATATTATATATGATATTATACTGGAATTATAATATACCTTTATATAATTATGATTTCATTCCATTAAATACGAAATAGGAATGAAAGTAGCATTCATGCGTACATACGGCTTACTGTCTCCATGAACGGTGCATTTCATTTTTTACCTCTAAATGTTACGTAATATTAAGAATGAATGTATATACTAGATATATATTATATATATGATATCTACATCATGAATATATTTCTGGATATAATGGAAATTTCACCACATGAACAACTTGTAATTATAAAAAAGTTATTTTTGACTCAAGTACCAAAGATCGAAAAAATGACCGTTATTAACTTAAATAATTACATAATGTCCATAACATGGTAATAAGTGATATAAAGGGAATAATGAACTTGTAAAAGTTTCTTAAGAAAAAAAAGAAATTAACTCTAGTTTATTATTCAGGAGTTTAAAGAACGATCGAGTCAAGTCGGACACGAGGTAAGGGAACTTCTTAACCCAATTTCCATTCTTTGGGTTAATCTCCTACTTTAAAATTATGTCATTATATTATTATGTCCTATCTTGTATTTGTACTTTCTTTATGTGTACCTATAGTGAATACACATAATAGATCTATTTTATTTAAAAAAATGATCTTTGTAAGGGACTTCGTCTCAATCTCCTTTCATTGAGGCATATTTGGTTTTATACACAACTTTCCTTTATACATTGTATAAACCCCTTTAACTTTTAATTTTATTCAAAAGTAATCTTTTTATACGAAGCGTTTTTACTAAATGACAAAAGGAATGTTTTTTCTTACGTATGCGGCGGTAACGAATTCTCTGCCGCCATGACTATTATTTGAGTTTCGGCTTCCTCTATAATCCATAACTTTTTTTAAATGAAAAATAAATACCAAGATTTAATTTTCTTTTATTTTGGTATTGAAAATGGTTTTGAAAGTGTTTTATTATTATATCAATGTGTTGTATTGATATATTGTGATTGAAATGTGGAAATTTTATGTTTCCTTTATGAATTTTTTATGTTATACGACTATGTTATGGTTTATGATATGTTTAAACCTGTTCATATGAGGAATGAATTGGACTTAATAAGTGATGGGTGGAGCCCGCTATAGCTCCTCGATGCATCGGTAGGTCTCATGAGACAAACTAATGTCTTGGCATGAGGCCTTGACAAAATATTATTTGTTGTCTTGGCACGAGGCCGCGGCTACGTGGTTATGATTTTCTGGCATTATGCATTCCATCATTATGAAAGTGTTTATTGATATTGTGTGTGATTATTAGACTAGTAGAATATCCATCTGAGTAAGTAAATGGAATTATTTAATTTTCTTTTTTCCATATTATGCTGAAGTTCAAGTTTGAAAAGGATTTTGTTTTAGTTATACATTGACTTAAATGTTAATGATTATTTATGAAAGCTTCCACATAATTGTTATCCTTACTGAGCATCTGAGCTCACCCCTTTCAATGTTTTAATTTTTCCAGTATGTGAAGAATTATTTTAGGAATGACCTGCAGGGATAGTCTGAATGGGATATGAGTGTGGAAAATGGAGACTATGTTATTGTATTTTTTCACTTTATGATGTAATGTAACATTAATGAATGTATCTAGTGTTTCTAAGGCTACTAAACTAATCGGTCTTTCGAGACTTGATCTTCTGTGATCATGCCAACATTACGCATTAATGCACTTACTCTGCGTAACTAGGGTCAGGGCGTTACAACCTCCATCACCGAAGGGGAGGATGACCCATGATCACACAACCACAGCACCGCCTCTTAGTTTCACCAATCCCCAATGTCCCATGTTTACAACTAGGCCACCATATCTTCTCTGTTCGAGCTTCTCTAGCCACTTAGAATGTTGGAGGAGGATAAGGTTATCATTTTCGCACCACTCTCGCACTGCATGGCCACCATGGCTGCTTCATGAAATCCCACCTATGTTTTCATCCCACCTTCTCTGCCACCAAAACACACCCTATATAGCTTCTAAAGATCCTTCGTCCACAAAGAAGGTTAGAGGAGAAGGGTAGGTCACTTCTGTCAAGCTATTGTCCTCATCGTGGTTTGTCTCCTTCTCACTCGCATCGTCGCTGCCACCTCAACTATCTTCCTCTTCTCACCACTGAGAGATCCACCACCCTAAATGAATTCCTGAAGCACCCACCAAAGCACTACCATGGCTCATCCATTCCTCTAATTTTGCATTCCACCTCCTGATATCAGGATTCTCTAGACACTGTGATGGTTGAAGGGGAAGGAGGGGTGCCACTCACTCACTCACCCCCTTACTTTATGGCCCCCGACTACATCGCCTACTCACCTGGACACCCCCTATGCTCACCTGCACAAAGCTCTTTCCCACATAGATCCCATTGATATAGTTCCTAAACTCTCACACCCATTGGTGTTTCCTACTCATAAAAAGGTGGGATGTAGGGGGTTTAATTTTTAAACCCCCACCTCAGTTTTCCATCATGAAAATGGGGATAAGAATTCCTTCCTCCTCACTAATAAAATGAAGAATACACAACCATTTAAAGGCCTCCATTTCCATCTAGGGATAGATTAAGATCTTTTCAACACCAAAGAGAAGATCCATTCCCACTTCCAAGAGTAGGAGGCCTCCTTCCTTATTACGTTCCTTTATATTTATACATTTTTCCATTGCTTATTACCTTTCAAATTCTATGACCCCTTCTTTCATGAAGGGGTATAATTTTTAGTGATTGGGTGGAGGGAAGGGGAATTCAATTTCATTATGTTTTGATTTTGATAAAGTTTTTAATTAAAATAATTATTTTTTTAGATTAATGGATTCCAATTTAATATATTTTTTGTATTTTAATTTAATATGATTGTTATTTTATTTATTATATTATATTAAATTTCATTGATTTAAATATTATTTTACCATTACATGATTTTTTATTTTTTACTCCAATTGGTTAATATTAAAATAAAATCAAGTAAGGGAGGGGTTTATTGAATACAAAAACATGTAATGAAATTAAGATATACAAAAATAATTATTTATGGAAAATAAATACCAGAATTGGTATTTTATATTTAATTCAAAAGTATTCCATTAATATTTCTATACATTTACTTATAATGAAATCAAAGGTGAATAGAAGAAACAATTTTTTATTCAATTCATTTAAATATTTTTAACTAAAACCCAAAGATTCCATCTTTCTCAAAAACAATAAGGACATCAAAAAAGGGAAAACCCAACCTAAATTCAATCACTTCTCTCTCATTTGAAATTAACAAAAATATATTGTTTTCTTAAAATATTTAAATGTTGATATTTTTATAATTGATTCCTTGATTAAAACAATGTTCTTTGTAAGGAAGAGATTTTAGTTTCAACTCATACTACACCCTTAGGAAAATTTCATAGTTTTTTCCACATCATAGGACAAGTTTCTATCAAAACATGTGTCTCTGTCTGAGAGATAATATAAATATACATTACTAGGACCTCTAATGAAAAAATACTGAGTTTTTATCCTTAAATAGTGAAAACTCTATTTCCAAGAATCCGGAGAATCAATACTGAAAATAATTTAAATTAAATAAATTTAGATGAATCTAGTGTTAATTCAGTAACACCCATAATGGTGTTGGAACCACAACAATCCTTGAGGGACCTTTGTTCTCTAGAATTTTCTAATAAGAAGAATTGATTAACCATGCCTGCACAAAATGACTTTGAGTTATTTGTTAACATGATTTCTTTGCTACCAAAATTTCTTGGATTTGTAGGTGAATATCCTAATCGACACACTCAATAATTCATCATTGTGTGTTCCAGCTTCAACCCAAGAGGAGTAGCATAGGAGCAAGTCAAGTGTAAGGAATTTCCATTTTCATTTGAGGAGAATCTAAGGAGTGGTTGTATACCTTACAACATAGAGAGATCCAAGAATAGGATAATATCTAACAAAGTTTCATGAAACGTTTCTTTTCAACCTTCGGGATAATGAAAATTAGAAAGGAAATTTATGACATTTGATAAGCTATCTGTGAGACTCTTTATGAGTATTTGGAATGATTCAAGAATCGTAGTGCAAGATACCATTATCAAATAGTGTAGAAGCACCACTTCCTGGTCTTCTTATAACGGGGATTACTAGAAAACTATATGAATATTTTGGATGCATCCTCTAAATGATATTTAAGTGAAAAATCTCCCACAAAATCTTAGAGTCTCGTTAAGAAGATAGCCTAGAATTAACAACAATTCGGGAAAAGAAGCCCATGTAAAAGAGGTATACATGAGGTAAGAACTTCTGACTCATCACCTCTTCTTGAAAATAAACTAGAAGAATTGATGAGCCTCGTAAGACAAATGACAATTAATAAAGTGAGTGAGAAACCATCTCCACATTAGATATGTGGATTATGTACATCACCCAATCATTGCACTGATCAAACACTAATACAAAATAGGTCTTTAATAGTGCGAGCATTTATCAGTGCTATAAAAAAGCATTGATAAATGTTACTTTTTATTAGTGCTTTTTTTATATCACTGATAAAAGGAACCCTTTATAAGTGGTTTTTTAGTGTTGATGAAAGGAAACCTTTATCAGCGCTTTATGTTTAGCACTAATAAAGGACACCATTTATTAGTAAATTTTTAACACCTATAAAAGAATCCTTTAGTAGTGAATTTTTAGCATTGATAAATGTAAAAAAAATGAAATAATTAAAAAAAATAAAAAATATTTTATTAAAATAACATTAAAAAATATTAATTAAATAATTATTAATAAAAATGCATAAATTGATTTTAAACTATATAAATTATAAATATTATTTATTAAATATATAGATATATATAAATCAAAAATTGAAATATATAAATTTATAAATATGAAAGAAATTATTAATATATATTTATTGATAATTTTAATAAATAGTATATATTAAATATTTTTTTTGATGAAAAGAGGATACATTAATGACTAAAATCAGAAGAGGTACATGTGCAAATCCTTGAAGGAAACTTTTCCAGCCAGAGCTGTTTGGAGTCGAATTAGCCTGAGGCTTCAAGCTGATGGGCCGTGTTGTTACCTTCCCTTTTGGTAAAGGAGAATGTGCATAAATAGAAGTGTTGGAAAAGTGAGAGAATTATCCTGATGATGATTCCAAATGGCTGGAGCCCACCATCATTGTGGTTAATAGCATCGATAACGGTGTGGTGGTCAGACTCAACAATGATATCACTCCATCCACATTTCAAGGTGAGTAGCATACCAGCAAGGATGGCCATTGCCTCAGCAACTGCAGGTTCCCAGAAAGCCTGACGAGGTTCGTATTTTGCAGCAATGATTTTCCCCAGATGATTTCGGGCTAGGAGGCCGAGGGCAACGAGCCCAACCTTTGAGAGCGATGTGTCCACATTGATCTTAACAGTCCCTTCTGTTGGGGGATTCCAATGAGGGGGGAAGGAGAGGGTAACACCTGCATAAATATATAAATATATATGAATTTATATAAATATGATTTATTTAATAAAAAAAATATTATTTATAACTTACATTAAATAATAATATATTTAGTGAATAATGGTTTATAATTAAAAATTAAAATTAATTAAAAATACAGACTAATTGCAATTAGTAAAGGACACAATAGAACACCATTTGATTTTTCGATTTAACCTAGATCAAACATGTTATATTGATTTTACATATACATAATTAATTCATTTATATATATATATGAACTAAACAAATATATTTTTGGGGAATTTAATCAATTTTTATTATTTATTTTATATATATTTATTTACTATGTTTATATATTTTTAATATGTATTCATAATTATTTAATTATATATCCTTTTTTAATAATTTATATTAATCATACTAATAAAAATATTTAATAATGTACTAATTTCTAAGGAATCAATTTTAATGATTTTTAGCAAGAATGTTCCAAAGATTAAATATTCATTAATAATGTTAAAACAATTTGTAAAAAATATTTATAAATAAATATATTTATAATTGTATATTTTCTATTTTTATATATTTTAAATTATAAATAAATTATTACTATATGTTTAAAAAGTGTTTATATAATTATAAATAAATAATTATATATTAAAATAATTATAAAAATTTTATTTTATAAAAAGTATTATAATTATATATAATAATTATACTTTTATTAGAAAATCTTGTTTTTTACAGTATTATAATTATTTATATATGTTTTTTAGTGTTGATAATAATATATATTTATCAGCACTTATTAACTTAGCGTTGATAAAAGTTATCTTTATCAGCACTTTTTTAGAAGCGCTGATAAAAGCGTCATGATTTATTTTAAGAACCCTAACCATCGTGAACCAGTTCGTGATTTTTGAAGCTATCTGCAGAAGCAGCCTACTGTCGGCACTCCTTTTGGTCAAATCAAAACTCGAATCTAGTCTATAATCAAGGCTCTATCTATTCCAATACTCAAATCCAAGGCTCGAGCAATTCAAGGGTTAAAAATAATATGGCTCAAACAAAATCCGGGTTTTTTTATATCTATAAATTCCCTTGATTATCCAATGAACCTTCTCATCCCACATATGTGTATCCCAACAAGTCCATTTGCACTATCCTATAATAAAACACGCAAAAATTCAGTGTTTCTTCTTTTGAATGAGATCTGAGCTTCTTGAAAAGACCACTATTGTTTAAATTAAAACAACATAGACACTATTTACACTTGCAATTGATATATGTATCTAGTTTGATCACTATGCCAATTTCTTATTTGTTTCTATTCTGTAAATGTCAATAAAAAATAAAAATGCTTATAAGTTGACCCAATAATTTCGGCAAGCTATATGCTGAATGAATGAATAAAATATAATCCATTTTTTTATCAGTATACTATAAATTGGAATCTTTCTCAATGGTTTTTCTTGTCCTTTCTCATTATTTTAAGTTCTATAAGTACTTCCCTCATATTACGGGTATGCTGCATAGAATATCAGTGACAGCGATAAGAAGAAGAAATATACAACAATCAAGTATGGAATATTTTCAGTTTTAATTTTATTTTTAGATATCAATAGTGAGGAAAATTATTTTTATTCAAATGATTTATTTTTAAGATGATATTTTTTAGAATTATAATATTTGATGGAGAATAAATGTTTATTTATTTTAACATTATTTATTTTTTAGAAGGGAATTTATTTTTGTTTTTCAATTTTTGATTCTAATAATTTTTCTTATAAAATTTATATTTCATTCGAATTATAATAATTATCTTTGATTAGATATTTATTTAGATTATGTTATTGAAAGTGATTATTTTTTCATTATGTAAAGACTAATATTTTTCAATAGTAATTAAAATATCATATAGATATATATATATATATATATTATGTAGAAAAATGTATATTAAATTATTTTCATGTTATTTTAATTTATAAATCATGTTTTATATTCATTAAAGTATTATTATTTTTAAAATATGATATAAAATAATAACAAATTCTTTCTTGTTTTTGTTAAGAGGATTTGATTTTATAAAAATATAGGTTTATATTTCAAAGAAGAAATGTTATTATTGTATTCCTCTATAAAAAATAAATATTTTTTTCATTTGATATTTATTATTGATAGTAAATTTTAAAAAAATAAAACAATCATTTAATGTTTGAAAAGTGAATATAAAATAATGAATGTCATTTTTAATATATTATATGTCCACTATCTTAACTCATGACATAACATGCATGCACTAGTTTTATTATTCATGTACATGTATGGGTTTTGAATAAATCATCCCTTTATGCCATTATCTTATTATTCATGCACTAGTTTTATTATTCATGTTGTTGTGAGGTATAATAGTCTCCCAATACCTATAATCCATGGCATCTACCTCTTCGACATATATGAGTACAAAAATCCTTTGATCATTCACCTTTGATAATTCTCCTTTGATCATTCTCCTTGTCTATATTTTTATTCACTGATTTCAACCTTACGTATATTTATTCTGATTGATAATCCCTCTGCATTTTTTTCATGAGGGATTGGAATTAAATCCTACAACTGAGATAATGATAATAGGGAAATGCATCATGAATTCATATAACCATCTAGAAATGGTGAATTCCTAATACATTTTTAGTTAATTATGCCATCATTCTATCTATTATTTATAAGTTCATTTACTTATCATTTTTATCAAATACTTATTTAGTTTTCTACCGTGTATCTTTTTGGAAGTTATGTTTTTTTAACTATCTATAATATGCTACAAAAGGAGATTAAATGATTCCATCTTCCAATGTTACCATGTTTTCCATTTTCATTGTCTTTCTCTATCGAACTGCCAACAATGCATATTGATTTGATTTTATTAGCTGAAACACAATTCTCTTTCCTGAAATATAAGAGATTATGTAAGTTCATGTGCCCATTATAGTGAATTCATGTGATATAATGGGCTCACAAGATTCTTTTACTCTTCTGACCTTCAATAACGAGAAAGTTTTTTCGGATGAGAACAGCGATTCAACATGTTGTGTTGAAAATTAGATATATAAATATAATAGAGACATTGAAACATTGAAACATTGAATTTTTGGATTTTATTTGAGACTTTATAATGTACTAGAATCATCCAAACATCAATCTGACACATAGTGAGACCAGTATGACTCTAGGTGCTTCTTTTTATTTAAAGTAGACATTAATTCTAGAAAAAAGGAAAACTGTCATAGTCAAAACCAATAAACGATATACTAATAGTTTTGATACTTTAGGGAAATGATCCATAAGTCATTTGATATGTGTAGGAATTTGAAACACCTAAATTTGATGCATGGTGTGACAGTTATGACTCTGTGTGTCTGTTATCAGTTTAAAATTGATAGTTTAGTTGAAAAAATTTCATGCACTAAAATTACCGAAAAATTTCATATATTTTATTAAAAACTTATTATATTGATTCATAATTCATTAATTACATATAGAAATAATCCTCACATAAAATAGATACATAATACAGTTGGTATGAGTTAAAGAAAGTGTTTCTTGATTAAAATTACATTTCAGTAAAAAAGACAACTGATATACTCAAAAATGAGAAAATACATTTACATTTTTTTATAATTTATGAAAAATATCCACTAGTCATTTGAGACATGTTGGAAATAGTCTCACTTCAATTAGATGCATTGTGTGACCGATATGACTCAATGTGTCCATTATCAGTTCAAAATTGATAGTTTAGTTCAAAAAATAACACTCATTGAAAAAATAGAAAACACACTTGTATTTTATTTTTATTTTAGGAAATATATTTCTATGCTGTTTTTTATTTGTAGGAATCATCCTCAAATCAAATCAATACATGATATCATTAGTATGCGTTAAAGTGATTGTTTCTAGTTAAAATGGTATTTTAGTAAAAAACAATTAATGTAATCAAAACCAAACAAACACATTTATATTGTATTGATACATCAGTAAAATTATCCATATATTATTTGAGATATGTAGAAATTATCTATACATCAATCTGATGCATAGTGTGACTGGTAAGACTCTAATTGCGCATTTTTATTTAAAATTGACATAAATTTTTGTAAAAAAGACAACCTACATACTCAAAACAAAGAAAATGCATTCAAATGTTTTGGATAATTTAAGAAAAAATACATAATTAATTTTTGATGTTTAGGAATAATATGTGCCACAAAATGATACATGATGTTCCTGGTTTGACTCAATGTGTCTTTTATCAGTTTAAAATTGATAATTTAGTTCAAAAAATGTGAACACTGAAAACTTAGAAGATAGGATTTTATTTTTCTTCAGGATAATTTTTCAAATTGATTCCTGCTTTATTTTTGACCTATGTGAATAATTATCACATCTAACTGATACATGGTGTGATGGGTATGAGTCAAAGTGTGTGTTTTTAGTTTAAAATGACATTTTAGTAAAAAAGACAAGGGCGCTACTAAAAACTGAGAAAACACATTTTTATTGTTTTATTGCTTCATAAAAATGATCTATAACACATTTGGGACATGTATGAACTATTTTAACCTCAATTTGACACACAGTGTGACTGATATGACTCCAAGTGTGTCTGTTTATTAAAAATTAACATGAATTTTAATAAAAAGGACAATTGACCTAATCAAAACCAAGAAAATGCATTCATATTATTTTGATGAATTATTAAAATGATACATAAATCATTTTTGATGTGTAGAAATAATATCACCCTAAATTCAACACATTGTGTGTTTGGTGTGACTCAATATGTATGTTATTAGTTTAAAATGTTTCACTCACTGAAAATCGAGATAACATAGTCAGATTATCTTTATAATAGAGGATGACATGTAGGAATTGGTTTCATGTCAAACCGACACACTATGTGACTTGTATGAGTCAAAGTTTGTGCTTATAGTTTAAAATGATATTTTAGTAAAAAAGACAAATGATCTACTAAAAACCAAGAAAACACATTCATATCGTTTTGAATCTTTAGTAAAATGATCCATAAGTCATTTGAGATGAGTAAGAATGATCCTCACCTCCATATAATGTATGGTGTGATTTATATAACTCTAAGTGTGACTTTTCAATATATAAGTATCATTTTAGTTTAAAATAAGCATCACATCACCAAAACCATGAATATGAGCCTAAATTGTTTTCTCATCATTCTATCTTCAAATAATTAATTAATTTCCTTGTCATTTTTATCTTGTACATATTTATTTAATTTTCATAGTGACAATGCTTCAATATAAATACAAAATAGTGTGACGTGCAAGAATCAACTGCAACTTAATCTGATACACATGGTTCCTTGAATGACTCAAAGTTTAGTTTAAATTAACACTTTCTGTTAATTTAATTATTTATATTTTTACTAACATAATAATTTTTTTCTTATACGTGTTCTTTTTTTAGTAGGGGTTAGGATCAAAAGATAAAGAAAGATTACTATTTTTAATATATGTAATAATTTTGAATTATGTAATTCAATAAACCAATGTTTGAAAAGTTTATAATATATTGTTTTTTATTGTATTTATTTTTTAAATTTTATTTCATTTAAATTATATATTTGTACATTATTTTTTAGATTTCGTGGTGCTTTTGGTGTTGTGATGTATTGTCACAGCACACCACAATGGTGCTACAGGGTTATATTACAATACACTATAGCATTCTCCTTTATCAACACTTTTTAGTGAAAATAAAATTCTAAGAATTTGTATGTATCTCTAGTACTCAGTGCTTCTATAGAACTGATAAATTCCATTTTTATCATCGTTAAATAGATTTTTATAGAAGCGAATATACTGAGATACATGGTATAGAAATTTGTGCAGTGTCATTTTAGCAAAGAAAATTTCTACAGAATCAATAATAGAGAGAATGGAAAACCCAACAAGGATTCGGAGATCATCAGAACCAAGACAGGAAGCCTTTTCAATAACAATATCATAATCTGTCACTATTCTAACAACCATACAAGCATCCCTTCATGCAATAATAAACCTTTCAACTACCACCTTCACAGTGAAATAATTTTAAACAGTCACCAACAAGTTCTCAAAAGAACCACCAAGAAATGGATATTGAATAATTGAAGAAGAAATTGAAAATTTTAGACATTAAATTTGATATCCTTATATACCTTCTAACCAATAATCAAGGGAAAATACCATCAAAAACTATCCCTAATACAAAAGAGAATGTCTGTACAATCACGACTCGAAGTAGTAATGAGCTTCCACCACATGACCCATGTAATTTGGATATTTCCATGAAACCTGAAGAAAAAAATCATCCATCCCCAAAAAGATGACAAAAACACAATGTCATGACTCGTCCCTCAGGGCATGTGTCATCACTACCCCAAGCCCGCCTAACATAGGCAAGGGGCTAGTGACTAGCACCAGAAAGGCATATCCCTAAAAAGGGAAGGAATTTCGTTTTAACCTGTGCAGACACACAGACTATAACTTAACAAGATGCAACAATAAAGTAATTTTATTTAGTAAAAGTGTGCTAAAATTTAAAGGGCCGGAATACAAGACCAACTGAAAAAGGTACAAGTACAACTGATAAGTAAAAAATAACTCATGGATCATCCACCAAGGATCTTACAAAAAGGGTAGGTACATATCATATCCACATCACTTCATGTCATCCCAAATAGTCCACCACTGAGCACTGTTCGGTCCTGGATCCCTCGGCCTCGATCAACGATGTGTGACATCTACACAAGACACAACAAGGTGTGGGCGAAGCTCGTGTAGAGGTGAGTTTAACGATACTCGGAAGGGACCCCGAGACCATCGTAGGTCAGCTAGATTTCCACAAAGGAAAAACCACAAAGAAAGACATCAATTCTACTTAGGTTTCTGCCCATACATATACCTAACTTATCAAGATATACTCACCTCAAACATGAGGAAGGAATATCACAAAGGTAACACCACAAAGGTTGAAATACCACATAGGTAACACCATTGAGATAGAAGTACCACATAGGTTACACCGCAAAGTCAACACCACCAAGGTAAAAGTACCACAGAGGTAAAACAACTAAGACATCACCACGAAGGTAGTAGTACTTAATAGGTGATACCATGAAGATAGAAGTACCACACATGTCACACCACGAACATAGAAGTACCAAAAAAGTATCACCATGAAAATATCACCATGAAGGTAGAAGTACCACATAGGTAACACCATGAAGATAGAAGTACCACATAGGTAACACCACGAAGATAACACCACAAATTTGAAAGACTCAGCTCACAATCAGGTATAACATAATTATAAAAGTACAGATGATTAGTCGTAAGCTATATCATCTTATTTTGTTAAGAGGCACTGCTGCTAACCCACACATGATTGATAGGTACTAACCCCCACTGACACACACATGATCTCGCCCACATAGGATCGGTATGCACTGACCCACACAGGATCGTTGAGCACTGACTGACACAGGATCTGATAGAATCTGACCCACACAATATTGATTGATGTTGATACACACCGGATCAATGTTCTTTCATCACTTTATATCCTTCCATAGGATTCCTCACACCTATTGCAGTCGTGTTCTATAGAATTTACCCCTCGAATATTGGTCATACCTCGACCACAACTAAGCTCCACAAATAAGTAACCTAAAGGACATTCATGTCTTAAGAGTTCCAACGTGAAATGCAGTGCATCAATCGGACGTCTGGTTTGTGAGTTATAGGTGTTTTAGTTCGGGGGGGGGCAGTTGGATTTTTTTTTCCAACTCTAACGTACTCAAAATATATCTAAAACTCAAGTGGAGTATACCAAAAGGACCTTCTCACTCAAAAGTTCCTAGCGCTGTAGAGGGTTTTTCAAACGGATGACTGAATTTCATGTTATGACCCTTCAAGTGTTTATGGGTCCGGTTGGGCTCGGGTCTGGTCTGACCCGGTCAGGGCTGAGCGAGGTCCATCTTGCAAGGGTGGCCCGGCCTGCCAGGGGAGTCCCATCAACATTAGGTGTGTCCCTCAAGGGGAAAACCTGACCCGCCGATCCGGCCTACAAGGGGGTGCATCCCGCTGGGTGAGGGGCCCGACCGTATGAGGCACCACCCGCAGGGGGAACAGATTGATGTCTCCCCAAGATATAAAGGGGGGTGGTGTCCCCCCCCCCACCAATATCTCGAATGCTCTATATGCTGTTCGGATTAGTGAAACGGTGGAACCTCATGGGCACCACTCTGTCACCGTAGAACCCGCCAATGGCGTGGGTTCTGCCTCCATCACGGCTTCAGTCATGGAACTCTACTCACCGGATGCACGCTGGTCACGCCGTCTCCCCTTCTGTGGCCAGTCAGTGTGTCATCCACCTCCTTCATCCCCCACGGCTAATGAGTTGAGGCCCTTTTCACATCAGCAGTGCGCGACGGCATGCCTTACCTACTCTACGGTCGGCCTGTGTCAGCCTCTTTGATGACTACCACAGCGTAGTGCCATAGCCTCCTCTTGTGGCGTGCATCGACATGCCGCATCCTTCTTAGTCGGTCTGTTCTTTCGTGCCTACAGTCTTCTGCAGAGGGTGCAATGGTAGAGAAGTAGTGGGGGTTTGGGTCAGGTTCGTTAGGCATGTGCCCTCCACATTATCTTGCAATCATATGGGATGATTTAAGGATTCAAGAAATTCACATGAAAGAAACGAGAATCAAACCCCTAACCAAGGTTGTTGGATAGCCTCCACTCTTGAGGAAGGGGGTCAGTTTTTGTCATCCTCTGAAACTAGTTTCAAACGATTCTACTCATACGTCGTCCTTCAGTCCATAGTTCGGTGTCTCCCATCACCACATGTGGGAACCTGTTCCGTCCTTGAAGGACTTAGTGTCCCAGCACTTTGTCAGCACTTTGCTGCTTTGTGATGCCATGCCGACACCTCTCCCCTCACTCCATAAAAATAGTAAAGGGAGAGGTTTAGAAATGACGTTGGGAATTAATGGGCGCTCATTAATTAGGAACCTTCCTAATTCCCCAATGACTCCATTACTTAAGATTGAAAGGTCAATCCATTTATTGGCTTGACACGTCATTGGTCCCATCCTCCTCTTTTCCATTGGAAGAAAAGATAAAAGGAAAAATAATAATTAACTATGTTATATTTAATATTATTTTAAAAGTCCCAAAAAATAACTTTTTCTCCAGACCTACTGAGGTCAAACAGAAGCCTCCCTTAAGCAAATCTCGGCACTATAGATTCAACGGTTCCCTCATATTTTTAATATGAGATCCAATTCAAAAGATAGAAAATTCCACTCGAGTATTTTCTGAATGTACCTTTAAAAAGATTAGAAATTCATTTCGGGCACACCGGGCCACGGAATCACATGCCATTAATTTTCAGAGACTCGTAATAAATCCATATAATTAAAAAAAATTACATTGAGAAATATGGTTCATTACATTCTCCCCACCTTAGGTCTTTTTGTCCCCAAAATCCACAACATAAATTAAGAAATCAAATGGGGGTACTGAGAACGAATCTGAGCCTCCCACCCCAAAGTTCTCTATTGTAGGTTTCTGTGCTACCAACAAATTTTCACCAAAGGTATCGACCACCCATGAAGGACTCACTCTTGTCGATCCTCAACCTCTACTGGAACCTCTGTAAATATCGCTCCAACATCGAAGTCCATCTCGCTGTGGTCGATGATGTGAGATGGGTCTTGCACGTATCTTCTTAGCTGGGATATGTGGAAGATATAGTGCAGCCTCTCCAACTGCAGTGGAAGTGCTAAGTGATACGCCACATCACCTATCCTCTGAAGTATCAGAAAAGGTCTGATAAACCATGTTTATAACTTGTCGCCTCATCCAAATCATTGTAGTCCCCGTCGATGAGAGACAATCAAGAATACATGGTCCCCCTCCTGGAACTCCGAATGCCTCCTTCTCCTATGATCATAAGACTTATGTCTGCTCTATAAAGTATTTAACCACTCCTGGATGATCTGCACCTTCTCAACAGTAGCCCGTACCAACTCTGGACCCATAAGTGCTGACTCTCCTGGGTCTTTTCAGCATAGAGGTGATCTTCAAGGTCGACCATATAGGGCCTCGCATTGTGTCATACCGATGGTGGAGTGATATCTATTGTTTTATGTGAACTCAACCAAGGTAAATTGATCATCCCAACTGTAGCCAAAATCTAGGATGTAAGCACGAATCATGTCCTCTAGTCTCAGAATGGTTCGCTCCGTCTGACCACCCGTCTAAGGATGAAAGGCGGTGCTCAAATGTAGTTGATTCTCGAATGCCTCCAGTAATCCCTTCCACAAATAGGATGTGAAACATGTGTCCCGGTCAAAGATGATCATCGATGTCACCCCATGAAGTCACACAATCTCATGTATGTAGAGACTTCCCAATCCCTTTACTGATCCCTACTCTCAGATAGATAGAAAGTGGTTTGACATGGTGAGTCGGTCAACGATCACCGAGATATAATCATTCCTACTAGACGTATGTGGGATCCCTGTCACAATGTTCAGGGATATTCAATCCCTATCCCACTCCGGCTCTTCTAGTGGTTGTTCTAAGACTGCAAGAACCTATTGTTCTGCTTTCACATGCTGACAAGTGAGGCATCGAGAAACAAACTATGCCACTGATTTCTTCATCCCTAGACAATAATTCTGATGCTGAAGGTCCTGGTACATCATCGCCACACAAAGATGTACTTCTATATGGGACATATGGAACTCCCTAAACTCCTCCTATTGTAGTGCCACTGGTACCATGGTACGTCCACTGAAGAGGATGACATTCTCCCCACCTTCTGAAAATCCATTAGGTCCCTATCCTAAGGATATCAGAGAACGTCGAGCCTCGCAGTCAATGTCCCCAAGTTGCGCCTACCTGACTTTCTGAAGGAGTGGGGGATTGACAGTCATAGACTGGAGGTCAGCTGCTCCATCTCTATCCACCAGGGATATCTACAATGTGGTTAGCTACTCTGTTGTCTCACTCAGCAACTACAGACTAGACCTTCTACTGAGTGAATTTTCATCATGTTCACCTTCCTTGGAGAATAGACTATCTCAATGTCATAGTCCTGGAAGAACTCTATCCATCGTCGTTGTCTCAGTTTCAGGTCCTTCTGAGAGAAGATATACCTGAGACTCTTGTGATCATATTAGACTATAAAACACTCGCCCATCAATTAATGACACCACGTATTCAAGGCGAAGACCACTGATGCTGACTCCAGGTCATAGGTAACATAGTTCTGCTCATGTTGTCTCAGATGTCACAAAACATTAGTGATCAATAATCACTCATGCATTAGGACACACCCACGTTCAGTCCCTGATGCATCATAGTAGACCACATACCCAACGCCCTCTTCTGGTAGCCTCAAGATGGGGGCACTCGTCAATATCTGCCTCAGCTCATGAAACCTTTACTGGCATATCTTCATCCATACAAAGGGTTGTCCTTTCTTCATTAACACTGAAAAGGGTGATGCAACTCTGGAAAAGTCATCCGCGAATCTCCAGTAGCATCCAACCAATACCATGAAACTTCTCACCTCGGTCACACTATTGGGTGGCTCCCAAGAAAGTACAGCCTCTATCTTCGCTGTATCCACTGCAACTCCAACCTCTGAGATAACGTGTAACACCCGAGACTTTTATGTTATATAAATCATCAAAGGAATATTTTTCTACACAACACTTGCTTGGCTTGCTTTACACGCAATCGCGACCTTCCTCGATAGCTTGCGTCGTACGCAATACCGAGTTTCACTAAACAACAATATGCTATTAAAACTAGCCGTTATGAATAGTAATAACCACTTTTTGAAATTTTATAAATTTTATTTTTCAAAATGGACTTCATTTTTGGACTCAAAATATCGAAATTAGCCTAGGGTGAAATTTTGGTATTTTTCTGAAAACTTTCAATTTTTGATGAATAGTGAAACCACTAAGTGGTAGGTTAAAAACTGAATTTTGCATAAAACTTAATTTTACCGCTTCTATGAATGGAATTTCAAAAATCCGAGATACACGGTTAATATCAAGGACTAAAATGTGGTTCAATGAGATGAAAATAATTTTTTGGTGAATAGTAACTTTTTACTATTTTTACCGCGGTTAATAGTAAATAGGGTAACTAAGGGTAAATATGATATCAATATTACCCTAACACATGTCCTAATTCTATTGGACAAGTGTAATTCGACCAAAAACAAACATAGGAATAAAATATGACCATTTAGGCCCACTTGGATTAGATTAGGACATTTATTATTAATTTATTTAAAGAAGGGTTAAAATAGTTAAAATCAAAGTTTAATAAGTAAATCATTTTTAATATGGGGTTATACATAAGATAAATTCGATTGTAAATATTCATTAGAAAGCTAAAAATATTTCCTACATTATGGTATTTTATTTGTAATTTTTAGACATCAAATAATTTAATTTATTTATGACACAAAGATGATGCAGTAATTATCTTATTAATGAAATATTGACAAAATAGTTTTTAAATCAAATATTATATTATTAATTGTTATTTTATTCCTAAAAATCTAAGGATCGGCCAAATGACTTAGATAAGGATATATATATTAATAATAAACAATTTGGGGTTCGTTTGGCATGTTATAGTAAGTGTATTAACCATGTAGTGAAAGAAAACAAAAAGACACGGTAAAAGTTAAATTAATTAACTTAGAGTTAAATCTAATTCATAAGGTTAAAATAATACCCTAAACTTGTCTAAATCCTATTGGTTGATAGGATTGAGACCCATCCCCACTTTAGCTTCGAAATAAGACCCTTTGTAACCATTATAAACCGATTTTGACTTTAATATAAAATAATATTTTGAGATATTCCTAAGGTGCCCCTCTCCTCCCTTATAAAAGGGCACCTCCTCCCCCTCCTCCTCACACCAAATTGAGCACTCAAGCTCGGCCAAACCCTGACATTTTCTCCTCTCCACTTCCCTAGAATAATCCTAGAGGTCCTGGTCTTCTCCAAAGACCAATCTTAGTTCCTTAAGTGGAGGATTCAAAGAGGCGTTCCAAAGAAGAGGTAATATCCATTACCGATCTTTTCAATTTCTTTCTTCTTCAACTTCTTCTTCTTTAGTTGTTTCATGATAAAGTAATAACATCAGTATTACATACATACTTATATGTTATTATAAATATGAAACAACCCTAATTCACCTTCTATCCATCCTACGGAAAAATGAAATCACCGCGCGTGCGTACGTACGGAATACCGTCTCCACGCCGTGGTGTAATCTATTTTCCACCATCACCTTACAAGGATGGGTATAATGGTGTAATGAGTAACTATATATGATTATTATGAAGTAATATTGATACTGAAATAATATATATATATACTCCAATACAATTCCACAATCATAGGAACGATATCATCACTCGTGCGTACGTACGGAATACCGTCTCCACGAAGTGATGCGACTCGTTCTACATGATCTTCATTTCATAATGATTATATAAATGAATTGAATTAATGAATATGGTATATAATACACTAATACCATTCTGGAAATGAATTATCTATAACCTAAAGATAAGAATAAGAATTTATTCGACAAAACACGCATAAGAACAAAACGTTATAAAGACCCGAGTAACAAGTAACAATGAAATATTACTAACAAGAATCTAATAATATGACCTTATATGATATCATATCAATATGTATGATTCTGGAATAAGTCAATAACATTATTTAAACCATTATACAGGAGATTCGGACACGAACAAAGCAAATCGGACCTAAGGTAAGGGAAATATCACAATCTCATTTTTATCCGAGATTGTTTATTCGTAAGTATTTACTGGGGTGTATTTTATCATCCACATCCATGTTTCATCAATATGTAATATTATTTCCATCCACCTACAATTGTTTAAATCCATTTTTACCCTTCGGTGAGTTTTTAGTAATATCTATGAAAGGAATCTTTTGTCATACGAGGTACTTTTTGACTTTTCCGACAAAAGTACGAAGAATGTTTTTTTAACTTATACGGCATGAATAGATTTTTAAAACATTGTTCCCAAGAAGCTTCCTTTATAAGTTTTCAAGTTTATTTTTAATCAACTTCTTTTGTTTTAAAGTTGTATGACATGTTATGAAAGGAAAAATGTTTTTGAAGAAGAAAGGATATTTTCCTCAAGAATGGAGTTCAAGTGTTTTATCAAAATTATTTTCCATCTAAGATAATAAAGGGTTATATTTTTATCCCTATTATTACATTGATTTGATCATGTTGTGATGGAATTATTTTTATGAATTCCTTTATCTTATATGAATTTATTTATGATGTCATGATGTTTCAAGAATCCCATTTTTGTTACTTGTGTTATGCGATGATGTATGTTTTATGATTATGTGGCACACATAAGAAAGGATTCATTATAAGATGGGTGGGACCTATATCTCCCTCCAATGCATTGGGTAAAGACTTTATATATCATGAGATAGACATGGCTGGAACGGAAGGTTATTTCGGTTCAGTGATACAGGACTGAAACGAGGAGTGAACTCGGTTCAGAAAGGGACTTTGTCCACTAAGATAGTCTTGGCAATGAGTCATGACTAACAAGAAATGATTTTCCATGATTATGTGTGCATGCCACAAAGTTTCAAGTTTTATGTTATGATTATGGGGATCTCATTTTCACTTCTATGATTTATTCCATGTTAAGATATTATGTTCTCTTTTGCAGGTTTTGATTTTAAAAAAGATATGATATGATTTTTATTTCCTTTATTTGCCCTTGCTGAGCATTTGAGCTCACCCTTTTATGTTTTCTCTTCCCCAGGTCAGGAAGATGGATATTAAGTAGAATATGCTAAAAGGGACCCTATATATGATGAAATAAATGGGAGACACTGTAGAAGATTTATGAACCAGTTGTTTATGTTTCCCAGTTTCTAAAGACACTATACCTATACGGTCCTTTGTGGTTTTATCATATGTTGTAATAAGTGTGCTTCAATTTTTGAAGTATTAAAAATGTATGTAAAGTATGGGTCGTTATAGTTGGTATCAGAGGAAAGGTATAGTCAACCTTTGGAAACTGGGATGTGAAAGCCTTAGTAAGAACCCTAAGGATAAGTCTAAGCATAGAACACAATCTTAGAAATGGCCATGAATAACCTAGGATAAGACCATAAGCATGAAAATTTTATTCTTGAATTATGTGGTTTCCTATTATAATTAGTGTTGCTCACACTATTCTTCTTGGTTTTAGTCAATGGCTGGAACCCGAAGGAACCGTGTTAATGCGGAATGCGATGGGCAATGAAATGATTGTCCCCCTGAGCAACCAAACGATATGGGAGCTGGAATGCAAAATCTTGTAGCCATGCTCACACAACTTTCTCAAGCTATGAATCATGCAGGATTTCCAAACGAGCAAAGGAGAGAGAAACATTCTGTTGAATCCTTCATGAGGCAGCGTCCACCTTCTTTCAGTGGGTCTATTGATCCATTAGTTTCTGAACAATGGATTAGTACTACTGAAAAGATATTTTCAGTTCTTCAATGTTCTGAGCATGATAAAGTCATCCTAGCAGTGTATCGTTTGGAAGGAGATGCGGATCAATGGTGGAATCTTGTTAAGAATACGAGGCAAAGGGATGAAATTGAGTCTATGGAATGGGACGAGTTCAAGAACTTATTTTTCAATAAGTACTTCCCTCGTATTCTCCGAACAATGATGGAGAAAGAGTTTCTTGAACTGAAGCAAAGGGATGATGAATCTGTTGGTACTTATGAAGCAAATTTTACAAGACTTGCAAGGTACGCTTCTGGTATTATTATCCAACCTGAGAGTAAGATCGATCGATTCTTTAGTGTCTTAAAACCAAGTCTTCGAAGGGCGTTAGCCATAAGGGACTTCAATAGCTATGAGGAAATCGTTCGATGTGCTCTCAAAGTCGAGATGGAGATTGGAGTAACCCATCAGTCACATGGGTTTGATAAGAAGAGGAAGATGGAATTCAAAGAAAAATCTAAAGGGCACACGGAAAAGAAGATGAGCTTTTCCTTATGCTCAAAGTGTGGAAAGAAACATGGAGGGAGTTGTCATAAAGGGACAAGTAAATGTTTTAAATGTGGAAAAGAAGGTCATCGGGCATTTGAATGCCGTGATAATGGGAAGAAGATGTCTAATGATGCAAACAAAGGAAGGGATACACAGAATGAACCTACTACACTTCAATGTTTCAAGTGCAAGGAGATGGGGCATTATGCCAATCAATACCCAAATCCAAGGGTTGATGATGATGGTCGACGTCAACAAACTCTTAAGGCTAAAGACAAAGGAAAGTCACATGCAATTTCTATCAGCAATGTGGAGTACGATAACGATGTGGTGAAAGGTACACTTACCATCCACTCTAAAGTAGAAAATGTTTTATTTGATTCTGGATCCACCCACTCTTTTATTTCTGAAGACTTTTCTAAGGGTATCACCGTATTACCTCAACAATTAGATGTTGAGTTAGTTGTGACAACACCTAATGGCACATCAATCGCATCAAAAGTTTATAATTCTTCTCCGATCGAAGTTTGTGGGAAAGTGCTTCCTGCAAATCTTTTGATCCTTCCTTTAGTGGAATTTGATGTGATTCTTGGCATGGATTGTCTTTCTCTACATGGAGCTCATATCGATTGCCAAAGATGGGAAGTCACATTTCATATTCCAGATCAATCTACGATCGTCTATCAATGCAAGGATGAACATAACCTTCCAGTGGAAATTTCTTCCATCTTATGGGTATTGATTCCACTAAATGAAGGTTATTTATCTCAAATGGTTGGTGAGAAACTCACGATTAAGAATATGCCCATTGTACGAGAGTTTGATGATGTCTTTCTGGAGGAATTGTCGGGTCTTCCACCAAATCGTGAAGTTGATTTTTCAATAGAACTCGTACCGGGTGCTTTGCCTATTTCAAAGACACCTTATAGAATGGCCCCAATTGAGTTGCAGGAATTGAAGAAGCAACTCCAAGAGAATCTTGATAAGGGATTCATACGCCCTAGTGCGTCACCTTGGGGAGCACCTGTTCTATTTGTTAAGAAGAAAGATGGATCAATGAGACTTTGCATTGATTATCGAGAACTTAACAAGATCACTATCAAGAACAAATATCCTCTCCCACGCATTGATGACTTATTTGACCAACTACACGGAGCTCAATACCTTTCCAAGATTGATCTTCGTTCAGGGTATCATCAATTAAGGGTCAAAAGGGAGGATATACCAAAGACGGCTTTCCGTACAAGGTATGGACACTATGAATTTATAGTGATGCCATTTGGTCTTACTAATGCCCCTGCTATCTTCATGGATCTAATGAATAGAGTCTTTAGAGACTATCTTGATCAATTTGTGGTAGTCTTTATAGACGATATTCTTGTCTATTCAAAGAGCAAGGAAGAGCATGAAGATCACTTGAGAATTATATTGAAGACCCTGAGAAAGGAGAAGCTTTATGCCAAATTTACCAAGTGTGAATTTTGGCTTCAAAAAGTTGCATTTTTGGGTCATATAATCTCAAAAGAGGGGATATCTGTGGATCCAGCAAAAACAGAGGTTATCGAAAGATGGTCAAGACCAACAACAGTAACTGAGATCTGAATTTTTCTTGGTTTGGCTGGATATTATCGACGTTTTGTAAAAGATTTTTCATGATTATCTAATCTAATCACCAAGTTGACTCGGAAGGGAGTTAAGTTTGTCTGGACAGAGGAATGTGAAGAGAATTTCAAGGAGTTGAAAAGAAGGTTATCCAGTGCACCTGTGCTCACACTGCCTTGTAGTGGAGAAAGGTTTGTGATCTACAGTGATGCATCCAAGAAGGGATTGGGGTGTGTTCTTATGCAAAATGATATGGTGATAGCTTATGCCTCACGACAGTTGAAAATCCATGAGCAAAATTACCCAACACATGATTTGGAGTTGGCTGCGGTAATCTTTGCATTAAAGATTTGGAGGCATTACCTTTATGGTGAAAGGTGTGATATTTATACTGATCATAAAAGTTTAAAGTATATTTTCACACAAAAGGAGATGAATATGCGCCAAAGAAGATGGTTGGAGCTGATTAAGGATTATGACTGCTCAATCCATTACCACCCTGGGAAAGCAAACAAGGTGGCAGATACATTAAGTCGACAAGACCATGCTAGTTTATCTATGATGAGGATCACAAAAGATCCAATATTTATGGATTTACAAAGGATGGATCTTGGAATTATAATGGAAGGGGAAAAATCTTATCTTTCTCAAATGAATGTTCAACCATCTATACATGCGATGATTAAAGAGGCACAGAAAGAAGATGTCGAGTTACAAAAGAAGGTGAGAAATGTTCCGGAATTCAACCTTGATTGTGATGGGATAATAAAGTTCAGGAATCGGGTTTGTGTTCCTCCCATCCCCGAATTAAAGAAAGAGCTGCTGGATGAGGCTCATAGTTCTTCATTCTCTATTCATCCTGGAAGCACGAAGATGTATAGGGACCTGAAAGAGTACTTTTGGTGGGATGGCATGAAAAGAGATGTTGCTGAATATGTCTCTCGATGCTTGGTTTGTCAACAAGTTAAAGCTGAGAGACAAAAGTCTAATGGGATGTTACAACCATTACCCATACCCGAATGGAAATGGGAAAACAACACTATGGACTTTGTCACAGGACTTCCTAAAACATCCAAAGGCAATAATGCTATCTGGGTCATAGTTGATCGTCTTACAAAGTCTGCACACTTCATTGCTATTAGAGAGGATTTCTCTCTAGATCAGCTTGACAGGATATATGTAAAGGAAGTGGTAAGATTGCATGGAGTACCACTTTCTATTATATCTGATCGGGATCCGAGATTTACCTCGAAGTTCTGGCGAAGTCTTCAGCATACTCTGGATACAGAGTTGAGTTTCAGCACTGCTTATCATCCCCAGACAGACGGTCAGTCTGAGAGAACAATTCAAACCCTAGAAGATATGTTGAGATCTTGCTCTATGGATTTCAAAGGAGGTTGGGATCAACACCTACCTTTGGTGTAATTTTCTTATAATAATAGCTTTCACTCCAGTATTCAGATGGCTCCTTATGAAGCTCTCTATGGAAAGAAATGCAGGACTCCAACTTGATGGGATGAAGTTGGGGAAAGAAAGCTATTAGGACCAGATCTCGTTGATGAAATGGCAGAAAAGGTTAGATCTATTCAACAACACATAAGAGCAGCTCAGAGTCGACAGAAAAGTTATGCCGACAACCGAAGAAAAGACCTAGAGTTTGAAGTGTGCGATAAAGTGTTCTTACGAATATCTCCCTAGAAGAGGGTTATGAGATTTGGAAAGAAGGGGAAGTTGAGCCCTAGATATCTCAGTCCTTTTGAAATACTGGATCGTGTTGGGAAGGTAGCTTACCGATTGGCGCTTCCACCGAATCTCTCTCAAGTTCACGATGTGTTCCACATATCTCTCCTGAGAAAGTACATACCAGATCCTTCACATGTACTCAGCTCAGAAGTTGTACCGCTGGAGCAAGATCTTTCTTATGAAGAACAGCCAATAGAGATTCTGGATCGTAGCGAAAAAGTCCTAAAAAACAAGACCACTCGCTTAGTGAAGGTTTTATGGAGGAACCACCAACTTGAAGAAGCTACATGGGAGCTTGAGGATATGATGAGGGAGAAGTATCCTCATTTGTTTGTTGCAAAGTGACGAATTTCGAGGGCGAAATTCTTTTTAAGGGGGGTAGAATGTAACACCCGAGACTTTTATTTTATATAAATCATCAAAGGAATCTTTTTCTACACAACACTTGCTTGGCTTGCTTTACACGCAATCGTGACCTTCCTCGATAGCTTGCGTCGTACGCAATACCGAGTTTCACTAAACAACAATATGCTATTAAAACTAGCCGTTATGAATAGTAATAACCACTTTTTGAAATTTTATAAATTTTATTTTTCAAAATGGACTTCATTTTTGGACTCAGAATATCGAAATTAGCCTAGGGTGAAATTTTGGTATTTTTCTGAAAACTTTCAATTTTTGATGAATAGTGAAACCACTAAGTGGTAGGTTAAAAACTGAATTTTGCATAAAACTTAATTTTACCGCTTCTATGAATGGAATTTCAAAAATCCGAGAGACACGGTTAATATCAAGGACTAAAATGTGGTTCAATGAGATGAAAATAATTTTTTGGTGAATAGTAACTTTTTACTATTTTTACCGCGGTTAATAGTAAATAGGGTAACTAAGGGTAAATATGATATCAATATTACCCTAACACATGTCCTAATTCTATTGGACAAGTGTAATTCGACCAAAAACAAACATAGGAATAAAATATGACCATTTAGGCCCACTTGGATTAGATTAGGACATTTATTATTAATTTATTTAAAGAAGGGTTAAAATAGTTAAAATCAATGTTTAATAAGTAAATCATTTTTAATATGGGGTTATACATAAGATAAATTCGATTGTAAATATTCATTAGAAATCTAAAAAGATTTCCTACATGATGGTATTTTATTTTTAATTTTTAGACATCAAATAATTTAATTTATTTATGACACAAAGATGATGCAGTAATTATCTTATTAATGAAATATTGACAAAATAGTTTTTAAATCAAATATTATATTATTAATTGTTATTTTATTCCTAAAAATCTAAGGTTCGGCCAAATGACTTATATAAGGATATATATATTAATAATAAACAATTTGGGGATCGTTTGGCATGTTATAGTAAGTGTATTAACCATATAGTGAAAGAAAACAAAAAGACACGGTAAAAGTTAAATTAATTAACTTAGAGTTAAATCTAATTGATAAGGTTAAAATAATACCCTAAACATGTCTAAATCCTATTGGTTGATAGGATTTCGACCCATCCCCACTTTAGCTTCGAAATAAGACCCTTTGGAACCATTATAAACCGATTTTGACTTTAATATAAAATAATATTTTGAGATATTCCTAAGGTGCCCCTCTCCTCCCTTATAAAAGGGCACCTCCTCCCCCTCCTCCTCACACCAAATTGAGCACTCAAGCTCGGCCAACCCCTGCCATTTTCTCCTCTCCACTTCCCTAAAATAATCCTAGAGGTCCTGGTCTTCTCCAAAGACCAATCTTAGTTCCTTAAGTGGAGGATTCAAAGAGGCGTTCCAAAGAAGTGGTAATATCCATTACCGATCTTTTCAATTTCTTTCTTCTTCAACTTCTTATTCTTTAGTTGTTTCGTGATAAAGTAATAACATCAGTATTACTTACATAATGATATGTTATTATAAATATGAAACAACCCTAATTCACCTTCTATCCATCCTATGGAAAAATGAGATCACCGCGCGTGCGTACGTACGGAATACCGTCTCCACGCCGTGGTGTAATCTATTTTCCACCATCACCTTACAAGGATGGGTATAATGGTGTAATCAGTAACTATATATGATTATTATGAAGTAATATTGATACTGAAATAATATATATATACTCCAATACAATTCCACGATCATAGGAACGATATCATCACTCATGCGTACGTACGGAATACCGTCTCCACGAAGTGATGCGACTCGTTCTACATGATCTTCATTTCATAATGATTATATAAATGAATTGAATGAATGAATATGGTATATACTACACTAATACCATTCTGGAAATGAATTATCTATAACCTAAAGATAAGAATAAGAATTTATTCGACAAAACACGCATAAGAACAAAAAGTTATAAAGACCCGAGTAACAAGTAACAATGAAATATTACTAACAAGAATCTAATAATATGACCATATATGATATCATATCAATATGTATGATTCTGGAATAAGTCAATAACATTATTTAAACCATTATACAGGAGATTCGGACACGAACAAAGCAAATCGGACCTAAGGTAAGGGAAATATCACAATCTCATTTTTATCCGAGATTGTTTATTCGTAAGTATTTACTGGGGTGTATTTTATCATCCACATCCAGGTTTCATCAATATGTAATATTATTTCCATCCACATACAATTGTTTAAATCCATTTTTACCCTTCGGTGAGTTTTTAGTAATATCTATGAAAGGAATCTTTTTTCATACGAGGTACTTTTTGACTTTTCTGACAAAAGTACGAAGAATGTTTTTTTTAACTTATACGGCATGAATGGATTTTTAAAACATTGTTCCCAAGAAGCTTCCTTTACAAGTTTTCAAGTTTATTTTTAATCAACTTATTTTGTTTTAAAGTTGTATGACATGTTATGAAAGGAAAAATGTTTTTGAAGAAGAAAAGATATTTTCCTCAAGAATGGAGTTCAAGTGTTTTATCAAAATTATTTTCCATCTAAGATAATAAAGGGTTATATTTTTATCCCTATTATTACATTGATTTGATCATGTTGTGATGGAATTATTTTTATGAATTCCTTTATCTTATATGAATTGATTTATGATGTCATGATGTTTCAAGAATCCCATTTTTGTTACTTGTGTTATGCGATGATGTATGTTTTATGATTATGTGGCACACATAAGAAAGGATTCATTATAAGATGGGTGGGACCTATATCTCCCTCCAATGCATTGGGTAAAGACTTTATATCTCATGAGATAGACATGGCTGGAACGGAAGGTTATTTCGGTTCAGTGATACAGGACTGAAACGAGGAGTGAACTCGGTTCAGAAAGGGACTATGTCCACTAAGATAGTCTTGGAAATGAGTCATGACTAACAAGAAATGATTTTCCATGATTATGTGTGCATGCCACAAAGTTTCATGTTTTATGTTATGATTATGGGGATCTCATTTTCACTTCTATGATTTATTCCATTTTAAGATATTATGATCTCTTTTGCAGGTTTTGATTTTCCAAAAGATATGATATGATTTTTATTTCCTTTATTTTCCCTTGCTGAGTATTTGAGCTCACCCTTTTATGTTTTCTTTTCCCCAGGTCAGGAAGATGGATATTAAGTAGAATATGCTAAAAGGGACCCTAGATATGATGAAATAAATGGGAGACACTGTAGAAGATTTATGAACCAGTTGTTTATGTTTCCCAGTTTCGAAAGACACTATACCTATACGGTCCCTTGTGGTTTTATCATATGTTGTAATAAGTGTGCTTAAATTTTTGAAGTATTAAAAATGTATGTAAAGTATGGGTCGTTATATAACGTGTCCCAAAAAGTGGACCTCTCATATACAGAACATGCACATTGAGAGCTTACTATAAATCTGGTGCTCTCAGAGTGTATCAAGAACTATCTATAGATGATAGGCATTCTCCTCCTATGATGCTGATTATTTCAATATTTCATTGATGAAGACTGCCTCAAAGCGATTAAGGTATGGCGGAAAGAACATGTTAATGAGACCCATAAACACTTCAGAGGTTTTTTTCAAGATGAGCAGCATAACCAAGAACTCGTAGTGGCCATAAAAACATCTGAAGTTTGTCTTCTACACATCCTCATCATGTACTCTGAGCTGATGATTGCCTAATCTGACCTCTATCTTCCAAAACCAAAGAGCGCCCTTAAGTTGATCGAAAAGATCATCAATCCTCAAAAGTGGATACTTGTTCATTACGGTCACCTAGTTCAGGCACGGATAGTCCACACAGAGTCTCAAAATCCCATCTTCCTTCTTGGTGAACAAAATCGGGGCTTCCCATGGAGAAACACTGGGCCTTAGGGACCCCTTTCTCTATAAGTCCTCTAACTATGCACGTAACTCATGAAGCTCCGCAGGATACATCTGATATTCTGGTGTAGATATCAGTGTCTTACTAATGTATAGTTCAATGTAAAAGTCTTCCTCTTTGCGTGTATATAGTCCCGGAACATCATCAGGAAAGTAATCAGCATACCGGTGCACCACTACAGGATAGCTCAGACTCTCGACATCAACTGCCTTGCAGGTAAGGTAGTCTAACTGATGTGTGATCAGATGCAACCTCCTCTGGGAAAGTCGATAATGTGCTGCAAAGGTTCCCTTCTCACTGGTGACGAAAAACTTGGTCCCATCCTATGAACACACCGCACTTTTTTCCAAATATATTCAATTTGAGAATGGATTATGGATAACTAGTCCATACCTAAGATGACGTTGTAAGGCCTCGACGATGTTACTAGAAGATCCAAACCAAATCTATCACCTCCTAGAGTAAGATCACTCAATTGGAACCAGTTTTTAAACATCGAATCCGCTCCCATAAGAGTTTATAGCCGTAAGGATCGAGCCAAAATCTCCACTAGAATCTCTGAGCTCTGAATGAGGGTCGTGGAAATAAAATATTGACTGGAACATGTGTCTATAAGTACTGAAACTAAGGTGGAGTAGAAATTGATTGTACATCTAATCATCTCTTGAGCGACGAGGTGGTAGGCTTCAACTGCCTGGAGCTGAGCTTGCCTCTGTCCACCTGCTCCCTATGGTCGGGGTGGACAACCTAGAGGTGGTGGCGGTAGAACCTCGAATCACCGCCCACCGCATGATGCACGACCAACTCCCCTTCTACATCTTCCGGCTATCTATGGACCTCCTTGATCGAATATTTTCCTTTTCCTTTGTGGTCCCTCGACTGTCTGTTGGTCGTCCGTACGACGGGTCGGGCAGTTGTGAGCCATGTGACCCTACCCGCAGCACGAGTAGCACTAACTGCTCCTCAACTATCCTCCTTTGTCCTGTGAGCCCCACACCACTGAACATGTATCTTGAGGTCCTCCACCAGAAGTCTTGGCCATCTAGGGCCCCTACGTCATCTGCCTACTACCTGTTGTAGATGACTCTTCTACCTGACGTCTGGTGGTGACTCTCTCTATCGGTGCCTGCTCACCTAGGTAACTCTCCACCAAAAGCGCTCGCTCTAGCACCCCATTCTGTGTCTGTATGCTAAGAGATATCATCAATGATCTTATCTCCCATTAGAGACCTTTCTCAAAAGTTTGGGCCCTGAAGAAATGGTCTCATACCATGTCGGTGGAGAAGCGGGAGAGAGAACCTCATCGAGTACTTGGCTACAGCCATGATGCCCTGCTGTAAGTGCAACTATAACATCTCAGGTAAATAAAGAATAAGAAATATTCATATTTATTAATATTTTTTAAAATATTAATTTTATTTTTAAGGGGTTTCTATGTTCGATAGCGTGCCCGATACGCAACAATGAGTTTCTTTGAAATCTTACGTTACACGCTAATAATATAATAATATTATTTCAGATGGTAGATGACACATAGCCATTGTACTGGCGGGAATGAATATAAATAACTAAAATACGAATATATATGTTTGTTAAATGTTTCTACATTTATCCAATAAAATATAAAGGCTTAAAATAAGAAAGGAATTCAATTTTATACATAAATACATTAATATTCACTAAAAGGTTCATTTATCACCTTTTGATGGCGAACCCTCTTTAAATATAGTTTTGGTCACTCTTATACATTCTTTTGGACCAAATAAAATCCTTCTTTATAATTGGGACATCAAAATTTACTTTTTGTATGTTTTTGTTATTCTTCTGATAAAGTTCATTTTTTATGAATAAGTGAAAAATGTTGTATTTTGATTAAAAACCTCTTTTAATCTAATTTATTTATATGATTAGATTATCTTTTGAATTTGTTTTAAAGTGAAACCATAAAATATTTTTACCATTTGATTCAATGGTGGACTTTGTAATTAATTTCACTTTAAAATTCGACATAAACAAATATCAATCTTTTGATATATATTGTTTCTTAAAAACACGCTATTTGTTTTGAAAGCGGGAGTTAATTATTAAATTAATTAATTATACTTATATTCTTTGAATTAGGTAATATAAACATCATTTTTGAATTCAGAATATCAAATATAGCTTAGAGTGAATTTTTGGTAATTTTCTGAAAAACTCCAATTTTTGATGAATAGTGAAACCACTAAGTGGTAATCAAGCAAACTGATTTTTCAGTTAAATGAAAGTTTACCACTAATGTGTATTGAATTTTGAAAATCTGACATACATGGTTGTCATTAGTATGTAAAATGTGGTTCAATGGGATGAAAATAATTTTTTGGTGAATAGTAACTTTTTTTCATTAATCATGATTAGAGGTAATTAGTGTAATTTAAGGTAAAAATGATATTATAAAAATATGAAAACACCATGACACTTGTCCTAACCCTATTGGATGAGTCATGGCCGACCAAGACAACCCATGGGTCGATTTAGGGGACCCTATGGAGCCTCTTGGATGAGATAATGACTTTAATGCCTTTTTTAAATAAAGGTGAAAATGACAGTAACATAAATTGTTTTAATAAAACAATTTTTAGAAGGGGTTATACTAATAATATTTTTTTCTATAAATACTATTTGGAATGATAAAAAGATTTCCTAAATCGGGATATTTTTGTTATAATTTTTAGACATTAAATAAATTAATTTAATTATGATATCATGATGATGCAACAATGATCTCATTAATGAACAGTTTAAATAAAATGAAACGATAATATAATATCTAAGACCTACACTTGTCCAAAAACTATTGGATGGGAATATTTTGAAGAATTATCATCTTATCTTTGAAATATATCAATGTGGGACCTTAGAAATTTGAAACACTTTTGAAAATAAAATAATAGTTTCATGATTTCCCAAAGTGCCCCTCCTCTCCTCTTATAAAAGGCCCCCACCTCTACCTCATTTCACACACTCCTCAAGCCTTTGGCTCGGCCATCCCCTGACCATTTACTCTCTCCACATCCCTCTCCTCATCCTATAGGATTCCCTTTGGGAATAATCCTTTCAAAAGAAGGCTTTAGGCTCAAATCAAAAGGAGTTACACTTTTAAAGGAGATTAATGAGCGGTCGGGTCAAGTCGGATACGAGGTATGGGACTTCATCTCAATCTCCTTTCATTGAGGCATATTTTGTTTTATACACAACCTTATTTTGTAAGGTGTATAAACCCCTTTTACTTTTACGTTTATTCAAAAGGAATCTTTTTTATACGAAGCATTTACTAAACGACAAAAGGGAATGTTTTTGTCGTACGTATGCGGCGACAACGACTTCTCCGCCGTCGTGACCATTATTTGAGTTTTGGCTTCCTCTAACAGCCATAACTTTTTTTAAAAAAGAAAAATAAATACCATGTTTTAATTTTCTTTTACTTTGGTATTGAAAATGGTTTTCATAATGTTTTTATTATATCAATTTGTTGTATTGATATCTCATGATTGAAATGTGGAAATGTTATGTTTCCTTTATGCATGTTTTATGTGATATGATTATGTTATGGTTCTTGGGAATTATTATGAAGACGGGTGGTTCCGTGATAAACTAAGGGCGGGTGAGCCCGTTATAGCTCTCCAATGCATTGGGTAACGCGAAGGAGTGAAACATTAAGGTTTCTCTGAAGAGATTTAGGGAATATAGTGTGATGGGTATTCCCAACGTAACCAAGAGGGTTACTCCCTACGTAAGAATGTTATGAATGCCTCAAGTTACCTTTATGTCTTATGATTTCTATTATTTATTCATGATTTGATGAGGTATGTTAAAGTGTTTATGTTTTATGGGTAAAGTATGATCTCATCCTTATGTATATATGTACCCATGTTTCCTTTCCATATTTTTATATCCCTTACTGAGCTTTTTCTGCTCATCCCATGTTTTTTTGAAATTTTTTTCACAGGTCAAGGGAAAGGTACATGATATGATGATAGTGTCAAGGAAGTGTCAAGAAATAATCCATGTTTATTTTAAATATGTTTCCATTGATGGGAATGAAGAATACTCTCTTTATGTAACCACTTTGTTTATATGTGGAATGTAATGCAAGTTTTATGATCTAATTCTCTAAAACTCTAAACCCGAAAAGATCCTCAATGTGTAATCTTGTAATAACTCAATATTAAGTAAGGTTTAAGGCTAGGGCCTTATAGGTGGTATCAGAGGTCAATTTAGATAACTTTAGGAGTTATAATTCTATTAAATGATTATCCAAAAATATCTTTTTATTGTCAAATTGAAATGATATATCATTTGAAGATTGCTATGTTGCTTCATCTAAGACATGTTTGTTCAGAATGGTTTTCCATAGAGGAAATAGGGAAGCAGTTCTAGGAAGGCATGTAGAAGGAAATAACCTTTCGAATCATCATCCTGAGATGGTCGTAATTGGAACTGAACAGTTTGTTGCAGTAATGACGCAGTTGACTCAGGCTTTAAATGTTGGTGGTATCCATGCATGAGATCAGCCAGATCAACTGCAGAGGAACATGTTAGTGGTGGAACATTTCATGAGGCAACATCCCCCATCATTCAGAGGATCATCTGACCCTGTGCTAGCTGAAGGGTGGATTGAAGAACTAGAGAAGATTTTCGATGTCATGGGTTGTTCAGACAATCAATAGGTTAGTCTTACTATTTACAGTTTGGTGGGTGAAGCAGATCAATGGTGGTCGATGGTTAAAAACATCAGGGACGCTGATGAGATTGATGCTCTCGACTGGGATGAATTCAAAGGTATTTTTCTTGAGAAGTATTTTCCTAAGGCTGTTCGACTTAGGATGGAAAATCAATTCTTGGAACTGAGACAATAGGAAGACTCAGGGGCTACCTATGAAGAAAGGTTCACTCGATTGGAAAGTTATGCTCCAAATTTTATCTGAGACCTTGATATTAAAATCAATCGTTTTTACTCAGGATTAAAGCCAAAATATCGAAGCGCATTAGCTTCTCGTGAGTTTAAAAGTTATGAAAAGCTTGTTTGATGTGCTGAGAAGGTGGAAATGGAGTTTTCTGATGATCAAGTGTTCTATAACAACCAGCAAAAGAAGAGACCGAGGTGGCAGGAGAAAGGAAAGAATTCTTCAAAAAATTCTGATGGTAAGAAAACTAAGTTTCAATTTTGTGATAAATGTGGAAAAAGGCATGCTGGGGAATGTCTTCTGAATTCTGGAAAGTGCTACCGATGTGGTAAGATGGGACATAAGGCTCGTGATTGCACTGAAAAAGATCAGGGTGATGGTAATACCAAATTTGATTTGCAGTTAGTGAAATGTTATAAGTGCAATGAGATGGGTCACTATGAAAATGAGTGTCCGAAAAAGATCTTGAGTGATGGGAAGCAGTTAGACTACAAGTAGAAAGGGGTGGTGAAATACTTTGCAACTACTTCAGTAGATGTCGGGCCATCAAATGAAGTTGTATCAGGTACTTTGTTTGGTTTTTCAGATTATTCCAGTGTGTTATTTGATTCAGGGTCTACACATTCTTTCATCTCTGAAAACATTTCTAGTAAAATGGGAATACCATCTCAAGAAATGACTCATGAACTTGTGGTAAAAAAACATGGGGGAAATGTTGAGGAAAAAAGAATTTATAAGAATCTTCATATCCTTATCTGTGGAAATAACCTACTTGAAAACCTTATTGTTCTACCTCTAGTAGAGTTTGATGTTATCCTGGGTATGGATTGGCTCTCTATTTACCATGCTAAGATTGACTATAGAGCTAAAGAAGTTTCTTTTCAGAAACACTTTTAGTTTGTGTACAAGAATGAACCCTTACTGTTGATAACTTATCAAGAGGCCAAGAAACTTGTAAAAGATGGAAATAGATGTTACCTTGCACACATCATAGAAAATAAAGGAACTGTTCAAATTAATGATGTGCCAGTGGTAAATGATTATCCTGATGTTTTTCCTGATGAGTTTCCTGGAATAATACCAGATCGGGAAGTTGAGTTTACTGTTGACTTAGTTCCTGATGCTAAGCCAATTTCAAAACCCCCTTATCGAATGGCTCAAATTGAACTTTTAGAGTTGATGGAGCAATTGCACGACTTATTAGAGAAAGGTTTCATTCGACCTAGCACATCACCATGGGGTGCTCCTGTCTTGTTTGTTAAAAAGAAATATGGTTCTATGAGACTTTTCATTGATTATAGAGCCTTGAATAACATCACTGTTAAGAACAAATATCCATTGCCTCATATCGATGATTTGTTTGATCAGCTCCATGGAGCTTAGTTTTTTTCAAAGATTGACCTGAGATCGGGGTACCATCAACTGAAGGTAAAGGAGGAAGATATTCCGAAGACTGAGTTCCATATGAGAAATGGCCATTATGAATTTGTAGTAATTCCTTTTGGGATAACCAATGCACCTTCTGTATTCATGAACTTAATGAATAGAATTTTCCATGAGTTCTTGGATAAGTTTGTGGTGGTTTTTATTGATGATATTTTGGTGTTTTCTAAAAGTAAAGAAGAGCATGAAAGAAATTTAAGGTTTATCTTGAAAACCTTAAAAGAAATGAAATTGTATGGGAAATTAAGCATTTGTGAGTTTTGGTTGCAAAAAATTTCTTTCCTTGGTCATATTGTTTCTAAATATGGGATAAATGTTGATCCTGCAAAAACTAAAGTTGTGGAAGACTGGCCAAGACCCACAAATGTAACTGAGATGCGTAGATTCCTTGGTTTGGTAGGCTATTACCGAAGGTTTGTTAGAAATTTTTCACAGTTATCTATTCCAATGATTAAGCTAACTCGGAAGGGTGTTAAGTTTATCTGGACAAAAGAATCTGATGATTGTTTTCAGGAATTGAAAAGAAGATTGGTGAATGCTCCAGTTTTGGCACTACCTTCCAGGAATGGTGAGTTTGTTATATACAGTGATGCTTCATTGAAAGGACTTGGTTGCGTCCTAATGTAGAATAATCAGGTAATTGCTTATGCTTCACGACAGTTGAAAACTCATGAGGAAAATTACCCTACACATGATTTGGAATTAGCTGTTGTTGTTTTTTCTTTAAAAATTTGGAGGCATCATTTGTATGGAGTAAAGTGTGAAATATATACCGATCATAAAATTTTAAAGTATATATTCACTCAGAAAGAATTGAACATGAGACAAAGGAGATGGCTAGAATTAATCAAGGATTATGATTGTACAATTCATTACCATCCGGGAAAAGCAAATAAAGTGGCTGATGCTTTGAGTCAAAAAAGTAATTCTTCATTAGCAATGTTGCATTTGGAATGTGATCCTTTGGTTAAGGATTTGATGAACTTTGGCATAGAATTTGTTGGTGCAGGAAGTTCTTTTGTTTTTTTTCAGGTATCAGTGAGATCATCTCTATCAGATAGAATCAAGCAAGCACAGAAGCAAGACAGTGAGTTGCAGAAAAAGGTAGAGCTGGTTCAGAAAGGTAAGTTGCCTGAATTTAACATTGATAATGGTTGCGTTTTGAGATTTGGGAAGAGATTGTGTGTGCCTTGTGATTCACAGTTGAAGAGAGAGTTGTTATGTTAAGCTCATAGTTCTCCGTTTTCAGTTCATCCTGGTAGTACTAAGATGTATAGAGATCTGCGAGAGTATTACTGGTGGGATAAAATGAAAAGAGATATTGCTGATTTTACTGTGAAGTGTTTGACATGTCAACAGGTTAAAGCAGAGCGGCAGTTACCGAAAGGGATGCTTCAGCCTTTACCAGTTTCAGAGTGGAAATGGGAGAATGTATCCATGGACTTTGTTGTGGGATTACCGAAGACATCTTGAGGTAATAATGCAATCTGGGTTATTGTGGATCGCTTGACTAAATCTGCTCATTTCCTTACTATACGAGATACATTTTCCCTAGATAAACTTTCCTGTTTGTATCTTAAAGAGGTAGTCAGGTTACATGGAGTTCCTCTCTCCATTGTATCTGACCGTGATCACAGGTTCACTTCTAACTTTTGGAAAGGCCTTCAGAAGTTGTTGGGTACTGAATTAAATTTTAGTACAGCTTTTTATCCTCAATCAGATGGGCAGTCATAACGAACAATTCAGACTTTGGAGGATATGGTACGTGCTTGTTCGATGGATTATCAGGGAAGTTGGGACCAACATCTTTCATTGGATGAATTTTCTTATAACAACAGTTTTCATTCTAGTATACAGATGGCTCCATTTGAGGCATTATATGGCAAACGGTGTCGAACTCAAGCTTTTTGGGATGACGTAGGGGAATGGAAGCTGATGGGACCAGAGTTGGTAGAAGAGATGGCAGAAAAAGTTCAGCTGATTCAGAGACGCATGAGAACAGCTCAGAGCAGGCAGAAAAGTTATGCGGGCAACAGGAGGAAGGATCTCTCTTTTGAGGTAGGTGATCATGTTTTTCTCAAAGTTTCTCCATGGAAAAGTTTTATGCGATTTGGTAAGAAAGGAAAGCTAAGTCCAGGGTTCATTGGACCATACGAAATTCTAGAGATAGTTGGATCAGTTGCATACTGAGTGGATTTACCTCTGAGTTTGTCTCAGGTACACAATGTTTTTCAGGTTTCGATGTTGAGAATGTATATGCCATATCCATCTCTTGTTTTGAGTCCAGAGGTAGTTCAGCTGGAAGAGAATCAATCTTACGCGGAACAACCGGTCCAGATTCTTGACCACAGGGAGAAGGTATTGTGGAATAAGGAGATTCATCAGGTAAAGGTTTTATGGAAAAACCATATGGTTGAAGAGGCAACATGGGAATCTGAAAATGCTATGAGGGATAAATACCCCCACTTATTCGATAAGTGAATAAAATTGCGAGGACTCAATTCCCAAAAGGGGGGAAGGATGTAACATCCCAGGTAAATAAAGAATAAGACATATTCATATTTATTAATATTTTTTAAAATATTAATTTTATTTTGAAGGGGTTTTTATGTTCGATAGCGTGCCCGATACGCAACAATGAGTTTCTTTGAAATATTACGTTACACGCTAATAATATAATAATATTATTTCAGATGGTAGATGACACGTAGCCGTTGTACTGGAGGGAATGAATATAAATAACTAAAATACGAATATATATGTTTTTTAAATGTTTCTACATTTATCCAATAAAAGATAAAGGCTTAAAATAAGAAAGGAATTCAATTTTATACATAAATACATTAATATTCACTAAAAGGTTCATTTATCGCATGTTGATGGATAACCCTCTTTAAATATAGTTTTGGTCACTCTTATACATTCTTTTGGACCAAATAAAACCCTTATTTATAATTGGGACATAAAAATTTACTTTGTGTATGTTTTTGTTATTCTTCCGATAAAGTTCATTTTTTATGATTAAGTGAAAAATGTTGTATTTTGATTCAAAACCTCTTTTAATCTAATTTATTTATATGATTATATTATCTTTTGAATTGGTTTTAAAGTGAAACCATAAAATATTTTTACCATTTGATTCAATGGTGGACTTTGGAATTAATTTCACTTTGAAATTCGACATAAACAAATATCAATCTTTTGATATATATTGTTTCTTAAAAACACGCTATTTGTTTTGACAGCGGGAGTTAATTATTAAATTAATTAATTCTAATTATATTCTTTTAATTAGGTAATATAAACATCATTTTTGAATTCGGAATATCGAATATAGCTTAGAGTGAATTTTTGGTAATTTTCTGAAAAACTCCAATTTTTGATGAATAGTGAAACCACTAAGTGGTAATCAAGCAAACCGATTTTTCAGTTAAATGAAAGTTTACCACTAATGTGTATTGAATTTTGAAAATCCAACATACATGGTTGTCATTAGTATGTAAAATGTGGTTCAATGGGATGAAAATAATTTTTTGGTGAATAGTAACTTTTTTTCATTAATCGCGATTAGAGGTAATTAGTGTAATTTAAGGTAAAAATGATATTATAAAAATATGAAAACACCATGACACTTGTCCTACCCCTATTGGATGAGTCATGGCCGACCAAGACAACCCATGGGTCGATTTAGGGGACCCTATGGAGCCTCTTGGGTGAGATAATGACTTTAATGCCTTTTTATAAATAAAGGTGAAAATGACACTAACATAAATTGTTTTACTAAAATAATTTTTAGAATGGGTTATAATAATCATATTTTTGTCTATAAATAATCTTTGGAAAGATAAAAAGATTTCCTACATCAGGATATTTTTTTTATAATTTTTATACATTATATAAATTAATTTAATTATGACATAATGATGATGCAACGATGACCTCGTTAATGAATAGTTTAAATAAAATGAAACGATAATATAAAATCAAAGACCTAAACTTGTCCAAAAACTATTGGATGGGAATATTTCGAAGAATTATCATCTTATATTAGAAATATATCAATGTGGGACCTTAGAAATTTGAAACACTTTTGAAAATAAAATAATAGTTTTATGATTTCCAAAAGTGCCCCTCCTCTCCTCTTATAAAAGGCCCCCACCTCTACCTCATTTCACACACTCCTCAAACATTTGGATCGGCTATCCCATGCCCATTTACTCTCTCCACATCCCTCTCCTCATCCTGTATGATTCCCTTTTGGCATAATCCTTTCATAGGATGCCTTTAGGCTCAAATCAAAAGGAGTTACACTTTTAAAGGAGATTAAAGAACGGTCGGGTCAAGTCGGATACGAGGTATGGGACTTCGTCTCAATCTCCTTTCATTGAGGCATATTTTGTTTTATACATAACCTTCTTTTATACGGTGTATAAACCCCTTTGAATTTTACGTTTATTCAAAAGTAATCTTTTTTATACGAAGCATTTACTAAACGACAAAAGGGAATGTTTTTGTCGTACGTATGCGGCGACAACGACTTCTCCGCCGTCGTGACCGTTATTTGAGTTTCGGCTTCCTCTACAAGCCATACCTTTTTTTAAAAAAAAATACATACCATGTTTTACTTTTCTTCAACTTTGGTATTGAAAATGGTTTTCATATTGTTTTTATTATATCAATGTGTTAAATTGATATCTCATGATTGAAATGTGGAAATGTTATGTTTCCTTTATGCATGTTTTATGTGATATGATTATGTTATGGTTCTTGGGCATTATTATGAAGACGGGTGGTTCCGTGATAAACTAAGGGCGGGTGAGCCCGTTATAGCTCTCCAATGCATTAGGTAACGTGAAGGAGTGAAACGTTAGGGTTTCTCCGAAGATATTTAGGGAATATACTGTGATGGGTATTCCAAACGTAACCAAGAGGGTTACTCCCTACGTAAGAATGTTATGAATGCATCAAGTTACCTTTATGTCTTATGATTTTTATGATTTATTCATGATTTGATGAGGTATGTTAAAGTACTTATGTTTTATGGGTAAAGTATATCTCATCCTTATGTATATATGTACCCATGTTTCCTTTCCATATTTTTATATCTCTTACTGATATTTTTATGCTCATCCAAAGTTTTTTTGAAATGTTTATCACAGGTCAATGGAAAGGTACATGATATGATGATACTGTCAAGGAAGTGTCAAGAAATAATCCATGTTTATTTTAAATATGTTTCCATTGATGGGAAAGAAGAATACTATCTTTATGTAACCACTTTGTTTATATGTGGAATGTAATGCAAGTTTTATGATCTAATTCTCTAAAACTCTAAACCCGAAAAGATCCTCAATGTGTAATCTTGTAATAACTCAAGATTAAGTAAGGTTTAAGGATGGGGCCTTATAGCAATAGATCCTATACATGCACTGATCATATAGTCACTAGGATGAACTCTACCCTGAAAAGGCCCTTGAAGTCCACCCAGATGAGAGTCACCTCATAGTGTAACTAGAGCATCAAACTCCATCATCTCTCTACTGTTTCTTGAGAAAAAACTAGCTGCTAGGATCACCAAAAGGCTAGATGGTGTCCCAAACAGGCGGAAAAATCTGACTACAGCCTCCAGCCAGTCCTCAGCCGCCTATAGGTCCATCTCGCCTCAGAACCTCGGTGCCATATGCCACTAAAACTAGTGAAACATTCTGAGTTGTCTTGCACACTCTACTAGTGGTGATGGTTGCAATTTTTGTCCAATGGGTAGTGGTGCTGCTGGTACACCACCCGAAAGTGCTAATGTCGTAAGAGGTCCTTACAATGAGGCCTCATTGCTCGGGGGTCCGTCGTCGCGTACTCTCTCAGGAATCCTGGCTGGTTGTCTACGTGGTGGAATTCTAAAAGAAGACAGGTCTGTCATGGTCAATAAGTTATACCTGGTGTGCTGACTTAAGAGATCATAAGAAAATATTTTCAAAACACACGTAATCAGTGTTTTTGTGCACTGAGTCAAGAATCCAAAGTCAGGGTCCTGGTGTTTGGATACGTCGGTCAACACACCAACATTGTATTCCCCAAACAATAAACCACACTCGTAACACTTAACACTACCCCCAAATATAAAATATCAGAGTCCATGTTCTTTGTAGAATATAATCCTCTAATACCACTTTGTCACGACTCATCCCATGAGACCCATTCTGTGACTACCCCAATCCCACATTCCATTTTCTAGGGGAAGGCGACTAGCACCAGAAATGCATATCTCTAAAACAAGAAGGAATTTCCATTTAATATGTACAGACACACAGAATAGAATGAAAAAATATGAAACCACAATGTAAACCACTTCATTAAAAGTGTATTGAAAGTAAAAGAGTGTTGAAAGTAAAAGGGTCGGAATACAATCCCAACTGAAAAAGGTACAAGTACATCTGATAAGTACAAAACAGCTCCTGGATAATCCACCATGGATCCTACCAGAAGGGTAGGTACATATTTTCTCCACAGCACTCCACATCAGCCCAAATATTCTGCCACCGAGCATCGTCCAGTCCTGGCTCCCACATCCTAGATCAACGTTGTATGTCATCTACACAAGAAACAACGTGGTGTGGGTGTAGCCCATCCAGGGGTGAGTATAATGATACTCAGTAGGGACCCCGAGACCACCATAGGTCTCCTAGAGTTCCATAAAGGAAAAACCACAAAGAAATACATCAACTCTACTTATTTATATGCCCATAAATATACCTATGTTATCAAGATATACTCATCTTATACATGAGGAAGTAATACAACAAAGGTAACACCATGAAGGTTGAAATACAACAATGGTAACACCACTGAGGTAGAAGTACCACACAGGTAACACCACGAAGACAACACCACCAAGGTAGAAGTACCACATATGTAACACCACTAAGACAACACAATGAAGGTAGTAGTACCTCAGAGGTAAAACCACAAAGAGAGAATTACCACACCGGTAACACCACGATAATAGAAGTACAACACAAGTAACACCACGCAAATAACACCACGAAGGTAGTAGTACCATACAGGTAACACCACAAAGACAGAAGTACCACATAGGTAAAACCAAAAAGATAACACCAAAAAGGTAAAAGCCTCAACTCACAATTAGGTATAACTTAATTACATATGTACAGATATTAGTCATAAGCTAGATCATCTTATTCCATTAAGAGGAACTGTTTTTGACCCACATAGGATCGATAGGTACTAACCCCCGCGGACCCACACATGATCTAACCCACACAGGATCGGTATATGCGGAACCACATAGGATCATTGAGAATTGACCCACACAGGATCTGATAGAAGTTGACCCACAAAGGATCGATAGATGTTGACCCACACAGGATCGATGTTCTTTCTTCACGTTATATTCTGCCACAAGATTCCTCACACCTGGTGCGCATGAGTTCTGTAGAATCTTCCCATCTAATATTATTCATACCTTGACCACCACTATTCTCCACAAAAGAGTAACCCAAAGGACCCCATGTCTTAAGGGTTCCAACGGGACATACAGTGCGTTAATCGGATGCCCTGTCAGTGAGTTCTTATCATTTTAGTTCCGAGGGTCGAGTTAGATTCCAGTTTGATCCAACTTGGTCGTACACAAACTATATTCAAAACTCAAGTGGAGTATACCAAAATGACTTCATAACTCTAAAGGTCCTATTTCCACAGACAGTTTTCAAACAGAAGCTCGAATTTCTAGTTATGCCCCTTTAAGTATTTCTAGGTTCGATTGGGGCCAGGTCCGGTCCGACCCGGTCAGACCGACCCCGCCCAAACCCGTCTAGGTTGGACAAGGTCTATCCTAGCCCAAAAGGGGCATCCCACAAAGGGTCGACCCACAAGGGGTTGGTTCGCGGGGTGTCCCACAAGGGGGCAGCCCAGCCTACCGGTCCGGCCCGCAAGGGGGGCGCGGCATGCTGTCTGCTTCTGGTGGAAAAGGGGAGGGGGCATCCCCCCAATCCCAAACGGCCCAGAGGCCATTCAGCTTTGTGAAATAAAAGCACCACGTGGGTGTCTCCCGGTTTTCATTGAACCCCCTCGAGAAGCTAGTTCTGCCTCTTCCGCGGCTTCAGTCGCAGCCCTCTGCTCATCGGCGGCACAGTGGTCGCGTCGCCTCCCCTTCGGCGGCTTGCCGATGAGTTGGAAGCCTCCTCCATCCACCACGGTAGATGAGATATGTCCCATTGCTCCCAGGCGGCGTGTGACAGTGTGCTAAACCTCCTCCGCATTCGGCTGGTGTCGGCCGCATCGATGACCATTGAGGCTTATTGTTGTTTCCTCCTCTTACGGCACGCGTCGGCGCACCTCCTCCTTCATAGCTGTTGGCCATCTTACAAGGAGGGCGAAAGGGTATCAAATTAGTGGGGGGATTGGGTCGGGTTCATTAGGCACACATCCTCTGTGTTATCTTGCAATCATAAGGGAGGATTTAAGGGTTTAAGGAATTCACATGAAATAAACAAGAATCAAACACCTAATTGAGGTTGTTGGAGAGACTCCACGCATGAGGAAGGGGTCAGTGTTCTCCATCCTTAGAAACTAGCTTCCATCGACATCGCTTGTACGTCATCCTTCGGTTTGTGGTTTGGTCTCTCCCGTCACCTCCCCCCAAGAACCGGCTTTGTCCTCCAAGGTTTTGGTGTCCCATCACAATGTCAGCACTTCACTGCTTGGTGAATCCATGTCAACACCTCTCCCCTTGATGCATATAAATAGGAGAGGCAAACAGTAATTAACAACGTTGGTAATTAATAGGGTCTCATTAATTTGGAACATTCATAATTCCCCAACGACGTTGTTACTTAAGTTTGAAAGGTCCATCCAATTATTTTCTTGACACATCGATGGTCATGTGATCCTCTTGTCTGTTGGAGGAAAAGATAAAATAGAAAATAAAAATTAACTAAGTTATTTTTATTATTCTTTTAAAAGACCAAAAACCTAACTTTTTCTCCAGAACTACTGTCATCAAATTGATGACTCCCTTAAGAAAATCCAGAAACTATGGATTCAATGGTTCCCTCAGATTTCTAAACTAAGCAATAGTTCAAAAGATAGAAAATGCCACTCGCGCGTATACTGAATGTACCTTAAAAAAGATCATAAATTCATTCTAGACACACCGGGCCTCAGAATCATGCACCATAAATTTTTCTCAACTTTTAATAATTATATATAATTAAAAAAATACTTATAAAAATTCACATATTTACACACTAGTGGAAAAGAAACAAAGGGAGAGAATAGATAACAAGGTACAATTCCCTTCAGCATTTACTTGATCTTCAAAGGCTGAAGAATATCAAATTTGAAAATAGATCTAGGAATCCTTCTGAAAATATGAAATCAACATTTCATTTCTAAATCCAATCCATAAAATCCCAAAATATGAGAAGTTTCTCAAATAAATGTCAACCAAGAGAAAAAAGAATGATGGTGATGAAATAACCATCTTTGGAAAGAGTGTCTTGGTCATGATCACCCCACCTTTACCCATAAAATTTCATGATCTAGGGATATTTTCTTTTCCCTGTACAATTGCATATTTATATTTTCTGATGCTTTGTGTGGCCTCAGTGCTTCCATAAATGTAATGTCTAATTATATCTTTTCAACTTTTTAAATAGGTGAAGTAAATCCCACATGAGTGTTGTCTAATTGGAAGACCAATCTACTATTTTTTCAGCTATAGTTGTTGAAGATATGATAGTGGGAGCTGAAGGACTCATCTTCATATAATACTTTTTTGTACTCACCCTAGAGAAAAACAATACACTAGGGAATGCACCCATAATTTTGGGAATACCATTCCTGAAAATAGCCAAAATAATCTTCAATGTTCATGAGGGAACCCTGACCCTAGAGCCCAGAGATATAAAGTCGAACTTCATTTTCCTTTACTAAAAAATAAACTCATCAAAAAACCATTTCCTCTTTAAAATTTCTCTTGGAATAGGTAGGGATCCCATTTAACACTCAGGTATTCTTTAATAATTCTTGGATTTAAAATATCACATCATGGGAGGAGAGAGTTCTCTAAAAAATTAAATTTCTAAAATCACATCTGAATTATTTAATAATTTGCTGGAAGAAACGAATATGGTACACATTTTCATGTGATTATAGGCTTTTGATGTAGGAAATGTGAATTCATTATCATCCATATAATAGCCAGTGAGTCTGAAATTAAAACCCCTACCGAGTGATTTGAAATATGTGTATCTATTGAGGATAGAAAATTTGTCTGTAATCATTCACAGTAATCTATATAGAACCAAGGAGAAAACACTAATTGACATTCTAAAAAGAAATTATTGAGCCAAAGGATGGAGACTAGTAGATATTGCCATGATCAAACCTAAGGTATGCTCACATTGAATATTTTTATAATAGGACTATTGAACTGTTAGGTATCCCCAAAGGAGAATGAACCCCACCATCATGGAAGTTGTAAATAAATAAGTTGAAAATTTTTTGGAGACCGAAATAATTTACCTAATTTATGACTCATAATGGGTCATCCACAACCATGTGGTTTTAAAAAAATCATGACCATTATGTAAAATGAGAGTAATGAATTAATTCACATGAGATTTAATAACAATTAGAGGGTATGTATTTATTAGATAAAGCTAAACCAATTCACCTGAAAAGATCATTTCCCAATCCCATTCATTCATCAAATGTTAGAAATGCTTCCAGGAAGAACACATTACTACTTTTTTGATGGATTTTATGGATATTTTTAGGTCACGATTTCAAAATAATACCATGATAATACAAACTTCATCTATCCATTTAGGAACTTTTCTTAAAAGAGGATGCCTTTTAGATTTTGCAATGCCCTAGGTACATTTCAGCAATGTATGGTAAGAATTTTTTCTGACCACATAGAAGACTTCCTAGAGGTATTTCATGACAACTTTACTATTTTTTGGAATTCAATTGATCATTACTTGGGAAATCATGATAAGGTTTTGAAAACAAAAATAGAGAAAAATTTTGTTTTAAACTCTGAAAATAGTCACCTCATGGTTGAAAAAGGGACAGTGTTAAGAAATGTAATTTCGCAAAATGGAATTGAGGTGGATAAATCTAAAATTTAAGTGATCAATTATTTTTCTTATCCCACTAATGTGAGACACATTAGATCATTTTTAGGGAATGTAGAATTTTATAAGAGATTTATCAAAGATTTCAATAAGATTTCTCTCCCACTATCAAAATCTATCTTAAAAGATGTGATGTTGTTTTTAATAATAATTATAGGAAGGAATTTGATGAGTTGATGATTTTTTTATCCCATCGATAATGCATACCACAAATTGGGAGCATCCATTTGAGTTAATTTTTTATGAATCAAATCAATATATTGGACATGTTCTTTCCCAAAGAATATAAGGAAAACCCCAAGTCATAAATTATTCTTCAAGAACCCTAGAAGCCACTCAAGTAAACTACATAACAACATAAATGTATTTTATTATCATTTCCTTTTCATTAGATAAATTCATATCATATTTACATGGAACTAAAATAGTGTAATTTTCTTATCATGTATCACTCAGGTGTTTAATAAAGAAGGATGGAGCCAAACATCAGCTGGTAATATGGATAGTACTCTTTCAAGAGTTCAATCTAGATATAAATGAAAATAGGGAGCTAAAAACTAAGTCGAAGATCACCTCCGTATGCTACCCAACATTACATAAACATAAATTCCAAAGTTGTGCCCACTTAATGATCACATGCTCGGAAATCATATCTACATCATAGTGGATATTGTAGCATTGTATGATGGCATAGTAAATTATTTGGCCACATCTTAGGTAACTTCTTCCCTTAACTCCATCAGAAACATAAACTCAAGGCTAAATTTATATTTTATATTTATGAGGATCCTTTTCTATAGAAAATTTGAAATGATCATGTCATAAGAATATGTTTTTTGGCAGGTTCAATAGAATATTTTTTCAAATTTTCCAAACACATTATTATGTAGTCCATTTTAGACTTCAAATAATATCTAGGTAAGTTTTGGACTCAGGGATTTATTGGCCTACATTTTCTAAATATGCTCATGATTTTATTTAAAAAAATATGAAAAATGGCAGTTTTCGGGAAACATTTAAAAGAGACAAGAGATCCCCAAAAACATATCATTTTTTGTGAACTATTTTATGTTTTGTGTATTATTTATTTTGTACCCTTTCCCATATCTTTTGCGAATTCCTATATTTTACGTTCTATTCATTACGTCTGTGAATGGGTGGAAGCCAAATCTTCTAACACTAATTATGCCAATGTTTTTTGTGATTTTTGTAGTGAAAATGTTTTTTGTAGATTTGGAGTTCCAAGGACCATCATTATTGAACAAGGGACACATTGTTTCAATAGAATAATGTGGGTATACTAAAACGTTATCGGGTGAAGCACAAAATGTATACACATTACCATACCCAAACAAATGGACAAGCTGATGTTTCTAACCAAGATATAAAAGAAATTTTAAAGAAAATAGTCAAGACAAACTTAAAAGATAATATAAAAATTATCGAAGAAACTTTATGTGAATACGTGACATCATTCAAGACACCCACTAGTATGATACCGTATTGGATGATTTACAGAAAAAGTTTTCATAAATCGGTAGAATTGAAGCACTAAGTATATTGGGTTGTGAAAAAGGTGAATTTGTATTTGGAGAGTTCTAGAAGGGAAAGAAAACATCAGTTACAATAACGGGAAGAAACTATAAGATAATATAAAGAAAAGATGAGAATTTATAGAGAAAGAACCATGGTGGGACATGAAAAACTGATTCAACCAAAGACCTTTAAACATAGAGACCATGTTCTTCTCTACAATTTGAGACTGAATTTAATGTCAGGTAAGGTTACTTCTAGGAGGGAAGGTTCTTTTCTTCTTAAAAATCATTATCCTTTTGGTTCTATTTAGGTTAAGAAATAAGTGGTGGGAAACCCATTCAATACAATTCGGAAAAGGCTACAGAAGTTCCATGGATGTTTACCTCAAGAACAAGTGGAGGAGATCAAACATCTCCAACCCATCTTCTAATTTCTTCTCAAGAAGTGCGTTTGATCCATGTACATTAACCAAATTCACTTCCAAAGGAAACATGAGTTTTAACATTATCTTAGGATTTAGGATTCAGTTACCTCCTATGTCACACCCTTTGAGATTTAATGGAATGGTTCTTACACTTTTATGAGATGTTTTGATTTTCAAAGGACCATAAAAGAAGGAAACAGCTATGAAATCCAAAGAAGTTGAGGAAGAGAACCAAAGGATTTATATCATATGCGTGTTCATTTTTTATTTTCTATATTTTAAACTCCCAACATTTTAGTGAAAAAACATGTATTGAGCTTTAAAAGATTAAATTGTATGCCCACACTTGAATTTATTGTTTACTTTACATATCTAGGAGACATGAGTGTTTTAGGAATCCTTTGATTTATTGTTTTAGTTTTTTTTCTTAATGATAATAAACAATTAAAATAAATATTTGGATTCATAAATTTAAGCATGGATATTAAACAAAGTACTCATGATTTAAGGAAATTGATTGATTCATGTAAATGAAATTTTCCAAAAAAAAATTATGCTTTGAATTTATTAAATTCATGTGAATTTATTTGTTATTATTAATCATTCCTTGTGTGATTGTTCCAAATCTTATGTTCCACTCCAAAGAGGATTTCTTAACCATGTACTTCCTATTTTATTCTAGATCAATTTTCTTGAATGGTCTTGGTACATGACACCTGCTAAAACATTCATTTAAACTTTTTAAAGATATGAATATGAAAAAAAAAACTTTTAAAATGATTGAAGAATATTTGAAAAAATACTTATCATTTAAAGACCACATTTTACATCCATAATTTTTTAGCCCATAAAAACCATGAATGACCATCATAGGGAATGAGCCTTGTTTCAATCCATTTTTATTCATTCTGACCCAACACATTTTTTGCACAATATCTTAATGTTGAAGTATGGGGTTAATGAAATCATGGTAAATGTTATGATTTAGATTATAAGGAAGAAGTTTGGGGGTGATTACTATGGTTATTTTTAAAATTTGTGGAATCATTCATTATAATTTACTGTTTTCCCCTCTTGAATATAAAAAAATTGAAAATGAAAAAAAGAACCAAAAATGAGAAAAATTGATTGTGAAGAGGGTAAACCATGAATCACCATTACTACACCTATGATTTTTATCATGCATGGTTAGGTGGTGTATGGGTGGTTTATTATAATCATAAAATTTGAGAAAAATGTTAAGGTTATTGGAAAAAAAAACCAAACTAGTATAAAAATAAAATATTTCAGGAGATGGAAGAAATCATTAATTATGGAATCAATGATTATAATATTTACTTTGGACTCTTGGGAGGTTAGTGGATGGAATAAATTTATGGCAGGAATGCCATTAATCTTTTACTTTGAATAGCATGCTTTATTCTTTAAGAGACAAACTTCCTCCATAATATTTAATGTTTAAGAAATTACTACCAATTTAAGCCTCGTATACATTTGAACATTTAATGATAACCATTATGATTTTATGTTATTTTTTTCTTTACAAAGTAGATTAAGTAGTTATTCTTACAAGCCTATAGATAAGGAACATGTTCTAATGATATCAGAATAAATATACTTTAATTTTATCATGATAGAAGAGTGGAAAAATTCAAGTGAGGTAAATTGTTATTTGGAATTATTGATAAAAATAAATGAAAAAACTTTAATTAATGAGAAGATAAGCTTCCATCAATTTTAAATGGAAAAGTGTAAAAAACATGATTTGATTAATTTTTTGAAAATATAGAAATTAAATTAATATTATATGTGTAATTTTGGAAATTTGATTTTACATGGATGATTATTTGATTTTATTACTTTAAAATTTGAATATTTGTAACATTGGTGATCTCTGATATTCCATGTTGAGATTTTATACTTGAGAACTTGTATAGGTTATGTGTGGGGGTATTTGAAATAGAAACATAATGTGCATATTTTTTATTCAAATTTGTTTGATTTTTGAAAGTTTTTCAATGTTATAACCCATGGTTATTAATGTTTTAGTAATTTATTATTATTTTAGGACATCTAAATGAAATTGGTTTGAAAATTGTAAAGTAAATTAATTTAATATTTGAATCTTATTAATCTAATTTTTTTCAAGTTTCTTGAAAATTTTATATATTTTTTATTATTTTTTTCCATAAAGTTTAAAACATTTGGGCCATCCTTCGACCAAGGGCCCACAAGCCTATTAAGAAGACCACATGGGGCCAACCCAGCCACACAGGCCCTAGGAGATCCAACAGTCAGCCGAAGTTCTTAGGGCGGTTAGGCATGAGTGTAGCTCATGGGTGGTCAAGCCACTCAGCTGTAGGTCATGAGTGATCAAGCACTATGAAAAGTAGGGTAAGCATGATGCTTTCATGGGCCACATGTGTCGTGACCTATTATGAATGTGTGTGCAGAGTCATCTGGGAGCCCACCCTAGAGCAGGTATGCCTGGAGATCTTGTGTCGAGGCTTATAAAGCCTTGACGACCCCACATCTGTTTTGATGTGGGATGGGACCTCTATCGTTGCTCTGCATCAACCTCCTCACCGAACAACCTATCTTAACAAAGGTTACCACGCCCCACTATTTGATCCTCGGCCAATCATCATGTAGAACCGTTATTCCACTAGTATGCCCCTGCCTTACCTGAGGAGCACCGCTCCACCAACACCAACACATTCTACCTCCACCTCCTCCTATAGAATCACCAATGATCACCTATATAACTGAAGGAGAGAATGAATCAATATAGAACCATCACGGCATCGCCGCTTGGAATCAGTGATCCCCAATGTCCCATGTCCATCGTTGGACCATTTTTGCTACTCGGTTCAATATTTTTCGATAACTACGAAGGACATATGAGGGTGAGTCCATCACATCCTCCCTACTACTACACCACTTGTCCACCATCGTTACTCTATATAGGCCCACCACTGCTATCTTTACACCTCCTATGCCACTTGAACTCACCCCATGAAGCATATCAAGCTCCAATATCTATTGATAAGGTCGGAGAAGAAGGGGAGGCTGCCATTGTCAAGCCAATTTCCTTGTCATGGTCCACCACCTGGTCACCCATATCTCCATTTCCACCTCCACTCCCCATATCTACTATTACCCAAGAGCTTCACTACCATGCTTGCACACCCGAAGCATCCACAATAGCACTTCCATGGCTCACCCACACCTTCACTGCCACCTTCCACCTCCCTAGCTCAGGCTCCTCTGGCCATTGTGAACGACATGGGAGAAGGAGGGGTTCCACCCTCTCGCTTATCACATGCCACCGAGGCCCCCTCATACACCACCTACTCACTAGGTTACTGACCATGCACACCCATGGGAAGATCGTCCCTGTGTAGATCCCACCCATGTAAGGCCTAAAAACCTGCACCCATGGGTGTTTCCTCCACAAATGAAGGCTAATTATAAGGTTTTTTTATTTTTAAACCACCACCACAGTTTTCCTTCATGGAAAAAGGGAGGATAATTTTTCCCTCTTCACCTATAAAAGGAGGAATGCACCTCCATTCCAAGTCATCCAATTCTATTCAGGTAAATCACAAGATCCCACTAACACCAAGGAGAATATCCACTACCACTTCCATGAAGAGAAGTCCCCCTTCCTCCTTTTCATCCTTTCTCTTCATACATTTTATCATGGATTATTATATTTCAAATTACCTGACCCATTCTTGCATGAAGGGATATAATTTTTTGTGATTGATTGAAGGGAATTAAAATCCCACTTTATGATGTTTTGAGATTCCAAAAATTTTCAATTAAAATTATTATTTTTTAATATATTAATGGTTTCTATTTAATATATTTTTGAATCTAAATTAAATAGATTGTAATTTATTTTATTCTAAAATATTAAATTGTTCTGATTAAAATATTATTTGGCCATTAATTGATTTTTTTCTACCCCAATTAGTTATTTTTTAAATTAAATAAATTAATGGAGTGGTTTAGTGATTACGAAAAGACATGAAGAAATTATGATAGTCTAATTTAATTATTTAGGTAAAATCAATACGATAATTGGTGTTACTTATGTAATTAAAAAGTAGTACATTAAGATTTCTACACTTTGACATGTAATTAAATAAAAGGTGAATTGAATAACTACTTTTTATTCAATTCATTTAATTATTTTAATCCAGAACCAAAAGATTCATTTTTTTCTCAAAAATTATGATGAAATTTAATTTTAATGACATCACAAAAGGAAAAAAACCCAACCAAAATCCAATAACTTCTCTATCATTTGAAATTCACAAAAATCTCTTGTTTTCCTAAAATATTTCAATCTCAATATTTTTTTAACTGAAACCTACATTAACACACTTCTATTTGGAAGAAGTTATTCCTTCTTACCACTCATACTACACTATTAGGGGGATTTAATAATTTTTTCACATCTCACGACAATATTGTTCCAATATGAACCTATTTTAGTTATTTTATTTGGTGATATCCTCTATTCATTTTTGAAATTGATTTCTGTTTCATGTATACTTCATTTATTTTGGACTAGACATTTTATTTTGGTTCTTTGATGTCAATTTGATCAATTTGGATATCTAGTTAAGGTCGTTCTAAATTGTTTTTTTCAATCATTTTCCATGTTTGTCCCTGTAGTGGTAGTTTTTAATTATTTTTATTATGTTGTTATGCTAGTTTTATTCTGTTGATTATTCTTTTCACTATCTGCATGCACATCTTTCACTATAAGCTTGTTTGAGTCACCATTTTTAAATAATTGAAGATCTCCTCTTCCCTGATCCACTGATAAGGATATAGCCATTTATTTATATATTTATGTCTCTATATAAATAGAAAATAATATGGATATAAAAATCCTTAAGGAAAACAAGTGTAAATTTTAATAGCCATTTGTTAGTCGGGAGAGAGTGAGAGAGTGTGCAAGGCTAGAGTAGTAGAAGAAGGTCCTCAACATGTGTTTGCAAATCATATAAGGGATTAATATTTTATTTTTTCTGGATTCCTTTCTTTTAAATTTACCTGTAAATGAAATTATTATTAAATAATATATATATGTGTGAGTTTGTGAGAGAGAGAGAGGTATTTCGGAATTCAAGTCTATATTTCTATATGTTAAAACTCTATAGTTTTTTATTATTTTCATACTTATGTAAGATTATTTTCTTTATTTTAAATTATAATTCTTGATTAACCTTCATATTTAAGTTCTTACTCCTTGTCGGTGTTTATATATTCATGTTTTTAATCATTTGTAAATATTCTAATTATGAATGAATGTATTATAAATTTATGTAAGGATATTTTTTTATACAATTTTTTATATGTGAATCATTAAGGTTGATAATTTTAAAGTATATATATTTCATAATATATATATGGGTATTATTTTTAAAACTCCAAGAATATCTACGTAAAAGTCTTCTGATTATTCAAGTATTACAAATTCCATGTTTCATATTAGTTTTTATTTTAATTTCAAATTTTATATTAGTTTTATTTTATCATATATATATTTATATTTATTTATTCATATATATATATATATTCATGTATATATATATATATTCATGTATGTATATATATATATTCATATATATATAAATATATATTCATATATATATATATATATATATTCAAAAATATATATACATATTCATATACATATATGTCAACATATTTAATCATTAATACATGATTTGAATGTGCAAGAAAATCATGTATGAATGTGGGTTAAATTTCAAATCAAGATCGTGTAATAGATTATATTATCAATTTACTCATGGGTGATATGTTTTTTAATGTTTCTTTTGTAGTTTTATGAGCATTATTAATATTATTTATCTATTATTATATGTGATAAGTAATTTACAATTGATATTATTTTAGGTGTATGGTTTATGCATTTACACTACTTATTTATATATAAAAGGATAATGTTAAAACACCATATTTTAAATCAATAATATGTGGATTTGGTATATTTATTCATGGATGAGTATTTAAATGTTATATTTTAGCATTTCATATAAAAAATTACTTTATGAGGACATTAATGAAAGTATATATATATGGAAGTTAATTTTTTTATTAATAGGCCATGAAAAGTCCAAGTTGACATGGGTTTTCATTGTATCAAGGATCATCAGTGATTTTATAAGAAATTTAATATATATATATATATATATATAAATGAATATGAATTTAATTCAAGAATTCATTTTTAAAGAAAAACTGATGTGAAAATTATATATATGTGTAAGGTAATCTAAAAATGTTTTTATAAATTTTAAAGTATTATAATATTTTATAAATGCATTTTACAAAAGGTATTTTTCAATTGTATTTTAGAAAACCCCTTTCTGGAAATTAATTCTCTCCCCTTGTTTTGAATCTATTTTTATAAGTTAATTAGAATTTATATAATGTTAGATGTTGATAAAGAGTTAGTATATGTGGAGTATATTAGATATTTTATTTTCATTACTTTTTTATAGCTGATAATAATTTATGATTTGTCTAATCCTCAAAAATATCAACTGGTAAAGGTCCTGAAATTTAATAAAGGTTGTGTATTTTCTAGTTTTTTTATAAAACAAAAATTCACAACTTTTTTATGTGTTGAGTCTAGAAGCGTGGTTTGGGGCCTGTATAATAATTACATATAATATATATAATTTACACTTAAAAATGATTAAAAATGAAGTACCCACAAAATTACCACCCAAAACATTGGTATCATACTCTAAAAAACACATATCATTATAGTAATCCATTACCTATGTTATTTTATTATATTATTTCCTATGATAATAAATCTTTATTTAGATTAGATAAAGTCCTACTCAGTTTTCCATGAAATATTCTATGCACTGCCTATATGTTAGGAAGCAATTCTACTCTACATATTCAACTATTTTATTATATATTGAATGAATTTATTCCATTTTGAAAATAACATGGCATAAAATAGGTTTATATACAAACTCTTATTACCAATAAACCATCACCAAAATAATGTGATCTCTAAATAGAGAAACCATGGAACACATCTCACCACTTATATAAATTTCATATTCCACTTATCACAACATCATTGTTCTTCAAAAAAACATATCATATTCAAGTTAATATTATCAAAAAAAATAATATGTTTTTTAGAATTTTGAAAAACACTCAAATATTTATATGTTTTTGTTATTAACCAAATCGTAATATAATGTGTGAATTTATGGGAAAATGGCCTCTGATTACTATATTAATCCAAAAATAATGTCTTGATATAATTTTGGAACTCCTAAAATTGTAGTTATTATCATTTTAGTATTTTTTCTAAAGATATTCATTATAGAGTAATGCTCAATTTTTCACCAAATAAAAGACTTTGATTTTGACATTATTACTAAATCATAAACCATATCCATGTAAACCTTTTCATAAAAAAATTATTTGATGAACTCCATGGGATCACATTACAGTATGATTTATAAACATCAAATATCACAGGTTTCTACTATAGTGTAGTTTCCTAGATATAATTCTTAGCTTAATTGATATTTTTATTATACTTCATCATTATAGTAATATTATTAACCAAAAAATATTCCTCCATGTGGATTCTAATTATTGTATGAATTATTTTTTATGATTACTTGGGTTTCATCAATTCATTATCCTTAAATCTAATCATAGTGTAATATATATTCTTCTTGTTATATTTTTTATTCTATCCTCCAATGTAATTTTCAAAAATTCACTTTGGTGTGGCCATAATTATTACAATGTGATTTTTATACTTCTAAATAAAATCAACTATGATGATCCTCCAAACTTCTTTAAAATTAATTCATGCTTATCCTATGATATAATTCATCTAATTAGTCATGTTTCTAATGAATACAACTACTTTTGACTATACTTTAACAACATTCATATTTGATAAACTCAAATTCCTTCATTCACATTTTAAATAAACTATGTTCCAGCAATAATATATATAGATACTTAAGATACCATTAACCTTAAAATAAAAAAGAATTGATATACCCTATTATCATACACTAGGTCTGATAAAATTATTCCTCAAAAAATTATCAATTTGATCTCATAGTTCATGGAGCTCACATAGAGCCACCCTATATTAAGGAAAAAATATCATCTCAATGCCAGGATGATTCTCAATGTTGATCTCAACCTCATGCCACAAAATAAAAATTATGACCCTTTAATGGAAAATATAAAAAAACTCTTAACAACATAAGTTAAATCTTTCACCTATAATTTTTTTATACTTAATTTCATACTAGGTATCTACAATGAAATTATTTCAAAATGAAAAAAAAATTACAAATATCTTACAATATTTTAAAAAAATAAAATTATAACAACTAAAATTATAGAAAATAACTCTAAATTTTAAATTGTTGATATAGATATACTATAAATACATATTATTCATATCATTTATAATAACATAAGATTACATATAAAGAAATATGAAATTAAAAGAAAATCTATCCTACCCTAAAGAAAGATCACATATCTAAAAAACATAATAACCCATAATAAATTATAATTTGAATTGATAATTTAATTTTTTTTCCCAAACATATTAAAACAACAAACTCGTGAATAAAGTATAGATAAATAATGAATGGATAATATTATTTTCTATAAAAATTAAATAAAAAGTTGAATAAATATATATAGTTCTTCCCATGACTTTTGGGTATTCAACCCTAATAAAACATAATGTCTTGTAACTATCTTATCCTTACTATTCCACAATAATAGTCCCATTAGAAACAACTACATTGAGATTGATATTGATGTTGAATCTGAAAATAATTTATATGATCCTTTTATTTCTATTGTATAAAACCTCTATATATTTTTAGACCAATGGGATGAAAATGTTTTTGAACATCAATTTTAGAGGTTTCTAAAATAGTTAAAAAGGAAAAATCCATTATTATATTAGGAGTTTTCCTCTACTAATATCTATGAAAAGAAGGATATCCATGTTTAAGATATAGAAAAAACCATAATATAAATATTTTATAATTCAACCACCTCCATTTAATCTTGAAATTCTAACTCTTGATGTCTAAGGATACACCAGATAATAATTTTGATTATAATAACGAAATGGTGACCATTCCACTAAATTGGAACTCTAACTCTCATATGAGTCTTAAAATGATGTTTCACATAAATTATATTACTCTCATCGTCTTATATGATAACTTATGGAGAGAATAAAAAATAAAAATCATGAAACTAATTTTGAACTAGAAATCCCTTGAAATATTAATAAAATATTCTAATAATGTTCTATTCATAGGATCATAGATAAGAAATAATTCTAAAACTTCTCCCAAATATAATTCCATTTTACCAAATACATAGTTTGATTACTCAGATATAAAATCCACCCCTATATTTTATTTTCATGAAAAATACATACAGGTAGAGGCATAAGATGATAAATTAATGTTAATTCAAATAATGTGTTATATCTATATTCTTAATCCAATGTTTAATCTCTCAATCCAAAAATAATTCTCTATACCTTGATAAATTCTACCATTGAAAGTTGGTGATGATATTTCTCAAAACATATCCACTATAGGAACTACTAACTCGACTCTCTATTGATCTATCTTATGTTATTGGATATCCTCCTCTCTCTGTCATCCCTATGATGAAATGCATAAATAAAAGCTATGATAATCAAACAAACTTGTTTAAACACAGCCCAAGGATATGGATTTCATTTATAGAAAATCATTTCATATGAACTTGTAATTATTTTTGACCAATATAAAACTGAATGATGTATGTCATGTGCTTATAATAGTTTCCTAAAATTCAAAACACTCTCCCTGTGATAGGAAAAATAGAGATTATTCTACCATTACCACTAAGAGGGTGGGGAATTAGTGGGGTATGAAAATATAAACTCTCAAAAAATTTATTCTATTCCCAAGTTAGTGTGATTGGATCTCAATGGTGATGGTGCGATGAAAAGATATAGTGAAAAAATAAAATAAAACACAAAAGTATGAATACAAGGTTTACCAACATTTATGTGTGATTGGATAATCCCTGTAGTAAAATAGATATGATCTTGCTATTATTATTATTATTATATTATCAATATGAATAATAAATAGAGAATATATATGGTCATAAACATTAATTATAAAAAATAATAATGGGTTATAATAAGTTTTTCAATCTCACATTTTTTTACTTCTTCATGTGACTTCAGGATTTAGATCACATTTCTACTATATTCCAATCTTTTACCCCACCCAAAATCTCCCTAGAATGGATGTGTATTAACTTTGAGATTTTTTTATCCACGTATTGCTTCAAATAGATGACTTAATATATATAGAATATTTATGTGTTGTGGTGGTCCAAAATAGATTATGTAATGGTCACCATATCTAAAAGATATAGGAAGAGAATACAAGAAATATTGAATTTTCCTTTAACCATCATTTTTGGATGGCTCAGTGAGTTATATGACATAATGACCCAAAATCTCTAGAACCAAAAAAACATCTAAATATTATAACTCATAAAATTGTGACATGTCCAATGCATCATATCCTATGGTCTCCGAAAACAAGAGAACCATTTCCACAACAAATTTTCATTCCATTTCCTACTGAAACATGGCCTTCACCTTTATGGTGTGAGTTAGATTGTTTCATGAATCCATTCATGTTTGAAACATGTGTCCTATAAAAAAAATCAGACCCACCACTTTGTGTCCTTATTTATTCCATATAATTACCTAGGTATACCTTAATGGAACAATCCTTTGTGTTGTGACATGACTCTCATACATAAGAGTATCACAGGGTCACATGTATCCACTCTAGCATGAGACATCTATATAAGAGTAAAACTCCTCAACTATGAAATAATCATCACGATGAAACATATATCTTCATGTTATGGTTTGATTCAACCTTATATAAGATCATTACTTTTCCTTCCATATAAATTAAAATGATCCTTAAATTGATCTATGAGTATATTGAAAATAAATAAAATATTAACATATCTCAAACCCCTTGAATTAATTTCCTCAAAAAACAAGTCAAATCATTCCAATAATATAATAGAAATTAATATAACATTTAGAAGGTATTTATAAAAGTAATAAAAATCTTGGTGTAATATCAATTCAATATTGACTCAGTCTTAATTGAGACTAACTTGTATCTCCTCCATTGTAAATTAACTTCATGCGAGGCATCTTTAAAAATAAAGATTCATCAACTTCGAAAATTTAAATAGTATCTTAAATCACCACCTTTAGATTTTTTCGAGGTAAATTTATTAGAAAATATAGTCTTAAAATATTATCTATATCTCTCTTGATCATAAACTAAAAAATAAACTATAGTCCTTATACATTTAAAAAAATAACCCCATTATATTATCCCCATTTGTAAAAAAATGAAAAGTAATTAAAGAGTGAAAATAAATAAAAAACTATATAGATTTATGGAGAGGATTCAATCCCAAAAATACTCTCATAATGGAATGAATCCTTGTTTAGGGGGTTCATCAAGATATTCATGAATTTCACCTTGGTTAAAACATATTCCTATTAAATATCACTATATTCAATATCTTCTTTGATGAAGTGATACTTTATGTCAATATGTGCTGACCTAAAATGATTCATTGGATTATTTTATAAGTTTATTGCACTTTGATTTTCAAAACCAATCATTAATGAGTATAAGATATCCCCCCTGATTTCTTCAAGCTATGACTCCATCCCCATCATTTGTGTCATGGTTTGTGATGCCAAAATATAATAATATTACATTATAATAATTTTTGTAGAATTTTTCTTCATAGAGTGCCTTGAAATACCCTTTCCACTAATAATGAATACACCTATAAAAATAGACTTTCAAGTCATGAAATATCTTGTCCAATCAGTGTCAAAATATCTATGAATCTGAAACACTTTTTTCCTATTTTACCTCAAACCAACATCATTAGTCCCTTTGATACATTAAAAGAACTATTTATTCCCTACAATATGTGACTTCTTATGATATTTTTGAAATTATGTATATAAATTAACTATAAATAAAATAACATTTCGAGACACTTTCAAGTATATTAAGCTACCTATAAGCCTTTGAAAATCTATTTGATCCACACTCCTTCCCCCTTCATGAATTGAAAACTTGGTCCCAGGTGTTATATGAGTATATACCTCTATTGACACTTCTATTAAAAACATAATCAATAACATAAAATAATATGTTCCTTAATAGAGAATATAATACATATTGTGTTCATTTCTTAAAATCCAAAGAAAAATTTAATTTCACAAATTAATGACATCTCAATGTGTTTTCTAATTTGGTAAATAAGGTTCACAAAATTCTACTCTATTGTTAATTAAAGTAATTTCATAAACATAAACTATCACAAAGAGTGATCATTTATCATCTCCCATGATATTATATTTAAATTCACTTCTTATTTATTATATTCCAGTCTTTGGGATTTGAATCCAATTCCCAAGTGTCATTATTATCTATTAGATTCATCTCTTCTTCCATATTTTATATTGAATCCTCATGTTTTAATGTTTATTAAACAATCAATTATTCATATTTAAAAAGAACTAGTACTCACTAGTGCATTCACACGGTGATATAACAAAATTCATATGTTATGTGTTCGCACGGTGATATAGTTCAATGCTTTTTTTTAAAAAATACTACATTTCAATGGTACTAGTGAACGTGAATATTCATTAGTTTTAAATCAGAAAATAATGATACTTATTATTAGAATACTATTGGACAAAATATGAAGTCTTAATTATGAAAGTAGAATAAATTTTGGATAAATACATTTCAAAAGATAAAGAGGAATCTATAAGAAATAAGAAATTATTTTCAGCATGGAGATTTTAATTAAATGAAATGAAAAGAAAATTGACATTGTCATTTTTAATTCGGATAATTATGATAAATAATGTTTTAATTTAGGCCATTGTGATGTAAACAACAAAACATGGAATAATTGATTATATTTCAAAACATATTATGTTATAGTAAAATAGAATACAGATAACTGGAATAAAATATTGAAAACAGTAATCAAAATAATGAACAAATAATATTTATTGCAAGAAAACTCACATGGAAGTAAATTTGAGTATGTAGATTATAAATACTTGAAAAAAATTAGAATTAGAGACAAAGGTTCACATAATAAGTTCTTGTGGGAGGAAATATAGGCTCGATAATGGACTGAAAAAAATAGCATGTTCAATGACATGAGGGAGTACACTGTCACCATTATATGGATGATGGTGATGGTATCAATATGGATAGTGATCCCCTGCACATGGATTTGTTGTTATAGTCAAGACCAATGCTAGAATCTAAACCACTGGATCGTTCTGATTCTATTTGAGTTGGTTTCTAATGCCCTGCAAATGGAATAGTCATTGGAGTCAAGAATCCAGAAGCCACTGTATAACAAAAATAGTATAGACGTGCTCTGGAACATCTGGAAACAATTTTTTCATGTTACTCAAAATTCAATATTGTAGTAAAAAAGCATAAAGTATATATAAAAATAAATGGTAGTATATTGTTAATACAATGAAATAAAATTTAAGAAGAATCATTCAAATAAAATAAGAAAAATTAATACAAAGTGAAATATTAAAATTGAAATAGTAATTATATCAGAGTTGATTTTCAGTTGAACACATGGAAATTAAATTGGATTTTTTGGACAGATGGTTGATTTAGAAGAATAATTGGTGCAAAATATTATAGAAAATGAATAAATTAACAGCAGATAGTGTCCCCCTTGGATTCAGACTAAATTCAGAAAATTTTTCTAGTAAAAACATTCAAGAGGTGGGTTCCTACAGCACTGTAGTGGACAAGTACTGTTGGTTGCTGGTTGAGAGTAATCTGGTACCTATAAAGGTTACTAAAGTTGACAAAATAGTGCTAAATATGTAACCTGTACGTGATTTAACCATCAGAGAGGGTCTAGTTGTGTCTTATATGTGTTCACACACCTTTTGTGTATATTTAATATAGTAAAGTTACTAATGGAAGTAAAAAATGTAAATATTAATTGGAAAATAACAAAATCAGTATTGTTTTTCATATACCTTGCAATTACCTCACCAACTTTCAGTAATGTTTGTTTGTTTTCTTATTGATGTTTTCCTTTATACGGGGATGCAGTTCATGGATTGTTGTTTCTATAGAGTCTCGAGGAATAAGATTTTATTTAACCACATTTACAGTATCAAACTCAGTCAGTATATTTTCCTACATGAATTAATAACTTCAATCAATAAGTTGAAAAAATTACTGTGATTTATAAGTAGTGTAAAATTAATATGATGAATTTGAATTGGAAAATTATATGATCAAATATTGTCAGTATTAATCAAGAAAGGAAAATTTAAATGAAAAAATATGTAATGTAAACTCCAATTTAGTAATGAAAATAAATGAGAATGAAGAAAAATAACACATATTCCTGAGTTATTTAACCGGCCAGTTGGGCTTGGGTAAGAGCTCCCTGGGGAACTGTTGACTTATTGTCTCCAATTTCTTCTCTTCTCCTCCTCCATGCTTGTATCTATTCTCTATTTTTTATCTCTGGTTTAATATACGAAGGATTACTTCTATGTGATATTCATCATATTCCCACATACTTTTCTCTCTAAGAATCATTACCCTGGGTGAAAAGGAAAATGACTTGATCTTTAAGGATCATTACAATGGGTTCACTCCTTTAATTTAAGCCACATACAGTTTTTATTTTTATCATAACCTCTAATACACTTGATAAATAATCAAAAATTAATAATATTAATTTGAAAATATTTCTAGACATGTAATATAGTCTTGGATGATCAACAGATGCATGTCAATAAGCTGCATTAAACTGTGTAATCAAGAACCATGCATGTCAAAACAGTAATCAAATTGCATGATAATAAAACATCATAATTTATACCTACTCCAAGGTAAATGGGAATGTTTTATCCTTCATAATATAACCTAGAAAAGAGCTTCCAGCCTTCATCTCTGTCTGACTAAAGGAAACAAATCAACTTCTGGTGTTTAAATGTAATCATTTATGTCGATATTCCAAGAATGGGATAGATGCATAAAGAAAATTTCTATAAATAGAATCAAAAAGTAGATGCAATGATATAAAAACTGAATCAACAGAGGAGAAGAGTTCTAAATTATTTTTTCCAGAAATAAACTTGGAATAAATTTTAATCAATATTAAGAAATTGTTAGGAAACATGGATAGTTTTTTTTCATGTAGCATAAATAGACTACAATAAAATTATTCAAAAGAAAATAGAAAATACAATCAGAAACTCATTGCTTATGAATTTGAAATCAAATATGATATCTCATCCAAAAGTTCCCCGCAACCAAAGCAAGCTTTATGCAAGAGAAAAAAAACTATAGCGCATATACCATGGATGAAATATAAATACAATTTTTCTACCAGAAGCTCCCTACAACCTAAAGAAGCTTCAATATCATGATTCCCTAAAATAAATACAAAAACATCACCCATGGTCTTGTGAATGATTATATAGGAAATAAATATGCAATATTACATTTTTTAAGAAAAAATATTTATATTTGATCTAAAACTATGAGAATGTTTGATCTGAAACTATGAGATCCACCATGAAGAAACTATGTGTAACTGAAAAGAACAAAAAAATTCAATAAATGAAAATTAAAACCATTTCTATCATAAATCATTCGTATTAAATTGAAATAGGCATTGTACAAGGGGTTGAGATACCTATGTAAGAGTGGTTAAACGTCAGTGATTTCCTAAAGACAAATAGCGGGTTAAGCCCTGATGAAACCTAATGAAAAATAAGATAGTATATAGAAAGAGTTTTACAGTTAAAATATTTCTAGAATTATGTAAAATAAATGAAATACTCACCTGAAGAATAACTTCCATTTTTTTGAGTTTTTTACTTAGCTACTGGACTATACCACCAATATCATGATGTCATGTAAAAAATTCAAAAACATCAACCATGGGATTGTAAATGATCATATGGGAAATAGATTTGCAAGATTACATTTTTTAGGATAATTTATTTCTATTTGATCTAAAACTATGAGAATGTTTGATCTGAAACTATGAGATCCACCAAGATAAAACTATGTGTAACTGAAAAACAAAAAAAATCAATAAATGAAAATGAAAACCTTTCAATGATAAATCATTCATAATAAAATGAAATAGACACCGTATAGGGCGTTAAGATACTTATAGAAGAGTGGTTGGTCATCAGTGATTTTCTAAAGTCAAATTTGGGATTAAACCATTTCTTGTCCAACTCTAAATGTATTCAAGATAGACATAAATTAATAAAAGAGAAAATAGTCAAAAAAATTAAATTTATACAGAATATGAAAAATATAATTCTTTTCTCTATCTATATTCATCAACAGGATGATCATATGCCATGTTAATTTGAAAAATACAATATAACACATGTGACAGTCCATCAAAGGTGTAAAAATTATTCCCTATACTTACCATGGAGGATTCAAAAAGTAGAAATCTACTTAAGCTTGGTTCCCAAAAGAATGAACCATTCCCCAAACACTGCTATGAAATTCTCACTATAATAGCCCTATATCTTAAATCCTACAGAGGAATGCCAATTATAAAAATATCACACCAAACTAAGACTTGTAAATTGTTCTCAATGCAACCTCAAATAAAAAAGGGACAATCTTATCACTTGGTCATCAAGAGCAGAAAAATCATTATTTATTTCTCCAATGCTCAACATTGTTATAAAGTGAACCCCTCTTGAGTGATTCATTTCGAACCCGTAAATGATGCTTGCACAAAATACCAACCCATATTTAGTGAATAATTATCCAATAAGAGAATCATTAACATATATAAAGACCACATTCCCTCTATAGTGTCTCAAAGCTGTAAAATAATTGATAAATCAGCTATAAAGCACAACTTTTAACTTGTAACCAAAGTTTTCCAAATTCTAGCTGGATTTTTCTTGATGTAAGTTTCACATAAACCGAGAGAGAAACTAATAATGATATCCAATAAACAATTGAGTACTATAGAGAATTGATTGGGGTATATTAAAAGAACAATAGTAAAAAAAATCGTGTATTTTTTCGAGGAGTGAGAAGGCTCAACCAATTTTACATCAGTTGTTTCACCTTGTCTTCATTAGTTGATGCACCAATTTTGAGGAAAGTGGATATATAAGGGGGGAAAGGTGAAATATACAAAAACAGATTATTTGGCTTAGTATCAACCTCGTTCTTTGGTGGTGGAATAGAGGGGTAACCTGGAGTAATTTTCTTCTCCACTCATTCTTCATCCTCTAATTGTAATTCGGGTTAGTTCTGCTTCAATAAAAAAAGCACCCCACTAAATGGGAACAGTTGATCAGCTATTGTGTAGTTATTATGAATCAGTCCAACCCGACAACCTGACCCAACTACTACAATTTAAAATTGGTTGAGTTTTACATGAGGATTTTTTTGTTTTCATGCAACATGTTTGTTAACATAAGGTGGTGTTTGTTTCCATGCACCATGATTTCACAAAATTAGTACTTGTATAGACTTAAAATAGATTTATGTAATCTAGACTTAATAAATTTGACTATATTCTAGTAACTGTCTAGTGGATGCTAATGTGGAAAACACATAAAACATAGAAAACATGGAATATCAAAATGAAATCATGGAATTTCTACAAAATTAAATAAGATGATTGTTAAATCTTCCGCCCTTAATTATGATGTATATGGTCTTGTATTTAAATCAATAGATAAATATTGTCATGACTCACCTTCACCAATAGGAGGGAAGGGACAACAGATTGCCAAGCCCTTCCATCTTTATGTTGAATGTGAGATAATGACCCCCAAAACACGCCATCAATAGGTCTTGGAGTGGCGACCAGCACCAAGGGTATAAAATATCACATAAAAGGAAGGCATTACCCTTTTATTTTAATTGGATCAGGAGATAAGATGATGAAACCCAAAAATTCCAAAACCGGAAGTAAGAGTAAAGACAAAGAAAAACACTCCCATATGCATGCTTCCAAAGTAAAAGCCAGAAAGTACAAGGTGTCTACAAAGGTAAAGTTCCAAAAGAAAGAAAAACAACAACTACAATAGTCCCAATTCCCAAGCTACTATGAAAGGAGCTAACAACCAGCCACTCATAGAAGTGTTGGGAAAAACACCCTCCCCATCAAATTGGGGAGTTCGACACTAAGTGCTCAACTAGGGTGGGGAGTGAATAAGAAACATAAGAAATACAATATATTTATAGGTAATAGGAACTCATCCCATCCTAGGGGCCCCAAAACCTAAGAACAAACACCCTATTTACTATTCATTCATAATAAAAAGCACAACACTCGCGACCAAGTCACAAATCATCCCCAAAAAAACCCATTCCCCATTTAAACCATTCTTTTTTTTAGGTTCAAGTGATCCCATTTAATAAAATTATGCACTACTAGGAAACTAACATGCATAACCACAAGCTAGGAAAAGAGAAACATCCAAATAACAATTTAAGCATTCACACCCGGTTCTCTTGTAGAGTTACAAAAATAAAAGGGGATTAGTGAGATCCCTCATAGTACTGGAACCAAATAAAACCTCAAAAAAGGGATAAGTGAGATCTCTCAAAGTACTAGAAACAAAGAAAACCCCAAGACACAGCCCTGCATCCCCAAAAGCAGAAACCAACGATTTCTCAACAATAGAAGATCCCACCCGAGTTCGTGTCACAGCAGAGCAAACACACAGCTTCATATTCACAACCAACAGCCGTAACACAACAAAGGATCTCATCCTCTCCCACTTCCCCCATATTCATCAAATTGAACAACACCCACTACCAAAAAAGAGTATGAAAACATCTAGGTTCAATCATATCATTTATTATTTTCTTATTTCTGTTGGTTAATTTGGGTGACCACACAAGATTTTATGTTCACTAGGAATCCATTTAATCCACAGAGTTTACATTATTAACCAATTTCCATGTTACCTCCATTTAATCTTCATAGAAGACAAGAGTTTATTAGTACACAGAGAAATACCACCAATGGCCAAAATTTTTAGTAGGCATAAACCCGCACAATTTACAAAATAATGATCAAGGAAGAGGAGAAAACAGAACATTATCATATATCGATCACACCCCTCCCATTTATTCTTTAAAATTATGTTTGTTATCTTCGTTAAGGTCTAGTTTCATCAATCCTCATAGAAAAAAAATCAAACCCACCCCGCATGATGCATAATAAGGGGAGACGAAGGAAAAACCCTACTTTATTGGTCAAAGATCAAAGTTTTTCTCCACGCTCCAAGAACAAGGGATGCACAGCCTGTAGGGGAGGAAATCTGAGGACTCCAAGACGTGAAAAAACCTCCAGCATAGGTGCACCATAAGCCATGGGAAGGACTCCAAACACACCTAGAAGAAGAAATAAATTCAACTGAGAAGAAATGTATCACTCTAGCGGGAGATATAATGAGGAGATCGCGATATGGAATTTTGAACGCCAGGAAAAACGGATCATGGTTTCCTATGTGGGTGGGCAGTTACACACGATGATATCAAGGAGTTATTTAATATCCCCCATCAGGGATGTTTCTCGGGATTTTTAGGTGTAAATTCTAGGCTTTAAATGACTTTAAAAAGGGTATTAATGTTAATTTACATCAAAACATACGTTACTAGAGCGGGAAAGTCGGGTACTAGAAAAAAGAATGAAAGGCTCGGCGAGGGGACATGGTGCCATCATCACGGTGTCACCCTCACGGTGTCACCATCATGGCTCCACCGTCACGGTGCCACCGTCATTGTGGAGCCATGTTTTTTGTAAAGTAATGGCCAAGGGGTCCATGCCATTATAAATATGTCTATGAATCATTGAATACATGTACACATAAATGGACGATCAACGGGAAATAGTTTGATTGCACCTGAAATCATAAGAAAGAATCATCTTATTCATGCTGAAGTTCTAAATAGTGATATAGGATACAACATTATCTGTATTTTTTTTTGTTATATCTAAAACTAATTAATATTGTTGGATAGTTTGAAATCAGTTAATAGGTATATAAATGTTCAAAAATTTGAAACATCTATATGAACATAGAAATCCAAAAATAATTCCATGTTTAATATACATAGTTGGGTCACATGTATGAAGAGGTCACCCATATTTAGTATGTTTAATTGATTAAAAAACAATTGATGTTATTTAATTAAAACACAACATGCTAAAAACCTTCATAATTACCCAAAATCCCACATGGCACGGACAAAAGGAGTGATTCTGGGATAAATTTATAGGCATGATTTATTCGAAAACCAAAATATGTTGTACATACTAAACACGTTTAGAATTTGTTTTATAGAAAGTGAATATGATATTTTTAAGAAAACAACAAAATTAAAGAACTTAATTACCTAGAATATAGTACCCTGAGATAATATTATAGGTCCACCTTGGGATTGGAATAATCCTTCTTCTTTCATTATACTCGCAATTTTCTCTATAAATTTATTCAATCCCACCTTCATCGCAGAAAATTAATCAGAGAGTTTAGGATTGAAAACAAAAAAAAATCATAATAGAAATAATTATTGAATCTGCCATTATAGGTTATGAAACTAACCTTTAAAGGACCAATATCTGTTGTCAAACTGATCCCTAAAGCATATTTTAGCCAAAAAATAAAACCCCTATAATTTTAAAAGAATTAAAAATAGTCAAAGTTCCTGAATTCAAACACATGAATATCTTGTACATACAAAAAAATTCCTAATTTACTCAAAATTCCACTAAGGGTAGACTTTATCTGGGTTTTAAAGTCAATGTCTAGGCCTTCTTGCTTCAGGATCTTGTCAAATCTGACCAAATCAGATATCCCGTTAAGATAGTACTACATAAAAAGAAAATAGACAACAGTTGAAACAAATATTAATTTCAAAATGTACATGAAACAATTCATTCTTAAAAGATGCGGCAAAAGAATGTATCAAATAAATATTGATTTCAAACAACAAAAAAATAAATGAAACATTATAAAAATGGAATTAGAAATAATAGTGATAAACAATTACCTTCAATCATTAATACCATTACACTGAAAGGAAGTACATAGTGATAATTATACCTAAATCAAAGTAGACATGTAAAGTAATTCAACATCATTTTAATTATCATGAAAAGTATAATCAATGCATAGATTGGGAATAATATTTCATTTGGAAGAACGTGCATCAAATAGTTAATTTGTGAATAAATACAAGATAAGAGAATGAAATAGACGTCCTAGATTGCAATCCCCAACCATTTTTATTAAACAAAATTAGTGGGATTAAAAAATATGTCATTCCTTCTATGTTCCAGAATGTTTTATTTCTCTAAAATCATGTTATAGTAAACCATGTAACATTTTATGCAGGGTTGAAACCCCACATTAATGGACAGTAATGAATATACTGAAAGATCTAATTATTGGTACAAAATCTTGCAATAAAAGTGGAATAAAAATATAAAGACATTCAAGAGAGTAGAAAGAATAGCGGATAATGCCATTGTACCTTTTTACTAAATCTTCAACCTCAATATCATCCAACATAGTAAAAAACTTATGTAGATAAAAATTGTAAAAATTATAAAGATAATGTAAAAAAAATAGGGTAAGTACTAATGAAATATAATAATAAAAATTTATGATGGACATGTCAGATTTATTTCCACACATAATACATATAGGAAAGCATCATAAAAATGGTCCACCTCATGGGGGAAAATAATATATAATTGTTACAAGATCCATGGAAATAGCCTTACCTTCCACATGCATTATAATTACTCCAATATGACTATTTTTGGGCACTGATCTACCTACCTTCAAAACATAATCTCCCATAAAAATATACTCTTATCCCCTATGGGATCTAAAATAAAGTTACCTCTCCTAGAAATCACATGAGAAGACAAAATTATCTATCAATCCATATTGAAGATGTCATAGAAGATCGTTATATCAAGAATATGGAAGTACAAAATAAAATTCATAGCCTACATCCACTATTCCTTCATATAGAAATCCATGAAAAAATCAAGCCATTTAAAAAAATATGTATTAGGCCCCATTATACCTGGGAAGAACTCCACACTCAACCCCTTCACAGATATAAATCAAGAAGAAATAAAATAATGTGATTTTTATATAAAGTAATAAATTAGAAAGAGTCAAATAAATCAAAACTTTACCTATGATGGTCAAATAAAATGCGCTCTTTATATTGGAAATTGATCCAAATTGTACAGAACATATGTGAAAAAATGTTAATAGAACATATGTAAACATCTCCAGAAAACATCTCGTACAGAACATATGTGAACAGATGTCATGTAGATGCATTCAATAAAAAATGTTTCAGTTATAAACAGCGGTGGTCATTGAAATAGATCGTAGCCAAAGTGAAACTGAAAACAAAATAATATATGATAAATAATTTGAATATCAATTGATACAAAGAAATTGTAGATGATGTAATTAAAAAAGTTCAGTTTAAGAATCCTGACTGAAGAAAGAGTTCAAGAAGAATGAAATTTGTGGTAGAAACCCATCTTTCCCAAACCCTAGGGAATTTTATTCGGATCTGGAGAAGATGGATGAGGGGGCTTTCAGTCACGGAGGAGTAGGAGGTGGATGATACAGGATGGGAGGAGTTGGAGCTAGATGACGCACGATGCGAGGAGCTATAGGCAGAGAACCTTTAGACGTAGAACTCGGAGACAAAGAAGCTAGATGAAATAGTGGGGTGTTATGCATGAAGAAACTAAAGGAAGAGGAACATGAGGGATAATAGATGGAGGTGGAGCAACCAGATGCAGAGGGGCTGTTGGTAGAGGATTCGTTTGCAGAGGAGTCGGATGTAGTGGAATCAGAGTCGAAGAAGTCGGATGCAAAGGTTTTGAAACTGTAGAAATCGAAGAGGAAAGTCTCGATGGGGAGAGAGGTTAGGGCATCATAATTAGGGTATAGGGTTAAGAAATAGTGTAGGGAGTTGATGTAGGAGTGACACGTGGCAAAAAAACCTTCTTTAGTAAATATATAGATAGATGGTTTTGTGATTCTAGTTTTATTTTCCCACTCTAGGGAAAATATATTGATATGGAAGGTTAATTAGTGTATAAAAGTTTCAAAGATAATCCCTAGTGATCTTGCTCTATCATGGTACAAAAAAACTTCTCCTTTAATATATCATTAATGTATAATTCATGTAAAATAATTCAAGATACATATATTTTTTCATTGTTCACCTGCACTGGGTTACATCCAATGATCATACTACATTAGGATATATCCAAGTAGAATACACACAAAAATTAATCAGTGTACTGAAATATACAAAATAATTTTTTTTTAATTTTTTAGTGTGATCATTATACCCACTAGTTTACATCAAATTAAAACTAAGAATTATTTGCTCTTAAATTAAGTGAACTCACTGCTCCTCTATAGTAATATTCCAATGATCTAAATCAACATAAAAATTGTTCACATTATAATTATTGTTATCTAAAGATCATTTTTAATCAATGATATGTGTTCCTCATTACCAAATAAGATTTGAGATTTGTAAATTACCTTTTATATAAAATCCAATCCATTTAAAACTAACCATGTAATTTATTCATGATCTTACATGCATGTAGTTTCTTCATAAAAATATTACATATGCATATATGTTTTATGAAAATATACCTTCTGTGTAAATTAGTCACATATATCTACCTATCACACAAGTTATTCAAGAAAATATATATATTTTTTACGTTATTCTTGAAAATATTTCTTGTGAACAAGTTCTTATCACAAACCTTCCTTCCTCAATGAAATATATTTACTGTACATTTCATTAATGAAAATATTATTTTAAGTTTCCTTAAATAAATATATTAATTCACTAATATAACCTTAATTATTTCTCCTATAGAATGAACTTATTAGAGGTTAATTTATAGATAAAAGACCCTAAAACCCAAATTCTCCTAAGATTAATTTTTCCACTTTTTTGTAAATCCAATTAATATAAAACAATCTATTACTTCCATGATTCATATGATATTTTTCATTTTTTGGCTAATAAAAACCTATAACACTATTTTAAAACCCATATACTCTATAGTATTCATAATTTCTATCATTCACAAAAACAATTCACTCATGAAAATATTTTTATACATGATATCTTTTCCTTTGTGAGATTTCCATTACTTTATATTTCTATTTCACTGAAATTTACTCTACATAAATCATCCATATTATTTATAAAAATTATTTCATTTAGATAAATTATGATTATTCTGCCTCATTTTAATAAAAAATTACTTATTTATTTTTAAAAAGGTTCAACCTTTGTAAAAATATTTTCCTTTGAAAAAAATAAATTCATTCACAAAAATATATTTGATCAAAAAATATATTCATTTTCAAGATTTATTGCTTTTCTCTAAAATAAACCTTTATTCAAAACTTTTCAAAATAATATTTGTTGACATTAGAATTTTTTCAATTGTGTTGAGGGTTTTTCAATTCTTCCCTATGGATTAATGACCGGGACTAACTACCCTGATTCTTGGTTACCCCTATTAGGAAGATGTGAGTCCAACTTTGGGGTCTGGGAAAGATCTCATCCACATAATAATAATGTTGTAATAAAAACCCTATCATGATGATATTTCCTATGGAAATAATATTTTTTATACATATAATAAAAACTAAGTGGGTGGGATTCTTGAGGGCATTGGGGTAGCTTGGTTGGACTCTATAGACTGTAGGGATGAGTTTTTTCATGCTAAAAGTAGTTTTAATGAGGATAAATGGGATCTTGGGTGGTTTTATAAAGGAATATAGGGGGATTTCATTGTTATTTGGGTTTTTGACTCTACAAAATAAAATATCCAAAACCAGAAACCCTAACCTTGTTTTTTCCCATGGATTCTAAAAAAATGGGTGTTTTTCATTATTTTATAAGTCCAATGGAAACATTTATTAAAATAATTCCCTTACTCATATGGGGGTGAGTCACACTCTTAAAGAAATAATTTTAAAACCTTAAAATATATTATAGGTTTTGAAAGATTCATAATATATTTATAAATTAGTAAAATAAACATTAAATCACATTATTTTAATGTTAAGACATATATTTTTTCATTTATCCCATTTATTTTAATTACTAAATCACTTTTGGGTCATTATTATTTCATAATACACAAAGTATATTTATACGGTATTTAATTTTTACACGAAAATATGACTATCTCAAAACATTATGAAAAATTAACCAGTGGACAATTTTTAAGATATAATTAAAAAAATAATATAAATTTTATTTAAATAATTTTATAAATATGTTAATTTTAACTTTTAAAATAAAATTGATATTTGTTAAGAAATGATGGGTTTTTGACAATAATAGTTTTCAAACCCTTAAAAATTTACATTTGACTTAATAAAAATTATTTCACCATTTATATTTGATAAAAATTATTTAATAATATTGTTTTATTAAGATATTATTAATTTTTAAAATACATTAATTCATAAATTGATTAATTGAAATTGAATATTAACCAAAATTATTATTTTTATTTTATTGAATCAAAAATAAAAAACACTTATAAAGTAACAGTTATATAATGAAAATAAATCCATTATTATATAAAAAATAATGTTCATACTCATAATTATAGTATTTTAATACATATACCTTTAATAAACTAACAAAGTTTTTATGATTAAGGGGTATGATGGTTGGACAATCATAGTTCGGTTCTTCAAACATGGTTTGGGTCATGATCATGATTAGCTTGAAATTATCACATAAATGGTTTCTCTAATGATTAAGTTATTGGATATTAGATTTGGATTGGTCAAGGGAAAATCCCCGATTTGTAATCTGCCCGAGATACTTCGATAAATGGAATTCAAAGGGTACGATTCTACAGGTTAAGGTCATCACTTTATTTCTTTGTGTCAATTGGATTTGTTAACACCCTATATTTATACTAATTATGTGATCCCTATTAAATGGATGTATTATCAATGTTAATGATACTTGATAGTTATTTAAATCAAATTGGATATAATAATTCAAAATAAGTACATGTTTTTTCTATAACCATAATACATAATAATACATTTAATTAAATAAAAATGGAGATTTTTTTTATAATAGTTCTGGTTGTTATAATATTCCCCCCTTAATAAATCTTGTCCTCAATATTTTCATTTCCCACACTAATATAGATAAGGGTAACTCTTCTTCATGTCCTCCTCCAGTTCCCATGTTTCTTCTTTAAAAATTTTTTTCTCCACAGCACATTGACAAGGTGTATTTCCTTATTTTGTAGAACATTTTCAGTATGATCTAAGATATTCACTGGCTACTCATATAAGGAAATTTCATTCCCTAATGGTACCGACTCTATATTGAGTACAGGTGAGGGGTCTAGTATGTACTTCTTCAAGAGGGATACATATAACACATCATCCACTTGATATAGTTTCGGTGGGAGTGTTAGTCGACAAGACACCACTCTGATGCGATCAAGGATCTCAAAGTGGCTAATGTATCATAGACTAAGATTTCCCTTATTCAAAAATCTCATCAATTTATTCCATGTAAATTTGTGTAGGAATACCATATCTCCAAAAACAAACTCTAGGTCTCATCGATGATTGTCATCATACATTTTCTTTCAACTTTGAGCATCCTTGATGTGCTGGTAAATGGTCTTGTTATTTTCTACCATTTCCTTAAATATTTTAGGGCCTTAAAATTTTTGTTCCCCAAATTCATCCCAACATGAAAATTTTATTCACCTCTTTCCATAAATTTATTCAAATGGATCCATTTGGATTCTTCAGTAGAAGCTATTGTTTTATGAGAACTCGACTAGAGGAAGATGTTGGTCCCAACCTCCTTTGAAATCGATAGAACATTCTCGTAATATGTCTTTTAGTGTTTAGATAGTCCACTTAGATTAGACATCTGTTTGAGGATGATATGCCGTATTGAAATTCATATTATTGTTTGGAGCATATTGGATAATTTTCCAAAAACATAGAGGTGAATCTAGGATCACGATCAGATACCGTTGATAATTGTACTCCATGCATCCTTACCACTTCCTTTATGTATATCCATGAAAGTTGATCCAATGAGAAGTACTCCCAAAGTGTGGTAAAATTATTTATCATTGTACGAAGATCAACATCAACCCATGTAGCATTGTTTCACCTAGATTTCTTCGTAACTATGGTGACAAAGTCCATGTTGATGTTCTCTCATTTCCATGAGTAATGGTTGAATCATCCCCATATACTTCTTCCTTTTAGCCTTCACTTGCTGTCACACCAGGAACATTGAAGTATACTCAGCAATCCCCTTCTTCATATTGTCCCACCAATAGTTCTAATGTAGATAATGATACATCTTTGTGCTCCCTGGGTGAATGGATAATGTTGAACTATGTTAATAATCCAATATTTCCTTCCATAACTCGAGATTTGATGGAACACGTAGTCTTATTCTAAATCTCACATTTCCTTCTTCATAAATTTTAAATATTTACAGCTTTGAAATTATCATTGAATCCATCATCTTTTGAATTTTTACAACATTTCATTTATCATCATATGACCTTTGTAAAAGCGGCGGTTGATAAATCATTTGAGAATTGATTAATGATATTCCTTATTTTATGATTCCCATGTATATCCTTTTTAGGTCTAATGAGATTGAATTTTTCTAAATTATAATAATTGATAAATATGTAGGATTCTTTATAATTAGATAATCTTCTACCTTATCCACTTTACCAGGATGGTAGTGGATTGAGAATTCATGGTCCTTGATCTACTCTAACCATCTTCATTTAGGCATTTTAATCTCTTTCTATGTGAATATATTTTTGAGTCTTTTATGATTTGTATATATCTTACACCTCCCCCCATTGAGATAATAATTCTATATTTTCAATGTAAACATTATATCTTCCAGCTCCAGATCATTCCTAGGATAGTTTTTGATCATAAAATTTCAACTTCCTCAAAGAATAGTCTGTGAATTTTTCATTATTCATTAACACATATCCCAATCCCTTCTTTGAAGCATCACTTAATACTACGAGGATTTATCCACTTAGGGGAAGTGTGAACATTTTTATGTTTTCTAACTCCATGAATTTCTATTCGCATTAATAATTCTAAGAAAATTTTACTCCCTTCTGAGATATCTTGGTAAGAGGGTTTGAAAATCGTATGAAATTTCTCATAAGTAGACAATAATACCCAACTAACCCAAAGAAACTGTGGATGTCTCCAATAGATTTTGGAATCATCAACCCATCAATTATTTCAATCTATTAAGGGTCGACAGATATACCCCTTCTTGTAATGATAGTCTCTAAGAAAGAGACTTCCTTGAAACTGAACACCCTTTTTTTGTACTTGGTGTAAAGATTATTCTTTTTAGGGTCTTTAGCAAGTTCTCAGATGTTCCTCATGCTCCTCCTTGGTTTATGAGAATATTATAATATCATCATACATACTACCAAATTTTTTTCAATTAATCTCTAAAGACTATATTCATGAAGTCCATGAAGATTTATAGATAATTAGTGTGTCTGAATGGAATCACTATGGACTCATAGTTCTCATACGTTGTATGAAAATTGGTTTTGGGGTAACTTCCTTCTTCACCCTTACTTGATAATATCTTAACTGATTATCCACCAAGGAGAAGTATTTTACTTCATGTAGCTAATCAAACAAGTCATAAATCTGTGGTAGAGGGTACTTTTTCTTTAATGTGATATTTTTGAGATCATTATAATCCATGAAAAGGCACATTGAATCGTCCTTCTTATTGAAAAATAGGATTGGTTCACCCCATGGATAAGCCATTAGACGTATAAACCCTTTATCAAGTTTCTCCTATAATTACTTCTTCACCTTTTCAAGTTCCATAGTATCCATTCTATATGGAGTCTTGGATAATGGAAATTCCCCTTGTATAATATTTTTTGAAAATTCAATCTCTCATCCAACAGGAAGACTAGGAAATTCCTCAACAAACATTTCAGTGTATTCCCTCACAATAGGCATGTCTATGAGGATGCTTCTTTCCTTAAACTAAATCATTTGAGATAACTACACTTTCTCATAGGTAAATAATATCCATTCTTGAGATGATGGTTCTAAATAATAGTAATCCTCCTCTTTACACTTATATATTATTGGGTGTCAATTCGCAATTCGGAGAGTGATTTTCTTATCATAGCAATTTATGTTTTCTCTATATAGGGAAAGAAAATTCATGTCTAGAATTACATAAAATCCCCCCAAAGGTAGTATAATAACATTATTTGGGAAGTTCAACCAACAAAAATTAACAAGGGAGGAGTTATATACTTGGGATGCAATAATTTACCCATTTTCTATTTTCACTGATAGATCTACTTCCATTATTCGTTGTAGTGTTTGAATATTTCTACTAAACATTCATGATATGAAGGAATGCGTAGAACCTGAATCAAAAAGTATATTTAATATTTGGGAATGAATGACTGGAATACCTCTCACCTCTTCATTTTCAGGATCCACCTCAATTGTTGTGATGGAAAAGCTCACCATTTCTATCATTGAGTTTTTTGAGGTATCCAAAAACCATTGGCTTAGGAATTGGTTTTAAAAGTTCCCTAGTTATTTGTAGTTGAAACAATAGACAATGCATTGAGGGTTGACGAGATAATTCCTTTCCTCCATCGAATTAGTCGTTTTCTCTCATAATAAATTTCTTGCTAGGTTTTCTTTCTTACCACACCTAAATAATTTCCTCATTATAAATAGTCAATATTTTAGGTACTTCTTCTCACACATTGGACAAGTGAGATGTTGAAATTTCTTAGCACCATTCAATTCATTCATCAGACCACTAGAAACAAATTCAACTTTATGATTATTATCCCCATGATACCCATGAGATTTTCTAATTTCCATTTTGACTTTTATGGAACATCATAAAATTTCCTCATAGCTATCAATGTCACAGATCCCCATTGATTTTTGTAGACTAGGTTTTTTCCCACTAAAAAACGCCCAACTGCACATTCTGGGGTAACGAAAAATCTGAAGGTGTATCGGGAAATTCTTGTAAAGTCTTATTTATATTCCCTAATATATTTATCATCTTTTTTATTGAGGTGGAGTAAATAACTTTCCATTTTATGTTAGAGAGTGCGAGAAAAATATTTATCAAGAAACATTTTCCGAAAATCCATCTACTACATTGCTTCAATAGTTTCCTCAGGATTGGATTTTTTCAATTTCTACTACCAATAAGCTTCTCTATTCATATAATAAATAGCCATAATAACATTATCTTTTTCATAACGTTGAAGAATAGAGAATAAATTATCAATGTAGTTGATGCATTGTTCTATGATTAAGGGATCAGATGATCCATTCAATGTAGGTGGACATTTTCACATGAAGCTCTCAATTATGGCATGTCCTCTATTAGTGGGGTTTGGAACTCCTCTTGATCTAGGTTTCTATTCATAAACTAATTCATCTTATATAGTATCATCATAATGTTTTTGATTCACACTCTCATTGGGTTTGGTATCTCATTGGGACAATCATCACATTGCACGTCGCATTAGTTATTTACTTAATTCCTCCTATTTTAAGTCATTCGATAGAATAAAAAGAAAATTAGAGATGATTATTTTAAACTATTAAATAGATAAAGGGTATTCCAATTACATTAAATGTATAACTGATAAATTGCATTTATTTCCCTAACTTAAGAATTTCTAGGCTTCAATATATGTTATCCATGATCTATTTTCTATAATATAATCTTATGGGATTCTTTTTGTTCCCTTAATAATCATTTATAATGAGAATATGTATTTACCAAAAACATATCCCCCATGAGTTTCAAACTAGGTGGATAGTAAGTCCCATTTTTTGTATTGGGATACCCCAAGTCAGGCCTGGAACACCTTGTTAGAGTTATTACTACTAGGTATATCTTTGTCATAACTATGCCCACTTTTAGTATCTAGACACAGACGTATTTTCTTGATAAAACACATACACTATAGTAACTAAAATATATTGATATTTTCTTATACATAGTACAATCCCTAAGTATTTCTCTATAGCTTTCTAATCCTAATCCCAAAAATAACTAAAAGTTTCATCTAATACCAACTATAAAAACCCTACCCTTTATTTCACATCAATACTTAATTTATTACAAAATACTACACTTAATACAACCTTGGTGATCAAGAATTATAATGTATTTGAGTAATTAATTATATTACATGACAACACAAAATATGGAATACCACATCTTTATTGAAAACTTCTTCAACATTCTCAAAATACTCCTTAGAACTTAAAACTGCATGGGATAACCAACGGACATACATAAGATATTAGTGAGCTAAAATGATCAGTAAGGGAATAAAAATTACATTAGTGATACATGTTAGATAGTAGTAATATCAATGAGGTTTGAAAGTAACATGAATACTAAGGCATGATATAGCATGATAATCGTAACATGGAAAATGTGTCAACAACTTAAAACATTGAATCATAAACATAGCTCAAGGATAAACCTGCAAAGACATCATGGTGTAAAAATTACTATAAAGGAATCAGGTTCATTCCATATCCTAATATGATGTATCTTGATAATAAAAATTAACCAATTCATTGGAGCATTGTCTTTGTGTACCCATCACATTCATTACATTATCATGCTTATGTGTTCCGCATAGATCATACAACATGGATTCATTCAAAATAGTAATTTAATTTACTATAAAATAATTTTTAATACATAAATTTAAGCACAAAATAAATAATCATATGTAAAAAAAGGTAAATATAACTTATATAAAAATGTGTATAGTATTCACTACACAATTGTTTTGGAATGGAAAATCGCGGTTAAATTTTAGTAACATAACGATGCTACGTAAAAATTCATTAAAATGGTTAATGATAGTGAAAGGAGTCTCTAAATATTTGGATATAAAATGGGAAGTAATAATAAAATGTAAATACATGTCCCAACTTTAGGAAATGAAACTTTAATGCATAAGTTTGTAAAAAATGAATAAAGAATAAAATGTGAGGATCCCTTATAGAATTCGCCTTAGTAAAGGATAGGGTAAGGGTCAAAATTAAGGAGGATAAATGATTCCTCAATAAAATAAAATAAATTTAATTTTAATTAAAATATTATAAATTTAAAAAAACTTAACCAATTTAAATTAAAATAACTAATTTCAGAGAAGGTGCTTGAATTTGAAAGGAGGAGAGGAAGGTCCCTTACTTGAGTGTGTGACTCCAAAATAATGAGAAGGGGTTCTTGAAGGATTAGGGGTGCCTGGGGTGGACTACATAGTGTGTATCCTGAAATATGGTTGTGCTCCAAAGAGTTTGAGTGAAGAGAAATGGGAGTTCGGGTGGGTTTATATAGGAAAAGAGGGATATTTGATTATTATTTAGGTTTTGAACACTACATAATAAAATATCCAAAACCACAAACCATCCCATGGATTTTTATAATGGTTTCTAAAAAAGGGGGTGATGATAAATATTTTATAAGTCCGTGGTCCAAAAATATTAAAATAATTCCCATTATTATGTGGAGTGAGACACAGTCTTACAGAAATGATTTCAAAACCTTAAAATATATTATTGATTTTGGAAGATTCATAATGTCTATAAAATTAATTAAAATTTATTTAATATCACATTATTTATAATTTATGACACATATTTGGTCTTTTATCAGATTTATATTAATTATTATATCACTTTTGGGTCATTATGATGTCATAATACCCAAATTATATTTATACGGTATTCAACTTTTACCCAAAAATTTGATTGTCTCAAGAAATTATGAAAAATTAACCATTGGATAATTTCAATGCTATGATTCCAAAAATAATATTCATTTTATCTAAATAAATTTCTAAATAATTTAATTTTTACTATTAAAATAAAATCTACATTTGATAAGAAATGCTATTTTTTAGAATAATTGTTTTCGAACCATTATAAAAATTACATTGGACTTCATCAAAATTATATGATCATTTATTTTTGATAAATATTATATCATAATAATATATTATTAAAATATTATTTATTTTTAAAATACATTATTTATTTAATTGATTAATTTAATTTTAATATTAACCGAAAATACTATTTTTGTTATATTGAATCAAAAATAAAAATCATTTATAAAGTAACAATAATAAGATGAAAATATATTTCTTATTATATAAAAATTAATGTACGTACTCATAATTATAGGGTCTACATACATATCCCTTTAATACATCAGAAAAAACCCTAAGGGTAAGGTTCATGACGGTTGATCTTTCATGGGGTCATTCGGTGAACATGGTTTGGGACATCATCTCGATGAGCATGAACTTCTCCCATAAATGGTTTTAATCATGCTTAATTTTTTTGATCTCATATTGGGATTAGTCAAGGGAAATCCCTGAAATTATATCTCATGTGGAATCTCTGATAAATATACTTCAGATGGTATGATCCTATAATTTGAGGCCATCACTTCCTCGGTCGATGTCAATTGGATTTTTTAAAAACCTTATATTTATAATAATCATATGATCGCTGTTAAATGGTTATGTTATCAATGGTAATGATACTTAACAGTTTTTAAAATCCAGTTTTATATAATAATACAAAATAAGTACATGTTTATTCTATGACCATAATACATAATAAGATTTTTAATTAAATAAAAAACGAGGAGTTTTATTTATAATAGTTTGGTTCGTTACACTTTCTACCATGAAATGAGGGTGTGATACCCTTAGGTTAAAAACCATAGGAGTGGAATTCCCATGGTAGATAGTTTCATGGAACTTAGTGAGCATTGGTTAATGGGTGAAAATATTTTAATAGATGCATTTAAGTGAGCTTGGGTTAAACTTATAATTTTTATCAATTAGATTTGATTTCATTTTAAATATAATAATTCAAAGGTGGTGTTTTGGGTTATGGATTCATTATCCACCCAATTAGTAATGTGGATTTGTTTTTGAGGTGAATAAATGGTAAAGGATATAAATTTTTATGACTAAATATATATTACTCAACCATAGAGACAAGTATTGAGGTTTTAAAATCCCTACCTACACCATGTAATAAGAAATAGGTGATATTGGAGAAGGAGATACGGTTGAACTAAAATATACTGGAGAGGTTCTATTATTCTCATTTGAATTTTTAAAATAGATTCATGGTGTTGGTGGAATCTATATAGAATTTTTTGGAATCAAGACATATATTACCATGAATGAAGGTTGTTGGAATAGTGATTTATACCTACTTGGTTAATGGTTTAATTGGATAAAAATAAAAGGCACTAGACATTCTAGAAATACTACATATTGAGTATTTAATATGTTGAAAAAGTCCTTAGAATCATGTTAAATGAGTTTGAAATTATTTCAAAAATTCATATAGCTAATTAAACTTATTTTGAGGTGATTTGAAATAATTTATAATTCCTAGAGTAAACATAAGGAAGTCTTATTATCATTTAAAGAAATATATATTTTTAGAGTTTTAGCAGATCCTTTCACTTTAGATGGATCATATGACTTCATAGTTGGCGTATGATTTTAAATCTTAACATATAAATTTTCTAACAATATAAATTCATAGATTCTATAAGACTTTAATGTTTTATTAAATGTAGATTATATGAATTCAATTTATGACTTCTAGGACTTCATACGACTTACAAAGTCAAACAAAATAGTTCTTCAACTAAGTGTACAGATTTCTTCAAGAATTTATGACTTTGAAAAATTCATATGAAATGTAGAGAGTATGAAATTAAAGTCATATAAATTAAATTCACCATTAGAGAATATTGTATAAATTCATAGATCGTATGACTTTCAAATGAAAACAAAACACTAAAAATTAAAAAAGTTCTAGTATTAATTATAAAGAGTGGTAAATCAAACGATATTATTCCAAATCCATTCCTTGTTATCTAAAGCATCATAAATTTTTTTATCCAAGAAATATTTAATTTCCATGATTCTCATATAATGAAGAAGATTCTCATCCATAAAAATAGTAAATTTAGAAGAAAACTATCTAGAACTATATCTATTCTCAAGAATGATTCATTTATATAGGTGTGTGGAATATTTATTATTTCTATTTTTATATAATAACATAAAACCCCTATAGTGATCTAAGATGAGTTTTTTTACATTTTTAGTTATTTTGATGCTGATTTTGAATAAGCTATTAATCCATGAAATATTTCTCATGACATAAATATAGATTGTCGGTTATTCTTCCATCCATATGTTAAGGATGGTTATAGTTTGTTTTTGTATATTTTTGAATGAGTAATACATGTTCTAAGATTTTAGTTTGGGAAGTGGATTTTTTGTGGTTGTTTAGAATATTTCATGTGGTAAGAAGACACACATGATTAATTTGGTGAGATATTTATGTAAATAGTAGGGAACCAAAAGTTATAATTTTATAATTTTGATTTTTTTATGGTATTAAGAAATTATTATATTTATAAAATCTATGGATATTAGAAATTATAGGATCCATTTAGTGTAGTCACTGACACATTTGGTATTGATAATGTTTAGGAAGATAAAATAAAATGAAAAATTAGATATTATTGATGTTGTGTCTTGTAAGTGTTAGTGTGATGAGATAAATAGATAATCTTGAGGAATATGTATGGGTATGAGTATTAGTTACATATTTCAGAGAGTAATAATGAGTGTGTTGAAATAGTACCAAATCTTATAACCTATTTTTGAAGAATAAGAAGAAGAACAAGTGCTCGACATATATTGTTGGTCGAATACAGTCGAGGAATAAGAAATAATTATGATAACTTATTATTGTCGAGGATGAGAGATCTAGGATAAATTTATATACTCAATATTTCAATGTTTAGTACTCTAAGTTTTATTGAGTCTGTATTTAATTTCAAGAGAATTTAAGATCTATGTAGTGAAATAGTGGTTGAGTTGTATGATCAGTTGAGGAATAGTTAAAGGTAGTTAAAGACTCTAAGTTATTAAGGAACTGTATTTATTTTTAGGTTTCATAGATATACATAGATATATTATGATATACTTCATAATTATGAAGGATTATGAGTATCAATTATTTTGATAATAGTTTGAATATTGTGTGATATTTTTTAAATATCCCTTCACTTGTATAGTATAGTAGAGGCATGTCACCTTTATAATGTGGTGGCCACACTAATGTAATATGGTGAACCTAGTTTTAGGGTGATCCCTATGAAAACACTTTAATTAATAATAATAATATTAGAATAAAGTTTGTGTCTCAATGGTATTGGATGTCACAACAGATTGTGTTTCCCGTATTGGGGTTGAAACTTGTAAAAATTATGCATGTGAATATTACTTTCAATATATGCATTGTGTGTGGGTGTATTTAAAGGTAAAAATAAATAGATCTATTTATATCCTAATAGATTAAAGAGTATAAAATAAAAATGGTGTTTAAAAGGATTCAAAATACTAATTAGTTTTTGTTAAAATAATTTGACAACACCTAATTTACCCCCTCTCAGGGTTTTCAACAACATCCTACTAGGACTCCGATTGGTATCAAGTCCTAGGATAACTCATATTGGATTGACTTTGGAATATCACAATATATGTCAAAAATAATGGTTCTATATGATTCCAATAACATTATTTTATCTCATTTTTTTAAAATAATACCTAAAATAATAATTTGAAATGGATGTTCCATAAATAGAAGAATTTAATTCTATTCCTATGAAGAAATATTTTGAAGTAATTGAAAATATCTTGATAAATTATAAGTATAAATAGGCAATGAATCAAAGAAAATATTTAAAAAATTTAGGGGAATAGAAACTAATTAAATATTGTCATAGTGGTAATAATGTTTTTAAACTATTGGTTTTGGTTTCTCACATTATTATAGATCAAGCTGTGAGAATGTGTGTATTGATTCTTCCCAAGACCTATACCTTGTTCTTTAAAAATAATTGATGAAATTACTCATTAGATTAGTGAGTTATATATTTAGATTCATTGTGGTTTTAAATGATTAAAATTTTAATATATAGGAATAAGTTGATTCCATGAAATAAGTATTATAAAAAACAAGAATTATTATAACACTTTCATAAATGTTCTGAAAGTCAGAGAATAAACTATCACACCTTCTAAGGAAATAATTTAAATAGTTGACGAATACATGAAAATATATTTATGTGAGAAATATATCTTAAATAAAAAAATTAATGAAGTGATCTATGATTTTGATAAGTTTCATAGAGTCACAATGGATATCAAATATACCCATATTGGAGATAAAGTAAAAAAATGTTGAAAGAGATAGATACTTATATAATTAAGTCATGGAAAATATATGAGGATGAATTAATAATGATGAAAATAATATTGGAATAAATATTTAGTTTATTTGAGGATAAAATATGTGATCTCATTATTTAATTATATGATTTTGAAGTGAAATTGAAAATTCAAGAAGCTATACAATCCTGTTCTTCCCAATATTTTGAGATGTAAAGTGATTCTACTGAAGTATTTGAGTTTTTTTCCACTTAGATGTTACTAATGATAGTGGTAAATAGATCAAGATCTAATTTGGGGAATCTCTTAACATATTATCATTAATGAAGGTACCCCCACTATTCAGATACATCAAAATGCATTGAATCTATTTTTGTGAAAACTGCATGAAAAAAACATAAATTTAGTAAAAATATGGAAGGATAAATATGAAAAAAATTCACTTCATCGTCAATGGAAATTGGGGAAATTTCCAGTAAATGATTCACTAAAAATGGGTCCCAAAAATCTTAGGTTAAAACCCCAAAATAATAATCATGTCACACCAGACATACTATATGAAAATTGAAAAGAAATATATTGATAGGAAGATACTATTGTTGTTGGAGGTTTGTTCATGGACCCATGTATCATTGGAATAATATCTCAGTGTTTATAATCAAAAAAGTACTAGAGTAACGAGGAGTCTAAATCCAGGGTGATACCGACTAGAAGAAAACATATCTCGTAGAAAGGGAAGAACATTCCAATGAGAAATACATGTTACTGATTGGATAATTTTTGTGCCTTTTGTAAACATTATGTTATTTTCTATGATTAATGTTAGTGTTATGAAATATAACATAGTTATTATGTATATGTGATGAAAATCACCCAATATCAGGTTAGAATTAAAAATTAAAAAGCGAGACTATCATTGGAGAAAAATCAATGAAGAATTTTGTTGAATAAAATCCTTCTAAGAAGTTAAAAAAGAATTATAAGTAGGGTGTTAAGTTAATAGGAAAGAAATTATTATATATTGGTAAGAGAGTCCACATAACATATAAATCCAAAATTTATATTAATATCAAATTTAATGGTGTAAATTTAAAATCTATAAGTAAATAATCAATCCAAGAGAGGGATAGTTGGATTTTCATGGAGGTGACACTTCTAGTGAAGAGATTGAAAGGTTACATGAAAAGGGTACTCCAAAGAACATATAGTTGTTAGATTTATGTTTATCCTACCTATTCAAATGAAGATCAAGGGAGAAGATAAAATTAATCTTTCTATGAATAACTATGCTATAAAAATGTATTAAACAAAAAAAGGCGTATATGCATGTGAAGAAATAGTTTTAAACCATACGGCTAGATTATTTGTCAAAATCTAAGAAGCTATGGTAAGGAAAAGATAAGGAAAGTTCTATAATTGTTAATTTCAATATGGTTAATCCATAAAAGAATAAATTTTAATGTGGAAGTAAATTCACACTTCCCAAAGGTGAACATACTTGGAATGTCAAATATAGAGAAAGCATAAAGAGGTCTATACATTTTAAGACTTCAAGGAAAATAGCTCTTAGGTTGAGAAATTTGTCTCAACTCTGTTTCTTAAATTAAAGTACAAAATCTGTTCTAGTTTATTTTAGTATTAGATTTTTTTTTACATAAAATTTGATAATTAAATGTGAATAAATGTGTATATAATCCCTTATGGAGTCTTAAAAAATAGGTATAGTTGTCCAGAATTTATTAATTATTCTTGAATCTAAAATTTTGGAAATCTACTTTCAAAAATGAAGTATGAGGAATGATTATCCCTCTCATAAATTTGTTATGGATCAAGTTTCATTTTATAATAAAGGTGAAGTTATTACCTAATCAAATGTGGGAAAATTAGTACCTTACACTTGAATGTTATGATGATCTTGTTCAAGTGAAGTGTAGGCCCGTACATATTTCTTTGAAATATATTGAGTATCCTAAAAGAAGTGAAAAAAATTATGATTTCACGTTGTGGATAGTTATTCAAATAGTATTTTTTTTGTCAAAACTAGTTATCCATTTTTTCAAAAAACATTTAACCAATGTTGAAATTGGGTTAATGAGCTAAAGTCACATTGTTAAGAATAATCTGGTATCACCCCTCTCTCATCGATTAATGGATAGACTGAAATTGGATAAAATCATGTTGGAACAAGATGAATGTATTGAAATTAGATTTTTTATTTTGGGATGGGAAATCATCCCTTAGAAGTTTTTATATTGATAAAGGGGGATAAGATCACCCTTAATTATTCATTATCATGTCATTAAAGGGAGAACACTTTTCCCTTCTTCTATATTTACTATCAATTAGGAAGATAATAATTACATTGACTGTTAGAGTAAAATTGGAATTGATTAAAAATTAAAATTATGGGATTGAATTTACCTTGGATCAAGGTTTTATATTATTTCAATTCGATTTTATTTTATTTCCAATATAATCATGTAAAGGTGGTGTATTGGGTGTTGGGATAGATTATCCACCAATGAATGACATAGAGTCATTTATATGGTAAATACATGTAATGGGTTATAACATATGATGATTTGAGATATATTTCTAAAGTCTAAAAGAAAGTATTAATGTTTAAAATTCATTTTTACACCACATTCCATGAAGGTGTTGATGTTGGAGAAGGAATTTTCGTTGAACTGAATTATATTGGATAGGTTTTACTATTTTCGTTTGAATGTTTAATGTAGGTCTGATTTTTCAGATGAAGCTAGATAGTACTATGGTAAAACTATCCTTGTAGTACCAATCATGAATTCTATTGGACCAGTGATTTATACCTCCTTATATGAAGTTTTAAAATATTATATGTAAAATGAATTGAACATTTTATAAATACTCTTTTTAAGGTATTTAATATTCTAAAAAAGTACTTTGAAGGAAAATATTTTTTTTGAATTATTTCAATAGTTCCTATAATTAATTAAATTTATTTTATGGTGTTTATAAATGCTTGATAAGGCATATAGTTCACTTAAAAATTTCTTAGATTCATTTATAGAAACCTATTATTTCTTTAGTTTTAGAAAATCATATGACTTTATGAAGACTGTAATACATTATATCTAGTGTTTAACTTTGAGTCTATATGTATGAATTTTCCAGGTAATATTTCATTTGAGATTCTATAATACTTTAAAGTCTTATGAAATGTTGAGAATATGACTTTTTGTTATGTCTTCTGGGACTTTTTCACATTACCATGTCATGATAAATAGTGTTTTGACAAAGCAGATAACATTTTTGTAGATCATATGACTTTGAGAAAGTCATCAAAAAAGGTTACCTTAATACATTAAATTCATACATAGAATACTCATCTATAAGAAAAATCATATGAATTCAAAGATCATATGAATTTCAATGTCATACTTGACATTGAAATTTTAGATAATTATATCATTGTTTATTTAATGTGGGTAACTAAACTAGGAAATTACAAATTAATTATTTAGTGACAAAAAAATCATAAATTTTTTATGATCCATGCAATATTTATTTTACATTATACTCAAATCATTAATAATACGATCATTCATGGTAAAAATAGAATGAGAGGACCATTTTTTATAACTGTTTCTATTTTCAAGAATAATAAAGATATGATTATTTAGAACATTTGGTGTTCATATATTCTTAAAATCACATTCAATACTTATAGTGATTCAAGATTAGTTTGTTTTATATTCTGATTAGTTTTGAAGATAATTTTAATTGAGTTTTTGAGCCATTAAATATTTCACATATTATAAGTATAATTTTCCAGGAATAAATACATGTGGAAATAAAGGATGATTAATATTGAGTCATGAGGGATTTAAATGAGTTGTAGAATTTTGATGCAGCTAACATGGAAAGATTATGAGTTGTATTTTAGTTTTTGAATATTTTATGTGGGAATTATACATGTGTGATGGAGTTGGTGAGTTATCCATGAAAAATCATGGGGAAACAAAAGAGTTTATTTTATAATTGTTATTTTCCAAATGCAGTAATAAATTATTATAATTAACACATTTTTTATATTGGAAATTATATGATCTATTTAATGTATCTTTTTACACTTCTATGATTTAAAATAGCAAGAAATATAAAATAAAAGGAATAAATATGTGGTGGTGTTATTGTGTACTACTAGTGTGAGTGTGGAAAGAGAAGTAGAGACTCTTGATAGAAAAAATGAGTAAGAAGATCTGCTAAATTATATAGTATGGAATAAGGTGTGTGTTAAACCATTTTTAAAGCCTATAACCTACATTTTTGAACAATAAGAAGAAGAAAAATAAAAATATTTTAATTTATACTCCTATTTAGAAACATTCAAGGAAAAATAAAAAATATGGTCAACAACATGAATATGAGGTCGATTGATCTGTAACAAATTTATATACCCAATATTTTAATTTTTAGTATTCTGAGCTTGAGTAATCCAACAATTAGTTTCATGAAAATCTAGAATAATTTAATTGAAATAGAGGTCTAGTTTCTTGATTATTTATTTATGATTTTAATTCATTTGAAGACTCTCAATTATTAAGAATGTGGAATTTCTGTTAGGGTGTAGATACATCCCAAAATATATTACAATCTATTTTAGTATGAGGAATATAGTTGGGTACCAGCTGATGTGATGTCAATTTGAAGACGGTGAGATGTATTACAAGGATCCCTTAACTTGTGTAATATAGTTGATCAGGTAACCAATGTAATATGGTGACCTCACCAGTTTAATATGGTGAACCAGGTTTTAGAATAATCCTTGGACCCCCAGTATAATTATTAATAAGATTATTAGTGGATAATTCATGTCTCTATAAGAGATGAACATGTTTAAGAGTATATTTATCCTATTAGGGTCAAACCCTATAAAATCACCTATGAAAATTTTACTTTCAATGTCTATATTGCATATAGCTGTATATAAAGTTAAATTTAAAGAGATTAATTTATATCCAAACAAGTGATAGAGGTTAACACCCAATGGGTATTAAAAATGATTTAGAAGAAGAATAGTTCTTTGTTAAAAAAACTGATGACACATGATTCACACCCCCAACCCCTAAAAAAAGTGTATTCATGATCATACTGGGGCTCTCATAAGATCATCATAAAACTAACTGCAAAAAATTATCGATATTATCTCTTCATGAATGTATGAAATTCAGTCCTTATAAAATCATTTTTTTATTATTTTTCATCAAACACAACCCAAAAAACATCAAAAGGTCTTCTATTTGTTTCTAAATATATCCCACATTAAGATATTTGATAATACTTCAAAATTATTGATCAAATTTTTTTAAAACAAATTTTTAATCATCTGGTTCAAAAACCTCTGTAACTCCATATTGTAATCAAATATTATCATAACATGTACATTATTCCCACTTGAGTCATGTTTTTCATGAGAAAATATATTAATATTAAAATTTCATAAACAAATCACTTTATTATACTTGATCACTACCTGGTACATGAAATACACTATAACCACAGTAACACTTCTTCCCTTTTATCATTTCTCTGCCTAATTCAACATTAAATTATTCTCCCCTTTATTCATCGTTCTAAAGATATTTCCCCCATTGATTTTAATGCTTCATTAGTCCATACCAATTTTTAATTGAATGAAAAGGTTACACTTTTGTATGGTACAATACATGAAGGAATCCAAAATATGACTCAAAGAGTGGTAGTTCCATATCTATTCTATTTATGTGTGGGTTCATTATTTGATTTTGAGACCCATTTGATGCTTCTCAAATACCTCCTTGGGTATGGATTTTTCATGTTATTTTTGACATCATATTATGTTGGAACATATACCAATTTCACTAACCCATGATCGAAATTATACTTCATAAATTTATAGTTGACTTCAATTTGATTTTTCTTTGAGTGATGTATGTGATTTTTCAAATATTAATAACACTTAAATTATATTTTTTGTTTTGGATAGTGTCTTTCATATAAAATCCCATATCCTCATGTAATTTATTAATCTCTAAATTTTTTTAAAGATTTAGTGTTCATAATATATTCATTTTATATAGCTCTAAATGAAATATAATCTTGTTTACTTTTAATAAAAGAAATGCACAATCTTAAAAATAGATTATGTTATATAATGTTGATTGTTTATCATCTCTTTAACAAGAAAAATTTATATCTTTTGAGCCTAATAACTCTTGTATATATTTTTCATTATAATGAAATTTTAAATCCATGGTGAATTTAATATACTATAATATAATCCTTTCCACTTATATGTGGATTTCTATTCCATTACTCAGGTACCTTCTAGAATTAGAATTAGGAAAAATAATAATTTGGAGTCTTTTCATTGTTACATATAGTAGACTCTACCTATACTATATCATATTAACCTATGTGTCATAGTAATCCCTTGAAAAATTCAATTGGGTGGCAATTGATGTAGTCATTTCATTGTAATACACCTTTATAAGACCATTTTAGAAAAGTTTGTCATAATTAAATTGTGTGATTATGTTCTATTCCCTTCGTATATCACCTACAAGCTAAGAGAAATGTCAACTCTTTGATCATTAGTAATTAAAACTCATATTACATGAATGTTTAAGACCGCATGTATTCATCTTCTTTCAATCCACCAAATATTATTTCATAAACATACATGATCATAGTAATACATTAGTCACTGTCATTTTTTATATATAGATTATTATCACTTTAAATGTGTTGAAAACTACACTTCTCTAACTACTGATCTAGTCTTCATTATTATACCCTTAGTGTTTGTTTCAACCCATAAAGAACATTATTCAGTCAAAAACCAATATTTTAATATTTATATATAACAAAACAATAAAGATACTCTATTTAAACCTATTATTAAAGAAATATATTAAGGAATTATGATTTGACGTCCATCTTGAAAACCTTGAACCCAATTTTCACCGCTATATCTAAGAATAATTGAATTATTTTCAAACTAACCATGAGTGAAAATGAATCATCTAGATTGATGACTTTAAATTACGAGTATGGATTACAAACAATTAATGCATAATTATGAATCACCATGGTATATTCATTTACTTTATTATGTAAAACATATTTATTCCTGACGATATTCTTATCCTATCTTCTTGAAAAAATATCCCACATCATATTCTTTTAGATTTTTTAGGCACTCCATTCATCACCTAATCATATTTCTCATCCATAAAATCCTCTTCAATGAACTTTTTAACCAAATATAGGAGTGAATTTTTATGTAATGACATTATTATCCTTGTTTTTACTAATGTTATCTGATTACCAATGATAATATTCTCATTGATTTCAGATTTACTTCTTAACTTCTGTGCATCTACTAATATAACTTCAGTCAAGTCGTCAATTGTGTCCCATTTAGAATCAACCCTTTGGACTATCAACTACCTTGTTCAATGATTCATGATTTTCCTCAAAAATTACTCAAATATTACTCACACATGGTGGTAAGGAATTATTGTTACATATTTCCTTATATCATCATCCTCTTTTACTAATCCATATAGTGCCTTCACTATCAAAAGTTCCCATTCCCTTGAATGTGTTAACATTGTTATTTTAGATTCTCTTGGGATCTACTATTTTACATCTCCAACACTTTTGGGGTCTTTCCCCTACTTGATAAAATTTTTAACATTGGATGGATGGATATCAATACCATTTGTTCCCCTTGAGCATTATACATCTTAGTAACATTCCCCAAAATTTATCACTATTTTGTTAGATTCTAGTCATTTGTTATTGTACTGATGTATTTGATTTTGATAATCCTTCCAAGTCATTTCCTGAAACACTTATATGTCATTCTCTAGGATGAGTATCCAAGTAAAATCCTCGCATATGCTTAATATTAAAATTTATTGTGTTTCTCCTTATTGAGTATAAATCAATTAATTCAGATAATTTGAAAACAAATGATATATTATCCCCAAACCACATCCCATATAGTGTTTTTTATTCTCTCGAATATAATAAAGCTCTATTAGTATTAGAAACCTATGTTAAAATTTATTCCTTTGAAAACTTCTCTTTTATTTCATTCCTATTAATCATCAGTCTTCCTATAATATAATTCAGTTTCTCCTCTAAACTATACCATTTTATTGAGGAGTTATCACCTTTGAGACTTGATTCCTTATCTATTACTTCTCGATATAATTATCCACCTAACTATTACTAAAATACATGCCATTATTAGTACATAATTTAAAATTTTTATGACTAATACTCTTTCCATCCTTCCTCTAATACTGAGTAATGAAACTAAACACCTAAGACTTGTGGGCGATCACTTTCCACCATGTCATCCTATTGAAATCAACAATTAATATCACATAATACATCTTCATATCAATTGATATTGATGATAACATCCCACAAAAATTAATTTTCACCACTTCTATCAACCTTATTGACTTATTATCCTTTGGATTGTAACACTACAAAATAATATTTCAGTTTTGATAAAAAGCACACATGTGAGTACAATCCTCTAAGAGTCTTGGGATACTATGATATCCATCATTCTTTATGAGATATTATACAAATATTTAGCTCAAATATCCAATACCTTTATTCCATAACCTATTTCCGTATTTCCTATATAAGAAGTTCACATCATCTTATCCAATGGTAAGGTATAGACTTCCTTTTGTGTTCTTCCCTTATATAACAACTACATCATCATTTCCCTTGATAATAAAAGTCTTCTTGGTAAACTTTATTAGATTCTCTGAGTTACATATTTGAATTACACTTAACATGTTGTGACAAAGGACTTGAATCACTAAGATATTTATATTCATCATTTCTTTACCATTAATTTTACACTTATCAATGCTAATTATCTTTAAGCCTTTATTATTTCCAAATTATTATACACCTTCCTTTTCATACTTGATTCCTAGTAAAAGATACTTATTTATTAATATATAGGAAGTGATTCTATTATTCAGAAATATACATTAGATTGATCTATAGATTTTAGGGAAAAAAATTGTAACTAATTCCTTCATATATTTTTTTATAATTAATTTCTTTGACATCACAACCAGTGATGGTCGATAAAATTTGATACTCCAATGAATATGATGGACTAACCTCATATTTCAGATTAGAAAATCAGTTTCTTCATTTTTATGGTGCATGATAATTCCTAGATCTACTATGTATTAGTACTTCGAGTCTCCATATAGAAATTATTATGCACCATATATTTTCAATACTTGACTATATATCCATATACACCACAAAAACAAGAATATACATCGCAAGTATACCGATAATATTGAAATTCTTTGGATAAATTCATTGCTCTTATACGCTCTAGTAACTCTTGGCTATGGAGCATGCATTTTTAGAATTTAACATCTTTCCACAAAAATGAAACTAGACTTTTTATATCATCCTATTTTTCATTGTTACAATACAGGTGCTCTTTTTGGATTATTAAGTGTTCCAATTTTGAGTAACATTATAATCAACATTCATTAATGGAGAGTGTGCTTGTGTCTTGGCATCAACCAACACTGCCTAATACTTTTGATCAACATTATACTATATTTCCCATGTTTATATTTCTTTGTTATTTCTGAAAAAATTTCTATTTATCTTTTTGTGGTTCCATACTTCCCTTTCACCTTTTTTATATCTCATTCAATTAAATTTTAAAATGTAGTGTCAAGAATAAAAAGTCTTTCTTAATATTCTATTTTTCACCATTGATTGATGATTTCTCCCTAAAACCCTTTGATATATTTGCCTCAATATTTAGTTTTATTAGTTAAATGATCCATATTCTAGTTTTACTCTTCAATCATTAGCATGTAATTAACAACCTTTTCTGAAATTTATGGACTTTTATAATAGATATTTTCAGTTTTACCTTTTAACTCAGACTTCTCACATTCCTAATACTATGTGTAATGTTTGTCTTTATAAACTACTCCACTGGACTTTTTCATTTTCGCTATCTAAACACCTAATTTGTTAAGTAAAGCCTCTAACATTTCATTGAGGTCAAGTATCCCTTGCAATTATTTTTCATAATCATGGTTCCCTTCCACTACTTGTGTCTTATCTATAATACCCACAAGAATTATTTCACTAAGGTCTTTTCAATCCCCAATATTCTATACTTTTGATTCTTATAAACTATTATCATCTTATAAAATAATGTTTTTATTTTTTAAGGAATTATCCTTGGTACTCCTATTTCCTATCATATTATTCAAATATTTTATCATGAGGTCTTTGGCATTATAATTAATTATTTCTCCCAATCCATGAACATTGACTACAATATCCTTCACCAGATTAAAAAAATCATCAACATATTCATTTGGGTGCATCCATAAATCCTTGTATTTTTTTCATAAAACCTAAATTTTATATTCACATACCTTTAGGTTTCCTTCGTAGATATTGGAAAAAAAATACCACATAGCATGTGAGGGTTTACATGAAATCACCTTCATATAGATATCATTAGATAACACTCTCTTTAAGGTGTTTATTTATTTATATTAAGTATCCAAATATATTTTTTATCCCTCTAATAATGGTTTACTCTCCATGTTAACTAAAATTAAATTAATAAAAAATTAATAATACATCCATTCTTAAACGTCATAATTAGTGTTCTATATGATTCTTCCAAAGCTAAAAATTGATTCAATAAAATATCATAATCCATTAGTGGTTAAATGTCTCTTTGAATTATAAAAGATAATAATTATACAGATTTTAACTTATGGCTATGATAACACCTTTTCCAAGATAGGATAAAATACCCTAATATATGGGGGAATTAGGGTGTGTAAGGTTAAAATACGTTCTCCACTGATCATGTTCTCTTTTAATACAAAACACGCTTATATATTATTACCATACCAATTTATAATAAAACTAAAACCATTTAAGAGACAAAATAATTTTTTATTTGTTCAACGGTAGTGGGATTTTTATAAGTAGAATATGGAAAACAAATTATCAGTGTACCAAAATTATCTAAATTGAATTGATTATTACATTTCTGGAATGGACTCATTGTTCCCCCAAGTTTAGATATAATTAAAAATGAGTAAAATTTACTCATTCAAAAGAAGTGAACTCACTACTCCTCCATAATAATCTTCAAATAATCATAATTCTTTCTAAACATTTTCACCCTAACATTGGTATGAATTAAATATAATTTCCATTAATTATTTGAATTCGCATTTACCACAGAAAATGTTTTAATAACAAATTCACTTTTATATAAAATGTTGTCTATATATATTTAACCATGTAATATCTTCAAGATATTCCTTTTGTGTAGTTTCTTCACAAAAATATACCTTGATAATAAATACTTCACACAAATATTAATTGTGTATAAGTTATTCACACAAATATTCTTGGTGTATAATTTATTTGAAAAAATCTACCTTTCTTGTAAGTTCTTCATGCATATAAACCTTGTGCATAAGTTCTTCACACAAATAGTGAAACCAAAAATGAAAGGATAAACTGAAATTTACATAAATGAAGATATTTATTTTCTTTGATTGAATCATGATATTAATTCATTATAATCTTCCAATAATTCCTTATTTTCATTAATAAGGTGTTTACAGACCTATTTATAAGTAAAGTACCCCAAAAAACATTCTTTAAATAATATTATATATTTTTCCTTCCTAAAAAACCACTTCATATAAAAATAATTCTTTTTATACATTAATTGAATAAATGTTTCCTTTCATAACCAATAAAAACCTATTCTAATATTTCAAAAAATATTTTATCTATAGTTCACATGATTTCCATCGCTTTTTAAAACATTTTCCATCACAAAAAATTTCCCTTTTTGAAAATTTTTTATTTCACAAAAATCTTTTTCTTTGTGAGATTTTTTCCTTTTCTCTAAAATTTCCTCGGTATAAATCTTCTTTCTTAATTTTGGAAATGATTTCATTTGTATATTACATGATTATTTTACCTTATTTTCTTGGAAAAAAAAGTATTTTTAAACTTATATATAAGGTTCTATATTTGTAAAAAACTTTTCCTTCATGAAAATATTTTCCATTGAAAATATATTTTCCTTCATAAAATCGTTTATTTTTTAAGATTTATTCTTTTTTATATTAAATTTTCCTTTACACTATTTTATTCATGAAACCTATGTCTTGAATCTATACTTTTGTGATCACTATAGAATCAACCCCATAGACAACGAGAAACCATCTATTAATGGATGTTTCAAGATCACCCTTTCTAGAAACATGTCAATTTGATTTATCAATAAACACATCCCAAAAAATCCAAAACACATGGTGTATTTTTTTAATATAATTCCTCAAAATCCTATAGGTTTGAACAACCTTGGTTATATATATAATAATTTTAATATCTTCGACATGTTACGTAACTCTTGAGAACTTTTTTTCTCCATTATTATAAGTTTTCTCATTGTTTGATAATTCATATCTACATGATATTTTTGAAACTTTTGTTATGAATCTAGAATAATACGTTATTTTTAAACATTATCTCCAAATGCTTCCTCAAATTAATCATCTATTTCTAGTAATTTTTGTGATTTATTTATATTTTATGACACAATTTCATTAAATTTATCAATAATATTACTTATATTATTATTATAACATGGAAACTCTTTGTGCAATATGTGTATCCAAGAAATATAATTTCATCAGTTCTCTCATAAAAATTGCCAAATATTTACCTTTGATATTAATGTAATAAAGACTATTGAATACCTTTAGGATATTTATGTTTGGATTCTTTCTAAACAATAACTCATATATATTTTGATCTTAATTTCGTTAAGGTAAGAACTAATTGAAAATGTGCATGGCTATTTTGTAGCTTTTAACTAAATTAATTTTGAGGCTTCATGATTTAAAACCATGTTTCTTACCACATCCACAAAACTCTAGTTATTATTATTAGATAATCAATTTTGTTGATGTGTGTATTCAACACTATATTCATACCTTATTCTATAATTCTAAATATAGTCCTCAATGTAATAATTCTTGTATTTGGATCCATTTTTAGATTGAAATATTTTTATAGCACATTCTATTTTTCCCAAAAATACCATGAATGTTTTTAAATATATCAAGATATAATTATTTTCTCAGAATAAAAAATATATTTCATTTGAGTAAAATGATCAATAAAATTAAAGTAATTCCTATCTCCATTGGTTGGATTCCTTCCCATTAGTGAAAATAATTTCTAGTGTATCAACACAATATGTTTCATCATCTTGATGTGCACCATCTTATGGTTATTATTCACCATATTTCCTTTATGAAATGTGTCATAATTGATGATACATTAATGATTTAAATTTAGTAGATTTATTATAGCTTCATTTTTGAAATGATTAGTAATATTATTTCTCACCAAATCGATAAGTCTTATATATCATAGGTGACTTTTCACCTTTATACTCACTAAACGTGAATCATCATAATTGGAAATATAAAGTAGATTACCTCTTATTATTTATACCTTTATTATAATTGTTTCATCCTTCATCCACTAATCATATACCAATTAATTTTATAAATCACCTCATTCCTTTTGTTATAAAGTTATGATACACTCAAGAAATTATTCCTTGGCCCATAAACAGAGAAAACATCACTAGATTTCTTTTAACCAATCTTTTTGAATCCAAATCCTTTCACATTTAGTGATCCATCATTAATAAAGGTAATAATTATTTTATCATACCATTGGATAAATTTAAAATGATTATTATTATCAATCATGTATAATAAGAAAACAATATCTATTATCCTAGTATTTTCTCTATTTTCATCTTTGTAAGAAAACTCAACAACCATTTATTTATCTCTATTATTTATATTCCAAATAGATTTAGAATTATCCATTTTATTTATATTATTTAATATAATTATGATACACTTGTAGGAAGTGTTTCAATATATTTATACTGAAAAATAGAGGCATTGTTCACATGCATTCTGAAAAACCATAATATTATTATAAAGTAAAATCTCTTAAAGAGGTAAATAGATTCTTCAAAATATAACCGTTGTTATACCTTTAAATTTAAAATAAATAACTTTTTGAAAACGTAGTATGATTAAGAGACTAATCATTTACCTTATCCTCACCTTTAGTCTTCGACTTGATTTTATATTTCTAACACACCTCATTTCTTCTGGAATTTTCAAAATCACCACTAAATATAGAAATGGGTGTGTTCAAATTCTTGGGTGATATAACTACCATATTCTATTTTTTCACTTCCTCCACCACTTATTTTATATAATTAAGTGTATAAATAAATATTTCTTGGTATAATAGGAAAATATCTATGTTTCTTGGTAGAATCATAAATTTTCTCCACTAATTTTGATCTTTCCCCAACTTCATTAATAGAATTATGAAATAGAACTTGAGTGATCATTAATGAAGTTTCAGCATCAACAAAATTTACCAGAATATATTTTACTTATTCATTATTGTAAATGATACTTATTATGGTAATATCGAGAAAATATCCCTAGATTTAGGTATTATATTGATATCTCCAAACATTCTTGTAAAATCAAATTTCATTTGGAAAATTTATTTGGAATTTAATTCATCATGTTATTTCATCAATTAATAATTATTATATTTTTAGACTTTATTTTCTCTCTTAAGATTCATGTTTTCTTTTAAACACATAAAAATCACTACATTTAATTAAATTGCATTTGGTTTTTCATCATCACTACTTTCTTCCACTTCAATACAACATTATTCATCATCACTCAAGGGATCTTAGGGATAATTTCATTTATCCATGAAATTAAATTTCCCTTCATACTCTGATTCTTATTTCTTGCTTTCAATTTCCTCATCATAGTATATGGAATCATGTTTTTATAGAAAGTTATTTTTCATTATTATATTGGAATTTATTTTGAATTTTTATGACAATCCTCAACCATGACCACTAGTCACCACATTTTTTCTTCATTATAACCCTTAAAATTGATCATATTACTCATATTATATTTCCTTATTAAGGAAACTAGTTGAAAGATATCAAATTTTTCTATAATTTAAACACTTATTGGAATTTTACCCTTATATTGACATTTTCTCATTAAATTTATTTTGAAAATAATGATACGAACTCATAGAATCCTATAAGTGAATGTTAATCTTTGGTATCATCCTCATGAAACATATTATAATTAATATGGTTAGAGGCATTATATTCTTTAAAATTCATCACTTTCTTAAATTTTATGTTTCTATATAAGGATATCCTTATCCTTATCCCATAATAAATCAAGACATTGTTCATTTTATCCACAGACCACTCATCTAAAAATTTGACCTCAAGGGAATAAATATTTAAATCAACATTTTCTAGGTGTATTTTTATTAATTTCTTCATAATGGTAGAATATTTAATAATTTCACCATAGAATTAAATTGATATTAAAAAGAATTCACCTAAATAATGAAATTTTCCATTGTTTCATGTTCTCCCATTTTAATATTCGTAAATGGATCCTATAAAATTTTAATAATGACACCAAAACCATGTTTTTTCCCTCAAGTATATCATTGTATTTACACTATATTCCATTTTTTTTGTTAAACCCCATGAATCATTTCAACTCCTTCTCTATAAGAGATCGAAGTAATGTATTTTTCATGCTCCCATTAGTATCAATATTTTTATTATTGTAAAATTATAGACTATCCCAACTTTAGGAATATATAACATATTCTTGGTGATGTCAATAATTTCTAAGACATGATATGAAAGATACAAAAACAACATCTCCATCCATAGTAAAGTTACTTGACATTGAACATTGTAACTCCTTTATTATTATTATTGTTCATATATTCCATATACCTTATTGATCAAATACGTTATCAAAAAAATAAAATTCAAAACCATTGGAATAGTTACATATAACCACTTTAAGAATACTCTAATAATAACTAATAGGTCTCAAAGAGAGTATGTCTCTACTCCCATTGAGAGGGGGTGAATATGTGGTGGTTGAAAACACCAGCTCTCAAGAAAATTATTAGCATCACCTATTAATATGATTGGATCTCAATGTTGATGATGTGATGAGGTGATATAAAGTGATAAATAATACACATGACATAATGAAAAAGACAAGGTTCACCAACTCTTGTTATTATGTGACTAATCATAAATTAATATTTCTTTTAATCTTATTGTGCATGATAATATTTTATTATCAATAATAATTAGGAAAGGAGTAGGGAGATGGACTTAAACTCTAATTACAATTAAGAATGATGTGAACCAAAATTCGATCAGTCACTCACGTCCCACAACCTCTAGTGCCTCTATAATTTGGATAACATGTTCACCCATGTAATTTTCCTCATTCCTAATCAAAATATCCATAAAATATGTGGTCTATTATCTCACATATTCATTTTTTCACCACAAATTGTTTTAGGAAAATCATCTTAAATTTATAGACTATGTATGTGTTGAATTATGATGAAATGGTTTACAACATGACCAATAAATCCAAAAGATATATGATAAAATCACATAAATTGCATATATAACTTTGACCATTAATATGGAATGTTCCATTGAATTGTGATATGATAACACAAAAATATACATAACTATAAATACCATTAAATTCATATATCTTAGAGAATTTTGTCACGGACATTACATCATAGTGAAAGGTCTCCAAAAACTCTTTCACCAGTATCACACTCAATTTTCATGGATTACACTTTTTTGGGTGACCTTCTCATCTATTTATTTAGGTAAGAGATTTCAATGTAACCCTATTTATCTTATAGACTACTATAAAATAAAAATTTTGCGGGTTCCATATCATAACACAATTGGTTCTCTAAAATTACTCAATAACACCTTCATAGTGAAACCCTTTGTACCCAAATCATCCATCTTAACTCTATCACAGTGTGAGTTACATCCACTATTATATAAGGAGTTTTCATAAGACTAAAACTCTTCCCCTATAACGTACTAATTATAGCGCAACACGGAACCACATTTCTTGATATACTTTAAATAAACATAAATTTAATTATTTAAATTCCATTTCAATTTAAAAAATTTCTTAAACTCATCCTTGATCATTATTTTAATAAATATAACAACAAAATGTCTCAAAACCCATGAGTTTATTACATAAAAAACAAATCAATGCATGCATCCAAGGTAATGGACAATAAAACCTTATATCATAGTATATAATGGGGTTTATGACAGTACACTAAATCTAGATGTAAAATCAATTCCATATTGAACATATCTATTTTGAGAACAACTCACAACTCCAATTTCTTTAATTCAATTCATGATAGGATTATTCAATTATCAATACTTGTCAAATTCCTCAAACTCTAAGGGATCCTCTATATCTCATGAATCATTAAGTGATATTCATGCAGTAATGAACTATAGATTATTATAGTTATTGTGTGGGATAATAGGATCCCTTTGTATCCATAATTGGTTTCCCCTACTAGCTAAGCATACTAAGTTTAATTATACTACTATAATTACACTCAATGTATCATCACTTGTGATTTATCTTAATGACATTACAAAAACTCTCACTCTAATATCATTCTATCGTGGCCTGGTTTTAATAAAACTCCTCCCTATTTGACTAATAATATTAAAGGAAACACTCTAATACTACCCTTTAGTTGTTATGGGACTATGTTATAAATTTATGGTATAAAGCACACACATATGGGAGGTATATTTTCATAATAAATCATGGAATTTAGAATAAGGAGAAAGATATAAAACTCCCAAATAATTAAAATCATCAAGTAAATTTCATGTGTATCAATGCATGAATAGTATATAACTGTAATAGTGTAAGGAAATTAATATTATAAATATAAATTGGAAAAACCCCTAAAACAAAAGTAACCAAAAATATATCAGTGTTTCTTAGTAATGATATATACATACTAAAATGTTACACCACTTATCCACCAATTTCTATGATAATGATGATCATAACCACCAAAAACATGCTCCCAAATATCTAAAACAAATATATAATAATAATGGCTGAGTATAAACATATTTATTAGGAACCTAATCAATCCTGTAATTATCATAATTTCATTATAGGATACTACTGAATATATGAGTATAAAATATAAACCAAAAAACCACCATACTCTCGAGTAAGGTCCAAAATCATTGTAGATACCACAAGGCTCACCACAGGTACTCTACTTAAAATCATAGGAGTATGTATTATGTATAAGTTTCATTTACATGTGATCATAAATGAAGGGCCATAATAAATATGTCCACTACAATAGTATCCTTCACTAAATGTAAGACATCATGAAAAAAATATACCTCCAATAATTTCATATCACAATAATTCCCAACTATTATGAGTGTGGTGGGGAGAAATGTTGATTGAAATTGCCTTCTAGTAGGTCATGCACTAATAGGTTATTGTCACACACAATTACTTCCATTACTTGGGTAGTAATTTAGTTGGAGAATGAAACAATACTATTTCTACAGTAACATAATATAAAATTGGGATATACATAGACCCATTGTCCCAATCAATCACTACTACACTAATGGGATCTCTAGAGTGAAAATCCAAGGTGCAAATTTCACCACATCTTCCATATCTTTCCAATAAGTCTACCTAGATTTCATAATATCAATACAATTCATCAAACAATCCCCATATCAGAATAAACTGATGAAGATATTCCCCAAATCCTTTATACGATTGATGAATTATTTCTTATACTATAGGATATGATATAATTAGATCATATAGTATTCCATATTTATCAATCACCTTATCCAAAACATATAATATTATGTGGCTATATTATATAGCTAGTATAATTATTATGACATATTATATCGTATTGAATGATATATATGGCATCTTATAATGGATAAAAAAAATTTCAAAATTAATTATTAATGTTAAAGAATATTATAATCCATTCTATCATTAATAAAAATTTAAAAATGTAACAACATGTGAAGAATAAACATGGAATTAATGTGATGGATGGATGGTAGACTAAGTTATTAACTCATACATTATGTAACAAGTGATTAAATTCATTATCAGTCAAGTAGAATCAATAAGGGATTGTAAAATGAGGTTGTTCTATTATAATGGATGGTTGGTCCTCGTTAACCCTTATTTTTATTCTTCCCATTCTCTCTTATTCCTTCTCCCTCCACTTGGATAGGCATTGGAATGTAATGGTATATGGGACAGTCCTTCCCATATGATGGGTGATTTAGTTCTAAATCACACTCACACCATGGAAAAGGAGTCTAATAGATACCTTTTAGGTGACCATTACCAATCATGTTTATGGAGATGAAGGTTCATCCATCTATAGTGAATGGTACATAGTGTTATTAATTTTATGTATGTACATGGTTTTGAGTTTCATACATGTTAAATCTTATAAATGGGATTTTTAATTACTTATAATTCTCATATTAAGTTTTAATTTATTCTTAGAAACCCATCAATTATATCATATCAATTCCATGATCATTTTACTCTCGAGATAATGTTTAGAATGGAGAAATGTGATATCGTATGGATGATGTATTCTAATTTATTAAAAATTCTTGGATTTTTACTATAGTTTTTCATATGATATATGACATTATAAGTTGCGATAAGGCCATATCATACAATATACAATATCATAGGTGACAACATAGTGTGTTCATTAGGGTTTTCACTACATTGTTTCATACTATATAAAAAATAGTAAGGTATGATAGCACTATGTCATGCTTATAAAAAATTCACATATCAGTAAGATTATTTAAGCGAAATCATAAGCTATAGAACCCTACGCACCAAAGGTTATATCACATCCAAAGATTCCATTTAATAAAACAAAAGAGAGAATAGTCCAAGAAAAAACATATGCTATAGTGTATATCATTGGATAGGATATCTAAGATAAATTAATTTTTTTTTATATTTCAATTTTGAATTGAAAAAAATAATTTATAAATAATTTATAAATTATGTAAAAAAGGTATTTTGGGACATTTATCTATCTTATACAAAATTTATAAATCAAATTAGTATAAATTGTTTATAATTAATTATTAAATGTTTTTAAAGAATTAAATTAATAAATATTCCATTATATTATTTATTAAAATTAAAATAAAATTTGAAATTATATGGAAGGACATATAATTTAAATATAAAATATTTATATAGTAATTATAAGTGTAATTTATAATGTTTTTATAAATTTGAAAATATGGGAGAAAATGTAAATATATAATATTAGGAATTGTAAATAATATTTACTTTCAATTCATCAAATTAAAATTCCTTATATAGAAAATTATTTAAACAATATCAACAGAATTTTCCAGAATTGATATGATCAAGGTTTAAATTAAATTAAAAATGTGATATTTAGATTATGAAAAAAAATTATATTATAGAATTATAATATAAAATGTTCATATTTCATTTAATATCATATATTTAAAATAAATGTCATATCGAGAATAGTATGAATGAGTTCATATTAGTAATAAATATAAAGTTATTATATTTATTTTGTTATGCAATGTCCATTATGGATGGATAAATTATAATTTATTTATAATTTATTTATCAGTTTTTTATAATTGTTTACCACATGTTGAAATATACAAATTGTTAATTTATTTATTTTATTCCAATATTTTTTCCTCAATATTATTATTATATTATCAATTTATGTATCCTTAGGTTTAAAGTGTTAAAAAAATCTATAAATTTTTATATATGCGTCCAGGGAGTTTCATGATAGATAAGATAATTGTTTTATTTTTATTTTACCTTGACTTGGAATTATATTGGTTTATGAGATTGAATTTAATGGTTTATTATTGTTTATAAATATTAGGTGTTATAATTATAATGAAATTAAGGTCTCTCATGAGTAAAATATCTTTGGGTATATGGATTTTGGGTTGGTCTTCTCATAGTCCCCGAGGCTTACACCTTGTCAAGAAAAGTGATGGTTGGCTATATATTATTCCAAGAATACTCTTGTGGGGAATTTTAATTTCATTTCATTATAATCCTTTTCAAGAAAGGGTTTCATGTTCCTTATGCATTAGATTCATTTAGAAATGTATGTATATATTTGTCTTTAATTTTGGTTAGTAACACATACCATGAGTTGTTTAATGGGTTATAGATCAATATGGTTTGGACATACTGATTGTTTAAAAGGAATGGTACTCCAAACTAAATTACTATAATTATGTATTCAGGTAATGGTAATAACATCATATAATATATTGAGATTAAAAACCCTTTAAAATAAAATTTTTATGATTCCTTCTAAATTTGGAACTTGTCAATACCTAAATCATCTAACTCAGTAGGTCATTCCAAAAATTAATGTTCTTGGTCAATATTATGTATGTCAAGAAAGTAATGGATAAGACTAATAGGATTAGGTGATTATTATTGGAATCTTATTTGGGTTAAAATTATCTTAGAGACCCTAATAGGTTTATGTTATTGGAGGAATTGGTTTGAGACTATCCATATGATAGATTTCATAAAGAGTTGTACACTCAACCATACAAGAGTCATATATGATATCATTTCGATAAATCCCTACCTAAATAGTTATGTACTCATAGAAACAGCAATGTAGAATCATTACATAGTGAAATATAGATCATTCCCCACTAATGTATATGATGTAAATTTAAAAGGATTCATCACTTTATGGCAGTATATTTAATAAACGTACTTATTAAAGGATTTTAAAACATGATGCTCATCTGATAAAAGATTCCATTATTGATAAATGCCAATATAATCATCCAAGATGTCTTTAAAATCATAACATTGAAAGGGGAATATTAATATAATATACTTCTTAGACTGGGACAAAAATTAAGAATTTTTCATATGATCTTATGAAATTTCTATGATTTAAAATAATACTTTCTGAAGTTACAAACTATTAAATATTACTCAGAAAGTGAATTTAAATTACTAATATAAGAATATAATTATTAGCTTAAATTTTTTAAAGTCATTAAATGAAAAATGATATATTTTTCTTTATCATCCACTCATATAATCAATATTATTGAGTGTGCCTATGACTTAGTATGAAAAAATTTTATCCTCTAAGTATTTTTCTAAATATAGAATTCATTTCATTTTCATCAATGGAAATGTTTTGAAATTTTTATTGAGTTTAAAAAATTATTACCTTATTTTCTCAAATTATTAATGATTAATAATCAAGGTAATGTGTTTCCTAGGTTTTGTTATTTTATTATCATTAAAATTAGGTAAAAGTTCAAACAAGAAGAAGAACAATTATTTGGAGAGTTCATTAATCTTTCATTAGAATAACTAGCCAAGGTGACTGAAAGCTCAAAGAAGAATCCAAAAGGAGAAAAACGTTTCAAAATGATTTAATAGTACATGATAACTAAAAGTGGTTGAGAAACTACAAGTAAATTTTACACCATGTATTGATATTATGTAATTTAATTATTTTATTTTGAAGGTTATTTGATTCTAAATGAATAATTTACAAGTGTTATAAATATACTAGAGTTCAAAATCAATTAAAGAATTAAAGAAACTTATAGTTTGAATTCATATGATAAATGGAAGTTTTCTAAATCATGTATTTGTATGAAAATAACTATATCATTCTTATTTGGATCTAAATAATGGGTTTGTATTTTCATCTTGAATTCCTCTATGGAAATAAGTAAATTAGTTTAATAACAAATAAATTTTATAAACAATATGAGACAATTGAATCTATATATATATTATGATTCATTAGATTTGATTATATATGTTGAGAAGTAGATAATTAAAACATTATGATATATATGATGAAGGTTTTTATCTATATGTTTGTTAAAATATAAGGAATATGATCACACTTTTAGTGGTGTAGTTCATAGAATAAAATCTTCTATATATAATATTGCTTCAAATAAATAGAATGTAATTCCTCAAATTGATAAAATGGTTTATTTTTTAAATATTTATAACAACGTAAATAATATTTATTTTCTAAACCCAAAAGATTTTGTGGGTCATATCATGATAGTATTAAGAGAATGATGTGTCTAAGAGACTGAGGGGAGAATTTTTGGACTTCAAAATGATCAAAGTTTAAAAAATAAAACATTTTACTAATAGAATTAAAATTGAATATAACTTAATATCCTAAAATATTTTAGGTCGTATCATTATGGATAGAGGTAAAGATTTATATTTAGTTAGAATAATAATTTCAATGTCACTTTATGTTCTAAAAAAGTTTAGGATGTGTTGGTATTGAAAAATATGAATATCTATAAATTTTTTCCAAAAGGGACTCAAGGAAAAGGTTTTATGGAATATTTTTCTATAATGATAAGAATGATAAACGTGAAGATATTTTTTATGTGAACAATAAAATTTATTAACATCAGAAAATGTGATATTGTGAGGTTAATGTGTTTAAATACTTTGTTCAAAGAGTTAAACATTGGGAATATGATTCCTATGGATCACTATTGTTCAAAGACGTCTATGTCTTAGATTTTTCTCACTAAAGAAGTTTAATGGTTTGTTTTTATCCAATGGTCATTTATATATTTCGTAAGAATTTTATAGAGATGTAATTAGTTTAAAAAACCCTAAAAATGATAAAAATATAAGGGTGGTCTAGTGTTCTATCATATCAGATAGGATTAAATGAGTAATTGTATTTTATTTTATTAATATTACTAAATGAGTTTATGGATATAAAATGTTTCATGTTGACATAAAAAATATCCAAAATTTCATGTGGCTACATATATTACATGAAATAACCTCTCAGTGTATGACTTTGATTTATCACCAATTGATGTTTACAATACAGTATTGTAGGTAGTGAAAAAATTTAATGTTATCCTGATTATGATTTCATATATTGAAAGGAAATATGATTATAAGTAAAAAAGTATTTTTGTATGTTGGATGACACCACAAGTATACCTCGTGGATTGTCACACATAATGAATTTGGTATACTAGGATTTCATGTTTCAAACATGGATTTCCTAATACAAAGGTTAGAGAGATACCTTTCATGAGTACATTTATAATTTGATACCTTTATTACACAATCCTTGTGGATTTTTTAATCAATGTTTGGTTTGGTATATTGATACTAGTTTCATTGGGTGGATCTTAACCACGATAGTGATTTATCCACTCATAGTAAAGGTATAACATTTGGTCCATCAATTAAGATAGACTGAGTAATTGTATAGTAATACCTAGATAACACTTATAATGTTATTATAAATTGGGTGAGGGGCATGTGATGTTCGTACCCATGAAAGAGAATGACATGTGATTTATTGATCAATCGGGTTAGTCTATACTTGAATATTTAAGATTATAATAGTGACTATATAGTATTTACATACTCTATGTCATATGGTTACTCGATATATTAGAAAAAGGGATCAAATGAAACGGAATGCTCTCATATGATGTATATTGTTGGAAAAAGTATATAGATACAAGTGTTTAATGGAGATCACGCAATATCATATTATAGATAAAGTAGCATGGATTCTTTACTAGAGGCATATCTTTGATTACATTTATGAATTCAAGAATTCATATTTGTATTCAATTCTATAAAGGTCAATGGGGTCACACTTTGTGGATGATTGAATGGGGATTGAGTTTTGTGAGGTCTCACAATTCATATGGAAAAGAGACAAGAGGGGGGAATTGTTTGTCCTTAAAATAATCAAAGTAACTAAAATAATTGTGTGGAATATGATGGATAATAAATATAAATAATTTAAATATAGAGAAGAAATGCAGTGGGAGTTTGAAGACTATAAAAAGGGTAAATAAGTGAATATAGGTATTTTATAGCATTATAAATCCAAATGATTCTATATATACTCTTTAAACTCTTAGTACAAGTGTATGGATATCCACTATATATAGATTTTTGATATTGCACTGCTAGGATCAATATATCACTAAGATGGGGAGGGGTGAATTAGTTATATTTTTTCCTTTTATGTTTCCACCCTTTTGAAAAAATATTTTCCTCTTGTTAAAGAGATATGAATTTACTAAAAAAACATTCACACATCCACTAGAACACAAGAATTTACAAGGATCACTACGCAACAATAGTAGCTATGGATTTGGTATGGTTTTGAAACTATAAAATACCACACAATCCACTAGAAAAAAAATCAAATTATGGGATTCAACAAGTAGTATATGCCTTGACACTTGTGTTATACTATGATCAATACAACAGTGCATATACTTCATGTAGCAAGAAATGATATAATAAAATTTATGTAACATGTTAAGAAACATTCACCGATTACTTCAATAATATTTTATTATGCTACCTTTTCTACTACCAAAAATTTTATTGTTAAAAAAATACTTCACCTTCCTACCCAGTAGTATATAAGAACATCTTGGACATCGTAATGATACTCAGTCTGATTTCCCAGTCCAATCTTCCCTACTTGATTTATTAGTTCAGAAATATAACTCTTTCAGAATACAACAAAAACACATGTGAACTAAGTTTTTCTTAGTTCAAAAATCCAAATATGATTCCAAGTCCTATGATCCAGCTCGATACAGTGATCATCTGAATATGATATTCCTTTTCATATTCTTCTTCTTTCTAGTAAACCTCCTCAGTAATGCCCAATCTGGAAGCTCCACTTTAAAAATTCTTAGTTCTCTTCCATCTTTATTCTTCCTATGAAAATTAAAAGTGTTAGAAGATTAAAAACTAATTCCACTATATATAGGTGTGAAAAATGTCGTTTAGTAGGGATTCTGAAATTTGTTTCCCCTTAAACAAATTTCCCAAAGCATCAATTCTCCGTGAATTTTGGATGAATCTTTTACTTCTTCAATACTTCTTAAATTTTATTGTTTGTTCTCGAACCTTTTCGAATCATATTACAACTCTATATCATTTTATAATTTCTTCCAAATATTTAGCCTAATTATGATTTTCATTTTGATTTCCACATTATAATGAAGACAATAGATTCTTCATTATATATCTCTATACTAATTTAAAATAAATGAAAAATAGTTGTCTTCACATAAATATTCTAAGATATAATTAAGAATAATAATACATTCAATCCCTTTGTTATAAAAAATTATTCTACTCAATTGGACATTAGTTTACGTTATTTTTCTATAACCATAGTGGAAACTTCTAAAGATTTCTTCAATTTCTGTAGCAACACTTCAACATAAACTTCAATCTTCCTTAACAAAAATTTTATATAAACTCTTGAAACATCAATATTCCCTAAAAACACTTTTCCAAATTATTTAATAAATTCTTATTTTCTTATTTTTCATCTCTTCCTTAGAGTGATGATCCTTCTTTTGATGTTGTTATCGGTGTCTACATGTATCTGATGGATCAATTTCTACTTCACTCTAAAAATTGGTGTTACTGCCAATTTGATGGTTGGACCCACATATATTCTGAGGACTCTTGACCGAACTAATATAGAAAACAATCATGGATCTCATTTCTCTTGAACCAATTGAAGAAAAAAATAGAAGCTCATCTTGATGAGAATGGTTGACTATATTGTTGATCAATATTTGGATTTCTTCACCGGCATCAGTCCCAATAACATAAAACTTCTTTTTTCTTTTTTCTTTTATCCCAATAAATTCCATTGAAAGTAATTCTTCCTCTAATGATCAGTGGAACATCATGTCCGATAGACCAGTTTCAACTGCCTTAGATTTAGAAATGTCTTATCTTTTCTAAAAATGATACTCATTAACTTATTTCTTATAAGATTTTATCAAATTTATTAATGTTCTGACTAAAAACCAGTATCTTTTTTATGTTTCTAGCCAATATTCACAGTAATAAAACAATTTTATTTCCGGTGTTCTCATACTGGTGAAATAAGACAAAAAATATTTCCTTTTAGAAACCTCTTTCTTTCATAAACTTATTATTTTATCATGACTTCCTCAAGACTTTATGAACATTTCATATTGTCTTCAGAATCATCTGACTTACATTGGGAGGTATTGAAAATTCCCATACTTTCTAGAAACTTCTTTTTTTCAAATACGTCTCAATATGATTGGTAGCACTTGTTCAACCCCTTACTTTCATAAATCTTTCATCACAAGTTCTCCATATAACTTATGATCTTTGTGAACTAAAAAAAAATAAAATCATCTTTATATTTTCATCAGGTCCATGAAGTCTCTGAAATAGCTTTCTATTACGATCTAACCTTTCATTTTAGATCCAAGGTGAGTCTGATGAACCTTTTCTTCCTGAAAAAATTTTCACAATCCAATGGAAAGTCTAAAAACTTTTAGTTCAATCATATGATTATAATGGTAAGTCTAATTTATTCAACTATTACCAAGTGAATTGATTTTTTTCTCTTTAAAAACTAATGGAAACACTTCCTTCACAAAGTTCTTCTAGATTCCAAAAACAACTTCTCCCAATATGGTCCCAGCAATCTCCCCATTTGGATTTTTTTGTCAACCAATATTCAAAAATCACTAAAATTTTTAATATCAAACAACGGATTAAATATCAATAATTCTAAGCCTACATGAGATAGATAATTATATGAAACAATAATTATTAGTAGAAAAACCACGTTGTCCAAAACTAGTGACTCATATAACTTATTGTGCTTTCATTCATCTTTCTTCACTTCTTTAAGTTTCATATAAATAATTTTCCCCACAAACACTCTAAAAAACTATTAGAAAATTTCACACACTTATATTCTGAAATCATGGCTTACCCCCCCCCCCCTAAATACATGCTTCCTTAAATTTTTTATCACATATAAATTGATAAATTTATAAAAACATTATCCCCCTTGACAATTATATCCAATTACTAGATGGGAGAAGTGATAAAACACATACCTCAACCTTGATGGGAAAGATATTAGACACCCATGTTCAACCTCAATTAAATAAAATTATCCTTGAGTAAAGGTTTTGAGAAAGTTTCAGCAACTTGTTCCGATGTAGGAATATATTCCTGCTTCAAATCATTTTTCTCCACATGATTTTTGATGAAGTTTAATTTTATATCAATAGGTTTTGAACAAGAATGATGTACCCGATTCATGGTAAGGTTGACAGAACATTAATTATCATAACCCAAGAGCATGGGTAACATTAATTCAATAAGTATGTCTTCTAACTGCATCTTTATCCATATAAGTTGGGTAACTTCCTGAGTGGAAACATCATATTTAGCTTTATTCATGCTAAGAGTGACTGATTTTATTTCTTTTTATTCCAACTAACACAACTCTTCCCCCGAAAGAAATCTCCACCATATGTGGATCTTCTATTATCAACATTTTTACCCAACAAGCGTTTGAATACCCAAAAAAGTCAATACTTTCTAATATATCATACTTGATTCGAAAATTTTGTGTGGCTTTGATATATCTGATAATTATTTTTCCAGCCAATAGATGTGATTCTTTTGAAGTACTCTAAAATATTTCACATATGGTAACAATGTAAAAAATTTCAGGTCTTGAGTTATTCAAATACAAAAACCATACAATCATATTCTAAAACTCTTTAGAGCCATCTTCCATTCCTTGTCTATCTTTTTTCAAAATGGTTCCCATTGAAATCAATATGAAAACTCGATTCAAAATTTACACGATAATATTTTTAAGAACTTCTTTATCATACTTTTCTTAATAAGGAAAAGTGTGTTTATTCTTCTAGGATATCTTTAACCTAAGAAAGAATTTCAATTCACCTAGCAGGGAAATCTCAAATAAATTTTTCATATCTTCAACAAATATTTCACATATTCTTTAATCATTCCAAATAAATATAATTTCACCAAAATAAACAATTATAATGATTGAAAACTCTTGACTTTTTTTATGTATATATTACAATAAACTCTTCCATTATTAAAAAACTTCTTCCTCAAAAAAGTATAAAATTTATAATAACATGAACTTGAAGCTTTTTTTATTCCATACAAGGATTTATTTAAATTGAAAACAGGAATTTCATCCTTCCAAACACCAAATCTACATGATTGTATAATATAAACCTCCTCTTCAATATCACCATTCAAAAATTATGATTTCAAATCCATCTAAAATATTTTCTTACTTCATTGTGCAGTAATAGAAAAAAATATTTTTTTTATTTCTAGCCTTTTCCCCAGATAAAAAGTCTCATCAAAATAAACTCTTTCAATTAGTAAGAAACCATTTAACACTAATAAACTTTTTTTCTTATAACTTCACCATCTGTATTCAAATTTTTTTGGAAAAAAAATTGTTATGATAACATTTTTTCATTTAGTTTAGGTACGAGTTCACAAGTATCATTATTTTCTATATGATTCATCCCTTCATTCATTTCCTGAACCCATTATGGATACTCAAAATCATTATTCACATATTTCAACTCATATTTTGAATACAAAGAAGTTTGTGTAATATCTTTTGATATTCTTATTTTTTTGAACCTTTTGATGTTGATCCCTAATTATGTATTGAGCTTCCACATGATTTCTTATCCTTGGATGATATTTTTGAGATTCCTCCTCATCACTAGAAAAATCTAATTCTGATTCATCATATTAAGTAGGATTAAAATTGCTTCTATCATTATTAAAATTGTCAACTGGAGTTCTTTCATCATTTTTATCTTCCATATCATCACAAAATTGTCGAACATCATCTTAATCATTTTGGTAACTTAAATATCAGTAGAGTTAACTAATATTCTAGTATATTTGTTGAAACGTATTTATCCTCTTCCTTTCAGAGAATGTCCAAGAAAAATTCTATCTCCACCTATCTATTCAAAATTTACAAGGTTTTCCAAATTTTTTCTTTATGATAGTTGAACTCCTAAAACCCTTAAACTGTTTAAAACATGGAGTTTTTTTATAAAAAATTTTATAATGAGTCATATAAGAACATGGAATATTGAAAAATTAGTTCTGAATATAAAAATAAGTACTCACAGATTGCCTCCTAGAGTAATGAGAGAGACCATGTTCAAGTAACAAAGTTCATCCCATTTCCACCAACCTTTTACTATTCATCTCAGTAACATAATTTTGTTGAGGACTGTATGGTGTGATAAACTTATACTGAATTTTATTATTCGCAATTTACTTTTAAAATTATTCATTTTTGTATTCACCGCCATTTCATGTTCTAAACTTCTTTCTAGAATACTCACATTCCTTCTCCAATTTTCTCTTGAAAATTTTAAACATTTTCAGAGCATCTGATGTATGTTTCATATACATAACACAAGTAATGTGAGTAAAGTCATCAATAAATGTAATAAAGTACTTATCTCCATGGGTTTATTTTTTTCTCATTGGCCCATAGATATCATAATGAATAATTTCTAAGGGACATTTTTAACAATTTTAAACTATTTATATATAGAGTTTGTAATATTTAATTTCTGAAAAATTTTGCAACCCTAATCACTTTTCCACAACATTTTAAGAATACAAGGGATATTGAATTGATTTGAAAACTTAAAGATGTTTCTCTAACACATGTTCCCCCATCCTTTTATTCCACAACTGATTCTTTTCCACCCTTCCTATGTAACAAGATTTTTGAACCTCACCAACTTGGAACAAGTTTCTATTTGAATATTAGTCATTGTGACTATTTTTCCATCTTGCGCTTTTTTCACAACAACCCAATATTTACTAAAAATAACTTTTTTTCCTTCAAAATGTTGTGAAAAACTTCAAAAGTTCTGTTTTAGTCCATAAACAAACAAATCCTTTTTAGATTCCCACTTTTCTGACCCAATGATGGTTGATCCAACACATTTTATTTTGATAGATTCATCATTTCTATATATCATTATTTTTTATTTGAATTCATTCACATTTTTCAAAAAAAATATGTATCAATTAATATGATAAGAACAACCACTATCTAGGATCCATGTCAATTCTCATTTTGCAGCACTGAGAGTGGTTTCAACAATAAGAGTTTTTTCTTTCACTTTGTATTTATTCACATACATCATCCTAGAATTATTAAGAAACTTTTATTTTAATTTTAAACAAAAAAATACATCCTTTTACAAGATTTAAAGGTTGTTAACATCATTAATAAATAGTTTCCTATGGTTGGAACCTATTTTCAACTTTTACACAAACCTTTTCAGGTTTCTTGAAAACAACCTTCTCAGAATACATCCTTTGAGAGGATTGACTCCCCCTAAAACTTGTCCTTCTATAACTTGTGGAATAGTTGTAATATTGTTGATTAAACAAACTCATATTCATTGTGTCCCTGAATCCACCATGATACTAGAAGTAATCATTCAAATAATATGTCCCTCTAAAACAACTATATTGTCCAGAAGTAATAGAAATTTGTTTAGTCTCATAATTTTATAAATCTTCTAACTTTTCTGATTTATTGATTTTGACCACATACATAACCTTCCTCAATTTATTCTTCTAAGAAACAATTTCAAATTTATTCTAAGAATTTGAAGTTAAATTTTTGTCTTTTTTAGGTTTACCCTTTCTATTGATTTCACCAACATTAGAGATAGGATTTTTGAAACTTTTAACCCTCTGCTCAGCATTAGAAAGTTTTTGTTTCTAACTCTTCTTATTTTATCTTCAACATAACTTATAGATGTAAATTATTATTATTTTCTTTCTCAAGGTATTTCTTTTAATTATCAACTTCTTCTAGTGGATTAACTTTCTCATCCAGAAAACATTCTAGATTTTTTTTGAGGAATATTCAATTTAAAAATTCCTAGTTTCTTTTCCAAGATGCCTAGTCTTTCTTATACATTCTTTCAATTCTTCTTCCAGATAAACTACTAATATATTATCTTCTTCTTCAGAACTAACACTTAAAAAAATTTCATTCTTAATTATTTCAATGAATTTTTTCTCTATAGCCATTTCAATATTCTTTTTTAATTCAAATATATTTTCTTCATCAACAATATTCTTATACAAAAATATTCTCTTCTTGGATTTAAATAACTATTTATCCTTTACTCAAGAATAATATTTTTCCTTATCGCCTTTTTTCTTACAAGATTTTCTTTCCATTATTTTATATTCATCATTATCCTCAAATTTATTTCTTCATGAAAATTTGTGATACAGTTCTTAACAACTCCACATTAAAATAAATTTAAGTGAAGTTTTCCATTATATTTTCTTATACCTATTTTCACATTTTTTTAAATTTAGAATAAAAAATCATCAAAAAATTTTCATACCTGAATTTTAGAGTAAGAGTTAGAAACATATTCTTCTTCAATAACCCTCTTATACTTTCCTTTATTGGAACCCTAGAATGAAATTTATCTATCAAGTTTTGTTTTTTTCATAATTTTATCACTTCTAATTTCATAAATAATGAGTGTACTATAAAGATCTTCCATAGATATAATTTCATGATCTCTATATTCTAACGAATAAAATTTGGCATCAAACTTATCAAGAATAATTAACAAGATCATTTCAACAATGGTTGAGTCTTACAACTTTTCACCAAGACATATGATTAGTCATACAATATCATTCACCCGGGTAAAGAAGTCAACAATGGATTCATACCCACCCATTTTAAGATCTTCATATTTCATCCTCTAGATATGTAACCTTTCCTTATTAAATTTTTTATTTCTTTCATAAATGTATTTCAGCTAATCTCAGATACCTTTGGTAGTAGAAACACCTTTCACTATTAAAAACTAACTTTATGAAAGTGAATAGTGTAAATTGTTATTATCTCTTCCGAAATATTCTAGATTCTTCTTGTTAAAATATAGGAGAGTAACTATTTAATTAATATGAGGATATCCTTATGTTATAGCTTCAAGAACATAATAACCAATACACATAAGATAAGAAAACATTTTAGCTTTCTAGAAATGATAGTTCTCTTCATCAAATATTTGAATCCCATTATTTTTCACAAAATTTAGATTCTATATCACAATTTCCCTTTCAAATATTCATCCAAGAGTACATGAATGGAACCTTACCTTTGATACCAATTATGATTACCCATATATGATCAATGTATCACTGAGAGGGGGTGGGTGAATCAGTTATATATGTTTCTTTTAATTTTACTTCCTTTTGAAACAATGTTATACTCCTTTTAAAGAGTTATGACTTTTCTTAAAACAAAAAAAACACACATAAACAGGAAAATAAAAAGGATCACTACTCATTAAGAGTTGTTACGTCCATGGAATGGTTTGAAAATAATATAATATCACACAATCCACTAGAAAACAATCTTTTTTTGGAAACAACAAGTAGGACATTTCCTTAAACTTGTATAGAATTATGACCAATACAACAATGCATATTATTTAAGAAGCATAAATTGATCTAATACAATTTTTGAAACAATTTAAGAAACGTTCACTTATTACTTCAAAACATGCTATTGGGTTTCCTTGTCAACATTCACAAATTTGATATTTAAAAAAATATTTACCTTTCTACCTTGTAGCAGGTAAGATCATCCTGAACTTCATAATGATACTTATCCTGAATTTCTCAGTCCAAATTTCTTAATCTAATTTCTTTATCCGAAAATATAAATTTTTCAGAATACTAATCAAACAAAACGGAATTGCTTCTTCTTCGGGCTGGAATTCCCAAGATGTTTCTCAGTTCAATGATCCAGCCAGATACGATGATCAGGTAAATACAATATTTCTCTTATTATTATTCTTCTATCTGATAAACCTCCTCAGGAAACCCCAATCCAAAAAATCATTCTCTCTAAAAAAATTGACTCTTTTACTTCTCTCTTCTTCCCATGAACAATATAAATTTTAGAAAAGTACAAAGTACTTACTCTATTTATAAGTATGAAAAATATGGTTTAAGTGAGATACTGGAAACATTTCCCTCAAACAAAAATTTTCCAAAAATTCAAGTATCCTAGAATTTCATATACATATTTCACTTCTTAAATGCTTCTCAACTCTTCTAATTTCCTCCCTAACCTTCTCGAAACTTCTCACAACATCATATCGTTTCAAAATTTATTCATGATCTTTAGTCTAATTCAAATTTTCATTCTAATTTCCCCATTATGATAAAGAAAGTAGATTCTTTCTCTTGTTTCTCCCCACCAATTGAAAACAAAAGAAAAATAGTTTTCTTATCATAAGGATTCTCGAAGCCAACTAGGAATAATAAAACATTCAAGACTTTCTATCATAAATATTGTTCTTACTATATTGGAATTAATTTTCCATTATTTTTCTATAAACATAGTTTCACCTTCTAAAGATATTAGCACTTTCATCATAAACACTTCATCATCGACATCAATCATCTGTAACAAGAATTTTCACTAAACTCTTCAAAATTCAAGCTTCCTTAGACAACACTTTTGAAAATGCATTAAGAAATTATTATTTTCTTATTTTCTTCAGACCTATGATCTTTCATCTGATCTAGTTATTGATGTTATCTAGCATCTAATATGTCTATTTCTAATTCACTCTAAAAATAAGTTTCAATGCCAGTAAGATGGTTTTAAAACATATAGTCTGATGAATATTGACCTAGATGATACAAAAACCAATTACAGATTTCATTTCTCTTAATTCAATTTATTACAACCAACAATTAATATTGATGAAAATTATTGACTTCATTGTTGATCAGTCTCTGTCTTTATTCACCCACATTAGTCCCAACAATGACTAACATCCATTTTCTTTTTCTTTTGTCCCAAAAACTCCCCAATGAAAACAATTATACCTTTGATGATTGATGGAACACCATGTTTGATGGACCAGTGTTAGCTACTTCAACTTCATTAAATTCTTATCTTTTCTAAATATGATACTCGTGAAATTTTTTTTCAAAGTTTTGCATCTCATGGATTAATGGTATAACTAAAAACTAAAATCATTGTATTATTAAATTTCCTACCAAGATTCTCAACCTTCAAACAATTCTTCATCTAGTTTTCTCACACTGATAAACTGAGACCAGATATATTATCTTTCAGAAACATTCTTCTTTCACAAACTTCTGCTTGTATTATGACATAGTCATGGCTTTAAGAACTTTTAGGCTCAGCTTCCGCATTGTATGACTTATATTGTGAAGTATTTTAACTTCACATCCTTTCCATCAACATCATATTTTTAACCAGATCTCAATACAATTGGAATCACCTTTCTCCCTGATTCATTCATAAAGCTTTCATCACAAGCTCTCCAGATAACTTATGATATTTATGAATTAAAAAATAGTAAATCATAGTAATATTTTTATCAGATCCATGTAGACTCCAAAATAGATTCTCATTACGATCTGACCTTTCTTTTTAGATCCAAGGTGAGTCAGATTAACCTTTTCTTCCATAAAATATCTTCCCAATCTGCTGTAAATTCATAAATATTTTTAGTCTGATCTTTTAATTATGATGGTGTGTCCAATTTATTAAAATATTATAAATTAAATTTATTACATTTTTCTTTAATAACAAAATACATCATTTCCTTTATACACTTCCTCCAACTTTCAAAAACAACTTCTTGCCAACTTAGACCAAACACATTTTATGATGAGTGAAAAATAAACCTGTCATTTTTAATGTTATGATCCCCCTACCCTGCTATTCTTAAAAAGAATCACTAAATTAATTCCTTTCAATAAAATCTAGAAAATCATGTGAAACGGTCTTTTGGTTATGTTTGTAGAACTAAATAGTACCTTTCAATATTCATATAACCTGTGTGTGAGACACATAAAAGGGAATCTATTGTATGTAAAATGATCAGAAATAATATAATAAAAAATGAAACATATTTGATTTTGTAGATAAAATTATGTCATTGAAAAGTTCCCTTTGGCCCTTACCATTTGATTTTAAAATAAAGTTTAGTTATTCTCGTAATAGAATTGTATCAATATTTTAGCACTTTCAAATCAAATAATATATGATTAGTGTCTATTCGTTTTATCCACTTTCTGAGTTCTTCAACATTTATATAGATTATTATTTAATGGATATAATCTATATGAACTTATTAAACTCTAAACTTCACGTGGTATTAGCCTTTATTATATTAATATCATTCAAATAAATTAAAATAAAAATTATAAATCATCATTAAATACTCCCATAATAATTAATATTAAATCCTTATAAATACTCTCTAAAATTATGTGAACCAATTGTTATCAAAATTCGACCCATTTAAGTTTGAATATATTAATCTAAAACAAATAGTCATAGGATATGATTTATAATCCAATTATAATATGTGATAAACATTTCTTAAAACACAATCTTTCAAAATATTTTTATCATATCTTCTAATATCATTAAGTCACATCCTCTAATATTCTCTATATTTAATATATTGAATTAATTTTAAATGAATAATAGTATAATAGATTTCTTCACTTTGTGGAAAACTATATATCTTAAAAGCTAAATTAAATATCACTTATAATGTGTAAGATTCATTAAATTAGTGAAATCATTATCCTAGTTAATTTTTATGGATATATAAAAGAAAAATTCACTTTATAGTGAATATATAAAAGTAGCTTCCTTCAAATGTAACAGTAATTACATTATGAGAAATCAATATATAAAAATAGATCTAAACATATCCTTATAGGAATAAAATTATAATACTTTTCCAGGCACTCAATATGTAAGAGTCAATCTTCAATATGTAAGGATCTATACTTATCTAAATATCCATTACATATGAGTAAAATTTCAACTGTCACTATAATATGTGAAAAGATCATTTACTAGGTGAAATTTCTAGTAGACAATATATATAAAAGTAAACCTTAGAACATTAATAATATTTAATATTAATTTATTTAGAACATAAAGCCTGATCACTTTACTAAAATTCAAATCCAGCGAAACCTTAAATTCATATTTTCACACATAATAGTATACTTTTAAAGAATAAAATTCTAGTAAATAAGAAAATTTATTAACATAGATTATTAAAAATGAATGAATAATGATGGTAATAAATAATAAAGGAAATAAATCCTGATTGATATAATTTTTTTATTCTACAAATAGTGAAATATAGAAATATAATGCTTAATTCCCATCAAAAAATACAAGAATAATAAAATCAGAATAATATAATTTAATTAATTTGTAAAAAATCTTAATCAAAATAATGGATATTGTAATAATGAAAAAATAAATAAATAATTTTTATAGTACCTACTCAACATTCTCCCAATTTTTTATAAATAAAAAACCTTCACACACTCTCCCCCTTTTATAATAATAACAAAAGTTAAGAAAATATAGGGAGATTTATATAAAAAGTAACAAATAACAAAAAAATGTAGGAGTAGTGTAACAGTAAATATTGAACACTTCACTCCCATTAAGTCTTAAATTAAAATAATAGAATCTCTCCCCCAAATTAAAAGGAACATGAGTAAATAATAATATTAAAACACGACATACTCTACATTCTAAAAGATGACATAAATATAATATATAGAATTCTCATGAAGAATAGATCATTTTAAACATAGTTAATGACCTAAATATGAATATATTAAAACAATATCACCCCATAAATTCATGAAAAATAATAAAATACCAATATATAAATAAATAAATATATAAAAACAATAGAATCTCTCCATTAATAAAATATTTCTCTCTCTTAAATAATCTTGGAAATGAATGCGCTATGAACCCCACTTATACAAAAAAACTACTACTATGTTCCCTGAAAACACGTTAATGATATTTAATTAATTAAAAAATAATGGGTTGTTAATAAAATTCTAGTAAACCAAATAGAAACAGATAATAAATGTGTGCTCAATAGCTATAAAAGATACAATATATAGATAAATATCATGGAAACATACCAGATAAAAATATATAAATGGTATGTATTATGGATAAGGTGAAATAATCTTACCTGGGCATGTAAATCAACTTAGGTCCAATTGGATTCAAAGAAATATCTTTTTGGAACCAATTTTATATAATTGGTATATAGTTTAGTTTTGAAAGCATAATTAGAAGAAGAAAAATCCTCCTTGTGACCAAGGTATTTAAAAAACTATAAATAATATAAACATTTATAATAACAAAATAAACAATATTTCATACAATTAATAGAATAGATAGGTTAACATTTATAGGAACACTATACATAGAAATTATTTATTACTAACTATAAAGTGGATTGTAAAATTTATTTGATCATAACAAAAGTTTAACCCAAGGGTAAACACTTCATTATAGTTGAAATGAAATTATTGAGATTCCAATATAGGATCAATTAAAGAATCAACACTACCAAAATTATTATTAGATAAAAATGATAAAAATAACCTAAAAATATGTACAAACTCGTAGACAACCATTCCAAGACCACTAAAAAAATTAATTGAGTATTTTATATGAAAATGAGTTTTTTCATGTTTAATATCCATTTTGGAATCATTTATGATATTGGGTAGTTGAGATTACCTAGATAACATATGGGACTTATTGGTACTTTATATAGAGTATCTAAGAGTATAGTGATGTAATACATTCATTGGGAATATTCAGAAACATTTACCGAGTGATATTTCTAAATTTAACCAAAATACAGGTATTGGATGATAAAATAGAATAAATATAGATAGATGATGGAATAATTTGGCTAGTGGGATGTTTTTTATAGTGTTTTCCATAATTTTAGTGTTTTTCTAAATCATGTTATCTATAAAGTATCTACATCGAATGGGTATAAGTTCCATATACAGTTGATTTTAGTGAACAAGTTTACATGGTGTGTGTGTAAACAGTTGATCAATTTGGGATAATGGATTTGTATTTTGAAATTTTTCTAATTTCATAAAATATTCTTATGTGTTTCAATTAAATAATTAATTTCAATTATTTGATAGTTTTTGAATTTTTTATAAAATTAAGGCTTTTATTTTTTTAAATTGTTTAGTGCTTCAATGTCTTATTTTATTTTTACATATTTTAATAATTTTATTACTAGTTTATTTCACTTTTAAAAAAAATTATTCTTAAAGGTTTTGGACATAATCACCCACATACATTTTTTATTACCATATATTTAAGACGTAAAATATAACTTTCATGAGTGAAACATTAGAAAATTATTTTTTTTCTTGTTAACAAGATTGAATTGTTGTACCTTCGGTATTGAAATGGAAATTTGGTTGTTTTTTAAAACATAATAGACCAACCATAAATATATCCAACATAAATTGTCTTAACTAAACCTAATAAGGCCCAGGTTAACTAGATCTGACATTTTAAAGTTATACTCTGCAAGATTCAACTAAACATAAGAAAAATTAAATTGTTATTATTTTACTAGAATGATATTTTAAATCACTTTGAGAAAAAGAAACATGTGTTAAAGGAAAAAAGTGGAGCCTAAAAATATTGATTTTCTAAGGTGATTCATGATGATGCATCATTTTCATAAAAAAATTAGAAGACATTCTCATCTTGTAAACTTTAAAAGTATATTTAAATATTAATATAATATTATAATTTGGGTTTTAAATTTTAATATTTGTATTTTTAACTATTTAAAAATTGGAATTTAAATTTTTTATTACAAATTTACAATTCTTTTTTATTTATATATATATATAATTGTTTCATTTTTTTAATGAATATTTTATTGAGTCATGAATTATTATTTCTTGGATGTTTAAAACTACCATGTATTATAATTATAATTTTAATATTTTCATATTTTAAAATAAAACCCAACACTATATTAGTGAAAAAGATTCACTAAATAACATATATTAATGATTTTTTTAAACGTTCATGAAATTATAAAATATATATATATAATTTTCAGGGGTATTGGACAATATTATTTTAAAAAACTCCTTAATACATTTGAATATATTTTTAATTTTCATAATATTTAAAAATATGTGGTTAATTATATTTTTTTCTTGTAATGATATGTGAAGACTATTCTAAGTATGTGATTATATAATGATAAAATGAGAGAACTCATTGGGGTAAAATTTATATAATTATACACTATTATAACCAACATTTGAGAAATACAAGGATTATCTTGTGTTTCTTTCTTGTATCTCAAGTGGAAACTAGTAATTAGTACTTAGAAGTAAGAAAAAAAATTCATACATGTCAACCTTCATACTTTGAAATTCACCTTACAACATTTTATATTTTTGAATTAAATGTGATGATTGTATATGTTATAATGAAAAAAATTACATTTTTAATAATACATACAAGTTTAGTTCACTAATATGATAGGTATAGAATTTAATTACATAAATAAATAAAGTATATGGTCATTCATAAATGAATTATATGGTATATAGTTTGTTGTCTAATCATATGATTTTAGAATTTATGAATGATGAGTTAGGTCAAATGAGATAGATATAATCCATATATCATATCTAAAATTAACATATTAAAAAAATGTGTAATTCTAGTTTAAATAAATGGTGAGTATATAAAATTAACCCCTTTACGACTTAAGTCATTTCTAGATAACACTTATTAAATATGATTAAGAATGAATAATTATAATCATTTTTTATATCATAAAGTCTCTTAGGATCACACAAAAAGAAATTAAGTGAATATGAATCAACATTTAATTTTTTTTACTACAACTAGACTTAGAATCGTACATATTTTAATATTTACAATTATAATAAACTCAAGTCCAATTTTTGGATATTATATATCCACTTTTAATAGGAAAAGTGTTGTACTAGGGTTTATAAAGGGTACCAAGTATAGGAAATAAACAAAAAACTAACAATAATACCAAATACCCCCCATTTAAATCCCAATATAAACAAGGTTGAATCCTAAATATAGAAAACATGGGATAGGTCCCATATTAAAACCAAAGAGAACACAACCCTAATATTAAAATTTAGGCTACTTACCTTCAATAAAAACTTCATCATAGTATCATAATTAACACCTAAATTATCATTATAGACAACATCATCATTCCAAGGTCACCCATCATCATGAATTCTATATGAATGGCCCAAAGGCCTTATTTTCTTGTTGATTTTTGATAACCCCCCTTTCAAGGGATTAGGGTGAACCCTTATAAGGCATGTAGGTTTAAGGATTACATTGCATGTATACTTGGACACATTACAAGACATGTAGGACTTAAGAAATCATACAGACTATAACTACTTGAAACCACTCCTCCCCAGCATCTGCATCATGATTAGCTCTCCACCTTTGCATGGTCGTTCGGCTAGCTGTCCTGTACATTGATGCGCAGGCCCAATACTGATGCAAATTTCATACCCTCTCATTCTTCCAAATCCATTTAGCCTTGCTCTGTTGAATGTGTCTTGCTCTTGAATCCTCCTCTGAAGCTGGTTCCTTGTAGAATATTTTTGGGCATCTACATATCAGGTGACCCTGAAGATCATAAGGTGGACCTAAAGCATTGATGTGGCCTGAAGGCCTTAAAGGTGGCTCAAAAGCCTTATTGACATGAAGTCCTGGGTGTTCTGAAGGCCTTAAGGACTCCAAGCCCAAACTTGTGGCCCAAAGTAAATAGTTCTAGCTACTACAGTACATAATATTACCTACTATAGAATCCACACTGTTCTGCTACAGTACTGTTACAGTACATCTACAGTACCCAAAATTATGCCTTTTCTTGGTTTCGAACAAGGGTCTCATGGATGCACTAAGAGAGACCTCACCAACTAGGATGACTCTCATGTGTATCCTTCATCAATATCCGAACCTCATCTAAAATCATTATAACACCTCATATTACTTCTTTCACCAATATAGACAATCATTATTTAGATCCCAAAAATACCACATAATTGAAAATATAATACTTCACCATCCCTTCTAGATCCAAGCTTCAATGAAAATAAGTTTCAAACCTCAAGACATAAGGATTCCAAAGGGATGCACACAATGCCACAAAAGGGATATAAGTCTTACCACATAAGGCATCATGGGAAAATCGAAGAAAGGACATTAAAGGGACTAGAAATAAGTGATCTAGAAAGACAAGGATGATAGAAAAAATGTAAAGTACAACCATGAAGAACCTAAATGTGTCTACCAAAGAGAATATAAGATAATAACTAAGCATAAATATAAGAAAAATAATAATTGTAACACTACTGAAGATTGAGAACTAAAATATATTTATGAGTGAAGAAAACAACTTGGATAACTCCAAGTTTTGAAGCCTTAAAATAGGATCAAAATAGTATTTGAAAACAAATAAGTGTGAGTCTTAAACAAATTTAGGAAAAACATGAATATTAGCCACACCATAAAAACATAAAAATGTCATAAATGGTAGGTAACCTACAAAATAAGGAATAGAACTAGAAAATAAGAATAAAATAGAAGTTTATCTAGAAAGAGATAATGGAGAGAGAGAAAACCAAAAAAACATATCCACATGAACCATGGTAAAGGAACCCCTTGAGTTAATGCAGTGGCATGGGAGAGGGAGACTACTACGAAAAAGGCCATGTATGATGAGGAACTGAGAACCTAGAGAGAGAGAAGTACGCATTGAGTAATAGAATAATTATTGGAAGAAACCAAGAATCCACCATTTAATATAGTTATAGAGAAAACACTTCTTAAACCCCATAAATGAGAAAATAAATTGGTTAGAAGGGGGGGTTTCTATTTTAACTAACCACTACTAAATTGAGAAAATTATTGGTTCAAGAAAATAATGATCATTTATTTTAATCAATGATGAAATTATATTCTTAATAATATTAATATGAAATTTAATTTTATAGTGTCATGTTTTGAAAATAAATCATTAATACATGATATTTATATTTTTGTGTGAGTGTGTGTCAAAAGTCACTCATTTTTTTTATTTATTGGAGACAATCATTCCATTTATTTTTCAAGGGTGTTAGTGGGATTATTGGGGTGGGTACCCCCCCCCCCCCAATGAACTATATTTAAGGATAAATAACCTTTTATAGGGGTCCCATTATTTAAATCATATCATGTTGATTTTACTTTTCAGTTAAAAACATTGTTTTTATTTTGTGAAGTTTTTTTATCCAATTACTCAAGATAAATATATTATAGGTTTTCTACTTATATTATTGAGATGGATATTATATCCAATTTTTTGTATAGTGATATCCTTCTAATTTTCCCAAGATTTTTTACCTTGTAACTATTTATGATTATTCATGTTATAACCTGATATTATTTTTTCTATAGTTATTATCATTATTTTAATCCATTAATATTATTATTTATCATTAGGTTGATCAATTAGTCTAAAAGATCTGTTAGACTAAGGTTTCAGTTAGATTTTGTTCTTATTTTTTATGTACTACTAATTATTATAATCTTGTATACTCTTTTATTATGAATCTAATTTATTTATGATGGAAATTTTTTTCATTTTGATTATTATATATTACTATGAAATGATTGTAGATATTAAATAATGATGCAATAATATTCAAATAAAATTTGTCATTAAAAAATTCCATTGGAATAATTTTCTATTAATGAATATGAAGTTGTAAGTTGTCTTATATAAGGATAATTATCTTCCATAAATTAAATAAATAAATTATTATGCATAATGGAAAAGGGGGACTCAGTACCTCCCCTCAAGGAGAATGTGGTTGCTTCCAACATGATTCATTCTGACAATGTGATCTTTATAGACTCAGGTTTCACTGTGCTTATTAATTATGATGTTAAAAGTGTCCCTATTGCTTCTGCAGTTCCTTCAATTAAATTTGTTGATTCTGGTAATACTGTATCTTCCAATTCTGATGTTAAAAATGCCCCTACTATTACTGCAGCTCCTGTAATTTAGTCTTAGTCTGATATTGTAACTCCTGAAATCCCTGTTGACCCCACTTCATCACACACTCCTGATCCTACTTTGATTTTACACACTGAATCTTCTATTGTTCAGAAGGAGGGGTCTAATCCTATAAATGAACAACAGATTTCTGATCCTCTGCAGGAACAGTTAGATAATTTGAGTACTGTTATTGCTGAAAATGTTGATAGTATTGCTAGTAAACCTGTCACACATGCTGAAAATGTTGTTATGTTTCACTCTCATTTGACTCACAATTCTCCACATTCCTCACTGACCATTTCTGGATCTGCTCAAGACCATGTTGTATGTCTGGATAACAGCATGGTTTCTAACCTTCCTAATGACAATCAGAACAATATTCATAACATGCTTCATGTATCTGAGCATTTCAATCACGCTGGTCTTGAATCTGTCCAGATTGAGACTGAGCCACTTCCTCATCCTGAGCAACCTTCTCATGATGTTTTTTCTGACTCCAAACAGACTAGTTCACCTTTACCTCCTGATCTTGAAAAGGCTTCTTCTCATAGATCAGGACATTCTCACACTCTGGATAATTCTGCTTCATTGTGTACCGCAAACCCTGCTACTATTCAAAATTCTAATCTGAAATCTGATTCCTCTCAATGCTCTGAAACTGATGAGAGTCAGCAGAATTTATCTTCTTCCTCAATTGTTACAAGATCTCAAAAAAAGAAGGGTTCTTGTAAATCAAAAAAAAAAAAAGAAGGGTTCTAACCCAAGACACAAGTGGAAATGAATATTCTCTTCTGGAATTGTCAAGGGGTGGCCAATAATGACACCTCCACTACTCTTAGGAGGTTTTTAAATACTCATAAACCATACCTTTTTTCCATTTTTGAACCTAACGTAACTTTTAAAATGAACTTTATGAGAATTGGTGCTCTTAATTACAGTTTTCTAGGATCTTGTAAAAACAGTCCTCATGCTGACTCCATGTGGATTTTTTGTCATAATACACTAAAAAATATTAACATTATTAAAATTTATGACCAGAAGTTTACTTGTGATTTCATATGGAATGGTCAGCATATCTATTGTAGTATGGTTTATTCCAAAAATAGGTATCAGGATAGGAGGATATTATGGCTTGAACTCCTTGATATTGCTAAACATATTCAGGATCCTTGGATTTTTTTTTGGGAGATTTCAATGCCATTATTACCCCATCTGAAAAAATTGGTCCCTCTCATATATCCATTTCCTCTAAAGAGTTTAAATATACTATTGATGATTGTAACCTCTTTGAGGATAGTCTTATAGGTGCCAAATACACCTGGTACATAAATCATTACAATAAAAACGTTGCTAGTAAAATTGATAGAGCCTTTGTTAACATGAAGGCTCTCGATTCTTGGGATAAAATATCTAGTGTTACTCTCCCTAGAATTAACTCGGACCATCATCCTATCCTTGTAAATCTTACTATGAATGATCAAAAACCTTTCTTTCCATTTAAATTTAACAATGCTTGGTCTTAGAACCCTGACTGTGTCACTTTTATTTTTAACACTTGGAACTCCATGAAGCATCATAAAGATGATTTTTCTTGTTTGTATAAACTGAAAGTTCTTAAGCAGGCTCTCAAAGGTTGGTTTAAAAATTCAAACTTACAAATTGATCTTGACATCTCATACCTGGAATATGAGCTCAGTCGCTTTCAATCTCAGAAAACTCATTCTGACTTTGACTTAGATCCTCAGGTGGAAGCTAATATCTCTTCGAAACATAATTCCTTACTTACTTTTAAAGACAATATTCGTAAAAATATGTTTAGAACCAAATAGAGTACTGATGGTGATCGCAATACTAAATTTTATAATAGTATTCAAAGAATTAGAAAGGCCAGTCGTCCTCTTGCTATGCTCATTCATAATGACTTGGTCTTAGACTCTGAAGAAGCCATTACGGATCATACTACCACGTATTTTTATAACATCTTAAATGGTCCGGACAGAAATATTGATCTTAAACCTGACATCATTCCTTTACTGGTTGATGAAGGTGACAATAAGTCCATTTTAAGCACTCCTCTTGATCATGAAATTAAAGACATTGTTTTTGGGCTAAACCCAGATAGTGCTCCGGGTCCGAATGGTTTCAATAATGGTTTCTTCCAAAAACATTGGGATATAATTAAAAATGATGTTTGTAAGCTCGTTAAGAACTTCTTCACTCATTTATCTTTACAACATGGAATCAATGATCAATTTGTAGCATTAATTCCTAAAGTTGAGAATGCTGCTGAGATCCATCAATTTAGACCTATAGCTTTGATTAACACTATCTATAAAATCATCATTAAAACTATTGCAAATAGACTTGCTCCTATCTGCAATAGAATTGTCTCTTGGAACCAATTTGGTTTTATCAAGGGAAGATCCATTCAGGACTGCATTTGTCTTGCATCTGAGTGCACGAATGCCTTAACTAAAAAATCTAGAGGTGGTTGTGTGGCCATAAAACTGGATATTAGAAAGGCCTTTGACACTATTGATTTGATTTTTATTTACAAAGTTCATAAAAACATTGGTTTTAATGATTCCTTCATTGGTAGAATCAAGACCCTCTTTCACTCATCTCATGTCTCTATCCTGATTAATGTCACCCCTTGTGGCTTTTTCAAATGCACTAAAGGTGTTAGACAGGGGGATCCTCTCTCTGCCATTCTATTTGTTATTTCTGAAGATTACCTTAGCAGACTCATAAACTACCATGTTGAACATAATTTGATCAAACCTATTCAGGTAGCCAGAAACTTAAATGCCCCTACCCACCTCTTATATGTGGATGATATTATCTTATTCATAAAAGGGGATCAAAAAAGTCTTCATGCACTTAAGCAAACTATATCTCACTATGAGGATGTCTCTGGTCAAGCTATTTCCTGGAACAAATCTTACATCTATTTTGGAAAGAATTTTCCTGTAAGAAGGAAATCTGGTATTATAAATTACCTCGGTATTAAGAAGGGTCTTTTACCTTTCACTTATCTAGGTGTACCTCTATTTTGGGGTCGTCCCAAAGCTACCTATTTTTCTAATATTCTTTCTCATATCACAAATCAGCTAGCTAATTGGAAAGGGAAGTCTCTCTCTATGGCTGGGAGAATCTGTTTGGTTAAATCGACCATTGTTTCTAAAATGGTCCATTCCCTTATGGTCTATAAATGGCCCATTGGTATTTTTAAAAAAAATTAACACTTATATTAAGAACTTCATCTAGTCTAGAATCATTTTTGAAAAGAAGCTTGTTACTATTCCATGGATTACTTGTTGTAAACCCATTGCTAATGGTGGAATCGGCATTAAAAATTTAAAGATGTTCAATGATGCTCTGCAGGCCTGCCTTACTTGGCATATCATTAACCCCACTTCTAAAGCTACTAATTTTCTAAAACATAGGTTTTTCTATAAGCTTTCAAAAGGTAATCTTAACTACATTAACTCTTCTATCTGGCCTTCCATTCGAGACTCTTTTCAAAAAATCATGCAATATTCTAGATGGATTGTCAGTGCTGACTCTTCCATTAATTTCTGGTGTGGTAAATGGTGTGGTAACCCTCTGATCTCTTTATTAACTCCTGATTATCTTCTTAAAGATACCCATCAGTCTATAAAGGAGGTCTTACAATCCTCTGACTGGGATTTCCCTGATATTATTATGCAAGCTATTGAGAATTATTCTTTTTCTTTTGCTGGTGATTTCCTTGTTTGGGAGCCCTCTCCCAATGGCATCCTGGATTCTAAAAACTATTATAAGCATAATTTCTCTGACCCTGAATCTAATTATTATTGGGTGAATAAATTTAACAAACCCTAGATTAAACCTTCCAGACTTACCCTTATTTGGCGCATTGCTCACAATAGATTACCCATGGAAACTTGTCTCCAAACCTTTCGCATTTCTCTTTATTCTAAATGACGTCTGTGTAACCAACATAGGGAAGATTCCAATCATATTTTTCTATCTTGTGCGACGGCCTCTGCCATTTGGAATTACATATTTGATATTTTTAATTGCAAAAATCCCATTAACGATTCAATTTACTTGTTTTTAATGAATTGTACTAGACATGATGCCTCTCTACAGGTTAAAAATCTTTTTTTGGCGGAAGTGGCGGAACTTCTACATGAACTCTGGTATTTTAGAAATAATCATATTCACAATAATCACTCATTCAATATTAATGCAGGGAAGTCCCGAATTCTCCTTGTGATTCATGAGGTAGCCTTAATTCAAAAAGACTATTGCAACAACTCAGTCGGTGACATTATGGTCCTTCGCCATCTTCATGTACCTGGCATCTTCCCCAAGCCAAAATGCCTCTTTGAAGTTTTTTGGCAATCTCTGATGCCAGGATGGATCAAAGTGAATGTTGACGGCGCTTCCAAAGGCAACCCTGGTCCTGCCAGTTGTGGTGCTATCTTCAGGGACTCACCTGGTCAATTTCAAGGTTGTTTATTTGTTGGTTGTGGTCACTCTTCATCTCTGGAGGCGAAAATTCTTGGAGTTATTCTTGCTGTTGATTTTTCTCTTCAAAGAGGTTGGAGAAAACTTTGGATTGAAAGTGATTCAACCACCATCATACATGCCATCTGGAATGGCAACATCCATCTAGCCTGGTCTCTCACTGCTCATTGGATGAACTGCCTTAATTTTCTTTATGGGATTGATTTTATAGCTAATCATGCCTATCGTGAAGCAAATGTCGTTGCTGATGCTCTAGCCAACAAAGGTGTCCATCAAAGCATGACTTGGCTGGACTCTATTCCTCCTGATTTATTTTATCTTTTGGATAGATATTGTAAAAAAATCCCTTCCTTTCGCTTCTTGTAATCCCTCTTTTTCTTATCAATAAATTATACTTTGGTCTTTGACCAAAGCATCACCCCTTAAAAAATGAATAATGGAAAATAAGTGTAACAACATGTTTGAGAATGTTATTTGAAAAATTTCTTTTTTTCTAGAAAATAAAATCCTTTCAATCATTATAAAAAAATTATAGTAAAGGAAATCATGCATAATTTACCGAGTGATATAAGGAAAAATCATTACATAATAATATTTTTTGAATAAAAATTGATAAATTATTTGAATGGATAAGTCAGTATCCATAACTAGACAAACGAACACCATGAACATCCTATTCATCCAACAAAAACTACTGGGTCAAAATAGGTGACATATAATGTTAAAATATTTTTCACTAGAGTTTGTTATATTTTTAAAAGTATCATGTCATAAACCTCACCAAAACTATCATTTTAAAAACTATACTCTTCAATGATATTTTATTTGGGGGTTTTGGAAAAAAAAATAGCATAATAAAAAAGAAATATTGGATGAAAATTTAACACCTGCAGTGTTCTCTATACATGGATATAGGAATAATGATTGAGAAGAACTCAAATGGGTGTTAAAATTGTTATAGATCTATGTTAATGGTAAAGAAGAAAAATATCCCATGTTTTAATTATGGTAAAAATAATAACTTCAATAAATATTGTTATAATAATAAGGATGGTGGAAATAAATCCTAGGGAAATGTGTGGAGAACTTATGAAAACTAATTATGTACTATTCAGTAAAGGTAAAATGATTATTAAAGGTAAAACCCCCTTAAATGATTCTTGGATAATCAATTAAGGAGTAATATAGAACATAACATATAAAATGGAATGATTTGATCCATAATAACCTATCTTAAAAGGAATTAAGTTCATGGTAAATGACCATGCCTTAAAATCATTAGAGGTAGTGCCATAAAACTAATGGTATGAAATATTTTAGTATGAACTATCCAATGAGTATTATATGAGAAGGAACTAAATAAAAACATTTTATCATTAGGATAATTATACAACATCAGCTTCATTACTCAAACTAATAAATAGATTGTAAAGATTGCATATTTTAGACATGTGGTGATGAAGGTTAATAAAATATCGAAAAAATTATATGCTCTTATGGGTGAAATATATAAGTATTCACAAAAATTTTCATTAAACTAACTCAATAAAATAATCTAAACCCATATGGAATCATATCATTGTCATATATTAAAATATTTATTAAAGATTTCTGTTGATTAAAAAAATTACCAAGAATTATGAAGGTATCCTTACCCTTTTTCAAGCACTTTTTTATGATAAGAAATCACAGTTTTATGTTGGGAATACCAACAATAAAGGATAAGGGGATCCTAGATATGATCCATCTTGATGAATGGAAGGTTTAAACTATATCTCTAGGAGAATCATTATACACTATATCATTAATTAATTATAATTTAAACAGATATTATGTATACCTAATCAAGAAAAAGTAAGATTCCTTTAAAGTATTAAAAATATTAAATTTGTTGAAGGAACATGAATCTAGAAATAATATCAAGTGTTTCAGAACTAAAAATAGTGGAGAATATACAAATTATGAGTTTGATTATTTATTTTTTCTAAAATCCCATTGGATTGCTTTTTTTGTTGTGTTTTCTGAAAATTAATTTGATGTTATCTTTAATGTAGTCTATGTTAGTGAGTTGAGTTCATATTTTGAATGTTGGAAAGTGTTTAAGGGAGCTATGGATGAATTATGGAAAAATTATCTTGGACCAATAGTTGTTAAATTTTGGTTATCTTGGAGTCTATAATATTATCTTTTTTTAATTAATAATGATCAGCTTCATAAGGATCACTTAATGGAAAATTCATGGTGGCTACCTTGTGTGAGTAAGCGTGAATTTGTACAAGATAAATAAGAATCTAAGTCTGTGTAAGCATGAAGTCATTTTGTATGCTTGAATTTGTACAATCTAATCATGAATAAAGTATGTGTAAGCATGAATGTTCTCTGTGTAAAAAAATTCATATCCTACAAAAGGAATGTTTTGTATAGTCTGGATTTTAGTTATGTGTAAGGTTGAATCCAATTCTGTGTAAGGATCATTCCTCAAGAAATTATTTTAGTATCTTCAGTGAATAGAAGAAACGTTGGTATATTATTAATCATTAATGTGATTAATAAATTGGATGATGCATATGTATAAACTCATGCTAAGATTCTAGGAAAAATGTAGAAAAAATATCTCCATTAGTTTTCACATGATTAATAGTGATTTGGTTGATTTTATTTTGAACATGAAACCCACCACGAAAGAAGAGTAGAGGCGATATGGATATTATAGCTGCATGAAGTGGTATATACATTTAATACATGATCTGGTTAAATATTATCCAATATATTATTTTCCATTATTTTATGAGATTTATTGGGCTTTTAAAATTTAATAAGGTAATGATTTTTAATTTTAAAAAAAAATATAATGATGAAGTTGGATATTTTTTTCAAAGATGTAAAATGAAATGAAATGAAAAGTGGGTATAGTAAAAAGGTTTAGTTTCACATGAAACTAAAGGGGAGTATTTTATAATAAAAAGGCAGGCTAGTGATCCAATTTTTCATATCTAAAAGATGAGACATACAGACTCATGCTAGAAATAACAGGAAGAGTTTTCAAACATTATAACATGGATAGTGTGGTATATTTATAGTACACAACACATATATAAGGTGATGAAAAAGAATGTTTTTATAAGATTTTTTCACACTATAAACTAATATAGATAGTACTGAATTGGTACACCAATACATTTCATTTTCTCTCATTTTTCTAGTTTTCACAGTAGAAAGTGTCTGCATGAGGTGCAGTGTGTTCCACCCTATAAAGAAGAGTAGTGTGTTCTTCATTTCTTATTAGGCGTATAAACCTATAGATTCAATTTTTTCTCTATATTATTTAACTAAACCAAAATTAGTTCACTTTAGTGTCTCATGTGCATATGTTCATTACCATGCATACACCTTGAATTACCTCATTTGGGTAATCCAACAATAAAATACATTTGTAACATTTTACTAATTTCATAAATATAGAGAGATAGTGAGGTAGATAGAAAGGAATTTCTTTAAAAGAGATAAAAATAATTTTCAAGAAATTATTTACCCTGATCCACCCCCCCCCCCCCCCCCCCCCCGCATGGGTGCTAGCCTTGTTTGGGACCAACAATTGGTATTAGAATAATGGTTATAAGTATGGAATTACCTATCAATAAATAATAGAAACTATTTTATTCCAAAAAATAATACCCATATTTAACTAAACCAAAATTAGTGCACTTTAGTGTCCCATGTTCATATGATCATTACCATGCATGCACCTTGCATTAGCTCCTTTGGGTGATCCATGTAAAAAATACATTTGTGACATTTTATTAATTTCATAAATCTTGAGATATGGTGAGTAAGAGATAAGTGTGTTCCTTTAAAAGAGATAAAAAAACTTATTTTCATGAAATTATTTTACCCCGATCAACCCCCCCCCCTGTAGGGTTCTAGCCTTGTTTGGGACCAAAAATTAGTATAAAAATAAAGGTTTTAAGTGTTTAATTATCTCTCAATAAGTAATGGAAACTTTTTTTCATCCACAAAGTAATACACGTATTTGAAGGTAGTATTTTTTTTATATTTAAAAACCAAATGCGACATTATATTTATCCATGTGTATGGATTCTTCCATCCTATAAATACATTAGATCACAATTATCATGGATATTTGAGCTCTTTAAGATAGATATCACAAGGAATTGGATGTGAATTTCCTGGAAATTAATGCCTTAGGGGGAGTTTTTTCTAACCCTTTCTAAAAAATGTAATTTCATGAAATGCCTTACATGAAATATGGGAGAATCTTATGAATAACTTTGAAGGTTATTTAAAATCTCGGTAACTGAAGCTGAAAGTATTGTGGAACATTTATAAATATATGAGAACAAGAAAAAAATGTGTTAGTAGATGTATTTTTCAATCAGTTAAATTCTATTATTAAAGGTATGAATGTCCTCATAGAGATATTTGATGACACATAAATTTTCAAAATATTCTTGAGAATACTACAACCTTAGTTCAATATCAATGTAATAGTTCTTAATGATAAAAATTCTAAGGTGGTAATGTTGGACGTCATATATATCACTCTTTTTGAAAATTAAATTAGGAACAATAATAATGAGTCTATTTCAGTGGATAATTCTCAGGAAGTTGCATTTAAGGTTATGAATAAACTCTAAGTGAAGGGTGATCTTGAAGATGAAGAATTTAATAAGGAGATTTTTTTTCAAATCTAATGGACGTAAAAAATATAAATTTAAAGTTAATCTTCCACTTTCTTTCATTTGATATGGAAAAGTTAGGAACCATGTGACCGGATGACCAAATAAATATCATAATGACGATAATGATGAAGTCCTTTTGAGGAATAAAATAAAGTATGTGAAAACAATTTCTCACCTAAGAAGATGATAGTTTGTAAGAGACTTAATTAGAGGAGGATGAGTATTATAGATACTATAGAGATGTTTTTGTGGCTATTGTAGATAAGTCGCAGATGGAGGATAGTGATGATGATGAAGTAGGAATTGAGGGTATAGTTGATCTTAAAGCTGATTTTTTGGTATACCTTGATGAAATAAATACTTTAAATTCCAAAACAAAGAAATAAAATGGATTTAAATAATAATCCAAGATCAACATGTAATTGTAAAAGGATGATATGTCTGAATTTAAGGTCTAAATTATAAAAACATGAATATGTAACTTATGGTGGATTGGGAAAATAAGTTTACCTTAGGATCAAAATTATATAACAATCTTGAATCATTGATTTACTGAATAATTTTATGAATTAAAGGACCAATAGGATCAAGGAACTCTAAGGATAAGTTATGTAATGGACACGATAATGTGAAGATCAAGAAGTAATTCGTACTCAGAGAAATCCAACTGGGATTTCAAGTGCATCGGTCCCTATGGAGAAAAACAAATTTCATGGGAAATTTTTTTTGGAGATCAAGGGTTTATTGTGGGTGAAATTTTTTGTTCGTAAAGGAAAATATATTTTTATACATGATAAAAAAATATGAAAAAATAGTGGGAACAAAATACCAAGAACCAACACCTTAAGAGTAAATTAAGTTGCAATAAACTCAAAGGATTGTTGTTGTTGTAGAAAAGGATGAAAAAAAGATGCAAAATATTAATAGTTTTTACGGGGGAAAGATAGGGCATATAAAATATCTATTCACCATCTAAAAATATATTTTTGAGATAAATAATAAAAAATAGGAATGGATAAATTCTTTTGTTTTTTATGATTTTTATAGATATTGTTTGTGTTATGGAGTCTTTCATGACAAGGTGATTAATGATTCATAAATAGTGAAAATGAATGTGTTAATGGAGACCTATATAGGTTCTAAATAGAATCTATAAACATATAATAAAGAGATAGAAACTTATAATAGGTTCTTAGTATTACAAAATTAATAAGAATATAGCGATCCAAAAGTGTAGAATGCTTATATGTCATCAAGTAAAGTAAACCAGAAGTCATGGATAAAGAAATGAGTGATTGAGAAATCCAAATTTTATTAAAATTATTCAATTGAAATGGATAAATTCAGTACCTATATTGTGCATAGTGGTTATACATCTCATAATATGGGGAATAAATACTATGTTATTGGCATAATATTTGATAAAGATGGTGAATTATTATTTGTAAATGATGAAGTGATTAACTTTTTTGGATATGTATAAGAAAATTTTGATACAAAATAATGAGGTACACTTAGGACTATTTACTTAAAAGTATCAATCAAAAATTACTTAGTTTAATTCTACATTATGTCTGAGTTCATAAAGTGAAATTCAATAAGAAATATTTCATGATTAAAGGAAGTGATGGATTAGATGTTTTACAAAGAATTTAGTAAAAGTGTAGCCTCTATTTTATTAATGGGGAAGAGTACAAGTTTATGTAGCCTAAGGATGAGGAAACCCAATTATGGAATAAAAATATTATACATTTGATCCAAAAATCATTTGAGAAATTTTTAAATAATAACGTTTCTCAAGACATCCCAAATCATACTTGTGATCACACACATACACTTCATACTTTTCAAATTGGTACTATTATATAGAAGGCCTAAAAACAAAATAATGGTGAATCATCAGGGTTTCTTGAGCTTTTTCGGTTGGACATGTAAGTGATAATGAAACCAAAATAATCTTATAGGAATAGGTTTTTTGTTTTATATATTGATGACTACAGAGGGATGGATTAGATTATGGTTATCACTCAAAAATTCTATGTATTTAAGTCTATCACTAAATACTGGAGGTGGGATGAAAATATACTTGGTGTAAAAACATAGAAATTTTAATTAATAATGGAACAATATTATCTAATAACCAGGAATAATAACATATAAAGAATCATGAGATTTAACATCAAGTTTTAGAGATGAGTATTCCTTAACAAAATAGAGTCATTATGAAGATGTAATATAGTATAACTATGACTGTAGATATGAGCCTGTGAGAGGATGAGACAAGAACTCCCAGATCCTATTCCAAATATACTATATATATATATATTAACAAAAAAGTATGCATCCATTTATAAAAATATGTATCTTTTTTCATTCACGTTTTTGGAAGAAAAGGACAAACCATTACAAAATATTAAACTTTACAATAAATTATATATAAAAATTTATTTATATTCTCTCACATAAAATCATTAACAAAGATAAACTCCATTAAACATCTAATGAGCCTTTGAAAAAGATTTTAAAATATAGGGTTAGCATAAAATTTCCTATCAAGGGGTTTTATAAACTAATTAAAAATATATTTTTATAATTACGATTAAATTTTTTTTTGAAAACATTCTTTTGGAAATATTATTTTGAAAACATTAGTTCGAAAACATATTTTAGAAGACATTATTTTTCAAAACATTTCCCTTTATATAAACACATTTTATATAATATTATTATTCATAAATATAAAACAAGGGTTTTCAAAATATAACATAGGAAATATTGTTAAAATCATTTGAAAATACATATTATTTTGAAAATGCGTTTTAATTTTAAAAATATTATAAACTTTGAAAATACTTGGAAATACTTTTATTAATAAATTATTATAATTGTTTTTCATAAAATTTCTTTAAATATCACTTATAAATCTTTATGGCCACATGAAACATTGAGGTCTATCTAGGGCCAACTCGTCTTGGAGGGTTGTGTTCACACCTAAAATCTATATCATGTTTAAAAAGTTCAATTACTGAATAATTTATAAAACTTTTTTAGATTGACCTCCTTTTATATTTTCATTAGATTTTTTGAATTTTGGAAATACAAAAATGAATAATTATATATATATATAAGTACATATAGAAAAAACTATAAGAAATTAACCACTGAATAGGGAGTGATTGAATATCATGATAATAATATTTTTTTAAAACGTTCCTATATTGTTAGTAACATATATAGTGCATGTTCATACATATAAATATGTGTAATACCTATAATTGTTAAATGAAATTTTATATATAAAACAAAAACTATAAAATCCACTTAAAATTGTAAATAATTTTAAGGGGAAAAAAGATCATAATTTGGAAAACTATATTATTTTAAAATCAACCTTGAATAAAAAAATAAAATTTATTATTGAAATAACTTTATTAATTTTAGAGTTGGGGTTTGGAAATAGTTAATTTCCCTTACAAAATCATAAGATACATAAAATGACAATTTTTCATGAAAATAGGATTTCTGAAATAACCTTTATACATAAAAACATTTATACATAAAATCATAATTTAAAAATAAGATTTTGGAAATAATTGAATTCCATTCCATAAAATAATATATTTTTAAAAAATATAATTCTTTTAGAAAAGTTCATTTAAATAATAGGGTTTTGAATTTACACATAAAATTATAATTTTTTTTCAAAATAAACTCTCTCTTATTATAACAAAATATGGTTTTGAAAATAGATTACCCTTGCATATCATAATAGTTTTTGAATAATTTAAATACATCTTAAAACATGAATTCCCCTTTTGTGCTATAATAGTTGAATATATATATATATATATATCTCTTATATAAAATCATAGTTTTTAAAATATAAATACTTTACATAAAATATTTCATTTTTAAATTAGAAAAGAATAAATGATTCAATTAAAAAAGTTCAATTTGAGAAATCATTACATGGGAAGTGTTTTAAAAAAAACGTTTTTGAATATATTTTCCAAAATAGAATCTCCTTAACTCAATTTGAAAATTGGGGTTGAGCAATCTCAACTATCAGTGGTCTATAGCATGAACCAGGTTAGAAGAGAGAAGAAATAATGCGGGATAGCTTGGGCCATATTCTTATAGTTAGTTAAGAGGGAGTTATCTATGTATAGATTTATATATTAGGGTTTGGATATATATATATATATATACACACATACTTATATATCTATATCTTGGCCTTAAATAACAACTGGAAAAGATCGATGGAATCTTGATTTTTTCTTTAATAACTAAAATATATGGTTCTCATTCACATATTTCTGAGTAAGATAAAAGTAAAGGAATTAATATTATCCAATAAAATTTTATATATATATATACTATCACTGAATAAATAAAAATATAAGGATGTTTCATTTATAATTTTCATTTAACTCCTTTGTTTCGGTCTTACCAAGCTTCATTGGGAAGCCTCTTTGAATATGGAAAAGATTTGATTGTGTTTCTACTATGGTTGAAGAGCTATGAAGTCTATGATTTTGTCTCCCTAAGAAAGTTTATAGTGATGGTTGGTGTACTATGTGTAGGTCAATAATATAGGTGATATCATGTAGTGGAAAGAGATGGAGAAGAAGACAATGAAGGGGGTTGTTGATTCTAGAATGTGGGGAAGTAGGATGAATAGTGGTCGTTTCTGGCTATGAGGAAGATAACAATGTGGAATGATTGAATGTTAATCATAGATTTGATCAGGTGGATGAGGTTATAATAGGCGTTTTTAAGACATGTGAACAGTGAATGAAGGTATGTATCCAACATCAAAGTTCCTTCAAGTTGTACAGTTTTGTATTAACTAAGGGTTTCCTATTGATACACATATATAAGTAATTCGGGGTCCTCTCTTAAGAATTCACTTTGTTCTTAACCCACTGTACGGCCCACTGGACCCATGTACTCACACGAGCACACCTATGTAGTTGTTATATGCCTCTCCCACATCCTTTTAAGGGCCTCAATTCTCTCCCGACCCACACTTCTAGATTAGCTAGGTTTGTTCTCTACCACTTGTGGTCGACCCTTCTAGGACCCACATGTGTGGTTGAGGGATCCCTTGGCCAGCCTTGTGGCTGGCTAATTTTGATAATATAAACTTGTTTTAAATATCTAAATGGATAAAAATATTTTCTAAAAATAATATTACTGACATCTAAACATATATTTACATTTTTATTTCAATATTATATATAATACATAACTTATTTTTCTATTTAAAAATTATTAGCATACTATATATATTAATATTTACATTATCCATCTAATATATTTTATATAAGTAATGTTTATATTGAATTAAAATACAAAAAATATAATTGCTTTTTAAATACATTTACTTTATTGACAAAAGTTTTCAAATTTCAATAAGAGAACTACCTATAGTATTTATGAATATGAAAATATTTATCTCATCCTTCTAATAATTAGTTCAATATATATTTTTTTTCAAAAAAACATAACATAAAAATATTAACAATAATTTCATTATTGTTAATATTCTCATATGTCATTATTAATCACCTAAATTTTTAACACTAATTATTATTATTAAATATTATAACTAAAGTATATATATTTTTCTACTTACAAAACAAAATTACAAATAAATTAATATTATAATTTTTAAATGTTGAAAATGATATATTTAAAACATTGTAATCCAACATTAAAATTAATTTTATTTAATAAACATATTTATTTTATTATATAAATTACGTTTTTAAAAATAAAATTAAGTACATATGATAAAAAATAAAAATTAAATATTTTTACAAGGGTTTATTAGGAAAAAGTAATATAATAAATCATATCATTATAAAAATACTTTTTAGGTTAATTTAAGTAAATAAATTTATTTAAAAAAATTAAATATATAGAAATTTTTCTATTAAAATATTCATTAATAAAAATACCATTTCTTTGAAAATAAAAGTAATATTTTGTAATTTGAAAAGTTTCACTTAATTTTTAATCAAAACTTATCTTGATTATAGAAAAAATATTTTTTTCATAAAATTGTATGTCAAAATATATATTAGTTTATTTTATAAATTATAAAATACTATATTTATTAATTTTTTATCAAAAGAATAATATTCATAATTTTTTGGGATGTTACATTATACACCTCGTAAAATGAATTTCTCCTTCAAAACTCTTCTATTGTGAATATAGAAATTCTGAATTTCCATTATTAGAATTAGGAAAACTAGAATCATTAAACTTTTATATTCTTTAGGGTACTTAATTACATATATGTTCAAAATAAGTCTTCTAACTCAATGATTATTTTTTCAAAAAACAATTGAAAATCTCCAAAAAAAAATTTAAACCAATTCTCTAATACTAATATTGAGATCTTGAGACCCACAATCATGGATTTGGTGAAAAAATACTTTATATTTTTTTATAAAAGGTAACTAAAAATTATACAATCATTTTCATAAACAAATATTTTTTCTATTATATGTTTTTTAGAAAAAGGAAAAACCATTACAAAAAAACAATGTTTAGAATACATTATCTATAAAAATTTGTTTCACTTTCCTCATACTAGATCCTTAACAAAGCCAGACTCCTTTGGAACTTCTAATGAGCCTATAAAAAATATTTTTAATCATATGGGGTGTATAAAATTTCCCAATATAAAATTTTAAAATCTATTGAAAAATCATTTTTTATAAATACTATGAAACTTTCTTGTGAAAAAATTCTTTTCAAAATGTTCATTTGAAAACAAGACTTTGAAAAAAATACTTTTAAAAAACTTTTTGAAATTTTATTTTTTATAACATTCCACGTTATATCAAAACATTTATTATGATGAATATTTCTCCAAAAATATATACCAATTGTTATCAAAATATAACTTAAGAAATGCTGTTAAAATATTTTAAAAATATATATTATTTTTAAAACAAATTTTAATTTTCAAAATATTATGAAAATTAAAAATAATTAGAAATACTTTTCATAAAAAAATATTCCAATGATTTTTCAAGAAACAAAATCTTGGTAATTTCATAAAATACAACTATTTTTTCACATGAAATATTGAATTTTGTCTAGGGCTTACCCATCTTAGATGGTTGGGTTTACTCCCCAAATCCCTATCATATTTACGAAGTCCAAGTGCTGATTTTTTTATAAAACATTTTAATCTTGACCTCGTTTTATTTTTCCCTTTAGTTTTTAACTTTTGAAAATATGATGATGAATATTTACATATATATATATATATAAGAACATATATCAACATATATAGGAAATCAACCCCTAAAAAGGGATTATTCTAATCTCATGAAAATAAGATATTGTAAAACATTCATGGATTTGTAGTGAAATATATAGTACATGTTCATACCTATACATATGTGAAATATCTATAATTTTTAAAAGACATTTTATGCATAAAGTAAAAACTATAATATCCACATGAAATTATAAATAAATTTAATGATATAAAATAACATGAAATGGTAAACTTTATCATTTTAAAATAACCCTTGAATTAATAAAATAATATTTATTTTTATAAGAACATTCATAATTTTAAAATTGGGGTTTGAAAATAGTGAATCACCCTTAGAAAATCATAATATATATAAGTTGATGAATTTTATTGAAAATATGATTTTTTTTAAATAATCTTCTTATATAAAAACAGTTATACATAAAATCATTGTTTCAAAATATGATTTTAATTGTAATTAATTTCCTTTTCATAAACTAATATATTTTGAAAAATATAATTCTTTTGAAAAAATTCCCTTACATAAAAGGGTTTTATATTGATACATAAAATGATAATTTTTTATCAAAATAAATTTTTCCTTACTATTATATTATAGAGGTTTAAAAATAGATTACCCTTATATAAAATAATGGTCTCAAATAGAAATAAATATAGTTTTAAAAAAATGAATTCCCCTTGCATGATATAATAGTTATATATATACATATATATATATATCTCTTTTATATAAAATCATTATTTTGAAAATTTAAATACTTTATATTAAAAAATAATTTATTTTAAAATTAAAAAAAATGATTCCCTTACTAAAAGGGGATTTTGGAAAAATAATTACATTGGAAGAATTTTGAAAATATAAGTTTTTGAATATAGTTTTGAAAATAGAATCCCCTAACCAAAATTTTTAAATCAGGTTTAGGCACTCTCTACTAATAGTGATTGATAGCATGAACCTGGTGGGAAGAGATGGAAAGAAAGGGGGATAACTTAGGTGGGGGGATTCTTACGAGTGAAGTGGAAGATCTCTGTGATTAGATGTATATATTGGGGTTTATATATAAATATATATATATATATGAGTGTGTATATATGTGTGTGTTTATCTATATATTTATGTATTTATACATTTATCTATATCTTAGATGTAAACACTCACTAGAAAAGATTGTTGCAATCTCAATTTGTTCTTTAATAACTAAAAGATAATGTTCTAATTCATGGATTTTTTAGAATACTAAAAGTAATGGAATTTATAATTTCAAATAACATTATATATATATATATAATATTACTAAAGAAATAAAAATATAAGGTTGTTTCATTTATAATTTTCATTTAACTCCTTTGTTTCCGTCCTTCCAAACATCCTCGAGAGGCCTCTTTGAATGTGGAAAAGATTCAATGGTGTTGCTACTATCGTCGATGAACTTTTAAGGGTAAGATTTTTTATCCATTAAAAAATTAATAATGGATTTATTTGTACTACGTGTTGGTTGATGATACAAGTGATATCTTTCCATGGAAGGAGATGGATAAGAAAACAACAAAAGAGGTTACTAGTTCTAGCATGCAGGGGAAGGAGTATGAATAGTGGTTGGTTTAGTCTATGAGGATTATGAAACCGTATATTGGTGAAATGGTCATCATGGATTTGATCCGGTGGCTGAGGTTATAAATAGTATTCTTAAAATGTGTGGATATTGTCTAAAGGAATGCATCCCACCTCGAAGATCCCACAAGTTTCTAGCTTCCATTTTTAGTAAGTGATTCTTATTAATCAGAACATGAGAGTAATATGGGGTTCTCTCTTGGGATTCACCATGCTGCTAACCCACATTATAGCCCATTGGACCCATAATCCCACCCGAGTGCACCTATGTAAGCACTATGTGCCTCTCCTACTGCCAAGTGTAATGCTTGGTACTCTCCCTGTTTCCACTAGGGGATAGCTAGGAATAATCTCTCCCACATGTGGTTGGCCCCAAAGGGTCCCATATGTGTGGTTGAGGGAAGCCTTGGGTAACCTAGTGGTTGGATAATTTTTTTAATATAACTAGATTTTAAATATCTAAAATGTTACTAGATTTATCTAAAAATTACAACTTACATTTAAACTTATATATACCTATTTTTATTTCAAAATTATATTTTTAGCATTACTTTTGGTTTTATATTAAAAATTATTATTATTCTATATATGTTCATATTTACTTCAAACTTATAATATTTTTTATATAAGTAATGTTTAAACTGAATTAAATTAATATATAAATATATAATTGTTTTATATATACATTTACTTCATTAAACGAACTTTTAAATTACCATATGAGAAATAGCTATAATATTTTATGCATATGCATATATTTATTTATCCTTCTAATAAAGAGGTTACTATATTTTACAAAAACATTAACTTCAAAAAATAACAATAATTGAATTAATGTTAATATTTTTATATCTCATTATTTAATAATATATAGTTTTTAATACTAATTATTATTATTAAATTTTATCGCTAGAGTACTTATATTTTGTTACCGTTAAAAAATATAATTAAATTAAGAATATAGTTATTATTAATTGAAAATAATATTTTTAAAACACTAAATTTATGTATTAAAATAATTTTCTTTAATACATTTTTTTATTTTTTTATACATAGTATGTTTTAAAAAAAATTATGTACATCTGACAACAAAAGTATACATTAAATATTTGTATAACTATTTATTATGAAAAATTAACATCAAAATTCATATAAATATAAAAACACTTTTATATTTATTTAAGTAAATACATTTATTTAAATAACATAAATATATAGAAAAATTTTCATTAAAATATTCCTTAATAAAAATATCATTTTTTGGAATATTAAAGTATTATTTTTTAATTTGAAATTTTTAACCTAATTTATAATCCAAACTTATTTTGATTATAAAAAATTATTTCAAAAAAGAGTTTGAAATTCCTATCTTGGTTTGTTTTATAAATTATAAAATTTTATATTTATTAATTTTTTGTTAAAATAATAATATGCTTAAATTAATGTGTTGTCACTTTCTAGCCCCCTCAAAAATGATTTTATCTCTCTAAACTCTTTCATCATTCTTGATAAAAATTTGGAATTTATATTTTCAAAATTAGGAAGACAATAATCCCTAAACTTATATATTTTGTAGGGTACTTAATTACCCTGAAGTTAAAAATAAGTCATCTAACTTTTATAATTTTTTCAAATGATAATGTCTAATCTCCAATGTTTTTTAATCTATTCCTCTAATACCAACGTTGAGATCCCAATACCCACACACCCAAATATAGTCCTAAAAATATTGTATATTTTTTTTATAAAAGTAACTGAAAAATATAACTTCCATTACAAAAACTAAGATCTATTCTAATATAGGGTTTTTAGTAAAAATACAAACCATTACAAAATTATAAGGTTTAAAACAAATTATCAATAAAAAATAATTTTATTTCTCTCACTTTATATCCTTAATAAATCCACGATCCTTTTGAACATATAATGATCCTATAAAAAATTTTAAAACATAGGGTGGGTATAAAATTTCCCAATAAGTGGTTGTAAAAACTAGTGGAAAATATTTTTTATAAATACTTTGAAATTTTTATTAAAAAACATTATTTTGAAGATGTTCCTATGAAAAATTTAATTTTAAAAATTTACTATGAAAATATCTTTTTGAAAAAATTATTTTTGAAAACATTCCCCTTCATACCAAAACTTTTGATACAATAAACTATTTTCCAAAAATATACAACTTGTTTTTTCAAAATATAACTTATAAAATACCGTTAAAATACATTGAAAATACATATTATTTTCAAATCACATTTTAATTTTAAAAATATAATAACCACTGAAAATACTTGTAAATACATTTCTTACTAAAATAATCTATTCATTTTTTCATAAAATAGACTTTCAAGATAAGAAAAAAAACATTTTAGCCACTTTGAACATTGAATACTTACACACACACACACACACATATATATATATATATATATTAATTTTATTATTCAAAATACTTTTTAAATTTTTTAAATATGATAATTAATACTTACATATATATATATAAGTACATATATAAATATCTATAATAAATACAACCACTGAATATGGAGTAATCAAATATCATGATAAAAATATTTTAAAACAAATTCCCTGATTTTTTAGTGACATATATACTTCGTGGTCAAACATATACATATGTGAAATATCCATAATTTTTAAATAAAATTTTATGAATAAAATGAAAATTATAAAATCCACTTAAACTTTTAAATAATTTTAATGAGATTAAGGAATATAAAATGGTACAATTTGTCGTTTTAAGAACACCCTTGAATTAAGAACATAAAATTTATCTTTGAAAGACCTTTCTTAATTTAAAAATTGGTGTTTGAAAATATCTAATTTCCCTTAGAAGATCATAATATACATAAAATAATTATTTTTCTTCAAAATTTTACTTTATTAGAAAACCTTCTTGTATAAAAACACTTATATATAAAATCATAGTTTCAATATAGGACTTTGAAAAAACTAAAATTTCTTTTCATAATATATTATATATTGATAAATATAATTTTTTTAAAAATAAAACCCTTGTATAAAATGGTTTTGAATTGATATATAAAATCATCATTGTTTTAAAAAAATAAGCTATCCCTTAATATAACATAATAGGGTTTTGAAAATAGATTACCCTAGCATAATATAATAGTTTTTTAAGAAAATAAATATAGTTTCAAAAAACATGAATTCCCCTTATGTATGATAATAGTTGAATATATATATATATATATATATATATATATATATCCATTACATAAAATTATAGTTTTGAAAATATGGATACTTGAAATAAAAATAATAATTTTTTAAAAAATGAAATGATGCTTACCTTACTAAAAATAGGTTTTGGAAAATAATTACATATGAAGAATTTTCAAAAAATAATTTTTTGAATGTATCTTTGAAAATAGAATCATCTTACATTAATATTAAAATAGGGGTTAGACAGTCTCCACTTCTAGTGTTTGATAGCATGAACTAAGTGGGAAGAGATGGAATGAAAATGGGCAGCTTGGGATGGGGGTTTCTAATGATTGAAGGGGGGTTTCACTATGTGTATATGTATATATAGGGGCTTTGATATATATATACATATATATATATATATATTGTTTATAAAAAAACTATAGAAGATCGAATGAATATCTATTTTTTAATTAATAACTAAAATATAAGGTTCACATTCCTGGCTTACTGAGAAAGATAAAACTAATGGAATTTATATTTGATGACAAAATTTTATATATATGTACTGTCACTAAAGAAATAAAAATATAAGGTTGTTTCATTTATAATATTTATTTATCCCCTTTGTTATGGTCTATACAAGCTTCCTTGGGAAGCCTATTTGAATGTGGACAATCTTTGATGGTGTTGATATTATTTCCAAAGACCTAAAATAGTTATACTTTTCTCTCCCTGGAAACATCGATAGTGGAAGTAAGAGTACTACATGTGGTTCTATAATACTGGTTATATCATGTGGTGGAAGGATATGGAGAAGAAGACAACAAAGGGGGCTGATGGTTCTTGGTTGTAGGGGAAGAAGGATGAACAATGGTCTGTTTAAGCTGTGAGGAAGATGACACCACAGAATGATCGAACGGTCATTGTGGATTTGATCGGGCAGCTAAGGTTGTAAGTACCATTTTTGAAATGCATGAATAGTGGACAAAGGAACGCATCCCATAATAAAGTTCTTCCAATTTTCATGATTCCATATTAATTAAGTGCTTCCTATTTATCAGAGATGTGAGTAATCTAGAATATGATCCTAAGTTTCATTGTGATGTCAGCCAACGGTATGACCCACAGGATGCATGTGCTCACCTGATCGCACCTATACATGTGTTATGCGCCTCGCCTACCTCTTAGTGAGGAACTCAGTTCTCTCCATACCTCCACATAGGGCCAGATAAAGTTGATCTCTCCCACACATGGCTAGCCCCAAGGGTCCCACATGTGTTTTTTAGGGAAACCTGAGCTAGCCTATTGGCTATCTAATTTTTTAAATATAACCCGGTTTTAAATTTCTAAAAGGATACTAGATTTATCTAAAATGAATATTACTTACATATAAATATATATGTACTATATTTTATATCCAAATTATAATTATTACATTACTTGTGGTTTCTTATTTAAAAATTATTATGAAAATTTAAAATAATAAATCAGATAAATTTAAAAATACTTTTTATCATGATTTATGGAAGTAAATTTTTCAAAGAATACAAATTTATTTAATCATTTTCATTAAAATATTCATCAATAAAAATAATATTTCTTAGAAAATATAAGTAATATTATGTAATTTGAACATTTTACCCTAATTTATAATCAAAGCTTAATTTTATTACACAAAATCATTTTGTTTTGTAAAACAGTATGTAAAAATATTTTATTTTTCTATAAATTATAAAATAGTCTAAATATTAATTTTTAATTAAAATAATAATATGTTTATATAAATTGTGAATTTCTATTTTCAGAATTAGGAAAACTATAATCGTTAAACTTGTATATTCTTAAGGTTACTTAATTAACTAAAAGTTCAAAACAAGTCTTCTAAATCTTAGATTTCATTCTTAAACGATAATTCCTAATCTCTAATGTTTTCGATGTAATTCCCTAAGTTTTTATTTTATTTCAAGAAATTTAAAATCATTGATGTATTGTAATGAATGTTACATCAGGTAATTATTTATTTATCTGAAATACCATGTTAATATTTAACTAAACATAACACTTGTATTAGAATTTGGTATATGGAACACAATGTTTGGCTTGTCTTATACACAATGTCGGGTTCCTTCGATATCTTGTGTTACACACAAGACCAAGTTTTACAAAATAACAATATACTATGATAATTATAACTTAGCCATTGGAATATAAAGAATCAATAAGAATTAATTGAATTATTAAATTAATTCTTGGGATTCCAATTCATTATAAATGACGATAAAAACTAATTAAATATAAACGATGTGTTTCTAGGAAACAATATTACTATTCTCATAAAGGTGTTTTACTATAATAAATTAAATTAATCACTATAATAAAAATATATTAATGAAATTTATATGTTTTATATTCAATGAAATGTTTTTTAATTACTTTAATTTTATTTATAAGGATAAAATAATAAAAACCCCATTTTTAAGCCTAAAAAAATTTATTTTCTTAAAAGGTAGTTTTTCACATTTCAATGGAAGACGCGTTTTAAAAATAAAATTTGAAACTTTTCTAAATTTTATTTTATAAATTAATTTTTTTAGAGTGTAATTTGAAAATTATCTTCGGGTGAGTTTATGGTTTTGTTTTGAAAAGTTTCATCTTATGATGAATAATGGAAATACTAATTTTAATGGTAAACTTTATCTTCTTTTAAAGTACTTACAATTTCAAATTATGTTTTTAATTGTTTTTAATTTTTTATAGGTCATTTTATTTTAAAATAATCCAATTATGGTTTTTTAATAGGATTTTTTACATGAAATTATTGTAAAAAGATTTTGTGTTTTAAATGGTTATTTTTATGAAAAAACCTTTTCATAGAATTTTACCGATTTTATTTTAAATTAATTTCTAAAACTTTTGTGTTTTAAATTTTGAAAAAGGGATTCCAAATTTGGATTCAAAGGGTAAAAATCTAGGGAATATATCCTGTTTATTTTTACAAAATTTCAATAGTAACCCTCGTAAATTTGGTTACCATGACAAAGGGTAAATTGAGAAATTTAGGTTTAAAATAAAATGATAAGAACTATTAAATAAAGCTAACACATGGAAAGGTTTTATCATATGAATTTAATTCGACCCTTAATACATAAAGATCTAAATTAAGTTATTTAATGGACATGTTTCTATGAAAATGACTTTTATAATATTTAAATCAATGAATGTTACAAAATTTCACTTTCTTTGTCATAAATATCCCTTAAGTGTCAGCATAGAGAAAATGTATGTTATGGATGAATATAAGTGTTAATTGTTAACTTAATAAAAATAGTTTCATGATATAAATTTATTTTTGACTTTTGGGTCCACTTAGATGATATTTGAATATTTATTATATTTTATTTAATAAAAATTTAAAGATGTCACATTCATGTTTTAAATACTATATGATTTTTAACATAGGGTTACCCAAATAATATATTCAACTATAAATCTTCCTGTGAAATATATAATATTTATCTTCATATTCCAATTTTATTTTAAATTTTTAGTCCTTAAATAAGTATATTAAATAATTACACAACACTAATGTGGTAATAATTTTATTCATTGAAATAATAAATAAATGTTACTGGAAAAATTAAAAAATATATAAATTGTAATAATTAATGTGATAAATAAATTTTGTAGATAACATTTACCTATTATGAATATAATAAAATATTTTTTTGGAATTTAAATTATTATATAGAAATATTTAAAATTCTCAGTAATGAATAGTATCAAAATTGATACTAGTGAAATTTTATTAAAATAATATTTTATAAAATTATTTAAAATACCTAAAACATATTAAAAATAATAATTATTATAATATGGTCTAAAAGTTTATAAATTTTATATTTTTATTCTAATTTTCATCACATAATTAAAAATTATAACCTTTTAATATTGAAAATTTTGTTATCGTAGTTAAAATTAAAATAGGTTAACTTAGGGTCTATCAAACTGATTGGATTAAAAATAATACCAAAACGTGTCTAAAAACTTTTTTCTAGTGAAAATAAAATATTATCTCATATTATCATTGAATAAATGAATTTTTTTATGTATCTGGATAGATATTTAATATATGATAAATTAATATCTTTTGAAATTCCATAAGTGCCCCACGCCTCAATTATAAAAAGGGCACCTCTTTCCTCACTTATTCACATCATTTAGAGCCTTCAAGATCAACCATACCCTTATAATATCTCTTCTCAACTTACCTATACACATTCTATATGTTCTTTTATTCTAAAAAGACCAACCCTGGTGTACTTAATAAGATATCTAATGGAAGTTCACAAATAAGGGTTCAAGATACATATAAAGGAAATCAGAACTAAGGTAAGGAGAATTCTAGTCTAACTTTTATTTATATGAGACTTATTCCATAGTACCCACTCGTTTATTTTCTCAAGTGTATATAATTCCAATTAATTTAATCTATGATATTTATTCTTAAATTTATGGGCATTTACATATCCATTTGATGATCCATCTTTTATTGGGTTTATGGTTCAAAACTTCCCAAATCGGTAGGGTAATTCTATTACAATTTCCCTTCTTCGAGACACATATTATTTTGTGATACTATATTATTTTATGTGGTGTATATAATACCCTTTGATATTTTTTATCATGAATATACTTCATTTCATGATATTGTGACCTTTATGTAATGTTATTTTCTCTTCGATCAGAAATATGTGTTCCTTTAAAATAATGTTTTTTAAAAAAGTTTTAAAAGTTTTTTAAATGATCTTATAAGAATTTTAATGGAAATATTAATTCAAAGATTTTTAAAATGGTTTCAAATATTAATTTATATTTTTTCAAGGTTGTTTTTAATAAAAAATGTTTTCTATATGTTTTAAGATTTAAAAATCATTTTTTCATAGGAAAAAGGATATTTTCCTCAAGAATTATTTTCAATGATCGTTCAAAGCCATTTTACATTTAAGATAACATTATTTGATATTACTTATTTTTAACTAGGGATATGATTCAAGGATACTATCCTTATTATTTCTATAGTTATTTTATGTTTACGATGAATGAGTTATGTTCTTTTGGAACACATATGTATGGTTTTCAATATTTTATGGGTTGGACCTATCTCTCCCTCCAATGCATTAGGTAAAGATTTATATATCATTAAATAATGACGGGAAACAAGTCAACATGCTTGATCTACTATGGGAATAAGGGGAAAATCGATCCATTGTAAGGAAAAGTCTATGACTAGGGATATATGTGAGTCTCATTCAGTAGGTGCATCCCCAATAAATTTCCTTGATAAATTTGGGAAATGAGCCTTGACTTATAGGGAATATTATTACATGTTTATATTTTTTCCACAATTTTATGTATTTTGTCAATGTTGTGATCACATGAATTATTTTATTTGTTTCTCTTATGATACATGTCTTATAAACTTCCAATATTTATTCCATGACTCGTGTATAAGATCTTTGATATGTAATGTATGATCTCCACAAGACATGTTTATGTACTCTTACCCTTTTGTTATACTTACATATCTTCCATATTTACCAAAATTGATAATCTAACCACACCATTTTCTTATGTTTATTTTTCCTAGGTTATGAAGAAAGATATTAAATGAATCTTATCTAGAAGTATTTAACATGGATAGTGTTGATGACCTATTGTGAAATAAGAAAAGATGGGTATAATGGGAGATAATGTTTATCTTTATGAACATGTTTTTTTGTGAGTTAAAGTTGTTAAGAGTTTTTCCTAATTATCTAAAACACTAAACCCAAATGGTCCTTGGTTATTTATGTGATCCAATGTTTTATTTTTATGTGTTAAGATTTTTATGGAATAAATTGGTTCACATTTGTAAAGTTTATTTCGTTACCAGTGGATCTGAATGTGTAGAGTTTGGATTGTTACATTTGGTATTAGAGTAGAGTTTAGATAACTTTAGAGATTATTATGTTTTTATGAAAATTTATCATAAGAGTTATATATATTGTCATGGGTATATAATACAATATATTTAGTGTATTAGAAACCCCTTTTTTGGTTTTAATAAATGAAATTTTAAGGAAATTAATGATAATTTACGATACATTTATTCTTGAGGTAATTATGGGTTGTTATATTTTGGGATGAAAGAAGAAATGTATGAGATAACCTTTAAGGTTAAAAAATTCTTTTAATACTGAAGATGTTAATATTTTTTTTTATGATGTTTATCAAATTTATTGAATTTTATAAGGATAATATTAATATAGTTTTATAAAAAGGGAAACCCATAATATGAGTGAAACCCCATTATATTCAACAAGGATGTAGTGATTGAACCCACAACCAGAGGGTGACAAGGGTGCATCGCCTACCACTGGCCTATATGAAATTCAAGTAAGTATTACATTTTATTTTTTATTAAAAAATATAATAGAAGAAGAATAAGTTTAATGTTTGGAACATGTGTATTATCATATAGATAACCATGGGTTTAATATTGATATTTTATTTAAGTGATTAATGTTATTTTAGAAGAAGGTTTTTATTTTGGAGAACCTTATATGATATAATGGGATATTATTTTGGGAATAAGTGTTGAATTTTCTTTTTGAGCCATATATGTTTTTATTTTTTAATTATGGCGATTTTGGTTATTTGTGGAAATTGTTAGCATATCTTGAATATTATTAGAGGAATTAATTTTTGGTATGGGACGTTGACATTGATTAATTTTATTTGGAGCTAAATGTTAAAAATTATCTTGGAAGACAGTGGGATTAAATCCTTCTGATTTTTTGGGTTTCAATCTTAGTCTTAGGTAGTTTTAATAAAATTTCAGGGAATATACTTATTGAAAGATAAATGTTTAGCTTTTGGAATTACCAATATAATAGATGATTATTTTCAGATAATTATCATCTCTTGTACTAACTTTTTTTTGATAAATGACTAAAGATAGGGAGAATATATTATTATATTTTTTGTGGATTTTTTGATCCATATTAGAATATTTTGATGATTCGAACCTAAAAATTTCATCTTGAATACTCATTGTTGGAGAAAATTATGAATTTGTGAGAGAGTTTTATTAAAGGATAAAACTCAAATTTTCAATTAAGTATATTTATTTATGTTCTTACTCTAAGTAGTAATATAATTCCTTAACACTATGAAAATAATATTGGAACAAAAATGTAATTTGTTTAATTTTATTTTCGACAAATAATTGGCCTTTTAACTAATCACAAATTTATGATTTTTTATGGTTAACTTTATAATTATCATGTTTTCTATCACTCTATATCAGAACTTGATAGTTATATTTATATTTCATGTCCGTGTTTTTTCATTTCACTAATATTATCCTATTCAAAATCATAATTTGGTGGTGAAGATTTCACATACGTTTCCCTATTAATAAAAGGATGTTTTATTAACCCAATTTACAATTTGGGATTCTAAAAAAGGAATTTTCAATTATTAACCTTTTATTTTCTAAGTTCAATTTCAACTTGAAAGTATGTGAATCCTTTTAAATTTATGATTGTATCAGAATGATAGATTATCGATTAGTACTTCCACCAAATCTCTCTCAACTTCATGATGTGTCCCATGTATCACTTATGATGAAGTAAATACTTAATCCTTTACATTTAATAAAATTAAAGGTCATATAGATGGAGAAAGATATTTCTTATGAAGAGGAATAGGTGGAAATTATTGATCAGAGAGATAAAGTTATAAAAAAACAAGACCAATCACCATGTTAATGTTTTTTAAAGAAACCACTATCTTGAATAAGCTATGTGGGAACTTTAGGATATTATGAGGTAGAGGAATCATTATTTTTTGTATTAGAGTAAATCATTTCTAGGGTGAAATTCAATTTAATTGTTAAAATGTAACACCCCAAGTTTTTATTTTACTTTAATATATTTAAATTCTTTGATGGATTGTATTTCCTACTAGACCATGTTATGCATGATTTATATGAAACATCAAGTTAAGATTGAACTATATATGACACATATATTAGCTTGTGGTATAAAGAACACAATGTTTGTCTTTTGTTACACACAATTCCATGCTCCTTCGATATCTTATGTTACACGCAAGATCGAGTTTTACCAAAAAACAATATACTATGATAGTTATCACATATATATTATAATGAAAGAAATTAATAATCATAAACTAAATTATGAGATGAATTAATTGGATTCTAATTAATTATAAATAAATATAAAAACTAATTAAAATAAAGGATGTGTTTTTATGAAAAAAATATTTTTTTCCACAAAGGGGATTTACCTTAATAAATTAAATTAACGACTATTAATGAATGATATTAATGGAATTTGTTTGTTTTATATTCAAGTAAATATTTTTTAATTCATAAAATATTTTTTTACAGGCATAAAATAATCACAAACCCATTTTTACTATATGTATATCTCTCATTAAATCAAAAATATTTTCCATGCTGTCGTAGATGAGCTGTTTCGTATAATCTGGTATGATAGAAATGTAGTTTTTAACAATAATTACACACTCCACATCAAAGTATCTTAGATTCAGATTCTCATTTCTATTCATGAAGCTGCCTTGATTCAAAAATGGAATTACTGCAACACAGTGAGGGATTCCATGATTCTAATAAATCTTCAATTTGACGGCATTTTTCGTCCACAGTGACGCACTTTTGAGGTTTTTTGGAAACCCCCACCTCATGGTTGGGTCTAAGTTAATGTTGATGGGGCTTCTAAAGGAAATATGGGACCTGTAGGTTATGGGGCCATCTTCATGAATCATCTTGGACATATCCTAGGATGTATTATTGGAGGATGTGGGATTGCCTCCTCTCTTGAAGCTGACATGAAGAGTTTCATACATGCTATCTCATATGCCGAACACAAAGTTTGGAACAACATATGGATTGAGAGTGACTCGACTACCATTTTCCAAGAACTTTGTAATGGGGTGGTTCATCTGGCTCGGTCGATCACTGCTAGATATATGGAGTGTCTTCATTCACTCTTTCATATCAATCATATTAATACTCATACCTACCATGATGTGAATGTTGTTGCGGATGAGCCTCAAAACAAACGATTAAGTCAGAACATCACTAGTCTAGATGATCTCCCTGATGACTTACTTCCCTTGTATATGAAATAATGTAATCTAATCCCATATTTTCAACTCATGTAATCTTGACATTTAATTTCAATAATGTTTTGGTTATTTGACCAAAGCAACGCATTCCTTAAAAAAACAAACCCATTTTTAATCACAAAAAGAAGTATGTTTCAAAAAGTAGGTTTACCAAATTTTAATGAAAACCTGGTTTAAAACAAAAAATTTACACTTATAAATTTTATTTCATAAAATAATAAAAATTAAATCAAAATATCACAATTATAAAATATTAATTTTATGATTTTAATGAAAATTTTCATATATGATGAATAGTGAAGATATTGATTTTATTTGAAAATAGTATTTTCTTTTAAAGTATTTACATTATAAAATTACGTTTTGGATTTTTTTTTAAATTTTAATTAGTTAATTTTAATTTAAAATAATCTAATTAAGGTTTTTAAAAAGGATTTTATACATGAATTTATTATAAAAATATGTTATGGTTTAAAAGGGAATTTTTTTGAAAAATAGTTTTTCATGGTGTTTTACCAGTTTTATTTTAAATTAAATTTTGAAACTTATGAATTTTTTATTCATAAGAATGGATAAAAAATTTTGATTCATAAGATCCAAATTTAGTTAATAGTTTCCTTTTATTTTTATCCAACATGAATAGTAACCTTGGTAAATTTTGTTACCAAGGTAAAAGGAAAATTGGTTAATCCAAGTTAAAAATAAAATGATAAGGACTATAAAAGGACCCTAATGTAATGATAAATTTTATTATATGAATATAATATTACCCTTAAAACCTAAATATCTAAATTAAGTTGTTTAATGGAAACTTTTCAATGAAAATGAATTATACAATATTTAAATCAAAGAAACTAAAAAAAATGTCACTTTCTTTTTTCATAAATATACCTTATGAGTCCACATGGGGAAAAAGTTATTTTATGAATTAATATAAATGAAACTATATAAAATAAAAAACATTTTTTAAAAATATAAAATTATTTTAAATTTGTTGGACACATAGATGAGGTTTTTATATTTATAATATTTTATTTAAAAGACATTTAAATATGTCACATTCATGTTTTAAATACTATATGATTTTTAATATAAGTTTAAATAAAGGATAAATACAACTATAAATATTACTATTAAATATAGAATTTTTATCTTCATTTTAGGATTTTATTATAAATTTTAAGTGAGGAAATAAGTATATTAAATAATTACACAATATAGATTTGGTAATAAATTTATTAATGGAAATATCAAATAAATGTTACTAAAAATATTATAATAAATATAATTTGAGATAATTAATGTGATCAACAAATTTTATAGATAACTATGACCTTTTAGAGACAAAATAAAATACTTTATTCGAAGTTAAATTGTTATATTGATATTTTTAAACATCCAAGTAAAGAATAGAGTCAAAATTAAAAATAATTATATTTTGTAAAAATAGTATTTTTTTAAATTATTGAAAAATCATAAAAATAAATATATAAATACAAAATAATTATAATATAGTCTAAAATTTAATAGATATTTCATTTATGGTCTAATTTATATTACTTAAGTAAAAAATTAGAATCATTTTATATTAAAACATTTGTTGTAGTAGTTAAAATTTAAATAGGTTAACTAAGGGTTAAACAAAATGATAAGGTTTAAAATAATACCAAAACATATTTAAGATATATTTTTTGATTAAACTACAGTATTATATCATATTGGATTCGAATCCATGACCTTTTTGAGGTATTTTTATTGACATTGAATTTATTATAAATTTATATTTTTTGAAATTCCAAAAGTTTTACATCAGGTCAATTATAAAATGGAACCTCCTTCATCACTTATTCACATCATTTTGAGCCTTCAAGCTCGGCCATAACCTGATAATTTCCCTTTTGAACATTCATATATACATTCTATAGATTTATTTGTTCTCTAAATACCAACCCTAGTATCCCTATGAAGACATATAAAAGAATTTTTCCAAAGAAGTGGAGTTTCAGATTCATAGGTATGAAATAAGACCTAAGGTAAGAAGTTTTCTCGTATCACTTTTATTTCTGCAAGACTTGTTCCATATTCACCACTAATTTCTTTTTTTGGTTTATATAATTCCCATTAATGTAATATATGATAATTATCCTTAAATTCATGGGTATTTATATATCAAATCGATTATCTCTCTTTCATGGGGTTTACAGTTCAAAAGTTATCAAATCGATAAGGTAATTTTGTCGCAATTATCCTTCTTTGAGAAACATGTTATGTAAGGAACCTATATTATTTGAAATGGAATATATAATTCCCTTTTATTTTTTTATCATGAATCTATTTCTTTTCATGATATTTTAAGCTTCATGTAATGGTATTCTCTCTCTGGTCGGAAATCAGTATTCCTTCAAAACAATGTTTTCTATTAATGTTTTAAAAATATTTTAAATGATATTTTATGAATTTTCAGGAAAATGGATTTAAAATATACTTAAAATGGTTGAAAATCCCCTTTAATAAGTTTTCAAGGTTTTTCAATGAAAAATGTTTTCTAAATGTTTTATGATTTAAAAAGTGCTTTATTCAAAGAAAAAAGATATTTTCCTCAATAATTATTTCAATTGGGCTTTAAAACCCATTTTACATTTAAGATAACATTATTTGATATTAAATATGCTTTACTGGGTTTTTGATTCAATGATACAATGATTATTCATTCTATGGTTAGTTTACATGTATTATGAATGTGTTATATTCTGATTTCACAAATATGTATGGTTTTTATTATTTTACAGTGGGACCTATATCTTCCACTAATGCATTGGGTAAAGATTTATATCTCATGATATAATGATGGGAAACAAGTCACTAGGCTTGATCCACTATGGAACGAATGGGAAAATCGATCCACTATAAGGAAAGGATTGTGGATGGGGATGGTGGTGTGTCCCACTATGTAGGTGTAATCCCCATGAGGTGTCTTGATAACTTTTGGAAATGAGGCTTGAATTATAGGGAATAATATTACATGTTTATGTGTGCTCAAAAATTTTAAGTATTATGTCAATGTTGTGATCTCATGGATTATATTATTTTTTTCCTTTTGATTCATGTCTTATGAACTGCCAATCATTATTCCATGACTCATGTATATGATCTTTGACATGCAAGGTATGATCTCCAATAGTTAGGGTTATGTTATCATACCATTATGTTATTCTTGCATATCTTTCATGTTTACCCTTAATATGAATCTAAGATCACCCATTTCTTATGTTTTTTTAGGTTATGAGGAAATATTTTAAATGAATATTATCTAGAAGGATTTCATATGGATTATGTTGATGTACTATTGTGAGATAAGAAAAGTTAATTATAATAAGAGATAATGTTGATCTTTATGAGTTAGTTATTTATGAATATAATTTGTTTAGAGGTTTTTCTGATTATCTAAAACTCTAAACCTAAAATTTCCTTGGGTAGTATGTGACCCAATATTTTCTTTAGACACTGTAATTTTTTATGAAAAAAAAATGGGTCACATTTTTAAATTTATTTTCTATAGAACTGGACCTAGAAGTACAGATTTTGGACTATTTTAGTCTGAATCATTCATTTTATACCAACTTTAATATCTTGATACCCATACTCTAGGATCTAGTGTTAAAAATACTTTAAATTGTTTATACAAAAGGTAACTAAAAATTATACACCCCTTTAAAAAATAAATATCTTTTCCATCTAGGTTTTTGAGTTAGAGGAAAAAACATTACTACATAACAGAGTTTAAAACAAATTATCTATTAAAAATTTACATCTCCTTCCATAAATCATTAACGAATCCATAATTACATGAAACTTTTATTAATCCTATGAAAAACATTTTAAAACATAGATTGAGCATAAAATTACCCAGTAAGGTGTCCTAAATAGTAGTAAAAATGTATTTTATTTATAAATACTATGAAAAAATATTTTGAAAAAAATATTTCTAAAATTTTCCTTTATAAAAATGACTTTTAATACATTACTTTGAAAAAAATTTATTGAAAACTATATTATTGAAAACATTCATCATTATATCAAAACATTTGACATAATAAATATTTTCCAATAATAAAAAATTAGGATTTTCAAAATATAACATAGGTAATATTGTAAATATCCTTTGAAAATACATATTATATTTAAGGAATTTTTTGACTTTCAAAATATAATAACCTTTTAAAATAATTATAAATAATTTCCATAATAAAATAATCTAGTGATTTTTCCAAAAATTCCTTGTAAAGCTCAAAAAGAACTTATGGCCACTTAGATCATTGAAGTCAAACTAGGGCCTACCCATCTTACATGATTGGGTTCACTCCTTAAATCACAATCATGTTTACTAAGTTTAATTTCAAAAAATTTTATAAAACATGTTCATCTTGACCTTATTTTTAATTAGAGTTTTTGAATTTTTAAAATATGAAAATGAATACATATATATATATATATACATATACAAACAACCATAGGAAATCAACCATTCAATAAGTAGTAACCAAAAATCATGAGAAATAGTATTTTTTAAAACATGCATGAATTTTTAGTGACATATATAGTGCATGGCCATACCTATACATATGTTCAAAATCTATAATTATTAAATGATATTTTATGTATTAAATAATAACTACAAAATCCACTTGAAATTAAATATAATTTTATTAAGATAAAAGAATAAAAAATGGTAAACTTTTTCATTTTAAAATCACCCTTAAATTAAGAAATCAAAACATCCTTTTGAAATAACTTTCTTATTTTGAAAAGTGGTGTTTGAAAATATTGAATTTCAATTAAAAAATTATAATATACATAAATTATGAATTTTTTTCATTTTTTAGATTACCTTTGTTGGACTCCTCATGTATTTATCGTGTTTTAATGATCACAAAGCTCTTAATTTCTATACACTCAGTTTGGATACTATATATTATCTTTTGATTCACTTTATAATGATTTCTCTAACAAATGATTAAGTTTAATTCATTTCATGAATATCATTTCTTAAGTCTGAATACAGATATTTTCCTATGTCTGAGATATTGTGACCATGAGACACCATGACCATGAGACACCGTGACCATGAGACACCATGAAGCAGACACCGTGAAGCAGACACCGTGAAGTAGTCACCATGATCAAGACACTATGACATCCAGACACTATGAAATTAATAAACTGTGACCACAAGACAATATGACCAATCTAGACACTGTTTGAAGGAGACACCATTTCCATGACATACTGTGACACCATTTCCTAATATGTTTTATCATTTTTTTTATCTCTAACGGTCATATTTGAAGATTTTAATGCACTGACATAATTGATGTTTTTTTTGTAGACAAGTCCTTGAAAATACGAGGTATGAGGTGCAGAATACATGAAACATGTCGTCTCAAACACATGCACTCTAAGATATAAAAGGGTAATTCATCACATAAACAAAAAAGAGGATATACGTGAGAGAAATTGCAATACAGTGGAAATGAAAACAATATGGTGGGCTTTAGTGCGAAAACAGAATACATTTAGAGAATTGTCTCATGAAACTCGACTCTGTTGTTGAACACACGAAGCATACTGGAATCCTGAGAACATATTCGCACTATAAAACACCACAAAGAACACAAGACGAATTTGTCTGACTTTCGACACTCTATTTTCCATACGAGGAATTGAGTTCTGCATCTGCCTCATCTTAGAAGTCCAGAGCTGGAAGGACCAACACTCAGAGCACTTATAAACCTATCTCAATACTACTGTTACGTTGTGTATCATTTTATTAACATTCGAGAAGAGTGTGTATCTGTGTTACAACACACTTTGTCTCATGGATTAAACTGAATGATACAGGATATCCCTACTCAAACATTCTTTTAATATTGTGTATATCCACGATAAGTGTAGAAGAAGTCCCTCTGTGGCCTGGTTATTTTTACCCACGAAGAATTGTGGAATAGGTCCCTGTGTGGCCTAGACAGTACTCTGTACTATTGTTAACCCTGATCCAGGGTGTGGATCAGTTTATCTATATAAACTACTTCGTGGAAGTTGATCACCAAGTGGAGTGTATTAAGTCTAGGATTGACATTGAACCACTTGTTTCATATCCACTATGGTGATTAATTTAGTCTTCTCTGTTTTACTACTTTCCTGTATAATTCAAAAATCTCTAAATTAACATTGATAGTTACTCTTTTAAAGAAGTTGTAATTGTCTTACCTTAGTATAATATCTTCAAATGTAATATTAATAACTGATATTAAGATTACATAGAACTAATAAATCTTCTAAGTAGATATTGAAATAGTCAAACTCTTATAACAGTATGACCTTGATTAATAGTGTTGTATTTAATCTTTTGCGGAAACCTTTTAGAAATACTTTTTAATCAGAAATTTTTATAGATACTCAACTCCCCACCCCCTCTTGAGTAATCTACTCCGACCAACATTTGGTATCAGAGGCTACTTATTAAGAATTTGTTTAACATTATTCAACTAGGATTTTAGTTTTACTTTGAAGATCTGTAAATTTCTGTTAATTATTAATTTCTAGCTTTTTCAATGTATTTATGTATTATGGATAATATATGGAAGGTGCTTCAACCAATAGACCACCATTTTTTAATGTAACCAACTATGCTCAATGGAAAATTAAAATGAAAATAAACATAGAGTGTATGGGTTTTGAAATTTGGTCTTCCATTATAGATGAATATAAGATTCCTACTACTGATAGAATCTCATCGGATGAACCTATCAAAACTGATTACGATAACAATTTCAATGCTATGAATTCTTTATACTATTCCTTAGGATTTGAATATCTCAATAGAATTTAGACTTCTAAAACTGCCTATGAAATTTGGGATACCCTGTCTGTCTCACATGAACGAACATCTTATGTAAATGAAATGAGACTTAATACTTATACTATTAAATATGACAACTTTAAAATGAAACCTGATGAGCCTATCTCTGACATTTATCTAAGGTTCAATGATATTTTCAACACAATGATTTCTCTTGGAAGAGAAGTCACTACCGAGGAAAAAATCATGATAATTCTTAGATGTCTGCCTAAAAAATAGAGAGGAACCTCTGTCTCTATTAAAGAATCATGAGACATTTTCAAGCTACCTCTAAAATAAATCATTGAGAAACTAATGATGTATGAAGAGGAACTAAAATTCAACAAGGAAGGGGAGGATGAACCAAAGATCAAATCTGTTTCATTCAAGACCACCACCTATAAACACAAAGACAAAGAGAAATTGGAAGATTATGTAGAAAGTTACAGTATTGAACAATCATCACTTGACAGTGACAAGGAAATGGCTCAATTATCCAGAAGATTCAAGAAGTATTACAAGAAGAAGAACTTTTTAAAAAATCCTAACTTCAAGGGAAAATATGACCAAAAAAGAAATTGGAAGAAGGAAATTAAAATAAGTGACAAGGCTGATAAGATTTTCTGCTATGAATGTAAGCGCAAATGACATATCAAGGAAGACTGTCCAAACCTCAAGTACAAAAAGTGATATGAGGACAAGGACAGGAAGTATAAAAAGGCCATAAAAGAAACCTAGGGTGCTTTTGAGGACTATTCAAGTGACTCAAGAACATCACATGATAACCAGGAAAACAAAGCCAATTTGTGTTTTATGACAAACACATATGAGGTAAAATTGGACTCTGATGTACATAATTCAAACTATTTTGAAAATAAGAGTGACTCTAAAAATATGACTAATGAAGAAATGTTTGAATATTGTAACATGCTTGAAGAAACATGCAATGAACTAAAATGAAAATATAAATCATTGAAGAAACAGTATTCTCTTACTGTGACTGTTAAATATAAACTCACAACTGAAAAAGATAAAAATTCTCAACTTCTCAAAGAGAACAACGAATTAAAAACACCTAATGATCAATTGAATAATGACCTAGAAAAGTTTACCAATGGGAAGAATACCCTTACTTAAATTCTTGGAAATCAAATTTCTCTTAAATAAAACACTATAATTGGTTATCAACCTGGAAAAAGAAATCTTGGTAGAATAAATTTTGTTTCAAAATCTAGGACATATAATTTTACTCCCAGTTCTGGACACAAATCAACTAATTCAATTCATAATACATTTTCTACTGTGTCAAGTTCTTCTAGACTAAATAGAGTTTATTTTTAAAATACTTTACTTAATGCTTATAGGAACCCTAAAAGGAAGATATGGTTTCCTAAATCACTTATTACTAATATTACTGGACCCAAACAAGTATGGGTACCAAAATAGGCTTTTGCATAATCATTTTATAGGAAAGATGCTTAAAGAGATCTTGTAAAAGTGTATGGTACTTGGATAGTGGATGTTCAAGACACGTGATAGGGTACTACTCATGATTCATTAATCTAATAAAAATAGATGGAAGACATGTCACATTTAGTGACAATGCCAAAGGAAATATCATTGGCCTCGGCCAAATTGTTAACTCTAACTCAGTTTTAAATTCTAAATTACAGTTTGTTGATGGATTAAAATATAATCTTCTTAGTATCTCATAATTATTTGATGATGTGTTTCGTGTTATATTTTAAAATGATTCTTGTAATGTCTTTAATTCTAAAGGTGAATTACTATTTTCTACTTTAAGAAATGAAAATTTTTACTTTGTCCACTTAGATTCATTAGCTTCTCAAAATGCTTCATGTTTAAGTGTATTTCATAAAGATTCATGGATCTGGCATAGGAGACTAAGACACTATAATATTTAATTTATTATAAATATAAGTATAAAAAATCATAGCTAAATACTTACCCAAACTTGAGTTTCCAAATGACAAAGTGTGTAATCCTTGTCAAAAGGGAAAACAACAAAAAATTTAATTCAAACCAAAGAAATAAGTATCAACTTCTCAACCTCTCAAAATGGTTCACATGGATTTATTTCGACCGTCTAGATTTTCTAGTTTAAATGGGAATCATTATGTTTATGTTCTTATAGATGAATTTTCTATATAAACATGTACCTTCTTTCTAGATCACAAAAATGAATCCTTCTCTTATTTTACTAAATATGTCAAGTCTGTGGAAAATCACAGTGGACATAGAATCAAATCCATAAGAATTTATCATGGTTGTGAGTTTGAAAATCAATAGTTTGAATCCTTTTTCTCAAAAAAATGGTTATAGTCACAATTGTTTTCCCTTAGAACACCTCAACAAAATGGAGTTTTAAAAATAAGAAATAGAACCCTGTAGGAGATTGCTAGAACAATTCTTGGTGAATATGATCTACCTATTTTTTGGGTTGAATCTATCAATACATCATGCTACATAATCAATAGAGTGTTAATCAAACCTATTCATAAGAGTACTCCTTATGAGTTTTGAAAAAATAGAAAACACATGGTTAACTACATCAAAGTTTTTTTCTACAAAGTCTATATTCTTAATACTAAGAACAATCTTGACAAATTTTCATCCAAGAGTGATGAAGGTATCTTTTTATGATATTATTTATACAGTAAAACTTATAGAGTGTTCAATAAAAGAACTAAATGTGTGGAAGAATCTGTCCATTTCAAATTTAATGAAACAGATCAGCATGAGCCTAAAACCATTCTAGAGAACCTGGAGGATGATCTATCGAATCTGAACATTAATATAAAATCCTCAAACCATTCTGTGAAAGAATCTATGAAAACTTCCAAGTCTAGAAATTCCTTAGACTCAATCCATAATGAACCCGAACCTGTTGATGAACCTACAATCACTAGTTCAACCTTTTCTAGAACTGTTAGGTCTCTTAATAAACATCCTTTAGATGCTGTTGTAGGAGACATAGACAAAGGAACACAAACTAGAGCTTCTCTTAGAAATCAGGTTGAGCATCAAGTCTTATTTTCACAACATGAACCTAAAAACATTAATGATGATATAAACAATGAATTTTGGGTGATGCTATGAAAGAATAACATAATCAATTTGAAAGGAATAATGTTTGGAAAATTTTGGAAAGACCTAAGGACACATTCACCATAGAGACTAAATGGGTGTTTAGAAATAAGGTAGATGAGGCTGGTAACATAGTTATAAACAAGGCTATATTAGTTTCACAATGATATAGTCAAGAAGAAGTAATTGATTTTGAGAAGACATTTTCACTAGTATCTAGACTAGAAGCCATAAGAATCATGCTTGCTTATGTTGCACATCTGAATTTCAAACTCTATCAAATGGATGTTAAGAGTGTATTCTTAAATGGTTATATAATTGAGGATGTATTTTTTGAACAACCCCCTACTTTTTCAAACTCCCATTTTCCAAATCATATTTTTAAATTATCAAAATCTTTATATGGTTTAAAAACAAGTTCCAAGAGCTTGGTATGATCAGTTGAGTCCTTTTATTATTTCAAAAGGTTTTAAAAAAGTAATAGTTGATGCTACCCTTTTTATAAAACGAATTTCTAATGATGATTTATTTGTTCAAATCTATGTAGATGACATTATCTTTGGATCCTCAAGAAATTATTTATGTGTTTATTTTTCTAAAATGGTGTAAAATAAATTTGGAATGAGTTTAATGGGTGAACTAAAATTCTTTCTCGGATTTCAAATATTTCAAAATAATGATGGTATTATTTTAACTCAAAGTCAATATACTAGAGATCTTCTAAAACATTTTGGATTGGATATCACTAAAAGTAGTGACACTCCCATGTGTACCACTTGTAAGGTGGATCTTGATGAAGATGTAAAATTTGTTGATCAAACGACTTATAAAGGAATGATTGGAATTTTACTCTACATAACTACTAGTCAACTTGAAATTATGTTTAGTGTGTGTATGTGTGATCGTTTTCAATAAAATCTCGAGGAGTATCATATAAATGTTGTAAATATTTCATTCAAATACCTCAAACATACACCCAATCTAGGACGGTTATATCCAAGAGGACAATCATTTTTATTAGTTTGTTATTTTGATGCTGACTTCAGTGGTTGTATGTTAGATACAAAAAAAACCTCTGGAACATGCCACTTTTTAGGAATTTCAGTAGTATCATGGTGTAATAAGAAACAAAATTATGTTGTATTATCTACTACAGAAGATGAATACATAGTTTCTGGAAACTGTTGTGCACAAATCTTTTGGATGAAACACACATTACTAGATTATGGATATCAATTCAGGCATGTACCTATAAATTCTTACAACACAAGTGAGATTAACATCTCAAAAATCCTATTTCACATTCTAGGACAAAGATTATTGATGTAAGACATCAATTTTCAGTGATCATTATCAGTGATATAACTTTAGAATTCAATGGTAATGAGTATCATCTTGCTGATATATTTACAAAACCATTAAATTCTGAAATAATAGACTACATCAAACATGAATTAGGCATGATAAATCTTAAGTAAATTTATAATTGTTTCATGTTTATGGTCTCACAATTAGTATTTCATGATTACTATCTGAGAGTTACTTTCTCACTGTAATGTTAATTTACTATCTCACTGTGAAGTTCGTTCATTATCTCACTGTAACGCTCAATCATTGTCTCATTGTAATGCTCAGTTACTGTCTCACTATAACATTCATTCTCTGTCTCACTATAAAAACCCGGTATATTCTCACTGTAATGTTTTTTTTATGATTTTTCGTTATGCATTAAAAATAATATCATGGTAATTATTCATTTCAATTCTTTATTTTCTCGTGGTTTTACTTTTGTGACGTTTGGTATTACTAAATGATAAAATAAATGAAGTATCACGTGTCCTTTACTTGATATTTCTTCTATTCAGTCAATTTGAAACCCTTCCTCAACCCTTCGACCTTTCTCTCTCTCGAACCTTCGGTGAATGCCAGGGATGAAACTCACTTCATTGTCGACTGTTGAGAAACATAGCTCAAATAAGAAGAAAATATCACCCAAGCTAGCACCTAAAGGTCCCCTAAACCCAAATCTGGTAAACCGAGTTGTAGTACTTGATAAAGAGGTTTGCCCCAAATGGATTCTATCAAGTAAGTCTCTGGTTATGAATTTTTTAAAATAGAAAGGCTGGTTAGAGTGGTTTTAGAAGGAAGATAGACCTATCTATCTTATGTTAGTGGATCAGTTTTATCAATATGTTCAGTTCTCCTTTGATTGTAAAAATGGATATGTTGTGAGAAGCTAGATCAATGGCCAGAAATGCTCGTTTTCATCGAGGTTATGGGATGCATGCCTTAGGATACCTCATGAAGTCATCTGTGAGGATTATCAGAGAGGACCACCACCTTCTATAAAATTCTTTTTCTTGGAAGATGCTCTGAAATGATTGACTGGAAATGGAACCAAGATAAGATCCATTACTTCTAAACTAGATGGAGATTCAAGGATTTTGTTAATGTTTATACAGAACCTGATTAGCCCTAGAAAAGGTGATTTTTTCTGTTCTGAAATATCAAGATGTGTTTCTGATTCATCTATTGAAAAATGGGTATAAGATCAACCATTGTAATTAAATCATACACCATATGTGTGAAATCACCAAAGCCACATCCATGCCAAACTCTCTGTTTTACTCTCAACTTATCTCAGACATGCTTCATGCCAAAGATATGGTTGTACCTAATAAAAAAGTTATCAAGGATTCTGAGTACTGCCTTCCGAAAGTCACTATCAAAAGAATGAAAATAAATTAGAATCCTTGTAAAAAGGCATGGGTGGAAGACAACGATATTATTTATAAAAAATTCAATCTTGTGGAATATCCCACAAGACCAACAGATATTTCTGATCTCTGTTTGGAACTAGGTGAGGTTGTTGAGTATTCTGAAGAAGAGGAAGAAGAGGTTGTTGTGCCCCCCAGGGAAACTGTCTTTATTGAGGAAGACAGTACTCATGTCCCTCATGTTGTAAGTGAAAAGGAAGTCCCTAATTAAAAATAAGTTGTGAATCTGGTAGATCAACCTGAGGCTGAAAAAAATCTGTTGTCAAAGAAACTGAGAGGAAAGTTGTGGAAGAACCTACAAAAGAATAATTTCCTGCTATGTAAGAAGCTGATCTTGAAGAACTCCGAGGGGAAAAATCTGTTCCTGAATTCATTACTTCGGCTGAGGAAAGGATGGAGATGCATTTTCATCTAGCTAGGCAGGAAATGAGAGATGAACTAAGAGATGAGTATGTGGAATTAGATCAAGACCCTAAGCTTCTTAGTCTTGAGAAGGATGCAACCGTTAAGGGGGAGAAATCCCTAAATTTGGAATCTACTGATGTACCAAACCTGATTGTTTCAAACACTTTAGACACTCGGTATATTTTCCCTATTTTCTATGATGTGGATGACTCTAATAATGTTTCATTAAAAGGCCTTGACCTTTATACTGTGTTCCAACTGAAATCTGTCTCTAATCTTGCTCTTGAGAAGGAACCAGAGCCTATATCAGCCACTATTTTTGAACCTTCATCAGAACAACCATCCTCTGTGAGTAAAGATGATCTAAAGAGTTTGGTTCTACCCTTTTGTCTGGTGTTGAAAAAGTCTGGAATTCCTTACATGCTCTTGTGACAATTCAATGTGAGAAAGATGCCTTATTGTTGTTGGAAAAAGTTATCTGGAAAATACAACCCAAAATTCTTCATGAGATTCAAGAAGTTAGAGTTGAAAATAAACTTCTTAGTAATGAAGTGAAGACTCTAAGAGGTATGATAGAATAAATGCAAAGAGAGATTCATTTGAGATCAGATCTTGCTTCTCATCCTATAGAACCTATTGTTCCTCAAACCCCATAGAATTTTGTCTCTCAGATTCAACCTAATTTATCATCCTTTTCTAAAAAGGTCACTAAAAGGAACAAAGAAATTGTGAAGGAGATGAGAGAGCTAGTTTTTAATCTTAATAAACTCACCGATGAGTACATGGGGTGTCTTCAAAAAGTGATTAACCAACTGAAATCTTTGACCTCAGCGGTCAATGATTCTAAGGCATCCAGGCAATCATCTCAACCTTCCCTAGATAGTGACCTTCTCAGAACAGTGGTCAAAGAAGAAATTCATACTATGCTTATTGGCATCAATAAAAATTCTATAAATGAAGTTATCAGTACTGGTGACATAGTTCTTGATCTAGTCCAAATCCATTCAAAAATTTCTAATGATGCTCTGTATGAAATTTCCAAGAAAGTGGATATCTACTTCAACTGAATATTATCAAAGATGGACATGACCAATCACTTAAAATATCTTGTATAAAATATGAGGATTCCTCTTGTTAATCAATCTTTCACGACCCAAGTTCAAATGCTCACATATTTCACTCGTCTGTTGGATAAGTTAATGGAGAACAAGGATGACGGTGAGAAATCTATGCAGTATGGTGAAGAGATCATTGAGGATTTTATCAAACTTTTAAGGCCCTATTTTAATGTCCAGAGTAGAGCCATTGTTGCTCCTACGAGTTAACCTTTGAGACATGGTATTCCTACCTTCACCTCTGCCCTAGCCTCTACTTATATGTCTGTCAGTTAGGAACTGAGTCAGATTAAGCATGTGATCCTTGATCAACAACTGCCTCGGTCTTCTACTACACCAACTCTATCACCCTCTATCTTTGAAGGCCTTACTTTACCTTCTCTATCAACCAGCTCACTCCCTTCTTCTACCTCAAATTCTGCTATTATGGCTTCCTCTTCTGTTATTACTACTAATGGAAAAACGAAGACCATACAGTGAATAAGGATAGTGTTTACTCTGTTTTTATGGGAATATTCTCTCATTTGTTTTACATTTTGAAATGCCACTCTTTTAATCTAATACATTATGCACTTTGCTTGTCTATTTTTTATTTCTTTTCCCTCCTACTTTTTAATAATCCCAAAAGGGGAGAAATATATGAGAAATTCATATATGATAAATATAAAAAAATATGGGAGAATTATATGAAAACATATGGGATAAATATAAGTAAAAATATAAGAGAAGAGAACACCCACTCTATATATTTTACATGCATTAGATCTATGTTCTTCTGAAAAATATACACTCTAAATATACATGGTTTTTGATCATAAAAAAGGGAGAGATTTCAGGACTCCTCATGTATTAATCATGTTTTAATGATCACAAATCCTATTTAGTTTATAAAACATGTTAACTCTACATAATATATCTCATATCAAATGTTCATTATCTTAGTAAAATCTATCTAAAGCTCTTAAGTGTTATACACTCAGTTTAGATACTATATACTATCTTTTGATTCAATTTATAATGATTTATCTGAAAAATGATTATGTTTAATTCATTTAATGAATATAACTGATTAAGTCTAAAAACAGATATTTGCCTAAGTCTGAGAAACCATGAATATGAGACACCGTGACCATGAGACACCGTGAAGCAGACACCATGAAGCAGACACTGTAAATCAGTCACCGTGATCAAGACACCATGACATCCAGACACTGTGACATCAAGACACTGTGACCACAAGACACCATAACCAATCCAGACACCGTGTGATGGAGACACTGTTTCCATGACATATTGTGACACCGTTTCTGAATATGTTTTATCATTTTTTGATTCGATCTCTAACGGTCATATTTGAAGATTTTAATTCACTAAAATAATTAATGTTTCTTTTGTAGACATGTACTTGACAATACGTGGTATGAGGTGCAGAATACGTGTAACCTGTCGGCTCAAAAACATGAACTCCAAGATAAAAGAGTAATGTGGCCCAGAAACAAAAAATGGATATACGCGAGAGAAATTGCAATATATAGGAAAATAAATCAAGCTGGTGGGCATGAGTGCGACACCATAATACATTTATAGAATTGGATCATGCAACTCGACTCTGCTGAAGAACACACGAAGCATACTGGAATCCCAAGAACATCTTCGCACTGTATAACATCATGAAGAAAACAATCTGAATCTGTCTGATTTGTGACAGACTATTTTCCATACGAGAACTTGAGTTCTTCATATGCCTCAACTCAAAAGTCCAGATCTAGAAAGACCAACAATCAGAGCACTTCTAAACCTATCCCAATAGTACTACTATGTTGTGTATCATTTTATTAACTTCGGATCAGAGTGTTTATCTGTATTACAACACACTCTGTCTCCTATATAAAACTGAAGGATAAAGGATATCCTTACTCAAACATTCTTTTACTCTTGTGTATACTCATGATAAGTGTGGAATAGGTACTTGTGTGGCCTAAACAGTACAGTGTACTATTTTTACCCCTGATCCAGGGTGTGGATCAAGTTTATTTATATAAACTACTTGGTGGTAGGTGATCACCAAGTGGAGTGGATTAGGTATCGACTTGAGATTGAACTACTTGTTTCATATTCGTTGTGTTGATTAATTTAGTCTTCTCTATTTTACTTCTTTAATGCATAATTCAGAAATATCTAAATTCACTTTGATAGTTACTCTTGGAAAGAAGTTATAATTGTCTTGCCTTAGTAGAATAGCTTCAAAATTAATATTAATAACTAATATTATGATTACTGAGAACTAATCAATCTTCTATGAAGTTATTCAAACAGTCCAACAATTATAATTGTATAACCTTGATTAACTGAGTTATATTTAATCCTTTGGGGAAGCCTTTTAGAAATACTTTTTAATCAAAAAATTTTATAGATACTTCATTCACTCCCCCCCCCCCCTCTTGAGTAATCTTCTCAGACCAACAAACTTCTTACATAGAAACATTTATACATAAAATCATAGTCTCAAAATAGGATTTTGAAAATAATAAAATTCATTTTCATAAAATAATATTTTTTAAAATTTATAATTCTTTTAAAATAACTCCCCCCGCAAAAAGGTTTTCAATTGATACATAAAATCATATTTTTTATGAAATTAAATTATTTATTACTATAATATAATTGGTTTTTTAAAATATATTACCCTTTCAAAACATAATACATTTTGAAGAGAATAAATATAGTTTTAAAATTTGAATTCCTATTATGTACTATGATAGTTAAAATATATATATTCCTTACATAAAATCTTTGTTTTGAAAATATAAATTCATTACATTAAAAATAAATTCCCTTACTAAAAGTGGGTTTTGTAAAATAATTACATGGGGAGATATTATAAAACATATGTTTTTTTATATAGTTTTTGAAAATATAGTCCCCTTACCTCAATCTATAAATAGGGTTTAGGTAGACTCAATTTCTAGTCTTTGATATCATGAACCATGTGGTAAGTTAGGTGAAGAGATAGGTACTGCTTGGGTCATGAATTTCTAACAAGTGAAGAGGGTGTTCTATTTGTGTAAAAGTATATATATGTGTTTATAGATATATATATTGACCATAAACACCTACTAGAAAATATTGATAGAAACTATATAATATCATTAAAAAATAAAATATAAGGATCCCATTCATGGTTTATCGAGAAAGCTAAAAGTAATAGAATTAATATTATATAATATATTTTTGTATATATACATATATACCTTCACTAAAGAAATAAAAATATTAGGTTTTTCAATTTATAATTTTCATTTAACTCCTTTATTTTAGTCATGCCAAGATTCCTCAGGAATCCCCTTTGAATATGGTCAGGCATTTATTGTGTTGTTACTGTTGATGAAGACCTAGGAAGGGTATGATTTTGTGGTGGAAATATATGGAGAATAAGACAATGAAGGGGGATGCTAGTTATAGAGTGTGGGGGAAGTAGGACAAATTGTGGTCAGTTTAGACTATAAGGAATACAACATCGTAGATTGGTTAAATGATCATCATGGATTTGATCAGGAATCTAAGGTTATAAGTTGTATTTTTAAAACATGGTAATAGTGACTAAATGACATGTCCTACATCAAAGTTCCTCCAAGTTTTTTGCATCGATATTAACTAAGTGGTTCCTATTAATCAATAGATGTGAGTAATTTGGGGTCTTCTATTGGGATTCACTATGTTTTTAGCCCATTGTATATCATGCTGGACCCATGTGCTTTCTCAAGAACACCTATGAAGGCTCTATGTGCCTCTCCTACCTCCGTGTGAGGTGCTCGGTTCTCTCCATGTCTCCACTCGAGACTTGCTAGGATTATTCTCTAGCACACATAGTCAACCCCTATGGGTCTCACATGTGTGGTTGAGGGATCCATTGGATGGCATATTGGATAGATAATTTTTTCAATATAACCATGTGTTAAATATCTATTAGGTTTCTAGAATTATCTAAAAAATATTACTTACATCTAAACATATATGTACTTTTTTATTTCAAAAAATATATTTATTACAATACTTGAGGTATTATATTTAAAAATTAGTATCATACTATATATGTTCATATTAAATTTAACTCTCAAATATTTGATTATATAAATAAAGTCTAAATTTAATTATAATATAAAAAATAAATTTCATTATATATACATTTACTTATTTGAACAATTTTTAAATTATCATAAGATGAATAAGTATAATATTTTATGCATAAAAAAATTCTATTTCATTATTTTAATAATTTGGTTTCTATATATAAATATATATATATTACTAAATATTTGGCATAAAAATATTAATGATAATTGAATTAATGTTTATATTCTCATATGTCATTGTTCTATAACATAATGTTTTAATACTAATTATTAGTATTTAATGTTATCCCTTGAGTAATTATATTTTGTTACTACCAAAATAAAATTACAATTAAATTAATCTTATAATTATTATAAATTGAAAATAATATTTTTAAACCTATGAATTTATTTTTTTTAATTATATTATTTAATAAACAGAGTATATTTTATACAAAGTATGTTTTTTAAAATAAAATTAAAAACATATGACCAAAAATGAAAGAATAAAATATTTTTACAAGGATTTATAATAAAATATTAACATAATAAATCTTTTCAATTGAAAAATAATTTTACTTTGATTTAAGCAAGAAAATTTATTTAAATAATATATATATATATATACATATTCATCAAATTATTCCTTAAATTACCATTTCTTATAAAATAAAAGTAATATTTTTTAATTGGAAAATTTTAACCAAATTTATAATCAAAACGTATTTTTATTATATTAAATAATATTGTTTCATAAAATAGTATGCAAAATCGTATCTTAGTTAGCTTTATAAATTATAAAACAGTATGTTTATTATTTTTTGATTAAAAGAAGAATATCCATAAATTCATATGATGTTATTGAACCTATTAGATACATTTTTTATGGTGAAATTTATCACCTTAATATAAATCTATAATATGGAATCATTATGTTTGAATAAATAGAATTACCCATTTGAGATGTGGTATGGTAATAATCTCATGCATAATTTCTTTTGATTTTATGGAAGTAAATGTTTTATTATCAATAAAGAGAATCATTATAAATTTTAATCTCTTGGGTTTGAAGGTATTTTACTTGGATATTAATCCAAAAAAATACTAAAATTATTAAATAAAGTCTTTAAAAACGGATGAAATTCAAGATGTTGTTGTCATTAAAAATGAGCATCTTTTGTAATCAAATAAGCATATTTCATATACTGGTGAGTAAATTTCATAAATAAATAACCTTGTTTTTAAAAAAATAAAGTGATGAGTAAGTGTGTATCTTACAGGGGATTAAGGGGATGTAGAATAATTAGATTAATATTTTTATGATGAGTAAAATACAGTAGAAACTACGACTAAAAACTATGAAACCAGTAGGGAAGAAATAAATGAAAACAACAATGTTGATGATCCAAAAACTCTAGTTTAAGCTATGAGAATGAAGTTTCAATGAAAGGAATATTATTTTTCTTATATGTAACCTAAAAAATTTTAATATTTTGTTAATGATGATGATTGTGTCATGGTTTTTCATGAAGAGATTAATCTGTTTTCAAATAACAAGACTTGGGAAGGTATTCTAAGACCAGAGAACAAAAATATTATAATAACCAAGTGGTTTTTTGGAAATTAAAATAATTAATATAGAAAGGTGAAAATAAAAAAGGTATGTATAATGTTAAAGGTATATTCTCAAATAAAATTAATTGATGTGAATAAAACATTTTCACCAGGGGCCTGGTTGGAAATGATACTATTGTTTTTTTCTGTGGTAGTGAAAAAAGGATATAAAGTATATTAAATGGATATCAAATTCTAATTCATGAATTATTTCCTTTAAGGGGAAGATAAAATAGATAAAAAAGATAGATTTATAGTATATAATTATGATAATGGAGTGTTTCATTTAAAGAAGGCCGTTTATAGCCTAAGACAAGCACTGAGGGCCTAGTACTCAAGGATAGATTTGTAAATAAAGAGGTATTATTATCATGGGAATGGTTTTATCATAACCTATACATCATGTAGAAGAAAGATAATTGGATATTGGATATTTTTTAAGTATATGAAATCATTTTTTGAGTCATGGATGTTGTAAAATTTAAACAATTTTTAGAATAAATAAAGTGTGAATTCAAAATGACTTTAATTATTGACTTATCATTTTCTCTTGGCTTGTATATGATTTAAATAGTTGATGGTACTTTTTTCTAAAAATTATATTCCAATGAAGTGTTAAAAAGGATTAAAATTTAAGGGTCAAAGACAATGAAAAATTCATAAATTACCCGGATTAAATTATCAAAATATTGTGATGGTAAATAGAACTATGCGAAACACTATAGATAGATCATTGGGATTTTTTTGAACTTAACATCCACTCAACCTAACATTTTCTTTTCTACATGTCAAGGTTCATGTTATCAAAGCTATCTCAATGAAATCCATATGAAATCTACAAGATGAATACTCTTTTATATCAATCAAATTGTTTATTTTTTTCTATTTTATTATAACACTTCATAAAAGTAACTCTTAGGGTATACAGTTATGGATTGATTACGTTTTTTGGATAACTAAAAGTTATCTTTTGGAGATTAATTATATCCCACAAGTTCTTGTATCTCTTGGTAAATAAATGAGAAATATTGTACCTCTTTAATAATGGTAGAGGTTGCATATGTAGAATCCAATGAATGTTTTACATAGTTGATATGGATGAAACAATAGGTTAAAAACATTAGGTTGGACCTAAAATCTTCAATTCCTATCAAGTGTGAAAACTTAAGTGATATAAATAAATTAAAAATCCATTCATTATTTAAGGTCAAATCATATTATAATTAAATATCATTTTCTAAAGAATAATGTGATAAAAAATTATGAATTTAGAGTATATGTTTACTAAAACTTAAATGGATGGTATTATGACAATGGTATTAACCAATCCCATGTTTTTAAATGCATCGGTTGGATCTATGAGTCTAACTAAATCCCTCCAACTATATGAGTTGGAGACGGTGCCCCCACTCCCCCATAAGAATTACTATGTATTATTGATCCTAAGATGTGATAAGATGGTTATTGTGATAAGATCGGCTGATTAATTACTGAATAGGATATGATTGAATGTTTTTTATTTTATTTTCAATACATAATTCCTATTCTATGATTAAATTAGATGATTTAATGTGGAATGATCTTTAAAGTTGAAATATATCTTTATTGGTTTATCATGAGTTGGGATTTTATAAAGTATGAAAGAAATTATGTTATTGATAGAAGGACCTTTGAGGTTTTAAATCTTTTAGAAGAAATTGGTTGTATTACAAGAATACCATGCACATATCATAGGGTGTGTTGATTAGAAAACTATTGAAATGGGTATAAAATGGATTGATGAATCCATTTAAGATTTCACAGTGCATTGATGGTATTCTTGTATGAAACAAAAAATGATAAAATGGGATTTATGGACAACATGGTGATATTAAAAAAAATTGTGAAATGTCCAAATACAATGAAGTTGTGGTGGTTAATGTGGTTTTCATTGAGTATACCTATATTGAATGACAAACTCATTGCACCCATAGTGATATGTGAAGCAATATGTAGTTCTTAGGTGGTTTTATAGTATGAAATGGGATGAGGATTAGGACCCCTTCCATAATATACTAAGTAATTGGGGACAGGTAGAAGTGTAATAAAAAAATTCCACTTTAGGAGGATTGCACTATGGTGGTTTCCATTTACAAGGAAAAACAACTTAGCATTTTTCACTTGGTCATAGTGAAATCCATGTTAGGAGTTTAATTTAGTTACGAGTTGTTTTTTATTACATAGATTATTATGTGATCATATAGATATCAAACATTATCATTAATTTCATTGTAATAGCATCAATTATGTAAAAATAGTCATATAAGATATAAATGCTCAAAAGAATATAGGATTAGTTGAGTAGGTTGATGGAAGTTATTAGTTTGAATACAAATTCTAAAATTTGAATTATATTTCAGGATTTGTTATTATTTCAATAAATACATGGGATTTGTGTAAAAATAATAAGGTAATAGAGAGAAGAATAAAATAAGATAAAAGGTTATGTTTATAAGAGTAATAATTAGGGGTTGTGAAAATTGGCATAAATTTAAGTGATCACACCAGAGTTTCTTTAAGTTGATGAATAATAAGAAAAGAATCATTTCATAAAAAATAAAGGCTATGTTTATAGGGATTAATACTTATTGATATCATGTTATTTATCTTTTTAATATTTTAGGAATCCCTATCATGGGTGTGAGACTTGTTGTAACATGAGTATAAGGATAAAATTTTTCGATTTCACATATTTGTTGAAACCGCTGGATCATATGGTGTTGGTGAAATCCAAATCTTACTATATACATGACTTCTTGTTTTGATAAGGAACCTTATAAATATACTTTTTCCTTCATGTTCATGTGTTCGAAACTAATTAATATTCACTCTAACTAGTGTCGATGGTTTCTTCATAAAGGTAAATTAAAATGAAATTGGATCACTAATTCCCCCCCCCTTTCATAGTGATTCTTAAATTATCCTTGAGGTTCTTTTTTATTTATAGCAAGGTATGTTATCAATAATATATTAAATATTTGGATTTATAACTTTTGGTTATGAATTTTATAGATTTTCTCTTTTGGTTTATTGAAAAATGTGGTAAAGGTTTCTATAAAATAGTGGAGTGATGTTGTTTGGGAAAGGAAAGTGTGATTAAATAATTTATTATAGGAAAAATATGGAAAAGAGTTTAGAAATTGGTGACTGCATGAAACTGCAATGATGTGTTTTCATGAGGATATTTTTATTTAACTCTTTTTCTCACAATAATATTGACTAAAGTAAACTTAGAGTTTATGTTAAGTGAATCATTGATACACTCCTTAATGGATAGAGGCTTGTATTATGTTTATGTTTAGATCTAGTGTTTTTTGAATTTTCTCAAAGTCTAAAGTATTAAATTTGTTTGATGTTGAAAACAAACCCAAAAGGGGATAATTGTTTAAAAAATAAAGTTAAATTTGTTTTTGAGTTGTATTTATTAACAATGAAGTGGAGGGAGTCCTAAATGTGGTCTATACTAATGAGTGGATTTTATATTTTGAATATTGAAAGGGTTTTGAGGGAGTTCTTGATGATTTTTGGGAAAATCATCTTCGACTAGTAGTTATGAAATTTTGAGTCATTTTGGATTTCATAAGGATATTACTATTCTATACAAGGAATATCATCTTTTTAATTATCATTTAACATCAAAGCAATAAAATCTACTATGTTTTCATAAGAATAAATGTATGTTGTGTAAACATTAATATGAGTTTGTGTAAGGATGAAGACACTATGTAAGCATGAATGTACAATGTGTACACAAGAATCTAAATATATTTAATCATGAAGCCTCTATATAAGCTTGAATTTTCTCTATATAAACATTATTTTGGTTTTTCATAAGGACGGTTTTATATAGGCCTGATTTTGGATCTATTTAAGGATGATTCTGAATCTATGTAAGGATTTTTCCTTGTGAAATTTAATAATAAGTGTCAGCCAGTATCAAATATGTTGTCATATTATTAATAATTAATATGATTAATAAATCAATTGGTGTTCATTTATAACTTAAATAATATTTAAAAAATAATGAAATTAGAAAATTTCCATTAGTTTTTCACTTTATTAAGAGTGATTTTGTGGTTCATTTAACCTTGAAACCCTCCATAAAATATGGTAGGTTGAAACATGGAGGTTTTAGTAGTTTGAATTTGAATATATTTTTACTAAATGATATGTTTGAATATTGTGAAGGAGCTTATTTTTTAATATTTTGAGATATTTTATAGGCTTTGAAAGATTAATAAGATCATGTTATTAAATTTGTAAAAAAATATAATGAGGAAATTATATATTTGTTCAAAACTGGGAAATGAAATGAAGAAATAGAGTAGGGGCATAAAAAAGGTGGAGTCTCTCTCAACACCAAAGGGGGAATAATATTTATCATCAAAATATAATTCTAGTGATTCATTTTATTAGAGCTAAAAAACTTCAAAACTTAAGTTAGAAAAAAGAGGAAGAGGCTTTTAGTTTCATAACTAGAATAGTGGGGCTTAACTCTTGTTTGAAACATATATAGGAGGTGATGAACAAAAATAATTTTCCAAGAGTTTTTATTAATAAACTTAGACCCAGTAATCCAAATCTAGTGTCTTCATCATTAAAATAACATAAGATGTAAGGAATTTCATCATAAAGAATATAATATTTTAATAGTATTGGTAAACTATATACATACATTATTCCCATATTACACTTGAATAAATAAATTACAACATAATTTTCTTCAAGAATATCATTATTCACAGTAGAATATCGTTTCATATCATTCATAGTAAAAATTTTGGATTCTTGGGAAATGAAAAAAAATAATGGTGATCTCAAATGCTTAGTAATAGTTACATAAAGTCGAATCTAACTTGAGTAAATTAATAATAATCAATAATTCATAATCAATATCGTATTGTAAATATATGAACACACATTCCATTTAATCAATAACTTGACTATCATGATTAAATAAGGAATAATAAATATTGAAATATAAATAAGTAAACATGCATTCAATTTAAATAAATTGACTATCATGAATAGATAATTACTAATCAATGTGGAAAGGTCAATATCAGAACACACATTCTATTTAATAAATAACTTGATTTTCATGATTTTATAAGGAATAATAAATATGGAAATGTAAATAAATAAACACAAATTCTATTTAAATAACTTTATTTTCATCAATGTATAAGGAATAATCAATATTGTAAAGAAAATATCTGAATATTCATTATATTTAACCAATAATATGACTATTATGGTTAGATATGGAATAATCAATACGGAAAAGTAAATAAGTAAACATGTATTCCATTTAAATAACTTGACCATCCTGAATAGATGAGGAATAATTAGTATTGAAAGGTATATAACTGAACATACATTCTATTTAAATAACTAGAATATCATGAATAGATACAAAATAATTAATATGGATAGGGAAATATCTAAACACACATTCCATTTAATAAATAACTTAACTATCATTGATAGATAAGGAATAATAAATATAGAAAAGTAAATAATTGAACACATGTTCTATTTAAATAAATTTACTATCATGAATTAATATGGAGTAATAAATTTCGAAAGGTAAATATTTGAACACACATTCCATTTAATCAATAACTTGATTATCATTATTAGATAAGGAATAATTAACATGGAATGGTTTATAATTAAACACACATGCCATTTAAAAAACATTAATATCATGAATAGGTAATGAATAATCAATTTGAAAAGTTAAATAACTGAAAACTAGTGGCATTTAAATAACTTTAATATCATGAATAGATAATTCATAGTCAATATGTCAATGTAAATAAGTAGAAAATCAATCCATTTAATCGATAAAATAAGAATTAAAATGCATCCAGAGATAATATCATTTTGAAAATCTCATGAATAATAATAACTGAATTATTAATGAAGTAAATTATTAATTATTTTACATCATGATCTCATGAATCATAATATCTCTACTATCAATACCTTTAACAATATAGTTTAAAATTGATGGGTAGGTATACACTATAAACCTATTTAACTAAGGATAGCCAACTGATCTGTCTCCTGATACTATTGATGTATCGAGGAGGAATATATAATAGGTCTCTACCCATATTTATATGTATAATGAAATCCTCATATATTTAATTATTTATTTAATTCATGAAAAATATTCCATATCATTAAATGTCCTTATTGGGTAAAGGATGTGGATTTATCAATATTTTCTCATTTTATGAAATATCTTTCAAAGTAAACACCATAACTTAAAATGGTATTAATTTTAGGTAATAATAATATATATAATACTATAATATGTATATTTAATATAAATTCAGTTTCAAATGAAAAATTATCACAATAAAGTGTCTATTTCAATAGAAAGTAAACAATCACAAAATAAAGTGAGATTGTACAATAATTTTTACCCCTGCTAACATTTAAATTATAACCCCTTTATGAATAAACTTGAAGAAAAATATTAGTAATCATTAATAAAGAGGTATTCATGTTAAATAAATAAAATTAGTAGTATATACATCACATAAAATTTAATAGGTTCATATTAACAAATATGTCTCAATGAGAATGAAATTAAGACGAAATCCCCTGTAATGATCATAGCATTGAAGTTAGAATTAATAACTGAATTAATTAGGTGTATAAAATGTAAATACACATATAATAAGTGGAAATAAAACATAATATATTCATAATTAATTACACACACAATCTTTTAATATCAAATACAATGAAGAGGTAATATAATCCAATAAAAACAAATTGAGTTATGAAATTCTTCACTGATTGTTAATTTTCAATTCAAATACCCTTGGACCAAATAATTAAAATGAAAACCTAAAATACCATTAATTAAGAATTATTTATTATATTATATGAAAATTTGGTAGTATATAAACCATATAAATTAAATTAGGTACATAAAATTACAATATGCCTCAATGAAGGGAAATTGAGACAAATTCCCTTATAATGATCACAACATTGAAGGGATAATTAATCAATGAATAGATTTTGTGTATCAAATTTAAATAAAAATAAAATAAGTTTAAATAAAACATAATATATTAAAATTTCATTACACAAATAATATAATAATATCAAATACAACTAAGAAGTGATATAACCCAATGAAAACAAATTGAGCTATGAAATTCTTTTCTACTTGGTAATTTTCCATTAAAATTCCCTTAGATATAATAATTAAAATTAAAACTTAAAATACTCTCTAATTATTAATTATTCATTATATTATAGGAAAATTGGGTATTATATATTCCATATAAAATAAATTACAAGCATAACATTAAAATAATCCCTAATAAAGGGAAATTGAGATGAAGACCATTATAATGATCATAACTTTAAAGTGAAAATTTATCGATGAATAATTTATTTATATAAAATTTAAATCCAAATAAAAAAATTTAAATACAACATTAGGTATTAACAATTCATTACACACATAATTTAATAATATCAAATATAGAAAAGAAGTAATATATCCAAATGAAAATAAATTGAGTTATGAAATTATTTACCACTTGGTAATTTTTAGGTAAAATATCCTTAGATCATGTATAGTGGTTTTGAAAATGTTATTAACTAATAAAATAAATATATTAATATTTATAATATCATATTGTATCCTTTTATATCATCTTCTCAGTTATTCGTTAATAATATTTCATTGTTAATATTGTCTTGAGTGATAATTTCCTTATTTTCTCTCGCATTTTTTATTGTAAACCATTCAGTTCTTTAAAATATTATATATTTCCATCATATACATAATTATATTAATTTTATAAATATAATTTTTTTCATTAGATACAATTTTATAATCATTATTGAAATTTTAACATTTAAAATGGATCACATTGTTTGGTGGAGACAGTAGGCCATATGTACACATGAGCGATTTTATCATTTCATTAACGAGTGAAAGGGTAAATAATTAGGTGTTATATTAACTTTACATAATCAATATCATGTCATATATATCACATATATTCATTAAATTTATCCATATGACATTCTATGTATAGCTTAAGTGAAAAATGAATTGCATCTCTTCATGAGTCGGTAGTTTGTCGTATACACAAGCATCGTTGTCATAATTTAAATGGAATACATAAGTATAATAATATGATAAATATTATATATATAAATTTAATTCATAATTATATACAATTTTTATATGCATTTATGGAAAACGATTTACATCGGTTTGTGAGGCAGTAGTCTTCCATACACAGGATTGACGATTTTGTTTCCCATTTGATGAAAGAGGAGATGGATAAAGGTTATGTTATTAATATAATAAATTAATATTATATAGTATATTATTTTTTTATTATAATATAATTATTGAATAATAATTTAATAGGGTTTAAGAATAAATAAAATAAAAATGATTGTTTAAGAACGTTACCTCTTCTCCAAACGACCCCTTTAGGTTTGCACCAAAAGCCTTATTGGGGTGGTTTTATGATAAAACAAATGAATATAATATGTTTTAATGATATTAAGGAAGTTATTTTGTTAGATATTTTTTTAAACAAATAGATTTTAAAGTTTTAATATGGGTGGATAGGGGTGTCCTTTTATAAGTGGGGGAGAGGACACACATGGAATATTTGAAAAGAATCAGTTACACCAACACTTTTATCATTATAAAAGACATTGAAATGGGTCATTATCAACCATTAAAGGTTATAAATTTGAAAAATTTCTTGAAAATTGGTTTTTGATAATTTTTTGGGTCATTTTAACCCTTATATTTTTAGTTTAACCCCCTAGTAAATTAATTTTTACCTTAACTATAGTAATTAATCTTTATTTCTTTTACTATTCGTAATGGTAAAAAATTAATCTGTAATTATTAGATAATATAAATTAATATTATTATAAATATGGAATCCATTTTTACAAATTTCATCCACATAATTGGCAAAATTGAATATATAATTATACTCGCAGACACAGCAAAAAGTGTGTTTCCAAAGAGAACATTCTCATAACTATAGAAGGTTTTAATATAAAAATTCAATATGAAATTGATTCCACTAACCATAATTGTATTTTTATATTATAATTAAATTAATTTTTCTTTAAAAAAAATTTCAATTATATTTTAACTTTTTAAATAATTTAAACGAAAAGTAAATTTTCAATAAAAATTAATATTTTTTACTATTTTTTTAAAATGAAACATTTCAGAAAAATACAAACAAATGTACCTAATTTAATTTTTATATTATGACTTCAAAAATTTATTTAATTTTATCAAATAATTTTTCTAAAAGTGATAAAAATAATTTTTAAATGGGGTATGCAAAGCGTGACTGAACCTTCTTTTAGAAAAATAACGTATTTTAGAAAACATTTCTTTTTCTTTTAAATGAACATTATTTTATTTCAAATAAATAGATAACCATAATTTTAATAATTTATGTGTTCCTATTCATAACCACCAAATTAAAAATTAGGTTATAATAGTCATTTTTTAAAAAAATAATATTTTAATAGAGTATTTTGTTTTGTTTAAACCCGGTATTGCACGCATTGCAAGCTACCATGGATATTGAATTTATTTACAAATAAATATATCATAAATTCTAGGCATGTTAAATTCTATTATAATATTTTTTTTCATTTAATATACTCTATTTAACATTACATTACTTTTTTAAAATATTGGGGTGTTACATTCTCCCCACATTCAATAAATTGTGTCCATGCAATTTGAACTTTCACTCAGAAGTCAAGGGATTTCTATTTGAAATTTAACTTTTTTCAAACATCACATGGTAAAAAGGTTTAACAAAACATCCTATTATAATCGGGAAATATAAATATTAAATTCCATCTAGAATAACAAATAACTAGGTTTCTGTGTAGGAGAACATGAGTGGGAAGTGAAGATATAGACATAGAATAAAATCGTAATGCCCAAATAATGATGAAGTATGATAGAGGTCATTGATCACAAGAATGTGAATGATTAAGATAAATTCGACAACCATAAGACATTAAATTAGGTATGGTTTAAAATACTATTGATTCATTGGATATTAAGGTAATAGAATAACATTTTTGTTTCATGGCCCTTTTCCTAAAGTTTGGAAGTTCTTTTACTATCTAATAATATAAGTAAAAAAATATTACTTTATATATTTCTAATTCATAATAATAATTTTATCCTTTGGTATTTCATAAAACAATTTACACTTCATATCTTACTATAATAAACAAATATCCAAAAATAATTTTTTATGCCTAAATCACTAAAATTAACTTTTAACAGATCTTATGATCCATAAGAGTAATAATTATTTCTTCTGATTTCTAAATAATTTCCAAAACCAATATTATTATCATAAGTTATTAAAATAAAAACCTCAATAGTAACACCATTGGTTAATCATTAATATTTATTAGTCAAATATTTTAAGTAAAAAAAATGACATATTAACCAAAATATCACATAAGATAGTGGTAGGCACTAGACCCTTATCATCCTTCAGTTGTGGGTTCAAGCCCTACAACCTTACCAGAAGCACTGGGTTTTCCTTTTTCTAGAACCATATAAATATAGTTCCCATAGCATTCCAAAATTTGGATAACCCATGCTTATAAAAACATCAAACATAAGATAAACATTAACGGTTACCAATACCTTTAATCTTACGTCTAAAAAAATATAAAGGTATTCTAACTCGAATAACTTTTTCATATAATAAACTAATAGGTTGTATTCCCTTAAATGGTTTCCAAAAATATCCTTAATCATGTAATATTCCTACCACAAATATTTTTAAAATGGGAATTTAATACTTTGAATATATGATCAACCTTAAAATCATAAACCCATAATGGTATCAATAAATCTTAAGTTAATGAAGACATATGTGCTTCTAAAATTTTACACAATCCTTATATATTTTATGATTCTTATAACCAAAGTACCATTGGTAAAAAATATACTTCTAGTATTTAATTCATTAATCCCAATACAAAAATACTTCATCCATTTTATTTCAACACAGTTCCTTCCTTACACTAAGGGTTAACTTTTAGAAGAGGTAATTGTCCTGAATAATTCCCTGATCCCCCACATTTTAGAGAAATAACTATTAATGGATTCCTATTATGAAATTTTTTCCTTCCGTTATACTATTTATTTTTCTTCAGTAATTCATTTCTTTATGCACTTATTTTCGACACATAAAACATCTTCTCAATCCTATTAGGATCATTCCTATGTGCCTCTTTCCACATTTTTTACATGACTAAAATCAAACCTTCTTTCATCCTTGGTCTCCACCACACTATTCTTAGTGAACTTCATCCTTCTCTGCTTTGGTGGGTCCAAGATTTTGTTAATTTATAGGTTATTAATCGTATATATGGATAACTAATTAGTAAAAATAATGATATCTTTCACTCCTATTATTATCCAATTGGGTTTCTTATAGTCACCACATTTTCCTTCATACTTAATGTTAACATGATTCTTACAGGCACTTACCATTGACTAAAACCAAAAAACATAGGGAAAGGGGGTAGGGAACCACGCCATCCTTTCGCACGGTCTCAAATGGCCCGAAGGTCCTCAGGGGTTAGCTTACCTCCCCAATCAAACCTTTACATCACACATCGCAATCGGAATCACCGCCCGCACCTGGAAAAACTCCGGGTGACTCCCTCCTTCAGAATATCTATATGGTGAAACACACAAGGATATTTGGACACGCAAGGGTTCACAGTCGATGTCCCACGACCAAGACTCTCTTACACGCTTGAAAGGTGAAAGAGTCACTACCATCGCCTAAAGAGAAAGGTTCCATGCCTTCTACCTTTCCGACACAGGGCCACACTGACACCCCGCATCACCCTGGAAACACCTCGAGCAAGGAGTCAGGAGGAAATCATTCCACAAAAAGAGTCTGACAATTCTACTGAAATAAGTAGAAGAGATGTAGAGTGTAACTCTTATCATCTCATGCTATGCAGGATCATAGACATCCAAAGCTCGCGGTTGTCCGCGGTCCCAACTGTCAGCTCTCGGAGCCTGGCATGGACCACCTAGTGGTGATGGGAAGACCTCATAAGGTCGTCCTCCACTTCCAGATCCTCCCGCTCCTCTACTAGCACCACCTATCTGGGTACTACTCTGATCATGGCGCTGCCTCCATCATGGTGGTGCACCTACTGCCTGCCCTAAGCTCTCCGCATGTCTGGTCAGGCAGTACCGTGCCAAGTGACGTTGCCCATCACAAGCATAGCATCGACTACCTCTGGGATGCACTGGTGCCCTCCGGTGCCACTATGGTGTAAGACCACGCCCCTGAGTCCGGTTGTCTGAAAGCCACCTGTGTCGAGGTTCTGCTTGCCGACGCCCGCTAGCTGCGGCAGACGTCTCAGCCCCAACGTGCATGCTGCCACCACCAACTCTAGAATGTGACAGGAAGCTCACTGTCACCAGCGCCTGCTCTAGCACCCTGGCATATGTGGAAATTCCCAAGGGTACTATAACAGCACGAATCTCTCTATGGAGACCCTGCTCAAACTTCCATGCTCAGAAGTTATCATCGTGGACCAAGTCCACGTAAAATCGTGCACAGTCTGCGAAACTAGCTACATACTCGGCCACCGTCATCCCTCCCTGATGAAATTGAAGGAGCTCCTGAATCCGAACGGAGCACAAGAAGGAGGGCCAAAACTCCTCATGAAACAAAAACTGAAAGTCTCCCCACGAAAGCGAAGAATCGTCAAGAAACTGAGCCACCATACTCCACCAACACCAAGCTGGTCTGCGGAAAAGGTTGGTGGCCAAAGCCACAATAAGATCTGTCGGCGTCTACACAAGCCTAAAAAGGTGAACCACTATCTCCATCCAAACCTCTGCTGCCTGAGGGTCTAGCTCACCACTGAACCTCAGCGGTCCCTACCGCTAGAACTCATGGAGCGCGCTCAACCTGCACTCAAACTCAGTCTGCTCTATTGAAGCTGTATGTTTCTCAACAGGTGTGGGTGCTTCTATCAGCCTACCCGGAGAAAGGGGCTCGCATGATAGGTCCTGGACTGTGGCTCATAGCTCATAGGGTCGTCGTCACGAACCAATGATGGTATCCTGAATGGCTGTCTTCACGAAGACATCATGAATATTATCAAGGAGTGCCTCGGTCAGATGATCATATATGTATATCACAACAACAACAACGATGGGGAGCTGACTCAAGAAGGACAGTCAAAAAATCAATCCTATGTGATGCACAAACCAATTTTTCCCTGCAACAAGTGTCTCAGCATGCCGAGTCGATAAGCGGGTTATTAGGGTCCTGGTGAATGGATACGTCGGCCACCACACCATAACTTGACTCCATGTCCTGAGAGTCACTCCCGAGACACGTTAAGACTATTTCCCTAAATCCCAACCATTTACTTTAATTTTAGGGACGTCCGAACAGCGTCCCAAGGAATGAACCACCTATGATACTACATTTTCATGACCTGGCCCTTCCCAGGATCGATCCGAAACTACCCCAAGCCCGCCTCCATAGGCCAGGGGCTGGTGGCAAGTGAAGAAGGCTGAACAACACGGGGAGGTCTTTGCCTGAGTACTTGTACACACACACGCAGCACACTCAATGCAAAAGTATAGATCAAAAGAAAAGACATGTAAAGAAAAGGAAAACTGCTATAAATAAACCACAAAAGTGCATTGACCTTTAAACAGTACAAAGCAAGTGCTGAAAGTAACTGAAAAAGAAAAGGGAAAAACACGCACCCAAAAAGAAAAGTTTCATCTCCTGGCAACATGTAAACAAAAGAAAACACCTGGGAGAGTCCCAAACCTGGAACCTGACTACGACCACCACACGCGGTCCAAGCTCCCGAACTCCTAAGCTCCGATAAAGTCACGACCAATTTTTCTATCTCCTGCAAGGGCACACCAAATGTGGGAAAAGCCCAAGTACGGGTGAGTATAAAAATACTCAGTAGGATGCCCCGAAGGGTAGAGGGAGCAGCAACAAAGGTACTGAAGAGGTGATAAGTAGATCGAGTAGGGAAAATAAAAGGAGTACAACCGAGAGAGCAGTATAGAGTACAGCTCAACCCAACAAAAGGTAGGAAGTAGACTCGTCCAAACACAAGGAGCTGGAAAAGGTGAGAATATGAACTTCTCGTCGAGTCTTCGCTACCTATAATTGGAGAGTGGACTCGTCCAACCACGAGAATCTAGACACAAAAATCATGTGGCATACCCCGTGCGTCTTCTCCTCTTAGGGAAGGAGAGTAACCAAACCCAATATATAAACAAGAATATGCTCTGTTAAGAAACCTGAACCAGATCGTAAGGGGATCTCCATCCTATAGCTCAGCCCAAGAAATTGAGTCACCAAAAATCCCAGAAGTAAACTCCATCGATGCCCCAGCATCCCACATGTCTACCCCAAACTGCAAGTCAAGGAGCTCAAATCACCACACCTTGATACTATCCGCTTTGGGCGGCACTGACACACCCGCATGGTTTAAGGTCGCGTCGTAAGGATGCTTCTCTCTGGGGAAAGCGCCCCTCGTACTTGAGAGTTTTGGTGTTAAGTCAAACCACACCTTGTCACTGTCACAAATTCGAGAGGTCTTCTCAAAGTCAAAGTTGTCACATCACTGAACTGTACAAAGAAGGGTCCCACTTCGGTAGTCACGGAGTAAAACCACAGGCTAGCCAAGTATAAAGGACTGAGTCTGAAATACCAACAGGTGACCCACTGCCTAGACATGCTGGTGGGTAATTTATAATAAGATATCAGGTGACCCACTGCTCAGCCCTACTGGAGGGTAAACCCTAATACATCATTAGAGGACCCACTGCCCAGCCCTGCTGGAGGGTAGACCTGGAACAAGACGACAGGCGACCCACTGCCCAGCCATGCTGGAGGGTAGACCCTCAATAGTCGTCGGGTGACCCACTGCCCAGTCTATACTGGAGGGTAAACCCTAGAAGTCAATGAGAAACCCAATGCCCAGTCTCTACTGGAGGGTAAACCCGAAGAAGTCGATGAGCATCCCATTGCCCAGTCACTACTGGAGGGTAAACCCGAAACTACTCCGGCCATCCCTACTGGATGGTACAACACTAGCCAACAGAACTCAGAGTGTGTATCGTGCAACCACCCAACTCCAGAACAAAACTAGAGGAAACCACTCAACCCTGCTGGTCTAAACCATTAGGAACAGGAGGTCCCTTTATATCGCGAGAGGTCGAAGGTATGTAAAGCAGAATAAGACACGTACATGGGCCCACACGATGTGTGGCCCCAAGTCAACCCCAACCGAGCATACGAACATTATTATGTACAAACAACCACATGCACCTCCAAGTGTTCCTATATACTCCCAAAGTATACAACGTCTCTAGCCCAAAGGCTAACGTGCACACGGCACCCAACGTCAACACGGAGGCAATAAACGTAACAACTCCAACTTGCCACCTCACCATCCCAGGCACGACCAACTACATCTCTTCAAACATATACTTCACTCACACAAGAGTGCACGTGATCACACGCCAAGGGTCCGCAACTAACACGGTAGAAGAACCACCACCGGAGCACCTTCATATTTCCACATTTAATAAGATCGCGTAAGAGGCTCCGCTCACATGAACAGATTACACCGTTGTAATCCTCGTGGAAAAACACGCGAGATAGACTACTTACTCGCCTGGAACGGTCAACTAGTGAATAAAGTATTATTCACTGTAACCAACCCGTGTGGGGCCCACCCCAAGATCCCGAAACTGAACAAACGGATCACACTACTGCGACCCCCTTAGAAAAACACACGGGATTGACTACTCAGTCGCCCAAAATGGACACCTGGTGAAAAAGGTGCTATTCACCGTAGCCAGGTCGGGTGGGACCCCCACCACGATCCCGAAAAAGGGCGGGCGGACTGCACCATCGCAATTCTCTCGAAAAAACACGTCAAAAAGACTGCTCACTTGAGTGCAATGGATATCCAAAGAAAAAGACGCGCTCTGAGACACCTAAACATGAGTGGTGTTGCGTGAGACCCACATCCCGGTCCCGAAGCGCTGCCAACGGATCGTACCGTTGCGATCCTATCGAAAAAGTACACAAGATGGACTATTCACTTGCCCAAAATGGACACTCGGTGATAATGCTGGGAATCACCGTCAACACCCGAAACAGCCCCTGCGGGGCCCGCACCATCGTGCGGAATTACAGTGGGCAGATTTCCCCAATGCAATGCCCTCTGATAAACACGCAAAAACGACTGCTCGGACGCCCCAAACAGACGTCCGATAAGAAAGTTTCTAAACACTGCTCGCAGCTTAAAAGATGGGTCATGGGGCCCACACCTCAACACCGGCGTCAACGCTTGAAACCACACTGGAAAACTCCGTCTCGACACCAGGGTTCCAACGCTGCTGACGGCGCTCAAAATGGACGTCGGACGCATCCGCGCCGCCCAAAACCAGATCTACCGGAAGAACGCTCGTCCACTTAACGGTCATGCCGCGCCCCCGAGCATCTCGTCTCGGAAATTAAAAATTCCTGATACCATCTCAAAAGTTCTTCTCGACGATACAGTTCCACAGCTGTATACGGCATGCAAAATGGAGGCCCGTAGCGGAAAATACTAGTGTCCGAAAACAGAGGGGGAAATGTCGCTTGGGCTGGACCGGTCGTGGACTCGTGGTCCACGCGCAGACCGGCCACGAGGGCCAGTCGCACCCACCGCGTGAAGACCCGTGTCTTGCGGGTCTTGTCCCCGCGCGGGGGGTCGCGCACCGCGACCCCGCGGTCACCACACCCCGGAGGCTCGTCGCCGCGCCGAGGCCTGCCACCCGCGCCTCTGGCCTGCTGCCAATGACCGCCAACTGCCCTGCCGAGGAACCCGCTCGTGCCAACCACCCTGCCGAGGAGCCTAAGGACACCGATGTTGGACCACCGCTGCCGAGGGACCCCCGCCGCCTGGAGCCACCACGTGCCGCCGCCTAGACCGTCGGACCCTCACCCGAAACTTCAAAAAGCTGCAAACTTCGACCGACCGTTGCGGCCTCCTCCAAACTCGGATTTCAATTACGAAAGATGTGATGGAAATAAAATAATGTATACTACAATACCAATGGATTTTTTCGAAGATAAAACAACAAATCGATGCTAAATGTGGGATTCAAAGAGGGGTTCAGGATTTAAAACTCAAACGAACACTGCCTACCTCTTGGGCGTAGCCCGATGCTTCGTCGTTCACCCGTCGGAGTGGTCGCGCCTCGCCGGAGCCGCCTCGCCGGAGCCGCCTCGCCGGAGTGGAGGAGGAGAGGGGAGAAACTTTCCAGGGGATGGGAAAATGAGGGATAAGAGAAGGGGGTGTTAGGTTAATTAAATAAATTAATTAACTTAAACACCCTCCTGCGGCCTCGTACCCGGACTCCTGACGGGGTCGGGATTAAGCCTCCCCTAGGCTAAAAACCACGCTCTGAGTGCAACGGCGGTCTTGGAATTTTAATATGAGGCCATGTTCAATAGTTATAAAAGCAATGGCACAGGCCACTAAATTACGAAAACACCCCTGGGGCCATTTTTCACAGATGGCCCGCAGCCGTGAAGATTACACCCCTCCTAGGGTAAACGACACATTCCGGACTCAACGGTTCCCTCGGTTTTCCAATCCAAGCCACCGTTTAGAAGTTACTATAGTTTAACTATTAAAAGAATAAATTAATTAATTAATTTGTCTATTTAATGTTCCAGTAATGGGCGAGGGGTCCAAAAATCCCGCACCGACAAACTTTATGTCGTTCCTAGGGTCAACACCCCATTTCAGACCCATCTGTACCCTCATATCTCTAATATTAAACACTGTTTAGGAGTTATCCCATTTATTTTGTGTGTTTAGTGTCAACACACTGAAAATATAATTCCGGCCACTCCGGGGCTATGAATCGCACGCCGTCTGAGGGCGCTGCTGGGGAATAATATCAAGAATATTCCAAAGTCTTTTATAGCCAATAACTGGGTTCTTTAAATACAATTATGGTTGACTTAAAATGGAATATTGACCAATAAACATGGGTTTGTTTAATAGGGAATATAACACCGTGGGATATGTGGTTGGTTTGGCCAGTGAGGATATGGCCCACTAAACAGGATATTGTCTCATAGGAAATGTATAATAATGTGAAATATTCCCATTAAATATGTTCCTGGTGAAAAAAATGCATAATCTCATTGGGAATATGAACTGGTGAAAAATTTCAACGGTTTTTTATTGATAATATTGGCCCACTAAATTAAATATATCCCTAGAGAATATAAACATTGTACTCAAAGGGAATATGGCCCAATGAGAGGATACATCCTGGATCATGGGGAATATAGAACGGAGAGGGAGGACATATATGGTGATGATCTAGATCACTGACAAGATCAAATTAAATTCTTAAAACTATTATATCATAGGGAGTAGGGTATTATGCCCATAGGGAACATAGTGGTGGGTGTAGATCCAGAAAAATGACTAAAAAATTAAAACAAAACAAAACAAACATGCATAAATTTTCTATGGTAATGAAAACTGTGGTAGTTTGAATATTCTTTAACATATGAAGAAAACTCAATAATATATATATATATATATATATATTAAATCCATCATTATATAAAATATTGATATGCGTTGATGTAAAATGAGTTATGTCGGTTCGCGAGACAATAGTCTGTCGTAACCATGATCGATGATTTAGTTTTTCATTTTATAGAAGAGGATATGGATAAATGTTATCCCATTAACATAATAAAATATTATAATATGTTAAATAATTTAGTTATTATACTATAACAGTTGAATAATATTTCAAGGATGTGGAAGATGAAATAAAATAATTATGATCGTTTAAGAATGTTACCTCTTCTTCGAATGGCCTCTACAAGTTTTCACCAAAATCATTCATATGATGGATTTATGATCAAAAATATGACTTTGTAATGTTTTTAAGTGAGTAAATAAGTGATTCAGGTAGTTATTATTCAAACCAAATATATTTTAAGTTTGAAGATAGGAGGAGAGGGGTGACCTTTTATAAGTGGGGGAGAGGACGCGCAAACAATTTTCAAAAATAATCAATTATACCCATGTTTTTATCACTCCAAAAGCCTTTAAAATGGGATATTATCAAAAATTAGAGGTTATAAGGTCTTAATAAAACAATAACTTTAGTTTTGGAGAAGTTTTTAGTTCATTTAATCCCTTATTGTTTTAGTTTAATGGCTAGTAAATCATTTTTTATCTTAACCAAAATAATTAATTTTTTCTAATTTTACAATTAATAATGGTCAAAAATTAAGTTGAAATTAATATATAATATAAATTATTCTGATTAAAAATAATGAGTCCATTTTGTCAAATTAAATTTGAATAAGTTTCAAAATCCAATTTAAAATTATACCTATAAACGTGATGAAAAAGTCATTTTTCAAATAGAAACTTCTTATAAGGGTAGAAGGTTTTAATATCAAAATTCAATATTAAATTGATTCCAATGACCTAAATTTTGTTTATTGTAATATAATTAAACTTATTTTAATTTATAAAATATAAAATTTAATTTAAATTTGAAAATAGTTTAAACAAAAATGGTGTTTTTCTTAAAAATCGTTATTTTTCACTATTTATAGAAAAATGAAACATTTCATAAAAACCCAAAAAACATACCCAGGATAATTGTGATATTATTATTTAAAAAAATTAAGTTAATTTTGTTAGATAAATTTTCTAAATCTGGTAAAAATTAATTTTATATTCTGTTCACAAAGCGTGACTAAACCATCTTTTATAAAAATATGGTTTTTAAGAAAACATTTTTTCTTTTAAATGATTATTATTTTATTTATAATCAATATATTGCCACACTTTTTATAATTTATTTAGTCCTATTCATACCCAAAAACATAAACTTTAGGTCATAATGGTTACGCTTTAAATAAAAATATTTTAATAGAGTATTGTGTTTAACTTAAACTCAGTGTTCTGTTTATCAAAATCTATCAAGGATATTGAATTTATTTAAAAATAAATGTATTATAAATTTTTGGGTTGTTACATTATATTCAAATATTAGTGTTTTCTATCATATAAACTATCTAACATGATGTTCATCTTTTAAAATCTTGGTGTGTTGTAGTTTTTCTCACTGGAAACTCATTAAGAAAGTGTTAAAGTGCTACCCCAGTCTGATGTATTTTTTTATTTCCTAATATGTAAAGAAGTAAGTATTCAAATGATGAGTAGTTTGTTCCACCCTATAAATAAAATAAATTTTTTCTTTATTTATTTTATGGGTTGTAAACTCGTAGGGAAACTGTGGATTCCTCATCTTGTAACTAAACCAAAAGTAGTTTTCATTAGTGTTTTAGGTGTATAAGTACATTTTCATGCATGATCCTTGATTTTCCCCTTTGGGAGTATCAGGAAAAAAATACATTTGTTCCATTTTACTTCTTTCATTACCCCAAATATCTAGTGGGGGAGGGAAAATATTATTCCTATAAAAGAGATAATAATATTATTTTTAAGTAACTATTTTTAAGTTACAATACCGTAATTCACCATATCCCCCTCTCAAGGTATTTTTCTTCTTTTTGGCCAACACTTTCTAAAAACATGATGGTGTCAAGAGATATTTTATAGGTTCATACACTCCTAAACATAATAAAGTGGTATTTTGAATTAATAAAACCATGTTGGATAGAATTAGGAATATATTAAAAACTACATGAGTAACCTATAATTTCAAGGAAAAAGGCATGAATGCCACCTATTATGTGATCAATTGACCTCATTCAATGGTTATCTATCTAAAAACACATATGGATATTTGGAATCTAAATACCATTAACAATTCCCTAAAATATACATTTTTAGATCCTTTATATGAATTTCTTAATGACTATAAAAGAAGAAATATGAATCAAAATCTAGTAAAGTATCTTCCATGGATATGATGATGGTGTGAGGGTCTATAATTTTAGGGATCTCATTACTAATAAAAATAATCATAACCTAGGATGTTATTTTAAATGAATAAAATTCTTGAATGGGAATTTATGGAGATGTCGAGAAATAAAATATAGAAACTTATGTAACTAAAGTGAAGGAATATTTGAAATATGAACTTATTTAATCTAAAGTATTACCAAAAAAATAATAAATAAGAAACAATTTATGTTATACTATAATAGTGAACTTGATTCACAAAAAAATATATAGAACTCATATAATGTCATTAATAGTAATATTACATATTTCTTGTTGACAGAGGATGTCGAGTCATCGTATTTTATAGAGGTAACTAGGAATAAAAATATATCCTCATAGATGTTTGTGATATAAGAGAAATAAGAATAATTACACTAGAACATGACTTTTAATATTGTTCCATAACCTCAATGAAGTAATATCCTTAATGGAGAATTATTATTTATTATTGGAGTGAAATAAAAGACAATATGTAATTAATATCATGCAAGACCAGCAGTCAAAGGTTATATAAAAATGGAAGGTATTTATTTAAATTAAATAAATTCTATCATAGTTAGTCTAAAGGTTTTTCAGGTGGTTTTTGAGATGTGTTCTATATAAAAATTATATCAACAGTGGATTTATTTGAAGAAAAAATTTCTTCAATGTGATATTTATAAATAAATCTTTATTCTCTAATAAGAAGGTTTTGTAGAAAAATAAAATAAGCGCTTCATTTAAAGGTTACAAAAATTATATGGAATCAATTACATGGAAATATATTAGTACAATATATTTTAAGAATATATCATTAGCCTTGGGTATAAAAAAATTATTATCTTATTACACGTATTTTAAGTGTTCAATTGATAATGATTTTATCATTCTTATTATCCCCAGGCCATTGGTTATGGACACTGAGAAGGGGGTGAATTTGTTCTCTCCAGTTTTTACCTTTATTTTAAATCCTTTTTAGCCATAATTATAAATAGTATATTTAAATAACCATTTTCACCCATAACCATAAACATTATCTCTTTATATCATCATTAAACCTCACCCGTACATAATAAAGTAAATCAGTCATAGCAAAGCATGTGGATTTTTATATGATTCACTCCTAGATTTATAGATATATACTTATTATGTATGGTGTCATCCATGGAAAAAACTTTCACTAATTTTTTTAAAAAAGTTCAATGGGTATTTAAGGGAATTTATCATTAATGAACTCCTAGTTTATCTTTTTACTAATTTATATAAGCATCTCTCAAGTTTACTTTAATGTGTATGGTGAACTATTAAAAAATAACTCCCCCTGAATAAAATAAATTATATATTCCTACAAAAATAAAGATGGTGGTAATATTTAGTGTAGAAGGACTAGTTAAGTATTACTCTGAAATAGATATACAAACCATGTTTTTTTACAACCACAATTGTTATGAGTGATTATGAAAATAAAAATAGAACCTTTTAAAAAACTTGGTTTCATTTTTGTAATTTTTTAGGATCTTTTTTTCTTTGATTAGGGTTTATATTTCTTGATCCTTTAGATATTCAAAAGTAATAAATTTATCCTAAATTATTCAAATAATACACCATCACAATCTGAAAATATCATGTTATGTAGTTACACATATTCAGATTTTTGTCTTATAGATGTGAACTAGATCTCTTAATTTTATTCTCAATTAATATTTATTTTTATGAATAAATTTAGAAAACATATTCAATAAAATATTTAGACTTTTAATCCAAGTATGATTTTATAGAATAAATTTCATTTAATTTAAAAAATAGATTGATAGATCAGATATTTTCATTATTTTTACTTTATAATTCAAAGATTTAATTCATCTAATTTTGATAGTTTATGTGTAATTATCACATATTTAGTTCAGAATACTGTTTTTTGGACTTTACTATGAAAATGGTACTAATTATTGTTTTAAATTTATTTTTTTAATAATTCAGATTTTATTTATGTGGACATACTTTTATTTGGTTTAGTTTTTATGTTTGAGTGGAATAGTTTGGAAGCATGTAGATAATTTCTCTAATATTGGAGGAATTTAAAAAATACTCAAAAATTCCATACATAAGGGTCAATTTGAATCTACCCTCTTAGAAATTTGGTAAAGTATAAATCATCATGAAGGTAGTATATAGGGTTAAATTTTTTCAATATATAAATATTACTCTATAAAGATGACATAAAATGATGAAAATAAATATGTAAAAGTAACATTATGTATCAGACACCAGGAACACTTATATATCATTTTTTTCTCCCCATAGTAGTGGTCTATTATACACTCAAGGATCCCCTTATAATTTTGTATTTCCTTCGTATCTTACCTAAATTATTATGGAAATATTATTATTGAATTAAACTCATTGTTTTTTAGAATAAAATAGTTCTTATGATTCGGTTTTGAATCTTTTTCTTTCAATTATTAGTGAATCTAGTTTCATTTACTTATTATAGAATTAATATTGAATATTAATCCTATTAATGTAAAGTAATTTTATTTTCTTCTTAAATTTCTTAACAAAGGTTGTTTTTAGGATCATATTTAATTCAAATAGTTCTGGTTACATTATTGTTATTATGATGTTAGATCACTTTCTGGGGAAAAATAAAATTCATGTCGAGGTTTTAGTATGATTTATAGGTAGAATAATATTCACTTTCTAAAGTATTAGACTTGTCATTGAACAATTTAATAGTAGAAACTTATATTTTCAATAAATAAAGTGAAATATAGAATTCAAAACTAGTCCCTAACTACTATATTTTACTTTATCTCAACCTTTTCTCAATTGATTTTTTTTAGTTTCCAAACTATAAACATTTATTTAAAAAATTCCCATAATTATTATTTAAAAACAGAAAAAAGAGACAATAAAAAAATTGACATTAGAGCTTAGTGTGAAACCTCCATGAAAGATGACCTCATGGATTTCTATCACTATATTTATATAGGATAAATCATGAATATAGATTCTTGAAAAATCTATAAATTCAAATCAATGGTGTTTTGGGTTTGTATTTTTCATCTTTAATACTATTTTTACCAGTATAATACCCCATCATTATCCTCTAGTATATAGGGGTTGTATCAATTAAAATATCCTCTTTTGGAAATGGTTTTTTTCTAATAGTGGGTTGTGAATATTGGGAAGGCTCAACATGTGTTGGCCTCTTTTAAACAATCTATAAATTATGTCGAGAAAGTGTGTAACTTTTATCAATATAATTATGTCCAAAACAATTATCCTAAAGGTTATTCAAATGAATACCACATCTATGTTGCATGGTACTAACATTCACTTTCCCTTTGAGTTTAAATTTTGATTGTGAAGGAATTCTTCTACACATTTGATTTCTTATGCTTCTAATATTAGTATAAAGTTTACCCATTTGGGTTAAAAATTATTCAAAAATATTTTTACCTATTTAATAGTTACCTCAAGAATATTTTAAGATCTATGAGTAATATGTGTAGGATATAAATTATTTCCAGGCATAGAATTTTCTTTCTCCTATATTTATCAAGGTTATGAGTTTTTTATTTGGCCATGTAAAATCCTACCTTACTATTCCAAGTGTTTAAAACAAACATTTAATTGATTATTTTTAACCATATTTATTGTTATGATTTATTTAGAAATTAATTGACTATTTGTTTTGTTGGAATTGTCTCTCTAGAAATATAACATTTCAAGCTTAAGGTAGATCTCATATTTGAGGTCACTAGTCACTATATGGATTAGATGTAATGTAAATTCCAAAGCTAAATTGAGGTTGAAAACTTGTTTCGACTCATATTTACATTGGTGAAGTTTTGGATATGATCATGGACCTCACCATGGCGGTAATATCACTATTATGGTTCAAAATAATGTTTTTATAGGAATTATGTACATCTTGGGAAGTTTTCACATGAATGGGGTCCCTAGTTTCAAACTATTTGATATTTTACGGTATATTAGAAATAATATTTCTAGAAAATTTTGGAATTTTATAAACAAAATTATACCTCATTGCGGTATCAATCATGCTTATATTAATAAGAACAAATACCTTATAAAGGTATTGGATTAAAAGTTACATGTTGGTTTGATGGTGTGGAAAACTAAAACATAACATATTAAATTGATCATAAAAATCATGTAAGTTTTCAAATTTTGTTTTTATAATCCCAAAAATGACCTTTAGAATGGTACATGTCTTAGTGGAAGCAAAAACAATTAAGGTAAATTTTATTAAATTCATTAAAATTCTATTTTAGAGTGGATTGAGAGTTTTATAACCACTCTTTTTAGACTATATCTATGGAAAAAATGGAAACTTATAAGAATTGTTTGGTCCCCATTCACCCTCAGTGATTTTATGGTGACATAAAGATAGCTAAAATCTTTAAGGTGTTTTTATTGATATTTACCAGTATTTGTTTTAAATTTTTTATGTTAATTAATAAAACCTAGTTTAGTTTCAAAACTAGTATGTGCATTAGGATATACTAAAAAACTATATTTATTCTATTTATATGAATTAACTAATTATTTAAGTGTTATATGGTCTAATATATTCCTTTAAGGTTTAAAATATTCTCCTTTTCAAGAGATTTTATAATACACATTCAAGCATGTGTTTGGTTTTTCAACTAAAAATTTAACACCCCACGATTCCACGGTACGCTTCTGTTTGAATAATACAATAGCATGTGTTGTACGCAACTTCGAGTTCTAACACACCACAACCAATCAAACTAGCTGTTATGAATAATAATACCCACTTTTTGAAATTTTTTCAATTTTATCTTTAGAAATGGACTTAATTTTTGGGTTTGGAATATCTAAATTATCATAGGGTTAATTTTTGGTATTTTTCTGAAAACATTCAGTTTTTGATGAACAGTGAAAAATACTAAATTTTAATTAAAAACAACTTTTTTTAATAAATATAATTTATTGTGATAAATTAAAATATTGAGTGGTTTTTAAGTATAATTGGATTATATTTTTTCCATTTAATCTAATGTTGTTCATGGACGTAATTTCACATTTAAACTATACATAAGCAAGTGTCAATCTTTTGATAGTTATTATTTCTTAAAAACACACTTTTTGTTTTGACAAAGGGAATTAATTTTAAATTTATTTCTTCCACTTATATTTTTTGAATTTAGAAAAATAGATTAAATATTTAGAATTAGGAGGCTCAAATTGGGTATGTAGGTTACTTTTCTTTTCACTTTTTGAATAATTACTTCGGTAAATATTTTATTTACCATGGTTAAAGGATAAATCCAGTAAATAAGGATAAAAAATAATATTATAATAATATTAAATTACACTAAAACGTGTCCTAACCCTATTGGATGATACATTTCCAACCATGGTCATCTTTGGGTAGATTGTGGGACCCCATGGAGCCACTTGTAAGTGATAATGACACTTTATATTAATTAAGTTAAAGTAATTACAAAAATGACAAAAGTATATATCTTTTAGTAAAACAATTTTTACATAGTGTTATACAGGTTATCTCTTTGACTATAAATATTAATTGGAAAACTAATAAGATTTCCTAAATAATAGTATTTTATTTATAATTTTTGAACATTGAATAATTACATTTATTTATGACACTTTGATGATGTAGTATTTTCTTTATTAATGAAGGAATAAAATAAATAGTATTATAAATGTTAAAATAAATATAATTTGAAATTTTTTGTGCCATAAAATAATTTAATAGTTTATTATGACATTATAGGATTTATTAAATGAATTTATTTCTAATTAATAAAGTTTTAATGAATTTAACAAATATCAATTATTAAATAGTTTCAAAATTTACATAAAGATGTTTTTAAAACAAATATTATATTATTAACTGATATAACATTCCAAAAAATCTACAGTTCTTCCAAATGACTTATATAATGATATTTGTATCATTAATAAACCACTTGGGGTTCTCTTGAAATATTATAGTAATTTTATTAACTATATAATATAAAATACAAAGAGACATGGTAAATGTCAAACTATTTAACTAAGAGTTAAATCTAAAAGATAAAGTTAATATAGTTACCCAAACCTATTTAAAACATATTTGTTGAGTGGTTTTCAACCCATAACCACCATATCCTTTAAATAATTCATTTTTGAGCCATTATAATCCGAAAATTATTTTATTATAAAATAATATTTCTATCTTTTCTTAAGGTGCCCCTCACACCTCTTATAAAAGGGCACTTCACCTTACCTCAAATTCACACCTTCAAAGCCTTTAGGCTCAGCCAACCCCTGTCCAAATACCCTCTCAAATTTTCTCCCTTAATCCTAGAGGAATTTATCTAGTAATAAATCCATCTTAAGGATCCCTTTTCATCAAATCAAAAGGAAGAACCTAAAGAAGAGGTAAATATTTCATCACCTCTTTCAAGTTCCTTTCTTCTTCAACTTTCTATTTCATTGTTATTTCAATTATAAAATAATAACTCCAGTATATTCTATATATTGTTATGTTATTATAAATATGGTACAACCATATTCATTATTCTATCCATCCTTTGAATGGCATGTCACCATACATGTGTATGTACGGCTTACCGTCTCCACATCGTTGTGTAATTGTTATTCAATACATTATTATTTGGATGGGTATAATAATGATGTTTAATTGATGTAAATAATAAATATAGCATGATAATTATTCTTTATATATGATATACCATCCAATTATATATTATTTTAATATCAAAAAATGATATTGTCGCTTGTGCATACGTACGGATTACCGTCTCCACGAACGTGATGATATTCATTCCCCATCGTATCCATTCAAGACTAATTTTCATTAGATGATTAAAAATAATTTTTAAAAACTTAATATCATTATGAATATGAATAAGATACATCCTATCCATAACAAACATTACTTACGTAACAAATCATACAAAGGAAAACGAATCAGCTAACACCCGAAAAGACGACAATACTAGGATATTATTAACAAAGCATTGTTAAAAGATCATATATGATATCATTTTAATGTATATGATTCTTGTGAAATTTAATAAAAATTATCTCACCATTATACAAAAGTTTAACCTACCCTCGACCAAGGAAATGTACAAGGTAAGGGGTTTCTTATCTCACTTTTAATTCCGTGAGATTTCAATTTTCGCCACTTATTGCATGTGGTGTATTGTGTAATGCCCTTTGATATATATTATCATGATTATATTTATATTAATGGTATCTATGAATTATTTGGTGGTGATTAAATTTTGTTCATACGACTCAATTGATTACAACATGGTAAATGTTAATTTCACATTCTCTTTATTATCCGATGTTGTTTTTATGTAAGTATATATTGGGACCTCTTTATCATCCACATCCATGTTTCTTAAAAATTTATTCCAAAAAATTTTCCTATTTAATAAATTACGGTTAAAATTAATTTATACCCTTGTTAGACTTTTTATAAAATGGTTTGAAAGAAATATTTCTGTCATTTTCCAAACAAGGTACTTTTTAACCTTTTCGAAAAAATTAAGGTAAGAATGTCTTTCTTTAACTTATACGGTGGGTACAGAAATTTTCCCCCATTATAACATCATCGAATCTTCCCTTACAAGCTTGTAATAATATTTTCAAAATAAATGTTTGCTTAAATGATTTCAAAAAAAAAGAGATATTTCTCTAAAAAAAGGTTTTGATTTTATCTATTTCAACATCCTTTAATGGATTTTAAGCTTATTGAAGTTGATTTATTATGACACGAAACTTCCATATTGTATTAAAGGTTTTGTGATATGTTTGACTATGGATGTGTTATTTTTACACCATTCATGGTTAAAGGATAAATTATTGACATTTTGTATACTACTTTTAATTCGAATGTTTATGTTATGTTTAAACCTTTTCATATTAGGAATGCATTGGACTTAGTAAGTGACGGGTGGAGACCGCCATAGCTCCTCGATGCATCAGTAGGTCTAATGAGACAAAATAGTGTCTTGGCACAAGTCCTTAACAAAATATTATTGTAGTATTGGCACAAGGCCTTGACTATGTGGTTATGAATGTATGTCATTATGTATTCCATCATTATGAAAGTGGCTATTGATATTTCATGTGATTATTCGACTAGTAGAATATCCATGTGAGTAAGTAAATGACATTATTTTGATTTATACTTGCCATATTATAATGAAGTTTATGTTGAAAAGGATTTTTTTAGTTCTATACATTTCATTAAATTTTTATGCTTATTTATTAATGTTTCCTCTATATTTTTATCCTTACTGAGAATCTGAGCTCACTTGTTTCTATGTTTTATTTTTCCCAAGATACGAAGAAGTATATTATGACTGACCTTTAGGGATAGTCTATGGGATCTCAGTGTTGTTTATGTAAACAATTTTGTTATTGTTTTCCATTTTATGATGTAATGTTAACCTTATGAATGTATCTAGTACATCCAAGGCTACTAAACTAATCGGTCTTTCGAGACTTGATCTTTTGTGATTATGACAATGATACGTAATAATGCACCGACTCTGGGCTTCTGGGGTTGGGGCGCTACACAAAACTACTTCCTAAATGCAAGAGGTCAGTAGGACATACCCAGTAACAACATGAAATGTGCATTGGTCGATATCATGAGAGTTCAAGATCATCCAAAACTTTTGGGGGTAATTTTTTCCTACTTCTAGACTCTCTTATATGATTATGATGTATTGGGGAATTCTTCCCAAATCCCAGTGTGGGGCTAGTTACCCAAATTCCACCAATTAGTGTTTGATATGTGTTGATGTAAAAATTTGTATATTTTTAAGGTTATATATTAATGGGATTATATATATGTATCTGATGTTCACCCATCAATGTTACTTTATTTATATATTATATATTATTTATATTTTTCTTGTTGATTTTTTACACTCTAGTTTAAAGGAATAGAGTTCAGCACTCTAAATTTTATCACCATCAAGGGAGTTAGTAGGTATTTATGGTGTTGAGATTATGCCTCTGAGAAGGTATTTCTATGTATCCTCATAAATGGAATTAGAACCCATATACTTTGGTTCTACTTATAGGGAAATATCATACCGTTTAACATCATGTGACAAAGATATTGTGGTGAATTTAAATTTCATGCATCCATCACTAATTCCAAGTAGTTTAAAGTCATGCAGAGTAGACTTCTAGGTAAAAGGTGCACAAAAATAGTTGGTATGGGAATTATGCATGAGTTTACCTTTATGGTTGACTTAAAATGGAATATTGACCAATCAATATGGGTTTGTTTCATAGGGAATATAACAAATTGGGATATGTGGTTGGTTTGGATAGTGAGGATATGGCCCACTAAATAGGATATTGTCTCATAGGAAATGTATCCAAATGTGAAATATTCCCATTAAATATGTTCCCGATGAAACAAAATGCCTAATATCATGAGGAATATGACCTGCTGATCAAGCTCAAAGGTTATTTGTTGAGAATATATTCCCATTAAAGTAAATATATCACTAGATAATATAAACATTGTACTCAAAGGGAATATGGCCCAATGAGAGGATACATCCAGTATCATGTGGAATATAGAACGGAGAGGGAGGACATATATGGTGATGATCTAGATCATTTACAAGATCAAACTGAATTCCTATAACTATTATATCATAGTGAGTAGGGTATTATGTCCATAGGGAATGTAGTGGTGGGTGTAGATCCAGAAAAATGACTAAAAAATTAAAACAAAACAAAAAAACAAGCATAAATTTTCTATGGTAATAAAAAAATGAGGTAGTTTGAATATTATTTATCATATGAAGAAAAAATAGATAATATATATATATATATATATATATATATTAAATCCATCAGTATATAAAATATTGATATACGTTGATGTAAAAGGAGTTACGTCGGTTCGCGAGACGATAGTCTGTCGTACCCACGATCGACGATTTAGTTTTTCATTTTATTGAGAAGGATATGGATAAATTTTATCCCATTAACATAATAAAATATTATCATATGTTAAATAATTTAGTTATTATACCATAACAATTGAATAATATTTCAAGTATGTGGAAGAAGAAATAAAATAAATATGATTGTTTAAGAATGTTACCTCTTCTTCGAATGACCTCTTCAAGTTTTCACCAAAATCATTCATATGATTGATTTATGATCAAAAATATGACTTTGGTATGTTTTTAAGTGAGTAAATAATTTATTTACGAAGTTATTTTTTAAACCAAATGGCTTTGTATGTTTGAAGATCGGAGGAAAGGGGTGGCCTTTTATAAGTGGGGGAGAGGACACGCAAGCAATTTTCGAAAATAATCAATTATACCCACGTTTTTATCACTCAAAAAGACTTCAAAATGGGATATTATCAATAATTAGATGTTATAAGGTCTTAATATAACAAGAACATTAGTTTTGGACAGGTTTTTAGTTCATTGAAACCCTTATTGTTTTAGTTTAACGGCTAGTAAATCATTTTTTATCTTAACCGCAATAATTAATTTTTACTACTTTTACAATTCATAATGGTCAAAAATTAAGTTGAAATTAATATATAATATAAATTATTCTGATTAAAACTAATGAATCCATTTTTCCAAATTCAATTTGAATAATTTTCAAAATCCAATTTAAAATTATACCTATAAACGTGATGAAAAGGTGGTTTTCCAAAGAGAAAATTCTCATACGTATAGAAGGTTTTAATATCAAAATTCAATATTAAATTGATTCCAATGACTTAAATTTTTATTATTATAATATAATTAGACTTATTTTAATTTCGAAAAAAAATAAATGTAATTTAAATTTGAAAATAATTTAAACAAAAAGGTGTTTTTTTAAATCATTAGTTTTCACTATTTATAGAAAAATGAAACATTTCATAAAAACCCAAAAATCATAACTAGGATAATTTTGATATTATTATTTAAAAAATTTAAGTTAATTTTATTAAATAAATTTTCTAAATCTGGTAAAAATTAATTTTAAATTCTGTTCACAAATCGTGACTAAATCATCTTTTATAAAAATATGGTTTTTAAGAAAATATTGTTTCCTTTAAATGATTATTATTTTATTTATAATCAATATATTGCCACAATTTTATAATTTATTTAGTCTTATTCATACCCGACAACTAAAAATTTAGGTCATAATGGTTATGCTTTAAATAATAAAATTTTAATAGAGTATTGTGTTTAACTTAAACTCAGTGTTCTATTTATCAAAATCTATCAAGGATATTGAATTTATTCAAAAATAAATATATTCTAAAGTTTTGGGTTATTACATTATCTTCAAATATTAGTTTTTTCTATCATATACACTATCTAACATGATGTTCATCTTTTAAAATATTGGTGCGTTGTAGTTTTTCTCACTGGAAACTAATTAGGAAAGTGTTGAAGTGCTACCCCATTCTAATGTATTTTTTTTATTTCCTAATATGTAAATAAGTAGGTATTAAAATGATGAGTAGTTTGTTCCACCCTATAAATAATAGAAATTTTTTCTTTATTTATTTTATGGGTTGTAAACTCCTAGGGTAACTGTGGATTCCTCATCATGTAACTAAACCAAAAGTAGTTTTCTTTAGTGTCTTAGGTGTATAAGTACATTTCCATGCATGATCCTTGATTTTTTTCATTTGGGATTATTAGGGAAAAAATATATTTTTTCCATTTTACTTCTTTCATCACTCAAAATATCTAGTGGGGGAGGGAAAATATTATTCCTATAAAAGAGAGAATAATATTATTTTAAAGGAATTATTTTTAAGTTACAATACCATAATTCACCTTGTCCCCCTCTCAATGTATTATATTTCTTTGTGGCCAACAATTTATTAAAACATGATGGTGTCAAGAGATATTTTATAGGTTCATACACTCATAAACATAATGGAGTGGTATTGTGAATGAATAAAACCATGTTGGATAGAATTAGGAATATATTAAATACTATAGGAGTAACCTATACTTTCTAGGAAAAAGGCATGAATTCCACCAATTATGTGATCAATTGAACTCATTCAATGGTTATCTATCTAAAAACACATATGGATATTTGGAATGGAAATACCATTAACAATTTCATAAAATATACATTTTTAGATCTTTTATATGAATTTATTAATGACTATAAAAGACTAAATATGAATCAAAATCCAGTAAAGTATGTTCCATGGATATGATTATGTTGTGAGGGCTTGTAATTTTAGGGATCTCATTACCCATAAAAATAATCATAACCAAGGATTTTATTTTAAATGAATAAAATTCATGAATGTAAATTTATGGAGATGTCGAGGAATAAAATATATAAACTTTTGTAATTAAAGTGAAGAAATATTTGAAATATGAACTTATTTAATATAATGTATTACTAAAAAATGATAAATAAGAAACAATTTATGTTGTACTATGATAGTGAACTTGATTGAAAAAAAAAATACAAAACTCATATTATGTCATTAATAGTAATATTACAGATTTCTTATTGATAGAGTATGTCGAGTCATCTTATTTTATGGAGGTAACTAGGAATACAAATATATCCTCATAGATGTTTGTGATATAAGAGAAATAAGAATCATTACACTAAAACGTGACTTTCAATATTGTTCCATAACCTCAATGAAGTAATATCAATGATGGAGAATTATTCTTTATGATTGGTGTGATATAAAAGACAATATGTAATGATATCATGCAAGACCAGTAGTCAAAGGTTATATAAAATTGGAAGGTATTTATTTAAATTAAATATTTTCTATTATAGTTAGACTAAATGTTGTTCAAGTGGTTTTTGAGATGTGTTCTATATAAAAATTATATCAAGAATGGATGTATTTGAAGAAAACATTTCTTCAAGGTGATATTTATAAATAAATCTTTATTCTCTAAAAATAAGGTTTTGTAGAAAAATAAAATAAGATCTTCATTTAAAGGTTACAAAAACTATATATAATCAATTACATGGAAATATATCAGTACAATATATTTTAAGAATATATAATTATCCTTGGGTATAAAAAAATTATTATAATATTACACTTATTTTAAGGGTTCAGTTGATAATGATTTTATCATTCTTATTATCCCCAGGCCAGATGTTATGGACACTGAGAAGGGGGTGAATTTGTTCTCTCCAGTTTTTACCTTATTTTAAATCCTTTTAAACCATAATTATAAATATTTTATTAAAATAACCATTTTCACCCATAAACATACACTTTATCTCTTTATATCATCATTAAACCTCACCCTTACTTAATAAAGTAAATCAGTCATAGAAAAGCACGTGGATTTTTATATGATTCACTCCTAGATTGATAGATACATACTTGTTATGTATGGTTTCATCCATGGCACAAACTATCACTAATTTTTTATAAGAAGTTCAATGGGTATTTAAGGGAAGTTATCATTAATGTACTCCTGGTTTAGCTTTTTACTAATTTATATAAGAATCTCTCAAGTTTACTTTAATGTGTATGGCACACTATTAACAAATAACTCCCCCTGAATAAAATAAATTATATATTCTTACAAAAATAAAGATGGTGGTTATATTTAGTGTAGAAGTACTAGTTAAGTATGACCCTAAAATAGATATACTGACCTTCTCTTTTGACAACCACAATAGTTATGAGTGATTATGAAAATAAAAATAAAACCTTTTAAAAAATTTGCTTTCATTTTTGTTATTTTTTATGATCTTTTTTTCTATGATTAGGGTTTAAATTTATTGATCCTTTAGATATTCAAAAGTAATAAATTTGCCCTAAATAATTCAAATAATCCACCATCACAATCTGACAATATCATGTTATGTAGTTACACATCATCAATTTTTTTCTTATAGATGTGAACTAGATCTCTTAATTTTATTCTCAATTCATATCTTTTTTATGAATAAATTTAGAAAACATATTCAACAACATATTTCCACATTTAATCCAAGTATGATTTTGTAGAATAAATTTCATTTAATTTAAAAAATAGATTGATATATCAGTTATTTTCATTATTTTTACTTTATAATTCAATGATTTTATTCATCTAATTTTGATATTTTATGTGTAATTATCACATATTTAGTTCAGAATAATGTTTTTTGGATTTTAATATGAACATGGAATTATTTAATGTTTTTAATTTATTTTTTTAATAATTCAAATTTTATTTACGTGGACATACTTTTATTTGGTTTAGTTTTGATGTTTGAGTGGCATAGTTTGGAAGCATGTGGAAAATTTCTGTAATATTAGAGGAATTTAAAAAATACTCAAAAATTCCACACATAAGGGTCAATTTGAATCTACCCTCTCATAAATTTGGTAAAGTATAAATCATCATGAAGGTAGTATATAAGGTTAAATTAGTTCAATATATATATATTACTCTAGAAAGATGACATAAAATGATGAAAAAAAATATATAAAAGTAACATTATGTATCAGACACTGGGAACACTTATATATCATTGTTTTCTTCCCATAGTAGTGATATATTATACACTCAAGGATCCCCTTATAAGTTTTCATTTCCTTTGTATCTTACCTAAATTCTTATGGAATTATTTTTCTTCAATTAAACTCATTTTTTAATAATAAAATAGTTCTTATGATTCTGTTTTGAATCTTATCCTTTCAATTATTAGTGAATCTGGTATCATTTTCTTATTATATATGTAATATTGAATATTAATCCTATTAATGTAAAGTAATTTTATTTTCTTCTTAAATTTCTTAACAAAGGTTGTTTCTAGGATCATATTGAATTCAAATAGTTCTGATTACATTATAGTTATTAATATGTTAGATAACTTTCTATGGAAAAATAGCATTCATGATGAGGTTTTAGAATGATTTATAGGTAGAATAATATTCACTTTCTAAAGTATTAGACTTGGAATTGAAAAATTCAATAGTAGAAACTTATATTTGAAATAAATAAAGTGAAATCTAAAATTCAAAACTACTCTATAACTACTATATTTTACTTTCCCTCAACCTTTTCTCAATTTATTTTTTTTAGTTTCTAAAATATTTACATTTATTTAAAAATACCCATGATTCTAATTTATAATCATAAAAAAAGATACAATACTAAAATTGACATTAGATCTTAGTGTGAAACCTCCATGAAAGATGAACTCATGGATTTCTATCACTATATTTATATAGGATAAAACATGAATATAGATTCATGAAAAATCTATAAATTAAGAGCAATGGTGTTTTGTGTTTGTATTTTTCATATTTAATACTATTTTTACCACTATAAGACCCCATCATTATCCTCTAGTATATAGTTGTTCTATAAATTAAAATATCCTCTTTTGGAAATGGTTTTTTTTCTAACAGTGGGTTGTGAATATTGGGAAGGCTCAACTTGTGTTGGCCTCTTTTAAAAAATCTAAAAATTATGTGGAGAAAGTGTGTAACTTTTATCAATATGATTAAGTCCTAAACAATTAGCCTAAATCTTATTCAACTCAACACCACATCTATTTTTCATGGTACTAACATTCACTTTCCCTTTGAGGTTAACTTTATATTGTGAAGGAATTACTCTACACATTTGATTTCTTATGCATCTAATATTAGTATAAAGTTTACTCATTTGGGTTAAAAAGTATTCAAAATTATTTTTACCTATTTAATATTTTCCTCAAGAATATTTTAAGATCTATGAGTAAGATGTGTAGGATATAAATTTTATCCAGGCATATAATTTATTTCTCTTATATTTATCAAGGTTATGAGTTTTTTATTTGGCCTTGTAAAATCCTACCTTCTTATTCCGAGTGTTTAAACCTATCATTTAATTGATTATTTTTAACCATATTTGTTGTTATGATTTATTTACAAATTCATTGACTATTTGTTTTGTTGGAATAGTCTCTCTAGAAACATAGAATTTCAAGCTTAAGGTGACTCACATATTTGATGGCACTAGTCACTAAATGGTTTAGATGTAATGTAAATTCCAAAGCTAATTTGATGTTGAAAACTTGTTTCAACTTATATTTACATTGGTGAAGTTTTGGATATGATCATGGACCTCACCAGGGCAGGAATATCACTGTGATGGTTCAAAATAATGTTTTTATAGGAAGTAGGTACATCTTGGGAAGTTTTCACTTGAATGAGGTCCCTAGTTTCAAACTATTAGATATTTTAGGGTATATTAAAAATAATATTCCAAGAAAAATTTGGGATTTTATCCACCAAATCATCCTTCATGTATCAATCATGTTTAAATTAGTAAGAACAAATACCTTATAAAGGTATTGGATAAAAACTTACATGTTGTTTTGATGGTGTGGGAAACTAAAACATAACATATTAAATTGATCACAATAATCATGTAATTTTTCAAATTTTGTTTTTATAATCCCAAAAAAGGCATTCCGAATGGTACATGTCCTAGTGGAATCTAAAACAATAAAGAAAAAATTTCTTAAATTCATTAAAATTCCCTTTTAGAGTGGATTGGGAGTGTTATAACCATTCTTTTTTGACTATATCTAAGGAAAAAATAGAATTTTATAAGAATTTTTTGGTCCCCATTCACCCTCAGTGATTTTATGGTGACATGAAGATAGCTAAAATCTTGAAGGTGTTTATATGGATCTTTCCCAGTAATTGTTTTAAATTTTTTATGTTAATTAATAAAACCTGGTTTAGTTTCAAAACCAGTATGTGCATTAGGATATACTAAAAAACTATATTTATTCTCTTTATATGAAGTAACTAATTATTTAAGAGTTATATGGTCTAATATATTTCTTTAAGGTTTAAAATATTCTACTTTTAAAGAGATTTTATAATACACATACATGTATGTGTTTGGTTTTTCAACTCAAAATGTAACACCCCACGCTTCCATGGTATGCTTCTCTTTGAATAATACAATAGTGTGTGTTGTACGCAACTTTGAGTTCTAACACACCACAACCAATCAAACTAGCCGTTATGAATAGTAATACCCACTTTTTGAAATTTTATCAACTTTTTCTTTCAAAATTGACTTAATTTTTTGGTTCGGAATATAGAAATTAGTATAGGGTGAATTTTTTGTATTTTTCTGAAAACATTATGTTTTTTATGAATAGTGAAAATACTAAATTTTAATTAAAAAAACATTTTTAATCAAAATAATTTATAGTGATAAATTATACTATAGAGTGTTTTTTAAGTATAATTAGATTATATTTTTACCATTTAATCCAATTTTGTTTATTGGACATAATTTCACATTTAAACAATACATAAGCAAGTGTCAATCTTTTGATAGTTATTATTTTGTAAAAACACAATTTTTGTTTTGACAACGGGAATTAATTTAAAATTTATTTCTGCCACTTCTATGTTTTGAATTTAGAAAAATGGATTACATATTTAGAATAAGTAGGTCTAAATTGTGTAAATAGGTAACTTTTATTTTTAGACATTTTGAATAATTACTTCGGTAAATATTTTATTTACCATGGTTCAAGGATAAATCCTGTAAATAAGGGTAAAAAAAATATTATAATAGTATTAAATTACCCAAACATGTGTCCTAACCCTATTGGATGATACATTTATATCCATGGTCATATTTGGATCGATTTTGGGACCCCATGGAGCAACTTGTACGTGATAATGACACTTTATAATAATTAAGTTAAAGTAATTACAAAAATGACAAAAGTATATATCTTTTAGAAAAACAATTTTTACATAATGTTATACAAGTTACCTATTTGACTATAAATATTAATTAGAATACTAATAATATTTACTACATAATGGTAGTTTATTTATAATTTTTAGACATTGAATAATTAAATTTATTTATGCCACAATGATGATGCAGTATTTTTCTTATTAATGAAAGAATCAAATAAATGGTATTATAAATGTTAAAATTAATATAATTTGACATTTTTGATGCCCCACACGAATTTTATTGCTTTATATGAAATGTTAGGATTTATTAAATGAATTTATTTATAATTAATAATGTTTTTTGGACTTTAAAAAAATAAATTATTAAATAGTTTCAAAATTGACATAAATGAGTTTTTAAAACAGTTATTATATTATTAATTGATATAATTTTCCTAAAAATATATGGATCCGCCAAATGACTTATATAATGATATTTTTATCATTAATAAATCACTTTGGTTTTTCTTGGAAGATTATAGTAAGTTTATTAACCATATAATACAAAATACAAAGAGACATGGTAAATGTCAAACTATTTAACTAAGAGTTAAATCTAAAAGATAAAGTTAATATAGTTACCCAAACCTGTCTAAAACCTATTTGTTGAGTGTTTTTCGACCGATACCCAGCTTATCCTTCATTTTTGAGCCATTATAATCTGAAAATTATTTTATTATAAAATAATATTTCTATCTTTTCCTATGGTGCCCCTCACACCTCTTATAAAAGGGAACTTAACCATCCCTCAAATTCACACCTTCAAAGCCTTTTGGCTTAGCCAAACCCTACCCTAATACCCTCTCAACTATCCTCCGTTCATCCTAGTGGAATTCATCTAGTCATGAAGCCAACCTATTTATCCCTTTTCATCAAATCAAAAGGAAGAACCTGAAGAAGAGGTAAATATTTCATCACCTCTTTCAAGTTTCTTTCTTCTTCCACATTCTATTTCTTTGTTATTTACAATATAAAATAATAACTCCAATATATTCTATAAACTGTTATGTTATTATAAATATTGTACAACCATATTCATTATTCTATCCATCCTTTTAATGACAGGTCACCATACATGCGTACGTACGGCTTACCGTCTCCACATCGTGGTGTAATTGTTATTCAATACATTACTATTTGGATGGGTATAATAATGATGTTTAATTGATGTAAATAATAAATATAACATGATAATTATTCTTTATATATGATATAACATCCAATTTTATATTATTTTAATATCAAAAAATGATATTGTCGCCCGTTCATACGTACGGATTACCGTCTCCACGAACATGATGATATTCATTCCCCATCATATCCATTCAAGACTAATTTTCATTATATCATTAAAATTAATGTTTAAATACTTAATATAATTATGAATATGAATAAGATACATCCTATCCATAACAAACCTTACTTATGTAACAAATCATACAAAGGAAAATGAATCAGCTAACACCCGAAAAGATGGTAATACTAAGATATTATTAACAAAGCAATGTTAAAAGATCATATATGATATAATATTAATGTATATGATTCTTGTATAATTTGATAACAATTATTTCACAATTATACAGGAGTTTAACCTACCCTCTACCAAGGAAATGTGAATGGTAAGGGGTTTCTTATCCCACTTTTAATTCTGTGAGATTTCCATTGTTCGCCACTTATTGCATGTGGTGTATTGTGTACTGATCTTTGATATATATTATCATGATTCTCATTATATTCATGGTATTCTGGGAATGATTTGGTGGTTATTAACTTTTGGCCATACGACTCAGTTTATTACAACATCGTAATGGTTAATTTTACAGTCCATTTATTATCTGATGTTCTTTTTATGTAAGTATATATTGGGACCTCTTTATCATCCACATCCATGTTTCTTAAAAATTTATTCCAAAACATTTTTACTATTTAATAAATTATGGTTAAAATTCATTTATAGCCTTTTTTGGCTTTTTATAAAATTGTTTGAAAGGAATCTTTCCGTCATTTTCCAAACAAGCTACAATTTAACCTTTTCAACAAAATTAAGGTAAGAATGTCTTTCTTTAACTTATACGGAGGGTGCGGATATTTTCCACCGTTATAGCATCATCAAAGCTTCCCTTACAAGCTTATAATAATATTTTCAAAATAAATGTTTTCTTAAATGATTTCAAAAAAGAAATAGATATTTCTCTAAAAAAGATTTTGATTTCATCTATGTCAACATCCTTTGATTGATTTTAAGCTTATTAAAGTTTATTTATTATTATACAAAACGTTCATATTGTATTAAAGGTTTTGTGAAATGTTTGATTGTGGATGTGTTATTTTTACATCATTCATGGTTTATGGATAAATTATTGACATTTTTTATACTAATTTTAATACGAATGTTTATGTTTTTTTAGACCTTTTCATATAAGGAATGCATTGGACTTAGTAAGTGACGGGTGGAGCCTGACATCGGTAGGACTCATGAGACAAACTAGTATCTTGGAACAAGGCCTTGACAAAATCTTATTGTAGTCTTGGCATAAGGCCTTGACTCTGTGGTTATAAAAGTCTGGAATTATGCACTCCATCGTTAAGAAAGTGGTTATTGATATTACTTGTGATTATTCGACTAGTAGAATATCCATGTGAGTAAGTAAATAGAATTATTTTGATTTATAGTTGACATATTATAATCAAGTCTATGTTGAAAAGTCTTTTGTTTTAGTTCTAACATTTCCTTAAATGTTTATGCTTATTTATGAAAGGTTCCTCTATATTGTTATCCTTACTGAGCATCTGAGCTCATCGGTTTCTATATTTTATTTTTCCCAGGATGCGAAGAAGTATATTATGACTGACTTACAGGGATAGTCAATGGGATCTCAGTGTTTTTTATGGAAACAATGTTGTATTTGTTTTCCATTTTATGATGTAATGTAAACCATATGAATGTATCTAGTACTTCCAAGGATACTAAACTAATTGGTCTTTCGAGACTTGATCTTTTTTTATCATTCCAATGATACGTAATAATGCATCGACTATGGGCTTCTGGGGTCGGGGCGCTACACAAAACTATTTTCTAAAGGAAATAGGTCACTAGGACATTACCAGTAACACCATGAAATGTGCATTAGTCGATATAATGAGAGTTAAAGATCATACAAACCTTTTGGGGGGAATTTTTTCCTACTTCTAGACTCTCTTATATGTTTATGATATATTGGTGAATTCTTCCCAAATCCCAGTGTGGGGCTAGTTACCCAAATTCCAACAATTATTTTTTGATATGTGTTGTTGTAAAAATTTGTATATTTTAAAGGTTCTAAATTAATGGGATTATGTATATGTATTTGTGATTCACCCACAAATGGTACTTTATTTATATATCATATATTATTTATATTTTTCTTGTTGATTTTTTACACTATGGTTTAAAGGCATAGAGTTCGGCACTCTAAATTTTGTCACCATCAAGGGAGGTAGTAGGTATTTATGGTGTTTAGATTATTTCTATGAGAAGGTATTTCTATGTATCCTTATAAATGGAATTAGAACCCATATAGTTTGGTTCTACTTAAAGAGAAATATCATACCTTTTAACAACATGTGACAAAGATATTGTGGTGACTTTAAATGTCATGCATCTATGACTACTTCCAAGTAGTTTAAAGTCATGCAGAGTAGACTTCTAGGTAGAAGGTGAATAAAAATAGTTGGTATGGGAATTATTCATGACTTTACCTTTATGGTTGACGTAAAATTGAATATTGAGCAGTCAATATGGGTTTTTTTCATAGGGAATAAAACACAGTGGGATATGTGGTTGGTTTGGATGGTGAGGATATGGCCCCCTAAACAGGATATTGTCTCATAGGAAATGTATCCTAATGTGAAATATTCCCATTAAATATGTTCCTGGTGAAAAAAATGCATAATCTCATGGGGAATATGACCTGGTGAGGAAGTTAAAAGGTTATTTATTGAGAATATAGGCCCATTAAAGTAAATATATCCCTAGAGAATGTAAACATTGTACTCAAAGTGAATATGGTCCAATGAGAGGATACATCTAGGATCATGGGGAATACAGAACAGAGAGGGAGGACATATATGGTGATGATCTAGATCATTGGCAAGATAAAATTAAATTCCAAAAACTATTATATCATAATTAGTAGGGTATTATGTCCATCGGAAACGTAGTGGTGGGTGTAGATCCAAAAAAAATGACAAAAAAATCAAAACAAAATATAAAAAACATGCCTAAATTTTCTATGGTAATGAAAAAATGAGGTAGTTTGAAGATTCTTTAACATATGAAGAAAAACACGATAATAAAAATTGAGTAGAAGTTGAATAAGAATGAAGTGTGGGGAAATATCAATTGTCTGATTAAAATATTCCTTATTTGTGATTTTTTTATAGAATCAAATTTTCAAAAATAAGGGATTGAAAAACTTAGTTGAGAATATTGACCAATAATTAAATGATTATGTATTTCATCACTTACAATACTCATTCAATACCTTAAGAAAATGATTTTAATTACAATTTTGAAATTATTTCATTAAAAATTTAAAATTGATAAATCGGTCCAATCTAACTTTCCCGTGTTGAGAGTTTATCCTAAATTCATTATGAAATTAAGTAGTGTTTAATAAATAAATAACAAAGAAAAGTAGGAGAATATTTATATTCACCCATTTATTTTAATCTCCACGAGGTGTTATAGGTCCTTTCTCTACTTTGTATTCAGAAGTCTCACATGAGTCACTTGATCAATGGACGATGGATTGGAATCGAATGATGGTCATCTAATGGATCACCTTTTTTTATCAATTTGTAACTTATCCACTTTAATTTAAAATTCATTCCCCCAATAATTTCTTGGTAACCCTCATAACTTAGTAACAATTCCCAAACATTCATATGGCATGCCTTCAATGTTCATCTCCAACTTCATGTGACTTAAGTGAAGTTCCTTTAACAAACCTCATTCTACACACATGAGTATGTCTAAAATGCTACAATAGTTTCTAGAATAATATTCTATCAGTGACCCATGCTTCCCCTAAAAAAATTTAGTTCCTATATTCCAATTCTTCCCCCATCATTCTAATCATCTGCAATAATGTTAAACAAGAGAAACATAACAACGTCGACATAAATAAAAATATTTTTTTTTTGTGTATTAAAAATATGAATAAAAATATATATACACTTATAATTATTATTATGAAAATATATATTATATTATAATAATTAAATATATATATAAATATTTACATATATATGTACTTAATATAATAATAATAATTATTATTTTTTTATTTTTTTATTTTTTTATTTTTATTTTTATTTTTTTCCCTCTTATCCACTACATTGGGCTTCTTCTTCCTCATGTGGTATTGAATTCAAGATGGATCTCATAGTGGATAGGTCTTCTCTATGGTTCATCATCGAGCTATAATACTCATAGAACAATTTTAATGGTAGTGGAAATCAACAATGACTCATATTCAAGTATGGGTCGGTGGCTAGGTCATCTTCATCACACGATAGTCGATGCTCTTCAATCAAGCTCGGTAAAGTCCAAGCATGCTTCATGAACCAGATAAACTCAACTATCAGGTATGCATTTCCTTCTTTTGATTCACTTTGGCCATCCGAGATCCCGGGTTTGAGTTTCATTCAATGTTTCAGAAATCATCAAGCATCATCATCCAAACCTCGAGTTCTCCAGTTGGTGGATAGACACTTGGATCATCGTACCTGGTTCGGATTGGTGAGTTCCAGTGATTTTTCAATAGAAAGTGGTGGTGTGCCTCATTTCTATTAGCATCTCTTCATATGGTCACAAGGCACATGGTGGTCTAGTCATCTCCTTGTTGAGTGTGACACCGAGGGATCATGGTAGGTTTACCTTCTCATGCATGGTTGGATGATTATGAGACGCACAGTAAGATAAACAAAGTGGCATGACCAGTTGATTTTGGGTGGTGTGATAGGCATCACAGTCACCGAGCATTAGAGGTAAAGGTAGACATACATTTAATTAACTAACCATATATGATTTTTGTGGTAACATTTTATGGTCGCTTAAGTGGAAATGAAACTCCTTATGTGTGATCAGTATATCACGTCATCGGTATACTAACCCCGCAATGTGCTTACATTAAAATACAAAATATTAATAAATTAAATTTAAATAATAATTACATATAAAAAAACAAAAACCAAAATAAATTATGTTATTTAAAAATTAAATAATTAATTAATTAATTAATTGAAAACAAAAATTTATTTAAAAAAAACATATAAATTATTTAATTACATAAACAATTAAAAGAAATAATGAATTTTTGAAATTAATATAAAAAATTAAAAGATTAAAAATTATTAGTTTAAATAAAATTCAATAAAAAAATTAATAAAATAAAATAATAAAAATAAATAAAAAAATATCATGGAATACAATATCAATACTAATTGTCAAAATAACTCAAATAATCAAAAAAATTAATACTTTAAGAATTAAAATTCGTTGTTTTAATAATTTATCATTAACTTATCAATAATATTAAATTAATCAATTAAAAACATTATTTGGAAAATAAAAATACAATCAACTGCACTAAATGATGGGGAAATAGTAAAGAAATAAAAGCCGCAAAAAATTACCCCACACTTAATCAATTGAATTACTAAGAAAATTAATGTATTTTATTTTATTACAGAGGCTCCTAAACAAATATTATTATCCTAACCAAGTTAAATTTTATATTCCTAAATTAATTAAAATCATAAATCCCTCAATTTTGTGAAATCGTAAAGCCTCTAATGTGATTAACACTCACTACCCAAATTCAACACAAATCAAAATTCTAAATTTGGATGTATTTAATAGTGATATCTAGGTGGAATTAAATCTAAAATAAGAGGAACTACTAGCTTTCACTATCTCAACGGTCCCTCAATCCAAGGTTTAAATTTCAACTTCATTGATACAACTCAAAATATTTTCTTATAAATGAATTTACCGCTTATTAATTTGGGTTTAATATTACCCACATCTAAATGAACTCATTTTTGACAAGGGCCTTTATTTGAATTCTTCTCAGCCATAGTTTTTGCAGAAAATTGTGAAAACCACTTATTAAAGATGAAAATGAATTTTATTTAATTACATAAATTCACCTAGTTACCTTGTCTCAAAGACTCACTATGGGATCCAAATTTCCCATTTTACTCTAGATTCAATGGATCTATATTACTCTCAATTAATTTTCCTTCATATGGTGTTAAATATTACAAAGGATAAGTTACTAGGTAAAAGTTTAAACTTCATGTTACCTCAAGTTATAATTCTCATTCCACAAAAATATGACCTATCAAATTTCCCTAGTATGATTTCAATCAGTGTTTACATAAAATAAATGGATCAAATTACTCATGAATCGCTCAACTATAAAAAATTCTAAACTAGTGAAAATACTCAAAACAAGAAAGAATTTATTCCTAGGTAGGACACATTTAGTTCTTATTTTCCAAAAACAAAGTCGCAAAGAATATTTATTTACAAAAAAATCAAATTTTTTTTATAGGCACCTAAATTGATACTTGACAAGTAGTAATTTTGAAGAAATATTTGAGGGTTTTTTATGTGAACTACATTTAAGAATAGTTTTTCTCAATTAAGACCCCCACTTCCACACTTACAACTCAAACTAATTTATAAATGTAACACATAAAATATTTCACTATTAGGGGTAATATGAAAGTTCAAAAATAATTGTTCACATAGTAATCATAAAAAACACGTTATGCGCAAGGGGTCCCTACTGGCCACCACTAGAAAATAAAGTACATAATTTGAATGTCATAAATTTTCATGTAAAATATGATTTCAAGAAGAATATTAAAAACATCATAAAATAGAGAATGTAATGACAATGTTATTTCACGTGGATTCTTCTCAAAACTTGGGCATTGGTTAGCACGAATTTCAGAATTCATCATGGAAATAATTTAAACAAACTATAAGAAAACTAAAATAAAAATTAAGGGAATTAATAAAAATATGATACTAAAAAAATTAATCCCCTACAAATTTTTAATCCTTAACCATTTTAGTACAACTCATGAATCCTCCATCACAGAAATTCAAATAACACATTTGTTAAAAAATTAGCTCTTACAAGAAAAAAATATCATATTGAGTTACAGAATTTAAAATTTACCAAAGTTTGAATAAAGTTATGTTTTACCTATTGGTCACCACTATTAAATTCTTTTATCATTGAACATCACAAATATTCAACCACTGGTAAAAATTTCTCACAACTGACAATGCCCTTTTTGTGTGGTCACTTCACCAGACGCATGACCAATTTTCATGATAACTACACCGATCGTGTACCCTTTTCATAGTCACTTGGCCAACTAAAAAACACCTTCAGTTCTTGTTCAAGATACTAAACCACTTATCAAATAAATAAATATATCAAGAGTGAAAGGATCCAGTGGAAACTCTAACAATTTTTGTTTAGTGACTTACTGGGACAAACAAAATAACCAGTAGAATTTTTTTAAAACATAAACATAAAATCAATAAAATCATAAATTTCCTCCCATGCAGTGTGAGGTTTAAATTCTACATTTAAACTCAATGATTTTTCAATTTTCATAGAAATATTTGGTATTAAATCCCTTTGGTTTCTTCTCAAATTAATGTTTGATTCTTTGGACATTCACCAAAAAATATTGGTTCTATTCTCCTACCAATGAAATATATCAATTAACAAGCACTTGAAGAATGGTTAAAGATCCATAAAACCTATATTTGAGATTCTAAGAAAAAAATAAAATCTATAAATCATAACGAAGAACCTTTTGTCTAGATTTAAAATCTTTATTTTGAATGAAATAATTATCAAATGATTTATTTTATACCTTGAAAATAATTTAATTCTCATAGCACTCTATCTAACTATCATCATGCTCACTCAAATAATGTATTATTATTTCTGTAGCTTATTTTAAATCAAAATTCAGGGAATCAAATACCCATAAAAACATGTGATTAAGATACATAGGATAATGGAAAATTTTTCCAAAAAGAATTATATAAGGAGACATCCCTATAAGAGTTTTAAAAATAGTTTTGTATTCCTGTAATGCCTCATCAGGTTTTAAAGAACATTCCTTCCTAGAAATTGAAACATTTTTTCCCAAATTTTGTTTTAATTCCTAGTTTGAGATTTCTACCAACCCTCTTGATTGAGGTATTTCTTATTCTATAGGAACAATCATACTTTTCCATCAATGATTTGAATTTAAATTTTTTAAAATGTGTTCCATTTTATATTATGAAATAATTTGGCACTCTAAACCTTTAGAATATATTCATTTTAATGAATTTGATGACATTGTTAGCTATATTTTTAGAAATTTTCACTTACTCAACCAATTTAGATATGTAATCTATAGAAACTAATATGTACTCATTCCCATGAGAAGATGGGAATTGTTCCATTAAATCCAATTCCAAAACATCAAAAATATCAACCTATAAAATGTCTTTCTTAGGAAAATCATGCTTCCTTCAATGATTTTCTAACCTCTGAAACATGTAATATCCCATAACTAAAATATGAGAATAAATAAACAATATAGTCCAATAAAAACCATCTTGAGGTATTTTTTGGGTTGTTCCCTATCCTCTATGATGACCTCCCCAAGGTGAAGAGTATAAACTCTCAAAATTAGGAAAAATGTCTTCATATAGAACACATCTCCTTAGGATTTCATTATCACACCTTCTAATAATAAAAGGGTCATCCCAAAAGTAGAACATAAGTTCAAATATAAACTTATTCCTTTGATTTTTGAAAATATTTAAGGATGAAACTTGATTGTAGGAAAGTATAAAAATATTCATTCAAATATTATATTTTAACTAAAATAATGAGTAACTTCTCATTAGGGAATGAAAAATTAATCTCCTTCATATCTTCACACTAAGTACAAGATATCTTGAATAGATGATTTTCAAAAACATTATCAACACCCTGCTTATCCCTAATCTCTACATCAAACTCTTGAAGAAAACATTATCAACCTATTGAGTCTAGGGTTGGACTCTTTCTTTGGTAATATGTTTTTCGAGGAATTGTGGTCTATAAAAACAATGAATTTGGAAGCCAAAAGGTATCGCCAAAACATTTCAAGGAAAAAAATCTAAGAACTCCTTCTCAGTAGTGGTGTAATTCCTTTTAGAATAATCTCGAAACTTTTTGGTATAATACACCTCATGAAATTTATTTTCTCACCTTTGACTAAAAGCTTCTCCAATAACCACATCACTAGCATTGAACATAAGTTCAAATGGAAGTTTCTAATCAATTGTATTAGTGATCGGTGAATAAGTTAGATTTTACCTAAAAAGGTTAAAAGTTTTAAGAAAATTTTTTTAGAAGAAAAATGGTGTATCTTTGGCTAGCAGTAAACACAGGGGATTTTTAATTTTCGAAAATTCCATGATAATATTCTATAAAAAATTAAAATGACCAATAAATCTTCTAACACATTTAACATTAACAATATGGTGATACTTTTTAATTAACTCAATCATAGCATTATCAACTTTGAGACCTCTCTTAGACACTTTATGTCCCAAAACTATTCCTTCAGTGACCATAAACTAAAATTTCTCCTAGTTAAGGACTAAGTTATCCTCTTGACACATCTTTAAAATAAGTTCCAGATTCTAGATAATACTCTCAAAAGTGATTCCCAAAATAGAAAACTCATCCATAAAAGACTTTATGATTCTCTCAATCATATTTAAAAATATTTCCATCATGCCCCTCTGAAAGGATTCCAGGGAACCACAAAAACTAAAGGACATTCACCAATAGGAAAATATACCAAATATGCGTGTAAAAGTAGTCTTATCCTTATCTTATAAAGAATAAAGAAACTAGTTGTAATGAGAATAGCCATCTAGAAAATAAAAAGAAATTATTCCCAGCTAGTCACTCAAGTATTTGTTCTAAAAATGCAATAGGAAAATTATCCTTCCAAATGGAATAATTGAGCTTCCTATAATCTATACAAACTATCCATTTGGATTATTTTATCACTTGAATTTGTTCATTTTTATCAATGGTTACCATAGTGAATCCTTCCTTCCTTAGAACTAATTGGACAGGACTGAACCAAGCTCTATCAGGAATGGGGTAAATAATTCCAACATCTAGAAACTTAATTCCCTCTTCTCTCACAAACTCTTTCATATTTCAGTTCAATATCCATTGACATTCAACTCTCAGTTTGGGGTTAGGTTCTATAGGAATATTATGAATGTATAATGAAGGTATAATCCATCTAATATCAAATATTAAATAACCTATTACAATTTTTAATTTCTTAAGAATATCCAATGATTTTTTATCTTGAATTTCATTCATCTCATAAGAAATTGTTATAGTAAATGTAGTTTTAACCTAAAATGGGTATTTCATGTTTGTGGGGAGGGGTTTAATCTCTAAAGAGGGTACCTAATCACCAAAATAAAGACTCTTGGGCATGGGAGGTCGGATATATTCAATATATTTCTTAAAATGAGTTTTTAACCTCAATAGATTTTTTATTTCTAACCCAAATTTTCATTTTTATGCACTATTGTACAATGTGGAAAGCCCATTATTAGTAATTTATAGATCAAATTTCAATAAATTTATCAAATAAAATCATCAATTTATTTTAACAGCACTCCCTGAGACTTGTAAAAAAATTATTAGTGTTTTCAGAAGGGAAATCAGACTCAAGTTCTCCTAGAAATTTCCTAAGATCTAGAATAGAAAATTATTATTCATGATGTCTTTAAATATCTTGAATAGAACTACTATATATATCTAGAAACTTAAATATATTTTTACTTTTAGTAATTTAAAAATTTTAGGGAAAATTATTTTCATCTTCTATATGAGTTTCTTCAGCTACATATTGTTTCATGAATTTTTTTTATTTTTATAATGATTTATCAACTTCTATAAAGATTTTTTTAGAATTTTTTTTTTCTAAAACTCTTCTATATGATCAAATGTATTTAAAACTTCTAACAAATCCACTCATGAACAAAGTTCACTATAATAAAAATATTTTTCATTTTTAAATACATTTAATTCCACCTTTTATATTAAAAATATATTGACCCTTCGACACATCAATAACATTTCCCCCTATAGTTATGAAAGGTCTACCAAAGATGATAGAGACTTCCCTATCACATACCATGTCTAAGATCACAAAATCTGTAGGTAAAAATAACTCTATAACTCCAAATAATAGTTCTTAAACTCTTATTATGGGATGTGTAATGGATCAGGTAGCTAATTATAAGGCTATCGTGGTGGGTTTCAATTATTCTAATCTCAAAAATTGGAATAGTGAAAAAGGGATAAGTTTGATGATTTCCCCAAGATCAAAAATCAAATTCAATTGATATATTTTACCTAAGGTATGGGATATGTAAAAACTACTTAGATCTTTATGTTTTATTGGATTTTTATTTTTAAGTACAACACTGCACTTTCCTATGAGGCTATAAGTTGTAAAATATTAAAAAGTTTTTTTTATATGAAACAATTTTCTTGGGTGATTTAAATTATAATGGAATATGAATAAAATCTTAGATGAAAGTAATTTTTACTTGGATCTTTTTGAAAATACCATGTAATCAATTCTGGATTTTTATTTTTTGGATTTCATCCTTTGAGGGAATGAAATATATAACCAAAAATTCCTAAGAACAAAATATATTTCCCCAATATCCTAAGCAACCTTTTCTTTCCTGTTATTATTATTTTTTTTATAGACTTTATATTGTTCAATTTAAGGTAGAACAACTTGATTTTATTATGTTACACCAGGGTTGTACATAATTACAGATTGAGTATTTCTCATATTTGGGTGTCAAAAAATTTCCAGATTTTCAGTTTACATACTATTATAGTCAAATCCAACATCCTATCATGTTTTTAAAATACTCCTAGTAACCAAGGACATGGTACTCTCCCTGGTATTCATCTAGATGGTACTAAGAATCTTAACTTTATCACCTGAACTAAAGTATCAACAAAATTATCCCATTTTTAGTTTTAAATTATTCATTCTAGAATAATTTTGACCCTTATCATAATCATGTTGAGATTTTTGAAAATCATGTTTCCCCAATAATTATTGAAATATCCATTTAAAATCATCATCATAATGGGAAGTTCCAACCTTATCTTTATTTTAAAATTGTGTTCTTTACTAATTCTGAAATCCAGAAGCAGAAATTTATTATCTAATCATTATTTGTTCTTTATAGGATAAGTTGGGGTGGTTCCTATAACTTGGGTTATAATTTTTTGAAAACATGTCGTCTTTAACTTGTTTCCTTTTACCATATCCATAAAAATTTCCATCGTCATGAGTTTGGGAATATATGTCAAGGTTTGGAAAACATGCACTTGTGTGTCCAAACATTCCACAATGTTGAAACTATTTAATGAGAATTTAGTCTTGGTTTTGACAGCCAACTTGATTAGAATATTTTATGACATTTTGGTTCATTAGGGATTATAATTGATCTTTTATTTCTGATAATTAATCATTAATTTATATCCCCAAAACAATGGCAATCCCTCCTATACTCACTCTTTTTATCCTTGAATCTTTATTTTGTGAATTAAGTGTCAAATTAATTAAAATATTCTTAATATCTTCATTAGTCTTTCTAGTGTAATTTCCTATAGTATATTGGTAAGCCAACATCTGACCAGTCAGTGAAAAACCTTCATAGAAGACATCTATGAGTGGGTATAAAGTTAGTTGGTATTGAGGACACTACCTAATTAGGTCCCTAAACCTATCTAAGGATTAATGAAAATATTATCTTTATTTTTAAAAAAACAAGTGATTTTTTTTTCTCAATTCTCCCTTAAGTCTTCTTGGATAAAATTTTATTACAAAGGAATTTTAAATTTGTTCCCAAGTTTTAAATATTTTTTCAATAGGGGCCACAATCCAATTATTTTTACATACCATTAATCATAAAGGGAAAACTCTAATTTTCATCTCATTCTTACTCAGTCCTTATAGTGTAGGATTTTTTACTATGTTATATAAATCCCTAATAAAGTATAAGGATCCATCATTATCCATACCATTAAATAATGGTAGCTGTAAAAGGTAATATTTATTTATTTTATATTTCCAGGCTCCAGTTGTAAGTCTGATAGAAGATGGTTTACTTGAAACTTAAGGGAGTTGATACACTATCATCCAAGGTCATTACACATTTATGGGGATTAGTTATAATAGATTACCTTCACCATCTCTCTCCCACAAGTTTTCAATTTTAGATATTTCTTTTCTCAAATCCATTAACTATTTTTTAATTTCTTGTTTGGTGGGATATATATTGTAAGACACGAATATGGTGTTCATGGACTAAATATGTTATTAGTATCACACCAAATATTCAAATTTTTATTATATTTTAATTTTGTGTATTTTTTTAGATTTATTGGTTTTTGCTTTTTTACATGTTTTTTTGTTTTAATATTTTTCTAATTTTCTAGATTCATGATTCCTTATCTAGAAGCATCTATAAAAACTAATGTGATAGATCATTTTCTATATTAAATTAAATTCCTAAAACAACTAGATCACTATGAGTATGGTATAGTGTCCACATAGAAGGCAGTGGTGGGTGCATATCCAGAAAAATGAGAAAAAAAATTAAAAATGAATGAATTGACTATGGTGATGAACATATGAGGTAGTTTGAAGATTTTTTAATGGAAAAAAGAAAAACAATGATAATGATAATTGAGCAGAAGTTGAATAAGAATTAAGCATATGAGAAATTTTTATTGTCCAGTTAAAATATTTCTTACTTATAAGGTTTCAATTGAATGAACATTCAAAAAAATAGAATCAAAATATAAATTGAGCATATTGAATAGAAATTTAATGATTATCTTGTTAATTACTTATAAAACTCATTCAATCACTTAAGAAAATGAATTTAATTACAATTTTGAAATAATCACACAAACAAAGGTAAAATTGTTAAACTGGTCCAATCTAAATTCCCCATGAGAAGTTTTTAGGCAAAATCAATCATTTAATTAAATAATGTAGAATTAAAAATCAAGAACAAATAAAATCAGAAGTACAATTTGGGTCTCCCTTGATTTATAGCTCCTCAAAGTGCAACAGCTCCATGCTCTAATCTTTCTACAGAAGTCTCTCCAAAGTCTCTCAGTTAATGGATAATGAATCAGGATTAGATAATTGTCATATGATGGATTGCCTTTTTGATCATTGTGGATCTTATCCTATTTAATAGAAAATTCATAACCCAATGAATTTTGTGCTCACCATTGTAGCTTAGTAATAATTCCCTGAATTCCACATGACATACCTTTACTATACATCTTCAACTTCATGTGACTTGAGTGAAGTTCTTTTTAAAAAAAAATTGATCCATGCACATGAGTATGTATCCAATGCTATAATAGTTTCTGGATTATTCTTATAGTAGTGACCCATGCTTCTCCTAAAAAATTGTATTTCCCGTTATTTGACTCCACTCTGCTCATGCTGATCGTCTGTAATAATTCAAAATAATAGAAAAATTACAATGTCGATAATAAATATAAATATTTTCATTTTTACTTTTATTATTAATATGAATTTATATATATATAAACTTATTATTATTATGAATATATATATATTATATTATAATTATTAAATAGAAATAATAAAATTTACATATATATGTAATTAATATTATTATTGTTGTTATTATTATTGTTTCTTTTTTTTTCTTTTTCTTTTTCTTGTTTGTTGCCTTGGGATTTTTCATCCTCATGCAGCATCGACTTCAAGAAGGATATCATTTTGTCAAGTTATTCTCTATGGTTCTTCATTGAGAGATGGTCCTCCTGAAATAGTTTCAATGGTAGTGATGATCAATGACGACTCTTCTATAAGAGTGTCTAGGTGGTTAAGTCATCTTCATCACACGATGGATAATGTTATTCAATACAGCTTGGTGAGGAACAAGAATTCTTTTCAACCAAGATCTACTCAGCCATTGGGTATGTTTTTCCTTCTTTTGATTCACTTTGGCCATTTGAGATCACTAATTCGAGATTTCTTCTAACATTCAAAAATCATCAAGAATCGATGTCTAGATATCAGGTTCTCTGATCCGTATATAAATACTTGGTTTGTCATCCCTAGTTTGAATTGGTTATCTCTGGAGATGATTTAATAGGTTATGGTGGTGTGGGTTGTTTCTGATGGTAAATCTTCATATGGTTTCATGGCTCATGATGGTCTAGTCTTCTCCTCAGTAAGCATGGAATCGAGGGATGACAGAAGGTTCAACTTCCCACGTAGGGTAGGATGATTATGAGGGATGAGATAAGCATACCCAAAGGCACTTCCAGTTGATTTGGGGTTCCATAGTAGGCATCACGGTCTCCAATCATGGTAGGCATAGGTGGGAACATAGTCTGTTAACTGACCAAGGATGGTTTTGGGGTAACATCTTACGATCACTTAAGTGACCATACAACTCCTTATGTGTGGTCAGTATATTGCATGGTTGTTATACTGACCATGCAACGTACTTATCTAAAAACACATAGAATTAATAAATTAAATTTTAATTATAAGAGCGTATAATGAAATTAAAAAATAAATATTAATTAATTAATTAATTAATTATAAAAAAAATTAATGAACAACAAAATTATATTATTTAAATAAAAAAATAATTAAAATAAATAATGAATCTATTTGAAAAGTATATTAAATAAAAATACTAAAAAATATTAGATTGAAATACAATTGAATAAAAAAATTAATAAAATTAAAGAATAATAATAAAATAAATATATAACGGCATACAATATAAATACTCAATATGAAAATAAATTAAATAGTCAACAAAATAAATACCTTAAGTAATAAAATTCATAGTTTTATTTATTTAACAGTAAATTATCAATTATAATAAATTAATCAATTAAATGATGTGGAAAAAAAGTAATGAAATAAAAGCCACATCATATGGTTATGATATTGGGTTTAAACCTTAAGAAGAAATTCCACATATCCTATAAGAACGGGAATAAAATACCCAATAGTTTAAGTTATATAGTTTAAATTAATTTTATATGACCATATCATGTAGTTTAATATCATGTGGTAAGGATGTTTTCATGTAGTTTTATGTCATGTGACTACGACATTATCATGCAGTTTTACATCATTCTACTATGAAATATGTGTTACAAAAAGAGATAAAATAGAGGATTTAATGGGGCTTATTCATTGGGATCCCATTTCGGTTTAACCTTGCATATGTTTGTTAAATAAAAGAAGACAAGGTTGGGTCTTACACCTAAATATGAGGCTCATGTTTGTTTCCTGATAATTGGTATAGAATGAGTGTGGATTACGCATGAATTTGTGATGCCCAAATATCATTTATGTTTCCCAGTGATGATATCATCAATGGTATCGTGGTAAGATCTTGTACCTAAGGAGGCCCATGCAGGAGACGTAAATGGGGAATTTTATATAATCGATGTTCATTTATCCACCATTTGGGTGCATCATGAAGCGGTTATAGGAGGACCAAGTTCTATATGAGTATATTACATAAAATAGAAGGAAATTAATATTCTATGAGTCCTAACCCTCACATTGGAGTAGTTTCTTCACTATGAGGGGGATAGAGGGGCTCACATAGGTTTTGGATTCAAGATCCTTCATGAAGGGGGATCACACTAATATAAAAATATGTTTTTTTGTCAGTTTTTTATAAGTATAACATTGTTTATTGAGGCAACATCATTAAAAGTGATGTTGTAAATATATTTTTTAATGTTTTTTATTAAAATTAACCTTAAAATGTATTTTTTTAATGATTTTTCATGTCAATTTTTATAAAATGGATGTGAAAGACTATATTTTCTTTTTGTTTTTAAAAAACTGATGTGAAAGATCATTTTTCACATTGGTTTTTCAGAAATTGACGTTAAAGGTCATTTTTTAGGTCCGTTTTATTTAAACCAACAAGAAAAATATTTTAAAAAAATATCATTTGAGATCCTATAACATTACACACAATTGTTTTGTAGAATCACCAAGAAAAAATATTATTCCACTTGATAAAATAAATATTTTACAATTATCTATATTATGAGAACTATGATCATACAATTATATAATTATAATAATCAACAAATATTTATTACATTGTTTATTATTCAATTTGAGGAAAATTGAGTATCGATAAATAGGAAAATATCATAGAAACTAGATAAAATCAAGAAAAAACAAACTTTAATCTTTAACTTAATTTTCAAGCTTGTTGAAGTATTTGTCGATATAAATTTGTTATGAGGAAATATCTCAGGAGGTGACCAATGTTGCAACTTAGAAGGAATTGTAGACTCCAAAGGAAGCTTTGTAGTTTTATCATGATTTGAAGAAGGATTCTTAATCATAAGAAAAAAAGGAAACATTAATTGGTATATCAATTGTGAAAAATAATCATAAAAATTTAAATCAGGAAAAATAATTATAAATTCCATGATAAGGTCATCTAAAGATAAATTAGTGGAATGATGATGAATATTAAAGTATTTAAATAATTGGAATGATAATGATTGAAAGACTTGATCATGAAATTAATACATGTGGAATGTCAAAATATATAACTGACACTACAAAATAATACATTGTATCAAATATTTTAGGAGGGAATAAATTATTTTGAATCCGTGTTATAAAAAAGGAATTCTATATTGGTGGGATGTTAAATTTTAACTTTCACATTTTTTTAAAAATAACTGACATAAAAATATCATTTATAATATTGATTATATTAAAAAAATGTTAAAATTTTAATTTTTCATGTAAGTTTTATGATAACTGGCCTACAAAACTAGCTTTTCATACCATTTTTATGATAAATGATGTGAAAAAACCCAATAGTATTATTTTTAACATCAGTTATTTAAAAAACTGACATTAAAACTCTGACGTAAAATCTATTTTTTTGTACTAGTGTCACAAGATTCCCTTCCACGAAGGGGATCATGAACCTCTCATTTTTTAAGGGACCTCATTATCTTCTTTTCATGACCAACTGTTAATAAATTCCCTCCTAGATCATCATAGGAGAGGATAGTGACCCCAAAATCCCTCCTCTAATAGGTCATGGGTTGGAGACTAGCATGAGGGTATTTATCACAAGTATGGGTGGAATTGCCCTCTTAATTCTGAGTAAAATGTAAAAAATCCCCCAATCACCACCATATGTATAAATAAAAGAGTTCATATTTCCAATCCCCAATAATAATTATATGAAAAAAGTTGTAATACAACCAAAGATAATGAAATATTGAGATTCTAAGCTCTACTCTCTCCACCCAAATAGTAGTATTCCCCATTCTTCCTCAAAATATCCTATAAAATAACTTAATAAAAACTATTGGGGTGAGCACATAAGAGTACTCATTTGGATCATAGATAAAATAATGATGACATCCATGTGAAATCAACGTGACATGGTAGATATGTGTGGGGACAACTAATTAAGAAAAACTAGAAGAAAAATAAGTCTATTCAAACAATCATAATCAAGGAGATGTATCATATCTCATTAGCATCCAATCCACAAAAATGATATACCAATTCACCTATGATGTTGGTTGGGCCTCAACTATACCAAACCCAACCACTTATAGGGTACAATATTCTCTCATTATAATCATTCAATCAATCACCATATCAAGTCATTACTGATGTGGGTTCGATCTCTTCCCTACATGCTCCAGCCTCTCAGAGGGCTTAACATTCACTTGTGTTGGTCGGAGTAGGACACTCAAGAGGGGTGTCAATTGAGTTCCTATATAAAAATTTCCAAAAATTTTATTTAAAAATACCCCAATTTAAAATAAAATAAGATCTAGTTAACCAAAGTAGTAGATTTATAAAATATTTGATCATTTGGAATATTTCTCAAAGATTGATCAGTTCTTAGTTAAGATAATATAAATAACTATTTAAACTTTTGAAAAATATTCTACTAAATAAAATTCTAATACAAACACTATCTAAGATTAACAATTAGAGTGAAGTGAGGTTTCATGGTTTGAATAAACAGAAAAATTAAACTTTAAAAGGAATATCAGATTAAAACAAGAGGTTTAGTCTCAATCAAAGACTTAGTCCTATCCATTTGGTGATCACCTACCACTAAAAAATTTATATAAATAAACTTGTTCCACACCCTGGATCAGGGTACACAATAGAATACAAACTATCCAGGTTAATAGACCTCTTCAAAATTATTCATGGGAGTATAAAACAAATAGACAGGCCATCCAAGGACCTGATCCACTATTATTCATGGGAGTGGAAGGTGTATAAACGTAGGTTGGGGAATATATCTATGTATCTTCCAATTTATCACCAGAGACAGTGTGTGTTTATAAAAAAGATACACACACTACTGAAATTCTAAACATTGTACATAGGTAGATAAATATAATGAGAATAGGGTTTAGAAAACTCTATGGGATGTACTATCTGTCTTCTAGACTCCTTAAAGATGGAAGAAGTGAAGTTGGAGTTTACTTCCAGAAAAATAGAGTGTTGTTTTTGCTTTTGTCTTCTATTTCCAAGAAGGTAGATTCTTCCTCGAAGTAATCTTCTCTTCTATGTTTATTTCTGCAAATGTTTGCTGCATTTTGGTTCTTAGTAGTCTCTTCATGTATACACAGTAAGAAGCTCTTGTGTTTTTCTATAAGGTACATGAGCTCTCTTCTTTACATCTTATATATATGCATATCCATCTTATTGATCAGTTTTTTCCTTTATACATGTTATCTAATAAGGAAAATGTTCTCGATCGTGTGATGATACCTCATACCTCATATTGTTCTTTGAAAATTTCATTAATGTTTTCGAAAAAAGTAATTAATAAAACTCAAAGCATCAAATAACACAAATATGATTGTTAGTAATAAGTTTGAATTTAAGAGATAGATCATCGGTTTCTCATTCTGTCAGTATTTCACACTGTTGGTATCTTAGACTATCATTTTCTCCTGTTGTTGGTGACTCATGTTTTCAGTGACTCGTGATGTTGGAGACTCATATTTTGGGTGACTCATGTTATCAATAACCCATGTTGTCGGTGACACGTGTTAACGGTAAGTCAGTCTGTCGATAGATCATTCAATCGATGGATCAAACCTGCACCGGTAACTCAGGATCAATTGATAAAGCTATTGGTAGGTGATTAATTTTTAATTTAGGCATTGGTAGTTCAGGTATCAGTAGATGTTGCCTTAGTAACTCAACTATTTGTTGCTTATACTTAGTGAAATTCTGAGTGGTTTTATCGATCAGTCATGTATCAGTGATTCATGTATTTATGACTCAACTATCAGTAGGACAATTATCGGTGACTTATACTTAGCCAAAATATTTTAACCTCTCTTATGATATAAATGATAACACCATTTTTTTAGGATTATAATTAAACATGATTAAACACAATGTAACTTACTAAATATTAATTAAGCATGATTTGTGAGCATTAAAATTAGAGGAGGCCAACAATCTCCCCCTTTTTGATGATCACACGTCATGGAATTATATACCATGACTATTAATTTATGATTATAAAATTAAATTCTTATTAACATATTACACAGTTCATAATATAGTAAATTATCATAAGATGTGAAATTTTTAAGGCAAAGAAAAGAAGATTTACATATCACTTGTTAAGATTTCTTTTTAAGGTAGTTTTTTCGTTTACTTTTATGTTAAATTTTAGATCCCCGTGAGATATATTCTATACACTTTTTCCACATTTTGGTAATATTATAAAGGGAAAAAAATAATGGAAAAAATTAACATATGCTGTGATGAAAAACAGATCCATGATATTGCATTAGGAAAACAGTACATGAGATTACAAAATGTCAAAACAGATCCTTATAAAAGAGTGATCTAACTACTTATTGATCAAATTAGATTCCATCACATCCTTTACCTTAGCAGAAGAATAGGAGGTAGGAGTAGGAGGTTTATAGGCCGTAGTGGTGGAAGGAATTTTGAGGGTATTGAAATATGGAAGAGGAAATCCTTGAAAAATAGAAGGGGCAAGGCTCAAGCTAGAAGATAAAAGAAGACCTGTAAGTTCCTAATGGATTATAAGTCGAATTTGGATAAGATCCTAAGTAAGGATCATGGTCAACGGGGTAGATGAAGAAATAGAAGGGTATAGGATTTGTCTGAGAGGAGCATCTTATGGGGGAAAATGGTAGTATTTTGTTGATGCTGGTAGGGATTCAACAGATTTATGAATTCCTTGATGATCTCACCAATATGTTCCATATCCTTTTCAAAATAATCCTTATTGTACATAAACTTTTCAAGGGTAGGAGTGTATTTATTAAGCTTCTTGACTTGATCCTTGAAGACTTGATTGACTGTAGGTAGCCTCAAATTTTCCAACAAATACTTCAAATGAGTGGTTATTGATTCTTGGAAAAAATAATCTTAAAATATACTTCTACCTTCTTAGTTATTTCCTCATGAGCAGTAGTTTCTTCTTTTGAGTAGAATATCACCATGTCAGGCACATGTTCAATGTTATTTATGATCTTACTAAGGCACTCCTTATCAGTTCCACCCATCCCAATTTGATGTTCCTCTTGAATCACATATCTAATTATCTCAACATCTATAGAATGAACAACAAGAGCAGCTAAAGTGGAGGCACCATGCACTATATCTCAGATATCTAATCTCAATTGGTTCACATCAAGATTAGGAGGGTGAGGATGAGCAGTAAAACTCCATGAAGTTGAATCCTCAAAAAAATTCAACATTTTATCCAAGGATAACCTATAATCAGTAATGAAACTTTTAATGGCCAAAACCATAGCAGTCAACTCATTCCTCATTTTCTAATTGTCAGAGACAATTGATTCCTACACTGAGATAAATTGAGGTTTAACCTGAGACACAAATCTTTCTATGATTAAATATGAATCACTTTCACTATGTCTTGGAATTGAAGTAGGTGGATTTGAAGTGGTGGATCTAACTACAGCTAAATATTCTTCCTTGAAATCATCAAGATCAGTTTTGGTGACATATTCAATAGATTCTGAAGTGGACACATGAATAGAATTAGGAGTAGGAACAGTTGTCTTATCCTCTGAATTAGGATACTCCAAACCAAAATTCACATATCCTAGATATCTCCTCCATACAGGCACAATAATTCCATCCAAAGAAGCAAGTACAACAACCTTTTCCCTCTTAGCCCGTCTCTTCCCCTCAATTGATTTCCTCTTTATAGAATATACTAACTCTCTCACTAGATTCAATAATACTTCCCTTACAGTAGGAACTTAAAAATGAACATGAACATTAGGATCCCCTTCCCCATCCATAGATGATTCAGGAGCTTTATGGGATTTCTCAATTGGTTCCAAATCCTATTCCACTACATGAGAATTAGCAAGACTTTCATGCTCATCAAGCTCTAATGTAAGATCAATAGTTTCAGCATCAGGACCTTGATCATCACCAGGATGATCTGATTCTCTGTCAGATCCATCACTTCATCCATCTTCCCTATCATTTCCATCATATTTCTCAACATATTCTTTAAATCTATCATCATCCTCGGTTTCTTATTCTTCACTTTCATTTTCTTCTTCTTCGCCAAATTACTCATCACTACTAGATTTTCTTTCATACTCAGTGTCCTCTAATTATTCATTCTCCTCACTATCATTCTCAACTAGAAGTGGTTATTTAGAGGGAAGAGGTCTAGGTGGACTTGAAGGACCATAATTATTTCTCTCTAGACTTTAAAAAATGTCGGGATCACTCATGTCATCTATTAGTGATTAAAATTCTTGAACTGTCACATCCATCTCTTCATCTGAATATACACCCACTTCATCTGGTCCTAAAACAAGGTCTACCATATTCCTTGGCCTCAAGGGATTATCAACAATATTTAAATCTTCATAAAACTAATCATTATTCTCAAATAAAATCTTCTTATAGGGGTTCCAATTAATTCCCATATTTCATTAGATAGACTTTTTTAGATAGAAACCATTACAAGATAAAATTGTCCCTTCACCTTCATTCACCAAAAACTTAGATTTTAACATAGTAGAGATAATCCCTAGATAAAATAATGAGTTTTTCTTGAACTAGGGTTTGATCCTCTCACTAATATGAACCATAAAATATCTTCATAAATAAATCTCATGACCTTTCTTCAACAAATATAACAATTAAATATCTTGGTACTTGAGGGAGAAAAAATCCCCTTTCTTAGGACATAATTAATGCAAGATGAATTTGAATAAGATATTTTACTCCCCATCAAGCTATGTAGAAATAGTACTTCTATGATCTCCATTTCCATTAATCACATCCAATGATTCCTTGAAACTAAAAAAGGTCACTCGTTGGAGGCACACTTCCCTGACGATCATCACACACACCCTCATGGGGTACCTTCAAGAATCCTGCCCAATGATTGGATGAAAAAGATATTATTTTTCCATCTATCATTGACTTTATCCAAAAAAATATAATATTTCAAGAAAAAACTCAGCATATAGTTAGAACTCATGCACTATCCTCAGATAGTATGTTCTTTCATTGTTGGAGAACCACTCCAACCATCCTTGTTTTTGCAACACGTTTAGTATGAGAGACTTACTTGATAACAACCATTCATAGTGCACTTCCTTCTCTGGAATCATGATTATGTTCATTAGTTCCAGATGAATAGCCTTAGGTTTTGGTTGGATAGATTCACTTATTTTATTCATAGATGGATGCAACTCATCCTCAGATCCTTATAGGATGCACTTGACACAATCCATTAAGATTATTTTGAAGGTTTCAGTTCAAGAGAGAAAGTTAGCAACTTTGGAGAGAAGGGTTCAAAGTTAAGAGTCTGAGAGTAAGAGTGTGAGGGTAAAAAAGTATTATAGTGACCCTTATTTTATCATTTAGGGATTCAAAAACATAAAATAAAAAATTCAGGTTAAAATAAAATAAAGAAAATAAAATAGAACTGTTTAAAATTCTATATAGATAAATGATTAAGTGTCAATCGGTGAGACAAATCATTGATACTTGTCAATGAGTCACCATCGGTAGTTCCTATTGGTGAGTCGTGAATTGTAAGTCCTCAAAAATTGATCATCCCTAACTCATATCTAATGTATCTCATCCTCTCATAATTTAATGTCTTAGTAAAAATATCTTCAAACTGATGTTCGGTGCCATTGAATTCAAGATTTATATCTCCTTTTTGATAATGATCTCTCAAAGAGTGATGTATTACTTCAATGTGCTTTGTTCTAGAGTGAGAAACTAGATTCTTGGAAATTTTAATAGCACTTTTATTGTCACAGTTTATAGGTACAAGCCTAAATTGATATCCAAAATCTAGTAATGTGTGTTTCATCTACAAAATCTGAGCACAACAACTACCAGTAGCTATGTATTTATATTCAACATTAGATAATGTAATATAATTTTTCTTTTTACTACACCATGATACTATAGACTTTCCAAAAAAGTGAAATGTACCAGAGGTTCTTTTTATTTCAAACTTAAAACTACCAAGATAAGAATCAAAATAACTAATTAAATCAAATTATTGTCCTCTAGGATAGAACATTCCTATTTTGGTAGTGAATTTAGGTATTTGAAAATTCTATTAACATCTAGAATATATGGATATTTAGGGTTTACTTGAAAATGAGCACACATACACACAATAAAAAAAATATCATGTTGGTTAGCTGTTAAGTAAAGAAGACTTCCAATCATACCTCTATAGTTGGTTTGATCAACAGACTTTCCATTTTCATCAAGATACAATTTACTGGTGGTACTCATAGATGTATCACTACTTTTTCCGCCATCCAAGCCAAAAAGTTTTAAAATATATTTATTGTACTTACTTTGATTTAAAATAATAGACTCTTTATTTTGAAATATTTGAAATACAGGAAAGAATTTTATCTCTCCCATTAAACTCATCTCAAATTAATTTTTCATCATTTTTGAAAAATCAATACCTAAAGAATTTTTCGAAGATCCAAAAAAATATCATCAACATATATTTGGAAAATTAAAAAAATCTTTAGAAATTATTTTTATTAAAAGATTAGGATCATCTATACTTTGAATGTCCCGAAGGCCTTCATTTTTATTTTATTATGGATAATCCTCGTTTTAAGGGCTGAAGGGGAACCCGTACATGAGCCGTAGGCCAAAGGCATAAGGCCCGACTGACTCGTAATACATGACCCGAAGGCCCAGAGGCGTAACATGCCCAATACATGACCCGTAGTCCCAGCCCACTTGAACTGCCCCTCCCCAGATTCTATGTCATTGATCACCTAGCTCCCTACCTTGCATTACTGATCAGTTAGCATTGCCCCGTACAAAGCTGCACGGTGCCCAGTCCTTGTTTTAAACCATATAAATATTTTTTTAATTTAAAAACATGATTTGGAAAATAAGGATATGTAAAACTAGGGTCTTTCATACAAAAACATCCTCAACAATATACCCATTTTGGAATGAACTTTTAACATCAATCTGATAGAGTTTCAAATTAAGTTGTGCTTTATAAACTTGCTATATTCTAATGGCTTCAAGTCTGGAAACATGTAAAAAGGATTCTTTATAGGTAATTCCTTCTTCTTGACTATAACCTTATTCAAATAATATAGCCTTATTCCTTACAATAGTTCCAACTTCATCTACTTTATTTCTAAACACATTCTTAGTTTCTATTGTTATGGTGTATTTGGATCGATCAACAAGTTTCTAGACTTTGTTTCTTTCAAACTGGTTAAATTCTTCGTGCATATAAATCACTCCAAATTCATTATTGATAGCATCATTGATATTTTTAGGTTCAATTTATGAAAAAAAGACTTTATGTTCAACCTTGTTTCTTAGAGAATCTCTAGTATGTGTCCCTTTATCTAAGTTTCCCTCTACAGCATCTAAGGGATGGTTCTTAAGGGTCCTAACAGATTTAGAAAAAGATGGGCTAGTTATTTCAGGTTATTCTATAATTTCAAGTTCACTTTGATCATAATATGGAAGTTTTCCAGAACTAGAGTATTTTTCAACTTTCTTAATAGTAGATTCAAAAGTTTTAGAATTCAAGTTAAGATTTGAAAAATCATCTCCAATATTTTCTAAGGAGGCCTTAGGTTCATGTGGATATGTTTCATCAAATTTGACATATAGAGATTATTCCACATGCTTAGTTTTCTTATTAAAGACACTATAGGATTTTCTAGAGGTTGAATAGCCTAGTAAAATTCCTTCATCACTTTTGGAGGAAACATTTTATAGATTATATTTTGTATTGAGGATATATACTTTTCAACCAAAAACTTTAAAGTAATTAACCTTAGGCTTCCTATTGTTCCATAACTCATATGGGGTTTTCTTATGTATATGTCTAATTAAAACTATATTTATTATGTAACATGCTATATTGAGAGCTTCTACCCAAAAATAAATAGGTAAATCATATTAACTAATCATAGTTAGGTCTATTTCTTGTAAGGTTCAATTTCTTCTTTCTACAACTCTGTTCTACTAAGGTTTCATAGGAGTAGAGAACATATTACTATAGCTATTTTCTGTGCAAAAATATTCAAATTAGTTATTTTCAAACTCATGAACATGATCACTTCTAATGTTTTTGATCCTAAGTCCACTAAAGTTTTCTACTAACCAATCATACATGGGGAAATAAGAATATGCTTCACTCTTGTGAGCTAAAAATAAAATCCTAGTATATCTAGAAAAGTAATCTATAATAATATATACATAGTGCGTCCCATTTAAACATGAAAATCTAGTTTTTCCTAACAAATATATGTTAACCATCTCAAGAGGTTGAGAAATTGAAAATTATTTCTTTGGTTTGAAATATATTTTATGTTGTTTTCCCTTTTGATAAGGATTATAGGATTTATTATTTAGGAACTCAAGTTTAGGTATATCCTTGACTAGTCATTTCCTAGTTAACTTTATAAGGGATTGAATATTATAGTGGTCTAATCTCCTATTCCAGATCCAAGACTCTTTACGAAAGGAACTCAAGAAAGAAACATTTTTAGAAACTAAAGAATCTCGATTCACAATATAAACATTTTCATATATAAAATTAGTGAATATTAACCCATTATTAGAATTGAAAAGATTACAAGAATAATTTTCAAATTTAACATTAAAAAATTCATCACATAACTATGATATTCTAAGAATTTTATACTTAATATTTCAAATAAAAATAACTTTACAAATTAAAATTGAATCTGTGTTACCGATTTGGATGAGGCTAATAATTTTTCCTTTTACATTGTCACCAATGGTGACATGCCCACCATCAATATTTATAAGATTCTTGGAGCTCATATATTCCCATGTATTATTTCTTGAACACCCAATATATATATACCATAAGATCTTATAGGAACTCTTCAAACTGATTTCCTATAAAAAATTCATATAAGATAATATTTTGGTACCCAAAATATCTTGGGTCTAGTAACATTAGTAATTAAATTTTTGGGAACCCACATTTTCTTTATGGGTTTACTGTAAGTAGTTTGTAAGGTCTTGGTAAAATAAACTCTATTGGGTCCAAAAAAACTAGATGTTGTAAAATATTTTACAGTGCCAGAATTTGTAGTATATTTTATAAATATGGACACAAAACTAAATTTTCCAGATTTTGATACAAAATTGTTTTTAAAAAAATTTCTTTTCCAAGGTTGATAACCAATACCAATATAATATTCTAGAGTAACTTATTTTCCAAGAATTTGAACTAAGGTATCTTTACCATTTGTGAGCTTCTCAGGATATTTCTTTAATTTATCATTAGATAGTTTGAGTTCATTATTATCATGGAGTAGTTGATCATTCTTCTCCTTTTTAATAGTAAGTTTATATTTAATTGAAATAGTAAGAGAATGTTTTATATTGAGGGATTTATACTTATCCTTTAGTTCATTTCATGTATATTCAAATAATTTTACAATATTCAAATGTTTCATTATTTATCATATTTTCAGAATTAGATTCTTCTCTATAATAATAAGAAATGTGTACAAAAGATTCTACAGTTACCTCAGATGTGTTTTTCATGAAACAAATGTTGTCTTTGTTATCCTTCTCATATTGTGATAACTCCGAGTCACTAAAGATATCCTCAGGATCACTCTAGGTGGCCTTCTTTGTGTTTATATATTTTCTATCTTTTTCCTCATATTTTATTTTAAACTTTAACTTAGGACAGCAATATTTTACATGTCATTTCCTCTTACACTCATATAAAACAATCTCCTTAGCAATATCACTTCTCTTTGAGTCCTTTTTCTAGTTTCCTTTGTCATCATACTTCCCTTTATAACTGGGCTGTCAAAATAACTTCTTCTTTTTGTAGAAATTTTTGAGTCTTCTAGATAACTAAGACATTTCCTCATCATTATCACTTCATGATTCTTCATTTATTGAACTTTCATTATGAAATTGCATTTTCTCTTTTTATTTGGAGGCAGTGGTTTTGAAAGCCATTGACTTTATCTTTGGTACATCACATTATTATTTTTTAACCTTAAATTATTCCTCGTAAATCATTAGTTTACCTATCCTCTCCTTTACTAGTAGAGTGTTTATGTCATAGGATTACCTTATTTACACGATGGTTCCTCTCCATATTTTTGATAAACATATGATAATTCACATTACTTGTTCCTTGGATGTGATTTTCTTTCCAAGAGAGACCATCATATTTAAAATTTCATTGAACCAGAGATACATGTCAGAGATAGGTTCATCAATATTTATTTTTAAGTTATCATATTTGATGGTATATGTATTAAGTCTCATTTTTTTGACATTAGTAGTTCCTTCATGTTAAATATCTAGTGTATCCCAAATTTCAAATACTATTTTACATATAAAAATAATTTTAAACACTTTATACCCTAAATATAATTATAAAAAATTAATAGATTTACAATTATTATTGTAGGCTGCCTTGGTGGAATCATCCCAAGTGTTCCTAATAGTAACAGTAATTTTTTATTCATCTTTAATTAAAGACCATATTTCAAAACTCATACTTTCCAATTGAATCTTCATTTTAATTTTCCACTATGAATAACTTGTTCCATTGAATTTGGGAGGTCTATTTGTAGTAGAACCTTCATATATATTGTCCATTTAAAACAAATTTTAAATACTTTAACGAATAATAAATTTTTAACTGACATAAATTTATAGATCTTTAAAACACAAAAAAATCAAAGTTTTAAAGAGTTAAAAACTTTGAAAATTTTGAGAGTAAGAAAACCTCTAATACCAAATTTTGGTTAGAGTAGGAGACTCAAGAGGGGTGAATTGAGTTCCTATAAAAATTTCTATCTAAAATTATTATTTAAAAAATCCCCTAATTTAAAATCAGATATGGGATTTTTGACCAAAGTAGTAGATTTATAAAATATTTAATCATTTAAAATATTTCTCAAATATTTATTAGTTCTCAATTAAGATAATAGGAATTACTATTTAACTTCTAAAAAATAGTATACTAAATCAAATTATAATACAAACACTATATAAGATTAACTATGAGGGTGAAGTATAGTTTTCTGGTTTGAATAATAAGATAAACTAAACTTGAAAAGGCACAGTGGATTAAAATAAGAGGTCCAGTATCAAGAAAATACTTAGTGATCTCCACTTAGTGATCACCTTTCACCAAGAAATTTATATAAATGAACTTGAACCACACCCTCAATCCGGGTACATAACAGCATACAAACTGTCTAAGTCAATAGACCTATTCCACAGTATTCATGAGAGTAAAAAAAATAGACTGGCCACGTAGGGACCTCTTCCACTGTTATTCAAGGGAGTGTAAGGTATAAAAAGGTAGGTTGGTTAAGATATCTATGTATCTTCCAGTTTATCACAGAAGATAGTGTGAATTTATAAAATAGAGACACACACTACTCAAATTCTAAATAATGTACACAAGAAGAGTATTATAATGAGAATTGGTTTGAGAAATATCTGGTTGATGTGAAATGCAGCTTCTGGACTCCTTTAAGATGGTAGAAGTGAAGCTGGAGTTAACTTCCAGAAACAGAAAATAAAGTAGAGTGTCGTTTTTTCTTCTTTCCTCTGTTTCTAGGAAGGTAGATGCTTCCTTGAAATGTTCTTCTCTTCTATGTTTTTTTCTACAAATGTTCATGGAATTTTAGTTATTAGTGTCATCTTCGTGTATGCACAGTAGGATGCACTTGTGCTTTTATCTAAGGTACATGATCTCTCTATTTCACTTCTCATATATATGTATGACCAGCTTATTAATTAGGTATGTATTTTATATATTTCATCTAATAAGGATCATGTTCTCAATCATGTGTTGGTACCTCATAACTCATATTGTTATGTGACAATTTCATTAATGTTTTCTAAAAAAATCATTAATAAAATCAATAGCATTAAATAACGAAAATATGATCATTATTTTTAAGTTTGAATTTAAGAGACAGATCATAAATGTGTCAGCCTGTCGACATCTCAGACTGTCAGTATCTCAGACTATTGGTATCTCATGTTTTCGGTAAGTTGGTATGTCGGTAGATCAGTCTATTAGTGCATCAAACTTGCATCCATAACTCAAGATCAGTCGGTTGAGTTGTCGGTAGGTGAGACATCGGTAAGTAAGATGTTAATAGGTTGGGAATCTGTATGGAAAGCATCGATAGGTGATGCATTGGGAATTCAGCTATTGATATCTTATATTTAGTGAAATTATGAGTTGTTCTATCGGTCAGTTATGTATCAGTGAGTCTGGTTTTAGTGACTCAACTATCGGTAGGAAAAGTACCAGTGACTTATACTTATCCAAAATCTGTTAACTTGTCTTATGATATAAATGCTAACAATATAGGTTTAGAATTATAATTAAACATTATTAAATAGAATGAAACTTACAAAATCAAAATTAATCATGATTTTTGAGCATTAAAATAAGAGGACGCCAACAACTCACTTCAATTTTTCTATAACATCTGATCTGAAATAAATTCCATGTATTCAACTCATACTTCACCCCATGAATACAATCCCAACCACAAAATGAAATAACCATGTATAGATTCCAAGCAGCGCGTTATATCAAATATAATTACCTATATAAGGAAATATTTATAACCAATAGAAAACAACATTTAGTAATATGGTTGAATGGTCAAAGAAAACAACAATCGTTATTATATCAATAGATATCACAAAAAGGCAGAACCACAAACAATCAATAATTACTCTACTAACCCAATCCATTATTCATTAAAAAATCCATTCATGCTTCATAATTTATTCACTTCCATTGAAGTATCTCAAGGAATATTCTAACAATTTTTAATAACCCAAGTCATTTATTAACATAGTCGTCTATTGTATTTATTTATTAACCTCAAACTCTAATCATTTATCTAGGTAATCAATCTAGAATGTTTTAATAATTTTTTTAGACATAAAAAAACATTATTAATCCAATTTTGTATTACCCCTTCATTCATTATTTAGTCACGACATATTATTAAGTAAAGACATCATGTAATACTCTATTTACTTATACATTAAGTTAATTTAAGCATTAAAAAACATATATCAGACAAAAATTACTCTCAATACAATTCCATTATAATAATTAAATGAAAAACCCACCCTATACATGCAACTATAAATGAGATACATGATAACCTACTGTATTATGTAAACACTATATTTTAAACTATCACACAATGCACACTCTAGGGATCCTTTATTCATGTGTATATTTAAAATTTTAATTTATGAATTTTATAATTTAATTTTAAAAAAATTAAATTCATATTGAAACTCTCTTGAAATATATTAACTGAATATGAAATTTTGGGATTTTTTCCAAAATAATTGATTTTAAGTGAATAGTGAAAAATACAGTTTTTACCAAAACTATATCTTTTATTAATATAAGAAAGAACTAACAAATTATAAAACCATATGAATGGTAAAATATATGTATAATAAGAAAAAATATTTTTTTTGAATAATATTATTAAATTATCAAACCTATGTTTAACTTTTTATAAACTTAACTAATATTGTTTAAGAAAAGAAATTGTTCTTAGTCCTTTCTTTAAATTAAATATTATTTTGGTAATATTAGTTTTTTTATTTCCTTTTAATCCATATAAAATTTATTTTTTTATAATAAAATATTTTATTTTATTAAAATAAAAAATATTGATAATTTGAATCTAAACATAATTTGTATACTTAAAAATACACTATTTCAAAAAATAGGTTTTACGCACACTAATGTTAAAATTAATTTTTAATTTTCCCCAAACATATTAATTTTATTCAATAAAATGGAATTTATATTTATAATTATTAGGTATAAATTATTTAAGAATTCGAATATTATTTTTAGGCATTGGAAATAAATTACTTTGATTAAAGATTAATTATCGCAGTAAAAGTAAAATGGTTTCTTTCAAAGAATTAATTTTATACGAGTTATATAGATTTCATATAAATAAATTATATTAATATATTTTAAATTAAAACTATAATATTATTTTTAAACATATATATATATATACACACACTTATTTTGTTAATAATTAATATGAAATGAGAATAAAAAACATTTAATGAATAAAAAGACAACTTTCTTTAAAAATTTCCCTTTATCTAATATTTTGATATAAAAGTTAATTTTATTGAATTTTGAAGTTGATTTAGATTAAATGGAGTCATAATTTGGATTTATAATGTCAAAATTTGGTAATAGGGTTCATCTTATATTTTCAGTAATAAAATAATTACAATGGATAATTTTTTAATCAATATTAATAAAGGTAAAATTGGATAGACGAAGTATCTCAAATTTTTTATAATAAAATGATCAATTAAAAATTATAGAAACACTTTTTAGTAACTCACCTAACTATCCTAACCCACATAACACCCATGTGATTTCTTTCTTACTCCTTCCCTAAATTTAGATTCCATGAAAAAGACCCTCTTTTTCACCTATAAGTGGAGATAAATCCCACTAATTTTATAATCACATCCACCCCAAAGGCATTGATCTTGAATTTTCACTCCCTATACCTATCCAAATACATCCCATGAAGTTTTTATGGTTATAATCAGTCTTCCCAATATTTAAGAAGGTTCTTAGCAATGTAAGGGTTTCCAATCATTCTCTTTCCTTTTTAATTGAAATTAATTTATGGTAATATAATTTCCAAATATTTTCTTGATTTTAATTTGACGATGTTACCACTTGTTTGATATTTTTTAAATTATAAACTACTAATATCCTCTTAATATATCATTTTTCGTGTGTCATTATTACACAAACATAAGGGTTCTCATTACAACATGTCCATTTTAAATTACAAATCTTAATTATAATATCTTCATTATTGTAATTTTACATCATTATCACCCATTTTACATTTTGAAAATGATATTTCATCTCATTAAATATTTTTCCTAATCCATAATAATTCCCAAAAATCCTAAATTTTTTGGAAGTTAAAGAGTGCATGGATTTCTTAGAAATGGAATCCCTATCTAGATAATAGTAATTGGATACATCTATGGAATATATTTACCTAGTGGTAATCACCCCAAAAAGGTTTGGTTGGAGAATTGACTCAACCATCACCGTAATTTATGATGAGTGGACCTAGGATTGCACAATTTTCTAGATAATCCCAGGTTATATGATTCATAATATTCACTCTCTCTTTATGAATCATGTTGAAGGTTTTTTGTTTCCAACAATTTTTATGCTCTCTTACCAATTAAGGCTATTTAAATCAATAACTATATTCTATTTATAACACAAAAAATTGAAATTAACCTTCTCCACTACATTATATATATTTCTTAGATAAGGGTACTTCCTTTTTCACTGAGAATACACCTATAGTTCCTATATTGATTATCTATTGTTTAACTATCCACCTTCGCTCTCTAAATGGGTTATGATCATGTTATCCCTTTTAGTTACATGGGGAAACGTATTGGTGTTCTATATGTTTTTATTCTATTACAGATTATTATTGGAAAGTTGAAAATTTATTGTTTAACCATCCACCCTCTCTATTCATATGGGTTATGATCATATTATGAATTTTATTGACATGCAGAAAAGTGTTAGTATTATGTTTATTTTTATTCAAATATGGATGATTATTGGAAAGTTGACTATGTATTTTTTAACAATCCACCTTCACTCTCTATATGGTTCATGATCATGTTATCCGTTTTATTTTCATGGGGAAAAGTATTGGTGTTATATATGATGTCATTTTAATGTGGATGATTATTGGAAAGTTGAATATGTATTGTTTAACCATCAACCTTCTCTCTCTGGATGGGTTATGATCATGTTATCCCTTTATTGATATGGGAAAAAGTATTGATTTTTTGTATGTTGTTATTCTTGTACGGATGATTCTTAGAAAAGTTAAATATGCATTTTTTATTTATTTTTCCATATGATTAATGAATTGGATTTAAACATGTGACAGGTGGGTCATACTTTATATAGACCCTATGGGAATTGGTAGGTCACATGAGACAAACATATTTGGTTATTTTTTTATATACCTGTCCAAAAAAAGATTCTTCATTGTTGATAAGATCATGATGTCTAATATCATGATGTCTTGTCTTATGGTATAGAATTAGTTTTCTACGATTATGAATTTCATCAATAAGGAACTAGTTATTGCTATACATGTGATCTATTAATTTTCATTGCTATCCATTTATATATTATTCTCTCAATTCCAATTGATTATGGATTCATGTTGTTTATTTATTCCTAATATATCCCTTGTGGCATGTTTATGTTATGATATCTTCCATTATATTATACCCCTTAATGAGAATATGAGATCACTATTATTTGTTTCCTTTACCCTAGAAACCTAAAGGAGAAACTTGTGTAATTTTCAGTGATATGATAAAAGGGATAATAATGTTCTCGTAATGTGTTCTTGTTGTATCATATGATTTAAAATGTAATGTATGTATGTATCCAGTCTTCCATGACTATTAAGATTTTATTTCCTACAAAAACTCTTGTATTCTATGTAAATAATGTAATGTAACTATGAGATCTGGGTATATGGAGTTTAGTTTGTTACAATTTATATCAAAGAAAGTTTAATAGGAACCTTGGGGACTATATTTAGGAAAAACTAGTTAGACAGCACAAGTACTATAAAAAATCCTCAAGATTTATATATAACACTCTATAAAAATTAATATGAATTGTATTTTACAATTCAATATCATGAGATGATTATGTGTATGATATTATAGGAATATGGAAAGTAACATGAGTAATGAGAATCGTGTAAACACCCATATCCATTATCAGGATGTTCCCCCTAGCATATAAATGAAGCTAGAGATGAGGATAATTAGATAATAATCATATTATGGAAGTTTACCCACGTTTTAAAAAATAATCTCACCCACATATAGTGGTCATCTGATCCATATCATGATTTAACTATGTCAGAAAACTTAACAATATAAAAAACCTCCATTATTCAATGAAACTACTAATCCATTGGTATCTGAATAATGGATCAAGTACCTAGATGATATATTTTTAGCCATAGGAATTAGTGAAAAAGAAAAACTCATCATGTCAGTCTCTCATCTAAAGGGAGATTCATATAAATGGTGGTCACTAATCCGAAACACTAAATAGGGATAAAAGATAAAATTCATATAACAAGGAACTTTTAAATATATATTATATGAAAAATTATTTCCTTGTGAGAAAATATATAAAATGTAAATATATCTCATCGATATTAGACAAAAGGGGTGGAAAATTTTTTGGAATATGAGAAAAATTTACAAGGCTATCTAGTCATTTTATGGATTATTCACATAGGATAGAAAGAAACATTGATCATTTCTTTGATGAGTTAAATTAGATTCTTCAAAGGGTATTGGTCTCTTAGACCTTTTCATGATATGAGGATATAGTTTCAAGCACCATTAAGATAGAAAAGGAGTTACTTGGGATGTATTTATTCAATTGAAATCAGGAGAAGAAGAGGTTATATAATAATCCTTGGAAGAATATTATAGAAAAGTGGAAGAAAGGAGGGATGGTATTTCTCAAATGTGATTATTTTGGGAACAAAAAGCTTGGGGATTATAAGAAGGGAACATGAGTTTGTTAAAAGTGTAGATAAAAAGGCTATAAAGCTCAGGAATACAAATGAAAGATATAATTTGTTTATATTAAATTATTTAATTTTATTGAGAAGGGATATTATTTGAACCTATTTCCCAAACATCAAGAGAATTTACCTCAAAAAATTCCAAGGGTGAAAGAACATAATTTTTTTTATTACCACATCTAAATTCAAAGTTTCCAATAATGTGGTGGAAGGTATCTGGATTATAGCCTCAATGTTAGATAATATTTTATTAGATTTCGGATCTTTAAACACTTTTATATCTTTAATGATTTATAAAAACAAAAATTATTTCCCTAGAATCTTAGTAAAAAAGTTTTAAATTAATACACTGAGTAAAAGACTTATTGCAACAAATATATGTCATTCTGTTCTAATTATTATGCATTGATTTATCATATTTTAAAACTTGATTATTATATCAATGGTTGAATTTGATATAATCCTTGGTATGGATTTTATTTTAATATATAATTCAAAATTTTATTTTTAAGAGAAGGGATTATGATTTGGGATAGTGAGGTGGAATCTCTTATCATTAAAAAGGGTACTTCATCATCTAAAACATCTATGGATTCTACCCTATATATCTCCTTAAATAAATTCTAGGAAGAGTGAAAGATAAAGTGCGATCTGTGGATAAGGAAAGGTATCCTAAGAATAGAGGATGTACCAGTGGTACAAATGTAACACCCAATATATTATGAGAAATATTTTGTTTTTATGTATATACATCACCAAAGGAATATTTCACTACACACAACATTGTCTTGGCTTGAATTACACGCAAGAGCAACCATCCTCGATAGCTTGCGTTGTATGCAATACCGTGTTTCGCTAAACAACGATATGTTATTAAAATATTATATAAACTAGCCATTATGAATAGTAATACCCGCTTTTTGAAATTATATATATTTTATCTTTGAAAATGGACTTCATATTTTGGATTTATAATATCGAAATTAGCGTAGGGTGAATTTTTGGTATTTTTCTGAAAACCTTCAATTTTTGATGAATAGTGAAAACAATTAGTTATTGGTTAAAACTGACTTTTTATTTAAATAATAATTTTTTATTTAAATTTATTTTAGGTCAAAATAGATACATAATACCTATATATGTTCAATGTGATTCATTGGAGTAATTTTATAATAATATAGATACATAAAAATTTTATTGAACTTTTTACCGTCTTTTACCCACCTCCTAGGAGCATTTGAAATTGTACATAAAACGTAATTTTACTGCTTATGTGAGTCGAATTTCTAAAATATGAGATACACGGTTAATATCAAGGAGTAAAATTCGGTTCAATAAGATAAAAATATTTTTTGGTGAATAGTAACTTTTTACTTTTATTTACCATGGTTAAAAGTAATTAGGGTAATTAAGGGTAAAAATGATATTATTATTACCCTAACACATGTTTTAATTCTATTGGATAAGTTTAATTCGACCAAAAATAACCTTAGTAATAAAATATGATCATTTAGGTCCACTTGGATTAGATTAGGACACTTATTATTATTTTATTTAAAGAAGAGTTAAAAGAGTTAAAATCAATGTTTAATAACTAAAACATTTTTAATATAGGGTTATACATAAGATAAATTCATCTATAAATATTCATTAGAAAGATAAAAATATTTTCTACATAATGGTATTTTTCTTTATAATTTTTAAACATTAAATAATTTCATATATATTTGACACAATGATGATGCAGTAATTACCTTATTAATAAAATATTAAAATAATTGATGTTATAAATTCCCAAATAAATGTAATTTGAGACTTTTTATGAATTAAAATAACTTTATAGGTTAATATGACTTGTTATTATTTAATTAATTAACTTTTTTCAAACTAATAATGATGTTATGATTTTCACAAAAATCAATAACCAAATAGTGTCCAAATTGACATAAAATAGTTTTTAAAAAATATATTATATAATTAATAGTAATTGTATTCTTAAAGTATATGGTTAGGAACAATGACTTATATAAGGTTATATATATTAATAATTAACCACATTGGGTTCGTTTGGATTGTTATTGTAAGTTTATTAACCATATAGTGTAAGAAAACAAGAACACACGGTAAAAGTTAAATTGTTTAACTTAGAGTTAAATCTAAACGATATGGTTAAAATAGTAAAATAAAATTGTATAGAACATATTGGTTGAGATTATTTCGACCCATCCCCACCTTATCTTAGAAATAAATAAATTTGGAGCTATTAAAAACTGAATATGACTTTATTATAAAATAATATTTAAAGTTTTTTCAAAGGTGCCCCTCTCCTCCCTTATAAAAGGAAACCTCATCCCTCTCCTCCTAAAACAATTTTGATCCCTAAATCTCGGAAAAACCCTGCACATTTCCCTTCTAAACTTCCCTAGAAACATACTTGAGGTTCTGTTCTTCTTCAAAGTCCAATTTTAGTGCCCTAAGAGGAGGTTTCAAAGAGGTGTGTCGAAGAAGAGGTAATATCCGTTACAGATTCTTTCAAATTTATTTCTTATTATAATTCCTATTATTTAGTTGTTTAATTATGAATTAATAACATAACTATCACTCATATACTGATATTTTATTGTAAATATGAAACAACCCTATTTCACCTTCTATCCATCCTCTGGAAAACGAAATCACCGCTCGTGCGTACGTACGGAATACCGTCACCACGCCGTGGTGTAATCTGTTTTCCACCACCACCTTACTTGGATGGGTATAATGGTTTAAAGAATAACTATATATGATTATTTTAAAGTTATATTTATTCTGAAATATTATACATACACTTCAATACAATTCCACGATCATGGGAATGATGTCATCGCTCGTGCGTACATACGGCCTACCGTCTCCACGTTGTGATGCGACTCGTTTTACATGATCTTCATTGAATAATGATTATATAAATGAATTTAATGAATAAATATGATATATATTATACTAATACCATTATTTAAATGATGTATCTATAACCTAAAAAAGAATAATAAGAATTTATTCGACAAAACATGCATAAGAACATAAAACAATGAACACCCGAATAACAAGTAGCAATGAAATATTATTAATAAGAATATAAGAATATGACCATATATGATATAATAACAATGAATATAATTATTTAATAAGTCAATTACATTATTTAAATCATTATACAGTAGGTTTGGATACGTACAAAGCATATCGGACCTAAGGTAAGGGAAAATCTCACAATCTCAATTTTTATCCGAGATTGTTTATACTTCAGTAATTACGACGGAATATTTATCATCCAATCCATTTTTTTCAATAGGTAATATTATTTCTATCCACATATTATTTTTTAAATCTAATTTTACCCATTGGTGAGTTTTTAGTAAAAGATATGAAAGGAATCTTTTATCGTTTTTAGTATGATGTACTTTTTGACTTTTCTGTCCAAAGTACGAGAAGAATGTTTTTTTAACTTATATGGAATGAACGGATTTTTACGGTTTCATAACTCCTTATTTTCATGAAGATTAATCTATAATATTTCATGAATATTTTCAAAAAAAATACTTTTCTTTTAAAATTTCATGGCATTTTTGGAAAAGAAAATTATTTTGAAGATGAAAGGATATTTTCCTCAAGAATTCACTTCAAGTGTTTTATCAAAACCATTTTCCATCTAAGATGACATTATTTCAAATGTGTTTGTTTCAAGTATAATGTATCTATGATTTACATGGTTTCACCTTTCTTATGATGAAATGATATCCATTTGTTTTATATGGATTATGTTATGATGCAATGATATTTATGAAACCCATTTTATTCGTTGGTTTATTATGAATGATGTATGCTTATTTTGTGACACATGAAAGAATGATTTAATTATTAGATTGGAGGGACCTATATCTCCCTACAATTCATTGGGTAAAGATTTATATCTCATGAGATAGATATGGCTGAAACGGAAAGTTAATCTGGTTTAGTGATACAGGACTGGAATGATGAGTGAACTCGGTTCAGTAATGGACTGTGTCCGCTATGATGGTCTTGGAAAAGAGCCTTGACTAATATGGAATGATTTTCTATGATTATGTGTGTATGCCACAAAGTTTCATGTTTTATTTTATGATTATTGGAATTACATTTAACTACTATGATTTATCCCATGTTATGATATTATGATCTCTTTTGCAGGTTAAGATTTTCAAAATGATTTGTTCTTATGAATATGATATGATTGATATTTCTTTTGTTTACCCTTGCTAAGAATTTGAGATCACCCTTGGGTATGTTTTATTTTCCCCAGATCAGGAATAAGGTTATTAAGTAGGATATTCCAAAAGGGACTCTAGATATGATGAAATAAAAGGGAGACAATGTAGATGATTTATGAACCAGTTGTTTATGTTTCCCAGTTTCTAAAGACACTATACCTATATGGTCCTATCATGGTTTTGTTATATTTTGTATTAAGTATGCATCAATTCTGAAGTAATAACCATGTATGTAAATTATGGGTAGTTATAGTTGGTATTAGAGGAAAGGTATAGTCAACCTTTGGAAACTAGGATGTGAAAGCCTTAGTAAGAACCCTAAGGATTTGTCTAAGCATAGAAAGCAATCTTAGTATTTTAGAAATGGCCATGAGTAACCTATGATAAGACCTAAAGTGTGAAATTTTAATACTGATTATGTTGTTTTCCTGTTATGATTAGTGTTTCTCACACTACACTTATTGGTTTTAGTCAATGGCTGGAACCCGAAGGAACCGTGTTAATGTTGAATGTGACGGTCAATGCAATGATTGTCCCCCTGGGTAACCAAACATTATGGGAGCTTGAATGAAAAATCTTGTAGCCATGCTCACACAACTTTCTCAAGCAATTAATCATGCATGACTTCCAAACAAGCAAAGGAAGGAGCAACATTCTATTGAATCCTTCATGAGGCAGCATCCACCTTCATTCAGCGGGTCTTCTGATCCATTAGTGGCTGAAAAATTGATTAGTACCACTGAAAACATATTTTCTATTCTACAATGTTCTGAACATGATAAATTCATCTTAGCATTATATTGTTTGGAAGGTGAAGCTGGTCAATGGTCGAATCTTATTAAGAATACGAGGCAAAGGGATGAAATTGAGTCCATGGAATGGGACGAGTTCAAGAACTTATTTTTCAATAAGTACTTCCCTCGTATTCTTAGAACAAATATAGAGAAGTATTTTCTTGAAATGATGAAAAAGGATGATGAATCTTTTGGTACCTCCAAAGAAAATTTAACAAAACTTGCAAGGTACGATTTTGAAATTATTATCCAACCTGATATTAAGATCGATCGATTTTTTAGTGGCTTAAAACCAAGTCTTCAAATGGAGTTAGCCACAAGGGACTTTAATATCTTCGAGGAAATTTTTCGATGTGCTCTCAATGTTGAGATGGAGATTGGAGTAACCCATCAATCATATGGGTTTGATAAGAAGAGGAAAATGGAATTTAAAGTAAAATATAAAGACCACACTGAAAAGAAGATGAGTTTTACCTTATGCTCAAAGTGTGGAAAGAAACAAGGAGGGAATTGTCTTAAAGGGACAAGTAAATGTTTTAAGTATGGAAAAGGAGGTTATAGGGCAGTTGAATGTCGAAATAATGGTAAGAAGATGTCTAATGATGTGAACAAAGAAAGGGATACATAGAATGAACCTCCTACACTTCAATGTTTCAAGTACAAGGAAATGGGGCATTATGCCAATCAATTCCCTAATCCAAGGGTTTTTTATGATGATCGACATCAACAAACTCTTAAGGCCAAAGACAAAGGAAAGTCACATGCAATTTCTATCGGTGATGTGGAGTATGATAATGAAGTGGTGAAAGGTACACTTCTCATCCACCCTAAAGTATAAAATGTTTTATTTGATTCTGGATCCACCCACTCTTTTATTTCTGAAGAATTTTCTAAGGGTATCGCCATATTACCGCAGCAGTTAGATATTGAGTTAGCTGTGACATCCCCTAATGGCACAACAGTCGCATTAAAAGTTCACAATTCTTCTCCGATTGAAGTTTGTGGTAAAGTGCTTCTTGCAAATCTTGTGATCCTTCCTATAGTGGAATTTGATGTGATTCATGGCATGGATTGTCTTTCTTTATACGGATCTCATATCAATTTCCAAAGAAGGGAAATAAAATTTAATATTCCTGATCAATCTACTATCATCTATCAATGCAAGGATTAATATAACCATATAGTGGAAATTTCTTCCATTTTATGGGTCTTGATTCCAATAAATGAAGGTTATTTATCTAAAATGGTTGGAGATAAAATCATGATTAAGAATAAACCCATTGTACGGGAGTTTGATGATGTCTTTCTAGAGGAATTTGTAGGTCTTCCACCAAATCGTGAAGCTGAGTTTTCAATAGAACTCATACCGGGTGCTATGCTCATTTCAAAGACACCTTATAGAATGGCCCCAATTGAGTTGTATGAATTAATGAAGCAACTCCAAGAGAATCTTGATAAGGGATTCATACGCCCTAGTACATCACCTTGGGGAGCACCTGTTTTGTTCGTTAAGAAGAAAGATGGATCAATGAGACTCTGTATTGATTATCGATAACTTAACAAGTTCACTATCAAGAACAAATATGCTCTCCCACACACTGATGACATATTTTACCAACTACGCAGAGCTCAATACTTTTCCAAGATTGATATTTGTTCAGGGTATCATCAATTAAGGGTCAAAAATGAGGATATACCAAAGACGGATTTTCGTACAATGTATGGACACTATGAATTTATAGTGATGTGATTTGGTCTTACTAATTTCCCTTCTATCTTTATGGATCTAATTAATAGAGTCTTTAGAGACTCTCTTGATCATTTGGTTATAGTCTTTATAGACAATATTCTTGTCTATTCAAAGAGCAAGGAAGAACATGAAGATCACTTGAGAATTGTATTAAAGACCCTAATAAAGGCGAAGCTTTATGCCAAATTTACCAAGTGTGAATTTTGGCTTCAAAAAGTTTCATTTTTGGGTCACATAATCTCAAATGAGGGGATATCTGTGGATCTAGAAAAAATAGAGGTTATCAAAAGATGGTCGAGACCAACAACAATAACTGAGATCCGAAGTTTTCTTGGTTTGGCTGGATATTATCGACGTTTTGTAAAATATTTTTCACGATTATCTAATCCACACACCAGGTTGACTAGAAAAATAATTAAGTTGGTTTGGATGGAGGAGTGTGAAGAGAATTTCAAATAGTTAAAACGAAGGTTATCCAGTGCATTTTTGCTCACAGTACTGTGTAGCAGAGAATGGTTTTTGATCTAAAGTGATGCATCCAAGAAGGGACTAGGGTGTGTTCTCATGAAAAATGATATGGTGATAGCTTATGCCTCACAAAAGTTGAAAATACAGGAGAAAAATTACCCAACTCATGATTTGGAGTTAGCCGCGGTAATCTTTGCATTAAAAATATGGAGGAATTATCTTTATGGTGAAAGGTGTGATATTTATACTGATCAAAAAAGTTTATAGTATATTTTCACACAAAAGGAGTTGAATATGCTCCAAAGAATATGGTTAGAGTTGATTAAGGACTACAACTGCTCAATTCATTATCACCTTGGGAAAGAAAACAAGGTGGAAGATGCATTAAGTTGACAAAACTATGCTAGCTTATCCATGATGAGGATCACAAAAGATTTAATATTTATGGATTTACAAAGGATGGATCTTGGAATTATAATGGGAGGGGAAAAATATTATCTTTCTCAAATGAATGGTCAACCATCTATACATGTGAACATTAAAGAGGCACAAAAATAAGATATAGAGTTACAAAAGAAGGTGATAAATGTTCCTGAATTCAACCTTGATTGTGATGGGATAATAAGGTTCAAGAATCGGGTTTGTGTTCCTCCCATCTCAGAATTAAAGAAGGAGCTGCTAGATGAGGCTCCTAGTTCTTCATTCTCTATTCATCCTGGAAGCATGAAGATGTATAGGGACCTGAAAGAGTACTTCTGGTGGGATGGAATGAAAAGAGATGTTGCTGAATATGTCTCTCGATGCTTGGTTTATCAGCAAGTTAAAGCTAAGAGACAGAAGTCTAAAGCTATGTTACAACCATTACCCATACCCGAATGGATATAGGAAAACATCACTATGGACTTTGTCACTGGACTTCCTAAAACATCCAAAGGCAATAATGTTATCTGGGTTATAGTTGATCGTCTTATGAAGTCGGCACACTTCATTGCTATTAGAGAAGATTTTTCTCTTGATCAGCTTGCCAGGATATATGTAAAGGAAGTGGTAAGATTGCATGGAGTACCACTTTCAATTATATTTGATCAGGATCTGAGGTTTACCTCGATGTTTTGGCAAAGAATTCAGCATACTCTAGATACAGAGTTGAGTTTCAGCACTACTTATCATCTTCAGACAGATGGTCAATCTGAGAGGAAAATTCAAACTATAGAAGACACATTGAGAGCTTGTTCTATGGATTTCAAATGTGGTTGGGATCAACACCTACCTTTGGTGGGATTTTATTATAATAATATCTTTCACTCCAGTATTCAGATGGCTCCTTATAAATCTCTCTATGGAAAGAAATGAAGAACTCCAACTTTCTGGGATGAAGTTGGGGAAAGAAAGCTATTAGGACCTGATCTTGTTGATGAGGTAGTAGAAAAGGTCAGATATATTCAACAACACATAAGGGGATCTCATATTAGACAAAAAATGTATGCCGATAATCGAAGAAAATACCTAGAGTTTTAAGTGGGTGATAAAGTGTTCTTACGAATATCTCCATAGAATAGAGTAATGAGATTTGAAAATAAGGGAAAGTTGAGCCCTAGGTATATCAGTCCTTTTGAAATACTGGATCGTGTTGGGAAGGTACCTTACCGATTGGAACTTCCACCGAATCTCTCTCAAATTCATGATGTGTTCCATGTATCTCTCTTGAGAAAGTACATACTCAATCCTTCACATGTACTAAGCACAAAAGTTGTGCCGCTAGAGCAATATCTTTCTTACGAAGAACAGCCGATAGAGATTCTAGATCGTAGCGAAAAATTTATATGGAACAAGACCACTCACTTGGTTAAAGTTTTATGGAGAAACCACTAATTAGAATAATCAACCTGGGAACTTGAGGATATGATGAAGGGGAGGTTTCCTCATCTATTTGTTACAAAGTGACGAATTTTGAGGGCGAAATTCATTTTAAGGGGGGTAGAATGTAACACCCGATATTTTATGAGAAATATTTTATTTTTATTTTATATACATAACCAAATAAATCTTTCACTACACACAACATTGTCTTGGATTTTGTTACACAGAAGAGAAACCTTCCTCGATAGCTTGCGTTGTACGCAACACCGAGTTCCGCTAAACAGTGATATGTTATTAAAATATTAGATAAACTAGCCATTATGAATAGTAATACCCACTTTTTGAAATTTTATAAATTTCATCATTCAAAATGGACTTTATTTTTGGATTCTAAATATCGAAATTATCCTAGGGTGAATTTTTGGTATTTTTCTGAAAACGTTCAATTTTTGATGAATAGTGAAAACACTGAGTTATTTGTTAAAACCGACTTTTTATTTAAATAATCATTATTTTATTTATATTTTCTTTTGGTCAAAATAGATACATAATAACTATATAATTTAAATTTAATTAATTGGATTAATTTTATAATAATATAGATACATAAAAATTGTTATTTAACTTTTTACCGTCTTTTACCCACCTCCTAGGAGCATTTGCAATTGTACATAAAACTTAATTTTACCACTTCTATGAGTTAAATTTAGAAAATCCAAGAGATGTGGTTAATATCAATGATTAAAATGTGGTTCAATAAGATAAAAATAATTTTTGGTGAATAGTAACTTTTTACTTTTATTTACCATAGTTAAAAGTAAATAGGGTAATTAAGGGTAATAATGATATTATTATTACCCTAACACATGTCCTAATTCTGTTGGATAAGTTTACTTAGACCAAAAATAACCTTAGAAATAAAATATGACCATTTAGGTCTACTTGGATTAGATTAGGACACTTATTATTATTTTATTTAAAGAAGAGTTAAAAGAGTTAAAATCAAAGTTTAATAACTTAACCATTTTTAATATTGGGTTATACATACGATATATTCGACTATAAATATTAATTATAAATATAAAAATATTTCCTACATAATGGTATTTTATTTATAATTTTTAGACATTAAATAATTTAATTTATTTTTGACACAATGATGATACAGTAATTACCTTATTAATGAAATATTAACGTAAATGATGTTATAAATACCCAAATAAATGTAATTTGAGACTATTTTATGAATTAAACTAATTTTATAGGTTAATATGACATGTTAGTATTGATTTAATTAAATATTTTGGAACTAATCATGCTGTTATGATTTTCACAAAAATCAATTACCAAATAGTGTCAAAATTGACATAAAATAGTTTTTAAAACAAATATTATATTATTAATTGTCATTTTCTTCCTAAAAATCTACGGTTAATCCAAATGACTTATAGAAGGTTATATATATTAATAATTAACCACTTGGGGTTCGTTTTTCTTGTTATAGTTAGTTTATTAACCATATAATGTAAGAAAACAAGAAGACACTGTAAAAGTTAAATTATTTAACTTATAGTTAAATCTAAATGATAAGGTTAAAATAGTAACCTAAACTTGTCTAAAACATATTGGTTGAGAGGATTCAGACCCATACCCACCTTAGCTTCTAAATAAATCAATTTTGAGCTATTAAAAACTGAATATGACTTTATTATAAAATAATATTTTAAGTTTTTTCAAAGGATCCCCTCTCCTCCCTTATAAACGGTCACCTCCTCCCTCTCTTCCTCACACAATTTTGAGCCTTAAAGCTCGGCCAACCCCTTCCCATTTCCCTTATCAACTTCCATAGAAACATACTATAGGTCCTGGTCTTCTTCAAAGGCCAATTTTAGTGCCCTAAGTGGAGGTTTCAAAGAGGCGTGTCGAAGAAGAGGTAATATCTGTTACCGATTCTTTCAAATATATTTATTCTTCTAATTCATCTTCTTTAGTTGTTTAATTATTAAGTAATGACATAAGTATAACTCATATACTTATATTTTATTATAAATATGAAACAACCCTATTTCACCGTCTATCCATCCTACGGAAAATTAAATCACCGCGCGTACGTACGTACGGATTACCGTCTCCACGTCGTGGTGTAATCTATTTTCCACCACCCCCTTACTTGGATGGGTATAATGGTGTAAACAATAACTATATATGATTATTTTAAAGTGATATTGATTCTGAAATAGTATGAATACACTTCAATACAATTCCAGGATCATGGGAATGATATCATCGCTCGTGCGTACGTTCGGCATACCGTCTCCACGATGTGATGCGACTCATTTTACATGATCTCCATTGAATAATGATTATATAAATGAATTTAATGAATAAATATGATATATATTATACTAATACCATTCTTAAAATTATTTACTTATAACCTAGAAAATAATAATAAGAATTTATTCGACAAAACACGCATAAGAACATAAAGAAATGAACACCTGAATAACAAGTAGCAATGAAATATTATTAATAAGAAGATAGGAATATGACCATATATAATATCATAACAATGAATATAATTTAGAAATAACTCAATGAAATTATTTAAATCATTATATAGGAGTTTCAGATACGTACGAAGCATATCGGACCTAAGGTAAGGTAAAATCTCACGATCTCAATTTTTATCCGAGATTATTTATACTTCGGTAATTACTAGGGCATATTTATCATCCACATCCATGTTTCATCAATATGTAATATTATTTCTATCCTCCTATAATTTTTTAAATCTAATTTTACCCATTTGTGAGTTTTTAGAAAAATATATGAAAGGAATCTTTTGTCGTTTTTAGTACGAGGTACTTTTTGACTTTTTTGGCCAAAGTATAAGAAGAGTGTTTTTTTCAACTTATACAGCATGAATGTATTTTTACAGTTTCATAAAGACTTATTTTCATGAATCTTACTCTATAATATTTCATGACTATTTTCAATAAAATACTTTTATTTTATAATTTCATGGAATTTTGTGAAAAGAAAATGATTTTGAAGAAGAAAGGATATTTTCCTCAAGAATTCATTTCAAGTGTTTTATCAAATCCCTTTTCCATCTAAGATGACATTATTTCATATATATATGTTTCATGTATAATGTATATTGGATTTACATGTTTTCACTTTTATTATGATGAAATGATATCCATTTGTTTTATATGGATTATGTTATGATGGAATGATGTTTATGAAACCCATTTTATTCGTTGGGTTATTATGAATCATGTATGTTTATTTTGTCGCACAAGAAAGAATGATTTCATTATGAGATGGGTGGGACCTATATCTCCCTCCAATGCATTGGTTAAAGATTTATGTCTCATGATATATACATGGATGGAACGACAAGTTAATCCAGTTCAGTGATACAGGACTAGAACGAGGAGTGAACTCGGTTCAGTAATGGACTTTGTCCGCTGTGATGGTCTTGGAAAAGAGCCTTGACTAATATTAAATGATTTTTTATGATTATGTGTGTATTCCACAAAGTTTCATGTTTTAAGTTATGATTATTGAGATTACATTTCACTACTATGATTGATCCCATGTTATGATATTATGATCTATTTTTCATGTTAAGATTTTTAAAATGTTGTGTTCTTATGAATATGATATAATTGATATTTATTTTGTTTACCCTTACTGAGCATTTGAGGTCACCCTTTTGTATGGTTTCTTTTCCCCATGTTAGGAAGAAGGGTATTAAGTAAGATATGCCAAAAGGGACTCTAGATATGATGAAATAAACGAGAGATAGTGTATATGATTTATGAACCAGTTGTTTATGTTTCCCAGTTTCTAAAGACATTATACCTATACGGTCCTATCATGGTTTTTTTATATGTTGTACTAAGTATGAATCAATTATGAAGTAATAACCATGTATGTAAAGTATGGGTTGTTATGACAAAACTTCATTAATCCTTTTCCATAATAATTTTAGGGTCATCTACTAGATCATGAAGTTTAATTTTCTATTAAACTCTTTCATCATGAAAGTATTATATCTCAAACTCCATATATAATGTAATTAGTAGAGTTTTGTGGTCATTTAAAAATTTATATAAGTTTATAATAAGGGATTTACATTCCCTATTGTTTCACTATGGGGATCCCTGGTTTTATTCATGAATAATAATGATGGGTCTATGAAATTTTTCATCGATGGTAGGGATATCAATGCCATTATTATAATGAATAAGTATACTTTACCATACATTTATGACTTATTTGATAAACTTAAAGGATACCAATACCTTTTAAGGATCTATATTCACCATGTTTTTCATCATCTATGGGAGAAGAGGGGTGATATACTGAAGATGGCATTTTAAATGAGATACGGACATTATGATTTTACATTTTTTCCTTTTGTATTAAATAATTCACCATATATCTTAATAAATATGATGAATAATGTATTTAAGGACTAAAACGATAATTCATTGCTGGTATTCATTGATGATATCTTAATATACTATATGGGCTATAAATATTTTGATAGTCATCTATAAATAATTCCAAATACCCTCAAGAAAAAAATAATTATATAGGAAATACAGTAAGGGTGAATTTTGGCTCAATGAAGTTTCTTTTCATGGACATGTTATCTCCAGGTATGGAATATCTGTTGACACTTCATATAAAAAGGTATAAAAATAATTTCCAAAACCAACAAATATGACCAATATCATAATTTTCTTGTTTTTACTAGGTTACTATCAATAGTTTACTCAATATATCACCTGGTTGGCCAACCTGTTAACCAAGTTAACATGTAAATGGGTTAAATTATTATAGTTAAGTGAATGTGAGAAATGATCTGAAGAGATGAATAAGAGACTAATTAATGAACTGGTATTAACATTACCACCAGTTAATGAAGGATTTTTGATATATAGTGATGTGCCAAATAAATTAATTGGTTGTGTCTTTATATATAATGATGGGATCATTACCTATGAATCAAGGAAATTGAAGATCCATGAATAGAACTTTCAAACTCATGACCATGATCTAGTATCCACAATATTTGTTTTCAAAATATAGATACATTTACTCTACAGTTAAAGATTTAATAAATATATAGACCATGAGAGTTTGAATTATATATTCCCTTAGAAGGATATCAACATGACACAAATAAGATGGTAGGAACTACTAAAGGGTTATGATTTATTGATACACTACATCCTTAGGAAGGAAAAAGGTGGACGATTCATTGAGTAGGAGGGACCATGGAGTTCTGACCATGATGAGGATTAACAAGGATCATATATTTAATGATCTAGTAAAAAAGGATAAGGTTATTTTTAATAAAGGGGGGACATCATTCCTTTTCCATGAAAATTTTAAATTGTCATTACTACAAACGATATAGAGCTACCTATTGGGATAATAGGATTTAAAAAAGAAAAATAAAGTAGTAAATAATGGTCAATTATCATTATTCATCAATAAGGATGGAGTGTTGAAGTTTGGAAAATAGTTATGTGTTCCATCCATACGAAATTTGAAGAGGTAACTACTGGATAAAGCACATAGCTCAAATTTATCTATACATCCTGGTAGAAAAAGAAATACAGGTATTTAAGAGAAACATTTAGTGGGATGGTATAAAGTAGAAAATTGAAATCTATGTTTCTAGAATCTTAGAATGCCAATAGGTAAAGGATAAAAGACAACATCCCAAGGGTTTCATGAAATCTATGTCTTTACCTATATAGAAGTTGAAAAATATTACAATGCGCATTTTCACTAGACTCCCAATGTCTTCTAGGATGAAAAATGTTATGCGTGTCGTCCTTGATCATCTTAAAAAGTATACTAATTTCTTAGAAATAATATAATATCTACCCATTTATAAACACTCTCATATCTAAATCAATGAAATATTAAGGATTTATAGGGAACCTATGTGGATTATATATTAACATAACCCTCAGTTCACATCAAAATTCTAGAAGAGTATTCAAAGGAATCTCAACACTAAGATATATTTAATCCTTTTCTATCATCATCAAACTCTTGGGTAGTATGAAAGTATTATCCATACTTTTTAAGATATACTAAGATCATATTCTCTTGACTTCCATAGCATGTGAGATTAGTATCTATCTTTGGTGAAATGTTCATACAATAATAGATTATATTAAAGCGTTAAAAAGGTGCCCTATGAAGCATTATATGGGAATAGGTTTCATACTCCAACCTTATGGGAAGAATTTTGAGAAATAAATATAGTTGGACTAAAGCATTTAGAGGATAGAACTATTAAAGTATGGACTATTCAATATCATAATAAAGTATCCTAGAGTAAAAAATATATTTAATCTAGTAATTGAAGGAATGTATTCTAATTATTCAAATAACGATGCTCAAGATCCATCTAAATATATTTTTCATTATATGGAACACAATTTCATCTTCCAGCACTAAAATCTAAGAAAACCTTCAACCAATGTTGTGTTAAGGGAAAAGGCAATGAAGAATTTGATAGAAGTTGTTGGATCTGTGATAAGATTATCATTTTTTTGACATCACTAATCCTAGAAGGGTGATTTTTAATGGGTGTATATATAATGTCTCTAAGAACTAGGAAGTAGTTGAATAAATACTATTCCATGTTTGGTTTTCAATAATTTCTAGGTAAATTGTTCCAAAGGGTGTAAAATTCAGGATATTTAATGATATTTCCATTAGAATCATTGAGGATTAGGATTTATGTGATTGTAAAATTATAGAAATGGTAAATTGGTGCTATTACATTCTCTTCCCCTAATATTAATTTAAAAGGAGAGCATGGATATTAGACTTAATAACACTAAAGACTGGAATACTAAGATTCAGAAGTGGAATGATAATTTTAATCCTGGTAAACTCATGAACATTCATTCATAGGTCTGGATCTACATCCTGAAATACCATTAGTTGTATTGGAATCAATTCATATAATGATACATCACCTATTTTATGGTAATTCCTATTAGAGTGGATAGGGAAATGGAAAACCCATGGTTTGGTCACTATGATAGGGCGCTGGTCAAATTGTACTTAGTAGAAACCATAGTGGTGGAAGTTGTTCTCATTAATTTGGAGAACACCATCAATATTGAAATTAAATATCAGTGACAACACTTATTTTTAGGTGATTATAGTCTCATTGGAAACTCTCTTAAAGATTATAGGAGATTCCAGGTTTACAAAGTTTTTAATCTTAGGGGGAATGATGAAACAAAATGTCGCAGGAACCCACTCAAGGGAAAGGTAAAGATTCAGGATCCATCCCCCACTAATTTGTTACCTAAAATAATACATACTAAGGATCGTGACCTATCAATTAATTATATCATCCCATATTAGGATAAATCACAAAGGGGCCTTAAGTGCAGTCAATATACAGGAGGTTACTCATGGAGGGGATAATCCCAACATAAAGGATGATCAAGTGTCAAGTATCTATGATGATCTTCTGATTTCATAGGTAATAGTCATGTTTGTTTCTATTAACAACATGGTCTATGACAAGGATAATAGGGGAAAACATAGGGAGGAAGTTTCCAGTATGGTGATTAAATTGGAAGTCTCCCCTGTTAAACTACTTAACCCAACTCAGTTGAATGTAGAAGGATATCTTTCCAATGATCTATCTTTTGAAGAGGTTGATAGGAATGGAAATTATAAAAAAGAGGATATTTCAATTATAGGCCTTGATTGGATGTAGGTTATAGGAGTTTTTGATAAATAGGTGGCTAAAATAGCTCAACCTCAAATAGGTGATACTGAGATGATATCCCCCACAAAAAATAGGATTTTCTCTTCACTATGATATCCTCATATAAGGCTTATATAATGAATCCTACTAAAAACTCACTCCCAAGTATTGAGAATTATCACAAGAAATCTATTATTCTCAATGGAAATATTTGGTAATATGATATAGAGGAGTTTGATGATAGTGTCTATGGTTCTCACAAACATCCACCTCATGATATTGGAAATATTATTAAGATATGTAGTGCTAAGAAGAATGAAATAAAAGGAAAAGGGAAATAGAAATATCTATTCTTGGAGATTAAAACAAATAATTTTCCCCAATTAAGGGGAAGGAACAAGTAATAAAGAATATTTATTAGAATAGTTGATGGATTGGGAATGACCCCAATGAAAAAGCTCTTAGACACTTCATTATCTCTAATAATCCATTTCTCATTAGAATAGTTAAACCCATGATGAAGATTGGAAATTGGAAGGAATTTAACTGTTAATCTCCTGGATACTCATTTATGTCACCTAATATATAGGGAAATGTGGTTTAAAGCTTTTGAATCCTCAAACAAAATATTGTTTAGGTTATTTCCTATTTTGAATGTTTTTATCATGTTTACTTTTCCATTCTTCTGAATGGCACTACATTAACCCTCTCTTTCATATATTCTTACAACTTATACATGAAGAGGATATATCCTTGGAGAGAATTGGATATGATGTCTAAGCATCCAAATCAATTTGGATTCTCATTAGTGAATTTAACACCATTAGGAGGCTTGAACAAGATATTGGAGGTAACTTCATTAGGATTGCTACAAATGATTTTTGGTTATGTATTAATGAACATGGTCATATTGAAGTTCCCATTACTAGAACTGAATTCACCTTAGAAATATTCACAATTAATGGTTGGAAGGAAACTAAATTGGACCAATGTATTTACCATATTGGGAACAATAGTATACTAGTTGAGGTGGAAAGTTTCACTCTACTGAGGTTTAATTGGGATCACAATCCCCTCATTATTGATGTCCAGATGAATGTTATGTGATCAGGCCCACTCCCTTTCAATTTAACAATGCATGGATCATAATTCTTGGGTGTAGGGAGATTCTATATGATGGGTGAAAATATTAAATATTAGGTATTCCCCTCTAACTATTAACTAGGAATATTTATATTATTAATGTTCACTTAAAGGAATAGAGTAAGGTATCCTTCTCCAAATTAGATGATGAGATCAAATAAGTATATTATAATCTTGCATGTTTCTAAGTTGTCAATCATAATAATGACATGCCATCTCAAGAATAGATTCAACTGCACTCTAAATTGGAAAACCCTCTAACCCTCAAATAAATCCTATAAAAGAACCAATATAATATAAAAGGATTGTAATAATGTGACAAAAATACCAGTTTTTTCAAATTCTACACAAGGATATTAGGTCTAATAGGGGAATCAATGCAATATATATAAATATACTATACTTCACATCTGAACATGAGATTTCAAATGCAATTACTGAGTATTTTCAATGTCATTAAAGGGAGAATGGGATTGATAGAAGCAAGAAAATGGTTGATAATATCTTCTTATGTATTGAAAAACATCATAATCAAGAACTCACTAGTGTTCCCAATGAAAAAAATATTAAATTTCTATTATTCTTTATGAACCTTGACAGTACTGTTAACCTAATTGGATTCAAAAAAAATTATTCATGTTTTATAGGAACATCCTTTGCACTAACTTAACAAATCTTGTGAGAGAATTTTTATTTCTTACTTCAATGTTTTCTGGTATGAACCCTCACTTTATTTCTCTACTTATGAAAAAATAAAAATTTATGGAAATTATATATTTTCATCCAATTTTTATTAGGAACGCCATCCCCAATATAATCAATAAAATTCTATCCCAAAGTCTAGGAAATATTATCAGAAACCTTCCGATCCCTAATCAATTTGGTTTCATCCCAGGAAGGGAAATTCAAATTTGTATCTTCATTGTATCAAAGTGTATAAATTCCTTAAAGAAAATATTCAGGAATAGAAACTTTTCCTTAAATATTGATATCTCCAATGCCTTTCACATCATAAAATGGATATTCATCTTAGCTATCCTCAAGAGTTATGTCCTTTCCAATAACTTTATAAAAATGGTAGGTGTGATTATAAAGATTATCAATCTCTCTATACTTATAAATGGGTCCCAAAATGTGTAATTTAGATGCTCTAGAGGATTAAGATAAGGGGATCCTCTCTCTGGGATCCTCTTTTCTATTTCTTAGAACTATCTAAGAAAATTTATCATTAATCTCACACATACTGGCCTCTATGATTATATGAATATTGGAAAGAACTTATATGCTCTATCACACATTTTTTATGAAGATGAAATTATTCTCTTTAGATTTGACTCTAAATTACAATGAAATCCATAAAATCACTCTTTTTCGCTATGAGAAGATTTCTAGGAATTCCATATGCTAGAATAAATCCTTTATTTTTTTTAAAGAGGGACTTATGACCTCTAAACAAAATAGAAACTCTAAAGCACTAGGATTCAAGGAAGGGTCCTTATATTTTGATTATCTGGGCGTTCCGCACTTTTGGGGAAGAGTGAAAAGTTGTTACATAGAAAACAAACACTCTAATATAATTACGCAAATGGCTAGTTGGAAGAGAAAAATTATGTCACAAGTGGGAATGATATAATTGGTTAACTCTATGACTAAATCTATGTTTTTTATGCATTCTCCATGTATAAATGGCCCATGTGTATTATAAAAAGAATTAGAAAATGATTAGGAATTACATTTAGACCAGGAATATTAAATAAAGGAATATTATCACCATGGAATGGAATGACTGAACCAAACTAATCGAAATTGGTGACTTGGGAATCAAAGACCTTAAGAAATTTAATGAGGCCCTAATTTCTAAATTCACTTAGAATCTCACTACCTCTGAGGATGAAGTAATTTTTTAGGAGTAAATTTGTATCAATTTTTTACAATGTATACTCTTATTATAACTCATCAACTATATGGGAAACATTAAAACAATCGTTCCAAGATATAATGAAATTTTTGAAATGGATGATATACAGACATTCTGAAATGAACTATTGGAATATTTTTTGGGTGGAAAATCCCTTAAAGGATCTTGTGAATGTGTCTTCAAAAAATATGTGTCTCTCTATCACTGATATGTTCAATCATCTTGTTGATTGCCATGAATTTTTTCCTATGATATTTTTAAAAAACTATTGATATATGTTTACACTAATAGGGGTATGTTAGATTGAACACTAAGTACTATTGGTTTCTTTTTCATGACAGAGTATTACAAGTCCAAATGTGATCAGAGCATCAATACACTCAAATAAATTGTGAAATTTAAGAGGCCCTTTATTTCACCGTAAAAATATATTTTTTGGATGATCTAGAGAAATCATCAACCCCTGGATGACCAACATCAAAATCATGGTTTGAACATGGTATAAATGTTTCCTCTGTGACTTTGTAATGCTGAAAACATATCAGATCTTTTAATTAACCATAATTTTTCATTCAAATTGTGGGAATATAGACAGGTAATATTTCACATCAATCTATTCCTACATTAGTCTTTTTTTGATCTTATTATTTGGTAATCTTTCACATCAATCTATTCCTACATTAGTCTTTTTTTGATCTTATTATTTTTATAACTGATGCTAATTTCAGTAAGAAAACCTATAGTCATCTACTTGCAGCTATTATAGAAAAAAATTTATATATATGGAAGGAAAACAATAAAATAGTATTTAACACATTTTTGGATTCCCTCTATGTAAGAATTCTTGTGATACATAGGGTTTTTGAGGTGTTTATAAAGTTCAAATGGGTTAAATGAGAATGATTTTCATGATTTAACTAATTTTTCTTACTTATTGTGCCTAGAAGGAACAAACAACCCCTTGTGGTGAAGTATATTAGATGGATCCCACCACATTCAAACTTGACTAAAGCTAACATTGAGGGTTTGATATCAAGTACACCAGGACCATTTGATTGTGGAGGATTATTTCAAACCCACTTAGGCTTTCTCAAGGGATGGTTCTATTATATTCGCAACATAAGTACATTTTAAGTGGGACTTTGGGCTATGATCTATGAAATTTAATGTACAATACACTTTGGATAGAGGATCATATGGGTTGAATCTGATTCAACCCTGTTTTTAAAGATTTTAATTCTATAGAAAGAAGTGACCCATGTTGTATTCTTCTGTAATGGATCAAATGTCTAAAAGTTACTGATGAAATTCAATTGAGTGTGACTCGTGTCTACATGGAATAAAATAATTTAGCATATGCACTCTTAAAGAAATAGATATTTGAGATCAGCTTAATGTGGTCCTTTGTGATCCCATTATATTTTCCACCATTAGTTTTCTTGGATGCTAGGGGTGAAATCTACACCTATCTCTATAAATTCTCCTTGTAATACCCTTTATGTACTTCACTTTTTTATTTAATTTTAATTATGGCTGAGTATGCTTGATCCTGAGCATTTCAGATTAATATTTGAATATCATAATTTAATATTAAGAAAATAAAATTCATATGGGAACTCTTCATAAATATATTATCTTATGATGAAATTTTAGGATTTTTCAAAAATTATTGATTTTTAGGTGAATAGTGAAAAATATATTGTTTTTACCAATACTCTAATTTTTATTTATATAATAAAGACCTATAAGTTTATAAAATATTTTAAATGTTCAAATATAATTTTAAAAGGTAAACAAATTTTTTAAAATACTATTATTAAATTATAAAACCTATGTTTACCATTTTTTGAACCTATGTAATATTTTCCAATAAAAGAAAATGTTTTTAGTGTTTTCCATTAATTAAATATTATTTTAGTAAATTTTTATTTCTACTTTCTTTAAACCACAAAAAAAATATTTGTTTTATAATAAAACAATTTATGTCATGAAAATAAAATGCAGTAATAATTTAATCCTAAATATAATTTTTATGCTTAAAATACAATTTTTCTAAAAATGGGTTTTACACTCTCTAAAGTTGAAATTAATTTATTTTTCCCTAAAACTTTATTTGATAAAATTTGATTTTAATTTATAATAAATATGTTAAAATTATTTAATAATGCCAATCTTATTTTTAGGTATTAGAAATAAATTACTTAACTTAAAGATTAATTTCCATGATAAAAGTAAAATGGTTGTTTTCAAAAAAAATATTTTATAAAAAATATATAAATTTAATATAAATAAATCAGATTAAACTGTTTTAAAATATTAATAAAATTTGATGTTTAATCCTATAAAAATATATATAAACACCCATTCTATAAATAATTAATAGGAAATAAGAATAAAAACACTTAATTAATAAAAATACATTTTTCTATAAAAAATGTATTTCCCTATATCTTATGTTTTAATTTAAAAGTTAATTTTAACATATTTAGTAGTTGAGTATGATTAAATAAATTATAAATTAATATTCATAATGTCAAAAAATTATAAGAGGGGTCATCTTATATTTTTAGTAATAAAATAATTACCTTCTTTACTTTTTAATCAATATTAATAAGGGTATAAATGGTTAAACAAATTATCTTGAATTTTTAATAATGAAAAGGTCACTTAAACCTTGTAGAAATAATTTTTAGGTATAAAAGTCATACCCACTTGTCACACCTACAATTCCCCCCCGCCCCCCAAACTCACCTAGCTCGCCTAACCGGCTGATCACCCATGTGTTTCCATTATTAACCCTTACCTAACTTTAGTTTCCATGAAAAAACTCTATTGTTTCACTTATAAAAGAAGATCACTCCTAGCCATTATCTCATCCCACACCATACCAAATTTATTTATAATGAATTTCCCTTCCCTCTTTCTATCTCTCTATAAATCCTTCTCAAGGAGTTTCTAAGGTTCTAAGGAGTCCTCTTAAGCTTTAAGAATCTACTTAGAAAGTTTAGGGTCTCCAATCCTTCTCATTCCTTTTTAATTCAAATTAATTTATTGTAATAAATTTTTTACATATTTCCTTGATTTTAATTACACGATATTACCTTTAATTTGGATATAATGTTAATAAGAGACTTTTTATCTTCTCTCATTATATCCTTTTTCCCATTTTGTTATTATACTGACATTAGGGTTCTCATTCCACCCCATCCATTGTCAATTAAAAACATTTATTTTATTGTCACTGTTCTTGTAATTATATAGCATTATCACCCATTTTATATATTTCAAATGATATTTCCTCACATTAAATCCTTTTCCTAAGCCTTCATAATACCCAAAAATCCTAAATTTTGGTAATGTAAAGATTTTATTATTTTATTAGCAATGATTTCCATATATAGATACAAGTAAGTGGATGTGGTTATGGTATAGATTCAACTAGGGGTAATCACCCAAAAAATGGTTGGTTGAATAATTGAATCAACCATCACCCTAATGCTTGATGATTGGGCCTAATACTACACACTTGGATAGAAACTCCTAGGGGATATTATTTGGAATATTCGCTTGTTCCTTATGAACTATGATGAAGTAGTTTTTTCATACCATTTTTATGGTCTCCTACTAGTGAAAACTATTAAGATAAATTACTATCTTATATCAATAACCTAATACTTTAAAGGTACCCTTCTCCACTACCTTATCTTTATTCATCTAATAAGTGTACTTCCTTTTACATTAAGCATACCCCATTGTTTATATGTTGATTATGAATTGTTTAACCATACACGTTCTCTATTTGGATGGGTTATGATCAATTTATCTCTTTTATTCACATGGGGGAAAGTATTTACATTCTATATATTGTTTTTATAATACATGTTGTTATTGGAAGGTTTACTATGCATTTTCTAACCATCCAACCTCTCTAAATTTATGGTTTATGATCATGTAATCCCTTTTATTTATATGGGGAAAAGTATTGGTATTCCGTATTTTTTTATTCCAATAGGGATTATTATTGAAAAGTTGAATATGTATTGTTTAACTACCACCTTCTCTCTCTAGATAGGTTATGATCATTCTATTCATTTTATTGAAATGGGGAAAATTATTAGCATTTCATATGTTGTTATTTTAATATGGATGATTATTAGAAAGTTGATTATATATTATTAAACCATCCATATTCACTCTCTAGGTAGGTTTTGATCATGTTATATTTTTTATTAACATGGGGAAACATATTGGTGTTCTTTATGTTGTTATTAAAATATGGATGATTATTTCCATAGTTGATTATGAATTATTCATTAATTTTAAAATGTAATGAATGTATTGGGATTAAACAAGTGATGGTGGGACCAAGAATTATATATCCCCTCGATGCATGGGTAGGTCTCATGAAACAAACATGTTGGGGTATTTTTTTCTAAGCCTACCCAGAAAATGGTGTTTCATTGTTGATAAGTTCATTATATCTCAAATCATGATCTATTTCACTATGGTATGGAATTTTGTTTTCCAATATTATAAATTTCATCACTATGGAACTAGTTATTTTTATTTATGTGATCTACTTATTTTCATTATTCTCTATGGATGTATTATTCTCTCAATTTGAGTTGTCTATGACTTTAGTTTGTTTACTTATTCCATTCATATAATTTTTTCTAGTATTATATTATGATAGATTACATTGTACAGTAACCCTTAATTAGAATCTATGTTAACCCTTATTTTTTCCCATTACCTAGGAAACTTAAAGGATAACTATGTGTAATTTTTAGAGATATGATAGAAGGGATAATAATGTTCTCGCAATTTTTTCATCATGTATATTATATTTTCAAATGTAATGTTTGTATTTATCTAGTATTATAAGTCCATTAAGCTGTTTAATCCTATAGAAACTCTTATATTTTGTATTAATAATGTAATATAACTACCAAATCTGGTTTTTTTCAATTCTAGGTTGTTGCAATTAAACTTTCTAAACTCACATAACATTCCATATACTAAGAGTCATTCCCCACTTTAGTCCTACCTCTAAACCAACCAACTATCAGCATACGACCATAATAACACACACCTTTCCTATACAAGAATTTCACTCTACTTATCTAAATTTGTAACACCAACTAAGAAGGAAACACTAAATTACCTCCCTTAATAGACCCCTTGATCCTAAAAATACCCCCTAAGCATCAAGACATCGCTCTAAGGAAAATAAATCATACAAGTTAGTAACCAACCTAAAAGGATAACCAACAATATTCCCTCACTATTCCCAACTATAATCCAACCATAATGAACCTATTAAATAAGAATGGAATAGACCAACCTTTTAGAAATAACAATTCGTAGAATTTCATAAGATAGTATCTTATGAGAAGATGGTAAATCAGATAGCTTTGGGAACACTCCAATACTATAGTTTCTGAATAAAATTACTTTAATAGTTATTTATTAATAAAATACAGATTACATCCTCATTACTTATTTCTATTTTCAAGGTTCTTTCCATCATGTTAGCTTTAAATTCCATATCTATATACCCATCCTCACACCCAAATCTAGAATATATTTTAGTATAATCCATTAATATCATTACAACGGTATTTAAAAAATTATCAATCATCGAATAAAGAAGATTCTAACCAACTTGATCACTTTTCCATTACTAGTTCATAAACAGATTCATGTCTCCTATCAATTTGATTTCACTACATTTATATAAAAAAATATACCGATGTAAAACTAGTATGACAATTAAATTGATCAAGATATGGATTAAAACATTCAATGTACAAATGGGCATCAAAACATCTCAGCAATAGGAATCATACAATATCCCCTTCCCATAGAACAAACCAACAACACCAAGCCTAGGAGAATAGTTATTAAAATGAATAAAGGAATCTTTATAATGAATCGATCCCCCCAAAAAACAAGGGATCAAGATAATAGTGTGCTAGTAAAAGAATAATTCAAATGCAACCCATCCCCTGGGACCAAATCATCTCTACATTTCTTAGGGAGAGAGTATAGACTTAACATTTTTTAAGTAAATTCCAGTATGGGTTTATAATCAATAGTTTAGGTGGTATAAAAAATTGTGGTTATATGATTCAACAGGTGGGTTTTAATCAAGATAATGATAGAATCTTCAAGAATTTATGTAAAGGGGGTAACAGTAAAAATTAATAAAGACAATTTTATACATTAAATTATAGTATGATAAAAATAAAAGGGTTATAGAAATCCACAGCATATCAAGGAAAAATAATTTCATAAGATAGAAGAAATATAGAAATCCTCAACCAAAAGGAGTCCAAGATATACAAAATCTAAATAACCAAATCATAGAACTAATAAATTCTATGGAAACTTCCTTGAATCTATAACATCACATTATTCATTAAAAATCAACAATAAAAAACAAAAACTAAGCATCAACACCATTGCAGCCATCCTAAAAAAATAAATAACAAAAAATAAAGGAGAAGAGAAGAAAGGGAACATCAAATCAAAATAGAATTCGAAGCCATGAATTGAGATGGTTGTGGTCCTTAAAAGGATTCCCAAATGATCAAGTAAGGGGCCTTATATTTGGGAAATCATCAAGATAAAGAAATAAGTCAAACCAAGAATAAGGGTAGGGCCCATATTTATAGAGGAACTTGACCAACTTCAATCATGTCATGCCGACTCCCACCATGGTCATGGGGGCCTCTGTCCAACCAAGATCTAAAATCTCAGTCAATTAAAATGGGTTCCTCTCCCTTACTCAATGGATTTTTTGACTACTTTAAAAGTATGTTGACCATCAACATGTCTAACTCCATAGTATAGGTAATTTTATCTCACCATTTAATCTAACTAAACCTATGGATATGGTGTGGTGTGACCACCCTCACCATTTCTATCACCTCTTAAAAAATTAGAATTTACCTCTACATAGGACCACCAAGCCTAAAAACACATCATGTTGGGATAACCATTTTATATAGGTAAAATTCCAAAGAACCATACCCATAAAATAGATACCCTCATGGAATAGTGAAGTCCTCTAAAATACCCAGAGTAGTTCTAGACTCCTCCTAGGACAGCCTCATGAACCACATCCTCTAACCTGGTGTGGATATCGTCCCCTTATTACACAAGGAAATACTTGAGTAATAATGCCTTTAAATTTGGGTGTTTCAAACCCCATGGTGCACCAACCTCTACAATGGTAAATATTCTTCGATAAAACTACACCATGCCAGATCACCATGCTCACAAATCAAAATTGGGATACACCATGGAGACCACCAAAACAATAAAATTAGTTGTTGAAGCTCAAGATATCCAAAAAAGACAACTCCCATTATACCAGACCTTTATAATTACTATCAACATCCTCATACCCGAAGAATATGAAAAGGGGGGGATTTATGGAATATGGGTTCTTATATTAGGCAAACATCAAATAATTCTCATCCTTGAGAATTAAAATAATACCTAGAGAAAAATAAATTGATCCTCAAATAAAGTAATAAGGAAACCCAAACCTTCACATTCAGTTCAATTGAAATTATGCACCCCACAAGAATCCAAATGAAACCCAAAATTAGAAAATCCATAATCATAAAAAATCCATGGGTTGATTCCTCTCAAACATGAAAAATACATTGCTGACACTTACTTGGAACATGATTTTCCTCCAAAAGCATAATTGGAAACCCAATAATGACTTATAAGCATGTTGTCTCTCAGTTAAATCACATTGGTGATACCCCATGTCATTACAATGGAAATAGATCAACTCACCCAGCACATGACACCTTAAGCAAATCCAACCAAGGACTCGAAGCCACACTATAACTCTAAAATATTTCCTCACTCACTTCTTCTGATGATCATGAGACCCACAGCATAGAAAATTCATCTAGAATTATATAAATAAATATGAATGATATTTTATGAAAAAATGTGTATATATATATATGGGAAATAAAATTATTCAAAAACATTTCTAGAAACTCTACCTAAGGAACCCCATCTGGTTTTCCACGCTTCAACTTTCACCATATTCAAGATACCTTCTGAAACAAGTCAACTATTAGATTGACTCATAATCGATATAAAGTCATAAATAACTCAAAGAAAACTTCAATATCTGCTAACCATTCCTCATCCACTTTTTTGGTGCTCTACTACGAAATTTCAATACTTCCTACCACAAAAAAATCAGAAAAGATTTATTATAATATTTCTTTTCCTTCTTCCCTTACACAAAATATCAATGAAATTTTGATGGTATATATTTAGCTCAAAATCAAATAACTAGGTTATAATACATCACATAAATCAAAACTAAATCACATGGAGTTTAATATCAAGTACGAAAACACATCCACAGCTAAATATACCCATCACCCCAATACATTCAATAATCAAATGAAAGTTACATGCATGATCCAAACTCTCAATATGTACTAACCTTCCCAGTGTCATAACCATAACCCTTTATACACCTTATACTCTATCCCATCATCAATATATATCATTATATCAAGTCATATTAAGGATTTCAATAATAATTCATTCTAGGAAACTTCACCAAGGCATAATAAATTAGGTACTAGGTTATCCAAATATGAAACCTTAAGAAATCACATTATCAATATATATCTAATTGATATACTGATTTTTCCCCATAATAAAGTATTAAACTATCATAGAATAAAAATTACAAGGGGGGACACATGGACGATTCACATGTCAGGTCGGATCAGAAAAGACGGAGGCACAAGAGGCGGTGAGTTATGTTCCTTTTTAAAAACATGATAGAAATAATACTTTCCTTTTGAGATTAAATCAATTCTTTCCTTCTCTTTTAAATATGAGTGAGAATTGAAAAATAAATAAAGAAAAGAACACTAAGATGTGTATTGGTTTAGGACATAGGAATATCTAGATCTACTCCACCAATTCTCTCTCCAGGATCTTTGTGATTTTCACTACTGTGTCCTCTTATCTAGTGACCTCTATAACTAAGTGTAGATAGTTGACACCTTTATAACAGGTATTTTACAGGGCCTTTAACTTATTTTACAAGGAACTAAAAATCCAAATCATAGAGAATGAATTTGAAATTCCAATATAACTGATTACGATCAGTTGATACTTAAATAATAAATAGATTAAAATGAAAAGGTTGAATACTAGTTCAGATCATAGTTGCAGCAGTAACTGATAGATTTAAATGATCTTCAATAAAGCACAACGGAAAAATATTCTTCAATGTAAAATAGTATTTATTTAAATGGTAATAGATAAAACACCAGTAATATGACAAAACGTGTATTTCTCCAAGGTGTATCTTTGATAAGTGCTTTGTATAACTATAGTAAAAATATTAAAAAAGAAATACACCAGCAACAACAGTTGAGTCGTTCAAACAGATAAGAATAAAAACATTAATGTCTCCAAAGTGTAGATCTGAAGGCGATGAAAAGTTATTATTTTAAAACACACGTATGTCTCTTTAGAGGAAGAAACTCTCGGAATTTAACATGATGGTTTAATTGCTTTAGGTCAAATAGATCTAGAAATATTTCATGAAAATCACATGTATTTGAATAAAAAATGTTCAAAGAAAGTTATAAGATCCCTTAAGAAATATGAATAATTAAATATGTTAAATATGAGCCTTTTAATCTATATTTAAACATCTTTAAATTGATATTCAATTCTAGAAAGACAATTTTAGAAAACATGAAAATAATAAATAATTAAAAGCTTCATCATTGACTGAGTCAAAAATAGTGTTTCTCTAAATAGTGATAAACTTCAAAAGTATGGTTGAAAATGTATGGTTGATTATAAAATAAGGGATTATAGATTATACATATTTTCCTAAAATTTATTGTTACTTATAAAAGCAAGGTTCTTGGTTCGTATGTTCATTCAAAATGTAGGGTACACAAACTATACATTCCACTTAAAATAAAGGGTATTTTAATTGTTTCTATAATTCTTTATAAATACATCTAGAACACGCTATACTTTGGGAAATCAAATTACTTTCCATGTTTTTAAGGTATAAAATTGATTACAAAATAAAATAATTAATACATTAGTTATTATCTAAAAATTCACTTAAATTAACTTCATTAGCAACATAGATGTGGGTTTTTGCAAGCATAAATATAAAAAATTAATTAATTAAATTGTTGGATCAACACATTCTAAAAAACCTCTCTCTTTTTAATGATCAAAAAACCCATAAATCAATTATTAACATAAACATGAATAATAAATGAAATTTTTCAAATATGAGAATAAATACATTTCAATAAAATTTCTCACATACATATTTTATATTTTTTAACAAATTTATTTTCATATATTTCTCCTATTTATTCTTTAAATTTTTTCCTTTTAATATATCTCCACATATATTTATCCAGTTCACCCCATAAATTTTACCCCTTTTGTGACATCAAAAAAAATTATTAAATAGTTTAAATTATATTTGATGTAGGAAAAATATATAAAAAGGATACTTATATTGAGAGAAATAGTAAAAAGAAGAAAAAATAATTACAACATTAAAATTTTATAAATATATTTTGAATTTTATTTTTGATAGACTACAGTGTATTAAAATAATCGAAACTTTTAGAAAGGACAAATGGTTCATCTTCACTCTCTAAACTTTGTACTCTTTTACACATAGAAGCTAGAACTCTCAACATTATTTCTATTATCCTTTGAAGATCTATACATCATTAATCCATAGAATAATATGAAAACTATTTAACTAAAAATACTTTATCTCATTAAGATTTTACTTAGTAAAAACTTCATGTATGATTTTCTCAATTTTAATTATCATTTACAATTTAAACACATCAAAATATTCTTTTTAAATTTATCTTTCTTGAAAACTATGATACTTCCTTCGAAGAGTTGCAAAAAATTCTTTTAAAACAAAATATTTTACAAGAACTTTATACGATTTTTTAGACCTTTTTAAATCTTCATGAATCTTCACTCCTTCATCATTCAAAAGATTGAACATGGAAATAAATTCTATATAGGTAATTCTATCTTTATCTATTTGAGAAGATTAAACTTTTAGTTCTTCAAAAACAAGTATTTCAAACATAAATAATTATTTTAACTCATTTTATAAAAATGAATCAAAATATCAAAATATTATATTCTTATATTCTGAGAATAAAATTTCTATGATCTTGAAGTCCTATATCTCTTCTTGATACTCAGACTGGATTATTTAGAAGTCTTTGAGTTTGAAATTTTAGAGAAAAAGTACTAAATGTTTGATACGGTTTTAGAGGAATTTAGGGTTCAAAATATGAATAATAAGGGTTTCATTCTAACACTTTTCAAGGGACTTATCAGATTCTTGATCCAAAAGACAAAGTAATCATCTCATATTTTTCAGTTGAAAAGAAAGTTTTATATAAGAAAATTATTTTTTAATAATAAATTTACATAATTGAATAAAATTTCTTAGAAAATGAAATTTTAAAAACAAGTTTTATGAAATGAAATATAAATTAGGAATACAATTTTTCATTATACAAACTTATCTTTCTTAATGTGATTAATACATGAAAGTACAAGACACTCCTATTGAATTATACCTCTCCCTAAAAACTAGTCATAAGAATATATACAAAAAATTATGAAGATAAAAAAATAATCAAAAATTTACACATATTAAAATAATTTATCAATTTTTTTTACATATCCTAACATATAATTAAATAATATTTAATAATTATACATGATTTAATCAAAATATTTCAAAATATTGATTCGTCAAATAAAATAATAGAGTGAGGAAAGATTTAAAAGTTTAAATATAAATATAATTAAATATACAGAGAGAAAGATAGAACATTTAAAAGTTTTTTTCATTCCCCTATATAAAATAGTTACCACATTTAAATCAAATATCAAAACAGAAATGAAATACTTCCTGGATTTAAATTTATATTACAAATGAAGTTTTTATTTTAAAAGAATAATAAATAGAAATAAAATAACTTTCCATAATTTTCAAGCATCCAATTAATGATATAATAATAATTTCTACTGGTTCATACCTTTATATAAAATAAAAGTGTTTTTGGTAGCCATATTCTTTTGGGTCTAGCATTGTTAGAAACTAAAGACTAAGGTACAAAAATCTATATTTTAGATCATAGACTTCATAATTAACACTAGATAATGATTTTGAATAATAAAAATTCTTGATACCACAAAATTGATTTTTTATAAAATAGAAGTCATTAGAATAATGTTCGTTTATTCCATAATGAAAACATTTAATAGTATATATCCTCTTAATTTTTTAAACAAGAAAAAAATGATTTCTATATAATTTGGGTTTTTCTCTGTTACTTCTATTCCAATGTTTAATTTTATTATTAGTTTTATTTTTACTAAGAATTTGATTCAAATAATTTTCTCCATTAAAACCTTGCTGTAGGAATTTCTAAAGTATTAGCTTCATATAATAGATCCTTACTTTTATTTTCATGTAAAGAGGAAGAAATTTTGGATGAATTAAATCTTAAATCTATAATCTGTTTTGATAAACAATATTAATTAGTTAAAACATCTTCATAATAGTTTATAAATTTAATATTTTTTTTATTTAATGATTCAAATTTTTCATGAAGAATAAAACAATATTTATTAAGTTCATCATAATAAAAAAAATTGAATCTGAATTTTGACAGTAAGAATATTATACCTCATCATCATGATTCATAATACATATAATACCCATTTGACCTTCATGATAGTATTTAGAGTTTGTAGTAGATTCATTACTAGAATAAAAAGTAGTAATCTAGTTAACCTTCATGAATTTATTAATTTTTATTTTAAAATTATATTTTCTTTGAGATTTAATCACAAGAAAGTTATGCTTTGTGTGAGTTTTCTCCTTACATTCATAACATTTGTCTTCTTTATTCCTTTTCTTTCTATTTTTGTACAATTTTCTAATTCTTTAATAATGATAAGATAGATCGTTACTTGAGTTTGGATTACTTGAATCAAAATATAATCCCTATTTGTTTTAAGTACAGCGTAATCTTTCTGGATAGAGATGTGATTTTCATCTTCGTCTTTCATTATATATTCATACATCATCATAGTTCCAATCAGTACTTTCATTTTTAAACATTTAACTGATATATATTGATGAATTATAGAAAATATTCCAGTCCACTTAGAGGGTAAAACTATAAGTACCATTAAATCTTGATCTGGTAGTACAATTGGATCTCCCAAGGTAGTAATATTGTTGCTCATTTATTTCAATCTTCTATTCATCTGAGTTATGATTTCATATTCATGAATCCTAAATTTACCAAATTTAAATTTTTCAGTATTTTACCTTAGTTTTATAACATTATCTATTCTTTTATATGTAATATAAATGGTATTCCACATATCATGTGTGGTATCACAATAATTGACTCGATTAAATTCATTAGTTCGAAATCCACAAACAATATCATTCATAGCTCTCAAATTAAGATCATATTATTTAACTTAATCATCATTCTAATTTTTCAAGTCTTTTTCAAGATTTTAATAGGGCTTGATTACTTTAAATAAACTCTTATACAATGATTTTTTATATAAATAATCATACATAATTTCCAACAAACAAAATTATTACCATTAAAATAAGGTGCATGGATAATTGATATAGCTTATCTAAGACCAGACATTGATATTTATCTTCATTTAGATCTTTAACTATGACATGTTAGAGCTAAAAAGAAACATAACCACTTAATTCTATCCATTTATTCTAATTTTTGTTTTCGAATAGAAACAATAAAATATTCAAAGATTTCTAAAAAAGTGAAATATATCCAATGGATCTCTTCCTCTGATGCCAATTGTTGCATCGGAAGGTCAATACAAAGACATAAGAGGGGGGATGTATTATGTTCCTTTTAAAAAACTTGATAGAAATAATACTTCCCTTTTGAGATTAAATAGATTCTTTATTTCTCTCTAAAATATGAGTGAGCATTAGAAAATAAATAAAGAAAAGAACATTGTGATATATAGTGGTTCGAGACACATGAATCCCTTACTCCACTCCACCAATGCCATCTCTGAGAGCTTGGTTATTTTCACTAGAATGTCCTATTATCCATATATCTATACAAATAAGTTCAGTAAGTTGAAAACTTTACAATAATTCCTTTAAGTTCCCTTACAGGGAACCAAAAATACACAGATTAATGTGGAAGATGAAACTCCACCAAAATTAAGTATGAGCATTCAAAACTTCAATAGTAAATAGATTAAGATGAAGTGGTTCAATATTTTTTTAGCTCATAGTTGCATCATCAACTGACATATGTTAATAATATTCAATAAATCACAATAGAAAAAAACCATTCAAAGTCAAAAACTATTTCATTAAATAGAATTATAGAAAAAAAAGATAATCAAACATGTATTTATACAAGGTGTAGCTCTGATAAGTTCTTTTCTGAACTGTAGCTTAATATTCACAAATAAATATAGCAGCAAAAATAGTTGAGCCAATAAAACGAATAATAATAAAAATTTATATGTCTCCAAAGTGTATCCTTGAAGGTGACAACACATTTTTATTTTTTAACACATATTTTTATCTTTAGAAGAATAAAATATCATTATTTAACATGACGACCAAATTGATTTAGGTCAAATAGCTCCAAAAATATCGCATGAAAAATTTCAAGTATTTGAATTTAAATTTTTTAATGAAATTAATAACTTACCTTAAAAATATAAACAATTTATTCTGTTGAATATGATCCTTTGAATTAGTCTTTAAATATATTTAAAGAGATATTTAATTCTAGTAAGAACATTATAGAAAATGTGGAAATAATCTATAATTCAGAACTCTGTCATTGACTAAGTCAAACATAGGGTTTCTCTATATAGTGATAAAATTCAAAAGTATGATTAAAAATGTACGATTGATTAAAAATTAGGGATGATGAACTACACATTTTTTCCTCAAACATATGGTTTCTTCCAAAATTAGGGTTCTTGATTCGTACATTCATTCCTAACATATGGTACAAAAACCTTACATTCTTCTTTAAACATAGGGTATAAACAGTATTTCCATATTTCGTTATAAACACATCCAAAATAATTTATACATTGAGAAATAATATAACCTCCCATGGGTTTAAAATATGAAAATAATTTTAGAATAAAATAATTATTCCAATGGTTATTATATTGAAATTACCTTAAATTAAATTCATTATCAATATATGTATTGGTGTTTGTGAGCATCAAAATCAAATACAAACTAATGAAATTTCTAGATCAACACACTCCCAACATCAAACCTATCTTATATTATCATGATATATTTGTGATACATGCATGGTTCTTTAAACTACCAAAAAGAATTACATTCTTATTTTCCATGCTACCCACTTAAAATAAAACATAAAATCTTATTTGAATTTTATGATAAAATATAATGATATTTTGATAACATATTTCCCAATAAGGAATATAAAACATCCAATATGTCATATATCATAGCATTCTTTCATAAAAAATCACTTTTTGAATTTATCAATCATAGACCTATTTTATATAACAATTAATTCATGTATTACACATTACTTCTCAATTTAATCAAACATTGTTAATTCCATCTCAATCATATTATAAAAAATTCTGGTTTCATAGCATTTAATTAAATCATACATGAAAAATATTAATATTTAAAACTATAAAACTATTTGAAATTAAATAAACTCATGAGTGAAACATTCATTTGATTAAAATCTCTCTCAAATTCAATATTGTTATTATAAAAGGAACAACGTTTAGGTATTTAGTTTTAACCCTCACAAAACTACCAGTCACGATAATAGAAACCAGTGAAAACCTTATTAAATGAGAACCAAAAATAATATTTGACAAACCAAAAAATAACTAAATAAAACAAACCAGATCAGTTGAAATTTTGAATGAAAATCACTATCCTTCCACCCTTTCTTTGATTTAAAATACTCACTAGATAATACAAAATAGAATAAATCAGATGGATCTAGTATTCAAAATCATATATATTTCAATACCAAGTCTTTGATTTCATGGTCATTGTAAAGGTAAATAAAATATTTAATTTTTTATTTACTAAATTCCCAACCTTAGGAAAATATTCAAAAAAAAATGTCTCATCTAAGTTTTTATTATTAAAATCAAACTTAGTGTCTAACCATTTGCCAAAAAAAATCTTATAATCCCTAAGGGAATGTTATGTAACTAATATTGATCTGATCCTCTATATAAAACGTAAATAAAAACCCATGTGCCTAATTTATACCATCTTCTAAATCCTTACCAAAATGATCATATACATATTTCATTTTTTTAATGAAATTTGAGGGTAATATATCCCCAATTACCTATAATTATAGAGGATATTCTCCCTGACTAAAAATTTCATACTCTAATATCTTCCAAGACACAATGGTTCCTAATGATACCTCCCTATCAAACTTGAATAAAACCAATATAACATGTTGTTTCTAGAGTATAATGTGAATAAATTCCATAACCTCACCAATTGTTCTCACTAACCTGATTATTATTGGCCTGGGTAAGCAATAATAATCTTTGTGTTATCTTACCTTCTTACCCAAAGTCAACAAGTGGCCACCAAATTTGAATATGTTATTTACCCCTTATTTTATACCTGATAAAAAGTGTTCTTATTCATAGATAATTTCCTCATTTTTGGATGAAAACCATTAAGACTCCTTTATATGTTCCATTTCCTCACAAATCATATGCTTCTTCCTTGTAGTTTGCGCCTTTTTTCTATACCTCATTATCCATTTCACCCCCATAAAGCTTCTCAAACTAGATCATGAGTTCAATTCTGGAGTGAGTGACCAACCCAAAGTTATAATTTTGAATTTTCCATTCTAGATCCTATATATCATGCTTGGATACTCCGACCAACACTTGGTTATTGTAATTAGTTTGAACATCAGGTTATCTCTCTACAACCACCATGAGGAAACTATCTTCTTTAGATGGAATTGAAGATACAATGTCTACATATGAAGTTTGACCAATGTTCATGATAGGGGAAGGTTTATTAACTAAACCTAATTGGTGATCCAATCCATTTATAGCTTCTTCTAAAGTAGCATTCAAGGACTTCCTAATATTTATGGGTCATCTAAGATCTCTTCTCAAAGTAGTGAATATATCAAATGTAATCAGGTATATTCATTGATAATGCATCATCTTACTAGATATATGGGGACCCTAATTCTCATAATAACCAAACTTTATTGGATCTGAAGACTGACAGTTGAATTTAATGAAAATGTGAGAATCAATATCAACTTCTTAGATTGTTGATATTTTTTCTTTCATAAAACCTTTGATAAAATTTATTGAAACTAGGAAATTTATGATCATATCAACATTACCAATAGACTCAAATTCAATAGTAATATCCTTGTCCAATTTTTCCGTAGAGGTATCTACATAGGAAGTGCCTTACATTCATTGGAATGTATGAGGATCATAACCTGGACAATAGAAAAAAGAGTATAAACCAACTCAAGACTCGAAGCTAACTTGTTTCTTATAATGATAATTACCTTAAATATTAATCCAAATAATATCCACTAGAATCTTCAAGATATCAACTTTGGCATAGATCAAGGAGCAATGGGGTTGAAGAGTGCATGTGTCCTAATATCGGTGAAAATAAAAATACCCATCATATTACCAAGTATTTTTGGGATCACTGGGTTCTAAAAGGGAAGGGGTAACATTGAAAATAAAACCCAAATGGTTATTATAGGATGATACTACTTGAAATAGAACCATCAAACCAAAGGAAACTAAAACATGTTAAATACACATAATGAATTAGACAAAGTAGAGATCACATCATCCTTGGTTTAGAATCAAACCATAAGATGACAAGATTCCCTAAGACCATTTATCACTCATTAATATAAACCATAAGATTCAAAAATGTTCTTTTTGAATGTATCGACCAGATAACATTTCCTTAGAAACTAATCCACCTAGGATAAATGAAGAATCACTAATGAATCCATGAATTATTGAGAAGAAATAGATAGTGTATGGATGTTATCATCCTGAGAGGGAACCTTAGGGGATATAGAAAACTCTGTAGAGTATGGAAGTAAATTCTGGTTATATAAGTGTCTAAATAGACATTAATAGAGCATTGGGATTTTTTAGGGGCATCCCTCCCCATCCAGTGGGGTACGTACTAGAAGAGTGAACATGTTACTACTTCATTCTGTTTGATTCACCTAGGGAAGAGTTTGATCAACCGGTTATTTAATGATTTAGTAATCATTATAATATAACCATTAAAATTGATGATGCATTCGATTATAATAATCTTAAGGATTCATAAGTTCAAGTTAACACATGAAATACCATTTATTATTAAAAATGTGAAATCTTAAAACATGTTGTCAAAACAATTCTTTCAAAAATTTATTTTAGACATTCATTTTGGGAATTATTAATGGAAAACTTATAGAAAATAATACTCATGGAAAACCAATTTCTTAATCTTGATTTTTTATTAAAAAAATAATATAAGCATGATACTTCCATTAATGTAAAATAATATCATTAATTTCCATCATGCTCATATGGGTTCATGATGTATAAAATCCTATGTTGAAACTAAACATGACATTTTAAGGGAATCAAGTATCATGGAATATCATAAGTTTCCAAGAAGTAATTTTTAAATATAACATGGATCAATTTATTAAAATACATATAACATGATTATAAATGCATCATCATATTTGAAATTTTTATCATAAATAAACACACTAATCATAATCAATAATAAAATCCTAACTTATAATAAAACTTATGAGAATTACGCATGCATGCTTTTTAAATTATTCTCTTCCTCATAATTAGTGTATTTACATCTAAACATGCTTAATAGACTAACAATTTCATTTCGTCATATTTTAGGGGGGACCTAAATTCCTATATCCAATTCAGTCTCCTCTAACTATATCACATGTTAGGTTTATTTGAAACTGTTTCCCTACTATACCCATAGAATCCTCACATGTGCATAACTTAAAACTTTATCATATCTCTTGGATAAATGAATTTATACCACTTTTTAATAAACTGAACTCATTAAAACACATAAATGGTTAGAAAAGATGATTCCAGTGACTCATGAATCCCATATTCAATGGGACACTGCATTGTGACTATCATTGAGGTTGTTTATCAAAATTATGGGTGTAATTACCCAAATGATTCTCAGGAAAAAAGTAAAAAATTCACTAATCAATACAATATTTATAAATGAAGGAGTTGACATTTCCCAATCCCAACTATGACTACATTAACCAAGATGCAATAAAACTAAAGATAATATAAGACCTACCTCCTCAAATCCATTTTCAATTCTTGAAAAGAACCACTCTCTATTGAACCTCAATCTATCCAAAAAAACAACTGAATAAACACTATAGATGGTTGATCACCTAGGAGTAATTGGTAGGATCATCTATCAAATTATAACAACAGCCATATGAAATAAATATATTTGGATGCATATGTGTGGGAAAAAATAAGTACAAAAAGCTTGAACAATAATAATTTTAGTCAACCAATCATGATTATGGAGAAGTATTATATCTCAAAATCAACCAATCCACCCAACTGATAAACCAAGCCACCTTTGATCTAGTTTGGGACTCAGACCTACCTACCATTGCCTCCTATTAATCCCATCATTTTCTAATTTCAATTAGTCAATAAATCAAAATATCAAGTCACCTCTAATGTAGTTCAGGCCTTAGACCTACCTAAACCATCCTCTTATAGGGCCCAATATTCTCTCATTGAAATCATTCTATAACATACACATCGAAATCAAATCCATGTCATCATCACACCCTACATATCGTGCATCCCATCATAACCACAACATGAAATTATCAAGTATAGACTTCAAGAAATTCATCATATCAAATAAAATTCCATATGTAAGGTAATATTTATATTTAGGAGAAATCAATATTTAGTAAATAAAAAGAATGATGAGAGGTAGAAACAATAATTTTTTATCAAAAAATGTCACAATAAGGTGATACCACCACAAACCATGAAGTTATCTACTTACTCATTCCCTTACTCATTACAAAATATTTTCATGCATCATAATTAATTATTATTTCATCTAATCATATCAAGGAATCCTTTAACAGTCTATAACAATGAAAGTTTTTTTATTAACATAGATATTTATCAACTTCATTTCTTAACCTCAACTATAGATCATTACTCACCTTAACCAATATAACATCTTTTATTAATTTAAATTTATACATATTAATATAATCCTAATCAAACATCAAATTACCTATTCATTAATTATTTATCTTTGATATATTATTAAGTAGTGAACACATTTAATACTCTACTTTTATAATCATTAAGTTAATTAAGCATTAACCCACACCTACTAGACAACAATTACTCACACTAAAACGCCATTATATAAATTTAGAGACAATTCCTATCTAGACCTATAGCTATGAAACTTTCTAAACTCATATAATCTACCATATACAAAGATTCATTTTCCACTTAGGTCCACCCTCTAAACAAACCGAGTTCCAATATAGCACTACTCCAATACCCCCATTTCCTACGCTAGCATCTCACTCTACTTACTTAATATAGTTTCACAAAGAAAGAAGGAAACACAAAACCACCTCCCCTAAAAGACCCATATATCCTCACAATACCACCCAAGGTTTAAGGAATCTCTCTACGAAAAGTAAAACTTTCATGGAAAAAACCTACCTAAAAGAATGACCAACACTATTCCCTAACCATCCCAAATAATAATCCATAAATTATTGATCTACTAAAGTGGAAAGGAATGAACCATCCTTTTAGTTGTAACCAGCTCCATAATTCCTTAATGTTGTTGGTTACAAGGATATAGGAACTAGGAAATCTTTTGAAACACCCCAATACTACAATCACTAAATAACATTACTAGATTCATTATTTTTTTATTAATATTATAGTTACCTCTCCAATAATTAATTCCATTTCTATGGTTATTATGATTATGTTATATTTTAAATTATAAATTATCATGCTCATCCTCATACCCATATATAATATATATTTAAGAAAAATCCATTAATATCAATTTATTGGCATTTAAACAAAAATTATCAATCATGGAATAAAGAAGGGGATAGCCAACCTAATCACCTTTCCATAAGTAGTTTATAATCAAATTTTTGTCTCATTTCAATCATCTTTAATAGAAATTATATAAATAAAAATAATAATTTAATACTAGTATGGGAATTAAAGTGGGTGAGAAATCAATTTTAACAATTAAGGAACAAATGAGCATCAAAACATCATATCAAGAGAAAACACACAACACCTCCTTCCCTTGGACCAAAACAACAACACTGAACCTAAGAGAAGGTATTATTAAAATAAATAAAGGAAAACTAAAAATGAGTCGTTCCCCTGAACTAAATAAGAGATCAATCGAATAGTGTGATAGTAATAACATAATATAAATGTAAACCCAGCCGTTGAACCAAATCGTTTCCAATAATCCCAATGAGAGAGTATATACTTATCATTTTTAAAGGGAATTATATTATAGTTTGATTATCAATGGTTGAAGTGGTATAAACAAGTCACAACTCATAGGATTCAATTGCTGGGTTTCAATCAAGAGAATTATGGAAGCTCCAAGCATTTGTGCAAAGGTGATAACAATTGAAAAATAATGATGATAATTATAGTCATTAAATTCAAGGGGGATAAAAATAAAAGGGTTCTATGTTAAAAAGTGGTAACTCAAAATATTACAAAGAATATCAATCCCAACTAATTTTAGAAGATATAATAAATCCAGAAGTCCCCTACCTTAAGGAATCCAACAAACACCGCATCAAAATAACTAAATTTCAGCACCAATAAATTAATTAATGGTTCCTTGAATCTATAACATCATATTAATCACCAAAAAAATTGACCATAATTATCTAAATACAAGAATCAACACTATTATAACCATCCTTATAAGAATAAATAATAAAAAATGGATAAGAGTTGAATAGGGAACCTCAAATCGAAGCAGAACTCAAATCCATGAATTGAGAAGGTTGGATGAACAAAATATCCATAAAAAAGGGATTGTATTCATCCAAGGATCAAGAAAAATATATAAATTCAAACCATGAAGAAGTTACAAGTCCCTATTTATATGTTAACTCAACCAAACTCCCCCATAGCATATTTCCTCCCACCATGAATGTGGTAGCCTCAGTAAAACTAAGATCCAAAATCTCATTCATTTGAAATGAATGACTCCCCCTTACCTTACATGACCAGCATTCCAACTATATTAAAAATTGGATGAATATAACTATAAGAAACACCAAAATATAATTAAGTTTTCCTCACTATTTTCTATCACCACACCCATGACCACGGTGTGGTGTGACCAACTGCACAATTTCTATTAGCTATCATATAGATTGACTCTACCTTGACATGAGACCACCACACCTACCAACATAGCATGTTTTCCTACATTTTTTACATCGGTGAAACTCCTAAGAACAATGATCATGAAGTAAAATCCTCAATGGTGTGGTGACATCCTTTACATTACAAATGGTATCTCCAGAATTCTCTTGAGATATCCCCAATTATGACGCCCTCTATCATGGAATGAAGCCCTTTCATATGTTTCACAGGGAGATCCTCAATCCAAAATTTCTTCCACTATGGTAATTTTAGACCCTATGGTGCACCAAGATCCACAATAGGCAATATTTATGGAAAAACTACACCACATTGGCTCTCCATATTCACATCTCCAATACAAGCAACACTTCGTCCATCACCTTCACCAATCACCATGGTGTGTTGAACCTCAAGATGGATAAAACCACAAATATTACCTATAGAAAACCTCTAGAATATCTCTTGACATTGTTAGACCCTAGGAATATACAAATTTATGGATTTAGGAAAATAAGGATCTTATAATTCCCTTTTGCGAATGGGGGTCACATGCCTCGCATTTGTGAAGGGGCCTCATAATCCTCACATTTGAGAAGATAGATCATGAGTGTTTTTTCTATTTCTTAATTTTTTTAATCCTTATTTATATAGGAATGATTTGAAAATAGAGATTTAGGTCTCTTTAAATTTTCTTATAGTTCTAACTCTCTCTTTTGAATATTTCTATATTGGTTCATTGTATCTACTCTGAAGTAGGTATGAAGTATTTATTAATTGTGCAAAATAAACACCTCCCAAATTGCGTAACCATGTAAAGATTATGTTTTTACATAATTTTCTCAAGGATGGTGGAACTTTTTACATGATTTTGGTTTTGTGAATCATTATGCGGGAGGGCTATAAATCACTTCTTGTGAGATGAAAATAATAAAGGTGTTATACATGAGGTTCAAAGTAGGATCAAAATCATTTCTATAGGGTCAGAAATTAAGAATGTTGACATAGTAAGATGATTCTATGAGGATGGTATATGCAATCCATAAACAACCCATGTTGTTCAAGAACTAATACTTCCCGAAGCACATAGAAGTTTGAAAAGGGCTTTAGCTGCATCATGAAAAAACATTATTTATCATTTTTCACTTAGTTTTTTATGTTTCTTTTGATATTTGACCTCATATTTGGTATTTCATGAGTATTGGTGACATTACAGGCCCCAAAAATTCTCCCACCCCCCTTAGAATGAGATTTTATTATCACAAGAAGGACTGGTTATGAGGAGACAAAGCCACCCATATGAATTTCAAACATTCCATATAGAGGTGGGTACCTCTATATAAAGCACCATAGGGTTATTTATTCCTTGTAGTTTATTTTTATAGAAATAGGTGAATTAATGGGTGCTCAAAAACTCAAAGTTAGTTTATATAGGGGACTCTCTTCATATCCACGTCCTCACAAACTATCACAGATCAACCACATACTCGATATTTCACATATCACTCCCCTATTTAATAAAGTTTCTCCACATAGTCACCTTATGGATCACTTAGTGCCTCTGAAACTTTTGTAGGTTCTACTCAAGAATTTTGTATTTTCCATTATTTTCATTTTTCTATGAAATTTGGTTGTCTTTATTTTTATGTAGGAAATGAATCTTTGATCTACTCACCTATCTGACTCGATGATTGAGGCGGAAAAACGGTTGTTAATATTGGAAACATTGGGGCTAACACTTGATACCATGTCACTACCTAGAATGAGGCTCTAGATAATTTCCCCACACCACACATTTGGGATTATTCATTGTTTGATTGACTACATATTTTTAACTTTGGGCTTGAAGGTGATGTTTTTTATCCCTATACTTGATCATAAGCAAAAATAAATATGTTACATGTATTCTTTTGTCTATATTCAGGTGAATATATTTATACGAAGCCAACCTATTGGATGTGATCATAAAGGGAGTTAATATATCCTAAATAGATCTTTGATAACTCAAGAAGATCAATATTGATTTCAATATCCTATTTCTTGAAATTATTCATCTATCTTCACTATTTCACTAAAGAATCCTAATGGAGAATGCAGTTTGAAGATAGACTTGTGCCTGGGTGGTATACTTTCTAATGAATGGTCTTAGGCATTATGAGTACATAAACGTTGTCTAGATTTTACTAATAGCTTTAGGATGTCGATATATATGAGGTAATTTGGATCTCCTAGTTTATGACATACTATCGGATAATATTATCCATGAAATGGGTGGTCATTTATCTTCAGGTACTAATAATTTCTATCAACCACAAGATAAGGCCAAGATTAGTTTATGGGATACCCAGCAACTAGGATGTATCCCAAACCCAAAAAGGATATAAGATTAGTTCCTTCTTCTGGATAATGTTTTGTATGATACAAAACAAACTCCTCCCCAAGTGATAGATTTATTATCCGAAGCATAGAGAATATTGGAAAAATTTCTCCAGCTTTACTCAATCATCCTATATGGGGAATGGGTGGATACCTTCCTCAAAATCAATAGACTGAATCTGAGAGTCAAATTATCAAATATCTATCCCACTCAATAAGCTAGAAATATTGAATTTTCTTAATGGGATACCTTTTAATTAATTCAATACACCTCATGGGGGTATGTAGTTCAAGAGAACATGGGCCTATATTTTTGGCTAGTATGATTTATTGGTACATTCTAGAGCAAGTGGATCTTCCCTAGATCTACCAAAATATAGGCCACATAAAATAGGGGTAAATCTCTATCAAATTAGTGGTTCTTTCCAATTCTTGTATTGCTAGATGGCTCAGTATTTATAGTGTTACATGTTCTAGAACACTATAGTAATTCCTTGTTCTGTATCTCACCCCCATTTGATAAAATTTATTATCATACAACCAATTTGTCTGGGTATCTATAAGGTCATTGAAATACTGAGGAGTTATTTATGTTTTGGCTTTGTTCCTTATGATGAAACACTATTTATAATGGTAATTAATAACAACAGTGACTCTCTTGAAGAGTTTTACATCAATATTTATTTCTAGGATGGTTTTTTAGTGGTTTTAATAGATAAAATAACCCTCATATAACCTTATTCCCATTATATATTTTTAATGTAGTTACAATTATGACATAGGGTATCTGTGTTGCCATTTACTAGGGTCAATAATGAAAGAAATAAAATTATCATCTTTCTTCTTGGAATAATGATGATACAGGAGAATAAAAATGTTAAGGTTATACTACCTTCTTCTGGTTCTCCCATAAACCTATCATCGTATTGTGCTCAGTCATGGGTATAGAATTTCCCAGATTGTATGTTTGCATATCTAGTTCAATGGGTAAACAAACCACTAGTTTCTCAGGATCCATTACCCAAGATTTCCTTGGATAAGGTCTTCAAATTTTTGATCCATCTAACCAAGTTCCCCAAACATCGTATAGAATCCTCATATTCAGATCCCCTATGTATCAAAAGTGGGGTACACCTAATTTTGGTTATTGATATTGTTGGTTATATAGTTGGCATCGATCATGTTATGTTGAAAAAAACTGATCTATTGGTGAATGTTGGTTGGAGTATAGTACTCAAGAGGGGGTTAATTGAGTATCTATAAGAATTTATATTAAAAAGATCAATTAAAAAAGGTTTCCCCAATAAAAATGAATACATACCAGTTAATTGAGGTAATATGGTAATAGTAGTTTGACAATTCAAATAACTTCTCATAAGATTGAATTATTCTCATTAATATCAATGTGAGTTATTGATACAACTTTTGAAGATACACTAATAAAGAAAAAACTGTTATAACTTCTATCCAAGACTAACTATAACAGTAAAATCTAGTGTTTTCTGAAATATACAGTAACGCAAAGAAAAAATAAATTAAAAGACACAGCGGATAAAAACAAGTTGTTCAGTATCAAGTCAATACCTAATCCACTCCACTTGGTGATCACCTGCCACCAAGAAGTTTATATTAATAAACTTGATCCACACCTTGGATCGGGGTAAACAATAGTGCACAGGACTTTCCACGTCACATGACCTCTTCCACTGTTCATTGTGGGTAATAACTACCTGGACACAAGGACCTATTCCACACTTATCTGTGGGAGTAAAAAGATGTAAGAAGTGATGAGAGGAAGAATATTATGTATCCTTCAGTTTATTTCAAGAGACAATGTGTGTTTTTAATACAGACACACACACATTGCTCGAAAGCTTAAAACTTTTCACAACAGATCAAAGATTATGAGGAAGGGATAGAAGTTATCTTAGTGTTATTCTATGAAACTATAGACTTTTAGGATTAAGAGGATGCAAGTATCGAGTCCTCTTGTTAAAAATAGAGTATCTAAAGTCTAGTGCTCTGGTTTTCAGTTCAATGGTGTAATATGTCCAGCTCGTGTTCTTCTTGGGGTGGTACTGTGAATATGTTTCTGGTTCTAATATATGGTAGTCCTATCATTTGTAATTGAGAGTGCTTTATTTATTTTTCAGTTTTATCTTATTTCATGCATCAGTTCACTTTTTAAAATGCTCACTTCTGATTCTGTATATTTTTGCAGGTCGGATTATCTTCCTTTTTAATTGTAGGTGCACACGTTGGAACCGATATGATGAATTAATTCTGCACCTCGTACCTCGTACTTTCAGGAGAAATGTCTACAAAGAAACATTAATTATTCCAGTGCCTTTTAATGACTCAAATATTACCATAAGAAAATAAATTGAAAACAAAAAACTACATTAAATAACAATGTCACATTTTGTCTTGAAATGGAATCCCATGGAAATAGTGTCACCACAAAATGGTGTCTTCTTCTTTGCCTTTGAGAGGTGAGACAGTAATGATTCTACAGTTTCATTTAGATTAGTAATCGCTACCACATATGTAGTGTTAGGATAATGGTGTCTGGGTCATGGTGTCTAGGTCACAGTGTCTGAGTCACGGTGTCTGGGTCACGGTGTTTGGGTCACGGTGTCGAGGTCACAGTGTATGGGTCACGATGTCTGGGTCATGGTGTCTAGGTCATAGTGTTTGGGTCACAGTGTCTGGGTCACGGTGTCTAGGTCAAGGTTTCTAGGTCACGGTGTTTTGGTCATGGTTTCTAGTCCTTTTCCAGATAAACAGAACCAGTGGCAGACTCCCAGTTTCTAAAACTTATCTAATTATATATAAACATTCTTAAGTAGTTATATTCACAAAAATAATTAAACTTAATCATTCGTAGAATAAATCATTATAAAAGAAAATTAAATATATTTTAAAAAAATCAAACATGATTTATAGGAATTGGGATCTTGTGAAAGTTTATTTAAAGCATAGGGAAACCTTCCATCTTTACATATGATTTGAAATAGATTAAACTTGATTAATAGGATTTTTTATCACTAAAAATGATTAAAACATGAGAAGCCTAACAATATCCCCATTTTTGATGATCACAAATCATATGAATTAGATTTCTATTATTATTGTGTTCTCTCCCCCTTTTGATATTATCAAAAAGATTAATAGAAAAAGAGAAAAGAAGGAAAGAAAATAAAATAATATACAAAAATAATTCACATTGTATTAGATAGAAAAATATGTGTCATTACAAGAAGTGGAAAAAAGTAAAAAACATCCCTATCAAGATATAGTTTTCACTTTTCTTCATCACTATATATCTTCTCTTTTCCCTTATTAGTAGTATCAGAAAGATCCAAAGGAGCATAAGTAAAGGTTTAAGAAGGAAGTGAGCCAACTGTCATAGAAGGAAGAAGGAGCCCTTCAAAAACAGAAGGTGAAAAATGAGGTTTGGATGAAGACTCAGGCAAGGTTTGGTTAATGATAATAGGTCTGATCTGGCTCAGATCATGAGATATAGACATCGAGGTAAAGTAAAAAAGAATTGTATGAGTAAGGAGTTACACCAAGTTGTAAAGGTACAGCTATAGAAGCCACAATAGTAGTGATTTACACATGAATATAAGGTTTCAACAACTGAATGAAATCAGTTATGATCTCACCACCATAATACATTTCCTTCTTGAAATCATCTTTGTTCTCCATGAACTTGTCCAATATAGGAGTGAAATCATTCATCTTTTGGACTTGAGTCTTGAAGGCTTGAGTGACAGGAGTAATTTTAAACTTTTCTACAAGATATTTGAAATGATTTTTAATTTTATTCTTAGAGCAAATAATATTAAAGTAGAAATCCACTTTCTTATTAAATTCATCATGAGCATTATTTGCAATCTTTGAATGAATTTTTACTTAATAAAGTACTCTTTCACTATTCTTGACAACTATAGATAAAATATCCTTGTCAAATCCACTTAATACTGATTGAAATTCATCCTTAACAATAGTTATAAGAAAATCATTGTCAATGGGTTGAGATGATTGTCCATAGGAATTAGAGGTTGTAACAACTGATGTGGGGGACTTGAGCTGATTGAGAACTTTCAGTATAAATCCCTTGTACTCATCAGTCATTTTTTTGAGACCAACAAAAATACCATCCATATCATTGACTATCTAGATGTTTCTATCAGCCACTTTGTCAAATATTGAATTCAGATTCAGTTGAATCAAACATGCAACTTTCTGTGGAATATGACCACTAACATCCTCAACAGGATGAGCAATAGGAGTTGTTTTCTAATTGAAACACTTTTTTCATATCCTCAACCATATATTAGAGAGACTTCACCTAATCACTCAATTTCTTTTTCTCAATTTTAACCTCTTGTATTTCATGAAGCATTTTTGGTTCAATTTTCCTTATGATTTTCTATAACAGCAAAGAAGAATCTCTTTCACTAAGATTTGTCATAGGAGAAGGCTGTGTGTTCATGGTCTTTTCAAATCCAAATAATAAAGTAACTTCAAAATATTTCAAATCACTTTGAATTATGGAAGTAGAAGGTTATTTTTAAGGTTCAAGATTATGAGCTAAGACAGGTTCAGGTTCCTTAGTAGAGATTACTTTTAAAGCAGAAAATGGTTTCAATTGAAATATAGTTGGAAGGTCAATGCCTTTAACTGATGCCTCCTGGGCATTATCCACATCAAATTAGTTAGGGAACTTATAAGAGGTATCCATAGTGCATTGATGGACAGGAATAGAAACTTCAACACTTTCTAGACTAGGGTGCTTCTCCCCCCTCAATAGGTGCATCTCTCACCGGACTAAGAGATTCAGTTCCTTAATATGTTTCTAAAATTTAACCTCTAATAGCCTCACCCATTTCTTTTCTAGCCATATAGAAGGCTTGTTCCATTATTTCCTCAATATAGAGTATAATTTTAGGTTTATCTTGTACCTCTGAATGTTCCTCAATAGTAGCCTCTTCCACAATAATAAGTTATTCTTCTTGATTCTCCTTAGGAACAACATTTTATTTTGCACTAACAATTGATTCTTTTCCAGAAGCAGGTTTTTCCACTAGATCAACACTTATTTCAGTAACAGGTTCATCCTTATTAGCTATATTTTGTGGAACAAGTATACCAATGAATTCCTTATCCAATATAGTTCCTTCCATAGGTGCAATAGCTGCCTCTTCTTCCTTGTCAGAATAATAAACAACTTCATCTGGTTCCAAACTAGGATCAAATATGTTCTTTGGTCTTTAGGTATGTTCAACCGGATTAAACCTTGCATATAACCTTTCATTATCCTCTACCCAATACTTTTTCCACATATTACAACTTATTTTCATCCTTTTAACTATAAACATTGAGATACAGAACTCATAGTGTTTGATGACTTCTTCATTCTTTCCAACCATTCCTTTAGACTACATCATTGTAGAGATTAACCTTGAATAGAACAAAGAGTTGGACTTTGAAGTTGTCTTAATCAAATCACACATGTGAAGTATAATTTACTTCCACAGATTAATCTTGGGGACATTTTTCATAAGATTTATCAAGAATACATCTTTATACTTGGGGGTAGAAAATTCTTCTTTCCTTGGACTAATCATATTTTGGATAAACCTTAAAAAAACCATGTTTCACCATCTAACTCAGCTATAATTGCTCTTTTCTTCTTCTTATTTCCAGTCAAACCTCCTAAGGCCTATTCTAACAAAAAACATCATTAGGAGGAGGAGGAATTATATGGTAGCACTCAAAAATTCCTTCATGGGGAATCCCTAGGCCAGAATCCCATAATCTCGAGGTGAAAGTGCATCTTTGGCCATTAATATAACTTCTTACAACAAACCATCTTCAGCATTAAATGAGAACTGGACAGACTGATAAAAATGAGCAACAAGTTTTGGATAAATCTACCTTGTTTCCATCATGAACTAGTTAAGTCATACCTTCTCTTCGATTACATTCAAAACTAAGGGCATACTTATCAGTAACCACTTAGGACAGTTTTCCTTTTCTGGTACTACTATCCAATCAACAAGATTCAAGTTCAACGGTCCTTTGGGTGCTATTTTCGGTGATCTTTTTACTTTATTTTGATATTTGTGCTTCTCTATATTTGATGAATATGGGATCTTCATTTTGGGCATTCAACAAGGGTTCGAGAGAGATATAAAGATGAAGGGCTGAAAGAGGACTTACAGTTTGAGAGAAGGGTTTCGGTTTCGAGAGAAGAGAGCTTGACTGAAGAAAATATTGAAAGATCTTTCGTTTTTATCATTTAGGGATTTCAAGCGTCACAAATTCAAAATCAAATGATAAGAAAAACATAATAATCAACACAGATATATGGGTAATAAAACATAAATAAAACGAAAAGTGTCATTATGGTGAGACCAAAAAACATGGTCATGGTGAGACCGGAATAGATTTTCACAGTGTTATCTTTATAGTGTGACTCCAAATAGTGCAATCGTATCATGTCAGACAGTAAGTATAAGACAGTAACTGTGAGATTGTAAATATGAAACAGTAACTTCAAGAAATTATCTTGTAGAACTATGAGTGTGAGACAATAATCTTAAGACAGTGACTTGTTAAATAGTAAATTATGAAACCATAAACTGTGAAACAATAACCTGTGAGATAGTAAGTTTTGAAATAGTACACTTTTTACTTGAGATTTATAATTCCTAATTCATGTATGATGTAATCTATCCTTTCATAATTCAATGGTTTGGTGAATATATGAACAATTTGACATTCAGTTCTAATTAATTCCAAAGTGATATCACCTTTTTTGATAATGGTCTCTCAAAAAGTGATGTCTTACAGCAATATGTTTTTTCCTAGAGTGTGAAACATGATTTTATGAGATGTTATAATAGAACTTTTATTTCCACAATTTATAGGTACTTTCCTGAATTGATATCCATAATCTAGTAATTTTTGTTTCATCCACATAATTTGTGCACAATAACTACCAGTACCTATGTATTCAACTTCATCAATAGATATTGCAACACAGTTTTGTTTCTTACTACACCATGATACTAGAAACAGTCCTAAATGGTGACATGTTCTAGATATTCTTTTTTTATCTAACTTACAACCACCGAAATTAGCATTATAATAGCTAACTAACTCAAATGATTGTCCTCTAGGATAGAGCAGTCCAAGATTGGTTGTATGTTTGGGGTATTTGAAGATCCTTTTAACAAAATGTAAATGATAGTATTTAAGATTTTATTGAAAACAAGCACACATACATACACTAAACATAATATCAGGTTGGATAACAGTTAAGTAAAGTAAACTTTCAATCATTCCTCTATGAGTGGTTTGATCATCAGATTTCCCATCTTCATTAATATCCTACTTACAAGTACTACTCACTGAACTATCACTACTTTTAGTGTTATCCAAGACAAAACATTTTAGAATATATTTATTATATTTTCTTTTATTTAAGATAATACCATCTTTATTTTGAATGATTTTAAATCTAAGAAATAATTTTAGTTCACCCATTAAAATAATTTCAAATTAATTTTCCATCATTTTAGAAAACTCAATACATAAAGAATTTTTTGAAGATACAAAAATAATATCATCTATATAAATTTTAACTACTAAAACATCATTGGAAATTCGTTTTATAAAAAGGGTAGGATTAGCTATGCCTTTTGCAAAACCTTTGGAAATAAGAAAAGTACTTAATCTATCATACCAATCTCTTGAAGATTGTTTTAAACCCTAAAAAGCTTTTGATAATTTGAAAACATGATTTAGAGAGTGAGGATTTTTGAAACTAGGGGTTGTTCAATAAAAACATCCTCATATATATACCCATTTAGGAATGCACTTCTGATATCCATTTGATATAGTTTGAAATTCATATTGGAAGCATAATCAAGAAGGATTCTGATGGCTTCAAGTTTAGCTACTGGTGTAAAGGTATCCTCATAGACAATTCCTTTTTCTTGACTATAGCCGTGTGCGACCAATTTTGCCTTGTTTCTAACTATGTTACCAGTTTCATCTACCTTATTTCTAAACACTCATTTAGTGCCTATGGTAAATATGTCTTTGGGTATGTCAAAAAGTTTCTGAACTTTGATCCTCTCAAATGGATTAAGTTCTTATTGCATAACTATTACCCAAAATTCATCATTGATAGAATCATTAATGTTTTTAGTTTCACGTTGTGACAAGAAAACATGATGTTCAACCTGATTTCTAAGGGAATCTATAGTTTGAGTTCATTTATCTAAATCTCCTACAACAGTATCTAAAGGATATTTCATAAGGGTTCTAACATCTCTAAAAAAAGAGGGGCTAGAGATTTTAGGTTTTCAACAGGTTCACGTACACTGTGACTTGAATCTGTAGAATTTCCAGAACTTGAAGTTTTTATAGGTTCCTTTACAAGATGGATATAGTGTTTAGCATTGATTTCCAGATTTGACATATCATCCTCAAGATTGTCTAGAGGGTTCTTAGGATCATGTGGATCTGTCTCATAAAACTTGACATGGACAAATTCTTCCACACATTTAGTTCTTTTGTTAAACAATATATAGGTTATACTAGATATTGAATATCCTAGAAATGTTCCTTCATCACTCTTGGATGCAAACTTGTCAAGATTTTCCATAGTATTATGGATATAAACTTTATAACCAAAGACTTTGAAGTAGTTTACTTTGGGTTTTATATTTTTCCACAATTAATATAGAGTTATTTTAAGAATAGGTATAATAAATACTATATTAATAATATTGAATGTTGTATTTACAGCTTCATCCCAAAATTAAATAGGTAAGTCATGTTCACTAAGCATGGTTCTTTTAATTTCTTTCAAGGTCCTATTTCTTATTTCTACAACTACATTTTGTTGAGGTGCTCTAGGGGTAGAGAAATTATGATTATAGCCATTTTGTGAGCAAAAGGATTCAAACTCTTGATTTTCAAATTCACATACATGATCACTTATTATAAATTTAATTCTAATTCCACTATGGTTTTCTACAGTTTTATCCTATTTTGTAAAATGAGGGCAAGCTTCACTTTTGTGAGCCAAAAAGAAGGTCCAAGTATACCTAGAAAAGTCATACACAAGAATATAAACATAATTCTTTCCATTTAAACTAGAAACTCTAGATGGTCCAAACAAATCCATGTGAACCAACTCGAGAGGTTGATAAGTTGAAACTTCTTTGTTTGGTTTGAAGTAAATTTCGTGTTGCTTTCCCTTTTGAAAAGGATTCCACACTTTATCATTTCGAAACTCTAGTTTGGGTAGATCATTAACTAAACTTTTTCTATTTAGCTTTCTAAGTGAGTGAATATTGCAGTGTCCTAGTCTTCTATTCTAAATCCAAGACTCTTTGTGAAATACACTTAAACAAGAACCATTTAAAGAAACTAAAGAATCTTAGTTAACAAAATATATATTTTCATTTCTTAATGCATAAAATACAAATTCATATTAAGAATTAAAAACATTACAAGCATAATTTTCAAATTTAACATGAAACACATCATCACATAGTTTTTAAATATCAAGCATATTATATTTCAATCCATCAACAAAAAGTACTTTGGAAATTAAAACTGAGTTATAGTTACCAATTTAGCCAAGGAAAATGATTTTTTCATTGGCATTGTCACCAAAAGTGACATGTCCACAATCAATATTTATTATGTTATTGAAACATGAATAGTATCTTGTCATATGTCTTGAACACCCATTGTCCATGTACCGTAAAATTTTACATGATCTCTTCAAACAATTTTCCTACAAAGTAGTCAAATAAAAACAGACTTTGGTACCCATATTTGGTTGGGTCCAATAATATTTGTAACTAGTGCTTCAGGAACCCACATGTGCCTCATAGGATTCATATAAGAATTATGTAAATTGTTTGAGAAATAAAATCTATTTGGTCCAAAAAAAACTCGAAACAGTAGAGAGTGTATCGTAATTTGAACTTGTACAATGTTTTCCTAAACTAGGAGTAAAACTGTATGTTCTATATTTATAAACAAAATTGATTTTTTCAAAAATTTCTATTTCAAGGTTGATATCCAATACCAGTAGTTTATTTAGGTTCAATATTTTTACCTAGAATTTGTACCAATGTATCTTTACCATTAGTAAACCTTTCAATATCCTTTTTCAATTGCTCATTATATAGATTTAATTCATTGTTTTCTTTGAGTAATTGAAAAAATTTCTCTCTTTCTATAGCAAGTTTGGATTTAATAATTGAGGTAAGAGAATATTGTTTCTTTAAAGACATGTATTTATCTTTTAGTTCATTACATTTCTCTTAAAGAATATTGCAATACTCAAAAATTTCTTGTTTGGACATATTTTCATAATCAATTTCATCTTCAAAATAATAGGAATTTTGTACATGAGATTCCAAGATTACCTCAGATATATTTTTCATGAAAAACAAATTGGCTTTGTTAGCCTGTTCATCATGTTAAGACTTTGAGTCACTTGAAATGTCCTTATAAGCACTCCAAGTTGATTTCATTTCCTTTTTATAATTTCTATCTTTGTCCTCATATTTCTTTTTATACTTGATCTTCAGATAGTTATCCTTTACATGTACCTTTCGCTTACATTCATAACATACTATCTCATCAAACTTTTCATTTCTTTCCCAATATTTCTTCCATATTATCTTTTGATCATATCTTCCTTTAAAGTTAGGCTTTCCTAAAAATTTCTTCCTTTTTTAAAATTTCATAAAAATTCTGGTTAATTGAGCCATCTTATCATCACTATCAGGTTATGATTGTTCACTACTAGAACATTCTATATATACTTACAGTTTATCCTTTTCTTTGTGTTTAGAGGTGCTGTTCTTGAATGCCAGAGATTTCCTTTTGGGTTCATCCTCCTCTTCCTTGATGACTTTCGGCTCTTCTTTATACATCATTAGTTTCCCAATGATTTATTTTATAGGTAATTTACTGATGTTTCATGACTTTCTAATAGAGATGGAGGTTCATCTCCATCTATCAGGTAAGCATATTATAATCCTCATGACTTGTTCTTTGGCAGTAACTTCTATTCCTAGAGAAATAATTGTGTTGAAAATTTCGTTGAACCTGAGATAGATGTTAGAAATAGGCTCATTAGGCTTCATTTTAAAGTAATCATATTTAATATTATAAGTATTGAGTCTCATTTCTTTCACACTATAAGATCCTTTATGTGAAACAAAAAAATTATCCCAAATTTCATGCAGATATTCTGTTAAATTTCTCATCTCCTAAATAGAAATATAAGGCATTCATGGATTTTTAATTGATATTGTAAATATTCTTGGTTGGGTTATCCCAAGTAATTCTATTAGTATCAGGAATCTTATAATCATCTATAATTGAAGACCAAATTTCAAAACCCATACTTTCTAAATGAATTTCCATTTTAATTTTTCATTGGGCATAATTTGTTCCATTACGGAATGGTAGCCTATTTTTTGCATCACCTTTGAGTATATTATCCTAGATAAAGTTATTGTTTTAAAGAGCTAGAAATTTATAATTAACGTAAATTTACAAATCTATTAAGTAAAACTAAAATCACAGTTGAACAGCTTTAAAAATAGAGTCTTAATAAGAATAAAAACCTTTGATACCAAATTTTGGTTGGAGTAGAGTACTCAATAGGGGGGTGAATTGAGTATCTATAAAAATTTATGTTAAAAGTTCACTTAAAAAATGGCTTCCCAGGTAAAAATGAATGCACCCCAATTAATCAAGGTAATACAGTTATAATAGTTTTACAATTCAAATAAATTCTCAGAAAATTGATTAATTCTCAGTAATATCAATTTGAGTTATTGATACAACTTTTGAAGCTATTATAATAAGGAGAAATAGTCATAAATTCTATCCAAGACTAACTATGAAAGTAAAATATAGTGTTTTATGAAATATATAGTAAAGTAGAGAAAAAATAAATTAAAAGACATAGCGGATAAAACAAGTTATTCAGTCTCAAGTTGAGACCTACTCCACTCCACTTCGTGATCACTTGCCACCAAGATTTTTTTATTAATAAACTTGACCCGCAATATGGATCGGGGTAAAAAATAGTGAACAGGACTTTCCAGGTCACATGACCTCTTCCACTGTTCTTCTTGGGTAAGAACTACCAAGTCACACAAGGACCTCTTACACGCTTATCTATGGTAGTAAACAGATGTAAGAAATTATGAGAGGAAGGATATCTTGTATCCTTCAATTTAGTACAAGAGACAGTGTGTGTTTTTAATATAGACATACACACACTACTAAAATGCTAAAAATTGTTCTCAATAGAGAAAGGATGATGAAAAGGTGTTAGAAGTTCTCTGAGTGTTATTCTATGAATCGCTATACATATAATATGAAGAAGATGCAAGTATCGAGTCCTCTTGTGAAAAATAAAGTATGGAAAGTTTGATTCTTTAGTTTTCAGTTCGATGGTGTAAGTTCTCTAACTCATGTTCTTCATAGAGATGGTACTGTAAAGATGTTTTTGGTTCTGATCTATGGTAGTCCAGCCTTTTGGAATTTAGATTTTTCATGTGTTCTTTAGTTGTATCTTGTTGCATGCATCAGTTCACTTTTTAAAATTCTCAGTCCTTATTTCTGTATATTTTTCTAGCCCAGTTAATCTTCTTTTTAATTTTTGGTTCACACGTTAGAACTGATAGGATGCATGTATTCTGCACCTCATACCTCATACTATCAGGTGACATGTCTACAAAGAAACATTTATTATGTCAGTACCTTTAAATGAATCAAATATGACAATTGGAAATTAAATTTAAAACAAAAAATAGATTAAATAATGGTGTCATGGTTTTTCTTGAAATAGTGTCACTTGGAAAAGGTGTCACCACAAAAAGGTGTCTTATTTTCCTTTGATCTATGAGACAATCATGATTCCACAGTTTCAATGAGATCAGCAACTGGTAGCACAGATGTGCTGTTAGGATCACAGTGTCTGGGTCACGATGTATGGTTCACACTCTCTGGGTCACGGTGTCTAGGTCACGGTTTCTAGGCCACAGTGTTTGAGTCACAGTATCTGGGTCATGATGTCTGGGTTATGGTTTCTAGGTTACGGTGTCTAGTCCTTTTCCATAAAAACAAAATCTGTAGCAGACTCATGGTTTCTCAGACTTAGCCAAATATCTGTAAACAGGCTTAGGCAGTAATATTCATAGAATGGATTATACTTAATCATTCATAGAAGAAATAATTATAGAATAAAATTAAATATAGTTTACAATAATCGAACATGATTTAAATTAATCAGGATCTTGTCAAAGTTTATTTAAAGCATAAGGAAACCCACCATCTCTACATATGATTTGAGATATATTAAAACAGGATTAACAGGATTTTTGATCATTAAAACATTATTAAAACATGTGGAGTCCAATAGGGAAGGCTGCTTTCATTAAACCATTACTCAAAACCAAACGAAAGGATAAATTTAAGAATTCTTTTATACATGTATCACCATCTAAATTGAGTTATTCCATAGAAAAAATAATTTTAAATTATATTCCCATAGTAACTAGTGGTTAAAGTGTGAATCTTGATGTTTTTTCTAATAATTGGATGGTAAGGAAGTGATCTTAGTGCTAAGTTCATGCTATTATCATAGAGACTTAGTTAGAGGAGATTAATGATAAGTAAAATAGCCTTCTCCAGCACTTATGTGTCTTAAGAACAATCAGATTAACTTTAAAAACCTATATGTTCTCACCTAACAATCCTTAATCACTTGAGAGAAACCACCAGCCTAAGAAGGATTCCTTTACTTTTTTGATAGCATAAACCAACAGGTGGAGTCTGTAGAGTAGGCTACCAAAGTGATTAATTGAATGGTCAATGATGGATCATGGATTCGTGATTGGTTAGACACTCAAACCATAGATATTAAAGAATATGAGCCTCACATTACAAAGATGAAAGAATATTTTCGAGATGTAACTATTTTATTTGAAACCTTTGATAGAATGAACCAATATTTGGCTACACATATTGCATAGAAGTATCTATAGTCAAGGATGATTTCATCAAGAAAGAATCTATTCATCATTAAATCAATTTCCCTCATCATTTTGGATGACTTGATGAATTTTACTAATCATATCTTAATATATTTTCCTTAATTTAATTTCCTTTGTATAAAATAATGGAGATATTTTGGTATATAGTTGTTCTTTTCCCCTCTTTGTAATGAATGAAAATTAATTTTTTCTCTATAATTTTAAAAAATCCATTTGTTTCACTTTAATTTTCACTTCATAAAAACCTGCATAACCCTATAAATAAATATCATTGTTGACTTAATTCACTAGAAAATTGAATTTGGAATGGATAGAGGTTAATCATGATCTCTAACATATTGATTCACAATGGAATTTTCCTTCTAGAAGTCTGCTCATGGACAAGTATACGTATCTTTACCATCACCTTAACACTCGAGTTGGTCCATTCGAATATGAGATGATTTCCTCCTGGGCATAGCTCATAGATGGTTATAGTTATACACATCGTCACGATAACACTAAATTTATTCCATTTGGATATGAGATGATAACCTCATGGGTGTATCCCATAGACAATTATAGACATTCATAACATAACCTTAACACTAGAGTTATTTTGTTAAGGTATGAGAGGATTTTATCTTAGGAATTGCTCACATATTGGTATAAGAAGACATAACATCACCAAAATACTAGAGTTGGTCCATTTAGATATGAGATGATTTTCTTTTGAGTGTGGCCTGGAGATGGGTATATGTAGACATACCATCACCGTAATACTAGAGTTATTATATTTGGATATTAGATTATTTCCTCCTGGGTGTGTCTCATAGATGAGAATAAGAAGACATACCATCAGTGTAACACTAAAGTTAGTTCATTCAGATATGATAATTGGTTAACTCAACAAGATTTCCATTATGAATAGGAACTTTGGAATGAGGATTTCAATATTTAATAGGGATCAACTACCCTGAGGCTATATCTTATTCATTTCACATAGATGATCTAAACCAATTTATAAGGGAAACAAAAGGAAGCTCTAACATTTTCCAAGGTCAATGGACCTAGAAATCATGCATCTAATTTTGTTGGGTTATATGGTGGATCCCATGAGCCTTTGTGTCTCTTCCATCTTGTTCCAAACTTTTTCCTAAATTTCATACATGGGAGACTTATTGCGAAAGAAATAAACTTTTTCTTTGGTCTCCCATTATGGGTTTCTGACCTGTAATTTTTATTCCTTTCCATTTCAATTGCTCAATTATATATAGATCACTTAGGGTTCATGCATAGTGAGTGGATACTTAACTTTTTCTCTGGATTCACTTTGTGGGTTTTCAACCTGTTGATTGATTTGTCTCATTCCTTAGGTAGTTTAAGGTTATGAATTCCAGACCAATATAGTTTGTGCTTAAGGCCAGAAATCTTTGGCTAAAAGTATGGTAGTCTACATAGAAACATGGTCAAAGTTAACCCAATGTTAATAAAGATACCAACATGATTAATTTATATTAACTTGAGGAATGATTCATGTAGTTTAAGGTCATATTTTTCGGACTAGAGTTTGCTGATGTTTTAGGTAAAATATCTTTGACCATATATTGTTGTTGTTTAAGGTCATATAGCTTTGACCAAAGGGGTAATACATTCTATGTGGTGAGGGAAAATAAAAACTTGATGTGAATATACAGATTGATGTTAGTACATAATACTTCATGAATAGGTGTATATATTTTAAGGTTATAGTGATTGGACTATTATGACATTCGTTTTAGGGTCACACAATGAGGACCGATAAAAGTTCAAGAATTAAATGTCATATTCTTGCCTTCAAAATGAATATGATTCATGACTATATAACATAATAAAAATTTCAATCCACTTGAATGAATGGATTATGAATTGTGAAAATAATCACTCTAGTCACTTTAATCATAGTAGGATGATATAGTATAGGTTCATGACGGATGATCATTGTCCGCATTCAAATGACAGGTTTTGTTGTGATACATTTGGGGTTTATATATAATATGGGACTTTTTTTAGGATGAATATTCCTCTAGTTGGAAATTTCAAATATTGTTGTACCGATGACCATTATCAAATAGAGGTGTCCTTTGGATTCAAATACAATTGTTATCGAAATATGTAAAAGGATTATAAAGATTCATACACTTGAGTATTGATGTAGTCTTATGAAAAATAAGGTTCTCGAGAAGTGTTTGGGAACCCTAAATGTTACACCTCCATGTAATGAAAACATATTTTGGGTGAAATATTACAATGTGAAATATCTCTAACTTTTTCTTAAACCAGTGGCCTCAAAGAGTATAGCATGAATTTTTCTAGGGTTATATGGTGGTCCCTAGAGATTGTATTCCTTAACTCTTATTTTCACTCTAACTTTTTCCTAGGTCATGAAAGGGAATAAACTAACCGGTGGAAAATTGAATTTTTCTTTGGTCCCCCTTTTATAGGTTTTCAATATAACAAGGTTTGGGAAATTTTTTCATGTGTAGTTTAATGTTCATGTAATTTGGACCATTAGAGGTAGATTTTAGGGTCACGTGGATTTGACCAAATGTTTCTGCGGTTTACGATCATATAGTTTCAACTAAAAAAGTGAGATATCCTACTAATAATATAAAGGAAAAAACCTACTGTGAATAGAAATTCTATTGTTACAATATACCATCTCAAAGGAGTTTAGATATTTTAAGTTCATAGTGCTTAGAACTAATGTAATTGATACAACTTATACACCCTAGAAAAAAAATCCTTACATTAATTAAATAGACTAAAGTAGTTATGAACTGTCTTGGGAAGGGGTGCACATATTTTATGGTTTTACTGCTTTGACCAAAAATAGGTGTTGTGATATGAAAGGATATATGAGGATTGGGGATAGATAACCCAAAACATTTGAATGGGGAATGGAAAATATTTCAATATTGTTCTAATTATTTGAATTGAGGATTTGAGAAGGGACAATTACATTGAGTATGGCCACTGAGCAATATTTTTATGATGATTTCCACTATAATTTTTTCAGAGTTGTATTGATATTAGAGGAACTTTTCCTTAGGAAAAAGATGCTCCAGTTAGAAGGTCTGAATATAGTGGAACTGATGATCAATACCAAATAGAGGTGTCCCTTGGAGTCAAACACACTCGTTACTGATCACCAAGTAAGGTTTATGGAGATCCGACCACTTAAGGTATGAAGTGTGATGTATGAAAGGAAACTTATAAAAGATGGTAAGAATACCCCAATCATAAAATGACCATGAATAAGATATTTAATGATGATGATAGAGTGGAGATGGATGAATAATTATGGATGGTTCTGAAACATATACTTCTGATGTCACTATATATCATAAAACAATATGAATCATGATATATTTATATATTAAGTGATGAAAATATAAGGACCTGATATTTTGGACCATTTAAATTAATATTATCTTCGATAACTTGCGTCACATGAAACAATGAACACAAAAAACACTGAACTAAAATGATCCACAAAATATTATATGATTTTTATTAAGAAAGATAAAAAATAAAACCTCTAGTAAATAAAATTATATTAACTAATTTAAAATTCTTATAATTATGAGATAAATAACTAATATTAAAAAGGATTTTTTTTCAAATAAACTTTCTAAAATTATTTTATAATTTACCCTAACAAATTAATTCACCACTTTTATAACATTATAATAATATATGATATTCAAATATATAATCTAATATGTCAACATTCATTAAATTGGATATTGGTATGAAATAATATTAAAAAAAAGCTTAATGTTCAAAATGACATTTTTTCATAAAAGAAATTTATATTTATATCTTGAATTTACTTTGAAAACTAAATATATAAATTGAATTTAAAAAAAACTTCATTTCTGAATTTATAATTTCAAAATTAGATTAGGGTTAAATTTTATTGTTTTTATGAAATAATTGATTTTTAAGTGAATAGTGAAAAATATAGGTTCTACCAAAATTAAAAATTTATATGAGAAAGACCTACAAGTTTATAAAACATTATAAATGATTCAATATTTATTCTAGGAGTAAAAATATTTTTTTAAAAATATCATTTATTTACTTAGAAAACCTTTGTTTAACATTTTAGAACATAAGTAACATTTTATACGAATTTTTAGTCTCTTCTTTTAATTAAAAATTTTAATTCTAAAATTCCTTATTTCATTTCATTGGAAGATTAATAAATATTATTTTTTTTATAATTAAAAAATGTATACCATTAAATTAAATCACATAGGTAATTTTTACCGCACTTAAATGTTAATCTTAAAAACACTTTCTCTAAAAAGAGTTTTTATACATTATGTGTGATAACAATAAAATAAAATTTTCTAACCCTCAGAAATTTTATTCTGTAAAATTATTTTAATATTTTAAATCAACATTTTTATATTATTTAATAAGTTAAATTTAATTTTTGGGCATAAAATTATTGTTACTAATATTAGAAATAATTTTCATGACAACGGTAAAACTATTATTTTCAAAGAAGTGTTTTGTTAATGTTATGTATTTTTATCTAACAAATTAAATTTATATATTTTATATAAAGTATTTTATTTTATTTTTACACATATATAAATATATATTATCACTCGTTTAATTGGTAATCAATATTAAATGAGGTTAAGAACACTTAACGGTAAAAACAACATTTTTATTCAAAACAACTTTTCTATATATTAAATTCTTTAATTTAAAAGTTAATTTTATATTTTATATAAATTGAATTATACTATAATAAACCTAATTTTTTATTTATACCATAAAATTTTGGTTATAATATTTACATTATATATTTAGTAAAATATAAACTACTAGGAAAAAACAAGTTACCGATATAAAACTAAAATTATAAAATATAAAACTAAAGTGTTAAATGGATAGAAACATGTTTAAAAAATGTGGTAAAATGGTTTTTTGAATATTTATTGACCTTATATAACACAAAATATCTATTATTTCACATATTCGTATCATTTTACCCTTTAAGAGTGTCACTCCATTACTAAAAAATAATGGGTGTTTAAAAAAGTTTCCTTTTTCACTTATAAAATGGCACATTAACACCCCTTAATGTCAGACCCATTCCTTAGATTTACTTCCTAAAACACATTAATTTTTATATTCCTATAATTATATCTCAATTTAATAATCATATGGTCTCAATTAGTTATCCTAGTCTCTTCATTGCCAAGAATACTTTCAAGAAAAAGTTCAAAGATCCAAAGTGAGTATTACTTACTCCTTACCATTTCCTCCTAATATTTATCTTAAAAACCTACCCTAAACATTGTAATATAATTACTTTAGTTTCATTAGAATACTTTAGTGTTTTTATATTAATGGAAAAACTATTATTTATTCCTTTCCATCCTCTTATAAAAACAAAATAATGTTAACCATGCATTGTGCGGACTACTGCTTCCATGAAGTAACATTTTTCATTTTTCATCTTGAGTTTTTTTATTTATATAAAAAACTTAAAATATTATTCAAAAACATAAAAAATATAAATATTATCATTATTGATCTATTATAATGATATTATACAGTTTCTTAACCACACTCACCCATCAATATATAGTGTGTTCATGTTTGGGTTGGTTTAACCACTTACTTGAACAATATTATAAAAATCTATTACGGATTACTATATAAACTTAAATACTAAAATTATAATAATTTAATAATAAAATAATTATATTACATGTTTTCGTAAAGTTTATATTAATTATTTAAATTATCGTATTCAATCTCTAAAATTATCCAAATAAGCCAACACCGATTCAATTTTCACAAAAACATAAGAAGAAATTATATAATAAATAAATATAATATGATAATAAAAGCATTAAATTAAATTAAATATATATATTAATAAATTTTATAAGAATTTATCTAATAAAAAAATACTATTTAGGAATTTATGTGCAGGTTTAGTATGATAGTGAACAATGTAAGAGTTTCTTGTCTCAAATTTTCACCCCTTAATATGTATTTTTTATTATACACCATGTTTTATTTAAAATGGTTTAACAACATAACATTTAATATTTTTTATCATGATTATATTAGATTTCTTGAAATTCAATGTTCTATTCCAATTTCTTTCTACCAAGGGGTTTTAACTCAAAATTACAAAATCTGTAAGGGTTTGTTGTCTCAAATTCTTTTCTTTGAGACACATTTTTATTATGCACCTAATTACATTTATATATTATATATACAACTTATTTTTTTCCTTAAACCACGAAATATCTTTAATTCATTGTATTATAAGTTCACTTTTATGATTTCTCTCAGTTATGGTTTTTTATTTAAATGTTATTCCACTGGTAAGGTATCTTTTCCCAACATCATTTTAAAATCGAGATCTATCAAATTTGATAACCCATCTAGGGAATTTTATAGTCTGTAATTCTAATATCACAATAATTTTCGTCTCCTATGGCTATCCTTTATGATATTTTTTTCTCCTTTAACATGTTCTAAAGTAGAAGTTTTATGGTGTTTTAAAAATGATGTGGTTTTCAACAAAAGTATTTTCAAAAAAATTAAAAAAAGTAATGTATTTTTAGCCCTGTATTTTTATATTTGACTAACAATTTTATAGATATAACTATATTTATTTCAAAATTTAAAAAACTAATTTTCAACTACCTTTACTTTTTAAAAAAAATTTAAAATAAAATAATTTTAATTTTTTATGTATCGGTTGTTTTTAGAAAAAATAATCATTTTAATATTTCTATGTGAACATATCCTTCCACTATATTAGTCATTTTATATAAGATTTCTCTCTAAGTTTTAATATTTTATAAAATAATTTATTTTTCTTCTATTTCTAAAAAACATTTCTTTTAAAATAATTTCAAAATATCAAGGATTTTTCTTATTTCCAAAGTGATTGTTTCTAAAACACCTAAAACTGTTTTCATCAAATTCACTATAATTTGACATATATGATACTCGATCAAGGATAATAATAAAATAATATAATCTACCTCATTTCTCTAGATGGATTATGGAATTTTCTTTTCTATCAAATATATTATCCATCACTACCTTTGTATTTCTTAACCATTCATTATGAATATGAATAACTTTCATTCAAATTCATTTCCTTTGTGAATACCATGTTTTCCAATTATTTGATTGAAGGGTATTCACCTAGACTATATATATTTATTTATTGGATTAAATTATTAACTTAAACTTTTAACCTTTATTAGATATGGTGTAAATAGAATATTCTTTATTATCTTGATTGAATGGTATTTACCTATAAAGTTACTGAATATATTTGGATACCTATTTATTTTCCCTGGGTACATCATGTTACCATTTTTCATGGAATTATAATTGTTTTCCTTATATATTTCCTTTTTAAAAGGATAGGAAGCCCATTTTATTTATATGGGTTCTTTATGATATGATAATGATTTATTTTATGTGGCACATATATGTATGGTTGTTGAAAAAGGGGGTCCTATATCACCCTCCAATGCATTGGTTTAAGTTTATATCTCATGATATATTAATTCATGGACATAATTAGTTTGTTCATATAGGCATGGTTATAATGATCTTTCTCATATTTCCAATCATGTATATAATGACTTTATTCATATGAGCGTGGGAATGATGAGTTTCCTCACAAATGTTTTCTTATGCTTATGTTTGTTTCATAGTTTTAAGATTATTCACATTACTGTGTTATTATCTCATGGATCATGTTTATTGAATCATGTTCACATGGTATTTTTATTCATGTATTAAGTTATTCCAAGCCTTATTCCATGATTTATGATCTATTATTTGTTAGGTATAAATTTATTATGTATCCTAATTGTACCCATATTCTCATATTATAGTCACTCAGGATATTTTATTTTTATATATTAAGTTTACCTTTATTGAGCTTCTAATATCACCACTTTATTAAGTTTTCACTTAATTAGGTTATGAATAAAAATAATACATATGATGTGACTTGAAGAGTTTATTTTCTAAAGAATTTTTGGGAGATTTTGAAGACTTATTATAGATTAAGTAGTCTCTTATATACTTGGAAAATGTATGTTAGATGAAAATGACATGAGTTTTTTTAGTTAATGTTTTTTTAATTCAATAAAACTCTGAAAAAAAAATATTGTGTGATTTTATTTAAATGAAATGTTTTATTTAATTCATTTAATTGTGATTGTCACATTCATGATATGTTATAGATGCAACACCCTGAGTTTTTATGGACCTATTTTCTCAAATAAATTTTAATTTTAATTTATATCATGAAATGAACTAAGTAAAATATTCCTTTATCACATAAAACCTAATTGGCGTAAATTACACACAATACCTACTTGGCGTACGTTATGCACAACACTGAGTAGGCATATGATACATCCAACACTAAGTTTCTACAAAACATCTCTTTTTATTGTTTTAATTAATGAAATAAGATAATTATAACCTAACTATTAAACATAGTAATATGAATATTAATAAATAATTTTCAAATATTTTTTATAATTGTGTTATATAAGTAAAACATATTGATAATAAAAGATATGATTTTTGGTAAAGTCCTTTTTATGTTTAAAAACACTATTTTCTCGAATAAACAACTTCTAATAATAAAATTAATTTTAGAAAAATTTATAAATTTAATTTTATAAAATTAAATTAATTTTTTAATTCATTATTTCTAAATTATACTAGGGTAAATTTTTGAGATTTTTCTGAGAAACTTCATTTTTTGATGAATAGTGAAAAATACTGCTTTTTAGTTAAAACTGCATTTTTTATAATTAATTATTAATGATAAATGATTTTATAAATTATTTTTAAGTTAATATTAGATAAATATTATATCTATTAATACAATTAAATTCATTATAATCAATCTCACTTTGAAACTGAATATAAAATCTTAACAAACTTCTAAATGTTTTCCTACTTTAAACCTCATTATTTTATTCTGCCTACAGGATTAGCACTAATCTTAATTTTTCCTCTTATATGATTTGAATTTCAAAAATCTGACATAATTCAATGTATTCAGTCTAATATTTTGATTATAATAATACCATGTAAATTTTTGACCAAAATTATTATTAAAAGTGATTAAAATTAATCATAGTAGTTAAGGCCAAATTAAGCTTAATTGGGGACAAAACCTTACAATTAAGGGGACAAATGAACTAGAAACTTTTACAACACCCATTTTCTATCCATATTTTGGCCATAAACCTTCCATTATTGGGTTTTTTGGTTAGGTATGGCTTTTTTTAGGTAATAACATGTGAACACCTAACTTGTTACTAGAAATTCAAAATAAGTCATTTTCAATCACTATAAAAGAACACCACCTCTACCCACTCCTAACACATCTAAAGCCTTTTAAATTCATCCAGGATATTCCAAATTAGCCCCCAAAAAATCCTAACTTTTACCTTTAATACTTCATTTGAGAAGAAATCTTCTCAAGGAATTCTCTTTCCATAAACAAAAAGGAGTTACCCGATTAAGAGGTAATGTCTTCTGTAAAGCTCTGTTACTTTATTTTCATTCTCCACCCCTTCTAATATAATTATTCCATTATTGTGTGACAACACCAGTATCATCCATATAATATTATTTTTTATTCAAATGGTTCAATATACACTTACACACACCTCCATCTAATAGATGTTGAACATACTGTTTATGTGTACGACGAACTACTGCCTCACGAAATGACGATTGTTCATTTCCCCTTTACTACCAATCCTTATGCGCATTATGACTGAAACTATATTTATATATGTAATATATTATATTCATTATGTATTTATGCTTATTTATTCTTTCTAAATCACACATATTTTTACTTTCTATTTGGTGTTAAGACAATAATCTCGTTTGAGAAAGTGTAGACTATTGCCCCTGAAAGCGATGCAATTCATTCACACGCCACATAGAATGTATTAAGGATGGGTTTAGTGATATTATATGATATATATAATATTTTAATTATACTTTAATAATTATATATATATACATACATACATATATATATGTCATTTACATACTTTCTTTCAATACATCCATAAAAAAGAAAAACAGCTTTCATGCGAACGTACGACTTACCGTCTCCATGAACAATGTATTCCATTACGCACTTAATTATGATATATATTATTATAATATATATATATTGTATATACCTAATATTTCTATCATGTTCTAAATTTTTTAATCATGATATAATTATAAGGATCAATGATATTACAAATTAAGACACGTGGAGAATAAAGCAAATATAACCCAAAGTGAAACCGTAACATAGGATTTTTAACAAATAAGGTATTAAAAGGTCATAATAAAATAATATATGGTAATATATATAAGAATATTCTTCTGTAAAGTATGTATAATAAACTGTTATTTATTATACAGGAATATTGTATGAGTACAGAGAGAGTCAGGACACAAGGTAAGGGGATTTTCATCTCACTTTTAATTTATGTGAGATACAAGATATATTTTACACTCATTAATTTTTTATGGTGTATATTATGAACATGATTATATTATATGTATATTATACTTAAATTTATGGGCATTCACATGTCCATGATACTTATTTTATGGGATTTAACATTCAAAAGATACAAAATCGGTAAAACAGTTTTGTCTCAATTTGCCTTCTTTTAGACTCATTTTTCGTTATTCGCCTTTTTTGAGATGTATATAATTCCATTTTAAATGTTATATCATGAATATATTAACTTTAATTATATATTAATCTTTATTTAATTTCCCTTTCTTACATGGAGAGTATTATCCCAAGTCACCAAGTTATGATAGTTTATTGAGACAATCTCCTCATTTTTTTAAATGTTGTTTGTGTTTAGGATTCCATTGATGAAATATTATGATCCATAATTCAAGATTATTTTTGATTTTCATTCTCCTATATTTATTCAAAATGACCTCATTTTTTAGTACCATTTTTTCACTCTTTGGTACTTAAGATAATGTTTTTAGAAAAATCGAACCACCTCTCTCTTTGGTTGGAAATCTATTGTATTCAAAAATCATGTTTTCAAAAAATGTTTTCAAAAGATCCTTGAAGATAATTCTCAATGAAAACGGATTTTAAAAATGTTTTATTGTTTTAAAAGCTTCCTTTATAAGTTTTCAATGCTATTTCCAAATAAAAAGGTTTTATGTAATAAAAATCATATTTCTAAAAAGAAAGGATATTTTCCTCAAGAAGTGTTTTTTAAGAGATATTTCAAAATTATTTCCCATATAAGGTAACATCCATTAGTTCCAATTTTATTGGATGTCTCCGAAGAGACAAGGTAACATCCATTAGTGTTAATCGTGCCCTTATGGGGAATTATTCAATATCTCCATTCATATTCTTTCTCTAAATGGATTGTGTTTTGATGGAATGATGTTATGAAACCCATTTCTCTTTCATGGGTTATATTATTTTAAAACACACTTCTTTTCAAGGGTTATGTTTATGGTGAAATGATTATGAAAACTATTTATTTCCAAAGGTTATGATATGTTTACATGTTTATGATACCCATTTCATTTAATGGGTTATGATATGTTCATTTATGATCTTGTGTCGCATGTATGTATGACTTCGTTATGAGGTGGGTTGGACCTATACCTCCCTCCAATTAATTGGGTAGAGATTTATGTCTTAGGATATAGACAGGGCTAGAATTAGGGTTTACTTGATTCAGTAATACAGGGTTGGAATGAGGATTTACTCAGTTTAGTAATACAGTTCTGAAATGAGGGTTTACTCGGTTCAATAACATAGGGCTGGAACAGGGGTTCACTTAGTTCATTAAAGGACTTTTTCCACTAAGATGGTATTGGCAGTGATTACTTAGATAATATGGAAATAATTATATGCTTATTTGTTTCCAAAATTCCATGTCTTATTCCTATGTTATTATTTCATGTCATATTCTCTTTATTTCATTATGATTCATGTCTTATGAACTACCAATATTTATAACATGGTCTCTATTATGATCTTTGAAATGTAGGGAATGATCTTCTATCTTCGTGATCATGTTCTCATACCCTTATTCTCATTATTATTCTTACATGTCTCCCTTGTTTACCCTTACTAATCATTTGATCTCAACACTTTTTATGTTTAGTTCCCCAAGTTGCGAAGATATTTATTATGTATGATGTTTCAAAGAAGGGTTATAGTCAAGAAGAACCTAGTTGTAGATAATATAGCTCATTTATGTACCAGTGTTTATGTTTCCATGTTTCCAAAGGCACTAGACTATTACGTTCTTCTTTCATCTATTTGTATAATGTATAAGTATTCCTCAAAATTTTTCAATGTTAATGTTTTTTAAGTGTGGGTCATTATAGTTGGTATCGAAGGAAAATTTTAGTTAACCTTTGGTAACTAGGATGTGAAATCCTTGGTGAGAACTCTAAGGACAAGTATAAGGATAAGTATAGGGTTGAGTCAATGTATAGGAAAATTTCCTGGAATTTTGGTGAAGAATAGAGTGAGTGGTTTCCAAGAAATACATCCCTATCTAGATAATACAAGGGGATGTGCGACTGAAACAGATGTACCTAGGGGTAACAACTCCGACAAGATGTTCTGACCTTGACTCGGGATAATTTGGTACATGACAACGGGCCTTACTGCACACCTGGTTTGACACTCTTGGGGGATATGATTTGGGAATTCACAAACTATTCATGAACCATTATTAAGGATTTAAATATAAGTTAGCTATGAATAACCTAGGATAAATCTAAGGTGTCATATAATAAAGAAGGTGTTATAAGTTAGAAATTATATAAGTGATTTTTCTTTATTATGTGGTTCCTCATTATGATAACTATTTCTTACTCTATGATTTTGGTTTTAGTCAATGGATGGAACCCGAAGGAACCGCGTTAATGGTGATTGGGATGTACAATTCAACAATTTTCCTCTAGAACAAGAAAATTATGTGGGAGCAGGAATGAAAAACATTTTTTATATTCTCACCCAGATTACTCAAGATATGAATCTTGTTGGACTTCCAAATGAGAAAAGGATGGAACAACATTCTGTTCAGAAATTCATGAGGAAACTTCCACCTTCTTTCAGAGGGTCTCTTGATACACTTTTTGCATAACAATAGATTAGTACCACTGAAAATATATTCTCTGTTCTTCAGTGTTCAGAGCATGAGAAATTCGTTCTGGTTTTTTATCACTTAGAATCTAAAGCATATCAGTAGTGGAATATAATCAAGAATATGAGGCAGAATGATGAGATTGAATCCATGGTTTGGGATGAGTTTATAAACTTATTTTTTAATAAGTAATTTCTTAGAATTATTCATACCAATATGAATAAAAATTTCATTGAGTTGAAGAAAAGGGATGATGAGTTTGTTGGTACCTATGAGGCTAATTTCACAAGAATTGTGAGGTACTCTTCAAGAATTATCATCCAACCTGAAAGTAAAGTTGATATCTTCTTTTGTGGATTAAATCCATGTTTCATAAGGGTGTTGTCCATAAGATACTTTATTAGCTATGAAGATATTGTGCATTGTGAAATCAAGGTTGAAATGGAGTTATAAGTCATGTATCAATCTCGTGGCTTTGACAAGAAGAGGAAGATGGAGTTTAAAAGAAACTCTAAAAACTATGTAGAAAATAAGATGAACTTTTCTTTATGCTCTAAATGTGGGAAAAGCATGGAGGAAATTTCCTTAGGGGGTCTAATAAATGTTTTAAGTATGGAAGGGAAGGACACTGTAAAATTGATTACTAAGGTGATGGGAAGAAGTTTTTTCAAAATAATAATGGAGAAAAAACTACACAGAATTCACCTCTCATGGTTCAATGATACAAGTGTAAGAAGAATGGGAATTTTTTTAACCATTCCCCAAACCCAAGGTTTGGTGATGATGATCGATGTTAGAAACATCTTAAGACAAGGGATAAGGGGAAAAATCATTCAATTTATATTTCTGATGAGGGGTGTGATAACAATGTCATGAAAGGTATACTTACCATCCACTATAGAACTGCTAATGTCATATTTGATTCTGGATATACCCACTATTTCTTATCTAAATATTTTTTCAAGAGTGTTAAGATTCCTCCAAAAAAATTAGAGGAGGAATTAGTAGTGAAACCCCTGATGATATGATGATTGCATCTCAAATCTATGATTCCTCACTGGTAGAATTTTGTGGGAATGTGCTTCCTGGAAATATTTTCATTCTTCCTTTGGTAAAATTGGATGTCATCCTAGGAATGGGTTTGATTTCTCTTCATAAATCCCACATCAATTGTCAAGTAAGGTAATTTATGTTCAATATTTCTAACCCTCCTATGATCCTCCATCAATATGATGATTAGTTTGAACTTCTTGTGGATATTTTATCCAACGTATGGATCGTAATTCCATTTCAAAAGGGTTTTTATCCAAATAGTTGGGAAGAAGATCAACATTGTCGATATGCCTATTGTTCGGGATTTGTGGATGTCTTTTCAGAATAGTTTCCTAGTCTTCCACAAAAATGTTAAGTTGAGTTCTTGATCGAACTTGTACCTGGTTCCACTCCAATTTAAAATAATCCTTATAGAATGGACCCAATTGAGTTGCTTGAATAAAAGAAGTAACTCAAGGAAAACCTTGATAAGGGATTCTTTCAACTGAGTTTGTCACCTTGTGGTGCACCGGTTCTTTTTGTGAAAAATAAATATGGATCAATGCAAATCTGTATTGATTATCAGAATCTGAACAAGATCTCAATTAAGAACAAGTATTCTATTCCCCGTATTGATGAATTGTTTGATCAACTACGCGGAGCTCAATACTTTTCCAGGATTGACCATTGTTCTGGATATCATCAACTGTGGGTCAAGAAGGGGGATATACCAAAGATGACATTTCATACATGTTATGGTCACTATGAATATATAGTGATTCCTTTTGGTCTTACTAATTCCCATGTAATCTTCATGGATTGAATGAATAGAGTCTTTAGAGATTAACTCGACTAGTTTTTGGTAATCTTTATAGATGATATTCTTATCTATTAAAAGAGCAAGGTATAGCATAAATATAACATGAGAATTGTACTAAAGACATTAATGAAGGATAATTTATATGAAAAATTTACGAAGTGTGAATTTTTTCTACAAAATGTTTCATTTTTGGGTCACATAATCTCAATATATGTTATAAATGTAGATCCGTCAAAGACGGAGGCTGTTTAAAGTTATCCTAGACCAACCACAGTGAACAAGATCCTTATATTTCTTGGTTTAGCTGGATATTATTGAGGTTCATGTAGAATTTCTCACAATAATATAATCTTATGACCAAGTTAACTCAGAAAAATGTCAAGTTCCTCTGGACAGATGAATGTGAGGAAAATTTCAAGGAACTGAAGAGAAGGATAGTCAATGAACCTGTGCTTACACTACCCTTTAGTGGATAAGGGTTTTTAATCTATAGTGATGCATCCAAGAAGTGATTGGGATGTGTTCTTATGGAAAAGAGCATGGTTATATCCTATGCCTCATGACAGTTGAAGATTCATGAGAAATTTTACCCAACTCATGATTTGTACTTAGCAGTGGTAATCTTTACATTAATTATATGGAGTCATTATCTTTATGGGGAAAAGTGTTATATATATACCGATCATAAAAGTATAAAATATATATTCACATAGAAGAATTTGAACATGCTCTAGAGAATATGGTTATAGTTGATAAAGGAATATGATTGCTCAATACATTACCACCTTAGGAAATAGAACAGGCTGGTTGATGCTTTGAGTCGAAAAAATCATGCTAGCTTATCTATGATGAGGATAAAAAAAGATCCAATATGTCTGGATTTGAGAAGGATGGATCTAAAAAAAATAAGGAGGGGGAAAATCTTCTATTTCTAAAATAAATTTCCATCCCTCTATCAAAGTGAAGATTAAGGAGGCATGGAAGGAATATGAAGAGCTATAAAAGAAGGTAAGAAATATTCCTGAAATTAACCTTGATCAGGATGGAATGATAAGGTTTAGTAACCGTGTATGTTTTCCTTCCATTTTAGATTTAAAGAAGGAGCACTTAGAGGAAGCTCATAGTTCTTCATTCTCTATTCATCCTGAAAGTACAAAGATGTATAGGGACGTGTAAGGATACTTTTGGTGGGATGGAATGAAAATAGTTATTGCAGAGTTTGTATCTTGGTGTTTGCTATGCTAGTAAGTTAAGGCTTAAAGGTAAAATTCTAAAGGAATTTTGCATCCCTTACCCATACCAGAATTCAAATGGAAGAACATCACTATGTATTTGTTTTTTGGACTACCCAAAACATATAAAGGTTTTAATGATATATGGTTGGTAGTTGACCACCTTTCTAAGTCATAACACTTCATTACTATCAGAGAATATTTCTCTATTGATCGTCTTTCCAGAATAAACGTTAAGGAAGTGGTAAGGTTGCGTGGAGTACCACATTCCATTGTATCATATTGGGGTTCTAGGTTTAACTCAAAGTTCTGGTGAAGTCTTCATAAATCACTTGATATAGATTTGAGTTTCAACACTACTTATCATCCTCAGATAGATGGTTAGTCTGAAATAACAATTCAAACCCTAAAGGATATGTTGAGATCTTATTCTCTGGATTTAAAAGTGGGTTGGGATCAACACCTTCCTCTAGTTTAGTTTTCATACAACAATGAATTTCACTCATGAAATCAGATGGAACTGTATGAATCCCTTTATGGGAATAAATGTAGAGCTCCAACATGTTGGGATGAGGTTGGAGAAAAAATGATATTGGGACCTGAGATCACTGAAGAAATGGTCGAGAAGGTTAGAACCATTCAGCATCATATCAAGGTAGTTAAAAGTTTCCAGAAAGGTTATGCTGATAACAATCAGTTTGATATATAATTTGAAATTGGTGAAAAGTTGTTTCTATGAATCTCAGCCAACAGTAATGTTATGAGATTTATAAATAAAGGGAAACAAAGCCCTAGGTACATTGACCCCTTTGAAATTCTTGATCATATCGGGGCGGTATCTTATCACTTGGAAATTCCTCCAAATCTTTCTCAGGTTCATCATGTGTTCCATGTATTTATCATGAGGAAGTATATACCATACACTTCATATGTACTGAACTTAGAGGTCATACCGCTGGATCGAGATCTTTCTTATGAGGAACAACCTGTTGAAATTATGGACCGATCAGAGAAAGTTCTACGAAACAAGACCACTCGCCTAGTCAAAGTTTTGTGGAGAAATCACTAGTTATAGGAAGATATGTGGGAACTTAAGGATATTATGAAGCCAAATTATCCTCATTTTTTTACCTGATTAATGAATTTTGAGGGTGAAATTCATTTTAAGGGGGGTAGAATGTAACACACTGAGTTTTTATAGACCTGTTGTTTTTCAAATAAATTTAAATTTTCATTTATATATTACAATACACTAATCCAAATATTCCTTTCACATGAAACACTAACTTGGAAGAAGTTACATGAAACACTGACTTGTCTTATGTTACATGTAATACTGAGTTAGCGTACGATAAACACAACACTATGTTTCTATGAAACGTGCCTTTTATTGTTTTAATTATTGAAATAAGATAATTATAACCTAGTCATTAAACATAGTAATATTAATAGTAATAAAAAAATTTCAATTATTCTTATAATTTTTTAATATAAATAAAACATATTGTTAAAAAAAGATATGATTTTTTGTAAAGTCCTTTTTGGGTTTAAAAACACTGTTTTCTCAAATGAAATAATTTTAATAATAAATTTAATTTTAGAAACATTAAAAATTTTAATTTGATAAAATAAAATTCACTTTTTAATTAATAATGGAGAAATTATCTTAGGGTGATTTTTTGTAATTTTCTGAGAAACATCATTTTTGATGAATACTGAAAAATACTACTTTTTAGTTAAAACTGCCTTTTTGTCTAATTAATTATTAAAGATAAATGATATTATAAATTAGTTTTAGGTTAAAATTAGATAAATATTACATATAATAATATAATTAAATTTATTATAATCAATTTAACTTTCAAACTGAATATAAAATCTTAACAAACTTTTAAACTTTTTCCTACTTTAAAACCCTGTTATTTTGTCTGGTCTACGAGATTAGAACTAATATTAATTTTTTCACTTCTATGATTTGAATTTAAAAAATGAAACATAAATAATTTTATTCAGTATAATATTTATAATCTAATAATACCAAGTAAATTTTTTACTAAAATTATTTGTAAAAGTGATTAAAATTAATCACAGCAGTTAAGGCCAAATTAAGCTAAATTAGGGACTAAACCTTAAAATTAAGGGGGAAAATGACCTAAAATCTTGTCCAAACCCCATTTAGTATCAATATTTTTGCCATAAACAATAAATTATTTGGTGTTTTTGTTTCTTATGACTTTTTTAGTAAATAAAATGTGCACACCTAACTTATTTCTAGAAATTCCAAATGAGTCTTTTTCCTCCCCTATAAAAGGACACCACCTCTTCCCATTCCTCACACCTATTAAAACATTTAAGTGAGTAAAATATATAATTAATTATCCTCCCAAAAATCCTTCCTTTTACCTTGAATCCTATCTTTTGGCAGAAATATTTTCAAGGAATCCTTTTGTCATAAACCAAAAGGAGTTACCCGATTAAGAGGTAGTGTCTTCTCCCAAGATCCTTTCTTTATTTTATTTCTCCACCCCCTACAATAAATTTATTCCATTATTGTATGAAAAAAATAATTTCCTCGATATAATATGATTTTTTATTCAAAGTTTTTTATCTACACTTAAACACACCTCCATCTAATGGATGTTGAATATACTGTTTCTATGTATAGTGAACTCGCGCCTCATGAAATGATGACTGTTAATTTCTCCTTTACCAAAAATCACATTGGCCATTATGTTGGAAACTCTATTAATATATGTAATATATTATATTTATTATATATTTAATATTTTATATTCCTTTTACAAAACACATATTTTTACCTTCCATTTTGTGTTAAGATGATAATCTCATTTGAGGAAGTGTGGACTACCACCCCCTCAAAGTGATGTGATTTATTCACACACAACATAGATTATATTAAGGATGGGTTTAGTGAAATTATATGATAAATATAATATATACATGATACTAGAATAATCATATATATACACATACATATATATATGTCATTTACATACTTTCTTTCAATACGGTAATAAAAACGGAAAACAGTTTTCATGCGTACGTACGAATTACTGTCTCCATGAACGGTGTATTATATTACACACTTCATTATGCTATATATTATTATAATATAAATATACTGGATATACCTGATATTTATATCATTTTATACATTCTGTAATCATGATATAAGTATAAGTATCAACGATATAACAAATTTAGACACATGTGAAGAACAAAGAAAATATTACCTGAAGTGAAACCATAACATAGGATCATTAACAATTGTGTAATATAATTTAATAATAAAGGAAAATATGGTAATAGAGATAAGAATATTATTCTTTAAAAAATTTATAATAAACTTATATTTATTATACAAGAATGTTTTATGAGTGCGGAGAGAGTCAAGACACAAGGTAAGAGGATTTTCATCTCAGTTTTAATTTTTATGAGATACAAGCTATGTTCGCCACTCTTTTCTTCTGTGTGGTGTATGAACTATGAATGATTTTATTATATGTATATTATACTTAAATTTATGGGTATTAACATTTCTATGATCCTTATTTCATGGGATTTAACTTTCAAAAGTTAACAAAACAGTAAAACAATTTTGTCTCAATTTGCCTTCTTTGAGACTCATGTTTTGTTATGAACCTAAACTTTCTTTAGGTACATGTACATAAATTTTAAATTTTATATCATGAATATTATTATTTTCATGATATATTAATATTCATTTAATTTTATTTTCTTACATGGAGATTATGATCCCAATTCACCAAGTTATAATAGTTTATTGAGATAATCTCCTCATTTTTTTTGAGATTGTTTATGTTTATGCTTCCTTTGATGAAATATTTTGATCCATCATTCAAGAATATCCATGTGTTTCCTTATACTCTATTTATTAAATATAGCCTCATTTTTTATTACCATATTTTCACTCTTTGGTACTTAATATGATGTTTTTAGTAAAATATGACAAAATCTCTCTTTGGTCAAAAATCTATTGTATTCAAAAACCATGTTTTCAAACATGTTTTCAAAATATCCTTGTAGATAATTCTGAAGGAAAAATGCAATTTAAAATTTTTTGTTATTTTAAAATCTTCCTTTATAAGTTTTCAAAGATATTTTCAAATAAAAAGGTTTCCAAAAAGTTTTATTTAATAAAAATCATTTTTCAAATAAGAAAGGATATTTTCCTCAAGAAGTTTTTTTAAAATATATTTCAAAATTATTTCCCATATAATATAACATCCATTTTCATTAATCGTGACTTTATGGGAAATTGTTCAATTTATTCATTCATATTATTTCTCTGAATTGATTATGTTTTTATGGAATGATGTTATGAAACTCATTTCTCCTTCATGGGTTATATGATTTTGAAACCCGCTTCTTTTCACAGGATATGTTTATGATGAAATGATTTTGGAACCATTAACTTTATATGGGTTATGATATCTTTAAATTTTTATGATTCTCATTTTATTTCATGGGTTATTATATGTTCATTTATGATCTTGTGGCACATGTATGTATGATTTCATTATGATACGGGTGGGACTTATATCTCCCTCCTATGAATTCAATCAAGATTTATATCTCATGAGATGGATAAGGATAGAATGAGGGTTTACTAAGTTCAGTAATAATGGGATAGAACAAGGTTTTACTCAATTTAGTAATACAGGGCTTGAATGAGTTTTTACTTAGTTCAGTAACACAGGGCTAGAATGGGGGTTCACCCGGTTCATTAAAGTACTTTGTTCACTAAGATGGCCTTGGAAATGATGCCTTGGATACTATAGAAATTATTATATTCTTATTTGTTTCCAAAATTCCATGTCTTATTCCTATGTTATGATTTCATGTTCTATTCACTTTGTTTCATTATGATTCATGCCTTATGAACTTCCAATCTTTATGCCATGATCTCTGTTATGATATTTGAAAAGTAGAGTATGATATTTTAACTTCATGATAATGTTCTCATACCCTTATGATCATTATTATTCTTACATGTATCCCTTGTTTACCCTTACTGAGCATTTGGTCTTATCCCTTTTCATGTTCCCTTCCCCGTGTTGTAAATATATGAATTATTTTTGATGTGTCTAAGAAGGGTGCTAGTCAAGAAGAACCTAGTGGGAGATAATGTAGCTCATTTATGTAAAAATTTTTATGTTACCATGTTTACAAACTCACTAGACTAGAATGGTCTTCTTTCCTCTATTTTATAATATTTAAGTATTCTTCAAAAGTTATGTAATTTTAATGTTTGTAAAGTACGGGTCGCTATAATAGAATAGTCACCCTGCACTGATCTAGATCAAATTTAGGGGAGGGGAACTTCAATATCCTTTTATAGTATTGGAAATATAATGAACACTATAGTTTTATTAATGTAAATGATTAGATATATATCTGAATGTAAAAAATTATGTTTTTTGGACTGGTAAATTGGGCACAAATTTAAATTTTTTCTTTTAGATGCTGGTTAGGGGTAAAGTGGTAATTTTATCCTAAAATATGATCCTATATAATTTTTTTAACCACTATGTTGGTCCTAAAATAGGGTTCTTACCCTAGTATAAGAGTTTGGTGGGAATCTAAGTCATTCAAATATTCTTGGAATGATTAATATTTAATATTTAATTAATTAAATATTAAATTATTTTCATGCGTTCAATCAGAGATATCTTTTGATCAGATCATCATATTGATATTTTTTCTTCTCCATTGAGTTTGTAATTGGGGATTTTTTCTAGGTAGGGCATAAACTCATGTCGGGCATCGAGCTTGGGCCCTAGCCCCTTTTTCTTTTTTTTCTTTTTTTCCCTTTTTCCTTTCTCTATTCTCATATAGATTATCATGCACACACCCTATGGGTTTTAATTTCACCATGAACAAGAGAGGATAAGGAGAGGAGTATAGCGGTAAATTAAAATAGAGGAATAAAGATGGCACCATGGAGCTCGAGAGGAACCGGATCATCATACGGCATTGGTGAAACGCGTATACTGGCGAAGCTTTGGAGGATTCTTCCCAAAGGTAGGAAATTATTAATTTTATGCTATAAATTTCCATATATTTACTACTTTCTAGTTTTAAGGTCTTTTTATTATTTCTAAGGAACCCTAGTGGGTAGATCTATAGCTTTGAGGATAAAAGGGTGGTTTTGGGTCATTTGTAGGGGTTTCCCATTTGAAAATCCCGATCACATGGTGTGTAATTAGGGAATACACGTCAGGTGATATCACTATTTGGGGAAGACAAATTTTTTGAAGTACATATAATGTAATATGAGTATAGGCCATGTAGGAGTGCTTTTCCATGTAGTCATTTACACGCCTAGATGAGTTTTTCGAAACTACATGATGTGTATTCGTACTCGAGCATGTAGTCTGATACCTAGTCATACAGCCTATGTATGGGGAGAATGGACATATATGGTACACATCCAGAGCCTTAGTGGGAAAAATACCATTTAAATGTATATTAATAGGCCAAAATACATGGCTATATTATATGAGGTACACGGGAAGGTACCCTATGTAGGGTACACGCCATGTAAATTCTATACACGCCATGTACATGGGTTTTAATTTCCATGTATGTCTAAAGTACTTGTCCAAGTTGATATGTGAGAGTACCCACTGTGTACTAGGTTATAAACATCATGTAATCCTTACTTTCACCCGTTTTGAGGGTTTTTGTGCTTTGACATCCCCAAGTCAGAATTTGACACTTGAGTAGTCCATCTTTTGCATTTTTTCATGATGATCGTGATGGTGGAACCAGTTGTAACACCTAGTTTTTTGTATAAGTTATTAAATATTTAAATTTCAGTTATAATCATTAGTTTTTTTCTTATAAATGTGGATAATAGTTTAAGGAAGGGTTCGGGAGTATCCTGGTCTTGTTCGGAGCCCGTAGATCCGAATTTTGGAGAAGTTGTATGAGGCGTATGATTGGAGCATGGTTAGTAGTAACTATTCCAATCAACCATGTGGATCATATATATAGAATAATATTTTTAAAACCACTTAGATGGTGGTAATTTGTCTATACAAAAACTATATACCTATTTCATAGGGAACTCACATGGGTTGCACACAGTTTGGAAAACGGTGTGCCTAGCCCACACCATTAGTTCCACTTAGGTGCTGACCCCACAAAATTGAAGCACTAATTATCCACTAAATGATTCTAATATTCATTTTCAATATATATAATATTCATGTGCTTCAATATTCACAAACACTATTTTAGTAAATTTTACACTATGAACATTATTTCACATTATAATTGTAATTTTTTGTTAAAGTGTACTATTACTTGGTACATATTTGGAAACAATCTAAAATAAAAAATGGTCTTGATTTTATTTTATTTTTAGGTCTCAAATTATATAAGTAACAATTAATGATTTTGAAGTACATGATGATTCACATTGGAAGACCACCAAAATGGGCTTTCATGAAAAAACATTATGGGCAAAGTAAACTGAATAGCAGCCCAATAAAGAGACTATATCAGCCAGGATCTAATCCCAATGATTCTAACACATTAACTTAAGATAGAGTAAATCATGTGTCACATTTCATATAATAGTGACAAGAGCTACTTCTGATGTTTTAATGGAGTTCCAGGTGGACCAATTTGGAGATAAAATTCTGGGCTAGATTCTTCGGCCCAGAAAAATAGTCTGCCATTTTACTAATATCTCACAAACCGAAACTCTATTTGGGATGAAATTTATAGTAGGTTTGGGGAAATTTGGGGTTCCATTTTCTTCTTCTATGTTCCACTCTAATTATTTCATATATATGGTAATTTAGGCACATCTTTTAGGTGGATGCAAGATGGATTCCATTTTGGGTCAAGGATAAAGAAGTCCACTCTCTCTTACTTTCCACCACCCTATGCCTACCATACTCAAGTAGGATGCTTTTTACTATTGGGATCTTGACCCATTCCTCTTAAAATTCATATTTAAGGTAGTTTTAGTGAAGTATTTGAGCATATTTTGTGATTTGTTTCATTTAAATTTTATGATGCCCATTTGATGTTGTATTGTTCTTCTTCATTTGTAAGTTATTCGAATCACCTTAGTTTTCAATAACATTTATTCATCTTATCTTATTATGTTATTCTTATTATCACATTGATACCATTTCTTCATGGTGTGAATTTATTCACACCAAACCTTGTGAAATTATTCACACAACGGTGGAGTGATTGTTTTCTTTTTATTATTTTTTTACTTCTTCAATTCCTCCCTCATGAGTCCACTTCCTGCTTCCATTGAAAACGTAGAATCAATGGAATGATAACCCACTTATGCGTTGATCCAATGGAGTATAAAAGGGTTTGTATTTGATTTTATTTCTCACTCTATTAATTTCTAATCAAATATTTTAATTGAGAATTTCATTTGATGATTTTAAAACTTCTTCATACTTTTTGAGTTTTAACACTGCACACTTCAAGTGATAATACAAAAATTTAACTTGGAGTGCTCAAAACATTGATCCTCAAAGTGTATAGGTGATTATTATTAGGGTTTGTAGGTATTAAAACAGGAAGTTATTATGTTTTTTAATCCTATTAAATGAACCCATCTCAAATATTAGAAATTGAAATAGTTGAAAAAGGAATGCATCAAATCTACCCCGAGTGATAACCTATAATCAAGTCATTCTTTTAAATTGAATTCACATAATTCTATTAGTGTTCAACTAAACCCAAATAAAATCAACCCAAGTTGGTCACTTCATAGCCAAAAACAATCCATATAATTTATGTGTATGTAGGTTACTTCTTAGGTCACTGAGGATTCGACAAACCAAGCTAAACTACAAGCGGTCGCTTAACCCTAAAATCTTGGGTAAATTTGGGTGAGACCAAATTTTGGTGTCGTTTCCGGGGACCCAAGTAATTCATATCAACACCCATTTGATTCTCCCCCATTTCTTCTATTCTCACCCAAATACTCTTATATTTTCCCTTTCTCATATTTTTTCTTTTGGCGCATGTCGACCTATACTCGTGACCAATCAAACCATATTGTTAGGGTGGATAGTCCTAAGGTTGGGGATTCAGGTACACAAAGGGAAATATTTCTATTAGATCTGAATCTTACTAATACTCCAGATTCAAAAATTGAGCCTTTTTCAATGGAAGGTCTTCAAATAAACCAACTCACAAACCTGAGTGGGAACCAAAATGGAGATCCAAATGAGGAAGCCCCAATCATGGAGAATGAATTCGATGAAACCATGAATGAATACCTCACCCCTACCTGGACCAATGCCCCCTCATTAATTAAACATAATTCCCTAGTATATTCCAACTACATCTTTAAACCCCATTTTCTAAACCACCTTCCCACATTACATGGAATGAAGTCTGAGATTCCCTACCTACACATTAAGGAGTTCAATGAAATTGTAGAAACCATGTGCCCCCCGCATCAAGTAAGATCAGATAAGATGAGTATATTTCCTTTTTCTTTAAAGTATCAATCTAAAAATTGGCTAAAAATTTTAATACCATCATTCATCAACTCTTGGGACCAATTACAAAGATAATTTTACAAAAAAATACTTTCCTTACCACAAAACAATTTCACTTAAAAATAGAATCCAAACCTTTTTTGAAAAAAGTGAGATTCATTCTATGAAACATGGGAGAGGTTTAGAGGCACCATAAAAATTGTTAAACACCATGTTTATTCAATTATTTAACAAGTGATAATTTTCTATGAAGGGTTGGGCCCAGGGAACAAACAATTCATTGACATGATGCGTAATGGGACCTTTAAAAAAAGCCTCAAATGATGCTTATGAGTATCTATAAAGCCTTGCTGAACAAAACCAAACATGGGGAACATTACCTTACTATGAGAATCCACCGAAATCTTGTACATTTCATACACTTAGGGATACTGAAATCCTTAGGGAGAAACTTTCTGCACTCACTAGGAAGGTCAAAGAGATCGATCTTAGGAAGGTACATGAAATTGAAACAGTTGACCCTGTTTGCACAATTTGTAAAAATCACGACAACAATACTGAAAACTGCCTAACCATCCCTTCCATTAAAGATATTTTTCTAGGAGGACCACCGGTGGAGGTCAATTCTCGGAACTTTCAGAAGACAAAGTACCAAAACACTTTAATTCCAAGGTACAATGACCATCTAGGGTTCTGTTGGAAAGATAACTGACATCCAAACCAACAACCTAGTCATGCATAAGGACCAAACCCCTACCCTTCACAAAATTTTCAATACCATAACCAGTACCAACAAAAACTAGTAAAATACCAACAACCTCTTATCTAATACCAATAACCCATCCAATAACACATGCAACAACCAAATTATCCTCTTGGGATAAACCAACCAGTACAAGCCTCTACTCAATCTTTCCCTTTACAAATCCTTGAATAGTTGTGTAAACAAATAGAGAAAATGAACTCTGAAGTCTCATCCCTTAAACATGAACTGCAAACCATTAAAACTAGGAATTCACTCATGCCTAATCAGGCGGTACCATCCTCAACTTTAAGGGGGTAATCCAGTTACACACAAACCTCTCATGAACAACTAAAAGTAGTGATTGTTTTAATAAGTGGGAAATCCATTGAGAAACCTAAACAAGCCATTATAGAACTATTAAAAGCTTCAACAATGCATGAAAATGATAAAGAACCACCCATAGATTCTCAAAAACCTGATGATAATGTTAAGGAACTACAACCATACCAAAAAATCAAACAACCTGCTACCTTCAACACATGAGAGGAAAATATAAACCATAACTGAATGAAACTTTTAGGGAAATATTCTCTCGGGTTAAGTTGAACATTCTACTTCTTGATGTAATAAAAACCATTCGTGCTTACTCAAAGTATCTTAATGACTTCTGCACTTTTAAAAGTAAATTTTCACATAAAAACCAAGTACGTTTGGCTGATAATGTGAGTACCACCACTAAAGGGAACATTACTCCAAAGTTGATAGATCCCAGATGTCCATACATCAATGTTGAGTTAACAGAGAACAAAGTTGTCAAATACCTTTTTTGATCTGGGATCCATTTTGAACCTCATTCTTTATGCCATGTATTTTCAGTTAGGGCATGAACAACTCCAACCCACATTTTTCACTCTTCAACTTGCTTATCGTAGTGTTTGAGTTCCTAAGGGTATATTAAAGGATGTTTTGGTGAAATTTAAAAAATTTATTTACCTAGATGACTTCATTGCCTTTTAAAATCACTCAATATTAGGTCCTAGGGAGAAAACTCCAATCATCCTTGGTCATCCCTTCCTTGCAACAGTCAACTCTGTTATCCGAGTCCAAAATGGGAAAATGACCATCACCTCTGGAAACATGAGTTTATACTTGAACATCTACAATGAAAACTCCCAAATTGGGGATGATGAAGAGATACATGAGGTTAATTGTATTTTTAGTGTTGATAGTGAACTCTAGGAACATCAAGGAATTATTTAAGGTTGTTTAAGTCAAGAAGATATAGATTTTATTTGTTCACATGAGGGAAATTTGTCTCCTTGGATTGAATCTATTTTAGATAGCTCTATTAATTATTTTCTTGAATCACAAATTAATGATACCATTGGTGAAATCAATAAAATTGAGTCCATACCCATTCATGACACTGATCTGGCCAATTTAGTGGATGAAAATTCTATTCACAAGGAACCGATTCTCTCACGAAATCTAGATAAAGAAACTGAGTTCAATAAAAAGTCCCATCCTTCCTTGGAAATTGATAACCAATATGATCTTGAATTTAAGTTCCTACCTTAATCACTCAAGTATGAATTATTATGGGACAATCGAGCCTTTCATGTTGTCATTTCTTTTTCTCTTGAATCCAATCAAGAGATAATTCTTCTTGATATCCTAAGAAATCACAATAAATCCATTGGATATACCCTATCTGATATTCCTGGGATTAGCCCACTTATTGGGACTCATAGGATTGTTATAAAATCTGATTCAAAGCCACATTTTCAACCTTAATGGCAACTCAATCCAAATCTTATGGATGTGGTAAGGAAAGAACTTCTTAAGTTGTTGAAAGTGGGTATCATCTACCCCATTGCTGAGAGTGAGTGGGTAATCCCAATTCAAGTTGTCCTAAAAAAGATGGAACCATAGTGATAACCAATGAGGATGGTGACATTCTCCCCACAAGGGTCAGTAGTGGATGGAGATTCGGTATTGACTATAGGAATCTCAACTCTTGTACCAAAAAAGACTTTTTCCCCTTTCCCTTTATTGATCAAGTCCTCGAGCGAGTGGCGGGTCATAAATTCTATTAATTCCTAGATAGATTCTCAGGGTATAATCAAATCAAGGTCTCCATGGAGGATCAAAGAAAAACAACCTTCACTTGTCCATTCAGCACTTTTTCCTTTAAGTGCATTCCCTTTGGGTTATGTAGTGCCCCTAGTACCTTCCATCGGTGCATGATGGGAATGTTATCAAAAATAGTGGGGGATTATTTAGAGGTCTTAATGAATAACTTCTCCATTTTTGGGGATACTTATGAGGGATGACTTCTAAATGTTGAAAGGGTTTTGTCAAGATGTGTGGATAATAATCTCATCCTAAATTGGGGAAAATGCCATTTCATGGTAAAGGAAGGACTTGTTCTAGCACATATGGTCTCTAGTAGAGGGATTTATGTTGATAAAGCTAAGGTCGACATCATTTTTTACCTTTCCTCTCCTAAAACTATTAAGGAAGTGATTTCCTTCGTAGGACATGCATGTTTCTATATAAGGTTCATTAAGAATTTCAGCTCTATTTCTTGACCACTTTGTGCTCTATTGTTGAAAGATTCTCCATTTTTATGGATAGAAATCTTTGAGTAATAATTATCTACATTTAGGTAAAATCTTATCTCTCCACCTATCATGAAATATCAAAATTGTAAACTTCCTTTTAAGATCATGTTTGATGTGAGTGACTTCGTTGTCGGAGCAGTATTAGGACAACGGTGTGAGAAAAATTCATGTGTCATTTCTTATGAAAGAAAATATTTAAATGATGCACAAATAAACTACCCCACCACTGAGAAATAGTTACTTGATTTTTTTATTTTCCTTAGATAAATTTATGTTATATCTCTTAGGATCAGCCATCCTTTTCTTCACCGACCATTCAGCCATGAAATACCTTTTTTCAAAAACAAGATTCCAAGGCTAGATTGATTAGGTGGGTCCTTATTCTTAAAGAGTTAAATTTAACCATTAAGGATAAAAAAGGGTGTTGAAAATGTTGTATTTGATCACCTATCTAGGATAGAATTCAAAGATAACTCACATCACCTTTCTAGGTTTTATTTATTTCCTGATGAGCACCTATATTTTGTGAGTGATTGCCCATGGTATGATGACATAGAAAACCATTTGGTGATGGGTGACATTCCAAAATTCTTAGGGACCCAAGATAATAGCAAATTACTTTCTGATTTCAAAAAATATATTTTTTATGATCCTTACATCTTCAAGTTCTATCCTGATCAGATCATTAGGAGATGTGTTCCTGAGTCTGAGAAAGAGTCCATTCTAAAATTTTGTCATGGAGAGGCATATGGAGTGTTGAGCAATGTATTGTTTTCAAACAATTCAAAATAATTTTTTTTAAAGGGGGAGATTATTTTAAATAATACTCTGTCTCTTTATGATGATTTTGATGCTCACAAATACCCTTAATTATTTACTAATTATTTCGTTGAGTATTTTGCAGGAATTTATTTTATTTATTTATTTCATACAACGAGATTTCATACTTCATTTATTCCGAGATCAATTTTAGCGCGTTCTGGAATCACTGTAGCGCGAGATCAATTTTAGCGCGTTCTGGAATCACTGTAGCGCGAGATCAGTTTTAGCGCGTACTGGAATCACTGTTCATACCCTACGTTGATGAACGTAACGTATGGATGAAAATTTTACTTTTTACGTTATTTTGAAACGTATGGTTAATGAACCTTACGTCGTTGAAAAGTATGGAAGAAGAACATTACGTTTGGAAGGAACCTTACGTTTTTGTTGTTGGACAAGTATGGAAAAGAAACCATACGTTAGTTTTCGGTGTTGAGTTTGTTTCTCAAAAGTATGGATCATCAACCTTACTTTTATAATCAACTGTACGTTCTTTGGAGAGTTGAATCAAGACAAAGTATGGATGATCAACCCTACGTTTGAATGCTGAAGAGAAAGTATGTACGTTCTGAACCTTACGTTCTAAACCTTACGTTCTGAACCTTACGTTCTGAACCTTACGTTTGTGAACCTTACGTTTGTGAACCTTACGTTTGTGAACCTTACGTTTGTGAACCTTATGTTTGTGAACCCTACGTTTGGAGCCACGTCATCAACCCTACGTTTGGCGTCGGGATATTTTTGACAGACGATATTTCCTTTTGCATTGGTCAAACAGGCAGATTATTAAGCGGATTTCGAGCCGATTCTTAAGTACGACTTTGACTGAATCAAAGACGATTTTCAACGGATTAATGATTGATTTAAACGGAGATTTTTATGCCGATTCTTCGGGGGAGTTACAACGGCTCTGTTATTTCATTTTTTTTAATATCGCGAATCTAAAGGAGATTTTCATAGATCTATTTATGCGGAAGATTTTCTCAGATTTGAATATATATGTTCTATCTTGGAAACTTCAGATATATATATACACAGGAAAGTGTATGAAATATATAGATTGATCTTTTAACGAGCAAAAAACAGAGACTGTGTGAAGGCGTTCTTTTCTGGTGATCGAGAAGAAGTGTAAAACCTTTTTTACCGAAGGAAGATCTTGATAGCAGATTCACGTGTTCTACATCGACTATCTGTTGTGAATCTATTGCTGCTGAAGTTGTGAAGTTTCTTGTAATATCTATTGCAACTGGATCGACTCAGAACTGTTTTGATTACAGATCTTTATTTTCTGAAGACGACGATCTATCTACTGTCAATTGCATTCTGTTGCAATTGTGAAGAAAAACTGGAGAAGTGTTTTCTTTATCGAAACCCTTTTTATTTTTGAGTGATCAGCTTCTCGTTCTAAGCTGTGTGGGTTCGTGTTTGAACCACAAAGGCTGTGTTTGCCTGAAACTTGTAAAGGTGTCAACTGCCTGTACTCAGTTGTGAACAGGTCTGTGGAAACGAGGACCAGATAGTGAAAATCGCCAAGCTCGTGGATTTGAGCGTTGGTGGAGTGGACTAGGGGCCTTCTGTTCCCCGAACCACTATACATCCGTGTGTTCATGCTTTTACTTTTTCCGCTTCATATTTAATCGTGCTAAAGCATAGTGGACAGAATTTGTCTAAATTGAAGAGTTTGTAATAATTTTGAAAAGACACAATTCACCCCCCCCCCCTCTTGTGTGTAATCCGTAGATTCAGATCCAACAATTGGTATCAGAGGAGGAGCTTCTTATTTTTAAAGTCTTATCAAGCTATAAGTATTTAAAGATTATACATAGTGTATCATGGCTGATACGAGAGAGGTAATGTCAATGGTCAGAGCACCTTACTTTAATGGAGATAATTATGGCTGCTGGAAATCACGTATGATTATTTATCTGAAAATTCTTGGTTACAAAGTCTATTCAAAGATTCTGACTCCCTATGAAATTCCTGAAAATCCCGATACATGGAGTGCTGCTACAGAGGCTGAGTATGACATGAATTCAAAAGCTATGAATGCAATCATCTGTGGTCTAGGACCGGATGAATTTAACAGAGTATCTCAATGCCCGACTTCATATGAAATGTGGCAAACAATAGCCGTTGCTTATGAAGGTACAGATAATGTAAGACAGATGAGATATGCAACTACTAAATTAAAATTCGATACTTTCAGAATGATTGAAGGAGAGAGCATCACTCAGATGAATGGAAGATTGACAGAAATTGTCAATAATATAACAGCTCTAGGAGAACCAATCAAGCAGGCTGATCAAGCGTTAAAGGTATTGAGAGTACTTCCTACTCGATGGAATGGAATCTCTGCAGCAATCAGACAATCAACTTCTGTTAAAGATCTAACTATGAGAGAGCTGATTGGTACATTGATGATGTACGAGGCTGAAATGCAAGATGAGGTAAATAAGCATAAAGTCTACATAAAAAGGGAAAATACTGCTTTGAAAGTTACTTCTCAACAAAAGGATAGAAAGATGAAGAACAGAGAAGTAAGTGCTAAATCAGAAAGCTCTGATTCTTCAAATTCGGATGAAGAACTGGCTCAGCTAGCCAGAAAATTCAGAAAGTTCTACAGTAAGAAGAAAGACTTCAAGAAATCCTTCAAGAAGGATAGCAAGGAAGTGAGATGTTATGAATGCAAAAATATGGGACATATCAGACCGGATTGCCCAAAATTGAAAGATTCAAATAAGAAGAAATTCTTCAAAATAGATGATTATGAGCAGAAAGACAAGAAAGCTATGAAAGCTACTTGGAGTGTTTCTGAAGACTCAAGTAATTCTTCTGAATCAAGCTTAGAGAAGGAGGAAGCCAATTTAAAATCAAATATGTGTTTCGTGGCTGAAACTGATGAGGTACACTCATACTACTCCTCTGACTCAAATAATGAATCAAACACTGAAATAAGCTTCTCAAATAAAAAACTTGCAGTTTACCTCAATATGCTTGAAGAAAGGTATGACTCATTATTTAAAAAATATAAATCTATAAAAAACTTGCATAAAGCTATTTCAGATGATAGAAATACTTTGCTAAAACAACATAAGGAATTAATTGACAAATACAACTCTGCTGACTCAAATAAAATTAATTTTGAATCAAAAATAAAAACTCTACAGGATGAAGTAGAATCTTATAAAAAGGCTGCATTAGTTTTTACAAAAGGAGAAAATGCCTTAAATGAGATACTTAGAAAAACTGTAATTAAAAAGGAAAGGTTTGGAATTGGAAGTAGAGGAGAAAAACCTAAGTTATACAAAAATTATTTTGTTCCTAGCACTAAACAGGTTATTTGTAACTTCTGTGGAACAAAAGGTCATATAGCTAAAAACTGTTTTCTAAGACAACCTCAAATATGTGGAATTAAGAAAGCTTATATTTCCAATGATCTATATGATTCAATCAATTTTAAGAAAACAAAGCAAATCTGGATACCCAGATCACTGCTTGCTAACACTCCTGGACCCAACAAAATATGGGTACCAGAGCAATTTATTTGAATGTCTTTGCAGGTAGCAGGTCACCAAAGAAAGAAAGAAATATGGTATATGGACAGTGGCTGCTCAAGACACATGAGTGGAACTTCAGCTAATTTCTCTTCTCTTACTCGAAAGGAAGGAGGACTTGTCACCTTTGGTGACAATGCCAAAGGAAATATTATTGGTATTGGAACAGTTGGAGATCCAGAGACAGTCTCAATCAACAAAGTACTTTATGTACAAGGGTTAAAACACAATCTGATAAGTATCTCTCAACTCTGTGATGATGGATACACTGTTGATTTTACTAACAATAGTTGTACTGTTTCTAAAGATAAACTGTTTAAGTTTAGAGCACCCAGAACTGATAATGTTTATACTTTGGATTTGTATTCCTTGTGTAAACAACAAGTAAACTGCTTAACTGCTAATATAAGTGAATCCTGGATCTGGCATAGAAGACTTGGTCATTGCAATATATGTGCTTTACATAAATTATCTAAGAAACATCTAGTTTCTGATTTGCCTAGTCTCAAATTTGAAAATGACAGATTCTGTGATGCATGTCAGCTTGGCAAGCAACACAAATCATCATTCAAATCTATTAATAAAGTTGCTACAACTAAACCTCTAGAACTTATCCATATGGATTTGTTTGGACCTTCAAGAGTAGCAAGTTTAGCTGGTAAATTATATGTTTATGTATTAGTTGATGATTATTCTAGATTTACATGGATTTTCTTTTTGAAATTTAAAAGTTAAGCTTTTAGTTTATTTGAAGGTTTTTGTAAATCTATTCAAAATGAAAAAGGTTTTAATATAATCTCATTGAGAAGTGATCATGGTGGAGAATTTGAGAACCAGGAATTTAATTCCTTTTGCTCAAACATGGGTATTAAACACACCTTCTCTGCTCCAAGAACACCTCAACAGAATGGGATTGTAGAAAGAATAAATAGAACTATTCAAGAAATGGCTAGAACTATGTTAAATGAATATAGCCTACCTATATATTTCTGGGCAGAAGCTGTTAATACAGCTTGTTATATAATGAATAGAATTTTAATAAGACCTATTTTGAAAAAGACACCCTATGAACTATGGAATAACAGAAAACCTAAAGTAAATTACTTTAAAGTTTTTGGATGCAAGGTTTACATCTTGAATACCAAAGATAATCTTGGTAAATTTGATCCAAATTCTGATAAAGGTATTTTCTTAGGATATTCTGCAACCTCCAAAGCTTATAGAGTCTATAATAAAAAGTCAAGGATTGTTGAAGAATCAGTTCATGTGAAATTTGATGAATCTGATCCTTTTGAGAAAAGGATAGAACAAATAGATGAACCTGATTCTAATGAAAACATGAGACTTGAGAATTTAAAGAATGATTTTGAAAATGATATAAAAGAAATTCAGTCCAGTTCAGAAGAACATGACACTGAAGAACCTTTGAATGTAATGCCTAGACAGTCTAGAACCTTAAAGAATCACCCTTTAGAATCTGTGATAGGTGACTTAGAGACTGGTATTCAAACTAGAAGAAACCTTGGAAACATAGTTGAATTCTCTGCTTTCCTATCCCAACAAGAACCTAAGACCATAGAAGAAGCCTTAGATGATGAGAGTTGGGTAATAGCAATGCAGGATGAATTGAACCAGTTCAAGAGAAATAAGGTTTGGGAATTAGTTGAAAGACCACATGATTATCCAGTAATAGGAACTAAATGGGTCTTTAGGAATAAACAGGATGATCAAGGGATAATAACTAGAAATAAAGCAAGATTAGTAGCTAAAGGATATAATCAAGAAGAAGGAATAGATTATGATGAGACCTTTGCACCTGTAGCCAGGTTAGAAGCCATTAGAATCCTTTTAGCCTATGCATCTTATATGAATTTTAAATTATTTCAGATGGATGTTAAATCTCCCTTTTTAAATGGTTATTTAATGGAGGAAGTTTATGTTGAGCAACCTCCTGGTTTTGAAAATTCTCAAAAACCAGATTCTGTTTTCAAACTTACTAAAGCTCTTTATGGCCTTAAACAAGCACCTAGAGCTTGGTATGAAAGACTAAGTTCTTTTCTTTTGAAAAATGATTTTACTGTTGGACTGGCAGATCCAACACTCTTTAAGAAAACTGTGAAAAATAATGTTTTGTTGGTTCAAATTTATGTTGATGATGTAATTTTTGGATCAACCAATAAAATTCTTTGTCATGAATTTTCAGAATTAATGCAAAAAGAATTTGAAATGAGTATTATGGGTGAATTAAATTTCTTTTTGGGTCTTCAAATATTTCAAAAAGATTTTGGAAATGTTTTAAATCAATGCAAATACATTACTGATTTACTTAAGAAATTTGGACTTGAAAACAGCAAGCCATTTACAACTCCTATGTGTACTAATATAAAACATGATTTGGATGAAACTGGAAAATCAGTGGACAACAAGTTATATAGAGGTATGATTGGTAGTTTGTTATATCTTACTGCTAGTAGACCAGATATAATGTATTCAGTATGTCTTTGTGCTCGATTTCAATCAAATCCCAAAGAATCCCATTTAACTGCTGTTAAAAGAATTTTTAGATATTTAAAAGGTACTATTTATCAATCTCTGCTTTATCCAAAATCCTCTGATTTTAATTTAATTTCATATTCAGATGCTGAATTTGGAAGCTGTAGATTAGATAGGAAGAGTACTTCAGGAACATGTCACTTTTTAGGGAAGTCTTTAGTATCATGGTCTAGTAAGAAACAACACTCAGTTGCCCTGTCAACAGCCGAGGCAGAATATGTGTCTGCAGGTAGTTGTTGTGCACAGGTGTTGTGGATGAAAAACACTCTTATGGACTTTGGATTAAATTTCAATAATACACCTATTTTATGTGATAATACTAGTACAATTAATATTTCAAAAAATCCTATTAGTCATTCTAGAACTAAGCACATTGATATAAGACATCACTTTTTAAGAGATCATGTGTTTAAAAAGGATATATTTTTAGAATTTGTAAATACAGAAAATCAATTAGCAGATATTTTTACTAAACCACTTCCCACGGCAAGGTTTGAATTTATTAAGGGGGAGTTAGGTTTATTTAATTTTAAATAGTTTTTTTTAAAAAAAATCTTATTCTGTTTTCGAATTCTGCTTAATTTCTGTTTTCCGCTATAAGTAATTTTATTTTGTTTTAAATAAAAGTAATGATTAGTGATTACACGGGAATCAAGGCTGTCAGAACCGTTTCACCTTCTAAACTGCTTCACCATTTTCGGAAACCCTTTCGAAAACCTAAAACTGCACATCTGCTCCAAACCCCTTTTCGGAATCTTCAAACCCTAAACTTACGAACCTTCAGAAATCGTTGTTGGAATGGCAAAGACTAAGCGTCCAGATGAAGCCGAGAGCAGTGCTGCAAAGAAACCTAAGGTAGTTAGTCGGAAAATACTGCAAGGTAAAGTCATAGATTTAGAGTGGCTGTTTGAAACTAATTTACTATTGAAGCAAGCATTGTCGTTTCAAAGCCTTGAGCAAGATTTTAATAGTGAAAATTCTGAGTTTCTATATGAGTCAGAAATGAGACATTTCTTTAGAACTGTTCAGTTTAGCCTTGGAGATACAGAGGATAGTTTATTGGCTCAAATAGAGGATAAGGACTTTTCAATATCATCTGTAGAGATAAGTCAAATTCTTAACTGCCCTCATGAAGGAGTTTTTCATTTCGATTTAAGGAATATTGGAGATTCTGTACATAAGTCTGAAGACATTATGTCTTTTCTGTTTGGAACCAGAGTGATAAAGAAGATGTTTATTAAGGATTTGGAGCCCGATCAGAAAATTTTGGTAAAATTTGTTCAGACTGGTTTAGCACCAAGAATGGCTGAGATGGAGAAAATCCTATACCCTGACATGTACATAATGTATCTTCTGATGTGTGATATTAAGTTTAATTTTCCTCGGTTTATGATAAGATATCTGAGTTACTGCTGTCAGAGTGAAGCAAGAATGACCTTTTTCCCTTATGGAAGGTTCATTTCTTTGTTTTTGTTTAAAAGAGGAATGATCAGATTGGTAGATGCTGGGGTGAAATGTCACCACAGTAATGTTTTTAATGCTGGAACTTTGAGGAAAGTAGGATACTTATGGAGCACAATTAAAGGAAAACTCTTACCTGTTGGAGCTGAGGAAAACTCGGAGAGTGCTCAGGCTCAACCGGTTAAGACCAAGGAGGGACAAGCAGAATCAAGAGTTAGTACAGTGGCAAGGAGAATTAGTTTTGAGATGGAGGAAGTTGAGGAAGAGAGAAGTCAAGAAGGACTTCAATCTAGAAGGAAGAGGTCAATTGATGAAGAAATTATCTCTCCTGCCTTGAAATCCTCTGAACCGTTATTTTCTTATTCATTTGTGAGAGAAGCTGTTGTGGAGCAGACTGCACCGATAGAGGAACCAGCAGCTCAAACAGAAACTCAAAAAGAACCTCAATCTGCTGTTGTGGCTGTTGAAAAATTAATTCAACAAGAACAACTTATGGAGGCAGTGCCTGCTGAAGAAGTGGCCCGACCTCAAGATTTACATGAAAATATTGTTCTTGACCAATCAGTAGAAGTCAGAGAGACTACTGTTCATGATGAACATACTTCTGAAGCTAATACAGAGGTACTTCAGGAAGATTTTTCAGTGGAAGAGTTTCAGGCTTCAAAAGATAGTTCAGTGGATCAACCTTGTCAGGACAAGGACAAAGAACAGTCAGATGCATATTCCTTACCACTTGCCCTGCTTCATCAACCTAATTCTGGACATGAGAATCGAGCACAGGGTGCCCCTGATTCGAGAAAAGAAGAAGTTGTTGAGTTGTACAAGCGTATCTCTCAGTTAGAATCTGAGAATGTTAGTCTCAGAAATTCTCTGAACTTAGAGAAGTTGAAGTTTCAGAAGCTGAAAGAATGTACTGTTTCAAGACAGGAAGTAGATTTGTTTAAGACTGATATGATGCATGCTGTTGATCAGTTAAAATCAGAGATGGTAAAGAAAGATGATTTGTTTGAGTTGAAGATTTACATGGAGAATAAATTTGAGTCTGTTGCAAACAGTGATGTGAGTGGATCAGGCTCTTCACCTGACTTGATTCGGAAATTTCAAGCAATTACTGCAGAAATGAGCAATATGAGTGACAGATTACATGATCTTCAGTGTAATAGTGCCCCTTTGTCAGTTTTGCTAGATAATCAATGATTTTTAGTGGATCAGTTGACATCTGGAGAGCAACCGATTAGGATTCTTTTGAATCAGTTATCAGAAAAACTGGCTCTTTTTGTTGAAAAAGAAGAAAGAATGCATGAGTTTTCAGAGTTAATTTGATTGAAGATATTCATATGACTCAAGAGAACAGAGATCTTATCATCAAGTTAGGATATGGGATGATGAAGAGGCTCAGAGAACAGTTTAAAGAGATAAAGACCGTGATTCAAAGGAGATAGACACCTTTTTCCCTGTCTTATCTATAAACCTTGATTCCTCTGTATATCACAATCGTTTATATATAACAGCTTGTGAATGAAAGTTCTTTTCTTACTTCTTTTTTGTTTTGTTTTTTATTGATTTAAGATTGAGTTAGCCAGTATAACAAATTCACTTATTCATACACAGTTAATTATAGCATTTACTTATAGTTCTGTGCAATATTGAATGTGTTCAAATCCGTAATTTTTCATTCTTTTTGATATCACAAAAAGGGGGAGAATTTGGATAAACACAACATTTAAATTCATTTGTTTCCTATGAAGAAATTTGGATATATGGGAGAATTTTGATATATACGACATTTATCTTTTATCTATTTTTAGCTGAAAATTTATTTTTATGGGGGAGAAATTTTATTATAGTTAAATATTGTTTTAATCCTTTTAAAATTCTAAAATTTTATAAAACTAATTTTTCAATAAAGATTGCAATTAAATTAGTTCTATTATTTTATGGATTTTGTGATCATCAAAAACGGGGAGATTGTTGAGCAATGTATTGTTTTCAAACAATTCAAAATAATGTTTTTTAAAGGGGGAGATTATTTTAAATAATACTCTGTCTCTTTATGATGATTTTGATGCTCACAAATACCCTTAATTATTTACTAATTATTTCATTGAGTATTTTGCAGGAATTTATTTTATTTATTTATTTCATACAACGAGATTTCATACTTCATTTATTCCGAGATCAATTTTAGCGCGTTCTGGAATCACTGTAGCGCGAGATCAATTTTAGCGCGTTCTGGAATCACTGTAGCGCGAGATCAGTTTTAGCGCGTACTGGAATCACTGTTCATACCCTACGTTGATGAACGTAACGTATGGATGAAAAGTTTACTTTTTACGTTATTTTGAAACGTATGGTTAATGAACCTTACTTTGTTGAAAAGTATGGAAGAAGAACATTACGTTTGGAAGGAACCTTACGTTTTTGTTGTTGGACAAGTATGGAAAAGAAACCATACGTTAGTTTTCAGTGTTGAGTTTCTTTCTCAAAAGTATGGATCATCAACCTTACTTTTATAATCAACCGTACGTTCTTTGGAGAGTTGAAGCAAGACAAAGTATGGATGATCAACCCTACGTTTGAATGCTGAAGAGAAAGTATGTACGTTCTGAACCTTACATTCTGAACCTTACGTTCTGAACCTTACGTTTGTGAACCTTACGTTTGTGAACCTTACATTTGTGAACCTTACGTTTGTGAACCTTACGTTTGTGAACCCTACGTTTGGAGCCACGTCATCAACCCTACGTTTGGCGTTGGGATATTTTTGACAGACGATATTTCCTTTTGCATTGGTCAAACAGGCGGATTATTAAGCGGATTTCGAGCCGATTCTTAAGTACGACTTTGACTGAATCAAAGACGATTTTCAACGGATTAATGATTGATTTAAACGGAGCTTTTTATGCCGATTCTTCAGGGGAGTTACAACGGCTCTGTTATTTCATTTTTTTTAATATCGCAAATCTAAAGGAGATTTTCATAGATCTATTTATGCGGAAGATTTTCTCAGATTTGAATATATATGTTCTATCTTGGAAACTTCGGATATATATATACACAGGAAAGTGTATGAAATATATAGATTGATCTTTTAACGAGCAAAAAACAGAGACTGTGTGAAGGCGTTCTTTTCTGGTGATTGAGAAGAAGTGTAAAACCTTTTTTACCGAAGGAAGATCTTGATAGCAGATTCTCGTGTTCTACATCGACTATCTGTTGTGAATCTACTGCTGCTGAAGTTGTGAAGTTTCTTGTAATATCTATTGCAACTGGATCGACTCAGAACTGTTTTGATTACAGATCTTTATTTTCTGAAGACGACGATCTATCTACTGTCAATTGCATTCTGTTGCAATTGTGAAGAACAACTGGAGAAGTGTTTTCTTTATCGAAACCCTTTTTATTTTTGAGTGATCAGCTTCTCGTTCTAAGCTGTGTGGGTTCGTGTTTGAACCAGGAAGGCTGTGTTTGCCTGAAACTTGTAAAGGTGTCAACTGCCTGTACTCAGTTGTGAACAGGTCTGTGGAAACGCGGACCAGATAGTGAAAATCGCCAAGCTCGTGGATTTGAGCGTTGGTGGAGTGGACTAGGGGCCTTCTGTTCCCCGAACCACTATACATCCGTGTGTTCATGCTTTTACTTTTTCTGCTGCATATTTAATCATGCTAAAGCATAGTGGACAGAATTTGTCTAAATTGAAGAGTTTGTAATAATTTTGAAAAGACACAATTCACCCCCCCCCCTCTTGTGTGTAATCCGTAGATTCAGATCCAACAGAGTCCACTTTTCCACAAATACAACCATTTCAAAGGTCCGAAAAATCGGATTATTCTAGACTAACCTCACTAAGTATTCCTTCCAATTCTGCAAAAGTTGTCCTCAATGTCAATAATTAGGATCCATTACCAAAAGGAATCAAATTCCCCTCACTTCCATTCTTGGTCATTAAAATCTTTGATTGTTGGGGAATTCATTTTAGGGGAACATTCCAAAACTCTATGGGGTACCTCTACATCCTATTTTCTATTCATTATGTCTCTAAATGGGTTGAGGTCATTCCCACAAAGTCCAACGACCATCATATTGTGATCTAATTTCTGAAAAAGCACATATTTTCTTGATTTGGAATTCCTAGGGCTATAATAAATGATCAAGGAACCCATTTCTGAGACTTCCAATTATCTTCACTCAAGTCTATGTATAGTGTAACACCCCAGGCTTCCACGGTACGTTTCCCTTCGAATAATGCAATGGCGTGCATTGTATGCAACTTCGAGATTTTAACACACCACAACCAATCAAACTAGCCGTTATGAATAGTAATACCTACTTTTTGAAATTTTATAAATTCTATCTCTCAAAATGGACGTCATTTTTGGATTCGTAATATCGAAATTATCCTAGGGTGAAATTTTGGTACTTTTTGGATAACTTTCATATTTTGATGAATAGTGAAAATTACTAAATTTTAATTAAAAACAACATTTTTAATCAAAATAATTAATAGTGATAAATTATGAATTTGAGTGGTTTTAAAGTATATTTAGAATTTATTTTTACCAAGTTATACAATTTGGGTCATTGAACATAATTTCACATTTAAACCAGACATAAACAAGTGTCAATCTTTTGATAGTTATTATCTCTTAAAAACACGCTTTTTGTTTTAACAACGGGAATTAATTATAAATTAATTTCTTCCACTTATGTGTTTTGAATTTCTTAAAATAGATTCCATATTTGGAATCAGGATGTTCAAATTGTGTAAATAGTTAACTTTTATTTTTAGACATTTTGGATAATTACTTCGGTAAATATTTTATTTACCATGGTTAAAGGGTAAATCCGGTAAACAATGGTTAAAAAATAATATTATAATAATATTAAATTACCCAAAAACGTGTCTTGACCCTATTGGTTAATCCATGGTCGACCATGGGCATCTTTGGGTCGATTTTGGGACCCCATGGATCCACTTGCAAGTGATAATGACACTTTATTTTAATTAAGTTAAAATAAATACAAAAATTACACAAGCATATATCTTTTAGAAAACCAATTGTTACATAGGGTTATATATGTTGAATTTTAGAATATAAATATTCATTAGAAATATAAATAGAGTTCCTACATAATGATATTTTATTTATAATTTTTAGACATTAAATAACTTAATTTATTTATGACACAATGGTGATGCAGTAATTACCATAATAGTGAAAAATTAGAATAATTGATATTATAAATACCCAAATAAATATATTTTGAGACTTTTATTGAATTACACTAATTTTATAGGTTAATATGACATATTAGGATGGAGTTAATTGAATTTTTTCGAAGTAATCATTCTGTTATGAGTTTCACAAAAATCAACTATTGAATAGTGTCAAAATTGACATAAGAGAGTTTTTAAAACAAATATTATATTATTAATTGATGTTAAATTCCTAAAAATCTAAGGGTCGGCCAAGAGACTTATATCATGATAGTTATATCATTAATGGACTTGGGGGGTCGCTTGGATGTATATAGTAAGTTTATTAACTATATAATATAAAAATACAAAGTGACATGGTAAATGTCAAACTAATTAACTAAGAGTTAAAACTAACAATAAGGTTAATATAGTGACACAAACCTGTCTAAATCCTATTGGTTGAAGGTTTTTCGACCTATCCCCACCTTAACCTTTGAATAATCAACTTTGGAGCCATTAGAAACTGAATATGAATTTATTATAAATTAATATTTCTAGCTTTTCCAAAGGTGCCCCTCACCCCTCTTATAAAAGGGCACTCCTCCTTGTCATTTCTTCACATCTTCAAAGCCTTTTGGTTCGGACAAACCCTGCCCAAATACTCTCTCAAATTCCCTCACTACAACTTATAGACCTTAGTTTGATCAGAAAGCCAACCTAAGGAGCCCTTTTGATCAAATCAGAAGAATGAACTTGAAGAAGAGGTAATGTTTTCACCACCCCTTTTCAAGTTCCTTTCTTCTTCCAATTCCTCTTTCTTTGTTATTACCATTATAAAATAGTAACTCCAGTATCATATATATATTGTTATTTTGTTATAAATATGGTACAACCATATTCAGTATTCTATCCATCCTTTGAATAACATGTCACCATACGTGCGTACGTACGGCTTACCGTCTCCACATCGTGGTGTAATTGTTATTCAATATATTATTATTTGGATGGGTATAATAATGATGTGTAACTCATGAAAATAATAAATATAACATGATAATGATTCTGTATATATGATATACCATCCAATTAATATCAAAAGAATGATATTGTCGCTCGTGCGTACGTACGGATTACCGTCTCCACGAACGCGATAAGATTCATTCTCCATCATATCCATTGAAGTATAATTATAATTTGATGATTTAAAAATAGTATATAAGGACTTGATATCATTCTGTATATGAATAATATACATACCATTAATAACTAATATGGATCACATAACAAAGAATATAAAGTAAAATGAGCCCGTTAACACCCGAAATGACGATAATTCTATGATATTATTAACAAATCAATGTTAAAAGATCATATATGATGCCATATTAAATTAAATGATTCTTTTATAATTCAATAACAATTATTTCACCATTATACAGGAGGTTAACCTACCGTCGACCAAGGAAAAAGTACAAAGTAAGGGGTTTCTTTACTCACTCTTAATTTCATGAGAATTCCATTGTTCACCACTTAATTATTGCATGTGGTGTATGTGTACTGCCCATTATTGTATTCATTGTGTAATATACTTTAATTTATGGGTATTTACATCATCATGGTATGATACTTCTTTCATGGGTGTATGTTTCGTAAGTTACCTAATTGATAAGGGAATTTGAGATTTCAATTTCCACTCATTTGGCTTTACCCATATTTCATTGATTATATTACCCCAAGATTATGTGTGTAATCACTATTCATTTGATTATGTCATAATTTCCACTCCCCTTCCTGTGGATATACTTTAGATACACATAATCACTCCATTTATAATTCTCAAGTCATTGATATGAATTTGATAAGAGTAATTTTAACTCATTCACCATTTGTTGAGTTAAACATCCAATTCATTGGTGTTGTTTTTACAAGAATATGTGTGAATATCCTTTGATTTTTTTACACTGAATATCCAATCATATTTAGTGTATTTATATTTTTCACACATAATTATGTCGTTGATTTATCCTTAACCTATGTATATGTCCTTTATGAGATATTTCATCTCAATTTACATTCCATTGAGACTTCTTTGTTGATATACACCAAATCACTTTTATGTGGTGTATATAATGTACTTTGACATAGTATATCATGAATCCCTTTATTATCATGATATTACAAAGTTTTGATTACCTCAATTAATTGTATTAAATTTTCTCTCTTTTGGTTAGAATATCTAACTAAAATACTATTTTTAAATGTTTTAAAGACTTATTCATCTAAATCTTTCTCATTAATGTCCATGTTTTAAAAATGGTTTTAAGGATTTATTTATATGGACATTAAATTTTAGAAATTAAAACTCCTTTTAAAAAAGTTTCAAAGTGGTATGGGACACTTTGATTCAAAAATCTATTTTTAAATGGCTTCTTGACAAATAGTGTGACTTTTAAATGATTTCAAGAAAAAGGGGGATATTTCTCTCAAATAGTTTTGATGATTATTTTCATCTATGTCAACATCCTTCATTATTCTTGATTGAGGTTAATGTGATACAATACAATCTTCCATATTGTATCTAATGAGTTATGTTTGACTATGGATGTGCTATTTTTATATCATTCATGGTTTTGGTAAAAGTATTGACATTTCGTATGCTAGTTTTAATATGAATGTTTATGTTATGTTTGAACCTGTTCATATGAGGAATGCATTGGACTTAATAAGTGACGGGTGGATCCCTCTAGAGCTCCTCGATGCATCGGTAGGTCTCATGAGACAAACTAGTGTCTTGGCACAAGGCCTTGGCAAAATCTTATTTGTAGTCTTGGCACGAGGCCTTGTCTATGTGGTTATGATAGTCTGAAATTATGCATTCCATCATTATGAAAGTGGTTATTGATATTTCATGGGATTGTTCGACTAGTATAATATCCATGTGAATAAGTAAATGGAATTATTTCACTTTATCTTTGCCATATTATGCTGAAGTTCAAGTTTAAAAGGCTTTTGTTTTAATTATAAATTGCCTTCAGTGTTTATGTTTATCTATGAATGCTTCTGCTATAATGTTATCCTTACTGAGCATCTGAGCTCACCCCTTTAAATGTATTATTTTTCCTAGGATTGTGAAGAAGTAAATTATGAATGACCTGCAGGGATAGTATGAGTGTGGACTACGGAGACTATGTTTTTGTTGTTTTCAGTTTATGATGTAATGTAAACTCTATTAATGTATCTAGTTATTCCCAGGCTACTAAACTAATAGTTTTTTCGAGACTTGATCTTTCTTGTGATCATGCCAATGTTATGTAATAATGCAAAGACTCTGGTTAACTGGGGTCGGGGCGTTACAGTTGGTATCAGAGGAATTTTAGTACAAACCTTGTAAGCTAGATTTAGATAAACTCTGATTAGAGCACGTAGACCTAAGATGAACTTTGAGGATTATTATAGAAGAACTTCCTAGAATTTTGGTATTGTAGAGATTTTGTGAGTTTTCCAAGAAATACATCCTTGTCTGGATACGAGTAGGTAGAGGCGGCTCTGGCACAGATGTACCTAGGGGTAAAACCCGAAAACACCGCTTTGAGCTAGACTCGAACGGGAACTAGTGCATGACAACGGGCTTTGCTGCACTCTTGGTTACGACACTCCTGGGGGATATGCTTTGGATAATTTAAATTTTCTTTACAAAACTATTTAAGTAATATATATAAGATGATATTAAATGACCTTGGTTAATCCTAATATGTTTCAAATTGAGAATATGGTGACATCTTAATCTCTAAATGATTTTACGACTACTGTTACTCACACAATGCTTTCTGGTTTTAGTCAATGGCTGGATTCCAAGGAAGTCATAGTGACTTTGAGAATGATGTACAAGGTGGGAACGATGGTGGAAATGAACAAAAAAATGGAATTTTGATAGGCGTAAAAGATAACGTCTTTATGCCAAATCTGATTTCCAAAAATATGATCAACAACATATATATTAACCAACTCCCAGACTCAACAAGTAAGAGAAAGGTGATGAATGATCAGAGCTCCAGCAATGGAGACCATGGAGAAAAGAACCCTCAATTTTCATCATGCAGGAAATGTGGAAGGAGACACCCAGGAAAGTTTCTCAATGGGACAACGAAATGCTTTACGTGCGGGAAGGAAGGACATAATGTGAAGAATTGCCGAAGAAAAATGAAGAGTACTATGGAAGAAGATAAAAATGGTCCCAAGAGTCCATTTACAGTCATTTGCCGTAAATGTAGGGGACCTAGCCATTACCTGAGTGAATGTACTATTCTATAGGATATTTTCTTGGTCAAAGAAGAAGCTATGTGGAAATAAATGGTTGGAGAAATATTTAAAAAGTATTAGCGCTCCTTGTTGATGGGTTTACTTTGGAATAATTTTCTCTTGTATTTTTAACCCCATAGTTTTCCATGTGAGAATGATATTTGAGGAAGAATTGTCTCTTCTCTTGTGGATATAGGTATAAATAACCATTTGGTTTTATATGATCATTGGGGTTTGAGAGAATTATAAGTTATTATAATTTGGGATGAAAATGCAATGTGTGATATAACATTTGTGGTTAAATTATTTTATTTTGAGGAATTTAACTCATTTTGGTAATATTATAAAATATTGTTTTTGAAAAAGGACAACACGTAGACCGGGTGACAACCCGTCGCGTCGGACAAAGCTGTGGGAATAGAACCCACAACCAAAGTGCGATTGGGATTTATCGCCTACCACTGGGCTACGTGAAGTCCCTGGTTAGTGTGACTATTTTTTTAGTTAAATGATTTTATTGATCAATAATATGTTGATTTGGGTTCTTATGTCTTATCAAATGAATACCCTTAGTATAGGAAAATGATTTGGTGATTAAGTGATAAATGTTATTTTGGAAGATGTTCACTTTGTTGGGAACACTATATATCCAAGGAAAATAGAATACTATGGGATGTCATTAGAGGAGTAATGGTGGATTTTTATCTATGCTTTTTATTGGGGATCTATAGTGATTTGGGTTATTTATGGAAATGATTAACCTATAATAAAGAATATGTGATTAGGTTAATTACTTTTAAGTATGTGACTTTAAGAATAGATGATGTCATTTGGAGATACAATTTAACATGGAAGACTATATTCTTATAAGTTTTGGGTTTCAATATTAGTTTGGATTATATTGAAGGATTTTAAGGTAAATTTATTATTGAATGGTATTTATTTAAATTTGGGGTATTGTTGGTTTAATTTTAGAAATTAAGATTAGTATTTTTTTTCTCTAATGGAATATACATTTGGGGGTTCATCAGATATTATACTAACCATTTTTGTTTTGATTAATCTCTAAATACAAGTTAAATATATAGTTTATCCTACATGGATCATGTATTTCTATAGAAGTTTATTCTAGCTCCTTTATTGTGACCAAGTCTTCTTGAATACTCATTGTTCAAAAAAATAAGTTAGTGGTAAAAAGTTATTAAATAATGAAACTCTACTTAAAAAGTAAGTATATCTCTTTATGTTCTTAGTCAATATCATAAATGAATTCCTCGTCCTTATGTAATGTAACTAAAAACAAAAAAAAATGTTGTCTGTTTACTTTCCTACTAGAAGACTAATGGCTGTTTTTCCCAACACAAGTTTGTGGTTTTCTTATTGTTAACTTTCTCCTGATCATGATTTCTATCCCTCTCCATCAGAACTTGACACTTATTTTACCATCCATATCAATGTTTTCCTACATGGAATCTGAGTATGGGTTATCTTGGATGACCTTTATACCTCTCTTTCTTTCTTTTAAAATGATAGTTTTATTGACTCTTTTTCCGATGTGGGACTTTCCATTATATTCCCAAGCACAATTTTAAAAATTGCGAGTACTCAATTTATTTAAGGAGGGGAGAATGTAACACCCCAAGCTTTCATGGTACGTTTCCCTTCGAATAATGCAATGGCATGCATTGTACGCAACTTCGAGATTTTAACACACCACAACCAATCAAACTAGCCGTTATGAATAGTAATACATAATTTTTCAAATTTTATAAATTCTCTCTCTCAAAATGGACTTCATTTTTGGATTCGGAATATCTAAATTAGCCTAGGGTGAAATTTTGGTACTTTTCAGATAACTTTCATATTTTGATGAATAGTGAAAATTACTAAATTTTAATTAAAAACAACATTTTTAATCAAAATAATTAATAGTGATAAATTATGAATTTGAGTGGTTTTAAAGTATATTTAGAATTTATTTTTACCATTTAATACAATGTGGGTCATTGAACATAATTTCACATTTAAACCAGACATAAACAAGTGCCAATCTTTTGATAGTTATTATCTCTTAAAAACACGCTTTTTGTTTTAACAACGGGAATTAATTTTAAATTAATTTCTGCCACTTCTGTGTTTTGAATTTCAAAAAATGGATTCCATATTTGGAATCAGGATGTTAAAATTGTGTAAATAGGTAACTTTTATTTTTAGACATTTTGGATAATTACTTCGGTAAATATTTTATTTACCATGGTTAAAGGGTAAATCCGGTAAACAATGGTTAAAAAAATAATATTATAATAATAATAAATTACCATAAAACGTGTCTTAACCCTATTTGTTAATACATGGTCGACCATGGTCATATTTGGGTCGATTTTGGGACCCCATGGATCCACTTGCAAGTGATAATGACACTTTATTTTAATTAAGTTAAAATAAATACAAAAATTACACAAGCATATATCTTTTAGAAAACCCATTGTTACATAGGTTTATATATGTTGAATTTTAGAATATAAATATTCATTATAAATCTAAAGAGATTTCCTACATAATGATATTTTATTTATAATTTTTAGACATTAAATAAGTTAATTTATTTATGACACAATGGTGATGCAGTAATTACCATAATAGTGAAAAAATAGAATAAATGATATTATAAATACCCAAATAAATATATTTTGAGACTTTTATTGAATTAAACTAATTTTATAGGTTAATATGACATATTAGGATGGAGGTAATTGACTTTTTTTGAAGTAATCATTCTGTTATGAGTTTCACAAAAATCAACTATTGAATAGTGTCAAAATTGACATAAAAGAGTTTTTAAAAACAATATTATATTATTAATTGATATTAAATTCCTAAAAATATAAGTTTCGTCCAAGAGACTTATATAATGATAGTTATATCATTACTGGACCACTTGGGGGTCTCTTGGATGTATATAGTAAGTTTATTAACTATATAATATAAAAATACAAAGTGACATGGTAAATGTCAAACTAATTAACTAAGAGTTAAAACTAAAATATAAGGTTAATATAGTGACCCAAACCTGTCTAAATTATGTTGGATGAAGGTGTTTAGACCTATACCCACCTTAACCTTTTAATAATCAACTTTGGAGCCATTATAAACCGAATATGAATTTATTATAAATTAATATTTCTAGCTTTTCCAAAGGTTCCCCTCACCCCTCTTATAAAAGGGAACTCCTCCTTCTCATTTCTTAACACCTTAAAAGCCTTTTGGTTCGGCCAAACCCTGCCCATATACTCTCTCAACTTCCCTCACTACAACCTAGAGACCTTAGTTTGATCAGAAAGCCAACCTAAGGAGCCCTTTTGATCAAATTAAAAGGAAGAACCCGAATAAGAGGTAATGTTTTCACCACCCATTTTCAAGTTCCTTTCTTCTTCCACTTCCTCATTCTTTGTTATTACCATTATAAAATAATAACTCCAGTATCATATATATACTGTGATGTTATTATAAATATGGTACAACCATATTCAGTATTCTATCCATCCTTTGAATAACATGTCACCATACGTGCGTACGTACGGCTTACCGTCTCCACGTCGTGGTGTAATTGTTATTCAATATATTATTATTTGGATGGGTATAATAATGATTTGTAACTCATGTAAATAATAAATATAACATTATATAGATTCTTTATAAATGATATACCATCCAATTATATATTATTTTAATATCAAAAGAATGATATTGTCGCTCGTGCGTACGTACGGATTACCGTCTCCACGAACGCGATAAGATTCATTCTCCATCATATCCATTCAAGTATAATTATAATTTTATGATTTAAAAATAGTATATAAGGACTTCATATCATTCTGGATATGAATAATATACATCCCATTAATAACGAATATGGCTCACATAACAAAGAATATAAAATAAAATGAACTCGTTAACACCCGAAATGACTATAATTCTAAGATATTATTAACAAATCAAGGTTAAAAGATCATATATGATATCATATTAAAGTAAATGACTATTTTATAATTCAATAACAATTATTTCACCATTACATAGGAGGTTAACCTACCGTCGACCAAGGAAAAAGTACAAAGTAAGGGGTTTCTTAACTCACTCTTAATTTCGTGAGAATTCCATTGTTCACCACTTAATTATTGCATGTGGTGTATGTGTACTGCCCATTATTGTATTCATTGTATAATATACATTAATTTATGGTTATTTAAATCATCATGGTATGATACTTCTTTCATGGGTGTATGTTTCGTAAGTTACCTAATTGATAAGGGAATTTGAGATTTCAATTTCCACTCATTTGGCTTTACGTATATTTCATTGATTATGTTACCCCAAGATTATGTGTGGAATCACTATTAATTTGATTATGTCATAATTTCCACTCCCCTTCCAGTGGATATACTTTTGATACACATAATCACTCCATTGATAATTCTCAAGTCATTGATATGAATTTGATAAGAGTAATTTTAACACATTCACCATTTGTTGAGTTAAACATCCAATTCATTGGTGTTGTTTTTACAAGAATATGTGTGAATATCCTATGATTGTTTTACACTGAATATCCAATCATATTTAGTGTATTTATATTTGTCACACATAATTATGTCGTTGATTTATCCTTAACCTAAGGATATGGCCTTTATGAGAGATTTCATCTCAATTTACATTCCATTGAGACTTCTTTGTTGATATAAACCAAATCACTTTTATGTGGTGTATATAATGTACTTTGACATAGTATATCATGAATCCCTTTATTCTCATGATATTACAAAGTTTTGATTACCTTAATTATTTGTATTCAATTGTCTCTCTTTTGGTTAGAATCTCTAACTAAAATACCATTTTTAAATGTTTTAAAGACTTATTCATCTAAATCTTCCTCATTAATGTCCATGTTTTAAAAATGGTTTTAAGGATTTATTTATATGGACATTAAAGTTTAGAAATTAAAACTCCTTTTAAAAAAGTTTCAAAGTGGTATGGGACACTTTGATTCAAAAATCTATTTTTAAATGGCTTCTTGACAAATAGTGTGACTTTTAAATGATTTCAAGAAAAAGGGGGATATTTCTCTCAAATAGTTTTGATGATTATTTTCATCTATTTCAACATCCTTCATTATTCTTTATTGAGGTTAATGTGATACAATACAATCTTCCATATTGTATCGAATGAGTTATGTTTGACTATGGATGTGCTATTTTTATACCATTCATGGTTTGTAGTTAAAGTATTGACATTTCGTATGCTAGTTTTAATACGAATGTTTATGTTATGTTTAAACCTGTTCATATGAGGAATGCATTGGACTTAATAAGTGATGGGTGGAGCCCGCTATAGCTCCTCGATGCATCGGTAGGTCTCATGAGACAAACTAGTGTCTTGTCACAAGGCCTTGGAAATATCTTATTTGTAGCCTTGGCACGAGGCCTTGTCTATGTGGTTATGATAGTCTGGCATTATGCATTCCATCATTATGAAAGTGGTTATTGATATTTCATGGGATTGTTCGACTAGTAGAATATCCATGTGAATAAGTAAATGGAATTATTTCACTTTATCTTTGCCATATTATGCTGAAGTTCAAGTTTAAAAGGCTTTTGTTTTAACTATAAATTGCCTTCAGTGTTTATGCTTATCTATGAATGCTTCTGCAATAATGTTATCCTTACTGAGCATCTGAGCTCACCCCTTTCAATGTTTTATTTTTCCCAGGATTGTGAAGAAGTAAATTATGAATGACCTGCAGGGATAGTATGATTGTGGACTATGGAGACTATGTTGTTGTTGTTTTCAGTTTATGATGTAATGTAAACTCTATTAATGTATCTAGTTATTCCAAGGCTACTAAACTAATCGGTCTTTCGAGACTTGATATTTCTTGTGATCTTGCCAATGTTATGTAATAATGCACCGACTCTGGTTAACTGGGGTCGGGGCATTACATATAGGGTTTCTCATAAATTTTACACTACATACCATCCTCAAACCAATGCTCAATATGAGTTAGAAAATAGGTATATTTTGAAAATTCTTGAAGAAACAATCAATCCCTCTAGGAAATATTGGTCCGAGAAACTCTTGGATACCCTTTGGGAATATCTTACAGCACTCAAAACCATCCTAGGAATGTCACCATATAGGTTGGTTTATGATAACGTATTCCATTTACCTGTTGAAATTGAGAATAAGGCCTTTTGGGAAATCAAAAAAATGAACTTTTACATTTCTTTAGCCAAAGAAAAGAGGAAATTAGATCTTAATGAACTTAAGGAACTTAGGATGGAGGCTTATGAAAATTCAAGTATAAATAAAGCTAGATTTCAATCCTACCAATCTAGTAATCTCAAAGTTAAACACTTTGAACCAGGAAAATTTGTTCTCTTATATAGTTCAAAACCACATTTACACCCGGGAAAGTTAAGGTCTAGATGGTCAGGTCCATTCACAGTGCATCATGTGTACCCCCATAGGGTAGTAGAGATTTAGGATCCCATAAGTGGTCACATTTTCACTGTCAATGGTCACAGGTTAAAACATTTCATTGAATCCTTTAATAAACAAGAAACATAGGTTGAGTTAACTAGACTAACCCTAGATGAAGAAAATACATAAATAATTATGTTTCTAAGTCAAGTTAGCGATGTTAAACAAAAGCGATGCACAGAAGGCAACCCATGGTTTTCATGTTTCCAATCATTGTGAATCATCTTTATTTTTCAAATAGGATTAATGAATCATTTTTATATTTAAAAAAACTTAATCAATCAACATTGAATATGATGAAACCTTATACTATTTACATGTTCTTCTATTATGAGTATGGATGGGTATGAAAGGGGAGCACCATATTTATCTGTGTCACATGGTATGATCCTTGAGTAATACCTTACCTTGAAATTTAAAAGGAATACAATGTATCATCAGTTTATTTTATTTTATATGTATTTGTAGGTTAAAATAAATCTACAAAAAAAAAAAAAAAAAAAAATACATGTCATAGGTCATGGGGAAAATCTCATCACAACAGGAGAAGTCGTGGGGACTCGAACCTGGGACTAAAGGGGGATAGGTGCATGCTCTTTCCACTAACCTACGTCTTATATTGATTCCTTATTATATATTTTTTTATATACTTATATTTTACTTTGTATATATATGGTTTTGTTTTGTTTGTTTGTTTGTTTTTCCTTGTTTTACTATAAACTCTGCAAGTGACATGGATATCAAAGGACTAAATTGGAGCAGCACTAATGTCAACTTTAACCACCAAGTCAATTCATTAGAAGATTATCATTTTTAATGTCCTCTTTAAACTCCTCTCCTCTACCCCCTTCTAATTTTTATTTTCTCTAAACACTGGGGACAATGTTATTCTATGTTGGGGGTGAAAAGAATGAAAAAAATATAAATTTTTTGTACATAAAAAATGTGTGGAATGAAAACATTCATTAACCTTGAACACGATAATACACATTGAAAACTTTGAAACTAAATATCAACTAATTTATCATGCCTTGGTTATGATGAGCATAGATTTTGGAATGTATGGCTGTCTAATGTGATATTTCATCATTTATATTTTCATCCAAATAAAAAAAAGATCACAACGCACGTCCTTTGGATAGTGGGGTATTAGTTTGAGTTCATGGGTTCCCCCAAATAAATAGCATAGGTTTTGTAATATTTTTAGTTTAATATGAGTATTTAATAAAAAATCAAAAAAGACAATAAATTTGCGTGTAGAGAAACAAAATGACCTAATGCATGGCTTTCAGAACTTGGGGATCATCACTCCATAGTTTTCTGGCCTGGATTTAGTAATTTTATCTCTATTTGTGGTAATTTGACTTTGTTTTTTATAGAGTTAACTATAGATAATGCCCGAGTAAGTGGGCTTTACTTGGTGCCCTATGGTCTTTGAGCCTGGGAGTCATCGACAAAGTCTCACTACATGGGTATGAAATGTTGAGTACAATTTCAATTAATTTGGAAAAATTAAAAAACAAATAATATATATATATAGATTGAATACACATATTAATATTGAAATGTGATTCCACCCAGCGCTTCCATCATTTCCCCCCTTGAATAAAGATGAACCCCCATGTCTATTGTGATACACAACACATCATCATGCTTAATTGATGTTGGATGAAATATGGTGATGAATTTGAACAATGAAATGGGATTGGGATTGAGGTATGATTATGAAAATATCTTGTATTAAAATATTTTTATGGGTTTCGTGATTATTTGGTATAAGGGTTTCTGGTGATCATTGTGTATTAAAATGTTTTTGGAAAAGGGAATTAAAATTTCATATTTTTGAGATATATTCTACTCGGGACTAGAAAAACATAAGTTTGGGTTTGTGATTATCCACTGAATGAGTCTAATATTCATTTTTAATATATATAATATTCATGTGCTTCACTATTCATAAACACCATTTTAGTGCATTTTACACTTCGAATATTATTTCACATTATAATTGCAATTCTTTGTTAAAGTGCACTATTACTTGGTACATATTTGAACACATTCTAAAATACAAAATGTTCTTGATTTTATTTTATTTTTTGTTCTCCCATTATATAAGGAACAATTCATGCTTTTTAAGTACTTGATGATTCCCAATGGAAGACCACGAAAATGGGCTTCCATGGAAACACATTATGGGAAAAGTAAATTGGACAGCAGCCCAATAGAGAGACTGTAGCAGCCAGGATCCAAGCCCAATGACTCTAAATATTTAACTTAAGATATATTACATCATGGAAAACATTAATTAAAATAGTTACAAGAGATAGTTATGATGTTTTAATCCAGGTGGCCCAAGTTGGAGATAAAATAATTTTCTATATTCTGCGGCCCAGAAAAATGGTTGACCATTGTACACATATCGCGCAAACCAAATTTCTATTTGGGCCAAAATTTTACAGGATGTTAGGAGACATCCGGGGATTCATTTTCAACTTCTATGTCTCACTATAATTCTTCCATTTAGAATTTCATTTATGTGCCTATCTTCTGTGGATGCAAGTTGGCTGCCACTTCTTGTCAAAGATAAATAAGTTCACTCTCCCTTACTTTCCACCACCCTACGCCAACCATACTAAAGTGGGATGCTTTGTACTGTTGGGATCTTGACATATTCCTCTTGAAATTATTATTTAAGGGAGTGGTGGTGAAGTATTTCATCATATTTTGTGCTTTGTTTCATTTAAATGTTATGTTTCCCATTTGATGTTGTATTATTCTTCTTCATTTGTAAGTTGTTCAAATCACCTTAGTTTTCAATAAAAATTATTTATATTCTATTAATATGTTCTTATTATTGTCACATTGATACCATTGCTTCATGGTGTGAATTTATTCACACCAAGCCTTGTGAAATTATTTACACAACGGTGGAGTGATTGTTTTATGTTTATTGTTTTTTTACTTCTTCAATTCCTCCCTCATGAGTCAACTTCCCACTTCCATTGAAATCATAGCATATATGGAGGGTTAACCCTCTTATGGGTTGATATAATGGATTAAAAATAGTTTTAGTTGATTTTATTTCTCACTATATTAATTTCTAATCAATTATTTTAATTGAGAATTTCATTTGATGATTTTAAAACTTCTTCATCCTTTTTGAATTTTAACATCATACGCTTCAAGTTCTAATACAAACCTTTACCTTAGAGTGCTCAAAACATTGATCCTCCAAGTGTACAGATAATTAGTATTAGGGTGTGTATATATTAAACCAGGAAGTTATGATGTTGTTTGATCTTATTAAATGAACTCATCTCAAATATAAGAAATTGAAATAGTTGAAAAAGGAATGCATCAAATCCACCCCAAGTGATAACCTAGGATCAAATCATTATTTTAAATTTAATTAACTTTATTATATTAGTGTTCAATTAAACCCATATAAAATCAAACCAAGTTTTCCACTTCATAGACAAAAACAATCCATAGAATGTATGTGTCTGTAGGTTACTTCTTAGGCCTCTGAGGATTCGACAACCCAAACTAAACTACAAGAGACCGCTTAACCCTAAAATATTGGGTATATTTAGGTGAGACCAAGCACAATTACCCAAAACATGTGTAATACCCATATGAGGGGTTTCTCTCTTGATTGTCACATGTATGGTGCATAGTTTTTCCAACCTTGTTGCAAAACCATGAAACCCCATTTTAATGGTTGAAATTTCATGTTTTCCTCCTTTCTTCTTAAATCTAAAACCCTTTTTATTTATCATTCTCCAGTAAACACTATCATGTGAATAGATTATCCCATGAATCATTGTAGGATTTGATATCTCTTCTCCATCTGGAATCTAAATCAAGTTATGTCTTCCATGTTGGATCACTACCAATAACATCTTTGATATGTTACCTTCTTTTCATTGTTTCTCTAGCCATTTATTGTGTGATCTTCATGAAGGCTATTTTTCCCTATTTTCAAGAAATTTTTATATTTCTCTTTATTCTTTCATTTTACTCCAAATAATAATATGATATTTGATGAGTGATCCTATGTCTCTATAAGGTAGATGGTATATACCTTTTCCCTAATGTTTTTTCACTTATTTAATTATTCAAATCATGTTGCATGTCGGACCTTCTAGATGTCACTCCTAAAATTATTAAATGTATTAAATTAATTTTTTAAAACTTCAATCTAATTCCCACATAGAACCTTGACTGGGATAGAGGTTTTAAACCTCAACCCAAACCACCTTTGAGGTGGGTTCGTTTATTTTTCGAAGATGGGAACCACCCCTTTGGGTGTGTGATCTTGCCACCTAGTTGTGGAAGCCTTAAATAAATTAAATGAGTTAATGACTGGATTAAATAAGGATATTGTAATGAAATGGATTATTATACTTGGTAATGGATACTAAAATAGCCCTGGATTTTATATTATTTGTTTAATTTTTGATATTATGGTATGGCACTGATGTTTATTAACAGCGTCACACTAATATTTTTTTTGGTATGGAACTGATCTGGGTTACGTTATGGAACTGATGAGGAGGATTGAGGTATGGAACCTATAACCTCTGTATAAACATATATATTTATAGATTTTTATTCCTTATCCATGGGCCATGGATTCTTGAACCATACTGGTCTAAACTATTCTGAGTTCCCTTGGACAAGTTCCTTGGACTCAAGGAGGTCACCTTGGTCTACAGGCTTGGAACCTAGCCCATGTAGGTGTGATAATTTTTACATATGTGGTGTATTCCAATTTTAGTAGTTACTTGGACACTTTACCTTTATGTACTGATATTCGCCATTTATATCATTCTCATAATTACGGCTTTGTTTACGGACTTGTTTATATATATCACTAATTAAACAGAATTACATGTTATACCTTCACATGTTTGCAGTTTTTTACACAGAATAGATTTTTTATAGACACCATTGGTGGTGGCCTACTAAGTATATCTCACACCCTGTTTTAGCTACTAATTGGTACCTGGATAGACTTCATGGATACAGGAAGGGACAAGGGTAAGCACCCAATCATGGATGCTTGATTTGTATATAGCATGGGAGCTTTAGAGAATGGGATTGTGCCTTGTATCATGATGCTATTGGAGATATAATTTTTGGTATTTTTGGTTATTTTGGTTTATGTGTATGTAAGTGTGCCTGATTTCATGTATGCCTATCTTTTTTTATAGCTCCATGACATACTCATCATTTTGTATATGATGTTGCTTTTGGTTTTAGTATTACTGTTGTCTTTATGATTTACTTTTGTTTCTATTTTTTCATTATTATGATTCCACTATTTGTTCATTTAATATCATTGTTGTGAAACTCTAATAACGACGTAATAGTCTCCCCATAGTACCACTTTAGACCCTCAATTCTAGTTGGTGCCCTCTGGTGTATGGGGAGGCACACAAGAGGCCATGTGACCAACTGGGTTTGGGTACTTATGAATGAACTGGGTCTGGGAAATTACAAATTAGTATTATAGTGTTTTATTTTACTTTGTATTACTATTTTGGGTTGGTATATAGGAGACTATGATGTGTTAGAATTTTTTAATGTGACTATACATATGAGTAGTTAACCCATGTATGGGGAAAAAATAAATTTCTTGTGACGGTACATGATGTTCTAAATTATGCCTATTACAGTTGCACTGATTTCATCATGGGTTGATACACATTAGGTTTGGTTTTAATCATTAATATTATTGGTTTTACTTTATATTCTACTACAAATTGGCCTTTTATCATTGGTAAAAACTGACATTAAGAGCACTAGAAAAGTGATGTAAATGCCGTTGAAGATAAAGGGGGGTCCCCTTTATCAGCGCTTTTCGAAGTGTTGATAAAGGGAACCCCCCCCCCCCCCCCTTATTTATGCCGGAATTTACAGCGCTTTTTTAGAAATGATAAAGGGTCCTATTATCAGCGCTAAAGATAGAACTGATAAAGGTGTCCTTTATCAGTGCTCAAGATAGAACTGATAAAGGCACCTTCCCCTGCACCTGTAGAACTAGCACCTGCACAAACCAGCACCTGCACACCTGTACAAAACAGCACCTGCAAACCTATACAAAACAGCACCCACACACAATATTTTGACAAACAATGCTATATACATTTACTTAACATCATGAATACAAAAAACACACTCCTATATACATTTCAAACAATGTTTTACATGGTTACAATTACAATTATCAAAAAATAGTTATAAACATTAATGTTTCATCCTTTGATATCTGTGATCCTCTCTCAAAAATTTTCATCCACGGTTGTTGTGGCCGAACAAAGCATCTTAACTCAAGGAAAAAAACTCACCTATATAAGAAAACAAATATTATGTTAGTAATAAAATAATGAAATGAATTAAAACATGAATATGAAAGAATACATTAATATGGAAATGTGAAACTAAAATATGGAAATGATAAACTCAATTGTTTTCATTATGATAATAATGAAAGAGAATAATGTAAAATCAATATGTTTTTGGATGATTTATCTCATTTAATAAATATGGATTCTTTATCTAATGAAAATCTTTACTGGTCACAACATGCATCGAATTGAGGTGCAGTTGATTCGTACACATCAAAAATGACTCATGGATTGTTTTCCTAAGGTATCAAAACAATCCGAACGCATTTGCTCGGTTTTCCGTATGTCACTTGTGTTGTTTTCTAAAGATTATGTCAATTTCAAACTGATATCAGACACTTTTAGCCATACTGGTCACACCGTGCGTCGGATTGAGGTTCAGTTGATTTGTACACATCACAAATGACTCATGGATGATTTTCCTAAAATATCAAAACAATCCGAATGCGTTTTATTGGTATTCCGTATGTCAGTAGTGTTGTTTTCTAAAGTTAATGTCAATTTCAAACTGATATCAGACTTTAGCCATACCAATCACACCGTGTGTCGGATTGATGTGAGGTTGATTCGTACATGTCACAAATGACTCATGGATTGTTTTCCTAAAGTATCAAAATAATCCGAACGTGTTTACTTGGTATACCGTATGGAGGTAGTGTTGTTTTCTAAAGTTAATGTCAATTTCAAACTGATATCAGACACTTTTATCCATACCGATCATACCGTGCATCGTATTGGGGTTCGGTCAATTCTTACTCATCACAAATGACTCATGGATAGTTTTCCTACAGTATCAAAACAATCAGAATGCGTTTTCTCAGTTTTCCGTAGGTTAGTAGTGTTGTTTTCTAAAATTAATGTCAATTTCAAACTGATATCAAACAATTTTAGCCATATAGATCACATCGTGTGTCAGATTGAGGTGCGGTCGATTTTTAAACCTCACAAATGACTCATGTATAATTTTCCTAAATTACCAAAATAATCCGAATGTGTTTGCTCAGTTTTCCATATGTCACTTGTGTTGTTTTCTAAAGTTAATGTCAATTTCAAACTGATATAAGACACTTTTAGTCATACCAGTCACACCGTGCATCGGATTGAGGTTTGGTTGATTCTTACACATCAAAAATGAGTCATGGATAGTTTTCAAAAAGTATCAAAACAATCTGAATGCTTTTTCTTGGTATTCCGTATGTCACTTGTGTTGTTTTAAAAAGTTAATGTCAATTTCAAACTGATATCAGACACTTTTAGACATACCGATCACACCGTGCATCGGATTGAGGTGAGGTTGATTCGTACACTTCAAAAATGACTCATGGATAGTTTTCCTAAAGTATCAAAACAATCCGAATGTGTTTTCTTGGGTTTCCATATGTTAGTAGTTTTGTTTTCTAAAATTAATGTCAATTTCAAACTAATATCAGACACTTTTATCCATACCGGTCACACCATGCATTGGATTGAGGTGAGATTGATTTTTACACCTCAAAAATGACTCATGGATCATTTTTCTAAAGTATCAAAACAATATAAACACGTTTTCTTGGTTTTCCCAATGTCACTTGTGTTGTTTCATAAAGTTTATGTCAATTTCAAACTGATATCAGACACTTTTAGCCATACCGTTCACACAGTGCATCGGATTAAAGTGTGGTTTATTCATACACGTCACAAATGACTCATAGATCATTTACCGAAAGTATCAAAACAATCCGAATGCGTTTTATCGATATTCCATATGTTAGTAGTGTTGTTTTCTAAATTTTATGCCAATTTCAAACTGATATCAGACACTTTTAGCCATACAGGTCACACCGTGCGTTGGATTGAGGTGCGATTGATTTTTAAACCTCAAAAATGACTCATGGATTGTTTTCCTAAATTATAAAAACAATCCTAACGTGTTTGCTCAGTATTCCGTATGTCAGTAGTGTTGTTTTGTAAATTTTATGTCAATTTCAAACTGATATCAGGCACTTTTAGCCATACTAGTCACACCATGCATTGGATTGAGGTTTGGTTGATTCTTACACGTCAAAAATGACTCATGGATCATTTTCCTAAAGTATCAAAATAATCTGAATGCATTTTCTCGATATTCCATATGTTAGTAGTGTTGTTTTCTAAACTTTATGTCAATTTCAAAACGATATCAGACACTTTTAGCCATACCGGTCACACCGTGGGTCGGATTCAGGTGAGGTTGATTTTTACACCTCACAAATGACTCATTTATTGTTTTCCTAAATTATCAAAACAATCCGAATGCGTTTTCTCAGTATTCCATATGTCAGTAGTGTTGTTTTCTAAATTTTATGTCAATTTCAAATTGATATCAAGCCACTTTTAGCCATACCGGTCACACCATGCGTCTTATTGAAGTAAAGTCAATTATTACACCTCAAAAATGAATCATGGATCGTTTCACTAAAATATTAAAACAATCCAAACGTGTTTTCTTAGTTTTCCGTATGTCACTTGTGTTTTTTTCTAAAGTTTATGTCACTTTCAAACTGATATCAGACACTTTTAGTCATACCGGTCACACCATGCATCAGATTGTGGTTTGGTTTATTCTTACACATCAAAAATGACTCGTGAATCGTTTTTCTAATGTATCAAAAAAATCAGAATGCATTTTCTTGGTATTCCGTATGTTAGTATTGTTGTTTTCTAAAGTTAATGTCAATTTCAAACTGATATCATAAACTTTTAGCCATACCGGTCACACCATGAGTCGGATTGAGGTGTGGTCGATTCTTAAACCTCAAAAATGACTCATGGATAATTTTTCTAAAGTATTAAAACAATATGAACATGTTTTCTCAGTATTATGTATGCCAGTGGTGTTGTTTTCTAAAGTTGATGTCAACTTCAAACTGATATCAGACACTTTAGCCATAACGGTCACACCGTCCGTCAGATTGAGGTGTGGATGATTTATACACCTCAAAAATGACTCATGGATCATTTTTCTAAATTATCAAAATAATCTGAATGTGTTTTCTTAGTTTTCCGTATGTCACTAGTGTTGTTTTCTAAAGTTAATGTCAATTTCAAACTAATATCAGACACTTTTAGAAATACCGGTCACACCGTACGTCGGATTGAGGTGAGGTTGATTCTTACACGTCAAAAATGACTCATGGATAGTTTTCCTATAGTATCAAAACAATACAAATGCGTTTTCTCAGTTTTCCGTATGTTAGTAGTGTTGTTTTCTAAAATTAATGTCAATTTCAAACTGATATCAGACACTTTTAGCCATTTCGGTCAAACCGTGCATCGGATTGAGGTTTGGTCGATTCTTACACCTCAAAAATGACTAATGGATTGTTCTCCTAAAGTATCAAAACAATCTGAATGTGTTTTCTCGGTTTTCCATATGTCACTTGTGTTGTTTTCTAAAGTTTATGTCAATTTCAAACTGATATCAGACACTTTTAGCCATACTGGTCACACCGTGCGTCAGATTGAGGTGTGGTCAATTCGTACAGGTCACAAATGACTCATGGATATTTTTAATAAAGTATTAAAACAATATGAATGTGTTTTTTTGATATTTCATATGTTAGTAGTGTTGTTTTCTAATGTTTATATCAATTTCAAATTGATATCAGACACTTATAGACATATCGGTCACACCGTGCGTCGGATTGAGGTGCAGTTGATTCGTACACCTCAAAAATGACTCATGGATTGTTGTCCTAAATTAGAAAAACAATCTGAACATGTTTTCTCGGTATTCTATATGTCAATAGTGTTGTTTTCTAAAGTTCATGTCAATTTCAAATTGATATCAGACACTTTTAGTCATACCGGTTTCACCGTTCATCGGATTGAGGTGCGGTCGATTTGTAAACCTCAAAAATGACTCATGGACCGTTTTCCTAAAGTATAAAAACAATCCAAACATATTTTCTTGGTTTTCCGTATGTCACTTGTGTTTTTTTCTAATTTTAATATCAATTTCAAACTAATATCAGACACTTTTAGCCATACCGGTCACACCGTGTGTCGGATTGAGGTGTCGTCAATTCTTACACCTCAAAAATGACTCATGGATTATAGTCCAAAAGTATCAAAACAATCTGAACGTGTTTTCTCTATTTTCCATATGTCACTTGTGTTGTATTCTGAAGTTTATATCAATTTCAAACTGATATCAGCCACTTTTAGCCATGGACACACCCCATCCCTCTCCTCCTTGACACTCTCCCACCTGCACACCCCCTCCCTCTTAGAAACACCCCCTTCTGGACACCCCTCTCCCTCCTGGACACCCCCACCCACATATAAGGGAAAAAAATTAGAAAATTGAAAATCCAAGATATTGGTTACCATCACGATTTTAAGATGCTCGTGAGTGGACTGAATGACTATGCATTGGTCGACTTCCACACTATCGACCAGTGTAGTCCAATGAGTTATGTTTTACTAGAAATAAAAATCATATCTAAAACCATTCTTCATAACCTAAGGATATAAAACATAATAAAGGGTGATCATATATGCTCATTAAGTGTAAAAAAGGGAGATATCAATGATCATATATGGATAACATTAGTAGGAATTCACCTTCATCATATTTGTGTACAATCTTCCATCAGGTATGTTTCCCATTCTTTTCTAAACACATCTATATCATCTTCTGAATATGATTTTTTGCGACAGTCATCGTAGTACTGAAAAAATATAAATACACAAAGGATTAATAAATATTTTAAATGAACTCGTAATTATTTTTGAAAATACATCATTAGGGATGCTAGTTTGTTGATGAAATACGATCTATTTCAAAATTCTACAAACATAATAACCACATTCCTTTCCGTTTTTTTGTTTTGGACACTGCAGAAACATTGAAAACAATATGTAATTTGTTTTGATATGTGTTTGGATAGTGCAATGTTATCATATATACCCGGATACTTTTCCAGTTGTAGATCTTATAGGCTTTCTAATCCTTATGCCCTGGATTCATTCCATACATTAGACGATATTGATGCAACACCCTACCATAACAGAATCCTCATTAAAAGATAACTTAAATTATATAACTAGATGTTTAGTTTTAAAATTTTGGATCTAGTGTATTAAAATTAACAAACTTCATCATGCATGGTTAGTTTGTTGGATATCCATGCATTGAATCTGGAAAATAAATCTTTGGAGTATCCAAATTGACTGCAATCAGCATCCAATGCTCCCTAAAAATACAAAAAGGAATAATTAAAGAAAGAAATGAAAATATAGTTGATGTGATAAAATTGTAGAGTTTTACCCCTGCATCGTTGGTATTAAAAAGAGTCTGTCATCTGTAATTTTGTTTTCAAACGATTTGAGAAGGGATGACATTATTGCAGCCTCTTTATTAGAATATATTTCTTCTTTTAAAGAGGTGTTGTGAGGACTAACGAGCCGAAATTTTTGTTCATGGGGAAATCCCTTCAATTGTTTTTCATATATACGCCTGCGAAAAATATAAAATGTATTTAGTCATAATTATCAGAGTATATCATCTTTTGTAAAATCAAATCATGAAAACATACCTCATGTATACATTTATAACTGAGGAACCTAGCCATTCATACTTGAGTATTTCATTTACATTTTTAGAAATAATGAAATCTGATGTTTCCTCTCCGTACAGATTTTTTTCAAAATCATCTATGTGAGCATTGTTGTTTATGAACTTTGTATCCACATGAGCCTGTAATGATATTAACTGTGGATATAGAACGGGTGGGGTGAAGGTGCTCTCAGTAGACTGTTTCAATCGGTTGGTTGATCCTTGAGATAGTTTTGAGCTGATATTTTGTTTCACCCCCTTATCTTTGTCGTTCTGTAATAACATTCATCGGTTCAGACCTTTTTTCATTAAATGTTAAAGGCCCATCTTGAAAAATAACTTGGAAATGGATACCTCCTTGTCAACATGTTTTTTTAAAATAATTGATGTCCATGCGATGAATGTTCCAACAGCTTGTTCAACCGTATGAATGTCTTCATCGTCATTTGGAACAGGTACCTTGGCACTCAGCTCATTAGCTACGTTAATTGACACTCTGAAATGATCTGTTGTAAGATGTCTATTGTGTAGCATGTCGTTCTGCATATTGAACACCGTAGCCCTCACTACAAGGTGATAGGTGGGAGTTGATAGATATAAATCATAGTCATTTTCACCCTATAAAATATTAGTACAGGAAAGGTATCAGTGTCTATGTGAATCACATTTCACATAAACAATTATTAAAACATTGATTACCTCAGCTAAATCAGGTTTTTTAGGGGAATGGATTGCCTCAAATCTGGTGGGGGGTGGGGCCAGATCGTCACGCACGGGTTGTTGTTGAGTTGTTTCTTCGCTTTGCCTCTCCCCCATAAATTTTTCTATCATCTCTCTCTAGTATTGTAATTCTTCTTGAAAAATAGATTTTTTTTGAAACTTTTCCATTTTTTTATTTTCATCCTCCGCTTGTTTTTGTTTTTGAAAATATTTTTGGGGTGTCACCACAAAACCCACACCTCTGATGCGGCCATACTGGTCTGGCTGCTTCAAGGCTGCTAAAAGTATGTCTGTGTTTGGTGCGGGTGTTGTTGATTCCTGTGACTATGTCAGATAGAAAATATAGAAAAATAAGTAGTCATTGTAATGTAATAGCGATTTAAAACAAATCAAGTTTATATTATGTCATACTTACACATGTTTCCCACACTTTTTGTGTGGTTTCATCTATCAGTATCCCCTCTTTATTTACACAAGCCTCCTTCCATAGCACATGGTGTGGGATGGATTTCGATTTCGATTTCGATTCATCAATCTTCTTATAAATAGAGAAACATGGTTATGGTGTTGTTTTATGTCACATATAAGTAGTACGGTATATTTAAAAGACATACCAATTTTTTCTCAAGTGAAGTGTACCCCATCCTTGCTTTACGATATGGGTATGCTGGTTCTGCTACACGTTTTTTATTTTCAGCACTGAGTTTCTATTTCATAAATAAAAAACTATCAATCAAAGTGATGAATACAAGAAATGTCAAACAACGTATTACCCCACACAATTTACCTGAAAAGTCTGCTCCCCACGACGGTTGATAAATGCATCCCACACTCCTTGGGGTATCAAGTGTGCATAAAGAGGAGGTGGGTGCGGCTTGATTTTCCCTTCAGCATCTTTAAGATGATATTTCGTTAAAATTGTGCGGAAACCTCTATGAATCCTTCCTGCAACTCTTAATACATATTCCTTGTGCGAGGCATCTACTATAAATACACTCTGCAATGGATGATGAAGAGTAAGTCAATGTTTTGGTATTTTATTTTAATAAATTAAAAAAATTATATCATAATGTTACCATGATCTCTTCCCACATTAGTGTCTTAAGACCGGTGGAAACATGGTGCCATGACTGTACATCAATCATCACGCGTTATCGAGTGACAATTCCAATGTAGCTACTAAAGATGGCTATGTTGGGGTTAACATGTTGTCCTCACTTATTCTATCCCACCTCAAATTCGATGCCTTTTTCTTTTTCCTTAAGGATTTTGGATAACATTGTCAAACTAAGATGCTCTTGTTTTTTTTTTTGCGCTTTTAGGGTTTCATTTCCTACCATTTACTCATACGTATCATTAATATACTTCTCCGGAGCACTAGCATCAGCACTGGGACCAGCAGCAAGAGGTTGAGAAACTTGTTATTGCTCTGCACTAGGACCAGCAACAACAGGTTGAGAAACCTGTTGTTTCTCTGCACTAGGACCACCAGCAGCTGGTTGAGAAACCTGTTGTTGCTCTGCACTGGGACCGCCAACAGGTGGTAGAGCGACTTTTTGTGCCTTAGGATTGGGCGCATCAGCAGGTGCAGAAGTCATTATCTGCAGAAGGGGTTTAACATTTAATTTATATTACATAAAATAAGCATACAGATAATAACATAACGTAACACAATGTATATTACAATAAAAAAACAACCAGATTATTGTACTCTCTCTTTTTTCTTTAAAGTCTAAAGAGATTTGACTCCTCTATCGACTATGTAAATCCCTTCATTGTGGTCTCCTCTAACATACAAAACGCCATCTACATTGGGATCGCTGGGAAATGATTTTGAAGTCCCTATAAAATGGTCATCCTCCTTTGAACTTTCATCTGACCCTTTAGTTGTTTTGGTCGATAACAAAACAATTGACCAATTTCAGTTTGCGGGGTCTGGAACATAAAATACTTGTACTTCTTGTGATGCCATTATAAATGGTTCGTCTTTCTCCCCTTCCTTACTGAAATCAACTCTCACAAATCCTAATTCATCTATTTTAATATCACTCCTGTTATCAACCCACTTGAATTGAAAAATCGTCCCTTTGAATATCGTATAATCCAACTCCCATATTCGTTTGATGATTCCAAAGTATGACATATTCGCATAAATTGGATTTTTGTCCTAAGCACCGGAAACATGCATTGCCTCATCCACAAGTGTAACACCACTATTCTGCATGGTACTGTCTTTATCATGTTTATTAGTATAGAATTTATAACCATTAACTGCATAAGCATTGTAAGATAATACATACCCACTTTCTCCTCCAGCTATCCATAGAAGTTGTTCTGAAATTGAGTCTGGATTTTCATCTAACTGCTTCAAAATATGGACCTGAAACCATCCTATAAACTGTCGATTATGTGTATCTGATATCCATTTTTCATCCCTAGATGGATTCAAATGCCTAAGAATTTCTTTTTTGGTTTGAACATATGGGTCAATGTCGAAACTATTATGAAAAATGTAAAGGTGAGCCTGCTCCCGATCTGTAATATTGATTGTGACAACCTCTCTTCCAGAAATTCCATTCACCCTCAAGCTGCTCAGTGTGACGATATTTCGGTAGGCCAACGTTTTCTACACCAGACAGGTATTCGGTACAAAATTCAACGGCTTCCTCAACAATATATTTCTCCACAACACAACCCTCTGTTTGAATTCGATTTTTGACATACCCTTTCAAAATATTCATATACCATTCAATGGGGTACATCCATCTATAATGTACAGGACAGCATAGTCAAATCTCTCTCACCAAATGAACCATCAAATGAACCATCATATCAAAAACTGTCGGCGGGAAGAACATTTCAAAATCTTATAATATGATGGCAATTTCTCTTTCCATATTTGGTCTATAACTTTTCTGGATATAGATTTAAAGTAGAAACAAAGATTTTTTAATGTATGGCATACATTCTTGGGAAAAATGCAGTGTAAAGCTATAGGAATTAGATCTTTTATCAAAACATTGTAGTCTTGTGATTTCAGACCCTTTAATTTTAAATCTCTCATTGACACGATGTTCTTGATATGTGATTAATACCCCTCTGGAACCTTTACGTCATTCAAGATGTTTCAAAACTGATATCTCTCTTTCCTGGAAAGAGTGTAAGTATCAAGAGGAATAAATGTTCGTTTTTCACCCATCATTGGTGCCAACTCTTCTCGTATTCCCATCTCAACCATCTCCAATCTAGACTTAATTTCATCATTCGTTTTTTCAGGTGCATTTATAAAAATTTCTATAACACTATCACATAAATTTTTTTCAATATGCATAACATCAAGAAAATGTCTGACATACAGACAATTCTAGTATGGTAATTCAAAAAAAACTGATCTCTTCTTCCAACCAGTTTTCATAAGGTTTTTCGAAAATGGTTTACCAAATGTACTGTTCAAATATTTTACCTTCTCAAACAATTGATCACCTGTTAGTGGAGACGGTGTTTTACGTTCTTATGAACTTCCGTCGAATGATGTCGTCCAATATTGGTACTTATGTCGTTGGGGTAGAAATCTGCGATGTCCTAAAAACACGGTTTTTGATGAATGTTTCAACCTAATTGACTGTGTACCTTGTTCGCAAATGGGACACCCTTGAGTTCCTTTAATTCTATATCCGGACAAATTTCCATAAGTAGGAAAGTCATTTATCATCCCGTACAAAATGGATTTGAAAGTGAAATATTCTTTTTTGTAAACATTATACAACGTAACACCTGAATCCCACAATATTTTCAAATCCTCGATCAATGGATCCAAATAAACATCAATATCATTACCTGGTTGTTTTGGTCCTGATATAAGCATAGATAACATGATGTATTTTCGTTTCATGTATAACCACGGTGGTAAATTATAATTTACCAACATAACCGTCCATGAACTGTGACTGCTACTTTGAAAACCAAAAGGATTCACCCCATCTGTAGATAACGCCATACGAAGGTTTCTCGGCTCGTTTCCAAATTCAGAATACTCGTGATCAATTCTCTTCCAATGAGGAGAGTCTATCAGGTGACGTAGTTTCCCATCTTTAATTCTTGTATTTTCATGCCATGTCAATTGTCTTGTAGTCTCCTCACTTCCATATAGGCGCCAAAACCTTGGAATTATTGGAAAGTACCATACAACTTCTGTAGGACTAGAATCATCTTTCTTGTATCGAGAATCACCACACTTTGGGCATTCATTAAGTGATTTGTGGTCCTTGAGAAACAATATACAGTCATTTGGGTGGGCGTGTATTCTTTCAGAGATCATACTCATCGATCGTAGCATTAGTTTGGCATGGTATGTTCGGATTGGGAGTTCATTATCTTCCGGGAGCCTGTCATTCAGTAGAGAAAGTAGTTCCATAAAACGGGTGTCACTCCACTCGTTTCCTGCTTTCAAATTATATAGCTTTAGTATGGCTGACAATGTTGTATATTTAGTGCAACCATCATACAATGGGGTTTTTGCACAACTCTTTAACTTCTCAAACAATTTTGAGCAATCACGAAGTTTATCTTCAACTGTCCTTTTCATTTCCTCAATACAATCTTCATCATCATTCACATCTGTAATCACACCCTCCATATGATCATATTCACTGTTCACACTTGTAATCATATCAGATCTTCTATAAAATGTCGTGTTATCCGAGCCACTACCTACATTCGTTTTTTCCCCGTGTTTATTCCAACATGTATAACTTAAATCTATTCCGTGACAGATCAGTTGTTCTTCCAACTCCTCTGGACTAATTTGTCTTGAATAACAACAGCGTAAACACAAACAAAGGATTTGAGAAGGGTCGCATGCATGATCTCCTGCAAACTTGATAAACTCTTTCACTCCATCTTCATACTCTTTTGTCAACTGATTGGCATTCATCCATTCTTTATTCATATTCATCATCTTTATGGGTTTGATCTCGAACTTTCCTAATATTATGTTTTAATTAATCAATTATCATTGTTTGGGTTTTATAAAAAAAATCATGGTACAAATGCCTCTACAGTGAAATAGAGGAACCTACCCCAAAACATGTGAAAGTACTTGAACTCTATCTATATATGGGGGACGGTGCCCTGTATTTTATATATATCCATGGAGTACCTAAAAACTATACATGGAGCACTCTTCACCAAAACATGGGGGAGTACCATACTCCATAATTTCTCCAAACATCTCACTTGTCACTTGTCAACTCTCAAGTAGAGTGAAGATAATTAAAATATCCAAACCACATCGTGTGCAATTTCCAATGAATGAGGGAATCATAATATTGTGATCTACATGAGAAGATATTTATAATGGGCTACTCATACATGAAATGTTATCATCTAAGTGAAAAATAAATAATAATAATCAAATTAACATAGCACACAATTTGTTCAATGGATACACAATGTGTAGGGTTCTCTGTCAAGGTTGGTTGTATACTACCATTTCTAAACTCATGTGAAATCCATATAGATGGTGTGTCCAGTAGGGTGAACATCGACTATGGATAAGATACCTGATTTAATCTGACATATATCAAATTAATTCCAAGTTAGTCTTACAAAGACTGCATGATGCCTTTGAAAATACATGAAATATAGAACAACTTGAGCTAAAGGCATGTACTTTAGATACAAAATGAGTCACTTCACCGGCTATGAATCACATTTTTGTGGAATACATGGTGTGTAGTCTTTATATGACCACTAAGGGTGTATAGTCTATAGACATCAAGTTTCTACGGTATCTATACATGGTGTGAGTGAATTAAAACACACATCATATGGTTCTACCATTATTTCATTGAATGTACATGGTTTCATGCTGATGTATATTTCTTGGAGATGTGTGTGACCTACATTCACATGACATGTAACATTTAAAATAAAACTTATTCCAAGTTTGAGTTAGAAGATGAGTCATGTGGTGTAAATTTTGGAGATAACTATTGTCTGGAATTAAAATCTATATGAAATCCATGTATGGTGAAGCATTTTCCATTTAACAAGACTACATACCATGTATTTTAAAAATATATAGAATCTGAAAAACATCATCTTCACACCATAAAGTGTCTCATAGAGTCCTCTAGAAGTGGTTTTTTAGGATTCAGTGGAATTGCACTAGTAACAAAGTGGTGGTTACATTGAAATGGGTAAAGTTTGGATTGATATTCAATGGTGGAAGAACTATAACATGGAAAAAAATGGCATATCAATCATGCCAACAACCACAACACCATACAAAAACACAATCGTGCTCACAATCACAACACCATACAAACCAAACAATCACAATTTTAGATTTTACAAAGCATCCCTTATTCAATTTTGTTTGTTAATTCAGGGTTTATCATAGAAGTTTTATCATCCTGGGCGTTCATTCATAAGTCAAGTATACGTAAATTACCAATTTTTATATTCAAATGTTCAACAAGAACCAACCAACATGCAATTCATTTAGTGCGCAAACAAGGACCACCAACGGCCACGATTTTCATAAGGGAGTTTAGCCCATATATTTCACATTATAACCATCAATATCAAACAGTAATAACATGCGAACAAGAGGAAACCAATGAGTAACAGGAGAAAACTCACCGTGAAGGTGTTGTTAAGCACACAGAAGAGGTGCGTCCGTGGAAGAGGAGAGGCGCACAATAGAGGAGATTTCCCACTAAAAAGAAAACATAAAATAGGGGAAACTCATGAGAATATAATAATCTAAAACCAAGTACACCATTTACCACATCCCACAAACCCCAAGAACCCACTAAAACTGAAATCAACCCACACCTTAAGATAACAAGAAATTATAGAACCCACCTTCGATAGAACGAGTTCAACAGACTTTTTAAAATATAAAATATGAACATACAATGGGTAAGTCATGACCAATAGGTCCTCCTTACTAGGTATAATCCCCAAGTTTATTCTAGATAGCATATCCAAAATGGGTAATCCTTGATCAATCCTCTGATTTCACACCTTTCACGACACATACATCCTAATCGCATGACTTTAAACTTAATGGTACAATATTTTCAACAAAACATGTGGTATCTAGTGAGTAGGATCATATCCCTATTCAAAATCAATGAGCCTACCCATACATCTTGAAAAAAATTAGGGGGAACGCACATATTTCCAATGGGACACCCTTGGTACTCTTTTCCAATCTTAACATCACACCATGCCAAAACTCACCACATGATCACCAGTTACCCAACATTATTTCAAAACCAAACGAATATACCCATGCTTCATTACCCTAAACCCATCCATCTAGGTTCAATAGTGATGGTCACATTAAAACCATGCTATAAATCAATAGGGTTAGGAATCCAAATGATCATGTCCCTCAACCCAGTCATAACACCAAAACTCAAGAATAGAGAGTGATTCCCTTATACAAATCCAAGACATGACCATTCCTTCACTATCAACTTGATAACACCTAATATGAATCAATATCTCATGTCAAATAATCTACCCTGGATTTATGTATCTAAGGTATTCATAACAACAAGATAACCCCACTCATTAGTCTCCCCCAACCACCAAAACTCACTAACTTGCTACCATCCTGAGTCACATGCTAACGACCACTGGGATCTCACACAAACCCCTTACATCAATTATTACACAATCCTTAGCCCATGGGTGCCACTCTTATCCCCACCTCAAAACACACATCATCTAGTGAACCAAACCAACCACTTACTATAGGTTCTCACACACCCTCTATCTAAAAAAACCTACAATACAGGGGTCTCGCCACCTGGGCTCTCACTCTTTCCCCAACTACCCCTACATAGGTTCAACTCACTTATAAAAAAATATAATTCATCATAATCATTCAAGGATAATAATTTCTCATTTATATTAACCCAAGATAAGTAAAAATACTCCTACACTGACCAGCAGCAGAGGAGGCAGCGGCGGTGGAGGCAGCGGCAGTCGCAGCAGCGAAGGCAGCGGCGGTCGCAGTGGCGGAGGCAGTGGCAGTCGCGGAGGAGGATAAAAACCCAATGGCGCAGAGGCAGTGGTCGAGGAGAAAAACCCAATGGCGGCAGCGGAGGAGGAGGAGGAAGAGGAGGAGCAGGAGGAGGAGGAGGAGGAAGACGAGGACGCGGAAGAGGAGGAGAATGAGGAGGAGAAGTCGCAGCGGAAGAGGGTCCTGGTTCAGCTTCCGCGAAATCTTTACCGCGTGCGAGAGAGGAGGGCCTATTAGGGTTATTAAATAGAAACCGCTGGAACCTTTATCAGTGCTCGTTAAAAGCTCTGATAAAGGTGTTTTTTATCAGTTCTAAAAAAGGACTGATAAAACATAAATTTATCATTTCTTTTATAGCACTGTTAAATGGTATTTTATCAGTGCTTTTTTAGCACTGATAAAGGTATCTCTTTATCAGTGCTAAAAAAGCGCTGATAATTTATGTTTTATCAGCGCTTTTATTTTAGCGCTGATAAATATTATAATTTTATATAAATTAAGAATAAAAACTTTTATCAGCGCTAAAATAAGTGGTGATAAATGTACCCTTTTATCATCTCTTATTTTAGCGTTGATAAAGGTTAGATTTATCGGTGCTTTTAGCTAGCGCTGATAAAGGCATACACCTTTATCAACACTTTCTATTTAGCACTGACAAAGGGCAGCACTTCCCTTTCCCTGTTTTATGGTAGTGATCCTGGGACTGATATAGAAAGGAAGTATTTCTCATTCATCATTATAGCCACCTTAGAGGATTGATATTTCATACATTATGTTATTCTATATATTTTTCATTGTCAGATTTCATGATAGTTGTTATATGTGCCTTGAGTGATATATCTATTATGAAAATAATGTTTCTATAGGAAAAAAGGGATTAAATAGTTGATTATTAAAGTTTCAACATCAACCTAAATAGTGTTTCCCCTATATCTTGATGATGGAACCTTAACTAACCAATTATCACATGTATTATTTTTGTAACTGAGGTTACATAAACTAAAACATTAGTTTATTTTGAATAAATAAATTTCATTTGAAATTTAAAAGTGTTCATGTACCTCTATAAATTGAAAATTATGATTTATCTAGTCAAATCATCTTATATTACCTGTTAAATTCTGTTATTGAATGTAAAGGTTTGGATGTAGTTACCCGAATTACCAATTATAATTTATAGAGAATGTATTTATATTAATTGGGAATGATACTTAATTTAACTGGTCTATGATATAAATGAAATAATTGATAAGCCTTAATTCAAATATGGTTATTGTTAAATAGTTATTTCAATTGAAACATAAAGGTTTTTTTCCTATATAACTTTCAATTGGTACTTCATATATCGGGACCCCTAACTAAAACAGAGAACTTGACCCATACCCAACCTTAATAGTGGGATTTAGCCAGTGTATCTTGTGATTTTTTATGGTTTAATATGAAACCCAAATCTAGATTTTGGAGTAGGAAGAGGGGTGTGGCATATTTATAGAAACTCTTATACCTATCCTAATTTTATATTTGTGGTATTTTATTATCAAATCAAATCTGGGGTGTGTGGATGGAATTTATAAATATATGACACCATGAAGGCCTCAATTCGTGCACTAGGAGGGTAGCGATGACCAAGATCCATACGTGGTGGTCCCTGAGCCTCCAATATTACCTCCAATAGTTCCACCTATGGAACCTCCTATTTTTCCTGACATGGTTGATGATTTTTAGTTTAGAGAGTGGTTCTTGTTATTTATGTAGGCTATATAGGGAACTTTGAGACCTGAATCTTCTATGAAAGAGTTTACATAAGAGTTTTAGCAGTAACATCCACATAATTTCTTGGGAGATGTTGGCCCCCAGGATATGTAGTTATGGATTGATATCATCTTGTATATCTTCAGGAATCTGGAGACACCTATAGAAAGGAGGGTTAAACTTGCAACGTATATGCATCGTAAATCTTCCAAACACTGTTGGGATATCCAGAACCAACTAGATCAGCATAAGTAAATGATTTGTATGGATTTTCAATCTATCTTTTATGAATAATTTTTCCTTGAGACTTTGAGGGATGATGGAGATAGGGAGTTTATACCCATAGAGTAGGTAATTATACCTATGATGGATTATTCAGCTCACTTCCTAGAGATTCATCATTTTTCACCTATCTATACTACTGATGTGCTGTACAAAATGAGACACTTTAAGGATGGGACCAATCATCGTATTTTATCTCAGTTGAATGTTTTTTGGTTGACTACTATGTCTAAAATAGTAAACCAAACTCTTATTACCAAACATAACATGAGGAAATTTATAATTACATATCAGAGTGGACTAGTTTCTCGACCCATTTGTGTGGTATCTGTTGGTAGGAAGCATCACTTCAAGATCTCTCATGATGGAATTACCAGTTAGAGTACATGTTTTGGTATTTTTTTGGTCTTTCACCAGTGTGGAAAGAAAGGGAATGTGAAACCTCACTGCGAGAGGGCCCCAGTTGAGTGTGGATTCTACTGTAGGATGATCCATCTATAATGTTTTTTCATAATATTTCCTTCAGTGGGTAGTGAAAGATTATCAACATTGACTCTAGTTTCTAGAATGGGATTAGAAGCTCCACATCAAGTATGGATCTAGAGTTACACCGGATGATCAATCCTAGGAGGTGATTATGGTTGAGGGATCTAGACATCAGTGGTATAGTTCCAATAGAGTGGGCCTGCTTAGGGAAGTCAGGTTGTATCTTAGGGTTGTGGATCGAACTAGATTTATGCAGCACAACCTATGTCATGGGAGTAGAGTCTCGGTAAATCTACATTTTGAGGTATGATTTTGGTTGCATCTACCTCGGTATCTGTTTAATTTGATACAGGTGCCCCCACTCTTGTATTTCCACAAATATTATGAAAATCCATAGTATTGAGTTTCAGTATTTTTTTTTGATGAAACTTTATAATACTTTGGGAGTATGGTTAAGAATTGTACACCATTATAAATAATTCCACTTTGAGGTAGATGGTTATCATTTCTTATTTAATCTCTCCATCCTTGGGATGATGAGTTTTGGCATAATTCCAATGATGGATTGGTTGGTTCCCTATCATGATCATGTAAATTTTTATCATTGTAGGATGTCTTTCACATCACTTGAGGGTGATACTTATATTCAAAAGGGTGAATAGGATGTCCAGGAAAGTAGAGCTGGACCAAATCATTATGGATTGGGTGGAGTGATAGCCTGAATCACTATCCAGTATATAGATGATTAGGGAACACATTAGGGTGATTTCCCTCCTATATTAGATCATTTCAAGGATATTTTTCTAGAAATTTTTTAGAATACCTACTGAGAGAGAGGTGGATTTTACAAATGAACTACTTCAAGGATCATCATCATTCTCCATTCTTCATTACTGGATGGATACCACAAATTTATAAAATCTAAAAATGTAACTAGAATACTTTGAAGCTATGGTTTTTATACGACCCATTACTTCACCTTGGGGTTCACTCATGCTTTTCTCCAAGAATAATGATGGGACACTCAAGAGTTTTGTGGTTACTATATATCGAACCAGCTTACTGTGAATAACCGGAATCCATTTCCACAAATAGATGACCTATTTAATCAGCACTAGGGAGCTCGATTTTTCTTGAAGATTGATTTGAGGTCATACTATCCCCAGGTATGTTTCATACCTTAGAACATACCACATATAGTGTTCCAAATCATATATATCCTTTATAATTATCTGGTTATTCTATTCTATCTCACAATGTTGCCACCATTTTTATATCTCTGATGAATCAGGTTTTCAGTTTTTATCTATATTCATTTGTGGTTATCTTAATGGATGATTTCATGGTTTATTCTCACACTTAGCATGACCAAGTCAAAAATATTGATATCATATTTAATAAACTAAGAGAGCACTATAAATATGATAATCTTAGTAAATTTCACTTTTGGATCGACAAGGTTCACTTCCTGGGTTATATTATCTCAAAGGTAGGAGTGTCTGTTGACCCAAAGAAGGTGAGTGTTGTGATTTCCTAGGAGCATCCCAAGAATTTCTTTTAAATATAGATTTTATTAGGAATGGAAATTTATTATAGTTTCTTAATTCAATATTTATCACATCTTGTAGAAACACTCAAAGGATTAACCAAGAAGGGTGCGAACTTCACATGGTCTGAGGCGTCTGAGAAAGCCTTTCAGGAGAATAAAGGGAGATTGATTTTGATATTGATCTTAATTCTGCTAGAGTCAGGTAGAAGATAAATAGTATATTATGATGCATTGGTCATTAGTCTAGGGGAATTTATGATGTAGATTGATAGATTCATGGCATACTGGTCACATCAGTTGAGGCCACATGAGATTAATTATCCAACACATGATCTTGAGCTTGTAGTTGGGATTCATGCCTTGCATTGTTGGAGGAATTATTTACTATGAGAGAATTTTCTGGAGAATATAAACCAAAGAATCCTCTAGTATATCTTTACATAGCATGGATTTAACCTCAAGAATATAAGGTGGGTTGAATACCTACAGTCTTATAATTTCGATCTTGCTTGTACACCTGGGAAGGGAAATGTTGTAGAAGATGATTTAAGCCGTAGGACTCAAATATAGGTGGTTTAGGAGGCCAGTAGGGAGTGGATGTTCATGGACCTATTTTCTGAGATGCTCTAATATGTCCAAGAGAATAATGGATATCCTATACTTATAGATTTAGTAGTGACCTCTTCACTTCTGGAAGGAGTGAATATAACGAAGCTTTCATACCCTAAGGGATTAGTCCTAAGGGAGAGTGTTTCAAGCGAAGACCTACCTTCGGGCTAGATCATTGATGAGGATGATTTTCTATGAATCCATGGATGCATCTAGGTTCCTACAAACATCTGATAAAAATTTATGTGAGAGTCTCATGCTTCTACTTGGGTGGTACACCCTAGGATTATAAAGATGTATCATGACTTAAGTCACCAATATTAGTGTCCTTATATGAAAATGCAGATATATAGGTTTGTTACTTGGTGTTCCACTTGTCAGTATTTGAAGGTAGAACGCCAGTGAATGGAAGGGACTTTATAGCCATTACCCATTTCAGAGTGAAAATGGGATGATTTCATCATAGATTCTATGAATGGAATATCAAGATCCCCTTGAGGAAATGATGTGGCATGGGTGATCATCAATATGATCACAAAGGTCACTCATTTTTTACCTATTAAGGAGACTTTTTGGTGGATGGTCTTGGAAGTCACTATGTTTAAGAGATTATATGAATTCATGGAGTTCTATGTACTGTTGTATCAGATAGATATTCCAATTTTACTTCTTGGTTTTGAAAGGCATTATAGAGGGTGTTAGGTATATAGGTAATTTTTAGTACATCATACCACCCTCATACTAATGGGACATCTAAGAAGATAATACAGGTATTAGAAGACATGATTGAAGAATGAATTACTAATTTAGAATTTTATTGGGAGGAACATGTACCTCTAGCTGAGTTTGATTATAATAACATCTTTCAATAAATGATTCATATGGCTCTTTAAGTGTCCCTTTATGGTAAGTCGTTTCATTCAAAACTATATTGGTTAAAGGTAGTAGAGGTAGTGTTTCTTGGACCTTATCTCATTCATGTGAATTTAGAGTGGGTTCATTTGATCAGAAAATGAATCATTACAACTCATTCTAGGAAAAATTCATATGTCAATCATCATCAATGGCCTCTAGAGTTTGACTTCAGGGATTAGGTATTTTTTGTGTTTCTATTAGACTGGGGAATGTATAGTATATGAGGAAAGGTAAGTTTTCTTCTCATTTTTTTATCCCTTTTGAGGTGTTAGAGAGGGTTAAATCATTGTCTTATCAGATAGTGCTCCCTCACATATATAAATCCATGCATGAAATATTTCATGTTTCACAATTACATCACTACTACTCAGACCCGTCTCATGTTTTCCATCCTAATGAGGTGGAACTATAAGTGTATGATTCATTTGAGGAGAAACCTATTTGTATCATATACCAGAGCATGAAGGGATTTTGAGGTAGGTTAGTTTCTTTAGTCTGGGTTCTATTGAAGAACAACTATGTATAGGAAAAGACCTAGGAGAGAGAGGTCAAAGTATGTGATCAGTGACTTGATATTTTCTCAAATGATGCTTTACTACCCTTGGAAGGGAAAATCAGGGATGGGTTTTCTTAAGTGGGGGATCCTGTAACACTCCAATTTTTCTCTAATGTGTGGAAACTTTATATTTCAGTTCTAATCTTTATTTTTATTCTTATAAATTTTATTAAGATTTTAATAAAGTTTTTAGGAGCATCTACGGCTTGTTCATAACACATATCTCTGAATTTTGGAGAAGCTATATGAAGAACATGGTTGGCGCATGGTTAGTAATAACTATGTGTCTCAACTATGTGGTTCATATATAAGGGATAAATTTTTAAAAAAGCATGTGAGGGAGGATACACGGTTGTGGGAAAAATTGCAGATCTATTGTAGAAATAACTCACATGACATGTGCAAGGTTTGGGAAATCATGCACCTAGTCCACACCCTTAGTGGCACTTAGGCAGTGACCTTGCATGGTTGGAGAATGGTTGTCAAAACCGTATAGAATAGTCATGCTAGGCGTGTCTCCATTTGGAAATGATTTTCGCATGGTTGGTGCATAGTTTTTTCCAACTGTGTGTCTAAACCATAAAATTCCTTTTTAAAGAGTGAAATTCCATTTTCCCCCTCATTTCTTCTTAAATCTAAAAACCCTTTTTATTCCTCATTCTCCAATTTCCCCTCTTACATGAAGAGATTATCCCATACCTCAAGATAGTATTTGATATATCTTCTCTATTCATCTTCTGAATCAATTTTTGATTGTCATGTTTGATCGATTTTAGTAATATCTTCAATCCATTAAATATTTTTCATAGTTTCTCTCACCATTTGTTATACAATCTCTATACAAGCTCTTTTTCTTTATTTTCATGGCATTTTTCTATTTCTCCATTTTCTATCATTATGCTATAAATTAGAATCCTATATTGGATGAGTTACCATGTAACACCCTAAGTTAGGTGGTTTATACCTTTTCCATAAGGTTTTGTTTCCTATTAAATTATTATCATCATCCAGCACATTGAACCTTCCTTACATTACTCCTAAAATTAATCAGTGTATTAAATTAATCAATTGAACCTTAAATGTGATGCTCACATGGAACCTTGACTTTGTTGTAGGTTGTCAACCTCACCCCGGACCACCTCCTAGGTGGGTTCATTGATCTTATTAAGCTAGGAACCACCCCTTTAGTTGTGTGATCTTTCCACCTGGTTGCGAAAGCCTTATATAAATAAAATGAGTTAATGACTGTATTAAATGAGGATATTATAATGAAATTGATGATTATACCTGAGCATGGATACTAACATATCCCTGGATTTTATATTATTTATTTGATTTTGGATATTATGGTATAGTATCAATATAGATTAATGGTATGACACTAATATTTATTAGGGTATGTAATCAATCTGGATTATGGTATGGCACTGGGGAGGGGGATCAAGGTATGTGACCTATGACCTATGTATACACATATATCTTTGTATATTAGGATTCCTCGGCCATGGGCCCTAGTTTTTTGGCCCATGTAGGTTTACACTATTCAAATTTCACTTGGATGAGTTCCTTGGACTTGAGGAGGTCACCTTGGTTTACATCCATGGGACCTAGCCCATATTAGTATTATAATTTTTACATATGTGGAATATTCCAAAGCTAGTGGTTACTTGCACACTTTACCTTTATGTACTCATATTAACCATTTATATCCTAATCATAGTTACTACCTTTTGTTTCTTGTTTATATCCATAACTAATTATAGAAATTTACTTGTTCTACCTGCACATGGTTATACTTTTTTACATATACAAGATCTATTATTGATACCGTTAGTGGTGTCCTACTGAGTATATATCACACCATATTCGGGCCACCGATTGATACATAGAAATACTTCATGGATGTAGTTAGGTACAAGGGTAAGCACTCGATCATGGATGCTTGATTTGTGTATAGCATGGGAGATTAAGAGAATAGGATCAAGCCTTGGATTGTGATGTTATTATAGATAACCTTTTTGGTCATTTTGGTTCTTTTTATTTACATGTATGAATGTGTGCCTGCTTCCATGTATGCCTGCATTTTTGTATAGCATCATGACATACTAATAATTTATTATATGACGTTGCTTTTGGCTTGATTATTACTACTGTATAGATGATTTACTTCCTATTCTCTATTTTAATTATTATGTTTCTACTATTTTTTCATTTAATATCACTGATGTGAACCTTTAAATATGAGGGTATGGTCTCCCCATTATACCACCTTAGATCCTCGCTACTAATTGAAAGCCTCTAGAATATGGGGAGGTTTGCCTAAGGCCATGTGACCAACCGGGTTATGTTACTTATGAGTGAATCGGGTCTAGGAATTTACACCTATGGGGTGATTTAAGGACTCCTAAGAGGAATTTTGGGGTAATGGTTTTTGATGGATATGTTCTTCATCCAATAAATGAATACATATATCTCCTGAGAGTGAGAACATGATCAGATATGGGACATGAGCTATCTCTCTTGAACAATTCTTATATATCTTTCCATTGACAATGTATCTCTTACAATATGTTCCCTTCTGGCCCAAGATTCCCTAAGATTAGTTATTTTTGAGGTTCCCCTATAGGATGCGTCCACTTACAACCTGATTTAGAGGATCTCGTGTAGGATTTCTTCCCTTAATTACTATTTCCAAGGATCCTACATCAGATTAATCCTCTTTCTCTTTCCAAGGATCCCATGATGAATCCCTTTTCTAGAATGTTGACTTATATTATCTTAATAGGGAGGCCTTTACTTATGTGTATACAGTGATTATACCAAGTAGTTTGTCACTCTTGTATTTGATTAGAGGGACCTAATGGGTCCCTCAGTGTTTGACTGACCATGAGCTAGTGTGTTATGGGTTTAGGTAGATATGGTAGTGGGTGTCACCTTAGAACCCATACTGAACATGTAATCCCCTTAGGTTGAGGAAATAATAATGTGTTTAGGAATTTCTTCCACCCTTACTCTTTTGTTTATACATTCACTTGATTACTATTGATGAATCTTTGATTTCCATAGGTGATTTCTAGTTTTTGGTTGATGATCCTAACATGACACAATGTTAATTATTAGGATTCCTAGACATACTTCTTGGGATCTAGCTGTTGAGCCTGAAGGTTTGACTATTATATTATTCGGATACCGTTAAATACATCCATGGATCTAGATTTTGAGACTTATTATTTAAATTAATGGACATGACATTCCATAGTGGACATGACGTTCCATATGATATAATGGATATTAATGGACATGGAATTACATGGTCTACATGGAATTCCACAAATATGATAGAGATAATAAAAAAAAGTACTGATGAATCGTCATTCCCCCGGTTTCTCTCTCTTGATTGTTACACTACCTCTATTAGGGTTTGATTGGTGGTAGTGAAAAGGGCCTCTCTTTAGGTTCTTATTTCCCTCTTCCATCTCGATGGATCTACTCATTGGTTTCATTTCTGGTTCTTTTGATTCACCTTCCTTTTCTTGGTTTTCTTCCATGGTTGTTACTCACCTTTTTCCTCTCTATTTTGATTTCCACTTGATATTGCTTCATTTTTCCTTTTTAACTACTAGTTCATGATCCCCTAGTGTCGGTTCTCTTCTGGTGTTTAAAGCTATGAAGATCCCATCCATGGATGGAGTTTTGAGTTCTTTCTCAACCCAAAACCTGGTTTTGGTGATATCGTAAGGATCATATTCTTCTGATTCATTTAGATTCAATATTACTCTTATCATGAATTTTTGGGGTTTCCCTCTGTGTACATTATCTCTTCTTAAAAGGGTCCACCACTTTTCTTCTCTTCTTCTCAGTCTGATGGGTTTTCATCATTTCATCTCACCTTTCTCATGTGGTCATGTCTCCCTGGTGAAGTTGTTAGTGCCTCCCCATCTTCTCTTTCCATGTGCTTCCACATTCTAATCATGTTGGTCCATAGCGATAGTATGTCAGGATTGTTTGCGAGGTGCTGCCTGAGGTATTATTACTATCTCAGGAGGTGTAGTTCTCAATTAGTCCTGTCGGCATTGAATTTTTCTTTCTTTTCTCTTAAAGTTTTTTGTTTAGTAAGTTGGTGGTTGTTGTTTTTGCTCTAATGTAATGGGGGTTTTTAGTCTCTTTGGTAGTCATCTTTTTCCGGTGGTTTCATCAAGGATTTAATGTAGGTAGGTTGATGGTCCTCACATTGGATGGGTTTTGGTGGTCTTGGAACAGGTCATGGCTCACTATTAAGGCTTGAATCCACTTTGAATCTACTATGTCTTCATGTTCTATCACTCCTTTCTTATTTGGTCTGATGTGGTGTCTTCAAGGAGGCTTTGGGATGTGTTTTTTGAGTGGTCAATGGTGTTTCAGGAGGTTCATATTGTGTAGGATTGGTTTGGTGGTGTAGAATGATGGTGGTGGTGATTAGTGGTGAAAAACATAGACCATGGATAGCTGTTTATTGTTTTTTATGCTACTATAGTGAAATTTACTTGTGGGGTGTTGGTATCTAAATCAGCTATTATTTTTGTGAGGGTTATCACTTAACCCATAAAGGTGATTTTTCTTGAAGATAAAAACATTCACTTGGAGGACATATATGATGGAGATTTGTGGGCATGGCATTCCATAGTGGACATAGAATTCCATAGATATGAAGGATATTAGAAAACATGGAGTTCCATAGTGGATATGGAATTCTAAATATGATAGAGAATAGTGGACATGGAATTCCACTATGTACATGAAGTTCCGTAATTATGATTAAGATATTCTCAAGGATTTTATTACACTCTCCTTGAGTGATGTCTTGGATTCTCCCTAGTATTATGTGGATGCATCATTACCACAAGTCCCAAACTCATTAGGGTATGAGTATTTTGAGCCAGATATTGGATTTATTGTGAGTTATGATCTCATCCCAGGAGAGTATTCCTTATAGTTCTCCTAAGGGTCATCCCCGTTAGGGTTGATCGGATCTCCAATGTTGTGACTTCTTACAGACTAGGACCTAGGGATTATAAATTAGGATAGATTTACATGGTATGAGTTGTATAAATTCATCTTAGTTAAATTGTTATATGATTTCAGATTATTACCTTTAATCCTTCATTATAGTGATTGGGGGAAAGTATAGGTGATCCCAGGGCTAGGATATGTATCCCCTTATAGTGACATAGCTTCCTCAGAGAAAGTTTTGGCACTTTCCAAAGCAGGTATTGTCTATCAGGATTACATACATAAGGATCAAATTATGTATACATGAATTAACATGACACAATATCCATCTCAATGCCTTCTTCACAGGATGTCGATTCAATTGGGATTTTGAACCCAAGGATCATATGAGTTTTGGTCAATGTTATTTGTTACCCTAATTACATAAATATATATATATATAGTGATATATATATACTTATATATATGATGGCACTTTTTCAGATGATTGGGATCACAGACCAAAGTATCAGTTGTGGACTTACTTTTTTATGATATTTGTTTCCTTTATTTATTTCAATTGTGTCTCAACTAGGATGAGAATATTACATGAACATGAACTTATGGTAACAATTTATAGGTTCACTATTGGGGTGGCCTAATGAGATTTATTTATCACCCCTATATGTGAACCTCATTGTGTGTGCATACCAAATGGTTGATTTCAGGTTGAACATGGATACATTATATTAGGGATGAAGACCAGGGTTTCATGATCAAGTAGAGATGCTCATGTGGATTCTTATGATCAAGATGGATCATTTTAATAGTATCTAGAGACTAGTTATGTGGTTTGGATCAAAGTTATTAGTGGTTCCTTGTACTTTTATTTTAGTTTATTTATGTACTCCTGCATGTACGGTTGACCCAGTGGGTGATAATTTTTGTATGTATGATATGGGTGTTCAGGATTTAATAGAATTTCATTTATTATTATAGAATGCTTCTATATAAGTTTATTTACTTCTTCTGCACTTTATTTATTTACTTATTTTGATAGAGTCTAGTTATTTATACTAATTATTACTATAATGTGTAAGAATAGTCTCTCCAAACACACTCCTTAGGCCCTCAATTCTAGTCGGTAGCCTATTTAATATAGAGAGGCACGACTAAGGCCTTATGTCCAATTAGATCAAGGAACTATTTTAGTGGAATCCATACCAATATGTTACAAAGTGGCATCATAGGTGTTCCTTTACTATTATATCAATATTTAGGATATGGTAGGCATGAGTATTAGGAATTTGTTAGAACCAATGATGGATATTAGATTGTTGTGTCGAGAACACTTGTTCTGGTGAGAAGTCCGAGTCTCCAGGGATATGGGACTGTTGTTATTGATATGTGATTTTACGATTATATATTATTTTTACTTTTAGTGGAACATTTGTTGTGTGGATTTTAATATTTATTATGGTTTTATGTCTCTCAACCCATTTGTGAGAGGCCATTGATGGATTTCTGGCTCTTGGCCCATTGGTGAGAGGCTAGTGATTGATTTTAACTCTAGTCTGGAAATGACAAGAGGCCTCTCATGCATCATATTTGGTATATATGGTCCACATGTTATAGGCCTTCTAGTGTTTTATTATTACTAATGAAAGAGGCCAGTTTTATAAATTTTCAATAAAAACCTAAATTTTGTTGTCTTGTATAGGTTTTTGATGGAATTATATTCAATTAGGATGACTTGTATATATATTTTCTTCTAATGGTAGGCTATTTGGATCTATGGTGAGATGTTTGATGGTGAGTATAATGACTTGATCCTCATTCAGAAGAGGTGAAATGTCCCTAGTAGGTTGACATGGAACATGGTGTTCATGTGTTGGACCCCTTATGGTGTGTTGTTTACTAGGTTCAATTATTTAAAGTGTCAGTACAACCCATACAGTTTTTCCTACATATCTTGGAATGATATTCTACTTAACCAAATAGTGTTCTTATGATATTAAACAGATCATTGAGGCAGTGTAGTGTGAGTAATATTGACCCTTACAGGTTGACATTGGCAGTTATTACCTTTTTATGGTTATCTAGTTAGATCCTCTATTGTGATGGATAACTAAAATTTTATAGTGAACTACACCTTGAGTGGGTATTAAAATATGTGGATTCTCGGTGAGTGTCAGTTCATTATCTTTTCTATGTTCATATCATGATACTTTTGGTGTAAGTCCCTTATGAGTATTCTCAGTGAGGATCTTGCCCAAGTAGGTCGATTCTTAGTGGGTGATGTTGACAGATTTCTTTCCTTAAGTTCATAGTTACTTATGGGTTGCAATTTAATGTGTTGAAAATTGAAACTTAAATGGTTTTTTCATATATAAATTCTAATTTGAAACATTTATAATTAAACCCATTTTGATAGGTTTTGACCATTTTAGGTTGTTTTATCATTGCCTCCCTTAGAGAGGTTTTATAGGTGTATTAGCTACCTCATGTTGAGACGGGTGTGTGGATGAAACCCCGTGAGATGTGAATTTGGTGAGAGGTGTGGCTTAAGGTCTAGGTGGTAGGAACTAGAGGCCCTGATATGGGACTTGATATGTAGAGATATGTGGGAGACCTAGAGGCCCTTTTTTATGACCTAGACCTTTATAGGTTGATGTTTATTTTGATCGAGGGAAATCTATGGGAGGGGTTGGACCAAGTTTATGGATTCCTTATGAGGTATATAGAATAGTTTTATACTCGTGTTGAGATTTATTCTTAGTATTTTCTCAAGTTTTATGATCTAGTCATGTTAGTGCCTTAGGTTTTTGTTAAATCGTTGAGGGTTCTTAGTTATTGATATTAGATTCCATTGGCTGGACTATTCTAGTCCTTGAACCTGTTGACCAAAATTTTTTCATTTAACACTTTAATTTTATAAAAATGACACAATGTGATGAGATATTGTGGAATAAATTATGGCACAAGAGAGGTTCTCAATTTTGAAGAGGGGTTCTAAGGGAGCTTCTGGATTAATGAGACTCACATGTTGAGTATCATGGTCATCTTGATTTTATAATGGATGACTCGTGGGAATATGAGTTCTGTGGTAATGGTATGTGTTAGCTACACATGGTACCATTTAAATCATAAATCGGTCAATTTTTGTGTTATAGCCAAAGACTGATGGTTTTAAAGACTTTTTGTGGGAATGGTTGCCCAGGAGTTGTGATAAAATGAGGAATTTTCATCTATGGTAGAGGAGACATCGAAGATAAATCATGTTCTATGAGTTAGTTGACCCATGGATGAATCTTGGTTAGGTATTGAAAGGATGGTGAGCATGGATCAAATATAGCTACACATGCAAATATATGGAATCATAGAGTACTCTTAGTTTAGAGATGGTCATGTCATATATCTTGACATTGTCTTGAGTACGCAAAGAGAGTGATGGATATAAAATGATATTTTTAAATATATTTTAAATATGATGATGAAATACTTGATACTTACTCTCTAGGATAAGTATAATGTAACACATATGGTGGGGAGTGCACTGTTAAATGTTTGTGGGTGGTGACCCTCATTGTGAGTTGAAATCGGTAATTTGTCATGGAAACCATTCTCAAGAAGTGGGAATGGGAAATTTTTGATGCTTCCATGTTGGATCTTTGGTATGAGTTTTTATGGTCATTATAGTCATAATTTTATTGATTTATGGATTTTGGGACTTTGAGATAATATTTTAGTTGTGATATGACGATAAGGGTGCACCTATGGAGGAGAGTATCAGGTGAGTTGCAGTTGAACATCTTCCTAGGATGGAAGAGTTGTTGACACTGTGAGACTAGTCATTGGATAGTCAAAATAGCATATTTTTGTGGATTATATTAATGATAATATAACACCATGATATTTCATGAAATATTTTTTTAATAGATTTAATTTCTTTGATAACTTGCATTATATGCAACACCGAGTTTTAATGAACAACAACAAACTGTGAATATTATTATTTTAAAAATACCATTATTACATAGACATTAAACTTTGTGGAATGAATAGTAATAAAATAATAATAATTAATTAATTATAAATATTTTATATAAATAAAACAAATTTATAAAAAAGTACTCAATTTTTTGTAACGTATTTATATGTTTTGAAAATGCAATTTTGTCAAAAAAATGTTTTTAATTATTTTTTGTGAAAAATTAATAAAATAACTTTTTGAAACTCTAATGAAATTTATTTAAAAAAATAAACTTCATTTTTTAAATATAAATTTTAAATTATCTTACGGTGAATTTTTCATATTTTTCTAAAAAGATTAAATTTTTGATGAATAGTGAAAAATATTGGTTTTTATTAAAAGCTATCATTTCATTTAAAGAATTTATAAGGATAATTTTATTTTAAAATGGTTTTCAAATTAAAATTATTTCAATTATATATTTTTTTAATCCAATTCAGTACATTTTAATCAATTTCATATTGAATTTTTATATAAAAACAGTTTGAATATTTTGAATATTTTTCATCATGGAAAACTGCTTTCTCGTCGCATCTGTGGGTTTAATTTTAAATTAAATTTTGACACTTATACAAATTTAGTTTTGAAAAATTGACTCCATATTGTTAATCATAATAATTTATATTATATAATAAGGTAAACTTAATTTTTTTCAAAATGAATAGTAAAAATAGTAAAAATTAATTACCATAGTTAAGGTTAAAACGGGTTTACCTTGGGATTGAACTAAAAGTATAGGGGATAAAATAACCTAGAAAATTGTCCAAAACTAATTTTATGGACAAATGTTTACCTTATATCCTATAATATTAGATAATGGCCCATTTTTTTACTTTTTTCATGAAAAAAAATGTGGGTGCACTTTATTCTTTTCAAAACATCCAAGTGTGTCCTCTTCCCAACTTATAAAAGGCCACCCCTCTCCTACCCTCTTCACACTTACAAATACCTTTGTTTAGGAAAATAAAATATAAAATATATTCCCTAATTCCATATAAAATTCCTATATTCCTTACTTTTATTATTAAACCCTCCTAATAAGGCTTTAGATATAAACCTAAATAGGTTCTTTGAAGAAGAGGGAAAATTCTTAAACTTGTGTTTGTGTTCTATTTATTCTTCTACATACATAAAATGTTATTAAAATGTGATTATATAATAACACTAGTATATAACATATACTTATATTTTATTATGTTAATGTAATACTCTATATACATCTACACTTACATCAAATGGGAAACGCAATCGTTTCTCGTGTGTACGGTAGACTACAGTCACACTAACCGATGTTATTTGTTTCCATCACCACATCTTATGGATAGATATAATAATAAATTTAATGTTTATATAAGATATTAATGATATTATTATACTTATATAATTATAATATCACACCTACATTCTTACCTTACAACCCGTTGTAAAACAATAACATCACTCATGTGTATGGTGGACTATCGCCTCATGAACTGATGTGATGTGTTTTTCATTTCTATTTTAGTTGGATGGTAATAGGGATAGATTAAATGAATATATATTATATTTTTAACATAATTATACCTCTTAAATTATTATATCATATATACCTTCTTACTTTCCATTCAGTGGTGGATACGATAACATCGTTCGTCTGTACGGCAGACTACCGCCTCATGAAGCGATGTGATTTGGTTTTTACTAACACTTTGAATGGAAGGTAATTAGGGTGAATTTAATGAATATGTGTGATATATATGACATAAAAATGATTCTTTAAAGTTAATATATTATTTACCTTTTTTCATTTCATCCGTTGAGAAAATGGAAACATCGTTCATGTGTATGTATGGCCAACTGTCTCCATTAATGGTGTATTTCATTTTCTATCTCTAACGTTTAAGGATTACTCTAAATATGAAAAATCCAAAGGCCACTAAAGGTTCCCTGATATCGGTTGGCCACATAGACTCAATTGCATCTCCCCAACTGCCAATGGCTTCTAACTAGCAGTGAGGTCCTAAGGTGTGTATATGGGGAGACAATTCCCTCATCACCAGAGTATAGCACAGCAGATATACAAATAGATAAGTAGTGGAAGTAGTGAATCAAATACACAATAGATGAAAAACAGGAATAAATACAAATAAAAAATACCAAAAATGAATCTCATATATATATGATTATGATACATGTCATGTCTCTACAAAATATTCAAAATGGGTATATATCGAAGGTGTACAATACATGTGACAGAAGTAAAAAAAGGAAAAAAAGTATCCACCTAACATCATGAGCTTAAAATCAATCATATACTCCCCAACTCCTAATCATAAATCAAGAACCTATATCATGGTGCTTTCCCTTATCCATACCTTCAATTATATAGTCTTTTTGGGTACCTGTCGGCAGCCTAATCAGGGTGTGAGATACAATCCTTGTAGGAAACCACCCAAATGTCTAGTGTAATCCAGTCAGTGAATATATAATAATAATAGAGTGCAGAAAGTAATAGAACATGTAAAGGGAGTAATAAAAGTAAAAAAACTATAAAGTTTTGTGTTCCCATGGACACCCGTCCACTGCTGCCTGCTTTGACCTAGTCAGAATGTCTTGGAATTTATAGTCAGTCATATATCATGTTATAATCAAGTTCATTTAATCAATCAGTCCCAATTAATAAATATTTCTTGATTCCTAGAACATATACTAGCATCCCATGTATAGATATGTGATTAGAAGAGTCCTAAACTGGCCATTAGTAAGGTATATGTCATTTCTTGAATCCAAGATTGTGCTTTTCCTTGGCAGATGCATCATATAAATCAATTCATTAATTAATCATTTAATAACTTGAGCCCATCCTTTTCATTCCTAATTTGGAATCCATTTATTTCTCCAAGTGTATCATGAACCAATAATCATATAATCTCATCCTATTCATTCCTCATAGGAATCCTGTTATCACTCTAGGTTTGGTATAATATCACTTCTATTCAATTCCATCCTTGGTGGTCCACTAAGGGAGCCCAAGTGTCACTGATGGAATATATAATCAACTTCCCTATGAGTATATCCTTAGAAATACATAATAATTCTAAGTATCACTTGTGCATATAATATTCATCCCCCATGAGTTTGTCCTTTGTAATCTATATAAGGACTCTAAGTTTCACTCAGGTGTAAGCAAGGTAGGAGATAAATGAGTCTGTCCATGGAATTCTTATAAGAACCCATGTGTCAGCCAAGAAATTTATAAAATTTTAATTCAATATAACTATCATTTATCTAATTCAAATCTCATCAAAATGGTTATTTTAATTTAATCTCACCTCACAAGGTGGTTCAAGTCATGGTATAATCTTAAAAAAATTATCCTCTTAATTACTCACATGGGATTTTCATTATAAAAGGGTAAATTAAGATTAAACAAGACATTAGATAGAAATGACCAAGGGTTGTGTTCATTCCATTACCTCCCTTCATTCAATTCAATTTACAACTCATTTTACAGTTTCAAATTATAATTGACAATTCAATAAGGTATCCAACATTAAAATCCACCCATGGTGGTACAATTTATTTAACAACACACCCAAGGGGTTGTTCAAATTCAAGGTTCTTAACCTAAATTCATTTATCGGTGGGTTACATTATTTACAAAGGTCATGCCTATCAATTCAAATCAAGTATTTAAATCCATTCCAGTGCCTCACTCCAAAAATTGGGTGTATGTCACAAAATCATATATATAAACACATCAAATCTGAAGTAAAAGCATGAGACCACCTATCATAGGTTCATAGTGGATAGATCATCCAGTATCATCTCTTGATTCAACTTAGATCAGGATAAATTCTAATAACAGATGAAGAACCTAGAAATTGGGTATATTATCTTACACCTAAAAAGAACAATTAATACCAAACCAAATGAGGAATGGAACAAAAGGAATGGATATCTTACTGATGTGGATACAATGAGATGAACAGATCTTGATTCTGAGCTCGAATGAAGATGATCTCTCAATTCCTACTTTAGGCATCAAAGTGGAGCACTCTAAACTCAACATCTGTCCAATATGAAAAAAAATTAGAAAATTGGGTTTTAAATAAGAATCAAATAAAGTAATTTTGTAAATTTCCCAATAATTCTTGGGTTGCATGGTTTGGTAGCATGATTTTCCAAAATGTGCATCAATTGTGCGCCCTTTGATGTAAGAAAGGGGAACCCCACATGGTTTGTATGAATAGTTTGACTAACTAGGTCCAAACTATGTCTCATCCCACAGTCAAAAACTGTAGACATTCTTGCATGGTCATGCACCTCAAATCATATGGTTTGTATAAATATGTGTCTTATAAGACTCCATTTTCCAGCCTTGCTTAGTTAGAAGTAACTATGTGGCCTACCCCGCATGGTTTCTATTATCCGTGAGATAGGCTTATTACATCCCAAAAGTTAGGTTCTGACTCCTAATAAGCCTCGGACACCCCTGATACCCCCATGACCTCAAAGGTTATTCACATAATTCTATACTTAGATATTTAAACTGAAAACTTATGGAAAGTAAAAGATTCTATACCTCAAGAAGAATTGAGTTCTTACAACCCCCCCCCCCCCTTAATGAAATTCATCCTTGAATTTTCCTTTCAAGGGTGGTGAAGTGTAATCTATGAACAACTCCATCCACTGTGCTCATGCACTAGCCTCCCTCTTAAAGGTCTCATCTTGTACATGATTGTGCTTCAATATCACCCATACTAGAGGAACTTACTGGCCTTAGAGAACCTTCGTGTTATGATCTATAGTACATATAGGATAATCCTCAAATAACACATCAACCTATAACTCAACCTCTTAATGATGAAAATAATGAGATGAGTTTGAATGATAGTGGTGTAACTAAGATACATGGAAGATGTCATTCATGGATCATTACCTCTGAGGTAACTACAACTAATAGGCTACCAACCTGACTCTCTCTATAATCTCTAATGGAACAATATATCATAGTAAAAGTTTACCCAATCTTCTGATCCTCCTGTGTTCCTACCTTGGTGGGACAAAAAAAATACATGATCCCTAACCTCAATCTCTAGAGGTCGTCCGTAGGGATATGCATAAGATTTCTATTAGGACTATGTAGTATCCATCTACTTCTGAATCAACTAAATGTATTATGTGGTCTCCTGAACAAGATGAGGTCCAAGAATCACCACCTCTCCTTCCTCTAACCAAAATAGGGGTGATTTTAATGGACTTATATACAAATTCTCATAAGTCTCTATCCTTATAGTAGCCTAAAATCTATTTTTGTAGGAAAATTCAACAAAGGGTATATGCCTCTCCTAAGAGACCCCAAAATCAAACATGCGTGATTACAGTTTTTCCTCAAGAACGTGTATCATGCGCTATGACTATCCATCAGTCTAAGGGTGCTATGTTTTTCACAGAATAAACTATGTACCTAATTCCCTCTGCATCCCTTTCTAGAACCGTGAAGTAAACTAGGCATCCCTATCTGAAACGATAGTATTGGGGACCCTGTGAAGTTGTATTATCTCATGAATATACAACCTTTCAATATCATCTACCATAAAGGTATCCTTGATAGGTAGGAAATGATAAACCTTTTTGAACTTATCAACAACAACCCAAATGTCCTCATTACCTCAAGGAAACCTCAGTAAACCTATCACTAAGTCCATCACGACATCATTCCATTTAAACTCGAGAATGGGAAGCTATTACAAAAGTCTGGCTAGTTTCTAGTGTTACTCATTCACCTGCTAACAAGTGGAACACCTCATAAAAAACTAGATACATCTCTTTTCATACTTGACCACTAGTATAGGAAATGTAAATCCCAATAAATCTTGGTGATACCATGGTGCACTGCCAAAGATGAGACATGAAATTCTTGCATCATCTCCTCATGCATGTCTTCTGAAACCCATACATGACCATGTATGTGTATAATTTCATCCTTCTCTATGGTCCAACCAGGACGGGGGGTCCTCACCTACCACACTCTCCCATAGTACTAGGCCCTCGTAATATAATAGTTTCCTCATCCTCACTCTATCTGGAAGGGTAGAGGTAATAGCTAAGGATGATAGAAAAGTTTTCCCCTGGATATCCTACACCTCCAAGTGCAACTCATAGAACAAGTCCATATGTTGTTACTCTCTATTTTCCTACTGAACTGTCTATATCTAAGTCCTCCTACTCAGTTCATAGGACATTGTATTTTATTTACCAAGAATATAGGAAACCTCAAATTCAAAAGACTATAGATATTAAATGATCCTTCACTGCCTTAGATTTATATCACATTGTGTAAATAGGAACTTGAGGATTTTTCATTCTATGTATATCAAAAAACTCTCTCCAAGTAAGTAATGTCTCCAATAATTAAATGAATGAACAACTGTGTCTAAATAAATATTGTGCATTGGTTAATTCCTCTTGTGTGGCCTCAAATGCTGATACCCATTTTTCACAACTATATCTACCTGTATAAGTACTTCCCTTAGACTAATACCTGACGCATCACAGTAAGCAATGTAACTCCTGTCTGTCTTTGGAAAAATATATATCGGTGCTGAATTCAATCTCCCTTTGAGCTCCTGAAAGGATGAATCACATGTATCTGACCATACAAACTTCACACCATTCTTAGTCAAGACCGTTAATGGTGTTTCAAATAATGATAATTCTTGCATGAAATTCTTTTAATATCCAGCTAGACCCAAGAAACTTGATACCTCAAAGACATTCTTAGGATTCTCCTAGGAAACTATAGTTCTCATTTTCTTGTGGGTAAACTGATACTCTTGTCTATAAGACAATGTGACCTAGTAAGTGAATTTGATCAATCTAGAAGTGGTACTTTGTGATCTTAGCATACAACATATGCTCTCTTAGTGTATTCAATACGATATCATGATGTTTGTCATGGTCATGTTGAGTCTGATAATACACAAAATTTCATCCACAAAACCATTACAAATGAATACTTATAAGGATGGAAGACTTGATTCATCAGTTCCATGAAGTCCACTGGTGTGTTCTTGAGACTAAATGGTATAACCAAATACCTGTATGGACCATAACTGCTATGAAATGTTGTGTGATAGATGTCTAATGGTCTAACACGCACCTGATGATAACCCAATATCAAATAAATATTTGAGAAAACCTAATATCCTCAAATATGGTTGAAGAGATCATCTATCCATGGCAGAGGATATCGGTTCTTAACCATAATCTAGTTCAATTTCTGATAATCCACACATATCCTAAGATTTTTGTCTTCCTTTTTCTCAAAAAGTACTGATAAACCCCATAGATATGTACTGGGTTGGATAAATCACTTATCCTTTAAATCCTTTATATTCCTCTTGATATCCTTTATATCAGTAGTATTCATCCTGTAATAAGGAATGAATATCAATGCATCTCCTGACACTATCTTGATAGAGAACTCTACCACTCATAGTGGAGATAATTCTGAAAATCCATCTGGGAAAATGTACCTGAAATGATCAATTATAAGATGGAGATCTTCCTGATGTGTTCCCTGAGAATCCATATATAAAATTTTAATTTGGGATGTTATCCCTCTTATCCCATGATGCTCGAGTTCATCTCATCTTTCCAAGACATCTAATTCACCATTATGAATAAACTCTCCACCCCCTTGTGATATAAAGGTAACCCTTTAGTGATATAAATCAACTAAATCATGAAATGGGACCAACCATTCCATCCCTATAATGATGTTAAAACATTTCATCTTAAGGAAAAAGAGGTCCCATATGAAGTGAAACCTTCCAATATCACGGGGGTACTCCCTACACTAACGTACATCCTCCGTTCTAATCCCCAATAAAGTGTCAAGTGTCATAATTCCATAAGAACATTGAACACTAATCCCAATGCTCTCTAAAACAGGAACATATATAAAGTTATGACAAGCACCTATATTGAAAGGAGAGGATGTTAAAGTAGATGCTACTAGAATAGTACCTATCACAGTAGCAGTTTCGGGATCCTTCTCCTCAGGTGTCGGTTGTACTGCATATATCTAGTCTGATTCTTTGCCCTATGATATAACATAGATACCCTGAGTATATATTCTCTTCTATTGCTACAATATTAGGGTCTGACTACCATGGCTACGACCACCACCTTGGCCTAATCAACTGAATTTACTCTAGCTCCCTACCTGATGAGAAGTTTTTGACCCTGTTCCTGTACATGAAGTTAGTGTAGATTCTCTCTCACTAGCTGCTGAAGGAAATTTTTTGAAAATGTGTTGTAGATAACCCATCTTGTTGTAGGATCAGTACTCAACTAGGTCTCTCATGCACTGAGGTCTCATATTTCTCTATCTACCACACAGGTGGTACCTCACCTGGCTACCCAAGTATATTCCCTGGCTGCTAATATCACCATGTGGAAGCTCCAAATGACACATTCTACTACCAGTTGATGTAGTACCAGATCTAGATGTTGAACCACCCTAACTCTCACCCCTAGACTCTCTCAGGTTATGCTCTATAATAGGTTCCTTATTCACTATTTCAAAAATGATAATCAGCCAAAATAAATTCACCTATGATCATATTTTATGCTTTAATCCATCCTCAAATATCTTGGATTTAGATAACTCGTCACCCATCAGAATATTTGTGAAATACTGGAGCTCTGTAAAATTGGTTGAATGATCCATAACTGATAATACATCCTGCTCTAAGTGAATGAACTATCAGGAATTATTGGCCCCCAAAATATCAGGATATAAGTAATCATAGAAGGACTTATAAAATTCCCCCAATCCATCTCTCGATGATGATCTATCTGAGTAATGACATCCCACCATATCTTGGTGAAATCACACAGCATATACATAGTGAGATTTACCCTCCTATTAGGAGGCATATCTTGATTCTCTAAGGTGGATAGCATGGCCACTAGACATGACTTCATAGCCTGTGCTCCTACATCCTCCAAAACCCATGGGTGGATGTTTCTTCTAGAACTCACACATCAACTCTACCACAGTTGGGTCAGGTCATGGGGCTCCCTGAACAGTCTTCATGAAATGCATAAATCCCTAACAGTACTATGCCTCGGCACCTATGTCAAGTACAACTACTGGTTCCAAAAATGTAATTGAAGTAATATCCACTAGTATCCCATTTTCCACCACCTTCTGGGTGTGGTTGTCACCACCCTCCTGGAATACAACTAGAATTTATCATGGTGGCATGTCTCTACAATGCCAAACACACACCTCAAATAAGAACGTTATCAAAGTTCACAGCTAAAAATCACAGATACTAGAATAGGATAGGTACAAGCCTTACTATATATGAAACACACCTCTCTACCTTCTCCTTGAGTTAGGTCTTGGATTTTTACAGATCATATAAAATCAAGAGATATTACCTACTACTCACTACTAAGGCCAGGTCTAGGTCAAGTTCTCTATTATAAGAAATTTCAGTTTCCATTTAATTCATCTTTATTTCAATTATATCACAATTCATTTTAAATGGTTGAACAAAATGGTTCACCAAATTCTAACCAATAAGGGCTCATATTACTTATGAATCAAAATATGACATTCAACTAATTCACACCATAACACATTCCATCTCATGTGACTCATGTTCCATAGTTCAATATGACACGGCTGGATGCTTAGGGTGTCTATTGTAGCCTAATCGGGGAAACACTTCTTAGGTTATGGAAGGAACTCTATGTACCAACCATGTTTTCCAATTCCCTGCATAAAATATGTATCACACAATAGGTATATCAATCATGGAACATATCACAATATCATGCAACCAAGAAATGCATCTTATATGGCATGTCATAATGCATGGCATGTGATTTCAAAAAAGTGCCTAAATTGATGCATGAGATGGAATAACCTCATCTCATCTGGTTTTAATAAAATAAAACCCACAATCATATCAACAATAACATCATGATTCAAGTGAATCACTCAATTGTGGAATTAAATCAAATTTAGTAGAAAAAATCTTGAAAATAGAAATTTCATTCAAGTCAATTTGGCTTTTTCCTATATGTGGGTTAGCTATGCCCAGTCACAACTCATTACCAAATAAAATTTCCTTAATATTACTATCTATTTTCACTAAATTATAAACTAGAAAATAAAATTATTCTATGATATCACTTTATAATGTCTCAGACCCAGATGCCACTAAAGATGCCCCGAGCCTGGTTGGGCACATGGCCTCAAGCGCATCTCCCCAAATGCTAGAGGCTACCGACTAGCAGTGAGGGCCAAGGGTGTGTCTATGGGAAGAAAATTTTCTCATCACCAGAGTATTGTAAAATGTATATACAAATAGATAAGTAGTGGAAGAATTGAATCAAATAGATAACAGATGAACAACAAGAATAGATAAAAATAAATAATACCATAAAGGAATCTCATATACAGATGATGATGATGATGATGATGATGATGATACATTTCAAGTCTCTATAAAACAGTTAAAAAAGGTATAAATGGAAGGTGCATAATACAAGTGAAAAAAGTAAAAAAAAAATGAGAAGTGTTCCACTAGTATCCTGATCCTCAGCATGGTGTTTTTGTCCCCTTCTCCAAAATAGAAATCAAGAACCTATAGCAGGGCTCTTGCCCTTATCCATACCTACAATCACATAGTCTATTCGGGTACCCATCAGTGACCCGAATAGGGTGTGAGATACAATACCAATAAGAAACCACTCAAAGGTATAGTGAATCTAGTCAGTGAATATATAATAATAAAATTATATAGGTAGTAATAGAACATGTTAATGGAAGTACTGAAACTAAACAACCCATAATGGTCTAGGTTCATGTGGACACACGTCCACTGCTACCTTCTTTGGCCTAGCTGGATTATCTCTGAATTAATATTCAGTCCTATCTCATTTGATAATCAAGTTAATTTAATCAATAAATATCATTTAATAGGTATGTATCACGACCTAGCACATATCCCAGCACCCCCATATAGATATGTGATCAGAAGATGCCTAAAATGGCTATCAATAAGGCATAAGTCATTCCCTGAATCCAATATTTTTCTTTGTCTTGGCACAAATTTCATATAAATAATTTCATTAATTAATCATTTAAGAACCTAAGTCCATGCTTGGAATTCCTAGTTTAGAATACAAGTGTTTCTTTATGTGTATCATAAACCAATCACCCTACAAATCCGTCCTAGGAATTCCTTATAAGAATCCTGGTAACTCTCTAGGTGTGGTATAACATCACTTCCATTTTATTTTGTCCTTGGCAGTCTACTAAAGGAGATCCCAAGTGTCACCCATGGAATATATAATCAACTTTTTTCTGAGTCTATCCTTGAAAATACATAAGTATTCCATGTATCACTCAAACATATAATAGTCATCCGCTATGAGTCTATCCTTGGAGATCCGTATAAGGAGTCCAAGTATCACTCAAGCGTAATCAAGGTAGGGATCAAATGAGTCTTTCTATGGAGTTCGTATAAGAATACACATGTCACCTATAGAATTTATAAAATATGCATTCAATATCAATATCATTTATCAAATACAAATTTCATCATAATGATCGTTTCAATTTGATCTCACCTCAGAAGGTTGCTAAAGTCAGGGGATAATCTTAGAAGTATTATCCTTTTAATTACTCATGTGGGCATTTCATTATAAAAGGGTAGCTTAAGTTTAAACAGGCCATTACATGGAAAGGACCAAGGTTCATGGTCATTATATTCCCTCCCTTAATTCAATTTTATTTACAACTCATTTTACAACTTCAAATTACAATTGAAAATTCAATATTGAACATCCCATGGAAAGGAGTAAAAGTCACACCTTTAAGGTTTCCAAAATAAAAATCCACCCATGGTTGTATAATTTATTTAACAACACACCCAATTTGTGGTTCAAATTCAGGTTTATTAACCTAAATTCATTTATCAATAGGTTTTTTTATTTACATAGGTCATACCTATCAATTCAAATCAAGGATTAAAATAAATTCAAGGGTGTCCCTCTGAAAATTGGGTGCGCAACACAATGACATATATAAAAACACTTATACTTTGAATGAAAATCATGAGACCACCTACTAGTATCGGTTTTTAGTGGATAGATCATCCAGTATCATCTCCTAACTTGACTCAGATCGAGATAAAATCAAATAATAGATGAAGAACCCAAAAATATGGAATTTTAGATTGATCATAATTAGCTCATCCAATACCAAACCAAAAACGGAACTGTAAAAAGAAATATAGATCTTACCGATGCGGATCCAACAAGATGAATGACTCTCTACTCTGAGCTCATACAAATAAGATCTCTTAATTCATACTTTAGGAATCAAAGAGGATCTCTCCAACCCTAAAGACTATCCAACATGAAGAAAATGAGAAAATTATGTTTGAAATAAGAATTAATTAAGGGAACATTGGTAATTTCCCTAGAATTCTTGTGTTACACAGTTTGGCCACATAATTGTCCAAACTGTGTGCCAATTTTGTGCACTTTATTGAAGAGAAGGAGCACCTGACATGGTTTGTATGCGTGATTTGACTAACCGTGCGCAAACTATGTCTCCGCCCACTATCAAAAACTGTATACATGCCCTCACGACCATATGCCTCAAATATCATGGTTTGTCCATCAGCATGGCCTATAGGTCTCCATTTTCGAGCCTCACATGGTTAGAAGTAATCATGTATCCTTCCCCCACACGATTTCTACTAACCATGTGACAGGCCTATTTCACCCCAAAAGTTGGCTTCCAACTTCTAAAAATCCTCGTACACCATTGATACCCTGGTGACCTCAAAGGGTTTTCACATAAGGTCATTCTTTGATATTTAAATTGAAAATTCACATAAAGTAAAAGATTTCATACCTCAAGAAAAAATGGGTTCTTAAAAAATAAATATATACAGAATATATATGATATTTATATCATGGTTTAAAATCTGGATATTATGTAACCATGATCAAAGTAAGAGGAATGGAAATAAATAAATCAAAACATACATGAATAACAAAGTAGTTGTTGCTCTAAACATCATTTTAACATGGAATTGTTAATAAATGGGTAATAAAAGGTCATAATAAAATCATATATGGTATGATATATATTATTATGGTTTTTTAATAGATGTAAAATAAATTTTTATTTATTATATAGTTGGTTTGAAATTGTAGGAAGGAATTCGATACTTAAGGCAAGGGATTTTTGTTTTAATTTGTCTTATTTGGGACATACATTATGTTATGCACCTATCTTATTTTATGAGGTGTATATACTTCCCCTTTGACATTTTATACCATCAATATCCTTATATTAATGATATTAAAAGTTTCTTTTTATGTTTTTATTTAATGGGGAAAATGATTCAAAAGTTACGAAAGTGGTAAGTGGGTGATGTTAAGATCTCATTGTTGATCAGGATTATTTATGATTATGATTTTGATGATTAAATATTATGATCTATCTCAAAATAAACTCTTGAATTTTTTGCTACTCTTGTTATATAATTAGGATGCATTTTTTCCCTTCATTTTACTCTCTTTATGTACTCATGATTCCAAATAATGTTTTTTAAAGAAAACCAACATTATTTATCTCTTTGGTTGGAAACTATTATTTCTTCCATTTCCATGTTTTCTAAAAAAATAAAAAAAATTAAAGTCCCTATGGGATTTTTTAAAGTCGTTTTTACCCTTATTTTACTTTTTAAAATATGTTTTAAAAGTAATCTTAATTTTGTTTTCAAAACAAGTAATATTTGGATTTTATTGAAAACGGGAAAGGAATATTTATTTTAACATGTACAACATTTCCCACCATCATAACCACTCAATATTTTAAAGCTTACTTAATAAGTTTCAAAGGTTATTTTCAATTAAATGGATTTTGAAAATGTTTTATGGTTTAAAAAATCAAATTGGAAAGGATATTTTTCTCATGAAATAATTCAAATGATTTTCAAAGCTTCTTTTATATGTTTCCAAAGTTAATTTCAAAGAAAAGTATTTAATTAATATTTTATGAATGTATAGTTTTAAAAGGTTTTTTTCAAAGAAAAATTATCTTTCTTAAGAAATGTTCTAAGTTGTTTTTCTTTAAAAATCAGTTTCCATATAAGATGACATCATTTGATGTAAATTATGATTTACTGAGGATATGATACAAGGATACCATTCTTATTATTTATCTAAATGGTTTATGTTTATAATGAAAAGATGTTTATGAAACTAATTCCTTTTTCCATTGGTTATGTTATAATAATATGATGAAATGTATATGAAACCCATTTCTTTTCATGGGTTATGATATGATGAATGTTTTATGATCTTATGGCACACATATATATGATTTTCATTATGTGATGGGTGGGACCTATATCTACCTCCAATTAATTTGGTAATGATTAATGTTCTATGAGCTCATACATTATACAAGATATTATACCAAGCCTAAAAATAGGGTATATTGGAGGTTATCCTAATCCTGAAGCGGGTATATGGGTGGTCATCCCAAGAATAACATGTTATGAATGTCTTAGTGGATATCCTTGAAATAATATTTTTTATTCTTATGTTCATTCCAAAAATATTTTTCCTATTCCAATGTTATGATCTCATAGCTCTTTTTCTTTGATTTTGTTAGGATTCATGTCTTATGAACTACCAATATTTATTAAATGACTCATGTTTATGATCTATGATATGTAGGGTATGATTTTCAGAAGTTATTATTAACATATCATACCCATATGATCATGTTATTTTTATGTATCCCTTATTTACCCTTAATAAGAATCTGAGATCACCCTTTCTTATATTTCCTTTCCCTAGAATATGAAAAAAAAATTGTATGTATGATATGTCTAAGAAGGGTTTCATTTATAAAGAACTTAGCAGGAGATGATGTAGCTCACTTATGGACTAGTTTTTTATGTGTCCAAGTTTCCAATTTCATTAGAAAAAAATGATTCTAACAAAGATCACTATGTTATTTAATGAATATTTGTCTCATTTGATGTAATATTTATGTATAATTAATTTGGGTATCCAAAGATGGTATCAAAGAAAGGTTTAGTTAAAAATTTGGAAACTAGGATGATAAGACTTTAGTGATAACTATAAGGATAAGTCTAATTATAGGAAAATATAAAGTAATTTTGTTGAAGTGTGTAGATAGTGGTTTTCAAGAAATCACATCCCTATCTAGATACTAAAAGTGTCACGAACCAGATCTGGTCACCATCAAAACGGGCAGCTGACCCAGCCCTTCACAAGGCCTGAAGGGAGTTCCTAATCCCCATGGGCTGGCACAAGTGCCTGGATATCATAAAATAAAAATTGGGAATTATTTACCGGAGTTTATAAACATACAATTAAAAACAAATCCAATAAAACAAATATATATTTTTCCAACCAAAACATCTTTTACTAAATTTCAGAATTGAATTACACAATTTAAAACAATGTTTAAAGACCATTACAAAGGTACAAACCCAAAAACAATACATCCAAAGAACCTCAACATGGAAAGAGGAACCTCCCACAACCCATATGCACAACACCACATCACTATGGACCGCTAAAAACCCGAACCATTGGCACAAAAGTTGTACCCAAACCTACGAAAAAATAACCAAATCTACTTACACCCAAAGGTGTAAGTAGGGTGTGATCCAAAACCCAATAATATACCACCACAAAGAGATTCCATGTGACAAACATTAAAAGACTAAAATATTGTAAGTTTTTATAACATGAAATGCTAGTAACAATTTCTAAAAGATGCCACTTTAAATAAGAACAGTTTTCAAGTGGGCTATTTTAAAGAATAAACAATTTTAAATAAAATACTAAAGCTACTGAATTTTTCATCCAAGCATACCGTATATCGACGGTAAGCATATATCATCTAAGGGGTACAAGCAATGGGAAATAACCCCTAGTAAATAGCTCGTTGTGGGTCCCAGGTACCTCATATCTCGGTGAAAGTAACCATCACAATATCTATTCTCATGCACACGAGCCACTAGTAAGGATATTACCCATAACCTAGTGGTCCCCCAACATCATCATCATCATCATAATCATAATTGTTTAGTAAGTGTTGTCATCATCAATCTTGCAACATGAAACTGGGGCCAAAACCCATGAGATCACTAGCATACAAGTACACGTCCACCCACATAGATACTCAGGTTTCCATATTGTGCTCAAACAAGTTCAACAATCCATGAAATATAATTTTCACATGAAAATACCACTTCCAAATAACACATTCACCAAACATACCACATTCATATCACACAAGTCACATAATCCTCCTTTCATTCAAATTGATTTTGAAATCATACTCACACCAAAATAGCCCACAACACTTTTCACATCTATTTAGCACTTCAAAAAATCCTTTAAACATTTTTATAAAACATTTACAAGATGATAAAAATCACATAACTAACCACACACTCGTGCTAAATAATACCCTTTTTACCGTCAAATTCATTTTATCATCATACTCACACGAAACAGCCCACAAACATGTTTCGCACCCACAACACAATTTAATTAATCACCTCGACAAATTACAAAACATTCTCAAAAAATTTGACATCACAACTGACCACTTTATCCTTAAAAATATCATTTTATGAACATACACCCCCCAAAATAGTACATAAACATCTTGTGCACACTTTATTTAACTCATTAAACCATTTAGAATTTTCATATAACACTTTCAAGAAGCATGACAAGGTTTTTCACCTAAATCCCATTCAAAACCCCTATTTTAAACCCAAAATCACACCAAGACCCTACCGAAGCAGTATTGGCATCCCAAACAACATTTAATAAATCACTTAAATAGGTTATAAAACAAACCCAAACATTACAGCAAGAGTTACACGTGGAAAACACCCAATTTAAAGCAAAAATGCAACTATAAATTAAACGCCTAGGAAAATCTATCAAAAACGATTTTTTCACCACAAACATCATATGAGGAAAATGAAATATAAGTAAATAAATTAAGATAACTCATCAATAATTTCTTACACATGTAATCACCAACTAAAAGTTTTGAAACCCTCAAATCTTAGTACGAAATATGAACTGCACCACCGCTGCACCACAAGGAAGTGAAGAACAACCCAAAATAGAAATATTTCACCAAAAAGGCTCAAAGTTAAACCCTAGGTACGAACCCTAGCTTATGGATAATTAATAACACATGAAATTATAAAATAAACCCTAAGGAAAGGGAAGAAATCAAAGAGTGAATGACTTGCTTCCATGGTTTTGAAGTTTCCCACATCAAATATCCCTTCAAAATTGAGTTCCAAGAGAGGGAGGGAGATCTTGGAGGTTGTACATGGAGGTGGGGCACAAAATGGGGAATAATGCTGTAGATTTGGGTTTATTATGAAATGGAAAATGGGAAATTACAAAAGATTTTTAATGACTTGGACACCATTGCATGTTTTGGCTGCACGGTTTAGTAAATTGTGTGGCCAATTTTTGGCACCTAAAAACTTTCCATTCTCCTCCAATTTCAGGGCGGCCCAAGGGAGAAACTAAGGGGGGAATATATTCCAAGTATAGGGGAGAAAAATTCTGAAAAGAAAGCACTCTTTTAAACCCAAAACTCATCCAAATTATGTGTAAAACCCACCTCAACAACTTACCCCAAAAGTGGTTCCACTAGGAGTTTCACTAATCCAACCTCAAAACACCACAAACTAACACCATACCTTTGAAAAAATAGGATTCCAATTAACATAAAATACCCCCCAAGACCAAGGTCATAGATCAAGAACAAAGGAGACACAAAAAATTCAAACCTGAAACACCTAGAAACCAATAGAATGCTAAGAACCAAAAGAGGATTTGAACAAAGCATGGAATTGAAAATACTACTGTGAAAATTCTCCCCACCATAAAGACTTTTTCCCCCAGAAAGAAACAGAAAGTATAAAATCAAAAAAAACAACTGATAAACCGAAGTGGACTCCCTTACCAAGTTTCATCCGCTCTCGAAAGGCCAAAACACCTCCAGTGATCAATTAAGGATGGAATACTCTCACAAACCAAAACATACACCACTTTCCTAAAATGATAAATCACATTTAGACCTCATACCAAAAGGAAAATCCTCAAACACTATCCATGTTACTAATAAAAGGAGACACAAATGGGATCCCCACCATAAGAGACAACTTAAATTTTCCCAAGAAATAATTGGGAAACTAACAGGGGAAGGCCCAAATAGACTCCTTGGTACAAGGGGAAGGCTTCTATTAGACCTTTCCAAAATAACTTACATAATAATAATAGTGGGTCTCCCCACCGTAATAACCAACCATCTTAACTAATGAGAATGGGGTGGAATAGAAAAACTCAAAAATTTAAAGAGTTGGGACGGACACACGGGTAGTCCGCACGGTTTGGGAGACTGTGCGCTAACCATGGGGATCCTTCTATCTGCATGGTTTTATGGGGCATGCGGCCCTGGGATTTACCCTGAATATGTGCCACCTTCACTCCGGAACCTATGGATGGATCTCAAATGATTGAAGCATCTTTGGACTTTTAGTTAGGGTTTGGAAACCCCCTGAACTGAACTTTTCCTTTCAGTGCCATGAAAACTATACCCTGATCCCAAATGGGTTCACCAAGACATAACACATTCCAAAATCACTTTACCCTAACTCAAACTTTCACTGAAACAAGGGCTTAGAAGATGCACACACATCACACCATGATTCTTTGGGTGAGAAACAACATAAGCAAAGGATGTATACAAACACCTTCCTCTAAAATAGAGGATTTTGAAGTTTTTCCAAGGGATACATACTCCCAACATAATAGAGACTCTCAGAGGAATGAAATACCTTCACCTTTAAAGTCAAATGATCACATTACATCACAAGGAATCACCGAACAAGACCATTGAGACTAACAGAAACAATACATGGAAAGGGACCTTATGCCAAGTCCCCAAAGAGCACACAATTCCAGAAATTGGCCATAATAGCCTCTCATGATCAGATTTCCCACACTGATGGTTTAACATTAAACCCTACTTCAAAGAAACTACGAAGGACCCAAAGTCCCTATTAGACACCATCCAGACACTCATCCACACTAACAACCCCAGACCACTTCCACCATCGATGAATCAGATAACTTAACTAACTAAGGTCTCTTTCAACCTTCCATGAGCATTATCCCGCTATAAGAGGATCCAAAAAAACAATAAAGGAAATGGTGTAGACTTAATCTCGGTAGCTAGAGAAAAATATTCCTTATATTGATCAAATGGAGGGTCTTCCAATGGAGAAATAATCTGGGTTTCACTTTAGTTGTACACTAACCATTAATGGGGGCATACAAACACATGAAGGAAACAACCAAGCAGGTCCATTGGTCAAGAAATTCCACAAACCAGATCCAAACACATGAAGGAAACAACCATAAAGGCATCCCAAAACATTTCTCATAAGGAGGCCACTAACCAGACCTTCAACCCAGCTTACTGAAGAAACACAAACCCAAACCACTGTTCAAAAAATAGGGGTTTTAGACATAAAACATCCCACAAGAACAACATTTCCAAAAACACATAAAACACACCATCCCAAACTAGTCATCAAGATATCAAGTTTTCCATTAAAATAATCTCTTTGAAAATAAATAGTCCAGTGGTTAGTGTATCCACTAATGGTACCCCGTGGGCCTCACACATGCATCTTTTCATGCCACATCAGCACCCTCATCATATACATCTCATCACTCATCCTATCATGCCATTAACCATCCATTATCCCATATAATCCACATGCATGTGGTCACTCATGGAAATACCAAAGGTTCAATCAAAAAATTCTTTCCACTTTTCAAAACCAAACAGTCAAACAATACTCCCTTTTTCTCAAAACCGCTAACCATAAAATCAAAACCCAATTTATATCCTACAAACCAATTTAGTAAATCACCAATAATTCAATAAAAACTCACTTTCATTCCTTTAAAAACCATTTCAAAAAAAATCAACCCATTTCAAAACACTTATAATTTCATGAAAAACTCCATTTCATAAATCACCATTTAATTAAGAACTCAACTCTTCTCATTTCAAAACAAGGTTATAAAAATTCATAAAACATTTCAAATTATCTCTCGTTACCAAATAAAAATCCAATTCCAAACTCCAAACATGACCTCCAAAACATTCTATCCCATTAAAATTCCTTTCAATAGTTTAGAAAAGTCTATTGGAAACACTTTTTCAAAACCAACTTTAACATATTTCCTGCTTCCAAAAGAGGTGTAAAGAAACCACTTTACATTCCAAAAAAAATCTAAAAATTCAGTTCCACTATTTCACAAATCAAACCATTCCTTCTTTATTATAAAATCATTTCACAAAAACATTACGCTTCTTAAAAAAATCTAATTGTTTCTTAAAAATTGAACTTCCTTGATTTCAAAACTAATGGAAACAAGACAATGCGAGAGGAAACTAGTTTTGGTGGGTGACTTGGAAATATGGTTGGTGGAAATATTCCAATAACTCCACTGTCACAGAGAGTGTTCTAGAGAAATATTCCTGGCTCCAGATGTCTTTCCAAGCCCTACAAGCTTACTAATACCATTAACCCAACTCTCTTTTCATTTCCCTAAATCATCATCAAACCAAGGAAAAGCAAAGGAATCAGATAAATCCTGAATTCACCTAGAGAATTGAATCATGTCATGGGGTGTGTTCATGAGGCACACTACCCATAACTACAATGTTAAGTCCCAACAATCCTAGATCCAGACTATCCCGACTCTTCCCCAAATAACATGACCCAAACAGATCAAACCTCTCTTTGATATCATTTTGTCACGAAGCAGATCTGGTCACCATCAAAACTGGCACCTGATCCAGCCTGTGGCAAGGTCCAAAGGGAATTACTGATCCCCATGGGAAGGAACAAGTTCCCAGGTATCATAAAAATAAAATTGGGAATGATTTACCCAAGTTTATAAACATATAATGACAAACAAATCCAATAAAACAAATCTGGATTTTTCAAACCAGAACAAATTTTAATAAATTTCAGAATTTAATTACACAATTTAAAACAATTTTAAAAGACCATTAAAAAGGTAAAAAACCAAAAAAAAAGACAGCACAAGAACATACACATGGAAATAGGCATCACCCTCAAGCCATCTTCACAACACCGCATCACAATGGACCGCTAAAAACCTAAACCATTGGAACAAAAGCTGTGCTCAAACCTGCAGCAAAAATAACCAATTATACTTACACCCAAGGGTGTAAGTAGGGTGTGAGATAAATCCTAGTAAGATACCACCCCCAAGAGATTCCATGTGATAAACATTCAAATATGAAAATATTTCAAGTTTTCATAACATGAAATGGTAGAAACAATTTCTAAAAGATGAAACGTTAAATAAGAATAGTTTTCAAGTGGGCCATTTTAAAGAATAAACACTTTTAACTGAAATACTAAAACTACTTAATTTTTAATCCAAGAATATCGTATGCTGATGGTAACCATAAATCATCTAACGAGCACAAGAAACAGAAAATAACCCCTATGCACTAGCTCATTATGGGTCTCAGGTACCTCGTATCTCAGTGAAAGTAACCATCAAAATATCCATTCTCATGCACATGAGAAACTTGTATATATCATGACCATAACATAGTGGTCCCCCAACATCATCATCATAGTTTAGTTAGTGTTTTCTTCATCAATATTGCTACGTGAAACTGAGTCCAAACAACACGGGATCATTAGCATAATAGTACATGTCCACCTACCTAGATACCCAGGTTTTTCTCTTGTGCTCAAACAAGTTCAAAAAGACAAGAAATACAATTTTCACATGAAAATACCACTTCCACATCACAAATCCCCCAAACATTCCACATGTATATCAAAAATTTCACATAATCCCCCTTTCATTCAAATTGATTTTGAAGTCATACTCACACCAAAATAGCCCACAACACTTTTCACATCTATTTAAAACTACAACATATCCTTTAAACATTTTTATAAAACATTTACAAGATTATACACATCACATAACATCCCACACACACATGCTACATAATAACCTTTTTACCTTCAAATTCATTTTATCATCAAACTCACACGAAACATCCCAAAAACATGTTTCTCCCCCACATCACAATTTAATAAATCACCTCGAAAAATTACAAAACATTCTCAAGATGTCTAACATCACAAATGACCACTTTATCCTTAAAAACTTATTTTAGGAACATACACCCACCAAAACAATAAATAAACATCCTTTCCACACTTTGTGTAACTCATTAAACTATTTACAATTTTCATAGAACACTTTCAAGAAGCATGGAAAGGTTTTGCACCTAAAACCCATTCAAAAACCCTCTTTTATACCCAAAATCACACCAATAACCTACCAAAGTAGAACTATAATCCCAAGAAACATTTAATAAATCACTTGCATATGTTATAAAACAAACCCAAACAATACCACAAGAGTTACACATGTAAAACACCCAATTTAATGCAAAAAAAATCAACTATAAAATTAAATGCTTAGGAAAATCCATCAAAAACAATTTTAACACCACAAAAATCATTTTAGGAACATGAAAAATAAGTAAATAAAGTAAGCTAAGTCACCAATAATTTCTTACACATGGAATCATCTACTGAAAGTGTCAAAACCCTCAAATATTGGTGTGAAACATCAACTGCACCACCACCGCACCACAAGGAAGTGAAAAGAAACCTAAAACCTCAATATTTCACCAAAAAGGCTCAATTTTAAACCCTAGGTATGAACCCTAGCTTCTAGAAAATTAATAACTCATGAAACTTTGAAATAAATCCTAATTAAAGTGAATAAATCAAAGAGATAATGACTTACTTTCATGGTTTTGAAGTTTCCCCCATCAAATCCCCCTTTGAAATTGAATTCCAAGGGAGGGAGGGAGACCTTTGAGGTTTTCCATGGAGGTAGAGAACGAAATGGAGAAGAATGGTGTGGATTTGGGTTTATTCTAGAAGGGTAGAATGGGAATTAAAAAATATTTTTAATGACCTGGACACCCTTTCAAGGTTTGGTTGCATGGTTTAGTAAACTGTGCGGCCAAACCGTGCGGCCTATTCTGGGCACCCAAAAACCTTCGATTCTCCTCCAATTTCAGGGGGGTCCAAGAGGGAAACCAAAAGGGAAAGATAGGATAATGATACGGGAGAAAATTCCAAAAAAAGCACTCATTTTAACCCAAAACTCATCCAACTCTAGGGTACAAACCACCTAAACAACTTACCCCACAAGTGGTTCCACTAGGAGTGTCACTAATCCAAATCCAAAACACCACGACCTCACAAAATCCCTTTGAAAAAAGTAGAGAACAATTACCATACAATACCTCCAAGACCAAGGTCACAGCTCAAGAACACAGGAGACACCACCATAAAGATTCATGCCCTAAGAAATCCACAAAAATTTCAAAAGAAAAAACCAAACCCAACTGATAAAACAAAGTAGACTCCCTTGCCAATTTTCATCCCCTCTCAAAAGGTAAAGACATCTCTCATGATCAATTAAGGAAGGAATTCTCTCACACACCAAAACTTACACCACTTTCCTGAAATAATCAAGAACATTCATATATCATCCCAAAAAGAAACCCCTCAAACTCTATCCAAGTAACTGATACGGGGAGACAAAAATGGGCTCCCCACCATAAGAAAAAACATAAATTTTCCCAAGATAGAATCAGGACACTAAAAGGGGAAGGCCCGAACAGACTCCTCAGTACAAGGGGTAGGATTCTATTATACCATTCTAAAAGAACTTACATAAGGCTAATCGTGGGTCTCCCCACCATATGAACCAACCATATTAACTAACCAGCATGGGTCGGCACAGAAAGACACCAAAATTTAAAGAGTTGGGATGGCCACATGGGTAGTCTGCATAGTTTGGGAGACCATGCGCTAACCATGGGGATACTTCAATAGGCATGGTTTTATGGGGCATGTGACCCTAGGATTTACCCTGACTATGCATCAGCTTCACTTAAGACCCTATGGATGGATCTCAGATGATTGAAGCATCTTCGGCCTTGTAGTTAGGCTTTAGAAACCCTATGAACGTAACTTTTCCTTTCGGTTTCATAAAAACTATACCTTAATCCCTGATGGGTTCACCAAGACATAACACATTCCAAACTCACTTTACCATAACTCAACATTTCACTTTAAAAGGCTTAAAAGATTCACACACATCACACCTTGTTTCTTCGGGTGAGAAACAAAAGAAGGATAGGACGCATATAAACACCTTCCTCTAAAACATAGGATTTTGAAGTTTTTCCTATGGAGATATACTCCCAACATAACAGAGACTCTCAGAGGATTTCATGACCTTCACCTTTAAATTCAAATTAGCACATGACATCACACGGCATCACCAAACATGACCATTGTGACTGATAGAAACAATACATGGAAAGGGACATTATGCCAAGTCCCCAAAAAACACACAATTCCAGAAAGTGGACATAATAGCCTCTCATAACCATATTTCCCTAAATTGTGGTTTAACATGAACCCCTTCTTCAAAGAGAATATGAAGGACCTAGAGGCCCTCTTAGACACCATCCAGACACTCATCCACACTAACAACCTGAGACCACTTCCACCTTCAACGAATCAGGTAACTTAACAGACTAAGGTTTCTTTAAACCTTCCACGAGCACTCTCCCACTACAAGAGGATATGAAAAACCAAGAAAGGAAATGGTGGAGACTCATTATCTAAATATAAATAAAAATATTCCTTATATTTATCTATTGGAGGGTCTTCTAATGGAAAAACAATCTGGGTTTCACTTCTGTCGTGCACTAACCCTTAATGGGGGGAATACCTTATCCAACGAGAGAACCCAAGGACCCAACCAAGATGGTCCATTGGTCAAGACATTCCAAAAAATAGATACAAAAACATTAAGTAAATCACTTTAAAGGTATACCGAAACATTTCACATAATGAGGCCACTAACCAGCCCTTCAACCCAGCTTACCGAAGAAACACAAAACCAAAACACCATTCAAACAAGAGGGGTTCTTGGACTCAAAATATCCCACAACAACAACATTTATAAAAACACATAAGTCACACCATCCCAAAATATTCATCAAGACATCAAATTTTCCTTTAAAATCATCTCTTTGAAAATAAACGGTTCAGTGGTTAGTGTATCCTCCAATACTACCCCATGGGCCTCACACATGCATGTTTTCATGCCACACCGGCACACTCCTCATATCCATCCTGGCACTCATCCTATCTTTCAATTAACCATCCATCATCCCATATAATCCCCAAACATGTGGTCACTCACGGAAATTACAAAGGTTAAAACAAGAAAAATTATTTCCACTTTTCAAAACCAAACAGTCAACCAATACTTCATTTTTCTAAAAACCACTAACCATAAAATAAAAACCCAATTTAAATCTTATAAACCAATTTAAGAAAGCAACCATCATTAAATAAATAATCACTTTCATGCCTTGAACAACTGTTTCAAAAAAAATTCAACCCATTTCAAAACACTTCTAATTTCATGAAAAACTCCATTTCACAAATCACTATTTAATTAAGAACTAAACCCTTCTCAATTCAAAACAAGGTTCTAAAATTTTATAAAACTTTTAAAATGATTTCTATTTACCAAATAAAAATCCTATTCCAAAATCCATACATTAACTCCAAAAAATTCCATCCAATTAAAAAAAATTCAATAGTTTAGAAAACTCTATTGGAAACACTTTTTCAAAGCCAAATTTAATATAGTTTCTGCTTTCAAAAGAGGTGTAAACACACAAATTTCCATTTAAAAACAATTCTTAAAATTCAGTTCCACCATTTCACAAATAAAAACATTCCCTATTTATTATAAAATCATTTCACAAAAACTTTATGCTTCTTAAAACCATGTCATTTTTTCTTTAAAACCAAACTCCCAAGATTTTAAAACTAAAGGACACAAGACAATGCGAGAGGAAACTAGTTTCGGTGGGTGACTTGGACATATGGTTGATTTCCACACTCCAAACACATCACCATCATAGAGAGTGTTCTTGGGAAATATCCCCAACTCCACATGTCTTGTCAGGACCTGTGAGCTCACTGAGACCATTAACCCAACTCTCTTTTGATTTACCAAAATCCTCATCAAACCAAGAAAACCAAAGGACTTAGATAAATACTGAATTCCCCTGGTGATTCAAATCCCATCATGAGTTATGCTGGTCAGGCACACTACCCATAACTAGAATGTAAATACCCGATAATCCTAGCTCCGAACTATCCTGACTCTTCCCCAAATAGCATGACCCAAAGAGAGAGAACCTCCCTTTGATACCATTTTGTCACCAACCAAATATGGCCACCATCAAAACTAGCACTCGACCCATCATATGGAAAGGCCCTAGGGGCATTACTGATCCCCATGGTCTGTCACAAGTGACCAGGTATCATAAAATAAAAATTGGGAATGATTTACCCTAGTTTATAAACATACAATGACAAACAAATCCAATAAAACAAATCTGTATTTTTCAAACCAAAACATCTTTTAATAAATTTCATAATTGAATTACACAATTTAAAACAATGTTAGAAGACCATTAAAAAGGTAAAAAACTGAAAAAAAAGATAGCCCAAGAACCTCCACATGGAAAGATTCACTGCCCTTAAGCAATCTGCACAACACCACATCACGATAGACCTCTAAAAACCTGAACCATTGGAAAAAAGGTTGTACCCAAACATGTGACAAATATAACCTAGTTTACTTACACCCAAAGGTGTAAGTAGGGTGTGAACCAAATCCTAGTAGGATACCACCACCAATAGATTCCATGTGATAAACATTCAAAGATGAAAATCTTCCAGTTTTTCATAACATGAAATCCTAGTAACAACTTCTAAAAGATGAAACTTTAAATAAGAATGGTTTTCATGTGGTCTATTTTAAAGAATCAACACTTTTAAATAAAATAACAAATCTACTGAATTTTTCATGCAAGCGTACCGTATGCCGATGGTAATCATAAATCATCTAATGAACATAAGCATCTGGAAATAACCCTTAGGAACAAGCTCATTGTGGGTCCCAGGTACCTTGTATCTCGGTGAAAGTAACCATCACAATATTTGTTCTCGTGCACATGATCCAATAGTATGGATCATACCCATAACCTAGTGGCCCCCAACATCATCATCATCATCATTATCATAGTTTAGTTAGTGTTGTCATCGTCAATCTTGCTACGTGAAATTTAGGCCAAACCCCACGGGATCACTAGCATACTAGTCCACATCCACCCACCTAGATACTCAGGTTTCCCTCTAGTTCTCAAACAAGTTCAACAAGCCTTGAAATATAATTTTCACATGAAAATACCACTTCCACATCACAGACTCACCAAACATCTCACATGTATATCACACAAGTCACATAATCCCCCTTTCATTCAAATTGATTTTGAAATCATAATCACCCCAAAATAGCCCAAAACACTTTTCACATATATTTAACACTTCAAAAAAACCTTTAAACATTTTTATAAAACATTTATAAGATGATACATGCCACGTAACAGCCCATACACACTTGCTAAATAATACCCTTTTTACCTTCAAATTCATTTTATCATCATACTCACATGAAATAGCCTACAAACATGTTTGGCACCCACATCACAATTTAATAAATCACTAAAACAAATTAAAAAACATTCTCAAAACATTTGACATCACAAATGGCCATTTTATCCTTCAAAAACTCATTTTAGGACCATACACCCACCAAAAAAGTACATAAACATCTTGTGCGTACTTTTTGTAACTCATTAAACCATTTAGAATTTTCATAGACCACTTTCAAGAAGCATGCCAAGTTTTTGCACCTAAAACCCATTCAAAACCCTATTTTAAACCAAAAATCACACCAATACCCTACCAAAGCATAATTGTCAGCCTAAAAAACATTTAATAAATCACTTTCATTTGTTATAAAACAAACCAAAACATTACCACAAGAGTTACACATGGAAAACACCCAATATAAAGCAAAAATACAACAATAAAATTAAACTCTTAGGAAAATACATAAAAAATGGTTTTCTCACAACACATATCATATTAATAACATGAAAAATTATTTAATCAAGCAAGATAACTCATTAATAATTTCTTACACATGGAATCACCTATTTAAATTGTCGAAACCCTCAAATCTTGGTGTGAAACATCAACTGCACCACCTCCGCACCACAAGGAAGTGAAAAGAAACCTAAAACCTCAAGATTTAACCAAAAAGGCTCAAAGTTAAACCCTATTTACGAACCCTAGATGATGTAAAATTTATAACTCATGAAATTGTGAAATAAACCCTAAATATTGGGAAGAAATCAAAGATAGAATGACTTACTTTCATGGTTTTGAAGTTTCCCCCATAAAATCTACCTTCAAAATTGAGTTCCAAGGGAGAAGGAGAGAGATTGGAGGCTTTCCATAAAGGTAGGTCACTAAATGGGGATGAATGGGGAAGATTGGGGTTTATTCTGAAAGGGTAAAATGGGAATTATAAAATATTTTTAATGACCTGGACACCCTTTCATGGTTTGGCTGCACAGTTTAGTAAACCATGCGGCCAAACTGTGTGGCCTGTTCTGGTAACCCAAAAACCTTCCATTCTACTCCAATTTCAAGGGGGTCCAAGGGGGAAACCAAGGGGGAAAGGTAATCTAAGGATAGGGGAGAAAAAATACCCAAAACAAATCATTCTTTTCAACCCAAAACTCATCCAACTCTAGGGTATAAACCACCTCAACAACTTACCACACAAGTGGTGCCACTAAGAGTGTCACTAACCAACTCCAAAACAACACAACCTCATAGAATCCCTTTGGAAAAATTGGAGTCAAATTACCATACAATACCCCCAAGACCAAGGTCATAGCTCCAGAACATATGAGATACCCAAAATTCAAACCCAAAAAACTCGAAAACAAAGAGAATGCTAAGAACCAAAAGAGGATTTGATCAAAGAATGGAATTGAAAATCCGGGTGTGACAATTCTCCCCACCATAAATTTTTCCACCCCTAGAAAGCCATAGTAAGTACAAAAATCAAAAACCAAACCCAACTGATAAACCAAAGTGGACTCCCTTTCCAAGTTTCATCTGCCCTCGAAAGGCCAAAACACCTCCAGGGATCAATTATGGAAGGAATGCTCTCACACACCAATACATACACCAGTTTCCTGAAATGATCAAGCTCATTAATAACTCATACCAAAAGGAAAACCCTCAAACACTATCCAATTTACTGATATGGGGATACACAAATGGGCTCCCCACCATAAGATACAACTTAAATTTTCCCGAGACAGAATCGGGACACTAACAGGGGAAGGCATGAATGGACTCCTCAATACAAGGGGTAGGATTCTATTAGACCTTTACAAAAGAAAATACATAAGACTAATATTGTGTCTCTTCACCATAAGAAATAACCATCTTAGCTGACCAGCATGGGCTGGCATATAAAGACCCCAAAATTTAAAAAGTTGGGACGGCCACACTGGTAGTCTGCACGGTTTTGGGAGACCGTGTGCTAATCATGGGGATTTTTCTATCTGCATGGTTTTATGGAGCACGCAACCCTTGTATTTACCCTAACTATGCGTCGACTTCACTCCGGAACCAATGGATGGGGCTCCAATGATTGAAGCATCTTCAGCCTTGTAGTTAGGCTTTGGAAACCCCCAGAATAGAACTTTTCCTTTTGGTGACATGAAAACTATACCCTGATCCAAGATGGGTTCACCAAGACGTAACACATTCCAAACTCACTTTACCCTAAATCAATATTTCACTGAAACAAATGATTAGAAGATGCACACACATCACACCTTGTTTCTTCGGGTGAGAAACAATAGAAGGAGAGGACACATATAAACGCCTTCCTCTAAAACAGAGGATTTTGATGTTTTTCTGAGGGAGACATACTCCCAACATAATAGTGAATCTCAGAGGATTTCACAACATTCACCTTTAAAGTCAAACGATCACATGACATCACATGGTGTCACCGAACATGACCATTGCGACTAATAGAAACAATACATGTAAAGGGAGCTTATGCTGAATCCCCAAATAACACACAATTACAGAAAGTGTCCATAATAGCCTCTCATGACTATATTTCACACACTGAATGTTTAACATGAACCCCTACTTCAAAGAGACTACGAAGGACCCAGATTCCCTCTTAGACATCATCCAGACACTCATCCACACTAACAACCCCATACCACTTCCACCTTCGATGAATCAGGTAACATTACCAACTAAGGTCTCTTTCAACCTTCCACCAGCACTCTCCAACTACAAGAGGATCATAAAAACTAGTAAAGAAAATGGTGTTGACTCAATATCCAAATCTCGAGAAAAATATTCCTTATATTGATCAACTGGAGGGTCTTCCAACAGCGAAACAATTCGGGTTTCACTTCAGTTGTGCACTAACCCTTAATGGGGGCCTACCTTATCCAGCAAGACAACCCAAGGACCCAACCAAGCTATTTCACTGGTCAATAAATGCCACAAACCAGATCCAAACACATCAAGAAACCACCATAAAGTTATTCTAAAACAATTCGCATAAGGAGTCCACTAACTAGCCCTTCAACCCAGCTTACTGAAAAAACATGAACCCAAACCACCATTCAAACAAGAGGGGTTCTTAGACTCAAAACATCCCACAACAACAAAATTTCCAAAAATACATAAGATACACCATCCCAAACTAGTCATCAAGACATCAAGTTTTCCGTTAAAATCGTCTCTTTGAAAATAAATGGTTCAGCAGTTAGCATATCCACTAATGGTACCCCATGGGCCTCACACATGCATGTTTCCATACCACAACAGCACCCTCTTTATATCTATCTCAAAACCCATCCATTTGTTCTATTAACCATCCATAATCCCATATAATCCTTGTGAATTTGGTTGCTCACGGAAATACCAAAGAGTAAAACAAAAAATTATTTCCACCTTTCAAAACAAAACAGTCAACCAATACTTCCTTTTTCTTAAAATCGTTAACAATAAAATAAGAACCCAATATAAATCTTACAAAATAATTTAGTAAAGCACCCATAATTCAATAAAAACTCACTTTCAACCCTTGAACAACCATTTAAAAAAACAACCCATTCCAAAACAGTTCTAATTTCATGAAAAACTCCATTTCATAAATCGCTATTTAATTAAGAACTCAACTCTTCTCATTTCAAAACAAAGTTATAAAATTTCATAAATATTTTCAAATTCTATTTAGTCACCAAATAAGAATATAATTCTTAACTCCAAACATGACCTACAAAACATTACATTCCATTAAAACACCTTTCAATAGTTTAGAAAACTCTATTGGAAACACTTTTTCAAAATCAACTTTAACATAGTTCATTCTTTCAAAATAGGTGTAAACACACCACTTTCCATTTCAAAAAAATTATAAAAAGTTAGTACCACCATTTTAAAAATCAAACCATACCATATTTATTATAAAATCATTTCACAAAAACTTTATGCTTCTTAAAACGATGTCATTTTTTATTTAAAACCGAACTTCCAAGATTTCAAAACTAAATGAAAGAAGACAATGCGAGAGGAAACAAGTTTCTATGGGTGACTTGGACATATGGTTGGAGGCCATAAACCAATCAATTCACCATCACAGAGAGTGTTCTTGGGAAATATCCTCATCTTCACATGACCTTCCAGGCCCTACGACCTCACGGAGACCATTAACCCAACTCTCTTTTCATTTCCCATAAACATCATCAAACCAAGAAAACCAAAGTACTCAGATAAATCATGACTTACCTTGGAAACTCGAATCCCATTATGAGGTGTGCTATCAAGACACACTACCCATAACCATAATGTCAATTCCCAACAATCCTAGCTATGAACTATCCCGACTCTTCCCCAAATAACATGACCCAAAGAGAGCGAACCTCCATTTTATACCATTTTGTCACAAACCAGATCTGGTCACCATCAAAATCGGCACCCGACCCAACCTGTGGCGAGTCCCAAAGGGCGTTCCTGATCCCCATGGTCTGGAAAAAGTTCTTGGGTATCATAAAATTAAAAATGTGAATGATTTGCCTATGTTTATAAACATAAAATAATAGAAAAATCCAATAAAAAAAATCTAGATTTGTCAAACCAAAACTTCTTTTACTAAATTTCATAATTGAATTACACAATTTAAAACAATGCTCAAAGACCTTTACAATGGTACAAAACCAAACAGTACATCCCAAGATCCGCTAAATGGAAATATGCACCTCCCTTAAGCCATCTTCACCACACCACATCATGATGGACTACTAAAAACCAAAACCATTGGCACAAAAGTTGTACCCAAACCTACGACAAAAATAACCAAGTCTACTTACACCCAATGGTGTAAGTAGGATGTGATCCAAATCCTAGTAGGATTCCACCACCAAGATATTCCATGTGACAAACTATCAAAGACTAAAATCTTGCAAGTTTTCATAAAATTAAATGCTGGTAACAATTTCTAAAAGATGCGACTTTAAATTAGCACAGTTTTCAAGTATGCTATTTTAAAGAATAAACACTTTTAAATAAAATACTAAAGATACTGAATTTTTCATCCAATCACATCGTATGTTGACGGTAAGCATAAATCATCTAATGATCACAAACAATGGAAAATAACAATTAGGCACTAGCTCGTTGTGGGTCCCAGGTACCTTCTATCTCGGTGAAATTAACCATCATAATATATGTTCTCATGCACACAAGCCACTAATAGGGATCATACCCATAACCTAGTGTTCCCCCAACATCATAGTCATCATCATCATAGTTTAGTTAGTGTTTTCATCATCAATATTTCTAAGTGAAACTGAGGCCAAACCCCACAAGATCACTTGCATACTAGTACACGTCCACCCACCTAGATACTCTGGTTTTCCACTTGTGCTCAAAAAAGTTCAAAATGCAATGAAATAAAATTTTCACATGAAAATACCACTTCCACATCACGCATTCACCAAACATCCCACATTTATATCACACAAGTCACATAATCACCCTTTCATTCAAATTGATTTTGAAATCATACTCACACCAAAATATCCCACAACAATTTTAAAATCTATTGAACACTTCAAAAAATCCTTTAAACATTTTTATTAAAAATTTCCAAGATGATACACATCACATAACATCCCACACACACATTATACATAATATCATTTTTAACTTGAAATTCATTTTATCGTCATACTCACATGAAACATCCCACAAACATGTTTTCCATCCACGTCACAATTTAACAAATCACCTCAACAAATTACAAAATATTCTCAAAACATTGGACATCACAACTAACCACTTTATCATTAAAAAAATAATTTTATGAATATACACCCACCAAAATAGTATATAAACATCTTGTGCACACTTTGTGTAACTCATTAAACCATTTATAATTTTTATAGAACACTTTCAAGAAGCATGAAAAGGTTTTGCACCTAAAACCCATTCAAAACCCCTATATTAAACCCAAAATCACACCAAGACCCTACCAAAGCATAATTAGAATCCCAAAAAACATTTAATAAATCACTTTTATATGTTATAAAACAAACCCAAACATTACCACAAGAGTTACACATGAAAAACACAAAATTTAAAGAAAAAATGAAACTGTAAAATTAAATGCTTAGGAAAATCCATCAAAAACGGTTTTCACACCACATAAATCATTTTAGGAACATGAAAAATAAGTAAATCAATCAAGATAACTCATCAATAATTTCATACACATGGAATCATATACTGAAAGTGTCGAAACACTCAAATATTGGTGTGAAACATCAACCGTGCCACAAGGAAGTGAAAAGAAACCTAAAACCTCAATATTTCACCAAAAAGGATCAAAGTTAAAACCTATGTACGAAACCTAGCTTCTGTAAAATGTAAACCTCATGAAAGTCTGAAAGAAACCCTAAGGAAGGGGAAGTAATCAAAGAGAGAATAACTTTCTTGCATGGTTTTGAAGTTTCCCCCATATAATATCCATTCAAAATTGAGTTCCAAGGGAGGGAGGGAGAGCTTGGAGGTTATAAATGAAGGTAGGGAAAGAAATGGGGAATAATGTGATAGATTTGGGTTTATTCCTGAATAAAAAAAATGGGAATTACAAAATATTTTTAATGACCTGGACACCATTGTACGGTTTGGCTGTACGGTTTAGTAAAATGTACGGCCTGTTCTGGGCACCCAAAAACCTTCCATTCTCCTCTACTTTTAGGGGGGGTCCAAGGGGGAAACCAAGGGGGAAAGATAGGCCAAGTGTAGGGGAAACAATTTTGAAAACAAAGCACTCTTTTAAACTCAAAACTCATCCAACTCAAGGGTACAAACCACCTCAACAACATACCCCAAAATTGGTGCCACTAGGAGTGTCACTAATCCAAATCCAAAACACCACAACCTCACACCGTCCCTTTGAAAAATTGGATGACAATTAACATACAATACCCACCAAGACCATGGTCATAGCTCAAGAACACATAAGAAACCAAAAATTTAAACTCGGAACACCTGTAAACTAATATAATGATAAGAACTAAAAGAGGATTTGAACAAAGCATGGAATTGAAAATACATGTGTGAAAATTCTCCCCACCATAAAGGTTTTTTCCCCTGGAAATCCATAGCAAGTCCAAAATCAAAAACAAAAACAAACTGAAAAACCAGAGTGGACTCCCTTGCCAAGTTTCATTTGCTCTCGAAAGGCCAAAACACCACCAGTGATCAATTAAAGAAGGAATACTCTCACACACCAAAACTTACACCACTTTCCTGAAATGATCAAGAAAATTCAGACCTCTTCCCAAAATGAAACTCCTAAAAAACTATCCAAGTTAATGATACAGGGAGACACAAATGGGATCCCCACCATAAGAGACAACTTAAATTTTCCCAAGATAGAATCAGGACACTAACTGGGGAAGGCCCGAATGGACTCCATGGTAAAAGGGGTAGGCTTATATTTTACCTTTCCAAAAGAACTTACATAATAATAATAGTGGGTCTCCCCACCATAAGAATCAACCATCTTAACTGAACAGCATGGGCCAACATAGAAAGACCCCAAAATTTAAAGAGTTGGGATGGCCACACGGGTAGTCCGCACTATTCGGGAGATCGTGCTCTAACCATTGGGATCCATCTATCTGCATGTTTTTATGGGGCATGTGGCCCTGGGATTTACCTTGACAATGTGTCAGCTTCACTTCGAAAACTATGGCTGGATATCATATGATTGAAGCATCTTCAGCCTTGTAGTTAGGTATTGGAAACCCTATGAACGAAACTTTTCCTTTCAATGCCATGAAAACTATAACCAAATCCCAAATGGGATCACCAAGACATAACACATTCCAAACTCACTTTACCCTAACTCAAAATTTCTCTAAAACAAGAGCTTAGAAGATGCACACACATCACACCTTGTTTCTTCATGTGAGAAACAATAGAAGGAAAGGATTCATATAAAAACTTCCCTCTAAAATAGAGGATTTTAATGTTTTTCCAAGGGATACATACTCACAACATAATAGAGACTCTCATAGGATTGCACGAACTTTACCATTAAAGTCAAACAAGAACATGACATCACAATCCATCACCGAAAATGACCATTGCGACTAATAGAAACAATACATGGAAAGGGACCTTATGCCAAGTCCCCAATGAACACACAATTCCAGAAATTGTCCATAATAGATTATCATGAATAGATTTCCCACACTTATGGTTTAACATTAACCCTGACTTTAAAGAGACTACAAAGGACCCAGAGGCCCTCTTAGACACCATCTAGACACTCATCCACACTAACCGTCCTAGACCACTTCCACCTTCGATGAATCAGGTAACTTAACAAACTGAGGTCACTTTCAACCTTCCACAAGAACAATCCTGCTACAAGAGGATCTGAAAACCCAATAAATTAAATGGTATAGACTCAATCTCCAGAGCTCGAGAAAAATATTTCTTATATCGATCAACTAGAGGGTCTTCAAATGGCGAAAGAATCTGGGTTGCACTTCAGTTGTACACTAACCTTTAATGGGGGCATACCTTATCTAGAGAGAGAGCCGAAGGACCCAAAAAAGCTGGTACATTGGTCAAGAAATGCCAAAAAATAGATCTAAACACATTAAGGAAACCACTATAAATTCATCCCAACACATTTCTCATTAGGAGGCCACTAACCAGCCCTTCAACCTAGTTTACAGAAGAAACACAAACCCAAAACACCGTTTAAACAAGAGGGGTTCTTGGACTCAAAATATCCCACAATAATAGCATTTCCAAAAACACATAAGACACACCATCCCAAACTAGTCATTAGGACATCAAGTTTTCCATTAAAATCATCTCATTGAAAATAAGTGGGTCAATATTTAGTGTATCCACCAATGTTACCCCATGGGCCCCACACATGCATGTTTCTGTGCCACATCAGCACCCTCAACATATAAATCATAGCACTCATCCTATCATGATATAAACCATCCATCATCCCATATAATCCCCAAGAATGTTGTCTCTCACAGAAATACCAAAGGTTAAAACAAAAAATTATTTCCACTTTTCCAAACCAAATAGTCAACCAAAACTTCCTTTTTCTCAAAACCGCTAACCATAAAATCAAAACCCAATTTACATATTCCAAAACAATTTAGAAAAACACCCATAATTCAATAAAAACTCACTTTCATTCCTTGAACAACCATTTCAAAAAAAATTATCACATTTCAAAACACTTCTAATTTTATGAAAAACTTTATTTCATAAATCGTCATTTAATTAAGAACTCAACTCTTCTCATTTCAAAACAAGGTTCTAAAATTTCATAAATCTTTTCAAATTATCTCTAGTTACCAAATTAATATCCGATTCCAAACTCCACACATGACCTCTAAAACATTACATCCCATTAACACTCCTTTCAATAGTTTAGAAAACTCTATTGGAAACATTTTTTCAAAACCAACTTTAACATAGTTCCTGCTTTCAAAAGAGGTCTAAAAAACCACTTTCCATTTCAAAAATATTCTAAAAATTCAGTTCCAAAATTTCATAAATCAAACAATTCCTAGTTTATTAGAAAATCATTTCACAAAAACTTTACACTTCTTAAAACCATGTCATTTTTGCATTAAAATCGAACTTATATGATTTCAAAACCAAAGGACACAAGACAATGTGAGAGGAAACTAGTTTTGGTGGGTGACTTGGACATATGGTTGGTGGACATATGCTAATAACTTTACCATCACAGAGAGTGTTCTAGGGAAATATCCATGGCTCCACCTGGATTTCTAGGCCCTGTGAGCTCACTGGGACCATTAACCCAACTCTCTTTTCATTTTCCCTAATCATCATCAAACCAAGAAAACCAAAGGACTCAGATAAATCCTGAATTCCCCTGGCGACTTGAATCCTGTCACGAGGTGTGTTCATGAGGCACACTACCCATAACTGCAATGTCAAGTCCCGACAATCCTATCTCTAGACTATCCTGACTCTTCCCCAAATAACATGACTCAAAGAGATCAAACCTCCCTTTGATATCATTTTGTTACAAACTAGATCTGTTTTCCATTGAAACTGGCACCCGACCTAGCCTGTGGCAAGGTCCAAAGGGCGTTATCTTTCCCCATGGGCAGGAATAAGTTCCTAGTTATCATAAAATGAAAATAGGAAATGATTTACCCACGTTTATAAACATACAAAGACAAACAAATTGAATAAAACAAATCTGGATTTTTCAAACCAAAACATATTTTACTAATTTTCAGAGTTGAATTACACAATTTAAAACAATGTTAAAAGACCATTACAAAGGTAAAAAAACCAAAAAAAAAAGATAGCCCAAGAACCTACACATGTAAAGAGACACTTCCCTCAACCCATCTTCACAACACGGCATCACGATGGACCGCTAAAAACCTGAACCATTAGCACAAAAGTTGTACCCAAACCTGCAACAAAAATAACCAAGTCTACATACACCCAAAGGTGTAAGTAGGGTGTGAGAAAAAGCCTAGTAGGATACCACCACCAAGATATTCCATGTGACAAACATTCAAAGATGAAAATCTTGCAAGTTTCCAAAACATGAAATGCTAGTAACAGATTCTAAAAGATTTGACTTTAAATAAGAACGGTTTTTAAGTGGGTCATTTTAAAGAATCAAAAATTTTAAATAAAATAAAAAAAACTGCTGAATTTTTAATCCAAGCATATTGTATATCGACGGTAAGAATAAATCATCTAATGAGCACAAGAAATGGGAAATAACCCCTAGGCACTATCTCATTGTGGGTCTCAGGTAGCTCGTATCTTGGTGAAAGTAACCATCATAATATCCATTATCGTGTACACGAGAAACTGGTAGGGATCATACCCATAAGCTAGTGTTCCCCCATAATCATAATCATAGTTTAGTTAGTGTTTTCATCATCAATCTTACTACATTAAACTGAGGTCAACCCCACAAGATCATTAGCATACTAGTACACATCCACCCACCTAGATACCCGGGTTTTGCTCTTGTGCTCAAACAAGTTCCACAAGACATGAGATATAATTTTCACATGAAAATATCACTTCCACATCACAAATTCACCAAAAATCCCACATGTATATCAAACAAGTCACATAATCCCCCTTTCATTCAAATTGATTTTGAAATCATACTCACACCAAAATAGGTCACAACACTGTTCACGTCTATTTAAAACTACAAAATATCCTTTAAATTTTTTTATAAAACATTTCCAAGATTATACACATCACATATTATCCCACACACACATTCTAAATAAGACCCTTTTTACCTTAAAATTCATTTTATAATCATACTCACACAAAACATCCCACAAAAAAAGTTTTTCACCCACATCACAATTTAATAAATCACCTCGACAAATTAGAAAACATTATCAAGACGTTTGACATCAAAAATGACCACTTTATCCTTCAACAACTCATTTTAGGAACATACACCCACCAAAACAGTACATAAACATCATTTTCACACTTTGTGTAACTCATTAAACTATTTAGAATTTTCATAGAACAATTTCAGGTTTAGAACCTAAAACCCATTCAAAAACCCTATTTTATACAAAAAAATCACACCAATACCCTACCAAAGAAGAACTGGAAGCCCAAATAACATTTAATAAATCACTTTCATATGTTATAAAACAAACCCAAACATTACCACAAGAGTTACACATGGAAAATAAATGCAACTATAAAATTAAACGCATAGGAAAATCCATCAAAAAATGGTTTTTCACCACACACATCATATGAGGAACATGCAAAATAAGTAAATCAGGAAATATAAACTATCAATAATTTCTTACACATGGAATCACCTACCAAAAGTGTCGAAACCATCAAATCTTGGTGTGAAACATCAACCGCACCACCGCCACACCAGAAGGAAGTGAAAAGAAACCATAAACCTCAATATTTTACCAAAAAGGCTCAATGTTAAACCCTAGGTATAAAACCTAGCTTTTGTACAATTAAGAACTCATGAAAGTGTGAAATAAACCCTAAGGAAAAGGAATAAATCAAAGAGATAATGACTTACTTGCATGGTTTTGAAGTTTCCCCGATCAAATCTCCCTTAAAAATTGAGTTCCAAGGGAGTAGAGAGAGCTTGGAGATTTTCCATGGAGGTAGTGAATTAAATGGGGAAGAATGGGGGTATTTTGGTTTATTCCAGAAGGGTAAACTGGGAATTAAAAATATCTTTAATTACCTGGACACCCTTGCATGGTTTGGTGGCACAGTTTAGTAAACTGTGCGGCCAAATAGTGTGGCATGTTCTGGGCACCCAAAAAGATTCCATTATCCTCCAATTTTAGGGGGCTACAAGAGGGAAACCAAGAGGAAAAGATATCCCAAGTATAGGGGAGAAAATTCCCAAAAGAAATCACTCTTTTTAACCCAAAACTCATCCAACTCAAGGGTACAATCCACCTCAACAACTTACCCCACAAGTAGTGCCACTATGAGTGTCACTAATCCAACCCTAAAACACTAAAACCTCACACAATGACTATTAAAAAATTAGAGGCCAATTAACATACAATACCCCCAAGACCAAGGTCATAGCTCAAGAACATAGGAGACACCAAAAATTCAAACCCCAAACACCCGGAAACTATGAGAATTCTAATAACCAAAAGAGGATTTGAACAAAGCATGCAATTAAAAATCAAGGTGTGACAATTATTCTCACAATAAATATTTCCTCCCCCAAAAATACATAGAGAATCTAAAAGAAAAAACCAAACCCAACTAATAAACCAAAGTGTACTCCCTTGCCAAGTTTCATCCCCACTCGAAACGGAAAAACACCTCAAGTGATCAATTAAGGAAGGAATCCTCTCACACACCAAAACTTGAACCACTTTCCTGAAATGATCAAGAACATTCAAACATAATCCCAAAAAGAAACCCTTCAAAAACTATTCAAGCTACTAATATGGGGAGATGAAAATGAGCTCCCCACCATAAGAGAGAACTTAAATTTTCCCGAGATAGAATCGGGATGCTAAAAGGGGAAGGCCCAAAAAGAATCCTTAGTACAAGGGGTGGGCCTCTATTATACCTTTCCAAAAGAACTTACATAAGACTAATAGTGGGTCTCCCCACCATAAGAACCAACCATTTTAACTGAACATCATGGGCTGGCATAGAAAGACCCCAAAATTTAAAGAGTTGGGATGGCTACACGGGTAGTCCGCACGGTTTGGGAGACTGTGCGCGAACAATGGGGATCCTTCTATCTGCATGGTTTTATGGGGCATGTAACCCTGGGATTTACCCTAACTATGCGGCATCTTCACTCAGGAACCTATGGATGGAGCTCAGATGATTGAAGCATCTGTGGCCTTGTAGTTAGACTTTGGAAACCCCCTGAACGTAACTTTTTTTTTCTTTTCCATGAAAACTATACCCCGATCTCAGATGGGTTCACCAAGACATAACACATTCCAAAATCACTTTACCATAACTAAACATTTCACTAAAAAAATGGTTTAATAGATTCGAACACATCACACCTTGTTTCTTCAGGTGAGAAACAAAATAAGGAAAGGACACATATAAACACCTTCCTTTAAAACATAGGATTTTGAAGTTTTTCCTAGAGAGACATACTCCCAACATAACAGAGACTCTCATAGGATTTCATGACCTTCACCTTTAAATTCAAATGAGCTCATGACATCACAATGCGTCACCAAACATGACCATTGTGACTGATAGAAACATTACATGCAAAGGGACCTTATTCCAAGTCCCCAAACAACACACAATTCCAAAAAGTGTCCATAATAGCCTCTCATAACCATATTTACCACACTTATGGTTTAATATGAACCCCTACTTCAAATATACTATGAAGGACCAAGAGGCCCTCCTAGACACTATCCAGACACTTATCCACACTAACCACCCCAGACCACTTCCACCTTCGACGAATCAGGTGACTTAACAAACTAAGGCCTCTTTCAACCTTCCTAAAGAACTCTCCTGCTACAAGAGGATCCGAAAAACTAATAAAGGAAATTTTGTAGACTCATTAACCAAAGATCAAGAAAAATATTCCTTATATTGATCAACTGGAGGGTCTTCCAATGGAAAAACAATTCGGGTTGCACTTTAGTCATGCACTAACCCTTAATGGGGGCGTACCTTATCAAACGAGAGAACCCAAGGGCCCAACCAAGCTCGTCTATTGGTAAATACATTCCAAAAACCAGATCCAAAAACATGAATTAAACCACTGTAAAGGTATCTCGAAACATTTCTCATAAGGAGGCCACTAACCATCCCTTCAACCCTTCTTACCGAAGAAACATAAATGCAAAACATTATTCAAAAAAGAGGGGTTCTTGGACTCAAAACATCCCACAACAACAACATTTACAAAAACACATAAGAAACACCATCCCAAACCATTAATCAAGACATCAGGTTTTCCTTTAAAATCATCTCTTTGAAAATAAATGGTTCAGCGGTTAGCGTATCCTCCAATGGTACCCCATGGGTCTCACACATGCATGTTTCTGTGCCACACCAGCACCCTCCTCATATCCATCCCGACACTCATCCAGTCATTCCATTAACCATCCATCATCCCATATAATCCCCACGCATGTGGTCACTCATGGAAATTCCAAAGGTTAAAACAAAAAATTCTTTCCACTTTTCAAAACCAAATAGCTAACCAATACTTTTTTTTTTCTCAAAACCACTAACCATAAAATCGAAACCCAATTTAAATATTACAAACCAATTTGGGAAAGAACCCATCATTCAATAAAAACTCACTTTCATTCCTTGCAAAACCTTTTCAAAAAAACAAACCATTTCAAAACACTTCTAATTTCATGAAAAACCCCATTTCATAAATCTCCATTTAATTAAAAACTCAACTCTTCTCATTTCCAAACAAGGTTCTAAAATTTCATAAAACTTTTAAAATGATCTCTAGTTATGAAATAAAAATCCAATTCCAAAATCCATACATGACCTCCAAAACATTACATCCAAATAAAAAACCTTTCAATAGTTTAGAAAACTCTATTAGAAACACTTTTCAAAGACAAATTTAACGTAGTTCCTGTTTTCAAAAGAGGTGTAAACCCACCACTTTCCATTTGAAAACAATTCTAAAAATTCAGTTCCACCATTTCAAAAATCAAATCATTATCTATTTATTAGAAAATAATTTCAAAAAAACTTTAGTCTTCTTAAAACCATGTCATTTATTCTTTAAAACTGAACTCCCAAGATTTCAAAACTAAAGGACACAAGACAATGCAAGACGAAACTAGTTTCGGTGGGTGACTTAGACATATAGTTGGTGTCCATACACCAATCACTTCACCATCATAGTGAATGTTCTTAGAAAATATCCCCAACTCCACATGGCTTTCCAGGACCTGCGAACTCACTGAGACCATTAACCCAACTCTCTTTTCATTTCTCATAATCATCATCAAACCAAGAAAACCAAAGGACTTAGATAACTCCTAACTTCCCCTGGAGAATCAAATACCATAATGAGGTGTGTTGTTCAGGAACACTACCCATAACTAAAATGTCAGTTCCTGACAATCATAGCTCTGTACTATCCCGACTCTTCCTCAAATAACATGACCCAAAGAGAGTGAACCTCCCTTTGATACCATTTTGTCACCAACCAGATCTGGCCACCATCAAAACTGGAACTCGACCAATCCTGTGGAAAGGAATGAGGGGCATTCCCAATCCCCATGGGCTATCACAAGTTCACGGGAATCATAAAATGAGGATTTCGAACTATTTACTTGAGTTTATAAACAGACAACGACACACAAATCCAATAAAACAAATATTTATTTTTCAAACAAAAACATATTTTAATAAATTTCAGAATTGAATTAAAAAATTTAAAAACAATGTTAAAAGACCATTAAAAAGGTAAAAAACCAAAATAAATACATCCCAATAACCTCCACATGGGAAGATGCACCACCCTGAAGCCATTTGCACAACGATTCATCACAATGGACTGCTAAAAACCCAAACCATTGGCACAAAATGTGTACCCAAACCTACAACAAAAATAACCAAGTATACTTACACCCAAAGGTTTAAGTAGGGTGTGAGACAAATCCCAATAGGATACCATCACCAAGATATTCAATGTGACAAACATTCAAAGATTAAAATCTTGTAAGTTTTCATAAATGAAATGCTAGTAACAATTTCAAAAAGATGGAACTTTAAATAATAATGGTTTTCAAGTGGAGTATTTTAAATAATAAACACCTTTAAATAAAATAGTAAAGCTACTAAATTTTTCATCCAAATATAATCTATGTTGATGATAAACATTAATCATCTAATGATCATAATCATCTAGCAATAATTCCTAGGCACTAGCTCACTGTGGGTCCCAAGTACCTCGTATCTCGATGAAAGTAACCATCACAATATTTGTTCTCGTGCACATGAGACACTAGTAGGGATCATACCCATAACCTATTGGTCCCCTAACATCATCATCATCATCATAGTTTAGTTAGTGTTTTCATCGTCAATCTTGCTATGTAAAATTGAGGCCAAACCCCACGGGATCACTAGCATACTAGTACACGTCCACCCACCTAGATACCCAGGTTTCCCCCTTGTGCTAAAAAAAGTTCAACAAGACTTGAAATATAATTTTCACATGAAAATACAACTTCCACATCACAAATTCACCAAACATCCCAGATTTAGATCACACAATTCACATAATCCCCCTTTTATTCAAATTGATTTTGAAATCATACTCACACCAAAATTGCCCACAATGCTTTTCACATCTATTTAACACTTCATAAAATACTTAAAACATTTTTATAAAACATTTCCAATATTATAAAAATCACATAACATCCCACACACACATTCTACATAATACCCTTTTTACCTTTGATTTCATTTTGTCATCATACTCACACGAAACATCCCAAAAACATGTTTTTTACCCACATCATAATTTAATAAATCACCTCGACAAATTAAAAAACATTCTAAAAACATTTGACATCACAGCTGACCATGTTATCCTTCAAAAACTCATTTTAGGATCATACACCAACCAAAACAGTACATAAAAATCATGTGCGTACTTTTGGTAACTCATTAATCCATTTAGAATTTTCATAGAACACTTTCAAGAAGCATGAAAAGGTTTTGAACCTAAAACACATTAAAAACCATCTTTTAAACCCAAAATCACACCAAGACCATACCAAAGCAGAATTGACAGGCCAAAATAATTTAATAAATCACTTGAATATGTTATAAAACAAACCCAAACATTACCACAAGAGTTACACATGGATAACACCCAATTTAAAGCAAAAAAAACAGCTATAAAATTAAAAGCTTAGTAAAATCCATCAAAAATGATTTTATCGCCCACACATCATACGAGGAAATTGAAAAATTAGTTAGTCAAGCAATCTAACTCATCAATAATTTCTTCCACATGGAATCATCTACTGAAAGTGTCGAAACCCTCAAATCTTGGTGCGAAACATCAACTGCACCACCACCGCACCACAAGGAAGTGAAAAGAAACCTAAAACTTCATGATTTCACCAAAAAATCTAAAAGTTAAACCCTATGTACTAACCCTAGCTGATGTACAATTTAGAACTCATTAAAGTGTGAAATAAATCCTAAGTAAAGTGAATAAATAAAATATAGAATGACTTACATTCATGGTTTTGATGTTTGCCCAATCAAATCTCCCTTAAAAATTGAGTTCCAATGGAGGGAGGGGGAGCTTAGAGGCTGTCCATGGAGGTAGGTTACAAAATGGGAAAGAATGGGGTGGATTTGGTTTTATTACTTAAGGGTAAAATGGGAATTGAAAAATATTTTTAATGACCTGGACACCCTTGCATGGTTTGGATGCACGGTTTAGTAAACCATGCGGCCAAATCGTTCGTCCTATTCTGGGAACCCAAAAATCTTCCATTATATTCCAATTTCAGGGGGGGTACAAGGGGTAAACCAAGGGGGAAATATAGTCCAAGGATAGGGGAGAAAAAATCCAAAAACAAAGCACTCTTTTCAACCCAAAAAGCATCCAACTCAAGGGTGAAAACCACCTCAATAACTTACCCCATAAGTGGTTCCACTAGGAGTGTCACTAACCAACTCCAAAACAAGACAACCTAACACAATCCCTTTGTAAAAGGTGGAGGCCAATTACCATACAATACCCCCAATACCAAGGTTATATCTCAAGAATACAGAATACACCAAACATTCAAACCCAAAACACCCGGAAACAAAAAGAATGCTTAGAACCAAAAGAGGATTTGATCAAAGCATGGAATTGAAAATCCGGGTGTGATAATTCTACCCACCATAAAGATACCCCCCAAATCCATAGAAAGGAAAAAAATAAAAAACAAAACCCAACTGATAAACCAAAGTGTACACCCTTTCCAAGTTTCATCTGCCCTCAAAAGGACAAAACACCTCTAGTGATCAATTAAGGAAGGAATGCTCTCACAGACCAAAACATACACCACATTCCTGAAATGATCAAGAACATTCAGACCTCATCCCAAAAACAAAATCCTAAAACACTATCCATGTTACTAATATGGGGAGACACAAATGGGCTCCCCACCATAAGAGACAACTTAAATTTTCCCGAGACAGAATCGGGACACTAACAGGGGAAGTCCCAAACGGACTCCTCGGTACAAGGGGTAGGATTCTATTAGACCTTTCCAAAAGAACATACATAAGATAAATAGTGGGTCTCCTCACTATAAGAACCAACCATCTTAGCTGACCCGCATGGGCTAGCATAAAAAGACCCCAAAATTTAAAGAGTTGGGACAGCCACACGGGTAGTCTGCATGGTTTTGGGAGACCATGTGATAATCGTGGGGATCCTTCTATCTACATGGTTTTATGGGGCCTGCGACCCTAGTATTTACCATGAATATGCATCAGCTTCTCTATAGATCCTATGGTTAGGGATCCAATGATTGAAGCATATTTGGCCTTGTAGTTTAGCTTTGGAAACCCCCTAAATATAGCTCTTCCTTTTTGTGCCATGGAAACTATGATCTGATCCCAGATGGGTTCACCAATACATAACACATTCCAAACTCACATTACCCTAATTCGGAATTTCACTGAAACAAGGGATTAGAATATGAACACACATCACACCCTATTTCATCAGGTGAGAAACAATATAAGGAAAGAATGCATTTAAACACCTTCTTCTAAAACAGAGGATTTTGAAGTTTTTTCGAGGGAGACATACTCCCAACATAATAGAGACTCTCATAGGATTTCATGACCTTCATATTTAAAGTCAAATGATCACATGACATCATAAGGTGTCACTAAACATGACCATTGCGACTAATAGAAACAATACATGGAAGGGGACCATATGCCAAATCCCTAAACAACACACAATTCTAGAAAGTGTCCATAATAGACACTCATGATCAGAGTTCCCACACTGATGGTTTAGCATGAACCCCCTTCTTCAAAGAGACTACAAAGGACCAATATTCCCTATTAGACACTATCCAGACATTCATCCACACTAACAACCCCATACCACTTCCACCTTCGACGAATCAGGTAACATAACCAACTATGGTCTCTTTCAACCTTCCACGAGCACTCTCCCGCTACAAGAGGATCCGAAAAACTAGTAAAGGAAATGGTGTAGACTCAATCTCTAAATCTCTTGAAAAATATTCCTTATATTGATCAACTGGAGGGTCTTCCAATAGTGAAACAATTTGGGTTTCACTTCAGTTGTGCACTAACCCTTAATGGGGGCGTACCCTATCTAGTGAGAGAAACCAAGGACCCAACAAAGTTATTCCATTGGTCAATACATGCCACAAACCAGATCCAAACACATTAAAAAAATCACCGTAAAGGTGCCCGAAACAGTTCTCATAAGGATTCCACTAGCAGCCCTTTAACCGAGCTTACTAAAGAAACACAAACCCAAACCACCATTCAAACAAGAGGGGTTCTTGGACTCAAAACATCCCACAACAACAACATTTCCAAAAACACATAAGACACACCATCCCAAACCAGTCATCAAGACCTCATGTTTTCCTTTAAAATCATCTCTTTGAAAATAAATGGTTCAGCGGTTAGTGTATCCACAAATAGCATCCCACAGGCCTCACACATGCATGTTTCCATGCCACACACACACCCTCCCCATATCCAACTTGGAACACATCCATTCATTCCATTGACCATACATCATCCCATATAATCCCCATGCATGTTCTCACTCACAGAAATACCAAAGGTTAAAACAAAAAATTCTTTCCACTTTTCAAAACCAAACAGTCAACCAATACTCCCTTTTTCTTAAAACTGCTAACCATAAAATCAAAACCCAATTTACATATTACAAACAAATTTAGGAAAGCACACATCATTCAAAAAAAACTCACTTTCATTCCTTGAACACCCATTTCAAAAAAAACAACCCATTTCAAAACACTTCTAATTTTATGAAAATTCCATTTCATAAATCGCTATTTAATTAAGAACTCAACTCTTCTCATTTAAAAACAAGGTTCTAAAATTTCATAAATATTTTCAAATTATCTCTAGTTAAAAAATAAAAAACTAATTACAAACTCCACAAATAACCTCTAAAACATTCCATCCCATTAAAACACCTTTCAATAGTTTAGAAAACTCTATTGGAAACACTTTTTCAAAACCAACTTTAACATGGTTCTTACTTTAAAAAGAGGTGTAAACACACCAATTTCCATTTAAAAACAATTCTGAAAATTCAGTTACACCATTTTACAAATCAAACCATTACCTATTTATTAGAAAATCACTTCACAAAAACTTTATTATTCTTAAAAGCATGTCATTTTTTCTTTAAAACCGAACATCCAAGATCTCAAAACTAAAGGACACAAGACAATGCGAGAGGAAACTAGTTTCAGTGGGTGACATAGAAATATGGTTGGAGTTCATACACCAATCACTTCACCATTACAGAGAGTGTTCTTGGGAAATATCCTCCACTTCACATGTCCTTCCAGGACCTGCAAGCTCACTGACTTCCCTTGGAAACTCAAATCCTATCATGAGGTGTGCTGGCCAGGCCCACTACCCATAACAGGAATGTCAAGTCCCGACAATCCTACCTCTGAACTATCTCAACTCTTCCCCAAATAACATTAATCAAAGAGAGAGAACCTCCCTTTGATACCATTTTGTCACAAACCAGATATGGTCGCCATCAAAACTGGAACCCGACCCAACATGTGGCAAGGAACGAAGGGAGTTCCCGATTTCCATGGGCTGGAATAAGTTCCTGGGTATCATAAAATGAAAATTGGGAATGATTTACTTGAGTTTATAAACATACAATGACAAATAAATCCCGTAAAATAATTCTGGATTTTTCAAACCAAAACATCTTTTACTAAATTTCAGAATTGAATTACACAATTTAAAATAATGTTAAAAGACCATTTAAAATTTACAAAAACAAAAAAGGACAGCCCAAGAACATCCACATGGAAAGAGGCACCTCCCTTAAGCCATATTCACAACACCACATCACGATGGACCGCTAAAAACTCGAACCATTGGCACAAAATTTGTAGCCAAATCTACGAAAAAAATAACCAAGTCTAGTTACACCCAAAGGTGTAAGTAGGATGTGATCCAAAGACTATTATAATACCACCACCAAGATATTTCATGTGACAAACATTTAAAGATGAAAATCTTGCATATTTTCAAAACATGAAATGCTAGTAACAATTTCTAAAAGATGAGACTTTAAATAAGAAAGGTTTTCAAGTGGGAAATTTTAAAGAATCTACACTTTTAAATAAAGTATTAAAGCTATTGAATTTTTCATCCAAGAATACCATAAGTCGGCGGTATGCATAAATCATCTAATGATCACAAGAAATGGGAAATAACCCCTAGGCACTATCTCATTGTGGGTCCCAGGTACCTCATATCTCAGTGAAAGTAACCATCATAATATTTGTTCTCATGCACACAAGACACTAGTAGGGATCATACCCATAACCTAGTGTTCCCCCAACATAATCATCATCATCATCATCATAAAATTTTAGTTAGTGTTTTTATCGTCAATCTTGCTACGTGAGACTGAGGCAAAACCCCACAGGATAACTAGCATATTAGTACACGTCCACCCACCTAGATACCCAGGTTTCCCCCTTGTTCTCAAAAAAGTTAAAAAAGCCATGAAATATAATTTTCACATGAAAATACCACTTCCACATCACACATTCACCAAATAGCCCACAAGTATATCACACAAGTCACATATTCCCCCATTCATTATAATTGATTTTGAAATAATACTCACACCAAATTGGCCCACAACACTTTTCACATCTATTTAAAACTTCTAAAAATACTTTAAACATTTTTATAAAACATTTCGAAGATGATACTCATCACATAACATCCCACACACACATGCTACATAATACCCTTTTTACCTTCAAATTCATTTTATCTCCATACTCACATGAAACATCTCACAAACATGTTTCACACCCACATCACAATTTAATAAATAACCTTGACAAATTACGAAACATTCTCAAGACATTTAACATCACAACTGACCACTTTATCTTTCAAAAACTCATTTTAGGAACATAAAACCACCAAAATAGTACATAACCATCCTATTCACACTTTTTGTAACTCATTAAACCATTTAGAATTTTCATAGAACACTTTCAAGAAGCATGACAAGGGTTTTCACCTAAAACCCATTCAAAAACCCTCTTTTAAACCCAAAAGCACACCAATACCCTACCAAAGCATAATTGGAAGCCCAAAAAACATTTAATAAATCACTTTCATATGTTATAAAACAAACCCAAACATTACCACAAGAGATACACATGTAAAACACCCAATTTATAGAAAAAATGCAACTATAAAATTAAACGCTTAGGAGAATCCATCAAAAATGGTTTTCACACCACACACATCATATGAGGAACACGAAAATTAAGTAAATAAAGCATGATAACTTGTCAATATTTTCTTACATATGGAATCTCCTGCTGAAAGTGTCAAAACCCTCAAATATTGGAGTGAAACATCAACCGCACCACCACCGCACCACAAGGAAGTGAAAAGAAACCTAAAAACTCAATATTTCACCAAAAAGGCTCAGAGTTAAACCCTAGGTACGAACCCTAGATGATAGAAAATTTAAAACTCATGAAAGTGTGAAAGAAACCCTAAGGAAAGGAAATAAATCAAAGATAGAATGACTTACTTGTGTGGTTTTGAAGTTCCTCCCATCAAATCTCCCTTCAAAATTGAGTTCCAAGGGAGGGAGGGAGAGATTGGAGGTTTTACATAGAGGTAGGGAACGAAATGGGGAATAATGGGGTAGATTTGGGTTTATTTTAGAAGGATAAAATGGGAATTACAAAATATTTTTAATTACCTGGACACCCTTGCATGGTTTGGCAACACGGTTTAGTAAACCATGTGGCCAAACCATGTGGCCTATTATGGGCACCCAAAAACCTTCCATTATCCTCCAATTTCAGGGGGGGTATAAGGTGGAAACCAAGGGGAAATATATTCTAAGGATAGAGGAGAACAATTCCCAAAAAAAGCACTCATTTCAACCCAAAACTCATCCAACTCAAGCGTACAAACCACCTCAACAACTTACCCCGCAAGTGGTTCCACTTGGAGTGTCACTAATCCAACTACAAAACTCCACAACCTCACACCATACCTTTGAAAGAAGTGATGGAAAATTACAATACAATACCCCCAAGACCAAGTTCATAGCTCAAGAACTCAAGTGACACCAAAAATTCAAACTCAAAACACCCAAAAGCCAAGAGAATGCTAAGATCCAAAAGTGGATTTAAACAAAGCATGGAATTAAAAATAAAAGTGTGAAAAAAGGTGGATGTGGCTCTGATACGGAGGTACCTATGGGTAATAAATCTGAAAATGGAATATTGAACAAGACTTTATCATAACCTGTTTCATGATAATGGGCCTTACTACACTCCTGGTTTGACACACCTGAGAGATAGGCTTTGGAAATTCAGAAACTCTTTACGAACCATGATGGAGGATTTAAATAGATGATGAACATGAATGTAATAGGTTCAAATTAAGGTTTCATATATTTAAAATGTGGTTTCATGATTTATACGTCTTATAATTGACTTTTAATGATTATTTGGTTTCCCTACTATGATTGGTGTTGTAACACTATGATTTTTGGTTTTAGACAATAGTTGGAGCCCAAAGGAACTGTGTTAATGTTGAATGTAATAAAAAATGAAATGATTTTTCTCCTAATCAACCAAATGTTATGGTATATGGAATAAAAAATATTTTTTTTATTCTCAAACAACTTTCTCAGGATATGAATATTGTTGTGCTTCTGAATGATCAAAGAATGTAAGAACATTCTATTGAGTACTTTATGTGGAAACATCCACCTTTTTTAGTGGTTCGAGTAATCTAATTGTTTTCAAGCAATGGGTCAGTACCATTGGAAATATATTTTCCATTATATTGTTTTTGGATCATGAAAAATTCATTTTTCCATCTATAATTTGGAAGGTGAAGTGGATAAATGGTGGACTCTTATTAAGAATATGAGACAACAAGATTAAATTGACTCCCAATAGGGGTATGAGTTTAAGAGATTATTTTTCAATAATTTATTCTCTTGTATTTTTCATAAAAAATGGAGAAGTAATTCCTTGAGATAAATTATATGTAAATTAAATATATTAGTACCTATGAGAAAAATTTTACAAGACTTTTGAGATAATATTTTGGTATTATCATCCAACCTAAAAGTAAGGTTGATCGATTATTCAGTGTCCTAAAATAAATTCTTCAAAGGAGATTAACCATAAGGGAATTCAGTAGTTATAAAGAAATAATTATTTGTGTTATAAAAGTGGAAATGTAGATTGGAGTGACCCATAAATTTCATGGTTTTGATAATAAAAGAAATATTTAATTCAAGGGAAACTCTAAAAATCATGGAGAGAATAAGATGATCTTTCCTTCTTGCTCAAAGTGTGGAAGAAAACATATAGGAATTTGTACTGAGGTGGATACTAAATTTTTTAAGTGTGGAAAGTAAGGTCATCAAGAATTTAAATGATAAAGAGATGGGGAGAAGTTAGTTATTGACATAAATAAAGATAAATATCCACAAAATGAACCTCCCACACTTCAGTGCTTCAGATACAAGGAGTTCAAGAATTATGCTAACAAGTTCTAAAATATGAGAGTTGATAACAATGATCAAAATTAGTAACCTTTTAAGGTGAGGGATAAAGGTAAATATCATTAAATCAGTATTTTAGATGAGGGGTTCAGTAATGGTATGGTGAATGGTACAATTACCATCCACTATAGAACTTAGAATGTCTTATTTGACTCTATAACTACCCACTCTTTTATATTTGAATAATTTTATATGGGTATCAAAATACCACCTCAATGATAAGATATTAAATTAAAATTTAAAACCCTAAATGTTACTATGATCACATCCTGAGTATATGATTCATCTCCAATTAAATTTTGTGGGAATGTTCTTCTTGTAAATCGTTTCATTATTACTCTGGTTGAATTTGATGTTATCTTGGTAATGGATTGGATTTCTCTATATAAATCCGACATCAATTGATGAGGAAGGGAAGTCACATTTGATATTACAAATCAACCTATGATCATATATCAGTGTGATGATAAATATGAACTTCCAATGGAAATGAAATCCATTTTATAGTTTTTGATTCTTATTCAAAGAGGGAGTTTATCTCAAATGGTTGGGGATAAAATTAAAATTTATGATATTCCTATTTTAAGGGAGTGTTTTGATATATTTAAACAAGAGTTTCCTAGCATTCCACTAAATCCTGAAGTTGAGTTCTCAATAAAACTCATACCTAGTTATACATCTATTTTAAATAATCCATATATAATAACCCCAGTTGAGTTACAGGAATTGAAGAATCAATGCTAGGAAAATCTTGATAAGGAAATGTTTTGGCCAAGTGTGTCACCATGGGGTGCACTTGTTCTTTTTTTAAATAAATATAGATCAATGGGACTTTTCATTTATTATTAAAAGATTAACAAGATCATTATCAATAATAAGTATCCTCTACCCCATATTAATGAGTTGTTTGATCAACTATGTGGAGCTCAATACTTTTCTAAGATTAAAATTCATTTTGGATATCATAAATTAAGGGTAAAGAAGGAGGATATACCCAAGAAAGCATTTTGTACAAGGTATAGACACTATAATTATATATTAATTCCATTTATTCTTACTAATTCCCCCACTATCTTTATGGATTTAATGAATTGAGTCTTTAGATATTACCTTGATCGGTTTGTGGCAGTCTTTATAGATGTCATTATTATTTATTAAAAGATAAATAAAGAGCATGAAAATAACTTGAGGATTATAATAAAGACCCTGAGGAAAGATAAAATATATGAAAATTTTACAATGTTTTAATTTTGGCTAAAAAGGTTTCATTTTTTGGGTCATATAATCTCAAGTGATGGTATGTCGATGGACCCATCATAGATGAAATATATTGAATGTTGGCCCAGACCAACCATTGTGACTAAAATCAAAAAAAATATTGGTTTCAATGGATATTATCTATAGTTTGTGGATAATTTTTTCATGACTATCTAATCCACTCACTAGGTTAACTTGGAAGGGATCCAAGTTCATTTGGATAGATGAATCCAAGGAAATTTTAAAGGAACTGGAGAGAAGATTAGTCAACAAACTTGTGTTTAAATTACCATAAAATGAATAAGGGTTTTTAATATATAGTGATGTATTCAACAAGGTATTGGGATGAATTTTTATGAAAAATTACATGGTTGTAGCTTATAACTCTTGAAAATTGAAGGTTCATGAGAAAATTACCTAACTCATGATTTATAGTTAGCTACCGTAATTTTTTTTAAATATATAAAGGCATTATATTTATAGTGAAAAGTGTGATATATATACTGATTAAAAAATTTAAATTATGTATTCACACAAGAGGAGTTGAACGTTTACTAAAGAATATGGTTAGAGATGATTAAATATTATGATTGATCAATACATTTCTACCCTGGGATAGTGAACAAGGTGGTTGATGATTTGGGTTGAATGGGTCGTGTTAGATTATCCATGATGATGATCATAAAAGATCCAATATATCTATATGTTCAAAGTAGGGATCTAGAAATCCTGAAGGAATGGGAGAAATATTAGCTTTCTCAAATTAGTGTTCAACCATCTATCCATATAAAGATTAAAGAGGTGCATAAGGAAGATATAAATCTCTAGAAGAAGGTGAGAAATGTTCTTAAGTTAAACCTTGATTATGATAGAATGATAAGGTTTAGGAACTGTGTATGTATTCCATCAATACTAGATTTGAAGAAGGAGTAGTTATATAAATCTCTTATTTCTTCATTCTCTATTCATCCTGAAATTATGAAGATGTATAGATATTTGAAAGAGTATTTCTAGTGGGATGGAATGAAGAGAGATATCACAGAGTTTTTATATTAATTCTTGGTGTGTAAAAATGTTGAGGCTGGGAGATAAAATCCTAAGGTTATTTAACAACCATTACCTATACTAGAATGGAAATGGGAAAACATCAGCATGGATTTTATATTTGGACTCCCCAAAACATCTAAAAGGCATATGTTTCATAATTTATTTCCTTGCAAAGTCATCACACTTCATCATAATCAAATAATACTTATCTCTTGATCATATTTTTATATTATAAATTAAGGAATTGGTAAGTTTTCCTATAGTAACACATTATATTGTATTTGATCAGGATCTGAGGCTTACCTCAATGTTCTAGAAAATTATTTAGAAATCTCTTGATAGATATCTGAGTTTCAACAGTGTGTATCATCCTCAGATAGATGGTCAGTCTAAGAGAATAACTCAAACCTTATAGGACATGTTTATATCTTGTTTTATGGATTTCAAAGGTGATTTGGATCATCACCTTCCACTAGTTGAAGTTTCTTACAACAATAGCTTTCATTCGAGCATTCAGATGTCTCCTTATGAATCCCTCTATGAAAATAAGTGTACAACTCCAATGTGTTGGGATGGAGTGGGATAAATAAATTTATTGAGATGAAAACTGTCTAAATAAATTGTATGTAAGTTTAGATCCATTCAAAAACACATAAGAGAATCACAAATTTGATAGATACGTTATGCTGATAATTATCAATGTGATCTGGAATTTTAAGTTATTGCGAAGGTTTTCCTATGAGGTGATTTTAGAAATCAGAAGAGGCGTTTGGGGGTAAATGAGTTTGGATGGACAAGTTATTCCTACAGTAATCAAATACAGCTATATCCTGAGAGTGACACCCTGATCTGAGATGGTCCATGAGCTATCTCTCCTGACTAATGCTTGTGTAGTTTTCCCTTGGGGATGTATCTCTTAAAATATGTGCCCCAATGGCCCAGAACACCATAAGATTAGTTTTTTTAGGGTCCCCTATAGGATTCATTCACTTATGACCTGATTTAAAGGATCCCATTTAATATTCCTTCACTTACTCTTTCTAGGGATCCCGTATAGGATGCCTCCACTTTCCCTTTCCAAAGATCCTATGAAGGACCCCTTTTATAGATTACTGGATAATATAATCCCAAGAGGGAGTCCTTTTCTTATGTGTAGACCTTTAGTATCCCAAGTAGGATTCATTTCTAGTTTTTAACTTAGAGGGACTCGGTGGGTTACCCAATGCTTGGATGACCTTTAGCTAGTGCAATATGGGTTTGGGTAGAGATAATATTGAGTTTTACCTTAAAACCCAAACAAAATAGGTAAGCCCATGAGGCTGAGGCATTAGTGATGGGTTTAATAATTCATCCACCCACACTCTTTTTTTATACATTCACTTGATTACTGTTCATGATTCTATGATTTTCATAGGTGCTTCTTAGTTTTTGGCTAATGAGACTAATGTAAGGTGATGTTAATTATTGTGATGCTCAGATGTACTTTTTGGGATTTGGATATTGATCTTTCATATTATAATATTATATTATTAGGATACCCATATGTACTTCTTAGGATCTATCTTTTGATCCTTATGATTGAAATTAATGGATATAGAATTCTATAGATATGATAGAGATTAGTGAACATGGAATTCCATAGTGGACATGGTGCTCCACACATATGATGGAGATTAATAGACATGGTGTTCTATAGTGGAAATGGAATTCCATATATATGATGGATATTAGCATAAATGGCATTGCATAGTGGACATGGATTCCATATATATGATGGAGAATATTGTAAATGGATTTCCACAGTGGATATGGAATTCTATGATTATTATTGAGATATTATTGAGGATTTTATTACACTCTAATCAAGAGATTCCTCATATAATCCCTAGGATCGAGTGGACGCACCATTACTACATAGCCCAAAATCATTTGAGGATGACGTTTTTTAGCCAAATTTTGAATTGATAATGAGTTATGATCTCATTTTAGGACATTATTCCTTACATATCACATAATGGTCATCCCCCTTATGGTTTATCTGAGCTCTGATGTCATGGTCGCCTACAAACTAGGAAATAGGGATTAAACATTAGGCTATAATTATATGGAGTGACTGGTATGACATCCATCTTAATTCCATCTTTATATTATGTCTATTTTTTAAATGGTTTCCTTTATTATAGTGATTAGAGGTGATTATGGATGTTCCCAAGGCTAGGTAATGTATCCCCTTATGGTGACATAGCTTGCTCAGAGAAATTTTTAGCATTGGTCGAAGTAGGTATTGTTGATCAGGATTATGGACCCAAGTATTGTCTTATTTATTCATGGCTTAAGGTGACACAACATCCATCTCATTGCCTTCTTTAAAAGTTGTCAAATAGATTAGGATTACAAAACCAAGGATCGGTTGCTTTTTTGTTCATGTTATTTTTCACTATAATTATATAAATATGTATGTATATATATATATGTGAGGATGTATATATATATATTTATATTTATACACATTTATACTTATATATATGAATTCACTTTGTCCAGATGATCAGGATCATGGACTCAATGATCCATTGTGGGCTTACTTATTTTATTATATTTTTTGCCTTTATTTATTCTAGTTATGTCTTAGCTAGGCTGAACAAAATGCATGATCACGAACTTATGGAATTATTTTACATGTTCACCATTAGGGGTGGCCTATTGACATTTATTTATCACCCCCTATACATGAACCTCAGTGTGCAAGAAAACATTATTTCTTATTTTAGAGTGATCATGGATACATGATGTTAGGGATAAGGCCTTGTGTTTCATGATCGAGAGGAGCTTCTCATGCGTATTATTATGATCGGTTTGTAGTAGTTTTAAAGTTTCTAGAGACTGGATATGTGGTTTGCATTGGAGATAGTACTGGAGCCTTGTACTTTTATTTCAGTTCCTTTATGTACACCTGCATGTATGGTTGGCCCAGTGGGTGGCTTGTGTTGTATGTATGACATAGTTGTTAGGGATTTTATATCATTTAATTTATTATTATTGCATGATTATATATCAGTTTATTTATTTCTTATGCACTATATTTATTTACTACTTTGGATGAAATTTGGTTATTTCCACTGATATTTACTCTGATATGAGGGAATAGTCTCTCCATAGACACACCTTAGGCCCTCGCTGTTAGTTGGAGGCCTCTAGAATATAAATAGGAATGCTTGAGTCCTTATTTCTATCTTAATCTGGGAATCATTTTAGTTTTATCTATGCTGAGACGTTACACCAAATATGATTGTTGGGGACCCAAACACCATAAATTTGAGGGGGGAATGGGAATTTTAGTATAGTGTCAGGTCTCATATGTTGTGCAACCTTACATGGATCAGGATCTCATGTAGGTAAAGGTTGTTCGTATATCATGGAAAACTATAAGTAGTTTAATTTCATACAATATGGATCATATTTCATGTATTTTTTCATTATATGAAATGGATGAAGGAGTTTTGTAGTTTAAGGTTGTATGATAAGGACCTATACCATGTAGTTTAATTTTATGCAGCAAGGACATTAGTGACTTCCTCGCGAGTTGATAGGAACATGATCTAGGATCATCGTTTAGGTCATATCATAGACGAACCGTGATATTTTTAAATTCAAATGTGACCATGTCTATTTCATTATTATAAAAAGAGGGCTCTTGTGAATAGAGGAATTATTTATAGAATGGGACTCTATGTCTAAGTATCCTATGAAGATCTAGCTCATACGTAAGAGAGGGGGAATTGAAAAAGGAATAGGTTTATAAATATAGAACCATATATATAAGGTATTATATCGATCTAGATCGTGTTCATGATTGGATGGCATTTCTTCAAGGATAGACCCATTGATGGGGAATCCAATAAAAACATAGAGGAACCATGTATCAAGATAAAGAAGATATTCAATTATGAGTCAAAATTGGGTATAAGATAAATAATTTGGGAATATTTATGGATCAATACACTCATTGTTCTTCTGTATATGGGGAATTATTATCTTAGTATGAATCAGTATACATGATAAGACTTTCTACATAGATCTCGATCTTATATAAGAAGATTTGGTCACCTAAACATACCATCCCAGATAACTTTGGGAGGTCACATACAGTAATATTTTATGTTGTGAAATTTAACATCATGTGATGACGACAAATATGGATGATGGAATTTTATTCTTGATCAGAACTATTAGATATAGATTGAACCTACATCGACAAACCTTACATGGATCGAGATCTCATGTATGGACAAAGGGATTAAAAGTTATAAGAACCCATGGTTGGGATTATGGTAGAATATCTATGTGTCACTATTTACCTTATAAAAATAGTAATCAATCCATATGTAGTTTTGATATGTAAATAATGTTCCATCTCACTAGAGTGGCTAATGTAACAATACCCAACATGAATTTGGAGACCGTACACTAAGATAGGATTAGGGGTTGGGCAATTCTTGATTGGGCCTAGGAAAATAAATTTTAGGAATCACTACATATTCCAAAAAATCATATGTCAAGCCACATATAGTTCTGATATATAAAGGGGAATTATTTTCTCAATACAAATTGATGAATGAAAACTATTCATGCACTGGTAACTTCTACATCGATATACTTCTTATGTAGGATAATTAATCTATGTAGAGTTGGATGATATGATTAGTTTAAAGTCTTTAAGGATGGACTATATTTCATGTAGTATATCATCATATAAAAAGGACTATTGGTGTTTTGGAATGTATAGTCATTTTACTCAAACTTATATTTTTCCTTATCCAAATATAGGGTTGTTTAGGATTTTGATACATATAAAGATACCCAAAACACCAAGATAGAAATGGTGTACATTTCATCTTCTCATGGGTTCATAAATAGAAAAACCTTATGTTGGATTGGGGGTATTTTGTAGATCTGACTCTTATATCATAGAGTGGGTTTTTCAGAAATGGGTTTCTCTAAGAAGATTAAGGTTATGTAGGATAGATCATGATATAGAATTTTCCCTAACCCTAGATCCATGAAAAGAATTATGATTCTATATAACTACTAAGATGAATTTGGGGCTTGCTTGGAACTAGTGGTTGGGACTGAGATAATAGATATATGCATTACTATATATCCTATAATAACAGGAATCAAGACACACTTAGTGATTATAATATGTGTCTCTCTATAATGATCTGGCCCATATATAAGAGAAGTGGAGTGAAATGATTTCCCTAGTAAGATAATAAGGGATAAAACCTAAAATGAATTTCCAAGGGTCTCATCACTGCGGTATGATCACAATAAGTAGAATTTGTGAATAGGCCTATGATAGGCGTCCTAGCATCACTGTGTATCTTATAGTGATAATAATTAATCCACTCTTAGTTTTGATAATAATATAATTTTAACTTTGTGTTTTCCAATAGATTAAGAAAGAGGTTGCACACTAATAACTCTTACATGAATCAATCTCTCATATAAGGAAAATAGGCCTCACATACCCCCCCCCAATAGTTAGATAAGTTGGATATAGACGACCTGATGTATGTAGTTTTATGTCATGTGGCCAAGACTATGTTTCCTTCTATTTGACATGTTGTGCCTAAATCATTCTAATTAGATAAATCAACTAGGATATCTAAGATCACATGAGTCTTCTCAGTGTGATAAATAGGAGTCCATTGGAAGACTACTCATACCACATGAGGGCCTATGTTAAGGGAATTTTTGACATGCATCATGCATTTTTTACATCATGAGATAAGGGCATGATTGTTATGAAGTTTATAGATATACATATTTGACTTATTCCATGTGGTTTTACATATTATAGTGAGAAAGTTATCATACAGTTTAATTTCACGTGACTGGTATGTAAGTGTTATTCATTTTAGCATCATATAGCTTGGATGAGAAGGGTTTTATGGTTTATAGTCATGTGATCAGGACTATAACCATGTAGTTTAACATCATATAGTGGGGATGTAAGGAACCAGCATGAAATTCATGAAAATTATTTCTTGATAAATTTTACATTAGTGGTAGGTGTAATAAAATCTAAATCCATCATGATAAGTAATATTCCTCATTAGAGTGGACCTTGTGTGTGGCTTAAGGTCCCCACGCCAAGATTTTTGTTTGAGCTTCAGAGTCTTCTTCCCAAGTATCATCAAAGTTATGAGAATCAATACCATCTATATTTAGAGAAACATGTGGAGGTGTACTTTCGTATTTAATATTCACATAAATATATTTTTATGGACCTTGAGGTTGTATGGTGTGTGAAAACTTTTATCATCGAGTCACTCCAACTCATTTAGATGCTTCTGAGATTGTTCATATTTGAAAATAAAATTACAAATACCAAGAAAAAATGAAGATAGTTATACTTCAATGGGTAAGACCCTCTCTATACCATATATAAGTTAATATGCGTCTTTTGTGTGGAAGTATAGGTTGTGGTGAGATAAACCCACAAATCATGCAGGAAATTTTCAAACCAAGACTCTTTTTCACTATACACCATCTTCTAGAGTATATTATAAAAAGTATTATTAAAATAACCTATATATATAATATTTTCTACATGGTAGCAGTATGATTGTTTGGACTACATATTGTATTGTTTATATAGCCTCTTAAATTCATAAGATTGGTAATTGGTGTCATTATACATTAATAGTTTTGTAATGGACGCTAAATTTGGTAATTATCTTTGACTTCATGAAATTAAGGATATCCCTTTTTTTATGAATCCCTTGAGGGGTATAGCCTAATCCCGTTTTAAGAAGAAGTCAGTAGTAGTAAAGATATACTTGAAATATCTGGTTGTGATTGGAGGATATGTCTCATGGCATCTATTTCCTATATGGAAAATGGATAAGAGTATTTGTTAGTATGAAATAACTTTGGGGGTTCATGGATTAAATTTTCATGTATATAGAAGGCATGGAACTTACTGGTAAATTTCATATAGTCATGTATCATATATGGCCAAAAGTGTCCAGGTATATTAATTTAGTGGGAGATCTTCTTTCCTGACCAATGGGTTCCAAAGGATCCTATGTTGACTTCCTGGATGGAAGTAAGGGTCTCTCCTCCTTCAATACATTTGAGGATAATTCCCTCAATCCCCATTTTTAGAGAAATTTTTGAGAATTTAGGTGTAATAACTCAATGTTTTATCAATGAAAATATCTTCTTATAATTATGTATTATAGTATAATCATATAATATTACCTATAGAACACAATAAAAACCTTATAAATGAATGATGAGTGCAATAAAAGGTATCTCTAGAAGTTAAGGAACACATGTCGATAAAATAGTAACTTGACCTTTGAAATAGTAATGTGACCCTTATGAATAGTAAATTGGCCAATGTAATAGTAACCCCACCAATGGAAGTATAAATAAAGTTTATCCATCTTATATGTGACACTATGATATAATTATATCATAGTATAAGTAAAAAAATTAAAATTATTAATAAAGTTTTGGTATTTTTGAAAGTATTTTATATTTAATTACAATTTTGTGATTAATTTAATAAATTAAAAGAAAATATGTTTTCATAAATTTGTATTTTTATTTCTTATAATCATAATATAATTTTATGATACCTTAATTAATTTTTCAAAGTTTTATAAAAGTAGTTTTAATTTTAAAATTTTTATTTTTCAAGTAAATTTTGATGTTAATTAAAAATAAAATTTCACATAATTTGAGAATTATTTTCTTAAAAAAGGAGTTCATTCTTGAATTATACATGTCAAAAAATGGTTAGGGTAATTTTTTGGGATTTTTCTGAAATACTTGAATTTATTATGAATAGTGAAATACGGTAATTTACCATATATATATATTATGGGTTAAATACAATATTCCTAGAATCATTTCTAATGTAAGCACCCTTAGTTAGAACTAAAATGATATATTTACTACTTTTGGTCACTATAATCAAGAATATTCATAGTCTTGAGCAAAAATATTAAACTAATGATTAAAATAATGGGAAACCCCTCCTCTACTGCACTATAAATACTACCCCTCTTTACCTCTTCTCTTCACTCCTCACAAGCCTTGTTCCTAGTTAAAATTATACTAAAATATCTCCCTAATCCTATTTCCCACTTCTATAATCCCTTGGTCTCTTCAAAAGACTAAATCCTATCCCCTAAATAGGTTATCAAGGAAGTTATATTCAAGAGGTAAACTCCTCTTTTCATTTCTTTTATTTTCTTTCAATTTCCTTTATTTCCTTTTCTTTCCTCACATCCTTTAATAAAAATGTTATGATAACTACAGTAGCATAAATTTACTATATTTTTCTTATTATAAATGAATAATTCATCATCATCTTTCATTTCCCCTCGTTTTATACTAAAAATGAAAACACCATCCGAGATGTGTTAATCCATCACATTCAAGGACGTCAGGTTTCCAATTTCTATTACCATATTCGATTATGATCATGAAACCATTTTGATGGTTGAACCAGACTATAATATATGTATTTTTTCTAATTTAAGTTTTTGGAATCTTTTATACACATGATATTAAACTATGTGTTTTAAGTGATCAAAAACCGCCAACTAACCAAAATGGTTATCATTAAAGTTTTATATAATGATTCATCTTCACTCAAAATAAACAAATGAATTTTATAACCATGTAATCTAATATATTTTCGCTAATAACATATAAATAAAATTATGGGAAACCATTCTCATCTTACATGTTTATCCTCACATTTATATAAGTAAAGCAATAATGAAGACCAAGGAAAAAAATGCTTCCAAATAATGAAATTGAACCTCTTAAACTATCAAAAAGGTCATGAATGAACTTAATAAGACTATAATAATTCAATTACATGAATAATAGATTCTATACATACTAATTAATTAATTTAATTTGATCAGGACATTAATATAAATTGAATAACACCTTCAGACTTAAGGTAGGGGATTCTACCCGAACCTCCATTATTCCTTCGGGGTGCTCCATATTTTTTTTACCCTAATAAAGTTATCTTTTATTTTTATGTAAATATTATTAAAAAAATTACATGCTCCAAAATCATGTATCGAGGTCCATTCATTGTTCTCTTTCAATAATTTACATTTTTTATCTGGTTCCCTCCTCAATACTTTCCGATAAGAAAACTCATTTAAGGGAACTTCCCTAATTTTTATTCATTTTAAAGTACACTATATAATCTATTTTAAGCCACAATTGTTTTTATAAAATCAGTATTTTTATTATGAAACCATTATTGTTTCACTTTTGGTTTTATATAAAAAATTATATGCTTTTATATTTTAATTCTCTTTAGTATTTTCCTTAAAACCTCACTAAAAATATCTTAATGATAAAATTTCTTAAATACTTTTTTTACATGTTATCAATAATGTTTAAAATCACTTACCATGATATATTCCTATTTTCTCTTATAAATTTCCATATATGTTCTAAATCCTTTATTTTTTAGAAACTTGTATGATAATCCCATTAATTATATGTTATGACATGATTATGAAGCACATTTATTTCCATGGGTTTCCTTATGTTTATGTATGATTGACTATATATGATACTATATGTGGAAGGAATATTCATGAACATTTTATGATGGTTGTTCCCAGATATCACTCCAATTCATTAGGTAACATTTAGTCTCATGAGACGTTATGTGCAACGGTCTTGGCGGTTAGCCCTCACTCATGCTACCATGTGCAACGGTCTTGGTTTTTAACCTTGAATTGTAATCCTCTATGTGCAATGAGCCTTGAATCATGCTAAAGTCATGTTTTATGTTTCTTCCACATTAATATGAACCCGTGTTTATATGATCCCAAGTTTATATGTCATGACTTTATATGTTTCATGCCTTTTTATATCATTATGCCGTGCCTTTTATCCCATGTGCTAAAGATTTATTCTTATGTTTATTCCCTTACTGGGATTTTTATCTCATCCCTATGTTCATGCCATCCCTAAGTTATCCTATAAAGGTGTATGAGCGCAATGGAAGTTAGGATCTATTTATAAATATTAAATAAGGAAATGTTTTATTTAGTTCCATCTTTTCAGTTTTATGTACCTAGTCTTCCAAGACACTGGACTTTACGATCCTTGTCTTGTAATATGATGCTTAAAATCATGTAATTATATGTGTAAAAGATTGGGGTCTCTATAGTTGGTATCATAGTATGGTATAGTTATTTTTGGATATTAGGAATATATCACTTTAATAAGAACCTTAGGGATGAGACTATGTATAAGAAAACATCCCTAAATTTTGGTAAGTGTAGAGTAAGTGGTTTATCAAGAAAATGCATCCTAGTCTGGATACAAACAAGTGGATGTGGCTCTGGCACAAATGTATCTAGGGGTAAAACCCAAAATACCTCTTTGAGCTAGACTCAAATGGGAACTCGTGCATGACAATGGGCCTTAATTCACTCTTGGTTTGACACTCACTGGGGATATGCTTTGATAAATTCATAAGCTTAGTACAAACTATTATTAAGGGAACAAAAAAATCCCACAATAATACATGTGAGGAAACAGATCATGGATAACCTATATTGAAACCTATGGAGTCACAAGTTAGGATATACTTTTCCTTTAAGAGTTTATCATTCTATGTTTAAATTTTATTTTTTATGCTTAATACCTAAGTATTTAGGCCCCCTAATTGTACTATATTTTTCTTAGATAATGGTGGGAAATAGAAGAACACGTGCCAAAAATCAATGTGATAGGAAATGTGATTATTTCCCTAATGATATGCCTGATATTATGGGGACGGGTGCTTAAAACTTTATGGAAGTACTTGCTCAGCTGGCTCAAGTTATGGATAATAACTTGAATCATGTGAAAATCCCTCCTCCTACAATGAAATATCAAGATTTCATTGAATCCTTCATGCAGAAAAGGACTCCCAAATTTAGTGGATCTTCGGATCCCCTCCTCATAGAATTGTGGATTAACTCCATTGAAAATATATTCTCTATCCTCTAGTTCTCATAAGAAGATAAATTCATGTTGGAGGTCTATCATTGTGAGGAGGAAGCTGATTAGTGGTGGAAAATGATCAAGAATATGAATTCCTAGGAGGAAATTAATTCCATCTATTGGGAGAAATTCAAGAAAATATTTTTCAATAAATATTTTCCTCGAACTATCTACCTCAAGATGGAAAGAGATTCACTCGGACTCAAGAAAAAAGGAAGATGATTTCATTAGGGAATATGAAGAAAACTTCACAAGGCTTGCAAGATACGCATCCAATTTTTTCATGAACACTAAAATCATGGTGGATCGCTTATTTTTCAGATTAAAGGTGAGTCTATGAAAAGTGTTGGTGATTCGTCACTTTGAAAGATATAAATAGATTGTTCGTTATGCCCTCAAGGTTGAAATTTAAATCAAAGACTCTCAGTGGTCTCATGGGACCAGTGAAAAAAAGGAAAATGGAGTCTAATATGGGTGGTTTGGAAAATAAATCCCATGATGGAAAGAAGATCGAACATCCCACGTGTCAAAATTGTGGGAAGAAGCATCCTGGGAACTATCTAAAGGGAACCAGGAATTTTTTTTCAATTGTAGAAGAATGGGACATCATGATAAGAACTTACATAGGGATATGAAGAATCCCACTGATGTGGAAGAAGAAAGTAAGGTTCATATCAACGCTCAACATGTAGTCCAGTGTTACAACTACAAGGAGCATGGGCATTATGTGAAAAATTTCCTTAAGTCAAGGGTTATCAGAGGAAATCAACAACAACCTACAAGGAAACAAGGAAGGGATTATGCTATCACTACTGCTAAGGTGGATCCAGACAATTATTTGGTGACACATATGCTAGTTACTCATTAAATAATAGCAAACATACTATTTGATTCTAGTTCTATGCATTCTTTCATATCTTGAAAGTTTAGTAGAAGTATTCAAGAACCACCTTAAAATTTTGAGGTTGAGTTATCTGTGAGAACAGAAAATGGGGAAATTTTTTCATCCAAGGTTTATAACTCCTCCCTGGTTAATGTTTGTGTACTAAACCTCCCATAAAATCTTGTCATACTTCCTTTAGTTAATTTCGATGTCATATTGGGCATGGATTGGCTATATTTATACAAATCCAACATCAACTTTCAGGAAAGTTAGATCACTCTTTACATCACAAATCATCCTACAATTATTTACAAGTGTAAGGAGGAAGATGAATCTCCTTTAGAATCATTATATCAAGTATGGATATTACTTCCTTATAATCAATCATTTCTAGCTCAAATGATTGAGACAAAGGAGAGAATAATGCTCGAAGATATTCCCATCATGAGGGATTACACTAACGAATTCCCTAAAGAATATTAGTCTTACTCATGATCGATAGGTTGAGTTCCCAATTGAACATATTCCTAGATCCCTAACTATATAAAATACACCTTATAGAGTGGCCATTGTTGAGCTGGAAGAGATAAAGAAGTAGCTACATGAGAATCTGGAGAAGGGTTTTATATGCCTGAGTGCTTCGCCATGGGGTGAACTTGTCCTCTTTATTAAGAATAAGGATAGATCAATGCGCCTCTTCATTGATTATCCTGAGCTCAATAAAATCATGATAAAGAAAAATTATCCCCTACCTTGGATAGATGACTTGTTTGATCATCTACATGGAGCTATTTATTTATATAAGGTGGACCTTCAGTTGGGATATCACCAATTAAAGGTGAGGAAGGAAGATATTCCCAAAACTACATTTCGAACGAGTTATGGACACTATCAGTTCATATTTATACCCTTTGTACTCACTAATTCTCCATTAATATTCATAGATTTAATTAATAGAGACTTTAGATATTACCTCAACAAATTTGTGAGAGTCTTTATTGATGATATTCTGATATACTCTAAGAGCAAGGAGGAACATGAGGAGCATTTGAATATTATTATAAAGACTTTGTGAAAGGAGAAACTATATTCAAAGTACAGTAAATGTGATTCCTCGATGGAGGAAGTATCATTATTGGGGAATGTTATCACTAGCAAAGGGATATCTGTAGACCCTTCCAATACAAAGGAAATCGAAGAATGGACCAGGACAACATCTATAACAGAGATCTACAACTTTTTGGGTCTATCTAGGTATTACCGATGATTTGTAAAGAACCTTTCATGATTATCAAACCTAATGACCAAGATAACACAGAAGTGGGTGCAGTTTTTCTGGACTCAAGAATGTGAGGAATTCATTAAGGATCTCAAAAAGAGTATTATCATTATGCCAGTACTCACCATAAAAATCAGCACCCGACCCAACCTGTGGCAAGGCCCGAAGGGCGTTCCTGATCCCCATGGTCTGGAACAAGTTCTTGGGTATCATAAAATGAAAATTGGGAATCATTTACCTGTGTTTATAAACATACAATGATAGAAAAATCCAATAAAACAAATCTGGATTTTTCAAACCAAAACTTCTTTTACTAAATTTCAGAATTGAATTACACAATTTAAAACAATGTTAAAAGACCTTTAAAATGGTACAAAACCAAAAAGTACATCCTAATATCCTCTAAATGGAAATAGGCACCTCCCTCAATCCATCTTCACCACACCACATCATGATGGACTGCTAAAAACCCAAACCATTGGCACAACAGTTGTACCCAAACCTACGACAAAAACAACCAAGTATACTTACACCCAAAGGTGTAAGTAGGATGTGATCCAAATCCTAGTAGGATACCACCACCAAGAGATTCCATGTGACAAACATTCAAAGGATAAAATCTTGCAAGTTTTCATAAAATTAAATGCTAGTAACAATTTCTAAAACATGCGACTTTAAATTAGAATGGTTTTGAAGTATGCTATTTTAAAGAATAAACACTTTTAAATAAAATACTAAAGATACTGAATTTTTCATCCAATCACATCGTATGTCGACGGTAAGCATAAATCATCAAATGATCACAAGCAATGGGAAATAACACTTAGGCACTAGCTCGTTGTGGGTTCTAGGTACCTTCTATCTCGGTGAAAGTAACCATCATAATATATGTTCTCATGCACACAATCCACTAGTAGGGATCATACCCATAACCTAGTGTTCCCCCAACATCATCGTCATCATCATCATAGTTTAGTTAGTGTTTTCATCATCAATCTTGCTAAGTGAAACTGAGGCCGAACCCCACAGGATCACTCGCATACTAGTACACGTCCACCCACCTAGATACTCAGGTTTCCCACTTGTGCTCAAAAAAGTTCAAAATGCCATGAAATAAAATTTTCACATGAAAATACCACTTCCACATAACACATTCACCAAACATCCCACATGTATATCACACAAGTCACATAATCCCCCTTTCATTAAAATTGATTTTGAAATCATACTCACACCAAAATATCCCACAACACTTTTAAAATCTATTTAAAACTTCAAAAAATCCTTTAAACATTTTTATTAAAAATTTCCAAGATGATACACATCACATAACATCCCACACACACATTATACATAATATCCTTTTTACCTTGAAATTCATTTTATCATCATACTCACATGAAACATCCCACAAACATGTTTCGCAACCACATCACAATTTAATAAATCACCTCGACAAATTACAAAATATTCTCAAAACATTGGACATCACAACTAACCACTTTATCATTCAAAAAATCATTTTAGGAATATACACCCACCAAAATAGTACATAAACATCTTGTGCACACGTTTTGTAACTCATTAAACCGTTTAGAATTTTTATAGAACACTTTCAAGAAGCATGAAAAGGTTTTGCACCTAAACCCCATTCAAAAATTCTATATTAAACCCAAAATCACACTAAGACCCTACCAAAGCATAATTAGAATCCCAAAAAACATTTAATAAATCACTTTTATATGTTATAAAACAAACCCAAACATTACCACAAGAGTTACACATGGAAAACACAAAATTTAAAGCAAAAATGAAACTATAAAATTAAATTCTTAGGAAAATCCATCAAAAACAGTTTTCACACCACATAAATCATTTGAGGAACATGAAAAATAAGTAAATCAATCAATATAACTCATCAATAATTTCGTACCCATGGAATCATCTACTGAAAGTTTCAAAACACTCAAATATTGGTTTGAAACATCAACCGCCCCACCGTCGCACCACAAGGAAGTGAAAATAAATCTAAAACCTCAATATTTCACCAAAAAGGCACAAAGGTAAACCCTATGTACGAAACCTAGCTGCTGTAAAATGTAAACCTCATGAAAGTCTGAAAGAAACCCTATGTAAAGGGAAGTAATCAAAGAGAGAATGGATTTCTTTCATGGTTTTGAAGTTTCCCCCATAAAATATCCATTCAAAATTGAGTTCCAAGGGAGGGAGGGAGAGCTTGGACGTTGTAAATGAAGGTAGGGAATGAAATGGGGAATAATGGGATAGATTTGGGGTTTATTCCTAAATAAAAAAATGGGAATTACAAAAGATTTTTAATGACCTGGACACCATTGTACGGTTTGGCTGTAGGGTTTAGTAAACTATACGGCCTGTTCTGGGCACCCAAAAACCTTCCATTCTCCTCTAATTTTAGGGGGGTCTGAGGGGGAAACCAAGGGGGAAAGATAGGACAAGTGTAGGGGAAACAATTTTGAAAACAAATCACTCTTTTAAACTCAAAACTCATCCAACTCAAGGGTACAAACCACCTCAACAACTTACCCCAAAGTGGTGCCACTAGGAGTGTCACTAATCCAAATCCAAAACACCACAACCTCACACCATCCCTTTGAAAAAATTGGATGAAAATTAACATACAATACCCACCAAGACCATAGTCATAGCTCAAGAACAGATAAGACACCAAAAATTCAAACTCGGAACACCTGTAAACTAATAGAAGGATAAGAACTAAAAGAGGATTTGAACAAAGCATGGAATTGAAAATACAGGTGTGAAAATTCTCCCCACCATAAAGCTTTTTTTCCCCTGAAAATCCACAGCAAGTCCAAAATCAAAAACAAAACCCAACTGAAAAACCAGAGTGGACTCCCTTGCCAAGTTTCATTCGCTCTCGAAAGGCCAAAACACCACCAGTGATCAATTAAAGAAGGAATGATCTCACACACCAAAACTTACACCACTTTCCTGAAATGATCAAGAACATTCAAACCTCTTCCCAAAAGGAAACTCCTAAAACACTATCCAAGTTAATGATACGGGGAGACATAAATGGGCTCCCCACCATAAGAGACAACTTAAATTTTCCTGAGACAGAATCAGGACACTAATAGGGGAAGGCTCAAATGGACTCCATGGTACAAGGGGTTGGATTATATTTTACCTTTCCAAAATAACTTACATAATAATAATAGTGGGTCTCCCCACCATAAGAATCAACCGTCTTAACTGAACAGGATGGGCCGACATAGAAAGACACCAAAATTTAAAGAGTTGGTAAGGCCACACGGGTAGTCCGCACTATTCGGGAGATCATTCTCTAACCATTGGGATCCATCTATCTGCATGTTTTTATGGGGCATGTGTCCTTGGGATTTACCTTGACTCTGTGTCAGCTTCACTTCGAAAACTATGGTTGGATCTCATATGATTGAAGCATCTTCAACCTTGTAGTCAGGTATTGGAAACCCTATGAACGAAACTTTTCCTTTCAATGCCATGAAAACTATAACCTAATCCCAAATGGGTTCACCAAGACATAACACATTCCAAACTCACTTTACCCTCACTCCAAATTTCACTAAAACAATAACTTAGAATATGCACACACATCACACCTTGTTTCTTCATGTGAGAAACAATAGAAGGAAAGGATTCATATAAAAACTTTCCTCTAAAATAGAGGATTTTAATGTTTTTCCAAGGGATACATACTCAAAACATAATAGAGACTCTCATAGGATTGCACGAACTTTACCATTAAAGTCAAACAAGCACATGACATCACGATCCATCACCGAAAATGACCATTGCGACTAATAGAAATAATACATGGAAAGGGACCTTATGCCAAGTCCCCAATGAACACACAGTTCTAGAAATTGGCCATAATAGAATATCATGAATAGATTTCCCACACTTATGGTTTAACATTAACCCCGACTTTAAAGAGACTACAAAGGACCCAGAGGCCCTCTTAGACACCATCTAGACACTCATCCACACTAACCGTCCTAGACCACTTCCACCTTCGATGAATCAGGTAACTTAACAAACTGAGGTCACTTTCAACCTTCCACAAGAACAATCCTGCTACAAGAGGATCTGAAAAACCAATAAAGTAAATGGTGTAGACTCAATCTCCAGAGCTCGAGAAAAATATTTCTTATATCGATCAAATAGAGGGTCTTCCAATGGAGAAAGAATCTGGTTTGCACTTCAGTTGTGCACTAACCTTTAAAGGGGGCATACCTTATCTAGAGAGAGAGCCCAAGGACCCAACCAAGCTGGTACATTGGTTAATAAATTCCAAAAACTAGATCTAAACACATGAAGGAACCCACTATAAAGTCATCCCAACACATTTCTCATTAGGAGGCCACTAACCAGCCCTTCAACCTAGTTTACCAAAGAAACACAAACCCAAAACACCGCTTAAACAAGAGGGGTCCTTGGACTCAAAATATCCCACAATAATAGCATTTCCACAAACACATAAGACACACCATCCCAAACTAGTCATTAGGACATCAAGTTTTCCATTAAAATCATCTCATTGAATATAAGTGGTTCAACAGTTAGTGTATCCACAAATGGTACCCCATGTGCCTCACACATGCATGTTTCTGTGCCACATCAGCACCCTCAACATATACATCACAGCACTCATCCTGTCATGATATAAACCATCCATCATCCCATATAATCCCCAAGAATGTTGTCTCTCACAGAAATACCAAAGGTTAAAACAAAAAATTCTTTCCACTTTTCAAAACCAAATAGTCAACCAAAACTTCTTTTTTCTCAAAACCGCTAACCATAAAATCAAAACCCAATTTACATATTACAAAACAATTTAGAAAAGAACCCATCATTCAATAAAAACTCACATACATTCCCTGAACAACCATTTCAAAAAAATCAACACATTTCAAAACACTTCTAATTTTATGAAAAACTTTATTTCATAAATCGCCATTTAATTAAGAACACAACTCTTCTCATTTCAAAACAAGTTTCTAAAATTTCATAAATATTTTCAAATTATCTCTAATTACCAAATTAATATCCAATTACAAACTCCACACATGACCTCTAAAGCATTACATCCCATTAACACTCCTTTCAATGGTTTAGAAAACTCTATTGGAAACATTTTTTCAAAACCAACTTTAACATAGTTCCTCTTTTCAAAAGAGGTCTAAAAAGACAATTTCCATTTCAAAGATATTCTAAAAATTCAGTTCCAAAATTTCATAAATCAAACCATTCCTAGTTTATTAGAAAATCATTTCACAAAAACTTTACACTTCTTAAAACCATGTCATTTTTGCTTTAAAATCGAACTTCTATGATTTCAAAACCAAAGGACACAAGACAATGCGAGAGGAAACTAGTTTTGGTGGGTGACTTGGAAATATGGCTGGTGGACATATACTAATAACTTTACCATCACAGAGAGTGTTCTAGGGAAATATACATGGCTCCACCTGGCATTCTAGTCCTTGCGAGCTCACTGAGACCATTAACCCAACTCTATTTTCATTTCCCCTAATCATCATCAAACCAAGAAAACCAAAGGACTCAGATAAATCCCGAATTCCCCTGGTGACTTGAATCCTATCATGAGGTGTGTTCATGAGGCACACTACCCATAACTGCAATGTCAAGTCCCGAAAATCCTAGCTCTAAACTATCCTGACTCTTCCCCAAATAACATGACTCAAAGAGAGAAAACCTCCCTTTGATATCATTTTGTTACAAACTAGATCTGTTCTCCATTGAAACTGGCACTCGACCTAGCCTGTGTCAAGGTCCAAAGGGAATTATCTTTCCCCATGGGTAGGAATAAGTTCCCAGGTATCATAAAATGAAAATAGGAAACGATTTACCCAAGTTTATAAACATACAAAGACAAACAAATTGAATAAAACAAATCTGTATTTTTCAAACCAAAACATCTTTTACTAATTTTCAGAGTTGAATTACACAATTTAAAACAATGTTAAATGACCATTACAAAGGTAAAAAGCCAAAAAAAAGATATCCCAAGAACCTACACATGGAAAGAGGCACTTCCCTCAACCCATCTTCACAACATGGCATCATGATGGACCGCTAAAAACCTGAACCATTAGCACAAAAGTTGTACCCAAACCTGCAACAAAAATAACCAAGTCTACATACACCCAAAGGTGTAAGTAGGGTGTGAGAAAAAGCCTAGTAGGATACCACCACCAAGAGATTCCATGTGACAAACATTCAAAGATGAAAAGCTTGCAAGTTTTCATAACATGAAATGCTAGTAACAATTTCTAAAAGATGCAACTTTAAATAAGAACGGTTTTTAAGTGGTCCATTTTAAAGAATCAACACTTTTAAATAAAATAAAAAATCTGCTGAATTTTTAATCCAAGCATATTGTATATCGACAGTAAGAATAAATCATCTAATGAGCACAAGAAATGGGAAATAACCCCTAGGCACAAGATCATTGTGGGTCTCAGGTACCTCGTATCTTGGTGAAAGTAACCATCATAATATCCATTATCGTGTACACGAGAAACTGGTAGGGATCATACCCATAAGCTAGTGGTCCCCCATAATCATCATCATAGTTTAGTTAGTGTTTTCATCATGAATCTTACTACATTAAACTGAGGTCAAACCCCACAATATCATTAGCATACAAGTACACATCCACCCACCTAGATACCCGGGTTTTACTCTTGTGCTCAAACAAGTTCCACAAGACATGAAATATAATTTTCACATGAAAATATCACTTCCACATCACAAATTCACAAAAAATCCAACATGTATATCAAACAAGTCACATAATCCCCCTTTCATTCAAATTTATTTTGAAATCATACTCACACCAAAATAGGTCACAACACTTTTCACGTCTATTTAAAACTACAACATATCCTTTAAATATTTTTATAAAACATTCCCAAGATTATACACATCACATAATATCCCACACACACATTCTACATAAGACCCTTTTTACCTTAAAATTCATTTTATAATCATACTCACATGAAACATCCCACAAAAATTTTTTGCACCCACATCACAATTTAATAATTCACCTCGACAAATTAAAAAACATTATCAAGATGTTTGACATCACAAATGACCACTTTATCCTTCAACAACTCATTTTAGGAACATACACCCACCAAAACAGTACATAAACATCATTTTCACACTTTGTGTAACTCATTAAACTATTTATAATTTTTATAGAAAAATTTCAGGTTTAGAACCTAAAACCCATTCAAAAACCCTATTTTATACCAAAAATCACACCAATAACCTACCAAAGAAGAACTAGAAGCCCAAATAAAATTTAATAAATCTCTTTCATATGTTATAAAACAAACCCAAACATTACCAAAATAGTTACACATGGAAAATAAATGAAACTATAAAATTAAACGCATAGGAAAATCCATCAAAAAGGGTTTTTTACCACACACATCATATGAGGAACATGATAAATAAGTAAATCAAGAAATATAAACTATAAATAATTTCTTACACATGGAATCACCTACCAAAAGTTTAGAAACCATCAAATATTGGTGTGAAACATCAACCGCACCACCGCCACACCATAAGGAAGAGAAACGCAACCTTAAACCTAAATATTTTACCGAAAAGGCTCAATGTTAAACCCTAGGTATAAAACCTAGCTTATGGACAATTAATAACTCATGAAAGTGTGAAAGAAACACTAAGGAAAGGGAATAAATCAAAGAGATAACGACTTACTTGCATGGTTTTGAAGTTTCCCCGATCAAATCTCCCTTCAAAATTGAGTTCAAAGGGAGCGAGAGAGAGCTTGGAGATTTTACATGGAGGTAGGTAATGAAATGGGGAAGAATGGGGGGATTCTGGTTTTTTCTAGAAGGGTAAAATGGGAATTAAAAATATCTTTAATTACCTGGACACCCTTGCATGGTTTGGCAGCACAGTTTAGTAAACTGTGCGGCCAAACAGTGTGGCATGTTCTGGGCACCCAAAAACCTTCCATTATCCTCCAATTTTATGGGGGTACAAGAGGGCAACCAAGAGGAAAAAATATTCCAAGGATAGGGGAGAAAATTCACAAAAAAACAGTCTTTTTAACCCAAAACTCATCCAACTCAAGGGTACAAACCACCTCAACAACTTATCCCACAAGTAGGGCCACTAGGAGTGTCACTAATCCAACCCTAAAACACTAAAACCTCACACAATGCCTTTGAAAAAATTAGAGGCCAATTAACATAAAATACCCCCAAGACCAAGGTCACAGCTCAAGAACATAGGATACACCAAAAATTCAAACCCCAAACACCCAGAAACTAAGATAATGCTAATAACCAAAAGAGGATTTGAACAAAGCATGGAATTAAAAATCAAGGTGTGACAATTATTCTCACAATAAATATTTACTCCCCCAAAATCCATAGAGAATATAAAATCAAAAACCAAACCCAACTGATAAACCAAATTGGACTCCCTTGCCAAGTTTCATCCCAACTCTAAATGGAAAAACACCTCAAGTGATCAATTAAGGAAGGAATGCTCTCACACACCAAAACTTTCACCACTTTCCTGAAATGATCAACCACATTCCAACATAATCACAAAAATAAACCCTTCAAAAACTATTCAAGCTACTAATATGGGGATATGCAAATGAGCTCCCCACCATAAGAGAGAACTTAAATTTTCCCGAGATAGAATCGGGATGCTAAAAGGGGAAGGCCCAAAAAGAATCCTTAGTACAAGGGGTAGGCTTCTATTATAACTTTCCAAAAGAACTTACATAAGACTAATAGTGGGTATCCCCACCATAAGAACCAACCATTTTAACTGACCAGCATGGGCTGGTAGAGAAAGTCCCCAAAATTTAAATAGTTGGGTTGGCTACACGGGTAGTCCGCACGGTTTCGGAGACTGTGTGCGAACAATGGGGATCCTTCTATCTGCATGGTTTTATGGGGAATGTAACCCTGGGATTTACCCTGACTATGCGTCATCTTCACTCAGGAACCTATGGCTAGAGCTCAGATGATTGAAGCATCTTTGGCCTTGTAGTTAGGCTTTGGAAACCCCCTGAACGTAACTTTTTCTTTCTTTTCCATGAAAACTATACCCTGATCTTAGATGGGTTCACCAAGACATAACAAATTCCAAAATCACTTTACCATAACTCAAAATTTCACCAAAACAATACCTTAAAATATTCTCACACATCACACCTTGTTTCTTCAGGTGAGAAACAAAATAAGGAAAGGACACATATAAACACCTTCCTCTAAAACATAGGATTTTGAAGTTTTTCCTAGAGAGACATACTCCCAACATAACAGAGACTCTCATAGGATTTCATGACCTTCACCTTTAAATTCAAATGAGCTCATGACATCACAAGGCGTCACCAAACATGACCATTGCGACTGATAGAAACGTTACATGCAAAGGGACCTTATTCCAAGTCCCCAAACAACACACAATTCCAAAAAGTGTCCATAATAGCCTCTCATAACCATATTTACCACACTTATGGTTTAATATGAACCCATACTTAAAATATACTATGAAGGACCTAGAGGCCCTCTTAGACACTATCCAGACACTCATCTACACTAACCACCCCAGACCACTTCCACCTTCGACGAATCAGGTGACTTAACAAACTAAGTCCTCTTTCATCCTTCATCAAGAACTCTCCCGCTACAAAAGGTTCCGAAAAACTAATAAAGGAAATTTTGTAGACTCATTATCCAAATATCAAGAAAAATATTCCTTATATTGATCAACTATAGGGTCTTCCAATGGAAAAACAATCCGGGTTGCACTTTAGTTATGCACTAACCCTTAATGGGGGCGTACCTTATCCAACGAGAGAACCCAAGGACCCAACCATGCTCGTCTATTGTTAAATACATTCCAAAAAACAGATCCAAAAACATGAATTAAACCACTGTAAAGGTATCTCGAAACATTTCCCATAAGTAGGCCACTAACAAGCCCTTCAACCCTGCTTACTGAAGAAACACAAATGCAAAACACTAATCAAAAAATAGGGGTTCCTGGACTCAAAACATCCCACAACAACAACATTTAGAAAAACACATAAGAAACACCATCCCAAACCATTAATCAAGACATCAAGTTTTCCTTTAAAATCATCTCTTTGAAAATAAATGGTTCAGTGGTAAGCGTATCCTCCAATGGTACCACATGGGTCTCACACATGCATGTTTCTGTGCCACACTAGCACCCTCCTCATATCCATCCCGGCACTCATCCATTCATTCCATTAACCATCCATAATCCCATATAATCCCCATGCATGTGGTCACTCATGGAAATTCAAAAGGTTAAAACAAAAAATTATTTCCACTTTTCAAAACCAAATAGCCAACCAATACTTTGTTTTTCTCAAAACCACTAACCACAAAATCGAAACCCAATTTAAATATTACAAACCAGTTTGGGAAAGAACCCATCATTCAATAAAAACTCAATTTCATTCCTTGCAAAACCTTTTCAAAAAAACAACCCATTTCAAAACACTTCTAATTTCATGAAAAACTCCATTTAATTAAAAACTCTACTCTTCTCATTTCCAAACAAGGTTCTAAAATTTCATAAAACTTTTAAAATGATATCTAGTTATGAAATAAAAAACCAATTCCAAAATCCATACATGACCTCCAAAACATTACATCCCAATAAAAAACCTTTCAATAGTTTAGAAAACTCTATTAGAAACGCTTTTCAAAGCCAAATTTAACATAGTTCCTGCTTTCAAAATAGGTGTAAACACACCACTTTCCATTTGAAAACAATTCTAAAAATTCAGTTCCAACATTTCAAAAATCAAATAATTATCTATTTATTAGAAAATAATTTCAAAAAAAACTTTAGTCTTATTAAAACCATGTCATTTATGCTTTAAAACTGAACTCCCAAGATTTCAAAACTAAAGGACACAAGACAATGTAAGAGGAAACTAGTTTCGGTGGGTTACTTAGACATACTGTTGGTGTCTATACGCCAATCACTTCACCATCATAGTGAGTGTTCTTGGAAAATATCCCCAGCTCCACATGGCTTTCCAGGACCTGTGAGCTCACTGAGACCATTAACCCAACTCTCTTTTCATTTCTCATAATCATCATCAAACCAAGAAAACCAAAGGACTTAGATAAATCCTAACTTACCCTAGAGAATCAAATCCCATAATGAGGTGTGTTGTTTAGGCACACTACCCATAACTATAATGTCAGTTCCCGACAATTCTAGCTCAGGACTATCCCGAATCTTCCTCAAATAACATGACCCAAAGAGAGTGAACCTCCCTTTGATACCATTTTTTCACCAACCAGATCTGGCCACCATCAAAACTAGAACTCGACCAATCCTGTGGAAAGGAATGAGGGGCATTCCCAATCCCCATGGGCTGTCACAAGTTCACAGGAATCATAAAATGAAAATTTGGAACTATTTACTTGAGTTTATAAACAGACAACGACACACAAATCCAATAAAACAAATCTTTATTTTTCAAACCAAAACATCTTTTAATAAATTTCAGAATTGAATTACACAATTTAAAAACAATGTTAAAAGACCATTAAAAAGGTAAAAACCCAAAATAAATACAGCCCAATAACCTCCACATGGCAAGAGGCACCACCCTCAATCCATTTTCACAACGATTCATCACAATGGACTGCTAAAAACCCAAACCATTGGCACAAAATGTGTACCCAAACCTACGAAAAAATAACCAAGTATACTTACACCCAAAGGTGTAAGTAGGGTGTGAGTAAAATCCCAATAGTATACCATCACCAAGATATTCAATGTGATAAACATTCAAAGATGAAAATCTTGTAAGTTTTCATAAATGAAATGCTAGTAACAATTTCAAAAAGATGCAACTTTAAATAATAATGGTTTTCAAGTGGAGTATTTTAAAGAATAAACACTTTTAAATAAAATAATAAAGATACTAAATTTTTCATCCAAACATATTGTATGTTGATGATAAACATTAATCATCTAATGAGCATAGGCATCTAGCAATAATTCCTAGGCACTAGCTCACTTTGGGTCCCAAGTACCTCATATCTCGGTGAAAGTAACCATCACAATATTTGTTATCGTGCACATGAGCCACTAGTAGGGATCATACCAATAACCTATTGGTCCCCTAACATCATCATCATCATAGTTTAGTTAGTGTTTTCATCGTCAATCTTGCTATGTAAAATTGAGGCCAACCCCCACGGGATAACTAGCATACTAGTACACGTCCACCCACCTAGATACCCAGGTTTCCCCCTTGTGCTAAAAAAAGTTCAAAAAGCCTTGAAATATAATTTTCACATGAAAATACCACTTCCACATCACAAATTCACCAAACATCCTAGATTTAGATCACACAATTCACATAATCCCCCTTTTATTCAAATTGATTTTGAAATCATACTCACACAAAAATTTCCTACAATGCTTTTCACATCTATTTAACACTTCATAAAATACTTAAAACATTTTTATAAAACATTTTCAATATGATACAAATCACATAACAGCCCACACACACATTCTACATAATACCCTTTTTACCTTTGATTTCATTTTATCATCATACTCACATGAAATAGCCCACAAACATGTTTTTCACCCACATCATAATTTAATAAATCACCTCGACAAATTAAAAAACATTCTAAAAACATTTGACATCACATATGACCATGTTATCCTTCAAAAACTTATTTTAGGATCATACACCAACCAAAACAGTACATAAACATCATGTGCGTACTTTTTGTAACTCATTAATCCATTTAGAATTTTCATAGAACACTTTCAAGAAGCATGAAGAGGTTTTGAACCTAAAACCCATTAAATATCCTCTTTTAAACCCAAAATCACACCAAACCATACCAAAGAAGAATTGAAAGGCCAAAAAAATTAATAAATCACTTGAATAGGTTGTAAAACAAACCCAAACATTACCACAAGAGTTACACATGGAAAACACCCAATTTAAAGAAAAAAACAGGTATAAAATTAAAAGCTTAGTAAAATCCATCATAAATGATTTTTTCACCCACACATCATACGAGGAAATTGAAAAATAAGTAATTCAAGCAATCTAACTCATCAATAATTTCTTACACATGGAATCATCTACTAAAAGTGTCGAAACCCTCAAATCTTGGTGCGAAACATCAACTGCACCACCACCGCACCACAAGGAAGTGAAAAGAAACCTAAAACCTCATGATTTCACCAAAAAATCTCAAAGTTAAACCCTATGTACTAACCCTAGTTGATGTACAATTTAGAACTCATGAAAGTGTGAAATAAATCCTAAGTAAAGTGAAGAAATAAAATATAGAATGACTTACATTCATGGTTTTGATGTTTCCCCAATCAAATCTCCCTTAAAAAATGAGTTCCAAGGGAGGGAGAGAGAGCTTGGAGGATGTCCATGGAGGTAGGTCACAAAATGGGAAAGAATGGGGTAGATTTGGGTTTATTCCTTAAGGGTAAAATGGGAATTGAAAAATATTTTTAATGGCCTGGACACCCTTGCATGGTTTGGATGCACGGTTTAGTAAACCATGCGGCAAAACCGTTTGGCCTGTTCTGGGAACCCAAAAATCTTCCATTATATTCCAATTTTAGGGGGGTACAATGGGTAAACCAAGGGGGAAATATAGTCCAAGGATAGGGGAGAAAAAATCCAAAAACAAAGCACTCTTTTCAACCCAAAAAGCATCCAACTCAAGGGTGGAAACCACCTCAACAACTTACCCCATAAGTGGTGCCACTAGGAGTGTCACTAACCAACTCCAAAACAAGACAACCTCACACAATCCATTTGTAAAAGGTGGAGGCCAATTACCATACAATACGCCCAATACCAAGGTTATAGCTCAAGAATACAGAATACACCAAAAATTCAAACCCAAAACACCCGGAAACAAAAAGAATGCTTAGAACCAAAAGAGGATTTGATCAAAGCATGGAATTGAAAATCCGGGCGTGATAATTCTACCCACCATAAAGCTACCCCCAAAATCCATAACAAGGAAAAAAATAAAAAACCAAACCCAACTGATTAACCAAATTTTACACCCTTTCCATGTTTTATCTACCCTCAAAAGGACAAAACACCTCTAGTGATCAATTAAGGAAGGAATGCTCTCACAGACCAAAACATACACCACATTCCTGAAATGATCAAGAACATTCAGACCTCATCCAAAAAAAAATCCTAAAACACTATCCATGTTACTAATATGGGGAGACACAAATGGGCTCCCCACCATAAGAGACAACTTAAATTTTCCCAAGACAGAATCGGGACACTAACAGGGGAAGTCCCAATCGGACTCCTCAGTACAAGGGGTAGGATTCTATTAGACCTTTCCAAAAGAACATACATAAGATAAATATTGGGTCTCCTCACTATAAGAACCAACCATCTTAGCTGACCAGCATAGGCCAGCATAAAAAGAACCCAAAATTTAAAGAGTTTGGACAGCCACATGGGTAGTCCGCATGGTTTTGGGAGACCATGTGCTAATCGTGGGGATCCTTCTATCTGTATGGTTTTATGGGGCCTGTGACCCTGGTATTTACCATGAATATGCATCAGCCACACTATGGAACCTATGGTTGGGGCTCTAATGATTGAAGCATATCCGACCTTGTAGTTTAGCTTTGGAAACCCCCTAAATATAGATTTTCCTTTTTGGTGCCATGGAAACTATGCTCTGATCCCAGATGGGTTCACCAATACATAACACATTCCAAACTTATATTACCATAACTCGGCATTTCACTAAAACAAGGTCTTAGAATATGAACATGCATCACACCCTATTTCATCAGGTGAGAAACAATAGAAGGAAAGGATGCATATAAACACCTTCTTCTAAAACAGAGGATTTTGAAGTTTTTTCGAGGAATACATACTCACAACATAATAGAGACTCTCATAGGATTGCATGACCTTCATATTTAAAGTCAAATTATCACATGACATCATAAGTTGTCACTAAACATGACCATTGCGACTAATAGAAACAATACATGGAAGGGGACCATATGCCAAATCCCTAAACAACACACAATTCCAGAAAGTGTCCATAATATCCACTCATGACCAGATTTCCCACACTGATGGTTTAGTATGAACCCCCTTCTTCAAAGAGACTACAAAGGACCCAGATGCCCTCTTAGACACTATCCAGACATTCATCCACACTAACAACCCCATACCACTTCCACCTTCGACGACTCAGGTAACATAACCAACTATGGTCTCTTTTAACCTTCCACGAGAACTCTCTCGCTACAAGAGGATCCGAAAAACTAGTAAAGTAAATGGTGTAGACTAAATCTCTAAATCTCAAGAAAAATATTCCTTATATTGATCAACTAGAGGGTCTTACAACAGTGAAACAATTCGGGTTTCACTTCAGTTGTGCACTAACCCTTAATGAGGGCGTACCCTATCTAGCGAGAGAAACCAAGGACCCAACAAAGTTATTCCATTGGTCAATACATTCCACAAACCAGATCCAAACACATTAAAAAAATCACCGTAAAGTTTCCCGAAACAGTTCTCATAAGGATTCCACTAGCAGCCCTTTAACCCAGCTTACTAAAGAAACACAAACCCAAACCACCATTCAAACAAGAGGGGTTCTTGGACTCAAAACATCCCACAACAACAAAATTTCCAAAAACACATAAGACACACCATCCCAAACCAGTAATCAAGACCTCATGTTTTCCTTTAAAATCATCTCTTTGAAAATAAATGGTTCAGCGGTTAGTGTATCCACCAATAGCACCCCACCGGCCTCACACATGCATGTTTCCATGCCACACACACACCCTCCTCATATCCAACATGGCACTCATCCATTCATTACATTAACCATACATCATCCCATATAATCCCCATGCATGTGCTCACTCACAGAAATACCAAAGGTTAAATCAAAAAATTCTTTCCACTTTTCAAAACCAAACAGTCAACCAATACTTCCTTTTTCTTAAAACTGCTAACCATAAAATCAAAACCCAATTTGCATATTACAAACCAATTTATGAAATCACACATCATTCAACAAAAACTCACTTTCATTCCTTGAACAACCATTTCAAAAAAACAACCCATTTCAAAACACTTCTAATTTTATGAAAATTCCATTTCATAAATCGCTATTTAATTAAGAACTCAACTCTTCTCATTTAAAAACAAGGTTCTAAAATTTCATAAATATTTTCAAATTATCTCTAGTTACAAAATAAAAATCTAATTATAAACTCCACAAATAACCTCTAAAACATTCCATCCCATTAAAACAGCTTTCAATAGTTTAGAAAACTCTATTGTAAACACTTTTTCAAAACAAACTTTAATATAGTTCTTGCTTTAAAAAGAGGTGTAAACACACCACTTTCCATTTAAAAACAATTCTGAAAATTCAGTTCCACAATTTTACAAATCAAACCATTCCCTATTTATTAGAAAATCAATTCAAAAAAAACTTTATACTTCTTAAAACCATGTCATTTTTTCTTTAAAACCGAACATCCAAGATCTCAAAACTAAAGGACACAATACAATGCGAGAGGAACCTAGTTTCAGTGGGTGACATAGAAATATGGTTGGAGTTCATACACCAATCACTTCACCATTACAGAGATTGTTCTTGGGAAATATCCTCCACTTCACATGTCCTTCCAGGACCTGCGAGCTCACTGAGACCATTAACCCAACTCTCTTTTCATTTCCCCTAATAATCCTCAAACCAAGAAAACCAAAGGACTCAGATAAATCCTGACTTCCCTTGGAAACTCAAATCCTATCATGAGGTGTGCTGGTCAGGCCCACAACCCATAACAGGAATGTCAAGTCCCGACAATCCTACCTCTGAACTATCTCGACTCTTCCCCAAATAACATGAACCAATGAGAGAGAACCTCCCTTTGAAACCATTTTGTCACAAACCAGATATGGTCGCCATCAAAACTGGAACCCGACCCAACCTGTGGCAAGGACCGAAGGGAGTTCCCAATTTCCATGGGCTGGAATAATTTCTTGGGTATCATAAAATGAAAATTTGTAATGATTTACATGAGTTTATAAACATACAATGACAAATAAATCCCGTAAAATAATTCTGGATTTTTCAAACCAAAATATATTTTACTAAATTTCAGAATTGAATTACACAATTTAAAATAATTTTAAAAGACCATTTAAAAGTTACAAAACCAAAAAAGGACAGCCCGAGAACATCCACATGGAAAGAGGCACCTCCCTTAATCCATCTGCACAACACCACATCACGATGGACCGCTAAAAAATCGAACCATTGGCACAAAATTTGTAGCCAAATCTACAACAAAAATAACCAAGTATAGTTACACCCAAAGGTGTAAGTAGGATGTGATCCAAATACTATTATAATACCACCACCAACATATTTCATGTGACAAACATTTAAAGATGAAAATATTGCAAGTTTTCAAAACATGAAAAGCTAGTAACAATTTCTAAAACATGCAACTTTAAATAAGAAAGGTTTTCAAGTGGACAATTTTAAAGAATCAACACTTTTAAATAAAGTATTAAAGCTATTGAATTTTTCATCCAAGAATACCATATGTCGACGGTATGCATAAATCATCTAATGATCACAAGAAATGGGAAATAACCCCTAGGCACTAGCTCGTTGTGGGTCCCAGGTACCTCATATCTCAGTGAAAGTAACCATCATAATATTTGTTCTCATACACACAAGACACTAGTAGGGATCATACCCATAACCTAGTGTTCCCCCAACATAATAATAATAATCATCATCATCATAGTTTAGTTAGTGTTTTTATCGTTAATATTGCTACGTGAGACTGAGGCCAAACCCCACAGGATAACTAGCATACTAGTACACGTCCACCCACCTAGATACTCGGGTTTCCCCCTTGTTCTCAAAAAAGTTCAAAAAGCCATGAAAGATAATTTTCACATGAAAATACCACTTCCACATCACACATTAACCAAATATCCCACAATTATATCACACAAGTCACATATTCCCCCATTCATTATAATTGATTTTGAAATAATACTCACACCAAATTATCCCACCACACTTTTCACATCTATTTAAAACTTCAAAAAATACTTTAAACATTTTTATAAAACATTTCCAAGATGATACTCATCAAATAACATCCCACACACACATGCTACATAATACCCTTTTTACCTTCAAATTCATTTTATCACCATACTCACATGAAACATCCCACAAACATGTTTCACACCCACATCACAATTTAATAAATCACCTCGACTAATTACGAAACATTCTCAAAACGTTTGAAATCACAACTGGCCACTTTATCTTTCAAAAACTAATTTTAGGAACATAAAACCATAAAAATAGTACATAACCATCCTATTCACACTTTTTGTAACTCATTAAACTATTTAGAATTTCTATAGAACACTTTCAAGAAGCATAACAAGGTTTTTCACCTAAAACCCATTCAAAAACCCTCTTTTAAACCCAAAATCACACCAAGACCCTACCAAAGAATAATTTTAAGCCCAAAAAACATTTAATAAATCACTTTCATATGTTATAAAACAAACCCAAACATTACCACAAGAGTTACACATGTAAAACACCCAATTTAAAGAAAAAATGCAACTATAAAATTAAATTCTTAGGAAAATCCATCAAAAATGGTTTTCACACCAAACACATCATATGAGGAACATGAAAATTAAGTAAATAAAGCTTGATAACTTGCCAATATTTTCTTACATATGGAATCTCTTACTGAAAGTGTCAAAACCCTCAAATATTGGTGTGAAACATCAACAGCACCACCACCACACCCCAAGGAAGTGAAAAGAAACCTAAAACCTCAGTATTTCACCAAAAAGGCTCAGAGTTAAACCCTAGGTACGAACCCTAGATGATAGAAAATTTAAAACTCATGAAAGTGTGAAAGAAACCCTAAGGAAAGGGAATAAATCAAAGATAGAATGACTTACTTGTGTGGTTTTGAAGTTCCTCCAATTAAATCTCCCTTCAAAATGGAGTTCCAAGGGAGGGAGGGAGAGCTTGGAGGTTGTACATAGAGGTAGGGAACGAAATGGGGAAGAATGGAGCAGATTTGGGTTTATTTCAGAAGGTTAAAATGGGAATTACAAAAGATTTTTAATTACCTGGACACCCTTTCATGGTTTGGCAACACGGTTTAGTAAACCATGTGGCCAAACCGTGTGGCCTATTATGGGAAACAAAAAACCTTCCATTATCCTCCAATTTCACAGGGGTATAAGGTGGAAACCAAGGGGAAAGATATTCCAAGGATAGGGGAGAAAAATTCCCAAAACAAAGCACTCATTTCAACCCAAAACTCATCCAACTCAAGGGTACAAACCACCTCAACAACTTACCCCGCAAGTGGTGCCACTTGGAGTGTCACTAATCCAACTACAAAAAACCACAACCTCACACCATCCCTTTGAAAGAAGTGGTGGCAAATTACCATAAAATACCCCCAAGACCAAGTTCATAGCTCAAGAACTCAAGTGTCGCCAAAAATTCAAACTCAGAACACCCAAAAACCAAGAGAATTCTAAGATCCAAAAGTGGATTTGAACAAAGCATGGAATTAAAAATCCAAGTGTGAAAAAAGTTGGATGTGGCTCTGATATGGAGGTACCTATGGGTAATAAATTTGAAAATGGAATATTGAACAAGACTTGATCATAACCTGTTTCATGATAATGGGCCTTACTACACTCCTGGTTTTACACACCTGAGGGATATGCTTTGGAAATTCAAAAACTCTTTACAAACCATGATGGAGGATTTAAATAGATGATGAACATGAATGGAATAGGTTCAAATTAAGGTTTCATATATTTAAAATGTGGTTTCATGATTTATACATCTTATGTAGTTGGGGTTTGGCTTAGTGGTAAGCACCCCGTAATACTACATGAAAAATGGGGGTTCAAAACCCATTGGGCGCAGGTTACTGTAGCAGTACTGTAGCGGTACTGTAGCAGTGGCGGTATTGTTGATCGGCGGGTACTGTAGCGGCGGCAGGGCACTGTAGCGGCGGCGGTACTATAGCAGCCGGGTTACTATTCACAGAATAGGAATTTGGGCAAAAATTTGGGCCTACTGGCTATGTAATGGGCTACTAGCCCACAGGGCCTTTGGGCTATGTAATGGGTCTCCCTCTACCCAGTTAAAAGAGGTCTTTGCTTTGCTTTATTAATAAAAATGAGGCTTCGGCCCCAACCTTTTAAAAAAAAATGTATACATCTTATAATTGACTTTTAATGATTATTTGGTTTCCCTACTATGATTGGTGTTGTAACACTATGATTTTTGGTTTTAGACAATAGTTGGAGCCCAAAGGAACTGTGTTAATGTTGAATGTAAAAAACAATGCAATGATTTTTCTCCTGATCAACCAAATGTTATGGTATATGGAATAAAAAATATTTTTTTTATTCTCACACAACTTTCTCAGGATATGAATATTGTTGTGCTTCTGAATGATCAAAGAAGGTAAGAACATTCTATTGAGTACTTTATGTGGAAACATCCACCTTTTTTAGTGATTCGAGTAATCTAATTGTTTTCAAGCAATGGGTCAGTACCATTGGAAATATATTTTCCATTATCCTGTTTTTGGATCATGAAAAATTCATTTTTCCATCTATAATTTGGAAGGTGAAGTGGATAAATGGTGGACTCTTATTAAGAATATGAGACAACATGTTTAAATTGACTCCCAATAGGGGTATGAGTTTAAGAGATTATTTTTCAATAATTTATTCTCTTGTATTTTTCATAAAAAATAGAGAATTAATTCCTTGAGATAAATTATATGTACAGTAAATCTATTAGTACCTATGAGAAAAATTTTACAAGACTTTTCAGATAATATTTTGATATTATCATCCAACCTAAAAGTAAGGTTGATCGATTATTCAGTGTCCTAAAATCAATTCTTCAAAGAAGATAAACCATAAGGGAATTCGGTAGTTATAAAGAAATCATTATTTGTGTTATAAAAGTGGAAATGGAGATTGGAGTGACCCATAAATTTCATGATTTTGATAATAAAAGAAATATTTAATTCAAGGGAAACTCTAAAAAGCATGGACAGAATAAGATGATCTTTCTTTCATGCTCAAAGTGTGGAAGAATACATATAGGAATTTGTACTGAGGTGCATACTAAATGTTTTAAGTGTGGAAAGTAAGGTCATCAAGAATTTAAATGATAAAGTGATGGGAAGAAGTCAGTTATTGACATAAATAAAGATAAATATCCACAAAATGAACCTCCCACACTTCAGTGCTTTAGATACAAGGAGTTCAAGAATTATTCTAACAAGTTCCACAATATGATAGTTGATAACAATGATCAAAATTAGTAACCTTTTAAGGTGAGGGATAAAGGTAAATATCATTCAATCAGTATTTTAGATGAGGGGTTCAGTAATGGTATGGTGAAAGGTATAATTACCGTCCACTATAGAACTTATAATGTCTTATTTGACTCTATAACTACCCACTCTTTTATATCTGAATAATTTTCTACAGGTATCAAAATACCACCTCAATGATAAGATGTTAAATTAAAAGTGAAAACCCTAAATGTTACTATGATCACATACTGAGTATACGATTTATCTCCAATTAAATTTTGTGGGAATGTTCTTCTTGCAAATCTTTTCATTATTACTCGGGTTGAATTTGATGTTATCTTGGTAATGGATTGGATTTCTCTATATAAATACCACATAAATTGATGAGGAAGGGAAGTCACATTTGATATTACAAATCAAACTATGATCATATATCAGTGTGATGATAAATATGAACTTCCAATGGAAATGAAATCTATTTTATAGTTTTTGATTCTTATTCAAAAAGGGAGTTTATCTCAAATGGTTGGGGATAAAATCAAAATTGATGATATTCCTATTGTAAGGGGGTGTTTTGATATATTTAAACAAGAGTTTCCTAGAATTCCACTAAATCATGAAGTTGAGTTCTCAATAAAATTCATACCTAGTTATACATCTATTTTAAAGAATCCATATAGAATAACCCCAGTTGAGTTACAGGAATTGAAGAATCAATGCTAGGAAAATCTTGATAAGGAAATCATTCGGCCAAGTATGTCACCATGGGGTGAACCTGTTCTTTTTTTTAAATAAATATAGATCAATTTGACTCTTCATTTATTATTAAGAGATTAACAAGATCATGGTCAATTATAAGTATCCTCTACCCCATATTAATGAGTTGTTTGATCAACTATGTGGAGATCAATACCTTTCTAAGATTAACCTTCATTTTTGATATCATAAATTAAGGGTAAAGAAGGAGGATATACCCAAGAAAGCATTTTGTAAAAGGTATAGACACTATAATTATATATTAATTCCATTTATTCTTACTAATTCCCCTACTATCTTCATGGATTTAATGAATCTAGTCTTTAGATATTACCTTGATCGGTTTTTGGTAGTCTTTATAGATGTCATTATTATTTATTAAAAGAGAAATAAAGAGCATAAAAATAACTTGAGGATTATAATAAAGACTTTGAGGAAAGATAAAATATATGAAAATTTTACAATGTTTGAATTTTGGCTAAAAAGGTTTCATTTTTTGGGTTATATAATCTCAAGTGATGGTATGTCGATGGACCCATCAAAGATGAAATTTATTGAATGTTGGCCCAGACAAACCATTGTGACTAAAATCAAAAAAAATATTGGTTTCAATGGATATTATCTATAGTTTGTGGATAATTTTTTCATGACTATCTAATACACTCACCAGGTTAACTTGGAAGGGATCCAAGTTCATTTGGATAGATGAATCCAAGGAAATTTTAAAGTAACTGGAGAGAAGATTAGTCAGCGAAATTGTGTTTAAATTACCATAAAATGAATAAGGTTTTTTAATATATAGTGATGTATTCAATAAGGTATTGGGATGAATTTTTATGAAAAATTACATGGTTGTAGCTTATAAATCATGAAAATTAAAGGTTCATAAGAAAATTACCTAACTCATGATTTATAGTTAGCTACGGTAATTTTTTATTTAAATATATAAAGGCATTATATTTATAGTGAAAAGTGTGATATATATACTGATTAAAAATTCTAAATTATGTATTCACACAAGAGGAGTTGAAAATTTACTAAAGAATCTGGTTAGAGATGATTAAATATTATGATTGATCAATTTATTTCTACCCTAGGGAAGTGAACAAGGTGGTTGATGATTTGGGTTGAAAGGGTCGTGTTAGATTATCCATGATGAGGATCATAAGAGATCCAATATATCTATATTTTCAAAGTACGGATCTAGAAATCCTGAAGGAATGGGAGAAATATTATCTTTCTCAAATTAGTGTTCAACCATATATCCATATGAAGATTAAAGAGGTGCATAAGGAAGATATAAAGATATAGAAGAAGGTGAGAAATGTTCTTAATTTAAACCTTGATTATGATAGAATGATAAGGTTCCGGAACTGTGTATGTATTCCATCCATACTAGATTTGAAGGAGTAGTTATATAAAACTCTTATTTCTTCATTCTCTATTCGTCCTGAAATTATGAAGATGTATAGATATTTGAAAGAGTATTTCTAGTGGGATGGAATGAAGAGAGATATCACAGAGTTTGTATATTAATTCTTGGTGTGTAAAAAAGTTAAGGTTGGGAGATAAAATCCTAAGGTTATTTAACAACCATTACCTATACTAGAATAGAAATGGGAAAACATCACCATGTATTTTATATTTGCACTCCCCAAAACATCTAAAACGCATATGTTCCATAATTTATTTCCTTGCAAAGTCATCACACTTCATAATAATCAAATAATACTTATCTCTTGATCATGTTTTTATATTATACATTAAGGAATTGGTAAGGTTTCCTAGAGTAACACATTATATTGTATTTGTTCAGGATCTTAGGATTACCTCAAAGTTCTAGAAAATTATTTAGAAATCTCTTGATACATATCTGAGTTTCAACAGTGTGTATCATCCTCAGATAGATGGTCAGTCTGAGAGAACAATTCAAACCATATAGGACATGTTTATATCTTGTTTTATGGATTTTAAAGGTGATTTGGATCATCACCTTCCACTAGTTGAATTTTCTTACAACAATAGATTTCATTCGAGCATTCAGATGTCTCCTTATGAATCCCTCTATGAAAATAAGTGTAGAACTCCAATGTGTTGGGATGGAGTGGGAGAAATAAATTTATTGAGATGAAAACTGTCTAAATAAATTATATGGAAGTTTAGATCCATTCAAAAACACATAAGAGAATCAAAAATTTGATAGAGACGTTATGCTGATAATTATCAATGTGATCTGAAATTTGAATTTATTGTGAAGGTTTTCCTATGAGGTGATTTTAGAAATCATAAGAGGAGTTTTGGGGTAAATGAGTTTTTATGGACAAGTTATTCCTCCAGTAATCAAATACATCTATATCCTGAGAGTGACACCCTGATCTGAGATGGTCCATGAGCTATCTCTCCTGACTGATGCTTATGTAGTTTTCCCTTGGGGATGTATCTCTTAAAATATGTTCCCCTATGGCCCAGAACACCATGAGATTAGTTTTTTTAGGGTCCCCTATAGGATTCCTTCACTTATGACCTGATTTAAAGGATCCCATTTAATATTCCTTCACTTACTCTTTCTAGGGATCACGTATAGGATGCCTCCACTTTCTCTTTCCAAAGATCCCATGAAGGATCCCTTTTATAGATTACTAGATTATATAATCCCAAGAGGGAGTCCTTTTCTTATGTGTAGACCTTTAGGATCCCAAGTAGTATTCATTTCTAGTTTTTAACTTAGAGGGACTCGGTGGGTTCCCCAATGCTTGGATGACCTTGAGCTAGTGCAATATGGGTTTGGGTAGAGATAGTATTGAGTTTTACCTTAAAAACCATACAAAATAGGTAATCCCATGAGGCTGAGGCATTAGTGATGGGTTTAATAATTCATCCACCCACACTCTTTTTTTATACATTCACTTGATTACTGTTCATGCAGCTATGATTTTCATAGGTGCTTCTTAGTTTTTGGATAATGAGACTAATGTAATGTCATTTTAATTATTGTGATGCTCAGATGTACTTCTTGGGATTTTGATATTTATCTTTCATATTATAATATTATATTAATAGGATACCCATATGTACTTCTTAGGATCTATCTTTTGATCCTTATGATTGAAATTAATGGATATAGAATTCCATAGATATGATAGAGATTAGTGAACATGGAATTCCATAGTGGACATGGTGCTCCACACATATGATGGAGATTAATAGACATGGTGTTCAGTGGAAATGGAATTCCATAGATATGATGGATATTAGCATAAATGGCATTGCATAGTGGACATGGATTCCATATATATGATGGAGAATAGTGTAAATGGATTTCCACAGTGGATATGGAATTCTATGATTATGATTGAGATATTATTGAGGATTTTATTACACTCTAATCAAGAGATTCCTCATATAATCCCTAGGATCGAGTGGACGCACCATTACTACATAGCCCAGAATCATTTGGGGATGAAGTTTTTGAGCCAAATTTTGAATTGATAACGAGTTATGATGTCATTTTAGGACATTATTCCTTACATATCACATAATGGTCATCCCCCTTATGGTTTATCTAAGCTCTGATGTCATGGTCGCCTACAAACTAGGACATAGGGATTAAACATTAGGCTAGATTTATATGGAATGACTGGTATGACATCCATCTTAATTCCATCTTTATATTATGTCTATTTTTTAAATGGTTTCCTTCATTATAGTGATTGGAGGTGATTATGGATGATCCCAAGGCTAGTTTATGTATCCCCCTATGGTGACATAGCTTGCTCAGAGAAATTTTTGGCATTGGTCGAAGTAGGTATTGTTGATCAGGATTATGGACCCAAGTATTGACTTATTTATACATGGATTAAGGTGACACAACATCCATATCATTGCCTTCTTTAAAAGTTGTCAAATAGATTAGGATTACAAACCCAAGGATCGGTTGCTTTTTTGTTCATGTTATTTTTCACCATAATTATATAAATATGTATGTATATATATATATGTGAGTATGTATATATATATATATTTATATTTATACACATTTATACTTATATATATGAATTCACTTTGTCCAGATGGTCAGGATCATGGACTCAACGATCCATTGTGGGCTTACTTATTTTATGATATTTTTTGCCTTTATTTATTCTAGTTATGTCTTAGCTAGGCTGAACATAATGCATGATCATGAACTTATGGAATTATTTTACATGTTCACCATTAGGGGTGGCCTATTGAGATTTATTTATCACCCCCTATACATGAACCTCAGTGTGCAAGAAAACATTATGTCTTATTTTAGAGTGATCATGGATACATGATGTTAGGGGTAAGGCCTTGTGTTTCATGATCGAGAAGAGCTTCTCATGAGTATTATTTTGATCGGGTTGTAGTAGTTTTGAATTTTCTAGAGACCGGATATGTGGTTCGCATTGGAGATAGTACTGGAGACTTATACTTTTATTTCAATTCCTTTATGTACACCTGCATGTATGGTTGGCCCAGTGGGTGGCTTGTGTTGTATGTATGACATAGTTGTTAGGGATTTTATAACATTTCATTTATTATTATTGCATAATTATATATCAGTTTATTTATTTCTTATGCACTATATTTATTTACTACTTTGGATGAAATTTGGTTATTTCCACTGATATTTACTCTGATATGAGGGAATAGTCTCTCCATAGACACACCTTAGGCCCTCACTGTTAGTTGGAGGCCTCTAGAATATAAATAGGAATGCTTGAGTCCTTATGTCTATCTTAATCTGGGAACCATTTTATTTTTATCTATGCTGAGACGTTACACTAAATATGATTGTTGGGGACCCAAACACCATAAATTTGAGGGGGAAATGGGAATTTTAGTATAGTGTCAGGTCTCATATGTTGTGCATCCTTACATGGATCAGGATCTCATGTAGGTAAAGGTTGTTCATATATCATGGAAAACTATAAGTTGTTTAATTTCATACAATATGGACCATATTTCATGTATTTTTTCATTATATGACAAGGATGAAGGAGTTTTGTAGTTTAAGGTCGTATGATAAGAACCTATACCATGTAGTTTAATGTTATGCAGTAAGGAAATTAGTGAATTCCCCGCGAGTTGATAGGAACATGATCTAGGATCATCGTTTAGGTCATATCATAGATGAACCGTGATATTTTTAAATTCAAATGTGACCATGTCTATTTCATTATTATAAAAAGAGGGCTCTTGTGAATAGAGGAATTATTTATAGAATGTGACTCTATGTCTAAGTATCCTATGAAGATCTAGCTCTTCCGTAAGAGAGGGGGAATTGAAACAGACATAGGTTTATAAATATAGAACCATATATATAAGGTATTATATCGATCTAGATCGTTTTCATGATTGGATGGAATTTCTTCAAGGCTAGAAGCATTAATGGGAAATCAAATAAAAACATAGAGGAACCATGTATCAAGATAAAGAAGATATTCAATTATGAGTCAAAATTGGGTATAAGATAAATAATTTGGGAATATTTATGGATCAATACACTCATTTTTCTTCTATATATAGGTAATTATTATCTTAGTACAAATCAGTATACATGATAAGACTTTCTACATAGATCTGGATCTTAAGTAAGAAGATTTGGTCACCTAAACATACCATCCCAGATAACTTTGGGAGGTCACATACAGTAATATTTTATGTTGTGAAATTTAACATCATGTGATAATGACAAATATGGATGATGGAATTTTATTCTTGATCAGAACTATTAGATATAGATTGAACCTACATCGACAAACCTTACATGGATCGAGATCTCATGTATGGACAAAGGGATTAAAAGTTATAAGAACCCATGGTTGGGATTATGGTAGAATATCTATGTGTCACTATTTACCTTATAAAAATAGTAATCAATCCATATATAGTTTTGATATGTAAAGAATGTTCCATCTCACTAGAGTGGCTAATGTAACATTACCCAACAAGAATTAGGAGACCGTGCACTAAGATAGGCTTAGGTTTTGGGAAATTCTTGATTGGGCCTAGGAAAATAAATTTTAGGAATCACTGCATATTCCAAAAAATCAAATTTTAAGCCACATACAGTTCTGATATATAAAGGGGAATTATTTTCTCAATACAAATTGATGAATGAAAACTATTCATGCACTGGTAACTTCTACATCGATATACTTCTTATGTAGGATAATTAATCTATGTAGAGTTGGATGATATGATTAGTTTAAAGTCTTTAAGGATGGACTATATTTCATGTATTATATCATCATATAAAAAGGAATATGGGTGTTTTGGAGTTTATAGTCATTTTTCTCAAACTTATATTTTTCATTATCCAAGTATAGGGTTGTTGAGGATTTTGATACATATAAAGATACCCAAAACACGAAGATAGAAATTGTGTACATTTCATCTTCTCATGGGTTCATAAATAGAAAAACCTTATTTTGGATTGGGGGTATTTTGTAGATCTGACACGTATATCATAGAGTGGGTTTTTCAGAAATGGGTTTCTCTAAGAAGATTAAGGTTATGTAGGCTAGATCATGATATAGAATTTTCCCTAACCCTAGATCCATGAAAAGAATTATTATTCTATCTAACTACTAAGATTAAGTGGGGGCTTGCTTGGAACTAGTGATTTGGACTGAGATAAGAGATATATGCATTACTATATATCCTATAATAACTGGAATCAAGACACACTTAGTGATTATAATATGTGTCTCTCTATAAAGATCTGGACCATATATAAGAGAAGTGGAGTGAAATGATTTCCCTAGTAAGATAATAAGGGATACAACCTAACATTAATTTCCAAGGGTCTCATCACTGGGGTATGATCACAACAATTAGAATTTGTGAATAGGCCTATGATAGGCATCCTAGCATCACTGTATATCTTATTGTGATAATAATTAATCCACTCTTAGTTTTGATAATAATAGAATTTTAACATTGTGTTTTCCAATAGATTAAGAAATAGGTTGCACACTAATAACTCTTACATGAATCAATCTCTCATGTAAGGAAAATAGGCCTCACATTCCCCCCCCCCAATAGTTAGAGAAGTTGGATATAGACGACCTGATGTATGTAGTTTTATGTCATGTGACCAAGACTATGTTTCCTTCTATTTGACATGTTGTGACTAAATCATTCTAATTAGATAAATCAACTAGGATATCTAAGATCACATGAGTCTTCTCTGTGTGATAAATAGGAGTCCATTGGAAGACTACTCATACCACATGAGGGCCTATGTTAAGGGAATTTTTGACATGCATCATGCAGTTTTACATCATGTGATAAGGGCATGATTGTTATGATGTTTATAGATATACATATTTGACTTATTCCATGTGGTTTTACATATTATAGTGAGAAAGTTATCATACAGTTTAATTTCATGTGACTGGTATGTTAGTGTTATTCATTTTAACATCATATAGCTTGGATGAGAAGGGTTTTATGGTTTATAGTCATGTGATCAGGACTATAACCATGTATTTTAACATCATATAGTTGGGATGTAAGGAACCAGCATGAAATGCATGAAAAGTATTTCTTGATAAATTTTACATTAGTGGTAGGTGTAATAAAATCTAAATCCATCATGATAAGTAATATTCCTCATTAGAGTGGACCTTGTGTGTGGCTTAAGGTCCCCACCCCAAGATCTTTGTTTGAGCTTCAGAGGATTCTTCCCAAGTATCATCAAAGTTATGAGAATCAATACCATCTATATTTAGAGGAACATTTGGAGGTGTACTTTCGTATTTAATATTCACATAAATCTATTTTTATGGACCTTGAGGTTGTATGTTGTGTGAAAACTTTTATCATCGAGTCCCTCCAACTCATTTAGATGCTTCTGAGATTGTTCATATTTGAAAATAAAATTACAAATACCAAGATAAAATGAATATAGTTATACTTCAATGGGTAAGACCCCCACTATCCCATATATAAGTTAATATGGGTATCTTGTGTAGAAGTATAGGTTGTGGTGAGATAAACCCACAAATCATGCAGGAAATTTTCAAACCAAGACTCTTTTTCACTATACACCATCTTCTAGAGTATATTATAAAAAGTATTATTAAAATAACCTATCTATATAATATTTTCTACATGGTAGCAGTATGATTGTTTGGACTACATATTGTATTGTTGATATAGCCTCTTCAATTCATAAGATTGGTAATTGGTGTCATTATACATTAATATTTTTGTATGGGATGCAAAATTTGGTAATTATCTTTGACTTCATGAAATTAATGATATACCTTTTTTTTCTGAATCCCTTGAGGGGTATAGGCTAATCCCATTTGAATAATAATTCAGTAGTAGTAAAGATATATTTGAAATATCTGGTTGTGATTGGAGGATATGTCTCATGGCATCTATTTTCTATATGTAAAATGGATAAGAGTATTTGTTAGTATGAAACAACTTTGGGGGTTCATGGATTAAATTTTCATGTATATAGAAGGCATGGAACTTACTGGTAAATTTCATATCGTCATGTATCATATATGGCCAAAAGTGTCCAGGTATATTAATTTAGTGGGAGATCTTCTTTCCTGACTGATGGGTTCCAAAGGATCCTATGTTGACTTCCTGGATGGAAGTAAGGGTCTCTCCTCCTTCAATACATTTGAGGATAATTCCATCAATCCTCATTTTTAGAGAAATTTTTGAGAATTTAGGTGTAATAACTCATTGTTTTATCAATGAAATTATCTTCTTATAATTATTTCTTATAGTATAATCATATAATATTACCTATAGAACACAATACAAACCTTATAAATGAATGATGAGTGTAATAAAAGGTATCTCTAGAAGTTAAGAAACACATGTCGATAAAATAGTAACTTGACCTTTGAAATAGTAATGTGACCCTTGTGAATAGTAAATTGTCCAATTTAATAGTAACCCCACCAATGGAAGTATAAAAAAAGTTTATCCATCTTATATGTGACACTATGATATAATTATATCATAGTATAAGTAAAAAAATTAAAATTATTAATAAAGTTTTTGTATTTTTGAAAGTATTTTATATTTAATTAAAATTTTGTGATTAATTTAATAAATTAAAAGAAAATATGTTTTCATAAATTTGTATTTTTATGTCTTATAATAATAAGATAATTTTATGATACCTTAATTAATTTTTCAAAGTTTTAGAAAAGTAGTTTTAATTTTAAAATTTTTATTTTTCAAGTAAATTGTGATGTTAATTAAAAATAAAATTTCACATAATTTGAGAATTATTTTCTTAAAAAAGGAGTTTATTCTTGAATTATACATGTCAAAAAATGGTTAGGGTAATTTTTTGGGATTTTTCTGAAATACTTGAATTTTTTATGAATAGTGAAATATAGCAATTTACCGTATATATAAATTATGGGTTAAATACACTATTCCTAGAATCATTTATAATTTAAGCACCCTTGGTTAGAACTAAAATGATATATTTACTAATTTTGGTCACTATAATCAAGAATATTCATATTCTTGAGCAAAAATATTAAACTAATGATTAAAATAATGGGAAACCCCTCCTCTACTGCACTATAAATACTACCCCTCTTTACCTCTTCTCTTCACTCCTATAAAGCCCTGTTCCTAGTTAAAATTATACTAAAATATCTCCCTAATCCAATTTCCCACTTCTATAATCCCTTGGTCTCTTCAAGAGACTAAATCCTCTCCCCTAAATAGGTTATCAAGGAAGTTATATTCAAGAGGTAAACTCCTCTTTTCATTTATTTTATTTTCTTTCAAGTTCCTTTATTTCCTTTTCTTTCCTCACATACTTTAATAAAAATGTTATGATAACTACATTAGCATAAATTTACTATAATTTTCTTATTATAAAGGAATAATTCATCATCATATTTCATTTCCCCTCGTATTATACTAAAAATGAAAACACCATCCGAGATATGTTAATCCATCACATTCAAGGACGTCAGGTTTCCAATTTCTATTACCATATTCGATTATGGTCATGAAACCATTTTTATGGTTGAACCAGACTCTAATATATGTATTTTTTCTAATTTAAGTTTTTGGAATCTTTTATACACATGATATTAATCTATGTGTTCGAAGTGATCAAAAACCGCCAACTAACTAAAATGGTTATCATTAAAGTTTTATATAATGATTCATCTTCACTCAAAATAAACAAATAAATTTTATATCCATGTAATCTAATATATGTTCACTAATAACATATAAATACAATTATGGGAAACCATTATCATCTTACATGTTTATCCTCACATGTATATAAGTAAACCAATAATGAAGACCAAGGAAACAAATGCTTCCAAATAATGAAATTGAACCTCTTAAACTATCAAAAAGGTCATGAATGAACTTAATAAGACTATAATAAATCAATTACATGAATAATAGATTCTATACATACTAATTATTTAATTTAATTTGATCATGACATTAATATAAATTGAATAACACCTTCATACTTAAGGTAGGGGATTCTACCCGAACCTCCATTATTCCTTCGGGGTGCTCCATATTTTTTTTACCCAAATAAAGTTATCTTTTATTTTTATGTACATGTTATAAAAAAAACTTTACATGCTCCAAAATCATGTATGAAGGTCCATTCATTATTCTCTTTCAATAATTTACATGTTTTTAAGTGGTTCCCTCCTCAATACTTTCCGATAAGAAAACTCGTTTAAGGGAACTTCCCTAATTTTTATTCATTTTAAAGTACACTATATAATCTATTTTAAGCCACCATTGTTTTTATAAAATCAGTATTTTTATTATGAAACCCTTATTGTTTCACTTTTGGTTTTATATAAAAAATTATATGCTTTTATATTTTAATTCTCTTTAGTATTTTCCTTAAAACCTCACTAAAAATATCTTAATGATAAAATTTCTTAAATACTCTTTTTACATGTTATCAATTATGTTTAAAATCACTTACCATGATATATTCTTATTTTCTCTTATAAATTTCCATGTATGTTCTAAATCCTTTATTTTTTAGAAACTTGTATGATAATCTCATTAATTATATGTTATGACATGATTATAAAGCACATTTATTTACATGGGTTTCCTTATGTTTATGTATGATTGACTATATATGATACTATATGTGGAAAGAATATTCATGAACATTTTATGATGGTTGTGCCTAGATATCACTCCAATTCATTAGGTAACATTTAGTCTCATGAGACCTTATGTGCAACGGTCTTGGCGGTTAGCCCTCACTCATGCTACCATGTGAAACGGTCTTGGTTGTTAACCTTGAATTGTAATCCTCTATGTGCAATGAGCCTTGAATCATGCTAAAGTCATGTTTTATGTTTCTTCCACATTAATATGAACCCATGTTTATATGATCCCAAGTTTATATGTCATGACTTTATATGTTTCATGCCTTTTTATATCATTATGTCGTGCCTTTTATCCCATGTGCTAAATATTTATTCTTATGTTTATTCCCTTACTAGGATTTTTATCTCATCCCTTTGTGCATGCCATCCCTAAGTTATCCTATAAAGATGTATCAGCGCAATGGAAGTTAGGATCTCTTTATAAATATTAAATAAGGAAATGTTTTATTTAGTTCCATGTTTTCAGTTTTATGTACCTAGTCTTCCAAGACACTGGACTTTACGATCCTTGTCTTGTAATATGATGCTTAAAATCATGTAATTATATGTGTAAAAGATTGGGGTCTCTATAGTTGGTATCGGAGTATGGTCTAGTTATTTTTGGATATTAGGAATATATCACTTTAATAAGAACCTTAGGGATGATACTTTGTATAAGAAAACATCCCTAAATTTTGGTAAGTATAGAGTAAGTGGTTTATCAAGAAAATGCATCCTAGTCTGGATACAAACAAGTGGATGTGGCTCTGGCACAAATGTATCTAGGGGTGAAACCCAAAATACCTCTTTGATCTAGACTCAAATGGGAACTCGTGCATGACAATGGGCCTTAATTCACTCTTGGTTTGACACTCACTTGGGATATGCTTTGATAAATTCATAAGCTTAGTACAAACTATTATTAAGGGAACAAAAAAATCCCATAATAATACATGTGAGGAAACATATCATGGATAACCTATATTGAAACCTATGGAGTCATAAGTTAGGATATACTTTTCCTTTAAGAGTTTATCCTTCTATGTTTAAATTATATTTTTTATGCTTAATACCTAAGTATTCAGGCCCCCTAATTGTACTATATTTTTCTTAGATAATGGTGGGATATAGAAGAACACGTGCCAAAAATCAATGTGATAGGAAATGTGATTATTTCCCTAATGGTATGCCTGATATGATGGGGACGGGTGCTTAAAACGTTATGGAAGTACTTGCTCAGCTGGCTCAAGTTATGAATAATAACTTGAATCATGTGAAAATCCCTCCTCCTACAATGAAATATCAAGATTTCATTGAATCATTCATGCAGAAAAGGCCTCCCAAATTTAGTGGATCTTCGGATCCCCTCCTCATAGAATAGTGGATTAACTCCATTGAAAATATATTCTCTATACTCTAGTTCTTATAAGAAGATAAATTCATGCTGGCGGTCTATCATTGTGATGGGGAAGCTGATTAGTGGTGGAAAATGATCAAGAATATGAATTCCTAGGAGGAAATTAATTCCATCTATTGGGAGAAATTCAAGAAAATATTTTTCAATAAATATTTTCCTCGAACCATCTACCTCAAGATGGAAAGAGAGTCACTCGGACTCAAGAAAAAAGGAAGATGATTTCATTAGGGCGTATGAAGAAAACTTCACAAGGCTTTCAAGATACACATCCAGTTTTTTCATGAACACTAAAATCATGGTGGATCGCTTCTTTAGCAGAATAAAGCTGAGTCTATGAAAAGTGTTGGTGATTACTCACTTTGAAAGATATAAATATATTGTTCGTTATGCCCTCAAGGTTGAAATTTAAATCAAAGACTCTCAGTGGTATCATGGGACCAGTGAAAAAAAAGGAAAATGGAGTCTAATATGGGTGGTTTGGAAAATAAATCCCATGATGGAAAGACGATCGAACATCCCACGTGTCAAAATTGTGGGAAGAAGCATCCTGGGAACTGTCTAAAGGGAACCAGGAATTTTTTTCAATTATAGAAGAATGGGACATAATGATAAGAACTACCACAGGGATATGAAGAATCCAACTGATGTGCAAGAAGAAAGTAAGGTTCATATCAACGCTCAACATGTAGTCCAGTGTTACAACTACAAGGAGCATGGGCATTATGTGAAAAATATCTTTAGGCCAAGGGTTACGGAGGAAATCAACAGCAAACTACAAGGAAACAAGGAAGGGATTATGCTATCACTACTGCTAAGGTGGATCCAGACAATTATTTGGTGACACATACGCTATTTACTCATTAAATAATAGCAAACATACTATTTGATTCTAGTTCTATGCATTCTTTCATATCTTGAAAGTTTGGTAGAAGTATTCAAGAACAACCTTAAAATTTTGAGGTTGTGTTATCTGTGAGAACAGAAAATGGGGAAATTTTTTCATCCAAGGTTTATAACTCCTCCCTGGTTAATGTTTGTGTACTAAACCTCCCATAAAATCTCGTCATACGTCCTTTAGTGAATTTTGATGTCATATTGGGCGTGGACTGGCTATATTTATACAAATCCAACATCAACTTTCAGGAAAGTTAGATCACTCTTTACATCACAAATCATCCTCCAATTATTTACAAGTTTAAGGAGGAAGATGAATCTCCTTTAGAATCATTATATCAAGTATGGATATTACTTCCTTATAATCAATAATTTCTAGCTCAACTGATTGAGAAAAAGGAGATATTAATGCTCGAAGATATTCCCATAATGAGGGATTACACTAATGAATTCTCTAAAGAATTTTATAGTCTTACTCATGATCGAGAGTTTGAGTTCCCAATTGAACATATTCCTAAATCCCTAACTATATAAAATATTCCTTATAGAGTGTCCATCATTGAGCTGGAAGAGATAAAGAAGTAGTTACATGAGAATCTGGAGAAGGGTTTTATATTCCTGAGTGCTTCTCCATGGGGTGAACTAGTCCTCTTTATTAAGAATAAGGATAGATCAATGCGCCTCTTCATTGATTATCTTGAGCTCAATAAAATCATTATAAAGAAAAATTATCCCCTACCTTGGATAGATGACTTTTTTGATCATCTACATGGGGCTATTTATTTATATAAGGTGGACCTTCGGTTGGGATATCACCAATGAAAGGTGAGGAAGGAAGATATTCCCAAAACTACATTTCGAACGAGTTATGGACACTATCAATTCATATTTATACCCTTTGGACTCACTAATGCTCCATTAATATTTATAGATTTAATTAATAGAGACTTTAGATATTACCTCAACAAATTTGTGAAAATCTTTATTGATGATATTCTGATATACTCTAAGAGCAAGGAGGAACATGAGGAGCATTTGAATATTATTCTAAAGACTTTGTGAAAGGAGAAACTATATTCAAAGTATAGTAAATGTGATTCCTTGATGGAGGAAGTATCATTATTGGGGAATTTTATCACTAGAAAAGGTATATCTGTAGACCCTTCCAATACAAAGGAAATCGAAGAATGGCCTAGGAAAACATCTATAACAGATATCTACAACTTTTTGGGTCTATCTAGGTATTACCGATGATTTGTAAAGAACTTTTCATGATTATAAAACCTAATGACCAAGATAACACAGAAGTGGGTGCAATTTTTCTGGACTCAAGAATGTGAGTAATTCTTTAAGGATCTCAAAAAGAGGATTATCATTATGCAAGTACTCACCATCAAAATCGGCACCCGACCCAACCTGTGGCAAGGCCCGAAGGGCGTTCCTAATCCCCATGGTCTGGAACAAGTTCTTGGGTATCATAAAATGAATATTGGGAATGATTTACCAGTGTTTATAAACATACAAAGATAGAAAAATCCAATAAAAAAAATCTGGATTTTTCAAACCAAAACTTCTTTTACTAAATTTCAGAATTGAATTACACAATTTAAAACAATGTTCAAAGACCATTACAATGGTACAAAACCAAAAAGTACATCCCAAGATCCTCTAAATGGAAATAGGCACCTCCCTCAAGCCATCTTCACCACACCACATCATGATGGACTGCTGAAAACCCAAACCAATGGCACAAAAGTTGTACCCAAACCTATGACAAAAATAACCAAGTCTACTTACACCCAAAGGTGTAAGTAGGATGTGATCCAAATCCTAGTAGGATTCCACCACCAATAGATTCCATGTGAAAAACTTTCAAAGACTAAAATCTTGCAAGTTTTCATAACATTAAATGCTGGTAACAATTTCTAAAAGATGCGACTTTAAATTAGAATGGTTTTCAAGTATGCTATTTTAAAGAATAAACACTTTTAAATAAAATACTAAAGCTACTGAATTTTTCATCCAATCACATCGTATGTCGACGATAAGCATAAATAATCTAATGATCACAAGCAACGGGAAATAACCCTTAGGCACTAGCTCGTTGTGGGTCCCAGGTACCTTCTATCTTGGTGAAAGTAACCATCATAATATATGTTCTCGTGCACACAAGCCACTAGTAGGGATCATACCCATAACCTAGTGTTCCCCCAACATCATAGTCATAATCATCATAGTTTAGTTAGTGTTTTCATCATCAATCTTGCTGAGTGAAACTGAGGCCAAACCCCACAGGATCACTCGCATACTAGTACATGTCCACACACCTAGAGACTCGGGTTTCCCACTTGTGCTAAAAAAATTTCAAAATGCCATGAAATAAAATTTTCACATGAAAATACCACTTCCACATAACACATTCACCAAACATCCCACATGTATATCACACAAGTCACATAATCCCCGTTTCATTCAAATTTATTTTGAAATCATACTCACACCAAAATATCCCACAACACTTTTAAAATCTATTTAACACTTCAAAAAATACTTTAAACATTTTTATTAAAAATTTCCAAGATGATATACATCACATAACATCCCACACACACATTATACATAATATCCTTTGTATCTTGAAATTCATTTTATCATCATACTCACATGAAACATCCCACAAACATGTTTCGCACCCACATCACAATTTAATAAATCACCTCGACAAATTAAAAAATATTCTCAAAACATTGGACATCACAACTGACCACTTTATCATTCAAAAAATCATTTAAGGAATATACACCCACCAAAACAGTACATAAACATCTTGTGCACACTTTGTGTAACTCATTAAACCGTTTAGAATTTTTATAGAACACTTTCAAGAAGCATGAAAAGGTTTTTCACCTAAAACCCATTCAAAAACCCTATATTAAACCCAAAATCACACCAAGACCCTACCAAAGAATAATTAGAATCCCAAAAAACATTTAATAAATCACTTTTATATGTTATAAAACAAACCCAAACATTACCACAAGAGTTACACATGGAAAACACAAAATTTAAAGCAAAAATGAAACTATAAAATTAAATGCTTAGGAAAATCCATCAAAAACGGTTTTCACACCACAGAAATCATTTGAGGAACATGAAAAATAAGTAAATCAATCAAGATAACTCATCAATAATTTCGTACACATGGAATCATCTACTAAAAGTGTCGAAACACTCAAATATTTGTGTGAAACATTAACTGCACCACCGTCGCACCACAAGGAAGTGAAAAGAAACCTAAAACCTCAATATTTCACCAAAAAGGCTCAAAGTTAAACCCTATGTACGAAACCTAGCTGCTGTAAAATGTAAACCTCATGAAAGTCTGAAAGAAACCCTAAGTAAAGGGAAGTAATCAAAGAGAGAATGGCTTTCTTGCATGGTTTTGAAGTTTCCCCCATAAAATATCCATTCAAAATTGAGTTCCAAGGGAGGGAGGGAGAGCTTGGAGGTTGTAAATGAAGGTAGGGAAAGAAATGGGGAATAATGGGATAGATTTGGGTTTATTCCTGAATAAAAAAATGGGACTTACAAAAGATTTTTAACGACCTAGACACCATTGTATGGTTTGGCTGTACGGTTTAGTAAACTATACGGCCAGTTCTGGGCACCCAAAAACCTTCCATTCTCCTCTAATTTTAGGGGGTTCCAATGGGGAAACCAAGGGGGAAATATAGGCCAAGTTTAGGGGAAACAATTTTGAAAACAAAGCACTCTTTTAAACTCAAAACTCATCCAACTCAAGGGTACAAACCACCTCAACAACTTACCCCAAAATTGGTTCCACTAGGAGTGTCACTAATCCAAATCCAAAACACCACAACCTCACACCATCCCTTTGAAAAAATTGGATGAAAATTAACATACAATACCCACCAAGACCATGGGCATAGCTCAAGAACACCTAAGACACCAAAAATTCAAACTCAGAACACCTGTAAACTAATAGAATGATAAGAACTGAAAGAGGATTTGAACAAAGCATGGAATTGAAAATACAGGTATAAAAATTCTCTCCAACATAAATCTTTTTTCCCCTGGAAATCCAAAGCAATTCAAAAATCAAAAACAAAATCCAACTGAAAAACCAGAGTGGACTCCCTTGCCAAGTTTCATTCGCTCTCGAAAGGCCAAAACACCACCAGTGATCAATTAAAGAAGGAATGCTCTCAGACACCAAAACTTACACCACTTTCCTGAAATGATCAAGAACATTCAGACCTCTTCCCAAAAGGAAAATCCTAAAACACTATCCAAGTTAATGATACGGGGAGACACAAATGGGCTCCCCACCATAAGAGACAACTTAAATTTTCCCGAGACAGAATCAGGACACTAACAGGGGAAGAGCTGAATGGAATCCATGGTACAAGGGGTAGGATTACATTTTACCTTTCCAAAAGAACTTACATAATAATAATAGTGGTTCTCCCCACCATAAGAATCAACCATTTTAACTGAACAGCATGGGCTGACATAGAAAGACCCCAAAATTTAAAGAGTTGGGAAGGCCACACGGGTAGTCCGCACTGTTCGGGAGATCATGCTCTAACCATTGGGATCCATCTATCTGCATGTTTTTATGGGGAATGTGGCCCTGGGATTTACCTTGACTGTGTGTCAGCTTCACTTTGAAAACTATGGTTGGATCTCATATGATTGAAGCATCTTCAGCCTTGTAGTTAGGTATTGGAAACCCTATGAACGAAACTTTTCCTTTAAATTCCATGAAAACTATAACCTAATCCCAAATGGATTCACCAAGACATAACACATTCCAAACTCACTTTACCCTCACTCAAAATTTCACTAAAACAAGAGCTTAGAAGATGCACACACATCACACCTTGTTTCTTCATGTGAGAAACAATAGAAGGAAAGGATTCATATAAAAACTTTCCTCTAAAATAGAGGATTTTAATGTTTTTCCAAGGGATACATACTCACAACTTAATAGAGACTCTCATAGTATTGCACGAACTTTACCATTAAAGTCAAAAAAGCACATGACATCACGATCCATCACCGAAAATGACCATTGCGACTAATAGAAACAATACATGGAAAGGGACCTTATGCCAAGTCCCCAATGAACACACAATTCCAGAAATTGGCCATAATAGATTATCATGAATAGATTTCCCACACTTATGGTTTAACATTAACCCCGACTTTAAAGAGACTACAAAGGAACCAGAGGCCCTCTTAGACACCATCTAGACACTCATCCACATTAACCGTCCTAGACCACTTCTACCTTCGATGAATTAGGTAACTTAACAAACTGAGGTCACTTTCAACCTTCCACAAGAACAATCCTGCTACAAGTGGATCTGAAAAACCAATAAAGTAAATGGTGTAGACTCAATCTCCAGAGCTCGAGAAAAATATTTCTTATATCGATCAACTAGAGGGTCTTCCAATGGCGAAAGAATCTGGGTTTCACTTCAGTTGTGCACTAACCATTAATGGGGGCATACCTTATCTAGAGAGAGAGCCCAAGGACCCAACCAAGCTGGTACATTGGTTAATAAATTCCAAAAACTAGATCTAAACACATGAAGGAAACCACTATAAAGTCATCCCAACACATTTCTCATTAGGAGGCCACTAACCAGCCCTTCAACCTAGTTTACCAAAGAAACACAAACCCAAAACACCGTTTAAACAAGAGGGGTTCTTGGACTCAAAATATCCCACAATAATAGCATTTCCAAAAACAAATAAGACACACCATCCCAAACTAGTCATTAGGACATCAAGTTTTCCATTAAAATCATCTCATTGAAAATAAGTGGTTCAACAGTTAGTGTATCCACCAATGGTACCCCATGGGCCTCACACATGCATGTTTCTGTGCCACATCAACACCCTCAACATATACATCACATCACTCATCCTATCATGATATAAAACATCCATCATCCCATATAATCCCCAAGAATTTTGTCTCTCACAGAAATACCAAAGGTTAAAACAAAAAATTCTTTCCACTTTTCAAAACCAAATAGTCAACCAAAACTTCCTTTTTCTCAAAATTGATAACCATAAAATAAAAACCCAATTTATATATTAAAAAACAATTTATAAAAGAACCCATCATTTAATAAAAACTCACATTCATTCCTTGAACAACCATTTCAAAAAAATCAACACATTTCAAAACACTTCTAATTTTATGAAAAACTTTATTTCATAAATCGCCATTTAATTAAGAACTCAACTCTTCTAATTTCAAAACAAGGTTCTAAAATTTCATAAATCTTTTCAAATTATCTCTAGTTACCAAATTAATATCCAATTCCAATCTCCACACATGACCTCAAAAACATTACATCCCATTAATACTCCTTTCAATAGTTTAGAAAACTCTATTGGAAACATTTTCTCAAAACCAACTTTAACATAGTTCCTTCTTTCAAAAGAGGTCTAAAAAACCACTTTCCATTTCAAAGATATTCTAAAAATTCAGTTCCAAAATTTCATAAATCAAACCATTCCTAGTTTATTAGAAAATCATTTCACAAAAACTTTATACTTCTTAAAACCATGTCACTTTTGCTTTAAAATCGAACTTCTATGATTTCAAAACCAAAGGACACAAGACAATGCGAGAGGAAACTAGTTTTGGTGGGTGACTTGGAAATATGGTCGGTGGACATATGCTAATAATTTTAACATCACAGAGAGTGTTCTAGGGAAATATACATGGCTCCACCTGGCTTTCTAGGCCCTACGAGATCACTGGGACCGTTAACCCAACTCTCTTTTCATTTCCCCTAATCATCATCAAACCAAGAAAACCAAAGGACTGAGATAAATCCCGAATTCCCCTGGAGACATGAATCCTGTCACGAGGTGTGTTCATGAGTCACACTACCCATAACTACAATGTCAAGTCCCGACATCCTAGCTCTAGACTATCCTGACTCTTCCCCAAATAACATGACTCAAAGAGAGCAAACCTCCCTTTGATATCATTTTGTTACAAACTAGATCTGTTCTCCATTGAAACTGGCACCCGACCTAGCATGTGGCAAGGTCCAAAGGGCGTTATCTTTCCCCATGGGCAGGAATAAGTTCCCAGCTATCATAAAATGAAAATAGGAAACGATTTACCCAAGTTTATAAACATACAAAGACAAACAAATTGAATAAAACAAATCTGGATTTTTCAAACCAAAAAATATTTTACTAATTTTCGGAGTTGAATTACACAATTTAAAAAGTATAGGCCAATTAACATACAATACCCCCAAGACCAAGTTCACAGCTCAAGAACATAGGAGACACCAAAAATTCAAACCCCAAACACCCAGAAACTAAGAGAATGCTAATAACCAAAAGAGGATTTGAACAAAGCATGGAATTAAAAATCAAGGTGTGACAATTATTCTCACAATAAATATTTCCTCCAACAAAAATCCATAGATAATCTAAAAGCAAAAACCAAACCCAACTGATAAACCAAAGTGGACTCCCTTGCCAAGTTTCATCCCCACTCGAAATGGAAAAACACCTCAAGTGATCAATTAAGGAAGGAATGCTCTCACACACCAAAACTTGCACCACTTTCCTGAAATGATCAAGCACATTACAACATAATACCAAAAAGAAACCCTTCAAAAACTATTCAAGCTACTAATATGGGGAAATGAAAATGAGCTCCCCACCGTAAGAGAGAACTTAAATTTTCCCGAGATAGAATCGGGATGCTAAAAGGCGAAGGCCCAAAAAGAATCCTTAGTACAAGGGGTAGGATTCTATTATAACTTTCCAAAAGAACTTACATAAGACAAATAGTGGGTCTCCCCACCATAATAACCAACCATTTTAACTGACCAGCATGGGATGGTAGAGAAAGACCCCAAAATTTAAATAGTTGGGTTGGCTACACGGGTAGTCTGCACGGTTTGGGAGACTGTGTGCGAAAAATGGGGATCCTTCTATCTACAAGGTTTTATGGGGCATGTAACCCCGGGATTTACCCTGACTATGCGTCATCTTCACTCAGGAACCTATGGCTGGAGCTCAGATGATTGAAGCATCTTTGGCCTTGTAGTTAGGCTTTGGAAACCCCCTGAACGTAACTTTTTCTTTATTTTCCATGAAAACTATAACCTGATCTCAGATGGGTTCACCAAGACATAACACATTCCAAAATCACATTACCATAACTTAACATTTCACTAAAACAATAGCTTAAAAGATTCGCACACATCACACCTTGTTTCTTCAGGTGAGAAACAAAATAAGGAAAGGACACATATAAACACCTTCCTCTAAAACATAGGATTTTGAAGTTTTTCCTAGAGAGACATACTCCCAACATAATAGAGACTCTCATAGGATTTCATGACCTTCACCTTTAAATTCAAATGAGCTCATGACATCATAAGGCGTCACCAAGCATGACCATTGCGACTGATAGAAACGTTACATGCAAAGGGACCTTATTCCAAGTCCCCAAACAACACACAATTACAAAAAGTGTCCATAATAGCCTCTCATAACCATATTTACCACACTTATGGTTTAATATGAACCCCTACTTCAAATATACTATGAAGGACCTAGAGGCCCTCTTAGACACTATCCATACACTCATCCACACTAACCACCCCAGACCACTTCCACCTTCGACGAATAAGGTGACTTAACAAACTAAGGCCTCTTTCAACCTTCCTCAAGAACTCTCCTGCTACAAGAGGATCCGAAAAAACTAATAAAGGAAATTTTGTAGACTCATTATCCAAAGATCAAGAAAAATATTCCTTATATTGATTAACTGGAGGGTCTTCCAATGGAAAAACAATCCGGGTTGCACTTTAGTCATGCACTAACCCTTAATGGGGGCGTACCTTATCCAACAAGAGAACCCAAGGAACCAACCATGCTTGTCTATTAGTAAATACATTCCAAAAACCAGATCCAAAAACATGAATTAAACCACTGTAAAGGTATAACGAAACATTTCTCATAAGGAGGCCACTAACCAGCCCTTCAACCCTGCTTACCGAAGAAACACAAACGCAAAACACTGTTCAAAAAAAGAGGGGTTCTTGGACTAAAAACATCCCACAACAACAACATTTACAAAAACACATAAGAAACACCATCCCAAACCATTAATCAAGACATCAAGTTTTCCTTTAAAATCATCTCTTTGAAAATAAATGGTTCAGTGGTTAGCGTATCCTCCAATGGTACCCCATGGGTCTCACACATGCATGTTTCTGTGCCACACCAGCACCCTCCTCATATCCATCCCGGCACTCATCCAGTCATTCCATTAACCATCCATAATCCCATATAATCCCCACGCATGTGGTCACTCATGGAAATTCAAATGGTTAAAACAAAAAAATTCTTTCCACTTTTCAAAACCAAATAGCCAACCAATACTTTGTTTTTCTCAAAACCATTAACCATAAAATCAAAACCCAATTTAAATATTACAAACCAATTCGGGAAAGAACCCATAATTCAATAAAAACTCACTTTAATTCCATGCAAAACCTTTTCAAAGAAACAACCCATTTCAAAACACTTATAATTTCATGAAAAACTCCATTTCATAAATCTCCATTTAATTAAAAACTCAACTCTTCTCATTTCCAAACAAGGTTCTAAAATTTCGTAAAACTTTTAAAATGATCTCTAGTAATGAAATCAAAATCCAATTCCAAAATCCATACATGACCTCCAAAACATTACATCCCAATAAAAAACCTTTCAATAGTTTAGAAAACTCTATTAGAAACGCTTTTCAAAGCCAAATTTAACATAGTTCCTGCTTTCAAAAGAGGTGTAAACACACCACTTTCCATTTGAAAACAATTCTAAAAATTCAGTTCCACCATTTCAAAAATCAAATCATTATCTATTTATTAGAAAATAATTTCAAAAAAACTTTAGTCTTCTTAAAACCATGTCATTCATGCTTTAAAACTGAACTCCCAGGATTTCAAAACTAAAGGACACAAGACAATGCAAGAGGAAACTAGTTTCGGTGGGTGAATTAGACATACAGTTGGTATCCATACGCCAATCACTTCACCATCATAGTGAGTGTTCTTGGAAAATATCCCCAGCTCCACATGGCTTTCCAGGACCTGCGAGCTCACTGAGACCATTAACCCAACTCTCTTTTCATTTCTCATAATCATCATCAAACCAAGAAAACCAAAGGACTTAGATAACTCCTAACTCCCCCTAGAGAATCAAATCCCATGTGTTGTTCAGGCACACTACCCATAACTATAATGTCAGTTCTCAATAATCCTAGCTTAGGACTATCCTGACTCTTCCTCAAATAACATGACCCAAAGAGAGTGAACCTCCCTTTGATACCATTTTGTCACCAATCCGATCTGGCCACCCTCAAAACTGGAACTCGACCAATCCTGTGGAAAGGAATGAGGGGAATTACCAATCCCCATGGGCTGTCACAAGTTCACAGGAATCATAAAATGAAAATTTGGAACTATTTACTTGAGTTTATAAACAGACAACGACACACAAATCCAATAAAACAAATCTTTATTTTTCAAACCAAAACATCTTTTAATAAATTTCAGAATTGAATTACACAATTTAAAAAAAATGTTCAAAGACCATTAAAAAGGTAAAAACCCAAAATAAATACAGCCCAATAACCTCCACATGGCAAGAGGCACCACTCTCAAGCCATTTGCACAACGATTCATCACAATGGACTGCTAAAAACCCAAACCATTGGCACAAAATGTATACCCAAACCTACTACAAAAATAACCAAGTATACTTACACCCAAAGGTGTAAGTAGGGTTTGATCCAAATCCCAATAGGATACCATCACCACGATATTCAATGTGACAAACATTCAAAGATTAAAATCTTGTAAGTTTTCATAAATGAAATGCTAGTAACAATTTCAAAAAGATGCAACTTTAAATAATAATGGTTTTCAAGTGGAGTATTTAAAGAATAAACACTTTTAAATAAAATAATAAAGATACTAAATTTTTCATCCAAACATACTATATGATGGTGATAAACATTAATCATCTAATGAGCATAAGCATCTAGCAATAATTCCTAGGCACTAGCTCACTTTGGGTCCCAAGTACATCATATCTCGATGAAAGTAACCATCACAATATTTGTTCTCGTGCACATGAGCCACTAGTAGGGATCATACCCATAACCTATTGGTCCCCTAACATCATCATCATCATAGTTCAGTTAGTGTTTTCATCGTCAATCTTGTTATGTAAAATTGAGGCCAAACCCCATGGGATCACTAGCATACTAGTACACGTCCACCCACCTAGATACCCAGGTTTCCCCCTTGGGATAAAAAAAGTTCAACAATCCTTGAAATATAATTTTCATATGAAAATACCACTTCCACATCACAAATTCACCAAACATCCCAGATTCATATCACACAATTCACATAATCCCCCTTTTATTCAAATTGATTTTGAAATCATACTCACACAAAAATTTCCCACAATGCTTTTCACATCTATTTAACACTTCATAAAATACTTAAAACATTTTTATAAAACATTTTCAATATGATACAAATCACATAACAGCCCACACACACATTCTATATAATACCCTTTTTACCTTTGATTTCATTTTATCATCATACTCACACGAAACAGCCCACAAACATGTTTTTCACCCACATCATAATTTAATAAATCACCTCGACAAATTAAAAAACATTCTAAAAACATTTTACATCACATCTGACCATGTTATCCTTCAAAAACTCATTTTAGGATCATACACCAACCAAAACAGTACATAAACATCATGTGCGTACTTTTTGTAACTCATTAATCCATTTAGAATTTTCATAGAACACTTTCAAGAAGCATGAAAAGGTTTTGAACCTAAAACCCATTAAAAATCCTCTTTTAAACCCAAAATCACACCAAGACCATACCAAAGCATAATTGAAAGGCCAAAAAATTTAATAAATCACTTGAATAGGTTATAAAACAAACCCAAACATGACCACAAGAGTTACACATGGAAAACACCCAATTTAAAGCAAAAAAACAGCTATAAAATTAAAAGCTTAGGAAAATCCATCAAAAATGATTTTTTCGCCCACACATCATACGAGGAAATTGAGAAATAAGTAATTCAAGCAATCTAACTCATCAATAATTTCATACACATGGAATAATCTACTGAAAGTGTCAAAACCCACAAATCTTGGTGCGAAACATCAACTGCACCACCACCGCACCACAAGTAAGTGAAAACAAACCTAAAACCTCATGATTTCACCAAAAAAATATCAAAGTTAAACCCTATGTACTAACCCTAGCTGATTTACAATTTATAACTCATGAAAGTGTGAAATAAATCCCAAGTAAAGTGAAGATATAAAATATAGAATGACTTACATTCATGGTTTTGATGTTTCCCCAATCAAATCTCCATTAAAAATTGAGTTCCAAGGGAGGGAGAGAGAGCTTGGAGGATGTCCATGGAGGTAGGTCACAAAATGTGAAAGAATGGGGTGGATTTGGGTTTATTCCTTAAGGGTAAAATGGGAATTGAAAAATATTTTTAATGACCTGGACACCCTTTCATGGTTTGGATGCACGGTTTAGTAAACCATGCCGCCAAACCGTTCGGCCTGTTCTGGGAACCCAAAAATCTTCCATTATATTCCAATTTTAGGGGGGTACAAGGGGTAAACCAAGGGGGAAATATATTCCAAGGATAGGGGAGAAAAAATCTAAAAACAAATCACTCTTTTCAACCCAAAAAGCATCCAAATCAAGGGTGCAAACCACCTCAACAACTTACCACATAAGTGGTGCCACTAGGAGTGTCACTAACCAACTCCAAAACAAGACAACCTCACACAATCCCTTTGTAAAAGGTGGAGGCCAATTACCATAAAATACCCCCAATACCAAGGTTATAGCTCAAGAATACAGAATACACCAAAAATTCAAACCCAAAACACCCGAAAACAAAAAGAATGCTTAGAACCAAAAGATGATTTGATCAAAGCATGGAATTGAAAATCCGGGCGTGATAATTCTACCCACCATAAAGCTTCCCCCCAAATCCATAGCAAGGAAAAAAATAAAAAACCAAACCCAACTGATAAACCAAAGTGTACACCCTTTCCAAGTTTCATCTGCCCTCAAAAGGACAAAACACCTCTAGTGATCAATTAAGGAAGGAATGCTCTCACAGACCAAAACATACACCACATTCCTGAAATGATCAAGAACATTCATACCTCATCCCAAAAACAAAATTCTAAAACACTATCCATGTTACTAATATGGGGAGACACAAATGGGCTCTCCACCATAAGAGATAACTTAAATTTTCCCGAGACAGAATCGGGACACTAACAGGGGAAGTCCCAAACGGACTCCTCGGTACAAGGGGTAGGATTCTATTAGAACTTTCCAAAAGAACATACATAAGATAAATAGTGGGTCTCCTCACTATAAGAACCAACCATCTTAGCTGACCAGCATGGGCCAGCATAAAAAGACCCCAAAATTTAAAGAGTTTGGACAGCCACACGGGTAGTCCGCATGGTTTTGGGAGACCATGTGCTAATCGTGGGGATCATTCTATCTGAATGGTTTTAAGGGGCCTACGACCCTGGTATTTACCATGAATATGCATCAGCCTCACTATGGAACCTATGGTTGGGGATCCAATGATTGAAGCATATTCGGCCTTGTATTTTAGCTTTGGAAACCCCCTAAATATATATTTTCCTTTTGGTGCCATGGAAACTATGCTCTGATCCCAGATGGGTTCACCAATACATAACACATCCCAAACTCACATTACCCTAACTCGGCATTTCACTGAAACAAGGGCTTAGAATATGAACACACATCACACCCTATTTCATCAGGTGACAAAAATAGAAGGAAAGGATGCATATAAACACATTCTTCTAAAACAGAGGATTTTGAAGTTTTTTCGAGCGATACATACTCCCAACATAAAAGAGACTCTCATAGGATTGCATGACCTTCAGATTTAAAGTCAAATGATCACATGACATCATAAGGTGTCACTAAACATGACCATTGTGACTAATAGAAACAATACATGGAAGGGGACCATACGCCAAATCCCTAAACAACACACAATTCCAGAAAGTGTCCATAATATCCACTCATGACCAGATTTCCCACACTGATGGTTTAGCATGAACCCCCTTCTTCAAAGAGACTACAAAGGACCCAGATGCCCTCTTAGAAACTATCCAGACATTCATCCACACTAACAACCCCGTACCACTTCCACCTTCGACGAATCAGGTAACATAACTAACTATGGTCTCTTTCAACCTTCCACGAGCACTCTCCCACTACAAGAGGATCCGAAAAACTAGTAAAGGAAATGGTGTAGACTCAATATCTAAATCTCAAGAAAAATATTCCTTATATTGATCAAATGGAGGGTCTTCCAACAGTGAAACAATTCGGGTTTCACTTCAATTGTGCACTAACCTTTAATGAGGGCGTACCCTATCCAGCGAGAGAAACCAAGGACCCAACAAAGTTATTCCATTGGTCAATACATGCCACAAACCAGATCCAAAAACATTAAAAATCACCGTAAAGGTGCCCGAAACAGTTCTCATAAGGATTCCACTAGCATCCCTTTAACCCAGCTTACTAAAGAAACACAAACCCAAACCACCATTCAAAAAAGAGGGGTTATTGGACTCAAAACATCCCACAAAAACAACATTTTCAAAAACACATAAGACACACCATCCCAAACTAGTCATCAAGACCTCATGTTTTCCTTTAAAATCATCTCTTTGAAAATAAATGGTTCAGCAGTTAGTGTATCCACCAATAGCACCCCACAGGCCTCACACATGCATGTTTCCATGCCACACACATACCCTCCTCATATCCAACTTGGCACTCATCCATTCATTCCATTAACCATACATCATCCCATATAATCTCCATGCATGTGCTCACTCACAGAAATACCAAAGGTTAAAACAAAAAATTCTTTCCACTTTTCAAAACAAAACAGTCAACCAATACTTCCTTTTTCTTAAAACTGCTGACCATAAAATCAAAACCCAATTTACATATTACAAACCATTTTAGGAAAGCATAAATCATTAAAAAAAAACTCACTTTATTTCCTTGAACAACCATTTCAAAAAAAACAACCCATTTCAAAACACTTCTAATTTTATGAAAATTCCATTTCATAAATCTCTATTTAATTAAGAACTCAACTCTTCTCATTTAAAAACAAGGTTCTAAGATTTCATAAATATTTTCAAATTATCTCTAGTTACAAAATAAAAATCTTATTACAAACTCCACAAATAACCTCTAAAACATTCCATCCCATTAAAACACCTTTCAATAGTTTAGAAAACTCTATTGGAAACACTTTTTCAAAACCAACTTTAACATAGTTCTTGCTTTAAAAAGAGGTGTAAACACACCACTTTCCATTTAAAAAAATTCTGAAAATTCAGTTCCACCATTTTACAAATCAAACCATTACCTATTTATTAGAAAATCATTTCAAAAAAACTTTATCCTTCTTAAAACCATGTCATTTTTTCTTTAAAACCGAACATCCAAGATCTCAAAACTAAAGGACACAATACAATGCGAGAGGAACCTAGTTTCAGTGGGTGACATAGAAATATGGTTGGAGTTCATACACCAATCACTTCACCATTACAGAGAGTGTTCTTGGGAAATATACTCCACTTCACATGTCCTTCCAGGACCTGCGATCTCACTGAGACCATTAACCCAACTCTCTTTTAATTTCCCCTAATAATCCTCAAACCAAGAAAACCAAAGGACTCAGATAAATCCTGACTTCCTTTGGAAACTCAAATCCTATCATGAGGTGTGTTGGCCAGGCCCACTACCCATAACAGGAATGTCAAGTCCCGACAATCCTACCTCTAAACTATCTCGACTCTTCCCCAAATAACATGAACCAATGAGAGAGAACCTCCCTTTGATACCATTTTGTCACAAACCAGACATGGTTGCCATCCAAACTGGAACCCGACCCAACATGTGGCAAGGACCGAAGGGAGTTCCCGATTTCCATGGGATGGAATAAGTTCTTGGGTATCATAAAATGAAAATTGGGAATTATTTACTTGAGTTTATAAACATACAATGACAAATAAATCCCGTAAAATAATTCTGGATTTTTCAAACCAAAACATATTTTACTTAATTTCAGAATTGAATTACACAATTTAAAATAATGTTAAAAGACCATTTAAAAGTTACAAAACCAAAAAAGGACAGCCCAAGAACATCCACATGGAAAGAGGCACCTCCCTTAAGCCATCTTCACAACACCACATCATGATGGACTGCTAAAAACTCGAACCATTGGCACAAAATTTGTAGCCAAATGTACGAAAAAAATAACCAAGTCTAGTTACACCCAAAGGTGTAAGTAGGATGTGATCCAAATACTATTAGAATACAACCACCAAGATATTTCATGTGAAAAACATTTAAAGATGAAAATCTTGCAAGTTTTCAAAACTTGAAATTCTAGTACCAATTTCTAAAAATGCGACTTTAAATAAGAAAGATTTTCAAGTGGGAAATTTTAAAGAATCAACACTTTTAAATAAAGTATTAAAGCTATTGAATTTTTCATCCAAGTATACCATATATCGACGGTATGCATAAATCATCTAATGATCACAAGAAATGGGAAATAACCCCTAGGCACTAGCTCGTTGTGGGTCCCAGGTACCTCATATCTCAGTGAAAGTAACCATCATAATATTTGTTCTCATGCACACAAGACACTAGTAGGGATCATACCCATAACCTAGTGTTCCCCCAACATAATCATCATCATCATCATCATCATAGTTTATTTAGTGTTTTTATCATCAATATTGCTATGTGAGACTGAGGCCAAACCCCATAGGATAACTAGCATACTAGTACACGTCCACCCACCTAGATACCCGGGTTTCCCCCTTGTTCTCAAACAAGTTCAAAAAGCCATGAAATATAATTTTCACCTGAAAATACCACTTCCACATAACACATTAATCAAATATCCCACAAGTATATCACACAAGTCACATATTCTCCCATTCATTATAATTGATTTTGAAATAATACTCACACCAAATCATCCCACAACACTTTTCACATCTATTTAAAACTTCAAAAAATACTTTAAACATTTTTATAAAACATTTCCAAGATGATACTCATCAAATAAAATCCCACGCACACATGCTACATAATACCCTTTTTACCTTCAAATTCATTTTATCGCCATACTCACATGAAACATCCCACAAACATGTTTCACACCCACATCACAATTTAATAAATCACCTCGACAAATTATGAAACATTCTCAAAACGTTTGACATCACAACTGACCACTTTATCTTTCAAAAACTCATTTTAGGAACATAAAACCCCCAAAATAGTACATAACCATCCTATTAACAGTTTTTGTAACTCATTAAACCATTTAGAATTTTTATAGAACACTTTCAAGAAGCATGACAAGGTTTTTCACCTAAAACCCATTCAAAAACCCTCTTTTAAACCCAAAATCACACCAAGACCCTACCAAAGAATAATTTTAAGCCCAAAAAACATTTAATAAATCACTTTAATATGTTATAAAACAAACCCAAACATTACCACAAGAGTTACACATGTAAAACACCCAATTTAAAGAAAAAATGAAACTATAAAATTAAACGCTTAGGAAAATCCATAAAAAACGGTTTTCACACCACACAAATCATATGAGGAACATGAAAATTAAGTAAATAAAGCATGATAACTTGTCAATATTTTCTTACATATGGAATCTCTTACTGAAAGTGTCAAAACCCTCAAATATTGGTGTGAAACATCAACCGCACCACCACCGCACCACAAGGAAGTGAAAAGCAACCTAAAACCTAAATATTTCACCAAAAAGGCTCAGAGTTAAACCCTAGGTACGAACCCTAGATGATATAAAATTTAAAACTCATGAAAGTGTGAAAGAAACCCTAAGGAAAGGGAATAAATCAAAGATAGAATGACTTACTTGTGTGGTTTTGAAGTTCCTCCAATTAAATCTCCCTTCAAAATTGAGTTCCAAGGGAGGGAGGGAGAGCTTGGAGGTTGTACATAGAGGTAGGGAACGAAATGGGGAAGAATGGGGAAGATTTGGGTTTATTTCAGAAGGTTAAAATGGGAATTACAAAAGATTTTTAATTACCTGGACACCCTTGCATGGTTTGGAAACACGGTTTAGTAAACCATGTGGCCAAACCGTGTGGCCTATTATTGGCACCAAAAAACCTTCCATTATCCTCCAATTTCATAGGGGTATAAGGTGGAAACCAAGGGGAAAGATATTATAAGCATAGGGGAGAAAAATTCCCAAAACAAAGCACTCATTTCAACCCAAAACTCATCCAACTCAAGGGTACAATCCACCTCAACAACTTACCCCACAAGTGGTGCCACTTGGAGTGTCACTAATCAAACTACAAAACACCACAACCTCACACCATCCCTTTGAAAGAAGTGGTGGAAAATTACCATAAAATACCCCCAAGACCAAGTTCATAACTCAAGAACTCAAGTTACACCAAAAATTCAAACTCAGAACACCCAAAAACCAAGAGAATGCTAAGATCCAAAAGTGGATTTGAACAAAGCATGGAATTAAAAATCCAAGTGTGAAAAAAGGTGTATGTGGCTCTGATACGGAGGTACCTATGGGTAATAAATCTGAAAATGGAATATTGAACAAGACTTGATCATAACCTGTTTCATGATAATGGGCCTTACTAAACTCCTGGTTTGACACACCTGAGGGATATGCTTTGGAAATTCAGAAACTCTTTACGAACCATGATGGAGGATTTAAATAGACGATGAACATGAATGGAATAGGTTCAAATTAAGGTTTAATATATTTAAAATGTGGTTTCATGATTTATACATCTTATAATTGACTTTTAATGATTATTTGGTTTCCCTACTATGATTGGTGTTGTAACACTAAGATTTTTGGTTTTAGACAATAGTTGGAGCCCAAAGGAACTTTGTTAATGTTGAATGTAATAAATAATGCAATGATTTTTCTTCTTATCAACCAAATGTTATGGTATATGGAATAAAAAATATTTTTGTTATTCTCACACAACTTTCTCAGGATATGAATATTGTTGTGCTTCTGAATGATCAAAGAAGGTAAGAACATTCTGTTGAGTACTTTATGTGGAAACATCCACCTTTTTTAGTGGTTTGAGTAATCTAATTGTTTTCAAGCAATGGTTCAGTACCATTGGAAATATATTTTCCATTATCCTGTTTTTGGATCATGAAAAATTCATTTTTCCATCTATAATTTGGAAGGTGAAGTGGATAAATGGTGGACTCTTATTAAGAATACGAGACAACAAGATTAAATTGACTCCTAATAGGGGTATGAGTTTAAGAGATTATTTTTCAATAATTTGTTCTCTTGTATTTTTCATAAAAAATGCAGAAGTAATTCTTTGAGATAAATTATATGTAAAGTAAATCTATTAGTACCTATGAGAAAAATTTTACAAGACTTTTGAGATAATATTTTGATATTATCATCCAACCTAAAAGTAAGGTTGATCGATTATTCGGTGTCCTAAAATCAATTCTTCAAAGAAGATTAACCATAAGGGAATTCGGTAGTTATAAAGAAATAATTATTTGTGTTATAAAAGTGGAAATGGAGATTGGAGTGACCCATAAATTTCATGGTTTTGATAATAAAAGAAATATCTAATTCAAGGGAAACTCTAAAAATCATGGAGAGAATAATATGATTTTTCTTTCATGCTCAAAGTGTGGAAGAAAACATATAGGAATTTGTACTGAGGTGGATACTAAATGTTTTAAGTGTGGAAAGTAAGGTCATCAAGAATTTAAATGATAAAGTGATGGGAAGAAGTTAGTTATTGACATAAATAAAGATGAATATCCACAAAATGAACCTCCCACACTTCAGTGCTTCATATACAAAGAGTTCAAGAATTATGCTAACAAGTTCCATAATGTGAGAGTTGATAACAATGATCAAAATTAGTAACCTTTTAAGGTGAGGGATAAAGGTAAATCTCATTCAATCAGTATTTTAGATGAGGGGTTCAGTAATGGTATGGTGAAAGGTACAGTTACCATCCACTATAGAACTTATAATGTCTTATTTGACTCTATAACTACCCACTATTTTATATATGAATAATTTTCTATGGGTATCAAAATACCACCTCAATTATAAGATGTTAAATTAAAAATGAAAACCCTAAATGTTACTATGATCACATCCTGAGTATATGATTCATATCCAATTAAATTTTGTGGGAATATTCTTCTTGCAAATCTTTTCATTATTACTCTGGTTGAATTTGATGTTATCTTGGTAATGGATTGGATTTCTCTATATAAATACCACATAAATTGATGAGGAAGGGAAGTCACATTTGATATTACAAATCAACCTATGATCATATATCAGTGTGATGATAAATATGAACTTCCAATGGAAATGAAATCCATTTTATAGTTTTTGATTCTTATTCAAAGAGGGAGTTTATCTCAAATGGTTGGGGATAAAATCAAAATTGATGATATTCCTATTGTAAGGGGGTGTTTTGATATATTTAAACAAGAGTTTCCTAGAATTCTACTAAATCATGAAGTTGAGTTCTCAATAAAACTCATACCTAGTTATACATCTATTTTAAAGAATCCATATAGAATAACCCCAGTTGAGTTACAGGAATTGAAGAATCAATGCTAGGAAAATCTTGATAAAGAAATCATTCGTCCAAGTATCACTACTGGAAATACACTATTTCCCAACGGTTGTGAACCGTTGGGAAAGCCCCTCAAACCGTTGGTATCTAATATACCAACGGTTCTCTCAACCATGGGGAAGTAGGCCGTGGGGAAAACCTTTCCCAACGGTTTACTGGGAACCGTTGGGGTAGGGTGACAAAAGGCACTCTATCCCAACAGTTTGGTGAACCGTTGGGATAGTTTTTCCCAACGGTTTCTCCCAAACCGTTGGGAAAAACCACATGGGTTCCCTCTTTCCCAACGGTTTAGAACCGTTGGGAAAATAGCTCTTTACCAACGGTTTAATGAACCGTTGGTAAAAACTTATTTAGAATTATATGCCAACGGTTTAAAACCGTTGGCATACCCTATGCTGCAAATTGCAGCCCCCTGCAATTTGGCAGCCCCTCTCCCCTGTACATCAAGCACCTCTCATCTCATCAGGCCTCATTTTCACCTCATTTTCGATCCAACAGGCCTCATTTTCACCTCATTTTCGATCCAACTATTGTACCTGTAATAAAATAAAACATACATATACAATTACGAACAAATTCATACACATTTAACATATAATGGATCCTGAAACTATACACATCCATAATTAAATTACAATTCATAAACATACATAATTCATATAGAATTCAATTTAAAATTTAGATGACAATTATATCTGGAATCCGATTGAGACAGGGATGATTGTTACACGTCACATATGACCCATGGATCGTTCTCCTAATGTTTCAATGGAAACCGAATGCGTTTGGTCGGTTTTGCGTATGCCAGTTCTTTTCACTTATAATCTTACCCATTTTAAACAAAACAGACACAGTTAGAGCGGTGTTGGCCACACCGCGCCTCGGATTGAGGCGGGGATGATTCGTACACCTCACATATGACCCATGGATCGTTCTTCTAAAGTTTCAACGGAAACCGAATGCGTTTGGTCGGTTTTCCGTATGTACTTAAAATGATGTCCATTTTAATCAAAAGAGAGCCACTTAGACTGATCCCGGCCACACCGCGACTCGGATTGAGCCCGAGTGGGCTCGTACATGTCACATATGACTGATGGATCATTGTGATAAATTATCAACAGATTCGGAATGCGTTTGGTCGGTTTTGCGTATGTCAGTTGTTCTTTTCACTTATAATCCTGTCCATTTTAAACAAAAGATACACAGTTAGAATGGTGTTGGCCACACCGCTCCTCGGATTGAGGCGGGATTGACTCTTACACGTCACATACGACCCATGGATCCTTGTGCTAAAGTATCGACACAGTCTGAATGCCTTTGGTCGGTTTTTCGTATGTCACTTGATGATTTTCACTTAAAATGACGTCTTTTTGAAACAAAAGACTGACTCTTTGAGTGGTGTCGGCCACACCGCGTCTCCGATTGTGGCGGGGTTGATTCGTACACGTCACATATGACCCAAGGATCGTTCTCCTAAAGTTTCGACGGAAACCGAATCCGTTTGGTCGTTTTTCCGTATGTACTTAAAATGGTGTTCATTTTAAACAAAAGAGAGCCACTTAGACTTATCCCGGCCACACCGCGACTCGGATTCATCCCGGTTTGGCTCGTATACGTCACATATGACCCATGTATTGTTGTCATAAATTATCAATAGATTCGGAATACATTTGGTCGGTTTTCCGTATGCTAGTTGATTCTTTCACTTAAAATGACGTCCTTTTGAAACAAAAGACGGACACTTTGAGTGGTGCCGGCCACACCGCGTCTCCGGATTGACCTAAAACCACCGGGAAACATTCTAATTATTATTCTTGACGTGTACGCGCAGACGACACGTCAATCGGACGTGCGGTTTGCGCGGTACGGCTCAATATTCGTGTTTTAAGTGATGCTCGCGCTTCGTAAACGCGCGTGAGGGGGGTCCAAACGGGCCGAACGATTTCAGAATGACCTGAAATCAGAAGACAAATACGGGTGACTGATTTATGAAGTGGTCGAGCAGACGGCACATCAATCGGACGTGCCGTGTACCCGCGGTGACCGACAACGCAGTTCTGGTGTCATAAACGGCCAAAACGGGCGTCCAACGGTCAAATTCAAAGCGGACAACCTCGGATTGACCTGAAACCACCGGGAAACATTCTAATTATTATTCGTGACGTGTACGCGCAGACGGCACGTCAATCGGACGTGCGGTTTGCGCGGTACGGCTCAATATTCGTGTTTTAAGTGATGCGCGCGCTTCGTAAACGAGCGTGAGGGGGTCCAAACGGGCCGAACGATTTCAGGATGACCTGAAATCAGACGACAAATACGGGTGACTGATTTATGAAGTGGTCGAGCAGACGGCATATCAATCGGACGTGCCGTGTGCCCGCGGTGACCGACAACGCAGTTCTGGTGTCATAAACGGCCAAAACGGGCGTCCAACGGTCAAATTCATAGCGGCCGACCTCGGATTGACCTGAAACCACCGGGAAACATTCTAATTATTATTCGTGACGTGTACACGCAGACGGCACGTCAATCGGACGTGCGGTTTGCGCGGTACGGCTCAATATTCGTGTTTTAAGTGATGCTCGCGCTTCGTAAACGCGCGTGAGGGGGGTCCAAACGGGCCGAACGATTTCAGAATGACCTAAAATCAGACGACAAATACGGGTGACTGATTTATGAAGTGGTCGAGTAGACGGCACGTCAATCGGACGTGCCGTGTACCCGCGGTGACCGACAACGCAGTTCTGGTGTCATAAACGGCCAAAACGGGCGTCCAACGGTCAAATTCAAAGCGGATGACCTCGGATTGACCTGAAACCACCGGGAAACATTCTAATTATTATTCGTGACGTGTACGCGCAGACGGCACGTCAATCGGACGTGCGGTTTGCGCGGTACGGCTCAATATTCGTTTTTTAAGTGAGGCGCGTGCTTCGTAAACGCGCGTGAGGGGGGTCCAAATGGGCCGAACGATTTCAGAATGGCCTGAAATCAGACGCAAAATACGGGACAGTGATTTATGAAGTGGTCGAGCAGACGGCACGTCAATCGGACGTGCCGTGTGCCCGCGGTGACTGACAACGCAGTTCTGGTGTCATAAACGGCCAAAACGGGCGTCCAACGGTCAAATTCATAGCGGCCGACCTCGGATTGACCTGAAACCACCGGGAAACATTCTAATTATTATTCGTGACATGTACGCGCAGACGGCACGTCAATCGGACGTGCGGTTTGCGCGGTACGGCTCAATATTCGTGTTTTAAGTGATGCCCGCGCTTCGTAAACGCGCGTGAGGGGGGTCCAAACGGGCCGAACGAAGTCGGAATGGCCTGAAATCAGACGAAAAATACGGGTGACTGATTTATGAAGTGGTCGAGCAGACGGTACATCAATCGGACGTGCCGTGTGCCCGCGGTGACCGACAACGCAGTTCTGGTGTCATAAACGGCCAAAACGGGCGTCCAACGGTCAAATTCATAGCGTCCGACCTCGGATTGACCTGAAACCACCGAGAAACATTCTAATTATTATTCGTGACGTGTACACGCAGACGGAACGTCAATCGGACGTACGGTTTGCGCGGTACGGCTCAATATTCGTGTTTTAAGTGATGCTCGCGCTTCGTAAACGCGCGTGAGGGGGGTCCAAACGGGCCGAACGATTTCAGAATGGCCTGAAATCAGACGAAATATATGGGTGACTGATTTATGAAGTGGTCGAGCAGACGACGCATCAATTGGACGTGTCGTGTGCCCGCGGTGACCGACAACGCAGTTCTGGTGTCATAAACGGCCAAAACGGGCATCCAACGGTCAAATTCATAGCGGCCGACCTCGGATTGACCTGAAACCACCGGGAAACATTCTAATTATTATTCGTGATGTGTACGCGCAGACGGCACGTCAATCGGACGTGCGGTTTGCGCGGTAAGGCTCAATATTCGTGTTTTAAGTGATGCTCGCGCTTCGTAAACGCGCGTGAGGGGGGTCCAAACGGGCCGAACGATTTCAGAATGACCTGAAATCAGACAAAAAATACGGGTGACTGATTTATGAAGTGGTCGAGCAGACGGCACGTCAATCGGACGTGCCGTGTGCCCGCGGTGACCGACAACGCAGTTCTGGTGTCATAAACGGCCAAAACGGGCATCCAACGGTCAAATTCAAAGAGGACGACCTCGGATTGACCTGAAACCACCGGGAAACATTCTAATTATTATTCGTGACGTGTACGCGCAGACGGCACGTCAATCGGACGTGCGGTTTGCGCGGTACGGCTCAATATTCGTGTTTTAAGTGATGCGCGCGCTTCGTAAACGCGCGTGTGGGGGGTCCAAACGGGCCGAAAGATTTCAGAATGGCCTGAAATCAGACGAAAAATACGGGACAGTGATTTATGAAGTGGTCGAGCAGACGGCACGTCAATCGGACGTGCCGTGTGCCCGCGGTGACCGACAACGCAGTTCTGGTGTCATAAACGGCCAAAACGGGCGTCCAACGGTCAAATTCATAGCGGCCGACCTCGGATTGACCTAAAACCACCGGGAAACATTCTAATTATTATTCGTGACGTGTACGCGTAGACGGCACGTCAATCGGACGTGCGGTTTGCGCGGTACGGCTCAATATTCGTGTTTTAAGTGATGCGCGCGCTTCGTAAACGCGTGTGAGGGGGGTCCAAACGGGCCGAACGATTTCTGAATGGCCTGAAATCAGACGACAAATACGGGACAGTGATTTCTGCGGTGACCGACAATGCAGTTCTGGTGTCATAAACGGCCAAAACGGGCGTCCAACGGTCAAATTCAAAGCGGACGACCTCGGATTGACCTGAAACCATCGGGAAACATTCTAATTATTATTCGTGACGTGTACGCGCAGACGGCACGTCAATCGGACGTGCGGTTTGCGCGGTACGGCTCAATATTCGTGTTTTAAGTGATGCGCGCGCTTCGTAAATGCGCGTGAGGGGGGTCCAAACGGGTCGAACGATTTCAGAATGGCCTGAAATCAGACGACAAATACGGGACAGTGATTTCTGAAGTGTTCGAGCAGACGGCGCATCAATCGGACGTGTCGTGTGCCCGCGGTGACCGACAACGCAGTTCTGGTGTCATAAACGGCCAAAACGGGCGTCCAACGGTCAAATTCATAGCAGCCGACCTCGGATTGACCTGAAACCACCGGGAAACATTCTAATTATTATTCGTGACGTGTACGCGTAGACGGAACGTCAATCGGACGTGCGGTTTGCGCGGTACGGCTCAATATTCGTGTTTTAAGTGATGCTCGCGCTTCGTAAACGCGCGTGAGGGGGTTCCAAACGGGCCGAACGAAGTCGGAATGGCCTGAAATCAGACGACAAATACGGGTGACTGATTTATGAAGTGGTCGAGCAGACGGCACGTCAATCGGACGTGCCGTGTGCCCGCGGTGACCGACAACGCAGTTCTGGTGTCATAAACGGCCAAAACGGGCGTCCAATGGTCAAATTCAAAGCGGACGACCTCGGATTGACCTGAAACCACCGGGAAACATTCTAATTATTATTCGTGAAGTGTACGCGCAGACGGCACGTCAATCGGACATGCGGTTTGCTAGGTACGACTCAATATTCGTGTTTTAAGTGATGCTCGCGCTTCGTAAACGCGCGTGAGGGGGGTCCAAACGGGCCGAACGAAGTCGGAATGGCCTGAAATCAGACGACAAATACGGGTGACTGATTTATGAAGTGGTCGAGTAGACGGAACGTCAATCGGACGTGCCGTGTGCCCGCGGTGACCGACAACGCAGTTCTTGTGTCATAAACGGCCAAAACGGGCGTCCAACGGTCAAATTCATAGCGGCCGACCTCGGATTGACCTGAAACCACCGGGAAACATTCTAATTATTATTCTTGACGTGTACGCACAGACGGCACGTCAATTGGACATGCGGTTTGCGCGGTACGGCTCAATATTCGTGTTTTAAGTGATGCGCGCGCTTCGTAAACGCGCGTGAGGGGGGTCCAAACGGGCCGAACAATTTCAGAATGGCCTGAAATCAGACGACAAATACGGGTGACTGATTTATGAAGTGTTCGAGCAGACGGCACGTCAATCAGACGTGCCGTGTGCCCGCGGTGACCGACAACGCAGTTCTGGTGTCATAAACGGCCAAAACGGGCGTCCAACGGTCAAATTCATAGCGGCCGACCTCGGATTGAGGCGGGATTGACTCGTACACGTCTAAAATGACCCATGTATCGTTGTCTTAAAGTATCAACACAATCCGAATGTGTTTGATCGGTTTTCCGTATGCCAGTTGATGTTTTTCACTTAAAATGATGTCCTTTTGAAACAAAAGACATACGCTTTGAGTTGTTCCGACCACACCGCGCCTCGGATTGAGGCGGGGATGACTCGTACACGTCACATATGACCCATGGATCGTTGTCCTAAAGCATCAACACATTTCGAATGCGTTTGGTCAGTTTTTCGTATGTCACTTTTGTTTTCACTTAAAATCTTATGGAAATTCATATAGAATATTTTTATATCATATTTAGTATGGATTAGATTTTAGTTGATCGTTCTATGAAACATTTCAGAGCTAATGAAATTAAGGAAGGTGGAGGGGATGTCCGGGGGGCTGTCCGGGGGGGCTGTCCGGTGGGTGTCCGGGGGGCTGTCTGGGGACCAAGGAGGAGGGTGGGGGGGCTGTGCGGGGTCTGTCCGGGGGGGCTGTCCGGTGGGTGTCCGGGGGGCTGTCCGGGGACCAAGGAGGAGGGTGGGGGGGGGCTGTGCGGGGTCTGTCCGGGGGTGTTTGGGGGTTGTTCAGGGGGTTGTCCGGGGTTGTTTAGGGGGCTGTCCGGTGGTTGTTCAGGGGGTTGTCCGGGGTTGTTTAGGGGGCTGTCCGGGGACCAAGGAGGAGGGTTGGGGGCTGTACGGGGGGCTGTCCAGGGGGCTGTCCAGGGGGCTGTCTGCGGGGCTGTCCGGGGGGTGTTTGGGGGGTGTTCGGGGTCCAAGGGGGAGGGGGGGTTGTCCAGGGTCCAAGAATGAGGGGGGATGTCCAGGGAGTTCTCAAACACACAACCACTAAAAGACAACAACATCTATAAAAACAGACAATATATAAAAATAACTCAACTCCAATACTATACTACGAGTCTAGATAAAACCAACAACTAGAATAGATTAAACATCAAATCTCAAGTCAAAAGTGTAACGGATCAATATGTCCCACATCAGCATCACCATCTCCATCATCATCATCATCATCGCCCTCGTCATCGTCCTCCTCATCGTCCTCACCCTCCATAGCGCCTTCCTCCTCGCCTTCGCCCTCTTCCTCGCCCTCCTCATCTCCCTCCTCTTCCGCATCAGACTGCTCGCCATCATCATCTTCAAGCTGGACATCGGCCTGACCACCACTGGAACTGCCACCTGGTGCACCATATATAGAATGTATCGATGACATGTATTCATCAATCGCTGGGCTGGCCTCTACTGGAAGTGTTGGACGTAGAACTTCAATAAATTTCATAAATGCACTGTTTTCCCTAGCAGACTATCCTGCCGTCTCTGTGGCCCTTTTCTCAGCCTGTTCTGCCTGTGCCCTAACTTGCTGCAGCTCGGTGGCACTACAACTCGTACCTGAGGCAGGCCAATACCTCGTCGGGGCTATCCTAGGTCGGCAGCGTACTCTGCCAGAATGATCCTCTCCCAACACCTGATGTAAGTGATCAGATGGCCCAAAATTGTCTGCTTCTTGGGCATCGAGGGCCTCTAAAGCATCCTGTTACAAATATAAATATATTATTAAGTTACGAAATAGATATTAAAATATAAAATCAACAGATTAAAACTTACAATCTGCTGCTGAGTCGCTTCGTTGACAGCACGTCCATCCTTTTTTCGTCTACTCGAGCAAAACAGTTTTGCTCGAGGCACACGTCCTTCAATATTTTGTACTTGCCTCTACAATGACATTGAAAACAAAATTTATATAAAGACTTCAGCAAATAATTAAATAATTTAGGAAACAAAAGAAAATGTAAGTCGTAAAGAAAACTTATAAACAATTATCATACCTGCTGCCTCTCATGATCCGGCATCGTCGTGCGTCCTAGTGTATGGAGGTATTTTTTTGCATCAATGTTTTTTTTATTTTTTCCAGATGATTCCTAAATAAAATTCGATAATGCAAAGGATAATATTAATGCAAAACTTGGAAGTTATTATTTAAATACCTCAAATGTAATTCATACCTTAAACTGGGTACTCGTCCAATGAGTAATCATCTGACGATACTGCTCTATAGGACAATCATCCACGACTGGTACCGCCTCTAACTCAGTGCCAACTCTAGCACGCCAGCCAATATACAGCTCATGCTTGTAGGCTCTCCAAAGCTCGCCTAAATCCTTTAGACGTTCCAGTCGTGCACCCTCACCATCAGGAAAATTAAATCGAAGCTGAAATGGAAATATTAATTTATATAAATACAAAAAAAATTCATGGCATTAAATACAACAGATTTTTTTACCCATATCTCTGCCCAAGCTCTATCTTTGACCTCATGTGGCAAATGTCTCCACGACAGCGGGCTGACGGGAATGATGTCGGAGTATTTGGCAAGTGTCACCATAAAACTCCGACATTGTTGCCCTGTTTTCTCAACCATCTGATTGTCTTCATTATATTCCACCATAACCTGTGTGCGACGGTTCCACACCGAACGCATGCGTGTACGGCCCCGCCCTCGCCTCCTGTCAGTAGATGTATCTGTCATGAAAGAAAAACAAATATTTTATCAAAACATGTTATAATGAAAATAAATATTGCTATAAAAATTTGTTAGGGTTTTATAAATATACCTGTGCTAGTCTGATCAATGAGTGGCGCCGGATCCACAGAACCTGATGGAACACCCTCTGGTGGAACAGGAGTCGAAGAAGATGGAATATAAAAGCTCGGAGAGACAGAAGTAGAAGGAAAAGAAGATGGAACAACTGTATGACCTGCTGACTGGGGAGTGGGAATCATCATGGGATGTGAAAATGATGGGGCAGAAGATGCAGAAGGTAGCGAAAACATGGGAGGTCTAAATATCCCGTGCGTCCCTAACGACACACCGGGATCAGAATGTGGGAAGTCTGAAATGTCAGTGGGAGGGGCAGGGTCTAGTCGGGCACGCGCAGCTCTATGTCCACCTCTGGTACGAACCCTCCTCGTACCACCGGCCTGAGTACTAGGACCAGTACTAGGCTCCTCGTCGAATAACTATCAACGTAATGGTGGATCCTACAAAAAATTTTACAAAAAAAATTAATCACATGACATTATATATTCTGTAAATATATATATATATATATTTGAAATAAAGTACTCATTGTAGGCACTAATGGTGGAATGCCCATCTCCTCCATCCGACGATTGTTCTCCGCCATTTTTTTTCTTCGTCTCTCTTCAATTGGCTTCATTTCCTGCATTGGAAAACAAATATGTAATTAATTAGAAAAAGAAAATTAATGTGTAAACCAAAAAACTAAATATATGAGGGAATGAGGGGATTCATTGGTAATTTAGCTATCAATTGTTTTAGAAGAGCTTGAATGAATTTAATAAAACATACAAGTTGTAATGTTCACCAAGTTAGAAATATTGTTTGATTTGGTTTGAATACAGTTCAATTCCAAATTAGAAAATGCAATTCAAATAAAACAGCAACCAATAAACATTGAAAATTCACATAACGGTCAAGTCAGCTAAAACATATTTGTGATCAATACTAAATAAATATGAATATTACCAACCTTAACAACCCAACTCGAGGTAAACCAAAAGAATTGAGAACATGGATGAATGATTCTATATATTTCCAACCACAACTTCAGGTTCACAATCAACTCTGACAATTGAGCTATTGGAGTCATCAAAAGAAATAAATGGATTGGTTCCAATGGCAATAGGGACAGTGTCAATTCCATCATCAGCATTATCAAAAATATGTATTGGAATTACTTCAACTATGACACCAAATTCAGGTTGAAGTTGATCTTTGACATAAAAAACTTGTTTAGCCATTGATGCCAACACATATGGTTCTTCGGTTTCAAGAGTGCGGGTCATATTAATTACTCGAAATCCACAATCATCAATAAATGTGCCATGTCTCGTCATCGAATCAAACCAATGGCATTTCATCATTGTGACTCGTCCATGAGAGTAATAATCTAATATTATTATTTTCTCAACGACTCCATAATAACCCACATTTTCAAGTCGCGGTCTACTATCTGATGCACTGGCATAACAATCTGTTGTGGCAGTAACCATAATACCATCATGTTGTGTTCTCATGTTTTTGGCTCGTTCAGTGACAATAAATCTGTACCCATTGATAACAATTGATTTACAGTCACGAACCACGGTATTAGGACCAAAAGCCAAAGCTCTTATTTCCTCAGAGACAGAGTCAGCAGAAAAACTCAATACCTGCAATATAAATGACAGTTAAACTTAAGTAAATATTAAAATAATTAATTTAAACAGTAATATTTTTACCTTCAATTTTAACCAAGCAGAAAACTCTTTGCTATGAAAAGTCTCTCTCCTTCTCAAGGATAAAGAACGATGCTTCCTATTTATCATTGTTTTATGTTCCCTGTAGATAAAAAAATATGAATAGTTTAACAGATATATATGTAAGATATACATATTCAATTTTGTTACCTGATATAGTCATCGAACAAATCACAGTTGAACAAAACTGTGCGATGTGCCATCTCCCGCTCTTCATGGCTTAATGTCTTCAATGTATATGATCCAGGAATTCCTCCTGTTTGAGGAAGTGATGGAAAACTGGGTTCAATTTGCTCATATTGTTCTTCTTCATTTCTCATTGGTCTGTTCATTCTTGTAGTAAGATCAGACAAATACATTGAACAGAAATCCATACATTCTTGAGCTAAGTAACCGTTCACGATAGAACCTTCGGGATGATTCTTGTTTCGAACATAAGACTTTAATGTGAACATATTTCTTTCAGTTGGATACATCCAAAGAAAAGAAACAGGTCCTCCGAGAAGTATTTCAGTTGGAATATGGACAGTCAGATGCAGCATGCATGTGAAAAATGATGGGGGAAATATTTTCTCCAACTCACACAAAATTAATGGGGCATCTGTCAACATTTTTTGCAAGAAAGACTTGGACAACTTCTTAGCACAAAGATCTCTAAACAAATGGCACAACCGAATAACACCCACCCTTACATTATTGGACAAAAGATGACGGATTGCTATTGGAAGCAACTCATGCAGTAGAACGTGATAATCATGAGTCTTCAAAGATTTTAGCTTCAACTCTCTTCTGTTGACCCGTTTAGATATGTTGCTTGAATAGCCATCAGGAACTCTAATAGTCTCTAATACTTCCAAAAATTGTTTTTTTTCAGTAGGTGTCATCACATAAGAAGCACATGGAAGTTGCCATTTATTTTCACTGATACGCACAGGATGCAATTCTGGTCTGATGCCCCAATCCACCAAGTCACGACGAGATCGTAAATCATCTTTTGTCTTCCCCTTGACATTTAGAAGAACTGAAAGCAACATTTCACATATATTCTTTTCAATATGCATTACGTCTAAGCAATGACGTAGCAAATTGGTTGACCAATAAGGCAAATCAAAAAAGATACTCCTCTTCCTCCAATTGTAACAGGTTTCTGTGGAAACATTCTTTCTCTTTCCAGATTTCATTTGACCCTTCCCGAACGAAAAACTGAAATCTTTCAATTCATTAAGCACATCAGTTCCAGACATACGCTGAGGTGGATCATCGGTCTCTATAGTATTATCAAATCTTCGACGATTCATTCTATATGGATGATCCTTTGGCAAAAATCGTCGATGTCCCATAAAACTGACACTACAACGATGTTTCAGTCTTCTGGATCGTGTATTCTTCATACAAACTGGACATGACAGTTTCCCCTTCGTGCTCCATCCAGACATCATTGCATAAGCCGGAAAATCATTGATTGTCCACATAAGCGCAGCGCGCATCTGAAATATGTCTTTCGAACATGCATCGTATGTGCGCACACCCACATCCCAAAGAAGCTTCAACTCTTTTATTAAAGGTTGCATGTATACATCAATATCAATGTCGGGATCAGAAGGACCAGATATGAGTATACTCATGAAAGTGAAAGATTTTTTCATACACAACCATGGGGGAAGATTATAAATGTGCATAAAAACGGGCCATGTTCTGTGCGAAGTAAGCATCTGCCCAAACGGATTAAAACCGTCGCATGAAAGACCCAACCTCACATTACGCACGTCAGCTGCAAAATCAGGATGTCGAGCATCAAATCTCTTCCATGCAAATCCATCTGCAGGATGAACCAACTCATCATCAGTCTTCTTTCTCTCGGTATCATGCCATCTCATTTTTATTGATATGTCATCAGACATAAAAGGATTCTGGAGTCTGGGGATCAATGGAAAGTGCCACATTACTTTCTGTGGAACGCGGGATGGTGTTCCATCAGATTTTGACTTCCAGCGGGATGTGCCACATTTTATACATTCATTTCGTTCAGCGGTTTCCTCTTAGAATAAACTGCAATCTTTCGGGCAAGCATGAATTTTGTTTCTTGAAAATCCAAGTTCCTCAACTAACTTCCATGCCATATAGTGGTTTAAGGGAATATCTTCATCATCTGGAAGTAAATCCTTCAAGAGGGTAAGAATGTAATCGATTGCTGTATTAGAAATCCCATACATAGTTTTCCCATGAAATAATCGGATTAAAAATTCCAGCTTTTTCATTTTATCGCATTGTCGATATACTGGAGTCGTGGCAGCATCATTCAATTTTTTCACCCTATCAATATCATCATTTTCACTAGATGCATCAGCTGTCCTCATATCGAAGTCTTCTTGAGTCGAAATCCTTTCTTTTTCATGATGACGAATAAACGGAAACCGATCATCTAACAAATTCTCCATTCCAGTCTTTTCATTTCGATCATCACCAATTTGAGATTTCGTTTTCTCCCCATTGTGATACCACAGAAAGTAGTTTGCTTGAAACCCATTTTTGGTTATGTGGTAGCTGACTTCTTCACGGCTCAACCAAGGTCTACCAACACAATTGGAACATGGGCAGTGTATGCGACCACTATCTGAAGCATTGTGAAATGCAAAATCTATAAAGCTCTCCAAATTGTTTTGAAAATCGTCTGAGATCCGATCGGTTTCATACATCCAACTTCTGTCCATTCTGTAAAAAGAATTTATATAAGTCATTTTGTCATAAACAATTCAATAGGCATTAACTATAATAGAAAATACATTTAAGTAAACGATAAAGGAAGAAAATAATCAAGGTATCAACTACACATGTCAAAAAAACATACAAATGTGTTATTGAAAAAATGTAAAACCAACAAGAACTTAATGTGTTATATAACATAACAGCATGACTCATCCCATAACCATATTAGTAGGGTATCATGAACATGAATAACATCAACCTTGTGCCATCCTCCTACCCTACATGACCCCAACCACATGCCACATCTTATTATAGCCTTATCACATCACACCTCACCGAAAAACACTAGGGAAATCATAGTACATCTCACCTGAAGACACATGGACAATCACATCGCATCTTGCCTAAAAACACATGGTCAATCACTTTTGCAGGAAGAGTAGGGAAGACATGGTAGCTATCCAAACATATAACCACCATCCTAGATATTAGAAAAAATACTCATAACTCAAAACCTCTGATCGTTGGTAAGTTTATCCAACTCTGGTTGGGAATGTGTAGAAATAACATAAAAATACATGATATATAGATAGCACAAAATACTCAACCTATGGGTTCACATTAACTACATAATCACACACTTCACTACTACCATAAAACACATAAACCACACCACCACCACACAAGACGCATAGCATTGGAATATAATTCTACATTCAATAAGTCTATCTATGGAATTATCATAAGAATCCATGTATCAATTGGAATATAATTCTACATTCAATAAGTCTATCTATGGAATTATCATAAGAATCCATGTATCAATTGGAATATAATTCTACATTCAATAAGTCTATCTATGGAATCCCTCCCTTGGATCCATGTATCACCCATGGCTTAATCAATATTCAAAGAAATGAGTCTATCCGTGGAATTCCACTGTGAATCCATTTATCACATAAAGCGTATAAGTTAATAGAAACAAGATTATATACCTGGAATCCTAATAGAATCCATGTATCACTATTTACTATTAATCATTTAATGAATTCCATTTCATTTAAACAATTCATTAAATATACCAAGGTCAAAAACTAAGGTATTTAATACAACTCACCTCAAAATGGCGACTCAATCAAATAATAACCTGAAAAGAATGAAGCTTCATTTACTCATGTTGTAATGACAAGATAATGAGATTCCCTTGCTTAATCAATCAATTCCATATCATGGTCTCAACATAACTCATAATGGCTAGCAATTCAATGAAAATTCAAGCACTCACATGGGAATTTTTAATAGAACACTCCTAACAAGACTATAAAGATATCACATGCATTAGTTATAATATATCTAACATGGTAACATAAAATATAAGATAAATTCAATCCAATTTCATAGATTCATAGCATAGTCTCTACTTTACTCACATTGGCAAGGCAATACAATTAAAACATGTGTTAAAAAATAATTGGCATTCATGTGTTAAAAGGGGAATGCAAACCATAAAATACCCTTAATTAATTTAATTTACAATTCAATTCAGAAATTGAACAATCAATTCGATTTATATAACCTTTCACAAATGACATCCCATGTTCAAGGGGTAAAATCCAAAAAGGAATTTTCAAGAAAACTCACCCTTAGGCTGGTCCGGCCGGCAGTAGCACCAAAATCACCTAAACTGATGGGAAAAATGAAAATAGGTTTAAATACTATCCAAACATTTGAATACATTTTCAGTTAAGAAGAAGAATAACCTGAATAAGAGCTGGAAAATTGAAGGCCGGCAGTACCTCCAAAATCGCCTAAATCGGCTGCTGCTCCCGTTTTAGGGTTGTGTATCGCGAATGGGGGAGAGAACGGGCGGCTGGGAATTTGGGGAGGACCTTTGCCAACGGTTCTTAAAAACCGTTGGCATATGTATATCTATCCCAACGGTTCTACAGAACCGTTGGGAAAAACCTGCAAAAACCTCATCTATGCCAACGTTTCATGAGAACCGTTGGTAAAAAACCATCTATCCCAACGGTTATGAACCATTGGGAAAAAGCTCCCTGGAAACCTCTATGCCAACAGTTCTAATGAACCGTTGGTAAAAACCTCCTTCCCCAACGGTTTCATAGAACCGTTGGTATCTAACCGTGGGGAAAGGCCAGCATTCCAGTAGTGTATGTCACCATGGGGTGAACCTGTTCTTTTTTTTAAATAAATATAGATCAATGTGACTCTTCATTTATTATTAAGAGATTAACAAGATCATGATCAATAATAAGTATCCTCTACCCCATATTAATGAGTTGTTTGATCAACTATGTGGAGATCAATACTTTTCTAAGATTAACCTTCATTTTGGATATCATAAATTAAGGGTAAAGAAGGAGGATATGCCCAAGAAAGAATTTTGTAAAAGTTATAGACACTATAATTATATATTAATTCCATTTATTCTTACTAATTCTCCCACTATCTTCATGGATTTAATGAATCGAGTCTTTAGATATTACCTTGATCGGTTTGTGGCAGTCTTTATAGATGTCATTATTATTTATTAAAAGAGAAATAAATAGCATGAAAATAACTTGAGGATTATAATAAAGACCTTGAGGAAAGATAAAATATTTGAAAATTTTACAATGTTTGAATTTTGGCTAAAAAGGTTTCATTTTTTGGGTCATATAATCTCAAGTGATGGTATGTCGATGGACCCATCAAAGATGAAATTTATTGAATGTTGGCCCAGACCAACCATTGTGACTAAAATCAAAACAAATATTGGTTTCAATGGATATTTTCTATAGTTTGTGGATAATTTTTTCATGTCTATCTAATACACTCACCAAGTTAACTTGGAAGGGATCCAAGTTCATTTGGATAGATGAATCCAAGGAAATTTTAAAGGAACTGGAGAGAAGATTAGTCAGCGAACTTGTGTTTAAATTACCATAAAATGAATAAGGGTTTTTAATATATAGTGATGTATTCAATAAGGTATTGGGATGAATTTTTATGAAAAATTATATGGTTGTAGCTTATAACTCATGAAAATTAAAGGTTCATAAGAAAATTACCTAACTCATGATTTATAGTTAGCTACGGTAAATTTTTATTTAAATATATAAAGGAATTATATTTATAGTGAAAAGTATGATATATATACTGATTAAAAATTTTAAATTATGTATTCACACAAGAGGAGTTGAACATTTACTAAAGAATATGGTTAGAGATGATTAAATATTATGATTGATCAATACATTTCTACCCTGGGGAAGTGAACAAGGTGGTTGATGATTTGGGTTGAAAGGGTCGTGTTAGATTATCCATGATGAGGATCATAAAAGATCCAATATATCTATATTTTCAAAGTAGGGATCTAGAAATCCTGAAGGAATTGGAGAAATATTATCTTTCTCAAATTAGTGTTCAACCATATATCCATATGAAGATTAAAGAGGTGCATAAGGAAGATATAAAGATATAGAAGAAGGTGAGAAATGTTCTTAAGTTAAACCTTGATTATGATAGAATGATAAGGTTCCGGAACTGTGTATATATTCCATCCATACTAGATTTGAAGGAGTAGTTATATAAATCTCTTATTTCTTCATTCTCTATTCATCCTGAAATTATGAAGATGTATAGATATTTGAAAGAGTATTTCTAGTGGGATGGAATGAAGAGAGATATCACAGAGTTTGTATATTAATTCTTGGTGTGTAAAAAAGTTAAGTCTTGGAGATAAAATCCTAAGGTTATTTAAGAACCATTACCTATACTATAATGGAAATGGGAAAACATCACCATGGATTTTATATTTGGACTCCCCAAAACATCTAAAAGGCATATGTTCTATAATTGATTTCCTTGCAAAGTCATCACACTTCATCATAATCAAATAATACTTATCTCTTGATCATATTTTTATATTATACATTAAGGAATTGGTAAGGTTTCCTAGAGTAACACATTATATTGTATTTTTTCAGGATCTTAGGATTACCTCAAAGTTCTAGAAAATTATTTAGAAATCTCTTGATACATATATGAGTTTCAACAGTGTGTATCATCCTCAGATAGATGGTCAGTCTGAGAGAACAATTCAAACCATATAGGACATGTTTATATCTTGTTTTATGTATTTCAAAGGTGATTTGGATCATCACCTTCCACTAGTTGAATTTTCTTACAACAATAGCTTTCATTCGAGCATTCAGATGTCTCCTTATGAATCCCTCTATGAAAATAAGTGTAGAACTCCAATGTGTTGGGATGGAGTGGGAGAAATAAATTTATTGAGATGAAAAATGTCTAAATAAATTGTATGGAAGTTTAGATCCATTCAAAAACACATAAGAGAATCAAAAATTTGATAGAGACGTTATGCTGATAATTATCAATGTGATATGTAATTTGAAGTTATTGTGAAGGTTTTCCTATGAGGTTATTTTAGAAATCATAAGAGGAGTTTTGGGGTAAATGAGTTTTGATGGACAAGTTATTCCTCCAGTAATCAAATACAGCTATATCCTGAGAGTGACACCCTGATCTGAGATGGTCCATGAGCAATCTCTCCTGACTGATGCTTATGTAGTTTTCCCTTGGGGATGTATCTCTTAAAATATGTGCCCCTATGGCCCAGAACACCATGATATTAGTTTTTTTAGGGTCCCCTATAGGATTCCTTCACTTATGACCTGATTTAAAGGATCCCATTTAATATTCCTTCACTTACTCTTTCTAGGGATCCCGTATAGGATGCCTCCACTTTCTCTTTCCAAAGATACCATGAAGGATCCCTTTTATAGATTACTGGCTTATATAATCCCAAGAGGGAGTCCTTTTCTTATGTGTAGACCTTTAGGATCCCAAGTAGGATTCATTTCTAGTTTTTAACTTAGAGGGACTCGGTGGGTTCCCCAATGATTAGATGACCTTGAGCTAGTGCAATATGGGTTTGGGTAGAGATAGTATTGAGTTTTACCTTAAAAACCATACAAAATAGGTAAGCCCCAGAGGCTGAGGCATTAGTGATGGGTTTAATAATTCATCCACCCACACTCTTTTTTTATACATTCACTTGATTACTGTTCATGTAGCTATGATTTTCATAGGTGCTTCTTAGTTTTTGGATAATGAGACTAATGTAATGTGATGTTAATTATTGTGATGCTCAAATGTACTTCTTGGGATTTGGATATTGATCTTTCATATTATAATATTATATTATTAGGATACCCATATGTACTTATTAGGATCTATCTTTTGATCCTTATGATTGAAATTAATGGATATAGAATTCCATAGATATGATAGAGATTAGTGAACATGGAATTCCATAGTGGACATGGTGCTCCACACATATGATGGAGATTAATAGACATGGTGTTCTATAGTGGAAATGCAATTCCATAGATATGATGGATATTAGCATAAATGGCATTACATAGTGGACATGGATTCCATATATATGATGGATAATAGTGTAAATGGATTTCCACAGTGGATATGGAATTATATGTTTATGATTGAGATATTATTGAGGATTTTATTACACTCTAATCAAGATATTCCTCATATAATCCCTAGGATCGAGTGGACGCACCATTACTACATAGGCCAGAATCATTTGGGGATGACGTTTTTGAGCCAAATTTTGAATTGATAATGAGTTATGATCTCATTTTAGGACATTATTCCTTACATATCACATAATGGTCATCCCCCTTATGGTTTATCTGAGCTCTGATGTCATGGTCTCCTACAAACTAGGAAATAGGGATTAAACATTAGGCTAGATTTATATAGAATGACTGGTATGACATCCATCTTAATTCCATCTTTATATTATGTCTATTTTTTAAATGGTTTCCTTCATTATAGTGATTGGAGGTGATTATGGATGACCCCAAGGCTAGTTTATGTATCCCCCTATGGTGACATAGCTTGCTCAGAGAAATTTTTGGCATTGGTCGAAGTAGGTATTGTTGATCAGGATTATGGACCCAAGTATTGACTTATTTATACATGGCTTAAGGTGACACAACATCCATATCATTGCCTTCTTTAAAAGTTGTCAAATAGATTAGGATTACAAACCCAAGGATCGGTTGCTTTTTTGTTCATGTTATTTTTCACCATAATTATATAAATATGTATGCATATATATATATATGTGAGTATGTATATATATATTTATATTTATACACATTTATACTTATATATATGAATTCACTTTGTCCAGATGATCAGGATCATGGACTCAATGATCCATTGTGGGCTTACTTATTTTATGATATTTTTTGCCTTTATTTATTCTAGTTATGTATTAGCTAGGCTGAACATAATGCATGATCATGAACTTATGGAATTATTTTACATGTTCACCATTAGGGGTGGCCTATTGAGATTTATTTATCACCCCCTATACATGAACCTCAGTGTGCAAGAAAACTTTATGTCTTATTTTAGAGTGATCATGGATACATGATGTTAGGGATAAGGCCTTGTATTTCATGATCGAGAGGATCTTCTCATGTGTATTATTATGATCGGGTTGTAGTAGTTTTAAAGTTTCTAGAGACCGGATATGTGGTTCGCATTGGAGATAGTACTGGAGCCTTGTACTTTTATTTCAGTTCCTTTATGTACACCTGCATGTATGGTTGGCCCAGTGGGTGGCTTGTGTTGTATGTATGACATAGTTGTTAGGGATTTTATATCATTTCATTTATTATTATTGCATGATTATATATCAGTTTATTTATTTCTTATGCAATATATTTATTTACTACTTTGGATGAAACTTGGTTATTTCCACTGATATTTACTCTGATATGAGGGAATAGTCTCTCCATAGACACACCTTAGGCCCTCGCTGTTAGTTGGAGGCCTCTAGCATATAAATAGGAATGCTTGAGTCCTTATGTCTATCTTAATCTGGGAACCATTTTATTTTTATCTATGCTAAGAAGTTACACCAAATATGATTTTTGGGGACCCAAACACCATAAATTTGAGGGGTCAATGGGAATTTTAGTATAGTGTCAGGTCTCATATGTTGTGAAACCTTACATGGATTAGGATCTCATGTAGGTAAAGGTTATTCATATATCATGGAAAACTATAAGTAGTTTAATTTCATACAATATGGACCATATTTCATGTATTGTTTCATTATATGACAAGGATGAAGGAGTTTTGTAGTTTAAGGTCATATGATAAGAACCTATACCATGTAATTTAATGTTAGCCAGAAAGGACATTAGTGAATTCCCCACGAGTTGATAGGAACATGATCTAGGATCATCGTTTAGGTCATATCATAGATGAACCCTGATATTTTTAAATTAAAATGTGACCATGTCTATTTCATTATTATAAAAAGAGGGCTCTTGTGAATAGAGGAATTATTTATAGAATGGGACTCTATGTCTAAGTATCCTATGAAGATCTTGCTCTTACGTAAGAGAGGGGGAATTGAATCAGGCATAGGTTTATAAATATAGAACCATATATATAAGGTATTATATCGATCTAGATCGTGTTCGTGATTGGATGGAATTTCTTCAAGGCTAGACCCATTGATGAGAAATCCAATAAAAACATAGAGGAACCATGTATCAAGATAGAGAAGATATTCAATTATGATTCAAAATTGGGTATAAGATAAATAATTTGGGAATATTTATGGATCAATACACTCATTGTTCTTCTATATATGGGGAATTATTATCTTAGTATGAATCAGTATACATGATAAGACTTTCTACATAGATTTGGATCTTAAGTAAGAAGATTTGGTCACCTAAACATACCATCCCAGATAACTTTGGGAGGTCACATACAGTAATATTTTATGTTGTGAAATTTAACATCATGTGATGAAGACAAATATGGATGATGGAATTTTATTCTTGATCAAAACTATTAGATATAGATTAAACCTACATCGACAAACCTTACATGGATCGAGATCTCACGTATGGACAAAGGGATTAAAAGTTATAAGAACCCATGGTTGGGATTATGGTAGAATATCTATGTGTCACTATTTACCTTATAAAAATAGTAATCAATCCATATGTAGTTTTGATATGTAAAGAATGTTCCATCTCACTAGAGTGGCTAATGTAACAATACCCAACATGAATTAGGAGACCGTACACTAATATAGGATTAGGTGTTGGGAAATTCTTGATTATGCGTAGGGAAATAAATTTTAGGAATCACTGCATATTCCAAAAAATCAAATGTCAAGCCACATATAGTTCTGATATATAAAGGGGAATTATTTTCTCAATACAAATTGATGAATGAAAACTATTCATGCACTGGTAACTTCTACATCGATATACTTCTTATGTAGGATAATTAATCTATGTAGAGTTGGATGATATGATTAGTTTAAAGTCTTTAAGGATGGACTATATTTCATGTAGTATATCATCATATAAAAAGGACTATGGGTGTTTTGGAGTTTATAGTCATTTTACTCAAACTTATATTTTTCCTTATCCAAATATATGGTTGTTGAGGATTTTGATACATATAAAGATACCCAAAACACCAAGATAGAAATTGTGTACATTTCATCTTCTCATGGGTTAATAAATAGAAAAACCTTATGTTGGATTGGGGGTATTTTGTAGATCTGACTCGTATATTATAGAGTGGGTTTTTTAGAAATGGGTTTCTCTAAGAAGATTAAGGTTATGTAGGCTAGATCATGATATAGAATTTTCCCTAACCCTAGATCCATGAAAAGAATTATGATTCTATCTAACTACTAAGATGAAGTGGTGGCCTGCTTGGAACTAGTGGTTGGGACTGAGATAAGTGATATATGCATTACTATATATCCTATAATAACAGGAATCAAGACAAACTTAGTGATTATAATATGTGTCTCTCTATAAAGATCTAGACCATATATAAGAGAAGTGGAGTGAAATGATTTCCCTAGTAAGATAATAAGGGATACAACCTAACATGAATTTCCAAGGGTCTCATCACTGGGGTATGATCACAACAATTAGAATTTGTGAATTGGCCTATGATAGGTGTCCTAGCATCACTGTGTATCTTATAGTGATAATAATTAATCCACTCTTAGTTTTGATAATAATATAATTTTAACATTGTGTTTTCCAATATATTAAGAAATAGGTTGCACACTAATAACTCTTACATGAATCAATATCTCATGTAAGGAAAATAGGCCTCACATACCCCCCCCCCACAAATAGTTAGAGAAGTTGGATATAGACGACCTGATGTATGTAGTTTTATGTCATGTGACCAAGACTATGTTTCCTTCTATTTGACATGTTGTGCCTAAATCATTCTAATTAGATAAATCAACTAGGATATCTAAGATCACATGAGTCTTCTCAGTGTGATAAATAGGAGTCCATTGGAAGACTACTCATACCACATCAGGGCCTATGTTAAGGGAATTTTTGACATGCATCATGCAGTTTTACATCATGTGATAAGGGCATGATTGTTATGAAGTTTATAGATATACATATTTGACTTATTCCATGTGGTTTTACATATTATAGTGAGAAAGTTATCATATAGTTTAATTTCATGTGACTGGTATGTAAGTGTCATTCATTTAACATCATATAGCTTGGATGAGAAGGGTTTTATGGTTTATAGTCATGTGATCAGAACTATAACCATGTAGTTTAACATAATATAGTGGGGATGTAAGGAACCATCATGAAATTCATGAAAATTATTTCTTGATAAATTTTACATTAGTGGTAGGTGTAATAAAATCTAAATCCATCATGATAAGTAATATTCCTCATTAGAGTGGACCTTGTGTGTGGCTTAAGGTCCCCACCCCAAGATTTTTGTTTGAGCTTCAGAGGCTTCTTCCCAAGTATCATCAAAGTTATGAGAATCAATACCATCTATATTTAGAGGAACATGTGGAGGTGTACTTTTGTATTTAATATTCACATAAATCTATTTTTATGGACCTTGAGGTTGTATGGTGTGTGAAAACTTTTATCATCGAGTCACTCCAACTCATTTAGATGCTTATGAGATTCTTCATATTTGAAAATAAAATTACAAATACCAAGATAAAATGAAGATATGGGTAAGACCCCATCTATCCCATATATAAGTTAATATGGGTCTCTTGTGTAGAAGTATAGGTTGTGGTGAGATAAACCCACAAATCATGTAGGAAATTTTCAAACCAAGACTCTTTTTCACTATACACCATCTTCTAGAGTATATTATAAAAAGTATTATTAAAATAACCTATCTATATAATATTTTCTACATGGTAGCAGTATGATTGTTTGGACTACATATTGTATTGTTGATATAGCCTCTCCAATTCATAAGATTGGTAATTGGTGTCATTATACATTAATATTTTTGTATGGGACGCTAAATTTGGTAATTGTATTTGACTTCATGGAATTAATGATATCCCTTTTTTTCTGAATCCCTTGAGGGGTATATCCTAATCCCATTTGAAGAAGAAGTCAGTAGTAGTAAAGATATACTTAAAATATCTGGTTGTGATTGGAGGATATGTCTCATGGCATATATTTCTTATATGGAAAATGGATAAGAGTATTTGTTAGTCTGAAACAACTTTGGGGGTTAATGGATTAAATTTTCATGTATATAGAAGGCATGGAACTTACTGGTAAATTTCATATAGTCATGTATCATATATGGCCAAAAGTGTCCAGGTATATTAATTTAGTGGGAGATCTTCTTTCCTGACCAATGGGTTCCAAAGGATCCTATGTGGACTTCCTGTATGGAAGTAAGGGTCTCTCCTCCTTCAATACATTTGAGGATAATTCCATCAATCCTCATTTTTAGAGATATTTTTGAGAATTTAGGTGTAATAACTCAATGTTTTATCAATGAAATTATCTTCTTATAATTATGTCTTATAGTATAATCATATAATATTACTTATAGAACACAATAAAAACCTTATAAATGAATGATGAGTGGAATAAAAGGTATCTCTAGAAGTTAAGAAACACATGTCGATAAAATAATAACTTGACCTTTGAAATAGTAATGTGACCCTTGTGAATAGTAAATTGGCCAATGTAATAGTAACCCCTCCAATGGAAGTATAAATAAAGTTTATCCATCTTATATGTGACACTATGATATAATTATATCATAGTATAAGTAAAAAAATTAAAATTATTAATGAAGTTTTGGTATTTTTGAAAGTATTTTATATTTAATTATAATTTTGTGATTAATTTAATAAATTAAAAGAAAATATGTTTTCATATATTTATATTTTTATGTCTTATAATCATAAGATAATTTTATGATACCTTAATTAATTTTTCAAAGTTTTATAAAAGTAGTTTTAATTTTCAAATTATTATTTTTCAAGTAAATTGTGATGTTAATTAAAAATAAAATTTCACATAATTTGAGAATTATTTTCTTAAAAACGGAGTTCATTCTTGAATTATACACGTCAAAAAATGGTTAGGGTAAATTTTTGGGATTTTTCTGAAATACTTGAATTTTTTATGAATAGTGAAATACGGTAATTTACCATATATATAAATTATGGGTTAAATACACTATTCCTAGAATCATTTCTAATGTAAGCACCCTTGGTTAGAACTAAAATGATATATTTACTAATTTTGGTCACTATAATCAAGAATATTCATAGTCTTGAACAAAAATATTAAACTAATGATTAAAATAATGGGAAACCCCTCCTCTACTGTACTATAAATACTACCCCTCTTTACCTCTTCTCTTCACTCCTCTCAAGCCTTGTTCCTAGTTAAAATTATTCTAAAATATATCCCTAATCCTATTTCCCACTTCTATAATCCCTTGGTCTCTTCAAAAGACTAAATCCTCTCCCCTAAATAGGTTATCAAGGAAGTTATATTCAAGAGGTAAACTGCTCTTTTCATTTCTTTTATTTTCTTTCAAGTTCATTTATTTCCTTTTCTTTCCTCACATCCTTTAATAAAAATGTTATGATAACTAAAGTAGCATAAATTTACTATAATTTTCTTATTATAAAGGAATAATTCATCATCATCTTTCATTTCCCCTCGTTTTATACTAAAAATGAAAACACCATCCGAGATGTGTTAATCCATCACATTCAAGGACGTCAGGTTTCCAATTTCTATTACCATATTCGATTATGGTCATGAAACCATTTTGATGGTTGAACCAGACTATAATATATGTATTTTTTCTAATTTAAGTTTTTGGAATCTTTTATACACTTGATATTAATCTATGTGTTCGAAGTGATCAAAAACCGCCAACTAACCAAAATGGTTAGCATTAAAGTTTTATATAATGATTCATCTTCACTAAAAATAAACAAATGAATTTTATAACCATGTAATATAATATATGTTCACTAATAACATATAAATACAATTATGGGAAACCATTCTCATCTTACATGTTTATCCTCACATGTATATAAGTAAACCAATAATGAAGACCAAGGAAAAAAATGCTTCCAAATAATGAAATTGAACCTCTTAAACTATCAAAAAGGTCATGAATGAACTTAATAAGACTATAATAAATCAATTACATGAATAATAGATTCTATACATACTAATTAATTAATTTAATTTGATCAGAACATTAATATAAATTGAATAACACCTTCAGACTTAAGGTAGGGGATTCTACCCAAACCTCCATTATTCCTTCGGGGTGCTCCATATTTTTTTACCCAAATAAAGTTATCTTTTATTTTTATGTACATATTATAAAAAAACTTTAAATTCTCCAAAATCATGTATCAAGGTCCATTCATTGTTCTCTTTCAATAATTTACATGTTTTTAAGTGGTTCCCTCCTCAATACTTTCCGATAAGAAAACTCGTTTAAGGGAACTTCCCTAATTTTTATTCATTTTAAAGTACACTATATAATCTATTTTAAGCCACCATTGTTTTTATAAAATCAATATTTTTATTATGAAACCCTTATTGTTTCACTTTTGTTTTTATATAAAAAATTATACGCTTTTATATTTTTATTCTCTTTAGTATTTTCCTTAAAACCTCACTAGAAATATCTTAATGATAAAATTTATTAAATACTCTTTTTACATGTTATCAATTATGTTTAAAATCACTTACCATGATATATTCCTATTTTCTATTATAAATTTCCATGTATGTTCTAAATCCTTTATTTTTTAGAAACTTGTATGATAATCCCATTAATTATATGTTATGACATGATTATGAAGCACATTTATTTCCATGGGTTTCCTTATGTTTATGTATGATTGACTATATATGATACTATATGTGGAAAGAATATTCATGAACATTTTATGATGGTTTTGCCCAAATATCACTCCAATTCATTAGGTAACATTTAGTCTCATGAGTCCTTATGTGCAACGGTCTTGGTGGTTAGCCCTCACTCATGCTACCATGTGCAACGGTCTTGGTTGTTAACCTTGAATTGTAATCCTCTATGTGCAATGAGCCTTGAATCATGCTAAAGTCATTTTTTATGTTTCTTCCACATTAATATGAACCCATTTTTATATGATCCCAAGTTTATATGTCATGACTTTATATGTTTCATGCCTTTTTATATCATTATGCCGTGCCTTTTATCCCATGTGCTAAAGATTTATTCTTATGTTTATTCCCATACTGGGATTTTTATCTCATACCTATGTTCATGCCATCCCTAAGTTATCCTATAAAGATGTATGAGCACAATGGAAGTTAGGATCTCTTTATAAATATTAAATAAGGAAATGTTTTATTTAGTTCCATGTTTTCAGTTTTATGTACCTAGTCTTCCAAGACCCTGGACTTTACGATCCTTGTCTTGTAATATGATGCTTAAAATCATGTAATTATATGTGTAAAAGATTGGGGTCTCTATAGTTGGTATCAGAGTATGGTCTAGTTATTTTTGGATATTAGGAATACATCACTTTAATAAGAACCTTAGGGATCAGACTATGTATAAGAAAACATCCCTAAATTTTGGTAAGTATATAGTAAGTGGTTTATCAGGAAAATGCATCCTAGTCTGGATACAAACAAGTGGATGTGGATCTGGCACAAATATATCTAGGGGTAAAACCCAAAATACCTCTTTGAGCTAGACTCAAATGGGAACTCGTGCACGACAATAGGCCTTAATTCACTCTTGGTTTGACACTCATTGGGGATATGCTTTGATAAATTCATAATCTTAGTACAAACTATTGTTAAGGGAACAAAAAAATACCATAATAATACATGTGAGGAAAAAGATCATGGATAACCTATATTGAAGCCTATGGATTCATAAGTTAGGATATACTTTTCCTTTAAGAGTTTATCCTTCTATGTTTAAATTTTATTTTTTATGCTTAATACCTAAGTATTCAGGCCCCCTAATTGTACTATATTTTTCTTAGCTAATGGTGGAAAATAGAAGAACACGTGCCAAAATTCAATGTGATAGGAAATGTGATTATTTCCCTAATGATATGCCTGATATGATGGGGACGGGTAGTTAAAACTTTATGGAAGTACTTGCTCAGCTGGCTCAAGTTATGAATAATAACTTGAATCATGTGGAAATCCCTCCTCCTACAATGAAATATCAAGATTTCATTGAATCCTTCATGCAGAAAAGGCCTCCCAAATTTCGTGGATCTTCGGATCCCCTCCTCATAGAATAGTGGATTAACTCCATTGAAAATATATTCTCTATCCTCTAGTTCTCATAAGAAGATAAATTCATTTTGGCGGTCTATCATTGTGATGGGGAAGCTGATTAGTGGTGGAAAATGATCAAGAATATGAATTCCTAGGAGGAAATTAATTCCATCTATTGGGAGCAATTCAAGAAAATATTTTTCAATAAATATTTTCCTCCACTAGTGCAGAAATCGTTTTTTACGTCACCATTTTTTACGTCGGTTATTTATAACCGACGTAAAAATGCGGCGAGTAGATTTTTCACGTCGGTTATTTTAATAACCGACGTTACAAATCACGCCTGTTGGGTTTTTACATCGGTTATCTTAAAACGGACGTAAAAAACCAATGCACGGGGGTTTTTTACGTCGGTTATTTGGTAACCGACGTAAAAAACCCGATATCGACGCGTTTTTTACGTCGGTTAAAAAATAACTGACGTAAAAAACCCCCGGGGCTTTGGTTTTTTACGTCAGTTATTTGATAACCGACATAAAAAACGCGTCGATATCAGGTTTTTTTACGTCGGTTATTTGAAAACCGACGTAAAAAACCCCCCGCGCATTGGTTTTTTACGTCGGTTATCTTATAACCGACGTAAAAAACCAAAGCCCCGCGGGGTTTTTTACGTCGGTTATAAAATAACCGACTTAACAAACCAAAGCGCGGGAGCTTTTTTACGTCGGTTTTAAGATAACCGACATAAAAAAGATAAAAAATAGTTTATAACGTCGGTTATATAATAACCGACGTTATAAAACATTTAAAAAAATTAAAGCCCGTGTTCTGTCATTTACGATTTTTCGATTGACAGTCGTCGGCTCGTCTCTCTCTCACGCGGTAAACCCTAATCGGCTCGTCGATCACCTGCATTAAACTCATTTTGGCTTCATTGTTTATCTTCTTCACCCCTCTCGGATCTATCATCTCAACTCGCGACATTCAAGTAAGCCTTCCACGAATTTATTTCGTTCGTTTTTGTTTCGATTCCTGATGTGCTTTTTGTTCGTTTTTGAATCTCGTGGAATTTTTTGTCATTGCAAATGGTTATTATTTCCATTCAACTCACAACATTAAACTCGCAACATTCATCTCACAACATTCAACTCGCAACATTCAAGCAGGTGTATTTTGGATAAGACTATTTTTAACTCTTATTCTAGATTTTCATTCTGATATACGCTTATGAGCAACCTCTTAAGTATCTAAATAAATCAATATTTGATAAAAATATTACTATGACCATGAGAACATAGATATTTGACTTCACAACCATTCAAATTATTCAATCATTTAGAAAGAATAATTAATTTTAAAACATTGAGGATTAGCTTCAGCAAAATCTGAAAAATAATGGGTGGTACTGTAACATTCCATTCTTCCAGCAACATTATTATTTCCTACTTAGCCGGAATGTGTCTTTCTGGATGAAGATTAGTAGTACTTATTTTATTAAAATCATAATTTCAATATGATTGTCCAGAAAATGATTTTCATGAATGAAATTGGACCAGGTACAATCGGTAATACCTATCCTTAAAATTTCATTCAACATTCTTACATCATAATATTTTTTCAAAAAATTTTGATTTTTAGAACTCCTAGATCAGAAAACCATCATCTTTTTTCATCTGCATTCATAAAAATATCAATTCATACCTATTACAATCAAATATTTCATTCTGGACTCATGGTGAGTCTGATAATACATTTCTTCTTTCAGTCATCTCCTAAAAATGATGGACCTTTTCATGCAAAGTGTATCTGATTTCTTGAATACGATGGTATGTCCGATTTTCAACAAAACCAAGTGAGGTGATTTCTTTTATTATTAATAATTCATAAAAAAATTATAATACCTAAATATTATTATCATCCTTTTCAGATTTTTCATTATAAAAAAGGTAAAGGGTACTTTCTTTTCATTCTCAAGTTAAATTATATTTTTTATAAAGGTCTTTTCTATCTAGGTAGAAATAATTTAACGATAATTAGATTGAATTAGGTATATTATCTTATCTTACCATCCAAACACATTTTTATGTATTAATAATTATTATGTTTTGTAAAAAAAATTATGACCCCCATTTCATTTTTGTTAGTTAATTGATCTACGAAAGTGTTATAAATGATTTGATGATCACGATTCACCCATATATATGGTTAGTCATTATGTGACATTTGGGTCCATAATATCCTTCTAATGCATTCGACAATGCATTATATATCATAGATCAATATGGGATACAGATGGTTATACAATGTGCAATGTGTTATGTGATGTGTCTCGTAAGAAATATTATAATAAATTATAGGAAAGGTGATTAACATATCCCAATATGAGGTGAATGAAACTATGTTTTCCCTTGACATATGTTATGATTTATATGATTATGTTTGTGCCACACTCTTATGTTATTCCACATACCAATGTTGTGATCTTGTGAATAAGGTTTTTTAAATCATGTTCCCGCTATCATATAAATCATGTCTTATGTTATGCTAAAATTGTTATACTTGGACTCAGGTTTTATGATCTATGATTATATAGAACTGTTTCACTTATCTTTTTGATCATGTGCTTTGTGTATGCTCTTATACCCCCATGGATATCTTTTTATGAGATTAGATATTATATTTATATATATCATGTTTACCCATAATGAGTATCGTAAATCAAAACTTTTATTATTTTCATTCCCTAAGTTATAAAAATAAGTATTATGTAGGATGATTCAAAAATTTAATCTGTGAGATGAGTTGTTTTATGTGTGAAACCCAGGCCAAACACATATGTATTTTTTTATTGGTATTACATATATATAGTTCGACATATACTTTTTTTTACATTACCATGATATTAACATTACTTTTTCTAAAGAAATATTAATCCTTAGATTATATATCGGATCAAAAGGATATAGTAATTCTAATATATAATCAGAATGATCAGATAATATGACAATATTATTAAACATAAAACAAATGGTCTATATTCATATTTCTAACATGACACTTATGATGTATAGCTATTTGGTGTTGGGTACTTATGAAAACTACTACTACTTTCAAGATTTTGGCACTTGAAAGTGTTGAGTACTTTAGATCATAATGATTGAACAACAAGCATGAATAACACAAGATATATTCTCCATTAGGTATTCCTATATTTTAACATGTTTATTAGTATATTGGCATGAGATTATTATAAATGTGTATCATCTGATCATATTCACTTATTCCAGATAAAAATCATTTTGTTTATGTTTTATTGATGTATATTTTATTTGGAGAATCATTAGGCGTCATGGTTTTATTTGATTCAATGAAATTTTAAACTGTTACATCTAACTATATTTTGTTTTAAAAATAATATTCAAGCATATTTTTTTAAATACCTATAGATTTGTTTTATATTTTAAATTTTTTTACATTCAAATTATGATTTTTTTCATATAAACATGTATTTGTCTTATCTTAAAAATATATATTTTTTGTTGATATTTGTTATAGGTAATAATGAGTCGAAGTTGATTTATGACACATCGAATGAGAAATGAATTTGAGGAAGGTGTTGATGAATTTTTGGAATTTGCAAAACGAAATGTTCCAAGTAGTGACATTTTTTTCTGTCCATGCCTGAAATGTTTGAATATGAAGAAGTTGAAAAGAATAGAGATAAAAGATCATCTGATATGTCATGGTTTTAATCCGAGTTACAGCCCTTGGATTTGGTATGGTGAAACTGGACGGAATGTCACTGATGATGATGATTCGCAAGATGGTAACTCCGATGGAATTGAAGAAATGATTCGCGATATTGTAGAAGAACAAATTGAGATAGAACCGACAGTTGCACGTCTATATGGTGATGCTGAAAACCCATTATATCCCGGTTGTACAGATTTTACGGTTCTGTCGGCGGTGTTAAGATTGATTAACCTGAAGGAGAAGCATGGATGGAGTGACAGAAGTTTTACATAGCTGCTACAATTGATGAAAGACATTCTTCCAAAAGATAACGATCTTCTAGATTCACATTACAAAGCCAAGAAAATATTATGCCCGATGGGATTGGGATACAAGAAAATACATGCCTGTCCGAATGACTGCATTATATATAGGAAGGAATATGAATTTCTGTCAGAGTGTCCAAAATGTGGGACATCACGGTATAAGGTGAAAGAAAAATCAAAGGGTGATGTAGAGATTACAAAGCTCCCTTCAAAGGTATTTTGGTATCTTCCTATAATTAATCATTTCAAACGTTTATTTGCTAATTCACATGATGCAAAAAGGTTATGATGGCTTGCTGAAGAGTGGGTATGTGATGGAAAAATACGTCATCCAGCTGATTGTCCACAATGGAAGAAAATTGATGCGCAGTATTCTACATTTGGAAATGAAATAAGAAATCTCAGACTAGGGTTGTTCATAGATGGAATGAATCCATACCGAACACTCAGTAGAACACATAGTTCATGGCCTGTTTTATTGGTAATTTACAACCTCTCTCCTGAAGTTTGTATGAAGCGCAAATATTTCATGTTGAGTACAATGATCTATGGTCCAAAGCAACCTAGTAATGATATTGATGTTTACTTGTCACCGTTGATTGATGATTTGAAACTGTTATGGGCTGATGGTATTAGGGTGTATGATTCTTATAAAATGGAATATTTTCAACTGCATGTAGTGCTTCTGTTCACTATAAATGACTTCCCAGCGTATGGAAATTTGTCTGGATACAGTGTTAAAGGGCATAAAGAATGTCCAATTTGCGAACAACAGACGTCCTATTGTCAATTGCATCATGGGAGGAAAACAGTGTACATGGGTCATCGAAAGTTCTTGCCTATGGAACACCCTTATAGAAGACTAAAAAAGGCATTTAATGGATCACAAGAATTTGATACTGCTCCAAAACCTTTATCCCCTGATCTGTATTTTGAGAGGGTGAAAAACCTTGACGTGACATTGGGAAAGACCCAGAAATCTGGTAATGATAGACATATTTGGAAGAAAAGGTCAATTTTTTTTGAGTTACCATATTGGAGGTATCATGAAGTTAAACATAATATTGATGTCATGCACGTGGAGAAGAATATCTGTGATTCTTTGATAGGAACATTGTTAGATATTAAAGGAAAGACTAAAGATGGGTTGAATGTAAGATTAGACATACTATCAATGGGAATACGTTTGGAGTTAGCTCCCACTCCTAAAGGAAGACGAACATTTCTTCCCCCGTCTTGTCATACATTATCGAAGAGGGAGAAAATTAGCTTCTGTTAGTGTCTTCATGATACCAAAGTGCCTCAAGGTTATTCTTCTAATGTAAAAAATTTTGTCTCATGGAAGGACTTGAAGTTGATAGGTATGAAATCACATGATTGTCACGTCATGATGAAACAAATTCTACCAATTGCATTGCGTGGAATATTGCCCATTCGTGTCAGAAAGATTATGATGAAGTTGTGTTATTTTTTCAATTCAATTTGTAACAAGGCGATTGATGTGAATGCTTTGAACATTTTGGAAAATGATGCAATTTTTATACTTTGTCAATTGGAAATGTATTTTCCTCAAATTTTTTTTGATATAATGGTGAATTTAATGATTCATCTGGTTCGATAAATAAAGCTTTGTGGACCTGTATATCTTCGTTGGATGTATCCTTTTGAAAGGTATATGAAAATATTAAAGGGGTATGTTAAAAATATATATCGACCTGAAGCCTCCATTATTGAAAAGTATATTTCTGAGGAGGTAGCAGAGTTTTGTACGAGCTACTTGGCTGCGGCGCAACACATAGGTTTGCCTCCATCTCGCCATGAACGAGTTAATAATGAGGGAAAGGGGATTCGCGGCTTGAAATTCAAATCATTGTCAGCTGAATAGATGAAGAAGTTAGAATCATACATCTTGAATAACATAGCTGATGCTCAACCATATATCACATTGCATATTAATGAGTTGAAACAATTTCATCCAAAGATGAAAGAAATGTGGATTTTGAATGAGCACAACAAAACTTTTTTGTCATGGATTAAAAAGACTTTGCTTGGTAGATCAGATGTATCAGAGACATTAAAATGGATAGTGGGTGGTCCATGTTTAAATGTGATAACATGGTCTGGTTATGACATTAATGGTTATACATTTCATACAAAAGCTCAGGACAACAGAAGTGCAGTTCAGAATGGTGGTGTATTGGTATTTGCAGAAGCAATGCATTTTTCGAGTGCTAAGGACAAAAACCCAATTTCTGCATCAAATGCATATTATGGAGTGATTGAAGACATATGGGAGGTTGATTACTTTAAAATTAAAGTTCACGTTTTTAACTGTAAATGGTTTAACGGTAACAACAGTGTCAGACACGATGAATTTGGAATGACACTTGTTAATCTGAATAGATTGGAAGAGACAGATGATTCTTTTATAATGGCAACACATGCAAAACAAATTTTTTATGTAGTAGATCAATCAGATATGCAGTGGGCTGTTGTTTTACAAGGGAAAAAACAATATGTTGGTGAGGATGAACTTGATGAATATGCTGATTTATGTGAGATCCCTACTTCAATGGAAATATTAACAGAACATAATGACGATCATGTTGAAGACATATTTTGTGCCATAAGGAACGATCACGACGAAGGAATTTGGGAAAACAATCCATCTGTACATTCCTAAAATTACAGGTAACATATGTTTATTTCTTGTTTACATTTATTTTTTCCATAAATGTTAGATATTGTAATTTTTTTATTTATTAAAACATGTTTTAAAATAAAATAAGTATATGTTTTTGTTTTTGTTTGTTTTAAGTTTGTTTAGTTTACTTTATCATGTTTATAACCATTACATGAATTTTAAAATGCTTATTTTTGTTCACTGACAATTACTTTACCATGTTTACAATGTTTAACAGGTTTACCATTTTTACCATTTTTACCATCTTGATCATCTTGACCATCTTTTCCATCTTTACCATTGTTTAACATTATTACCATATTACCAATGTTTAATATTATGTAACTTAGTACTCTTTTCTATTTTCCGATTACAGTAGTATTAAAATATTTGAATTTGTATATTTGTTCACTTACAATTACTTTTCCATGTTTACAATGTTTACCAGGTTTACCATTTTTTCCATTTTTTACCATGTTGACCATCTTGACCATCTTGAACATCTTTGCCATCTTTACCATTGTTTAACATGTTTACCATATTACCAATGTTTACTATTATGTAACCTAGTACACTTTTCTATTTTCTGATTATAGTAGTATTAAAATATTTGCATTTGTATATTTGTGAACTGACGTTTGTTTTTTTGATTTGAAGGATAATGACAGATCATTCAGATGATCAACCACATGATTCTGAAGAGGAGCATATTGCTGGTCATACCTCTAGGGATGAACATTCACATGCTCCTATTACGACAAAGAGTTCAAAGGTTGGTAAACGTGGGTGAACACGTTTACCAAAATTATCACTTGCCCGTACGCAGGATCAGAGGATAGTAGTTGAGTTTGATGATGATGATATTCTTAGAGGTCCGAATGCCAAAGATTTTAAGAGTTTTGTTGCAACTCAGGATAAGACCAAAGTAAGCATTCTGTATGATGATTGGAGAGGTGTGGATAAAGAGATTATCTCTCATTTGTGGGAGATGATTTTGGTAAGATCTTTTGTCATTGTTTGACCATTATTTTAATGTTTCTAGTATATATAATATGTTTAACCTCTTCTTTATCAGAGAAAATTTGATATTCCTGACACTGGAGGAGTCAGGAAGAAATGCTTATCATTGGCTGCCAGGAGATAGAGGGATTTCAAATCAACCCTCTCATCTGATTTCATTTATGGTCATAGGAGTCATGACAATCCATGTCGTATATATCCTTTTATAGATGAAGACACATGGAGACAGTTTTTTGAAAGTAGAAAAAAAGAGTCATTTCTGGTAAGGGCAATGTAAACTTTTATAAACTTTCTTATATAAATGATTTTATTAATGTTTTTTTAATGATTTCTTATTCTTAAATTACAGCAAACAAGGAAAGCTCATCCGGAGATCCAATCTAAAAATGTATACCCTCATAGTTTATCTCGGGGAGGGTATACATTATTGGAAGAAAAAATGATAGCGAAAAAATTTCAACAACTAAGAGCTGAGTCTTCAAGCTCTGGAGAGGTGGCCCCTCCATCCCCTCCATCTAGACATGAAAAATGGAAGAGAGCTCGGAAGGGAAAAAAGGGAAATATCTTTCGGAAGAATCGAGAATCGTAGCTGAGAGGATTGTAAGATATCTATTTAATTTATTTAAGTTAACTTTTTTCTTCATATAAGTTTCAATCATTACAGAAATGTTCAATTAATTAATACATGACTCTCTTGAGGAGCAGAGTTCAGAGGGGACATTTACAGCTACTGGGAGGGAAGATATTTTATTTGCATCATTGGGAAGGCCCGAACATCCTGGTCGTGTAAGAGGATATCCGGCAGGTGTATCGGTAAGAAAAGTGTTTCCACGTTCCTAAACTTCTAACATTGAGGGGGTTTATAAAAATAATAGAATACTTGGAGGCTAAAGTTCAAAATATTAATGCGACGATGGAAGACAAGATTAGAGATTCGGTGCAGTCTATGTTTGCAGAAATGCAAAGACAATTTCAGAATGCAGCTCCCACTCCTCCACCTCCCCCTACAGACCCCATTATTTATCCTCCACCTCTGCCGGTAGCTCCCACTCCCCCACCTCATCCTGCGGACCCCATTTTTTATCCTAAGCCTCCGCCGCAGCTTCCTACATATTGCGAGTTGTATATTGATGATTCTCAACATCATATAGTAGCATATGGGTTGGTATATTGTATAGGAGATACAGTTAGGGTATTATAGATCAGCTAGGGTACCAATACCTACAGGATATTATAGATAGATCAGCTAGGGTACCAATACCTACAGTTAGGGTATTATAGATCAGCTAGGGTAACAATTAGAGGTAGAGAATCAGAGGTTCACTGTACAGGATATTATAGATAGATCAGCTAGGGTACCAATACCTACAGATGAGGTGGCGACAGTTGGACAGAGTATCGGCCATTTTTTAGTTTGGCCATCCAGACTTCTTCGACTCATTACCATAGAGGTATGAATGTTATATCTTTTATTTTATTATTTTATTAAAGTTGTTTTATCATTTAAAAACTACTATAATTCTCAATTTTTTTTTCACAGGAATACTTCAAAGGTAAAGAAATACTGTATAGACAACAACAAAGACAACATGCTATGACATTAGATACAGATTCCAGTGGTCTTGACAAATTTTCAAGATATTCACATTTGTTGTTGGGTTTTTATGAGTTTCCAATGGAATATCATGTTTGTGGACGTGAAATAAGTGTGGGGATTACAAAATATGATATCATGGAGCTTGTTACTGGAGATAAGTTGGGCATCAACGTGGTGAAAATTTTTTCCATGTAAGTCTTAACACCTTTTCCCTGTGTTATATTTATTAAAAATGTATACTTATATATGTTTTCTATTAGGTATCTTTATAAAATTGGTGAGAGGAATGAACTGATAGAAGTATATGGATTCATGGACCCGCAATTGATTTCCCCTGAAGCATGTGCATTGACTGAGGAACAAAGAATGGTTTATATTGCTGAAAGATTTGAAAAGAATATAATCCAACAATGTTGGATGATGCCTTTTTGTGAGAGGTATGAAACACATTTCTCTCAAAGAGTTAATTATCTTTTAACATAAAAAACCACTAACATTAAATTTCCTTTTATCAGTAATCATTGGATGTTAGGGATTTTTTGCCCAAGGGAGAAAGCTCTTTATTGGATATGCTCTGTTCATGGTGATGTGCGGGCAAGTTTTAAGAATATATTAGAAAAGTAAGTTTCAATTTCTCAATAGTTTTATATATTATAATGAATTTTAAATTTACCCCATTCGTATTATTTTCTAACAGTGCATGGGTCTACTTTCGAAAAAACACAAAGAAAAGAAATGCAAAGATCAAATATGTAAATGCGAAGGTAAATTTCCATTTATAATTTGTACTTTTTGATTTATTACATAAAAATAATATATTGAATTTACACTCATTCAAAACATAAATTTCATGAACAACAAGGCCTCATCGAATGCAGATATTATATGTTAAGATTTATGTATGAAATAATAACAACTGGGACAGTTGTGAATTTTGACCTGGTACGATTTCCTCTTAAACTTTGCCATCATATTTCAATTTGATTTATTCATTATACATGTTAACTATCTTCTTTTTCATTTGTAGCTTTTTGATGACCCTCAACCCTATACTGCTGAAGACATCAAACACGTATAAGTGGAGTGGTCAAACTATTTTACAGGTTTGATTGAATTTTAGTTGTTTGTAATGTAAAATGTAATTTTTAATATTGTCGTTTTAATTGTGTATTTGGTAGTTGTTTAGGTTTGATTTAGTTTTTTTTGAAGTTGACAGTGTAAGTATTGAATGTTATATAAGTGAATGTTTAATTTTTCTATACTTCTTGTTTTGGTCTACTTTTGATGGTTCTTCTGGTATGGATTTGGGTCTGTGGGGGGCAGGTTCCAAGGGTGTGGGGGTGTGTTTAGTGGGGTTGGGGGTGTCCAGCTGTCCGGGAGGGCTGTCCGGTGGGGTGGGGGCAGTCCTGGGGGGTGGCAGGGATGTTCATGGGTGTGAGAAGCCGGTCCAGGGGTGTGGGAGTGCTGTCCAGGGGTGGGGGGGTTGTCCAGGGGTGTGGTGGGGGCTGTCAAGTGGGGTGAGGGGGTGAGGAGGTGTTGTTCAGGCGGGTGGGGGTTGTCGAGGGGTGTTTGGGGGTGTCCGGGGGTCGGGGGGCAGTCCAGGAGTGTGTTGGGGGCTCCAATGGGGTGTGGGAGGGTTGTCCAAGGGGTATTCATGAGGGTGGGAGCTCCAAAGGGGTGGGGGAGGGCTGTCCAGGGGGTATACATGAGGGTGAGGGCTCCAACGGGGTGGGGGAGGGCTGTCCATGGGGTATAAATGAGGGTGGATGCTGTTTAGTGGGTAAGTTTTATATGTTATCTATGTACATGCTTAATTTTGATGTACTTCTGTTTTGTGGTATGATTTCTTGATTTATTTTCTGGTTGATTCTGGTGGAGAGAAGATCACTGCATTCTGCTTAAAAAAATTGGGTTTATCACGTCGGTTATTTAATAACCGACGTGATAAAAGGCATGGAGAATGGTTTATCACATCGGTTATTTAATAACCGATGTGAAAAAAGGCCTGGAGAATGGTTTATCACGTCAGTTATTTAATAACCGGCGTGATAAAAGGCCTGGAGAATGGTTTATCACGTCGGTTATTTAATAACCGACGTGATAAAAGGCCTGGAGAATGGTTTATCACGTCGGTTATTTAATAACCGACATGATAAAGGGTCTAGAGAATGGTTTATCACGTTGGTTATTAACTAACCGACGTGATAAACCCCCCCCCCCCTCCGGTTTATCACGGCGGTTATACAATAACCGACGTGATAAACCCCCCTCCCCCGGTTTTTCACGTCGATTATTTATGAACTGACCTGATAAACCACGCTCAACCCGGTTTATCACGTCGGTTCTTATAGAACGGACGTGATAAACCACCCTCACCCCAGTTTATCACGTCGGTTCTATATGAACCGACGTGATAAATCCCCTCACCCCTGTTTATCACATCGGTTGTTTAAGAACGGACGTGATAAACCATTGTCCAGGCAGTTTATCACGTCGGTTCTTCGATAACCGACGTGATAAACCATTCTCCAAGCCCTTTATCACATCGGTTCTAAAATAACCGACGTGATAAACCATTCTCCAGGCCCCTTTATCACGTCGGTTCTAAAATAACCGACGTGATAAACATCGCGATTTTATGTTTTTGACGTCGGTTTTTAAATAACCGACGTGAAAAACCTTATTTATAACGTCGCACGTATTAACGTCGGCTAGAAACCGACGTAAAAAATTAAAAATAACTGACGTAAAAAATGTTTTCTGCACTAGTGCTCGAACCATCAACCTCAAGATGGAAAGAGAGTCACTCGGACTCAAGAAAAAAGGAAGATGATTTCATTAGGGCGTATGAAGAAAACTTCACAAGGCTTTCAAGATACGCATCCAATTTTTTTATGAACACTAAAATCATGGTGGATCGCTTCTTTAGCAGACTAAAGCTGAGTCTATGAAAAGTGTTGGTGATTCTTCACTTTGAAAGATATAAATAGATTGTTCATTATTCCCTCAAGGTTGAAATTTAAATCAAAGACTCTCAGTGGTATCATGGGACCAGTGAAAAAAAAAGGAAAATGGAGTCTAATATGGGTGGTTTGGAAAATAAATCCCATGATGGAAAGAAGATCGAACATCCCACGTGTCAAAATTGTGGGAAGAAGCATCCTGGGAACTGTCTAAAGGGAACCAGTAATTTTTTCAATTGTAGAAGAATGGGACATCATGATAAGAACTTCCATAAAGATATGAAGAATCCCACTGATGTGGAAGAAGAAAGTAAGGTTCATATCAACTCTCAACATGTAGTCCAGTGTTACAACTACAAGGAACATGGGCATTATGTGAAAAATTTCCTTAAGCCAAGGGTTATCGGGGGAAATCAACAGCAACCTACAAGGAAACAAGGAAGGGATTATGCTATCACTACTTCTAAGGTGGATCCAGACAATTATTTGGTGACACATATGCTAGTTACTCATTAAATAATAGCAAACATACTATTTGATTCTAGTTCTATACATTCTTTCATATCTTGAAAGTTTAGTAGAAGTATTCAAGAACCACCTTAAAATTTTGAGGTTGAGTTATCTGTGAGAACAGAAAATGGGGAAATTTTTTCATCCAAGGTTTATAACTCCTCCCTGGTTAATTTTTGTGTACTAAACCTCCCATAAAATCTCGTCATACTTCCTTTAGTGAATTTTGATGTCATATTGGGCGTGGATTGGCTATATTTATACAAATCCAACATCAACTTTCAGGAAAGTTAGATCACTCTTTACATCACAAATCATCCTCCAATTATTTACAAGTTTAAGGAGGAAGATGAATCTCCTTTAGAATCATTATATCAAGTATGGATATTACTTCCTTATAATCAATAATTTCTAGCTCAAATGATTGAGACAAAGGAGAGATTATTGCTCGAAGATATTCCCATAATGAGGGATTACACTAATGAATTCCCTAAAGAATTTTATAGTCTTACTCATGATCGAGAGTTTGAGTTCCCAATTAAACATATTCCTAGATCCCTAACTATATAAAATATTCCTTGTAGATTGTCCATCATTGAGCTGGAAGAGATAAAGAAGTAGTTACATGAGAATCTGTAGAAGGGTTTTATATGCCTGAGTGCTTCTCCATGGGGTGAACTAGTCCTCTTTATTAAGAATAATGATTGATCAATGCGCCTCTTCATTGATTATCTTGAGCTCAATAAAATCATGATAAAGAAAAATTATCCCCTACCTTGGATAGATGACTTTTTTGATCATCTACATGGGGCTATTTATTTATATAAGGTGGACCTTCGGTTGGGATATCACCAATTAAAGGTGAGGAAGGAAGATATTCCCAAAACTACATTTAGAACGAGTTATAGACACTATCAATTCATATTTATACCCTTTGGACTCACTAATGCTCCATTAATATTTATAGATTTAATTAATAGAGACTTTAGATATTACCTCAACAAATTTGTGAAAATATTTATTGATGATATTCTGATATACTCTAAGAGCAAGGAGGAACATGAGGAGCATTTGAATATTATTATAAAGACTTTGTGAAAGGAGAAACTATATTCAAAGTATAGTAAATGCGGTTCCTTGATGGAGGAAGTATCATTATTGGGGAATTTTATCACTAGCAAAGGTATATCTGTAGGCCCTTCCAATACAAAGGAAATCGAAGAATGGGCCAGGAAAACTTCTATAACAGAGATCTACAAATTTTTGGGTCTATCTAGGTATTACCAATGATTTGTAAAGAACTTTTCATGATTATCAAACCTAATGAACAAGATAACACAGAAGTGGGTGCAATTTTTCTGGACTCAAGAATGTGAGTAATTCTTTAAGGATCTCAAAAAGAGGATTATCATTATGCAAGTACTCACCATCAAAATCGGCACCCGATCCAACCTGTGGCAAGGCCCGAAGGGCGTTCCTAATCCCCATGGTCTGGAACAAGTTCTTGGGTATCATAAAATGAAAATTGGGAATGATTTACCTATGTTTATAAACATACAATGATAGAAAAATCCAATAAAAAAATCTGGATTTTTCAAACCAAAACTTCTTTTACTAAATTTCATAATTGAATTACACAATTTAAAACAATGTTCAAAGACCTTTACAATGGTACAAAAACAAAAATTACATCCCAAGATCCTCTAAATGGAAATAGGCACCTCCCTCAAGCCATCTTCACCACACCACATCATTATGGACTACTGAAAACCCAAACCATTGGCACAAAAGTTGTACCCAAACCTATGACAAAAATAACCAAGTCTACTTACACCCAAAGGTGTAAGTAGGATGTGATCCAAATCCTAGTAGGATTCCACCACCAAGAGATTCCATGTGAAAAACTTTCAAAGACTAAAATCTTGCAAGTTTTCATAACATTAAATGCTGGTAACAATTTCTAAATGATGCGACTTTAAATTAGAACAGTTTTCAAGTATGCTATTTTAAAGAATAAACACTGTTAAATAAAATACTAAAGCTGCTTAATTTTTCATCCAATCACATCGTATGTCGAAGGTAAGCATAAATAATCTAATGATCACAAGCAACGGGAAATAACCCTTAGGTACTAGCTTGTTGTGGGTCCCAGGTACCTTCTATCTCGGTGAAAGTAACCATCATAATATATGTTCTCATGCACACAAGCCACTAGTAGGAATCATACCCATAACCTAGTGTTCCCCCAACATCATCGTCGTCATAATCATAGTTTAGTTAGTGTTTTCATCATCAATCTTGCTCAGTGAAACTGAGGCCAAACCCCACAGGATCACTCGCATAATAGTACATGTCCACCCACCTAGATACTCAGGTTTCCCACTTGTGCTAAAAAAAATTCAAAATGCCATGAAATAAAATTTTCACATGAAAATACCACTTCCACATAACACATTCACCAAACATCCCACATGTATATCACACAAGTCACATAATCCCCCTTTCATTCAAATTGATTTTGAAATCATACTCACACCAAAATATCCCACAACACTTTTAAAATCTATTTAACACTTCAAAAAATCATTTAAACATTTTTATTAAAAATTTCCAAGATGATATACATCACATAACATCCCACACACACATTATACATAATATCCTTTTTACCTTGAAATTCATTTTATCATCATACTCACATGAAACATCCCACAAACATGTTTCGCACCCACATCACAATTTAATAAATCACCTCGACAAATTAAAAAATATTCTCAAAACATTGGACATCACAACTGACCACTTTATCATTCAAAAAATAATTTTAGGAATATACACCCACCAAAACAGTACATAAACATCTTGTGCACCCTTTGTGTAACTCATTAAACCATTTAGAATTTTTATAGAACACTTTCAAGAAGCATGAAAAGGTTTTGCACCTAAAACCCATTCAAAAACCCTATATTAAACCCAAAATCACACCAAGACCCTACCAAAGCATAATTAGAATCCCAAAAAACATTTAATAAATCACTTTTATATGTTATAAAACAAACCCAAACATTACCACAAGAGTTACACATGGAAAACACAAAATTTAAAGCAAAAATGAAACTATAAAATTAAATGCTTAGGAAAATCCATCAAAAACGGTTTTCACACCATAGAAATCATTTGAGGAACATGAAAAATAAGTAAATCAATCAAGATAACTCATCAATAATTTCATACACATGGAATAATCTACTAAAAGTGTCGAAACACTCAAATATTTGTGTGAAACATTAACTGCACCACCGTCGCACCACAAGGAAGTGAAAAGAAACCTAAAACCTCAATATTTCACCAAAAAGGATCAAAGTTAAACCCTATGTACGAAACCTAGCTGCTGTAAAATGTAAACCTCATGAAAGTATGAAAGAAACCCTAAGTAAAGGGAAGTAATCAAAGAGAGAGTGGCTTTCTTGCATTGTTTTGAAGTTTCCCCCATAAAATATCCATTCAAAATTGAGTTCCAAGGGAGGGAGGGAGAGCTTGGAGGTTGTAAATGAAGGTAGGGAAATAAATGGGGAATAATGGGATAGATTTGGGTTTATTCCTGAATAAAAAAATGGGACTTACAAAAGATTTTTAACGACCTGGACACCATTGTATGGTTTGGATGTACGGTTTAGTAAACTATACAGCCAGTTCTGGGCACCCAAAAACCTTCCATTCTCCTCTAATTTTAGGGGGGTCCAAGGGGGAAACCAAGGGGGAAAGATAGTCCAAGTGTAGGGGAAACAATTTTGAAAACAAAGCACTCTTTTAAACTCAAAACTCATCCAACTCAAGGGTACAAACCACCTCAACAACTTACCCCAAAATTGGTTCCACTAGGAGTGTCACTAATCCAAATACAAAACACCACAACCTCACACCATCCCTTTGAAAAAATTGGATGAAAATTAACATACAATACCCACCAAGACCATGGTCATAGCTCAAGAAAACATAAGACACCAAAAATTCAAACTCGGAACACCTGTAAACTAATAGAATGATAAGAACTGAAAGAGGATTTGAACAAAGCATGGAATTGAAAATACAGGTGTGAAAATTCTACCCACCATAAAGCTTTTTTCCCCTGGAAATCCACAACAAGTCCAAAATCAAAAACAAAACCCAACTGAAAAACCAGAGTGGACTCCCTTGCCAAGTTTCATTCGCTATCGAAAGGCCAAAACACCACCAGTGATCAATTAAAGAAGGAATGCTCTCACACACCAAAACTTACACCACTTTCCTGAAATGATCAAGAACATTCAGACCTCTTACCAAAAGGAAACTCCTAAAACACTATCCAAGTTAATGATACGGGGAGACACAAATGGGCTCCCCACCATAAGAGACAACTTAAATTTTCCCGAGACAGAATCAGGACACTAATAGGGGAAGGCCCGAATGGAATCCATGGTACAAGGGGTAGGCTTATATTTTACCTTTCCAAAATAACTTACATAATAATAATAGTGGGTCTCCCCACCATAAGAATCAACCATCTTAACTAAACAGCATGGGCCAACATAGAAAGACCCCAAAATTTAAAGAGTTGGGAAGGCCACACGGGTAGTCCACACTGTTCGGGAGATCGTGCTCTAACCATTGGGATCCATCTATCTGCATGTTTTTATGGGGCATGTGGCCCTAGGATTTACCTTGACTGTGTGTCATCTTCACTTCGAAAACTATGGTTGGATCTCATATGATTGAAGCATCTTCAGCCTTGTAGTTAGGTATTGGAAACCCTATGAACGAAACTTTTCCTTTCAATGCCATGAAAACTATAACCTAATCCCAAATGGGTTCCCCAAGACATAACACATTCCAAACTCACTTTACCCTCACTCAAAATTTCACTAAAACAAGATCTTAGAAGATGCACACACATCACACCTTGTTTCTTCATGTGAGAAATAATAGAAGGAAAGGATTCATATAAAAACTTTCCTCTAAAATAGAGGATTTTAATGTTTTTCCAAGGGATACATACTCACAACATAATAGAGACTCTCATAGTATTGCACGAAATTTACCATTAAAGTCAAACAAGCACATGACATCACGATCCATCACCAAAAATGACCATTGCGACTAATAGAAACAATACATGGAAAGGGACCTTATGCCAAGTCCCCAATGAACACACAATTCCAGAAATTGGCCATAATAGATTATCATGAATAGATTTCCCACACTTATGGTTTAACATTAACCCTGACTTTAAAGAGACTACAAAGGACCCAGAGGCACTCTTAGACACCATATAGACACTCATCCACACTAACCGTCCTAGACCACTTCCACCTTCGATGAATCAGGTAACTTAACAAACTGAGGTCACTTTCAACCTTCCACAAGAACAATCCTGCTACAAGAGGATCTGAAAAACCAATAAAGTAAATAGTGTAGACTCAATCTCTAGAGCTCGAGAAAAATATTTCTTATATCGATCAACTAGAGGGTCTTCCAATGGCGAAAGAATCTGGGTTGCACTTCAATTGTGCACTAACCTTTAATGGGGGCATACCTTGTCTAGAGAGAGAGCCCAAGGACCCAACCAATCTGGTACATTGGTTAAGAAATTCCAAAAACTAGATCTAAACACATGAAGGAAACCACTATAAAGTCATCCCAACACATTTCTCATTAGGAGGCCACTAACCAGCCCTTCAACCTAGTTTACCGAAGAAACACAAACCCAAAACACCGTTTAAACAAGAGGGGTTCTTGGACTCAAAATATCCCACAATAATAGCATTTCCAAAAACACATAAGACACACCATCCCAAACTAGTCATTAGGACATCAAGTTTTCCATTAAAATCATCTAATTGAAAATAAGTGGTTCAACAGTTAGTGTATCCACCAATGGTACCCCATGGGCCTCACACGTGCATGTTTCTGTGCCACATCAGCACCCTCAACATATACATCACAGCACTCATCCTTTCATGATATAAACCATCCATCATACCATATAATCCCCATGAATTTTGTCTCTCATTGAAATACCAAAGGTTAAAACAAAAAATTCTTTCCACTTTTCAAAACCAAATAGTCAACCAAAACTTCCTTTTTCTCAAAACCGCTAACCATAAAATCAAAACCAAATTTACATATTACAAAAAAATTTAGAAAAGCACCCATCATTCAATAAAAACTCACTTTCATTACTTGAAAAACCATTTCAAAAAAATCAACACATTTCAAAACACTTCTAATTTTATGGAAAACTTTATTTCATAAATCGCCATTTAATTAAGAACTAAACTCTTCTCATTTCAAAACAAGTTTCTAAAATTTCATAAATCTTTTCAAATTCTCTCGAGTTACCAAATTAATATCCAATTCCAAACTCCACACATGACCTCTAAAACATTACATCCCATTAACACTCATTTCAATAGTTTAGAAAACTCTATTGGAAACATTTTTTCAAAACCAACTTTAACATAGTTCCTGCTTTCAAAAGAGGTCTAAAAAACCAATTTCCATTTCAAAGAAATTCTAAAAATTCAGTTCCAAAATTTCATAAATCAAAACATTCCTAGTTTATTAGAAAATCATTTCACAAAAACTTTACACTTCTTAAAACCATGTCATTTTTTCTTTAAGATCAAACTTCTATGATTTCAAAACCAAAGGACACAAGACAATGCGAGAGGAAACTAGTTTTGGTGGGTGACTTGGACATATGGTTGGTGGACATATGCTAATAACTTTACCATCACAGAGAGTGTTCTAGGGAAATATACATGGCTCCACCTGGCTTTCTAGGCCCTGCGAGCTCACTGGGACCATTAACCCAACTCTCTTTTCATTTCCCCTAATCATCATCAAACCAAGAAAACCAAAGGACTCAGATAAATCCTGAATTCCCCTGGCGACTTGAATCCTGTCACGAGGTGTGTTCATGAGGCACACTACCCATAACTTCAATGTCAAGTCACGAAAATCCTAGCTCTAGACTATCCTGACTCTTCCCCAAATAACATGACTCAAATAGAGCAAACCTCCCTTTTATATCATTTTGTTACAAACTAGATCTATTCGCCATTGAAACTGGCACCCGACCTAGCCTGTGGTAAGTTCCAAAGGGCGTTATCTTTCCCCATGGGCAGGAATAAGTTCCCAGGTATCATAAAATGAAAATAGGAAACTATTTACCCAAGTTTATAAATATAAAAAGACAAACAAATTGAATAAAACAAATCTGGATTTTTCAAACCAAAACATCTTTTACTAATTTTTAGAGTTGAATTACACAATTTAAAACAATGTTAAAAGACCATTACAAAGGTAAAAAACCAAAAAAAAAGATATCCCAAGAACCTACACATGGAAAGAGGCACTTCCCTCAACCCATCTTCACAACACGGCATCACGATGGACCGCTAAAAACCTGAACCATTAGCACAAAAGTTGTACCCAAACCTGCAACAAAAATAACCAAGTCTACATACACCCAAAGTTGTAAGTAGGGTGTGAGAAAAATCCTAGTAGGATACCACCACCAAGAGATTCCATGTAAAAACATTCAAAGATGAAAATCTTGCAAGTTTTCATAACATGAAATGCAAGTAACAATTTCTAAAAGATGTGACTTTAAATAAGAACGGTTTTTAAGTGGGCCATTTTAAAGAATCAACACTTTTAAATAAAATAAAAAAAACTGCTGAATTTTTAATCCAAGCATATTGTATATCGACGGTAAGAATAAATCATCTAATGAGCACAAGAAATGGGAAATAACCCCTAGGCACTAGCTCATTGTGGGTCTCAGGTACCTCGTATCTTGGTGAAAGTAACCATCATAATATCCATTATCGTGTACACGAGAAACTGGTATGGATCATACCCATAAGCTATTGCTCCCCCATAATCATCATCATAGTTTAGTTAGTGTTTTCATCATCAATCTTACTACATTAAACTGAGGTCAAACCCCACAAGATCGTTAGAATACTAGTAAACATCCACCCACCTAGATACCTGGGTTTTGCTCTTGTGCTGAAACAAGTTCCACAAGACATGAAATATAATTTTCACATGAAAATATCACTTCCACATCACAAATTCACAAAAAATCCCACATGTATATCAAACAAGTCACATAATCCCCCTTTCATTCAAATTGATTTTGAAATCATACTCACACCAAAATAGGTCACAACACTTTTCACGCCTATTTAAAACTACAACATATCCTTTAAATATTTTTATAAAACATTTCCAAGATTATACACATCACATAATATCCCACACACACATTCTACATAAGACCCTTTTTACCTTAAAATTCATTTTATAATCATACTCACACGAAACATCCCACAAACAAGTTTTGCACCCACATCACAATTTAATAAATCACCTCGACAAATTAAAAAACATTATCAAGACGTTTGACATCACAAATGACCACTTTATCCTTAAACAACTCATTTTAGGAACATACACCCACCAAAACAGTACATAAACATCATTTTCACACTTTGTGTAACTCATTAAACTATTTATAATTTTCATAGAACAATTTTAGGTTTAGAACCTAAAACCCATTCAAAAACCCTATTTTATACCAAAAATCACACCAATACCCTACCAAAGAAGAACTGGAAGCCCAAATAAAATTTAATAAATCTCTTTCATATGTTATAAAACAAACCCAAACATTACCAAAAGAGTTACACATGGAAAATAAATGCAACTATAAAATTAAATGCATAGGAAAATCCATCAAAAAAGGGTTTTTTACCACACACATCATATGAGGAACATGAAAAATAAGTAAATCAAGAAATATAAACTATCAATAATTTCTTACACATGGAATCACCTACCAAAAGTGTCGAAACCATCAAATTTTGGTGTGAAACATCAACCGCACCACCGCCACACCAGAAGGAAGTGAAAAGAAACCTTAAACCTCAATATTTTACCGAAAAGGCTCAATGTTAAACCATAGGTATAAAACCTATCTTATGGACAATTAATAACTCATGAAAGTGTCAAAGAAACCCTAAGGAAAGGGAATAAATCAAATAGATAATGACTTACTTGCATGGTTTTGAAGTTTCCCCGATCAAATCTCCCTTCAAAATTGAGTTCCAAGGGAGCGAGAGAGAGATTGGAGATTTTACATGGAGGTAGTGAATGAAATGGGGAAGAATGGGGGGATTTTGGTTTATTCTAGAAGGGTAAAATGGGAATTAAAAATATATCTAATTACCTGGACACCCTTACATGGTTTGGCGGAACAGTTTAGTAAACTGTGCATCCAAACAGTGTGGCATGTTCTGGGCACCCAAAAACCTTCCATTATCCTCCAATTTTATGGGGGTACAAGAGGGAAACCAAGAGGAAAAGATATGCCAAGGATAGGGGAGAAAATTCCCAAAAAAAAGCACTCTTTTTAACCTAAAACTCATCTAACTCAAGGGTACAAACCACCTCAACAACTTACCCCACAAGTAGTGCCACTAGGAGTGTCACTAATGCAACCCTAAAACACTAAAACCTCACACAATGCCTTTGAAAAAAGTAGAGGCCAATTAACATACAATACCCCCAAGACAAAGGTCACAGCTCAAGAACATAGGAGACACCAAAAATTCAAACCCCAAACACCCGGAAACTAAGAGAATGATAATAACCAAAAGAGGATTTGAACAAAGCATGGAATTAAAAATCAAGGTGTGACAATTATTCTCACAATAAATATTTCCTCCCACAAAAATCCATAGAGAATCTAAAAGCAAAAAACCAAACCCAACTGATAAACCAAAGTGGACTCCCTTTCCAAGCTTCATCCCCACTCGAAATGGAAAAACACCTCAAGTGATCAATTAAGGAAGGAATGCTCTCACACACCAAAACTTGCACCACTTTCCTCAAATGATCAAGCACATTACAACATAATCCCAAAAAGAAACCCTTCAAAAACTATTCAAGCTACTAATATGGGGAGATTCAAATGAGCTCCCCACCATAAGAGAGAACTTAAATTTTCCCGAGATAGAATCGGGATGCTAAAAGGGGAAGGCCCAAAAAGAATCCTTAGTACAAGGGGTGGTCTTCTATTATAACTTTCCAAAATAACTTGCATAAGACTAATAGTGGGTCTCCCCACCATAAGAACCAACCATTTTAATTGACCAGCATGGGCCGGTAGAGAAAGACCCCAAAATTTAAATAGTTGGGTTGGCTACACGGGTAGTCCGCACGGTTTGGGAGACTGTGTGCGAACAATGGGGATCCTTCTATCTACATGGTTTTATGGGGCATGTAACCCTGGGATTTACCCTAACTATGTGTCATCTTCACTCAGGAACCTATGGCTGGAGCTCAGATGATTTAAGAATCTTTGGTCTTGTAGTTAGGATTTGGAAACCCCCTGAATGTAACTTTTTCTTTCTTTTTCATGAAAACTATACCCTGATCTCAAATGGGTTCACCAAGATATAACACATTCCAAAATCACTTTACCATAACTCAACATTTCACTAAAACAATATCTTAAAAGATTCGCACACATCAGACCTTGTTTCTTCAGGTGAGAAACAAAATAAAGAAAGGACACATATAAACACCTTCCTCTAAAACATAGGATTTTGAAGTTTTTCCTAGAGATACATACTCCAAACATAATAGAGACTCTCATAGGATTTCATGAACTTCACCTTTAAATTCAAATGAGCTCATGACATCACAAGGCGTCACCAAACATGACCATTGCGACTGATAGAAACGTTACATGCAAAGGGACCTTATTCCAAGTCCCCAAACAACACACAATTCCAAAAAGTGTCCATAATAGCCTCTCATAACCATATTTACCACACTTATGGTTTAATATTAACCCCTACTTCAAATATACTATGAAGGACCTAGAGGCCCTCTTAGACACTATCCATACACTCATCCACACTAACCACCCCAGACCACTTCCACCTTCGACGAATAAGGTGACTTAACAAACTAAGGCCTCTTTCAACCTTCCTCAAGAACTCTCCCGCTACAAGAGGATCCGAAAAACTAATAAAGGAAATTTTGTAGGCTCATTATCCAAAGATCAAGAAAAATATTCCTTATATTGATCAACTGGAGGGTCTTCCAATGGAAAAACAATCTGGGTTTCACTTTAGTCATGCACTAACCCTTAATGGGGGGCGTACCTTATCCAATGAGAGAACCCAAGGACCCAACCATGCTCATCTATTGGAAAATACATTCCAAAAACCAGATCCAAAAAACATGAATTAAACCACTGTAAAGGTATCACGAAACATTTCTCATAAGGAGGCCACTAACCAGCCCTTCAACCCTGCTTATCGAAGAAACACAAATGCAAAACACTGTTCAAAAAAGAGGGGTTATTGGACTCAAAACATCCCACAACAACAACATTTACAAAAACACATAAGAAACACCATCCCAAACCATTAATCAATACATCAAGTTTTCCTTTAAAATCATCTCTTTGAAAATAAATGGTTCAGTGGTTAGCGTATCCTCCAATGGTACCCCATGGGTCTCACACATGAATGTTTCTGTGCCACACCAGCACCCTCCTCATATCCATCCTGGAACTCATCCAGTCATTCCATTAACCATCCATAATCCCATATAATCCCCACGCATGTGGTCACTCATGGAAATTAAAAATGTTAAAACAAAAAATTCTTTCCACTTTTCAAAACCAAATAGCATACCAATACTTTGTTTTTCTCAAAACCACTAACCATAAAATCGAAACCCAATTTAAATATTACAAACCAATTTGGGAAAGAACCCATCATTAAATAAAAACTCACTTTCATTCCTTGCAAATCCTTTTCAAAAAAATAACCCATTTCAAAACACTTCTAATTTCATGAAAAACTCCATTTCATAAATCTCCATTTAATTAAAAACTCAACTCTTCTCATTTCCAAACAAGGTTCTAAAATTTCATAAAACTTTTAAAATGATCTCTAGTTATGAAATCAAAATCCAATTCCAAAATCCATACATGACCTCCAAAACATTACATCCCAATAAAAAACCTTTCAATAGTTTAGAAAACTCTATTAGAAACGCTTTTCAAAGCCAAATTTAACATAGTTCCTGCTTTCAAAAGAGGTGTAAACACACCACTTTCCGTTTGAAAACAATTCTAAAAATTCAGTTCCACCATTTCAAAAATCAAATAATTATCTATTTATTAGAAAATAATTTCAAAAAAACTTTAGTCTTCTTAAAACCATGTCATTTATGCTTTAAAACTGAACTCCCAAGATTTCAAAACTAAAGGACACAAGACAATGCAAGAGGAAACTAGTTTCAGTGGGTGACTTAGACATACAGTTGGTGTCCATACGCCAATCACTTCACCATCATAGTGAGTGTTCTTGGAAAATATCCCCAGCTCCACATGGCTTTCCAGGACCTGCGATCTCACTGAGACCATTAACCCAACTCTCTTTTCATTTCTCATAATCATCATCAAACCAAGAAAACAAAAGGACTTAGATAACTCCTAACTTCCCCTAGAGAATCAAATCCCATAATGAGGTGTGTTGTTCAGGCACACTACCCATAACTATAATGTCAGTTCCCGACAATCCTAGCTCAGGACTATCCCAACTCTTCCTCAAATAACATGACCCAAAGAGAGTGAACCTCCCTTTGATACCATTTTGTCACCAACCAGATCTGGCCACCATCAGAACTGGAACTCAACCAATCCTGTGGAAAGGAATGAGGGGCATTACCAATCCCCATGGGCTGTCACAAGTTCACAGGAATCATAAAATGAAAATTTGGAACTATTTACTTGAGTTTATAAACAGACAACGACACACAAATCCAATAAAACAAATCTTTATTTTTCAAACCAAAACATATTTTAATAATTTTCAGAATTGAATTACACAATTTAAAAACAATGTTCAAAGACCATTAAAAAGGTAAAAAACCAAAATAAATACAGCCCAATAACCTCCACATGGAAAGAGGCACCACCCTCAAGCCATTTTCACAATGATTCATCATAATGGACTGCTAAAAACCCAAACCATTGGCACAAAATGTGTACCCAAACCTACGACAAAAATAACCAAGTATACTTACACCCAAAGGTGTAAGTAGGGTGTGAGCCAAATACCAATAGGATACCATCACCAAGATATTCAATGTGACAAACATTCAAAGATGAAAATCTTGTAAGTTTTCATAAATGAAATGCTAGTAACAATTTCAAAAAGATGCAACTTTAAATAATAATGGTTTTCAAGTGGAGTATTTTAAAGAATAAACACTTTTAAATAAAATAATAAAGATACTAAATTTTTCATCCAAACGTACTGTATGTTGATGATAAACATTAATCATCTAATTATCATAAGCATCTAGCAATAATTCCTAGGCACTAGCTCACTTTGGGTCCCAAGTACCTCATATCTCGATGAAAGTAACCATCACAATATTTGTTCTCGTGCACATGAGCCACTAGTAGGGATCATACCCATAACCTATTGGTCCCCTAACATCATCATCATCATAGTTTAGTTAGTGTTTTCATCATCAATATTGCTATGTAAAATTGAGTCCAAACCCCACGGGATCACTAGCATACTAGTACACGTCCACCCACCTAGATAACCAGGTTTCCCCCTTGTGCTAAAAAAAGTTCAAAAAACCTTGAAATATAATTTTCACATGAAAATACCACTTCCACATCACAAATTCACCAAAAATCCCAGATTTATATCACACAATTCACATAATCCCCCTTTTATTCAAATTCATTTTGAAATCATACTCACACAAAAATTTCCCACAATGCTTTTCACATCTATTTAACACTTCATAAAATACTTAAAACATTTTTATAAAACATTTTCAATATGATACAAATAACATAACATCCCACACACACATTCTATATAATACCCTTTTTACCTTTGATTTCATTTTATCATCATACTCACACGAAACATCCCACAAACATGTTTTTCACCCACATCATAATTTAATAAATCACCTCGACAAATTAAAAAACATTCCAAAAACATTTGACATCACATCTGACCATGTTATCCTTCAAAAACTCATTTTAGGATCATACACCAACCAAAACAGTACATAAACATCATGTGCGTACTTTTTGTAACTCATTAATCCATTTAGAATTTTCATAGAACACTTTCAAGATGCATGAAAAGGTTTTGAACCTAAAACCCATTTAAAATCCTCTTTTAAACCCAAAATCACACCAAGACCATACCAAAGAATAATTGAAATGCCAAAAAATTTAATAAATCACTTGAATAGTTTATAAAACAAACCCAAACATTACCACAGGAGTTACACATGGAAAACATCCAATTCAAAGCAAAAAAACAGCTATAAAATTAAAAGCTTAGGAAAATCAATCAAAAATGATTTTCTCGCCCACACATCATATGAGGAAATTGAAAAATAAGTAATTCAAGCAATCTAACTCATCAATAATTTCTTACACATGGAATCATCTATTGAAAGTGTCGAAACCCTCAAATCTTGGTGTGAAACATCAACTGCACCACCACCACATGACAAAGAAGTGAAAAGAAACCTAAACCCTCATTATTTCACCAAAAAATCTCAAAGTTAAACCCTGTGTACTAAACCTAGCTGATGTACAATTTAGAACTCATGAAAGTGTGAAATAAATCCTAAGTAAAGTGAAGAAATAAAATATTGAATGACTTACATTCATGGTTTTGATGTTTCCCCAATCAAATCTCCCTTAAAAATTGAGTTCCAAGGGAGGGAGAGAGAGCTTGGAGGCTGTCCATGGAGGTAGGTCACAAAATGGGAAAGAATGGGGTGGATTTGGGTTTATTACTTAAGGGTAAAATGGGAATTGAAAAATATTTTTAATGACCTGGACACCCTTGCATGGTTTGGATGCACGGTTTAGTAAACCATGCGGCCAAACCGTTCGGCCTGTTCTGGGAACCCAAAAATCTTCCATTATATTCCAATTTCAGGGGGGTACAAGGGGTAAACCAAGGGGGAACCATAGTCCAAGGATAGGGGAGAAAAAATCCAAAAACAAAGCACTCTTTTCAGCCCAAAAAGAATCCAACTCAAGGGTGCAAACCACCTCAACAACTTACCCCATAAGTGGTGCCACTAGGAGTGTCACTAACCAACTCCAAAACAAGACAACCTCACACAATCCCTTTGTAAAAGGATGAGGCCAATTACCATACAATATCCCCAATACCAAGTTTATAGCTCAAGAATACAGAATACACCACAAATTCAAACCCAAAACACCCGGAAATAAAAAGAATGCTTAGAACCAAAAGAGGATTTGATCAAAGCATGGAATTGAAAATCCGGGCGTGATAATTCTACCCACCATAAAGCTTCCCCCCAAATACATAGGAAGGAAAAAAATAAAAAACCAAACCCAACTGATAAACCAAAGTGTACACCCTTTACAAGTTTCATCTGCCCTCAAAAGGACAAAACACCTCTAGTGATCAATTAAGGAAGGAATGCTCTCACAGACCAAAACATACACCACATTCATGAAATGATCAAGAACATTCAGACCTCATCCCAAAAAAAATCCTAAAACACTATCCATGTTACTAATATGGGGAGACACAAATGGGCTCCCCACCATAAGAGACAACTTAAAGTTTCCCGAGACAGAATCGGGACACTAACAGGGGAAGTCCCAAATGGACTCCTCGGTACAAGGGGTAGGATTCTATTAGACCTTTCCAAAAGAAAATACATAAGAAAAATAGTGGGTCTCCTCACTATAAGAACCAACCATCTTAGCTGACCAGTATGGGCCGGCATAAAAATACCTCAAAATTTAAAGAGTTTGGACAGCCACACGGGTAGTCTGCATGGTTTTGTGAGACCATGTGCTAATCGTGGGGATACTTCTATCTTCATGGTTTTATGGGGCCTGCGACCCTGGTATTTACCATGAATATGCATCATCCTCACTATCGAGCCTATGGTTGGGGCTCCAATGATGGAAGCATATCCGACCTTGTAGTTTAGCTTTGGAAACCCCCTAAATATAGATTTTCCTTTTGGTGCCATGGAAACTATTCTCTGATCCCAGATGGGTTCACCAATACATAACACATTCCAAACTCACATTACCCTAACTCGGCATTTCACTGAAACAAGGTCTTAGAATATGAACCCACATCACACCCTATTTCATCAGGTGATAAATAATAGAAGGAAATGATGCATATAAACTCCTTCTTCTAAAACAGAGGATTTTGAAGTTTTTTCGAGGGAGACATACTCCCAACATAATAGAGACTCTCATAGGATTTCATGACCTTCATATTTAAAGTTAAATGATCACATGACATCATAAGGTGTCACTAAACATGACCATTGTGACTAATAGAAACAATACATGGAAGGGGACCATATGCCAAATCCCTAAACAACACACAATTCTAGAAAGTGTCCATAATATCCACTCATGACCAGATTTCCCACACTGATGGTTTAGCATGAACCCCCTTCTTCAAAGAGACTAAAAAGTACCCAGATGCCCTCTTAGACACTATCCAGACATTCATCCACACTAACAACCCCATACCACTTCCACCTTCGACGAATCAGGTAACATAACCAACTATGGTCTCTTTCAACCTTCCACGAGCACTCTCCCACTACAAGAGGATCCGAAAAACTAGTAAAGGAAATGGTGTAGACACAATCTCTAAATCTCAAGAAAATATTCCTTATATTGATCAACTGGAGGGTCTTCCAACAGTGAAACAATTCGGGTTTCACTTCAATTGTGCACTAACCCTTAATGAGGGCGTACCCTATCCAGCGAGAGAAACCAAGGGCCCAAAAAAGTTATTCCATTGGTCAATACATGCCACAACCCAGATCCAAACACACTAAAAAATCACCGTAAAGGTGCCCGAAACAGTTCTCATAAGGATTCCACTAGCAGCCCTTTAACCCAGCTTACTAAAGAAACACAAACCCAAACCACCATTCAAACAAAAGGGGTTCTTGGACTCAAAACATCCCATAAAAACAACATTTACAAAAACACATAAGACACACCATCCCAAACTAGTCGTCAAGACCTCATGTTTTCCTTTAAAATCATCTCTTTGAAAATAAATGGTTCAGCGGTTAGTGTATCCACCAATAGCACCCAACAGGCCTCACACATGCATGTTTCCATGCCACACACACAACCTCCTCATATCCAACTTGGCACTCATCCATTAATTCCATTATCCATACATCATCTCATATAATCCCCATGCATGTGCTCACTCACAGAAATACCAAAGGTTAAAACAAAAAATTCTTTCCACTTTTCAAAACCAAACAGTCAACCAATACTTCCTTTTTCTTAAAACTGCTAACCATAAAATCAAAACCCAATTTACATATTACAAACCAATTTAGTAAATCACACATCATTCAACAAAAACTCACTTTCATTCCTTGAACAACCATTTCAAAAAAGACAACCCATTTCAAAACACTTCTAATTTTATAAAAATTCCATTTCATAAATCGCTATTTAATTAAGAACTCAACTCTTATCATTTAAAAACAAGGTACTAAAATTTCATAAATATTTTCAAATTATCTCTAGTTACAAAATAAAAATCTAATTACAAACTCCACAAATAACCTCTAAAACATTCCATCCCATTAAAACACCTTTCAATAGTTTAGAAAAATCTATTGGAAACACTTTTTCAAAACCAACTTTAACATAGTTCTTGATTTAAAAAGAGGGGTAAACACACCAATTTCCATTTAAAAACAATTCTGAAAATTCAGTTACACCATTTTACAAATCAAAACATTCCCTATTTATTAGAAAATCATTTCAAAAAAACTTTATTCTTCTTAAAACCGTGTCATTTTTTCTTTAAAACCGAACATCCAAGATCTCAAAACTAAAGGACACAATACAATGCGAGAGGAACCTAGTTTAAGTGGGTGACATAGAAATATGGTTGGATTTCATACACCAATCACTTCACTATTACAGAGAGTGTTATTGGGAAATATCCTCCACTTCACATGTCCTTCCAGGACCTGCGATCTCACTGAGACCATTAACCCAACTCTCTTTTCATTTCCCCTAATAATCCTCAAACCAAGAAAACCAAAGGACTCAGATAAATCCTAACTTCCCTTGGAAACTCAAATCCTATCAGGAGGTGTGCTGGCTAGACCCACTACCCATAACAAGAATTTCATGTCCCGACAATCCTACCTCCGAACTATCTAGACTCTTCCCCAAATAACATGAACCAATGAGAGAGAACCTCCCTTTGATACCATTTTGTCACAAACCAGATATGGTCGCCATCAAAACTGGAACCCGACCCAACCTGTGGCAAGGACCGAAGGGAGTTCCGGATTTCCACGGCCTGGAATAAGTTCCTGGGTATCATAAAATGAAAATTGGGAATGTTTTACTTGAGTTTATAAACATACAATGACAAATAAATCCCGTAAAATAATTCTGGATTTTTCAAACCAAAACATATTTTACTAAATTTCAGAATTGAATTACACAATTTAAAATAAAGTTAAAAGACCATTTAAAAGTTACAAAACCAAAAAAGGGCATCCCAAGAACATCCACATGGAAAGAGGCACCTCCCTTAAGCCATCTGCACAACACCACATCACGGTGGACCGCTAAAAACTCGAACCATTGGCACAAAATTTGTAGCCAAATCTACGAAAAAAATAACCAGGTCTAGTTACACCCAAAGGTGTAAGTAGGATGTGATCCAAAGACTATTAGAATACCACCACCAAGATATTTCATGTGACAAACATTTAAAGATGAAAATCTTGCAAGTTTTCAAAACATGAAATGCTCGTAACAATTTCTAAAAGATGCGACTTTAAATAAGAAAGGTTTTCAAGTGGGCAATTTTAAAGAATCAACACTTTTAAATAAAGTATTAAAGCTATTGAATTTTTCATCCAAGCATACCATATGTCGACGGTATGCATAAATCATCTAATGATCACAAGAAATGGGAAATAACCCCTAGGCACTAGCTTGTTGTGGGTCCCAGGTACCTCATATCTCAGTGAAAGTAACCATCATAATATTTGTTCTCATGCACACAAGACACTAGTAGGGATCATACCCATAACCTAGTGTTCCCCCAACATAATCATAATCATCATCATCATCATAGTTTAGTTAGTGTTTTTATCATCAATATTGCTACGTGAGACTGAGGCCAAACCCCACAGGATAACTAGCATACTAGTATACGTCCACCCACCTAGATACTCGGGTTTCCCCTTGTTCTTAAACAAGTTCAAAAAGCAATGAAATATAATTTTCACATGAAAATACCACTTCCACGTCACACATTCACCAAATATCCCACAAGTATATCACACAAGTCACATATTCCCCCATTAATTATAATTGATTTTGAAATAATACTCACACCAAATTAGCCCACAACACTTTTCACATCTATTTAAAACTTCAAAAAATATTTTAAACATTTTTATAAAACATTTCCAAGATGATACCATTAAATAACATCCCACACACACATGCTACATAATACCCTTTTTACCTTCAAATTCATTTTATCGCCATACTCACATGAAACATCCCACAAACATGTTTCACACCCACATCACAATTTAATAAATCACCTCGACAAATTACGAAACATTATCAAAACGTTTGACATCACAAATGACCACTTTATCTTTCAAAAACTCATTTTAGGAACATAAAACCACAAAAATAGTACATAACCATCCTATTCACACTTTTTGTAACTCATTAAACCATTTAGAATTTTTATAGAACACTTTCAAGAAGCATGACAAGGTTTTTCACCTAAAACCCATTCAAACCCCTCTTTTAAACCCAAAAGCACACCAAGACCCTACCAAAGCATAATTTCAAGCCCAAAAAACATTTAATAAATCACTTTCATATGCTATAAAACAAACCCAAACATTACCACAAGAGTTACACATGTAAAACACCCAATTTAAAGAAAAAATGCAACTATAAAATTAAACGCTTAGGAAAATCCATCAAAAATGGTTTTCACACCACACACATCATATGATGAACATGAAAATTAAGTAAATAAAGCATGATAACTTGTGAATATTTTCTTACATATGGAATCTCTTACTGAAAGTGTCAAAACCCTCAAATATTGGTGTGAAACATCAACCGCACCACCACCGCACCACAAGGAAGTGAAAAGAAACCTAAAACCTCAAACTTTCACCAAAAAGGCTCAGAGTTAAACCCTAGGTACGAACCATAGATGCTAGAAAATTTAAAACTCATGAAAGTGTGAAAGAAACCCTAAGGAAATGGAATAAATAAAAGATAGAATGACTTACTTGTGTGGTTTTGAAGTTCCTCCAATTAAATCTCCCTTCAAAATTGAGTTCCAAGGGAGGGAGGGAGAGCTTGGAGGTTGTACATAGAGGTAGGGAACGAAATGGGGAAGAATGGGGCAGATTTGGGTTTATTTCAGAAGGTTAAAATGGGAATTACAAAATATTTTTAATTACCTGGACACCCTTGCATGGTTTGGAAACACGGTTTAGTAAACCATGTGGCCTATTATGGGCACCCAAAAACCTTCCATTATCCTCCAATTTCATGGGGGTATAAGGTGGAAACCAAGGGGAAAGATATTCTAAGGATAGGGGAGAAAAATTCCCAAAAACAAAGCACTCATATCAACCCAAAACTCATCCAACACAAGGGTACAAACCACCTCAACAACTTACCCCGCAAGTGGTGCCACTTGGAGTGTCACTAATCAAACTACAAAAAACCACAACATCACACCATCCCTTTGAAAGAAGTGGTGTAAAATTACCATACAATACGCCCAAGACCAAGTTCATAGCTCAAGAACTCAAGTGACACCAAAAATTCAAACTCAGAACACCCAAAAACCAAGAGAATGCTAAGATCCAAAAATGTATTTGAACAAAGCATGGAATTAAAAATCCAAGTGTGAAAAAAGGTGGATGTGGCTCTGATACGGAGGTACCTATGGGTAATAAATCTGAAAATGGAATATTGATCAAGACTTGATCATAACCTATTTCATGATAATGGGCCTTATTACACTCCTGGTTTGACACACCTGAGGGATATGCTTTGGAAATTCAGAAACTCTTTACGAACCATGATAGAGGATTTAAATAGATGATGAACATGAATGGAATAGGTTCAAATTAAGGTTTCATATATTTAAAATGTGGTTTCATGATTTATACATCTTATAATTGACTTTTGATGATTATTTGGTTTCCCTACTATGATTGGTGTGGTAACACTATGATTTTTGGTTTTAGACAATAGTTGGAGCCCAAAGGAACTGTGTTAATGTTTAATGTAATAAACAATGCAATGATTTTTCTCCTGATCAACCAAATGTTATGGTATATGGAATAAAAAATATTTTTGTTATTCTCACACAAATTTCTCAGGATATGAATATTGTTGTGCTTCTGAATGATCAAAGAAGGTAAGAACATTCTATTGAGTACTTTATGTGGAAACATCCACCTTTTTTAGTGGTTAGAGTAATCTAATTGTTTTCAAGCAATGGGTCAGTACCATTGGAAATATATTTTCCATTATCCTGTTTTTGGATCATGAAAAATTCATTTTTCCATCTATAATTTGGAAGGTGAAGTGGATAAATGGTGGACTCTTATTAAGAATATACGACAACAAGATTAAATTGAATCCCAATAGGGGTATGAGTTTAAGAGATTATTTTTCAATAATTTATTCTCTTGTATTTTTCATAAAAAATGGATAAGTAATTCCTTGAGATAAATTATATGTAAAGTAAATCTATTAGTACCTATGAGAAAAATTTTACAAGACTTTTGAGATAATATTTTGGTATTATCATCCAACCTAAAAGTAAGGTTGATCGATTATTCAGTGTCTTAAAATCAATTCTTCAAAGAAGATTAACCATAAGGGAATTCAGTAGTTATAAAGAAATCATTATTTGTGTTATAAAAGTGGAAATGGAGATTGGAGTGACCCATAAATTTCATGGTTTTGATAATAAAAGAAATATTTAATTCAAGGGAAACTCTAAAAAGCATGGAGAGAATAAGATGATCTTTCCTTCATGCTCAAAGTGTGGAAGAAAACATATAGGAATTTGTACTGAGGTGGATACTAAATGTTTTAAGTGTGGAAAGTAAGGTCATCAAGAATTTAAATGATAAAGTGATGGGAAGAAGTTAGTTATTGTCATAAATAAAGATAAATATCCACAAAATGAACCTCCCACACTTCAGTGCTTCAGATACAAGGAGTTAAAGAATTATGCTAACAAGTTCCACAATATGAGAGTTGATAACAATGATCAAAATTAGTAACCATTTAAGGCGAGGGATAAAGGTAAATCTCATTCAATCAGTATTTTAGATGAGGGGTTCAGTAATGGTATGGTGAAAGGTAGAATTGACGTCCACTATAGAACTTATAATGTCTTATTTGACTCTATAACTACCCACTATTTTATATCTGAATAATTTTCTATGGGTATCAAAATACCACCTCAATGATAAGATGTTAAATTAAAAGTGAAAACCCTAAATGTTACTATGATCACATCCTGAGTATATGATTCATCTCCAATTAAATTTTGTGGGAATGTTCTTCTTGCAAATCTTTTCATTATTACTCTGGTTTAATTTGATGTTATCTTGGTAATGGATTGGATTTCTCTATATAAATCCCACATAAATTGATGAGGAAGGGAAGTCACATTTGATATTACAAATCAACCTATGATCATATTTCAGTGTGATGATAAATATAAACTTCCAATGGAAATGAAATCCATTTTATAGTTTTTGATTCTTATTCAAAGAGGGAGTTTATCTCAAATGGTTGGGGATAAAATCAAAATTGATGATATTCCTATTGTAAGGGGGTGTTTTGATATATTTAAACAAGAGTTTCCTATTATTCCACTAAATCATGAAGTTGAGTTCTCAATAAAACTCATACCTAGTTATACATCTATTTTAAATAATCCATATAGAATAACCCCAGTTGAGTTATAGGAATTGAAGAATCAATTCTCGGAAAATCTTGATAAGGAAATCATTCGGCCAAGTGTGTCACCATGGGGTGAACCTGTTCTTTTTTTAAATAAATATAGATCAATGTGACTCTTCATTTATTATTAAGATAATAACAAGATCATGATCAATAATAAGTATCCTCTACCCCATATTAATGAGTTGTTTGATCAACTATGTGGAGATCAATACTTTTCTAAGATTAACCTTCATTTTGGATATCATAAATTAAGGGTAAAGAAGGAGGATATACCCAATAAAGCATTTTCTAAAAGGTATAGACACTATAATTATATATTAATTCCATTTATTCTTACTAATTCCCTCACTATCTTCATGGATTTAATGAATCGAGTCTTTAGATATTACCTTGATCGGTTTTTGGCAGTCTTTATAGATGTCATTATTATTTATTAAAATAGAAATAAAGAGCATGAAAATAACTTGAGGATTATAATAAAGACCCTGAGGAAAGATAAAATATATGAAAATTTTACAATGTTTGAATTTTGGCTAAAAAGGTTTCATTTTTTGGGTTATATAATCTCAAGTGATGGTATGTCGATGGACCCATCAAAGATGAAATTTATTGAATGTTGGCCCAGACCAACCATTGTGGCTAAAATCAAAAAAAATATTGGTTTCAATGGATATTATCTATAGTTTGTGGATAATTTTTTCATGACTATCTAATCCAGTCACCAGGTTAACTTGAAAGGGATCCAAGTTCATTTGGATAGATGAATCCAAGGAAATTTTAAAGGAACTGGAGAGAAGATTAGTCAGCGAACTTGTGTTTAAATTACCATAAAATGAATAAGGGTTTTTAATATATAGTGATGTATTCAATAAGTTATTGGGATGAATTTTTATGAAAAATTACATGGTTGTAGCTTATAACTCGTGAAAATTAAAGGTTCATGAGAAAATTACCTAACTCATGATTTATAGTTAGCTACGGTAATTTTTTATTTAAATATATAAAGGCATTATATTTACAGTGAAAAGTGTGATATATATACTGATTAAAATTTTTAAATTATGTTTTCACACAAGAGGAGTTGAACATTTACTAAAGAATATGGTTAGAGATGATTAATTATTATGATTGATCAATACATTTCTACCCTGGGAAAGTGAACAAGGTGGTTGATGATTTGGGTTGAAAGGGTCGTGTTAGATTATCCATGATGAGGATCATAAAAGATCCAATATATCTATATTTTCAAAGTAGGGATCTAGAAATCCTGAAGGAATGGGAGAAATATTATCTTTCTCAAATTAGTGTTCAACCATCTATATATATGAAGATTAAAGAGGTTCATAAGGAAGATATAAAGATCTAGAAGAAGGTGAGAAATGTTCTTAAGTTAAACCTTGATTATGATAGAATGATAAGGTTCCGGAACTGTGTATGTATTCCATCCATACTAGATTTGAAGGAGTAGTTATATAAATCTCTTATTTCTTCATTCTCTATTCATCCTGAAATTATGAAGATGTATAGATATTTGAAAGAGTATTTCTAGTGGGATGGAATGAAGAGAGATATCACGGAGTTTGTATATTAATTCTTGGTGTGTAAAAAAGTTAAGGCTGGGAGATAAAATCCTAAGGTTATTTAACAACCATTACCTATACTAGAATGGAAATGGGAAAACATCACCAAGGATTTTATATTTGGACTCCCCAAAACATCTAAAAGGCATATGTTCCATAATTTATTTCCTTGCAAAGTCATCACACTTCATCATAATCAAATAATACTTATCTCTTGATCATATTTTTATATTATACATTAAGGAATTGGTAAGGTTTCCTAGAGTAACACATTATATTGTATTTTTTTCAGGATTTTAGGCTTACCTCAAAGTTCTAGAAAATTATTTAGAAATCTCTTGATACATATCTGAGTTTCAACAGTGTGTATCATCCTCAGATAGATGGTCAGTCTGAGAGAACAATTCAAACCATGTAGGACATGGTTATATCTTGTTTTATGGATTTCAAAGGTGATTTGGATCATCACCTTCCACTAGTTGAATTTTCTTACAACAATAGCTTTCATTCGAGCATTTAGATGTCTCCTTATGAATCCCTCTATGAAAATAAGTGTAGAACTCCAATGTGTTGGGATGGAGTGGGAGAAATAAATTTATTGAGATGAAAACTGTCTAAATAAATTATATGGAAGTTTAGATCCATTCAAAAACACATAAGAGAATCAAAAATTTGATAGAGATGTTATGCTGATAATTATCAATGTGATCTGAAATTTTAAGTTATTATGAAGGTTTTCATATGAGGTGATTTTAGAAATCATAAGAGGCGTTTTGGGGTAAATGAGTTTTGATGGACAAGTTATTCCTCCAGTAATCAAATACAGCTATATCCTGAGAGTGACACCCTGATCTGAGATGGTCCGTGAGCTATCTCTCCTGACTGATGCTTATGTAGTTTTCCATTGGGGATGTATCTCTTAAAATATGTTCCCCTATGGCCCAGAACACCATGAGATTAGTTTTTTTAGGGTCCCCTATAGGATTCCTTCACTTATGACCTGATTTAAAGGATCCCATTTAATATTCCTTCACTTACCCTTTCTAGGGATCCCGTATAGGATGCCTCCACTTTCTCTTTCCAAAGATCCCATGAAGGATCCCTTTTATAGATTACTGGCTTATATAATCCCAAGAGGGAGTCCTTTTCTTATGTGTAGACCTTTAGGATCCCAAGTAGGATTCATTTCTAGTTTTTAACTTAGAGGGACTCGGTGGGTTCCCCAATGCTTGGATGACCTTGAGCTAGTGCAATATGGGTTTGGGTAGAGATATTATTGAGTTTTACCTTAAAAACCATACAAAATAGGTAATCCCATGAGGCTGAGGCATTAGGGATGGGTTTAATAATTCATCCACCCACACTCTTTTTTTATACATTCACTTGATTACTATTCATGTAGCTATGATTTTCATAGGTGCTTATTAGTTTTTTTCCTAATGAGACTAATGTAATGTTATGTTAATTATTGTGATGCTCAGATGTACTTCTTGGGATTTGGATATTGATCTTTCATATTATAATATTATATTATTGGGATACCCATATGTACTTCTTAGGATCTATCTTTTGATCCTTATGATTGAAATTAATGGATATAGAATTCCATAGATATGATAGAGATTAGTGAACATGGAATTCCATAGTGGACATGGTGCTCCACACATATGATGGAGATTAATAGACATGGTGTTCTATAGTGGAAATGGAATTCCATAGATATGATGGATATTAGCATAAATGGAATTGCATAGTGGACATGGATTCCATATATATGATGGAGAATAGTGTAAATGGATTTCCACAGTGCATATGGAATTCTATGATTATGATTGAGATATTATTGAGGATTTTATTACACTCTAATCAAGAGATTCCTCATATAATCCCTAGGATCGAGTGGACGCACCATTACTACATAGCCCAGAATCATTTGGGGATGACGTTTTTTAGCCAAATTTTGAATTGATAATGAGTTATGATCTCATTTTAGGACATTATTCCTTACATATCACATAATGGTCATCCCCTTTATGGTTTATCTGAGCTCTGATGTCATGGTCGCCTACAAACTAGGACTTAGGGATTAAACATTAGGCTAGATTTATATGGAATGACTGGTATGACATCCATCTTAATTCCATCTTTATATTATGTCTATTTTTTAAATGGTTTCCTTCATTATAGTGATTGGAGGTGATTATGGATGATCCCAAGGCTAGTTTATGTATCCCCCTATGGTGACATAGCTTGCTCAGAGAACTTTTTGGCATTGGTCGAAGTAGGTATTGTTGATCAGGATTATGGACCCAAGTATTGACTTATTTATACATGGCTTAATGTGACAAAACATCCATATCATTTCCTTCTTTAAAAGTTGTCAAATAGATTAGGATTACAAACCCAAGGATCAGTTGCTTTTTTGTTCATGTTATTTTTCACCATAATTATATAAATATGTATGTATATATATATATATGTGAGTATGTATATATATATATTTATATTTATACACATTTATACTTATATATATGAATTCACTTTGTTCAAATGATCAGGATCATGGACTCAAGGATCCATTGTGGGCTTACTTATTTTATGATATTTTTTGCCTTTATTTATTCTAGTTATGTCTTAGCTAGGCTGAACATAATGCATGATCATGAACTTATGGAATTATTTTACATGTTCACCATTAGGGGTGGCCTATTGAGATTTATTTATCACCCCCTATACATGAACCTCAGTGTGCAAGAAAACTTTATGTCTTATTTTAGAGTGATCATGGATACATGATGTTAGGGCTAATGCCTTGTGTTTCATGATCGAGAGGAGCTTCTCATGTGTATTATTATGATAGGGCTGTAGTAGTTTTGAAGTTTCTAGAGACCGGATATGTGGTTCGCATTGGAGATAGTAATGGATCCTTGTACTTTTATTTCAGTTCCTTTATATACACCTGCATGTATGGTTGGCCCAGTGGGTGGCTTGTGTTGTATGTATGACACAGTTGTTAGGGATTTTATATCATTTCATTTATTATTATTGCATGATTATATATCAGTTTATTTATTTCTTATGAACTATATTTATTTACTACTTTGGATGAAATTTGGTTATTTCCACTGATATTTACTCTGATATGAGGGAATAGTCTCTCCATAGACACACCTTAGGCCCTCGTTGTTAGTTGGAGGCCTCTAGAATATAAATAGGAATCATTGAGTCATTATGTCTATCTTAATCTGGGAACCATTTTATTTTTATCTATGCTGAGACGTTACACCAAATATGATTGTTGGGGACCCAAACACCATAAATTTGAGGGGGAAATGGGAATTTTAGTATAGTGTCAGGTCTCATATGTTGTGCAACCTTATATGGATCAGGATCTCATGTAGGTAAAGGTTGTTCATATATAATGGAAAACTATAAGTAGTTTAATTTCATACAATATGGACCATATTTCATGTATTTTTTCATTATATGACAAGGATGAAGGAGTTTTGTAGTTTAAGGTCGTATGATAAGAACCTATACTATGTAGTTTAATGTTATGCAGCAAGGAAATTAGTAAATTCCCCGCGATTTGATAGGAACATGATCTAGGATCATCATTTAGGTCATATCATAGATGAACCGTGATATTTTTAAATTCAAATGTGACCATGTCTATTTAATTATTATAAAAAGAGGGCTCTTGTGAATAGAGGAATTATTTATAGAATGGGACTCTATGTATAAGTATCCTATGAAGATCTAGCTCTTACGTAATAGAGGGGGAATTGAAACAGACATAGGTTTATAAATATAGAACCATATATATAAGGTATTATATCGATCTAGATCGTGTTCATGATTGGATGGCATTTCTTCAAGGCTAGACCCATTAATGGGAAATCCAATAAAAACATAGAGGAACCACGTATCAAGATAAAGAAGATATTCAATTATGAGTCAAAATTGGGTATAAGATAAATAATTTGGGGATATTTATGGATCAATACACTCATTGTTCTTCTATATATGGGGAATTATTTCTTAGTACGAATCAGTATACATGATAAGACCTTCTACATAGATCTGTATCTTAAGTAAGAAGATTTAGTCACCTAAACATACCATCCTAGATAACTTTGGGAGGTCACATACAGTAATATTTTTTGTTGTGAAATTTAACATCATGTGATGACGACAAATATGGATGATGGAATTTTATTCTTGATCAGAACTATTAAATATATATTGAACCTACATCGACAAACCTTACATGGATCGAGATATCATGTATGGACAAAGGGATTAAAAGTTATAAGAACCCATGGTTGGGATTATGGTAGAATATCTATGTGTCACTATTTACATTATAAAAATAGTAATCAATCCATATGCAGTTTTGATATGTAAAGAATGTTCCATCTCACTAGAGTGGCTAATGTAACAATACCCAACATGAATTAGGAGACCGTACACTAAGATAGGATTAGGTGTTGGGAAATTCTTGATTGGGCCTAGGAAAATAAATTTTAGGAATCACTGCATATTCCAAAAAATAAAATGTCAAGCCACAAATAGTTCTGATATATAAAGGGGAATTATTTTCTCAATACAAATTGATGAATGAAAACTATTCATGCACTGGTAACTTCTACATCGATATACTTCTTATGTAGGACAATTAATCTATGTAGAGTTGATTGATATGAATAGTTTAAAGTCTTCAAGTATGGACTATATTTCATGTAGTATATCATCATATAAAAAGGACTATGGGTGTTTTGTAGTTTATAGTAATTTTACTCAGACTTATATTTTTCCTTATCCAAATATAGGGTTGTTGAGGATTTTGATACATATAAAGATACCCAAAACACCAAGATAGAAATGGTGTACATTTCATCTTCTCATGGGTTCATAGATAGAAAAACCTTATGTTGGATTGGAGGTATTTTGTAGATCTGACTCGTATATCATAGAGTGGGTTTTTCAGAAATGGGTTTCTCTAAGAAGATTAAGGTTATGTAGGCTAGATCATGATATAGAATTTTCCCTAACCCTAGATCCATGAAAAGAATTATGATTCTATCTAACTACTAAGATGAAGTGGGGTCTTGCTTGGAACTAGTGGTTGGGACTGAGATAAGAGATATATGCATTACTATATATCCTATAATAACAGGAATCAAGACACACTTAGTGATTATAATATGTGTCTCTCTATAAAGATCTGTACCATATATAAGAGAAGTGGAGTGAAATGATTTCCCTAGTAATATAATAAGGGATACAACCTAACATGAATTTCCAAGGGTCTCATCACTGGGGTATGATCACAATAATTAGAATTTGTGAATAGGCCTATGATAGGCGTCCTAGCATCAATGTGTATCTTATAGTGATAATAATTAATCCACTCTTAGTTTTTATAATAATAGAATTTTAACATTGTGTTTTCCAATATATTAAGAAATAGGTTGCACACTAATAACTCTTACATGAATCAATCTCTCATGTAAGGAAAATAGGCCTCACATACCCCCCCCCCAAATAGTTAGAGAAGTGGGATATAGACGAACTGATGTATGTAGTTTTATGTCATGTGACCAAGACTATGTTTCCTTCTATTTGACATGTTGTGCCTAAATCATTCTAATTAGATACATCAACTAGGATATCTAAGATCACATGAGTCTTCTCAGTGTGATAAATAGGAGTCCATTGGAAGACTACTCATACCACATGAGGGCCTATGTTAAGGGAATTTTTTACATGCATCATGCAGTTTTACATCATGTGATAAGGGCATGATTGTTATGAAGTTTATAGATATACATATTTGACTTATTCCATGTGGTTTTACATATTATAGTGATAAAGTTATCATACAGTTTAATTTCATGTGACTGGTATGTAAGTGTTATTCATTTTAACATCATATAGCTTGGATGAGAAGGGTTTTATGGTTTATAGTCATGTGATCAGGACTATGACCATGTAGTTTAACATCATATAGTGGGGATGTAAGGAACCAGCATGAAATTCATGAAAAGTATTTCTTGATAAATTTTACATTAGTGGTTTGTGTAATAAAATCTAAATCCATCATGATAAGTAATATTCCTCATTAGAGTGGACCTTATGTGTGGCTTAAGGTCCCCACCCCAAGATTTTTGTTTGAGCTTCAGAGGCTTCTTCCCAAGTGTCATAAAAGTTATGAGAATCAAAACCATCGATATTTAGAGGAACATGTGGAGGTGTAATTTTGTATTTAATATTCACATAAATCTATTTTTATGGACCTTGAGGTTGTATGGTGTGTGAAAACTTTTATCATCGAGTCACTCCAACTCATTTAAATGCTTCTGAGATTGTTCATATTTGAAAATAAAATTACAAATACCAAGATAAAATGAAGATATGGGTAAGACCCCCTCTATCCGATATATAAGTTAATATGGGTCTCTTGTGTAGAAGTATAGGTTGTGGTGAGATAAACCCACAAATCATGCAGAAAATTTTCAAACCAAGACTCTTTTTCACTATACACCATCTTCTAGAGTATATTATAAAAAGTATTATTAAAATAACCTATATATATAATATTTTCTACATGTCAGAAGTATGATTGTTTGGACTACATATTGTATTGTTGATATAGCCTCTCCAATTCATAATATTGGTAATTGGTGTCATTATACATTAATATTTTTGTATGGGATGCTAAATTTGGTAATTATCTTTGACTTCATGAAATAAATGATATCCCTTTTTTTCTGAATCCCTTGAAGGGTATATCCTAATCCCATTTGAAGAAGAAGTCAGTAGTAGTAAAGATATACTTGAAATATCTGGTTATGATTGGAGGATGTGTCTCATGGAATCTATTTCCTATATGGAAAATGGATAAGAGTATTTGTTAGTATGAAACAACTTTGGGGGTTCATGGATTAAATTTTCATGTATATAGAAGGCATGAAACTTACAGGTAAATTTCATATATTCATGTATCATATATGGCCAAAAGTGTCCATGTATATTAATTTAGTGGGAGATCTTCTTTCCTGACTGATGGGTTCCAAAGGATCCTATGTGGACTTCCTGGATAGAAGTAAGGGTCTCTCCTCCTTCAATACATTTGAGGATAATTCCATCAATCCTCGTTTTTAGAGAAATTTTTGAGAATTTAGGTGTAATAACTCAATGTTTTATCAATGAAATTGTCTTCTTATAATTATGTCTTATAGTATAATCATATAATATTACCTATAGAACACAATACAAACCTTATAAATGAATGATGAGTGGAATAAAAGGTATCTCTAGAAGTTAAGGAACACATGTCGATAAAATAGTAACTTGACCTTTGAAATAGTAATGTGACCCTTGTGAATAGTAAATTGGCCAATGTAATAGTAACCCCACCAATGGAAGTATAAATAAAGTTTATCCATCTTATATGTGACACTATGATATAATTATATCATAGTATAAGTAAAAAAATTAAAATTATTAATAAAGTTTTGGTATTTTTGAAAGTATTTTGTATTTAATTAAAATTTTGTGATTAATTTAATAAATTAAAAGAAAATATGTTTTCATAAATTTGTATTTTTATGTCTTATAATCATAAGATAATTTTATGATACCTTAATTAATTTTTCAAAGTTTTAGAAAAGTAGTTTTAATTTTAAAATTTTTATTTTTCAAGTAAATTGTGATGTTAATTAAAAATAAAATTTCACATAATTTGAGAATTATTTTCTTAAAAACGGAGTTCATTCTTGAATTATACATGTCAAAAAATGGTTAGGGTAATTTTTTGGGATTTTTCTGAAATACTTGAATTTTTTATGAATAGTGAAATACGGTAATTTACCGTATATATAAATTATGGGTTAAATACACTATTCCTAGAATCATTTATAATTTAAGAACCCTTGGTTAGAACTAAAATGATATATTTACTACTTTTGGTCACTATAATCAAGAATATTCATAGTCTTGAGCAAAAATATTAAACTAATGATTAAAATAATAGGAAACCCCTCCTCTACTGCACTATAAATACTACCCCTCTTTACCTCTTCTCTTCACTCCTCTCAAGCCTTGTTCCTAGTTAAAATTATACTCAAATATCTCCTTAATCCTATTTCCCACTTCTATAATCCCTTGGTATCTTCAAAAGACTAAATCCTCTCCCCTAAATAGGTTATCAAGGAAGTTATATTCAAGAGGTAAACTCCTCTTTTCATTTCTTTTATTTTCTTTCAAGTTCCTTTATTTCTTTTTCTTTCCTCACGTACTTTAATAAAAATGTTATGATAACTCCAGTAGCATAAATTTACTATAATTTTCTTATTATAAAGGAATAATTCATCATCATCTTTCATTTCCCCTCGTTTTATACTAAAAATGAATACACCATCTGAGATGTGTTAATCCATCACATTCAAGGACGTCAGGTTTCCAATTTCTATTACCATATTCAATTATGGTCATGAAACCATTTTGATGGTTAAACTAGACTATAATATATGTATTTTTTCTAATTTAAGTTTTTGGAATCTTTTATACACATGATATTAATCTATGTGTTCGAAGTGATCAAAAACCGCCAACTAACCAAAATGGTTATCATTAAAGTTTTATATAATGATTCATCTTCACTCAAAATAAACAAATGAATTTTATAACCATGTAATCTAATATATGTTCACTATTAACGTATAAATACAATTATGGAAAGCCATTCTCATCTTACATGTTTATCCTCACATGTATATATGTAAACCAATAATGAAGACCAAGGAAAAAAATGCTTCCAAATAATGAAATTGAAGCTCTTAAACTATCAAAAAGGTCATGAATGAACTTAATAAGACTATAATAAATCAATTACATGAATAATAGATTCTATAAATACTAATTAATTAATTTAATTTGATCAGGACATTAATATAAATTGAATAACACCTTCAGACTTAAGGTAGGGGATTCTACCCGAACCTCCATTATTCCTTCGGGGTGCTCCATATTTGTTTTAACCAAATAAAGTTATCTTTTATTTTTATGTACATATTTTAAAAAAATTTACATGCTCTAAAATCATGTATCAAGGTCCATTCATTATTCTGTTTCAATAATTTAAATGTTTTTAAGTGGTTCCCTCCTCAATACTTTCCGATAATAAAATTCGTTTAAGGGAACTTCCCTAATTTTTATTCATTTTAAAGTACACTATATAATCTATTTTAAGCCACCATTGTTTTTATAAAATCAGTATTTTTATTATGAAAACCTTATTGTTTCACTTTTTGTTTTATATAAAAAATTATACGCTTTTATATTTTAATTCTCTTTAGTATTTTTCTTAAAACCTCACTAAAAATATCTTAATGATAAAATTTCTTAAATACTCTTTTTACATGTTATCAATTATGTTAAAAAATCACTTACCATGATATATTCCTATTTTCTATTATAAATTTCCATGTATGTTCTAAATCCTTTATTTTTTAGAAACTTGTATGATAATCCCATTAATTATATGTTATGACATGATTATGAAGCACATTTATTTCCATGGGTTTCCTTATGTTTATGTATGATTGACTATATGTGATACTATATGTGGAAAGAATATTCATGAACATTTTATGATGGGTGTGACCAGATATCACTCCAATTCATTGGGTAACATTTAGTCTCATGAGACGTTATGTGCAACTGTCTTGGCGGTTAGCCCTCACTCATGCTACCATGTGCAATGGTCTTGGTTGTTAAACTTGAATTGTAATCCTCTATGTGCAATGAGCCTTGAATCATGCTAAAGTCGTGTTTTATGTTTCTTCCACATTAATATGAACCCCTGTTTATATGATCCCAAGTTTATATGTCCTAACTTTATATGTTTCATGCCTTTTTATATCATTATGTTGTGCCTTTTATCCCATGTGCTAAAGATTTATTCTTATGTTTATTACCTTACTGGGATTTTTATATCATCCCTATGTTCATGCCATCCCTAAGTTATCCTATAATGATGTATGAGCGCAATGGAAGTTAGGATCTCTTTATAAATATTAAATAAGTAAATGTTTTATTTAGTTCCATGTTTTCAGTTTTATGTACCTAGTCTTCCAAGACACTGGACTTTACGATCCTTGTCTTGTAATATGATGCATAAAATCATGTAATTATATTTGTAAAAGATTGGGGTCTCTATAGTTGGTATCAGAGTATGGTCTAGTTATTTTTGGATATTAGGAATATATCACTTTAATAAGAACCTTAGGGATGAGACTATGTATAAGAAAACATCCCTAAATTTTGGTAAGTATAGAGTAAGTGGTTTATCAAGAAAATGCATCCTAGTCTGGATACAAACAAGTGGATGTGGCTCTGGCACAAATGTATCTAGGGGTAAAACCCAAAATACCTATTTGAGCTAGACTTAAATGGGAACTCGTGCACGACAATGGGCCTTAATTCACTCTTGTTTTGACACTCACTGGGGATATTCTTTGTTAAATTCATAAGCATAGTACAAACCATTATTAAGGGAACAAAAAAATACCATAATAATACATGTGAGGAAACAGATCATGGATAACCTATATTGAAACCTAGGGATTCATAAGTTAGGATATATTTTTCCTTTAAGAGTTTATCCTTCTATGTTTAAATTTTATTTTTTATGCTTAATACCTAAGTATTCAGGCCCCCTAATTGTACTATATTTTTCTTAGCTAATGGTGGGAAATATAAGAACATGTGCCAAAAATCAATGTGATAGGAAATGTGATTATTTCCCTAATGATATGCCTGATATGATGGGGATGGGTGCTTAAAACTTTATGGAAGTACTTGCTCAGCTAGCTCAAGTTATGAATAATAACTTGAATCATGTGAAAATCCCTCCTCCTACTATGAAATATCAAGATTTCATTGAATCCTTCATGCAGAAAAGGCCTCCCAAATTTTGTGGATCTTTGGCTACCCTCCTCATAGAATAGTGGATTAACTACATTGAAAATATATTCTCTATCCTCTAGTTCTCATAAGAAGATAAATTCATGTTGGCGGTCTATCATTGTGATGGGGAAGCTGATTAGTGGTGGAAAATGATCAAGAATATGAATTCCTAGGAGGAAATTAATTCCATCTATTGGGAGGAATTCAAGAAAATATTTTTTAATAAATATTTTCCTCGAACCATCTACCTCAATATGGAAAGAGAGTCACTCGGACTCAAGAAAAAGGAAGATGATTTCATTAGGGCGTATGCAGAAAACTTCACAAGGCTTGCAAGATATGCATCCAGTTTTTTCATGAACACTAAAATCATGGTGGATCACTTCTTTAGCAGACTAAAGCTGAGTCTATGAAAAGTATTGGTGATTCCTCACTTTGAAAGATATAAATAGATTGTTCGTTATGCCCTCAAGGTTGAAATTTAAATCAAATACTCTCAGTGGTCTCATGGGACCAGTGAAAAAAAAAGGAAAATGGAGTCTAATATGGGTGGTTTGGAAAATAAATCCCATGATGGAAAGAAGATCGAACATCCCACGTGTCAAAATTGTGGGAAGAAGCATCCTGGGAACTGTCTAAAGGGAACCAGGAATTGTTTTCAATTGTAGAAGAATGGGACATCATGATAAGAACTTCCATAGGGATATGAAGAATCCCACTGATGAGGAAGAAGAAAGTAAGGTTCATATCAATGCTCAACATGTAGTCCAGTGTTACAACTACAAGGATCATGGGAATTATGTGAAAAAATTCCTTAAGCCAAGGGTTATTGGAGGAAATCAACAACAACCTACAAGGAAACAAGGAAGGGATTATGCTATCACTACTGCTAAGGTGGATCCAGACAATTATTTGGTGACACATACGCTAGTTATTCATTAAATAATAGGAAACATACTATTTGATTCTAGTTCTATGAATTCTTTCATATCTTGAAAGTTTAGTAGAAGTATTCAAGAACCACCTTAAAATTTTGAGGTTGAGTTATCTATGAGAACAGAAAATGGGGAAATTTTTTCATCCAAGGTTTATAACTCCTCCCTGGTTAATGTTTGTGTACTAAACCTCCCATAAAATCTCGTCATACTTCCTTTAGTTAATTTCGATGTCATATTGGGCATGGATTGGCTATATTTATACAAATCCAACATCAACTTTCAGGAAAGTTAGATCACTCTTTACATCACAAATCATCCTCCAATTATTTACAAGTGTAAGGAGGAATATGAATCTCCTTTAGAATCATTATATCAAGTATGGATATTACTTCCTTATAATCAATCATTTCTAGCTCAAATGATTGAGACAAAGGAGAGAATAATGCTCGAAGATATTCCCATCATGAGGGATTACACTAATGAATTCCCTAAAGAATTTTATAGGCTTACTCATGATCGAGAGGTTGAGTTCCCAATTGAACATATTCTTAGATACCTAACTATATAAAATAAACCTTATAGAGTGACCATCGTTGAGCTGGAAGAGATAAAGAAGTAGTTACATGAGAATCTGGAGAAGGGTTTTATATGCCTGAGTGGTTCACCATGGGGTGAACTAGTCCTCTTTATTAATAATAAGGATAGATCAATGTGCCTCTTCATTGATTATCCTGAGCTCAATAAAATCATGATAAAGAAAAATTATCCCCTACCTTGGATAGATGACTTGTTTGATCTGCTACATGGGGCTATTTATTTATATAAGGTTGACCTTCGGTTGGGATATCACCAATTAAAGCTGAGGAAGGAAGATATTCCCAAAACTACATTTTGAATGAGTTATAGACACTATCAGTTCATATTTATACCCTTTGGACTCACTAATTCTCCATTAATATTCATAGATTTAATTAATAGAGACTTTAGATATTACCTCAACAAATTTGTGAAAGTCTTTATTGATGATATTCTGATATACTCTAAGAGCAAGGAGGAACATGAGGATCATTTGAATATTATTCTAAAGACTTTGTGAAAGGAGAAACTATATTCAAAGTACAGTAAATGTGATTCCTCGATGGATGAAGTATCATTATTGGGGCATGTTATCACTAGCAAAGGGATATCTGTAGACCCTTCCAATACAAAGGAAATTGAAGAATGGCCCAGGACAACATCTATAACAGATATCTACAACTTTTGGGGTCTATCTAGGTATTACTGATGATTTGTAAAGAACATTTCATGATTATCAAACCTAATGACCAAGATAACACAGAAGTGGGTGCAGTTTTTCTGGACTCAAGAATATGAGGAATTCTTCAAGTATCTCAAAAAGAAGGTTATCATTATTCCAGTACTCACACTCCCAACAAGTGGAGAACTCTTTTTGGTGTACAGAAATGCTTTAAAGAAATTATTGGGCTATATACTAATGAAAAATGATAAAATGATAGTCTACGCCTTAAGGTAGAGGAAAATCCATGAGTAAAACTATCTGACGCGTGATCTAGAGTTGGTGATAGTGATCTTTGCGTTGAAAATCTGGCAGCATTTTCTCTATGGAGAGAAGTGTGAGATATATACTGATCACAAGAGTCTCAAATATATATTCACACAGAAATATCTTAATATGCACTAGTGAATATGGTTAGATTTCATCAAGGATTATGACTGATCAATCCACTACCATCCCAGTAAAGAAAATAAGATGGGGGATGCTCTAAGTAGAAATGATTCTACATCTTTATCAAGGATAATAATTAAAAAGGATCCAATATTCTTATATTTAAAGAGGGTGTACATGGGAATAATTAAGGGAGGAAAATCATCAATCCTTTCTCAAATGGTTGCTCTGTCATCCCACTTAGAGAAAATAAAGTATGCTCAAAGAAAAGATGTGGAAATTCTGAAAAGGGTAGAAGCTATTAGAAATGGGAAATGCGCTAAGTTCAAGATTGATGAAGAAGGAGTTGTAAGATTTGAGTCATGATTATGTATACCATCTGATCCAGAGATAAATTATATTTTGAATGATGCACATAGCTCAAACTTCTCTATTCATCTAGGGATCAAAAGTATGTATCAATATCTCTGAGATAACTTTTGATGGGAAAATATAATGAAGGATATTGTTGAGTATACATCAAATTTCCCGGTATGTCAGCAAGTGAAGGATGAATTCCAAAAGTCTAATGGGGTGATGCAACCACTACCCATACCAATGTGGAAGTGGGAGAACATCACTATAGACTTTTTCATTGGACTTCCAAGTACATCTAAAGGAAATAATTCTATATAGGTCATTATGGTTCATCTTACAAAGATATCTCACTTTATCAAAATTTGAGAGGACTTCTCATTGGATCAAATTGTCAAAGAGGTGGTAAGGATACATGGATTACCACTATCTATTGTATCCAATAGAGATTCGAGATTCACCTCGAAGTTCCGGAAAAGTCTCCAGTATGCTCTAAGCACTGAACTGAACTTTAGTAATACCTATCATTCTCAAACTGATGGTCAATATGAGAAAACTATTCATATACTGGAATACATATTGAGAAATTTTCTATTCACTTCAAAGGAGGATGGGACCAATAGATTCCACTAGTCAAATTCTATTACAACAATTGTTTCCACTCTAGCATCTGAATGTCACTATATGAATCCATTTATGGGAAAAGGGGCATAATCCCAGTATGTTGGGATGAAGTTGGTGAGCGTAAGCTACTAAGACCTGAAATGGTCGAAGAAATGGTGGAGAAGGTGAAAACCATTTAGTATCACATCAAGGTTGTAGGTTCCGAGTGTAGCAGAAGCACGTTGGAGGGTTTTCCAAACATTGATTTTAGCGTTAAAAAACTTTCAAACTGAGATCCATCACAATATAAAATGCCAGATATTTGGAATAGAACGAAGAACGAAAAACAAAATATGGAGTCCCAGAACCATAGAGATAGGATCATCATATGTTGGTTATAATTAATTTAATTAATTCACAAGAATTACCTTGGTGGAATTCTTTCTTCGTTGATGTCTTAGGTCACGATCTTGTGATCTGTCATTGCATCGTAGATTCCAAGTGTAGGATTCCTCTAGTGGTGATCCACATGTGTGCCACATATCTCTGGATGTCTCCAAAGGGATCTCCAGGTGCTAGTGCAGAAGAACCTTCACTTGCGATGTCCGCCTTCGATCGCCTTGATCCGATAGAGGAGGATCTATCTCAGTCTTGAGATAAGTCTTGGAGGAAGTAGTTCTTTCGGCCTTAAAAGAATTCTCCAGAATTGTTGTGCACAATTATTGGGGAAACGTTTTGGGGTTGTGAGGATATTTATAATCAGGATTGAGGTTATAGAGTTATGAAAACAAATAAACGCGTTACACATTTTATTTATTTGATTAACTCTTATTGAAAACCCCCATGTTGAATTATTAATTCCTTGACATGCACCCACACTGATTATAATAAATATCATTTAATAAAACAATATTATATCCTTAAAATCCCGACTGGAAAAACTACAGGATGTGTAATCATTAATACACGGTGTGTACTCGTTTTCCATAAAACTACATGGCGTGTATATTTAATATACACGGCGTGTACTTTTATTTTCTATTTTTATTTATTTACTCCACTAAATTTATTAGACCTTGAGTAATGGATATTTATTTCTTAAATAAATGTAACTACATTACTCACTAATAAATATATTATTTCACCCACAATATATTCTCTCGAATAACTAGTTTTGAAATAAATGCGATCAGGCATCCTTAAATAATTATTCAACCACAGTCATGAATAATATTTATTTAACTTGTTAAATTAATATTTAACTGATATACATGGACACACCTAGTGTGTGACCCTCTAGGCCTCTTTCTATTTGGCATTAGGTGGGCTTGCCTAAAGTCCAAGATTACTGTCTAGAAACGGGTCAAGGCACCCAAGAGAAAGAAGTTGACATTGCATTGATGTGTCACCTCATAAAAACTCTTACTGTGTAATATAATCCCTTTGTCACGATATCTCAAATCAAGCGAGTTTCATGCTAGTTCCATCAACCCATGTGCTCCATTATTCTTTCTTTGACTTTCTAGAATTGGACTCACCCTTACCTTACCATGGACATGGATTTATTTGGGCTATATAAATTCCATCAAAGGGCCTGAGATATCTACTTCTGTTATGGAACAGAAGGGACAAATCCTTTCTCGCATTATCTATTAATGTAGTATTACTCATGACGCACCCAACGTATCCTACCTCACTGCGAACAGTGTTTCATCACAGTTTTCATCAATACATCTAAGTGCGTGAGTTGTAATACCCATTAATAATAATCTTAAAGTCTAAGGACCAATACACACATCCACAGATAGGAACATCCAATGACACTATGAAATGTGGATTTTCTAGTGGCGGGTCTCGTTCTCATAATATCCTCCTAGATATTACCAAGCGACCACACTATGATAAGGTGCCTCAAAGTTTTATGAGTCCTCACCCCTAATGGCCTATATTATTTGTGTCCCTCAAATAATATCATTCAGCCATAGAACATATATTCAAGAATAGTGTTATGGAACTTATGGGTTCTCATCATAGTAGGGATCCACTAAAACACTTTAATGAAACAGTTATCCTTAGGATATTATCACATGTATTGTCATGCAGAAGAACAATCAAGATGTGATAAGGCTTTTATTAATGAATAAAGTACAAAGTAGTTGGTTCTAGTCCACCAACTCCAACAGACTCCCACTTAGACTGTATCCAACTTCTAACAACCTTTAACTTTCTAGCTCTCACATGATATTCATGCTTCTACTGAGATAGGCCTTTATTCATGGGGTCCGCCACGTTCTCTTCCGTGGATACTCTACTCACTGAAACTTCACCCCTTTGATAGAAATCCCTCAAGAGGTGATACTGTTAGAGTATGTGCTTTTTTCGTTAATGTGACCTTGGTTCTTTAGCAAGAGCCACCGTTGTAGTATTATCACAATAAAACGTGATAGGATCTTTGCTTCTAGGTACCACATCAAGCTCCTGGAAAAAGTTCCAAATCCAGACGGCTTCCTTGGATGCATAATTAGCCGCTATATATTCGAACTCTGTTGTAGAATCGGTGACAACTGGTTGCTTTGAACTCTTCTAGCTCACATCTCTTCCATTGAGATAGAAAACATATCCATATTGTGACTTCAGATCGTTCTGATCTATCTGAAAACCAACATCAGCATACCCTCTGATGACAAGCTCCTCGTCTCCTCCATACACCAAGAACATATCCTTAGTAATTCTCAGATGCTTAAGGATAGTTTTAACAGCAGTCCAATGTTGTTCTCCTGGATCTACTTGATATCTTCCTATCATGCTCAGTGCATAGAAAACATCAAGCCTGGTAAATAACATGGCATACATGATGGATCCTATAGCTGAAGCTTATGGGATCTTACTCATTCTATCATTCTCCTGTTGTGTCTAGGGACACATTTTTTAGAAATATGTAATCCATGTGACACTGGAACCAATCCCCTCTTGGATTATTCCATACTAAATCTCTTTAATATCTAGTCAATGTATGTACCCTGACTTAGTCCAAGTAGCATCTTGGATCTATCATGAATGATCTTGATCCTTAGAATGTAGGCTGCTTCACCCAAGTCCTTCATGGAGAAACAATTGTTTATCCAGTCCTTAACTGACTGTAGGAATGGTACATCATTTCCAATAAGCAATATGTCATCAACATATACTACTAGGATAATTATTTCATTCCCATTAAACCACTTATAAACACATGGATCACATTCATTATTAATGAAACCAAATTCCTTTATGGATTCATCAAATCGAATGTTCCATGACCTGGATGCTTGCTTTAATCCATAAATGGATTTATACAACTTGCAAACCCGTTTGGATTCACCTGGGGTCACAAAGCCTTCTATTTGAGTCATATAGACATCAATCTGAAGGTTCCCATTAAGGAATGTCGTTTTTACATCTATCTTCCAAATCTTGTAGTCATGGTAAGATGCTATGGAAAGTATGATTCTTATGGATTTAAACATGGAAACTAGCGAGAAGTTTTCATCATATTCAATTCCTTTACGGTATCTAAATCCTTTAACCACTATCCTTTCTTTATAGGTGCTAACTTGACCTTCCAGGTCAAGTTTTCTATTGAATACCCATTTGCATCCAACAGGATTTACATCAACTAGCTCATCGACCAGAACCCAGACTTGGTTCTGATACATGGAATCCATCTCATAATTCATAGCTTCTAGCCATCTTGTAGCTTCTGATCTTTCTACTACTTCCTTGTAGGAGAGAGGTTCATCATTTTCCAACAATAATGATTCACTATCCTCAATGACTAGGAAACCAAATCTCTCTAGTTCCCTTACCACTCTTGATATCCTACGCAGTACTTGTGTTTCTGGAACCTCTTCCACGGGGACTTGTGGAACTTGTTCTTGTACTAACTCCTCTGTATCTTGAGAATCAACTTTGTCGAAGTCAATCTTTCTCCCACTATCCTTCTTGAGGATGTGCTCCCTCTCAAGAAATACGGCTTGTCTGGCGATAGTCACTTTCTTGTCTGAAGGGTTATATAGGTAATATCCTTTTTGTTTCCTTGGGATATCCTATAAAGATACACCTTGTGCCCCGGGGTGCTAGTTTGTTGCCTGATAAGGCCTTAAAAAATGCCATGCATCCCCATACAAATGTATTAGACAAAATAGGTTTCTTTCCATTCCATAGCTCAGAGGGAATTCCATTTTTTCCTTAGTTGGTACTCGGTTTAATGTGTATGCTGCAGTTTGTGATGAATATCCCCAAAAGGATAATGGAAGATCTGCATGACTCATCATCAACCTCACCATGTCCAACAAGGTGTGGTTACTCCTTCCACTAACACCATTCCACTATGGTGTATAAGTAGGAGTGAGCTGATATAGAATCCCAGACTCCCGTAGAAGATCAATGAACTCTTAGTTCATATATTCTCCACCTTGATCTGATTGAAGTTTCTTTATCTTCTTACCAAGCTGATTCTCTACTTCATTCTTGAATTCCTTAAATTTTTCTAAGGCATCTGACTTATACCTCATTAAGTAGACATATCCATATCTACTCAAATCATCAGTAAAAGTAATGAAGTAAGAATATCTACCTCTAGCTTCTACTGGAAATGGTCCACACATATCCGTGTGTACCAATCCTAGAAGCTCTGTGGCCCTTTCACCCTGTCCACCAAATGGCAGCTTGGTCATTTTTCCTTGTAAACAAGCGTGACATCTATCAAGTGTTTTTAGCTTAGTATAGTCTAAATATCCATCTTGGCAGAGCTTTGTCAAGCACTTCTCATTTACATGACCAAGATGGTGATGCCACAACTGGGTGATGTATGAGTCATGTGAGTTTGTTTCGTTATCGATTAACAACACTTGGTTTTCGTAATTTAATACATACAAACCATTATTTAAATGTTCCATACCATAACATATTTTGTTCTTATAAAAGAGACAACCCTTATTTCCAAACTTGAAAATAAATCCATATATATCCAAACAAGATACAAAAATTATGTTCTTGGTAACACTAGGAACATAATAATAGTTTTGTAAAACCAAAATCATGCTAGTTGGCAATGAGAGGTGGTAATCGCCAATAGCCAACGCAGCCAGCCTTGCGCCATTGGCAGCTCGAAGATCCACCTCTCCTCTGGAAATATTTATAAACCTACTTGGTTCTTTCATTTGAATACAGATGTGAGCCCCACAAGCTGTATCTAATACCCAATGTGTAGAAATAAAAAGATTACACTCGATAACGAACGCACCTTTAGCATCCCCATGCTTCTGGGTGTAGTTACTCTTCCAGTGGCCTTGCTTGCCACATGAAAAACACACCGCCTCCCATTCCTTTCGCTGCCTCTGGATCTTCCCCTTCTTGGAGGGACGACGCTTGGGGCTTCATACCGTTTATAATTCTTTGGCCCCTTTGCCTTGTCCTTCCTTTTTCTATTCACCATAAGGACTGCGGGTTTGTCACGCCCCATGTCCTTATCTACTCGACGAATCAAGGTCAGAAGTTTTGATAGACTATTCTCATTTTTTCTCATGTTTTAGTTGACAATAAAGCTAGAGAAGGTATTGGGAAATGATGATAGGATGAGATCTGTACGCAACTCATCCGAGAATTTAATCCCTAAGATGTCCAGAACTTCAATGTAGCCAATAAGCTTGACTACATGAGGCCCATCTGGTTCAAACTCTCCAAGCTTAGTTGTAAACAAAGAATTGGAGATCTCATATCTCTCTTGTCTCGCCTTCTCTTGGTAGAGATCTTTAAGGTGATACATCATGCTATACGCGTCCATGTTTTCATCTTTCTTCAAGAGCTCATTGGACATGGACAATAGCATGAAACACTGGACATCTGTGGCATCATCCATGTGTTTTTCATGGAGAGATATTTCCTAATCACTAGCCTCTTTTCTAGGCAAAACTGGAATAGGCTCTTCTAGCACATACAATTTCCTTTCATGGCGAAGGATGATGCGTAAACACCTCTGCCACTCTTGGAAATTGGTGTCGGTGAGAAGGTTTTCCATCTCGAGTATGGTTCGCAATGATATGTTTGAAGTAATTTTATTTTCATTTCTACAAATTACGATGATAAAAGTTTTATTACATTATTACAAAACTGAGGCAAACAAATAAATTAATACTTATTAGTCTCCCATTATTTTATCGAAATCCAATAGCCCTCACCATTGACTTCAGAATATTATGTTTCCTAAATATTCTAGTGGAAAGGATCCATATTTCCCTTTGCATTACCCCAAATAGGGTTGGTCAAGCAACTTTAAGGGTTTTAGGTAGGCATTCCAAATGCCAACTGCATCAACTCGCAGCTCCTTGATCCGCTGAGTGGACTCCCCAATCCTGAAATCCTTTTACTTTGGATTTCCTCATCCTTTGCCTCTTGGTCACACCAAGTCATGTTGTGGCAGTCAAACCTTGATGTGAACCAAGTCAAGTCAACCCAAAACCTTGAATTAGAATTCTGTGATAATTGAAAGCACCCCAACTATGGATGGTCAAGCACTTTGAACTATGGTTCGATTCTAACCAGGATTATGGAAGGCTATACCGACTTAATATTTCTTTGAGGGATTTTATCCTTATACGTAAATTCCCATTTTATTATCTTTTTATTACATACTTGTTAATATTAAGTGGGATATACTTAAGTGATTAACCATGTCTAAGATAATATTTACGCATAATCCGGTCTTATTTTAGTTCTATCTTGTATACTTGTTTAATTCATTAATTGTGTGATTGTGACAACACACCCACAATAAATAAACCATGCAACTGATAGAAATAAAATAAATGGTATGATCATGAGATTGTTCTATTGGTTATTTTATCTAGTAGTTGATAAAATAACTCAATACCTAGAGGAGAAACACCTTGAACCTTTCAGGTTCATGTTTACAACTTTCCACAAGTCCGACTTTGTATCTCCTTGGATTGGTTTTACCTTGGCTCCTAACTTGAGCTGCCTCCAGTCGCTTGGGAGCTCTATCCATTACATATGCATTTACCTCACACGTAGGTGAGGGGTAAAAAGGGGATTTTACAAAAAAGAATCTTTGGGCGTGCAGGCCCTATATATTAATGAGGAGAAGGATCGCGGGCCAAAAAAATTAATTTAAATAAATTAATTAAAAGAAACCATTCACATACAAAGGTCTCGGTCTATCTCATGATCATCTATACATGCAATGATATTTACGCATAAATAAAACTAGCATTAAATTATTTTTCATTCTTTGTTTAAGATAAATCATGCTCGAATCAGTTAATTATCTTTAATTAATCAATACTTTTATCTTAAACCCTTTTCTGAATTTCCTTGAGATTCTCATCCATCATAATTTAAAACAAATAAATTCATTTAAAATTATCCTTGTACATAACTTGTACCTTGGAGGCAACCCGGTGAATTTCCATTCATTACGCAGATGTTAAATTGAACACACACACACATATATATATATAACACCTATCACATGTTGTGCCTCAGCTTTATGAATACACTATGGTAGACGTCTCAAGGGTTTGTATAATATAATAATAAATTCTAATAAATCTGCGTAATTTGGATGAGTACACGGTGTGTAGTTCTGACTACACGGCGTGTACTTTTTTTTCACCATCCATCTGAAGTACACGCCTGGGGACATGGCGTGTTGATTTACTTCCGAAATTTTTGGAGTACACAGCATGTTCAGTGGGACACATGTCGGGTAGTTTCCGCGTTACATGGTTTCCAGCTAGGCAAGCCATGTACGGGGTACACGGTCCAACCCTAACCCGAACGGACTACACGCCATGTTCAGTTGGACCACATGGCGTGTAATCTAGAAACTGTGTTCCACCTGTTCTTGGTCAACACATGGTTTCATAAATGACTTAGATAGGATCCAATACATGGCCTGATTTGGCGAATCAGTCAATGCATTGAACCAAGACTACACGGTGTGTACTTCCGAATACACGCCATGTATTCTAGTGTTGTATGGCCAGGAGCGTTTGGCACCTCTGGATGAGTTTCTCTATTTTATTTTAATCAAAATTAAAAGAAAAATTCGTTTCTGTAAGGTGAAGGAGAAACAAGAGGGGAGGAACAGATCTTGAGATTCAAATTTAAAGAATGATTAAATCAAATTGAAACAACTAAATTATTAAATGCGTAAATCACCAATGAGAAACTAAATAATTATAATCAATGATATGACCCCTCTTATAATACTTTTAGGTTCCGGGCACAGTGGAAGTGCATTGGAGGGTTTTCCCAACTTTGATTTTAGTGTTAAACAATGTTCAAACCGAGATCTGTCACAATATAAAATGCCGGATCTTCAGAATAGAACAAAGAATGAAAAACAAGAGGGAGTCCTGGAACCATAGAGATAGGACCATCATATGTTGGTTATAATTAATTTAATTAATTCACAACAATTACCTTGTTGGAATTCTTTATTCGTTGATGTCTTTGGCCATGATCTTGTGATCCGTCGTTGCGTCGTAGAATCCAAGTGTAGGATTCCTCTAGAGATGATCCACACATGTGCCACATATCTCTGGACGTCACTGAAGGGATCTCTAGGTGCTAGCATAGAAGAACCTTCACTTGTGATGTTTTCCTTTGATCGCCTTGATATGATGGAGGAGGTTCTCTCTCGGTCTTGAGAGTATTCTTGGAAGAAGTAGTTCTTTCAGACTTGAAAGAACTATCTAGAATTGTTGTGCACAACGATTGGGGAAAAGTGTTGGGGTTGTGAGGATATTTATAATCGGGTTTGTGGTTATAGAGTTATGACAATAAATAAATGCGTTATGCATTTTATTTATTGCATTAACTCTTATTAAAAACCCCATGTCGAATTATTAATTCCTTAACATACGCTCATGATGATTATAATAAATATCATTTAATAAAACAATATTATATCCTCAAAATCCCAACTGGAAAAACTACACGGTGTGTAATCATTAATAAACGGTGTGTACTCATTTTCCATAAAACTACATGGCATGTAATTTTATTTTCCATTTTTCTTTATTCCCTCCACCACATTTATTAGACCTTGAGTAATGGCTATTTATTTCTTAAATAAATGTAACTACATTACTCACTAATAAATATATTATTTCACCCACAATATAATCTCTCGAATAACTAGTGTCAAAATAAATGCAATTATACATCCTTAAATAATTATTAAACCACATTCGGGAATAATATTTATTTAACTTTTTAAATTAATATTTAACTGAGATACATGGACACACTTAGTTTGTGACCCTCAAGGCCTATTTCTCGTTGGCATTAGGCAGGATTTCCTAAAGTCCAAGATTACTATCTAGCAACGGGTCAAGGCACCCAAGAGAAATAAGTTGACACCGCATTGACGTGTCACCTCATACGAATGCTTACCATGTAATATAATCCCTCTGTCATGATATCTCGAATCAATCGGGTTGCATGCTAGTGCCATCCATGTGCTCGATTATTCTTTCCTTGACTTTCTGGAATTGAACTCTCCCATACCTTAACATGGACATGTATTTATTTAGGCTATATCAATTCCATCAAAGGGCATGAGATATCTACTTCCGTTATGGAACAGAAGGGAAAAATACTTTCTCGCATTATCTATTAATGCAGTATTACTCGTGACGCACCCAACGTATCCTACCTCACTACGAACAGTGTTTCGTCACAGTTTTCATCAATACATATAAGTTCGCGAATTTTAATACCCATTAATAATAATCTTAAAGTCTAAGGACCAATACACACACCTGTAGATAGGAACATCCAATGACACTGTGAAATGGGGATTTCCTAATGGCGGGTCTCGTTCTCATAATATCCTCCTGTATATTACCAAGGGCACACACCATGAGAAGGTGACTCAAAGTTTTATGTGTCCTCACCCCTAATGGCCTGTATTATTTGTGCCCCTCAAATAATATCATCCGGCCATAGAACATATATTCAAGAATAGTGTTATGGAACTTCTGGGTTCTCATCATTGTAGGGATCCGCTATGACCCTTTAATGAAACAGGTATCCTTAGTACATTATCACATGCATTGTCACGCAAAATAAAAATAAAGATGTGATAAGGCTTTTATTAATGAATAAAGTACAAAGTGGTTGGTTCTAGGACACCAAATCCAACAAAGGAATCCCAGAGTTGAAAAAAATAGCTATGCAGACAATCATCAACGATACCTTGAGTTAAAAGTTATATACATGGTATTCCTTCACATATCTTCATGGAATAAGGTCATGATATTTGGGAAGAAAGGAAATCTAAGTATCAGGTGCATCGACCCCTTTGAGATTCTTGATCATGTTGGAGATATGGCCTATCGACTAGAACTTCCACCTAAAATGTCTAAATTACATGGTGTATTTCACATATCCCTTTTAAGGAAGTACATACCAAACCCTTCACATGTACTCTCTTCATAGGTGGTACATTTTGAGAATGATCTTTCTTATGAGGAGCAGCCAGTGAAAATATTGGATCATAGAGATAAAGTTCTACATAAAAAGACTACTCACTTATTCAAAGTACTATGGAAGATCCATAAGTACGAAGAGGAAACATGAGAACTAGAGGAAGCAATGAAGTAAAAGTACCTACATCTGTTTACAGCTTATAATGTAAAACAAAATTTTGAGGTAGAAATTTCATAAGGGGGGAAGAATATAACGACCCAATGTTTTATCAATGAAATTTCATTCTCATAATTATTTATTATAGTATAATCATAGAATATTACATATATAACACAATAAAAACCTTATAAATGAAGGATGAGTGGCATAAAAGGTATCTCTTGAAGTTAAGGAACATATACTGATGAAATAGTAACATGACCTTCAGAATAGTAATGTGACCCTTATGAATAGTAAATCAGCCAATGTAATAATAACCCCACCAATGGAATTATAAATAAAATTTATCCATATTATATGTGACACTATGATATAATTATATCATAGTATAAGTAAATAATTTTTAAAAAAAATTAATAAAGTGTTGGTGTTTTTGTAAGTCTTGTTTATTTAATTCAAATTTTGTGATTAATTTAATAAATTAAAAGAAAATTTATTTTTATAAAATGAATTCACAAATTATTTTTTTGATTTCTTGTGATCATAAGATAATTTTATGAGACCTTAATTACATTTTCAATGTGTTATAAAAATAGTTTTAATTTTAAAATTTGTATTTTTCAAGTAAATTATTATTTTAATTAAAAATTAAATTTCACATATATAGAAAATTATTTTTAAAAAATGGAGTTAATTTTTTAATTCTAAATGTCAAAAAATGGTTAGGGTGAATTTTTTGGATTTTTCTGAAATACTTGAATTTTTATGAATAGTGAAATACGGTAATTTACCGTATATATACATTATGAGTTAAATACACTATTCCTAGAATCATTGCTGAAGTAAGAACCTTTGGTTCAAACTAAAATGCTCTCTTTACTATTTTTGGTCACCATAATCATTATTATTAATAGTCTTGAGAAAGAATATTAAACTAATGATTAAAATGATGGGAAACCCCTCCTCTCCTCCACTATAAATACCACCCCTCTTTACCTCTTCTCTTTACTCCTCTCAAGCCTTGTGACTAGTACATATTATGATAAAATCTCTCCATAAGCCCCTCTACCATGTCCAGAAGTCCTTGGTCTATTCAAAATACCAAATCATATCCCCTAAAGAGGTTCTCAAGGAAGTTATATTCAACAGGTAAACTCCTCTTTTCATTTCTTTTATTTTATTTCAAGTTCCTTTCTTTATTTTTCTTTCCTTGCCTCCTTTCATCCAAATTTTATGATAACTCCAGTACCTTACATGTACTAGAATTTTTTTATGATAAGGTAATAATTCATCATTATCTCTCCTTTCCCCTCCTTTTATACTAGAAATGAAAACATCATCCGAGATGTGTTAATTTATCACATTCAAGGATAATGGGTTTTCGATTTCTATTAACGACTTCAATTCTAGTTATGAAACAATTTTTATGGTTGAACCAGAATATAATATATGTATTATATCTTATTTAAGGTTCTGTAATATTTTTACACATGATATTAATCTATGTGTTCGATGTGATAAAAAATCGTCAATTAACCAAAATGATTATCATTAATGTTTTATATAATGATTTATCTTCACTCTAAATAAACAAACAGATTTTATAACCATGTAATCAATTGGATGTTCACTAATAACATATAACTCCAATTATGGACAACCATTCTCATCTTACATGTTTATCCTCACATGTATATAAGTAAAAGAATAATGAAAACCAAGGAAAAAACGCTCCCAAACAATGAAATTGAACCTATTAAACTATCTAAAAGGTCATGAATGAACTTAATAAGGATATACTAAATCAATTACATAAAGAATAGGTTCTAGAAATACTAATTAATTAAAGGACCCCAGGATACCTAGATAGGTGGTGAACTAGGGTGTCAACTTTTTCATTCAAACTATTGGATCTTGTTCCCTTGTTGGAATGAACATGTTAAACATGTCAGCCAAAACACATGAAAAGAGAAGACAAAGAAATTTTACTTGGTTCACCACTATAGGCTAGTCCAAGGAGCATATGCTAACAGATTTTTGGTTGTACCAAAGTCCACTAATCTTCACTAGTTTATGGATTACACAGGTTCGGTCATAGTCACTCTCTTCTAGGCTCACTTCCTTTACAATGATTTAGGGATAGCTCACTACATCCCTTGGATCACTTTCACTGACTCCCCCTTGATTGTTGTATTGGAAGAATCTAGACTGATTTTATTGACTTGATGGTCGCTTCAATAGTTTATCATTAAATCATGCATCCTCAGATGTAAACAGATTCTCTTTTAAAGTCACATTTTCACCCTCAAATGTAATTTACTTTCCCACACACTGAAAGGTTATGGAAATTAATATCGCAAACTAATTTGGTCAATGTTCAGGCTTTCTTGGGTTTTCTGCGTACCACTCTCCTCTTCTGTGTATTGTGTTCCGGGTATGGTTCATGGATCACCTCCTCTACATACCACTATTGTTTCCATGTACCGTTCATCTCCTCTACGAACTTCCCTACTCCATGTACTACCTTACTTAGTGAACTACTCACCTTCTCCGCATACTGCCCTGCTCCACATACTGCCTTGCGCTGTCACGTTCTGTGAGAGCTTCCTTCGTGAACTGCACTTTCTTCCATTGACTATTTTCCTTACACAGATGGTTCCCTCCACGTACCATCTTCTCCTCCGCAAAACACTTCAGACTTCACCGAATTTCTTCCCCAAAAATTCTAATCTCTAATCATGAACCTTAACAAAGGAGACTACTTATCCTTATATAGGAAAAAATGGATCTGAAAAATCTGCTAATCTAAGATTTACCAAATCTCTGATTTTGGTAAATCCTCCACCATGTATCGCTCCTATCACACGAACTGCTGCTATCCTGCAAACCTCCAGCCTTCCACGTACTAGACGTCACCGTCCGCATACCTTCACTGCAAATTGATTTTGATTTCATGAATTGCTCCATGTATCATTCCCACTGTTCCGTACATGGTCCACAAACCATTCCTAGACATGGTACATATTCCACGTCCCAGGCCATGCAGTTCTCTCTATTTAATTCCATCTTCATTATTCAATTCATACATTCCTATAAACATATTCTCAATTTTGAGGCCCAAAAATTTGGAAAAAACTGGGAAATTGTGCCACCTTCAATACTACTTTTAGCCTCAAATGTATGACCACATTCCTTAAAAACTCCCTAGTCATCCATGTGCAGATTGACAACAAACACAAACCATACTCCATTATTATCAATGAGAATCCTTGGTTCCAAAAATCTCTCTATTTGGGTTTGTTGGAAATCTCTGTATAATTTCACTGAAGTGCCAGCCTCGATCAGAACTTGAACCTTCAAGAAACAATCCATCCATCACTGTAAGTCTATGTGAGTAGTGCTTGAGGTAAAAACAAGAGAGAGAACATGAATTTATTTCTCATTATTTTCTTTTCTCCCCCATATTTTCATTTCTGGATCTTTCTATTCTTCTTGTATCCAATAAAACAAATAACTCATCATTGAATTTATCCATTATCCACCATTGAAAATAATCCCAATGAACCAAATCTTGAATTTTAGATCTCAAAAACATGCTACCTATAGATCTTATCTCCCCCATAAACCTACATCACTACCAAAACCATATTAAAAGAAGTTAAAACAAATGGGGATAGGGAAATTTTGTGACATCCTTATGCAGTTGGAAGTGGTTGAACACTGATGTTTCTCAGATACAGTCATTGCTAGTGTCTTGGTAAGAATATCATCCAATTGTTTATCAGTTCCCACATGATCCATTTTAATCATTCCTTGTTTAACTTTTTCCTTGATGAAATGATATCTGATTTCAATATGTTTCATATGAGAATGCAAAATAGGATTTTTCATTAGATCAATTGTGCTCTTGTTATCATAGTAAATCACCATTGGTCATTTCACCTCATCACCAATTCTTGTTAGTTACTGGTTTATCTAAAGTATTTGAGTGCATGATTTTGTTGCGAAGATATATTTAGCTTCAGCGGTACTAAGAGAAGTACTTTTATATTTCTTACTCAACCAGTCCACACATTTCTTCCCAACATAGAATGCTCCACCACTAGTGGATTTTCTTTCCACTACATATCTGACTAATCAGCATCATAAAATTCTGATAGTTCACCATCAATTCCTGTAATAAAATATAATCCATAATTTTGAGTACCTTGAATGTACCTCATGATTGTTTTCACTGCCTCCATATGTTCTTCTTTTAAATTACTCTGAAAGTGGGTCGCTAAGCATATTGTAAATACAATATCTGGTTGTGTCGCTATCAAGTACAGTAAGCTTCCAATGATTCTTCTATACATGGTGGGATCCATAAAATTCCCTTCCTCATGCTTTCCAAGATTTGTTCCAACTGCAATCGGAGTTGACATTGGTTTGGAATCATGCATATTGAATTTATTCATCATCTCTCTTGCATACTTTTCTTGAGAAATGAAAGTGTAATCCTTCTTCTGAATCACCTGTAACCCTAAAAAGTATGTGAACTCACCAATCATGGACATTTCAAACTCTGATTTCATGTGATTGGAAAATTCATCAACTGATCCCTACCTACTTCAACTGAAAATAATATCATCCATGTATACCAATACCATGAACTAATCCTTTTGATAATTCTTCACATAGAGATTCTGATCCAATCTTACTCTTTTAAACTCAAGCTTTCTCAGATAAGAGTCCAATTGAGAGTACCACACCCATGGTACCTGTTTCAGTCCATAGAGAGATTTCTTTAATTTGAAAACCTTCAGTTCATCATTTCCAATAAAGAATCCCATAGTTTGTTCAATGTAGACTTATTATTCCAATACTTCATTTATGAATGATGTCTTGATGTCCATTTGATACACTTTATAACCTATTTGTATTTCCATGGAAAGAAACAATCTGATTGACTCCAATCTCAATACTAGAGAAAATTTCTATTCAACATCAACATCTTTGATTTTTGAATATCCTTTACAAACTAAGCGCACCTTATTTCTGATCCCATTTCCATGCTCATCAAATTTTTTCTTGAAAATACACTTCATACCAATCACATTGTGAAATTAGGGTCTTTTAACAAGATCCCAAGTCTGATTTTTGTCAATATGATCTAACTCTTCATTCATTGCTTTCACCCATGACTCATCCTTTGCAGCCTCTTCTAATGAGGATGGTTTCAAAAATGATAGAAAATCATATTGTGCATTATTTCTCATTACCCTTATCTGTGTAGGTGCATTCTGATCCCCGGAAATGTTGGACTGATCAATCTTTCCTCTTTGATTTCTTCTTTGGGGTTCGATCGAATTCTCTCCAGCTATGGATTCTTCTTCGGATTATTCTTCTAAGTCAATATCATGATGTGACTCCTGAAAGTTTTTTACATCTTCCTCTACCTTTGTATTAGAATTTGTTCCATGTTCACATTCTTCTTTGACTTATATCATATCAGCATAAGAATTCCTTGAAGAATTCATGTTTTTTTCTTCAATGATCTTAACATCATTACTTTCCACAATTCTTCTTAAGATATTATTTAAACACTTGTAAGATTTTCTATTCATTGAGTATCCAAGAAATATTCCTCCATCTTCATTATCACCATACTTCCCTTGATTTCATTATTTGTTTTGGATGAAACATTTTCTTCTAAAAACACGAAAAATTTTCAAGGATGCCTTCCTTCCATGCCACAATTCATATGGTATCTTTGCCTCACCCATATATAGCTCTATTTGGTTTTGAATATACATTGCAGCTTAAACTACAACTTTCCAGTAATGTTGAGGAATATGACTCTCGATCAGCATAGTTCTAGCCATGTTGTTTACCTGTTTATTCCTACGCTAAACAACTCCATTTTTCTATAGAGTTCTCATAGCTTCCACCTAATGTTGTATCTCATGCTTCTCTAGGTAATTTTCAAATTAAATGGATGTATATTCCCCTCTATTTTCATACTGTAGGACTTTGATCTTCCATCCAGTATCATTCTCGGAGATTCATTGATAGGTTTTAATGCAATCAAGAACTTGTTACTTCTTGTGTATAATGATCACACGTTTCATTATACTGTAATCATCTATTAAAAGAACAAGGTACCTTTCTCCATATGTTCTGGAAACATTTATTGGGCCACATACGTCTGTATAGATGAGGTCAAGGAGATTAGATGCTCTTTTCTTATTTGTTTGGTAGGAACTACAGACCAGTTTCCCTCGCATGCAAGAATCGCATGTCTTTTCTAATTCACATTTCAGATTAGGGATATCCATGACTGTGTTCATCTTAGATATATTTTCCATGTCTGGTTGATTGATGTTCTCCAATCTCTGATGCCATAAGTTTTTTTCCTCTTCAAATATTAGGTAGCAAGTGTTCTCTTTACTTTCAACCTGATATAAGTTTCCATCTGTTCTGTAGCCTTTCATGAGATAATTCCCAAACTTTCCTCTTATAGTACAACCATTCTGATTGAATGTCACAACAAGACCTGAGCCACAGAGTTGACTCACACTAAGAGGATTGTGACATAGACCTTCCACATAAAGTATTTCATTTTTCTTCAGCTCTCCATTAGCTAGCTCAGTACTTCCACTACCTTTTATCTTCAAAGCACCATCATTACAGAACCTCACTGTTCTATCAACCTTTTTCTTGAAATTCGTCAATAGGTATGCATTACCTATAATGTGGGATGAACATCCACTATCAATAATCTAGGTGTTGTTGTTCTTTGTAGCTTTGAGGGATACTTCTTTAAGATTAGATTTTTTAATTTTTCCTCTTTTCATTCCATGAGATATTGGGTTGAGTGTAGGACGTTGATGGACTTTCAATTATCTCTTTCATGTACATGGGTTATTCATATTCAAATTCTTCTTCCAGAGGAGAAAACGTTTTTGAAATAGAAACATTGTCTTTTTGAAAAACATTAACTTGTATCTCATTTTGGTATGAGGTTTCCATGTAATTACTCTTCTTACAATAAATATATTTATGTCCAAAGTTAGAACAATGAAATAAATATCCATAAAAAATTCTTATGAAGGTACTAGGATATGGATTTTTTCTCCTTTGTTGAACACCTGTCCCTCCCCCATTCAGATAGCTCCTTTCCTCTTCGTAAAATAACATGGTATGGCCTATATATCTTCATAACTGACACTTCATGAGAGGAAATGTCTCCTCACTTCTATTTTTCCTCATTCCTTCTTCCTTAGGATGAATTTTTGTCTACATGTTATTACTACATGTTTGAGGATATTATACTATTCTCCTTTTAGTTTGATTTATGGGCCTCTTTTTCTACACTTCTAGTGACCTTTCAACATTATCAACTTTTATCTTTCCTTTATTATGGTCCACTTTATTTTATGTATTTGATGTTTTGACATCGCAACTGATTCCACTGTTTCCCATACATGCGGGTCTTTGACCACTCATAATCTTTTCAACTCCATCAAAACCACATTTCTCTCTCTCCAATAGCTCATCATCTGAGAACCTTCCTAATTTAATTTTCTTATTTGATTTTTTTGAAATTGATTCACTCTCAAGTTTACTCCTAAGAGTAAAAACTTCCTCTTCAATACCCTCAGCAATCTTGAACTTTTCCTTAAATCTGGAGGTGAGTTCATTAATTACCTTTGACTACTATTCAATTCTTAGCTTCAATTATACTACATCATTTTTACTTTCAAGGATTTTATACTTTACTTTCACAAATTCTTCTGATCGTTCAATTTCAGCTTCAAGATGATCAACATAGTCTGATTATTCTTCCACAATTTATTTCCACTTATTATAACTCTTACATTTAATATTAAGATTTCCAACAGCATCCTTAAGTTTCAACTAGGGAATAGTATTAGTTTTCAATATATTGTCTCCATTATTATCTTCTGATGGTACTGATTTTCCAATGGTGTCCATCCTAGAAGCATGTTTTCCTGATTTAAATTCTGGTTACTCTTACTCATAGAAATCATTATCCTCATATTCATCTTCACACGCATAAATCTTTTTCTATAGTTTCTTTGAAAATTTTAAGTTTCTCTTTTTGGAGATTATTTTCTAAGGTTTCTCTAGGTTTTCAACTTCTCTCTCTTCATTATCAAATATTCTTGAGCACTAGGAGGCTATGTTCCCAACTTTTCAACAACAAAATCAAGCCAGAGGTAGTTTTCCTTCAAATTTTTCTTTTCCATTCTTGATCTTCTTTGTAATGAGAGAAATCATTTATTTTTCTTCATCATATTCATTACCATTATCTCCTAAAACTTTCAGTTTGTCCATGGTTTTGAATGCCATTTCCTTTCTCACATGATTCGTAGCTTCTTCTAGTTTTATTCTCATTTCATATTTCAATAGATTACTCAACAAATCATCCACCAAGAGTGTAGAGAGATATCTTTCCTCAAGGGCTGACACATTTTCATTGTAAAGGGGTGGAAGTCTTCTCAATATTTTATTTAATATATCAATGTATTTTATTTCTTCACCCAGACCTCGAACTACTCCTACAACTTTAGTAATTTGATTGAAAAAATAGTCGGCATTCTCATCAGGGTGCATCTTCAGATCGTCAAACCTATAGTGCAGTACTTGAAGTTTCTCCTCCTTACTTTTTTATCTCCTTCATAAATATTCACTAGTTTATCCTACATTGACTTGGCATATGTGAAAATCATTACCTTTATATAAATCTGATCAGAAAGATCTGGAGTGAGAGTATTCTATTATTTTGCATCAGCATTAAGAAATTTTCTATTTGTACCAGTCATTGACAGTCCTGCAGGATAAGTGACTTGTATTCCTTGTACAGTATCAAATAATCCATCCATTCCAAGATATCTTAGGTTAGATATCATCCTATTTTTATATATCTGAAAGTTACTTCCATTGAAGAGGGGAACTTCCCTAACATTGGTTGGATTCTCCATGATAGCAGAAGATAGATTCAACGCCAACAGCCTTTATCCTTTGATACCACTTGAAGGACCCTAGGACACCTTGATATGGGGGGTGAATTAGGGTTTCAAATTTTTATTTCAAATGGTTGGATCTTTTTTCCTCGTAGGAAGGAACCTATTAACCTTTTCAGACAAAACACATGCAAAGAGAAGACAATGAAATTTTAATTTGTTCGCCACTAAAGGCTAGTCCAAAAGAATACACTGACAGTTTTTCGATCATACCAAAGTCCACTAATATTCGCTAGTTTTTAGATTACATAGGTTTGGTCATGATCACTCTATGTAAGGATCACTACCTTTATGATGATTTAGGGATATCTCACTGCATCCCTGGGATCACTTCCGCTAACTCCCCCTTACTCACTGCGTTGGAAGAATCTAGACTCAGTTTATCGACTTGATGGTCGCTTCAATGTTTTAGCATTAAATCGTTCTTCCTAAGCTATAAATGGATACTATATTGAAGTCTCGTTTTCACCCACAGATGTAATTTACTTTCCTGCACACTGATATGTTATGAAAATGAATTTCGAAAATTGATTCGGTCAATTTTCAGGCTTTCTTGGGTGTTTCGCATACCACTCTACTCTTCTGCGCACTGTATTCCAAGTATGGTTTACGGATCACCTCCTCTGAATACCATTGCTGTTTCTTCATACCATTCAGCTCCTCTGTGAACTAACCTACTATGTGTACTACCTTACTTTGTGAACTACTCACCTTCTCCACATACCACCCTGCTTCGCATACTGCCTCACTCTGTCGCGTACTTTGAGATTTTCCTCTGTGAACTACACTTTATTCTATGGATTTTTTTCCTTACACGGATGGTTCCCTCCGCATACCATATTCTCCTCAAAAAACCACTTCAGACATCACTATATTTCTTCTCCAAAAATTCTAATCTCTAATCTTATACCTTAACAAAGGGGATTAATGCTCCTTATATATGAAAAAATGTATCCAAAAAATCCTTCAATCCAAGATTTACCAAATCGACAATTTTGGTAGACTCCACCACGTACCGCTCTTTTCACATGATCTTCAGCTATCCTGAAAACCTCCAGCCTTCCACGTACTATATTTTTACATCCGCATACCTTCTCCATGAACTGATTTTGGTTCCGTAAACCACTCTTTATATCATTCCCTATGTTCCATATGCGGCCTGTGAACCTTTCCTGGACATGCTACATGGTCCATGTCCCATACCACACGGTTCTCTCCCTTTGTTGAATTCCTTCACCATTATTCATACCATACATTCCTATGAACATATTCTCGATTTTGAGGCCCAAAAATTTGGCAAACACTAGGAAACTATGTCACCTTCAATACTGCTTTCAGCCTCAAATGTATGACCACATTCCTTGCAAACTCCCTTATCATCCATGTGCAGATTGACAAAAAACACAAACCATACTAAATTATTATCAACAATAAGCCTTATTTCCAAAATTAATGAATTTAATTTTATTATCCAGGAAATTAAGATCAAGTTAAGAACACCTTAGGACTTAAGTTAAGGGATTCTACCTGAACCCCCATTATTTATTTGGCTTGCTCCATCTTTCTTTTTACCCAAATTAAGTTATCTGTTATTTTTATGTAAATCTTATAAATTTTTTGTACATGCTCCAAACTTTGTTATCAAGGCCCATTCATTATTCTCTTTTAGTAATTTACATGTTTTTAAGTGGTTCCCTCCTCAATACTTCCCTATAAGCAAACCCGTTTAAGGGAACTTCCCTAATTTTTACCCATTTTCAACTGCACTATATAATATGTTTTAAGCCAACATTTTTTTTATAAAATTATTCTTTTTATTATGAAAACCTTCTTGTTTTACTTCTGGTTTTATATAAAATATTATTCCCTTTTCTATTTTAAATTCTCTTTAGTATTTTCCTTAAAACCACGCTAAAATGTTTTAATGCTAAAATTTCTTAAATACTATTTTTACATGTTATCACTTCCATTTGAAATAACATACCATTATATATACCTATTTTAATTTATGAATGTCCATGTATGTTATATTTAATTTCTTTCATGGATACTTGTATGATACGCCCATTAATTATGCTTTATGACATGATTATGATACCCATTTCTTTCTATGGGTTCCATTATGTTTATGTATGATTGATTATGTATGATTATATATGTGGAAAGAATATTAATGAACATGTTATGATGGGTTCTCCTAGATATCACTCTAATTCATTGGTTAAAGTTTAGTATCATGAGACGTTATGTACAATGGTCTTGGCGGTTAGCCCTGACTCATGCTACCATGTGCAACGGTCTTAGTGGTTAACCTTGACTTGTGATCCTCTATGTGAAATGAGCCTTAAATTGTGCTAAATTCATGTTTTATGTTTCTTCCACATTACTGTGAATCCATTTTTATATGATCCCATCTTTATATTTCATGAATCTATATGTTTCATGCCTTTTTATACCATTATGTCAGGCCTTTTATCCCATGTGCTAAAGCTTTATTCTTATGTTTATTCCCTTACTAGAATTTTTAGCTCATCCATGTATTCATGCCATCCCTAGGTTATCCTATGAATATGTATGATCACAGTGGAAGTTAGGATCTCTATGAATATTAGATAAAGAAATGTTTTATTTAATTCCATGTTTTCAATTTTATGTACCTAGTCTTCCAAGACACTAGACTTTACGATCCTTGGCTTGTAATGTGATGCTTAAAATAATGAAATGATATGTGTAAAAGGTTGGGGTCACTATATCATGTCATCATAAAGGATTAATTCTATTTCCTATCATCATAATTTTTCTCTCTTAGCACAATTTGATAGAGGAATTTGATTTTGGAGATAGTCTTTTATGGGAGACATCCATCCAACTTTGGTATCATTTTATAAGGATATCAGATCACCTTTTTTGGAGCAGTGTTGTTTTTATTGATATCTTCTATGACATTGCATATATATGGAGAGAATAATCCATAGTGTGCAATACTAATGATTATTTTGTCCTGGTTTGGAATTTTCAAGGTTTTGGCACTAATATCCAATGCATCGGTGTGAATGTAGGATGAAATTTAGTGTTGGTTAATAGGGTAATTCTTCCATTAACCCTCACATACAACCAAGAATATATATTGTTTCTACTTTCTTAATATAATTTTCACCATTGGTATACTTGACCAGCAACTTTGAGTCATCCTTAATGTTCAAGAGATTCACTAGTATATGTAGGTCCAGCTCTAAGCCTACAATGAGAGATTATTATTATGATTCATTATTAGTAAAATACTCTAACAAAAAGAACTAATATTGTATAATTCCATTTTCTATGGAGATCAGTGTAATTCCCAAGAAAAATTTGTTGAGTTTTTAATCTTTCATCCTTCTTTCATCGTGATTCTAGAGGCACCTTCAAAATAAAACTCCTATGTTTGGGGAATTTCATGAATAGATAAATCTCTATTAAAGATCTCTATATTCAGTATTGAATTCTCTAGGATAGGGTGTGATACAAATAAATTTTCCTGCACCTTCCCATTAAATTACTATGATATATGAAGGGAATTTCATATTTTTACAAGAATACCACCCACTGTTCTAGATTTATAGTTATCATCAATTTATTGTGGATGTATTTTGGTGGTTCAATGTGAGATACCAAATCTATATCATTATGTTGAATTTAGTGTCTCAGTTTTTGAACCATGAAGATTAATGTAAGGAAATTATTTTTGATGTCAAAGCATTGAGTCTCAATATCAAGCATTGTTCTGCTAGGATACTGGATATTATTTTCTTTTCCTACACATTCCTCTACATAGGAAGGGAATTGATTGATCACTCCAAGGTCTCAACATAAAAAATGATTAGGTTTTCATCCACTGGTGGAATCAATACTGCTAGGACAAAAAGTTATTTCTAAAGATCATCGAATGTTTTTTGTGCAGTCTTTGTCCCACTAATAGGTGGATCCCTTATTCCTTTTCTTTATAAAGGTTAAACACTTGTCTGTAAGTTTACCTATGAAGCTTCTGATGTAAGATATGTGTCCTTTAATCCCTATAAAATCCTTGAGGTTTTAGGGAGGTTTCATGTTAATGATTTCCATGGTGTTTTAGGGTAAAATTCAATGCCACAATGGTACACCATTAATCCAAAAATATTCTTTGATGTTACCCCAAAAGAACATTTTAGGTACTTCATCTCTAATATATATTGAAAAAAATTATTGAAAAATATTTTGAGATTAGTAAGGTGATCATAGTTTTCTTTTGATTTGACTATCAGATCATCAACATAGAATTGTACAGTTTTCCCCAAGTGTGGATTAAAGATATAGTGCATGGAACAAAAATATGTATTTTTGACATTCCTCAAGCCAAATTTAATTACTCAATAGAAATATACTTCTTGAGATTACATGGAAGTGGTGGCCTCCTCATCTTAGGGGACTATCTAATTGTATCTAGAGTATCCACCCATTAAGGAGAGTTCTTGAGAATTGATCATTACATCAATCAAAATATTTTTGATCGGTATTGGGAATTCATACTTTGGAAAATGTTGATTGAGATCTCTAAATCCAATGAAAATACTATTTTATTTATTCTTCTTCTTAATGAGGATGATAATAGAAATCTAATTCAGACATTGGACTTCCTGAATGAAGTCGGCTTTGATGAGCGTTTCAAATTAAACTTCCACTTTAGTAGTGTGGGTAAGATGTATTCTCTTAGATTCCTAATTTTAGCTATGAGGATTCTCAGATAGACCCAAATGATGGGTGGCCACATCAGAATTCACTCTAGGAATTTCTGGATAAGTCTATGAAAATATATCTTGGTGCTTATTTAGGAAGGATATGTATGTCTCTTTCTCTTTAAGAGACATGGAAGATATTATTAATGTGATATGTGGGTATTTTTATATAGTTTTATTCACTAGTTTGTTTTCATCAATGGTGGAAGAGATTCCTTTCTTGAATATTGGAGTGAATTCTTGGAGATATTTCTATATTTCTTCCTTTGCATCAATCTCATTGCAGGTGAGAGATAAAGGGGAAATTTGGATTTAGGAGATAACATGGGAATATTTTATTCTCTTGTGAATAATGAGGAGTTTTATTTGGATCCTAATGGTGAAAATACATGAGCATAATTATTGGTGGAATCCTGGATGTGTTCACTTTCCTCTCCACTATCATCAAGTTTATAAGTGGTTCCAAAATCCTAAGATACAAAAAATGTCATGGAGACATTTTCAATTTCTATTAATGATGTGGAGGTATTTTTTGATCTTTTAGATGATAAATAGATATACTTAGGTCTTTAAGATAAAGATATAGAAATTTTATTCAAGTAGTTATTATTTTTTCAGGACCACATCCTTCCTCTGTATGACTAGGTTTAGTTAATGTAACTAATATCATGAAAATATGTGAAACATGCCCAAATATAGAGTTATTTCCTTAATCCAATTGATAGGAACCACATAATCTTCACTAATATAATTGAAAATTTTAATGGGAGAAATTTATAAACCATTATGTGGAATTTATCTAAATGGAATCATTTTTCACAAGCTTATTTCTCTCCCTTCAATAGAATTATGTGTCTATATATTGAGATTTGAGAGAGTCAAAATGGGAAATCTCACTATATATCACTCCAACCTATTCATTGATGGAATATTTGAGACATTGATTCTATAATAAAGGTAATACATCGTGTTAATAAATCCAAGTTCTTCCTAGTAGAGCACTAAAATCCATGTCTTGATGAATAACCATGAACTTAGAGTCAGATATGAGGTCTCTAAATTGGGATAAAATCTTGATTTGGCCTAGAGGTTTTTTCTCACTCTTTTCATATCCTTGGATTTTTAAAGTGGAGGGAGAAAAAATAAGATTTCCTATATCCTATACATCAAAGGTTCTGGACTAGTATGAGGTTTATTCTAGTGATATTATTAATCAAAACCTAATGGACATCTATGTCATCGAGTTTTTTAGAAATGTATAAGGGTATGATGTGTCATTGTACATAAATTTCCTAGTATTTCTATATTAATGAGGTTAACACATGGAATTCATTTGGTTAATTATCTACACAATATACCTCAACTAAAGTATCATTTACCTCAAACTCTTGAGGTCTTTAAAGGGCCTTAATGAGCACTTCCCATAATTCCTTTAATATATGAAAAAATCAAGGATTGAGAGCTTAGCCAGAAAAAAACAAGCTATTTTAATATATCATATTTTTGGACTATGGGATCTAATTTCTCACTATTAGATGGATCCCTAGCCAGAGGATTGGAATTTGAGGCTACTTGTGCCATTGGTTACTTTTCCTGACCATAATTTGAGGGCATTATTGTGATTTTTGGATTAGGTTGAGTTAACCCCTCCAATATTAAACATTGGTCAAACAATTTTTTATTCTCCAATCATCCTTCTAGTATGATTTGGAATTAACGTGCCCTGGATGACTCAAGGTTATATTGGTTCTCTTGTTGAGACCACTAAAGTTCCTATCTCTACGTTTCAACAATATATATATATAGCGTCAATGAATAAATTGTCAAAGTTTTGGGATCTATGTTGGAATCATTTTCCTCGACCTCTTAAGACTTTGTATCCTCTTCCTCCACCTATATTGTGTATGGGAAATTTAATTCCATATATATATTTTTCATTGAAGAAGGTTTTTTCCAACAAAATCATATTAAAAAAACCATATTCTTATTCTTCATCTAATGAGGATCCCATTTAGTGGTTTTATTCCCATAATACCATTTTATGGGATAGGGATCATCCTTATAATAATTAAGAAAGGAAGTATTGTAGAGTCTGAACCAGTATAGTAATTATTATGATTTACTTATTTTTCATTTTATTTTGGTTTTTACAATTATGTCAACTCTTAGAAGATGGGATTTTTTAAAACTATGATGCCAAAGAAGTTTACTCATTTGATGTATAGGGAATTTAGGTCGTAACTAGTTGATTTAGTTATTCCCTAAGGATGGAATGTTCTTAGTTGAATAAATTCATGTCCATATATTTATCAAACCTTTGTATTCCCTTGATAAATACTCCCTTCAATTCCACTTTTTTTAATAGTGGGATGATAGGGATACAAGCTACTTGTGTCAGTGGATTTCTTAGTTTTACTTTCCCAAAATCAACCATCTTATGGTGTATTTATTTAAAGACAAATAAATCCTAGATGTTGTTCTCAAACATATGATGGTAGAGGAAATAATTTGGGTGGTAAATGAGGAAAAAAACTCATTTTTACTAGCCTTAGTTATCTTGAGAAAGTTATTTTCCATAGTAGCAATGAAGTACCCTAGAACATTCTCTATTCAGAAAGAATACATGTTATTCTTATGATATTAATATGGTGGATTCCTTTTCTCCTTTATCCATTTATAATGGAGGTGTTTTTTAATTGGTATTTGAGTGGAGTAACTATGTGATACTATATATGTTTAGGTGTCATAGAGATCATTGGTTCTAGATTGATCCTAATAGTTATCATTTCTACTTTTTCAACCCTGTTTCCTTTATCAACTAGTATTGGTCAATATTTGGCCTTTTATCATTGGATATAATTCTCTAACCATTATGAATCTACAATTAAATCTTTGAATCTAACTATATATTTTAACAGGGTAAATGGTGTCTACAAATCATCGCAAATATGTTCTATGAAAATATTCAATAGTTAATCTTGTGAGAGTTTCATATTCAAAGAATTAATTAGACCCTTAAACCTATAAATAAATTCTGATACCCTCTAATTATCACATTTATTTTAATTATAGAAATCAATAATCTTCATAATTTTTAGTTTGGATTTGAATTGATAGAGAAATTATCGATGAGGGTCTTTCCAAACTGTTATAGATCCCATTGTAAAGTTATTATACCACATGAATGATGGTCATTCCCGAGTTTACATAAAGCACCTAATATTCGGAATTTTTATTGAAAAATAATTCCTATCATGGAGATAATATAATGAAAAAAGTTTCTTATATGTTTCTATGGGTCTCCAATACCATAAAATATTATGAATTTTGGAATTCTAAAATCAAGTGGAGGAGGAGTCGCATCCACCCACTCAGGATATGGATTCCTTTCTGATTTACCTGGTGAACTTAATCTTTCCATTGATTCCATTTAGTTATCCAAAAACTTTATAGAGTCAAAAAAAATTATATTAGTGATTCTTTTTATTAGATACTATATTAATGGAAGCATAAAGAGCCTGATATGGTCAGCTTAATCATGTCTCCTATTGATATCCAATATGAGTCGTCCTGGGGTAGCTCTCTGGACATAGATTTGGGTGCCACTCAATATAAGGGAATTCATTATATCTTTAAGACATGGGTTTTAAATACACTAGTTTCTTGATAGTATAACCTTTTGTATGATTTGATTCTACCCATGTAGGGTGTTCATTCTTTTCAAATTAGTGAAGATCCATCAGAGAAGAAATTTTGGTATCCACCTAGAAGTTATACTCCGTGGGAATATTTGCCTTGAGTAATCCATCATTGATTCACCTGAGTTCCTCCAACTCAAAGTCATATAGAGTAAAAAAAAATTCAGATATGGAAGCCTCGATATGCTTTAATAGTAGTTGTGACATAGACACTCCCTTACCCATTTATTTGGTTGAAGCTCACAAGAGATGCGGCAGTTTGGTACTTAAAGGTCCTTTGATGTTTTTATTCTTCCTATGATGTTAGGTATTCACACCTTATTCAATTTTTTCAATGTAGAATGTGTTTCAAATAGATTTTTCCACATTTCAATCTTCTACACTAGTGTCATATTTCATATCATTTTTAGTGATAACACTGATGACATTCACCAATGCAAAGTATGAAAAGTATGAGTTAATAACCTAATAAATGTTTTCATTATTGAGGCATCCTTTCTATTTTTGACCCCTGTAAGTTCAAGCCTTTTGTTATAATCCTCCCTTAGAAGTGATTTATGAAGAGTGATCCTGAGGGAGTTCATGAAAGTCTTTTTCGATCATTTTACAAAAGAAAAGGATGGTTCATGCAGTGGGAGGAATTGTGAAGGCATTTCTTGAAAAAATTTCCTTGATCTAGAGAATGTTGGTTTTCTTATATAAGGGTGAGTTTATTATATAAATTCTATTATCCCTGCAATATGGGGTTGAATTGGTTCTTCTTCCATTATATCTTTTACACATTTAGGATTTTATAATCCCAGGGGTGGTGTTGGTGGTAAAAATTCCCCCAACCCTATGGGATTTGGTTTATCTTATATTGTTTCTACACCAGCCACTACCAATACACTCTTGATTTTGAGAGCCTTATCCCCAGTTTGAGAAAATATAGTTCATGTTTTGAGCATGAGTTACTCATTATTGAAGGTAGTGTTAAGGAAAAGTGTATGAATTTTCTCAAGTGAGAAGCATATTCATCATTTTTAGGCGTCTAATGTTGGAGTCTGTCAACAGAATTCTCCCACTGATTTTTCCATTTACAATATTTAGAGATAGTGGTATTTTGATGAATCAACCAGTCATGTGAAAACCCCCAAATTGAGACTTGAGCTAAGGAAATGAAATTACAAACTTCCTTCCTTAGTGGACTATGTTATCTATGGATCAGAGTAAAATGAAACAATTTATACTCACCCCAAAATCTAATGTGCATATTGGATAGGGAATCAGTAATAAACAAGTGAAAACCATTTAAAGTGTTGGGGAATTCATGTTGTATGTCTTCATGTTTCCTTCCCATATTTGGATTCTATATATCTTAAAGGGATTCCAAGTTAATTTAGAGGTAAATTTCACCTATCACCTTGACATGGTTTTCATACTTACCATAATAAAATTGATTTATTATGAGACAGAGATGATACATACATAGACTTATGTGTTGGTAATTTTTTTATTCCCCATCCAATGTCTCTAAAATGTCAAAAAAATGTGACTATGGGCCTGAACAAACCCAATATATTGTATTTGGTTGTTTCCTTTATTATAATCATGGGATTTTCCTTATTATAGGAGAGGTATTATTCTACTTGATCTGACCAGAGTAGTCATTTCCCATCTTTCTTATTATAGGGAATGGGATTTTTCATAATTTGATCCACTATATCAAATGGTAGATGATTCAAAGTTAGAAAAAATAATGAACATTTCCTTGTACTATCCTAAAGTTGAAAAGAAATATATTATTTCATATATGAGGTTCTTATCATTAATGGACTTAGTATCTTGAGTGTGTCTCGATATGAATGCATTCTCAAAGTGTATTTAACAATGGGAAGAACTTATTTTCAAAATAATTCATTGGTTTGGGGAGGAACTTCATAGTGAATTAAATATGGAGGATCTCCATTGTCATAATTACATTTTCCATCATGGGGAGTACTTCTATTATGGAATTATTTCCAGCTGTAAAGATGATTTATGCAATATATTCCCTGGGGAGGACCTTCGGGGTGGATGGTGTGGTTTCCATGAGGAGGAATTTCATGGTGACCAATTATTGATGTATTTACAAGGGGAGGACCTTCTTACTGATTAATATTATAATCATGAGGAGTATTTTTTCATCTATCACTATGATAAAAGTTCCCATGATTGATCTTTATGATACCATGAGGAGGACCTTCATGGTGGATTCTATAGATATGACCTTTATAACTGTTAATCATAGTGTTGTTGGGAGACTCTCCAAAAAAGAAATTTATTCCTCTTTCTGATGATGATTCATTATATTCTCATTCCACTATCAAGATATATTAAATGGCCTCAAGAACAATGATGTTGATTAGGTAATGAATATGATCTTGTTCTTGGGTTATATATTTCCCTAAATGAGATCTCCTTCTAGATGTTATTTATCATGAGTCTGGGGCCCTATATTATGCACGATTATCTTTATAGGTGGGATTCCACATAGGTAACTCTTTCATTGTCATCAAAATATACTGATGGTCTACTTGAGAATGGGTAGGAAAACGATCCTTCCCTTTACTCACTACTAGAATATACCAATGATCTCCTTAAAAACATGAAGGAATATGTGCTTGCCTTTTTTATTATTGAAACTATATTCCAAATTTCTTCCTCAAACTGAATTATAGTTGGAATATAGGACTTCTATAAAGAAACTATCATAATATGTTGGTGGTTTATTGTAGTTAATAGGGATATGATCCATCACTGAAGTGGCTATCAAGATATTCCAAAGAAACTCAATGTAAATGGGAATATGATATCAATATTATTATTTATTCCTTACTAGGACATGCCAACAATCTTATTAAATGGGATCAAGAATATAAATCCACTCCTGAGTAGCTCCTAAAATATGTTGATGATCTCTTCTAATGATGAAATAAATAATATGATCATGACACCTGTTGACCAGTAGAATATTCCGATAGTGGCCTTATAATCTTAATTATAGGATATGCTGATAGTTTTCAACATGTGGGTAGGGATATATGCCTACCCTTCAATTGATACTAGAATATGCTGATAGTATTCTACTACTTGAATGGGGATATGAGATTACTCTTTAGTGGGAGTGGGAATATTTTTCCTCTCCATTCCTCTAATTTCTATTGGGATTTTTCGATGGGATTCATATATAGAGGGAAATAATATGGTATTTCCCCATGGTTACTACCAAGATATACCGCAATGCTCCTCATGATTCTTCTAGAGTGAACTATTATTATTGATGAGTGATAGAAGGTATATGGGTATTTTCCTTGATCTTCATCAGAGTATACTAATAGGTTTCCTTTATAAAGGCAAGAATATGGACCTACTCCCTGAATCTAGTATCTTTTCACCTACGATGAGATCTCCTTCTAGGTGACTAGGCCTAATGGTCATTGAATACCCCTCAATAGATTCCTAATGGGTTGGGGTCACACAACAATGATGAAAATAGCGATCATTACGATCCCTCATGGGAAACTCCTATATTATGGTAAGGTCATGGTTAACCTCCTATTCTATATTCTAAAGGTAAGGAAGGTACTTATTATCATGATCTAGGGAGATAATCCAATATAAATTTGAGGTTTAAATATGTGCCACTCGTTTCATTGTGGTCTTCCTCTCCTAGTGAAGTAAGGGATTGATAGTTTGGAATATTTCTTACACCTCCTCAAGAGTGGGGTTGGTAGCATTGAGGTGATACTCCCTCACTAGCACATTGTAGGCCTATGGATAGAGACGTTGTGTTAGAAATAGTTCCCTCTTGTTTGATGGGGCCTTGTCCTTTTCAATTGTTGAGGCATATGTCTAGAATTTAGGTTATTAAATATATTTTGGATTGAAGGGGTCTCTTATTCTAAAATTTTTAAAACAAGCAAAAATAAGAAAATTAATTAATGAACTATTACAAGTAAGATCATGTTTGGCCAATTTCTTTCATATTTAAAGGTTTTACGTTGAGTTCACTATTTTTATTTTTGATGCACAATCATTCTCATGTTTTATTTTGTCTATGTAAACCTGATTTATAAATGCATGTGGTCACCGAAACTTTACTAGTGACCCCTTGGAATGAACATTGGTTGATAGGATGGGGTTGGGATCATCAGAACCTTTTATAGGGGAATTATTACCTTCTATTGAACTCACTTATAGATTTAATATGTATTCATAAATCCTTCCTAAATTATATTGTAAGAATGGTTACCATTATAAAAATTATCAATGATCATCATGCATTGATGTGAAAATATATATGTATTAAAGGTTATCTATTAATGGGATTATTTATATATATTAGAGGTTCTCCAATCAATTTTAATTTTTAAATATATCATAGGTTCTTTATATTTTTCTTATTGATCAATTATGTTGCAGTTTAAATCTAGGGAACTAGGCACTCTAGATTTTATCTCCATCTAGGGAGGTGTTAGGTGTTTATGGTGTTGGGATTGGGCCTATGAGGAGGCTTCCAACATATCCCTATAAATGGAATTAGAAACTTCATAGTTTTATGTTACTTAATGGGATACATTTTGTCGTTTAAGTTCATGTAACAAGGATTATGTATTCAGTTTAAAGTCATGTAGAGTGGAACTATAAGTGAAATGTTCCTAGAAATGCTTGGGAATTAGGAATGAGAAACCCTTTCTAGTTGACCTCAAAGGGAATATATCCCAATAATTATTGGTTTCTTTCATAATTAATATAGTTTTATGAGATATTTGGTTTGTAGGGTTATTTGGGATATGACCCACTAAGTATGATATGGTATCATTGGGAATATTTTCCTAATGAGAAAGATTCTCAGGGAATATAGCCTCAATGATAGGACATCCAAGATAACTGATAATATATCTTTGTAAGGAATTATATAGGTAATTTCATGAGGAATATATCCCCATGAAATGGAATATGGCCTTAGTAAAGGATAATAAGGATCTTGGAGGGAATATTTCCCAATGAGTAGAGATATCTGGGATCGTGGGGAATATAGCCCAGTCAAGAAAGACGTAGTTAGTTTTGATGATGGGTTTGAACCAAAAAGAGGAATCCTATATATCCTACTAAAACAGGAATTAAATCCTATTTAGTTTAAGTTATATAGTTTAAGTTCATGTGATAGGACCATACTCTATAGTTTAACATAATGTGGTGAGGATGTTGTTGTGTAGTTTTACATTGTGAAATGAGGAGGTTGTCATGAATTTTTACATCATGTGACTAGGATGCATGTGTTAATAAGGGAGTGACAATATAGGATTAAATAGGGAATATTCATTAAGATACCATTTTGGTTTAACCTATTAGTTGGTTTTTAGATAATTGAAGACATGGTTGGGGATTACACCAAAGGAGGATACCCATGTATGTTGCTTAAGAACAAGTAGAGCATGAGTGGTGTGTACGCATGAATGTGTGCTTCACAAGTATCATTTATGTTTATTAGTGATGAAATAATCATAGGAATTATGGTTAGGTATTAAACTTAAGGAGTAGGCCAATGTAGGATACCCAAGAAAAGGATATGACATAAGAGACATCCATTTATCAATCATTTGGGTGATTCATGAACTAGTTATAGGAGGACAAGGTACTATGTGAGTAGGTGATATAAAATGGATGTATATGAATGTTATAGGAGGCCTCACTCTCATATAGGAAGATCTGATATGAAAAAAGGGGGATAGGGGGCTCACATAGGGTCTGGATGCAGGAGTCATCATGAAGGGGCTTCAACATCTTCTCTTCAATGAAGGGGCTTGCGATCCTGTCCTTATTAAAGGGACCTCAAAAGTTTCCCTTTTATGAAGGTTCTTGAAGGAATTTAATTTATGTAGGTTCCTCGTGTACATATTCTTCACAAAGGGATCTCATGAGTTTTTTTTCCTTTAAAACATTATGACTCTTTATTTACCTAGTACTACTTCACAAATGAAGATCTCAGTCTCTTGAAAGTTTCCCAAAGTGCTAAGTCCCTCTTCAAGAGATTTCTCCATTGATTTTTTGTGTGTATACTCTAAAGTGGTTATGGGGTATTTATAGGTGTTTTCAAATAAATAACCCCTAGATTAAGTGTCTATCTAGAGAGTATGTGTCCATATATTATGGTCATATATAGTAGGACTTCATACATGATTTTGGTTTCATGAAGCGCTATGTAGGAGGGCCCAAAATCATTGTCTATGAGTCATAAATGATAAAGGTTTTATGTGAGTTATTTTCAACATGCTTGGAATCAATTCCTTAGGTACATAAGCAAAAATTTACAAGGCAGATAGTTATCCCTGTGCAGAAGTTCTATGTAAGGATTTGGGCTTAAAAATTACATAATCTAGTGTCATTAGACTATAATTAATTTTCTTTCAATCTCAAATATATTTTATGTTTATAGCTTTAGATAATTATGATATAACACTTTCATAAAAATCCTATATATTACAAAGTAAACACTTTTACTCAGTATCCATTTTTTCCACAATATAAAAATTTTAAATAAAAACATCATTTCTTTTCATGAAAAATATTTATAACTTTCTCATTGACTTATTATTTTACCTTAAATATCCTTAAACCCTGTGAAAAACATTTTAAAATGGGGGATGAGCACAAAAATATCAGTAAGGGACATAAAAATCAAGAAATAAATATACTCATTAGTTAATTAATACTTACAAAAATTTTATTTTTCACAATAAACCTTGGGGTTCAAAATAAACATTTTATTACCCAAGAAATCAACATTTCTACTGAAATACTTTCATATAAAATTCATATAAAATATTAAATTAAAAAATAAAACTCATAATTTATTCTATGAAGTCGTTAAAATCATAAAAAAATCACAAATTTATACTTTTGACCCTTTAAAAGTATCACATTCTTTCCTTTAAACATATTATTATTATATTACCTTGATATATCATAAGGTTTTCATAAAAACACTTATAAATAATAGATAAACATATAGGTAACTTGGGAAATAATTTTCCATATCAATATTAAAAATGGAATAATCATATGGTTGACTTCCATACCCAATGCATTGGACGGATATCATGGCCCCACCCATCCTTGGTTTATTAAAGAACCACCCATCCTTGGTTAATAACATAACCACCCATCCATGTTTTATAACAGAAGCACCCCTCCTTGGTTTATAAAGGATCCATCTATCATAATAAACAATTTCTAAGAACCATAACATTATCATAAAACATAGAATCTTTCATTTTCATCATTGCACTCGTAAAAATGTTCTTTTCACCCATAAGAATACTTTTATAGATATTGAAATATCTATTACATTTTATAAAAAAAATTGAAATAACCAAAACATAAGGAAAGTGGGGGTTTTTTAATAAAACATGTAATCTTATAAATTAATTCAAATATCAAATAATGGTTATGGTGGTGGGAAAATTCATTGTTGTCATATACATTAAAATAGAACATTACTTTTTTCTTTTATAAAGAAAATAAAAACATTCCGTAAAAAGATTCATTTTAAAAACATTTCAAAGAAAGTAAAAATATACATATAATGTCATTTATAATTATTTTATATCCATATAAATACATCCATAAAAAATTTAAGAATATGGACATGGAAGATAAAGAGTCGGAAGGGAAACTTTAAAAGACAATTTTTAAAATAAAGTCTCTTACCTCGAGTATTAGTCATCACATATGTTCTTTATCTTCCTTAATAATAAACTTATTTTAATTATTTAATTTCTTAAGAACCTTATTCAATTTTAATATTTCTTTTTATTTTATCTCCTACCATGATATTGTTAATTTTTTTAATCAATTAAATTCATGTCAGACGTTTTGACAATATTTAGTTTATACGTCCAAAATAAATTCATTAGGTTGAATATGGTCAGAGTGGTCATTATTTTATAATATATAGAATAATAATCATGAAACAATTATCATTTTTATACATAAACTATACTTTTAAAACCAATCATGAAAGATGGTTATGAAAAATTAACTACACTACAATCATGGAGATGGTAGACCGTATGTACGTATAAGTAACATTTCTATTTTTCAAAGATCATTATGAAAAGAACGTAAGTATAATTTTATATTTATATAATTATAATTATATCATAAATAAAATATTATTTATTTAAACAAACTTATTTATATCATCCATGTGATCTGGTGATGAAAAATGAATCACATCGCTTTGCAGAGGTGGTAGTCCATACAAAATCGTAAACAACATTATCATTTTCCATTGAATAGAAAGGTAAGAAATTATATGATATATTGTCCTTTAATAATTGTGAATATTTCATTAATATAATATATATAAATTAAATATATCATTGTAAACATACATGAGAGATGGTGATAGAAAACGAATTACATCGGTTTGTAAGGCGGTAATCCACCATACACATGAAAGATGGTTTTGTTTCCTATTTGATAGAATATGAGATTAATGTACGTTATCTAATTAAAATTATAAAATATTATTATATGGGAGATAATTAATTTATTATATCATCATGGTTTAGTAAAATTTTAAGGATTTTAAAGAAGAAATAAAACAAAAATGATCAGTTAAGAATAATGCCTCTTCTTCGAACAACCTCTTAGGGTTTACACCAAAATCATTCCTAAGCTTATTTTATGATAAAAAAAAGGACTATAGTATGTTGGGAGGGATTTAGTAAAAGTATTTTGAGAAGTATTTTCCAAACCAAATGGTTCTTGAAGTGTGTAAAAATGAAAAGAAGAGGTTCCCTTTTATAAGAGGTGGGAGGGGCAATCTTGGAATTTCATAAAATATTAAATTAATATAAATTAAATTTGATGTCCAAATGAATTAAAATTGATAATATTTGAATATTTGATGTGTATTATTCTAAATAATCTCATCCAATAACAGTTTTACAAGTTTATATCACAATTTTACCTTTATGTTTTTGTTTTAACCCTTCGTTAACCCTTTGAGAATTAAAGTGATATCAATGTTTTTAACTATTAAGGGGTTAATATAGTTACTATAAAAGAAAAAACAGCCTATAAATGGATCATGGTTGATTTAATAAACCATATACGATTAAATTTTTTTAATATCATATTTTTAGTAATTTTAAATCATTTAATAAAACATTATTTATTATAAATTAATATTAATGTCAATTTTGGAACTATTCGTTTAATTTGACATTTAAAACTGAAAGACAATAATGGAATTAAAATATAATGAATTAAAACCAAAATAATATTTATTTTTTATCTAAAAGTCATGGAACACAAAAAATCACTCAAATAATCATATTTTTAGATTTTTTAAAATCATTTTATTAATTTTTGTACTAATTTCAAAAGCACTACATCAGTGTTGCATAATAATTTAAGGTAATCATTTCATCACAAAAAATTATAAAAAAATTACTACGATGAAAAAATATATATTTAAAAATAATATTTATAACTGAAAATATACTTTGTTTATCCCTATGTCAAAAAATTAGAGATAATAAAACAAAGAGAATGACATTTTTTACTTTTCTTTATATAAAATAATATAAAGGTAAAAATCATGTCCAAATGAAAAAAATACCATATATTCATATTTTTAATGATTATGGACGAGCTATAATCATACAATAAAATTAATAAAAGTGTTAGGATCGTTTTTTAGTCCTTATAATTTTATTTTAACCTTAATTACCTGTTTTACACTTTATCATGGTAATAAAAATTTCTAACATTACAATTCAAAATGTACCAAACTAAAAGGGGTATATTTACCAAATTTAGACCCAATGATTTCAAATAGGCAATCTATTTTTTAAAATTTAATTTATAAAAGTGGTATACTTTAATTTAAAATTAAATCGACAAAATGCAATGAAAAATAGTTTTTCAAAAAAATGTCCTTTTTAAATTATAAAATGTTTTTATATGAAATCAAGTATACATTTCATTTAAAACCCATAATTGGACTATTTTAAATTTAAATTAACTAGTTATATTTTAAAACTAATACAAAAATATAATTTTAATTTATAAATACTTTAAAATAAAATACAGTTTTCAATAAACATCAATATTTTTCACTATTCATATAAAAAGAAAACTTTTTTGAAAATTATCAAAAATTCACCCTAAGATAATATTGACATGATGATTTCAAAAGATAATTTTATTTTATCAAATTAATTTACTAAATGTTATAGAAATTAATTATAACATTTTCTCACAAAAAGTAATAAAAATCATTTTTGAAGAAAAATATAGTTTTGAAGAAAATGTATTTTTGATGAACCAAATGACTTTACTAAAAATAGAGTGATTATTTCCTAATAATTAATCAATAAATTTTAATTAATTAGGAAAATTACATATATTTTATAATTTTTTTATTCTTATTGATACCAGCCAATTTAACAGCTAGGTTATAACGATCATATTTAAATAATAATATTTCATGGTTTGCTTAGACTCGGTATTACAAGTCGTATAGGATATAGAACCTAGTATTTCATTTAAAATCTTGGGATATTACATTCTCCCCTACCCCTTTTAATAAATTTCATCCTCTTAATTTGATCTTCATCTTGGTATTCAAAGGTTTTCCATCTAAAAATAGATTTGTTGAAAACCCATATCATAAAAAAGGATTAATAATAATTTCTCATTGAAAGAGGAAAATGGAAATATGAAGGAAATATATAATAACATGTAACTAGGTTTCCAGATAGAACATTAGTGGGAAGTGAAAATATAAATATGGAATAAAATCTTAACATTCAAATAATGTTGGAGAGTGAAAAAGATCATTAATCATAATAAATTGAATATTCTTAAGAAAGTCAACAACCATAAAGCCATAAACTGGAGAGGTGTGAAAAAGACCATTGATTCATTTGAAGGTAAATCAATAGGATAAAATTTTTGTTTTCATATCTTTTTCTAAGAGTTTTGTAATCTAGACTATGAACATAAGGAAATATACTTACTTGGTATATATAATTTCATCATTTAATCAATTTCTACCATAATCTCATATTTTATCTAAATGATCAGTATTCATAATGATTTTGTTATATGTAAATCACTAAAATAAAATTCCATTAGATCATATACTTCCAAAAAAAGATAAAAAATTATTTATATTTTATTTAGACATTAAAAAACCAAAATGGTTAGTATATGGTAAGATAATTCCCAAAATAAATAAAACTTTATACGAATACATAATACATTCATCTAAAAAATTCAATATTAATACCCATAGTTTAAACTAAATAATTATGTAAATAACTATGCTTAAAATTATTTAATATATTCCACATTAAGACTAAAACCAAAAGATCAAAATCACTCTTAAAGTCTTATACCAAAATGTATATGACATAGTCATATAATCTCTAATATTTTCTAATTATTTCCATAAATAACCTAAATAACCATAAATCCACATTAAAGTCTTAAAATTATTCAATATATTCATTAATAAATCTCAAATTCTTATACCAAAAATGTATATGACATAGTCATATAATCTCCAGGATAAGATAATCATTTCTATAAATGACCTAAATCATCATAAATGCACATTAAAATCATATATGATTTCAAAAGATAATTCAACCTTTATTCCTCTCATAAAATCCCATAATATTCTGTTTAATGTAATCATATAATGTTCCCAAAAAATATAGTGATTTTTTCTAAAATAACATTAATCCATTAATCACCAAATCACTTTTTAGCCCTATAGTTATCTCTATTATAAAACATATATTCCAAAAATAAACTTAATAATTATCTATCAAATTATTTATGTAGAAAAACCATGTTATACTGAATAGGACATCATATAAAGCATCGGTATGAATTTCACCCTTATCGGCATTAGGTTGTGGGTTCAAGATATGTATCCTTTCCAAATGCAACGAGTTGTTTCTCAGCCTATGGGTTGTACTTTTACTAAAACTATATTAATATAATCCCTATAAAATTCCCAAAAATATGATGAACATAATGTTACATAATTCTAATAATATTTAGAATATATCAAAATATCATTGATAAACACATCCTTCATTCAAATTATTTCTTAAACCTTTAACCATGATTTTTCATGTTATTCAATGATATAAAATATTTCATTATGATTTTTCAATATCAACTCAATAATGATTAATACTTAGATCATAATAAAATAATTAATACCTTAAATCCAGACACCATGTTCTTCCTTTATGCTATTGATATGCCCTTTATCTTCTAGCATGAAGTCCATATCTCCAGAAAATAATTAGTCAAGTCCATGGGGAAATTTACCTTGTTTTATGATATGGATGAGTTGATATTTTGAAATAAAATAAAAGATATTACATGATCCATATAAATATTTTATAAATGAATACGTATTAGATAGATCAAATAGTTTATTACAGGTGATTTGGATGTTCAAAAATCTTTCAAAATCATTTGAGCAATATTTTTTCATGATAATGTCGATTAAATCATATTTAAAGGATGATAAGTTTGTGTGATATCACTTTCCTTCCATCTTTATAAAATATATTTAATATGTTGATAATAATATTGTTAAAAAATGAAATGAATTATTTTATGTAAAAATGAAAATGGTCCTTGTGAAGACAATACCCATAACAATTCTATAATACTTTAACCTTCATATCCTTAAAAATAACATTAATAACTTCATAATTAAATAATTTTTTAATATCTAATGTTATCTCATACCTTTCCACTTATATCTCTAAAAATTTAATAGGATTATTCTAAAAAAATCCTTCACGTTAAACCTAAGGGTTACAAATACCTCAACTTAATAAAATGTCCCCTTGAATCTCATTAATAAATATAAAATCTTTCCACTAAAACACATAAAAGGGGTGCCTATTCCTTTTAATATTTGATAAAAATAAACTTATAAACCCATGAGGTTATACATAACTATTAATTTAACCACATAGGAAAACATATTAATCTCTAAATTTATCTAAACCCTACTCTAATAAGAACTATAAGGATTCAGCCTTAAACATTACATAATATAGTGCCATTAGACTATAATTTATATTATAACTTTCCAAATTATCATTTAGGTTTAAATTTTTATATAATTAGTTAATAAATATTACATAACAATTCTATATATTACAAAGTGTATGCTTCTACTGAGTATCCATTTTTTCTATAATATAAAACTTTTCAAGAAAAACATCATTTCTTTTAATGAAAAATCATCACAACTTTCAAATTTAATTAATTTTTTCCTTAACCATCATTAAACCTTATAAAAGCATTTTAGAATTTTGGATGAGCACAAAAATCTCAGTAAAGGACATAAAAAGGAAGAAATAAATAAACCTAGTAGTACATGAATTCTTAGAAAAAAATTCCATTTTAAAGTAAACTTTGGGGTTCAAAATAAACACTTTATTACCCAAGAAATAAACTTCTAAACCCAAATATTTTCATAAAAAATCATAAGAAATATTAAAGGAAAAAATTAAACTCATAGAGGTTTCTTTTCAGTCATGAAAAACTCATAAAAACGTTTTCACAAAGTTATACTTTCCAGCCTCAAAAAGTATCATATACTTTCCTTTAAAGATAATATCATTATCTTACATTTTTAAATAATTATATTTCTATAAAAATCATTATAAGTCATATATAAAACATTTAGGTAAATTGGGACATCATTTTCCATATCACCATTCCAAATGGAATAAATATACGGTCGACTTTCATACCCAATGCATTAGAGGGCTATCACTGGCCCACTCGTCCTTACTTTATAATGGAACCCCCCATACTTGGTTAATAATTTAACCACCCATACTTGGTTAATAATGTAACCACCCATCCTTGGTTTATAATAGAACCACTTGTACATGGTTTATAATAGAACCACCCATCATCATTAACAATTACCAAGAACTATAACATAATCATAAAACACAGAAGCTTACATTTTCATCATTACACTTATAAAAATATTATTTGCACACATAAGAAAATTTTTATAAATATTGAAATATACATTCAATTTTAAATCCATTTTTTAAAATAAATAGTACATAGGGAAATAATTTTTATACTTGAATAAAAAATATAATCTTATAAATTAATTCAAATATCAAACAATGGATACGGTGGTGGGGAAAATCAGTGTCGTTGTATACGTTAAAATAGAAAATTCCTTTTGTATTTTGTAAAAAAAGTAAAAAATTTATTGTTGGTTCTTAAAAAATGCATGTAATGATATACCAAATTCTGAATAAATTAATCTATTAGAATATTACATTTTACAGTCTTTTATTTGACTAGTTTTGGAACCCAAACGTTCTTGAAAATAAAAAGTTATGTCCATTCAAAATTAGACTTCTACAAAAGTCCAACTGAGGAAATTTTAGAGAAAAGTATGGAATTTTGATCTAATTTATAAATATGAACATAAACCCTTCATGATTGAGAAACTAAGTTTTTTTATAAAGGATATATCAAATTCATAATTGCCACACATACATGAGAATTCCTCTAAAAACAAAGTCATTTTTTTACAACCCCATGGAGTTACGCAACATAGCAAAAAGTCTCATGAAACAGAATGAGTTGTGTGACACAGCCAAAATTTCTATAAATATGGTATCAGAGGAGGAAATATGGGATTTGTGTTTTATATCTCTTGTTCTCACAACTTGAGGTTGATCACTTCATGCAACCACAAAATCCCAAACTTTCATGAAATTACCTCGTGAAGTCCCTCAATGCATGGGCTTCTGCTTGAGACATTTTCAGACAACATTAACCATGGGGAACCAAATTTAGCAAAAATTCAAAGCTTTTATAGAACTCCATCTTCATTAAACTCAAAATTTATGTAATGTTGTGTTATCCAAAAATCACACTCCTAGTTCATGCCTCACGCAAAACTCCTTTTCATACAACACCAAAATTTGTGAGACACAACACCCAGTTGTGGGAACTAGTGCATAGTTTCATGAAATAGTGTTCAGACATGCACTCATTGGTCTATACCACAAGGGTTTTTTCCCCACATAAAAATGGAGAGTTGCACTGTGAAATTTTTGGTTCAATTCAAGGAAATTTGTGGTTGTGACATATACATATCCATATCCCATCCTTGGTATTACCATGAGTTGACATACTCCTTGTGGATTCCTAAAATACCTTGAGTTAACATACCCCTCTTGGTCTCTTTATCATGCCATGATTTTATATTCTCCCCTTGGGTTCCTCGAGTACCTCGAGTCGAAATACTCCTCAATAAATTCTTAAAACCCCATTGCATAACTCATGTTCCAGGTTAAACCAGAAAGGGATACTCTTGCCTAAGTCCCACACCAACCATTAATAGGAATATTCCACCTAATACTCCTCACTACATGATGTTAAACTATATTATAACCTATGTGAAAATTATATAATGTATCATGTGGTAAGAATGATGTTATTAATATTTTCATGACTTATTATATTCCCCCTTTACTTATTTTATATGAAATGTGCATAATTTGTGTGAAATAATAATGTTTTAATATTAAGTATAATATTCGAGCATTTTTAGAAGTAGTCAAATTGAGTCAGTTTAATGTTTTACTTATAACTATCACTATAATGATCCAAATTGTGTGTTTCTTGTTCTGTAGGATTCTCCTTTCAATATAAAACATTTCAGTAGAAGGCACCATGATCCAATTCTGCCATTTGAAGGGTCATATGGTCCTCACAAACAAGACCAAAGAATCTGTGAAGAAACTGGACTATTCATGAATATTGATTTACTGGGCTCAATCCAGACGTTCAATAACCTTAACTCTCCACCATAATTCGGGGGACACTATATGTCATCTTGGATAAAAATTTCATGGCCCAAATCCAAGTACAAGGGGCCCAAATAAATATTTGAAGTCCAGCCCACCATTCTGGCCGAGAATGAAAATCAGTATAGTATGCATGACATATCTCCTGATGTAATAATCCAAGCGAGCTTAGATTTTGCAGTGTGAAAGAGGAGATGTAGGCGGCAGACTTTGTTGAAGAAACCATTCGGATTTGAAGGAATCTTAATATTCAAAAACCCTTTCACATTATGGACTTCAAAAAGACTGGATTGAAATGGACAGTTTAAGTTTGTTTATGCAACCAGCCATAACTTTTTATCCTTACGTCCAAATGACTCCAAATTTTGAGGGTAGTCAACCAACATTATTTTCTACAACTTTTAAGAAGGAGATATTTGAAGATTCGTCTGTATAAATTTCCAAATTGGCGATGCAATTGTAGGGAAAGATTGGGAATGCAAACAATCCACTCCTTGGGCTATAAATACTCTCCCCTTCTCTCCTTGAGAGGGGTTGGCATTTCAGAAGAGAGGAGATCATATTGGCACGACCAAAGCTTTTCCAAAGGCTTGGGAGGACCTTCCATACTCAAGTTTATACTTGAGGGACCTTTCCTCCTCTCTTTCTTTTCACTTACTTTTGTGTTCTTCATTTTTGTAATTTTGTAAGTCCTTTATTTTGTAATTCTGTTTTAATGAAAGTTTCTTCTTCAATATCTCTTATTCTCCTCCACCTTCTGTAGTATAATATTCATGGTCTTAAAATAGTTTGAATCATTTTAAATTACAGTACCTTATCTTGCTTCCTCATTCAATCGAAATTCCATTTTTGATTCTCAAAATATTTCGTGTGTGTGTTCGGCACACTACTCTTATCTTGTCCCTTTCTTTTTCTTCTCTTTATAATTCATCACCATAAACATATATTACCAGATTAATAAACATCATAATGTCTGAGTAAATCTCTCATTGGGGTGAGTTATAATTTATGTATGTTAAGTGATTGAGAGCTTCTGCTCGATGAATATTCTTTGAATTAACATTGTGTATGTTGGACTTAACATGTCATGGATTAATGACTTGTTTTGTTTAACAGGTGGTTTCCATGGATTATTGGAACCATAAATACACAACCATAAATAATATATGATTGAGATTATAACCTTAAGTTAAGTTAAGTCTTGGTTTAAAGCCTTAACACTTAATAATTCTAATCAACATCATCTTGTGTCATGGGTGTTAATTTAAATACAATATAAAGCAAAGCTCAAGGATATCACAAGCTTAACTAACCTAATGATGAACTCACCCCAATCTTTATCAACTTGTTAAATTAAACATCATTCATTAAACATTTCAATTAAGCTCTGCAAACAAACCCCCCCAATCAAAATACAATCAACTAAAAACAATCGACTATTACGAAGTACCATCGCCGAGGATTCGACCCGAGTGCTGCTATACACATTAGCAGAGCACCGGAACTTTGACCAGTCGATAGGCGACAATCGGTCGTGCGTTTCAAATGGCGATGTTGCCGGGGATGGTGCTTTAAGTAGTCATTAGTTTCTGGTTATTGTAAAAAAAACCCAAAAAAAACAAAAGTTTAAAAAAAATTGAAAAAAAAAACACAAAGAAAAACCCGTCTTCCTCATAAAAATCATAAACTGAAAAAAAATACAAAGAAAAACCTGTCTTCCTCTTTCTTCCAAAATCTCTCTGAATGCCCCGTAGCCTTCCAAACAATCCCTCGGATTTTTTTGACCCTGAAATTGATAGAAGTCTTCGTCGAATTAGGAGGACCATTAGGGATAACCAAATCACCCAAGAACCAATCATTGCCCTACCAATTGAATTAGATATGGCCAATCCTAGGGAACAAACATTGAAAGAACTTGTTGCCCCTGATATGAATTACCAAACTCTTGGTATTCAATATCCAAACATTGAAGCTGACTTCGAACTCAAATCGGGTTTGATTCATCTTCTCCCTCATTTTCACGGGCTAGCTGGTGAGGATCCACATCTTCACCTTAAAGAGTTCCAAGTAGTATGCTCTACCATGAAGCCTCAAGGGGTTTCTGAAGAACAAATCAAGCTTAGAGCTTTCCCCTTTTCCCTAGCAGATTCTGCCAAGTCTTGGCTCTACTACCTCCCACCTGGTTCCATAAACTCATGGGTTGACATGAAGAGACTTTTCCTTGAGAATTTCTTTCCCGCTTCCCGAACAGCTTCTATCCGAAAGGAAATAAGCGGCATCCGTCAATTCCCTAATGAATCACTCCATGAGTATTGGGAGAGGTTCAAAAAGCTTGTGGCAACTTGTCCACACCATCAAATCCCTGACCAACTCCTGATCCAATACTTCTATGAGGGGGTATTGGCTATGGAGCGAACTCTCATTGATGCCGCAAGTGGCGGTGCTCTTGTTGACAAAACTCCTGCAGCTGCAAGAGATCTCATAAGTAACATGGCTGCAAACACGCAGCAATTCCATACTCGAGCACATGCTCAAGTGAAACAAGCCCAAGAGAATCAATCCATAGAGCCCAACAAGATGACTGAGTGGATGAGTGAACTTACAGGTCTTGTGCGTCAACTAGCGGTGGCTACCAAAGCCCCAACCTCATCTTCTCCACAGTCACTATTCCCTGAACCTATCAAGAATTGTGGAATCTGCAACTCTCCATCTCATCCGACTGACACATGTCCACAACTTCAAGATGATCCATCTGATTCATCTAGTCCAATGGAGCTCAATGCGGCATATGCTCAGCGAAACTTCAACCCTCAACAATCAGGTCAGTTTGTTAGAAACTTCAACCAACCCCACTCTGAGCCCTTCTCTTCTACCTTTAACCCACCTCTGAGGTATGGTAATCCCATTTCTCATCCTCCTCAGTTCCCTCATCAAAACCCAAACCAGTTTCAATATAGTCAAGGTGTTGGTAACTTCCAACAACCTTATCCTTTTGTTCCTCAACCCCAAAGGAACAATCCTCCTCCTGGATTCCACTATCCTAACGAGCCTTCCCAATTCCCCAACCAATACAATCGCTTTCCTAAGAACCAAAATCAAGGCCAACCCAATTTGGGACAAGCCTCTTCTTCTAAACAACCATGGGAAAGTGCTGTAGAGGATCTTGCTTCCTTCACCCGTTCTAGCCTCAAGAACATTGAAACGCAAATAGGTCAACTTGCATCCCACCTGAGCCAGCAGCAACCATCCAATTAATCCCAACTCCCAGCTCAACCATTACCCAACCCTAAGGGTAATGTAAGTGCGATTGCACTTAGATCGGGAAAGCAAATTGCAATGCCCCATGCTGATTTCTCTACCTCCCCTTTCGATGTTGATCTAGAAAATGAAAAGAACAAAAATCTGGAAAAGGAACTTGAATCCACTCTTTCACCTCCTTCCATTCCTCTAAGGAACCCAATTCCTTTTCCTCAAGCCATCTCCAAGCCTAAGAAGTCCTTTGAACCTGATCCTGAAATGCTTGACATGTTTAGACGTGTTGAAGTGAACATCCCCCTCTTAGATGCCATCAAACAAATCCCTAAGTATGCCAAGTTTCTTAAGGAATTGTGCACCCATAAGAGGCAACTTAGGAACATTGAAAATGTTTCAACCCAACAGTCCATTCCCATGAAGTGCAAAGATCCAGGGACCTTCACGGTTCCATGTCAAATAGGGAGTTCCAACTTTGATGATGCACTCATAGACCATGGAGCCTCAATAAATGTCATGCCCAAATCCATTTTCTCCAACCTTGGTCTAGGTCCCTTGCACCCAACGGGTATTGTCATTCAATTAGCCAATCGAAGCACTGCCAGTCCTGAGGGGATAATTGAGGATGTTCTTGTTCGGGTCAATGATCTTATCTTCCCAGCTGATTTCTATGTCCTTGACATGGAAGGTGAGACGACTTCTTCTCTATCTCCCCTAATTCTAGGAAGACCATTCCTCATGACTGCGAGAACCAAGATTGATGTCCATTCAGGCATCTTATCCATGGAATTTGGTGACCAACTGGTCAAGTTCAACATTTTCCAAGCCATGCGATACCCATCTGAGGATCACTCTGCATTCTCAATCCATGATTTTGAGGACACTTCTAAGATTCAATTGAACCCCAATCCACCATGTTCTTCATGTTCTAATGATAAAGGATCTTGTGAAATCTGCACCATGATTAACAAAGTCATAAATGGTGAAGTTGATGTGTACCTCTCATTCATAGACTCCATCAATCTAGAGGAACTTGAAAACTCTCTTGAATCCCACATAAACTCTGATCTCTACTGCTCCACCTTGGACAGTGTTGAGGAAAATGATCCAAACTCATCTGGAATCCCTTCTCCTACTCCTAACTTGTCTATCTCTCAAATCAAGGCTGAAACTGATCTAAAACCACTTCCTTCACACCTCAAGTATGCATTCCTTTTCCATGACCCCTCCTACCCTTTCATTATCTCTGCTTCACTTTCTGAAACTGAGGAGTCCCAACTTGTTCAAGTGTTAGAGGAAAACAAAAATGCCTTAGGTTGGACCCTAGAGGATATTCCAGGAATCAACCCTGCCCTTTGTATGCATCACATCCATCTAGAGGAATCATCCAAACCAATTAGGCAACCTCAAAGAAGACTCAATCCACTCATACTTGAGGTAGTTAGGGAAGAGATTACCAAGCTTCTTCAAGCTGGTATTATCTACCCAATTTCTGATAGTGAATGGGTTAGTCCAATTCAAGTTGTTCCTAAGAAGGGCGGGATAACAGTTGTCACAAATGAACATGGAGAAGTAGTTACAACTCGAGTGAAAAACAAATGGCGTGTGTGCATCGATTATCGCAAATTGAATGCTGAAACACGAAAAGATCACTACCCACTTCCTTTCCTTGACCAAATGCTTGAGAGATTGGCCGGAAAGTCACACTATTGCTTTCTTGATGGTTACACCGGCTACTTCCAAATTCCAATCGCACCTCAAGACCAAGAAAAGACCACATTCACTTTCCCCTTTGGAACCTATGCCTATAGGTAGATGCCTTTTGGCCTTTGTAATGCTCCTGCAACATTCCAGCAGTGTATGATGAGTATCTTTTCTGAATTCATTGAGAATTGCATGGAGGTCTTCATGGATGACTTTACCATTTATGGCGAGTCATTTGAATCTTGCTTACATTCACTCTCTTTGGTCCTTCAAAAGTGTGTCAAGTGCAACCTTGTGCTGAATTTTGAAAAATGTCACTTCATGGTTTCAAATGGGATTGTTCTAGGGAACATAATTTCTCAAGAGGGTATCCAAGTTGATCCAGCCAAAATTGAGGTGATCCAATCACTTCCTGAACCCAAATCAGTTCGAGACATTCGGTCCTTCCTTGGTCATGCCGGTTTCTATCGGCGATTCATTCAGAACTTCAGCAAGATTTCCCTCCCACTCACTCGTTTACTTCAAAATGATGTCACATTCAATTTTGATGAGGCTTGCAAGAGAGCCTTCATTGAACTCAAATCTGCTCTCACATCTGCTCCAATAATCCAACCCCCAGATTGGTCCTTACCATTTGAATTGATGTGTGATGCTTCTGATAGGGCCATTGGGGCTGTTCTTGGTCAAAGAAGAGAAAACATTCCTCATGTCATCTTTTATGCCTCAAAAACATTGGACAAAACTCAATCACACTACACTGTGACTGAAAAAGAACTTTTAGATGTGGTTTTTGCCTTGGATAAATTCCGGCCCCATCTCTTAGGTGCCAAAATCATCATCTTCACGGACCACTCAGCATTAAAGTTCTTACTTAAGAAAAGTGATTCCAAACCAAGGCTAATAAGATGGATTTTAATGCTCCAAGAGTTTGACCTCGTGATAAAAGATAAACCTGGAAAAGAAAACCCTATAGCTGATCACCTGAGTAGAATTTCTAATTCTTCTCATTCTGAAATAATTGATCCTGAATTTCCAATTGAACACCTCTCATCTCTCACTCCAAAGTTACCATGGTATGCCCCAATTGTCAATTACTTGGTTTCTGGTGTTTTCCCTGAATATTTTTCAAAAGAACAAAAAGAAAAGATAAGAAGTGATTCAAAGCATTATTTTTGGGAAGATAATAAACTTTGGAAAACTGGGGCTGACATGGTAATTAGGAGATGTGTTGATGAAACTGAACAATCCTCCATCTTGGAATTTTGCCACTCAATGCCTGAAGGTGGCCACTTTGGACCACAAAGGACTTCTCGAAAGGTCCTAGATTCTGGATTCTTTTGGCCTTCACTCTTCAAGGACTCACACGAGTTCTGTCAATCATGTCCCACTTGCCAAAAGTTTGGCACAATTTCCAAAAGAAACGAAATGCCTCAAAAGCCATTAATCTTTTGTGAGCTTTTCGATGTTTGGGGCATCGATTTCATGGGACCATTTCCCCCTTCCAATGGATTCTCATACATTCTTCTTGCAGTCGATTATGTTTCTAGGTGGGTCGAGTCCAAACCCACTAGGAAAGATGATGCTCAAACTGTGAGTGAGTTCCTCAAAACCCATATCTTCCATCGATTCGGAACACCACGCGCTTTGATAAGTGACTTAGGAACTCATTTCTGTAATAGAACCATGGAGTCACTTTTGAAAAAGAATGGGGTTGTACATAAAACATCCACTGCATATCACCCTCAAACAAATGGAATGGCTGAACTTTCTAACAGAGAAGTGAAAAGAGTGCTTGAAAGAATTGTTAAGCCCACAAGAAAAGACTGGCCCGATAGACTTGGTGAAGCACTTTGGGCCTATCGAACAGCCTATAAGACACCCATTGGGATGTCTCCATTTAGGCTAGTTTTTGGTAAAGCCTGTCATTTACCAGTTGAAATCCAACATAAGTCATTTTGGGCTGTCAAAACTTGTAATTTTGATTGTGAAAAATCTGGTGAAGAAAGATTGTTGCAGTTGACTGAATTGGAGGAGCTTCGACTCGATTCGTATGAGAACTCCATTATCTACAAAGAAAAGGCAAAGTCACTCCATGACAAGAACATTCTTCGAAAGGTATTTCATGAAGGTGAAAAGGTAATGCTCTTCAATTCTCGATTTTGACTTCACCCAGGTAAGCTTAATTCTCGTTGGGAAGGTCCTTTTGTTATTACTAACGTTTACCCATTTGGTGCAGTGCAAGTCCAAGACCCTTCTTCAAAAAGAACATTCACGGTAAATGGACACCAGTTAAAGCATCACCATGAGAGGTCTCACAATCCAGGAACCACGTCGACTTCCATCGAAACCCCATCCACTTCAATAGAACCACCACTAGATGGAGACCCGCCAAATCCAAACCAGGGGGCACCTCTTTCCCTTTAACTCTATATCTCCTCAATCTCTCTTCCCTCTCTTCTTCTCTCTATTTCTTCTTCTTCCTCTCTCCCTCTCATTTTTTTTACAACATTCTTCCACAACCTTTTTTCTATTTTCTCTTTTGTGTGGATCTGTCATTAAAAATAAAAAAATTTAAAAAAAAATAATTAAAAACAAATGAAAATTGAAAAAAAGGGGTGTCATAATTACTCATCATTCAATATTGAAATTTTGTCCAACCATTTTGGGGAGTCAAAAGGCTTGTTTTAAACTCAAATATATTGAATTTTTATCTCAAACTTGGGTAAACAATATTGTTTCAATAACAAACATTTTGAATGAACAATTTTTGGTGGAAAATGATTCTCCCTTACCGTGAGGAATAACATTAGCCTTCATGCCAAGGTCATCTATGGCCATCTTTTTCATTGTGTGTCTTCACCACTGATTGTGAGTCTTGAGTTTGTGGACCTTCGAGCTGAATTTCCATCTTTTGTGTGCATTAATATGATAGAGGCATTTTCTAAGCCACATAAGAATCAGAATAGCCAAATAGCCTCCCGTTACCCTTACATTGATCCTACTTTTGAAAGCCCCTTTGAGCCTATGAAAACCTTTATTTTGATAGCCACATTACAAGCCTAATACCTTGTCCCACCCAACATCTTCATGGATTTTCATTTTACAATTTATTGAAATTTAAGTGTGGGGGGAATAGACTTCACTTTTTGGCGTACTTTCATTGATTTCCAATGTGTCATCATATGCTTGAGGTCAAGCTTCCATTAAAGTGTGGGGGAGAGGTTTTTAATTCTGTGAGCTTTGGGGTGTATATGTGTAATTGTCATTTGTACAAAAGTCATTGAAAAGTGTTCAAAAAAAATGAAAAAAAATTATATAAAAAAAATGAAAAAAATAAAAAAAAAGGAATGGGTTGTTTCTTGGGTGGGTCAAAAATCATTCATCATCAACCTTTGTTCGTGTTATAAATTAGTTCCATGTGGAGATCAAGCATGGGTTGGGAGATGACTGTGAGACCTGTTTCAAGCACAACTTTCGAAAAAAAAAGAGCAAAAAGAGAAAAAAAAAAGAACACTTGAATCATCTTGTATTGTGCCATTATTGGAAGTCTTCTATGTTGTACATATTCCATCATCTCAACCTATTCCATTTTCTATCTCCCTCACTTTTCATTCATCACACATTCATTCCCTTGTAAATATGTGTTTCTATTTCCTTTCAAATCAAATTTCAAAAAAAATGTGCATTGATTTTTCCATGTTGGTGTTTTTAACCCCTCTTTTCCTTTGGAAATTATATACCTACCGTCCCATAGCCACTGAAAAACCCCTTAAAATACCTCTTGATTCTTGTACACATTAGATTTGGGAATGGAAGCTGAGAGATCTTACAAACTCTTGATTTTCACTTTTTGTTGGTGAATGAGTGAACCTCCTAAAATACATTTTTATCATCTTGAGAGGAGTAAGTTTTGAGTGCCTACATTTTCTAATTCAAACCTTGAACATGAAAAAATGAATTGTTTCTGATGCATTATTGTGAACCAAATTTGTGATGGAATTCAATATGGATGATTGAAATAGTCTAAACCTCCCCTGATTGGAGAAAACAAAATTTTAATATTTGTTGGTGAGTGAAAATGATTTTGTCATGTTTTTATATTTGTTGCACATGAGGACACGCGCAAATCTAAGTGTGGGGGAGTTTATGTTATTAATATTTTCATGACTTATTATATTACCCCTTTACTTATTTTATATTAAATGTGCATAATTTGTGTGAAATATTAATGTTTTAATATTAAGTATAATATTTGAGCATTTTTAGAAGTAGTCAAATTGAGTCAGTTTAATGTTTTACTTATAACTATCACTATACTGATCCAAATTGTGTGGTTCTTGTTTTTTAGGATTCTCCTTTCAATATACAACATTTCAGTAGAAGTCACCATGATCCAATTCTGCCATTTGAAGGGTCATATGGTCCTCACAAACAAGACCAAAGAATCTGTGAAGAAACTGGACTATTCATGAAGATTGATTTACTGGGCTCAATCAAGAAGTTCAATAACCTTAACTCTCCACCATAATTCGGGGGACACTATATTTCATCTTGGATAAAAATTTCATGGCCCAAATCCAAGTACAAGGGGCCCAAATAAATATTTGAAGTCCAGCCCACCATTCTGGCCGAGAATGAAAATTAGTATAGTATGCATGACATATCTCCTGATGTAATCATCCAAGCGAGCTGAGATTTTGCAGTGTGAAAGAGGAGATGTAGGCGGCCGACTTTTTTGAAGAAACCATTCGGATTTGAAGGCATATTAATATTCAAAAACCCTTTCACATTATGGACTTCAAAAATACTGGATTGAAATGGACAGTTTAAGTTTGTTTATGCAACCGGCCATAACGTTTTATCCTTACGTCCAAATGACTCCAAATTTTGAGGGTAGTCGGAAAACAGTATTGTCTACAACTTTGAAGAAGGAGATATTTGAATATTCGTCTGTCTAAATTGCCAAATTGTCGATGAAAGTGTAGGGACAGATTGGGAATGCAAACAGTCCACTCCTTGGGCTATAAATACTCTCCCCTTCTCTCCTTGAGAGGGGTTGGCATTTCAGAAGAGAGGAGATCATATTGGCACGACCAAAGCTTTTCAAAAGGCTTGGGAGGACCTTCCATACTCATGTTTACACTTGAGGGACCTTTCCTCTTCTCTTTCTTTTCACTTACTTTTGTGTTCTTCATTTTTGTAATTTTGTAAGTCCTTTATTTTGTAATTCTGTTTTAATGAAAGTTTCTTCTTCAATATCTCTTATTCTCCTCCACCTTCTGTAGTATAATATTCATGGTCTTAAAATAGTTTGAATCATTTTAAATTAAAGTACCTTATCTTTCTTCCTCATTCAATCGAAATTCCATTTTTGATTCTCAAAATATTTCGTGTGTGTGTTCGGCACACTACTCTTATCTTGTCCCTTTCTTTTTCTTCTCTTTATAATTCATCACCATAAACATATATTACCAGATTAATAAACATCATAATGGCTGAGTAAATCTCTCATTGGGTTGAGTTATAATTTAGGTATGTTAAGTGATTGAGAGCTTCTGCTCGATGAATATTCTTTGAATTAACATTGTGTATGTTGGACTTAACATGTCATGGATTAATGACTTGTTTTGTTTAACATGTGGTTTCCATGGATTATTGGAACCATAAATACACAACCATAAATAAGATCTGATTGAGATTATAACCTTAAGTTAAGTTAAGTCTTGGTTTAAAGCCTTAACACTTAAGAATTCTAATCAACATCATCTTGTGTCATGGGTGTTAATTTAAATGCAATATAAAGCAAAGCTCAAGGATATCACAAGCTTAACTAAACTAATGATGAACTCACCCCAATCTTTATCAACTTGTTAAATTAAACATCATTCATTAAAAATTTCAATTAAGCTCTGCAAACAAACCCACCCAATCAAAATACAATCAACTAAAAACAATCGACTATTACAAAGTACCATCGCCGAGGATTCGACCCGAGTGCTGCTATACACATTAGCAGAGCACCGGAACTTTGACCGGTCGATAGGCGACAATCGGCCGTGCGTTTCAAAGCACGAGATGCATTATGTATCTATCGTAAAATGTATCATGCCATTATCATGAGACAATTCCCATCATCCTCACTACACAACATTAAACTGTAATATATCCTATATTATAATCATAGGATGCCTCCTATGAAAAACATGAGAAGCCTTATGCATAAATATTAATATGTATCATGTAATGATCATAATATGGCCCCCAAAGAGCCCTCATGGAACTCCTCTTTAGGTTTAATCCCCAATTATATTCCTCAACCCATCAGCAGGTCGAGATTACATCATGACCTGATATAAGGAATACATAACAGGAAAATCAATGTGTAATCCATGCACGCAATGTCCTTGCACATAATGTTAACCTGTATCCCGATCCTTTACAATGAACATGGTATTCCCTATGTAATAATCTCATAATTCCTTGTATGACAAGAATGATATGCCTCATGTGATAAGCATGAGATGATTCCCCCCATCACTGATATATAGTAGAACCTGGGAAACTCCCACGTTTGATCCCCAATCACACCATCGCTACTCCTCACAACACCTAGGCATCTTCCATGAATAACGTCACGAACCAGGCCGGGTCGTCATCCGACTCGGCGCCTGACCCGGTTCGTAACATGGCCCGAAGGGCATTCCCGATCCCCAAGGGATGGAAACTAGTGTTGGGAATCAAAATAAACCAGTTGGGAATGGTTTGGCCCATAACAAAGATAAACAAACATAAACTGAACAAGTAGATAAATAAAGGAAATAAAATGAACAACTTGGTAGCGGAAAAAAGGAATAAACAAAGCAACGTGACATACCTCATGTGACCCCATGGATCACCATGGTACGTCAACTACACTGGCTCCCAAAAGTGATCCAAGACTGAAACCTGCAACTGAGAAGTAAAGTAGGCATGAGCACCGAGATGCTCAATAGGAATGCCAAAATATAACCACATCCTATTCCCTTACCTTAAGTAAAAAATCCAATCATGCCAGTTTGAAAAAAAGATATAATAAAATAATTTTTTCATTATTTTCAAATTCAAGTAACGAGTTTTCATTTTCAAGTAAAGAATTTCACTCCCACTACATTTTCAAAATAGGTTCCAAGGATTCATTAACATTTCAAAATGAAAAGAAACCATTTTGGATTAAAATATGGTTTTCACAAAAAGACATCAAGTATGAAACAACTGAAATGAAAGTTACATCACAAGCAGCATGTCGCAAATGAGCACCATGGGTAATCCCTATAGGTAGCTAGCAAAAGTGGGGCCTGAGAGACCTCGTACCTCGGTGAAACATGTCTTAGAAGACCACGACCCTCCGAAAACGTGGTTTAGAAGACCAAGAACCTCAGAAAACGTGGCTTAGAAGACCACAACCCTTAGAAATTCATATGTTTAGTTAGTGTTGTTGCTTCAATACTGTTAGACAAACCGGGATGAACCCCTACCGTGTTATCTAGCGTACTAGTCCTAGTCACCCACCTAGATACCCAGGTTTCCCATTATGATCTATTTCAAGTGGTGGTGAGTTTTCTTTATCAATCAAACATATAAGTACATAACACTTTCTTTATCTAAAACTCATTCAACCTCTCACCACTGCTCTCCCTCTTTAAGCGCATTCCCCCTATTTTATGTCACACGATGCATAAGCATCAAATTAAGCCCTTAATAACACATTCAACTTAAAAATAATTTTTCTAAAACCAAAGGGGGAATGCCTCAAAAGTGGTTTTTCTCTTTCATGAAGCATTCTTAAAATGCCAAACGGTCTTAATTACATAAAGGGAGCACTTTTTATAACTAATTGGCCGAAAGGCCAAACACCTTTGTAACTACTTATTACCAATTCAAAACCACTTAGGAAATCTATTTTCAAGAAAAGTCACTTAAGACTGATAGAATTAAAAATACATTTCAATTTTCAAAGCAAAGGCATAATAATTTCTATCAACTACAACCAATTTTCATATAATGTGCATGAGGAATAAATGAAAAACATATTTTTAAATAATAAAGAAATTTTGAAATTCAAACTAAAGGCATAGGCATAGGGTACCTACCTCAAACACGTCGCTATTTGTTGACGACCACTCGAACCAACTCTGCACACTTTCATGCACATGCATTCATACACATATATATAAATACCCCTAGCTGCAATGCACATATTCCCCGCACCATGAGGGAATATGTACAAAGAGGGAATTTATATGTATATGCCTTACCTTATGCATGCACATGTAGGCGTTCCTGACACCCGCAACTTGAAACCATACATCATAGTTCAACGTTCTATACAAATAATTCAGTAAAACAATTAAACACTTAAAAATCTACAAAACATTTCAAAATAAAACGTAAGGGTTTGCACTCCTGAAACACCCATTTATTATAACACAAGAGTCAATCACATAAACCATAATCATCATCTGCAACAGGAGAGATCAATAAGGGAAATCAATATCACATCATAAGTTCCAATTGAGCCTTTACTCATTTCATAAACATTTAAAAATCCATTTCTAAACAAATATGAAATTTTCATACACTATTACAAAGGAACGCATAAGAATATTCAAGAATACCCACATAAATCCAAGGAAACTCTATTTTCATTTTATAAAACCAACCACCCTTTTTAAATTAAAGAAACCCATCGAACATAAATACATCCCGCGCTAAAACCCATTTGGCATAAAGTCTAATAATCAAGTTCATTTCACAATGAAAACATTTGTTTTCATTTTTTATCAAACATAAGGAATGGATAAAACCCCCATTTCAAAACCAAGTTCCATTTTGAAAATAAATCCACCATTTCAAATAAAAGTGAAAACCCCATTTCAAATCATCTCAGGTCGCACCTCAATTTAAAACAAAATTCATATTAAAAGATTTAATAAACCACATAAAAAAATTTATGAAGAAACTCCAAGAGGTATCACAAGGATTTGAACACCAACACCCACTCAAAATATTCTTATAAGGCCAAACTCACACCAAAAACCTTTACACAATTTAATTAAAACAATTTCTCATCCTTAAAAATTATTTAATATATCATTTAAAATTTTCATACACCAATTTTTAAAGAGTATAACACAGCTTTGCACACAAAACCAACCTCAAACTTATTTCATAACCAAATTCACACAACGCCACATCAAGAACACAATATTTACCATTTATACAAAATAATAAACTAACTACACAACTTACAAAACACTATCAATTGACCAGATACACAGTTCTCTACAGAAACACACTCATACCATAATAACACGCCACCAAACAAATCAAACTCAAACTAAATTATTTTAAAAACTAGTTTCGCACCAAAACAATTTATTAAGGAACATGAAAAATTAATTAAACATGCAAACTAATTCATCAAATAACGATTATGCATCAAACCACCTACCAATTGTGTCGAAAGCCCCAAATTTCAAATCGAAACTCCAATCATGCACCAAACATGCCGCAAACAACATCAAGTAAACCCTAAATCAAGAAACTAAACAAAATAACATGGAAACAAACCCCAATAAAAATAAACTCTAACTGAAAACCCTACACAAAGTGGAAGAGATCTTACTAGAGAAAATTGTGCAAAGGGGAGGCCACCGAAAAGAGTTGTGCTCCAAAGGGAGTTCACCATAGGGGATGCGGCGCACCGACGAGAGGTTGCTAGAGAGTCTGTCTGAGAACGAGGGGCGGCACGAGGATGTGTGCGAGTAGAAGGGGTGGCGCATAGGTGGTCGGGGTGCCCATGTCTGGTCGTCGGGGCTTCTCACCAGAAGGAGAAGGGGGCGGTTGCAAGGGAAGGAGGCGGGGTAGGGTTTGACGGCTCAAGGGGGAAGAAGCAGCGCGACGCGAGGTAGGGGGTGTGTGGGTCCGAGAAAGGGGAGGTAGGCCGAAGGTCCGTCATGCCGGAGAAAGGAGGGAGGCACGTTGTAGGTTTCGATGGCTCAAGGGGGGGAGCAGCACAAGTGAGATGGAGAGGGGGGGTAGTGTGAGCGGAATAGAGAGGAGGGGGCGTTGTGTGCAACACCCAAAGAGGAAGAACGGCAAGGGAAAAACCAGAAAGAAAAAATAATAATAATAAAAAAATAAGATATAAAGTAAAGAAATAAAATAAAATAAAATAAAATAAATAAAAATTTAATAAATAATAATAATAATAAACTTAATAATGATTTTAATTGTAACACCCCAAGATTTCATAGTGTGTTATTTCTTCAAAATAATTCAATAACTTTCACTACACGCAACACCGAGTTCAATCACACCATGACTTACCAAAAAAAGCCATTAAAAAGAGGTTATGAATAGTATTAACTAAATTTTAAACTTTATATAATCCTTATAATTTTAGAATCCATATTATGAGTTTCTTAGACATAATGCAAGAACAGATTCATTTTCAGTATTGCACGTTTATCAACTTTTAATAGTGAAACCTTTTTAAATACAATATTTAAAACTTTTTGACTAAATGGGGACATCAAAAAATTTAAAATGAAACATCCCAAGCTTCCACGGTACGCTTTCCTTTGAATAATACAGTAGCGTGTGTTGTACACAACTTCGAGTTCTAACACACCACAACCAATCAAACTAGCCGTTATGAATAGTAATACCTACCTTTTAAAATTTTAGAAATTTTATCTCTCAAAATGGACTTCATTTTTTGATTCGGATTATCGAATTTAGCCTAAGGTGAAATTTTGGTACTTTTCGGATAACTTTCATATTTTGATGAATAGTGAAAATTACTAAATTTTAATTAAAAACAACTTTTTTAATAAAAATAATTAATAGTGATAAATTATGAATTTGAGTGGTTTTAAAGTATATTTAGAATATATTTTTACCATTTAATATAATTTTGGTCATTGGACATAATTTTACAATTAAACCAAACATAAACAAGTGTCAATCTTTTGATAGTTATTATCTCTTAAAAACACGCTTTTTGTTTTGACAACGGGAATTAATTTTAAATTAATTTCTGCCACTTCTGTGTTTTGAATTTAGAAAAATGGATTCCATATTTGGAATCAGGATGTTCAAATTGTTTAAATAGGTAACTTTTATTTTTAGACATTTTGAATAATTACTGCGGTAAATATTTTATTTACCATGGTTAAGGGTAAATCCGGTAAATAAGGGTTAAAAAATAATATTATAATAATACTAAATTACCCTAAAACGTGTCCGAGACTTATTTGTTGATACATTTTCGACCATAGTCATCTTTGGGTCGATTTTGGGACCCCATGGTGCCACTTGTAGGTGATAGGGACACTTTATTTTAATTAAGTTAAAATGAATACAAAAATTACACAAGCATATATCTTTTAGAAAAACAATTTTTACATAGAGTTATATATGTTGGATTTTAGATTATAAATATTCATTAGAAATATAAAAGGATTTCCTAAATAATGATATTTTATTTATAATTTTTAGACATTAAATAATTTAATTTATTTATGACACAATGATGATGAATTAATTACTATAATAGTGAAAAATTAAAATAATTGATATTATAAATACTCAAATAAATATAATATGAAACTTTTAATGAATTAAAATAATTTTCTAGGATAATATGATATATTAGGATTTATTTAATTGAATTTTTTTGAAGTAATAAATCTGTTATGAGTTTAAAAAAATCAACTATTGAATAGTGTCAAAATTGACATAAAAGAGTTCTTAAAACAAATATTATATTATTAATTGATATTAAATTCCTAAAAATCTAAGGTTCGGACAATAGACTTATATCATGATAGGTTCATCATTAATGGACCACTTTGGGGTCTCTCGGATGTATATAGTAAGTTTATTAACCATATTATATAAAAATACAAAGAGACATTGTAAAAGTGAAAATAATTAACTTAGAGTTAATACTTAAAGATAAGGTTAATATAAGTACCCAAACCTATCTAAATTATATTGGTTGAGTTGTTTTCGACCCATAACCACCTTAAAATTTAAATAATAAACTTTGGAGCCATTAGAAACCGAATATGAATTTATTATAAACTAATATTTCTAGCTTTTCCAAAGGTGCCCCTCACCCCTCTTACAAAAGGGCACTCCTCCTTCTCATTTCTTCACACCTTAAAAACCTTTTGGTTCGGCAAAACTCTGCCCAAATACTCTAAAAACTTCCCTCACTACAACCTAGAGTCCTTATTTTGATCATAAATCCAACCTAAGGATCCCTTTTGATCAAATCAAAAGGAAGAACCCGAAGAAGAGGTAATGATTTCACCACCCTTTTCCAAGTTCCTTTCTTCTTCCACTTCTTCTTCCTTTGTTATTACCATTCTAAAATAATAACTCCAGTATCATATATATACTGTTATGTTATTATAAATATGGTACAACCATATTCAGTATTCTTTCCACCCTTTGAATAACATGTCACTATACGTGCGTACGTACGGCTTACCGTCTCCACGTCGTGGTGTAATTGTTATTAAATATATTATTATTTGGATGGGTATAATAATGATATTTAACCCATGTAAATAATAAATATAACATGTTAATGATTCTGTATATATGATATAACAACCATTTATATATTATTTCAAAAGAATTATATTGTCGCTCGTGCGTACGTACGGACTACCGTCTCCATGAACGTGATGAGATTCATTCTCCATCGTATCCATTCAAGTATAATTATCATTTGATGATTTAAAAATGATGTTTAAGGACTTGATATCATTCTGAATATGAATAATATACAACCTATCCATTACAAACATGTCTTACGTAACAAAACATATAAAAGAAAACAAGTAAGTTAACACCCGAAACAACTATAATACTAAGATATTATTATCAAATCAATATTAAAAGATCATATATGATATCATATTAATGTATATGATTCTTGTATAATTTAATAACAATTATTTCACCATTATACAGGAGGTTAACCTACCCCAACCAAGGAAAAGTACAAGGTAAGGGGTTTTCATCTCACTCCTTATTCCCGTGAGATTCATGCCATATTGCCACCATCACCTTTTGTGTGGTGTATGTACTTACCATAATTATATTCTTTGTGTAATACACTCTAATTTATGTGTATTTACATATTCATTGTATGATACCTCTTTCATGGGTTGTATGTTTCATAAGTTACCAAATTGGTAAGGGTTATTTTGCAATCTCTTCATTATCTGAGGTTGTTTATACGTAATTATCTACTGGGATTTCTTTATCATCCACATCCATGTTTCTTCGAAATGTATTTCAAAAAAATTTTACTATTTACAAGAATATGGGTTAAAGCCATTTATACCCTTTTTTAACTTTTTATAAGTGGTTCATAAAGGAATCTTTCCGTCTTTTTCCAAACAAGGTGCTTTTTAACCTTTTCGACAGAATTAAGGTAAGAATGTTTTTTTAACTTATACGGCGGGTGCAGTTATTTTCCACCGTTATAAAATCATTGAAGCTTCCCTTACAATCTTATAAGAATATTTTCAAATTGAATGTATTATTTTATAATTATGTTACTTTTAAAATGATTTCAAAAAAAAGTGATATTTCTCTAAAATAGTTTTGATTTCATCTATGTCAACATCCGTTGATGGATTTTAAGCTTATTTGAAGTTAATTTATTATGATACAAAACATCCATATTTTATTGATGGTTTTGTGATATTTTTTACTGTGGATAAGTTATTCTTATGTCACTCATGGTTTTTGTTTAGAGTATTAAAATTTCATAAGTTATTTGTCATTTGAATGTTTATGTTATATTTCAACCTTTCATTCAGATGAATGTGTTAGACAAGTATGTTCCGGGTTGGGGACAGGTAAAAGTAAGCCCTCCAGTTTGGTCTCCGGTTATTAGAGGAACTCCGGTTTGGTCTCTGGTTATTAGAGGAACTTCGGGTTGGTGTCCGGTTATTAGAGGCACTCCGGGTTGGTGTCCGGTTATTAGAGGCACTCCGGGTTGTGTTCCGGTTACAGTTAGCCCCTAGGTCTTGGGACGAGGCCTTGACAAAGAAATTAAATTCAGCATTATGCATTCCGACATTATGAAAGTGGTTATTGATATTGCATGTGATTATTCGATTAGTATAATATCCATGTGAATAAGTAAATGGCATTATTTCATTTTACTTTTGCCATACTATGTTGAAGTTCAAGTTTAAAAGGCTTTTGTTTTAGTAATGCATTGCCTTAAATGTTTATGCTTATTTTTGAATGTTCCGCTATATCGTTATCCTTACTGGGAATCTGAGCTCACCCCTTTTCTATGTTTTATTTTTCCCAGGATGTGAAGAAGTAACTTATGAATGACCTGCAGGATATTATGAGGGGATAATAGTGTGGACTATGGAGACATTATGTTGTCGTAGTAGTTTTTCACTTTATGATGTAATGTAAAACTTATGAATATATCTAGTGTTTCCAAGGCTACTAAACCAATCGGTCTTTCGAGATTTGATCTTTCTTGTGATCATGCCAATGTTATGTAATAATGCACCGACTCTAGGTAACTAGGGTCGGGGAGTTACATTAATAAACTCCAATAATAATAATAATAATAACTTAATAATAATTATTATAAACTAAACAATAATATTATTATTATTAATAATCATAATAAAAATTATAATAAACTTAATATGATATTAATAAACTTAATATACTTAACAAAATTAATAGAAAGTTAATAATAATAACTTAATTATAAAAACTCTATATTAATAAACTTGGTGAACATAATAATAATAATAATAATAATTACCATAATTATAATTTTTAAAATACATCATTAAAACTCATTTTATTTATTTGTCTTGAACATGAGGTAGGTCGCACGGTGACCCAGGAAAAGTCACGTAGCTTTGAATACGCCATGCCATGCACCAGACGATGTCAAGGGAGAAGCATTCATTCATCAACAAAATTCAAAAAATTCAAACAGGATTCGCTCGCAGCTCGATAGAAAGTTTAAAGATATGATAAAATAATAAAATAACTTTATTTCAAACATCTGGGTGTGAAATCTCCCCACCACAAAAAACTTTCTACCCCCAGAAAGTCACCCAACCAACTGAGGAATCAAACTCGAGTTTGAAACTGAATGAGGCCAACAAAATCAAAAAATTGATGTGACTTTTCACTCCATTAGTCACACCCAACCAACTCTAATGGAAATCAAAAGGAGAAGAGACATCAGGAGATGAGAAGGGTTCTCCCCACCACAAGAACCTAACTAGAACACCCAACATTGAGACTCTCAGCATGAACTAACTCTAGAACTGCTAACTTGAGCCAAAGAGGGAAACCGCCAACACAAACCAAAACTCCCACACAAACCAATTCTCGAGGAAGGCACCACAAGATTTATGGTGGGTCTCCCCACCATCTAAGAACTGACCAACTTAAGCCAATTAGCACAGAACAATATGATAAACCCAGCACAAACCGACCCCTGAACTCTCCACATAAACCAGACCCCCACCACATGGAGTCATCGACTAAAGACCCCAAACTGAGTAGCGAACCAAACCCCTATTCATTATTTCCCAAGACGCATGTGTCTCCAAAACGAGCACATACTAAAAGAAGAACGGGTCACCAATGGAGCTAGCCACATGAGAGAGAAAAAAATCATCTTGAGACTCACAGCCATAAAGAGACAACTCCAAAGATCATATTTGAGGAAGCACAACTACTAGAATTACCAAAAAGACGAGATCACCACGCCTTCTTACAACCACAGTGGGATGTTCAATGAATAAAGACCACAATGAGAAAAAGATACCTTTACACCTCTTACAGCAAAATATAACCTTCAAAGAAGGAAGAGATACAACAGGGAAATTCAACCGTCCCCATTTTAGCATTGGAGACAAAAATTAGACCAAGGTTCCCCACACCCAATGATTCCTGACTGCATGAAGAGCTTCACTCTGAGACCTGTGGCTGGAGCTCTGATGTCTTGAAGCATATGCTACCCCGAAGTCAGGAGATGACATCCTTTGGTCGAGACTCCCGCAGAGTATGCTGCTAGAGTAACCTATCCAATTGTCCCAAATGGCCACACTGATGGAAATCCTTCGGAGGATGATGACAATGTGACTTAAAGTACCCAAACCGAGCACACCAGAAGCAAACAAGGGGGTGGACCTGTTGTACCCCTCTCTCTTGGATTTTAATGATCACAATCACTCTCATCGTGTTCTAACTTGTTTTCAAGTTTGTTTGATGATAGGAAAAAGGTTGCCAAAGAGTTGGCCCAAGAAGACTGGAAAAGGACTCTCTGAGTCCACTGGCCAACCGGTGGATTACCACCGGCCAGCCGGTGGAACCCAGACAGAATGCTCTGCCTTCTGTCTGGAGCACCGGCCAGCCGGTGGCCAAGCACCGGTCAGCCGGTAAGCCCAGTCAAACTAGCCGTTGGGCTTTGACCAGACTTGTAATTTTGACCCCCAACGGCTCCGAAAGCCCTCCAATGGCTATATTGAAGTATTTGGGGATATTTCTCCTATAAATAGACGAGGATGGATGCCGGGAACAACAACGATACATTGGAATGATATTTTGATCCCTTGAAGCTCTAACGAAAAATCTCTAAGGCTACTTGTGATCCATCTCCATCCTTGAAGCTTGGGCTACCTCTACATCAAATACTCTCACACTCTTGGAGCTCAAGGCTTCCTCAAGTTTGTTGTAATTTATTTATTTCAATTGTTTAGTTATTCATTGGGTTTGTATTAAAACAAACCATCCTTTTCTTCCTCATTTTCATTTTGGGTTTCTTTCTACAACCATCATAAAAAAGAAAGTTGTACGAAGGTGATCTAGCCTACCTTAAAACGGCTAGTGGGTTTCTTGCTACAACCATTAAAAAGCAAGCTGAAGTAAATCTCTCAACGGTTGAGTTGGGAGCGGAGACGTAGGCTTTGGTTTAAGCCGAACTCCGTTATCAAGTTGTGTCTTGCCCCTTTTTATTTCCGCTGCATTTATAAATTGTTTTTTAAATTGTTAATTCATTTTTAAAAAGGCAATTCACCCCCCTCTTGCCATCACTCTCCGACCAACAGGACCAACTAATAAAAGATGGAATTGACAAGAAGACTTATCTGAGACAGGTTCCTCCCACTAGCTCTCGTCACCCGATGGGGAACCTTCCCGAACACCAAAAAGAAATGGTCCTGGAACCCTGGACGAAGACCCCACAAAAGAGAAACATTAACTGATATCACAATGCTACCTCCGGAGAAAATGGAATCAACCCCTTAGAATGCCCCACGTAGGTCTTCACTGCTCGTTGGCCTTACTCGACACTCACTAGTTCTTCCACTTTCCTCGCCTTCACTTCCTCGGGTATAAACCATCGGACGAGAGTGGTCTTAAACACCTTTCAAGACATACCATCATGCAACGACGCTGATATTATCTCCTCCACCAATCCAAAGTTGCACCTTCAAATGGACCCAAACCAACACAGACTCTCATAACTTTGGGAGTTTCCAATAACCTGAAAACACCAACGATTTCACCAAGCCAGTCCGCTACCTTCGATAGATCACGATCACCATGGAATCTGCACAATAACTGAAAAGAATTCAATTCCACCACTCCGATAAGAGTCTGGGTAGAACCAACAACTAGAAGAGGATCTCTAGAAACTTCTGGGACTTTTCTGGGCAGCACACTCAAAACAAGAGGCACAAATCCGAATCAAAAATCATCATAAATCAAAATTCCACACCTCAACCACAAACAAAATCTCAAACTCAAATCACTATTCCAACCACAATTCAGTATGTCAAAACCGAGAACACACAAAAAAGGATGTGAAACACGAAAAGATAACACTAAAAAATTTCTCACTCACTTTTAAAAACATTTGAATTACCCTTTTTGAAAACCATTTTTCAGCAAACAAAACAACTTAAATATCCACCATAAATATTCCATGAAGTCTCACACATACATATCCATGTGCTATCTCAAGCACCCATCCACTCACATCACCAATTTCTCCACTTTCCACATGCGCACCTCTATATATGTGATCCCTCGTAGGAATAACAAAGGTCAATTCAAGACACTTCTCATTTTCAAAACAGAACATTCAGCACAAAGCACAAATTCCCGACCAATTTTTTGAAAGTCACTTACCATTAAAGAAACACATTTATAAATTCCAAAACATTTTCCATTTCAAAAACCATTTTTCCACTCTATTAACCATATCCCCTTTGGAAAACCCTCTTTTTTTTATAAACTATTTTCATTTTTAAAATCCACTCAAGTCTGTCAAAACAAATCCCAAACATAACTCACATCAAAACTTCCAAAAATGAGGGACTAGTGGCTATGCCAACCCGGTAATAGGGCTTAGCATACCATGCTCCAAGTGAGCATCCACCACAGGAAGTATCTTGAACAGTGCACTCGGGATGTACATGGGTGGCTACTCCATGTAAGTCTACCGTGTAACACTGGCTCACTTCCATTATCATCCCTCATCCACATAGACCAATCCAAAGAAGAAAATTCAAATCCCGAACTACCCCTAGAAACTCGATTCTCGGGATGGGAAAGGGTTCATGACGTCCTTCCTGCACCTACCTCTCGAGTCCTGACGAACCAAATCACCAAGCTACTTGACACTCCAAATAACTAGGGCCCCTCTGATACCATTTTTTCACGAACCATGCTGGGTCGTCATCCAACCCGGCGCCCGACCCGGTGCCCGACCCAGTCCGTAACATGGCCCGAAGGGTGTTCCCGATCCCCCAAGGGCTAGAAACTAGTTTCGGGCATCAAAATAAACTAGTTGGGAACGGTTTGGCTCATAAAAAAGATAAAAAAACATAAAATGAACAAGAAGATAAATAAAGGAAATAAACTGAACAACTTGGCAGTGGAAAAAAGGAATAAACAAAGCAACGTGACATACCTCAGGTGACCCCGTGGATCACCATGGTACGTCAACTACACTCTCTCCCAAAAGCGATCCAAGACTGAAACCTGCAACTGAAAATTAAAGTAGGTGTGAGCACCAAGATGCTCAGTAGGAATGCCAAAATATAACCATGTCCTATTCCCCTGCCTTTAGTAAGAAATCCAATTATGCCAGCTTGAAAATAAGATATAATAAAATAATATTTTCATTCTTTTCAAATTCAAGTAACGAGTTTGCATTTTCAAGTAAAGCATTTCACTTCCACTATATTTTCAAAATAGGTTCCAAGCATTCATTAACGTTTCAAAACGAAAATAAACCAATTTGGATTAAAATATGGTTTTCACAAAAAGACATCAAGTATGAAAGAACTAAAATGAAAGTTACATCACAAGAAGCATGTCGCAAATGAGCACCATGGGTAATCCCTATAGGTAGCTAGCATAGGTGGGACCCTAGAGACCTCGTACCTTGGTGAAACGTGGCCTAGAAGACCATGATCTTCAGAAAACATGGTTTAGAAGACCACGACCCTTAGAAAACATGGCCTAGAAGACCACGACCCTCATAAATTCATATGTTTAATTAGTGTTGGTGCGTCAATCCTGCTAGAAAAACCAGGACGAACCCCTGTCGTGTCATCTAGCATACTAGTCCTGGTCACCCACCTAGATACCCAGGTTTCCCATTGTGCTATATTTCAAGTGGTGGTGAGTTTTATTTATCAAGCAAACATATAAGAACATAACACTTTCTTAATCTAAAACTCATTCAACATCTCACCACCACTCTCCCTCTTTAAGTGCATTCCCCCTATTTCACACCACACAATGCATAAGCATCAAATTAGGCCCTTAATAACACATTTAACTTAAAAATCATTTTTCTAAAACCAAAGGGGGTGTGCCTCAAAAAAGGTTTTTCTCTTTCATGAAGCATTCTTAAAATGCCAAACAGGCTTAATTACATAAAGGGAACACTTTTTATAACTAACCGACCGAAAGTCCAAACACCTTTGGAACTACTTATTACCAATTCAAAACCACTTAGGAAATCGATTTTCAAGAAAAGTCACTTAAGACCGATAGCATTAAAAATACATTTCAACTTTCAAAGAAAAGGCATAATCATTTCTAGAAACTGCAACCAATTTTCATAGAATGTGCATGTGGAATAAATGTAAAACATATTTTTAAACAAGAAATCAATTATGAAATTAAAACTAAAGTCATAGGCATAGGGGACCTACCTCAAACATGTATCTATTTGTCGACGACCACTCGAACCAACTTTGCGCACTTCCATGCACATTCATTCATACACATACATATAAATACCCCTAGCTGCAATGCACATATTCCCCGCACCATGAGGGAATATGTACAAAGAGGTCATATATATGTATATGTATTACCTCATGCATGAACATGTAGGCGTTCCTGACACCCGCAACTTTATACCATACAGCAGAGTTCAACATGTTATACAAATAATTCAATAAAACAATTAAACACTTAAAAATATACTAAACGTTTCAAAATAAAACATAAGATTTTTCACTCTTGAAACACCTATTTATTATAACACAAGATTCAATCACATAAACCATAATCATCATCTGCAATAGGAGAGCTCAAAAAGGGAAATCAATATCACATCACAAGTGCCAACTGGGCCTTCACTCATTTCATAAACATTTAAAAATCCATTTCTAAAAAAATCTGAAATTTTCATACACTGTTACAAAGGAACCCATAAGAATATTCAAGCATACCCACATAAATCCAAGGAAACTCCATTTTCATTTTATAAAACCAACCACCCTTTTTAAATTAAAGAAACCCATCGAACACAAAGACAGCCCATGCTAAAACCCATTTGTCCTAAAGTCCAATAATCAAGTTCATTTCACAATGAAAACATTTATTGGAATTTTTTATCAAACTTAAGAAATGGATAAAACCCCCATTTCAAAACCAAGTTCCATTTTGAAAATCAATCCACCATTTCAAATAAAAGTGAAAACCCTATTTCAAATAATTTGAGGTCGCACCTCAATTTAAAACAAAATTCCCATTAAAAGATTTAATAAACCACATAAAAAAATTATGAAGCAACTCCAAGAGGTATCACAAGGCTCTGAACAACAACGCCCACTCAAAATCTTCTTCTAAAGAAAAACGCACACCAAAAACCTTTACACAATTTAATTAAAACAATTTCTCATCCTTAAAAATTATTTAATATATCGTTTAAATTTTTCATAAACCAATTTTTAAATAATATAACACAGCTTTACACACAAAACCAACCTAAACCTTCTTTCATGACCAAATCCACACAATGCCACATCAAGAACACAATATTTACCATTTATACAAAATATTAAACTAACTACACAACTTAAAAAACACTATCAATTGACCAGATACAAAGTTCTCAATAGAAACACACTCATACCATAATAACACGCCTCCAAACAAATCAAACGCAAACTAAATTATTTTAAAAACTAGTTTCGAACCAAAAAAATTTATTAAGGAACATGAAAAATTAATTAAACATGCAAACTAATTCATCAAATAACGATTATGCATGAATCCACCTACCATTGGTGTCGAAATCCCCAAATTTCAAATTGAAACTCCAATCACGCACCAAACGCGCCGCAAACAACATCAAGTAAACCCTAAATCAAGAAACTAAACAAAATAACATGGAAATCAAACCCCAATCAAAAGAAACTCTAACTGAAAACCCTACACAAAGTGGAATATATCTTACCAGAGAAAATTGCGCAAAGGGGAGGCCACCGAAAAGAGTTTCGCTCCAAAGGGAGTTCACCGGAGGGGATGTGGCGGACCGAAGAGAGGTCGCTAGAGAGCCCGTCCGAGAACGAGGGGTGGCGCGAGGCTGTGCGCGGGTAGAATGGGTGGCACTTAGGTGGTTGGGGTGCCCATGTTTGGTCGTTGGGGCTTCTCACTGGAAGGAGAAGGGGGTGGTTGTAAGGGAAGGAGGTGGGGTAGGGTTTGATGGCTCAAGGGGGGAAGAAGCAGCATGACGTGAGGGAGGGGATGTGTGGGTTTGAGATAGGGGAGGTCGGCCGAAGGTCCATTGCGTCGGAGGAAGGAGGGAGGCACGCCGTAGGGTTCAACGAATCAAGGGGGGAGAACCGCGAGCGGGATGGAGAGGGGGGGTAGCGAGAGTGGAATAAGGAGGAGGGGGCGCTGTGTGCGACACCCAAGGAGTAAGAATGGAAAGAGAAAAAAAATAGAAAGAAAAAAAATAATAAATAAAAATAAAAATAAATAAATAATATAGAAAATAAAGAAATAAAATAAAATAAATAAAACTTTAATAAATAATAATAATAATAATAAACTTAATAATGATTTTAATAAACTCCAATAATAATAATAATAATAATAATAACTTAATAATTATTATTATAAACTAAACAATAATATTATTATTAATAATAATCATAATAAAAATTATAATAAACTTAATATGATATTAATAAAATTAATATACTTAAAAAATTAATAGAAAGTTAATAATAATAACTTAATTATAACAACTCTATATTAATAAACTTGGTGAACATAATAATAACAATAATAATAATAATTACCATAATTATAATTTTTAAAATACATCATTAAAACTAATTTTATTCATTTGTCTTGAACATGAGGCAGGCCGCACGGTGACCCGGGCAAAGTCACGTAGCTTTGAATACACCATGTCATGCACCAGACGATATCAAGGGCAAAGCATTCATTCATCAACAAAATTCAAAAATTTCAAACAGGCTTGGCTCGCAGCTCGATAGAAAGTTTTAAAATCTGATAAAATAATAAAATAACTTTATTTCAAACATCCGGGTGTGACACATAAACCCTAATAATACCATCACTTCCCCTAGAAACACCCAGACAGTTTCCATGTGTGAACCCTAATCACACCATCACTACTTCTAGTAGCACCCTGACAACTTCACACATTAGGACCAACCACATCATCGTTACTCCTAGCATTACACAGGAAGCTCCCACGCATAAGCCCCATTCATACCATCACTTCTCCTAGAATCACCTAAGAATCTTCTACACATAAGCCCCAACCTCATCATTACTTCTCTTAGAAGCACCTAGGAATCTCCCACGCATAATCCCCATTCATACCATATATTATTCTAGACGCACATGAACATACCAACTACATAATCCCCAATCACACCAATATTACTCCTAAAAGCACTTGGGTATCCCATAACATAATCTCCATCCACTTATGAGTTTCATGATCTAAAACTTTCTAGCTCTGCATCTTAGTCATACAATGTTAAATTTCACAATAATATCCTCAGTGCAAGATTTTAAACTATACCCTTAGATTGTGTGATAAATATAGGATACCCCAAGTATGATCATCATGGGATTCCACCTACTATACTACCATGGGATGTAACTTTTTCATCGGGAGGATTCCATACGTAATCCCCACAACATCCCTCGTTGATGCTCCTTCTGAGACAAGATCATTCATACCACATGATGTTAAATAGCATGGACCAGTATTGTCACACGACCTTAAACTTCAGCATTTAACTATATGGGTTTTGATCCTTGTCTCTTAAATAGGGTATATAGGAAACCTCCCAAATTTTTAATCTCGATATCTCAAAAACCCTGGGATACCTCCCTGAGGTTCAATACCAACACCCCAACACCATAAAATCTGTATGTCCTACCTATGAGAAACACCAAACCCTCAAGTGTGAAATCATCCCCACTAGGGAAACACTTAACAAAACCCTTGAGTTTGAAATATTCCCCCCTAGGGACACACATAAACAAACCCTCAAGTGTGAAATCTTCCCTTTGGGGACACACTTAACTAGACCCTCAAGTGTGAAATCTTCCCTCTATGGACACACTTAACTAAACACTAAAGTGTGAAATATTCTCCTTGGGAACACACTAAACCAAACCCTAAAGTGTGAAATATTACCCCCTTGAGACACACTTAACCACCCACCTGTCTCCACAATATGTTAATCCTATGACCCACCCATCTTTACAAGACATTAAACCTATGATATTATCTAAAATCTCTGCCCCTTATAATAAACTCGGGATGCATATCATAAAAAAGCCTCATATTCCTTACACCACTATCATCAACTACCCCGTGGCCGACACTGGCTACCTTAGGTTTTGTGCCTAATATGGCTCACACATGGGATGATTATGACTTAAAAAGGAGAAGAATTTATATATTACCAACACACTCAACACCCAAAAATTCCCATAGATTCCCAATGTTATTATTTAATAATACTGAATTTTTATATCCTGTTGAGACAAAATTAGTTAAATTAACTGGTGTCCACCTCATGATGGCATCGAGAATGAGATTCATGAACATCACTCAAAAATATTAGGGAGACCCAAACTAGGTAATGATATCGAAGGAGTAATCCATTTAAGGAGTAACAGATATCCCATCATCCCATTTCAATCAAGGATCCAACATCATTATCCATAGTGGAAGAGGCTGCCTACTTTTGGAAAGTGGGAATGTGGGCCTAGAAACAGCTTAATGCGCAGCCCCAATGAGAAAGCATCAAAAATAATTCTGTAAAAATATTCCTTTTTAAAATCATTGAAAAAAAGTAAAAATAGACATAAAATGTTCTTTATAATTGTTTTATATACATATAAATATATCTATAAAACAATTTAAAGAATATAGACAAGGAAGATAAAGAGTTAGAAGGGAAACATTAAAAGATGATTCTTAAAAGAAATTCCCTTACCTCAAATCTGACTCATTATGTACGTTCTTAATATTATTGAATAATAAACTTATGTTAATTATTTAATTTATTAAGAACCTTTTTCAAGTTTATTATTCCTTTTTATTTTATCTTCTACCATACTATATTTAATTTATTAATAAATTAAATTCATATTTGATGTTTTGACAATATTTGGTTCATAAGTCCAAAATGACTTTGGTGGGTTGAATATAGTTAAAGAGGTCAATATTTCATCATATCCTGATTAATAATAATTAAATAGTTATCATTTTTATATGAAAATTACAATTTTAAAAAAATCCTAAAATATGGTTATGAAAAATGATCTATGTTACAATCATGGAGACAATAGAACATAGTTATGTATAAGTAACGTTTCCATTTTTCAATGATCATTATGGAAAGAAGGTAAATATTGTCATGACCTGTCCCCCGGGGCTCGTTCCATGACTACCCCAAGCCCTCCTTCAATAGGCCAGGGGCTGGCGACTAGCACCGAAAGGCGTATTCCCTAAAACTAGGAAGGCATTGCCTTTATAACCTGTAAACACACACAACCAAGCACCCAGCAAGATACAAACACAAGTAAACTATATAGAAAAAAAGAGTGCTGAAAGTAAGAGGGGCCAGAATACAAGCCGAATAGTAAAGGTACAAGTACAACTAAAATAAAATACAACTGAAGAAAGAGAAAGATAGATATTGGGTCATCCTCTGAGGTTCCTACCTGAAGGGTAGGTATAGATTGCCTCCTCAGCACTCCACGTACGCTCGTCTCCTCTATGTACTGACACGTCGTACGGTCCACCTCTAGGCCCCGTCTAGTCCTGGTACCCTCAGCCTCAATTAGCGTTGTCTGTCGTCTACACCAAACACAACAAGGTGCAGGCAAAGCCTGTGTAGGGGTGCGTATAACGGTACTCAGTAGGGACCCCGAGACCCTCAAGATCTCAAAAAATCTATGAAGGATAAACCACAAAGCATGAAATCAACTGACAACCCTACTTAGGTATATGCCCATACATATACCTAAGTTATCATGTATTCCCATCTCAATCATGAGGAAACATAGAGTCCAACTCAAAAGCCCAAAGCTCAACTGTTCCACAAAGGAAATAGTACCATGATGGTAAGTACCACTCAGGTACGCCACATAGAAGAATAACACCAAGGTATTACCACAAAGGAATGTACTGCTCAGGTACGAACTCAGCTCACACCAAATATAAATTAGGTACAATAGTAGAGATGATTGTATGTAACTATTGAATCATCTTACTCTATTATGAGGCACTACTGCTGACCCACACAGGATCGCTCGGTGTTGACTCACATAGGATCGCTAGGTGCTGACCCACACAGGATCGCTCAGTGATGACCCACACAGGATCGCTAGGTGATGACCCACATAGGATCGCTCGGTGCTGACCCACACAGGATCGCCCGGTGCTGACCCACACAGAATCGCTCAGTGCTAACCCACACAGGATCACTAGGTGATGACCCACACAGGATCTCTATTCATTCTTCACGTCACAGCTAGCTACTAGGTTCCCACACTAAGCTTGCTCGTCTCTGAGAGGGTCTGCTCCTCAATCCAATGTCGGATACTTAACCTACCACGATTTCCCATGAAGAAGTATCCCAAAGGACCACCACGCCATAGGGGTCTCAACGCAATAGACGGTGAGTCAATCGGACACCTGGTTTGTAAGTTATTAGTCTATTAGTCCCAAGGGCCCGGTTAGATTCGTGCTCGATCCAACCCAGTTGTTCTACAAATTTATCCAAAACTCTAGTAAGGTATACTAAAGGGACTATCTCGCTCCAAGTTTTACAGTGTCATTGACGGTTTTTCAAACGGACACCTAGTGCCAATGTTATGGCCAAAAGAGCGTAAATGGGTCGAAGTGGGTCCGGTCCGGTTCGACCCGGTCGGACCGACCCGGCCCGACCTGACCTGGCCCGACCCAGTTTGGGTCAACTCAACCGGACCCGATGGGTCTAGCCCAGCCCACGCTTGTCGGCCCGTCTTGCGCTGGGCGGCCCGGCCTAGGCGGCGCGGTGTGGCCGCGGGGCGGCACGAGGCAGCGTGGGGTGGTGCGGAGGTCGCGAGTGCCGCAGAGGCCGCGGAGGTTGTGGGTGGCGCGGAAGGCCACGGGGTGGCACGACGAGGCCGCAGGGCAGCGGGGGCCACGGGGCGGTGCGGCCGCGAGGTGGCGATCGGACGTGGCTTGCCGTGTGGCATGGTCGCGCGTCGTACCTTTACCGGTGGCCGTCTTGACCGGCTGCCCTCCATTTGTCGCCTTCTTCATGGCCGGCGGTGGTGCCGTCCACCATTCTCATCCCCATCGAGGTTGGTTTTCATCCTCCTCCATCTCGAAGAACACAAAAATTTATCACGAGAATTGCGTAGAGGTCGGGCCATGTTTATTTGGCCTGTACCCTCCACGTTAGAGCGGTAGCAAGCGGCTATAATCTCTTTCTGATTTATGATGAATCATCAATAACGGGTAAGGGGAAGAAATTCAAACAACCACCCTACCTTGACTGCTCGTTGATGTTGGAAGGGGTGAAGTCAGTGACGTCGGCATTTCCCCGATCGTCGGTTCGTTCGTCGTTGGAGATCCTTCGATGGTGTTCTTCATTGGAGAAATATTTGTCGAAGGAGAAGAGTTCTTCTTGGATAATATTTCTCCAAAGTTCTCCCCAAGCTTCTACCTTTTCCAATGAATGCTCTCAAAATAATATCCAACCAAAATAAAAAGTTTTTGTCCAATTTTAAATTGATGGCACAAAACAAGTTGGAAACATTAATCATTTGATGAGGCATAATTAATTAATGGGAGGAACTCCATGGGTTAACTCTTCATTAATGAGGGAGTTCAAGGGGTTTCTCCCATTAAGAGGGGATTTCAAGGGGGTTTTAGTCTTGGGTGGTCCCCACCACCATAACCCATGTGGAAGGTTTTAGTTCATGTGGTCCCCACATTTAAACCATCCACATGGGAGGTTTCAACAAAAAGAAAAATAAAATTTTATTTTATTTTATTTTATTTCTATTTCCATGAAAAACCCAAATTCTATCTGTCTCCCTCGACCTACTGCAGTCGAGGTGAAGGTCCCCTTAAGTGAATATCGGTGTTGCGAGTTCAACAGTGCCATCGGATTTCAATTCCAAACACCGGTTCAAAAGTTACAAAAACCTTCTTGCACGTTTACTAAACGTACCTGGAAAACAAAAGTTCAGAAATTCATTCAGGGCTCACCGGGCCTCAGAATCATGCGCCGTCAATTTTTACAAACTTGTAAAATTCCCATTTAATTAAAAAAATACATGGAAATTTCAGGTCTTTACAAGTATTATTTTATATTTATAGATTTATAATTATATCATAAATACCATATTATTTAATTATGCATACTTATATATATCATCCATGTGATATGATGATGAAAAATGGATCGCATCACTTCGTGGAGGTAGTAGTTCACACGTACTCATGAACGACATTATCATTTTCTAGTGAATGGAAAGGTAAAAAAGTATGAGGTATATTATATTTTTAGAATGATAAATATTTCTTTAATATAATATATATATATTTATATATTAAATCTATCATTATAACCATTAGTGATATATGGTGATGGAAAATGAATTACATCGGTTCATGATGCGGTAGTTTATCATACGTACTGATGATGGTTTTGTTTCCCATTTGACGAAATAAGAGATGGATGTATGTTATGAAATTAAAATTATAACATATCAATATATGGTAGTTACTGATTTTGTTATATCATAATGGTTGAATAATATTTGAAGTATGTAAAAGTATAAAAAAAAATACTCGGTTACGAAATGATACCTCTTCTTCTAACAAAATGTGGAGGTTTACACCAAAATCTTTTCTAAGTTAATTTTGTGATAAAAACGACTCTATGCTATTTTTTAAGATTTAAGTAAATGATTTGGTCAATTATTAGCTGAACCATATGGTTCTTGAAGTGTGTATAAATGAGAAAAGATTTTCCCTTTTATAAGAGAGGCGAGGGGCACTCTTGGAATTTCTTAAAATATTAAATTAATATAAATTAATTTTGATGTCCAAATGGATCCAAATTAATAATGTTAAAATATAAGATTATTATGAGTTGAAATATTCTCATCCAATAAAATTCAGACAAGTTTTTATCACATTTATACTCGTATCTTTTGGTTTTAATCCTCTATTAACCCTTTTGACAATTACAAGGATATCAATGATTTTTTACTTTTAAGAGGTTAATATAGTTACAATAAATATAAAAACAGCCCATAAATGGATGATTGTTCATTTTTTAAAACATATATCATTCTATTTTCCAAATATAATATTTTTATTAATTTTTAATCATTTAATAAAACATTATTTATTATAAAATAAAATTAATATCAATTTTAGAACTATTCATTTAATTTAAATTTTAAAAAAAATACAAAAATGGAATTAAAATATAACATACTAAAACCTATATAATATATATTTTTTATCTTACAAAATTTTGGAACAAAAAACTGACTCAAATAGTATTATTTTTAGATTTTTTAAAATCATTTTATTAAATTTTCAACTGCTTTAACAAGCATTGTGTCAGTGTTACATAAGCATTTAAGCTAATTATTTCACCACTAAAAATTAGAAATAAATAACCATGATTAAAAAAATAATTTAAATTTTAAAATAATTTTTAAAACTGAACATTTCCTTTTTTTATCGCTATGTCAAAAATTTAGAAATAATAAATCAAAGAGAATGATATTTTTTTACTTTCCTTTATATACAATAATATAAAGGTCAAAATCATGGAAAATGGAAAAAAGGCCATATATAATACTTTTGGACAATTATGGATGATATATACTTATACAATAAAATTAATTAAACTATTAGGATCATTTTTAATCCTTATCATTTTATTTTTAACCTTAACTACTTGATTTACCACTTATCACAGTAAAAAAATGACTAAAGTTTCGATTCATAATGTAAAAAAATAAAAGGGAATGATTTAAAAAAATAGACCCAATAATTAAAAAAATGGAATTCATTTTTCAAAATTTAATTCACATAAGTGGTAGAATTTAATTTAAAATTAAACTGAAAAAATGTGATGAAAAATAATTTTTCTGAAAAATTACCTTTTAAAGTATAAAACATTTTTTTGTAAATTAAATTATAAAATTAATTTAAAAACCTATAATTGGATTATTTTAAATAAAAATGAACTAAATGTATTTTAAAACTAATAAAAAATATAATTTTACTTTATAAATACTTTAAAAGAAAATAAAATTTTCAATAAACATCAATATTTTTCACTATGCATTGAAAAATCAAATTTTTTAGAAAATTATCAAAAATTAATACTAAGATAATATAAAAATTTTGATTTAAAAAATTAATTTCATTTTATCAAATAAATTTTATAAAAGTTGCAGAAATTAATTATATTATTTTCTCACAAAAATCAATAAAAACTAATTTTGAAGAAAATGTGTTTTTGAGAAACAAAATGAATTTAATAAAATTCGAGTGCTTATTTAATAATAATTAATTAATAAATTTGAATTGATTAAAAAATTAATATATATTTCATAATTTTTTTAATCATATTCATACCTTCCAATTTAAAAGCTAGGTTATAACTGTAACGCCCCAACCCCAGTTACCCAGAGTCGGTGCATTATTACATAACATTGGCATGATCACAAGAAAGATCAAGTCTCGAAAGACCGATTGGTTTAGTAGCCTTGGAAACAATAGATATATTCATAAAGTTTTACATTACATCATTAAGTGAAAAACTACTACAACAACATATTGTCTCCATAATCCACACTATTATCCCCTCATAATATCTCTGCAGGTCATTCATAATTTACTTCTTCACATCCTGGGAAAAATAAAACATAGAAAAGGGGTGAGCTCAAATTCCCAGTAAGGATAACAATATAGAAGAAACTTTCATAAATAAGAATAAACATTTAAGGTAGTGTACAAATAAAACAAAATATTTTTAAACTTGAACTTCAACATAGTATGGAAAAATAAAATGAAATAATGCCATTTACATATTCACATAGATATTCTACTAATCGAATAATCACATGCAATATCAATAACCGCTTTCATAATGATGGAATGCATAATGCCAGACTATCATAACCACATAGCCAAGGCCTCATTCCAAGACTACAAATAAGATTTTGTCAAGGCCTTGTGCTAAGACACTAGTTTGTCTCATGATACCTATCGATGCATCGAGGAGCTATAGCGGGCTCCACCCGTCACATATTAAGTCCAATGCATTCCCATATGAAAAGGTTTAAACATAACATAAACATTCGTATTAAAACTAGCATACAAAATGTAAATACTTCATCCATAAACCATGAATGGTATAAAAATAACACATCCACAGTCAAACATATCACAAAACCTTCAATACAATATAGAAGTTTTGCTTCATAATAAATCAACTTCAAATAAACGTAAAATCCATCAAAGGATGTTGACATAGATGAAATCAAAACTCTTTTAGAGAAATATCTCATTCTATTTTGAAATCATTTAAGAGTCATATATTTATAAAATAAAACATTTTATTTGAAAATATTCTTATAATCTTGTAAGGTAAGCTTCGACGATTTTATAACGGCGGAAAATAGCCGCACCCTTCGTATAAGTTAAAAAACATTCTTACCTTAATTTTGTCGAAAAGGTTAAAAAGCACCTTGTTTGGAAAACGACGGAAAGATTCCTTTATAAACCTCTTATAAAAATTCAAAAAAGGGTATAAATTACTTTGACCCATATTCTAGTAAATATTAAAAATGTTTTGAAATTCATTTTTAAGAAACATGGATGTGGATGATAAAGAGATCCCAGTAGATTATTACGTATAAACAACCTCGGATAATGAAGAGATTGAGAAATAAACCCTTACCTTGTACTTTTACTTGGTTGGGGTAGGTTAAAATCATGTATAATGGTGAAATAATTGTTATTAAATTATACAAGAATATGATATCATATATGATCTTTTAACATTGATTTGTTAATAATATCTTAGTATTATCGTCGTTTCGGGTGTTAACTTACTTGTTTTCTTTGATATGTTTTGTTACGTAAGTCATGTTTGTTATGGATAGTATGTATCTTATTCATATCCAGAATTATATCAAGTCCTTAAACATTATTTTTAAATCATCAAATGATAATTATACTTGAATGAATACGATGGAGAATGAATCTCATCGCGTTCGTGCAGAAGGTAGTCCGTACGTAAGAACGAGCGACAATATCATTATTTTGATATTAAAATAATATATAATTGGATGGTATAACATATATATAGAATCATTAACATGTTATATTTATTATTTACATGAGTTACACATCATTATTATACTCATCCAAATAATAATTTATTGAATAACAATTACACCACGACGTGGAGACGGTAAGTTGTACGTACGCACGTATGGTGACATGTTATTCAAAGGATGGATAGAATACTGAATATGGTTGTACCATATTTATAATAACATCACAGTATATATAATATACTGGATTTATTATTTTATAATGGTAATAACAAAGAAGGAAGAAGTGGAAGAAGAAATGAATTTGAAAAAGGGTGGTGAAAACATTACCTCTTCTTCGGGTTCTTCCTTTTGATTTGATCAAAAGGGATCTTAGGTTGGCTTTCTGACTAAAGTAAGGCCTCTGGGATGAAGTGAGGGATGTTGAGAGAGTATTTTGGCAGAGTTTGGCCGATCCAAAAGGCTTTGAAGGTGTGAGTTAATGAGAAGGGAGAGTGCCCTTTTATAAGAGGGGTGAGGGGCACCTTTGGAAAAGCTAGAAATATTATTTTATAATAAATTTATATTCGGTTTATAATGGCTCCAAAGTGGATTATTTAAATGTTAAGTTGGGGATAGGTCGAAAACCACTCAACCAATAGAATTTAGACAGGTTTGGGTTACTATATTAACCTTATCATTAAGTATTAACTCTTAGTTAATTAGTTTCACTTTTACAATGTCTCTTTGTATTTTTATATTATATGGTTAATAAACTTACTATATACATCCAAGATACCCCCAAGTGGTCCATTAATGATAAAACTTTCATGATATAAGTATCTTGTCCGAACCTTATATTTTTACGAATTTAATATTAATTAATAATATAATATTTGTTTTAACAATTCTATTATGTCAATTTTGACACTATTCAATAATTGATTTTTTTGAAACTCATAACAGAATTATTACTTCGAACAAAGTTACTTAAGTAACTCCTAACATGTCATATTAATCTAGAAAATTAGTTTAATTCATTAAAAGTCTCAAATTATATTTATTTGGGTATTTATAATATCAATTATTTTAATTTTTCACTATTATGGTAATTCCTGCATCATCATTGTGTCATAAATAAATTAAATTATTTAATATCTAAAAATTATAAATAAAATATAATTATGTATGAAATCTTTTTATCTTTCTAATTAATATTTACAATTGAATTTATCTTGTGTATAACCCTATATTAAAAATGTTTTAGTAAATAAACTTTGATTTTAACTGTTTTAACTCTTCTTTGAATTAAATAATAATAAATGTCCTAATCTAATCCAAGTGGACATAAATGATAATATTTTATTCCTAAGGTTGTGTCTGGTCTAGATACACTTTTCCAATAGAATTAGGACATGTGTTAGGGTAATATTAATATCATTTTCCCCTTAATTGCCCTATTTACTTTTAACCGTGGTAAATAAAAGTAAAAAGTTACTATTCACCAAAAATTATTTTCATCTCATTGAACCAAATTTTACTCCTTGATATTAACCGTGTCTCTCTGATTTTCGAAATTCCAATCACAGAAGCGGTAAAATTAAGTTTTATGAAAAAAATCAGTTTTTTAACTACCACTTAGTAGTTTCATTATTCATCAAAAAATGATGTTTTTCAGAACAATGCCAAAATTTCACCCTAATCTATAATTGATATTCCGAATTCAAAAATGATTTCTATTTTAAAAAATTCCAAACATAAAAGTTGCATTAATTAATTTTATAATTAATTCCCGTTGTCACAACAAATAGCGTGTTTTTAAGAAACAATATATATCAAAAGATTGACAATTATTTATGTCTAATTTCAAAGTGAAATTAATTATAATGAACACCATTGGATAAAATGGTAAAAATATATTCTAATTATACTTTAAAACCACTAAATAATATAATCTATCACTATAAATTATTTTGATTAAAAAAGTTGTTTTTAAGTATTTTTCACTATTCATAAAAATTGGAAGTTCTCAGAAAAATACCAAAAATTCAACTTAGGATAATTTCGATGTTTTGAATCCAAAAATGAAGTCCATTTTGAAATATAAAATATATATAATTTCAAAAAGTAGGTATTACTATTCATAACGGCTAGTTTGATTGGTTGTGGTGTGTTAGAACTCGATGTTGCGTACAACAAACGCTATCGCATTATTCCAAGAGAAGCGTACCGTAGAAGCTTGGGGTGTTACATTCTCCCCTCCTTCAAATAATTTTGTGCTAGAAATTTCTAGAATAGTACCACATGAAAAGACTCGGGTGTTTCTTCATCATAAGTTCCTCGGGTTCCCACGTTGCCTCTTCCATCTTATGGTTTCTCCACAAGACTTTTACCAGACGAGTCGTCCGGTTTCTCAGTACTTGTTCTCTCGTATCAAGAATCCTGATGGGCTCTTCGCAATAAGACAGATTGGGTTCTAGTTCTAATTCCTCATAGGTGAGTACATGCATTGGGTCAGGCATGTATTTCCTTAACAGAGATATGTGGAAAACATCGTGAACTTTGGAGAGACTTGGCGGCATTGCCAATCGGTAAGCTACATCCCCAATTCGTTCTAGAATTTCGAAAGGTCCGATGTACCTGGGACTCAATTTACCTTTCTTATCAAAACTTATGACTCCCTTCCATGGAGATACCTTCAAGAAAACATGATCACCGACTTGAAATTCTAAATCCTTCCTTCGATTATCAGCATAGCACTTCGGCCTACTTTGAGCTGCTTTGATGTGATTTTGGATTACCTTCACTTTTTCCATCGTTTCCTCCACCAGTTCTGGTCCTACAAGTTTTCTTTCACCAACGTCATCCCAAAAGGGTGGGGTGCGACATCTCTTTCCGTGTAACGCTTCATATGGTGCCATATGAATACTCAAATGGAAGCTATTATTATAGGAAAATTCTACCATAGGTAAATATTTATCCCACATACCCTGAAAGTCAAGTGAGCAGGATCTCAACATGTCTTCTAAGGTTTGAATAGTTCATTCTGATTGTCCATCTGTTTGAGGGTGGTAGGCAGTGATCAAATGAAGTTCAGTATCCGGGGATTTCTGAAGACTCTTCCAGAATCTTGAAGTAAAATGGGGATCACGATCAGAAACAATCGATAGGGGTACTCCATGAAGTCTCACAAATTCATCAATGTATAGTCTTGATAGACGTTCCAGTGGTAGATCATCTCTTATAGAAAGAAAATGTGCTGACTTGGTAAGACGATCAACAATAACCCATATTGCATTGTTCCTTCTAGGAGTCTTTGGTAGCACCATGACAAAGTCCATCGTAATATTGTCCCATTTCCACTCCAGTATGGGTATAGGTTGCAATACTCCACCAGGATGTTTCCTTCCACCTTTCACTTGTTGACAAACCATACATCTTGACACAAAATCAGCAATCTCTCTCTTCATGTTGTCCCACCAAAAATATTCCTTCAAATCTCTATATATTTTGGTGCTCCCAGGGTGTATAGAGAAATTGAAACTATGAGCATCATCCAACAATTCCCTTTTTAGATCAGGTATATCAGGAACACAAAGCCTCTTCCCGAATTTCAAAATTCCTTCTTCATACACAAAGTCTCTCAATATCCCATCATTCACAGCTTTAATCTTCTTTTGAAATTCTTCATCATCGGTCTGAGAACACTTAATCATTTCTAGTAAAGATGGTTTGGCAACCATTTGAAAAAGAATTGATGTTTCACCTTCCCTGGTTATTCTCATGTCCATCTTCACTAGATCCATGAAAATTGGATCCCTTTCAATTCTCATATTGTTCAAAACTCCATGATCTTTTCTGCTCAAAGCATCGGCCACCTTGTTTGCTTTCCCCGGGTGGTAGTGTATCATACAATCATAATCCTTGAGTAATTCAAGCCATCTCCTTTGCCTCATGTTGAGTTCTTTTTGTGAGAAAATATACTTCAAACTCTTGTGATCAGTATAAATCTCACATTTTTCACCATAGAGGTAGTGCCTCCATATCTTCAAAGAAAATATCACAGCTGCTAACTCAATATCATGAGTAGGATAGTTTCGATCATGAATTTTCAATTGTCGTGATGCATAGGAAATAACCCTATCATTCTGCATAAGGACACAACCAAGTCCTTTCTTCGATGCATCACTATAAATAATGAACCCATCATTACCCGATGGTAAAGTAAATATAGGAGCATTGACTAATCTTCTCTTCAGTTCTTTGAAACATTATTCACACTCTTTTTTCCAAACAAATTTAACCCCTTTGCGTGTGATCTTCATTAATGGGTTTGCCAATCGGGCAAAATTCTGGACGAAACGTCGATAATAACCTGCCAAACCAATAAAACTGCGTACCTCAGTTATACTCGTAGGTGCTGACCATTCTTTGATTACCTTGGTCTTAGAAGGATTAATATAGATTCCATCTTTAGAGACAATATGGCCAAGAAAAGAAATCTCATGAAGCCAGAATTCACACTTGCTAAACTTCCCATATAATTCATGTCTTCTCGGAGTCTTCAGGATAATGCGCAAGTGACTTTCATGATCCTCATAGCTTTTAGAGTATACCAAGATATCATCAATAAATACCACCACAAATTCATCGAGATATTCCTTGAAAACTCTATTCATCAGATCCATGAATACAAAGGGTGCATTAGTCAATCCAAAGGGAATTACAGTAAACTTGTAATGCCCATACCTGGTTCGAAATGTTGTCTTCAGAATGTCTTCCTTCTTTACACACAACTGATGGTATCCAGATCGAGTTTAAATCTTTTAAAATTATTCATATCCATGCATTTGGTCAAATAAATCATCAATGCGAGGTAGGGGATACTTGTTCTTTATTGTTATAGTATTGATCTCCCTGTAGTCGATACATAACCTCATAGATCCATCTTTCTTTTTAACAAAAAGAATAGGGGCTCCCCATGGAGAAACACTAGGGTGAATAAATCCCTTATTACTCAATTCCTCTAGTTGTTTATTTAGTTCAACTAATTCTACAGTGGACATTCTAGAAGGGGTCTTCGATATAGGCCTTGATCCAGGAATTAAATCAATGGAAAACTCAACTTCTCGTTCTGGAGGATGTCCAGGTAAATATTATGGAAACACATCTACATATTCTTTCACAATAGGTACATCCTCTATTTGAACATTCCTTTCCTCACCCACAGTAATTTCATTCTATTCCTCCCCAATAATTGAATTTATTTGAGCTACTAGGGGTGGATCTAGATAAGAATTAGGTGGTGGTGATTCTCCTCTAAAGATAAGGTGTTCCTTATCATCATCATCAAGAATTGTAACCTCTTTCTTCTTACAATAAATCTTTGCATCATAGTCCGAAATCCAGTCCATACCGAGGATTATATCAAACTCAATCATAGGTATGACAATGATATCAGCAGATAAAGAACATTTATGTGCTCTAATGGGGACTGATTCGCAAAACTTTGTTGAAATGATACTTCCCTTAGGAGTTTTAACTGACAACTCCCTTGTTAAATCAAATTTTAAATATCTAATTTTCTTAGAAAACTGGGAAGATATGAAACAATGTGATGATCCAGAATCAAATAATGCATTTTCTAAACTTGAGGAAACCATTAAATTACCTACCACCATGTCTTTTGGAGCTTCTACCTCAGCAGTAGTGATAGCATAAGCTTGGCCTTGATCCCTTGGCCTTTTCTGAGGTAAGTTCCCCTGACGATTAGGACATTAATTTGCATAATGTCCCATCTCCCTGCAATTGTAGCATTAAACATTGGTAGCTTCCTTCTTCCCTTTTCATTCACGAGATTGGTGTCCTTTTTCACCACACTTGTAACAGACACTCATTCCCTTCAAGAAAGTACCGGGGTGTTTCTTCCCACATTTACCACAGGATGGATATTCAACCTTTCCCTTATTCCCCTTATTTCCATTCCCAGATTGATCAGCATATCTCTTCTTCTCTTTCTTTGCTTTAAAGTCATAAGACTTATAGAATTCCTTTTCTATTTTGATAGCACATGAGACAATATCTTCATACGACGAGAAGGATTGTGAGACTAATGCTCGATGGATAAATGGTTTTAACCCATCAAAGAAACGATCAATCTTACTTCTTGGTTTACGTATATAATCTCCAGCATACCTTTCTAACCTTGTAAAGTTAGCCTCATACTTTGCAACATTCTCATCCTCCTTTTGTCTCAGACTCAGAAATTTCCTTTCCATATCTGATCGATGGTCACGAGGAAAGTATTTTTCTAAAAACAGATCTTTGAACTCCCTACATTCAATATTTGATACTTCATCATCTTTCATTGTGTTTTGAATCAATGACCACCATTGATCAGCATCTCCAGTGAGGCGGTAAACTTCCATGATAACTTTTTCCCTTTCACTACTCCCCAAATCCTGAAATATTTTTCTAGGGAACTTATCCATTGCTCAGCTACTAATGGATTTGTACTCCCATTTAATATTGGTGGATGCTGCCTCATGAAGCGATCTAACATTGATCCTCCACACTGTGGATCAGGGTTCTCCATACGGGTAAGGTTATTATTCATAACCTGAGTGAGTTGTCCCAATATGGTGATTAGCTGATCGGCACCAGTTGCATCACCAGCTCCACTATAATTATCTTGAGCAGGAGGGCAATCCCTACATGGAGTGCGTGCATTGATACAGTTTCCATTTCTTCTACTAGGCACCATTTCTAAACAATGGCATAAACTAGATCAGTTTATAAATCAAAATACATAATCCCATACTTATAAAACACTTAACATAAATTGAACTATTTATGGATATAATCCATGATCATAAAAAATGCTTTCTTTGAGGAAGTATATACTCATAAACCTTTCATAATTATTTGTAAATAAAATGAGAGTTATCCTAAGCATATCCCCCAGGAGTTTCGTAACCAAGAGTGCAGAAAGGCCCGTTGTCGTGCACCAGTTCCTGTTCGAGTCTAGCTCAAAGTGGTGTTTTCGGGTTTTACCCCTAGGTACATCTGTGCCAGAGCCGCCTCTACCTGCTCGTATCCAGACAGGGATGTATTTCTCGGAAAACTCGCAAAATCTCTACAATACCAAAATTCTAGGAAGTTCATATATACTAATCCTCAAAGTCCATCTTAGGTCTATGTTCTCTAATTAGAGTTTATCTAAATCTAGCTTCCAAGGTTTGTACTAAACTTCCTCTAATACCAACTGTAATGCCCCGACCCCAGTTACCCAGAGTCGGTGCATTATTACATAACATTGGCATCATCACAAGAAATATCAAATCTCGAAAGACCGATTGGTTTAGTAGCCTTGGAAACACTAGATATATTCATAAAGTTTTACATTACATCATGAAGTGAAAAACTACTACAACAACATATTTTCTCCATAATACACACTATTATCCCCTCATAATATCCCTACAGGTCATTCATAATTTACTTCTTCACATCCTGGGAAAAATAAAACATAGAAAAGGGGTGAGCTCAAATGCCCAGTAAGGATAACAATATAGCAGAAACTTTCATAAATAAGAATAAACATTTAAGGAAGTGTATAACTAAAACAAAATCCTTTTAAACTTGAACTTCAGCATAGTATGGCAAAATAAACTGAAATAATTCCATTTACATATTCACATGTATATTCTAATAATTGAATAATTACATGCAATATCAATAACCGCTTTCATAATGATGGAATGCATAATTCCAGACTATCATAACCACATAGCCAAGGCCTCGTGCCAAGACTACAAATAATATTTTGTCAAGTCCTTGTGCCAAGACACTAGTTTGTCTCATGAGACCTACCGATGCATTGAGAAGCTATATCAGGCTCCACCCGTCACATATTAAGTCCAATGCATTCCCATATGAAAAGGTTTAAACATAACATAAACATTCGTATTAAAAATAGCATACGAAATGTAAATACTTCATCCATAAACCATGAATGGTATAAAAATAACACATCTATAGTCAAACATATCACAAAACCCTCAATACAATATAGAAGTTTTGTTTCATAATAAATCAACTTCAAATAAGCGTAAAATCCATCAAAGGATGTTGTCATAGATGAAATCAAAACTCTTTTTAGAGAAATATCTCTTTCTATTTTGAAATCATTTAAGAGTCATATATTTATAAAATAAAAAAAATTCTTTGAAAATATTCTTATAAGCTTGTAAGGGAAGCTTCGATGATTTTATAATGGTGGAAAATAGCTGCACCCGCCGTATAAGTTAAAAAAACATTCTTACCTTAATTTTGTCGAAAAGGTTAAAAAGCACCTTGTTTGGAAAACAACGGAAATATTCCTTTATAAACCTCTTATAAAAAGTCAAACAAGGGTATAAATGACTTTAACCCATATTCTAGTAAATAGTAAAAATGTTTTGAAATTCATTTTTAAGAAACATGGATGTGGATGATAAGGAGATCCTAGTAGATTATTACGTATAAACAACCTCGGATAATGAAGAGATTGCGAAATAAACCCTTACCTTGTAATTTTCCTTGTTTGGGGTAGGTTAACCTCCTGTATAATGGTGAAATAATTTTTATTAAATTATACAAGAATATGATATCATATATGATCTTTTAACATTGATTTGTTAATAATATCTTAGTATTATCGTCGTTTCGGGTGTTAGCTTACTCGTTTTCTTTGATATGTTTTGTTACGTAAGCCATGTTTGTTATGGATAGGATGTATCTTATTCATATCCAGAATGATATAAAGTCCTTAAACATTATTTTTAAATCATCAAATGATAATTATACTTGAATTGATATGATGGAGAATGAATCTCATCGCGTTCGTGGAGACGGTAGTCCGTACGTACGCACGAGCGACAATATCATTATTTTGATATTAAAATAATATATAATTGGATGGTATAACATATATACAGAATCATTATCATGTTATATTTATTATTTACATGAGTTAAACATCATTATTATATCCATCCAATAATAATTTATTGAATAACAATTACACCATGACGTGGAGACGGTAAGTCGTACGTACGCACGTTTGGTGACATGTTATTCAAAGGATGGATAGAATACTGAATATTGTTGTACAATATTTATAATAACATAACAGTATATATAATATACTGGAGTTATTATTTTATAATTGTAATAATAAAGAAGGAAGAAGTGGAAGAAGAAATGAATTTGAAAAAGGGTGGTGAAAACATTACCTCTTCTTCGGGTTCTTCCTTTTGATTTGATCAAAAGGGCTCTTAGGTTGGGTTTCTAACTAAAGGAAGGCCTCTAGGATGAAGTTAGGGATTTTGAGAGAGTATTTGGGAAGAGTTTGGTCGAGCCAAAAATCTTTGAAGGTGTGAGTTAAGGAGAAGGGAGAATTCCCTTTTATAAGTGGGGTGAGGGGCACCTTTGGAAAAGCTAGAAATATTATTTTATAATAAATTAATATTCGGTTTCTAATGGCTCCAAAGTGGATTATTTAAAGGTTAAGGTGGGTATAGGTCTAAAACCACTCAACCAATAGAATTTAGATAGGTTTGGGTTACTATATTAACCTTATCATTAAGTATTAACTCTTAGTTAATTAGTTTCACTTTTACAATGTCTCTTTGTATTTTTATATTATATGGTTAATAAACTTACTATATAAATCCAAGAAATATCCAAGTGGTCCATTAATGATAAACCTATTATTATATAAGTCTCTTGTCTAAACCTTAGATTTTTATAAATTTAATATCAATTAATAATATAATATTGTTTTCAAAAATCCTTTTATGTCAATTTTGACACTATTCAATAATTGATTTTTGTGAAACTCATAACAGAATTATTACTTCAAAAAAAGTTACTTACGTCACTACTAACATGTCATATTAACCTAGAAAATTAGTTTAATTTATTAAAATTCTTAAATTATATTTATTTGGGTATTTATAATATCAATTATTTTAATTTTTTACTATTATGGTAATTCCTGCATCATCATTGTGTCATAAATAAATTAATTTATTTAATATATAAAAATTATAAATAAAATTTCATTATGTAGGAAATCGTTTTAGATTTTTAATGAATATTTAAAATCGAATTTATCTTATTTATAACCCTATATTAAAAATGTTTTAGTAAATAAACTTTGATTTTAACTCTTTTAACTCTTCTTTGAATTAAATAATAATAAATTTCCTAATCTAATTCAAGTGGACCTAAATGATAATATTTTATTCCTAAGGTTGTTTTTGGTCGAGATAAAATTGTCCAATAGAATTAGGACATGTGTTAGGGTAATATTAATATCATTTTTACCCTTAATTACGCTATTTACTTTTAACAGTGGTAAATAAAAGTAAAAAGTTACTATTCACCAAAAATTATTTTCATCTCATTGAACCACATTTTACTCCTTGATATTAACCGTGTCTCTCGGATTTTTTAAATTCCAATCACAGAAGCGGTAAAATTAAGTTTTATGAAAAATTCAGTTTTTTAACTACCACTTAGAAGTTTCACTATTCATCAAAAATTGAAGTTTTTCAGAACAATGCTAAAATTTCACCCTAAGCTATCATTGATATTCTGAATTCAAAAATGATGTCTATTTTACAAAATTTCAAACATAAAAGTTTCATTAATTAATTTTATAATTAATTCCCGCTGTCACAACAAATAGCGTGTTTTTAAGAAACAATATATATCAAAAGATTGACAATTGTTTATGTCCAATTTCAAAGTGAAATTAATTATAATGAACACCATTGGATAAAATGGTAAAAATATATTCTAATTATACTTTAAAACCACTAAATAATATAATCTATCACTATAAATTATTTTGATTAAAAAAGTTGTTTTTAAGTATTTTTCACTATTCATAAAAATTGGGAGTTCTCAGAAAAATACCAAAAATTCAACTTAGGATAATTTCGATATTCTGAATCCAAAAATGAAGTCCATTTTGAAATATAAAATATATATAATTTCAAAAAGTAGGTATTACTATTCATAATGGCTAGTTTTATTGGTTGTGGTGTGTTAGAACTCGATGTTGCATACAACACACGCTATCGCATTATTCCAAGAGAAGCGTACCGTAGAAGCTTGGGGTGTTACAATAACAGTCCAATTTAAATAATAATATTTCATGTTTCTTTTAGGCTCAGTGTTGAAAGTCATATATGTTATCAAACATAGTCTTTATTTTAAAATATTAGGATATTACAGTCTACATGATCTCTTAACATCCCATGTAATTCATAAACTACTACTTTATAAGGTGCATGGAAGTTCATAAAGGCTTTCAATTACTTCACAGAAAAAACTTCCTTTATCAATTTTAACCCATTTTTTATGTTGATTTTGATCTTTGACCACTATTCAAGTGTTTTTTGAGTCTTGTTAACTTTATGGGATATAAAAGTGAGTTAGGAGGTTTTATAAATTATCCTTACTAATTGGTTCAAAATAAGTTTATCCACTTCCTCATCCCTTGCTGCCCTAGCTCTAGGGTGATGGGTTTTGTCTATTTCAGGGTTTAAGAGCACTAAATTAGGGTCTAAATGCCTAGGTATAAAAAAATATTAGGAAACCACCCAAAGATAAACCTTAATGAATTATATCAGTATAGTCTTAATGGATAAAACTTGAATATGTATTCATTAAAAATATCTACATTTCAATTGGAGTCATTTCTAAGGAGAATTCAATGCTTGAACGCACTATTTTTTTCAAACAATATTAAAATATTAATAAATTTAAAAAATTATGTAACTTCATTGGAATATCATTCATTGAACCATTTTTTGTTGTTTAGAAGAGTTAATTAGGTAATTGATGGATTATCAAAGGTATTACTCTTATTTTTGACCTTCAAACCAATAAATTAATGAGTTTATAAAGGAATAATTTTTAAGGAACAAATTCAAAAAAAATAAAGTTCTTGAAGAAGTTAGTAAAAAAATAGAAATTATTTCCACTAAATTAAATGAATTTAAAGATCAAAATAGTATTAAGAAAATAATAAACTTTTCATTTCAAATTATTTTATTGAAAAACCTTATGAGGATGAGATTATAAAGGTCTTTTCCTCAAACATGTCTATATAACTACCAAAGAAGTTCAATGGCTAAGACCATGCAGATTATGTGAGTATAGGAGATCAATAATATTTATATAAATATTATATTGGATTAATGGAAACTAAAATTCCTAGTGATCTCCCACACTTTTATAATGAGAATTCAGAACCTTTTTACCACCCCTTGGACATTATTGATGCTTCTTTTTCCCTAAATCAATTCGAAGATATGATATAGTGTCCACTGACCACTCCAACAAATAAATTCCCATAGTTTGTTCTTGAGGAAAAAGGAAATTAAATATGAAATTCATGAGGAAGATAAATTTTTTAAGTGTCCATTTTATTTTAATTTCATTGATACTGAATAATAAAATAACTACTTCATTTTTTGTTTTAATAAATCATCCCATGAATGTACTACTTTGGTCAGTGATTGAGAGGAAGATACACCAACTAAGTGTATGATTTTCTAAGAGTAAATAGTGGTTATATTCTTTTCACTAATGATGATAGCCTTCCATTTACTTTTTAATAGAAATAATTTATTTAAATAGAATCATATTATGGATTTGATACTTTTTTGCAGTCAATAGCATTAAATTTGTTTCATAATGAAAGAAATATTTATTTCCCTTTTGGGATTTAGAAACTTAACTAAGTTATGGTTTCTCTTAGGGGATGATGAAGAGGAGTAAACCACAACAAAAGTGGATGATATTGAGGATAAATAATTTTTATTATAATTGTTCACTATTTTATAAGAATATATTGATACATAGTTTAATTTGGATGAAAAATATGTGATTGAAGTTGAAATCTAATAAAAAACCATATCTTGGAGTCCAATTATTATGACCAATGGATACCACTCTAAAATATGAAGAAGAGGGGAGGTTCCCCTACTTTTTCCCCACATTGAAAAACAATAAACGAAAATAATTCCAAGTAGTTTAAAATGTAATCCTTCATACAAGGGGTAATCCACATTTGGTGTAAGAAACAAAGCACAAGAGAAACTTTATTTTGGTAGTTATTAAGAAAGAAACTTCATCCCACTTTTGATTGGGGATAAAGTATTAACATTGTCCAAATATAGATACTCAAAAATACATCACCCCTTAGTGTATCATTCCAAGGTTATCCCACCCTTTCATTTTTTTAATTTTGAATAAATATCCCATGTCTATTTCTTTTGTCTTGTTTTAGGCTTGTAGAAAGTAAAACCTAAAAGATTAGCTCAAACTACCCTTATGAATAAACCAATTTCTATTTATATTTATTATTTAATTCACACCTTATATTTTTTATGCATGTTTTTTGTGCCTAATTTCAAATAGGTAGTTTCATAAGTTTATTGGAGTGTCAACCTGTTTTAGGGGTTTTTTTTGTTTTTATGTTATTTTTTATTTTTTAAAAACTTTGAGCTTTAATGAATATTAATTATCATTATTTCACTCTTGAATTGATTTTTAGAGATTTTAAGTTGATTTTTAAAAAATATATTTTTAAATTATTATCGATATGGATGATTTTCATTTACTTTTATTTTCAAACATTTTTATGAGTTTGTATAATTGTTGAAATCCATGTCCATGAAATACTGACCAAAAATATTTTTTATAGTTCTAAAAGGTATTTTAAACCCTTTTTACATATTATTAATAATACCCTCACTTCATTGAGATAAACTTGAGACTTGTGTGAGAATTATGACTTGGTATTATTTCTCTTTCAAATATTTTGATTCCATGAGATTTTTTTATATAATTTAGGAACCTCTTTTTATAACCATTGTTTTATCTTGAGAACTACCCTTTACATAAACCCTTCTTTATCCCTTAGGATTCATGAATTTTATTATAGGTTTAGGCCACATTACAAGTTGATTTATTTTCTTATCTTTCTTTTATTATAAGTTTATTTATCATTACCTTCCTTAACGCTTAATATATCTACATGAATATTTCAATTTTAAGTATGTGTAAAGGAACTTTTGTGTTTGTTCTATTGGAATAATCTTATTACTCGATGTGTAGAGTGTGTTTCAATATTCTATTTATTAGATAAATAAATTTATATTTTTCATTATCATCATTTTTACCTTATTTATTCCCATACTATTATACTAAAAGAGAGAGGGGGAGAGAAAGAGATGGTGGTGGGATCAAATTATTCATTGTGCTTAATTTTATAACTCATGATCCTCTCAAAATTAAAATGGTGTAGACTATCATTCATTCACTTCATTCCTTTGTCATATTATATTCCTTGAAAATTTTTCAAAGGAAAAAAGAGGAGAATAAGGATGAAATCATTCATGGAATTTATTTTGTGACTCATGGAACATTGAAACTTTTATAAGGGAGTGTATTGTATATATTTTAATGGGGAATTGAGTGAGGTTTATTTCATATGGTTCCACTAGAATATTAATTCAATTATATATAAGAGTTTAACCTCATTTTTCAAGATTTTAATTTTCAATTATTTTACCCACCAACCCTTAGCCACCAAAATACCTTAAAAACTCCTCATGATTTAAAAAAAAATTATCTCATGGTGTAAATAAATGAGAGTTTTAATAATCTTGTGGTGATACATTAATTTTTACAAGTTTGATCATAACTCTAGAATAAATTTCTCTTTATTTAAGAGTGATATAAATTTCAATGTGTGGTAGGTTTTTAATGGTTTATGTATGAACTTTTTAGGTTGAATAAATTTTAAAAGTGAGGGAATAAAATAATGGGAATTTTTTTGATGAATTAGACATGATAAATGTATAGTTTGAAAAGATCTTTAAAATTATATCATTATTGATTTTTGTGTGAATTTTATGTGGATATTTGATGATTTCCCATGAGTTTTTTGGTTTAGTGTGTGGAAATTTAAATAGAATATATTTTTTATTTTGTAATTCAATTATTTAATTCCTGTTATTTTTATATTTTAAGGGAAATTGTCACATATTTATTTTATAGGAACATTTTGTAATTTATTATGAAAATGAACTAAATTCATGATTTTAATTGATTTTGTTGATAATTTAGATTTAATTATTATGGATAGACTTTGATTTGGTTTAGTTTTAATTTTTTAGTAGAAAAGTTATAATTAGGGTTAATTTTTGGAATATGTGAGGAATTTGACAAAGGAATCACAAATTCTATACGTAAGAGTCATTTTGAATCTACCCTCTTAGATATTTTTCAAAGTATAAAGGTAATACATAAGGGTAATTTTTTTAATAAATAAAGGTTACTCTGAGTAGATGATATAAAAATTTCAAAGTAAATATGTAAATTTATCTTTTCTCAATGTGTAAAGTTTGGCTTAGCAGTTGAAGAGGGAATTTTGGAAAAGTATGGGGATATGTAAGATTAAACAACTAATATATAAGATTTTTTTCCTTTGTCACTGGAGATGAAGTACTAAGCTCCCCTGGGATACATAATAGTAATTTTAGGTGATATGTAAAATCAACTTAATGGATTAAATAATACATAAAATTCTTTCCATTTTCCATGCGGAGGAAATACTAATATGTAAGAGTTCCTATTGAATGATTTTTAAAGTTAATGAATTTTATACTAGGGATAATTTTTATTAAGTAGCAGATAATTAAGAGTCATTTCTATGATCAAGTTATATGTGATGGTTTATTCCTTTACTATAGGGATGAAAAAACTAATATATAGGAGTAGTCCATGACATCCCTGTGATGTGTAAGGGTCTTGTACTTAACAGAATTTTAGATAAAATTTTCATGATGTGTCATTCATTCCATGATCCTTATACATTAATATATTTCCATTTCTACAGTTTATCTTATATAAAAATTTAATTCAGAATAAGAAAATTATATCCAAGAGAAATTTGAATAAGGGAGACTAGAGATAATGTAACATTTAAAGGAATTAATAGTTGGAGAAAATCAGGGAGGCTCACTATTGTATAAAAGGATCATACTTATCAATCTATGTAGATATTGAATTCAATACCGTGAATGTATAATCTTATTTAATAACCTTGATACTGTCTATTTAAATAATATATTACCTTTATTTTATGGAGTTTAACTTTTGGATGAAAATAGAGTAGATTTTAGGTTAATACTCTTGGCCTCTTTGCTAAATATGTAAAATAGTTTAGGGTTTGATTCTTTTTTTATAATTAATTTTTAATTAAAGTATCATTTGATTTCATATTATTAACTTGTGTTGTGGTGTGATTATTGAGTATCCATGGATGTGGATAGATAATTTTATTTTTTCTTCCAAGTAAATACTCTGAGACTTCTAAGTATTCATTTCTTTATTTCTTCATCATGATTATACTTTGAGAATTCAAAAGAATTATTAAAATGAGAGGTAGGTGATGGTATTTTATTATTTATAAATATTCTTTGTTTTATTATTTAATATTATAATATATTCTATTTTCCTTGTTTGATTCACTATTTGGTCAATTGAATGGTGAATGGATGTGATTGCATACCAAGAAGGTGATGGATAGACAGTGTACCCTCAGGTTCTTGAGTATATCTAATATTCATAATATGAGTGTAGTGAAGATGATTACTTGAATATAACTGAGATTTTTTATTATGTTAAATTAATTTTAATTCCTTTAATACAATGAATAATTTCGCATTTATTCAATTGTGGGAGTGACATCTTTCTTCTTACTTTGTGTTTCACTCTATGTTGACTTGTATCCATACTATATTTCTATAATCTATATATGTATTACTTCATTAAACCCCCAATATTTAATATTTTATTCTTATGTCTAGTATATTATAATAAATAATAATAGTGATAAAATAAAATTCAGTGAGTGTGAGTGGACTCTAAATTTCCTGGTGGACTGTGCGTGAACACTGAGAGGGGAGGTGAATCAGTGCTCCCCTATTTTATTGAATTTTAATTTCTCTTTTAATTATCCCTACTTTATATTTAAACCTATATCTTAGTTAATAGGTATAGATCTATTAAATTAACCTCAACTCACCAAAATACTCAATATATCGAATAAACAAAAATATGAGAATGCAGGTACATATACGGTTCAGTACCAATGTGGATACCTAATCCTTATTGTGTTTGGGTTGAGTTCTGAGACATGAGGTAATAACTAAAATGGGGGAGTACGTGGATTTATAATAGATATTATTTAGTTTAAACAATAATTAATAAAACCAAGAATTGTTTTCATAATACTATAACAAATGATATCATAGATTCCCACATCCATTATCACGCACTCTACATATTCTTTGTTGGTTCACCATGCTCAATATAAAATATTTTCTATGTGTTTTTTATTTCTCTATTAGTTAGTTCATGTTTTATACTTTATAATTTTTATACATAATGAATCATGGATTAATCCACTTCATTATATCTTTAAGAAATTATCATATCATGATGTATTCCCTCTTTCATCCATTTTAACACCTTTATAGTGGTATTGTAATAAAAAAATCCTTGTTCGCCATGGTCTTCACAGGTTCTAAAACAATATTTTTTATTCTTCAAATGAACTCCAGAATTCTCAGAATCCTTCTAAACATCTCATTTACCTTTGAAACATATTATCATGGTATTTTTAAATATTATTCCTCATTTCACACACAAATACCCATGTGTTTTACAAATGTTTTTCTTGCACATGTAAATTTTTTCCCATATTTTTTGGATAGTTTATTATCATTATGTCCTATGTTTTGAGTCATCCACATCTTAGATATTCTTATTTTATCATAACTTATTATCTATATATATTAAAATATTCTTATAATAATATTATTATATCATTTTATATTCAATTAATTTGTGATGAATAAACTCATCTCATATTTGATGTATTTAATATATTGATAAGAAATATAACATTTTATATCCTTGGTAACTTTTAATCCCCACCTATATCCATGAGTACTTAAATTATTCTATTTTATGAGGATAAAATTTTAGTTTAATACCCTAATAATTATTTAATCTAAAAGATAAAGATATAATTACCTAGGGATTTTGATATGAAGGACTTATAACCAACACATAAAATTCCTGGGATATAGATTTATCGAGAATAAAATATTGAAAAAATTTGTCTGTATAATAAAAACTAATTAAGTAAATTCTTAACATTATTTAACTTAAAATTTTAATATAATATTTACCAATATTAATTTCAATTTTAAGTTATCCTTTATTATTATTCCTAATAAACAGCAAGAAATAGTGTCACAATAAGTATTTTTTACGATGGATATTTTGTTTGTTGATAATAACTTTTCGATGGGAAGTGAGTTCACTACAAAATAAAATGAAAATAGAATTTTTTTATGGAATTAACTACCCATTACAAAAAAAAAATATTTTCAATGGATAGTTAATTCCATCACAAAAAATTACTTATGGCATAATTTATTATTCATCATAAAAAACAGAAAAAGTAACAATTAAATAAAAAACTATATAGATAATTTCATATAAAAAATAATAAAAATTTAACAAAAAATGTTTTTATCAAAAAAGGATTAATAAATTCATTATGGGGGTAAATTTAAGGGTAGGGAGGATGGAACTCCATCCCTAAACCATTCGTAAGTCATTGCATGTACTCTATCATCTTCTCATGCTGCTAACACTGCTCCTCTTATTGTTACTCCTACTATCAGTACTGCTCTTCCCACTCTCTATGAATTCTATGTATAATATAATCTTAATCTAAAAATATCTCCTCATGCTCTATAATTTATTATGAATTTTCATGATCTCCCTTCAAACTACTTATTGACCTCATAGAAACATCATAATAAATGGAAGGCATCAATCGTGAGCCAATGCAGATCACCCGCCTTTTCTTGATATCATTCATGGTAACCTAGATCCAACCTACATCATTGAAACCTATATCATATGGGTTCTCTCCCTCATTATTAGCCAAACTCTCTCATGCATGAGAAGTCATAGCCTTATAAATATCCTTCAAATTAAATTGGGAATTAAAATAGTAAAAAAATAATTAAAGATAATTTTAAAAACCAAAAAATACTAACTAAAATCCAATGATGTTTGTCACTATTAATTTATCATGTCATAGTATCATTTTACATACTCTTATAAACATAAAACTCTACAACACTAGTATAAAAAACATCCCATATAAAAATAACATAAACATTTTACATTAAAATTATATAATTTAACAAACAAAATTACTTACCATATATCATCGATGAATACATATAAATTCTTACTCTGTGTGTGACTTCCTACCTCCCCTAGTTTTGTAGACCTAATGGTAAAATCCTTTGAAAAGTATCTCTTTTCTATTAGTATTATAATCCATCCCTAGCTTGGTCTAGGATTCATTCGGGGTGATGACAGAAGAAAGGCTTATCAAAAACTGTAACAGAAGCCATATACATGGTTCTCTTTTTAAGATTGTGTAAAAACTGATGAAAATGCTCACACATAAAAATAACCCATGCCTCCCATATGGATGTTTTAAATATAAAATCAAATGGATACCATAAACCCTATAATAATTAATAATTTAAAGTTAATAATTAAATAATTTAAAAAAATATATACCAACCAGTGATCAAACATGTGATGTTGAACATCAATGGGAACTTAATCCCATGACTAATAAAGATCATTTTTGTATAAAATTTATGATATAATATCAATGTCTTAAATCCCACCAAATTATTATTTTATGGTCAATTGTCACATTTTTAGGTATTAGTAGTATTTTAGACTTTATTTTGAAAATTGATTAATTTTGTAATTTTAATTGTTTTTATTTATTTTTATATTTTGCTATAACATTTTATATACTAATCCAAATTATTAAATTAATTTTTTAAACTCACATGTTTAATGGGATTTATTTCTTTAAATTGTACCTGGAGATGAATCCAATGATATGTGGCCTAAAATAAGCATTTATGTTGGGCCTCCAAATCTATACAAGGTTTGGATGAATTTTAATGTTTTGATTGTATATCATAAATGGTTGGTCCAAATGAGATAAAATTTTACATTAAGATGGAGGGTAGGTAAAGGAAAAAATTACTTAACTAATTATTCTTATAATTAATCCTTTTCATGGCCATTAATGCATGGTAAACTATAAAAGATGAATTCAAAGAGTCTGAAGGGACAAAAAAGTTCTATTTACTAATCCTACCATAATTTTTGATACACGCATCCAAAAAAGATAAAATTTTGTAGAATAATATCCCATACATAGATAAAAAACTTAATTAAAGAAAACTTTTCAAGATTATTCCATTAAGTTGGACCAACACATGTGAATTTTCAAAGGAGTGATTTGAAGGGAAACCAACTACCCCTCTTGCCTATAAAAATGTAACTCCACTTCCCTTCAAGGGAGTTAGAAATTTTTATTATATAAGGAGGTTTTTTTATTTTATTAGTATCTTATATTTATAATATATAATAGTTTATAATTATATTTTTCTTCTCTCCTATTTTATTCTTTTTTTTTCTCTCCCTATGAATCTTATCTCTATAAAAATAGAAAACTAACTCCAACATTTGTTTGAAGGGAGGGAGTGGTGATTTTCTTTGAGTTACTAAACTTAAATGTTTATATTTATTTTATTATAAGATTTTTTTAGTGGTTAAAATTATTAGGGCACATCATCACTCACTTTTCCTTATTTTCAACTTCTTCATCTCATTCATCCTTATTTCACTCCTTCATCGTTATAATTTTGCATAAAGTGGAGTAGCATTAGGGTGATGATGTGAGGGATATTATCCTAATTTAATAGGGTCAATTTGGGGTATTATGAATTTTAATTGGGCTGTAGAGGGATAGGTTTTATCTCTACATTGAATATAGAAATGATAATGTTCTTTTAAAAACAATGATAGTTTCACTATAAACTCCCAAGAACAAATTTTTTTCTCACTAACTTATTTGCCTCTTTTTTATTATTTTTATTTTTTTATATTATATATATTATATAAATTTAAAATCCCCCATTTTTATTTATCAATTATAGTAAATTTTATTTATAACTAGTAAAAATAAAATAATAGTGTTGTGTGAGTGTACACCTTGATATACCGACCCTAAGATGCACACTATGTTGTATTCTTTGGAAAATAAGAATTTATTGATAGGTATTCAAAATAAATACATATTATTAATTTGGAACCATTATTATGGATTCAATTATCTTTCATGCACTATTTTTTTAAAAAACCCAAAATCATAAATTTCATAAACTAAAAAAATAGAACTTAATTGAATATATTTATTTGATTAGGTTAATGATGGATTTTTATAGTGACTATTATTATGATTATACTATTGATAAAAAAATTATGAGCTAGGTGGTAAAGAAACATTAAGGAATAAAGATAAAAAAAATTAAAAATACTTGAATAAGTGAGGAAACAAATGAAAAAAATCTACATCCATCAAGGAATTGGAATATCAGAAAGAGGCTCAAAAAAGGAAGAAGAAAATATGATTACTTTAAAATTTTCATTTGAATAACCTTGTGAAGATGAAATTATTAGGGTATTATCATCAAACCTATACATACCATTACCATAGGAGGTTTAATAATAATAATTTCCAAATAATTAACATGTGTGAGATTAAGATGATTTATATGAATTTTGGGATGATTTTTTAGGAGATGAAATTCCAACTGATTATCTCATCTTAAAAAATGAAAAATCAATATCACTTTACCACTCTTTTAATTTTGAAAAATATACCACTGAAGTAATTTAATTTTAATATAATATGGAGCATATTTTCTATGTATTTCCATCCATGACAGTTGTAACATCTCGAGTTTTTTAATCGGTCAGAAAACCTATCACATTTTGAACTTTTGAATTGGTGGGTATTGTAATGGCTCAGACCCCCCCCCCCCTAGCCATTACTTTTCCAAAAATAAGGCACCACCGAGAATAGTGGCACTGGCCACGGTGGCACCGGTCACGGTGGCACCGGCCACGGTGGCACCGGTCACGGTGGCACCGTAAGGGTGACACCATGACAATGGAACCGTGTCCTCACCCAACGTTTTCTTTTTTTTTATCCCCGCTCCTGCAACGTAAGTTTTGACATAAATTAATTCTTCTAACCTTTTTAAAACAATTTAAATCCCATAATTAATTCCTAAAAATACCTAGAAACCTCCCTGATGGGGTATATTAAATAAAAACTTAATGCCATCGTGCGTAACTGCCAAACCAGGTGGGAGACCATGATCCGACTTTCCAGGCGTTCAAAATTCTCATATCCCGTAACAACGGGATCATATCTATATATCGCACGGGAAGTTATTTTTCCTCTTCTTCCTTTGGCTGACATCCTTCTTCCCCCTAATGCTCCTGGAGTCCCTTCTCCCTGTGGCTTGTGGTGCACCTCTGCTGGAGATTTCTTCACCTCTTGGAATCCACGGAATTCCTCCCCTGCAAGTCGCACATCCCCTGTTCTTGGTGTGTGGAGAACAACGTCGATCCTTGATCAATCAAGTAGGGATTTTTTTTGTTCGCCTCTCTTTTCTGTGTATCATGAGGGGTGGGTTCACTTTGTATCTGTGGGAATTGACGAAACCAAACTTAATGAAGATAATGAACGGACCTTTAAAGAATGAAGAGGGGGTGTGATCAATGTTCTGTTGTACTCTTTTTTTTAATTTCTATATGTTGTGAACTGTATGAATTTATGCCTACTAAAAATCATGGACGTTGGTGGTCTTTCTCTGTGCACTGATAAACTCTTGTCTCCTTTGATGATTAAATGGTTGTAACATATAAATTTGTTAATCACGTGAACTCGGTGGATTAAATGGATGCCCTGCAAACATGTACCCTTGTGTGGTCACCCCGGTTAACTAACATAAAGAGTAAATAGATAAATGATGTGCTTGAACCTGGAAGTTTCTCTACTCTGTTTTGGTAGTAGGTGAATTTTTCTGTTTGTTTTCCTATGGGGTGATGTGGGTGAGGATGGGATCCTCTAATGTGGCATGGTTGTTGGTTGTGAATCTGGGGTTGTGGTTTCTCAGCTTATATCAGGAATTGGGGTGGAATCCTCTATTGTTGATAAATCATTGGTTCCTGGTTTTGGGGACATGGGGATGTGTCTCGGGGTTTGCTTTGTTTCTAGTACTTTGAGGGATCTCTCTTATCCCTTTTGTGAGGTTTTCTTTGGTTCTATTACTTTGAGGGATCTCACTAATCCCCTTTTGTTAATGCAACTCTACAAGAGAACTGGGTGTGAATGCTTAAATTTTTGTTTGGTTGTTTCTCTTTTCTGGATTGTGGTTGTGCCTGTTAGTTTCCCAGTAGTGTAGAATTTACCCAAATGGGATCACTTGAACATGAAAACAAGAATGGTTGAACGGGGATTTAGTTGGGAGTGAGTTGTGACTTGGTCGTGAGTGGCGTGGCATCTTTTTGAATGAATAGTAACAAGGGTGTTTGTGCTTAGGTTTTGGATCCCCTAGGATGGGATGAGTGTCTGTTACCTATACATATACTGTATTTCTTATGTTTCTTATTTGCGCCCTATACAAGTTGAGAACTTAGTGTTGAACACCCCATTTCATGGGGAGCGTGTTTTTTCCAACACTCCTATGAGTTTCTAGTTATTAGCTCCTTTTCTGCTCCCTTTCCCAAATAGCCCAAGACTCTTCGGGCAAGCTGTGATGGCTTGAGGTCCATTATTAGCACAAGAATCTTCGGGCAGGGTAGTTGTGGTGGTTGGCCCAAGTGTCTGCAGGCAGGTTGTTTCCCAAGTGTCTTTAGGATGTGGCCCAGGTGTCTTCAGGTGTGGCAGTAGTTGTTCTGGACTAGGTGTCTTCAAGCGTGGCAGTAGTTTTTCTTTCCCAGGTGTGTGTAGGCGGGGTTTGGCAGTGGGACTGAGGTGAGGTTGTGGCCCATGTGTGTGCAGGCGGGGTTTGGTAGTGGGATTACGATGAGGTTGTGGCCCAGGTGTGTGTGGGTGGGGTTTGGTAGTGGGACTGAGCTGAGAATAGCGGGATTGGTTCGATTCATAGGATGTCTTCAATAACCAGTGGGAAAGTGGCGTGGGGTACCCAAACATCGATGCGCTATTACTATACTTTACTTGCCTTGCGTTATTTGGGGAGTGTGCCTTGGTGAGGCTTGGGTGGATAGTTTCCCTTTCTAGGTGTTTTGGTTTTTCTTTTCTCATAGTGCATTAGAATTCCTCTCCACTTGTGCACAAGAGTCTTTGGTTTTCCCTACTGAGTGCACTTGTATGCTCACCCTATGTATATAAACTGCTTTCAGGTTTCCAGGAGGACTTCAAGGATCGTGCGGGACCATACTAGCTCGGACCTTGGGGCAGTTTCTGTTGTCTTTTTCCTTTTTCTTGATACTTTACCTTTGGAGTTTTTGTGGCTTGTATCATTTACTATTGAACATGCATATGGGAACGAGTTATTTTTGGCTTTCCCTTTACTTTCAGCTTTGGTATTGTTGGGGTTTCTATCTTTTCTCTCGATCTTATAAAAAAAATAAAAAGGGTAATGCCTTCCATTTTGTGTGAGATTTTATACCCTTGGTGCTGGTTTCCACTCCAGGACCTATTGAAGGCGGGTTTCAGGGGTCATTATCCCTCCTTCAACTTAAAGAAGGAAGGGCCTGGAAATATGTTGTCCCTTCCCTCCTTTTGGTGAAGGTGGGTCGTGACATAATGGTATCAGAGGGGAGGTTGAGAGATAGGATGGATTCTGGAGTTAGGCACAGTGAGAATTTCATGGGATGGTAGGGTAATAGTGTTGGGTGATCTTGGTGCATAAAATAGTCTAGGGAAGACCGGCTAGGACACGAGATTTTAGGGCCCCCCCGTGATCCGACGCAAGGACTCTAGACCTACCGAATGACCAAATGAGGCTACACTGATTACAGAATAGAGACCCTAGGAAAGGTAAATTCATCATAATGACTTGTGTTCTTGTGTTTCTAGGGTGTTTTGGGGATTTTAAATGAATCAGAAGTCTAAGAAAAAAAATTAACCGATATTTTGCACTACTCGGGCTTAGGCATTCCTTATTTACCTTGAAGCTATGGCACCTAGGAGATGACCATGAGTTGTGTGGGAGATCGAGGCCCAGGAGGTTGACTCGGATGATCGAAGGAGGGATGACTGAGAAGAGGGGGGCGACCAGTGGTATAAGACACTTTGTGCCTTTCAGCAACAGACCCTCAGAAAGTATGAGCGCAGCACCTCCGACATGGAGACGGAGAGCTGGCTAGAGGAGCTGGTTATAGATTTTGGATTGATCCGGGCTCTGGCGGAGTATTGGGTTCCTCTGGCCATGATCCAGATGTAGGGAGTGGCACTTCAATGGTGGATGGTTTATCTGGGGGATAAGAGGGAGGCTGAGGTGACATGGGCTGATTTCGAGAAGGAGTTCCAGGCGGATTTCCTCTCTTCTACGATGAAAACTGAGAAGAGGCAGGAGATACTCTCCCTCCATCAGGGGGTATGTCAGTGAGAGAGTTGGGGATCAAGTTCAAGGATCTCCTCTGATTTTCTCTGGACCTCTTTCCGGATGAGGAGTCTCGGGCGAAACGTTTGGAGGAGGCACTCCGACCTTTTCTCCAGTATGTTGTTACTCCCTTCACCCTACCGACATACTTGGAGGTGCATAAGAAGGCTAAAGTGGTGGAGAGGATGCACATGCTGGGAGGTGTTTCATGAGAGTGAATCTAGTTGGGATCGTCAAAGGGGAAGGTTGTCAGCAACAGGACTCCAGTATCAGGGCCCTCTAGGTTCCAACCAGCAGGGAGTAGGCCGCAGCAGTTTCAGTTCCGATCTTCTGATCCTCGCCCTTTCCCTTGAGGGCCCGGGACCGAGGTGCTTCGCCTGTGGCAGCCATGGGAACCTTCGAAACTAGTGACCAGATAGAGTACATTATGGTGGGGGTGGGCAGGTCCAGCACCCACCTCAGCAGCAGCAGTTCCCGGCTAGGCCCTTTCAGCAGCAGCAGTAGGGGCAGCGGGCTCCCGCTCCACCAAGGGCCGACATTGTAGGAGGAGGCTGACCTCAGGGCTCTCCTTAGGGACCTTGACCCGGGCGTGGTCAGGGAGGTGGCCGACATCCGAGAGGCAGAGGAGTTGGGCGTGGTCAGTTGCACACCGCGGAGGCCGCAGTTCCAGCAGGGCCAGAGGTCGTTCAAGGTATGATCAGCTTGTTTAGCACCCTTGAATATGTCTTGTTCGATATAGGAGCTTCTCACTCCTTTGTTACACCCAGACTAGCTCATGCTCTGGGTTTAGATGCTGAGAGACTTCCAGTTCCCCTGGTGCTAAGCACACCAGTCAGAGGTCAGACCGACTTGTTTTATGTTTTTCGAGGATGCAGGCTGATGATAGGGCCACATCAGTCGGTCAGGGATCTTCTACTGTTGTAGATACATCCATATGATGTCATCCTAGGCATTGACTGGTTGTTCTCTATATGTTCCGTCATTGAATGCTTCCAAGGAAGGGTTTTGTTTTCAAACTTGGGCAGTCGACGGGTGACTTTGATCGGTGAGCGGAATTGCCAGGGGAGTAGCAAGTGAGGGGAACCCCTCCTATCCTTGTTAGCTGAGCTATCAGTGGAGTCGGTGGATGTAGAAATGGTGGAATTCCCAGGGATCGTCAGTGAGTTTATGGACGTCTTCCCTGAAGAGGTGGCAACTCTTCCCCCTCGACGTGATGCTGAGTTCAGGGTAGTCTTGCAACCTGGTGACCGTCCGATTTCAATGGCTCCCTATCAGATGGAACCTTCTGAGTTGCAGGAGTTGCAGATCCAGATTGACAATCTGATGAAGAAGGGTTTTGTTCGGCCAATTGTGTCACCATGGGGTGCTCTATTCTTGTTCGAGAAGAATGCAGATGGTGGTTTAAGGTTGTGCATAGACTACAGGAGGCTGAATCAGGTGACGGTCAAGAATCACTAACCTCTCCTGAGGATAGATGATCTCTTTGAATAGTTGAGGGGAGCGGGTTGGTTCTCGAAGATCGATCTGCGATCTGGATATCACCAATTGAGGATGAAGGAGGGAGACATCTCGAAGATGGCCTTCAGGTGCAGATATGGACACTTTGAGTTCGTGGTCATGTCGTTTGGCATTACGAACGCTCCAGCCGTGTTCATGGGGCTCATGAACTCCATCTTTCGGAAATATCTGGACCGGTTCATGGTCGTGTTTATTGACGGCATCCTGATCTACTCAAGATCAAAGGAGGATCACACTGAGCATCTGAGAACGGTTTTAGAGGTCCTCCGACAGCACCAACTCTATGGGAAGTTGTCCAAGTGCAAGTTTTGGACATGAGAAGTGCATTTACTTGGGTACGTGGTGTCCGAGAAGGGGATATCAGTGGGCCCATCGAAGGTTGAGGCGGTTTTTTCTTGGGAAGCACCCATGAACGTGGTGGAGGTTCGTAGTTTCCTCAGGTTGGCTGGTTACTACTGGAGGTTCGTGCCCAACTTCTCCTGAGTTGCAGCACCCTTGACAGCCTTGACCAAGAAGGACCAGGATTTCGTATGGGATGAGCAGTGTGAGGAAGCCTTCATCTATCTAAAGGAGAATTTGGTTAGTGCCCCAGTACTGAGGTTTCCAGAAGAAGGGGCAGCATATGAGGTGTTTTGTGATGCTTCAGGGAAAGGCCTCAAATGTGTGTTGATTCAGCGACAAGGGGTGATCTCTTATGGGTCTAGACAGTTACGCCCTCATGAGTGTAATTATGCCACCCATGATTTGGAGCTTGCAGCGGTCGTGTTCGCACTAAAGTTGTGGTGGCACTACCTCATCGGGGAGCGCTTCGTGGTCTTCACCAATCACAAGATCTTGAAGTATGTTTTCTCCCAGTGGGACCTGAACTTACGACAGTGAAGGTGGATGGAGTTCCTTCAGGACTAAGACTTAGAGATTTCCTACACCTCAGGAAAAGGGAATGTGGTGGTCGATGCCCTGAGTAGGAAGTCGCATAGGAATGCAGTTCGAGAGTCGGCAAATACTTGGAAGGCGATGGAGGAGTTGGCTGCCCTGAACCTAGATGCTAGGATGGAAGGAGGTAGAGGTTGCATGTATCATATGAAAGTGCAATCTTCTCTGTTGCAGCAGGTAGAGGAGTCCCAATGGGGAGACTCAGAAAGTGAAGTGATACGTGACCAGGTTAAAAAAGGTGTGCCCCGGAAGGATGGGTGGAGGATGGTCAGAACCATATGCTTTTCCAAGGAAAGCTGTTTATTCCAGATGCAATGCATGGAAAATTTCTTAGTGGTTTCCACAACTCACTTCTAGCGGTTCACCCGGGAGTTTCCAAGATGTACCAGGGTCTGAGGAGACAGTTTTGGTGGCCCGGGATGAAACGGGCAGTTGTAGAGTTCGTAGAAAAGTGCCTCGTGTGTCAGTAGGTGAAGGCCGAACACCGTGTTCCAGGCGGTCTGCTGCAGTCTCTAGATGTCCCCAAGTGGAAGTTGGAGGACATCTCGATGGATTTCGTCACGGGACTACCCGAGGTTCAAGGGGGATGTGATGTTATCGGGGTAGTGGTGGACCGGTTGACGAAATCGGCTCACTTTATGGCGATCAAGGAGTCGGGTGCATTGGATGATTTAGCACAAAGGTACATGGATGAGGTGGTGAGGTTTCATGGAGTTCTGAGATCCATAGTCTCGGAGAGGGATGCACGATTTACCTCACAAATATGGAGGGGATTGCAGCATGCTTTTGGCACCCAGCTACGTCTTTGCACTGCTTTCCATCCCCAGACAGATGGATAGACAAAGCGCACCATCCAGACCTTGGAGGATATGTTGCGGGAATGTGTTCTGGACTTAGGAAGATTGTGGGTGCAACAATTTCCTCTGGTATATTTTTCATAAAATAATAGCTATCACTCTACTATTGGCATGGCTCCATTCGAAGCTTTGTATGGGAGGCCGTGTCGCTCACCCGTGTGCGGGACTGAGGTTGGGGAAGTGAGTGTTCTTGTCCCGAAAGAAGGGCAGAGCACAACAAAGAAGGTTCAGCTTATACGGGAAAGGATAAAGGCGGAACAGGACCGACATAATTCATATGCCGATAATAGGAGGAGACCCTTGGAGTTTGGGGTTGGGGACCACATGTTCTTGAAGGTCTCCCATCGGCGTGGACAACAGAGGTTCGGTAGGGGGAGAAATCTCTCTCCCAGATTCATCGGACCCTTATAATTGTTGAGGGTGGTCAGAGGAGTGGATTATCCTCTAGAGTTACCACCGCCGCTACTGAGGATACATGAAGTCTTCCATGTGTCCCAGCTCCGTCGGTATCTGCACAATGATTCACATGTCCTCGACTGGGGAGAGATGGATATCAAGGACAAAGTGACCTTTGTGGAAAGACCAGTGAGGTTCAAGTATCGTGAAGATAAAGTGCTTCGTGGACAAACCATTACTTTGGTTCGTGTTTTTTAGAGGCATGGTGGGCTTGAGGAAAGTACCTGGGAACGAGAGGCGCAAATGCATGCCCAGTACCCCAAGATGTTTTTATTTTTGTCCTGTTCTATTTATACTTGGTTGATGGAACCCCTTTTTCCTTGTTAAACTATGGAATGTGTGGTTTTCCTTTTCTCTTAATGTGTGTGAAGTTTCCTGAAATGTGGGGAGGGGAGAACCTGATCCCTAGTTAAGACGCATTAAAATGGATGCGCTTAAACCCGTGCGGGCGAGTCAGTGCCATCCAAAGCGAATAGTATCTTGACATGGAGGAAGAGACTCCCCAACCCATATGACTGGGCAGTTTTACCCTTGTATGTTTCCTGGTTTCTTGAGGGAGAGGTGTCTCTAGGTGACGATGAGGTTCACTCCTAAGATGTATCTTTTGAGGTGGTTATTCAGACCCCTCTCCTTCCTTTAGGCATGGTTTTAATTCTTAAGGGCGAGAATAGTTTGAGAGGTATCTGATGTAATGGCCCGGACCCCCCTGGCCATTACTTTGACAAAAATAAGGCACCACCGAGAACAGTGGCAATGGCCACGGTGGCACCGTGTCCTCACCCAGCATTTTATTTTATTTTTTCCAGCCCCTCTCCCGCAACGTAAGTTTTGACGTAAATTAATTCTTTTACCCATTTCAAAACAATTTAAATCCCATAATCAATTCCTAAAAATCCCAAGAAACCTCCTTGATGGGGGATATTAAATAACAACTTAAGTCCATCGTGCATAACTGCCAAAACACATGGGAAACCACGATCTGACTTTCTAGGTGTTAAAAATTCCCATATCTCGTAACAACGGGATCTTATCTATATATCGCATGGGAATTTCTTTTTCCTCTTCTTCCTTTGGCTGACTTTCTTCTTCCCCCTGGTGAACCTAGAGTCCCTTCTCCCCGTGGCTTATGGTGTGCCTCTGCTGGAGCTTTCTGCACCTCTTGGAGTCCACAGAATTCCTCCCCTGCAAGCCGCGCATCCCCTGTTCTTGGCGCGTGGATAAAAATGTCGATCCTTGATCAATCAGGTAGGGATTTTTTTTCCTTCGCCTCTCTTTTCTGTGTATCATGCGGGGTGGGTACATTTTCTCTTTGTGGGAATTGACGAAACCAAAATTAATGAAGATAAGGAACAGACCTTTAAAGAATGTAGGGGGGGTGTGATCGATGTTCTGTTGTATTCTTTTTTTAATTGCTATATGTTGTGAATTGTATGAATTTATGCCTACTGAAAATCATGGTCGTTGGTGGTCTTTCTCTGTGCACTGATAAACTCTTGTCTCATGTGATGATTAAATGGATGTAACATAGAAATTTGTTAATCACGTGAACTCGGTGGATTAAATGTATTCCCTACAAACATGTACCCTTGTGTGGTCACCCCATTTAACTAACATAAAGAGGAAATAAATAAATGACGTGCTTGAACCTAGAAGTTTCTCTACTCTGTTTTTGTAGTAGGTGAATTGTTCTGTTTGTTTTTCTATGGGTCGATTTGGGTGAGGATGGGATCCTCTGATGTGGCACGGTTGCTGGTTGTGAATTTGGGGTTGTGGTTTCTCTGTTTATATCACGAATTAGGGTGGAATCCTCTATTTTTGAGAAATCGTTGGTTCCTGGTTTTGGGGACATGGGGTTGTGTATCGGGGTTTTCTTTGTTTCCAGTACTTAGAGGGATATCACTTATCCCTTTTGTGATGTTTTCTTTGGTTCTAGTACTTTTATGTATCTCACTAATCCCCTTTTGTTGATGCAACTCTACAAGATAATCGGGTGTGAATGCTTAAATTGTTGTTTGGTTGTTTCTCTTTTCTGGCTTGTGGTTGTGCCTGTTAGTTGCCCAATAGTGCAGAATTCACCCAAATGGGATCACTTGAACATGAAAACAATAATGGTTGAATGGGGATTTAGTTGGGAGTGATTTGTGACTTGGTCGTGAGTGTCATGGCGTCTTTTTGAATGAATAGTAACAAGGGTGTTTTTGCTTAGGTTTTGGAGCCCCTAGGATGGGATGACTGCCTGTTACCTATATATATACTGTATTTCTTATGTTTCTTATTCGCACCCCACCCAAGTTGAGCACTTAGTACCAAACACCCCATTTCATGGGGAGTGTGTTTTCCCAACACTCCTATGTGTGGCTGGTTATTAGATTCTTTTCTGCTCCCTTTCCTGGATAGCCCAAGACTCTTCGGGCAGGTTGTGATGGCATGAGGTCCATTATTATCCCAAGAATCTTTAGGTAGGTTATTTGTGGTGGTTGGACCAGGTTTCTGTGGGCAGTTTGTTTCCCAAGTGTCTTCGGGATGAGGCACAGGTGTCTTCGGGTGTGGCCGTAGTTGTTTTGGCACAGGTGTCTTTGGGCGTGGCAGTAGTTGTTCTAGCCCAGGTGTGTGCGGGCGGGGTTTGGTAGTGGGACTGCGGTGAGGTTGTGGCCCAGGTGTGTGCAGGAGGGGTTTGGCAGTGAGACTGTGGTGAGGTTGTGGCCCAGGTGTGTGCGGGTGGGGTTTAGCAGTGGGACTGTGGTGAGAATGGCGGGATTGGTTTGATGTGTAGGATGTCTTCAATAACCAGTGAGAAAGTGGTGCGGGGTACCCAAACATTGATGTGTTATTACTATACTTTACTTGACTTATATTATTTGGGGAGTGTGCTTTGGTGATTCTTGGGTGGATAGTTTCCCTTACTAGGTGTTTTGGTTTTTCTTTTCTCATAGGGCAGTAGAATGCCTCTCCACCTATGCATGAGTCTTTGGTTTTCCCTACTGAGTGTACTTGTATGCTCACCCTACGTATATAAACTGCTTTTAGGTTTCCAGGAGGAATTCAGGGATCGTGTAGGGACATACTAGCTCGGACCTTGGGGTAGTTTCTATTGTCGTTTTCCTTTTTCATGGTACTTTACCTTTGGAGTTTTTGTGGCTTGTATCATTTACTGTTGAACATGCATATGGGAACGGGTTATTTTTAGCTTTCCCTTTACTTTCATCTTTGGTATTGTTGGGGTTTTTATCTTATCTCTTGATCCTATAAAAAAATAAAAAGGGTAATGCCTTCCATTTTGTGTGATATTTTATACCCTTGGTGCTGGTCGCCACTCCAGGACCTGTTAAAGGTGGGTTTTGGGGGGTCATTATCTCTCCTTCAACTTAAAGAAGGAAGGGCCTGACAATCTATTGTCCCTTCCCTCTTTTTGGTGAAGGTGGGTCGTGACAGGTATGCCAAATTCTTTTTTAGGAATAAAAAGTAAATTATAAGAGTATCCTCAATATAATATCTTTATTTTGGAAGGGTTTATGGGTTTCACCAAATCCTTAGGAGTTTGGAAGGGTTTTTGGGAGCATTGGATGCCTAAAGGCCTAGTTTTGGAGTTGTAGGCATAGGCGGACGGTTTAGGGTAAATTGTGCGGCCACTTCCAGCTAACTATACACCCTAATTTTTAACTACCACAAAATTTGGGTAAACTCTATGGGGTAGGTTCATGGTCCTATGGCCTTGTCTGTAGTTTTTTCATAGGCTTCCACACAGTTTGCACACGGTTAGGGAAAACCATGTGGCAAGTCACACAGGTAGTGCCATATTGGCAGAACCTATGCACTATAGCCTACATGGTTGTTGCAAAGTTTGGAAAACCATGTGATATAACCATGAGGACTCATTAAAGGGGTAAAATTACTTTTACACCCCTCCATTTATTTTCATTATACTTCTTCTTCTCCCATCCTTCTTCGTTCATGGTTTGTGTAGCAATAAAGGATGAGCTCTCCACCTCCTCTCCTCTAGGGTGTGGCCTAGATCCATTATTCAATCTCAGTTATGAACATTTTAGGGTGTGTTGGAACTATGTCAGTGAATCTCTCCTCTCTCTAGATTCTCTTCTCCTTTTCTCTCAACTCATGGAGTGTTAAATTTGTTTGAGTCATTTTACCTTATTTTTAGGTCGTTCGAAAAAATCATCAATTTCTTCCAAATCAGTCAGAGATAGAGCCTAATATCATATGTTCCTATGTCTATAAGTCCAATTTATGTGATTTATACATTTATTTTTGTTTTTATGGTTGATTTGGGGTGCAGATTTTAGCGCACCGTTGGTAAATTGAGCGAGACCCTCATGCTTGATATTAAATTAAATGTATGGCCTTATGGGATATCTTAAGGTATTACCTATCCATATTTATACATGAGAGTCTAGTTTAGATTCCATTAACCACCTTGTGTAATTAAGTTGAGTTTATTTCTTAATTTAATTTTTTTTGTTTTTTAATTGGGATTGTACAATTCAATTAAGTTGAATTGTTATGTTTATTTAAATTGTTCAATTTAATATTATTAAATTGGATTGCTTGTTTAAAGTGGAATAATTTGAATTATATATATGAAATGCTTGAATTTAATGTGATAAGGCCTGTTGGGTCATGATGGGCATGGCTCGAGTGATTGATATAGCATGGCCATCAAGGTGGAGGCGACGTGGTCGTCTGGTTGGGCTTGGTCTGGGTTACTTGAGTGATATTGATCAAAGGATTGGGTGTCATGGGAATCAAAATGAGGCAGAAAGGCTGTCAAGTTAGGGCATGGCCCGTGATATTGGATGAAAAGGCCATCATATTTGAGCGACATTATTGCAAGGTCATGAGGTTTCAGATGGATGTGTCTTAGGTACTATATTGGTGATTGTCGCTCACTCGTGATGGCCAAAGCACCAATTAGAGTTGTGTACACATAGGTTGAATCAGTGATGAGATTTTTTTGACCACTCATATGGGTAGAGGTGCTCAGTAATATGAATTAGGAAATTTTGTTGTGGGTGCTTGTTATAGAAATCAACGGGGAAGGTTAGGATCCTTCGGATGATAGCATTGAGGCTATTGGTTGGGGGTTGAGGTTCATCATATTGAGGATATGGGCCTAGATTATTTTGGGAGGATGGAGATCATCATTCCTTGGTACATCATGATATGAGCCAATAGTGATATTTATTTGAGGAAATATATCTTTGTGCCTCCGGATGTTGGGCTTCAAGCTGATGAGTGCTTTTGAGTAGGGGTCTGAGGGACTGGTTACTTTTGCTTGGGCGTTCCTTTGGGACATTGGTGATTTTTTTGAGACATGAGGTTTTAGGAGGAACATGGTTCTAGGATGTTACATTTGAGGTGGAACCTGAGGGTTCACCTGGGATTTTGACATCAGGGGATGCCTTGGGCCATGGGACAAGGATTCTCTCCTATTTAGTGATTCCAACATTGGATGAGATAGGTGAAGGATTACCGGTGGATTTTGAGCACCAGGGAAGTCCATGTTTATTTATCATGTGTGATGTTTTATTTAATATAGTTCACACTTTATTAAACACTTATGTTGGGAATGTACACTTGGGTGATATCCTACTGAGACACATTCTCACACCCTACACAGGCCCTTCGGGATGTGTGTAGATTTTATGTTGTTGTGCTCAGATAAAGTCTTGGATTTAGAAAATTGACCTTAGTATATATATGGCATGGGATCTTATCATGGGACCTTGATTTCTTACCTTTTTTGAGTTTCTATTTTATATTTCATTTTCAGTTGTAGTATGTTTCGTATATGCATGTATCATACTGAGGTTATCCATTGGAGACCCTTCTAGATATTGGTATATATGACCAAATATGTATGCATTTTTTTAGTTTATATAACTGGTATGTTATCATGTTTATTTATTTCTTCCAATTATTTAATTATTTATTCTGTTATTTCTTACTATGGAGTGTTATTCCTCCAATGGAAGGTTTGGTCCATTCTGTTAAGCCTTTATTTTCAGCTGCATGTTATATCTATATACTCATACCATTATTATATCTATCCTCTGATGGTATAGCGTCCCCATTATTTATCTTTTACACCCTCACTGCTATTCTAAAGCCTTTTACATATGGGGATCCATGACTAAGGCCCAATAGCCCTCTTTCCTAGAGAACTATTTGAGAGTGGCATCTGGGTCAGGGACTCTACAAGTGGTATTAGAGTAGTTCTCTACTATAATTTAGTAACAATGTAAGACTGGATACTAATGAGATCGAGAATTATTTTTATTTTATTTCTAATAGTATTACTATTTGGGCTATGGTATATTGGAAATTTGGTGTGGTTGGAAATAGGTTTAGAACTCATGCTCGGGTTCCTACAGCCCCATGTATGAGGGGTGGACTAAGTTACTATGGGTAGGAATTGTTGTTTCATTTTTCTCATTTGACAGTTTATTTTATTTCCACCTTGAGTGGAATTCTTAAAATGTGATGGTTAATTTTTATGACTTGGAATACTTGGTTTGGTACTATAAAGAATGAGATTTGAAATCTTGTCTTAGTGACCCATGGTGTGTTTGGTATGCAATGCATGTTTATGCTTTGATGGGAACATGGTATGATATTTTAATTATGTAAATCATGCACCTGTGAAAATTTCTTGTGAAATGTGCTATATCTACCAATTTATGTAATATTCCATGTGATATATATATATATATAGAATTTGGGGTCTTACCCAAGTGGTAAAAGGATCCCTGTAATCCTGCATTAGACCCAGGTTCAAATCCAGGTGGGAGTAAATTTCCACAAGCATGACGCATGATGCGGGCAGGAGGTGAAATAGGCAGTATGATGCCAGAATGACACTTTAATTGTCCTTCGGGATAGTTTTTGGGCCTTTTGGATATGTAATGGGTTTCATGACCATTGGTCCTTTGGTCCATGTATTGAATAAATAAGGCTTGATGGGTGATCTATCCCTTGGGGGATATGGCCTGCCTTTCTGGCCTATGTGTGTGGTGTGTGTGTGTTTAATGTAATTATACCCCCAAGAACCTAATATATATATATATATATATACATATATTTCTTGTGATTTGACATATGAAATGGTCTCAAATCTTATAATAGTATGTAGGTACTATGAAATGGGGTGATTTTGATCACCAGGTTGGCCGATGAGGTTGTCGGTTTGAGGCGATGTGATCGTCAGGATGGGAAAGGCCTGGGGAATTTTGATACTCGACTCTATTGAGGGTGGGTAATAAGTCCATGAGTTTGGGATTCCATGTGGCATGGTTACGCTAAGAAATGGTAAGGGTGGTTAGGATTCACTACTTGTTACTACTTTCTCTATCTTCATTATATATATATATATATATATATTATCGGGTTATCTGACCATGTTGATGGTATTCAGTGGGTTCCTCCTAGACATATCAGATAGAGCATCAGACAGGTGATGAAAAGGTATGTTAGAGCATGAGCAGGTTTAGACCCCTAAGGGTCAGGCAGAGAACGTACAGGCTTAGGTTCATGCTCAGCTATAGGTATAGTCTTAGGAACAGGTCCCAATGTAGGCGGGGTAGCCACCAGATCTTACTTCTTTTGGGTTGTGTCTTGATGAGAAGATCCAAGAGATCTTGGTACGTGTGATCTAGAGGATCGATATGGGTGTTCAGGGAGCATATCCATCTATGGTGTACTTTAATTGGGATTTCTATTCATATGATCAGATGCTTTTCTGGGGTAAGGATGGTCTACATGCAGCTGATAATTGGATCGAGTTGATCCATATGATCTTTGAGTAGCTAGAGACACCTCTAGGGTGGAGGGTGAAACTGGAAACCTATATTCTCAGAGGACTGGAAAATCACTGGTGGGATGTGCAGGTGTAGGTAGGAAGACATGAGGGACTGTCCTGGAATAATTTTGAGGCTAGGTTCTTCGACCACTTCTTCCCAGAGACGTTGGGGTGAAAAGGGCTTGGGATTTCTTGAGCCTTCAGTAGGGTGACTTTTCCTCCATGGACTATACATCAATGTTCACAAAATTGTCTCACATTACACCCAATATGGTGAGAGATGACACCTCTAGGGTGAGGCACTTCAAGGATGGTTTATGTAAAATAATTCGGGTGTAGGTAAACATATTTAGGTTGGCCTCATTCTCATAAGTGGTGAACTAAGTTCTCATAGCCAATGGAAACCTGATGGATAGGTCTTACTCGAGATGGGTAACAGCATTGGGTGATTTCAGTGGTGATGCTTTAGATAGCATGAAGCGAGGAAGATATGAGTTCCAATAGGGTTTTTAGGTCAAGGACTCAGCTAGACCACTTTGGAGTGGTTCGTAGATGGTTTGATTTCAGTGTGGGCAGCCAGGACATATTCGGACTCAGTGTGAGTGGCCTCCAAAGGAGTGTCAAGCATGTGGATAGGTCAGGAATCTCAAGAGGTTCTACTAGCATCCTTCTCACATAGCCAAAAGTTAGGGACCAAGGTAGACTGAGGGTTCTGAGGTTGTTTTGGGATCGGTATCAAGAGATAGTAGTCGATCTTCATCTACACGCTGAGGTCATGGTAGATATATCAAGACCCAGTAGTGGGGTCAGTGTCTGGTGGTTGGTTTAGTACTATAAGGAGGTCAGGCTTTAGGCAGTCGAGCTTCAGGCTAGATGCATGTCGTGAAGCTTCTAGGGGATGAGCAAGCTGGCGAGCCGAAAAAGGTCAGAGGTAAGTCATGCGCATATCCATTTCTTTTGTTATGATTTGGCATGGAATGTTGAGGCATGTCTGTTTTGGTTGCACGAGGTGCACAGGCTATATATATGGACTAACCATATGTTGGTTGTTCGGTTGGAATTAGCTCGAGTGCATTATATATGTGTGTGTGTGTGTGTGTGTGTGTGTGTCTGTAGGTATGTATGTATGTATGTATGTATGTATGTATGTATGTATGTATGTATGTATGTATGTATGTATGTATGTATGTATGTATGAGGTGCATGGAACCAGGTTTTATACGTGAGTACCATTTGATGCATGGATTATTGAGGTTCTAACACCCCAAGCTTCCACGGTACGCTTCTCTTTGAATAATACAATAGTGTGTGTTGTACGCAACTTCGAGTTCTAACACACCACAACCAATCAAACTAGCCATTATGAATAGTAATACCCACTTTTTAAAATTTTATCAATTTTATCTTTCAAAATGGACTTAATTTTTGGGTTCAGAATATTGAAATTAGCATAGGGTGAATTTTTGGTATTTTTTGAAAACATTCAGTTTTTGATGAATAGTGAAAAATACTAAATTTTAATTAAAAACAAATTTTTAATGAAAATAATTTATAGTGCTAAATTATACTATTGAGTGGTTTTTAAGTATATTTATATTATATTTTTACCATTTAATCCAATGTTGTTCATTGGATGTAATTTCACATTTAAACTAGACATAAGAAAGTGTCAATCTTTTGATAGTTATTATTTCTTAAAAACACGCTTTTTGTTTTGACAACGGGAATTAATTTTAAATTAATTTATACCACTTCTGTATTTTGAATTTAGAAAAATGGATTCCATATTTATAATCATGAGGTAAAAATTGTGTAAATAGGTAACTTTTATTTTTAGACATTTTGAATAATTACTTCGGTAAATATTTTATTTACTATGGTTAAAGGGTAAATCTGGTAAATAAGGGTAACAAATAATATTATAATAATATTAAATTACCCTAACACGTGTCCTAAACCTATTGGATGATACATTTCCGACCATGGACATCTTTGGGTCGATTTTGGGACCCCATGGAGCCACTTGTAAGTGATAATGACACTTTATATTAATTAAGTTAAAGTAAATACAAAAATGACATAAGCATATATCCTTTAGTAAAAAAAACTTTACATAGGGTTATACATGTTATATCTTCAACTATAAATATTCATTATAAATATAAAAATATTTCCTACATAATGTTATTTTATTTATAATTTGTATACATTGAATAATTAAATTTATTTATGACACAATGATGATGCAGTATTTTCCTTTTTAATGAAAGAATCAAATAAATGGTATTATAAATGTTAAAATAAATATAATTTGAAAGTTTTAATGCCATAAAATAATTTTATAGGTTAATATGACATGTTAGTATTTATTAAATGAATTTATTTCAAATTAATAATGTTGTTAGGACTTTAACAAAAATAAATTATTAAATAGTGTCAAAATTGACATAAAGGAGTTTTTAAAAAAATATTATATTATTAATTGATATAATATTCCTAAAAATATAAGGATCATCCAAATGACTTATATAATGATAGTTGTATCATTAATGCACCACTTTGGGTTCGTTTGAAAGTTTATAGTAAGTTTATTAACCATATAATATAAAATACAAAGAGACATGGTAAATGTCAAACTATTTAACTAAGAGTTTAATCTAAAAGATAAAGTTAATATAGTGACCCAAACCTCTCTAAAACCTATTGGTTGAGTGGTTTTAGACCCATCCCAACCTTATCCTTTAAATAATTCATTTTTTATCCATTATAAACTGAAAATTATTTTATTATAAAATAATATTTCTAGTTTTTCCCAAGGTGCCCCTCACCCCTCTTATAAAAGGGAACTTCCCCTTCCCTCAAATTCACACCTTAAAAGCCTTTTGGCTCAGCCAACCCCTACCAAAATACCCTCTAAACTATCCTCCCTTCATCTTAGAGTCCTTACTCTAGTCATAAATCCAACCTAAGGATCCATTTTGATCAAATCAAAAGGAAGAACCCGAAGAAAAGGTAAATATTTCATCACCTCTTTCAAATTCCTTTCTCCTTCCACTTCCTCTTTATTTTTTATTTCCATTATAAAATAATAACTATAGTATATTCTATATAATGTGATGTTATTATAAATATGGTATAACTATATTCATTATTCTATCAATCCTTTTAATGACATGTCACCATACGTGCGTACGTACGGCTTACCGTCTCCACGTCGTGGTGTAATTGTTATTCAATACACTATTATTTGGATGGGTATAATAATGATGTGTAATTGATTTAAATAATAAATATAACATGATAATGATTCTGTATATATGATATAACATCCAATTATATATTATTTTAATATCAAAATAATGATATTATCGCTCGTGCGTACGTACGGATTACCATCTCCACGAACACGATGAGATTCATTCCCCATCGTATCCATTCAAGACTAATTTTTATTAGATGATTAAAAATAATGTTTAAAGACTTAATATAATTCTGAATATGAATAAGATAAATCCTATCCATAACAAACATTACTTACGTAACAAAGCATATAAAGGAAAACGAATCAGCTAACACCCGAAAAGACGATAATACTAATATATTATTAACAAAGCAATGTTAAAAGATCATATATGATATCATATTAATGTTTATTATTCTTGTATAATTTAATAAAAATTATTTCACCATTATACATGAGGTTAACCTACCCTCAACCAAGGAAAAGTACAAGGTAAGGGGTTTCTTATCTCACTTTTAATTCCTTGATATTTCCATTGTTCGCCACTTATTGTATGTGGTGTATTGTGTGCTGCCATTTGATATATATTATCATGATTCTATTTATATTCATGGTATTCTGTGAATTATTTGGTGGTTACTAACTTTTGGTCATACGAATCGATTGATTACAACGTGGTAAGGTTTAATTTCACAATCTCTTTATTATCCGAGGTTGTTTTTATGTAAGTATCTACTGGGACCTCTTTATCATCCACATCCATGTTTCTTAAAAATTTATTCCAAAACATTTTTACTATTTACTAGACTATGGGTTAAAGTAATTTATACCATTTTTTAACCTATTATAAAATGGTTTGAAAGGAATATTTTCATTATTTTCCAAACAAGGTACTTTTTAACCTTTTCAACAAAATTATGGTAAGAATGTCTTTTTTTTAACTTATACGGTGGGTGAGGATATTTTCCGCTGTTATAACATCATCGAAGCTTACCTTAAAATATTATAAGAATATTTTCTAAATAAATTTTTTCTTAAATGATTTCAAAATAGAAAGAGATATTTCTCTAAAAAAGGTTTTTATTTTATCTATGTCAACATCTTTTGATAGATTTTATGATTATTGAAGTTGATTTATTATGATACAAAACTTACATATTATATTGAAGGTTTTGTGATATGTTTGACTATGGATGTGTTATTTTTACACCATTAATGGTTTATGGATAAAGTATTGACATTTCGTATGCTAGTTTTAATACCAATGTTTATGTTATGTTTAAATCTTTTCATACGAGTAATGCATTGGACTTAGTAAGTGACGGGTGGAGCCCGCTATAGCTCCTCGATGCATCGGTAGGTCTCATGAGACAAACTAGGGTCTTGGAACAAGGCCTTGACAGAATATTATTGTAGTCTTGGCACAAGGCCTTGACTATGTGGTTATGAAAGTCTGGCATTATGCATTCCATCATTATAAAAGTGGATATTCATATTGCATGTGATTATTCGACTAATAGAATATTCATGTAAGTAAATGGAATTATTTTGATTTATATTTTCCATATTATGATGAATTTTATGTTGAAAAGTCTTTTGTTGTAGTTATATACATTACCTTAAATGTTTATGCTTATTTATGAAAGTTTTCGCTATATTGTTATCCTTACTGAGCATCAGAGGTCACCCCTTTCTATGTTTTATTTTTCCCCGGATGCGAAGAAGTATATTATGACTGACGTACAGGGATATTCTATGGGATCTCAGTGTTGTTTATGGAAACAATTTTGTTGTAGTTTTCTATTTTATGATGTAATGTAAACATTATGAATGTATCTAGTACTTCCAAGGCTACTAAACTAATCAGTCTTTCGAGACTTGATCTTTTGTGATCATGACAATGATACGTAATAATGCACCGACTCTGGGCTTCTGGGGTCAGGGCGCTATAGTTGATATCAGAAGAAGTTTAGTACAAACCTTGGAAACTAGATTTAGGTAAAATCTAATTAGATCACATATCCCTAAGATAGACTTTGAGGATTAGTATAGAAGAACTTCCTAGAATTTTTTTATTATAGATATTTTGTGAGTTTTCTAAGCAATACATCCATGTCTAGATACGAGCAGGTAGAGGTGGCTCTGGCAAATATGTACCTAGGGGTAAAACCCAAAAACACTGCTTTGAGCTAGACTCGAAAGGGAACTGGTTCATGACAACGGGTCTTGCTGCACTCTTGGTTACGACACTCCCGGGGGATATGCTTAGGATAATTCTCATTTTCTTTACAAACCATTATGAAGGGTTTATGAGTATATACTTCCTAAAAGAAAACATTTTTTATGATTATGGATAATATCCATAAACTTTTCAATTTATGTTAAGTGTTTTACAAGTTTGGATTTATGTATAGTGATTCATAAACTAATTTAGTTTATGCCATTGTTTATAAATGGTGCCTAGTGGAAGGAATGGAAATTGTATCAATGCACGAACTCCATGTAGGTATTTCCCTCCTACTCAAGATAATTATAGTGGAGCTAGTGATACAACTGGTGTGGATCAGCTAATCACCATACTGGGACAACTCACTCAGGTTATAAATAATAACCTTACCCGTATGGAGCACCCTGATCCGCAGCGTGGAGGATCAATGTTAGATATCTTCATGAGGAAAAAACCATCAACATTCAATGGGGGGTATAAATCCACTAGTAGCTGAGCAATGTATAAATTCCTTAGAGAAAATATTCCACGCCTTGGGGAGTAGCGAAAGGGAAAAAGTTTTCATGGTAGTTTATCACCTCACTGGAGATTTTGATCAATGGTGGTCATTAATTCAAAACACAAAGGAAGATGATGAAGTATCAAATATGGAATGGAGGGAGTTTAAAGAAATTTTCTTAGAAAAATAATTTCCTCATGACCATTGAGCGGATATGGAAAGACAATTTCTGAGTCTAAGTCAAAAGTAGGATGAGAATATCGCAAAGTATGAAGCTAACTTTACAAGGTTAGCGAGGCATGATTCAGATTATATACATAACCAAAAAAGTATGATTGATCATTTCTTTGATGGGTTAAAACCATTTCTCCATCAAGCATTTGTCTCAGAATCCTTCTCGTCGAACTAAGATATTGTCTCATGTGCTATCAAGATAGAAAAAGAATTCTTTAAGTCTTACGACTTTAAAGAAAAGAAAGAGAAGAAGAGATATGTTGAACACTCTGGAAATAGAAATAAGGGGAATAAGGGAAAAGTTGAATATCCATCCTATAGTAAATGTGAGAAGAAACACCTTGGTACTTTCCTAAAGGGAATGGGAGTTTGTTACAAGTGTGGTGAAAAAGGCCACCAAGCTCGTGATTTCAAGGGGAAGAAAGTGGATGTCGATGTTGAATGCAACAATTGTAGAGAAAGGGGTCATTATATGAATGAATGTCCTAAGAATTAGGGAAACATACCTCATAAAAGTCCAAGGGATCAAGTCCAAGCTTATGCTATCACTACTACTGAGGTTAAAGCTCTGAAAGACGTAGTGGCAGGTAATTTAATGGTTTTATCAATTTTAGAAAATGCTTTATTTGATTCTGGATCATCGCATTGTTTCATATCTTCCCAGTTTACTAATAAAATTAGATATTTCTGATTTGATTTAACAAAGAAGTTTTCAGTCAAAACTCCTAAGGGAGGTATCATTGCAACAAAGTTTTGTGAATCAGTTCTCATTAAGGCATATAAATGTTATTTATCTACTGATCTCATCGTCATACCCATGATTAAATTTGATATAATCCTTAGTATGGATTGGATTTCAGACTATGATGCAAAAATTTATTGTAAGAATAAGGAGGTTACAAATTTTGATAATGATAAGGAGTGCCTTATCTTTAGAGCAGAAACATCACCACCTAATTCTTATCTAGATCCACCCCTAGTAGCTTAACTAAATTCAATTATTGGGGAGGAAGAGGATGAAATAACTGTGGGTGAGGAAAGGAATGTTCAAATAGAGGATGTACCTATTGTGAAAGAATATGTTTCCAGAGGATTTACCTGGACATCCTCCAAAATGAGAAATTGAGTTTTCCATTTATTTAATTCCCGGTTCAAGGCCCATATCGAATACCCCTTATAGAATGGACATTGTATAATTAGTGGAACTAAAGAAACAACTAGAGGAATTGAGTAATAAAAGATTTATTCTCCCTAGTGTTTCTCCATGGGGATCCCCTATCCTTTTTGTTAAGAAGAAAAATGGATCTATGAGGTTGTGCATTTACTACAAAGAGATCAATTCTATAACAATAAAGAACAAGTATCCCCTACCTCGCATTGATGATTTATTCGACCAACTTCATGGATCTCAATACTTTTCAAAGATTGAACTTTGATCTGTATATCATATGTTGTGTGTGAAGAAGGAAGACATTCTGAAAATAGAATTTCGAACCAGGTACGGGCATTACGAGTTTACAGTAATGCCTTTTGGATTGACTAATACACCCCCTGTCTTCATGGATCTAATGAATAGAGTTTTCAAGAAATATATTGATGAATTTGTAGTGGTATTTATTGATGATATCTTGGTATAATCCAAAAGCTATGAAGATCATGAATATCACTTGCGCATTATTCTGAAGACTCTTAGAAGGAACGAATTATATGAGAAGTTTAGAAAGTGCGAATTCTGGCTTCAGGAGATTTCTTTTCTTGTCTATATTGTCTCTAAGGATAGAATCTTTGTTGATCCTTCTAAGACAAGATCAATCCAATAATGTCCAGCACCGACGAGTATAACTGAGGTACGCAGTTTTATTGGTTTAGCAGGTTATTATCAACGTTTCATCTAGAATTTTTCCCAGTTGGATAACCCATTAACAAAGCTCACACAAAAAGGGGTTAAATTTGTTTGGACAAAAGAGTGTGAAGAATGTTTTTAAGAACTGAAGAGAAGATTAGTCAATGATCCTATATTGACTCTACTATTGGGGAATGATGGGTTTGTTATTTATAGTGATGCATCAAAGAAAAGACTTGGTTGTGTCCTTATGTAGAATAATAGGATTATTGCCTACGCATCACGATAGCTATAAATTCATGAGAAAAAACTATCCTACTCATGATCTTGAGTTATCAGTTGTAATATTTTCTTTGAAGATATGGAGACATTATCTCTATGGTGAAAAATGTGAGATGTATACCGATCACAAGAGTTTGAAGTATATTTTCTCATAGAAAGAACTCAACATGAGGAAAAGGATATGGCTTGAACTAATCAAGGATTATGATTTCATGATACACTACCACACGGGGAAGGCAAATAAGGTGGCAGATGCTTTGAGCAGAAAAGATCATGGATTTTTGAACCCGATGAGCGTTGAAAGGGATCCTATTTTCATGGATCTAGTAAATATGGATATGGGAATAACCATGGAAGGTGAAACATCAATGCTTTTTAAAATGGTTGCAAAACCATCTTTATTAGAAAGGATAAAGAGTTCTTAGGATGATGATGAATTTCAAAAGAAGATTAAATCTGTAAACGATGGGAGATTGATCAACTTTGTATATGAAGATGGAATTTTGAAATTTGTGAAGAGACTTTGTGTTCCCGATATACTTGATCTAAAAATAGAATTGTTGGATGATGCTCATAGTTCCAATTTCTCCATACACCCTAGGAGAACCAAAATGTATAGAGATTTGAAGGAACGTTTTTGGTGGGACAACATGAATAGGGAGATTACTGATTTTGTGTCAAGATGTATGGTTTGTTAACAAGTGAAAGCTGGAAGGAAATAGCCTGGAGGAGTCTTGAAACCTCTTCCCATACCTGAGTAGAAATGGGATAATATTATGATGGACTTTGTCATGGGATTACCAAAGAATCCTAGAAGGAACAATGTAATATGGGTCATTGTTGATCATCTTACCAAGTCAGCACATTTTATTGCTATAAGAGAATATTTACCACTTGAACGTTTATCAAGAATATATATTAATGAAGTTTTAAGACTTCATGGAGTACCACTATCGATTGTTTCTGATCATGATCCCCGTTTTACATCAAGATTTTGGAAAAGTATTCAGAAATCCCTGGATACTGAACTTCTTTTGAGCATTGCTTACCACCCCCAAACTGATGGACAATTAGAATGGACTATTCAAACCTTAGAAGACATGTTTATATCATGCTCACTTGACATTCAAGGTATGTGGGATCAATTTTTACCTCTGGAAGAATTTTCCTATAACAATAGCTTCCATTCAAGTATTCAGATGGCACCATATGAAGCATTATACGGAAAGAGATGTCGCACACCAACCTGTTGGGATGATGTTGGTGAAAGAAAACTTGTAGTCCCAGAGCTTGTGGAGGAAATGATGGAAAAGGTGAAGGTAATCCAAACCCACATCAAAGCAGCTCAAAGTAGGCAGAAGAGCTATGCCGATAACTGAAGGAAGGATTTGGAATTTCAGGTAGGAGATCATGTTTTCATGAAGTTATATCCATGGAAGGGTGTTATACATTTCGGTAAGAAGGGTAAATTGAGTCCCAGGTACATCGGACCTTTCAAAATTCTAGAACAAATTGGGGTTGTATCTTACCGTTTGGAAATGTCTCCAAATATCTTCAAAGTTTATGATGTATTCCACATATCACTATTGAGAAAATACATACCTGACCCAATGCATACTCACCTATGAGGAATTAGAACTGGAACTCAATATGTCTTATTGTGAAGATATTTTCAAGATTCTTGATACAATAGAACAAGTGCTGAGAAACCGGACGACTCGTCTGGTAAAAGTTCTATGGAGAAACTATAAGATGTATGAATATTCTTAGCACAAGTCCTTGACTATATGGTTATAAAAGTCTGGCATTATGAATTCCATCATTATTAAATTGGTTATTGATATTTCATGTGATTATTCGACTAGTATAATATCCATGTGAGTAAGTAAATGGAATTATTTTGATTTATATTTGCTATATTATGATGAATTTTATGTTGAAAAGGCTTTTGTTTTAGTTATATACATTTCCTTAAATGTTCATGCTTATTTATGAAAGTTTCAACTATATTGTTATCTTTACTGAGCATCTGATCTCACCCCTTTCTATGTTTTATTTTTTCCAGGATGCGAAGAAGTATATTATGACTGACCTGCAGGGATAGTCAATGGGATCTCTGTGTTTTTTATGGAAACAATGTTGTTGTAGTTTTCCATTTTATGATGTAATGTAAACCTTATGAATGTATCTAGTACTTACAAGGATATTAAACTAATCGGTCTTTCGAGACTTGATATTTTGTGATCATGCCAATGATATGTAATAATACACCGACTCTGGGCTTTTGGGGTCGGGGCACTACAGAGGTGCTTTGGCATCAGGGCATCGATGGGTTACATGAGTGCGTTGGAATCTAGGAATCATTTTGATATGTTACTTGATTGAGGTATAAAGCACCTGGATTGATTTGAGTATCTATTAAGATGCAGGGCCTCGTGGGTTCCATGTGATCCATAGGCATGATATGGGCATTGATGCGATACAGGATCTTGATGGGTTTCTGTTATAAAACAGGAGCACCTGATGAAGTTCAAGAGTGATGATGAGTCATGGGAGGAATTTTAAGTTTAGTAATGATCGATGGACTATATGCTTGATATTATTTTTGGTTGGGATGGACTGAGGTAGGTCACTCCTAAGGTGGGGAGCCCCCTTGAGGTAGTTGACTTGTACCCTTGAGACCGGGGTAGTCCATATTAGTTTAAACATGATGGTTATGTTTGGTACCATTTCTGGGTTTTGTTTGATAGCTTAGGGACAAGCTACATTAAGTTAGGTAGATTTTAACGTCATGGGTTTTTGAATTGGGTCGAAAACCTCTCTTGTTTTAAACTTTTGAATTTGTGGGTATTCTAAATTCTTCTTTAGGAATTGAAACTGAATTCCAAGATTTACCTCAGTATAATATCCTTATTTTTTATGGTTTTATGGGTTTCACCAAATCTTCGAGTGTTTGGAAGTGGTTTTGGGAACATCAGAAGCCTGAAGGCCTAGTTTTTGAGTTGCAGGTCAAGGTGCACGGTTTAGGTAAACCATGCGACCTCTTCCAGCTAATTGTGCGCCCTAATTTTGAACTTCCACATGTTTTGGGTAAACCATGTGGGGTAGGTTCAAGGTTGTACATCCTTGTATTTATTTTTTACAGAGGCTTCCACATGGTTTGCACGCGGTTAGAGAAAACCATGCGGAAAGTCGCACGGGTAGTGCCATATAGGAAATACCTATGCATTGTAGCTCGCACAGTTGTCGCACATTTTGGAAAACCATTTGAGCTTACCATGAGGCCTTGTTAAAGAGGTAAAATTACTTTTATACCCCTCTCTTTTTTTCCTTTTCTTCTTTCTTTTCCCCTCCTTCTTCATTCGTGGGTCACGCAACAACAAAGGAGGATCTCTTCTCCTCCTCTACTCTAGGGTGTGGCCTAGAACTATCATTAGAGATATATTTTGAACATATTCAAGTGTGTTGGAACCATGTTAGTGAGTCTCTCCTCTCCCTATCTTCTCTTCTCCTTTTCTATCGCCTCATGGAGCACTAAATTTTTTTGAGTTGTTTTACCCTATTTGTAGGGTGTTCGACCCAATCATTGATTTTTTCCAAATCGGTCAGAGATAGAGACTAATAATAAACATGACTACATCTATGAGTCTAATTTAGGTGGTTCAAACCTTTATTTATGTTTTCATGATTGATTTGGGGGTGTGTATTTTAACACGTCATTGGGAAACTGAGCGAGACCCTCATGCTTGATATTAAATTGAACGCATGACCTTATGGGATGTCATTGGGTATTCCCTAGCCATATTTATACGTTTGAGGCTGGGTTAGAGGTCATTTTCCACCATAGATAATTAGTCCAAGGTGATTTCATGATTTAATTTGAGTTTTTTTTTAATTGGGATTATACAATTCAATTAAATTGAATTGTTATGTTTATTTAAATTTTTCAATTCAATCATATTTAATTGAATTGCTTATTTAAGGTTGAGTTATTTGAATTATATATATGAAATTATTGAATTTTATGTGATGATGCTTGTGGGGTCATGACAAGCATGGATTTAGGGATTGAGATAGCATGGCCATTAGGGTGGAGGCAACTTGGTCATCCGGTTGGTCTTAGATCGGGTTACTTGAGTGATATTAATAACAAGATTGGGCATCATGGACGTTAGATTGAGCTAGAAAGGCCATTAGGTTGGGGCATGGCCCATGATATTGGATGGAAAGGCCATCAGATTTGAGTGACATGTTCATAGGGGCACGAGGTGTTGGTTGGATGCGACTTAGGTACAATATTGGTGATTATCGCTCACCCGTGATGGGAAAAGTGATGATTGGAGTCATGTGCACACAGGTTGACTCATTGATGAGGTGTTTTTGACCACTTGTGTGGGTAGAGTCCCCTGGTAGTGTGCATTAGGAAATTGTTTTGGGGTTGATTGTCATAGAAAGACATGGGGAAGGTGAAGAGCCTTCAGATGATAGCATTTAGGCTATTGGTTGGGGGTTGAGGCTCGTCATATTGAGGTCATGGTATTATAATATTTTGGGAGGATAGAGATCATCATTTCTCAAGATGTTGTTCTATGAGCTGATGATGATATTTATTTGAGGATAGATATCATTGTGACTCTAGATTTCAAGATTCGATCCAACGAGTGCTTTCGAATAGTGGTCTGAGGTACCTATTACTTTTTCATGGGCATTCCTTCAGGATATCGGTGATTTGTTTGAGACATGATGTGTCAGGAGTCACATGATGTCAGGATGTTACATTTGAGGAGGATCCTGAGGGTTCACCTGGAATTTTGAAATCAAGGAATACCTTGGTCCATGGTCCAAGGATCCTCTCCTCTTTAGTGATTACATTATTTGTTGAGGTAGGTGATTGCTTCCCAGTGGATGTTGAGCACTAGGTAAGTCCATATTTATTTTACACATATACTTTTTTATTTACTATAGTTCACACCAACTTAAAAACTTGTTTTGGGAATGCACATTTCATTGGTATACTACTAATACATGCCAGCACACTCTACACGATCCTTTCGAGATGTGTGTGTACACTTTATGTTTCTGCGCTCGGGTGAAGGCTCGGCTTCAAGATATGGACCTTAGTAGTTGTATGGCATGGGATATTGGCATGGGACCTTGAGTTCTCCCCTTGGCTAGAATTTCTATTTTAGCTTTCCTTTTCAGTTTCATCATGCTGGTTATATGTATGTACTGTACTAAGGTCAGTCATTAAAGACCCTTCTAGATATTTATATGTATGACCTGATATGTATGCATGTTTTGTTTTAGTTTCTACAAGTGGTGTGTTGGAATATTTATTTATTTACACTACTTATCTAATTATTTCTTCAGTTATTCCTTATTGTTGAATGTGCTTCCGCCAATGGCGGGTATGGTTTGAGTCTATTGAGTCTTTATTTCCTAATGCATGTTATATCTATGTTCTTGAACCATTATTATATCTTTCCCCTGAGGGTATAGTCTCCAAACTATTTTTATTTTACAACCTAACTATTATTCGGTAGCCTTTGGCATATGGAGAGGTGTGCCTAAGGCCCAGTAGCCCTTCGGCCCAGAGCACTGTTTAATAGTGGAATTCGATTCGAGGATGCTACAACGGCCCAACTCCAAGACGAACTATGAAAAGAATATAATTAAAGGTTCAAGCCAACTCCTGGAGATAATATTTTATTTAACTCATTTATTTATGATTTTATTTAAAATTAATAGAGTATTACCACCTATTGATTTGAATTTTCAGATTTAGAAAACAAATGGGTGTATTTGGAGGATGAATAAGAAGAAAAATATTCACCTACTAAGACTGAATTCCCAGTGGCCTTTCCTAAGGAAATAATTCTCTAATATGATCTAATTTAAGGGGAATGTTTTTATATTTATTCATCTTGTTTTATATTTATTTGAATTGAACTTTTCAATGACTTTCATTTTTTTGAAATTTATAATATAAAAACACATGATCAGGCCCTGTAGGTTGAAGACGAGGCTAAGAAAGTAGTGGGTGAAAATGAAGATCCATTATTTCATATTCCCACACCATGTAAGTTTCATATCATTGTTAGGGGTATGGAGCTACAATACTCTATCCACTAAGTCTTATACAACTAGTGTAAAGGCATGTATGTTGGAAGTAAAAAATGTTTGTTGGTTCATGAGAATGACACCACACCCACCTTTAGATTGGGGATAAACCATTAGAACTACCAATTGGAGGCAGTAAAAAACTAGTACCCACTTGGGGGGTCAAACCAAGTTCTATTCATTTTCTTCTTTTACCTTTATCTTTATTTTTCTTTGTTTTGATTTCAATAATTTTTTTATGTTTTTTTCTTTCTTTCTTTTAGGTTTATAATGGTAGTAGAAAGTATCTTAACTCAAGGCTACCACTAAAAAATAAACTTTAGTTGTGTCTTTCCTTCCCTTTTATTTTGTTATCCTGATCTTTTTAAATTTTTTTATCTTAAATGAAAGGTTGGTTTGATTTTAAGTTCAGAGGGGTCTTAACCTACTTGGATAAAAATTTCCATGTTTTTTTCTATTCTTTTTAATTTTTGAGTGTTTTTAGTATCATGAGATTAATCAAATGCTTTGGAAAATTTAAATCAACTTGGTATTTTTAGAATATTTCTTAATTTTAATATTTAAGGATTTAAATTATTGCTAAATAAATTTTTCTTTCCTTATTTCCAATATTTTATTTTAATTAAGTTTAATTAATTTTCAAAATCATGTGTACTAGTACTATCCAAAATGAATATATTTCCCAAACTAAGAGGTTTATTAACCTTTTTTACATCTTATTTTCCTTTATATTTTTCTTAAGAGTCTTGGGTCATGTTGTGTGTTCTAGAACTTGTGATTTTTCTTTTTAAAAACTTTGGATTTTATAAAAAAAGTCATTATGGTTGAGGCATTTCATTAGTTATCCAAATTTTTAACTTGAATCTTATCCTTTATATCTAACCTTTTTTATCCTTTAGAATCCATGAATTACCTTATAGGTTTAAGGCACATAACAAGCCGTATTTTCCTCATCTACATTCACCATTAATATTTTTTATGGATATTTCCAGTTTGAGGGTGGGTAAAGGATATTTCATTTATGTTTTATGGGATTCTTCTCATTGTTGGTTTTTTGAGGCATGTGTCATTATTATAGTAATTTAAATAATGGGCATGAGTCTTTATTAATTGTAGTACATTCATATCACCTATTTCTCCAAAAAAAATATAATATAAGAAAATAAAGAAAAAATGGTGAATTATTCATTGTGATTATTTTCATGATATTTCATTTATTCATTACATTGGATTTTCATCTAATCCTCCATGAAAAAAAAACAAAAAATGAAAAAAATAGAGAATTAGTATGAATCTATTTATTACATTCATTTTTTGACTCATGTACCATACCATTCAAAAAAGGTGTGTGTTTTACATCTTATAAGGTTAATTGAGTGCATATCCTCCTATTTTTTCACTTTAATATCCATGAATTATCTTTAAGAGTTCAACCTCCTCTTTTCAGCATTAAATTTTTAAAAAAATACCCACTAAATCAGCATGAAAATTACTCATGATTAAAATAATTTTTATGTCCCATCGTGTGGATAGATGAGATTTTTTACAAGCCTGTGTTTATCACAGATGTTCTTGAGAATGGGAAAACTTTGTATTAAAATTCTTTAGTGCAGAGAGAAATACATTTTCAAGGAGGTAGGTATGATATGAACATAGGGATTAACATGGGATTGAATGGAATTTTATGATCGTATTTTAGAATTAGGGAGTTTATATCCATATAGAAGGTATGATATTTATTTTTTATATGATAATTAAGTGGTGTGGCCAATTATAAATTGAGAATTTTGTTTTAAACTAATTATAGATGATTTACCAGGATTGAAATGTTTAAGTATCATGTAACACCCCAGAATGATATAGGGTTAAATGACTAAAATGATATAACTTATGTCAACAAGGTGCACCTTCCTTTTTTGGAGCATACCCGATTAGAACTCCACTGTTAAGAGTGCTTGGCCTGGAGTAGTGATCAGGATGGATGACCTTCTGGGAAGTTTCCTAGGATGTGTGTGAGTGAGGAAAAAACACACTAGAAATGATATGTGTTGGCTTGGGGGGACTGTCATTAGTTAGATGACTCATTCAGGCATATGGGTGGGCCCCACGGTGGGAACCACGTGTCTACAGGGCAACTCGTGGTACCTAGTAGGTCGAGACCTGACGACCATGTTAAAGGCGGGGTGTCTGTGCTGTCACCGGGACCCGGTTGTTACATTTGAAATCAGAGGAGGAACCCAGCCTTAAGTGTGGTGCACTACCTGGGTTGAGATGTAGGGTCCACAACGAGGACGTTGTGCTCTAAAGGGGGGATGAATATAACACCCCATAATGATACAGGGTTAAATTACTAAAATGATATGACTCATGTCAATAAGGTGCACCTTTATTTTCGGGAGACTACCTCATTAGAACTCCAAAGTTAAGTATGTTTGCCTTGGAGTAGTGATCAGGATGGGTGACCTTCTGGGAAGTTTCATAGGATGTGTGTGAGTGAGGATAAAACACACTGGAAAGGATATGTGTTGGCCTATGGGGACTGTCATTAGTCAAATGTCCCATTTAGGCATGTGGGTGGGCCCTATGGTGGGGACCACGTGACTACAGGGCAACAGGTGGTACCTGGCGGACCAGGACCTGATGGACATGTTAAGGCGGGGTGTCTGTGTTGTCACTAGGACCCAGTTGTTACATATCGGGGATTGATCGGTGACCTTCTGGGAAGTTTCTCAGGATGTGTGTGAGTGAGTACAAAACACACTGGAAAGGACATGTGTTGGCATGTGGGGACTGTCATTAGTTAGATAACCCATTCAGATATGTGGGTGGTTCCTACAGTGGGGACTATGTGACTGTGGGAAAAATGGTGGTACCTGGAGGCTGGGACCTGATAGCCATGTTAAGGCGGGCTGCCTGTGCTGTCACCGGGACCCAGTTGTTACATATCAGGGATTGATCGGTGAGCTTTTGGGAAGTATTTCCCAGGATGTGTGTGAGTGAGGGAAAAACATACTGAAAAGGACATGTGTTAGCATGTGGGGACTTTCATTAGTGAGATGACTCATTCAGGCATGTGGGTGGGCCCCACAGTGGGGACCATGTGACTGCAGGGCAACTGGTGGTACATGGTGGGCCAGGACCCGATGGCCATGTTAAGGTGGGGTGTCTGTGTTGTCACTAGGACCAAGTTGTTAGATATCGGGGATTGATAAAGCTTATATTTTTATAATTTTTATACTATAATATCTATAAATTTATTATTTTAAAGGAAATTTTATTTTATAGGTTTTAGGATTATTTTATACTTTATTGTAAAAATTTCTTAATTTTGGAGTTTTAAGTTTTTTTATTTATTTTTGGTTTTCTTCCATAACATTTTCTACATAAATAAAAATAGTGAAATTATTTTTTATGAGATTACATGGTTATTCAGATACATTTCATTCAATTATACCTAGATTTTAATTCAAAAATATGTCGCCCAAAAATGGAATTCAAGTTGGGCCTCGAAATCTATACATAGTTTGGATGAATTTTAATGTTGGGATTATATATAAAAAATAGTTAGTCTAAATGATCATAAATTTTACATTAATATATAATGGTTTTTGAGAAAGAGATACATTAATTGTGTATTCTCTGAATTAAATCTTTTTCAAGACCATTAATGCATGAGAAACTGAAGAATAGAAATTTGAAGAGTCTATCGAGCCAGAAAAGTTTAATTTACTAATCTAGTCATAAAATTTTATAAACATTTCCAAGAGAGATAAATAAAATAAAATAAATAAACAAGACATATATGAACAACTTAAATGAAGGAATCTTTCTGATATTAGTCCATTAAGTGTTCCCAACATGTGTGAACTTTTAGATGAATGATTTAGAGGGAAACCATCCACCCCTCTTGCCTATAAAAATGTACATCCACTTCCCTTCAAGTGAGTTAAGAATTTTTATTATATAAATATGGTTTTATTGTTGTATTATTCTTCTATATTTAAAATATATATTATTTTATCATTATTTTCTTCTTTTATCTTGTTTTATTCTTTTGTTCTTCTTTCTTTATGAATCTCATCTCCATGAAAAGGGAGAACTAAACTTAGATTTTGTTTAAAGGGATAGAGCAATGCATTTCTTTGAGTTCTTATGATTTTATGTTTTTATTTATTTTAGTATAATATTTTGTTAATGGTTAACCCTATTTGGGTATGCGGTCTCTCATGTTTCCCTACTGTCAATTTATTTTCCTCATTCATCTTTATTCCTCTCCTTTGTTATTATAATGTTTCATACAATGGAGTAGAATTATGGTGATGATGTGAGGGATATTATCCTGTATTTATTGGATTGGTGTGGGGTAATATCAATTCTAATTGTATGGTTTGGAGTTATAGGTTTGATCTCTACGTTGAATAGGGTAATGGGAATATTCTTTTAAAAATGATAATTTCACTATGAACTCCAAAGAACAACGGCTTATTTCTTTCTCACTAACTTATTTGTGTATTTTCTTCTTATTTATACTTCATTAATATCAATTATATATAAATTTTTTATCATATGAATTTCAATTCCCTCATTATTTTAGGTTTCATTTGTATTTTATCTTAGTTATAATTAGTGATAATAAAATAATAGTGTTGTGTGAGTGGTTTCCTTGAGAGATAGACCCTAGGGTGTGTGCTATGATGCATTCTTAGAAAAATAAGAATTCATTTTTAGGGATTCATGAAAAATCCATATTACCAAGGAAACCCATATACTAGAAAAATAAATCCATAGAATCGTACATGCCTACCCAACATCAATATATGAAAAATTTGTAAAAATAACCTATAATCAAATAATTAGTACTTAAAAAATAATTAAAATCAACAAAAATAACAATTGAAAATACCTCTGTAAGTGTGGATTTGAATCAATAGATAAGTGTTTCTCATGAATAGGGTCAGGTATCATCAATTTTTCTATTTCACGACCCCTCCTAGTCAACGTTGCAACTTGTAGAGACCTGGTTTTTGTCCTTTAAGACTTTGGAATATTTCTATATATAATTCTAGAGCTAGGCGTGAAGATGGCGTGCGATTCGGAGGCCCGGTGTGCCAGGAATAAATTTTATAAAAATATTAAGTATTTTTATACTACACACATGGAGGGGTTGTGTTTACTCCTAAAAGGTATCTCGGATCATAAATTCAAGGGCACGGTTGCGTCCGGAGCATGCCGTTTATCCTAGGTAGGGTGTAAAAGTTGTGGGTGCGGGCCTACTGTGAGAGATGTCACCCAAGGGAAAAATCATCATTTTTAAATTAATGACTTAGTGATTTTTATCGTTGGCGTTATTTTCAAATAAATTTAGAACGAAGTCTTAGAATGGAAATATGAGACTTCCATTGAGTTCTAAATGCGGCGTTTTTCCTAGGCGCGATATAAAATGGGAGGGCGCGCCAGTTTCAGATTCCGCGCTAAGCGGGTTCTTCTATAAATGGAAGAAAAGGAGTTGGATTTAGGGTTCTCCCTTCTCTCTCCTTTCTCTCTCTCTCTCTCTATCTTTCTCTCTCCTGTTATTCGGCGTTCTTCACCGTTATTTTCCGAATCAAGGATCAACCTTCACCGAAACCTTGGCGGATCGAGGTGGGATCGCAGTGGACGCGTCGCCAACGACGAACGGTCGAATCAAGGTAGGATTTCTGATTAATTTCCGCACCTTTTTCAATTTTTTCTTTTAATTTATATAATTATAGAATTGGGATGATGGCCGGACGAACACGGGCATCGTCCGATCCCCGTTTTTACTTCTCATTCTTGGGTGTTCTTCGTCCCAATTTTTTGACATGCCAAAATCGTGACGGATCGACGAGCGAGGGGCGGCATTGTGAAGCTCTGGCCCCGAGGATCCCAAAACTGGTGTCGGATAATTTTTCCGACCACCGGAGTGGTCGGGGGGACCGACTGAAGGTTCAGCTCCGGCGAGGGGTGGCGGCCGGAGGATGAATCAGGAGTGTGGTGGCCGCTGGTTTTTGCGCGGTGGGGCACCCAAAGTGGCGGTGGCCCGGGGTGCGGCTTTGGGGTGGCCGGGACTTCGGAGAGCTAGAGGTCGGGCGTGGTCGGCGCGGATGAGGCGGATTTAGCGGGCCGTAGTGGAGCGGCATAGCTGGGTGACTAGACGGCTTCCGGTGCAGCAGAGCATGGAGGACCAGGCGGTGTGGGTTGTACGCAGCCGGAGGAGTGGCGTAGTGTAGTCGGGGCAACACGGCGATGCGCTATAGGAGGCGGAGGCGCCGAGGGCGTTGACCTGTCAGGGTCAAAGGGGGAACCCGAGGCGGCGACCTGGGGTGTGCATAGGAGAAAAAGACCCACCAAAGGCGGGTCTCCTTTTCTTGAAGCTATGAGAAGGGACCGGCCAGGTTGGCCGGTCGGTGGAGGCGGCGGCCTCGGGGGAACAAGACCCGCATGCTACGGGTCCTCCTTGACGCGGCGTGCGAAGGGGGAGACCTGCCAGGAGGGCTGGTATGTTCAAATGAACCGAGCCACGTGGCCTGGTGGAGGTGGAGCGGGCCGCGTCTAGCGGCCTGTGGCGAGTTGGACTGGACCCACGGCTGGGCCGCGGGCCGGCGGTTCGGACCGGGCAGGCCGTGGTGAACCGGCATGGTTGGGCCCCCTTGCATTCGGGGGGGTCGTATCTTCTAAACGGTGTGTCTGTTTGACGCGTCGTCTACGGATGTGGATTCATGTTGGTGAGACAAACCTTTTAAAGTAAGTTTCGTTGTTTTGGGGTTCTGCGCCCGAAGACGGGTGACCCGATGAGCTTTAATTTAATTATAATAAATTATTATTAAAGTTTATAGCGGACGTACTCACGAGCTGGATGTCCATTTGACGCGCCGTTAAAGGAGTTGTGGCCTTAGAGTTGAGACGGTTTTCCCAAAGTTGGTTTGGAACCCTTTCGGTTTAGTTTCGTTGCTCGGAGGCACGAAACGCTTAATGCGAATAATTATTTATTTAATTAATTAATTAATTATTCTTGTGTTGAACCTAACTCCTGCTTGGGATGACCGATTGACGCGCCGTCAGCGGAAACGTGACCCCAGTCCTCGTGTGGAATTATTAATATGCTTTTTGAAGCATTTGGTTTGGAGACAAGGTGTGGGCCCCATAGGGCCTAGTTCGCATGTTTTACGGTGAAACGCCACTTTTTCTCCCAACATTCATTTAGGGTGTTTGAGTACTCATTTATGAGTGTTTTTCCGAGGGGATTACAATAGCGCAATCTGCCTACCTAAATTCGGGCCCGAGGCATGGGCCCCATGAGGCGGCTTTCAGACGTATGATGTGTTTTTACGACTTATGATTCATAAGTCCATTCAGGGAAAATGAATAGTCTATGTCGCATGGTTATCTGCAAGGAACGCAAAGGTACGATTTGCGTGATGTGTTTCGGGGTCGAGGTGTGGGCCCCACAGTTCCCTGTTTGCATATAACGCGGGGAGTTGCAGCTTCCGCATCTGAAATCCATTTTAGGCGTCGTCAGCGGTGTTGTGACCCTGGAATTGAGACGAAGTTGACCGGGGTGGTTTCAGGCATTGAAGCTGGAGTTGAGGCATGGGCCCCACAGGACATCTCTTAAGTTGTGTGCAGCGTACTACGCCTTTTTCTTCTGAAGTCTGGTTGGGGCGTATGATTAGTCATTTTGGCATGTTTTTCTGAGGGCATCGTAATAGCGCAGTTCGCCCAACCTCTTTCGAGACCGAGGTGTAGGCCCCACGAGATGTTGTATGGGCATAAAGTAGTGTTGAATAACTTTTCCATCGGGATTCATTGCCAACAAGTGAATAGTCTATCTCGTGTGTTTTTTCTTGAGGATTACAACAGTGTAATCCATTTTGGAGAGTGGAGCCTCTTTCGAGATCTCATTAAATGTGGAAACATGAAAGGGAGTTGGTCGGAGGTTCCTTTGACGCACTCCAAACTTACGCATGGTAACGGTGTCAGTGACACCCAGAGATGGCATGGGCAATGCAAAGTTATCAGACTAGTTTCAGGTTTTCCCTCCAGCGGGGCTGGGTAGTGTTTTACCTGTTGACTTTAGGGTTTACCCTCTAGCAGGGCTAGGTAGTGGGTTACCTGTTGACTTTAGGGTTTACCGTCCAGTGGGGTTGAGCAGTGGGTTACCCATTAACTTTAGGTTTTACCCTCCAGTGGGGATGAGCAGTGGGTTACCCGATGACCTTTTTTTGTTTACCCTCCAGCGGGGCTGTATAGTGGGTTACCTGATGACCTCTTGTGGTTTACCCTCCAGCGGGGCTGGGCAGTGGGTTACCTGACGAACTCTTGGGGTTTACCCTCCAGATGGGTTGGGTAGTGGGTTACCTGATGACTTCTTTCAGACTCGGCCCTTCTATGAGTCTAGTCAGTGACTTCTCTCTGTGATTACCGGAGCGGAACCCTTGGTGGTACGGTTTAGCGATGAGTCAGCTTTGGCGTGCGGGATTTTTGGGCACCAGTGATGGATATACTTTGAACTGTTAGCGACTCTTCTTGGGATGATCTTGGATATAGAGATCCCATTACACACTCGTTCGGTTTCTTGTGGAGAATATATATATATACACCCTACTTTGTTCCCACTCCTTGGGTTCGGTTACTCTCCTTCTAGGAGGGGTGAAGACGCACGGGGTATGCCACGTGTTTTCCGTGTCTATCTCATCTTGGATTGGATGAGTCTACTTTCTTCCTTTTGTTGGGTTGAGCTGCACTCTCTCTTTGTTGTAATCTTACGTTGTTCTTGTTTTGTCTACTTCTCACCATTTTAGTACCTCCTTTGTTACTCCCTCGAGCTTTCGAGGCATCCTACTGAGTATCTTTATACTCAACCCTGCTTGGGATTTGCCTGCACTTGGTGTGCCCTTACAGATGATGGATAGGTCGGTCGAGACTACGGAGGAGCGTAGAGGACACATGATCTTGGGCTGCGTTCAATGGTTATAACAGGACTTTTCAGATGTGAGACTCAAAAGCTTTTTACTTTCGTTTACCTGCTGTCGGGTTGTGGCACCTTTCTAGTTGGGCGCGTGTTTTCCCTTTTGATGTTCAGTTTACTTGTCAGTCTAATTTTCAGAACTATACTTGTACTGGTTAGAGGTCGATGCATGTATGTTGGTTTCCCTTTTGTAGAAGTGTTGTATCTTGCTTTATTTTCTCTTCACTTTTCCATTGAGTTATCTGCGTGTGTGTGTACAGTTTCTTAGGCAAAGGCCTCCCCTAGTTTTTTGTGCCTTCGGCGCTAGTCGCCATCCCCTGGCCTATGGAGGCGGGCTTGGGGTAGTTTCAGCTCAAGCCTAGTACGGTTCGGGTCATGACACAACCCCTCCTAGTCAACTGTGCAACCTCTCATAGCCAACGGTATGACGGAAGCATCATGTGGTTCAGATGATGGATCATTGGGATCATCACCAAGAAGAACAACAATAATGAAGAAATAAAATTGTTCATTGATACCTTATCTAGCCATCTAAAATAAAAAAAATAATGTCTCTTGCAAATATTTGTTAATATAGTTATCAAATATTACAAAAACATACATTTCTATACGATAATGTAATACACCATTATTCATCTTGATCTTCATATTCATCGGTGTCAATGTCTTCATCTCCCTCCTCAACATCATTAATTTCCATATGAGCTTCAATTTCATCATCCCTGGTTATTTTAAATTCATTAGTTACATCTTTTTTATTATTACCACCATCAACCCTTGACTTCAGGGCTATATCATTGATATCTATGACCCATTGGATTATGTTTCAAAATATATTCATATTGAAAATAATAAGAGAATAAATTCAAAATTTCCTCCTATAAATATGCTTGTACGAATGTCCTTTCAACTAATGTTTTGTTACATACCTTCTTCTTTAATTTTTTCATGCATCTCTTGTATGGGTACATCCATTGAAATTGTACCAACCCTCCACGTTTAGTTTCATATGAAAAATGTAATATTAAATGCTCCCTTGAATCAAAAAAGGTCGATGGAATATTATAAGGGATTAATTATAGAATAAAATATGAGAAATTCATAAGAAATATTGATTAGAAATAATCTAATAGAAAGGAATAATTATGGAGGGATGATCCGATGGATATCAGAAAATTAGAGACCAGAAAAAAATGCATATAATATTTAATAAATAATGAAATATAAATAATTAATTAGAAATGTTGCTTGCTAATTATTGTTAATTATTGTTAATTATTTCTAATTAATAATAATTTTCATAAATTATTACTATTTTTACTAATTATTATTATTTTTTACTAATTATTACTATTTTTTAATATTTTTTACTAATTGTTAATATTTTTTTCTAATTATTTCCAATTAAAAATATTTTATTAATATTTATTAATTTATAATTTATTACTATTTATTATTTTTTAACTTATTTTTATTAATTATTAAGAATTATTACTAATTATTACTATTTTTTAATATTTTCTTACTAATTATTACTATTTTTTTAATATTTTTTACTAACTATTACAAATAAATATATTTTTTTCTAATTATGCTAATTATTACAATTTTTTACTAATTATTATGATTTATTAGTAATTATTACTATTTTTATTAATTATTACTATTTTTACTAATTATTACTAATTACTACTAATTGTTAATAATTATTAATATTTTAATATTTTTTATAATTATTAATATTTTTTTCTAATTATTACAATTTATTATTTATCAGTAATTATTACTTTTTTACTATTTATTACTAATTATTATTATTTTACTAATTATTATTATTTTTAATATTTTTTTTACTAATTGCTACTACTTTTTACTAAATATTACTAATTATTACAAATTTTTAATATTTATTTTTTACAAATTATCACAAATTATTTCCAATTATTACTAATTATTACAATTTTATAAAAAAATTACTAATAATGTTTTACTAATTATTATTAGTTTTTACTATTTTTTAATATTTATTTTTTTACTAATTATTATTAATTATTATTTTTTACTAATTATTAATATTATCTAATAGTTTTTACTAATAATTTTATACTAATTAATAATAATTTTAACCATTTTTTAATGTTTATTTTTTACTAATTATTATTAATTATTACAATTTTTTACTAATTATTACTAATTATTATAAATTTTCACTGATTATTATTATTGTATACTTATTATTGCTATTTTTTACTAATTATTACTATTTTTTACTAATTATTACTATTTTTAATATTATTTTATTAATTTTTATTAATTTTTAATTTTTTTAATATTTAATTTTTTACTAATTATTACTAGTTAATATCGTTTTTTACTAATTATTACTATTTATTACTATTTTTAAATATTTTTTAAATATTAATTTTTTACTAATTATTACTAACTAATATTTTTTACTAATAATTACTAATTATTGTGATTTTTAATATTTTTCTACTAATACCATTTTACTAATTTTTATTTTTTTAATATTTATTTTTTACCAATCGTTACTAATTAATGTTTGTTTACTAATTATTACCATTTTTTAATATTACTATTAATTAATTAAAATATTAATGTAACCAATAATAAATTATAAAAAATTAATAACACGATATGATGATTTAATTAACTTCTAATAAATTAAATTAACTAATAAATTATACAAGAAAATAAAAATAAATTAATGAAATTAACAAATATTAAAAAAATTAAATAATACATTGAAATTGATGTTTGTATCGTAATTAAAATCTTTAAACTACAACTAAACTTTCAACTGGAATAACTAGGTTATGATCTAAAATCCTTTAAAAAGAAGTCTTGATTGTAACAATTATCCAAAGAAGCATAAAATCATGTTGAAATTGTTGGGGAGGAGGCTTTGTACACATCCTTTTGTAGGTTAGATTTTGGTGACAAACTAATAGCAATAGATCTTTTCTAATAGCATTATTTATGACAGATTCTGTGGCAAATAGTTCCCACCATAAAAAATTTTCATGCTAATCTAAAAGGTATTTGTGACGAAGATGAGTATTCTTCCTAAATACTACTCCCCTGATTTATTTATTTATTACCCTCCATCAAAAATTTAATTTTTATGCGTATGGTTTTCCATCACAACTAGTAATCTATTGCAACAAACATTTGAATTTCATCACAAATATTTTATTTCATGACACCTATTTGTGATGAGAATATAGCATCTATCACGGATAATAATTACCCACCATTTTGCATGTATTGTTTCCAAGGCATTTTGTGATGGAACCTCATTTCGTTGCAAAAACACATCATGAAAAAAAAATTGACAAATTAAATTATTCATCACAAAAAAGCCAATTTATGGGAACATTTTCATTGAGAATGATTTCTGTCAAAAATTTATCATCATAAAAAACAATATTTCCTATAGTGATAGTGAGATAAAGAAGATGAAGATGTATTGAGTATAGTATATGTAACACCCCTATATTTTAAAATATATATTTCTCTTGGATAAATTTAAAGTGTTTGATAGCTTTCTTTACATGAAAAACTAAAATTTGATGAACCATGTTATACTATTGAAATATTATTATTAAATGTTAATGTTATCTCATAGATGTTTTATTGGTGGGTATGAATGAGACTAATTGAATTATGAATCTCATGAACCAGCCCAAGTACCCTAGTAACCTGATAACCAAGCCAGTCCTGAAATAGCCCAAAGGGCATTCTCGATCCCCATGGGTCGGCAACTAGCACCTGGCATCATACAACATACAAGTGGGAATGATTTTTTCCAAAAGAATATGTAAGAAAAAGAAACAAGATAGTATACATATGAAAAGAAAACTCCACTTTGAGTAAAGTACCAAAATACAATAAGGCATAAACAAGCCCAGTGTACTACAACCCAAATACTAAAATAGGAAAAACAAAACCCGGGTCCCTAAGGACACAACTCACCAAGACCACGATTCAAAATCTGGATCCACCTCCAAGGGATCCTTTCCCTTTGCTCAAACTTGGAAGAATAAAGTCTACAAACACCCAAAGTCAAAAGTAGGGTGTGAGTTAAAATCCCAGTAGGGTCTTACCACGGATTCTATAACAGATTCCAACAATTGATTAACTAAAGAAAGTGATTTCAATTTTAAATTAAATAGGTTTGGAATCTTAAAGAATATTTAAACAAATTATGTTATACAGTTTAAGTGATGGAAATATACTTTAAGAAAAGGCTTTACAATGATGGAATATTTCTAAAATAATGGCTTGAATAAAACAGTTACATAAAACATTTTATGTAAATTCAGTAGACATGTAAAGCAGTTCAAAATCATTGGTATACATTTATATCTAAAATATAAATAACAAGCGAGCAACAAGGTCATCTACCAAATAGGTATGATAGTATATCAAGCTATAGGACTCCGAACTCTCTAAGTGAACTTAGAAAAATGTTTATACACACATCCTGATGACACTGGCCAAAGTTGACTCGTCACCAACCCATCAGGGATGTGAACCGATGCGTGTATGTTTTAGAACATCGTAATAGCATAGAGTGTGTCCAAATAACTCACTAACTACCTAAGGATTTCATGTGATCTTACATAATCAATTATGGAAAATTTATTTTAAGACTTCTTAAAATACAATTAAATCTCATTCTTCCATTTCAATTCCAATTTTCCATTTAAAACCAAAACATGTTTCAATAAAAAAAACATGCCTCTTTCACAAGATAAAACCACTGGGTTTCTATCAAAACATTTTTAATCCATTCACAAGTTTGAAATCCATTCAAAACCAATTCTATCATTTCAAAATTCAAATTCACAATTAAATTCAACAATTTAATTGAAATAATTTCCATCAAATTCATAATTTAAATTTAACAATTTAAATTATCCAAATTCCACAACCACACACTAATTCAAGGTATCATAGGTTTTCCAAATTCTCATTCCAAAACCATTTCAAAACTCCCAACTCAATGGAATTGGGTTTTATTACATTGATTGAAAGCGAGTATAAGCAACTGAATTTAAATCAACAATTGAAATAAACCAAGCAGTTAAAAGTTAATCAATTTGGCTAATCGAAACAGAACCACCTACCTCTTCCCAAAACTAAACACTCGCAATGGCACCCATCAACGAGAATGAAGGTGAATAAGATCTCAAAACCCAACCTAGAAGCAAGATCCAACACCACATGGCATTGATTCATCAAATTCACGATGATATATTGAAAACCCATGGGATGAGAAAGAGAGAACTTCAAGAATGAGTGGGAACACTTACTTAAAAAACACATTGTAAGAGAAACTATGATCCAATCCAAAGGAATGAATCCTAAAGGGTTGGGAGGCTTCAAGGATGCCTGGGAAGAGGCTTAGGTCGAGGGAGACAAATCTAGAGTGGAGTAAAAATGAATTAACTAGCCACACTACCTATTTAAAAAATACATTCGGGGTATTACACGATGTGTAATACCCATATATGACGTGTAAAAAATAATTTTTGAATCCATAAAAATGCGAACTATTTTGCATTAAAATCTGATGATCCGAGTTAAAAATCGATCATTAAATACATCACAACTTGTGTTGACAACTCACGATGTGTACCCATCATGGAGTGAATCATTTCACAACTTGGATGCAGAATCATTAAACGATGTGTACTACTATTACATGACGTGTAATTCCGTTACAGTCTACAGAAAATCTTGGTTAAAGGTGAGAGTCCAAAAAACCTCTAACTTCACCATTATAGGTATCCTCCCAATTCAAACTCAACCCTTACCCACTCAACGAAAAGGAAAATCATGATAAGGTTTAAGGTGTCCCTATTAGAGTGGTAATGGGATGTTATAACCTCCCCAACATAAAAAATTTCTACCCCAAAAAATCCTATAAAGAAGCTTTCATGCCAAAGAGATGAGACCACTGCTCTCTCATCAGTGCCTTATGCTCCCATGTCTCATGACTATCAGAACCATGTTGCCATAGCACTCGAACCAAAGGTATCATCCTACCATGAATTACCTTAGTCTTATCAACTATCATGAATGGCTGCTCAATTAAAGATAAATCATGCTCAATATCAAGATCACTCTAACTCAAAACATGATATGGATTAGATAGATACTTTCTCAACTACAATACATAGAACACATTATGTATCAACATCATCTGTGGTGGAAGTTCTAAATGGTATGAAACCTTACCCACCAGCTCAACAACCTTTAAAGGTCCCACAAAATGAGGAGAAATATTTCCTTTCATCCCAATTCGTCGATGACCCAATCAGGGTGAAGCCTTTAAGAACACCTGATCACCAACTGAAAACTACAATAGTTTATGGCGTCGATCAGCATAAGGCATATATCAGCTTTGTGCTATCAACATTCTCTGATGAATCAGCTAAATATTTATTTTAGTAACCTACACCAAGCTTGGTCCAACTAAGGAACTTTCACCAACCTCCAACCAACACAACAGAGATTTACAATGCCATCCATACAAGGCATCAAAAGGTTTCATTCTAATCACGGACTAATAACTTTTATTATAAGAAAACTCAACCAGCACCAAATGATAATCCCAATCCCTATCAAAGTAGATAACACAGGTGCGAATCATATCCTCAAGAATCTATATAGTTGTTTCTTTTTGACCATCTGACTACAGATGGTAGATTTTTCTCAAACAAACCTGAGATACTAGTGCCTCCTGAAGGCCTCTCCAAAAATGAGAAGTTAACTAGGAATCCCTCTCAGAGACTATAGCAGATGAAACTTCATGCAAATGAACAATCTCTTTCACATAGAGATTTAACTACTCTTCAACTTTGGTTGTATCATGAATGGGTATAAAGTGAGATGACTTGTTCAGCATGTTGATCACAATCCAAATTGCATTATTCTTTCTCTGGGTATGAGGGAACCCAACCACAAAGTCCATGGAGATTTCATCCCACTTCCAAGTAGGGATAGGAAGTGTCTGAAATAAACCCAATGGTTTTTGGTGGTCGGCTTTCACCTATTGTCATATATAGAAAGGGGAAACAAACTCAGCAATGCCCCATCTCATACCTAGACACAGAACTATCACTGCATATCGTAGAACATCTTAGTGGTTCCTGGGTTCACAGCCCACTGGGAATTATAGAAATCCCCCATTATATCCTTCCTTTCTGCTAACGGAACAATGTAACGGTTATGATAACACAGAACACCCACCTTGTAGAACGACCACTGGGCCACTATCTCTCCACCATAAAAATATTATCTAATGCTATGAATCTCATCATCAAGCTCTTGATCCTGAAGAATCATCTCTAGAAGATTGGATATCAACGGAACACTGGATAAATAAACTTCATCCCCTTTTTCATAAACTCCAATATGAAAATGTGCAAAGAGAGCCATTAAATTCCACTCTTCTAAAGATTATTTCATAGACTAGGTTGGAAGTTTCCTGCTCAAAGCATCAGCAACTACATTCCCTTTACCTGAGTTATAGGCAATTTCAAAGTTGAAAGACTACAAGTAAACCACCCAAAACCTCTAGAAAAGATCTATATCTTTTTTAGAAAAGATACAACTTTGGATTTTGTGGTCTAAAAAGACGGTAAACCTTTCTCAATAAAGGTAATGCCATCAAATCTTAAGCGCATGCATCAGTGCTGCAAGTTCTAGATCATGGGTAGGATAATTCTTATCATGTGGAATAAGCTGATGAGATCCATAAGAAACTACATGGTCAACTTGCATAAGAATTCAGCCCAAGCCTGAACTCGACGCATCACAAAAGACCACATAGCCCTGCCCGGCCTCTGGAAGAGTCAAAACCAATGCAGTATTCAGTTGATGTTTCAGCTCAACAAAAGAACTCTGATATTTATAATTCCACACAAACTTCACCCCTTTCAAGTTATAGTAGTCATCTGAGAAACCAACTTTAAGAATCCCTTCACAAATATGTGCTAATATCCAGCTAATCCTAAGAAACTTCAAATCTCGAAGACATTTTGTGTTTGCTCCCAAGTCATAACAGTCGTAACATTTTTAGGATCAACTAATATACCCTTCTCAAACACCACGTGTCCCAAAAATTTCATTTTCTAAATCCATAAATCACACTTTGAAAGCTTTTCATAGATTTAGTAATTTCTAAATAGATTCAAAATTGTTCTCAAATGATGCAATGATCCTCCTCGGACATGGAGTAGACAAGAATGTCATCCAAAAATACTACCACAAAGGTATCTAGATACTTGTGAAAAATCTTATTCATTAAATCCATGAAAACTTTAGGAGAATTTGTTAGAAAAAAGGTCATATCAAGGTAATCATAGTTCCCTTACCTACTCTGAAAGGAATTTTTCTGAATGTTAGACTCTTTTATCCTCAACTGATGGTAACCAGATCGAAGGTTGATCTTTGAAAACCACTTCTCCCCTTTCAAATGATCAAACAGATCTTCAATCTATGGAAATGGATGTTTTTTATTTATCATAACTTGATTGATCTTTCGATAATAGACACATAAGAGAAGAGAACCATCATATTTCTTGGAAAAGAGAAGTGGCGTTGCCCAAGGTGACACACTCAGTTGAATAAATCCTTTCTCTAGAAGATTATCCAACTGTGACTTCAGCTATTTCAACTCAGTTACTTCCATACGGTAAGAGGGGATAGAGACTAGTTGTGTATTAGTCATTAATTCAATAGAAAATTATATATATCTCATAAGTGGTAGAATAGATAAATATATAGGAAACACATTAGAAAACTCAACGATAACTAGAGGGAGATTACCACTCATCAAATCTCACTCCAGATCAAAAGAAAACACTGATATCACTTTCTTCAACTCTAGATAAGAAGTTCTGGCTCTGCTTGAACTTGGGTCCCATTCTTCTTAAAAGAAAAGAGGTGCACCACTAGGTGTAGTAAAGTATACTCGTTGAAGATAAAAATTGATTCAGGCTTTATTGGTAATGATCCAATCCATTCTGAATATGAAGTCAAGATATTTCATGTCGAGAACCAAAAAACTCCAAGTCAACTTGACATCTAATAGAGAGAAGACATAATTAGGGATATAGAGACCATGCTCTCTCCTCATACCAAGGGGTGTAGTAATATCCATTGCAAAAGATAAAATCTTCATAGAAATATTAATAAGATTAATAATACGGGTTCAAATAAAATAGTGATATGCACTAGTATCAAAAAGAGCAGTCACTAATGATGATGTTATAGTAATAGTACCTCTCACTGTTGTAGGACCCATGTATGCTTCCCCTGGAGACTCTTCCACTGCGTGAAGATGCTTCGTTCTATATTTCTGTGCCTGGAACCCTTTTGTATGTGAAGAATCTAATTTCCCCATAGTTTTATGTGGAGCTGATGATCTCATTACACTATGCAGAGTAGAGAAGTGATGGAAGAATCTCTATAAGTTCCCTGAATGTCCATAGGAGATACAGTTCTTGGGTGCCTCAGTGCAAACCCTCTTATAATGTCTTGGATTTCCACACTGATATTAAGTCAAATAATTTTCTCCTGACACTGTAGGAGGTCAGGAAAGACTCTGTCATCGAGAACAATTGCAAGAATCATCATGCTTCTATTTCCCTTTGAAGGAACCAACGCTACCACTGGGAGAAAAAGGAACTCCCGTAAACCCTGACTTACCATCCTAGTCCATCTCAACCATCATCTCCATATTTAACACATTATCATAAGTGGTATGCTTCATCAAGAAAACTTGAGAATATATATTCGATCGAAGTCCCAACTCAAACCATCGAGCCTTCAACCTCTCATTATATACAATATCAGGAGAAAACTACACCAGATCAGAAAATAAATTTGAGTACTCGATCACGGTTCTATCGGCCTTTTCAAACTTGAAGAACTCCACAACCTTGTCCAGCACCATTGACTCTAGATAGAAACGGTTAGTGAAAAGAACCTAGAAGTCTTTCCACTCTAAAACCTCATGTTTCCATTTCACCACCATCGTGTCCCACCATCTCCTACTCAGTCCTTCCAGCATAAAGGTGGCACACTTCACCTTAATTGTGTTAGGTGTCTCTAAGAACTCAAATATATGTTCAATATTGACCAACCATTACTCATCATGTTGAGGATCAGTGGAGCCTTTGAAAAATGGCGGCTTCTGGTGAAGGGATTCTTGAGAACGGTTTTGAAGTACACCCCATTAAGGATCCAAAACTGGAGCCTAAATAGGAGCTGGAGGTGGTGCCTTTCCCAAATCTTGGATAGTGCGAATGATCACCTCAACCAAACTCAGATCCACAATAGGATTCGCTTGGGGAGGTTCAGCAGCAGCCTCTTCCTGGATCTGATTTGCACATCTTGTCATAGGAATGATGCTACAAAACATCAGTAGATAAAAGGAAGACATTAAATTAACACTAAAACTAAGTAACAAGAAAAAATATTCCCAATAGAAGGGAAAAAAAGATTTGGATTCCACTCCATCCAAATAAAAATAGAAAAAATACTAGAACTATTCCACAAGACATCTTTCCCTAACCACCCATAGAGACTTAAGGTTCATTATAGTGTGAGTTGGACAAGCACTCAATCACAACTACCACCTAGTTCCCGAAAATATTTCACAAATGCATACTGAATTCACGACAAAGGTTGAACCTCCCTCTGATACCACTTTGTCACGAACTAGCTCGGGTACCTTGGTAACCCGATAACAAATCTGGTCCTGACATAGCTCGAAGAGCGTTCTTGATCCCCACAGGTCAATGACTAGCACCTATCATCATACAACAAACAAGTGGAATTAATTTTTTCCAAAATAATGCAGAAGAGAATGAAGAAAGAAAATATGCATATCAAAAGAAAACTCTACTAGGAGTAAAGTAACAGAATACAATAAGGCATAAAAATCCCAATGTACTACAACCCAAGCAATAAAACAAGAAAAACACAACCCAAATGTTTTTTAGTTCATTGAAACATGTGTTCTAGTTTTAAGAAACACTATTTCCAGGCGGTTTCCATTGGATTTATTTATGGAACAGGAAACTTCCAACAGTTCTTTATCCAAAGGGGACCTACTTTCCAAAGGCAGGTGTTTGTTAAGTTTGAACTTTACAATACTTAAGAATGTTCACTGGTCGAGAGGATGGGACGTCGGACTCATCACACCCTTTTGGGGGAAATTATTGTCTACTCCAGGACTCTCTTTATAAATTTAAGATATTTTCATGAATCCTTATTAATTCACCAAGTATATCATAAGTATACCTTGTAATTTACAATCACTTATTAACATTTGTAAATTTTAGAATCATCAGTATGCATGAAAGGTTCTTCATTAATGGAAATATATATATGTATTCGTGGTTTTCCATCAATGGAATCCTCTAATATACCGATTAGAGATTCTTTTAATCATCGTTGTGATGATACTGGTTTTTAAGCCACCCAGTGGGGCACTCTGAAATTTGTTGTCTTCTAGGGAGATGAAGGTTTGTTTTGATCTTGGGATCATGCCCATAAAATGAGCTACCTACGTATACTTGTGAAAGGAATAAGAACTCTCATAGTTCGGTTCCGCTTAATAGAACACATCATACCTTTTAAGGTCATGTGATAAGGACCTCTAAGTGAAAGATGCTTGGTCAAAATTCAGTGTGGGACTTATGTTGAAGCATCCCAAGTAAATTGGAAAGGATATGGGTTTTCAAGTAGGATCAGACCCTATTGGGAATATGTCCCAAGGAGAACAAGGTTGATTTGAAGTGTTAGGTTTTAACCTCAAGGAGGCTTCATGCGTATCCCATATGGATGGGAATCAAATCTCACGTAGTTTGATAAGTCTCATAGTAGAATATGTTCCTTTGAGAGAGATGATTTTGGGATTACTTCCTGAAAAGTATGCCTTGATGACTTGGGGGGTTTAATTTGGGGCTTATTCCTAAGGAGGATTTCCAGATTAAGGGAATTAGGGTTGGATTCCTGATGAGGATTTACAAAGAGCCCAGGCCTTGAGATGGCTTCCTACGTATCCCGGTTATGGTGGGAATCAGAGTTCTCGTAGTTCCTTCTGATGAGTGTTTGAGCACATTTTATAACCATAACGTATCTCTAAGCCCACGCGAGTCATGCTCAGTGTGATAAACAGGAGGATGTGAAAGATTCAACAATGACACTTCACACTTTTCCTCCTCCGCTGATAGAAGAGGGTGCTTCGAATTTGGAAGAGGGCAAGGCGATGAGCCTTCCCTCTATTCTATTTACATTGGAAAAGGGTCTAATGTAAGGAGGAAGGGATGAAGGTGAGGGGATTATACCAGGATGGATGCCCTTTTGACCTTGGTAGGGGCTTACTCCTATGAATGATGCCCATTTGGAATTGGTTGGGGCTTACTCCTAAGGAGGATTCCCATTTGAGATTTAACCTAGCATAAGAGTCGGGTGATGAGGTTTGAGGAGTTTCCTGAAGAGTGTATCGACTCAAGGTACTCAAGGAATCCATAAGGAGAGTCCAAACTCTCAACATGTGAAAGGAACCAAGAGGACTAATTCAACTCAAGGAACTTCATTAAGTGTTATGGATTGTCTCAAATCATGGTATTCTAATGTTGGAAGTTGGTCCACATAATGGGTGCAGTGGAAAATACCCTGGATAGGATCCGAAAAGTTCACGGTGTGACTCTCCATTTTTCATGGGGGTCAGTGGCGGAAGCGAAGGGAGGACCGCAGCCCAACACTGAACCCGAGCAGGGGTGCGGGGGCACATCCCCCGTGGTATGGACCAGTGGGGTCATACAGGTGCTCTTCCAAGGTGCCTCATGTAGGTTCTCCACGTAGATCCCCCATGGAAGTACTCCGCGCAGGTGCAGCGCGTAAGTGCTCCGTGAAGGTGTTCCGCACAGGTGCTCCACATAGGTGCTCCGCGCAGGTGCTCCGCGCAGGTGCAGCATGCAGGTACTTCGCGTAGCTCCATATGTTCTAGACCTTGATGGGGCTTTGAACCATTTTTACCCTTTAATTCTCTTTTCTCTCATGTTTTAGAGAGCTACCTGAGAACAATTGGTAGATATTGGTGAAAGAGCTACTCAATGGGAGCTTTGGGATGTCTTCCAACTTTTTCCGTTGTTGAAATGGGGAGCCCAAGGGTTCTATTTATAGGCATGGAGAAGAACTGGTCGAAGGGAAGTTGTCCGCATAGGTCCTCTGCGTAGGTCCTTCATGTAGTTCTTCTGCGTAGGGGTGTAAAAAATCATTTTCCTCATAGGTCCTCCGCGTAGGTCTTCCGCATAGGTCCTCTGCATAGGTCCTTTTGTAAAATTTATCCATCTTCTAAGTGTCATAACTTTTGATCCATATGTCTGTTTGGGCTCTGCAACCTGTCAAATCGAATCTCTCTAATATATCTATGCTTATTGAGATGGTGAATACACCAAATATTCTCATATGAAACTAGGAAATTGAATTTAATCAATCGACTCATTTTTATCAACAATCTTGAAAATCATATTCCTACTCCAGGATGGGGGAATCATTCCACTTATTCATCGGTATGGAGTAGTATTTTGGAACATAGAAATCCAGCCTGCATCCTCATGGTGAAAACATAATTACTCATACTTGAAATTTGTTGTCTATGTGAGAATCATATCTTCACTCTACGGAAAAGTGCATGGAACACATTTCATGGTGTCTACACCAGGTCCCTAAGGACACAACTCACCAAGACTAAGGTTCAGCAACTGGATCTACCTCTAAGTAATCCTTACCATTTGCTCGAACCTAGAAGAAGAAATTCAATAAAAACCCAAAGGAAAAAAGTAGGTTTTGAGCTAAAAATCCCAGTAGGGTCTCACCAGAGATTCCATAACAGATGCCAACAATTGATTAACTAAATAAAATGATTTCAATTTTAAAGTAAATAGGTTTGGAATCTTAAATTATATTTAAAAAAATCATTTTATACAGTTCAAGTGATGGAAATATACATTAAGAAAAGTCTTTATAATGATAGAGTATTTCTAAAATAATGGCTTGAATAAAACAGTTATATAAAATAGTTTATGTAAATTCAGAAGGCATGTAAATCAATTAAAAAGCATTGGCATAAATTTATATCTCAAATATAAATAACAAGCGAGAAACATGGTCATATACCAAATAGGTACGATAGTATATTAGGCAATAGGACTATGTACTCTCTAAGTGAACTCAGAAAAATGTTTATGCATATGTCCTGATGACACTAGCCAAAGGTGACTCATCACCAACCCATCAAGGATGTGACCCACTGCATGTATGTTTTATAATGTTGTAATATCATAGAGTGTGTCCAAATAACTCACTAAATACCTAAGTCTTTCATGTTCTCTTACATAATCAAAGAAGGGAAATTTATTTTAAGACTGCTTAAAATACAATTAAATCCCATTCTTCCATTTCAATTCAAGTTTTCTATTTAAAACCAAAATGGGTTTTAATCAAAAACATGCCTCTTTCACAAGATAAAACCACTAGGTTTCTATTAAATAATTTTTATGCCATTAACAAGTTTGAAATCCATTCAAAACCAATTCCATCATTTTACAATTCAACTTCAAAATAAAATTCAACAATTTAATTGAAATAAATTCCATCAAATCCATAATTTAAATTAAACAATTTAAATTATCCAAATTCCACAACCACACACCAATTCAAGGAATCGAAGGTTTTCCAAATTTTCATGCCAAAACCATTTCAAATATCCCAACTTAATGGAATTGGGTTTTATTACATTGATTAAAAGTGAGTATAAGAAACTGAATTTAAATCAATAATTGAAATAAATCAAGCAGCTCAAAGTTAATCAATTTTGATAATCAGAACGGAACCACCTAACTATTCCCGAAACTAAACACTCACAATGGCACCCATCAATGAGAACGAAGGTGAAGAAGATCTCGAAACCCAACCTAGAAGAAAGATCTTACACCACGTGGAATAGATCCATCAAATCCATAATGATCTATTGAAAACCCATGGGAGTAGAAAGATAGTACTTCAAGAATGAGTGGGAACACATACCTAGAAAACACACCACAAGAGAAACTACAATACAACACAAAAGGAATGGATCTGGAAGGGTTAGGAGGCTTCAAGGATGCCTGGGAAGAGCCTTAAGTCAAGGGAGACAAATCTGGAGAGGATCCAAAATGAATTAACCAGCCGCACTGCCTATTTAAAAATTGTAGTTGGGGTATTACATGATGTGTAATACCTATACACGATGTGTAAAACTTAAGTTTTGAAACTGTCGAAATGTGAACCATTTTTCATTAAAACTTGATGATCCAAGTTAAAAACGATCATTAAATCCATCATAATGTGTTTTGACAACTCACAACATATACCCATCATGGCATGAAGTAGCTCATGACTTTCATATAGAATCATTACATGATGTGTACTACTATTACACATTGTTTAATTCCCTAGCAGTCTATAGAAAATCTTGGCTAAATTTGAGAGTCCAACAACCCTCTAACTTCTCCATTATAGCTATCCTCACAATTCAAACTCAACCCTTACCCACTCAATGAAAAGGAAAACCATGAAAAGGTTTAAGGTGTAAATGTTAGAGAGGTAGTGGGATGTTATAATGAAAAATATTTATAAAATTTTTCCTGAATGAAAATGTATTGATTAATGATTAAGAAATAAGTACACAAATTTTAATGATAAGAATAAAATCATATAAGGCCAGATTTTTTTTTAAAGATTACTTCTTCTAGATATTACATATTTTTTATCTAAATAAAATATTTTGATCATTATTGATCAATGGTGAAATATAATGATAATGTATATAACCAAATAAATAATCATTTATACATTGATTATTAATTGGTTAGAAGTGAAAATAAAAGCATCTGAAGGTAAAAAGAGATATATATTTTCAGAAAACTATTTTTATTGTGCGCAATATATTTTTCTTAATAAATTTAATTAATCACTATTTATGAATTATTTTAATTAAAGTTATATATAATATATTCAATCAAATATATTAAAATTTGTTTAATGGTCTTTAATAAGCGAGCAATGAGAATAAAATTATTTTCATGTTTAAAAATGAATTTTCTCTAAAAATGGTTTTTACGTGTTTTGTGTGAAGATATGAGAATTAATTTATACCAATTCTAGGAATTTAATATTATATAATGGATTTCATATTTGTAATCTACATAATTAATATTAGGTAATAATTTCAACTTAATTTTTATCCATAATGAACAGTTACCATGGTAAAAATCTTATTACCATAGTAATCTCTAAGCCCGTGGGCCTTGTAAGGGTTCTCCCTCATCCCTTGAAAGGGGGTTATAAAAAATCAATAAAAATGAAGGCCTTCGGGCCATTCGGGCATAGTAAGGGTTAAAGGGGTTAAAATAGAGATTAACCTAAGAGATAACATTTAAAATAATACAAGAAACTTAATTAAATATCATTAGTTGATTTTATTTAAACTTAAAACTTTTTATATTCAAAATTATGATAATTTGGATCCACTTTACTTGAGTAATAAATATATTATATAACAAATTTTTAAGTATTTACAAGTTTTCCACCCACCTCACATATAAAAGAGAACCTCCTATTCTCACTTCTCCACACCACTTGAGCAATCTAGTTTGGCCAATCCATACCCAAATACCTTATAAAATTTCCTACTCAAGTCCTAGAGTTATTTCCCTCACTAAAATACCTCCTTAATAAGTATTAATATGTAAACCAAAGGGAGACACCCAAAGAAGAGGTAATTGTCTTTATTGATCGATTTCGAGTTTTTTTCTTCCTTAGCCTCATCCAAATATTCTAAAACCATATTAACATGATGAAATTAGTATATTTACTATATTTAAATTTTTTATGTTAATTTTACAACCATTTTTTATCTCATTTATATCTAATGGAAAATAAAAACATCGCTTGTGCGTACGTATGAACTATCATCTCTATGAAGCAATGTACTCTATTTTTCATCACTGTCTCTCGTAGATGGTTATATAGATGAATTTAATGGTTATATATAATTTTTATACCATATTTATTATTCTATAAATATAAAATATTATCTAAAATCTTACCCTCACATCCATTGGAAAATGATAACATCGCTCATGCATACATGTGAACTACCACCTCCACAAAGTGATGTGATTCATTTTTCATTTTCACTTAACATGGATGGTAATAAGGATATAATTAATGAATATATATGATATTTATGATATTATTATGATTATATAAATTTATATTATTTTTTACCTTCCTTTATTTCTATTCATTTTTAAAATGAAAACATCACATGTGCGTGTATACAGACTACCATCTCCACGAAGTGATGTAATTCATTTTTCATCACCAATTTATATGAATGGTTATAAAATTGTATATAATAAATAAATATATTAATTATGACATGGTTAATATTTTTTTTATGATTAAACCATGACCAAGGTGCAAGTATTAGAACCATCAAACTGAAAGATGCATGGGAAACAAAACAATTAACACCCAAATGTTGATTTTAATGAAGAATCATTAATCAATAAGAAATTGGAAATTATAAGAGAATTATATATTATAATATAAGAATTAATATGGTTATAGTATATATTCATAATAAATCTAAATTTATTATATAGGTGGTTAAGATCATGTATGAATAAATTCAGGACTTGAGGTGAGGGTTTTTTGTCTCAATATTGTTTCATTGATACATGTTTCATGTTATGAACCTATTTGTTTTTATATGGTATGAAATATTATACTTTGATATATTATTTCATGAATATATTAATATTAATGATATTTAAAGTTTTATTTTAATTTATTTATTTCAAGGGTTTTATGATTCAAAAGTTACCAAAGTGGTAAGGGTTTATGTTACAACCTCATTTATTTTCAGGATTGATTGTGTTAAACATCCAATAAGGGAAATAATATGATCCTTATCATTTAATCAAAATATATTTTATTATCCACTAGTTATTTCTATTTTTTTCATGTTTTTCTTTCTTTATCCTTTCTTTGGTACTTAAAATTATTGAATTTTTTTTTAAGAAAATCTAACCTTATTTCCTATTTTCAATCAGAAATCTTTCTCTTCCATATCCATGTTCTTATAATTATTTTATAAAAAAATTTACCTATACTTAAATGTTTTAAATTTTTAATTTTCACTACCTTTTAATTTCTGTAAAAATGATTAAAAGGAATCCTTTTAAACATTTTTATACGAATTACTTTTGACGTTTTATAAAAGTATAAGAAGAATGTTCTCTTTTAACATATGCGACATGAATGAGTTTTCCCACCATTATGTACTTACTTTTTCATGAAGTTTACTTTAAATTTTTCGAAGGTTTTATAAAGAAAATATTATTCCCATTTTTTAGTAATATTAGTTTTTAAAATTTACCAAATAAAAGGGATATTTTCTCTTGATTTTTAAAGTGTATTTTAAATGATTTTATAAAAGGTATTTTTGATCTATGTAAAAATTGTTAAAGGATTGTTATAATTCCCTAGGGATATTATCTTATGATAACATCCACTTTATTTATTTTTATGGATTATGATGATGATATTTTAAGGATGATTTCATGAAAAAAAAATATTTCCCATAGGTTAATTACACTACGATGAAATGATGACCATTTTTATGACCTTGTGTCATTTTTATGTATGGTTTTCATTATATGAAATGTGGTACTAGAATTATATAGACCTTAAATAAATTGGGTAAATATTTAGGTCTCATTAGATAATATTAACTAGAATGGGGAGTGAACCTAGTCCAGTAAGGGACTTTATCCATTATGATAGTCTTAGTAGTGAGTCTTGACTAAGGAAATGATAGGAATATGGAATGAAACCAATCCACTATGGGAATCTATCCACTATCATAATCTTGGAAATGAGACTTGAATGAGGAAATTATTTTATATACTTATGTTTATTCCAAAAACTTATGTCTTATTCTTATGATATACTCTCATGTCTCATGATTGATTATTGATGATTCTGTATTCTTATGACTCGTGTATTTTGTTATAAAAAATACTTATACCATGTCTCATGATTTACAGTCTATGACACACTTATTATGTTTTCATGATAAATGATCATGTTCTCTTACCCTTATGTTTATCTTATGCTCACTCATGACCATCGATTGATATCTCTCATGTTTACCCTTACTAAAAATTTTAGATCACCCTTTCTTATGTTTCTTTTTTTCCCAAGTTATAAAGAAATATATTAAGTAGGGTATGTCTAATAAGGGTGTTATGTGAGACTAAATTTCAAAAATATGTTGAATATATTTCATAAAATGATTTTATTATGTATCTAGTATACAAAGACACTATTTTTTATGGTTTTGGAGCGTGTATTAGTGTGAGATGTATTGAATATTCATCTAAAATGATTTAGTATTTATATATGTAATTATAGGGTCACCTCAGTTGGTATTGAAGTAGGGTTTAGTTATTTTTAGAGATCATTTTATAAAGAAGATGAGGATAGAACCTAATACAATGTATGATGAAATAAAAGTGAGGTAGGGTGAACCTAAAGTGTCATTGTTTGATAAGAAGGTGTCATAACTTGGGACATCTTTGGAATTATTTTTATTATTATATGATCGGTCACTCTGATTAACTATGTTTGATGCTTGCAATATACTTTTTAGTTTCATTTAACGGATAGAACCTAGACAAATTTTGTTAAAAATGAATATTGAGGAAAATGAAATGAATATCCTTATGAGAAAATAGATGGAATGGGAGATGGAATGAAAAATCTTTTCATTATGCTCGTGAAACTCTCTCAAGCTATGAATCATGATAAGATTTCAAATGACTAAAGGAAGGAGAAACAAACTATTGATTCTTTCATTTGGAAACATCTACCTTCTTGTAGTGGATCCTCCTTCGTTATTCAGTGCTCGAATCATGAAAAAGTTGTCTTGGATATTTATCATTTGGAACATGAAGCTGATCAATGGTGGACTATTATTAAGAATATAAGTTAATAGTAAGATATTGACTCTATGACATGGAAATATTTTAAGTGGGTATTTTTCAATAAGTACTTTCCCTAAACTCTTAACACAATAATGGAAATGGAATTCCTTGAGCTTAAATAGAATGATGATGAATCCATCAGTACTTTTGAGGAAAATTTCACCATACTTTCAAGGTATGATTATGGTTTTATCATTGGACCTAAAATAAGGGTTGATTGATTATTTAATATCTTAAAACCAAATCTCTAAAATTCATTATCCATAAGGGAATTTATTAGCTATGAATAAATCATTCGATTTTCTCTTAAGGTAGAAATAGAGAGTGGAGACTCCCATTATTCCCATAGTTTTTGGGACAAGAAAATAAAGATAGGTCTTTAAGGAGATTAAAATAATAAAACCCCATGGAGGAAATAAAATTAATATTTATTTATATTGAAAGTGTGGAAATAATCATGGGACAAATTTTCATAAGGGTACTAGTGAATGTTTTAAGTTTGGAAAGAAGGTCGATGAGCAAATGAATGTCGAAGTAATATGAAGAGGTAAAAAAATGAACTAAATGGAGAGAAATATAAACTTAATATACCACCCTCACTCTAATATTATAATCCCAAGGAGTATGAACATTATTCAAATCAGTTCATGAATCCAAGGGTTAATAATAATAATTGATTTCAAAAACCTTTTAAGCCAATAAACGAAGGGAAAGATCATACAATCACAACCACTGAAGTGGGTCGCGATAATGAAGTGGTAAAAGGTATACCTATTATCCACTCTACAACTAAAAATGTCTTATTTGATTCTAGTTCTACCCATTATTTTATATCTGAATAATTTTTTAAGGTTATCACATTACCACATCAATGATTAGATGTTGAATTATTGATGAAAACTCCTAATAGTATGATTATCACATCTTAAGTCTATAACTACTATTTGATATAAGGCTATGGGAATTTGATTCCTACAAGACATATTATTTTACTTGTAGATGAATTTTATGTGATATTGATAATGGATTAGATCTATTTATAAATAAATCATATCAATTTCTAAGTAAAGTAAGTAACATTTGATATTCTGAATCAACCTATGATTGTCTATCAGTTCAAGTATGAATATGAACTTATAATGAAAATTAATTCCATTATATGGGTCTTACTATTTATTATTAAGGGGAACTTATATAAAATGGTTGGGGAGAAACTAAACATTGATTATATTCCTATTATTCAGTAATATATTTATGTATTTAATAAATAGTTTCATAGTATTACCCTGAATCATGAAATTGATTTTTCAATAGAATCCATACCTGGTATTATACCAATTACAAAGACTCCTTATATAATGAACCCAATTGAGTTAAAAGAATTTAATAAAAAACTATGTGAGAATATAGAAAAGAGATTCATATACCTGAGTGTGTCACCATGGGGTGAACTTGTTCTTTTTTTAGAATAAAGATGGATTAATGTGTCTTTTTATTGATTATCGGGAACTTAACAAGATCATTATCAAGAACAAGTATCATCTACCCCATATTGATGACTTATTTGATCAACTACATGGAGAATAATACTTTTTAAAGATTTAACTTCATTCTAGATATCATCAATTGAGGTTCAATAAGGAGAACATACACAAGATAGTCTTCCATATGAGGTATGGTCAATATGAATTTATAGTCATGACATTTGAACTTACCAATTCCCCCACTATATTCATGAATCTGATGAATAAATTATTTAGAGATTACTTTGATTGGATTATGATAGTATTTATTGATGATATTCATATATATTCAAAGATAAATAAAGAGGATGAATATCATTTTAAGATTGTGTTGAAGACCTTGAGGATAGAGAAAATGTACAAAAAATTTAGCAAGTGTGAATTTTTTATAAGGAAATTATCATTATTAGGTCAAGAGATTACAAGTGAGGGTATATCTTTGGATCCTTTTAAGATATAAGTTATTAACAAATGGCCTAGACCAACCATGGTGATCAAAATCTATAGTTTTCTTGGGTTTTTTGGATACTACTGATTCTTTGTGAGAAATTTCTCACAACTATCAAATAAAATAACAAATTTGACATGGAAGGGATCTAAGTTTCTTTGGATAGATGAATGTGAATAAAATTTCAAGGAGTTTAATAAAAGATTAGTTAGTGCACATATGCTTACATAACCCTAAATTAGAGAAGGTTTTATGATATATAGTGATGTATCAAAGAAGTTAATGGGATATATTCTTATTCAAAATTACATGATATTATCATTTTCCTCATGAAAATTAAAGGTTCATGAGAAAAATTACCTGAAGTGTGATTTATAGATGGTGGTGGTAATTTTTTCATTAAAAATATGGAGACATAATCTCTATGGTGAAGGTGTGATATATATACTAATCATAAAATCTTGAAGTATTTATTCTAATATAAAGATTTGAATATGCATAAAATGATATGGTTGGAGTTAATTAAAAATTATGGATACTCGATACATTACCACCCTGAGAAGGCGAACAAGGTGGTTGATTCCCTGAGTCAAAAATACCATGCTATTTTTTCTATGAATAGGAATGAAAGATATCAAATACTTATGGATTTGTAGAGGATATACCGTGAAATAATATAGAAATTAGAAAGATATTATCTTTCTTAGATGAATGTTCAATTATCCATCCTTGTGAATATTAAATATGTGTAGGAAGAAGATATGGAGCTAAAAAAGAAAGTAAGTATTGTTCTCTAGTTCGGACTTGACTATGATGGGTTTATCAACTTTAGGATTCAAGTATGTGTCCCATAAATAATATAATTAAAGAAAGATCTTTTGTATGAAGCACATAACTCATCATTAATTATTCATCTTGGAAGCATGAATATGTATAGAGATATCAAAGAGTATTTCTGGTGGGACAACATGAAAAAGGATATTGTGGAGTATGTATATTGTTCCCTAGAATTTCATTATTTCAAGGTTTAATTTCAAAAGTATAAGAGTATTTTATAACCAATACCCATACTAGAATTAAAATGGGAAAATATCTCTATGGATTTCATTATAGGACTCCCCAAAATATCTGAAGGTCATAATGCTATTTGGGTTATAGTTGATCACCTTAAAACGTTAGTAAATTTTATTTATATTAGATAATATTTATATCTTTATTATATTTCAAGGATATAAATTAAGGAAATGGTAAGTTTTTATATAGTACCACATTCTATTGTTTCTTTTCAATATTTAAGGTTTACCTCAAATTCTAGATAATTCTTCAGTAGGATTTGAATATGAAGTTGAACTTTAGAATTTCATATCATCCTCAGATAGATGAGAGGTATTATAGGACCATTAAAACCCTAGAATATATGGTTAGATCTTTCTATATAAATTTCAAAGGTGTTTGGGATCAAAACCTTCCTCTATTTGAATTTTATTACAATATTAAATTTCACTCATGCATTTAGATGGATCCTTATAAATATCTCTATGGAAAGAGGTGAAGGAATTTGACATTATGGAATGAAGTTGGGGGATAAAATATATTGGGACCTGATATTTTTGGGGAAATGGCAGAGAAAGTTAGATTCATTTTAGATAACATTATAGTATCATAGGTTCAATAGAAAATTTATACTGACAATTATCGGTGATACCTAGAGTTTGAAGTTGGTGATAAGGTATTCCTTTGAATATATCCTTATAATAAGGTTATAATATTTAGAAAAAATGGGAACATAAACCCTAGATAAATCATTCCCTTTAAGATCATTGGTCATATCAAGGTGTTAGATTATTGGTCGGTGCTTCCACGACTAAAAATTTAGCCTATCCCAACAGTTTCAAACCATTGGGATAGGCTATCCCAATGGTTTAAACAACTGTTTCTAATAAGACAATGGGATATCCCTATCCCAATGGTTTATAGTAAACCATTGGAATAGTCTGGTTGAAATTTAGATTATCCAATTATTCAGTGTAAATCATTGGGATAGATATATCCCAACGGTTGGAAACTATTGGGATAGATTAAAATCAATGGTTTGAACTGTTGGAATATATTTATCCCAATGGTTTGAAACTGTTGGGAAAAACCTATTCTAACGATTCTATGTGAACCATTGTAATATGGTTAGGTAGGAATCCATCCCAATGGTTTGAAACCACTAGAAAAATCCCATTACAGTGGTCTATTACCATGGGGTCAGATGAAGCCATTCCAATAGTTTTAAAACTATAGGGAGAACCCTATGTCAACGATTTTATTTGAACCTTTGGAAAAGGGGTTTGAATGAAACTGTTCCAATAATTTTAAAATCATTGGTAAAATTCTATTCCAATATTTTTGGATGAACTGTTGGAATAGGTTTAGAAATGAGGTTATCTAAATGGTTTTAAACCATTGGGATAGGCCTTTTCCAAATTTTAGCCACATACTAATGGTTATGTAACCATTGGTATCCCCCCTCCCCCATTCCCCACTCCCCACTCCACTATAGAATCCCCCACTCCCCAGTCCATTGAAATATCCCCCACTCCACTACAACATCCCCCACTACAGCATCCCTCACTCCCCACTCCACTGCAGCATCCCCCACTCCCTACTCCCCACTCCCCACTCCACTATAACATCCCACCACTCCACTGCAACATCCCCCACTCCCCACTCCCCACTCCACTACAGAACCCCCCACTCCACACTCCACTACAACATCCCACCACTCCAATTCATAATCCATTCCACCACTCCAATATAGTATCCCACACATAATCAAAAACACACAACAATGAAACATTCCATAAAAAACACTTCACACCATCCCACAATGCAACATACCACAGACAACACTCTGCATCATCTAACCAACAATCAAAAATGCACAAAAATGCATGATTTTAATCCTAGTAGCTATTGTAATTGGATTTAGTTGGTTGTAAACCACATATGTAATTACATTTAAGGGGTAAAATATGTGTTTTGTGAATAAAACCATACATCTACAGCATGAACGATGTGTCATAAATAATGGGACTCATGTTATGGATTCATAATTATGGTTTAATGTGGAAAATGTTTCTAGATATAGAATAAGGATTCATAAGGGCGGTTCCATGTTTTAAAAGAATATTACCATAAGATGAAGTCAGTGGCATAGTTTTCATGTGGATATGGAAGAGTGAAGTGATAATCAAAACATGTACATGTTAGGGGGTCTCACAAGTCCATTGTACAAGTAATTAAATTATTTAAAAAAGTGTCACACCAACATAGGTTTTGTCCCTGAAACCAAAAATCTAAGGAGCATCAAAACCTTTGTCAAGATGATCCATGAATGATGATGTGGATTATATTATGGTATAGTATATGAGAGTTTGTGTATTGATGGTTGTTTTGAAATATATGCTAGGTGATATTGTCACTAGTTTGAGAAGATTGGCCCAAAACCTTGAAATGGTGTCGTACAAAATATATCTATTTGGTTGGAATCATTTATAGGATCTATAGGGAATCCATTTTGTTGAAACATAGAAAGATAATGTTTTCATGTAGCAAATTCCATAAATGTATTAGAACTAAGGCTATATTTTGTGGTAGAAAAAGGTCATTTAGAAAGTGTCATAAAGAAGAACTATGTGGGAACTACATATGCTAACTGACCGATTACACTATGGAGAAAGAATGAAAATTTTCTTTGAGTGGTAGCTTTTTGGAATTTACTTACAAAAAATTTATCAAGTTGGTAATTGATTGTTTTTTCATTGTGGTAACTATAATTAGGTAACTATTGAAATATCTAGACATTAAGTCACTTAATTTTATGCTTGGGAAATACAGATAGAGACAATATATGTTTTTCATTGGACATCTAGATTCATTCCAGTGGAATCCTTCACTAGACACAGTTGAACGGACAATGTTCAGTAGATATAACAAGGCCATTTAAGTGAACAAGATTCAGTGAATAGATTAAGATGATGATAGATTGTTTTTGGTAGTATAAGAAAAGTGGCGTCCAAGTGAAATGTACATACATAGTTTCATATGGATTCATGAAACAACATTAGCAGCTATGTCTTAGAGAAATGAGTGATGCATATAAAATGGGGGGATTCCTATATGCATGATGGAGTTTCAGAGGTGATTAAGGATTTGTATAATTTATTTCTTACATGATATAATTAGGGATTATATGCGGAAAACATTCCTCATGGGTAAACAAAAATGGAAATGTTTTGTTGTATTCATTAGTGTGAATTTTAAATTGCAATATGTGTGGTTCACTGATTATTGGCAGTTAAATCAAATGATTCTACAAGGAGACATACAGTTCAAACATCATTAGAGGGACTATTGAAAATTTCATATGGTGTTTGGGCCTATTTACTAGTTGGGAATCAACACTTATTGCTAGCCCTTGTCATATTAAAGATGAACATAGTGAGTTTTCTTGCATGAAATTTAGGATGTAACATTTTTTTGTCAATTTGTTGGGATAAATTTTGGAGTTAGGAACATTTGAGTATTTTTTAGGATAGTTATAATTAGTTTTATTATACATGTATAGTATATAAATTCAAAATAAATAACCATGAAAAGATTTTTGGGGGTAAAAGTATTATTGATAAAAGATATAGTTGATGCCTCCCAACTGGGAATATATAGAATATGAATCATTGGATATAAAATAGGAGAACATGCATTAACTAGATTTAGTTTATGATTCTGTGATCCTATGATTGTGTCTTTTGTTTAATTTTTTAGATAGTATATGTGAACCAGACCAATGGAGGTGTAGAATTGTGAAGATGTTCTCAATCTCTCCCCAGTTATTCCATGTTTCCTAGGCCCTCCCATGGTTCAGACATAGTAATGACATAGTTGGACTCTAATATAGTAATGAATAAGATGGAGTAATGTGGATGGTCTACACCCACAGGCTAGCACAAGTTTCTGGGAATCAAGGAATCACCACTTGGGAACAATTTCTCCCACAAACAATTAATTAAAATAGTAGTGGAAAATAAATAAAATTTCGGCATGACCAATTTTTATGTCATACATCTAAAATGAAGGAAAATAAAATAAAAAAAAAGAAACACGGTATAAAATCAGACAAAAATGAAATAGATTAATTAATCTCTCCACTACCCTGATCTCCCTCCCCTTCAAAGAAAACCGTGTAGCCGCCTCCAGTGCCCTTCTAGCCCCCATCACAGAATATTTCCCAATGTCTATAGAAAGTGGTAAAAGGCCTAATTGGATGATATGATAAATAAAATAAAATAAAATAAAAACTAAACTACAGCATACCTATCTTCTATGACTATACAAGTCACTTCCCAACATATAATAACAACAACACCCCATGGGTTAAATCATGTTCCTACAAGCAAGGGAGAAATAGATCCAAATTTCAAAATGATACTATAAAATAGTACATTATTATTAATTAACTATTACTCTTCCAATTAATGTTATATAATAATTTTGTCTTGAGTTTCTTCATAGTTTGTTTGTTTTCGATACAATTTAGTTTGGGACATTTTCATTAGTCTTATTTTGGAGTTGAATGAAATATTTGGGAAGTGATTAATGTATATTTTAGAATATATAGATATATATTTAAAATAAAATATAGCATATCTAGATCAATAATAATTGTATAATAGTTTAATCTAGTATAATATTTAGGAAAAATAGCTACATTAGATCCTAGTGGAGAATTGGGTCACTAGAGATGTGCAATAGTGTTTTTTGAGAAAAAATAACTTCTGCTTTTTTGAGAAATCAGGTTTTAAAAATCATCCCAAAATTACTTATTTTTTAAGTTGAAATATATGGGATCTAAATTACATATCTTAAAAGATAAAAGAGAATACCATTTGTGATTTTCCTAAATCTCTCTTGACCAGCATCATCCCAAATTTGGAGTTTGATCTGTTTTCCATCCAGGTCGATGGTTCTTATCTTAAAATCTATGTTGGATCTGAAATTATTATCTTATTAAGTAGATAAAAAAACCAAAGTATCAAAAATCTGACTAATATTAATATGGAATGCCCAATTTTAGTGATAAAACTTATAGTAAAGGAGCCATCAAATAAATGAAAAAGAAGGAAGCTCTTACCCACACCTACAAGGGAAAACAAAAATGAACACACAAAATGAATTCAGCTACAACAAAAAAAACAAAAAAGTATTAAAACCACTTAAATGGGGTTGGAAAATTGGATCAAACATTTCAAATTATTTAAATATTATAAGAAAGAAAATTAGGGTAATCGAATCTAGGTAAAAGGGATGGCTGATTTGAACTTACAGATTTACAGTAGATGGGAAGAAGAGCAGTTGAGGTGGGAAGAGAGGAGCTCTATATTTTCATTAAATCAACCATGATCACATTTATATGTGGAGATCCTTAGACAATGGATTAAATTTATTATTCCACCTCTAATAATTTTTATTAAACCATAACAAATCCCATTAGATGTTTCTTCTAATGTTTTTCATGGATATTTATATCAGATGGTATAATCTTCCCTTGATCACCTATACACCCTCACTACTAATTAGTATCCTCTTGAATATAGGGAGTCTCACATGAGGTATCAAATTCTCTGATTCATTTATAGTGGAGGTGATCCTGGCTAGGAATGTTATAGTTATCACACTTTTTTAGTCATAAAGTAAACAATGTTACTATGACATTGTCTTAATATCCATTGTTAGTCTTCTTATTTGATTTATGATTAACAATTAACATGTTGGGTTTTAAGTATAGTTTTTTAAAAAAATAAAAAAAAATACTCAAGGATTAAATAAATGGTGATTAAATATTAGTCAAAAGTCTCATGAAAACAACAAGCAATGGTCAAGCTAAAAATCACTCAAAAACATAGCATTGTTATGGATAAGGTTTTTGTACCTTGATGTTATCATGTCCACTATAAAAAAACTAAAATAGAGGTAGTTTTATATCATAATTATATCATGGGGTTCAATGAATAAAACACTAATAAGATTATAAAAAACTTACCAGATTATTTATATAATAAATTAATAAATAGAGATGAAATGATCTATAAATTAGAGGTATTAACATATCAAAATAAATATAAATTAATCATGGATAAATAAGTTTCACCATGTTTTTATAAGGATAACCCAAATAAATATAATAAGAATAAAAATATTATTCATGATATATTCAAACTAAAAAAATATTACCAGAACTGTCGAAAACTCACAAAATACTCTAATTATGAAAAAGACCCTTAATATGATTCCTCTTCGCCTATGGATTTATTAAAAAAACAAATTAATGGGTTAAAGAATTTTATAAACATAAAAAAATAAAAAAACAGATATATCGATAGTTTAGAAATACATTCAAAAACAAAAAAAAAGTTCATAAAGTCGTTCGTTTGATGTTTTTTCCTTACCAATTATCATTTATTTTGAAACCAAGGAAGGGTCTTTTTTTATCATCTAGTTTTTTCATTACTTCACCCAATATATTTTCCATACAGTGAAATAATATAACATGAATTATAATATTATTAAAAACTAAAAGAACATATTTTATGTTCTTGTTCAACATAATCAAGACACAAATGTATCCAACCATTCATGGAAGTTATATCATTATATGGGAAAAAATTACTCATAATTATCTTATATTAAATGGTAGATGGTTTCAAGAATTTTTTTTATTTTGATGTTTCCTATGAACTTGTAATTTTTTGGGTCATTTTACTCATGTTGGGATCTATAATTTTTTGTTCTTTCTATATTCCTTTTTTTTAGTATCCATTTAATATTATGTTGTGTTTTAGAAGATACATGATCAAGTCTAGTTGTTATAATCTATCAAAATACCATTTTATAAAATATTGAAATGTTTTAAATTCGTTATCTAAGGAATTATTTTAGACTACTCTCATAATCCATGGGTGAGTACAAAACAAAAAATATTTTTTAACTAATAATCAATCCAGGAAATAATTAACCCATAAATACACACTAAGAGTTATAGGAATGTTGGCTGGAGCCTTTCTAGGAAGACGGCTACTATAGCACATGTGTACTTAGGTATTGGGATGTTGGTGACTTGTTATATGTGCATAGGGGTAATTTGTTTTACATTAGGGTGTTGGGAAAGTTCTATAATTTTTATAATAGTAGGTTAGGGTTCTAATTATTCTAGGGAAAATATTGTAATATGCATTAGATGGTAGGTCGGGACTATTGGGAGATTGTTGTGGAATTATTAAATAAGGGTATTGTTATATGGTGAGGGATATGTACAGTTTTGGTTGGATTCTAGTTAGATCAATTTGGAGGGTTAGGCACTAGCCTCTTGGAGGATTATGAATGAGAATTAATTTTTAAAGATTCCCCTATAGTCAAAAACGATAGGGGAATCTTTGATTTTTTATGAATGAGAATTAATTTTTAAACATTTTACACTTATAATATAGTCATTATTCATGAATTTAATAAAATATATAATTTAGGTCACTTTTGGTTAAATTGTGTTTGATGAAGGGTAAAAGAGGCAAGTTGTTGTTGGTTAACTAAGAAACACAAATTTTTGGTTGTTAGGAATGTCCTCATTATAATGAATAAGTAATGACCAAAAAATATGTTCATCCCATGAAGTCATTCCAAGCTTTTGGGCATCATGCGAAGAGAAAGTTTACACGTGATCGGAGAAGCATCATGGGTGAACAGAGGACCCATGAGTGTGGGGTACAGGAGAAATATAGGGAATAGCACAGAGAAACTCTATATGATCAAAGGGAGGGAACCGCATGGGAAATATAACCTAGATAATAAAAGGTGTTAAATTCTTGAGTACATGATGGAATCATTGAGGATTATAAGAAATGTAGTCTCTCTATAGAATTTTTGATGTGGGGAGACATTAGTTTTTATGAAGTGTGAAACATACTGCACTATTTCCCGATTCTAAGTGGGTACCTAAACTCAAACCATACACATTAGATCACCCGCTCCATCCAATAATTATCACCTAATTTGACCAAACTCAAACCATACATAGTAGATCACCCACTCCATTCCAAATAGTAAAACCAGAGTAGGGGAAACTAGAAAAGGTTTGAAGAAAACCCAGATGAAAATAGAAGGTGAAAACTAAATGACGGATCTAGAACTTACCGATTTGATAGTGAAGAAAACTAAGATAAAAATAGATGCTTGAGGATGGGTCATTGTGGTTGGGGAAGAAGTTGGAATCACTCTTAGGGCTCACTGTCGAGAGAAATTGGAGGGGAGGGGCGCATGTGACTTCAAGCTCAGAATTAGATCCAGATGTATATCCACATGGGAGTGATGGTAGTGATCGGGATGGGAGTGTTATGCGGATGGGAGGGATTGTGATGGGAAGAGGAACCGCTCCGGATGGGATCTCGATGAAAGGCGGGAGCCGTGCGCTAGGGATGGGGATGGGAGGAGGGGAGCGGGGCTACTAGGAGTTGGGATCGGAGAAGGGGTAGCATCAGGGGCGGAGGTTAGTTGCATTATAGGTCTAGGAATGGGAGTATTGGAGAAGGGGCAATAGAGTCGGGATGGGAGAAGGGGCAATGTAGCTAAGTCGGGATGGGAGAAGGGGAGAACCCGATTTAGGGGAAATTGGGGCACCCCTATTCCAACAGTTTTAAAAAACCGTACATGATTGGTTTTTCATGACTATGTTATTTCCCACTATAAGGTTTCATGATTTAGACATCCTATAAGGTGTCGTGATTTAGAAATCATAGTAGGGAATACACACACACAAAATTAGTTATACTCATCTTTGAATCAAATAACGTGAAGAATCTATTTATAACAATACTATAAAAATATATACATTTTTTATAGATGGATAAGAACCCATACATGAGTATGGAAAAAATTAATAACAAATCTCCAGTGATAATAGATAAATACTCCTCAAGGAATAATGTAATACATATTAATCAAGTGATACTATTAAATATCCATCTTAAAAAATAAAGTATGGTAGTTGGTATTCCTGGTAAATGATTAATCTCTATATCATCAAACCCAATGTACTTCTCATCATGACCTTACAAGGACCATTTTCATGAAAAATATAAAAAAATTAAGATAAAAAATCTACATATCATAAAGTATTTATCAAAACAATTATACATATTAAGATATGTAAACCCCTCTAATAATAAAAAAATCCAAATAAGTTTCACATAATCACTTTTCCCATCTTATGTATTACTGTAAGTTACTATTGTTAAATAAAATCTATAAAGAAAAATACCCCCAAGATAACTGACACATACCATGTCTCCATTTCACTACCAAATTCCAACTGAGACCTCACTATAATAAAAACTTACACTTTTCATATAATCCTAATATTGATACCCAGATCATCCCAACTACTATAACACTCATTTTTTCTCTATATCACCTTATCTAACCATGAATTAAGACATTATAGATGATGAATACTAAGAAAAAAATTAATGAGTAATATAGAGATCCTCAAATGATATTAAAGAATGCAACAAAGTAAAATTTGACAATAAAAAATCTCACTATATAATAAGAACCACACATTGGGGTTTTTGATGGAGTTCGAGATTAGATTTGGAAGGGAGGAGGGGAGACTCACATGCCATTGTTGGTACTGGATTAGATCCAGATGGGAGTGATGATAGGGCTCGAAGGAGGGAGATGCGCACACTATTTCTGGTTCACAAGGGAGGAGAGAAACACACACACGTTGTTGCTCATTCAGAGGAGGAGGGGAGACCTGCACACGCTGATGCTGGTTCTAGAGGGAGGAGGGGAGTGTATGTCATAGGGATAAGGGGAGCACACATTGGTAGGGTTAGAGGAACTGGAAGGGAGGAGGGGAGGGATCGCGATGATAGGAGGGGAGGGTTGGGTTTATATCACTATGGGGAGGAGGGGAGGAATAGGTGGGCTATAAATTTAGGGGATAATTTCCCAACAGTTTGTAAAAACCATTGGCATGGATAAGCTTTTCCAACGGTTTTTTGAAAATCGTTGGGAAAGACTCAGCTAAAACAGCCTATCACAATGTTTTTCCCAAACCTTTGGGATAGATGTGTTTGTATAGCCACCCATTCCACTAGTGTTCCACTGAACCTCTCTCAAGTTCACGATGTGTTCCATGTATCTCTTTTGAGGAAGTACATACTTTCTCCTTCAAATGTACTGAATATAGAGGTAATACCACTTGAGAATAATCCTTATTATGAGGAGAGGACAATGTAGATTATTGATCAAAGAGATAAAGTTCAATAGAACATGACCACTCATCTGGTCAAAGTTTTATGGTGAAACCATAAATTTAATAAAGTTGTGTGGGAACCTGAGGATGTGATGAGGCAAAAGTATCCTCACTTGTTTATATCGAAGTAACAGAACATTGAGGGTGAAATTATTATATTGAGGATGGAATATAACATGTTAATATTTTAGAATATATTTTTCTATTTAATAAATTTGAAGTGTTTGATATTTTTCTTTACACACAACACTGAGCTTAGATGAACCACGTTATACTATTGAAATGTTATTATTAAATGTGATTGTTATCACATAGTCATTTAATTGGTGGTTATGAATAATACTAAATGATTTATGAAAAATATGTATAAAATTGTTCCTTAATGATAATTTATTTATTTATTCTAAGTAAATAAGTACTCAAATTTTAATGATAAGAATAAAATCATATAAGACCCTTTTTTCAAGAATTGTATTTTCTATATATTATGGATTTTTATCTAAATAAAATATATTTACCACTATTGATAAATGATGAAATATATTAATAATTTATATAAAAAAATTAATAATCATTTATACATTGATTATTAACTAGATAGAAATGAAAATAAAATCATTTAAAGGTAAAAAAGGGGTATTTTTCCTTCAGAGAACTATTTTTATTATGCACAATGTATTTTATTTTAATAATTTAAATTAATAACCATTGATGAATGATTTTAATGAGAAGTGTAAATAATATATTCAATAAAATATATTAATATTAATCTAATGGTTGTTACTATTCAAGTAATGAGAATAAAATCATTTTTATTCTCAAAAATACATTTTCTCTAAAAAAGGTTTTTATGCATTTTGTACATGGATATTAGAATTAATTTATATCACTTATAAGAATTGAATATTTTAAAATGTATTCCATATTTAAAATCATAATAATTAATATTAGGTAATAATTTCAATTTAATTTTTAGCTATAATGAATAGTTACCATAGAAAAAACTTATTATCGTGGTAAGGGTTAAAAGGGTTAAAAGGAGGATTAACCTAAGAGATGAGGCTTAAAATAACACAAAACACTTACTTAAATATTATTGATTGATTTTATTTCCACTTTTACCTTCTTATATTTGAAACTATTCCAATTTGGATCTACTTTACTTGAGTAAGACATATATTATATAATAAAGTTTCAAGTATATAAAATTTTTTCACTCACCTCACTTATAAAAGATCACATCATATTCTCACTTATAAACACCACTTGAGAACTATATTTTGGATAATATCTTACCAAAATTCTTCTAAATTTTACTCCCTACATTCTAGATTTATTGGTATCACTAGAAGACCATCTAACTGACTAAAAATTAACTTTTTTTATTATCAAAACACTTTTGATGGAAAAGTGAGAAACCACATTACAAGAAAATAAAATCATTAAGAAGGATAACCAAAATAAAGAATACATGGTCTAAACCTCCCCATAAATTTCACTTTGATGACAAGTTTCCACCATCGCATGACTGCTCGGCAAGTAGTCCCATGAAGAGTTGCACAGGCATGGTACCGATGGTAGAGCCATACCCTCTCAAAACTTCCAAATCCAAATGGAATGTAGGTGAAATATTCTTACTCTAAACCTCATCTGGAGTAGAAATATGTAGAATTTCGGTGCAAACACATCAAAACTTCATAGTAAATTCAAACGCAAAAACATCCACATACAGAGTCTCCAAACCAACAGTCAACTAACACAAAAAATCTCCAAAATCTCTCAAAATGATCCAACCCACTGCAAAAACTCATGAGAAGCTACAAAACTGAAATAAAAGGGAGGAATCCCCAAAAGCTTCCAAAATTACACCTGTAATCAAATCAAGACCAATGAGAAAAATTGTTCATCGGGTTCAACATGAAACCACTCTAATATTCAGAGAAAATCACACCATCAACCACATTCAAGTCGAATGATCCCATTTTTGAATAGCTTGAACAAATCAGTGCTTCAAGCTGACCCATACACCACAAAACACCCCAAAATAATCTCCTGAATTCCGATTCAACCAAAACCAACACGTTAACAGCAGATCCATCCAAACCAATAATAGAAAGAAAAAATAAAATAGAAAGGGACCATCACCTCATAGATGTCCATCCAAACACTATATCTCATCGGACCTTACCGTAATCCCACACCCAAATCTCGTCGTCGCTATCCAGAGTGCCTCAGAGACTACAACGGACCACCCACCGCATTCATGGGAGACGAGGAAGCAACCCTTGGATGCAGAAACTGGATATTTGTCACAGACCATCACTGTGACACCTTTGGAAACCCTATCCATAATAGGTGGAGTGAGGCGAGAAGAAGGCCATCAATAGAGAGAAATGTTGAGGTGGCCAATCTCGCGAGGTCGCATGATGCCACCGCAGAAGGAGGGCTCCGCCGCTAGCTCACCAATCAAGCACCGAGGAGGGCCAAGCTGAAGCGAAATGGAAGGGAAGGAGGTGGCGATGGGGAAACCCTAGCTACAAAGCACCCCTTATGGGACCATACACCAGAAGGCCATATTAAGAAGGATCAATATGTAATCCAAAGGAAGATACCTGAAGAATATGTAATTGTCATTATTGATTTATTTTGAGTTTCTTTCTTCCTTAACCCCCTAAAAATATTATATAACCATATTAACATAATGAAATAAATATATTTAATATATTTAGATGTTTTTATTCCTTTGGTACATCCATTTTATATCTCCTTTATATCAAATATAAAATAAAAATATCACTCATGCGTACATGCAAACTGGCATCTCCATGAAGTGATGTACTTTATTTTTCATCATTATCACTTTTGGATGGTTATATAGATGTATTTAATGGATATATATAGTATTTTTATATCATTATTATTATTATTTAAAGATAAAATATTTTCTAATTTCTTTCCCTCCCATCCATTGTAAAATGATAATGTCGCTCGTGAATACGTGTGGACTACCACCTTCATGAAGCGATATGATTCGTTTTCTATTTCTACTTAACATGGGTGAAAATAAGGATATATTTAATGAATATATATGATATTTATGATATTATTATGATTATTTAAATATATATTATTATTTAACTTTCTTTCTTTCCATTCATTGGAAAATGAAAACATCAATTGTGCATGCGTACGGATTACCGTCTCTGTGAAGTGATGTAATTAATTTTTCATCACCATTTAAATGAATGGTTATAAAATTGTATATATTTAATAAATATGATACTTATGAAATGATTAATATTATTAATATTATTAAACCATAACCAATGTGTAAGTATCGAAACTTTCAAACCAAAACATGCATGGTAAACATAATAGTTAACACCCAAATGTTGATTTTAATGAAGAATTGTTAATAAATAGGTAATTTGAAATTATAAGGGAATGATATATTGAAATATAATAATTAATATGTTCCTGGTATAGATTTATAATAAATATAAATTTATTATACATAATTTTAAGAGTGCTTGCAAAGAAATTCAGGACTAGTGGTAAGGCTTCTTCATCGCAGTATTGTTTCGTTGAGACATGTTTCATGTTATTCACCTATTTGTGGTTATATGGTGTATATATTGCCCATTTTATATATTATATTATGAATATATTACTATTTATGGTATTTAAAGTTTTATTTGAAGTTATTTCTTTTAATGAGTCTATGATTTAGAAGTTACCAAAGCGGTAAGGGTTTATGTTACAATCTCATTTCTTTTCGATATTATCTATGTTAAATTTCCAATGAGATAAATTATATGATACTTATATTTTAAAACCCATATATTTTATTCCTTTGTGTTTATTTATAGGTTTCTTCATGTTTTCCTTTCATTATTCTCTCTTTAGTACTTAAAATTATTAAGAAAATGTTTTTAAAAAAAGCTATCCTTGTTTTCTCTTTTAGGTCGAGAATATTTCTCTTCCATATTCATGTTATTAAAATTGTTTTATGGAAGTTTTTAACTATACTTAAATATTTTAAAAATATAATTTTCACTACCTTTTAATTTATTTACAAATTATTGAAATATTTATTTTCATAGGTTTTTCATACGACTCGCATTTGACTTTTTATAAAGGTGTGAAAATAATGTTTGTTTTTAACATATGCAGCATGAATGGATTTTCCTACCATCATGAATATTCCTTTAAAATTTTCAAAGGTTTTATAAATAAAATATTATTCCTATTTTTCTAATAATTTTAGTTTTAAAATTTACCAAAAGAAAAAGGGATGTTTTCTCTTAATTCTCAAAGCGTATTTTAAATGCTTTTATAAAGAAGGTTTTCCATATATGTCAACATACTTTAAGGGTCATTGTACTTCACTGGGGGTATGATATTATGATAACATTCACTTTATTTCTTTATAAGTCTTATGATGATAATTTTTTAAAGATGATTTCATGAAACTCATTTCTTTATCATGGATTAATTACACTATGATGAAATGGTGAGTGTTTTTATGATCTTATGGAATACTTATATATGGTTTTCATTATGTGATGAGTGATCTCATAATTATATAACACTTCAATGTATTAAGTAAATATTTATATATCATTAGATAATATAAACTGGAATGCGGAGTTAACCCATTATAGTAAGGGACTCTATCTACTGTGATAGTGTTGGTAGTGAGCTTTGACTAAGAAAATGATGGGAATGAGGAGTGAACCCAATCCACTATGGAGATTTTTCCATTGTAATAGTCTTGGAAGTGAGTATTAACTAAGAAAATCGTTTTATATTCTTATTTATATGTCACAAGATTATTTATTGTGCTTATGATATGATCTCATTGCTCATGATTGATTATTGGTGATTATTCACTCTTATGACTCGTGTCTTTTGTTATGAAAAAGTCATTCATAATGACTCATGGTTTATGGTTTATGATATGTTGACTATGTTTTCATAAGTTATGATCATTTTCTCATACCCTTATGTTTACATTATCCTCACTTATTATAATCAAATTATATCTCTCTTGTTTAACCTTACTGAACATTTGAGATCACCCTTTTTTATGTTTCTTTTTCCACAAGTTATGAAGAAAGGTATTAAGTACGGTATGTCTAAGAAGGGCACTGTATGAGAATAAATTTATAGGAGATGTTGAAGATATTTTATGAAATAAATTGATTGTGTATCTAGTCTTCAAAGATATTAAACCTTTATAGTTCGTGGCATGTACTATTGTGAGATATATTAAATATTCATCTAAAATGATGTAATATTTATGTATGTAATGTTCAGGTTTCCTTAGTATTCCTCGGTGGTAGGGAATCTTATGTTCTATATGGTTTTTACTAGACCAGCTATTAGATTAGTAGTAAGATCAGTTAATCAGCACTTGAAAGAATTGTGATAGGAGCATTGAAATACAGTTATAAGGATCCTGGTATATATCAAGACGGCCTCAAAAGTTGAATTTCTTTATGAACGATCAAAGTTTTATATAAGTGACTATAGTGATTCAGATTTTTCATCAATACTATAGAAAATACATATATCAACACTACAAATGGGATTTGTCTAAAAAAAAGTGCTAATATGTGGAGTTCCATTAAAAGTACTCGGCCTTTATCATCACTTTTTTTAGTGCTGATGAAGGGGGCCTTTATCAGTATTTTTTTAGCATTGATAAAGGGAGAATTTATGAGAAAATTTGTTAGCCCTGATAAAGGTCATGAAAGCTACTACAAAACATGCATCCCTATAATAGAACCAAATTAGAAACATATAATCAATTCAGAATACAAATATTGAAAAAAAATCACATTTAAATACAACATTGCACTATCATTTTAATTCAAAATTTATATACAAAATATTTACATTGATGTGATATTTATAATTAATCAAAAAATTTACAACCTAATATAAAAAATTGAAACTCTTATAATGAGATTTCTCCAGCAATCAACCTATGTACAAAATCTTGTCTTTATAATAAAACCAATTTTTATTTTAGTAACAATGCATAAAAAATAAACAAATTTTAATTTTAATGTTATATAATTGATATATGATAAATTATATTGTTAGTTACTAAATATATTAATGATATTATCAGTTATACTATTAATTATATTATTAATGATTATATTGTTAATTTTATATTAATTATACTATTAATTAAAAATTATATTATGAATTATTAATTACATTGTTAATTAATAATATATATATGTATATGTATTATTGTAATTAGTGAATATTTTAATGATATTATCAGTTATTAATTATCTTAATTACTTAAATAGTTATTAATATTTATATAATTAAAATAAAAAAGACATTTTTATATTGAAAACACGCACTTTGAGTCATATCGGGCACATTATGTGTAGGATTGACATGTGGTCGATTCCTATATGTCAAAAATGAATTATGAATTGTTTTCATAATGTTTGAAAACAATCTGAGCTTGTTTACTTGTTTTGACAATGTGACAAGTGTTTTAAACTAAAATGACACTTTTATATTAAAAACATGCACTTGGAGTCATACCAGTCACATCGTATGTCAGATTGATGTTTAATCAATTCCTATAGGTCACAAATTAATTATGGATAATTTTCCTAAAGTTTGAAAACAATTGGATATTTTTTTACTCAGTTTTGATAATTTGACGCACAATTTAAACTAAAACGTCACTTTAATATTGAAAATTCTCACTTTGAGTATACATCACAAATGAATTGTGGATCATTTTTCTAAATATTGAAAATAATCTGAGTTCATTTTCTCTAGTTTAGCTATGTGATGCACCTTTTAAACTAAAATGACTCTTTTATATTGAAAACATGCACTTTGAGTCATACCAACCACATCGTGTGTTGGATTGATGTGAGGTCAATTAAATACACATAAAAAATGAATTATGGATCATTTTACAAAATTTTGAAAACATTCTAAGCACATTTTCTTGGTTTTGAATATGTGACATACTTTTTAAAACAAAATGACACTTTTTTATTTAAAACATGCACTTTGAGTCATACTGGCCACATAGTGTGTCATATTTATGTACGGCCAATTACTACACGTCAAAAATGAATTATGAATCATCTTCCTAAAGTTTAAAAATAATCTGAGCTCATTTTATCAATTTTGGATATGTGATGTGCATTTTAAACTAAAATGATACTTTTATATTGAAAACACACACTTTGAGTCATACCAGCCACATAGAGTATTGGACTAATGTGTGGTCAATTCATACACATCAAAAATAAATTATAGATTGTTTTCTTAAAGTTTGAAAAAAAATTCAAGATCATTTTCTCAGTTTTTAGTTATGTGATGCACATTTTAAACGAAAATAACATGCACTTTGAGTAATACTGACCACATCGTGTGTCAGATTGACATGTAGTCAATTATTATATGTATCAAATGAATTTTGGATCATTTTAATAAATTTTGAAAACAATTTGATATTTTTTTGAGGTTTTGGATATGTGACCTTCATTTTAAACTAAAAGGACACTTTTATATTGAAAACATGCACTTTGAGTCATACCAACCACATCATGTGTTGGATTGAATTTTGTTCAATTACTATACACTAAAAATTAATTATGGATCATTTTCTTAAATTTTTAAAATAATACAAACTCATTTTTTCAGTTTTGGCTATATGATATGCATTTTAAACTAAATTGACACTTTTATATTGAAAACATGCACTTTGACTCATACTGACCACATCATGTGTCAGATTGATGTATGCTTGATTCCTATATGTCAAAAATGAGTTATAGATCATTTTTCTAAATTTTGAAAACAATACGAGCTTTTTTTCTTGGTTTTGGCTATATGACACGTATTTTAAACTGAAATGACACTTTTATATTGAAAACACACACTTAGAATAATACTAGCCACATTTTGTATTGGATTGATGTGTGATAAATTCTTACACATCACAAATGAATTATGGATCATTTTCTTAAAGTTTGAAAAAAATCAGAGCACATTTTCTCAGTTTTGGCTATGTGACATTCATTTTAAACTAAAATGAAAATTTTATATTAAAAACATGAACTTTGAGTCATACCGGTCACATCTTGTGTCGGATTGATGTGTGTTCAATTCCTACATGTCACATATAAATTATAAATCATTTTCCTAAAGTTTTAAAATAATATGATCATGTTTTCTTGATTTTGGATATGTGGAACATGTTTTAAACAAAAATAACACACACTTTGAGTCATACTGCCCACATTGTGTATCAGATTGACATGTAGTTTATTATTATTCATCTAAAATGAATTTTAAATTTTTTCCTAAAGTTTGGGAACAATATGATCTGGTTTTATTAGTTTTGGATATGTGACATGAGTTTTAAACTAAAGTGACACTTTTATATTGAAAACATGTACTTTAGGTCACACCAAACACATCATGTGTCACATTAGTGTGAAGTCAATTCCTACACATAAAAAAAGAATTATGGATCATTTTAATATATTTTACAAATAATATGATCTCATTTTCTCATATTTGGATATGTTATGAGTGTTTTAAATGAAAATAACTCTTTTATATTGAAAACATGCACTTTGAATCATACTGACCACATCATGTGTTGGATTGATGTGCGTTTTATTTCAAAATTTCACAAATGAATTATGGATAATTTTCCTAAAGTTTAAAAATAATATGAGATCGTTTTCTCAGTTTTGACTATGTGTCATGCATTTTTAACTAAAATGACACTTTTATACTAAAAACTTGTACTTGGATTCATACCGAATACCTAATGTGTCAAATTCAAGTGCATTTGATTCCTACATGTAAAAAAAGAATTATGAATTGTTTTACTAAAGTTTAAAAATAATACAAGATCATTTTCTCAGTTTTGGCTATGTGACACTTTTTTTAAACTAAAATTACACTTTTATATTGAAAACACACACTTTGAGTAATACCAGCCACATCATGTGTCGAATTGACATGAAATCAATTACTAAATGTCGCAAATAAATTATAGATCATTATCCTAAAATTTTAAAATAATCTGATCTCATTTTCTTGGTTGTGGCTATGTGACATGTGTTTTAATCTAAAATAACACGCACTTTGTTTCATACTGACCACATCATGTGTTGGATTGACATGTAGTTAATTCCTATATGTCTCAAATGAATTATGGATCGTTATTCTAAAGTTTGAAAATAATCCAAGATTTTTTCTAAGTTTTGGCTATGTAATGCATGTTTTGAACTAAAATGACACTTTTATATTGAAAACAAGAACTTTGAATCATACTAACCATATCATCTGTAAGATTAACATGTGGTCAATTATTACACATAACAAATGAATTATGGATCACTTTCCTATAGTTTGAAAATAATCAGAGATCTTTTTATCAGTTTTGACAATGTGACATATTTTTTAAACTAAAATGAAACTTTTATATTAAAAACACATGTTTGGAGTCATACCAACCACATCGTGTGTTGGGTTGATGTGTGGTTGATTCCTACATACCAAAAATGAATTATGAATCATTTTATTAAATTTTCAAGATAATAAAAGTTACCCTACATTAACTTAAGAAAATGTTTATTAGCCTTGCAATAATTTAATAAAATTTGAGTTAACCTTTAGTAACTTAAGACAAATTTGAGTTTCCCTTCAGTAACTTAATAGATATTCAAGTTACCCTTTAGTAACTTGAGAAATATTCAATTTACCCATCAGTAACTTAGAAAAAATTCAAGTTACACTTTAGTAACTGAATAAATCTGGAAGTTACCCTTCAATAGCTTAATAAATCTTCAAATCACCCTTTCGTAACTAAATAAATATTCAATTTTATAACACCCCATTCATTTTATGGTATGTTTCTCTTAAATAATTTCAATTAAATAGATATCCCATATTTCATGAAGAACTGAGTCTCTGTAAAACAACACTTTTTTATTTATAGGAGAAAGTCATAACCTATCTATTAAACTTAAATTTTCCACATCTGTGTTTTGAATTTCAAAAAACGGTCATCTACAGTTATGTTCTGTAAGTTATTTAGAGTATGATAGAACCAACTTGTTTTTTTATGAATATTAACATACCCCTATGAATAGAGATATGAATAGTAATATGACCCTTATGAATAGTAAATCATATTATTATTTTATTTTCTTAAGGTTATAAGGTAATGAGGTGTTGATTAATTTTTCAAGGTATTAAAAAATGAGTTATAGATTTAAAATTGTTATTTTTGAATAAATTGTGATTTTATTTAAAAATTAAATTAATAATATTTAAAAAAAATATTTTCAAAAAATGGAGTTAATTTTTGAATTCTACACATCTAAAAATGGTTAGGGTGAATTTTTTTTATTTTTCTAAAATACTTGATTTTTTTATGAATAGTAAAAATACAGTTTTGAGTTTTCAGTATGTTTAATGAAATCATAATGATGTAATAATTAATATAAAAGACTGGTCGACTTGTGTATAGTAAAATATGACATGAGGTGTCCCAATTGGCTAATACCATGGGAAAATACCATTTTCAAGCTCATGGTTTTGCAAAAACCACTAATAAGGTGTCCTTTGAAATTAATAAAAAAAATCTTCTCATTTACTATAAATACCCACTCATTCCTTCGTTTTGATTCATTAAAAACTCATTATCCTAGAATATTTGGTAGTTTTACCTCCATAGGAGTCCTCCCAAGTTGTACTCAATCCCCCAAGGTATAACGACCCATAATTTACATACATTGTCATTACTTCAGAATTTAAGCACACTTATTACAACATATAACAAAACCAGGAAAGGACCGTATAGCTATAGAGTCTTTAGAAACTGGGAAACATAAACAACTGGTTCATAAAGCGTCTACTTTTCCTCCCATTTATTTAATCATATCTAGAGTCCCTTTTTGGCATATCCTACTTAATAACCTTCTTCCTGACCTGGGGAAATAAAACATACAAAAGGGTGAGCTCAAATGCTCAGTAAGGTTAAACAAAAAAAATATCAATCACATCATATACATAAGAACATAACTTTTGGAAATCTTAACCTGCAAAAGAAATCATAATTTCATAACATGGGATAAATCATAGTAGTGAAATGTAATCCCAATAATCATAACTTAAAACATGAAACTTTGTGGCATACACACATAATCATAGAGAATCAATTCTTGTTAGTCAGGACTAATTTCCAAAACTATCTTAGTGGACAAAGTCCATTTCTGAACCGAGTTCACTCCTCGTTTCAGTCCTATTTCACTGAACCGATTTAACATGTCGTTCCAGCCATGTCTATAGCATGAGATATAAAATCTTTACCCAATTCATTGGAGGGAGATATAGGTCCCACCCATCTCATAATGATACCATTCTTATGTGTGCCACAAAATCAGAAACCATACATCATAGCATAACCCATGTAATAAAAATGGGAATCTTAAACATCGTGACATCATAAAAAAATTCATATAAGATAAAGGAATTCATAAAAATATAATTCCATCACAACATAATCAAATAAATGTAATAATAGGGATATAAACAGAACCCTTTATTATCTTAGATGGAAAATAATTTTGATAAAACACTTGAACTCCATTCTTGAGGAAAATATCCTTTCTACTTCAAAAACACTTTTCCTTTCTTAACATGTAATAAAATTCTAAAATAAAAGAAGTTGATTAAAAATAAACTTGAAAACTTGTAAAGGAAGCTTCTGTAAACAATTTTTTAAAAATCCATTCATGTCATATAAGTTAAAAAAACATTCTTCTCGTACTTTTGTTGGAAAAGTCAAAAAGTACCTCGTACGAAAAACGACAAAAGATTCCTTTCATATATTTTACTAAAAAATCATCGAAGGGTAAAATTGGATTTAAACAATTTTAGGTGGATGGAAATAATATTACATATTGAGGGAAAATGGATGTGGACGATAAAATACACCCCAGTAAATACCAAAGTATAAACAATCTCGGATAAAATGAGATTGTGATATTTTCCCTTACCTTAGGTCCGATTTTCCTCATAAGTGTCCGAACCTCCTGTATAATGATTTAAATAATGTTATTGACTTATTACAGAATCATAATTATTGTTATGATATCATATATGGTCATATTCTTAGCTCCTTATTAGTAATATTTCATTGCTACTTGTTATTCGGGTGTTTATAACTTTTTGTTCTTATGCGTGTTTTGTCGAATAAATTCTTATTATTATCTTTAGGTTATAGATACATCATTTCTAGAATGGTATTAATGTACTATATATCATATTTATTAATTAAATTCATTTATATAATCATTATGAAATGAAGATCATGTAGAACGAATCGCATCACATCGTGGAGACGGTATTCTGTACGTACGCACGAGCGATGATATCGTTCCCATGATCGTGGAATTGTATTGGAGTGTATGTATACTATTTCAGAATCAATATCACTTTAAAATAATCATATATAGTAATTATTTACACCATTATACCCATCCAAGTAAGGTGGTGGGGGAAAATAGATTACACCACGGCGTGGAGACAGTATTTCGTACGTACGCACGCGCGGTGATTTTGTTTTCCATAGGATGGATAGATGTTGAAATAGGGTTGTTTCATACTTATAATAACATATCAGTATATGAGTGATAATTATGTTATTACTTCATAATGAAACAACTAAAGAAGAAGATTTTGAAGAAGAAAGAATTTGGAAAGGATCGGTAATGGATATTACCTCTTTTTGACGCGCCTCTTCTTAACCTCCTCTTAGGGCACTAGGGTTGGTCTTTGAAGAAGACCAGAACCTCTAGGATGATTCTAGGTAAGTGGGGAAGTAAAATGGGCAGGGTTTGGCCTATCTTGAAGGCTCAAATTGGTGTGAGGAGGAGAGGGAGGAGGTTCCCTTTTATAAGGGAGGAGAGGGGCACCGTTGGAAATATAAGAAATATTAGTTTATATTAAATCCCAACCCCACTTAAAAGCTTCCAAAATGACTCATATTCGAAGATTATATGATATAGGGTTGTAATCTCATCAAGCAATAAAATTTAGACATGTTAGGAATTTATTTTAAACATTACCAACTTGATTTATCCTTATTTATCAATTTAATTTTATTTGTGGTAATAATATTCTAAATTTTAAATTATTATTAATAATTACATATGTGTTGTGAATTTTCCATAATTTGACACTTTATGACATTTTAGACCATATAAATTTTAATTTATAATTTTTAAATATTTTTGTGATTTTTAAACAATTTTATAATATGTTATTTTTATAAAATAACAATAGTGTCAATTTTGACACTATTCATTTATTTGAATTTAAATAAAATATATACAGAGGATATGTTCGAAATAAAAGCTTTAATAGATTAATAAAATGTCATATGTATCTATAAAATTAGTGTAGTACATTAAATAGTGCATATAATAATTATTTTAATATTTTAAAACCATTTATTTGATATTTTAATTAATAAAATAATTTCAATATCACTATTGTGTCATAATTACTGATAATTATTTAATCCCTAAAAATTCTAAATAAATTCTTATGATTTAGATAATTGTATTAGCTTTCTGGAGACTATTTATGTTCGAAGTTTCATTAAGTTTATCACAAAATTAAAATTATTATACTTATAAGATTTAAGAAAGTGACATGTTGTCACATTCTTTGGTTTTAATAATAATTAAATTATTTTCATGGAAAAAAGTCAATTAAATAAATCTAATCCGACCCTTAGGTGATATGGGTCTACTTTTAGTCATACAATAGGATTTTGGCAGGTGTTAGGGTAATTTTATAATCTTATATTTACCCTTAATTACCCGATTTACCTTTAACTATGGTAAATAAAATTTACCGTAGTTACTATTCATAATGACCAAAAATAAAAAGTATCCTATTAACATAATTTGGACCCACTGATTCTGAATATGGAATCAATTTTTCAAAATTTAAAACATATAAGTTGCAGTAATTAATTTAAAATAAATCTCGTTGTTAATAAAATGGGTTTTAGAAGTTAAAACATTGCCAAAGATTGAAATGTTTTTACCTATGAATTCAATGTGAAATTAATGATAATGACATACATTATATTAAATGGTAAAAATATATTCTATCTATACTTTAAAACCATTCAATATTATAATTTAACCATATAAATTATCTCAATGAAAAAAGTTGTTTTTAATTAAAAATTAGCGTATTTTTACTATTCATCAAAATATGAAAGTTATCAGAAAAATATAAAAAATTTATCCAAAGTAAATTTTTATATCATGATTCAAAAGAAGAATTTTATTTTGTCAAATTGAACTTAAAAATGTGTCAAAACTAGATTTAATGTGGGTGCACCATCAAAAGGCGGCAAAACTGCATTTTTTGATAAATACTTATTTTACCCAAAAAAAATTATTTTGTTCTCTTACCATATTCTAGAAAATGTGTAAGATGAATAATAATGTTGTAAAATTTAAAATTCAGTTAATAATATTCATAACGACTAGTTTATAATATTATAATAATATATCTTTGTTTAGTGGAACTCGGTATTGCGTACTACACACGCTATCGAGGAAGGTCGTGATTGCGTACAGCGAAAGATTCCTTTGATGATTTATATAACATAAAAACAAAATATTTCTCATAAAAGTCTCAGGTGTTACATTCTACCCCCCTTAAAATGAATTTCTCCCTCGAAATTCGTCACTTTGTAACAAACAGATGAGGATACCTCTCCCTCATCATATCCTCAAGTTCCCATGTAGCTTCTTCTAATTAGTGGTTCCTCCATAAAACTTTCACCAAGCAAGTGGTCTTGTTTCGTAGGAATTTTTCACTACGATCCATAATCTCTATCGGTTGTTCTTCATAAGAAAGATCTTGCTCCAGCGGTACAACTTCAGAGCTGAGTACATGTGAAGGATCAGGTATGTACTTTCTCAGGAGAGATACATGGAACACATCGTGAACTTGAGAGAGATTCGGTGGAAGCGCCAATCGGTAAGCTACCTTCCCAACACGATCTAGTATTTAGAAAGGACCGATATATCTAGGTCTCAACTTCCCCTTATTTCCAAATCTCATGACCCTCTTTCAGGGAGATATTCATAACAACACTTTATCACCCACTTCAAACTCTAGGTATTTTCTTCGGTTGTTGGAATAACTTTTCTATCGACTCTGAGCTGCTCTTATGTGTTGTTGAATAGATCAGAACTTTTCTACCATCTCATCAACAATATCAGGTCCTAATAGCTTTCTTTCCCCAACTTCATCCCAGTAAGTTGGAGTCCTGTATTTCTTTCCATAGAGAGCTTCATAAGGAGCCATCTGAATACTGGAGTGAAAGCTATTATTATATGAAAATTCCACCAAAGGTAGGTGTTGATCCCAACCACCTTTGAAATCCATAGAGAAAGATCTCAACATATCTTCTAGAGTTTGAATTGTTCTCTCAGACTGACCGTCTGTCTGAGGATGATAAGCAGTGCTGAAACTCAACTCTATATCCAAAGTATGCTGAAGACTTTGCCAAAACTTTGAGGTAAACCTCGGATCCCGATCAGATATAATAGAAAGTGGTACTCCATGTAATCTTACCACTTCCTTCACATATATCCTGGAAAGCTGATCTAGAGAGAAATCATCTCTAATAGCAATGAAGTGTGCAGACTTTGTAAAACGATCAACTATGACCCAGATAGCATTATTGCCTTTGCATGTTTTAGTAAGTCTTGTGACAAAGTCCATAGTGATGTTTTCCCATTTCCATTTGGGTATGGGTAATGGTTGTAACATCCCCTTAGACTTCTGTCTCTCAACTTTAACTTGCTGACAAACCAAGCATCGAGAGACATATTCAGAAACATCTCTTTTCATTCCATCCCACCAGAAGTACTCTTTCAGGTCCCTATACATCTTCGTGCTTCCAGGATGAATAGAGAATGAAGAACTATGAGCCTCATCTAGCAGCTCCTTCTTTAATTTGGGGATGGGAGGAACACAAACCCGATTCCTGAACTTTATTATCCCTCACAATCAAGGTTGAATTCAGAAACATTTCTCACCTTCTTTTGTAACTCGGCATCTTCTTTATGTGCCTCTTTAATCTTCACATGTATAGATGGTTGAACATCCATTTGAGAAAGATACGATTTTTCCCCTTTCATTATAATTCCAAGATCCATCCTTTGTAAATCCTTAAATATTGGATCTTTTTTGATCCTCATCATGGATAAACTGGCATGGTCTTGTCGACTTAATGCATCTTCCACCTTGTTTTCTTTCCCAGGGTGGTAATGAATTGAGCAGTCGTAATCCTTAATCAGCTCCAACCATATTCTTTGGTGAATATTCAGCTCCTTTTGTGTGAAAATATACTTTAAACTTTTATGATCAGTATAAATATCACACCTTTTACCATAAAGGTAATGCCTCCAAATATTTAATGCAAAGATTACCACAGCTAACTCCAAATCATGAGTTGGTTAATTTTGCTCATGTATTTTCAAATATCGTGAGGCATAAGCTATCACCATATCATTTTGCATAATAACACACCCCAAACCCTTCTTGGATGCATCACTGTAGATCACAAACCTTTCTCCACTACAAGGCAGTGTGAGCAGAGGTGCACTGGATAACCTTCTTTTCAACTCCTTGAAATTCTCTTCACATTCCTCCGTCCAAACAAACTTAACTCCTTTCCGAGTCAACTTGGTGAGTGGATTAGATAATCATGAAAAATATTTCACAAAACATCGATAATATCCATCCAAACCAAGAAAAATTCGGATCTCAGTCATTGTTGTTGGTCTCAACCATCTTTCGATAACCTTTGTTTTTGCTGGATCCACAGATATCCCCTCTTTTGAGATTATGTGACCCAAAAATGAAACTCTTTGAAGCCAAAATTCACACTTGGTAAATTTGGCATAAAGCTTCTCCTTTCTCAGGGTCTTCAATATAATTCTCAAGTGATCTTCATGTTCTTCCTTTCTCTTTGAATATACAAGAATATCGTCTATAAAGACTACCACAAACTGATCAAGATAGTCTCTAAAGACTTTATTCATCAGATCCATGAATATAGAAGGGGCATTAGTAAGACCAAATGGCATCACTATAAATTCATAGTGTCCATACCTTGTACGGAAAGTCGTCTTTGGTATATCCTCCCTTTTGTCCCTTAATTGGTGATACCCTGAACGAAGATCAATCTTGGAAAAGTATTGAGCTCCTCGTAGTTGGTCAAATAATTCATTAATGAGTGGGAGAGGATATTTGTTCTTGATAGTGATCTTTTTAAGTTCTCGATAATCAATGTAGAGTCTCATTGATCCATCTTTCTTCTTAACAAATAGAACAGGTGATCCCCAAGGTGACGCACTAGGACGTATGAACCCCTTATCAAGATTCTCTTAGAGTTGCTTCTTCAATTCTTTCAACTCAATTGGGGCCATTCTATAAGGTGTCTTTGAAATAGGCAAAGCACCTGGTACGAGTTCTATTGAAAACTCAACTTCACGATTTGGTGGGAGACCCGGTAATTCCTCCGTAAATACATCATCAAACTCCCGTACAATGAGCATATTATTAATCATGAGTTTCTCACCAACCATTTGAGATAAATAACCTTCATTTAGTGGAATCAATACCCATAAAATGGAATAAATTTCCACTGGAAGGTTATGTTCATCCTTGCATCGATAGACGATCATAGATTGATCTGGAATATGAAATGTGACTTCCCTTCTTTGGAAATTTATATGAGCTGCATGTAGAGAAATCTAATCCATGCCAAGAATCACATCAAATTCCACTATAGGAAGGATAACAAGATTTTCAGGAAGCACTTTCCCACAAACTTCAATCGGAGAAGAATTATAAACTTTTGATGCGACTGTTGTGCCATTAGGGGTTGTCACAGCTAACTCAACATCTAACTGTTGAGGTAATACGGTGATATCCTTAGAAAATTCTTCAGAAATAAAGGAGTGGGTGGATCCAAAATCAAATAAAACATTTTCTACTTTAGATTGGATGGTAAGTGTACCTTTCACCACATCGTTATCATACTTCACATCGCTGATAGAAATTGCATGTGACTTTCCTTTTTCTTTAGCCTTAAGAGTTTGTTTACGTCGACCATCATCATCAACCCTTGGATTTGGGCATTGATTGGCATAATGCCCCATCTCCTTGCACTTGAAACATTGAAGTGTAGTAGGTTCATTCTGTGTGTCCCTTCCTTTGTTTGCATCATTAGACATCTTCTTCCCATCATTGTGGCATTAAAATTCCCGATGACCTTCCTTTCCACATTTGAAACATTTACTTGTCCCTTTAAGACAACTCCCTCCATGTTTCTTTCCACACTTTGAGCATAAGGTAAATCTCATCTTCTTTTCAGTGTGCTCTTTAGATTTTCCTTTTAATTCCATTTTCCTCTTCTTATCAAACCCATATGACTGATGGGTTACTCCAATATCCATCTCGACTTTGAGACCACATCGAATGATTTCTTCGTAGCTATTGAAGTCCCTTATGGCTAACTCCCTTCGAAGACTTGGTTTTAATCCACTAAAGAATCGATCGATCTTACTCTCAGGTTGGATAATAATACCAGAAGCGTACCTTGCAAGTCTTGTAAAATTTGCTTCATAAGTACCAACAGATTCATCATCCTTTTGCTTAAGTTCAAGAAACTATTTCTCCATCTTTGTTCGGAGAATACGAGGGAAGTACTTATTGAAAAATAAGTTCTTGAACTCGTCCCATTCCATGGACTCAATTTCATCCCTTTGCCTCGTATTCTTAATAAGATTCCACCATTGATCAGCATCTTCTTCCAAACGATACACTGCTAGGATGACTTTATCATGTTTAGAACATTGAAGAAATGAAAATATATTTTCAGTAGTACTAATCCATTGTTCAGAAAATAATGGATCAGTAGACCCACTGAAAGAAGGTGGACGCTGCCTCATGAAGGATTCAACAGAATGTTGCTCCTTCCTTTTCTCGTTTGGAAGTCCTGCATGATTCATAGCTTGAGAAAGTTGTGTGAGCATGGCTACAAGATTTTTCATTCCAGCTCCCATAACGTTTGGTTGCTCAGGGGGACAATCATTGCATTGTCCGTCGCATTCCGCATTAACACGGTTCCTTCGGGTTCCAGCCATTGACTAAAACCAAGAAGAATAGTGTGAGCAACACTAATTATAATAGGAAAACCACATAATAAAGAATAAAATTTCACACTTAAGGTCTTATCATAGGTTGTTCGTGGACATTTCTAAAACACTAAGATTATGTTCTATGCTTAGACTTATCCTTAGGATTCTTACTAAGGCTTTCACATCCTAGTTTCCAAAGGTTGACTATACCTTTCCTATGATACCAACTATAACGACCCCTACTTTACATAAATTGTCATTAATTCAGAATTTAATCACACTTATTACAACATATAACAAAACCAGGAAAGGACCGTATAGGTATAGAGTCTTTAGAAACTGGGAAACATAAACAACTGGTTCATAAAGCATCTACTTTGCCTCCTATTTATTTCATCATATCTAGAGTCCCTTTTTGGAAAATCCTACTTAATAACCTTATTCCTGACTTGGGGAAATAAAATATACAAAAGGGTGAGCTCAAATTCTCAGTAAGGGTAAACAAAATAAATATCAATCACATCATATACATAAGAACATAACTTTTGGAAATCTTAACCTGCAAAAGAAATCATAATTTCATAACATGGGATAAATCATAGTAGTGAAATGTAATCCCAATAATCATAACTTAAAACATGAAACTTTTTGGAATACACACATAATCATAGAGAATCATTTATTGTTAGTCAGGACTCATTTCCAAGACTATCTTAGTGGACAAAGTCCATTTCTGAACCGAGTTCACTCCTTGTTTCAGTCCTGTTTCACGGAATCGGTTTAACCTGCCGTTCCAGCCATGTCTATCTCATGAGATATAAAATCTTTACCCAATGCATTGGAGGGGGATATAGGTCCTACCCATCTCATAATGATACCATTCTTATGTGTGCCACAAAATCAGAAACCATACATCATAGCATAACCCATGTAATAAAAATGGGAATCTTAAACATCGTGACATCATAAAACAATTCATATAAGATAAAGGAATTCATAAAAATATAATTCCATCACAACATAATCAAATCAATGTAATAATAGGTATAGAAACAGAACCCTTTATTATCTTATATGGAAAATAATTATGATAAAACACTTGAACTCCATTCTTGAGGAAAATATCCTTTCTACTTCAAAAACACTTTTCCTTTCTTAACATGTCATACAATTCTAAACTAAAATAAGTTGATTAAAAATAAACTTGAAAACTTGTAAAGGAATCTTCTTGGAAACAATGTTTTAAAAATACATTCATGCCGTATAAGTTAAAAAAACATTCTTCTCGTACTTTTTTTATAAAAGTCAAAAAGTACCTCGTACGAAAAACGACAAAAGATTCCTTTCATATCTTTTACTAAAAACTCATCGAAGGGTAAAATTGGATTTAAAAAATTGTAGGTGGATGTAAATAATATTACATATTGAGGAAACATGGATGTGGATGATAAAATACACCCCAGTAAATACCAAAGTATAAACAATCTCGGATAAAATGAGATTGTGATATTTTCCCTTACCTTAGGTCTGATTTGCCTCGTAAGTGTCCGAACCTCCTGTATAATGATTTAAATAATATTATTGACTTATTCCAGAATCATAATTTTTGTTATGATATCATATATGGTCATATTCTTAGCTTCTTAGTAGTAATATTTCATTGCTACTTGTTATTCGGGTGTTTATAACTTTTTGTTCTTATGCGTGTTTTGTCGAATAAATTCTTATTATTCTCTTTAGGTTATAGATACATCATTTCCAGAATGGTATTAATGTACTATATATCATATTTATTCATTCAATTCATTTATATAATCATTATTAAATGAAGATCATGTTGAATGAATCGCATCACATCGTGGAGACGGTATTTCGTACGTACGCACGAGCGATGATATCGTTCTCATGATCGTGGAATTGTATTGGAGTATATTTATACTATTTCAGAATCAATTTCACTTTAAAATAATCATATATAGTAATTATTTACACCATTATACCCATCTAAGTAAGGTGGTGGGGGAAAATAGATTACACCACGGCGTGGAGATGGTATTCCGTACGTATGCATGTGCGGTGATTTTGTTTTCCATAGGATGGATAGATGTTGAAATAGGGTTGTTTCATACTTATAATAAAATATCAGTATATGAGTGATACTGATGTTATTACTTCATAATGAAACAACTAAAGAAGAAGATGTTGAAGAAGAAATAATTTGGAAAGGATCGGTAATGGATATTACCTCTTTTTGACACGCCTCTTCTTAACCTCCTCTTAGGGAAATAGGGTTGGTCTTTGAAGAAGACCAGAACCTCTAGGATGATTCTAAGAAAGTGGGGAAGTGAAATGGTCAGGTTTTGGATGAGATTGAAGGCTCAAATTGGTGTGAGGAGGAGAGGGAGGAGGTGCCCTTTTATAAGGGAGGAGAGGGGCACCTTTTGAAATATAAGAAATATTAGTTTATATTAAATCCCAACCCCACTTAAAAACTTCCAAAAGGACTCATATCCAAATATTAGATGAGATACGGTTGTAATCTCATCAACCAATAAAATTTATACATGTTATGAATTTATTTTAAACATTACCAACTTGATTTATCCTTATTTATCAATTTAATTTTATTTGTGGTAATAATATTCTAAATTTTAAATTATTATTAATAATTACATATGTGTTGTGAATTTTCCATAATTTGACACTTTATGACATTTTCGACCATATAAATTTTAATTTATAATTTTTAAATATTTTTGTGATTTTTAAACAATTTTATAATATGTTGTTTTTATAAAATAACAATAGTGTCAATTTTGACACTATTCATTTATTTGAATTTAAATAAACTATATACAGAGGATATGTTCAAAATAAAAGCTTTAATAGATTAATAAAATTTCATATGTATCTAGAAAATTATTTTAGTACATTAAATAGTGCATATAATAATTATTTTAAAATTTTAAAACCATTTATTTGATATTTTAATTAATAAAATAATTTCAACATCACTATTGTGTCATAATTACTGATAATTATTTAATCCCTAAAAATTCTAAATAAATTCCTATGATGTAGATAATTGTATTTTCTTTCTGGATACTATTCATGTTCGAAGTTTCATTAATTTTATCACCAAATTAAAATTATTATACTTATAAGATTTAAGAAAGTGACATGTTGTCACATTCTTTGGTTTTAATAATAGTTAAATTATTTTCATGGAAAAAAGTCTATTAAATGAATCTAATCTAACCCTTAGGTAATATGGGTCTACTTTTAGTCATCCAATAGGATTTTGGAAGGTTTTAGGGTAATTTTATAATCTTATATTTACCCTTAATTACCCGATTTACCTTTAACTATGGTAAATAAAATTTACCGTAGTTACTATTCATAATGCCCAAAAATAAAAAGTAGCCTATTAACATAATTTGTACCCACTGATTCTGAATATGGAATCCAGTTTTTCAAAATTCAAAACATATAAGTTGCAGTAATTAATTTAAAATAAATCTCGTTGTTAAGAAAACGGGTTTTAGAAGTTAAAACATTTCCAAAGATTGAAATGTTTTTACCTATGAATTCAATGTGAAATTAATGCTAATGACATAAATTATATTAAATGGTAAAAATATATTCTATCTATACTTTAAAACCATTCAATATTATAATTTAACCATATAAATTATCTCAATGAAAAAAGTTGTTTTTAATTAAAAATTAGCGTATTTTTACTATTCATCAAAATATGAAAGTTATCAGAAAAATATCAAAAATTTATCCAAAGTAAATTTTTATATCCTGATTAAAAATAAGAATTTTATTTTTTCAAATTGAACTTATAAATGTGTCAAAACTAGATTTAATGTGGGTGCGCCATCAAAAGGCGGCAAAACTGCATTTTTTTATAAATACTTATTTTACCCAAAAAAATTATTTTGTTCTCTTACCATATTCTAGAAAATGTGTAAGATGAATAATAATGTTGTAAAATTTAAAATTCAGTTAATACTATTCATAACGGCTAGTTTATAATATTATAATAATATATCGTTGTTTAGTGGAACTCGGTATTGCGTACTACACACGCTATCGAGGAAGGTCGTGATTGCATGCAGCGAAAGATTCCTTTGATGATTTATATAACATAAAAACAAAATATTTCTCATAAAAGTCTCGGGTGTTACACAAGGTCCCAACCTTCAAGTTTTGGGAGTTACTCTACAAGGTAATGGAATCTACCACCCTTCTCTTTTTAAAGCTTCCATTTTATGTTATTCTATTTTATTTTCAATTGGATTATGTTGGGATATGTCATTACATATCCCCCTTTCTGTCCATATTATTTAATAATGATGAGAGACCCATTTTCTATCATCAAAATATTTTATGAATTTTTAAGTGACGTTGTTAGGCTGCTGAATTTTCGTGAGGGGTTTCTTAACTTTTTTTTATTTTGAGTTCCTTTATTTTCTTTTTATTTCCTCATATCCCCTCATCCAAATGCTATGATAACTCCAGTACCTTACATAAACTAGAATTTTATTATGTGAATGTAATATTTCATCATCATCTCTCTTTTCCCCCTCCTCTTATACTAAAAATGATAACACCGTCCGAGATATGTTAATTTATCACATTCAAGGAAGATGGGTTCTCAATTTTTATTACCATCTTCAATTTTGGTCATGAAACCATTTTTATGGTTGAACCAGATCAGAATATATGTATTTCATCCTATGTGATTTTCTATAATCCTTTCACACTCATAATATAAAATAATAATACAAAACAAGTTCATTATGCACAAAACCGCCAAGTTAATCCAAGTGTTTATCATTATCTTTTATCAAACAAGTCATCCTCACGGTATGTAACATAGAATAATTATAAGATAATTTATATCTCTATAATTTCACTAATAATATATATTAAAAATTATGGATTTTTGACCATATTTCAAACAAAATTCCATTCATGAATACAAGTAAACCAATAATGAAAACCAAGGAAGAAATGCTTCCAAAACAATAAAATTGAAACTCTTAAACCCATAAAATAGCCATGAATGAAACTAATAAGGATAAACTAAATAAAAAATCAAATGATGTTATGGAATTATTAATTAATGAAGCTAAATGTTATTATTAAGGTCATTAAGATCAAAATAAGAATGCATTCGGGCATAATGTAAGGGGTCTCTTATCTCACTTTTAATTCTGTGATATTTCCATTGTTCACCACTTATTTCTTGAATGTGGTGTATTATGTACTGAAATTTGATATAAATTATCAAGATTATCTTTATATCCATGCTATTATGTGATTAATTTGGTGTTTATTAATTTTTGGTCATACGACTCAGTTGATTACAACGTGGTAAGGGACTTTATCTCAATTTCCATTTCATTGAGACTTACTTGGTATTGTGCACATAATCTTTCTTATGTGGTGTATCCACTACCCATTTGAGATCATTTTTCATTTTAAATTGTAAATATATTATATATCCATATTCTGGTTTCATGGATATGTTTATTGTCTTAAGCCGTAAACCCTTTTATATACAGTATTTATTTGGAATGTTGTTTTAACTATGGTTGACTGATTGAAAGTTAACTTTTTATTGAAGAATAAAAGTCAAGAGTCCAAAGAAAACAAAAAAAAATGATCATGGGAGCCTGAAATGATGCAGTCCAAGAGCATCATCAAGAATATCCTGACTGCATCTCCTTGGAATAGAGCCAACACTGTCATAGACAATGAGGACCTCACCTTCTCTTTCTTCATGGGCCAACTTCTCTGCCGTGAAATTTCCTTCATGCCAAACATGGTTGATAGAAATTCCCTAGTTTATGTAGATCCTACACATACGAATGAGATGGATAAGGTCCCAAGGAGTCTCAGCCTTCCCTTGGAGATAAAGGGAGGTAGCGGCTGAGTCAGTTTCGATGACCTCCACCTTAAGGTTGAAGCACCTACATAACTTCAAACCAGTGTTCATGGCTCTAACCTCCACTCCCACAGAATTACCTTATCCATAAAAGGCACTAAAATTGAATAAAAAAGATCTGATTGCATCCCTGACCATCCCACAACCCCTTATTTGACCATCCATGAAGGATCTCTCCACGTTGAGCTTCAAACCTCTTCCAGGCAGAGTCCATCTCACCCAGTTTACCTGGGTGTTGTTGCTTGCACCCACCAAATTGCCTAGCATTGGATTGATTCTTCTGAAGGATGTCAAGCCCTCACTACCATGAAGATATTTCCCCAAATCAACCACCAAGGCACAGGTTCTGACCCGAAGCACACCATGTGAAGCTTTGACCCCCTCTCTGGCCTTGTTCCTCACCTCCCATAAGTTCCAGAAAGTTGTTGCCACTGTGATGACCCGGATTTCCTTTTCAATATATGAGGATCCTAGGACCTATAGCCATCTTTTTCAGGTCTCTTGGAAATATTTTCCACCACCTCTAACATTCATACATGATTCCATATAACCCCACAGGTTTCTAGCCCAATCGCTGTGGATGAATAGGTGCTCTGTGGTTTCTACTTGCGGGTTGGTGAAACAATGGCAGTATGAAGCTATGCTTACGCCTTGACACTGAGTGTTCTCATCTGTCATAATTTCCTAATGTTGAATACACCATGTCAAAAAGTTGAGTTTAGTTGGGATCCCTTTGCACCACTAGTTTTTGGAGAGTTCGTCTTGTTCCCTTAGTGCGTGCAATGAGGGTCGATAACTGCTACTTGAGAATTTTCTAGATGGAGAATCCATGAAGAAGCAGTTGTCTGGTTCATCCACCAGGATAATAATGTGGAAGATCTGTCTCTTCTCAGGACTAAGGATGGATTCCATGAGGCCTTGGTGACTAATGGACTCCCTGAAGGTCATGGTCGGCACAGGGAAGTCCGAATAGTGCAATTTGTTTCCTACCCAGTTTACATCCCATAGATTGATGTCACTGTGTAGGTTTAGGGCACACCGGAAGCACGTTAGTAGGTGTTCCCAACTTTAATTTTAGCATTAACAATGATCAATATGAGATCCATCAGGATAATAAAACTCCGGATCTTTAGAATAGAATGAAGAACGAAAAATAAAGAGGGGAGTCCCAAAAACATAGATAGGATCATCATATGTTGGTTATAATTAATTTAATTAATTGACAAGAATTACCTTGATGGAATTATTTCTTCATTGATGTTTCTGGTCACGATCTGATATTATTTATCATTGCGTCGTAGAATAAAAGTGTAGGATTCCTCTAGTGGTGATCCACACGTGCTCCACGTATCTCTGGACGTCACCGAAGGGATCTCCAGGTGCTAGTGTGAAAGAGTATTTGCTTGCGATGTCCCCCTTCGATCACCTTGATCCGGTGGAGGAGGATCTCTCTCTCATAGGTTTAGAGCGTTCTTAGTGGAAAAAGAATTCTCTCTTGGCTTGGGATATTTTTCAAATCCATTGTGCACAAACAAAAAAAATGGCTAGGCTAATGAGAATTATATAATTGGGATTTTAATTACATAGAATGATAAAATGAATTAATTAACCGAAATCATTTATTCATTTCATTTAATTATTAGTAATAACCCATGTCTAATAATAACAGTTGGCTATTATTATTACTTGACATGTGCCCAGCGAATTACACCTAATATTATTTCATTAAATAAATAATATTATTTCTCATAAATTCCCAGAAAAAAAATACACGGCGTGCATATTTAATATACATGGCGTGTACTTTTGTTTTTTAATTTTTCTTTATTTCCTCCACCATATTTATTAGACCTTAAATAATGATTATTTATTTCTCAAATAAATATCATTGCATTACTCACTAATAAATTTATTATTTTTCCCACAATATATTCTCTTGAATAACTAGTGTTGAAATAAATGTGATCAGGCATCCTTGAATAATTATTAAACCATAATCAGGAATAATATTTATTCAACTTGTTAAATTAATATTTAACTGAGATACTTGGACACACTTAGTGTGTGACCCTCTAGGCCTATTTCTCAGTGGCATTAGGCGGAGCCTACCTAAAGTCCAAGGTTGGGGTCTAGAAACATGCCAAGGCATCCATAGAGAAAGAAGTTAATTCCACAATGACGTGTAACCTCCTACGAACGCTTAATGTGTAATGTAATCCCTTTGTCTCAATATCTCAAATCAAGCAGGTTGCATGCTAGTTCCATAAACCCATGTGCTCGATTATTCTTTTTTTAAATTTCCAGAATTGAACTTGACCATTCCTCACCATGTCCATGGATTTATTTAGGCTATATCAATTCCATCAAAGGGCCTGAGATATCTACTTCCATTATGGAATAGAAGGGACAAATCCTTTCTCACATTATCTTTTAATGCAGTATTACTCATGACACACCCAACATGTCCTACCTCACTGTGAACAGTGTGTTATCACATTTTCCATCAATACATCTAAGTTCACGAGTTGTAATACCCATTAATAATAATCTTAAAGTCTAAGGACCAATACACACGTCCGCAGATAGGAACATCCAATGACACTACAAAATGTAGATTTCCTACTGGCAGGTCTCATTCTTATAATATCCTCCTAGATATTACTAAGGGCGCACACCATGAGAAGGTGCCTCAAAGTTTTATAAGTCCTCACCCCTAATGGCCTGTATTATTTGTGTCCCTCAAATAACATCATCCGACCATAGAACATATATTCAAGAACAGTGTTATGGTACTTCCGGGTTCTCATCATAGCAGGGATCTGCTATGACCCTTTAATGAAACAGTTATCCTTAGGACATTATCACATGAATTGTCACGCATAAGAACAATCAAGATGTGATAAGGTATTTATTAATGAATAAATTACAAAGTAGTTGTTTCTAGGCCACCAACTCCAACAGACTCCCACTTGGACTAGAGCCAACTGCTAACAACTTTAAACTTGCTAGCTCTCACATGATATTCATCCTTCTGTTGAGATAGGCCTTTAGTAATGGGGTTCACCACGTTCTCTTCCATGGACACTCTACTCACTGCAACTTCACCCCTTTTATAGAAATCCCTCAAGAGGTGATACTTCCAAATTATTTTCTTTGTCCATTGATGTGACCTTGGTTCTTTTGAAAGAGACATTGCTGCAGTATTATCACAATATAATGTGATAGGATCTTTACAAATAGGAACCACATCAAGCTCTTGGAAAAAGTTCTGAATCTAGATGGATTCCTTGGCTGCATTAGAAACCTATATATATTCAGACTCCACTGTATAATTAGTGACAACTAGTTTCTTTGAACTCTTCTAGCTCACATCTCTTCTATTGAGATAGAAAATATATCCAGATTGCAACTTCAGATCGTTCTGATCTGTCTGAAAACTAGCATCAGCATACCCTCTGATGACAAGCTCCTCATCTCCTCTATACACCAGGAACATATCCTTAGTTCTTCTCAGATACTTAAGGATAGTCTTTACAGCCATCCAATTTTGTTCTCCTGGATCTGCTTGATATACACCCACCATGCTCATTGCATAGACAACATCAATCCTGATACATAACATTGCATACATGATAGATCCTATAGCCGAAGCATATGGGATCGTACTCATTCTATCTTTCTCCTATTGTGTTTGAGGACACATTTTCTTAGAAAGATGTATGCCATGTGACACTGGAACCAATCCCCTCTTAGATTTTTCCATACTAAATCTCTTTAGTATATGGTCAATGTAGATACCCTGAATTATTCCAAGCAGCCTTTTGGATCTATCACGAATGATCTTGGTCCCTAAAATGTAGGCTTCTTTTCCCAAGTCCTTCATGGAGAAACACTTGTTCAATTAGTCCTTAACTGACTGTAATACTGGTACATCATTTCCAATAAGAAATATGTCGTCAACATATACTACTATGATAACGACCGCATTCCCATTAAATCTATTATAAATGCATGGATCACATTCATTCTTAATGAAACCAAATTACTTTATGGCTTCATCAAATCAAATGTTCCATGACCTGGATGCTTGCTTTAATCCATAAATAGATTTTTGCAACTTGTAAACCCATTTGGCTTCACCAGGTGTCACAAACCCTTATGGTTGTGTCATATAGACATCTTCCATATGGTTCCCATTAAGGAATGCTATTTTTACATCCATTTTCTAAATCTCTTAGTCATGGTAAGCTATTATGGAAAGTATGATTCTTATGGATTTAAACATGGAAACTGGTGAGAAGGTTTCATCATAGTCAATTCCTTGATGTTGTCTGAATCCTTTAGCCACTAGCCTTGCTTTATAGATGCTAACTTGACCTTCCATGTCTAATTTTCTCTTGAATACCCATTTTCATCCAACAGGCTTTACATTAACTGGCTCATCGACCAGAACCCAGACTTGGTTCTGATACATGTAATCCATCTCAGAATTCATAGCTTCTAGCCATCTTGAAGATTCTAAGCTTTCTACTTATTCTTTGTAGGATATAGGTTCATCATTGTCCAACAATAATGATTCACCATCCTTGGTGACTAGGAAACCAAATCTCTCCGGTTCCCTTACCTCTCTTGAGCTCCTATGCAATACTTGTGTTTCTGGAACCTCTTCCATAGGGACCTGTGGAACTTGTACCTATACCAACTCCTGTGTATCTTGAGCATCAACTTCATCAAATTCAATCTTGTTCCCACTATCCTTTTTAGGATGTGCTCCCTCTCAAGAAATACAGATTGTCTGGAAATAGTCACTTTCTTATCTAAAGGGTTATATAGGTAATATCCTTTCATTTCCTTGGGATATCCTATAAAGATACACCTCATGCCTTAGGGTGATAGTTTGTTGCCTGAGAAGGCCTTAACAAATGCCTCACATCCCCAAACACATGTCTGTGACAAAACGGATTTATTTCCATTCCATAACTCAAAGGGAATTCCATTTTCCGCCTTAGTTGGTACTCGGTTCAATGTGTATGCTGCAGTTTGTAATTCATATCCCCAAAAGGATAATGGAAGATCTACATGACTCATCATCGACCTCACCATTTCTAACAAGGTGTGGTTTCTTCTTTCAATAACAACATTCCACTGTGGTGTATAAGGAGGAGTGAGCTGATATAGAATCCCAGACTTCCATAGAAGATCGATGAACTCTTGGTTCAGATATTCTCTACCTCGATCCGATCGAAGTTTCTTTATCTTCTTACCAAGATAATTCTCTACTTAATTCTTGAATTCCTTAAATTTATCTAAGGCTTTTGACTTATACCTAATTAAGTAGATATAACCATATCTACTCAAATCATCAATAAATGTAGTGAAGTAATAATATCCACCTCTAGCTTCTACTGGAAATGGTCCACACACATCCGTGTGCACCAATCCTAGAAGCTCTGTGGACCGTTCACCCAGTCAACCAAAAGGCATCTTGTTCATTTTACCTTGTAAACAAGTGTGACATCCATCAAGTGGTTTTAGCTCAGTAGAGTCTAAATAGCCATCTTAGCAGAGCTTTGTCAAGCGCTTCTCGTTTACATGACCGAGACGGTGATGCCACAACTGGGTGGTGTATGAGTCATGTGAGTTTGTTTCGTTATCAATTTCCAACACTTGGTTTTTGTAATTTAATACATAAAAACCATTATTTATGTAACACCCCAATATTTCATAGTATGTTATTTCTTCAAATAAATTAAATAACTTGCACTACACGCAACACCGAGTTCGAGCGCACCACAAGATTACCAAACTAGCCGTTCAAAAGTGGTTATGAATAGTATTAACTGAATATTGAACTATATATAATCCTTATAATTTTAGAATCCATATTATTATTTTTTAGACATAATTTAAGAAAAAATTCATTTTTTTCAGATAAAAGAAGTATTTATTTCAAAAAATGCACTTTTACCGCCTTTTAATGATGAACCCTTTTTAAATCCAATATTTGAGACTTTTATATATTCAATTTGACAAAATAAACTTCTTATTTAGAATCGGGACATAATAATTTAGTTTCAATAAATTTTTTGTGCTTTTCTGATAACTTTCATATTTGGGTGAATAGTGAAAAATACTATATTTTAACTGAAAACAACTTTTTTAATCAAAATAATTTATAGTGTTAAATTATAAATTTTAATGGTTTTGAAGTAAAAAATAGATTATATTTTTACCATTTAATCCAATTATGGTCATTGTAAGTAATTTCACTTTGATATTGGACATAAACAAGTGTCAATCTTTTGATAGATATAGTTTCTTAAAAATACGCCTTTTGGTTTTGACAATGGGAATTAATTTTAAATTAATAAATGAAACTTATATTCTTTGAATTTGGTAAAATATAATTCATTTTTTAATTCATAATATCAAAATTAGATTAGGGTGAATATTTGGTATTTTTCAAAAAACATTCAGTTTTTGATGAATAGTGAAAAATACTAAATTTTAATAACCTTTTTAATCAAAATAATTTATAGTGATAAATTATACAATTGAGTGGTTTTAAAGTATAATCTGATTATATTTTTACCATTTAATACAATGTTGTTCATTGGATGTAATTTCACATTTAAACTGGACATAAGAAAGTGTCAATCTTTTGATAGTTATTACTTCTTAAAAACACACTTTTTGTTTTGACAATGGAAATTAATTTTAAATTAATTTATGCCACTTCTATGTTTTGAATATAGAAAAATGGATTCCATATTTAGAATCAGGAAGTCCAAAATGATTAAACAGATAACTTTTATTTTTAAACATTTTGAATAATTACTTCGGTAAATATTTTATTTACCATGGTTAAAGGCTAAATCTGGTAAATAAGGGTAAAAACATAATATTATAATAATATTAAATTACCCTAACACGTGTCTTAACCCTATTTGATGATACATTTCCGACCATGTGCATCTTTGGGTCGATTTTGGGACCCCATTGAGCCACTTGTAAGTAATAATGACACTTTATATTAATTAAGTTAAAGTAAATAAAAAATGACATAAGCATATATCTTTTAGTAAAAAAAAATTCACGTAAGGTTATATATGTTATCTCTTCGACCATAAATATTAATTAGAAAGATAAAAATATTTCCTACATAATGGTATTTTATTTATAATTTTTAGATATTAAATAATTAAATTTATTTACGACACAATGATGATGCAGTATTTTCTTTATTAATTAAAGAATAAAATAAATGATATTATAAATACTAAAATAAATATAATTTGAAAGTTTTGGTGACATCCACAAATTTTATTGGTTAATATGACATGTTGGTATTACTTAAATTAATTTTTTTCAAATTAATAAAGTTTTTAAGACTTTAACAAAAATCAATTATTAAATAGTGTCAAAATTGACATAAAAGAGTTTTTAAAACAAATATTATATTATTAATTGATATAATATTACTAAAAATATAAGGTTCAGACAAAGGACTTATATGATGATATTTATGTCATTAATGAACCACTTTGGGTTCTCTTGGCAGTTTATAGTAAGTTTATTAACCAAATAATATAAACATACAAAGAGACATGATAATGTCAAACTATTTAACTAAGAGTTAAATATAAAATATAAGGTTAATATAGTGACCCAAACCTGTATAAAACCTATTGGTTGAGTGGATTTAGACCCATCCCCACCTTATCCTCTAAATAAATTAGTTTGGAGCCATTATAAACCGAATATGAATTTATTATAAAATAATATTTTAAGTTTTTCCTAAGGTGCCCCTCACCGATCTTATAAAAGGGAACTCCCCCATCTCTCTAATTCACACCTTAAAAGCCTTTTGGCTCAGCCAAAACCTACCCAAATATTCTCTCAAATTCCCTCACTTCAATCTAGAGGCATTAGTTTTATCATAAATCCAACCTAAGGATCCCTTTTGATCAAATCAAAAGGAAGAACCTGAAGACGAGGTAATGTTTTCACCACCCTCTTTCTAGTTTCTTTCTTCTTCCAATTCTTCTTTCTTTGTTATTTCATTATAAAATAATAACTCCAGTATATTCTATATAATGTGATGTTATTATAAATATGGTACAATCATATTCAGTATTCTATCCATTCTTTGAATGACATGTCAACATACGTGCGTACGTACGGCTTACCGTCTCCACGTCATGGTGTAATTGTTATTAAAAACATTATTATTTGGATGGGTATGATAATGATGTTTAATCGAATTAAATAATAAATATAACATTATAATTATTCTGTATATTTGATATACCATCCAATTATATATTATTTTAATATCTAAAGAATGATATTGTCGCTCGTGCGTACGTACGGACTACCGTCTCCACGAACACGATGAGATTCATTCCCCATTGTATCCATTCAAGTATAATTATCATTTGATGATTAAAAATAATGTTTAAGGACTTGATATAATTATGTATATTAATAAGATACAAACTATCCATAAAAAACATGACTTATGTAACAAAACATATAAAAGAAAATGAGTAAGTTAACACCCGAAACGACGATAATACTAAGATATTATTAACAAAGAAATGTTAAAAGATCATATATGATATCATATTAATGTATATGATTCTTGTATAATTTAATAAAAATTATTTCACCATTATACAGGAGGTTAAACTACCCTAGACCAAGGAAAAGTACAAGGTAAGGGTTTATTTCCTCAATCTCATTATTATTCGAGATTGTTCATGTGTAAGTATTTTCTGGGACATACTAATCATAGATACCCATATTTCATAAAAATGTTTTCAAAGGGAATGTTTTAAGGTTTTATGGGAGGTTATATTCAACTAGATCATCATGTTAAATTTTTTAAAGATTTATGTTTCTAAACCCTTTTAATTAATGTCCATATTTTCAAAACGATTTTTAAGGATTTATTTATATGGACATGAATGTTTTGAAAAGATAAATCTTTTCAAAAGTTTAAAAGTGGTATGGGACACTTTTATTCAGAAATATCTTTTAAATTAACTCCTTTATAAATTATGAGACTTACAAACGATTTCATGAAAAAGGGGTATTTCTCTCAAAGAGTTTTACAAATCATTTTCATCTATGTCAACATCCTTTGAAAGATTTTAAACTTATTTGAAGTTGATTTATTATGATACAAAACTTCCATATTTTATTGAAGGTTTTGTGATATGTTTGAATGTGGATGTGTTATTTTTATACCATTCATGGTTTATGGATAAATTATCGACATTTCGTATGCTAGTTTTAATACGAATGTTTATGTTATGTTTAAACCTGTTCATATGAGGAATGCATTGGACTTAGTAAGTGACGGGTGGAGCCCGCTATAGCTCCTCGATGCATCGGTAGGTCTCATGAGACAAACTAGTGTCTTGGAACAAGGCCTTGACAAAATCTTATTTTTAGTCTTGGAATAAGGCCTTAACTATGTGGTTATGATAGTTTGGCATTATGCATTCCATCATTATGAAAGTGGTTATTGATATTGCATGTGATTATTCGATTAGTAGAATATCCATGTGAATAAGTAAATGGAATTATTTCATTTTATTTCTACCATATTATTCTGAAGTTCAAGTTTAAAAGGCTTTTGTTTTAGTTATACATTTCCTTAAATGTTTATGCTTATTTATGAAAGTTTCTGCTATATTGTTATCCTTACTGGGCATCTGAGCTCACCCCTTTCTATGTTTTATTTTTCCCAGGATGTGAAGAAGTATTTCATGAATGACCTACAGGGATAGTATGAGGGGATATGAGTGTGGTCTATGGAGACAAGATTTTGTTTTAGTTTTTTCATTTTAAGATGTAATGTAAACTTTATGAATGTATATAGTGATTCCAAGGCTACTAAACTAATCAGTCTTTCGAGACTTGATCTTTTGTGATCATGCCAATGTTATGTAATAATGCACCGACTCTAGGTAACTAGGGTTGGGGCGTTACAGTTGGTATCAGAGGAAGTTTAGTACAAACCTTGGAATCTATATTTAGATAAACTCTTATTAGAGCACATAGACCTAAGACGTACTTTGAGGATTAGTATAGAAGAACTTCCTAGAATTTTGGTATTGTAGAGATTTTGTGAGTTTTCCGAGCAATACATCCCTGTCTGGATACGAGCAGGTAGAGGCAGCTCTGGCACAGATGTACCTATGGGTAAAACCCAAAAACACCGCTTTGAGCTAGACTCAAATGGGAAATGGTGCATGACAATGGGCCTTCTTGCACTCTTGGTTACGACACTCCCGGGGGATATGCTTCGGATAATTCTCATTTTCTTTAAAAACCATTATGAAGGGTTTATGAGTATATATTTCCTCAAAGAAAACATTTTTATGATTATGGATTATATCCATAAATTGTTCAATCTACGTCCGGTATTTTAGAATTTTGGAATTATTCATTGCAATTCATAAACTGACCTAGTGTATGCCATTGTATAGAAATGGCGCCCAGTAGAAGGAATGTAAACTCCAGCAATACGTATGATCCAAAGAGTAAGAAGGATCATATCTTTCACGGTATTAATCTAACATTTAGAAGGTAAATTGTATCCCATGTATTCTCAACATGTGAAGAAATAGTATCATGTGTTAAAAAGATAAGTAAATAATTCTCTGAGTTCTATGGCTTTGAAGGGAATCAAGAGAAGAAAAGGATGGAAGGGAGAAAGATGGATAAAGGGAAGAGGGAAAAGAAGAATTTCCCTATATGTGATAACTGTGGGAAGAAACACCCTGGAACTTGCCTGAAGAGAATGTGATTTTGTTATAAGTGTGGAGAAAAAGGACACCATGTACGTGACTGCAAGGGTAAGAAGAAGGTTCCAAATGTATAATGCTTCATCTTCCAAGAGTTGGGACACTATGCGAACCAATGTCCAAATTATCAGAGTATGCCCCAAATGATGATATTGGATAATAATCAAGTTATGATACTACCACATATGATGAGGAATGATTAGAGTTCTTATGTTGTTATTAGAGAATTATGTTATTTGAGTGTTGTATCAACGATGTACTGGTTATAATTATTATGGAGTATATAAGGATTGTACTGCAGTACTATTTCAATAAGGACTTGAGATTGTGTGGAACCAAGAAAAGTGACTCAATAGCAGGTTAAATTTTTAGAAAATATGTGGTTGAGAGAAATATAAACCATAATATGGTTTTGATACTGAGGTAGTGATTTTGGAATAATACATGTTTGATTTGGATAAATTATATTGGATATTATTGACTACCTTGAAACTGATTAATTATTTGTATATTCCATAATTGTTTGAGTTTACAACATTTTTGGATAGAATGAGTATATCCAGTATTCTATAATGAATAAGGGAGCTTGAATGTAATCAATAAGGTTTAATGGTAATTCAGGATGTTGCGGTGTTTTAAAAGAATACATGATGAAGGTGTTCACATGTTATTACGTGGCAAAAAGGATATTCATTGTGTTTATCTTACCTATAAATTTTGGATTTTTGAGTTTGGACAAAAGTATTTTGGATAAGTCTAGTTTGAGATTACTTTTGGATTTCCATAAAAAGAACAACCCGGAGGTCGGGTGGCAACCCATCGCGTCCGGCAAGGTCGCGAGACTTGAACCCACAACCGAAGGGCGACAAGGGTGTATCACCTACCACTAACCCACGTGATGTCCTAGATTGAATAATGTAGTTTTTTTAAAGGGTCTGGTAGATGAATTATAATTTTTTTAACCCTATACGAATAGGATAAATAGAATATTTTTTTAGTTTTATTATCTTTTAGAGTGAAAGATGAGTTTGTGGTGGAAATTGGTTAAAGGATGGAACTCTACTTGTCAAGTATATATTTTTCTTCTCTTATTCTATGAAGAAATTAATTCTTAAACTTTAGGTAAGGGATATTAAAACTAAAAATGTGTTATCCTAATACCTTATGTTTTGTGGAACCAATGATATTTTAAATCATCATAGATTGATGGCTTTGAGGCTTTCAATTCTACAATTGTTTGTGACTGATAACCTCAATCACTCCCTATAAATATTTAAGTTTTTCCTCCAATTATGTGTCTCTAATTGACACCAATTTTCTCATAATCGAGATCATAATTTGGTGGTTACTTTTTCATTCCCCTTTTCCTCTTATTAAGACTAAATTTTATTAACCCAATTTTCGATGTGGGTTTTCCCACAAAGGTATTTTCAGTTTTCAACCTTTTATTTTTGAAGAACAATTTCAAATTGCGAGTACACAAGTGATTGAGGGAGGGAAGAATGTAACACCCCAAGATTTCATAGTACGTTATTTATTCAAAGAAATTCAATAACTTGCACTACACGCAACACCGAGTTCGAGCCCACCACAAGATTACCAAACTAGCTGTTCAAAAGTGGTTATGAATAGTATTAACTGAATATTGAACTATATATAATTCTTATAATTTTAGAATCCATGTTATGAGTTTCTTAGACATAATGTAAGAACAAATTCATTTTTTCAGATAAAAGAATTATTTATTTCAAAAAATGCACTTTTACCGCCTTTTAATGATGAACCCTTTTTAAATCCAATATTTGAAACTTTTATATATTATATTTGACAAAATAAACTTCTTATTTAGAATTGGGATATAAGAATTTGGTTTTAATAAATTTTTGGTGCTTTTCTGATAACTTTCATATTTTGGTGAATAGTGAAAAATACTATATTTTAACTGAAAACAACTTTTTTAATCAAAATAATTTATAGTGTTAAATTATAAATTTTAATGGTTTGGAAGTAAAAATAGATTATATTTTTACTATTTAATCCAATTATGGTCATTTTAAGTAATTTCATTTTGAGATTGGACATAAACAAGTGTCAATCTTTTGATAGATATTATTTCTTAAAAATACCCCTTTTGGTTTTGACAATGGGAATTAATTTTAAATTAATAAATTCAACTTATATGTTTTGAATCAGGAGGTACAAATTGTGTAAATAGTTAACTTTTATTTTTAGACATTTTGAATAATTACTTCGGTAAATATTTTATTTACCATGGTTAAAGGCTAAACCTGGTAAATAAGGGTAAAAAATAATATTATAATAATATTAAATTACCCTAACACGTGTCCTAACCCTATTTTATGATACATTTCCAACCATGGAAATATTTGGGTCGATTTTGCGACCCCATTGAGCCACTTGTAAGTGATAATGACACTTTATATTAATTAAGTTAAAGTACATACAAAAATGACATAAGCATATATCTTTTAGTAAAACAATTTTTACATAAGGTTATATACGTTATCTATTCGACCATAAATATTCATTAGAAATATAAAAATATTTCCTACATAATGGTATTTTATTTATAATTTTTATACATTGAATAATTAAATTTATTTATGACATAATGATGATGTCGTATTTTCCTTATTAATGAAAGAATCAAATAAATGATATTATAGATACTAAAATAAATATAATTTGAAAATTTTGATGACATAAAAAACTTTTATTGGTTAATATGACATGTTGGGATTACTTAAATGAATTTGGTTCAAATTAATAAAGTTTTTAAGACTTTAACAAAAATTAATTATTAAATAGTGTCAAAATTGACATAAAAGAGTTTTTAAAAAAATATTATATTATTAATTGATATAATATTCCTAAAAATATAAGGTTCCGCCAAAGGACTTATATTATGATATTTATGTCATTAATGAACCACTTTGGGTTCTCTTGGCAGTTTATAGTAAGTTTATTAACCAAATAATATAAAAATACAAAGAGACATGGTAAATGTCTAACTAATTAACTAAGAGTTAAATCTAAACGATAAGGTTAATATAGTGACCCAAACCTGTCTAAAACGTATTGGTTTAGTGGATTTCGACCAATACCTACCTTATCCTCGAAATAAAACCATTTGGAGCCATTAGAAACCGAATATGAATTTATTATAAAATAATATTTTAAGTTTTTCCTAAGGTTCCCCTCACCCCTCTTATAAATGGTCACTCCCCCTTATCTCTAATTCACACCTTAAAAGCCTTTTGAATCAGCTAAAACCTGACCAAATATTCTCTAAACTTCCCTCAATTCAACCTAGAGGCCTTATTTTTATCAGAAATACAACCTAAGGATCCCTTTTGATCAAATCAAAAGGAAGAACCTAAAGAAGAGGTAATGTTTTCACCACCCTCTTTCTAGTTCCTTTCTTCTTCCACTTCTTATTTATTTGTTATTTACATTCTAAAATAATAACTCCAATATTTTATATATACTATGATGTTATTATAAATATGGTACAACCATATTCAGTATTCTATCCATCCTTTGAATGACATGTCACCATACGTGCGTACGTACGGCTTACCATCTCCACGTTGTGGTGTAATTGTTATTCAAAACGTTATTATTTGGATGAGTATGAAAATTATGTGTAATTGAATTAAATAATAAATATAACATTATAATTATTCTTTATATATGATATACCATCCAATTATATATTATTTTAATATCAAAAGAATGATATTTTCGCTCGTGCGTACGTACGGACGACCGTCTCCACGAACGCGATGAGATTCATTCCTCATCGTATCCATTCAAGTATAATTATAATTTGATGATTAAAAACAATGTTTAAGGACTTTATATCATTATGGATATGAATAATATACAATCTATCCATAAAAAACATGACTTATGTAACAAAACATATAAAGGAAAACGAGTAAGTTAACACTTGAAACGACGATAATACTAAGATATTATTAACAAAGCAATGTTAAAAGATCATATATGATATCATATTAATGTATATGATTATTTTATAATTTAATAACAATTATTTCACCATTATACAGGAGGTTAAACTACCCGCAACCATGGAAAAGTACAAGTTAAGGGTTTATTTCCTCAATCTCATTATTATCTGAGATTGTTCATGTGTAAGTATTTTCTGGGACATACTTATCATAGATACCCATATTTCATAAAAATGTTTTAAAAAGGAATATTTTAAGGTTTTATGGGAGGTTCTATTCAACTAGATCATCATATTAAATGTTTTAAATATTTATGTTTCTAAACCCTTTTAATTAATGTCCATATTTTCAAAATGATTTTTAAGGATTTATTTATATGGAAATGAATGTTTTGAAAAGATAAATCTTTTCAAAAGTTTCAAATTGGTATAGGACACTTTGATTAAAAAAATATCTTTTAAATGACCTTTTTTATAAATTGTGAGACTTAAAAATGATTTCATGAAAAAGGGGTATTTCTCTCAAAGAGTTTTACGAATCATTTTCATCTATGTCAACATCCTTTGATGGATTTTAAACTTATTTGAAGTTTATTTATTATGATACAAAACTTCCATATTGTATTGAAGGTTTTTTGATATGTTTGACTATGTATGTGTTATTTTTATACCATTCATGGTTTATGGATAAATTATTGACATTTCGTATGCTAGTTTTAATACGAATGTTTATGTTATGTTTAAACCTGTTCATATGAGGAATGCATTGGACTTAGTAATTGACAGGTGGAGCCCGCTATAGCTCATTAATGCATCGGTAGGTATCATGATACAAACTAGTTTATTGGCACAAGGCCTTGACAAAATCTTATTTGTAGTCTTGGAACAAGGCCTTAACTATGTGGTTATGATAGTCTGGCATTATGCATTCCATCATTATGAAAGTGTTTATTGATATTTCATGTGATTATTCGATTAGTAGAATATCCATGTGAATAAGTAAATGGAATTATTTCATTTTATTTCTGTCATATTATACTTAAGTTCAAGTTTAAAAGGCTTTTTTTTTAGTTATACATTGCCTTAAATGTTTATGCTTATTTATGAAAGTTTTTGCTATATTGTTATCCTTACTGGGCATCGAGCTCACCCATTTCTATATTTTATTTTTTCCAGGATGTGAAGAAGTATTTTATGAATGACTTGCAGGGATAGTATGAGGGGATATGAGTGTGTTCTATGGAGACAAGATGTTGTTGTGGTTTTTTCATTTTAAGATGTAATGTAAACTTTATGAATGTATCTAGTGATTCCAAGGCTACCAAACTAATCGGTCTTTTAAGACTTGATATTTTTTGATCATGCCAATGTTATGTAATAATGCACCGACTCTGGGTAACTGGGGTCGGGGCGTTATAATTTAAATGTGTCATACCATAACATATGTTGTTCTTATAAAATAATAAACCCTTATTTCCAAACTTGAAAATAAATCCATCTATATCCAAACATGATACAGAAATTATGTTTTTGGTAACACTAGGAACATAATAACAATTATGTAAAACCAAAATCATCTTTGTTGTAAATGAGAGGTGGTAATCACCTATGGCTAACACAGCCAGCCTCGCACCATTGATAGCTCGAAGATCCACCTCTCCTCTGGCAATCTTTCTAAATCTACTTGGTTCCTGCATTTGAATACAAATGTGATCCCCACAAGCTGTATCTAATACCCAATTTGTAGAAATATAAATATTACACTCGATAATAAATGCACCTTTAGCGTCCCCATGCTTCTGGGTGCAGTTCCTCTTCCAGTGGCCTTACATACCACATGAAAAACATACTGCCACCCGTTCCTTGCCATGCCTATGAATCTTCCCATTCTTGGAGGGACGGTGCTTGGGGGCTTCAGACTATTTATAATTCCTTGGCCCCTTTTCCTTGTACTTCCTTTTCTTATTCACCATATGGAATATGGGTTTGTCATGCCCCATGTCCTTATCTACCTGGAGAATTAAGGTCAGAAGCTCTGATAGACTCTTCTCATTGTTGCTCATGTTATAGTTGACAATAAAGCTAGATAAGGTCTTGGGAAGTGATGATAGGATGAGATCTGTACATAACTCATCTGGGAACATAATCCCTAAGATGTTCAGGCATTCAATGTAGCCAATAAGCTTGACTACATGAGGCCCAGCTAGCGCAGACTCTCCAAGCTTAGTTGTAAACAAATCATTGGAGATCTCATATCTCTCATGTCTCACCTTCTCTTGATAGAGATCCTTAAGGTGAGACATCATGTTATACACATCCATGTCTTCATGTTACTTCAAGAGAACATTAGACATGGCTGATAGCATGAAACATTGGAAATCTGTGGCATCATCCATATGTTTCATGTAGAGATATAGTTACTCATCACTGGCCTCTTTTCCAGGTGCAACTGGAATAGGCTCCTCTAGCACATACAATTTCCTATCGTGGTGAAGGATGACACGTAAACGCCTCTGCCATTCCTAGAAATTAGTGTTGGTGAGAAGGTTTTCCTTATCGAGTATGGTTCACAATGATATGTTTGAAGTTATTTTTCTTGTTGCTTCTACAATTTAAGATGAGAAAAGGTTTAGTACTTTATCATGATAAAACTGAGATAAATAAATTAATACTTATTAGTCTCCCACTATTTTATCGAAATCCAATAGCCCTCACCAATGACTTTGGAATATTCTGTTGCTTGAATATTCTAGTGTCAAGGATCCATATTATCCTTCTCATTACCCCAACTAGGGTTGTTCAAGCAACTTGAAGGGTTTTAGGTAGGCATTCCAAATTCCAACTTCATTAACTCGCAGCTCCTTGATCCATTGAGTGGAATCCCCAATCCTAAAATTCTTTTATTTTGGATTTCCTCAACTTTTTTCTCTTGGTCACACCAAGTTCTGCTGTGGTAGTCAACCCTTGATGAAAACCAAGTCAATTAAACCCAAAACCTTGAATTATAATTCCACAATAATTTAAATTACCCCAACTAGGGTTGGTCAAGCACTTTGAACTATGGTTCGATTCTAACCAAGATTATGGAAGGCTATACCGACTTAATATTTCTTTGAGGGATTTTATCCTTATATGAAAATTTCCATTTTATTATCTTTTATTACATGCTTGTTAATATTAAGTGGGATATACTTAAGTGATTAACCATATCTAAGATAATATTTATGCATAATCCGGTCTTATTTTAGTTCCATCTTGCATGCTTGTTTAATTCATTAATTGTGTGATCGTGAAAACACACCCTCAATAAATAAACCATGCAACTGACAGAAATAAAATAAATGGTATGATCATGATCTTTTTCTATTGGTTAGTTTATCTAGTGGTTGATAAACTAACCCAAGACCCAGGGGAGAAACACCTTGAACCTTTTGGGTTTGTGTTTACATATTTCCACTTATCCACCTTTGTATCTCCTTGTATTGGTTTCACCTTGTCTCCTAACTTGAGCCACCTTCACTAACTTGGGACCTCCATCCATTACAAATGATTTTATCTCACACGCAGGTGAGGGGTAAAAAGGGGTTTTATATGAAAGAAACTTTGGGAACGTAGGCCCTACATATTAATGAGGAGAAGGTTCACAAGCCAACAAATTTAATGTAAATAAATAAATTAAAAAAAATCATTCACATACAAAGGTCTTGGTCTAGCTCATGATCATCCATGCATGCAATGATATTTATGCATAAATAAAACTAGAATTAAATTCTTTAATCGTTCTTGTTTAAGATAAATCACACTCAAATCAATTAATTATCTTTAATTAATCAATCCTTTTATCTTAAACCCTTTTTCTGAATTTCGTTGAGATTCTCAACCATCGTAATTTTAAACAAATAAATTCATTTAAAATTATCTTTGTATGTAACTTGTAACTTGGAGGCAACCCAGTGAATTCTCGTTCATAACTACCCAATGAGTAGAAATGAATATTACACAGATGTTAAATTAAACACATATATATAAAACACATATCACGTGTTGTACCTCAGCTTTACACATGCACTATAGTACATGTCTCAATGGTTTGTATAATATAATAATAAATTTTAATAAATATGCATAATTTGGATGAGTACACGACATGTAGTTCCGACTACACGGTGTGTACCTTTGTTCACCATCCATTCGAAGTATACACTCAGGTACATGGCATGTAAATGTACTTCGGAGTACACAACGTGTTCAGTGGGACACATGCCGTGTAGTATCCGTGTTACACAGTTTCCAGTCAGGTGAGCCGTGTACGGGGTACACGGTCTAACCCTAACCTGAAGGGATACACACTGTGTTCAATGATCCACACGGCGTGTAATCTAGAAACTATGTACCACCTATTCCTGGTCAACACACAGAGTCATTTAAGACTTATAAATACTCCAACATATGGCCTAATTTGGCGGACCGATCTGATGCATTAAATCTTGACTACACTGTGTGTACTGCCGAATACACGCTGTTTATTCTAGTGTTGTACGTCCAGGAATGTTTGGTACCTCCGGATGAGATCCTCTATTTTAATTTAATCAAAATTAAAAGAAAAATTTGTTTCTGTAAGGTGAATGAGAAACGAGAGAGGAGGAACAAATCTTGAGATTCGGATTTAAATAACAATTAAATTGAATTGAAATAACTAAATTATTAAATTCGTAAATCACCAACGAAAAACTAAATAATTATAATCAATGATATGACCCCTCTGATACCACTTGTAGGTTTCGGGCGCAGCGGAAGCGTGTTAGTGGGTGTACCTGACTTTAATTTTAGCATTAACAACGATCAATCCGAGATCCATCATGATAATAAAATGTCAGATCTTCGAAATAGAACGAAGAATGAAAAAGAAATAGGGGAGTCCCAGAAACATAGATAGGATCATCATATATTGGTTAGAATTAATTTAATTAATTGACAAGAATTACCTTGATGGAATTCTTTCTTCGTTGATGTTTCCAGTCATGATTTGATGTGATCCGTCGTTACGTTGTAGAATCCAAGTGTAGGATTCCTCTAGTGGTGATCCACACGTGATCCATGTATCTTTGGACGTCGCTGAAGGGATATTAGGGTGCTAGTGCGGAAAAGCCTTTGCTTGTGATGTTCGCCTTCGATCGCCTTGATCTAGTGGAGGAGGATATTTCTCTCGTAGCTTGAGAGCGTTCTTGGTGGAAAAAGAATTCTCTCTTGGCTTGAGATCTTTTCCAAATCCGTTGTACACAACCAGAAAAAATGGCTAGGATAATGAGAATTATATAATTGGTATTTTAATTACATAGAATAATAAAATGAATTAATTTCCCAAAAGAATTTATTCATTTCATTTAATTATTAATAATACCCCATGTCTAATAATAACAGTTGACTATTATTATTACTTGACATGCACCCAGCGAATTACACCTAATATTATTTAATTAAATAAATAATATTATTTCTCATAAATTCCCAAAAAAAAATACATGGTGTGTATATTTAATATACACGGTGTGTACTTTTGTTTTTCCATTTTTCTTTATTTCCTTCACCACATTTATTAGACCTTGAATAATGGATATTTATTTATCAAATAAATATCACTGCATTACTCACTAATAAATTTATTATTTTGCCCAAAATATATTTTCTCTAATAACTAGTGTCTAAATAAATGCGATCAAGCATCCTTGAATAATTATTAAACCACAATCGGGGATAATCTTTATTCAACTTGTTAAATTAATATTTAACTGAGATACTTGGACACACTTAGTGTGTGACCCTCTAGGCCTCTTTCTCAGTGGAATTAGGAGGAGCCTGCCTAAAATCCAAGATTAGAATCTAGCAACATGCCAAGGTACCCATAGAGAAAGAAGTTAACGCTACAATGACGTGTCACCTCCTACGAATGCTTATCGTGTAATGTAATCTCTTGGTCTTGATATATTGAATCAAGAGGGTTTCATTCTAGTTCCATTAACCCATGTGCTCGATTATTCATTCTTTGAATTTCTGGAATTGAACTTTTCCATTCCTCACCATGGACATGGATTTATTTAGGCTATATCAATTCCATCAAAGGGCCTAAGATATATACTTCTGTTATGGAACAGAGGTGACAAATCCTTTCTCACATTATCTATTAATTCAGTATTACTGGTGACACACCCAAAATATCCTACCTCACTGCTAATAGTGCGTCATCATAGTTTTTTTCACTTCATCTAAGTGAGTGAGTTTTAATAACCATTAATAATAATCTTAAATTATAAGGACCAGTACACACATTCGCAGATAGGAACATCCAATGACACTAAAAAATATAGATTTTCTACTGGCGGGTCTCGTTCTCATAATATCCTCCTGAATATTACCAAGGGTGCACACCATGAGAATATGCCTCAAAGTTTTATTATTCCTCACCCCTAATGTCCTGTATTATTTGTGTCCCTAAATTAACATCATTATGCCATAGAACATATATTCAAGAATAGTGTTATGGCACTTCTGGGTTCTCATCATAGCAGGGATCTGCTATGACCCTTTAATTCAACAACTATACTTAGGAAATTATCACATACATTATCACACAGAAGAAAAATAAATATGTGATAAGGTATTTATTAATGAATAAAGTACAAAGTAGTTGGATCTAGGCCACCAACTCTAACACACTGCTCCCGATCAGCCAGTGAGATTGGTCCTGCAAGATAGGGAGATGAGACAGCATACACATGGCCAAGTTGGATAGGGATCACCTCTTTCACATCCAATCCTCCCATTTATCACCATATCTATTGAGAATGAACCTTTCCCATAGTGAGGACCCTTGGATGATCTCCCACACAAGCCTTTCCTGCATGGATTGCATGGTTTCTGTCATGCTGCGAAGTCCGACACCACCTTCATCAACTGGTTTTTCCATACGGCTCCAGGAGGCCCAGTGGCATCTCCCCAACTAATTAGCATCCCATAAAAAGGATGTCATGATGTTTTAAATCCTAGAGATAGTTCGCTTGGGTGGGTTGATGATCGAGATCACGTGCATGGGGATCAAAGTTAGGAAATTGTTAATAAGGGTAACCCTGCCTCCGAATGAGAGGAACTTGTTCTTTCAGTTGCATATCCTTCATGTGATTCTATTAATGATATATTCAAAAAGGTTCTTCTTAATTATCCCATTTGAAATCGGAGCACCCAAGTACATCATCAGCAGATGGATTTCTGAGATTCCCAGGGTGTCCTGGATAGCACTACACCTCCTTCTCGAGCATTTTTTGGAGATGAAAACCTTGCTCTTTCAGGTGCTAAGAAGCTACCCACTAACTTCCCTATAGGTTGACAAAATTCCCTTGAGTTCTTTCAACGACCTGCATCTTCCATTGGTGAAAATTAATATGTCATCTCCAAACATGAGATGAGAGATATGATTCTCCCCATACTTGGTAACAAAGGGTTTGATCATTCCCTCCTCATACAGCTTGTGAAGGTTCAAGGAGAGGGATTCTTGAGCCAAGAAGAAAAGAAAGGGAGACAAGGGATCACCCTTCCACACACCTCTGACATTTTTAAAAAACTCGAAACTCTTTCCCATGAGAGAAATTGAAATCCAAGGAGATGAGTAGCATCTGAAACATAAGTCACAAAACCATTCCTGGAAGACGATCTTCCTCATCACATGGATGATGAAGTCCCATTTGAGCATGTCATAAGCTTTGTCCATGTCTACTTGGATAATGATGTCGGACCCCTTAGTTCTTTTTTTTATGTCTCCCATGAGCTCCTTCGCAATACCAATTTCCCCTTGGATTCCTCTCCCTTTCACGAAGTTGTGCTGCTCAGCAGACATGAGTCTTGGAACCAGGTGTTTGAGCCTTCTGGATAGTAAACTTGATAGAATTTTTTAAGCAAAATTTTAGAGGTAAATCGGCCTATATTTGGACTTTCAGTGATGGGTGGGGCCCACTATATACCCTCGATGCATTGACATGTATCATGAGACAAATCTGTTGGCGACAAGCCCTTCAAGTTTGTTTCCAAAAATTAGACAGGTTTCTACCCATAGACTTAAACCATTACAATGGTATAGTGGTATCATGTGATAGATACATGACATCCAATTAATAATCATATCTATTTATTCATTTTCATTTATTACTATCCATGAGGTTTTCACTATGACAAAATCTATGGATGTGGTTTCATTCTGAATTTATTAATGGTGTGTTTTTTTCATTTATTCACTGTGACATATTGACTATGCCAATTTGTTTATGATTTAGTTATTGTTTATTCAGGATTATGCTATTTGTAACCCTTACTGAGCATTTGAGCTCACTCTAATTTTTTTACCTTCAATAGGTTATGAAGAGGAGACTATTTATTGAGTTCTCGTGGATGCAGTTTATTTTTGTTTTTGTTATGTATTGTATTTTGTTACCTTTATCAATGTAATATGAGTTTCATGTATGTATCTAGTTTCTTCAAGACTACTAAACTGATCGTTCCTTCAGGATTTCATTCCTTTTAATCACGCCAATATAATAAGTAATGAACCGGCTACGGGCTTCTGGGGTCAGGGTGTTACAGTTGGTATCAAAGGAAGTTTAATAGAAAACTTAGGAACTATATTTAGAAAACTTAGATTAGGGGAAAATCCCCTAAGATAGTCTTTGAGTATAAACATACAAGAACATCCTGGTATTTTGGTAAGGAATAGATTATGTGGATCTTTCTACCAAATACATCTCTATCTGGATACTACAAGTGGATGTGGTTCTGGAAGAGATGTACCTAGGAGTAAAAACTCTGACAAGGAGTTTCAAGCTTGATCCAGGGTATCCTAGTACACAACAATGGTCCTTAATGCACACCTATTTTGACACTATTGGGGGATATGATTAGGATAATTCGCATTTTCTTTACAATCCATTATGAAGGATTTGAATGTAAATTTTTCCTCAGAGAAATCATGTTTATGAGATTAGTTATGCATAGAATTTTAATTTATGATAATTACTTTTCTAGTTGGGATTATAAATTATAATTTATAACTTAATATAAATGGTGGGGTTAAAATTCCTTTTTAATTATGGGAGGATCAAATCTAAAAAATGGATGGAAATTTCAAATTTAAAATTAGAATAAAAATATAAATAAAAAATTCCAATGTTACATGAATTTTATTTTAGGAAAAATAATATCAAAGCATTACGATGTTAATGCTTCACATCCCAAATGTATCTCTAAGGTCATAGTATATACTAGATTACAAAAATAATAGGAAATAAACTCAACTTGATTTTGGAAAACATTATGATACCATGTACTCTCCCTAATCATCTCTAAAAAAATTTACTTCTCCTTTTGAGTACATAGAATGTTGGAAGTCTCAGTATTACTGAGAAAATATAGACAAACAAATGATTAATAAATATTTTAAATAATTACCTATTCGAAGATTCTAGTTTTTTGATCGTATATAATATCCTTCATAAATTTTCAAATATAATATCCACAATCGTTGTCCTTATTTTGTTTCTAATACTATGAAAACATTAATCAAAATAAGTAAATTGTTTCAAAAAATGATTTAATAGTTAAATCTTACTATATACGCCTTAATCTATTTCCATTTTAATAAATCCATAGTATTTCTGTGTTCAGTCACTGACCTCATACCATGATTTAGCCAATAATTATATATCACTCTATCATAAAAAAACTTATTAAAACATAAACTAAAATATATAATTTCAAGTTTTCTATAAAATTTTGATCACAGTGCATTACAAATTCACAATGGACATCACATGTGGTCGGTTTTTTTTTTTGAAATACATTCTTTGGATTCAAAAAAGAAACATTCGAGGTATCTAAATTGATTACAATTAGCATCCAATTCTTCCTAAAAAAATATAGATAAGTAATTAAATAAATAAATATATATTTTATATGATTGGATTATAGAGTTTTACCCCTATATTATAGGAATAAAGAGGATTTTTTAGTCTATTATTTTCTTTTCAAACACCATGCTTAGGTCATCTTTTTTCCTTTTCAATTTCTTTCATTTCCAAATAAACATTTTTTATATAAATGATAAATGGATTAATGAGTCCAAATCTTTCTTCATAGGGTTTTCCCTTTATATAGTATTAATATATATTCCTATAGAAAATATGAATACTTATTAACCATAATGAACATAGTAGATCATTTTTTAGATAAAAAGATTATGAAAATGTACCTCATGTATTTATTCACAACTGAGACACCCAACTATTCAAACTTAATAATCTCATTTATACTCTTAAGATCAACCATGTCTGTAATATCCACTCTAAATATTTATTCTTCATATTCAACGATGAAAATATTTTCATCTTTGGATGTTGTATCCATATAAACTTATAATGTTAATATATGCAGTAGTAGAACTATTGGGGTGAAGGTACCTTGGGAAGGTCTTTTTGATTTCTTGGTTGATCCATTGGATTGTCTTAATTACACCTTCCTTTTCCCCTTCATTTTTTCTATCTTTAATATCATACCTCATTTAGGACCTTTTATCATTAGATATTGGAGGTTTTTTATTTAAAAAAAGCATTAAAGACATACCTCATATATCTTTATAAGATTAAATAGCTATTATATGGAATTTCTAATAGCATTATCAGTCATGGTAACATATAGATCATAAATCGGAATAGGAAACTCGGAGCTTGGGTCAAGAGAGACTTCAATCCCCACTATCATGTGATCTTTTGGGAGTTTTTTATTATGTATCATGTATCTTGGGATATTTTACATTGCACCCAATGCAACAAGGTGATGAGTGGGCGTTGATGGATATAAATTGCATAAAATTTTACCTTACAGAATTTTAGTAAAATAGAGTTATTGAAAAAAAATATTCACATTTAAGAGAAATATTTATGAAAAAATATCCTCAGGTAAAGTAGGCGATTGAGGGGAATGGATATCCTCAAAGATAGTGGGGTCATGCAACTCTTCATATACTGATCGTTGTTCTGCTATTAGATCGATTTGATCCTTTCACGTATATTGGTCTATCAAACTAGATCAGATAAAAATATATTTCAAAGCATCTATATATGCCTATATACATTTAATCATCTCATATGTATCTCCTTGTGTATTTTTCTTCTCTAAATATGTCTGAGGTGACACTCTAAAACCTTCACCTCTAATGTATCCATATTGTTATGGCCACTTCAAAGCTACTAAAAGAAGTTGTTCTTTAGGTATAATTGATGTTTATTCTTATGTCTAAAACATATAAAACAATATGAACATAAATATATATTTTTATATGATACTATTATAAAGCATAACAAATTATTATTTTGTCATACTTAGACATGATTCTCATATTGATTGTGTGTTTTCATCTACTAGTTTTCTCTCTTTATTTACACGGATCTCCTTCCATAATACATGACACGGTATGGAAGTGGCTTTAGATCCGAATTCATCAATATATATATAAACAAAGGAACATATGTTGTTTCATATCACATAAAATTTTTACTGTAGATTTAAAATACATACCATTTTCTTTTCAAGTGAAGTGTACTCCATTTTTACTTTACAATAGGGGTACATTGGTTTTAATGCACATTGCTTATTTTCATAACTCCTTTATTGTTTCATAAATTAATAATTTTGAATCAAGTTGGATAAGATAAATAATTTCAAATAAAATATTATCAACTACAATGCACTTGAAATGATTCCTCATCACAGTGACAAATGAAATCTTTCCATATTTTCTGGTTTATAATGTGTGCATATGTATCTAGTGGGTGGGGTTTTACTTTCTCCTTAGCATCCTAGAGATTATGCTTTGTGAGAAGTGTCTAAAATACTCTATGAGATTTTCTAGTGCCCATTAAGACAAATTTATTATGATAATCATCTTAAATAAATGAACTCTGTAGGGGATAATGAAAAGTAAATCAATATTGAATTGTATAATTTTTTAGTAAAATAGAGAAAGTATATCATAAAATTACCCTAATATATTCCCAAATAGTTTCCTTCAATGTATAAATGAAATTATTCCATTTATCTATATCAGTTGGCACATACATTCTCATTGTGACCCCAATGTAACTAATGAACATTGACTTTTTGGGGTTAATAGGTTGATCATATTGATTCTATCCAACCTCAAATTTTATACCTTTTCTTGTAACCTTGATAATTTTAGTTAACATGGTGATGTTATTCCATTATTTTATTTTTTATCAATGTCACACCCATGATTTCTTTTTTGAGGAATTTTCTGTTTATTTTCAGTCTATCTTTTTCTATTTGGGTTTCCTTTGAGTTTTTGGAGAAAAATTGGGTAAATAGCATGTAGTGCATGGTTGGTGCACGGTTAGGGGAAATTGTGTGCCCCTATACAAGTAATTGTGTTTGTAGGTGGATCTCTTTGGTCAGTAACTACTGTACGGCTTACACACAGTAAGTCAAGTCATGTAGGATAATCATGCGGTAGGTGCCTCTTGGATAGTGAGGGGTGTATGGTTGCTGCACAGTTTGGAAAACTGTGTGGGAAAACTGTGTAACTTCTCCAGGTCATTAAAAATTGGATTTTTATGTTTTCTCTCTCACCAATTTTTAACCCTAAACACCCATTTCTTCCCCCACTCAGGTTCCTCCACCCTAGGCACTTCTCCCACCTTTATTTTATCCCTTGTACCTCCATTTTTAGGCAATTTTGGTGTGGTTTCTCCTCAAATATTCAAGTAAGTCCCTATTTTCTTGATTTATTCCTCTTTTCTAGGGTTCCTTCTCTCCTTTCTTGGTGTTTCCTTTTTCTAGTGGTTTGGTTGTCCGGTTTAGGGTTAGATCTTGACTTTTAGGGTTTAATCTTGTTGTTTATGGTTCTATCTTACCTCTCTAGGGTTCTATTAAGGTGTGGTTGAGGTTTTGCACTGGATTATAGAAATTTATTCATTTGAGGTAGGTGGTGCCATGATTAAACATTATTTGACAATTTTGATATACTTTCTTGAGTGTTTAGTTATGTTATATGATTTATGTGTGTGGTGAGAAAGGTTTTTTTAAAGGTTTTTGATATGAACATGGCTCTAAAGTGGTTTTTCTAAAAGAAATTGGCTGTATTTAAAGTTTGAGCCCTTATTGTGACCTTTGAATGTGTTTTATAAATTATGAAAGATGTTTAATAAATTATGAAAGGGATGAGAAACATGTTATGAAATAGTTTTGGTGTGTGTTTGGATTCAAAATAGGTTTCTGGGTTGTGGAAATGGTGTTTTATCATGTGTGATACATTGATTGGCTTGTGCATATATGAAAGTGATGTTATATGTGACATGTGGAATAAAAATTTAGCACAAAGAGAAACCTAGGTATCTAGGTGAGGGGACTAAGACTAGTGTTCTAGTTGACTCGGAAGTGGCTCATCCTGGATTCATCTAGCAGGATTGATGATACAACTCAAACTAAATGATAATGATGGTTGGAGACCACTATGCCCATGGAGTGTCCCCTCCTAGTGTCTCATGCATGTGAATGTTGTTGGTCATGGTTGTTATACTAATTTTAACTGATATATGATGTACCTAGTTTCCCATTGAGCTAGTGCCTATAGGGTTTTCCCATGACATAGTTCTCTTTTGTGATATTGTACTTATCATCGTCATATGGTGAACTTGGTTGTTTATTTTAAAAAGCAAGCATGTTTTCCTTAAAATGTTTTCTATAAAAAAATTCTAGTTTTTATTTAATAAAACATACATGTGAATTGTCTTGTAATGTTTATAGCATGGAATATATTTTATTGGGTGTTATCCTACTGGTCTTTGGATCACACCATACTTACACCTTTGGGTGTAGGTAGACTTGGTTATGTTTGACACAGGTAAAGGAAAGATGTTTGGATATGGTGGTTTGGGATGCTAGTGGTTTACCCTTTTAGGTGTTGTGGTGGTGGCTTTAGGATGATTCTCCTCTTGTCTTATAGTGGTTTTTGGGATAGTGACTTGTTCCCTTTCTGTTGTAGCCTATTTGGGTTTTGTTTAAATGTTGTAGACTTGAATATAAAAATGGTTATGCCATGTTTGGTTGTGATTGTTCAGTTTTGGTTTATTTTTTATATTTGGTTAGTTATAATTATTTACATGGGTGAAATCATTTCCAATTTTCATGGTTGATACCTAGGCACTTATTGTCATCCCGTGGGGATCGTAAATGCCCTTCGGTCCATGCTACAAACCGGATCGGGTGTCGGGTTGGATGGAACTCTCGCTTGGTTCATGAAAAAATGGTATCAAATCAGGTTATTATCTTTTTTTGGGTCATGTTATTTGGGATGAGTCTAGATATATAGAAGCTATGACTATCAAGAATCAATGTTCTAGTTATGAGTAGGGTGTTTGGCTAGTACACCTTGTAACAGAACTCGAGTTTCTATGGGATGTTAGGATTTTTGTTTGAGTTCACCTCCAGGTGAGATATGCAGGCTGAAGATTGTATGTGGAAATTGGGTGGAGGTGGATTAGTTCGGTTGTTATGTTATTGTGATTGGTTTTATTTTTCTGGATTTATGGAATGTTGGTGTTTGTTGGTATTACTGAAAATTTTCAGAATGGTTGTGTTGATAGTTTTTCTTGTGATTATTGATTTTTTAGCAAAATGCCTCCTCGGAGAATTATTTTGCAACCAAAGGAAGATGCCAGAGAGAGTTATTTCTCACAAATTGATTAGAGACTAGTGGAATTTGTGGTCTGGGCTATTCAGGATTTGGTTTAGGAAGCGAGTCATGGTCCTGCTCTAGTTAGAGAGGTTGAACCTGGTCCTAGAAAGTACAAAGATCATGAGTTCCTTAAGAACAAACCTCCCTCCTTCTGAGGTATCACAGAACCTTCGGAAGAAAAAGAGTGGCTTGAGAATATAGAATGGATGTTTTAATTTATTGACACTCCTAAGGAATTCAGGGTAAAATGCACTTCGTTCTTGTTAGAAGGTCCCAGTCGAAGGTGGTAGGACTCAATGGCCTAAATTTGAAAGAACAAGAAAATGGGTTGGAAAGACTTCAAGGATGTTTTCAATGATCAATATTGTCTTGAGGTCTTTTCCTATGCCATATCCTGGGAATTTATGGATCTTGTTTAGGGGGACCATTCAGTGATGGAGTATGCCAACCACTTTGCTGATCTAGTTCGGTATGCACCCAAAAATCATTTCCAACAAGCATGTTAAGGCTCAAAAGTTCAAGAGGGGGTTGCGGCCAGAGATTTATCCTCAAGTATTTATATTCAAGTTGAAGACCTATACCGAAGTGGTTGAACATTATTGTATGGAGAAGATTGAACATAAGAGAAGGTCTGGTTCTTTTGGGGTTGTGTTAGCAATGAGCAATGTCAATTCATCAGAGAATGAGAGGAAGCAGTATGAGAAGGGGAATAAGGGGGTGGTAGTTCAGGCCATCCTTCGCATCATCCTTCATCCAAGACTTCCAATGTATGGTCTATTGTGTTCCACCCATGTGGTAAGGTAGGGTACATATGACCTACATGCACATCTCATCCCAAACCTTGTCACTGATGTGGAGCAATGGTAAACTTGTAGTGTTTTTGCAAAGTGTCATGTCCTCATCAGAGTGGAGCAGGATCTATAGCTTCTAGGGGATGTCAGCCCAATCAGAGCCATCTAGGATAGTGGGATCTTGGTTTGGTGGTTGAGGCAGTAGGGATAGATCATCTTATGGGCAGAGTCAGCTTAGGGCAGAGTTGTAGGCCAGTGGTCATTCTTAGGCTTAGGTTGAGATGAGGCAGCTTTATGCGGTGGATTGAGCACCAGCGGAATCAGATGCGGGACATGAGACCGTATGAGGTACTTTTTTATTTCATCATCTATAGTTTTCATTTTTTTTATACTAGTTCTTCTGTTTCATTTATCTCTACCCATTATGTGTATGCTTTGGGTGTTCTAACTGATCTCTTTCTGTGTGTGATGGAGTTAGTAACGTCATTGGGTAAGAAGCGAGATTAGGTGTCTTTCTTGTGCACTCACAGTGTCAGGGGTTGAGCTGGAATGGGATTTACTTGTTTTAGAAATGGACCTCTTTGATGTGATCCTTAATATGGATCAGATGGTGCACTTTCAGGCACATATTGATTGTTATAGGTGGTGGGTGAGTTTCACGGCACCTGATGAAAGTACCCAGGCCTTTCATGGTGAATGGGATCCTCAGTAGGGTTATACTGGACCTCCACTTTTGGAGTTGGGAAATCTCATTTTTCAGTTATTTTCACTCACATTGTAGGATGATGGTAGAGCTTCTGAGGGTGGATTACCTCCTATGGTGGATAAGTTCCTAGAGGTTTTTCCATAGGATTTATTGGGTTTGCCTCCAGAGTAGGATGTGGAGTTCTTGATTGATTTGGTATCAGAAACATAGCTGATATCTCTTCCCTCATATCGTATGGCCCCAACTGAGTTGAGGGAATTAAAGGTATATCTGAAAAATTTGGAATCCAAATGATTTATTCGCCCAAGAATCTCACCTTGGGCCTCCCTAGTTCTATTTTCGAAAAATTCCGATGGATCTCTCATGTTTTTCATTGATTACCAGAAGTTGAATAAAGTAACGATCAAGAACAAGTATCCCTTACCCTAAATTGGTGAATTGTTTGACCAATTAAAAGGGGTGAGGTGGTTCTCTAAGATTGATCTACATTCTGGTTATCACCAAGTCAAGGTGAGAGAGGCGAACATCTCGAAAACGGCCTTCAAAAGCAGGTATAACCATTTTGAATACTTGTTCATGCCTTTAGGGTTTATAAATGCTCCAACAATCTTCATGGTGCTTATGAACAGAGTGTTCCGATGGTGTCTTGATTATTTTTTCATGGTATTCATGGAAAACATCCTGGTTTATTTCGAATCTAAGTGGGAGCATGAGAGGAATTTTAGGATCGTATTGGGCACTCTTCAAGACCATATTCTTTATGCCAAATTTTTTAAGTGTAATTTATGGATTAAAGAGGTAAATTTTCCAAGCCATGTGATCTCAAAACAAGGGTTTTCATTGGACCCCAAGAAGATCATTGCAGTGATGTTATAGGAGCATCTGAAGAATGAATTTGAGATCAAGAGCTTCTTAGGCCTATAAAGTTATTAAAGGGGTTTTTTTAGGATTTTTATCGGCTTGCTTTTCCTATGAAAATGCTCACCTAGAAAGGAGTAAATTTTGAATGGATCCCAGAGTGTCGGGAATATTTTGAGGAGATAAATCAGCGATTGACTGCCACTCTTATATTGATCTTTCCAGAATATGGGAAGGGGTATGTGGTTTATTGTGATGCATCGAGTATGATCTTGGGTGTATGCTTATGCAAGGTGGCCATGTGGTGGTGTATGGTTCTTTCTAGATTTTACCACATGAAAAGAATCACCCAACTCATGACCTGAAGTTAGCATCAGTGATGCATGCCTTAAATAAATGGCGTTATTATCTTTTCAGAGAAAATTTTTTGGTTTATTCAGATCATAAAATATTGGCCTACATCTTCTCCCAAAAGGATTTGAACTTGAGGCAGTGTTGTTGGGTTGAATATATTTAGGGGTTTGACTTCAATATCATCTATACCCTAGTAAAAGGTAATGTTGTATAAAATGATTTGAGCATAAAGGTACCAATAAAGGCATTGAAAGAGTCCAGTGATGAGTGGAACTTGATGGGGCTTTTTTCTCAAATGCAACTAGAGACCAAGGAGCATAGTGGAGGTGTGTTCTTGTCTAGTGTTCAGATATCTCCTTCTCTTCTAGATCTAATTTAGTGGGAGATGTCTGGTGATGAGTTGTTTTAGTGGTCTATACAGTCTTTTCATGGTGGGGAGACACCTTGCGATTTTTCATTGTCTCCTGAGGTAGTTTTTTGTTTCAAGGGATTTTTTTGGTGTCATTATCTCTAAGGTAGTGATGTAGGATAGACACCAGTCTCAGTGGGACATTCATCCTGGTGCTACCAAGATGTATTATGATGTACGTCAGTATTTCTGGTGGTCAGGTATGAGACGATATATAGCTGACTTTGTATCGAGGTGTTATACATGTCAGCAAGTAAAAGCAGAGCATTAAAGGCCCTCTGGTTTTCTCCAGGCACTTCCCATTACTAAATTAAAATGGGATGAGATTTTCATTGATTTTATTATTTTCTTACCTCATACACATCGGGAAAGAAATTCCATTTGGGTGGTGATTAATCATTTGACAAAATCTTCCTATTTCATTTTAAGCAAAGATTTAGCAAAGGTGGATGAGTTGGGACAGACATATGTTCAGGAGGTTGTGAGGCTTCATGGTGTGTTGTCAGCAATTATTTCTGATAGGGACCCCCATTTTACCTATCATTTCTGGGAAGGACTTCAAAAGTCATTGGATTCACAAGTCAAATTGAGCACGACATACCATCCTCATACGAATGGTCAGATATAACGGGAAAATCATATTTTGTAAGAAATGCTTCGAGCATGTGTCTTGGATTTTGGAGGATCATGGGATAGCCACTTGGGATTGGTCGATTTTGCATATAACAATGGATACCAGTCCTCAATCCGAATGGATTCTTTTGAGGCACTCTATGGCCAGACATTTTGGTCTCCCTTGTGTTAGGATGAGGTAGGTGAGACCTCATTGTTATGACCAAGCTTAGTGCAAGAGACATCTGAGAAGTTCAAGATAATCATGCAATAATTATTGACATCTTAGATTCACCAAAAGTCTTATTTCAATCATAGGTTCTGATATCTTGAGTTTTTTTGTGGGTAACCGGGTGTTCTTGAATGTGGAAACTTGTTTGGGTCATCATCGTTTGGGAAAACAAGAGAAGCTAGTGTCGAGGTATGTTAGACCTTTCGAGATCACCGAGCAGGTTGGTAATGTGGTATATAGGTTAGATTTTCCTTATTAGTTAACATTAATTCATGATGTGTTCCACATCTCCCAGTTGAAAATTTATAATCTGAATCCATCTTATGTGCTTAATTGGGAAGAGTTGGAAATAGAGCCCGATTTATCTATGTTTGAGCGACCAGTGCGAATATCATATTTTCAAGAGAAAGTGATTCATGGGAAATCTATTCCACTGGTTCGGATTCTTTGAAAGCACGATAATGATATGCATGAGACTTGGGAGTAGAAGTCTTGGATGGTGTCCGAATACCCATTTTTATTCTCTGATCAAGATTTATAATGACTTTCTAGGGGTGGAAAGTTTTTATTATGAGGATAATTGTCACACCCATGATTTATTTTTGAGATATTTTTCTATTTATTTTTTGTCTATATTTTTCCCTTTGGGTTTCTTTTGAGTTCTTGGAGAAAAATGAGAAAAATTGGGTAAACAGCATGTAGCGCATGGTTGGTGCACGATTAGGGAAAATCATGCACCCCTACCCAGGTGTAACTTCTCGATTCCAGGTGCCGCCCAAAGGTGCCTCGTACCTAGTTGGTCACATGGCCTCAAGTTTATTTCCCCAAATGCCAAAGGTTTCAAACTATTAGCGAGGGTCTTGGGTGTGATAGTGGGGAAACTATGACCTCATTGTAAGACTAACATAGTGGAATAGTAATCAGATAACAATAGTAGAAGTAGTAATACTATACAATAAGTAAACAATGGAAGACTGAAAGTAAATAAACAACTGTAAAATATATATAAATCATGATGCATGTCACAAGTATCTAGTAAAATAGCCAAAAAATTCACAGTACTGGAATACAATAATAAACCAAAGTTCAAGGAAAACAAGTAAACAACTCCAGCAGCATCGCAAGCCTCAGCTTGGTCTCATGATCTTCAGCTCCACAGCAGTCAAGTACCTGAAGTAGAAGGGTGCTTTACCTTATCTATACCTATGAAAATATAATCTGTTTGGGCCCAAAATCATGACCCAAACAGGGTGTGAGATGAATCCCAGTAATAAACCACCCAAAGATCTATGCCTAATAGTCGTTTAATATATATATATAGCAGGCAATATGAAAAATAAAGTAATAAACAAGGAACTACTCTAAAGTGAAAATTCCTAAAGTTTCAATTTCATTCATTTACATTTACAAAAAAACAACCAAACATCCATAAGAAACCCTCTGGGAAGTACTCACAGTCTAACCCCTTTGGTTCAGCTTAGAAAAAGACTCTTTGAGGAATCACTCACCGTCAATTCCCATTGTGGTCTTGCAACGACAACTACAAACTCTCTGAGGAAGCACTCAGTTATCAAATTCCCCTTTTGGTCTCACATCTTGGAACTACAGACACTCTGAGGAATCACTTAGGTCCATCCCCCCTTATGGTATCACAATGTGAAAAGTATAACAGACAATCTAGAGAAGCCCTCAGCATCCATTCCCCCTATGGTCTAACTACACCAGGTTCTCATAGCTTTGTGTAAGAAAATGTGCACAAAAGATATCTATAATCCAATGTAAATCACAATATACTATTGGATAAACAACTTTAATGCATGTCCCATCATATCAAATAACATCACTCCATCCTAACAACACTAGGCATGGAAAACAAAGCAACCTAACAGGCGGTTCTGGACCCAACGGTCAAAACAATCAAACATGGGAGAACACATCCATAGCATGACAAATAAACCCTATTCACAATCCAACATCCCTACTCAAGCAAACAAAGCATAGCAGGCATTAACAGGGTTAAATTCCCTAAACACGCAATACCCCGAACTAAGGTATTGGGAAATTTTTCACATATAATTCAAATACAAACTACGGAAAGGCACAAACCACCTACCTCGACTTTGTATGATCGATATAGTTGAATCTCATCCTTTGATTTGACCGGGAATGTCGTAGATCTAAAAAAATGTCAAAAACATTCAACCATGAATAACTTGCGTAAGAGTATAAATCAAGATATGAAGCTCTAGAAGAAGGAAGAACTCACTGTGGTGATTCCAATGCAATCGATGTTGTTTTATTTGGAGCACAGATGGTCGATCGAGGGCTCAAAGAATAATCGGCGATATTCATCGCTCCTGGACGAGTAGAGTTCAGAAGAAGACAGTTCGGTCGATTAGACATGACCCCGGTATGATATAACAATTAAAAATAAAAATATATGGCATGTTATTGAAAGATACATGGTGTGTATATGCCTTTACCAGGACCCTCTTTAGGTGGTCTCCAGGTCACCCCACATGGCCATGTACTTGGCTGTTACACGATCAGTACACGGCTACCCACGGCCACCCGGTACACGGCATGTACTCCTAAAATTTCCAGAAACTCGTCTTTTTCTCAAAAACACCAGAAATCAAGATCCATACCTAAAAAGAAGATCAAGGTTCTTACAAACTTCCCCCCTTAAAGAAATTTGTTCCCAAATTTCCCTAAGAAGGGGGCAAAGAAGAAACCTCGAACAGCTCCGACCACTGTGATCACACATCAGCCTCCCTCTCCCAAGTCTCATCTTGTACTCTCTCGTGCTACCATAGCACCTATACCTGAGGAAAAAACCGGCCATATAGAACCTTCGTTCTACGATCAACAATCTGAATAGGATGCTCCTCTAATGATGCATACACATCCAACTCAACCTCCTCAGATTTAAAAACATGAGATGGGTCTGAGAAGTATCGCCACAACTGAGAAACGTGGAAGACGTTGTGTATAACCTGGTACCTCTGAGGTAACTGAAACTGATAGACAACCAGTCTTACTCTCTCCAAAACCTCAAATGTCCCGACGTATCTCGGTGAAAGCTTACCCTATCTCTTAATCCTCCTGTGTCCCAACCTCGGTGTGACGCGTAGGAAAACCCGATCTCCGACCTTGAACTCTAGAGGTTGTCTTTGTCAGTCAACATAAGACTTATGTCATGACTATGTAGTAACCATACTCTTCTGAATCAACTCCACCTGCTCTGATGTCTCCTGGATAAGACGAGGTCCCATCATAGTTGTCTCTCCTACCTCCATCCAACATAGGGGTGATCGGCATGGCCTACCGTACAAAGTCTCATAAGGTATCATATTAATAGTTGCTTGAAAACTATTATTGTAGTCAAATTATACCAGAGGTATGTGATTCTCCCAAGAACCTCCAAAATATAGGATGCATGCTCAAAGCATATCCTCTAGCACCTGAATCGTACGCTCAGACTGTCCATCTGTCTGGGGATGGTAAGATATACTCAGAAGTACCTATGTACCCAAATACCTTTGTAATCCATGTCGGACCCAAGAAGTAAAACGGGCGTCCCTGTTTGAAACAATGGAGTGTGTAACCCCATGTAAACGTATAATCTCTCGAATGTACAACCTTCCCAGCTCATCAACACTAAAGGTCTCCTTGATCGGTAAGAAGTGATCAACCTTAGTGAGTCTATCAATGACCACCCAAACTGCATCATTCCCTCGAGGCGGCCTAGGTAAGCCTATCACAAAGTCCATCGTGACATTATTCCACTTTCACTCGGGAATGGGTAATTTCTACAAAATCCCTTCTGGTCACTGATACTTCGTCTTCACCTGTTGATAGGTGGAACACCTCATCACAAAACCAGTAACATCCCTCTTCATACCTGGCCACTAATACTGATGGTGTAGATCTCGATACATCTTGGTGACACCAGAATGAACTACCTAAACTAAAAAGTGAAAATACCGCATCAACTCCTCGCGTATGTATACTAACACCCATATGCATCCATGAAAGCGCAAAATATGATCCTCACCTATGGTCCATCCAGGAATAGGTTTCTCTCCTGAAACACTCTCCCATAGAACTAGGCCTTCAAACTCTGATAGTTGCCTCATTCTCACTCGCTCAAGCAGAGTAGAGGTAACAGCTACAGAAGAAAGAAACATCTTCCCCTGTCTGTTGTACACATCCAAATGCATCTCAGAGAACCGAGCCATAAGCTGCCACTCACTGCTGGCCTCCTGAACTACCTGTATCTGAGTCCTTCTTCTCAACGCATCAGCTACTGCATTGCCTTTCTTAGGCGTGTAGGCAAGCTCAAAATCAAAGTACTGAAGGTACTCAACCCACCTTCATTGTCTCAAATTTAGATCGCACTCAGTGAAGATGTACTTGAGAATTTTTTGTCGGTGAAAATCACAAAATGCTCTCCCAATAGATAATGTCTCCAACAGCGTAAAGCATGAACAAATGCAGCTAACTCGAGATCGTGCATTGGGTAATTCCTCTCATGTAGCCTCAGCTGCTGAGACCTATATGCAATGACTCCTCCCCCTGCATAAGCAACACTCCCAGCACGATATCTGATGTGTCACAGTAAACTATATAACTCTTTTCTAGATCTGGAAAAACTAGTATCGGTGCTAAAGGCAACATCCCTTTCAGCTCCTAAAATCCTGACTCACAGGAATCTATCCATAGGTACTTTGCACCCTTCTTAGTCAGGTTCATCAGTGGTGCTTCTAAGCGTGAAAAGTCTTGTATGAAACATCTATAGTAACCATCCATCCCTAGAAAACTTTTTACCTCAAAGTTTTTCTATAGATACTCCCAGAAAACTACTACTCTCGCTTTCTTTGGGTCTACTGATACTCATGTCTCTAAGATAACATGACCCAAGAAGTGAATCTGGTCCATCCAAAAGTGGAATTTTGAGATCTTAGAATATAACTGATGTTCTCTCAGTGTAATCAAAATGATCTCAAGATGTGTAGCATGGTTGTGTCGACTGTGAGAGTACACCAAGATATCGTCCACAAAGACTACCATGAAATAATCCAAGTAGGGATGGAACACTCGGTTCATCAGTGCCATGAAAACTGTAGGCATGTTTGTGAGACCGAACACCATAACCACATACTTTTATAGAACATACCTACTCTGAAAGGTTGTAAGAGGTATATCAGATGGTCTAACGTGCAACTGATGATAACCGGATCTCAAGTCAATCTTCGAGAACACCTAGGCTCCTCGAAGCTAATCAAAGATATCATCAATCCTCGATAAGGGATATCGGTTCTTGGCCGTCAACCGGTTCATCTTCTGATGATTCACACAAATTCGGAGGGTACTATCCACCTTCTTTGCAAACAGGACAAGAGAACCCCAAGGAGAAGTACTAGGTCTGATGAAACCCTTTTCCTGTAACTCCTCTAACTACTTTTTGAGATCCTGTAACTCTGGTGTAGCCATCCTATAAGGAGGAATGGACACCAGTGCCATTCATGGAACAATCTCAATAGAAAAGTCTACCTCTCACTCCAGAGGAAAACCTAAAAATTCCTCTGGAAAGATATCCCTGAAATGATCCACCACTGGAGGAAAGTCCATCCATGAAGTCCCCTGGTCATCCAGATACAAACTAGAAATCTGGTTTGTAACTCCTCCCAACCCATGATGCTCGGGTCCTTCTATGCTCTCCTGGACATCCCATTCACCCTTATATAGAAATGATCCACCCTATGGTGATGTGAAACTCACCCTACAGAGATAGAAATTGGAAACTGCCTGGAAGGAAACCAACCAGTCCATTACTAGAATGAATTCATATCTCGTTATCTCTAAGACGTAAAGGTCCCATGAGAAGTAACACCCACCAAACTCAAGAGTCCACTCAATGCACTAACGTACACTAGCTGTTCTAGTCCCCAACGGTGTGTCCAGTGTCAAGACATCAGTATAAGTAAAGATACAGAGCCCAAGGATCTCCACAACAGAAACAGATATGAAACTACGAGAATCCCTTGTATCGAAAAGTGCAAAAGATAAAACTGAGGCAACTAGAATCATACCTCTAACTGTAGAGGGTTCGGGATCCTTCTCATGTTGGGTCAGCTCGAGTGAAAAAGCATGAAATGCACCACGGCCCTGTGAAGATATGTTTGATCCCTGAGCTGATCCACCCTACGACTGTCGAAAACCCTATGTCTGACCACTACACCCATGACCTCCACCTCGGCCCTAATGAACAGAAAAACTCCAGTTCCCAGACTAATGAAAAACTGGTGGTCATTCTCCTGAATGTGGAGTCATAGTAGAGCCCATATCACCAGCTGTTGGTGAGAAAATCTGGCAGAAACGCTGAATATGATTCATCTTACCGAAAGATCGAAACTCCACAAGGTCTCTTGGGCAATGTGGACTCGTATTCCCACTCTTCCCATACTGGTAGCATACCACCTAGCTACCTGAAGGAGTATCTTGTCTCCTCGGGTCTCCGCGCGTAGACTCCCTGCGGCGCTTCCTGCTGTTAGTCGGAAGGGTACTAGCTCCAGATGTCAAACCGCCCTGGATCACAGCTCCATAATCCCTTAGGTTGTGCTCTGTTATCAGCACCTAGTTGACTATGGAAGTGATGGAATTCAACCTAAATATGTTCACCTGAGATCAGATTTCATGCCTAAGACCATCCTCAAACTTCCTTTCCATGAATAATTCATCACCCCCTAGAATGGGTGTGAAGCATTGTAGCTTAGTGAAGTGAGAAGAATACTCCATGACTGAGAGATTAACCTACTCTAGACTCATGAACTCTCGAGCTATATCGACCCTCAAAGTCTCTGGGTAGAAGTAATCATAGAAGGAATGTTGTAACTCATTCCAAACCATAACCTACTGGCATCCCACCTGTGAGATCACATCCCGCCATCTCTTGACAGAATCCTGAAGCATGTAGGTATATAGATTTACCCTCCTCTCTAGAGGCGTCTCCAGATGCTCAAAGATTGACAGCATGGCTTCTAACCATGACTCTGAAGCCTGAGGTCCTCCATCCCCTGAGAAGGTGGGAGGATGTTGCTGCTGAAAACCCGCGTCAACTCTACCATAGATGGGTCAGGATGCGGTGCTCCCCTAAAGGTATATATAAACCTCATAAAGCCTTCTCGGAACTATGCATCAACACATGTATTTGTAATGATGGTTGGTGCCAAGACAGGCACAATGGGAGGATATGTTGGTAGTCCCTGATCTACCATGTTCGGTGTGTGATCACTACCCTAAATCTGACGTACAACCGGAGGACGTCATGGTGGCATGACTCTGCAAGGTCAATTGCATACCTTAGATCAAGATTATCAAGTACTTAAACTTAGAAGTGTGAGAAAGGAACAGGAGAAAGAAAATAGTCAAGTTTTTCAAAATAGGGATACACGGCGTGTATGACCCCTACACGGTGTGTTCCCTTAAACCATTACATGGGCATGTACATCTGCCAGACCTGGTCGTGTAACACCCTTACACACGACGTGTTCATCCTCAGACATGGCGTATACTTGAATATTTTCCCCTACATGAGTTCCTCTACATGTCTATACCACACGGTTCTCATAGAACAAGACTACACTGAGTGTTTGTTCCAAACAAGGTGTGTACCGCTTAAGTTTAAACCGAACATGTCGTTAGTCACATGGTTGGAGATACGATTGACTCTACATGGCATGTTTATGAAAAACACAGTGTGTACTAGAAGGATTTCACTGACCCGTGTCATTAGTCACACGGCCGGTTACACAGTTGACTCCACACGATGTATTCAAGATGTACACGGTGTGTACTACCTGATTTTTATCCACCTGTGTCATTAGACACACGTCCAAATACATGGTCTCTACAACACAGTGTGTACACCCGATACACGACGTGTTCCGCCAAAGATTTTCCAACCCCGTGTCTCTACCCACACAGTCAGTCACATGATTAAGGACTATACGATGTGTACATACTGTACACAGCGTGTACTTAAGAAAAACAATTTCTTCCCCAACATAAGGATACATGGCATGTATTCATTAGTACACACTGTGTATTCTAGGTTTCTCCTGACAGTAAGCCTCAAAAACTACTCCAAAACCCATAAAAACACTGAAACGAACATTAAAGTGCCAAATTCCGATCTGTGAGAGCCCATACTCCCCGTGAATCAAAGCTTGGCATCTTATACATGTACATAAAAAGGAATAACAGTGCAATCCAACACACGATCCACCAAATTCCGATCCATGAGGGCCTATAACACCTCAGGGACCAAATTTTGGCGCTCATTCAAACAAAACCTTACACAATACAATACCCTATCAAATAACAGGTATTCTATTAATAAATCTATCACAACAGCATGCATATCTAGCACAACATCTATCATAACAACATGAAATCGGTAATTCACCTTAAATGGAATGAGGAGAATGCATGACATGTGATCTCTAGTAGGTGTCTATCTGATGCATGAGATGACATACCATCATCTCATCGGGTTTCAATAGAAATAGAACCTCAATAATATCAATGATAACAACACAAAACATGTGAATCACCCAATGGTGAAATCAAATCAACAGTAATAATTGAAAAACTAAAAAATTACAATAATAGAGGTAGATTAGCTTTTCCCTATACACAGGTTAGCTACTCCTGGGCACAGCTTATTACCAAGTATCTATTACTTCTTATCCCTGTCTATAGGATCCAAATAGTAATTCAAGAAGAAAATAATTCCTCTAATACCACTTTGTAACGTCCCAGTTCTGGGTGCCACCCAAAGGTGCCCTGTACTCGGTTGGTCACATGGCCTCAAGCGCATTTCCCCAAACTCCAGAGGCTGCCAACTAGCAGGGAGGGCCTTGGGTGTGATAGTGGGGAAACTATGACCTCATTGGTAGAGTAACATAGTAGAATAATAATCAGATAACAATAGTAGAAGCAGTAATACTATACAATAAGAAAACAGCGGAAGATTGAAAGTAAATAAACAACTACAACATATATATAAATCATGATGCATGTCACAAATATCTAGAAAAATAGCCAAACAAGTCATAATGATGTAATATAGTACTAAACCAAAGTACAAGGAAAACAAGCAAACAACTCCAGTTAAATCACAAGCCTTAGCTTGGTCTTATGCTCTCCAGCTTCACAGCAGTCAAGTACCTGAAGTAGAAGGGCACTTTCCCATATCTATACCTGTGACAATATAATCTATTTGGGCCCAAAATTATGACCCAAATAGGGTGAAAGATGAATCCCAGTAGGCAACCACCCAAAGATCTATGCCTAACAGTCAATGAATATATATATATATCAGGAAATATGCAAAATGAAGTAATAAACAAGGAACTACTCTAAAGTGAACAATCCTACAGTTTCAACTACATTCATTTACATTTACAAATAAACAACCAAACATCCAAAAACAACCCTCTGGGAAGTACTCATAGTCTAACCCCTCTGATTCAGCTTAGACAAAGACTCTCTGAGGAAGCACTCACCGTCAATTCCCCTTGTGGTCTCATAATGGTAACTACAGACTCTCTGAGGAAGTAATCAACGTCCAATTCCCCATGTGGTCTCGCATCATAGAACTATAAACACTCTAAGTGATCACTTACGTCCATCCCCTCTATGGTCTCGCAACGTGAAAAGTATAGCAGACACTCTGGAGAAGCCCTCAGCGTCCATTCCCCCTATGGTCTAACTACACCAGGTTCCCACAACCCTGTGTAAGAAAATGTGCCCAAACGATATCCTGCAGCCAATGCAAATCACAATATACTACTTGGTTAAACAACTAAAATGCATATCCCAGCATATCAGATAACATCACTCCATCCTAACAACACTAGGCATGGAAAACAAAGCAGCCTAACAGGCAGTTATGGACCCAACGGTCAAAACAATCAAACATGGGAAAACACATCCATAGCATGGAAACTAAACCCTATTCACAATACAATATCCCTACTCAATCAAACAAATCATAGCAGGAATTAATAGGGTTAAATTCCCTAAACATGTAATATCATGAACTAGGGTATTGGGAAATTTTGCACATATAATTCAAAGACAAGCTATGGAAAGGCACAAACCACCTACCTCGACATTGTAATGTCAATATAGTTGAATATAATCCTTTAATTTGACCTAGAACATCATATATCTACAAAAACGTTCAACCTTTAATAACTCACGTAAGAGGATAAATCAAGAGATGAGGCTTTAGAAGAAGGAAGAACTCATCGTGGTGATTCCAATGCAATTTATGGTGTTTGATTCGGAGTACAGATGGTCGATCGGGGGCTCAGAGAAGAATCAACAATATTCGTCGCTCCTGGATGATATAGGTTCAGAAGAAGACAGTTCTTTTGATTAGACACGACCCCGTTCTGATATAATAATTAAAAATAAAAATACATGGTGTGTTATTGAAAGATACATGTCATGTATATGACTTTATCAGGCCCCACTTTAGGTAGTCTCTAGGTCACCCCACATGGCCATGTACTCGGCCGTTACATGTATAGTACACGACTACCCATGGCCACCCGGTACATGGCATGTACTCCTGAGTACACGGCGTGTACTCCTAAAATTTCTCGAAACTCCTCTTTTTCTCAAAAACACCAGAAATCAAGATCCATACCTAAAAAGAATATTCTGGTTCTTACACCAGGTAACCATGTGGTAGGTGGATGGTTTTGGGAAGTATCTACCACATGTCTTGTGCATGTAAAGTCAGGTCATGTGGGATAATCATGCGGTAGGTGCCTCTTAGACATTGAGGGGCGTGCGGTTGCCGCATGTTTTGGAAAACCATGTGACTTGTTCAGGTCATTAAAAATTGGATTTTTATGTTTTATCTATCCCTAATTTTTAACCCTAAACACCCATTTCTTCCCCCAATCAGGTTTATCCTCCCTAGGTGCCTCTCCCTCCTCCATTTTCTCCCTTGGAACTCCATTTTTTAGGTGATTTTGGTGTGGTTTCTCCTCAAATCTTCAAGTAAGTCCCTCTTTTCTTGGTTTCTTCCTATTTTATAGGGTTCCTTCTATCCTTTATTGGATTTTCCTTTTTCCGGTGGTTTGGGAGTCTGATTTAGGGTAAGATCTTGATTTTTAGGGTTTAATCTTAATGTTTATGGTTTGGTTTTTCCTCTCTAGGGTTCGATTGAGGTGCGATTGGTGTTTTTCACTGAATTCTAAAAGTTTCTTCATTTGAGGTAGGTGGTTCTATGCTTAAACATTATTTGATGATTTTGATATGCTTGATTGAGTGTTTAGTTATGTTCTATGATTTATGTGTGTGGTGAGAAAGGTTTTTTTAAATGGTTTTGATATGTGCATGACTCAAAAGTGGTTTTTCTAAAATAAATTGGGTTTATTTCAAGCGTGAACCCTTGTTGTGACCTTTGAATGTGTTTTGTAAATTATGAAACATGTTTAATAAATTATTCAAGGGATGAGAAATATGTTTTGAAATGGATTTGGTGTGTGTTTGGATTCAAAAGAGGTTTTTGAGTTGTAGAAATGGTGTTTTATCATGTCTGATACATTGATTGGCTAGTGCATATGTGAAAGTGATGTTATATGTGACATGTGGAATGAAAATTGAGCATGAAGGGAAACATGAGTATCTAGATGGGTGGACTAGGACTAGTACGCTAGTTGACTCAGAAGTGGGTCATCCCAGATTCATCTATCAGGATTGACAATACAGCGCTAACTAAATGATAATGATGATTAGAGACCAATAGGCCCATGGGGTGTCCCCTCCTAGTGTCTCATGCACGAGAACGTTGTTGGTCATGGTTTTTATACTAATTTTCACTGAGATATGATGTAACTAATGTCCCATTGATCTAGTGCTTATAGGGTTTTCATGTGACATAGTGCACTTTTGTGATATTGTACTTACCATTGGCATACTGTTCACTTGGTTGTTTATTTAAAAAAACATGTTTTCCTTAAAATGGTTTTTATAAAAATGTTTTTAGTTTTTCTTTAATAAAACTTGCATGTGAATTTTCTTGTAATGTTTATAGCATGGAATCTATTTTATTAGGTGGAATCTTACTGTGATTTGGCTCACACCCTACTTACACCTTTGGGTGTAAGTAGACTTGGTTATGTTTGACACAAGTAAAGGAAAGATTTTTAGAGATGGTGGTTCAGGATACTAGTGGTTTCCCCTTGTAGGTGTTGTGGTGGTGGCTTGAGGACAATGCTCTTCTTGTTGTATGGTGGTTTTTGGAATAGTGTCTTGTTCACTTTTTGTTCTAGACTCTTTGGGTTTTTTTTAAATGTTGTAGACTTGAATATGAAAATGGTTATACCATGTTTGGTTGTGATTGTTCAGTTTTGGTTTATTTGTTATAGTTGGTTGGTTATGATTATTTACATGGGTGAAATCATTCCCAAGTTACATGGCTGATACCCAGACACTTGTTGCTAGCCTGTGGGGATCGAGAATGCCCTTCAGGTCATGCCACGGATCGGGTCGGGTGTCGGGTTGGATGACACTTTGGCTTGGTTTGTGACAATAAACACGTTGTCGATACCCTAATAATTCCACAGTTTCAGCATCAATTATGTGTTCTTCCTTGATATTTTTAACATCAGCATGTGGATAATTCATTATCTACATGAGTAGTCAAACATTTAATTTAGATTATATAAATACAATAGAGAACACATAATATTATGAGGAAATCATAGTATATTAAAAAAAATCACCTACTCATCAAATTATATTTTTTTTCTTTAATGGTTTAAGGGATTTGGATCCTCAATCGAGTATTCAAATCATATCCTTGTGGTCCCCTCTAACATACAAGACATTTTATACATTAAGACCACTGTGAAATGATTGTGATATCCCAATTAAAGGGTCTTCCTCAATTTAATTTTCATCTAACCCTACAGTTGTTTTAGTCGCCAACAAAATAATTGACCAGTTCTTGTTTGCTAGATCTAGGGCATAAAATACTTTCACTACTTGTGATTCTATTATAAATAGTTTGTCCTTATACACTTCCACACTAAAATTCACCTTCAAAAATCCCAATTCATCGAATTTCACTACACTACTGTTGTCAACCCATTTGCAGCGTAAAATCAGTACTTGAAATGTTGTATAATCCAACTCGTATATCTATTTAATGATCTGAAATATGACATATTCTCATAAATTGGATTTTTATCCTTAGAACCAGATACGTGCATCACTTCCTTAATAAGTGTAACTCCACTATTTTTCATTGTACTATATTCATCTTATTCCTTTTTATAGAACATATAACCATTAATTAAAAAACCATTGTAAGATATAACATTTACATTTAGTCCCCTTGCTAGCCATCAAAGTCGTTCGGTAATTGAATTCGTATATGCAGATAACTCCTTATAAATATGATCTCAAAATCATCCTATAAACTATTGATTATGGGTATTTTATATCTATCCTTCAACCCTTTATGGATTCAAATGTTCAATAATTACTTTGTAGGATTCAACGTATGGAGTAACCTCGACACTATTATGTAAAATGTAAGGGTGAGATTCCTCCCACTATGTAATGGTAATTGTAACAACATCTCTTTTAGAAATACCTTTTCTTAGAAGGAGTCTACTGTGATGATATTTTGGGAGACCCATATTATCAATATATGATAGGTAATTGGTACAGAATTCAATATATTCTTCAACAATATATCACTCTGTAATTCAAATTTTTGGCCGGATTCAATTCTTGATGTGCCCTTTTAAAATATTTATATACCATTCATTGGTATACATCCATCTATAATGTACATGACTACATAGTTTAATCTCTCTAACCATGTGAACCATCAGGTGTACCATTATATCAAAGAATAATTATGGGAAGAACATCTCCAATTAATATAATATGACTGAAATGTCCTTATTCGTGATTGGAAACTTCATCAAGTTTATAACTTTACTGTATATGGATTTAAAAAAGAAGCAAAGTCTAGTTAATGTATGTCATACATTTTTAGGTAGAATGCAACATAAATCTATAGACATTAAATATTGAATTAAAACATGACAATTGTGAAATTTAAGAACCTTTAACTTCAAATTATTCATTAACATGACATTCTTTATGTTTGATGAATATATCTCTAAAAATTTGATACCATTAAGGAAGTTGTAAAATTGAAAGTTTTTCTATCTAGATAGAGTGTAAGCTACCGGAGAAAGAAAATTTCATCTTTTACTCTTCACTTGTAACACCCCAGGTAAATAAAGAATATGACATCTTTATATTTATCCATATTTTTGAATCAAATATTAATATTACTTTAAAGGGGATGCTATGCTCGATGGCGTACCCAATACGCAACAACGAGTTTCTTGGGAATCTTACGTTGCACTCTAATAAAAAATAATATTATTTTAAATGGTAGTTAACGCCTAGCCATTGTAATGGCGGAAATTAACAGAACTAACTAACAAATGATTATATATGTTTGTCAAATATTTTTACTTTTTACAATAAATGTTAGAGGATTAAAAATGCGAATGAATCTAATTTTAAGTGTAAACATTCTAATATTCTTTAAAAGGTCGATTAACCGCCTTTTGATGACGAACCTCTTTTAAATCCACTTTTTGAAAATTTTATGTGTTATATTTTACAAAATAAAATTCTTCTTTAGAATCGGGACATCAAAATTTACTTTGTGTAAATTTTTGGTATTTTTTTCCGAAAAAGTTCAATTTTTAATGAATAGTGAAAATGTTGTATTTTAATTCAAAACCTCTTTTTAATATAATTTATTTATATTATTAGATTATATTTTGAATTGGTTTTAAAGTGAAATTAGAATATATTTTTACCATTTAATCCAATAGTGGTATATGGAATTAATTTCACTTTGAAATCGGACTTAAACCAGTGTCAATCTTTTGATACATTTTGTTTCATAAAAACACGCTATTTGTTTTGACAGTGGGAATTAATTATTAAATTAATTAATGCAACTTATATGTTTTGAATTTTGTAAAATAGACATAATTTTTGAATTCGGAATATCAAATATAGCTTAGGGTGAATTTTTGAAAATTTTCTGAAAAACCACAATTTTTTATGAATAGTGAAACCACTAAGTAGTACTTATAAAAACTGATTTTTCCGTTTAAATGAAATTTGTCCATCTTTGTGTTTTGAATCTCAAAAATCCGACATACATGGTTTTTATTAAGAATTAAAATGTGGTTCAATGGGATAAAAATAATTTTTTGGTGAATAGTAACTTATTAAGTTTTTAATCGCGATTAGAGGTAATTAGTGTAGTTTAAGGTAAGAATAATGTTTTAATAAAATGAAATGACCTATACACATGTCCTACCCTCATTGGATGTGTCATGGACGACCAAGAAAATCTATGGGTCAACTTGGGGACCCCATGGATCCACTTTGGTTGGAAAAAGACATAAATACCTTTTTATTTAATGTTAAAGTAAAAATGACACAAACATGAGATGTTTTACTAAAACAATTTTTACATGGGGTTATACAAGTCATATTTTTGACTATAAATAGTAATTGGAAAGATAAAATGATTTCATACATAATAGTATTTTTTTTATAATTTTTAGACATTAAATAAATTAAATTATTTATGACATCATGATGATGCAGAGATGACCTCATTATTTAACGATTTAAATAAAATGGAATGATAATGTAATATCTAAGACCTACACATGTCAAAAACCTATTGGATGAGTGTATTTAGAACCCTTATCACCTTATCCTAGAAATACATCAATGTGGGACCTTTAAAATCCGAAACGCTTTTGAAAATAATGTAACATTTTGTAACTTTACAAGAGTGCCCCTCCTCTCCTCTTATAAAAGGCCCCCACCTCTACCTCCTTACCCACACTCCCAAAGCCTTTGTCTTGGCCAACCCCTGCCCATTTTGTCTCTCCACTTCCCTCTATAACTCCTTGAAGCCTCACTTTGGGCATAAGCCTTCCCAAGGAAGCCTTTTACCTCAAACCAAAGGAAGTTACCCGATTTTAAGGTAATGTCTTCACTTGAGTCCTTTTGTTTTATTTTGCCTCTCCAACCCCCTAAACTCTTTTTATTCATTTATTTTGTAACAACTCCAGTATCTTCAATATACTAGGATGTTTTTATAATAAGGATTAGAGCTACACTTACACACACCTACATCATATGGTTAAATAACATACTGTTTCCGTGGATGGCGAATTTCTGCCTCACGAAACGATGATTGTTCAACACTCATATAACACCTTCAAATGTGGCCATTAAGATGTCACTATATTTATATATGATATATAATATGTTTATGTTTTACTTAATCTTCTTTATTTTTCTTTTGTGGCATACCTTTATGGTCTCCATTGTGGGTAAACACGATAATTTCATTTTAGGAAGTGCGGACTACCGCCCCCTCAAAGTGATGTGATTCGTTAATGCCATATGTGGGACGTATAAAGGATGGATTTAAAATTATTATATATGATGTTATTCTGGAATTATAATATACCTCTATATCATTATTATTTCTTTCCATTAATATATGAGACAGAAATGAAAGTAGTGTTCATGCGTACGCACGGCTTACCGTCTCCATGAATGGTGCATTTCATTTCTTACCTCTAAATGATTATTTAATATTATAAATACATGTATATGATGGATATATATTATATATATGATATACAAATCATTAATATCATTCTGGATATAATGAACCATTGACCACACGAACAACATGTAATTGTAAGAAGTTCACTTTCGACTTAAGAACCAAATATCGACAAAACAAACATTATTTACTTAAATGATTACATAATGTTTATAAAATGTAAATAAGTGATATAAAAGGAATAAATAACTTGAAAATGTTATTAAGAAAATATAAATTAACTCAAGTTTATTATTCAGGACGTTAAATAACGATCGAGTCAAGTCAGACCCGAGGTAAGGGATCCTACTCCTCTCTTTCTTTTTAAGTACGCTCTTTATGTCATTCCTTTTAAAGCTCATATTTCTTGTTATTGGGATGTTCTTTTATATTACCCTTAATTTAATTTTTATTGTTCATATGATTAGAGACCCTATTTGATCTCATCAATCCATTTTTGAAGTTTTAAGTGGCGTCGTTAGGCTGCCGAGTTTTCGTATGGGATTTTTCATCTCACTTTTATTCCCGTGAGATTTATGCAACATTTACCACAATTTCCTTTGAGTGGTGTATGTAATTCCCATTATTCTAATCTTTATGTAATATAATTTCATTTATGAGTATTTACATCAATGATGTATTGACCTTCTTTCATGGGGTGTATGTTTCGAAAGATACCCAAGTCGGTAAGGGAACCTTTCACCCTCCTCTTTTTAAAAGACTTCTTTTGTTGGGTCATTTAATTAACATATTTTTATGTTGGGATATGTTCTCATATATCCTTATTGATGTTAATTTTAATTGATGTGATACTTTTTTTTATCTCTCATCAACTCTTTTTCTGAATTTTGAAGTGGCGCCGTTAGGCTATCAAATTTTTGCAAAGGAACTTTTTAACCCAAATTTGATTCTTTGGGATAAACTTGTACTCCTTGAATATGTCGTTCTATGAATATGTGTGAATAACCTCTGATTGTTTTACACTTAATATCCACTTATATTTGGTGTATTCGTTTGTCACACATAATTATGCAATTGGTTTATCCTTAAACCAAGGATACCGTCTTTGTAAGGGTCTTCGTCTCAATCTCCATACATTGAGGAATATTTTGTTTTATACACAACCTTCTTTTATACGGTGTATAAACCCCTTTGACTTTTACGTTTATTTAAAAGAAATCTTTTTTCTACGAAGCGTTTTACTAAATGAAAAAAAGGAATGTTTCTTTTTATGTACGCGGTGATAACGACCTTTTCCGCCGCCGCGAGTATTATTTGATCTTTGGCTTCCTCAACAAGCCGTAATGTTTTTAAAATAAAATAAATACCATATACTCTTTTATGTATTTTGGTATGGAAAATGGTTTTGATAAAGGATTATATTATGTCAATATATTTAAATGATATATTTTGATTGAAATGTGGAAATTTTATCATTCCTTTATATTGGTTTTATGTGTTATAATTTTATAATGGTACTTGGACATTTTACAGGTGGTTACGTGATAAACCATATGACGGGCGGTGTCGTGAATACCAGGACGGGTGGTTACGTTATAACCTCCAATGCATTGGGTATGGAAGTCGGTCGTATGGCTATTACATTAAGTATGTATGGAAGTTGGCCGAATGGCTATTCCATTAAGTGATATGTGTGGAAGTCGACCGTATGGTTATTCCACTTAAGTATGTTTATGTCCCAAGTTACCTTTATATGTTATGTGTTCTTTATATGGGTTTTATGGTAATCTTTTGGTTACAGAAGGGTAAGTAATGAACTTTTATTCAGTGAAGAGTTTTTACTACTTCGAAAAGGTGAAAAATATTACTTTGTTAAAGTATACATGGTTTACTTGTTGTTTTGAAAAACTAACAATTTTCATTCTTTGTGTATACCTTACTGAGATTTTTATGCTCATCCCAAGTTTTTGAAATGTTTTTCACAGGACTTAGCGTGGAATAGGGTCAAGGATGGGTTCAAGGGAAAGACATGCTACCTAAAACAAGGAACTAGACATGTTTCTTTTTAAGAGTTTTTATTTTATGGAAATTTTAGTAGAAGCGACTACTTTGTAATCTTTTGAGATGTAATAGTTATGTCCTAATTCTCTAAAAATATAAACCTAAAAAGATCCTCAATGTGAATTACTCATTTAATTCAATATTAAGTAAGGTTTAAGGCCGGGGCCTTATAGTTGGTATCAAAGGTCGGTTTAGATAAATTTAGAGGTTAGGGTATTCTTTAAGCATAAGTGACATTACCATAATGGTTAGGATTTCAGAAAGAGTCATAGTTTTTAGATAAAGTGAATGAGTAAGTATATATTCCTCATTAGTACATTATGGTTCTGTTGATATACTCACACTAACATTTCTGTTTTTAGTGAATGGATGGATCTAGCAGGCACCAAAGAGACAACAGGTTTGAAGGAAACTATGGTGGTTCTCTGATTAAGATACTAGATAAAATAAAGGATTCAATGAGGAAACTCGTGGTTTTTCTAAACCAACTATCAAGGAGTCATGATCAACCACTTGAACCTTGGTACGTTCTGTAATGCATCATGTAACTTTACAAGAGTGCCCCTCCTCTCCTCTTATAAAAGGCCCCCACCTCTACCTCCTTACCCACACTCCCAAAGCCTTTGGCTCGGCCAACCCCTGCCCATTTTGTCTATCAACTTCCCTCTATAACTCCTTGAAGCCTCACGTTGGGCATAAGTCTTCCCAAGGAAGACTTTTAGCTCAAACCAAAGGGAGTTACCCGATTTTAAGGTAATGTCTTCACTTGAGTCCTTTTGTTTTATTTTGCCTCTCCAACCCCCTAAACTCTTTTTATTCATTTATTTTGTAACAACTCCAGTATCCTAAATATACTAGGATGTTTTTATAATAACTATTAGAGCTACACTTACACACACCTACACCTAATGGTTAAATAATATATTGTTTCCGTGGATGGTGAATTTCTGCCTCATGAAACGATGATTGTTCAACACTCATATAACACCTTAAAAGGTGGCCATTAATATGTCACTATATTTATATATGATATATAATATTTTTATGTTTTACTTAAGCTTCTGTATTTTTCTTTTGTGGCATACCTTTATGGTCTCCATTGTGGGTAAACACGATAATTTCATTTTAGAAAGTGCGGACTACCGCCCCCTCAAAGTGATGTGATTCGTTAATGCCATATGTGGGAAGTATAAAGGATGGATTTAAAGTTATTATATATGATTTTATACTGAATTATAATATACCTCTATATCATTATTATTTATTTCCATTAATATATGAGACAGAAATGAAAGTAGCGTTCATGCGTACGCACGGCTTACCATCTCCATGAACGGTGCATTTCATTTCTTACCTCTAAATGATTATGTAATATTATAAATACATGTATATTCTAGGTATATATGATATATATGATATCCAAATCATGAATATAATTCTGGATATAATGAACCATTGACCACACGAACAACATGTAATTGTAAGAAGTTCACTTTCGACTTAAGAACCAAATATCGACAAAACAAACATTATTTACTTAAATGATTACAAAATGTTTATAAAATGTAAATAAGTGATATAAAAGGAATAATGAACTTGAAAATGTTCTTAAGAAAATATAAATTAACTCAATTTTATTATTCAGGACGTTAAAGAACGATCGAGTCAAGTCGGACCCGAGGTAAGGGATCATACTCCCCTCTTTCTTTTTAAGTACGCTCTTTATGTCATTCCTTTTAAAACTCATCTTTCTTGTTATTGGGATGTTATTTTATATTAATCTTACTGTAATTTTTATTTTTCATATGATGAGAGACCCTATTTGATCTCATCAATCCATTTTGTAAGTTTTAAGTGGCGTCGTTAGGCTGCCGAGTTTTCGTATGGGATTTTTCATCTCACTTTTATTCCCGTGAGATTTATGCTACATTTCCCACAATTTCCTTTGAGTGGTGTATGTACTTCCCATTATTCTACTCTTTGTGTAATATACTTTCGTTTATGAGTATTTACATCAATGATGTATTGACCTTCTTTCATGGGGTGTATGTTTCGAAAGATACCCAAGTCGGTAAGGGAACCTTTCACCCTCCTCTTTTTAAAAGACTTATTTTGTTGGGTCTTTTAATTCACGTATTAATATGTTGGGATATGTTTTCATATATACTTATTGATGTAAATTTTAAGTGATGATAAACTTTTTTTTATCTCTCATCAACTCTTTTTCTGAATTTTGAAGTGACGCTGTTAGGCTGTCAAATTTTTGCAAGGGAACTTTTTAACCCAAATTTGATTCTTTGGGATAAACTTGTACTCCTTGAATATGTCGTTCTATGAATATGTTTGAATAACCTGTGATTTTTTTACACTTAATATCCACTTATATTTGGTGTATTTTTTTGTCACACATAATTATGCAATTGGTCTATCCTTAAACCAAGGATACCGTCTTTGTAAGGGTCTTCATCTCAATCTCCATTCATTGAGGCATATTTTGTTTTATACACAACCTTCTTTTATATGATGTATAAACCCCTTTGACTTTTACGTTTATTCAAAATGAATATTTTTTCTACGAAGCGTTTTACTAAACGGCAAAAAGTAATGTTTCTTTTTACGTACGCGGTGATAACGACCTTTTCTGCCGCCGCGAGTATTATTTGATCTTTGGCTTCCTCAACAAGTCGTAATGTTTTTAAAATAAAATAAATACCATATACTCTTTTATGTATTTTGGTATTGAAAATTGTTTTGATAAAGGATTCTATTATGTCAATATATTTAAATGATATATTGTGATTGAAATGTGGAAATGTTATCATTACTTTATGTTGGTTTTATGTGTTATAATTTTATAATGGTACTTGGACATTTTACGGGTGGTTACGTGATAAACCATATGACGGGTGGTGCCGTGAATACCAGGACAAGTGGTTACGTTATAACCTCCAATGAATTGGGTATGGAAGTCGGCCATATGGATATTCCATTAAGTGTGTATGGAAGTTTGTCGAATGTCTATTCCATTAAGTGATATGTGTGGAAGTCGACCGTATGGTTATTCCACTTAAGTATGTTTATGTCCAAAGTTACCTTTATATGTTATGTGTTCTTTATATGGGTTTCATGGTAATATTTTGGTTACAGAAGGGTAAGTAATGAACTTTTATTCAGTGAAGAGTTTTTACTACTTCGAAAAGGTGAAAAGTATTACTTTGTTAAAGTATACATGGTTTACTTGTTGTTTTGAAAAACTAATAGTTTTCATTCTTTGTGTATCCCTTACTGAGCTTTTTATGCTCATCCCAAGTTTTTGAAATGTTTTTCACAGGACTTAGCGTGGAATAGGGTCAAGGATGGGTTCAAGGGAAATTCATTCTACCTAAAACATGGAACTAGACATGTTTCTTTTTAAGATTTTTTATTTTATGGAAATTTTAGTAGAAGCGACTACTTTGTAATATTTTGAGATGTAATAGTTATGTCCTAATTCTCTAAAACTCTAAACCTAAAAAGATCCTCAATGTGAATTACTCATTTAATTCAATATTAAGTAAGGTTTAAGGTCAGGGCCTTATAGTTGGTATCAAAGGTCGGTTTAGATAAATTTAGAGGTTAGGGTATTCTTTAAGCATAAGTGACATTACCATAATGGTTAGGATTTCAGAAAGAGTCATAGTTTTTAGATAAAGTGAATGAGTAAGTATATCTTCCTCATTAGTACATGATGGTTCTCTTGATATACTCACACTGACATTTCTATTTTTAGTGAATGGATGGATCTAGCAGGCACCAAAGAGACAACAGGTTTGAAGGAATTTGTGGTGGTTCTCTGATTAAGATACTAGATAAAATGGAGGATTCAATGAGGAAACTCATGGTTGTTCTAAACCAACTATCAAGGAGTCATGATCAACCACTTGAACCTCGGTACGTTCTGTAATGCATCATGTACGAAATGACCAATCAATGTGGAAGTTCAGGTAATAATTATAAAGGTAACCATTAGAGTTTATATGATCCTTACTTTTGAGGTAATTATGGGTTACTCTATGATATGATGGAAAATGAAAGGCATGAGATAAACTTGATGTTAAAATATGTTATGATTTTTTTTGAAGATTTTATCTCATTTTGGGGAATGTTTTAAGAGTTATATAGTTTTGGAAAAAGGACAACACGCAGACCGTGTGACAACCCGTCGCGTCAGACAAAGCTGCGGGAATCGAACCCACAACTAAAGTGCAACTGGTATTTATCGCCTACCACTGGACTACGTGAAGTTCCTGGTTAGTTTGACTGATTATTTTTAGTTAGATTATTTTAGGAATCAAGAGTAAGTTTATTTTGGGTTATCTATGGAAATGATTAGCCTATCATGGCGGATATGTGATTAGGTTAATTAATTTTCAATATGAGAATTTAAGAGAAACTGATGTTATTTAGAGATAAAAGTTAATTTGTACCTTGGAATACTATGTGATTAAATCATTCAAATATTTGGGTTTCAAATCTTAGTTTGGTTTACTTTGAAGAATTTTATGGACAAATTGTTTATCGGATGGTCCTCGTTGAACTTTGGGTTTTGTTGGACAAATTTTGGAGATTAAGCATAGATTTTCTTTTTAAAGGGTTATCCTTTTCTGGATTATCTGATCTTGTACTAACCTTTTTGGTTTTGTTTTTGGTTAAATCCTAAAGGCATGGGAATTATATAGTTCTCTTTGGTGGATTAGGTGATTCTATAGAAGTTGATTATAGTACTCTTAATATGAACAAGTCTTCCCAAATACTCGTCTTTTGGAGAAAATATTAGTTTGTGTAAGGAATCTAATAAAAGTTGAAAGTCAATATGATAAGTGATTATGTTTCCTTATGAATAAATTCCTTAATAAAAAGCAACTTAAAACAAAAATGTTGTCTATTAACTTTTCCTACTGGGGAATCGAATACCGTTTAACCCATCACAAGTTTGTGATTTTCTTATGGTTAACTTTCTTCTAGACATGTTTACTATCACTCTCCCTCAAGAACATGACCCTTTGCTTTTTCTTCCATGTCCATATTTTCCTACACGGAATCCTATTATGGGTTAACTCGGGTGACCTCTGTACTTATATTTCTTTATTTTAAAGTGATTATTTTACCAACTCTTATTCCGATGTGGGACTTTCAAGAATGTTTCCAAGCTCAATTTTAAAATTGCGAGGACGCAATTCCCAAAAGGGGGAAAGGATGTAACACCCCAGGTAAATAAAGAATATGACATCTTTATATTTATCTATATTTGTGAATCACATATTAATATTACTTTAAAGTGGATGCTATGCTCGATGGCGTACCCAATACGCAACAACGAGTTTCTTGGGAATCTTACGTTGCACTCTAATAATAAAATAATATTATTTTAAATGGTAGTTAATGCCTAGCCGTTGTAATGGAGGGAATGAACAGAACTAACTACCAAATGATTATATATGTTTGTCAAATATTTTTACTTTTTACAATAAATGTTAGAGGATTAAAAATGAGAATGAATCCAATTTTAAGCGTAAACATTCTAATATTCTTTAAAAGGTCGATTAACCGCCTTTTGATGGCGAACCTCTTTTAAATCCACTTTTTGACAGTTTTATGCGTTATATTTGAAAAAATAAAACTCTTCTTTAGAATCGGGACATCAAAATTTACTTTGTGTAAAAGTTTTATTATTTTTTCCGAAAAAGTTCAATTTTTAATGAATAGTGAAAAATGTTGTATTTTAATTCAAAACCTCTTTTTAATCTAATTTATTTATATTATTAGATTATCTTTTGAATTGGTTTTAAAGTGAAATTAGCATATATTTTTACCATTTAATCCAATAGTGGTCGATGGAATTAATTTCACTTTGAAATCGGACTTAAACTAGTGTCAATCTTTTGATACATTTTGTTTCATAAAAACACGCTATTTATTTTGACAGCGGAAATTAATTATTAAATTAATTAATGCAACTTATATGTTTTGAATTTTTTAAAATAGACATCATTTTTGAATTCGAAATATCAAATATAGCTTAGGGTGAATTTTTGGTAATTTTCTGAAAAACCTCAATTTTTTATGAATTGTGAAACCACTAAGTGGTACTTATAAAAACTGATTTTTCCGTTTAAATGAAATTTTTCCATCTTTGTGTTTTGAATCTCAAAAATCCGACACACATGGTTTTCATTAAGAAGTAAAATGTGGTTCAATGGGATAAAAATAATTTTTTGGTGAATAGTAACTTATTAAGTTTTTAATCGCGATTAGAGGTAATTAGTGTAGTTTAAGGTAAGAATAATGTTTTAATAAAATGAAATGACCTAGAAACACGTCCTACCTCATTGGATGTGTCATGTACGACCAAGACAATCCATGAGTCAATTTGGGGACCCCATGGATCCACTTTGGTTGGAAAAAGACATAAATACCTTTTTATTTAATGTTAAAGTAAAAATGACACAAACATGAGATGTTTTACTAAAACAATTTTTACATGGGGTTATACAAGTAATATTTTTGACTATAAATAGTCATTGGAAAGATAAAAATATTTCCTACATCATATTATTTTTTTTATAATTTTTAGAAATTAAATAAATTAAATTATTTATGACATCATGATGATGCAACGATGACCTCATTATTTAACGATTTAAATAAAATGGAAATATAATGTAATATCTAAGACCTACACATGTCCAAAACATATTAGATGAGTGGATTTAGAACCCTTATCACCTTATCATTGAAATAAATCAATGTGGGACCTTTAAAATCTGAAACTCTTTTGAAAATAAAGTAACATTTTGTAACTTTACAAGAGTGCCCTTCCTCTCCTCTTATAAAAGGCCCCCACCTCTGCCTCCTTACCCACACTCCCAAAGCCTTTGGATCAGACAACCCCTGCCCATTTTGTCTCTCAACTTCCCTCTCTAACTCCTTGAAGCCTCACTTTGGGCATAAGTCTTCCCAAGGAAGCCTTTTAGCTCAAACCAAAGGGAGTTACCCGATTTTAAGGTAATGTCTTCACTTGAGTCCTTTTGTTTTATTTTGCTTCTCCAACCCCCTAAACTCTTTTTATTCATTTATTTTGTAACAACTCCAGTATCTTAAATATACTAGGATGTTTTTATAAGAAGGATTAGAGATACACTTACACACACCTACACCTAATGGTTAAATAACATATTGTTTTCGTGGATGGTGAATTTCTGCCTCACGAAACGAGGATTGTTCAACACTCATATAACACCTTCTAAGGTGGCCATTAAGATGTCACTATATTTATATATGATATATAATATGTTTATGTTTTACTTAAGATTCTGTATTTTTCTTTTGTGGCATACCTTTATGGTCTCCATTGTGGGTAAACACGATAATTTCATTTTAGGAAGTGCGGACTACCGCCCCCTCAAAGTGATGTGATTCGTTAATGCCATATGTGGGACGTATAAAGGATGGATTTAAATTTATTATATATGATTTTATACTGGAATTATAATATACCTATATATAATTATTATTTATTTCCATTAATATATGAGACAGAAATGAAAGTAGCGTTCATGCGTACGCACGGCTTACCGTCTCCATGAACAGTGCATTTCATTTCTTACCTCTAAATGATTATGTAATATTATAAATACATGTATATGCTGGGTATATATGATATATATGATATCCAAATCATGAATATCATTCTGGATATAATGAACCATTGACCACACGAACAACATGTAATTGTAAGAAGATCACTTTCGACTTAAGAACCAAATATCGACAAAACAAACATTATTTACTTAAATGATTAAAAAATGTTTATAAAATGTAAATAAGTGATATAAAAGGAATAATTAACTTGAAAAGGTTCTTAAGAAAATAGAAATTAACTCAAGTTTATTATTCAGGACGTTAAAGAACGATCGAGTCAAGTCGGACCCGAGGTAAGGGATCCTACTCCTCTCTTTCTTTTTAAGTACGCTCTTTATGTCATTCCTTTTAAAGCTCATCTTTCTTGTTATTGGGATGTAATTTTATATTACTATTACTTTAATTTTTATTGTTCATATGATGAGAGACCCTATTTTATCTCATCAATCCATTTTGTAAGTTTTAAGTGGCGCCGTTAGGCTGCCGAGTTTTCGTATGGGATTTTTCATCTCACTTTTATTCCCGTGAGATTTATGCTACATTTCCCAAAATTTCCTTTGAGTGGTGTATGTACTTCCCATTATTCTACTCTTTGTGTAATATACTTTAGTTTATGAGTATTTACATCAATGATGTATTGACCTTCTTTCATGGGGTGTATGTTTCGAAAGATACCCAAGTCGGTAAGGGAACCTTTCACCCTCCTCTTTTTAAAAGACTTATTTTGTTGGGTCTTTTAATTCACATATTTTTATGTTGGGATATGTTCTCATATATCCTTATTGATGTAAATTTTAAGTGATGATATACTTTTTTTATCTCTCGTCAACTCTTTTTCTGAATTTTGAAGGGACGTCGTTAGGCTGTCAAATTTTTGCAAGGGAACTTTTTAACCCAAATTTGATTCTTTGTGATAAACTTGTACTCATTGAATATGTCGTTCTATGAATATGTGTGAATAACATGTGATTGTTTTACACTTAATATCCACCTATATTTGTTGTATTCGTTTGTCACACATAATTATGCAATTGGTTTATCCTTAAACCAAGGATACCGTCATTGTAAGTGTCTTCGTCTCAATCTCCATTCATTGAAGAATATTTTGTTTTATGCACAACCTTCTTTTATACGATGTATAAACCCCTTTGACTTTTATGTTTATTCAAAAGGAATATTTTTTCTACGAAGCGTTTTACTAAACGGCAAAAAGGAATGTTTCTTTTTACGTACGCGGTGATAACGACCTTTTCCGCCGCCGCGAGTATTATTTGATCTTTGGCTTCCTCAACAAGTCGTAATGTTTTTAAAATAAAATAAATACCATATACTCTTTTATGTATTTTGATATTGAAAATGATTTTGATAAAGGATTCTATTATGTAAATATATTTAAATGATATATTGTGATTGAAATGTGGAAATGTTATCATTCCTTTATGTTGGTTTTATGTGTTATATTTTTATAATGGTACTTGGACATTTTACGGGTGGTTACGTGATAAACCATATGACGGGTGGTGCTGTGAATACCAGGACGGGTGGTTACGTTATAACCTCCAATGCATTGGGTATGGAAGTGGGTCATATGGCTATTCCATTAAGTATGTATGGAAGTTGGCCGAATGGATATTCCATTAAGTGATATGTGTGGAAGTCGACCGTATGATTATTCCACTTAAGTATGTTTATGTCCCAAGTTACCTTTATATGTTATGTGTTCTTTATATGGGTTTTATGGTAATCTTTTGGTTACAGAAGGGTAAGTAATGAACTTTTATTCAGTGAAGAGTTTTTACTACTTCGAAAAGGTGAAAAGTATTACTTTGTTAAAGTATACATGGTTTACTTGTTGTTTTGAAAAACAAACAGTTTTCATTCTTTGTGTATCCCTTACTGAGCTTTTTATGCTCATCCCAAGTTTTTGAAATATTTTTCACAGGACTTAGCGTGGAATAGGGTCAAGGATGGGTTCAAGGGAAAGTCATGCTACCTAAAACATGGAACTAGACATGTTTCTTTTTAAGAGTGTTTATTTTATGGAAATTTTAGTAGAAGCGACTACTTTGTAATCTTTTGAGATGTAATAGTTATGTCCTAATTCTCTAAAACTCTAAACCTGAAAAGATCCTCAATGTGAATTACTCATTTAATTCAATATTAAGTAAGGTTTAAGGATGGGGCCTTATAGTTGGTATCAAAGGTCGGTTTAGATAACTTTAGAGGTTAGGGTATTCTTTAAGCATAAGTGACATTACCATAATGGTTAGGATTTCAGAAAGAGTCATAGTTTTTAGATAAAGTGAATGAGTAAGTATATCTTCCTTATTAGTACATGATGGTTCTGTTGATATACTCACACTGACATTTCTGTTTTTAGTGAATGGATGGATCTAGCAGGCACCAAAGAGACAACAGGTTTGAAGGAAACTGTGGTGGTTCTCTGATTAAGATACTAGATAAAATGGAGGATTCAATGAGGAAACTCGTGGTTGTTCTAAACCAACTATCAAGGAGTCATGATCAACCACTTGAACCTTGGTACGTTCTGTAATGCATCATGTACGAGATGACCAATCTATGTGGAAGTTCAGGTAATAATTATAAAGGTAACCATTAGAGTTTATATGATCCTTACTTTTGAGGTAATTATGGGTTAATCTATGATATGATGGAAAATGAAAGGCATGAGATAAACTTGAGGTTAAAATATGTTATGATTTTTTTTTGAAGATTTTATCTCATTTTGGGGAATTTTTTAAGAGTTATATAGTTTTGGAAAAAGGACAACACGTAGACCGTGTGACAACCCGTCGCGTCGGACAAAGCTGTGGGAATCGAACCCACAACCAAAGTGCAACTGGTATTTATCGCCTACCACTGGACTACGTGAAGTCCCTAGTTAGTTTGAATGATTCTTTTTAGTTAGATTATTTTAGGAATCAAGAGTAAGTTTATTTTGGGTTATCTATGGAAATGATTAACCTATCATGGAGGATATGTGATTAGGTTAATTACTTTTCAATATGAGAATTTAAGAGCAACTGATGTTATTTAGAGATAAAAGTTAATTTGTACCTTGGAAGACTATGTGATTAAATCCTTAAAATATTTGGGTTTCAAATCTTAGTTTGGTTTACTTTGAAGAATTTTATGGACAAATTGTTTATCGGATGGTCCTCGTTGAACTTTGGGTTTTGTTGGACAAATTTTGGAGATTAAGCATAGATTTTCTTTTTAAAGGGTTATCCTTTTCTGGATTATCTGATCTTGTACTAACCTTTTTGGTTTTGGTTTTGGTTAAAGACTAAAGACATGGGAAGTATATAGTTCTCTTTGGTGGATTAGGTGATTCTCTAGAATTTGATTATAGTACTCTTAATATGAATAAGTCTTCCTAAATACTCGTCTTTTGGAGAAAATATGAGTTTGTGTAAGGAATCTAATAAAATTTGAAAGTCAACATGATAAGTGATTATGTTTCCTTATGAATAAATTCCTCAATAAAAAGTAACTTAAAACAAAAATGTTGTCTATTAACTTTTCCTACTAGGGAATCGAATACCGTTTAACCCATCACAAGTTTGTGATTTTCTTATGGTTAACTTTCTCCTAGACATGTTTACTATCACTCTCCCTCAAGAACATGACCCTTTGCTTTTTCTTCCATGTCCATGTTTTCCTACACGGAATCCTATTATGGGTTAACTCGGGTGACCTCTGTACTTATCTTTCTTTATTTTAAAGTGATTATTTTACTGACTCTTGTTCCAATGTGGGACTTTCAAGGATGTTTCCAAGCTCAATTTTAAAATTGCAAGGACGCAATTCCCAAAAGGGGGAAAGGATGTAACACCCCGGGTAAATAAAGAATATGACATCTTTATATTTATTCATATTTTTGAATCAAATATTAATATTACTTTAAAGGGGATTCTATGCTCGATGGCGTACCCAATACGCAACAATGAGTTTCTTGGGAATCTTACGTTGCACTCTAATAATAAAATAATATTATTTTAAATGATAGTTAACGCCTAGCCGTTGTAATGGCGAGAATGAACAGAACTAACTACCAAATGATTATATATGTTTTTCAAATATTTTTACTTTTTACAATAAATGGTAGAGGATTAAAAATGCGAATGAATCCAATTTTAAGCGTAAACATTCTAATATTCTTTAAAAGGTCGATTAACCGCCTTTTGATGCAGAACCTCTTTTAAATCCACTTTTTGACAATTTTATGTGTTATATTTGACAAAATAAAATTCTTCTTTAGAATCGGAACATCAAAATTTACTTTGTGTAAATTTTTGGTATTTTTTCCGAAAAAGTTCAATTTTTAATGAATAGTGAAAAATGTTGTGTTTTAATTCAAAACCTTTTTTTAATATAATTTATTTATATGATTAAATTATCTTTTGAATTGGTTTTAAAGTGAAATTAGAATATATTTTTACCATTTAATCCAATAGTGGTCGATGGAATTAATTTCACTTTGAAATCGGACTTAAACTAGTGTCAATCTTTTGATACATTTTGTTTCATAAAAACACGCTATTTGTTTTGACAGCGGGAATTAATTATTAAATTAATTAATGAAACTTATATGTTTTGAATTTTGTAAAATAGAAATCATTTTTTAATTTGGAATATCAAATATAGCTTAGGGTGAATTTTTGGTAATTTTCTGAAAAACCTCAATTTTTGATGAATAGTGAAACCACTAAGTGGTACTTATAAAAACTGATTTTTCCGTTTAAATGAAATTTTTCCATCATTTTGTTTAGAATCTCAAAAATCCGACATGCATGGTTGTCATTAAGAAGTAAAATGTGGTTCAATGGGATAAAAATAATTTTTTGGTGAATAGTAACTTATTAAGCTTTTAATCACGATTAGAGGTAATTAGTGTAGTTTAAGGTAAGAATAATGTTTTAATAAAATTAAATGACCTAGACACATGTCCTACCTCATTGGATGTGTCATGGCCGACCAAGACAATCAATGGGTCAACTTGGGGACCCCATGGATCCACTTTGGTTGGAAAAAGACATAAATACCTTTTTATTTAATGTTAAAGTAAAAATGACACAAACATGAGATGTTTTACTAAAACAATTTTTCCATGGGGTTATACAAGTAATATTTTTGACTATAAATAGTCATTGGAAAGCTAAAAATATTTCCTACATCATAGTATTTTTTTATAATTTTTATACATTAAATAAATTAAATTATTTATGACATCGTGATGATGCAGCGATGGCCTCATTATTTAATGATTTAAATAAAATGGAAAGATAATGTAATATCTAAGACCTACACATTTCCAAAACCTATTGGATGAGTGGATTTCGAACCCTTATCACCTTATCCTCTAAATACATCAATGTGGGACATTTAAAATCCGAAACTCTTTTGAAAATAAAGTAACATTTTGTAACTTTACAAGAGTGCCCCTCCTCTCCTCTTATAAAAGGCCCCCACCTCTACCTCCTTACCCACACTCCCAAAGCCTTTGGCTAGGCCAACACCTGCCCATTTTGTCTCTCCACTTCCCTCTCTAACTCCTTGAAGCCTCACTTTGGGCAGAAGTCTTCCCAAGGAAGCCTTTTAGCTCAAACCAAAGGGAGTTACCCGATTTTAAGGTAATGACTTCACTTGAGTCCTTTTGTTTTATTTTGCCTCTCCAACCCCCTAAACTCTTTTTATTCATTTATTTTGTAACAACTTCAGTATCTTCAATATACTAGGATTTTTTTATAAGAAGTATTCGAGCTACACTTACACACACCTACATCTAATGGTTAAATAACATACTGTTTCCGTGGATGGCGAATTTCTGCCTCACGAAACGATGATTATTCAACACTCATATAACACCTTCAAAGGTGGCCATTAAGATGTCAATATATTTATATATGATATATAATATGTTTATGTTTTACTTAAGCTTCTGTATTTTTCTTTTGTGGCATACCTTTATGATCTCCATTGTGGGTAAACACGATAATTTCATTTTAGGAAGTGTGGACTACCGCCCCCTCAAAGTGATGTGATTCGTTAATGCCATTTGTGGGACGTATAAAGGATGGATTTAAAGTTATTATATATGATTTTATACTGGAATTATAATATACCTCTATATCATTATTATTTTTTTCCATTAATATATGAGACAGAAATGAAAGTAGCGTTCATGCGTACGCACGGCTTACCGTCTCCATGAACGGTGCATTTCATTTCTTACCTCTAAATAATTATGTAATATTATAAATACATGTATATTCTGGATATACATGATATATATGATTTCCAAATCATGAATATCATTCTGGATATAATGAACCATTGACCACACGAACAACATGTAATTGTATGAAGTTCACTTTCAACTTAAGAACCAAATATCGACAAAACAAACATTATTTACTTAAATGATTACATAATGTTTATAAAATGTAAATAAGTGATATAAAAGGAATAATGAAATTGAAAAGGTTATTAAGAAAATAGAAATTAACTCAAGTTTATTATTCAGGACGTTAAAGAACGATCGAGTCAAGTCGGACCCGAGGTAAGGGATCCCACTCCTCTCTTTCTTTTTAAGTACGCTCTTTATGTCATTCCTTTTAAAGATCACCTTTCTTGTTATTGGGATGTTCTTTTATATTAATCTTACTGTAATTTTTATTGTTCATATGATGATAGACCCTATTTGATCTCATCAATCCATTTTGGAAGTTTTAAGTGGCGCCGTTAGGCTGCCGAGTTTTCGTATGAGATTTTTCATCTCACTTTTATTCTCGTGAGATTTATGCTACATTTCCCACAATTTCCTTTGAGTGGTGTATGTACTTACCATTATTCTACTCTTTTTGTAATATACTTTCGTTTATGAGTATTTACATCAATGATGTATTGACCTTCTTTCATGGGGTGTATGTTTCGAAACATACCCAAGTCGGTAAGGGAACCTTTCACCCTCCTCTTTTTAAAAGACTTCTTTTGTTGGGTCTTTTAATTCACATGTTGTTATGTTGGGATATGTTCTCATATATACTTATTTATGTAAATTTTAAGTGATGAGATACTTTTTTTTATCTCTCATCAACTCTTTTTCTGAATTTTGAAGTGACGCCGTTAGGCTGTCAAATTTTTGCAAGGGAACTTTTTAACCCAAATTTGATTCTTTGGGATAAACTTGTACTCCTTGAATATGTCGTTCTATGAATATGTGTGAATAACCTCTGATTGTTTTACACTTAATATCCACTTATATTTGTTGTATTCGTTTATCACACATAATTATGCAATTGTTTTATCCTTAAACCAAGGATACCGTCTTTGTAAGGGTCTTCGTCTCAATCTCCATTCATTGAGACATATTTTGTTTTATACACAACCTTCTTTTATACGGTGTATAAACCCCTTTGAATTTTATGTTTATTCAAAATGAATATTTTTTCTACGAAGCGTTTTACTAAACGGAAAAAAGGAATGTTTCTTTTTACGTACGCGGTGATAACGACCTTTTCCGCCGCTGCGAGTATTATTTGATCTTTGGCTTCCTCAACAAGCCGTAATGTTTTTAAAATAAAATAAATACCATATACTCTTTTATGTATTTTGGTATTGAAAATGGTTTTGATAAAGTATTCTATTATGTCAATATATTTAAATGATATATTGTGATTGAAATTTGGAAATGTTATCATTCCTTTATGTTGGTTTTATGTGTTATAATTTTATAATGGTACTTGAACATTTTACGGGTGGTTACGTGATAAACCATATGATGGGTGGTGTCGTGAATACCAGGATGGGTGGTTACGTTATAACCTCCAATGCATTGGGTATGGAAGTCGGTCGTATGGCTATTTCATTAAGTATGTATGGAAGTTGGCCAAATGGTTATTCCATTAAGTGATATGTGTGGAAGTCGACCGTATGGTTATTCCACTTAAGTATGTTTATGTCCCAAGTTACCTTTATATGTTATGTGTTCTTTATATGGGTTTTATGGTAATCTTTTGGTTACAGAAGGGTAAGTAATGAACTTTTATTCAGTGAAGAGTTTTTACTATTTCGAAAAGGTGAAAAGTATTACTTTGTTAAAGTATACATGGTTTACTTGTTGTTTTGAAAAACTAACAGTTTTCATTCTTTGTGTATCCCTTACTGAGATTTTTATGCTCATCCCAAGTTTTTGAAATGTTTTTCACAGGACTTAGCGTGGAATAGGGTCAAGGATGGGTTCAAGGGAAAGTCATGTTACCTAAAACATGGAACTAGACATGTTTCTTTTTAAGAGTTTTTATTTTATGGAAATTTTAGTAGAAGCGACTACTTTTTAATATTTTGAGATGTAATAGTTATGTCCTAATTCTCTAAAACTCTAAACCTGAAAAGATCCTCAATGTGAATTACTCATTTAATTCAATATTAAGTAAGGTTTAAGTCCGGGGCCTTATATCACTAGTGCCAACTCTTCCCTTATCTCCATGTCAATCATGTTCAACCTAACCTTAAGGTCATTTTTTTCTCTGGTACATTTAGTAACATGACAATAACACTATCATATATATTGTTTTCTGTGTGCATGATATCTAAAAAATGGCTAACATACAAACAATTCTAGCACGACAATTCAAAGAAAATTGATCGATTTTTCCAACCTAATTTCGTAAGTTTTTTTTAAAAAGGTTTACCAAAATCAGTTTCAATATATTCTACTTTCTCAAATAGTTGATCACTCATTAGTGGAGACAGTATTGTACCTTATTCTATATTTCCATCGAATGATTTTGTTGAGGATTGATATTTATGTCATTGAGGTAAAAATTTGTGATGTCCTAAAAACACAGTCTTTGAGGATTGTTTCAACCTAACTAAGTGTGTACCTTCTTCACAAATGGGACACCTCAACATTCATTTAATTCTATATCCTGAAAATTTTCCATAAGCAAAAAAGTCATTTATCATCTCGTACAACATGGCTCTTAATGTGAACTCTTCACTTCTATGAGCATCATATAATGTAACACATGTATCATGCATAAATTTCAAATCTTCAATCAATGGAACCAAATAGAAATCAATATCATTACTGGGTTGTTTTGGTCTAGATATAAGCAGAGATGACATAATGTATTTGCGCTTCATGCATAACCATGATGACAAATTATAATTTACCAGCATAACTGGTCATGTACTATGAGTACTACTTTACATACCAAAAGGATTTATTCCATCTGTATATAACACAAGATAGAGGTTTCTCAACTCATTTCTAAAATCGAGATACTCATAATCAATTGTCTTCTACCGAGGAGAGTCTACTGAGTGACATAGTTTCGCATCTTTGATTCTTGTATATGTGTGCCTTGTCAGTTGTCTAGTGGTTTTCAAACATCCATATAGTCTTCTAAACCTTAGAATGATAGGAAAGTACTATACAATTTTTGAAGAACATGATTCATCTTTCTTATATCGATCAACGCCACACTTGGGGAATTTTCTGAGTGATTCATGGTTCTTGCGAAACAATATACAATCATTTGGACATGCATGTATTTTTTTAGAGATTATACCCATTGAACTTAACATTCTCTTAGCGTCATATATTTGACAAGGAAGCTCATTTTCTTCTAGTAGCATGTCATTCAGGCGACCAAGTAGTTATGTGAAACTAGTGTCGCTTCATCCGCTGTCAGTTTTCAAATTATATAACTTCAATACAACTGATAATGTTGTATATTTAGTACAATCAGTATACAATGGTCACTTTACACAGTTATTTCACTTCTCAAACAACTTTGGATAATCATGAAGGTCATCTTCAATTTTCATTGTCATTTCTTCCATATAATCTCCATCATCATTTACACCAATATTCATATCAAATGATCCATAAATGACAATATCATTCTAGTCAGTGTGCACATTCAATTTTTCCCCGTGTTTAGTCCAATATTTATAGCTTCAACCTATTCCATGACAAACCAAATGTTCTTCCAACTCTTTTGGACGAATTCGTCTTGAATAACAACAACGTAAACACAGAAAAAGTATTTGAGAAGGGTCGTATGCAAGCTCTCTTACAAACTTGATGAACTATTTAACTTCATCCTCATACTCTTTTGTCATACAATTAGAATCCATCCATTTTCGATTCATATTCATCTTATAAGGTTTAATGATATTCATTTTGTACAAAAAATAAATAAATACACATAAGGTATGCATATAATGTATATATACATTGATATGTAAACCAAGTATCAGAATTTGAGTGTACACATGCTCTATTTTGGGAATGTTTACATAGCTTAAACATGTTTTTGTTTGATATTCTAAATCTAGTTCTTACTTTCCTCAAAAGATAAATCTGTCCCTTTGCAACCTTCTGTCACTCTTTCATTTGTTTTTCATTCTTCAAAACTCCTTGTTTCCACTCATTTTCCAATAAAAATCACCATTTTGAATTACATCATAAATTTCTTTTCAATAAATCTAATTCTACTTATTTTGAATCAATTAATCTTTTATGTGATAAATAACTCAATTAGCAACCTCCTTGAGAGACAACTCAAGACAACTATATTGGATTCTTAAGCAAAAAAATATTTTGAGGATCCAAACCCTTTGGAAATCATATTAATAATATGAAGACATCATGTGAAGAAATCACATGTTAATAATATGCACATGTGTGTGTGTGTGCGCCTGATTGGTAACATGTTAATGATGTAGTCTTTTCACACTCTAATACCATGTGAATAAATCGAAATTAATAGAAAGTGTAATACACATATGAGAGAAAATCAGATGGAGAGTCAACCAACTGATTTTCATGCACGCTCAATTATTAAAATATCACAGACCTATATTGATCATTATGGACTCTACATAAACCTGCAATCAGAACGAACTGACATGGGCCCAAAATACACAATCGTTCCAAACCCCTAGCCACATATACACCAAATATGTGTGTGTGTGTGTGTGTGTGTGTGTGTGTGTATGTATATATATATGTGTCTATATACATATATAAATATATATATGTATATATAATCATATATAACAAATTTTATATTTCATATGTGCATGTGTTTGCCTAATATTTTATACATGCATATAGGATCAAAAAATTAAATCAAAATAGAAATACAGTACATATATGTAATTTCATTATGGGATTTTTTCTTGATAATTTTCAACATACAAAATAAACTTCATAATTGCATTGTCATTTTCATATAATTTTTTTTCATGTGTGACTATAAACATTCACACAAAATTCTACCAATAATATGTCAAGATCCACTACTAAACTTGAAATTTTAAAAACACTCAAACATTGTGTATTTGAACCCTTCAAAAATCAAAAATGATGGTCGTATGGTGCACGGGCAAGCCACTACAGTACGCCAAGGAGAATGAGGATCGTATTGTACACGTACGGTCAAAGAAGAACTAAGAAAGGTGAAACAATGTGATATCGATTAAAAAGGAAAGAATCACATACCCTGGGTTTTTAAGGTGTCGATTCATCCGAGAAGTCCAAGGGGTGCGACATCAAAGGTTCAGTTCCGCGAGAGTTTGAATAGCGCGAGCGATGAGGTTTTCTATTAGGGTTGTATTTAAAAGACCGAAAGAGTTTTATGAGCGCTTTCCAAAAAGCGTTGATAAATATAGGTTTTATCAGCAGTAAAATAGAAAACATTGATAAAACATATATTTATCAGTGGTTTTTGGGAAGCGCTGATAAAAATTACATACAATAAATTAAAAATATATGAAACGAATATATATTGAAAATGAATAATTTTTTTAAAAAAGTAAAAATTAATTAACATTATTAATGAATGAATAATCTCAAATGCATGAATGTTATAAATGAGTAGAATTTAATAACTAAAAATGGATAAACTTAAAAAAATATTAAAAAAATATTAAAAGAGTGAATAAGTTTCACTAATTATATAAATTATTAAAAGAAATAAAAACGAATATATATTAAAATGAAGATGAATACATATTAAATATATACATTTCAACCATATTAAAAACATTAAATGTTAATGAATAAATATGTAGAAATAAATATTAAAAATGAATAAATTACAAAAATATTAAACGAATAAATATTAAGAATGAATAAATAGCAAAGAAATATATAAAATAATTAACATTATTAGTGAACTAATAATACTAAATAATATTAAATGAATGAATGTTAAAAAAGAGTGAAATTTAATAATTAAAAATCAATAGGTTGGAAAAATATTTAAAAATGAATAGGTGTTATTAATTATATAGATTATTAAAAAAATAAAAATGAATATATGTTAAAATGAAAATGAATATATATTAATTATATAAATTACAACCATATTAAAAACAATAAATGTTAATGAATAAACTTGTGTAAATAAATATTGAAAATGGATAAAATTAAAAAAATAAACAAATAATAATTGAAAATGAATAAATTGCAAAAATATTAAAAAATAATTAAGATTATTAATGAATAAATAATATTGACAATGAGTAAATTTGGAAAAAAATAAAAAAGCAATAAATAACATATATTGAATAAAAACATAAAAAATGAATAAAATTTACCGATTAAAAACACAATATATATATTAAATATATTATGTTAATAAATAAAATTCTAAAATGAATATGGACAGTTGAATAAATTACATAAATATCATGTGTGTGTGTGTGTGTGCTTCTATATAAAATTGTATTAATTATGTATATGTTTATGTGGAGTTAATGCAACACTTGTTTGATATATGTTAAATTGAAAAAACAAATGACATTTTATTAAACATCCTTTATTCGATACTAACTGATAAATATTTTTAATTAATATCATTTTTAATTATAAACCATTTTCACTAAACATATGATTTATTTAACGTAAATACATATTTTGTATTATATAAATCATATTTATGGAAATATTATATATATCGATACATGCATGCATGCATGTGTATATATATATATGTGTGAATGTATTTCTATATTAAAAATATTAAATATATTAATTAATCATTATGTACAAAACACATTAAAAATGAATAAATTAAAAAAATATTAAACGAATGAATATTTAAAATGAATAAATTATAAAAAAATAAAAAAAACAATTAACATTATTAATGAATAAATAATATTAAATGAATGAATGTTAAAAACAAGTGAAATTTAATTAAAAGATGAATAGATTGAAAGAAATATTAAAAAAATGAATAAGAGTTATTAATTATATAAAATTTTAAAAAATAAAAAAGAATATATGTTTAAATAAAAACGAATACATATATTAATTATGTAAATTACAGCTGCATTGAAAACATTAAATGTTAATCAATAAATATAAACAGATATTAAAAATGAATCAAATTACAAAAATATTAAACAAATAAAGATTAAAAGTGAACAAATTACAAAAATATTAAAAAATTTATTAATGAAATAAATAATAATAATAAATAAATAAATTTAATATATATATATATTTATATATTAAAAATTAATAAATAGTATATATTAGACATGAATATAAAAAATGAATAAAATTTAATAATTTAAAACATAATATATTAAATATTAAACATTAATAAATAAAAATCTAAAACAACACTATCAACAATTTATAATTTGTCTATGTTTGTCTCTATAAAATTGAATTAATTTCATGTATGTACATGTGAAATTATTGTATGACATATCAAGTGTAACAAATTTAGTCAGTTTTTTTTAATCAATAGTTAAATATTTATTATTTGATATATATGTCAAATTGAAAAAACAAATGACATTGATAAAGAAAAATGTTATTAAATGACTATTAATATTAATTAGTCAATATTTTTAATTAATAACAATTTTTAATTAAATTATAAATCATTTTTCACTAAATATATGATATATAAATATGGTTTATAATACATATTTAGTATTGTATAAATAATATTTAAGAAAATTATATATATGTATATCAATATAAATATATTTCTATATGAAATAAGATTTTTACTGATATATAATTTTTATTTTATATGTAATTTTTAACTAAATATCATACATATCAATTTTAAATGCCAGTCATATATAAATCATATTTAATAAACTATATTATATTTTTATCAATATGAATATATTTACATATTAATATATGATTTTTAATGATATAATTTTTTTTATAAAATAAACTTTTTGTCAGTGTTTTTTAGTGCTGAGATGTTTTTGATTCATGTGTTTTGTGGTATGTTTTTTTTTTTAAATTATTCAAGAAAAGATATATAGTGGGTGTTTATCCACATATTTTTCAGAGATTGTATCTATCTATATTTGCTTTTCCTCTGATGTTATTTTATTTCTGCATTTTTTGTTTAGATTCTATTATTTCAATATTAGTGATCATTTCCAGCTATAAATTAACGTGCAGATGGCCAAGTATTTTTCCTAACGTAAGGGTCGGGTTGGGGGCGAATGGAATTGCGGATTTTTATTTTTTATTTTTTTAAGTGCGGCGGATAATGGTACTCAAAATATAAATAAAATAATTTTTTAGAAAAACAATATTTGTTGCATTGTATATATAAAATAAAAATATAAAATACATAATATCTGTCGTAAAAATATTCTAATTAACGACTCTACAGCCAATGAGGCTACGGGATCTGGCCGGGTCAGTTGGGGGTTTGTCCGATGAAAAAAAAGGGAAGAAAACTGAATACAACTGCACGCGGAAAAAATGAAAATAAATGGGGAACATAGTAAAATTATTAAAACGGAAGAGCGAACGGACAACCTCATTCGCTCGCCTGCCTCTCCTCAAAATTTGCGGGAAGCTGGAATTCGCCTTCTCCGATCGTCAATCCAACCAGATTCTCAGAGTTCGCTCATGTCCGTGGAGCCTACACGCTCATTGGAACGCCATCGCTGTTCTCTCCTTCTGGTACGCGTAATTTCGTTTCTCTTTTGTTTTTAGTCGTTTTTGTTTCTGTTCTCATATATTTTTCCCCTTCTTCAGTTACCTGTTGGTTTTTTTCCGATTCATTTTTTTGAAAAACAAAGCTAGGCCTCCCATTTGATTCTATGATTGTTGTTTTTTGTAGACGACATTGCTGGATCCATATTATTGATATTTTGTCGGTTTTCTGTCAATTACTATTATTCTTTTTACGTATCTGATTGATTGATCATTTTTTATTTCGTACAATAGAAGATCTCTTTCATCGCGTTTGCTTGCCAGAATTTGTTGCAGAATTCCTGAACATCGTTGTACGCGAGGATGTCTGGTTTGATTTGTGTGATTTCCAGGTTCCATGACAGGATTGTGTCGCCCCGCCTTCTTATAATTGGCCTATAAGTAGCTCATGGAGAATTGACCTGGAGCGGCTCGATTGAGATCAACTACGGCTTTGAAATGTCCCACAGGAGTGAACATCAGACCGTCCCCCTTTCCGTGCTTCTCAAACGTGAACTTGCTAACGAGAAGATTGAGAGGCCAGATATCGTACATGGTCAAGCTAGCCGGAGCAAGAAAGGGGAGGACTTCACATTACTGAAGACGGAATGTCAAAGGCTGGTCGGGGACGGATTTACAACATATTCAGTTTTTGCTGTATGTCCTGGCTTCTGCTTAATTTTGCTTCAGTGACAGGTTTATAATTCTCTATGTTGGAAATGGGTAAACTGCAGAACTACTCTCCATTTCAGCAGAAAATGGCGGCGTCTTTATGATAATTATGATAGGATGATTTTTTCTGCCTGGGTGCATTTAATATATTTCAGTATTTGTTCCCCTTATCATATCTCATCGCTAAAGCCCATCTTTAGGATCTTTTAATTTTGCCTTCTGTATTCAGTTTATTTTACCATTTTTTTTAGCCTCTAGTCATGGTTTCTTTGTAATCCTTACTTTTTACTGTGTTCTTTTTGCAACCGAGGGAAAATGTTTCAAACTTTCATTTATGGTTCAATTGTTGAAAGCATTGCAGGTGCTATTTATTTATTTATTTACTCTTCAGGGTTTATAAATGGAGGGTGGATTAAAACGTAAAAATTGTTTTAAGGTGAGAGAAGCTACGGCGGAACTGGGATCTCCCCTCACAACTGCAAATTTTTTTTATTAGATTTTCCTGCAAGCTCAGTACCGCTTCCTTTCTTTCCCTTTTTTATGAAAATAATTATTAATTCATCTCTGCTGCTCTTCTAGAAAAAAAAACATGGAAAGGCGTTAACTAGAACCGGAGAACCTGTAACTAATACGCGATGAATGATTCCATTTGTTTTTCACAATGTTTACTATTCACCAATACATGATTATTTTTCTATAAGTGGGTTGTAATGAGGTTGCAATGGGGAGATCCTAATGGATTAGTGGTAATTTTTAGTTTTTAATTCACCATGGGAGAGAATTCCCAATTCAATGAGCTTTAGAGTAGGGAATGGGTAGAGTTGAGGGTTCCCTCTTGAGAATGCAAGGGCTTCTAGTGGGAGATGGACTTCGGGGTCATCTTTTGTGAGCTGTGTCAATGATATGGCTGACAACCTTTTCCACGATTAGGATTTTGCAATTGTAAAAATAGGCTTGCCCCAATTTTCATTTAGTTGTCTATTTGAGATAAAAAATTTAATGAGATAGGAGGAATAAATGTGATTGCAGAAGGCAATCCCCTTCAAGCATGCATAAAGATGAATGATGCTGAACTGAGGCTTGTGCAAGGCCTTTATTGATGACATTAGCTTATTTGTTGGAGGATCATTTATGTTCTATTTTTTCAGCACAACTTATTCCTAAATGAATTGCATTGATATGTTTTTTATACATGTTCCTGAATCAAATGTATATCTGTCTCACAACATTTTCTTTTATTTCCTGTTTTTCTTCTTTTTGTGATCATGTCTGTTGGGTTCTTTACTCCATCTGCTACACTATTTTGTTTTCATGACACAACCAGAAGGGTTCCCTTGCCCGAATCTTTATTCCCAACATCATTTTTTGGACCCAGTGTCATTTGGTTGATGTCTTAGACGTGGAATGTCACTCATCTCCTTTTCCCTCTCCATTGGCTTTGGGTTTTCTTGGTTTGCAGTCTTGCTAAAGTCCTTTTTCTTGCGTTTCCTCTTTATTTGCATTTTTTTTTTAAGAAAAACAGCTGATTCACGAAGTGATTTCATTCTGTGAAAATTCAAAATGGAGTGTCATTGATTTTCTCTGTAGTTGTTTGATGGGCACAATGGTTCTGCTGCTGCTATATACTCCAAGGAGAATCTCTTGAACAATGTTTTAGCTGCCGTCCCTTCAGATCTTAACAGGGATGAATGGATAGCATCACTGCCACGGGCTCTGGTTGCCGGTTTTGTAAAAACTGATAAAGAATTTCAGCAGAAAGGTATGAATGGTTTCTCTAGTAATTTAGCTTTTTATTGGACAGCCTTATTTTGTTACAAATCATGGATAGTGGGGAAAAAGTGCTTTTGAAATAGTAAGGCTTCTCAAAATTTCAAACATGTGGTTCAAAACAGTGCTAATGTTATAAAATACATGAAGGTAGTTTTGTAGGGACCTATGATACATTGTTAACCTTGTTGCTGCTATATCTGTTCTTGACATTATTGAACTGTCAATGATTTTTTTTTTCTAGATAGAAAATAAATAAGGGTTCCATCTTGTATTTTTTTCCCTTTTCTGTCATTTCAATTGATGTGGACATAAATTAACTTATTTGAGGGAAGTGGAGTTTTCAGAGTTGCACCTACCACTCATTGTGAAAGTTATATTTCTTACAGTAATACACATGTTAAATGTAGATTATGCACATGTATTTTCTGGTTGGAAAATAAAAGGCTACCAAAATGTCTAATAATATGTGTTTATTGATTTTACAATTTGCATGTATTGTGTTTTACTTAAGAAATACTTGATTCTTGTGTTTAAAATTTAAAATCATGAAAATGTTTTTTATATATTTGAATAAAAAATTTAACGTATCATTCATCTTGTGACATTTAGTAGAACTTCCAACCAATCCGGGGCTGTCACCTCTCATTTGAACTTCTCATTTAGTTTTTAGGTTCTTTTTTTAACATGTTGACCATCAACTTGACTGATCATGACCAGTGACTGATCTCATAGTCTAACACATGTCATTTTGACGCGTTTTGTTTCCACTCTTGCATTTCGCAGAAAAAGCTTTTATGTTGTCACTCATTCTAAGATCACTGCAAGTCAAACATGTTTACTTGGAGAGTTTTTATCAAATAAACTAACAAAGTATATTCTGTTGACATATTAACATTAATTCCATCAAGACATCATGTGTCGGCTAAATTTGTTCTTAATTTTTTTTTATAAATTATTTTTTCTATTTTAGATTCATGATAAATTAAAAGATATGAAAAATAAAAGAGACAATTGAAGGACAATCAAGCGGCTAGTTGCATGAAATATGTTATTTTGCTTCATCTAGTATTTTATGTTGTATAGATTATGACACGAGATGATCATTTTCAAATACTCTTTACATGTATTTCAATGTGTATATTTTCTTGTTGAATTGCCTAATTGATACTCTTATGTCTTACATTTAATTTAAACGAAGTTTGTCTGAAATCTCTTGCAATTGGTTTTGAGGTAGAACTTTGACTTGGTATTTTAACCTGATTGTATTTATCACAATAATTGCTTATGTTGTGTCTGATTGTGTATACTCCTATATTGTCCATACAAAGTCCATGTTATGTATAGAGTACATGTTAGGAAAGTGGGCTGGCTGTCAGGTGTGGGCTGGTTGGGGCTGCTGAGTGTGGGCTGGTTGGGGCTGGCTGTCAGGTGTGGGATGATTGGGGCTGCCGAGTGCGGGCTGGTTGGGGCTGCTGCCAGGAGAGGGCTGGTTGGGGCTGCCGTGTGTGGGCATTAATTGCCTTGGGGCAGTCTTGTACTTTGATTAGCTGGAGTGGGTGGGGGTTGTTTGCTGGGCTGGTAAATCGGGATTTCAGCTGTTACGGATCACAAATCATTTTGGGACTTTACAGCTGGAAGCTTCTAGCTGTCTAGCCTTGGGTGGTCTGCCTAGGCTCTTTGGAAGTGGACATTCTGTGGAGTTCTCTTCCTACTTCGTCTCTTTCTCCTCCTTCCACCTGCCTTCTACTGTAATTCCTAATTGTCCTAACAATTTTGGCGACTCCACTGGGGAACTGTTTGGGCTGCTAAGAGGTCGAACGGACGACTGTTAGGGCATACAGAGTTTGACGGTCGTTGAGAGGAAGGCAACGGGAGAAGACGATTGATATTGTTCAATCATTGAGAGCAGGCGCTGCTGTGTGACGCGATTACTGGAGAAAACCCGATCTCTGTCGGAGACGCGATCGCCGCTGAAGAAGTCACGGATGGTGCATGAAAAAAAATACTGCTGTGCAGTTTGTTTCTCTCTCCTCTGCCTGTTTTCTACTGTGCAAATGCCGCAGAGTGGAAAACACATCTAATGACAACTGGTGGAGGAAAAATCGATTCTGGTGAAGCAGCGGCAGAGATGAGTTTGGATCAGAAGGAGCCGGCACAGTCGGCTGTGAAACTTCGATGGACAGTGAGGCAACATGTTTTAGAAGGCCAATCGCAGGAGTCTCAAACATTTGCAGAAAAATTTCCTAGGAGAGAGGCATAGGTCGATAGGCGGTTCTCTGAGATACAGTTTGAGCTGGATCAAATGGAGGCTTCCAGGAAGACAGACAAATTCTGGACAGACGAAGCGACCCGCAGAGGGGCAAGCAACAGTGAAGGTTGAAAAGACCGAGGGGCAAGCAACAGTGAAGGTCGAAAAGACTGAGTTGCTACTGGAACACGGTTCTGAGGTTGGAGAACAAAGTATGACTGCTGCTGAGTTTCCGTGCGGAAGTGGGAGCCGGAAAGCGGGGTACGATAGCAGACTTGGTGGAGGCTTGACACCTGACGATCTTGCTCTAGCTGTCAGACGGAGGAATGCCTTGGAGGAAGTTGAGCTATCTTCTATTTCTGGCAAGGACCCTTTGTGCTGGAACAAGAAAACAGAGAAATATGTTAGTAGCGTGGAGCAGCAAGTACCTGGATTTAGTTCAGAACCACCTTTGCTTGAGGAGGATAGGCCGACTGTTCTGAGCATTGAAGACAGGTTTGATTCTGGTTCGAGACTTGAAGAATGGGTTAAAGAGGAAGAGAAATACACTGCTGGAAGGGAAAAGTAGTCGAAAGCTGGAGTAGTTTGATTCTCATCCGTCCATTTTTGTGATGAATTTGGAGGAAGTGAATCTATGTGAGGATGTCTGTTCTGCCATGCGGAGGGCAACTGATTCTAATTCAGAATTGTTGTTTCCAGTGGTGCTGAATGAAGATTTTGTTTGGAGGCAGAAAGCTCCATTAGTTGTACCAAGCCATCAATGTGCTAGGTTTGTAAATGAAGGGTTAATAAAGATATGCCAATGTTGTATAGCCAGGGTTCTGCACCAGTTCCCTGCTCTTGTGAAACGCTTGGATAAAGCAATTCCTTCGAAATCAAGGGAATATAAAGCGGCATTGAAGCTTAAGCCACCGCCCAAGCCTCTACCAGGGGTGCAGTACATTGTTGATACGGTCTACATCTCAAGTAGGGGTTGACGTGGCCAAGGAGTTGCTGGTGGAAATTGTGGAAGTTCTTAAGAATCTCGACAGAGGTAAGGTTTTGGGTGAGATGATCCTGTTGCACAGTTGGCACTCTTCGTTGTTGAGTGTCATGGTGTGTTACCTGGTTTTGTTGGCCCTTTGGCTATTTATGTGTCACTTCATTGGATTAAGTCTTGTTTGGAGGATGGTTGCTTGCTAGATGTTGGCTGCCATGTTTTGTGTTCACCATTGCGTAGCTAAATTCCGTTGCCTGGGTTTGGGAGTTTTAGATTTTGCGTTTCGCAGTATGGGGAGAAAGAAAGGCTGTTATTAAGAGATCTGTGCTTTGTTCTTGGAGCCAAATATGTTGACAAGCTGACTAGGAATTTCACCCATTTACTTGATATGTTTACCATGAAGCAGCTTGCAAAAGGGCATAAAATCTGTTACATTCGTGTGGAAATATCCTTGCAACAAGCAGAATACAGTAGTTGCTCTAAATCCATGTGGTCCTAACGAAGCTACTACAGAAGTTCGAGAAGCAGGGTTGTGCTTCGTGATCCAGTACCTTACTCTAGCTACTCGGATAGTGACTGTAGTTGCAGTTGCCAGCAATAATGATAATTTTGAGGATGCAGCTCAGGATTGCCGAATCAGAGAAAAGAAGGAACTGTGCTGTTGTGTGGCACTGGTGGCCTTAATTTTGGAGAACAATATTTCTCTACTTTTTTCCTGTCTGGCAGCCACAAGGTTATTGAGGACACAATCCTTGCCTTCTAAATTTGAAGGAGCAATTAACCTGGCTGAGCCTTGGTATGGTACTACATAATCTGTGGAAAGTCACCAGTTCTGTGGTTGAGCAATGGATGTTGGCAGTTCCTGCTGCAAATCTAGATCTGCTAATGCCTAATCTGTTGTTTCCTTCTGATCTGTCACTGAAAGATGTGGCTCCAACTGCTCAGGTGGCGTTTGCTCACATTTATGATAAGCCAACAGCTGCTGTTCCCTTAGAAAACGTTCATCTTGAAGTGGAACATGGTGAAAGGAATACCAGTGGGCCAATAAGTTGGGAGGGCTGCTCCTCTATCTATGAAGTCTGTGTTTGCCATCCCAGCACCTTGAATATTGACAAATGCATTGTGTGTAATTGGCAGCCTAAACAGGGTGCAGATGAGAACATTAGGCATTGGCCAGGAAATGATGCAGGTGCTGGATCAGTTGTGCTGCCGCTTCAAGGAGGGAGGGCTGCTGTTCCAGAGTTCAAGAAGTTGCGCCGAGCTTATGGCGTTCCACCTTGAGAACAAGTGTTTTTTCACCGTGGGGGAAATGTTAGGAAATTGGGCTGGCTGTCAGGTGTGGGTTGGTTGGGGCTGCTGAGTGTGGGCTGGTTGGGGCTGCTTCCAGGAGTGGGCTGGTTGGGGAAGCGGGCTGGTTGGGGCTGCTGCCAGGAGTGGACATTAATTGCCTTTGGGCAGTCTTGTACTTTGATTAGCTGGAGTGGGTGGAGGTTGTTTGCTGGGCTGGTGGGGTATTAAATTGGGATTTCAGCTTTTAGGGAGGATTATGATTCATTTTGGGACTTTATAGCCGGAAGCTGCTGGGAGACTGGCCTTGGGTGGTCTGCCTAGGCTCTTCGGAAGTGGACATTCCGTGGAGTTCTCTTCCTACCTCATCTCTTTCTTCTTCCCCTTCTACTTGCCTTCTACTGTAACTCCTACAGCCGCTATCAATGCAGTGTTGTTCCAGTGCATTTCTTCTTCCTCTCCCTATCACGCACAAATTGTCCTAACAGTACATATTTTTATGATTTCTTTTAAAATATTTATATTATTATAAATGTTAGTGGGGTGGGGTTGGGTGGGCTCTGTTTGTACAAGCTTGCCCGCGACAGGCCACGTGCAGTACAATCAAAAACTGTCAAGGCCGCTCCACCCTGCACAAGCCCAGGGGTAGCCTGTACATTTTTTATGGGCCGGGCTTGGGAAAGTATTTTATTCAAGTATTTCCTGAATTTTCAATTGGTATTGAGATGGAACCTTACACTTGTATTTTTGTCAGCTAAAGTTTCTGGAACAACCGCGACATTTGTAATAATTGAAGGGTGGGTTGTGACCGTAGCATCAGTTGGCGATTCACGTTGTATTCTTGAATCCGCTGACGGTGGATTGTATTATTTGTCCGCTGACCATAGACTTGATTGTAACGAAGCAGAGTAAGTTGTAAATTTTTTGTCTTATGCACCTTTGACTTCATACTGTCCTTCACTTGTTGGAACTCTACCAGGAGGGATCGTATTACTGAAAGTGGTGGCGAAGTTGGCCGTCTCAATACCGGTGGTGGCGTAGAGGCAATATATATATTTTTTCTGTAACTTTTACTGCTGTAATTTGTTGCTTTTCTGCTGACACGTATGTTAATTTGGTTGTAGATTGGTCCTCTGAGATGTTGGCCTGGTGGTTTGTGTCTTTCCAGATCCATTGGTGACATGGACGTTGGCGAGTTCATTGTTTCTGTTCCTTATGTTAAGCAAGTGAAGGTTCGGAATCACATTATCAAAATCTGTTGATGCATTAGTGAGCATTTATGTTGACGATCCAAATATATGACGTCATGCAGCTTTCTTCCGCTGGCGGGAGGCTGATTATCTCGAGTGATGGTGTTTGGGATGCCCTGAGCCCAGAAGCTGCTTTTGATTGTTGCCGTGGGATGTCAGCGGAAGCTGCGGCGACGCAAATTGTTAATGAGGCTGTCCAGGATAAGGGGCTTCGAGACGACACGACATGTATTGTGATAGACATGATACCTCCGGAGAAGGCAGGCCCACCTCTGCCTCAGCCGAAGAAACAGGGGAAGGGAGTCTTCAAAGCCATGTTCCGCAAAAAACAATCCGAATCGTCTTCTAACGCTGAGAAAGAGTACTGTGAGCCAGACGTGGTGGAGGAGATGTTCGAAGAGGGATCCGCCATGCTTTCTGAGAGGTCTGTGTTTGGTAACTATCAATGGCTTTGACCAGTGTTTTATGTTTTAACCGGACCCTGGTGGATTGCAGGTTGGATATCAAGTACCCGCTGTGCAACATGTTCAAGCTGTTCGTCTGTGCGGTTTGTCAAGTGGAGATCCGCCGCGATGAAGGCATTTCGGTGCACGCAGACTCCACCAGCTCGGGGAAGGTCCGTCCCTGGGATGGTCCCTTTCTCTGCTCGAGCTGCCAGGAGAAGAAGGAAGCCATGGAAGGCAAGAGGAGACCAGGTTGGCGTGGTTCACTCCCTCACCGCCCGCCATTTTTGCTTGATCGGCTGCTCATAGCTTGTGTTGCATTTTCAGATGGAACGTCCAGATACGAGAGCGACAGTGACTAGTCATGCCCAGATAATGGATTCTGCTCCGCGGGCACTAACAATTATTTAAGAGCCAGCGAGGATCAAAAGCACCCCCACTTCTGCTCGGTAGCAGTTTCTGGTAATTTATGTTCTTCAGGATCCGCTCTGCAAACCCTAGCATTCAGAGATGAAGAAGGCGTGGCGTGCCATTGTTTGTTTGGTGTGGGTATTTTTTGATCCCGCCCCGTAGAAGCTTGAGGGAGGATCGTCGGAGTTATGTGTTGCCTATACAGAAATGTTGTTCCCACTGACCGACCTCGCGGTGGCCGAGCCTTTGTGATAATAGGGTCGTTTTATTTGGCGTCCGTAGCAATTGTAGATAGCTCTTATCGCATTCTCCCATGAAGACAACATGTGTTTATTTCGGTTTTATTGGTTGCACCATTTTTTTTCCTTTGTTGAATCTATCCGAAGAACTATAACATGAATGGTCTCATTGGTGACTTTATTGTGATTTTAGTAGGATGTTATCCGTGTTTATTCTTTGGCTAAACATATGGTCACTATATGCACTATTGATCATGGTAAGACATTGCCTAAAGTTGAACAAGCATCATGGGGAATCCCTAAGATATCTAAGGTCAAGGGCATCTTAGGTTTCTTGCACTAAGTGATTGAACTATCTTCTTCAACTTTGTGTAATCCGTTAGGAAGTGACCCCCTAAACATGTCATCACAATATTCAGTTGGTGTTGCAGCGTAATTCCAAATGCTAATTAGGGCATATCATATCTAACAATATTAATATCCTTTCGGAAACAAGCAAACACTAAAGGTTCATGAAACAAAGACAACTTGTGAAATTACCTACCTTTAGTAAGCTAAACCACTCACCAGCAGTGAGAATCCACTTTAGAGGTGAAGAGAGATCCTAAAGAGGCAAGGGCAAACCATATGGTTTGGCCGCACAGTTTGCCCAATCGTACTAAGAGCCCATTAGATGATGATGATGAAATATTATATTTGTTGTCAATCATCGTTGTTAATTGAAGTCAATGATATTCAAAGAAGGTGGACATGGAGTTTCCTATGGGTGTTCTGGAAGTAAGACTACTAGAAGTTCACACTCCATAAAACAAAACCATCAAATGCAGGAACACCATAGATGCAAGTCTCTGGACCATGACTGAGGATGGGCTGAGTGAGTTATTTGAAAGATGGATGACTTGTGTCACTGGAAGTATGAAAGAGATGTTGAGTAAGTGCTGCTCACGAAAGGAGGATGCATTAATGGAGACTATTCTATCCAAAAGAGACTTATAAACCAAGTGATTGATTAAGCTGAACTTCAATGTATTCATGACGAGTGTTGAAAGTTGAAAGAGCACAGTTAATTACATATTGAGTTGAAGAAGTATGTTGCCCGAATGAGGAGACCTGGAAGATAAAAAACATTTGATGATCGTTGAACCGTTCTTCAAGGGGAAGACAAGTACTAATGATGTTGAAAAGTGTTGTCTACAACATTTGTTAAGTGGAGATTGATGAGCTAGTCAAATGAGAGATTAAAGAGTTCCCAATAACATCGATAGATGGGATGATTGAAGACCTAAAGGAAGAGATCGAAGACCAAAGTTAAAGATACTTGAAATGAGTCGACTCGAAGTTACATAATGTACTTTCGATAAAAGAAGAGAGACTGAAAATTGAGGCTATCAGAAGTAGAGGAAGTCAGGGCAATCAGAAGGACGAATCACATCAAAATTTGACAAAGTCCCAGTCTTCATAAGAGTGATTTCAAACTTCATAAGAGTGAATGATAAGTTTGTAATCATCATTTGAGACTTCCTAAGGATGACCCTAAGTAGAGAGAGCTGTCAAGAAAATGACAGACATGAAGTGCAGTATAGTCTAAGCTACACCCGCAGAAGCAACATCACCCGAAGATACACTAAAAATGATGGATTGATAGGTCTTTGGAAGATCATGCTGATAAGAAGCCCGAACCACTGAAGTGTTTAGAAGTTTAAGTCAGGCAATGCATGCGTTGTTCGTTCATCAGAAGAATATCACTTTGGTGGAAAACCAACAATGATTCAAGCTGAGACGATCGAATGATTAAGTTGCCCGAAGAAAGAAGAAGGAAGGTTGATGCTAAAGGCTTCGAAATATGACAAGAAAGGAACTGCAATCTATGATATCACTAGAAGCTAAAGCAGCAACAAATAAGTCAGAGCACTGAAAGTTGAGTTGGTGCCTGAGAAGATTGAAGTGACGGTCGATCATTAGAAGACCGACCATGAGTTAATCACATGAAGTTCAGGATGCCAGTCATGCAAATTACCTTGAGTGATGATAAGCGTAAATGTCAAAGGGATGGAAGAACAACTGACTTATTCAGTGAATGAAAATGAGGATGCTCGAATGCACAAAAAGTAAAAGCATCATATGTTGGAGGTTGAATTGATTGAAAGTTGACAACCAACCCTGAGTAAAGACAATGACAGTACCAGTTAGGGATGTATTCCACACTGGGGGGGGTGAATTAGTGCGAGTAACCATTTATTTTAATCATTTTAATCCCTTTCCTCTTTTACCTCTATCCCTGTTAGGTGAATTGGCTCTCACGTTTTCTCTTCTCACCCTTGTTCAAGCATGCACATAACCAAACACACACATAAGGAGGAAAATGATTTACAAGGTTTAACTTTCAATAAGAAATGATAATCCTTGGCGTGAATGGGAAAAAGCCATGAACACACTACCCACTAGTAATATACATGTGTGCTACAATAAGTAAGAAATATCCATGAACTCATGATTCACTTTAGTCTTCCCGACAATGCATGGTGCATCCCGCACCTCTACAACATCCCATTGGGTCTTTATACTACTTTCCATCAATGTACAATCTATGTGTTACTTGGATCTTCTTCCTCTTCACTAACTTGTACAACATTATACAAACACTTCTCCTTCTTCTATGTGCACAATAGTACACACACCGTTTTCTTTTCTTATTCTCACGTACTGGCTGCAAGACACTTCCTTTTTCATGTGAACTGATATGCACAAAACCCCCTATCTTCTATCCCCCTTTCTTCTTCTTCTTCCTTCTTTAGTGCACACAGATAAAACTGATTCTCCTATTATTCTCTTTGAATCACAGGACGTGCAACAAGTATTGGAGCTAGGGATTCTATCTTATTTTTTACTCAAGTTTTCTCAATAGAGATACAATATCATCTAACCTTCACACATTTTCTCCAACCTATAAAAATATGTATATATTACCGGAAGCCTCAAATTCTTCTTCATTAGTCTTTTTGAAATCTCATTCTTTTAATTTTCAGATCTTCCCTATAAAGGCCCTGATCCTAAAATCCCAAAGCTGATGATTAATTTATTCCATTAGTATTGGATACAATCAATCACATCCCAAAGGACCGAATAATTTAGCAGTCTTGGTAAACTATATTCCCACTTGAATCCCAAATTACATACAACATGGTATTTTCTTTGAGAATATCATTATCCCATCCATAATATCCTTAAATATCAATCATAATAAACTTCCTGGAATCACGGGGAAAGGAAACATAAGAATGAGGTGAGCTCAGATGTTCGGTAAGAGAATGCATACAACATAAACTATCATAGAATAAAATAAGGCATGTATAATATGGCAGGAATTGTTGCAGAAATGATGGGAGTCACACGATAGAGGTTTGTAGAAGAATAAAAGAAAAAACAAAAGAATAAGAATAATATGAATACATACACAATGATTTATGTGGTTTGGGAATAATCCCTAGGTCCACAGAGAGGCACAATTACTTCACTAAAAAAATATAGGAGGAAAATTACAAGGGGATCAGAGTTTCACACACAAAAAACTCTAGCTCTAAATGAGTTAATAAAGAAGATGAAGTACTGTACCACCAATGACACAGTAAGTCCACTGTTCTATAGTGAACGGTGGTTGGAAGTCCACACTGCTATAGTGCTGTGGCCACCCAAGTCCAAGCTGCTACAGTGGCCGGTGGCTAGAAGTCCATGGAGCTACAATATCATTGTCTCCAAAGTCTGAGCTACTACAGTAGCCATGTAAAAGTCCACACTATTATAATCCCTTATTGGTGTTGCCTGGTTAGCTTTGCTATAGTCCATCATAGTTGCTACAGTTTCCCCAAATCTGGGTTGGGGGCCTTCATCCCTCGAACCCCTAGAGCAGGGGCACATTTCCCCCTAAAACCCCCAATGAGATCACTATGGAGATCGAATCACAAGAGTTGCGGCCTGGTGTTCAGTATGGGTAGCTTGCATTCGACCCAACATCATCCAAACAGATTGGGCTACACCAATCCAACAAGGAATATATGATGATCAAATAATGTCATATAAATAATCACATAAGGTTAAAACTTATCCATGGATGACATAACTATTAAAATAATCACATGGACATCAATAACTGATTTCAGAATGATGGAATGTATAATTCTAGACATCTAAAACATATCAACGAGGCCTCATTCAAAGAAATCTTGCATCAATGAGCAAGGACTTAGCTAAATACCCAATCGGTTTTGTCTCATGAGACCTACCGATACATCGAGGGACTACGTAATTCCAATCCCCACCATCACTTAATAATTCCAATGCATTCATCATATGAATAAATAATACAACTTAATCAATATGACTTAATAATAAAAATAGTCAGTATAGGAAGAACTAACATACAAAATGTTAATACTTTCCCTAGTCAAACTGATCATAAATCATCCAAAGAAAGAACAAGGTTGATATCATTACAATATATCCCCAGTAAAGCATAAATAAAATAAAGGTTTATTGTCATTGATGAATATTAATACCATAAACATTCCATTTAAAACATTTTTTAGGAAAATACCATTTTCACTTTGAAAATCACTTTTAAACACTAAAAATTTATAGGATATTAGAAAAAATATTTTCTTCAAAAATAACCATAGAAACTTGTAAAGGAATCTTCAAATCATTGAGAGGTCATGATGGTGGGGAATTCTGTTCATGTCGAGTACATTAAAACAAATACCTCTTTCACATTTTCGATAAAAAGTAAAAAATTATGTCGTTTTGGAAAATGATAAAATGATTCCTTTGATTTTTTTATAAAAAGTTAAAAATAGGTAAAAATAAATTTAAAAAATCATAGTATAATAGTAAAAATATTCTTAAAAACATTTTAATGAAAATATGTACATGGAAGAAAAATATTCACAATCAAATAGAAAACAAAGCTGGTTTTCCTTAAAAACATTTTTTGGTCTCTTGAGTACTTAAAAGAGGAAAATGAAAGGAAAATATGTAATTTTTAGAAATAAATAGTGAATAATAAAATATATTGGATTTAATATATAAATATCAAATAATTTCCCCAATAGAGACCGAGACATAAACAAACTCAAATAATGATGAGATTATGAAATAAACCCTTACCTCAAGTATGACTTGTTTCGTATGTGATTTTAACCTCTTGTATAATCAATTTAAATATATTATAATTATATATAGGAACCATATACATAATTATGATGTTATATATGATCCAATTATTATATTTTAATACTATTTTATTAATAATTATTTATTAAAATCATCATTTCCGAGTGTTAACTATCTCGTTTTTCATGTAAGTTTCGGTTTGGCCGTTCTAGTCCTTGTAATTTGATCATGGTCCCATCATTTACATAATTTTAATAATGATATAATTATAATATATATTCATTATATATATATATATTCATCCATAAAAGTTAGAGATAGAAAAATAAATTACATCGTTCATGGAGACGGTAGACCATACGTACGCGTGAACATTGTTTTCACTTTTTGACGGATGGAATGAAAGAAAGGTAAATAATAATCCAAATTTCTAGAATTATTATTATATCATATTTATAATATATTTATTAAATCCATCCTTATTAACATCCAATTAAAGTGGAAATGAAAAACAAATCACATCACTTCGTGGAGGTGATAGTCCACACGTATGCACAAGCGACATTATTGTTTTCCAACAGATTGAAAGGTAAGAAAAAAGATTTGATATTATAATTACAAAAGAATAATTATGTCATAAATATTATATATAATCATTATAACCATCCTATTAACCATTCATTAAATATAGTGATGGAAAATGAGTTGTATCGCTACATAGCGGTGGTAGTTCACACGTACGTACGAGCGATACTTTCACTTACCATTTGATAGAAAAGAGGGTGAATAATAGTGATTTAATAATAATAATAATAATATTTATGTATATTTAGGAAAGTTAATTTATTATTTTTGGATGAATTACATAGATTTAGAGGAGGCATAAGAAGAAATAAATTGAAAGTAATCAGTTAAGAGTTGCACCTCTTCGTTGAGAAATCTCTTTTGGCTTACACCTTAAGCCTTGAAAGGATGATATTTTGGTAATACCATATGATCTAGGACATGGGGAATGAATATAGGAAGGTATTATGGTATTTATTGTCTAATACATAAGGCTAAAAAGGTGTTATCAAGAGAGGAGAATAGGTTCCCTTTTATAAGTGAGGGGAGGGGCACTCTTTGAATTACATAAAGTATTAAATTAATATAAATTAATTTTCATGAAAAAATGACTCTAAATTAATATAATTTAAAAATATTAAGGGGAAGATTCAAAATCATTTCATAAAATAAAATTTTGACAAGTTTTAGTTATATTTTCACCCTTATCTCTTAGTTTTAACCCCTATTAACCCTTTTAACAATTACTGCAATATCAAAGTTTTCTACTCTTTAAGGGTAAAAAATGTTATCATAAAAGGAAAAGTGACCTATAAATGTATTATTGTTGATATGTTCATCCATATTCCATTAAATTGGATGAATATATGTTTTTTATTAATTTTAAGTCTTTTAATAAAATATTGTTTATTATAAAATATCATTAATGTTATTTTTGTAACTATTCATTTAATTTGACTTTAAAGCATCAAGATAGTTATGGAATTCAAATAAAAACTTTTAAAATATCCATAATATGTTATATTTATCTAAAAATTTCATGGAAAATTATAATTAATCTAAATTGTATTATTTTTAATATTTTAAAAATTATTTATTTTTATTTTTCTATCAATTGAATAAATACCGTGTCAGTGTTGCATAAGCATTTAAGGTAATTATTCAATCGCTAAAAATTAAAAATAAATTACCATTATAAAAAAATTAGTTCATATTTAAAATAAAAACTTAAAGCTAAGCATAAACTATTTTTATCTTTATGAAAAAATATTAGAGATATTAAAGTTAGGAGAGTGACATTTTGTTTTTATTCTTTTCTTAAAATAATATAAAGGTCAATATCAAAGAAAAATGGCACCAAGGGACCATATTTTCAAGACATGGATGATAATGGTCAAAATAAATTCACCCAATAGGATAAATTCAAGTGTTATAGAAATTTTAGAGCCTTATTCCAATGTTTTAACCCTATTTTACTCGTTTTACCCTTACTTAGGTGACAAATATTTACCAAAGATACTATTCATAATGAAAAAAGTAAAAGAGACCTATTTACCAAATTTAATCATATTGATTCAAAATATTAAGTCCATTTTATCAAAATAAATTTACATAAGTTTCATAATTTAATTTGAAATTAAACCCGTGAGATGCGATGAAAAATGATTTTCTAGAAAAATGCCTTTTTTAAGTATAAAGATGTTTTTATACCAAATTAAGTATAATGTTGATTACAATAAAATTTATTATATTTTTTAATCAAAAGGAACTAATTAAATTTTAAAACTAATCTAAAATCGAATGCGACTTTGTAAGTAGTTGAAAAGAAAAGACAATTTTCAATAAAAATCAGTATTTTTCACTATTCATCAAAAAATCCATTTTTTTAGAAAATTATCAAAAATTAATTATAATAGAATTTTGATATGTTTATTTAAAAATGATATCATTTTTATCCAATAAAATTTCTAAAATTAGTCGAAATTAATAATAATATTTTCTCACAACAAGCAATAAAAACCATTTTTGTAGAAAATATATTTTTAAAGCATATAATGACTTTACTAAAAATATTTATAAAAATGTGGTTAATCATATTCATTCTGACAAATTAATGGCTATATTATAATGGTATATTATATTACAGTTCATTTATACTTGGGGTTATGTGTATCATAATTTATCAAATAAATTAAATTTATTCGAAGAGAAATATATCATAAAATCTTAGGGTGTTACATTCTACCCCACTTAAAATGAATTTCACCCTCTAAATACCATCAATCAAATACAAAAAATGATGATATCTCTATTTCATCACATCCTTGGGTTACCAAGTAACTTCTTCAAATTTTTGATTCCTCTAAAGAACTTTAACCAGGTGAGTAGTTTTGTTTTGTAGCACTTTATCCTTATGATCTAAGATTTCTAATAGTTGTTATTCATAGGAAATATCATGATCTAGTGGTAAAAACTCTAAGTTAAATATATGTGAAGGATCAGGTATGTACTTCCTCATAAGATATACATAGAACACTTCGTAAACTTGAGAGAGGTTCGATGGAAGTGCCAAGTGATAAGCTACTGTCCCTACTCAATCAAGAATCATGAAGGGGAAAATATACCTTGGGTTTATTTTTCCCTTATTTTCAAATCTCATAACCTTATTCCATGGATAAATTCACAATAATACCTTCTCACTAACTTTAAATTTTAGATTTCTCTGATGATTACCAGCATAATTTTTTTGTCAAATCTGAGCTACCTTGACGTGCTGTTGAATAACTCTAACTTTCTCTGACATTTACTCAACTAGCTCATGTACCAATAGATTTCTTTCTCTAATTTCATCCCTACATGTTTGAGTTCCACACTTATTTCTATACAGGCCTTTATAATGATCCATATTAATGCTAGATTGAAATCCATTATTGTAAGAAAACTTGATTAGAGGAAGGTGTTGATCCCAACCACATTTAAAATCCATAGAACAAGATCTCAGCATATCCTCTAGGATTTGAATGGTTCTCTCAGAATGAACATATATATGAGGATGATAATTAGTACTGAAACACAACTCTAAATCCAGAGCTTGCTGAGAACATTTCCAAAACAACAAGGTAAACCTTAGATATCAATTAGATACAATAGAATATGGTACTCCATGTAACCTTACAACTTCCTCAATGTATATTTTGGAAATCTAATCAAATGATAAATATTATCTGATAGAAATTAAGTGTGATGAATTTTTAAGATGATCAACTATAACTCAAATAGAATTATGGACATTAAATATTTTGGGGAGTATGACGACAAAATCCATTGTGATGTTTTCCCATTTCCATTCCAGTATAGGTAATGGTTGTAACATCCCCTTATAATTATGCCTCTAAACCTTAACTTGTTGACATATGAAGAACCAAGATACATACTATACAATATCTCTTTTCATGTTATCACACTAGAAATACTCTTTCATATCTCTATAAATCTTCATAATTATAGGATGAGTAGAGAATGATGAACTATGAGCTTCATCCAACAAATCCTTCTTCAAGTCTGGTATTGATGTGACACATACTTGGTTCCTAAGCCTTATCATTCCAGTAAGGTCATGGTTGAACTTCATAAAATTCCTCACATTCTTCTATAATTCCACATATTCCTTCCATTCCTTCTTAATCCTCTTATGGATGGATGTTTGAACATTCATCTGAGAAAGACAATATCTACACCTTTTCCTCATGGTTTAAAGATATATATTTTGTAAATCCATAAATATTGGATCTCTTTCAATCCTCATCATGAAAAAACTAGCATGGTCTCTCCAAATCAGAGTATTAACCACTTTTTTTTCATTTATAGGGTCATAATGTATTGATAAATCATAATATTTTATCAAATCCAACCATCTTCTTCGGTGCATATTCAACTCTTTCTATATAAACATATACTTTAAAATTTTATGATAAATATATATATCAATCCTTTTACCATATAGATAATACCTTTATATATTTAATGCAAAAATTACCACTTCCAACTCTAAATCATGTATTTTTTATCATGAAATTTTAATTGGCGAGAAGCATATGATATCACCATGCCATTCTGCATGAGGATTCATCCTAGTACCTTCTTTGATGCATTAATATATATAAAAAACTTTCTCTTCTATAAGTTAGTGTAATCACAGGTGTGTCGACCAACATTATCTTAAGTTCTTTGAAATTATCTTCACATTCATCTTTCCACAAAAACTTAACCCCCTTCCGAGTCAACTTGGTGAGTGGATTATATAGTTGTGAGAAATATATCACAAATAATTAGTAGTATCCAACCATCCCAAGGAAACTACAGATCTCGGTTATTGTGGTTGGTCTGGTCTATTGCTTAATAACTTATGTATTTTAATAATCCATTGATATACCCTCGCATGAGATTATATGACCCAAAAAATGAAACTTTTTGAAACCAAAATCCACACTTGGTAAATTTAGTATAAAACCCCTCTTTCATTAGGGTCTTTAACACAATTATCAAATGTTATTTATTATATTACTTTCTCTTTTAATATATAAGAATAAAATCTATAAATACTACCATAAAATAATCAAATTAATCTCTAAAGAATATATTCATTAAATCCATAAAGATAACATGAGAATTACTATGTCCAAATGACATTACTATAAATTCATAATGACCATGCCTAAAACATAAGGTTGTATTGGGTTTATACTCCTCATCTATCCTTATCTAATGGTTTCTAAATTGAACAAAAATCTTTGAAAAATATAGAGCTTCTCATAATTGATCAAACATATCATTGATATAGGGTAGAGAATACTTATTATTAATAGAGATCTTGTTAAGTTCTCGATAATTAATAAAAGGAATCATTGAACCATTTTTATTCTTAATAAAAAAACATGTGAATCCTATGGTGAAGCACTAGGATGAATGAATCCCTTATCTATATTCTCCTGGAGTTTCTTCTTCAATTCCTACAACTCAATAGTGTCTGTTCTATATGGAGTCTTTGAAATAGGAATTGCATCACATATCAGTTCTATTGAAAACTCAACTTCACGATTCAAGGGAATAACAGGAAAGTATTCATGAAATACATAAACATCTTCTAGAACAATAGGCACATTTTCAATGTTGAGTTTATCCCCAACCATTTTAGATAAACATCCCTCACGAATAGGTAGAAAAACATATATGATAGAAGTAATCTCCATAGGGTGTTCAAGTTCATCCTTGCACTGATAGGTGATTGAAGGTTGATTCAAAATATAGAATGTAACTTCCCTTCCTTGATAATTGATATGATATATATACTAAGATATCCAATCCATACCCAAAATTATATCAAATTCAACTAGATGAAGAATAAAAATATTTTCAGGAAGCACATTCCCAAAAAATTATATTGGAGATGAGCTATAGACTTAATATTTAGTCATACTACCATTAAGAGTTTTCACCGCCAACTCAACATATAATCTTTGATGTAGTGATTTGATACCCTTATAAAATTATTTAGATATAAAATAATGGATATAATCAAAATCAAATAAAACATTTTCAATCCTGGAGTGGGTTATAAGTTTACCTTTCACCACGTTATTAGAAGCTTCCACTTCGGCTGTAGAAATTGCATAATATTGGCTATCTACCCTTGGATTATTTTGCGATAAGTTACCATGATGTTTGGGAAATTGGTTTACATAGTCCCCATATCCTTATAGTTAAAAAACTGTACTTTAATGAATTCTCCCTTACCATTTAATTTGTGATCATGATGACCTTTTTATCCACACTTGAAGAAAAACCCTTTTCCTTTCAAGAATATACCAATGTGTTTCCTTCTATAACTATCACATGATGGAAAATAAACCTTTCTCTTTCCCCCTTATCTATTTTTTTCTCACCCTCCTCTTATTCTCTTACTTTCATTTAAATCTATAAGACTTAGAGAATTGTTTCTCTATCTTGATAGAGCATGATACTATATCATCATATGATGAGAATGTTTGGGATACTATTTCCCTTCGAAGTATTGGATTAATTCCATCAAAGAAACAATCAATATTACCCTTTAGATTACTTTTTGTTTGGAAAGGTGAGGAAAAATGGGCTAACATACATAAAACTAGTTTTTTTGTAATTTTGAGGTTCACATTGGGTTCACCATTTTGGTTTCCAATAGAAACTCTAATGGATCTCATGCCCACACTCATTTAAAGTTAATATAGACATACTTTCCAAAGGCAGGCGGTCACTGGGACTTTTCCAGTGGTATCTTAGAAAACACATTGGTTCAGAGGATGGGAGGTCAAGCTCAAAACACCCTTTTGGGGAGAATTATTTCCTACTTTATGAAACTATTATAGATTTAATATGTATTTATGAATCCTTCCCAAATCCCAGTGTGGGATCGGTTAACCTTGTTCCAATGATCTTATCAAGACCATGTGATTGATGTAAATCTCTAGAGGTTCCCCATTATTCTCTTATTAATTTTATGATGCTTTAGTTTAAAGCTGGCCAGTTGGGCTATCTGGAGTTTGTTTCCATCTAGGGGGAGGTTGGTGTTTTGGATTTGGGATTAAATCTCAAAGAAACATCCTATATATCCTTTTAAAACAAGAATAAAAACCATGTAGTTCAATGAAATGGGTAAATATGGAATGAAATTGGGTTTGGACATCAAAGTGACATCATACATATCCTGATAAAGACAAAAATAATATCCCACATAGTTAAATGGAATGGTTGGGTCTTACACCTTAATAAGAGAGGCCCATGATGAAGGCACTTTCATCATGCTGATTGGATGATCATCCTAGATCTCTAATCCCACACGAGTCATGCTTGGTGTAAAGAAAAAGATATAATATAAGATCATTCATATTACATGATAGAGTACCATGCGATTTGAAGGTTTTTTTAGGGCTTACACCTAGGAGGATTCCCATGTTCCTATAACCATGAGGAGTATCTAAAATCATGTATATTTAAAGGTTTGGTTGGGGTTTTCACCTAGGAGGATGCCCATATTTCTAGAACCATGAGGATTATCTCATCTCATGGTGAATTGAAGTTTTAGTTAGGGATTACACCTAAGAGGATACCATGTTTCTAGATCTATGAGGAGTATTTCAACTCATGGTGATTTGTAGGTTTGGTTGGGGCTTACACATAGGACGATTCCCAAGTTTTTGGAACAATTAGGAGGATATCGACATATAGTGATTTGGAGGTTTGGTTGGGGTTTACACCTTAGAGGATACCCATGTTTCTGGAACCATGAGGAGGATCTCGACTCATAGTGATTTGGAGGTTTGGTTGGGGATTACACCTAGGAGTATTCCCATGTTTCTAGAACCATAATGAGGATCTTGAATCATGGCGATTTAGAGGTTTGGTTGGGGATTTCACCTAGGAGGATACCTAATCTTTTGAAACCATGAGGAGGATATCAAATCATGATGATTTTGAGGTTTGTATATGGATTACATATTGGATGATTCCCATGTTTCTATAACCACGAGGAGGATCTCCACTCATGGTTATTTGGAGGTTTGGTTGGGGCTTACACCTAGGTGGATACCCATGTTTTTTGGAACCATGAGGAGGATCTCAACTCATGGTGATTTAGAGGTTTTGTTGGGGATTACACCTTGGAGTATGCCCATGTTTTTGGAACCACAAGGAGGATCCCAAATCATTGTAATTAGAGGTTTTTTTGGTACTTACACTTAGGAGGATGACCATGTTTTTGGAACCATGAAGAAGATATTGACTCATGATGATTTGAAGGTTTGTTTCAGGATTACACCTAGGAGGATACCCATGTTTCTGGAACTATGAGGAGGATATCGACTCATGGATATTTGGATTTTTTTTGGGATTACACCTAAGAAGATTACCATTTTTATGGAACCATTAGGAGTATCTCAACTCATGGTAATTAAAGGTTTTTTTGGGGTTTAAACTTAATAGGATACCCATGTTTCTTTATCCCCCCATGTCTACTAAAAATATGAGGAATGGAGATTGTTTGGATTGAGACTTAACACTAATTAAGAGGCCCATATGATGAGTATTTGACCATTTTGATTAAATGATCAAAACTAACCTCTAATCCCACATGATTCATGCTTGGTGTGAGAAACAATAGAAACATAATATCTAGAAACCCACACATTCTTCTTCATCCACTATTGGATGAGTGTGAGGATATGGAATGAGGGGGAATACCCCACAATAAATACCAGGGGATTACTCTAGGGGAGATTCCCTAGGGTGACCCTTTCTACAGGTTATGAACCCTTTGATGGGTAGAGAGGAAGACCAGGCATTAACAATTATGGTAGGGAAAAGCAATTGGTTCCCCCCACTACCTAAAAAAGGAGGTACCAATACTTCCTTCATGATATGGGTCTTCATTACCAATAGAATTAAAAATTTTAAGCATTTAGAGGACCCTACCTATTTGGTAGACTAAGTGAGGGACATATTTTACCAAGGGAATGAAAAATTGAATGGTATACATGCTGGTGTGTCTTTCACCATGACCGTATCAATTTAGAGGCCTCGGTGGAGGTTTCAATTTGGTCCCCCTCAAATGGGAGTAACAGGAAGAGGGGTACCCTATCATCAGTGGTAAAGGAGAGGGCTCAGAGGGTGGATTATATAGGTGAGGCATGAGAGAACTAAAGGTGGATCACACAGGGTGGACCTAGGCGAGCTGAATGTGTCTCATGTGGGTGGTCCTATGTGAGTTGAAGGTGTCTCACACAGGGTGGACTTGGGTGAGATGAAGGCGCTTCACCTAGGTAAGGCCTGGGTAAACTAAAGGTGTTTCACCCAGGTAAGGCTTGGGAAAGCCGAAGGTTCTTTTCCCTAATAAGGCCTGGGCAAGACAAAGGTGCATCACCTAGGTAAGGCCTGGGTGAATTGAATGTGCTTCTCAATGGCATCCTGCCTTTTTATTACATAAATTTTCATTATATTTTATAAACACTATATCTTTTAAAGTTTAGTTTCTTAGAAATAAGGTACATAATAAATGAAAAATTAAAATATTATTCTAATACACTTGAAAGGATTCTTTAAAGGTTCATCCTAATTACATTTTCTACATCTCATAACCTAGGGACATACATTAAAGGAAAGGGGTGAGCATGAGGCCCAATAAGGGAAAAAGCAAGTGAAACAGTTTACATGAGATCTTAAGGAATATCAATAAAAAAAATGAGGTATAAAAATATATCTTAAAGAAGAGATCATTAGGCATACCATATTAATAATAAGAACATGAATCATAACATAGAAATATGGCCATAAAATTTAACTTATACATTCATAAGTATATCACCAAGGTTATTCACCAATTTGTCATAAATGAAAATTACCAAGGTATCATAAAACATGTCATCTCTAGAGATTGAATTATTTACCCAATGCATTAGAGCGATATCAGGGTAAAAACTTAATATGTTATAATTAATGTGAAACAAATATAAATAATAAAAAATTTCATAAATAATCCATGGAGAATAAAAAACGGATTTCATATCAAAATCATGGCATTTCAAAAAGTGCTTAAAAAAATGATCATAATGTCATTTTAAACCTAGAGAAAGAGAATGCAGGTTTCATGTATGTTATTTCTAGAATCAAATAAATCATTTTTAAATTTATTTTAATAACCTTGGAAAATAAATAGTCTTGGGTATTCACAAGAATAAATTAAAAGAGAATTTCTTGAGGAGAAGAGATAAATTTTGAAAAGTAAAATCGGCAGCATAACAGGTATAAAATATGGTTTTAGAAAAAGGGTTATGAGAGGGAATAAGGGTATAAAATTGATAAAAAAATAATTTTTTATTAAGGTTATGAATAAAAGGGTAATAAAATAGAGTAATAATAATAATTAGAAGACATATAAAAAAAGTGGTTCTTGAATTGAAGAGAAAAGAAGGATAATTACCTTACCTTAGAGAGTTACTCCTAAAACTTAGGGATTGGGAACTTGGGGGATTGAGGAAAAATTTTGTGAACTCATTGGGAGGTAAAAATACCAGACCTTTGTGAATTATGGATTGGGAGTGAAAGAAAATGGAGAAATGGGTGGGTATTTATAATAAAAGTGGAGGGTTTGTTTAATAATTTCCAAATATAGGCCTTGGAAATCTAGGTTATGGAAAATGAGAAACCATGGGATTTCCCATGGTTTTGGACATTTGGTATATGTTTTATGCTATTTTAACCCACAATAATCAAGAATAATATTATATTACTTATTTTGGAAAGGAAAATTAAAGTTTCCACAAAATAATGTTTTTTAAGACAATGTTTCAATTTTAGAATTTGGAAAGTAAATTATAGGTTTGAAAATTGATTAAAATCTATTAAAATAATTTATATAAATAAAATTAAATATTTTAATTCATGTATTGTGGTTAATTAATTATTACATCATTATTACATAATTATGAAGTTATTAAATATACCGAAAACCACAAACTGTATTTTTACTATTTAGGGAAAAATAAATTATTTTAGAAAATTATCATAAATTCACCATAACGTAATTTTGACTTGATTATTTGAAAAATGATGTTTATTTTATCATAATAATTAAATAATTATGATAATATTAACTTTTAAATATAAAAATTATTATTTATTAAAAAAATAGCCGGTAAAAAATACACAGTAAAAGTTATGACACTTAAAATTTTTCAATGAAATAATAAAATAAAATTATTATTTATATTTAAATAAGAGTATTTTTATCATAATAATTCATTAAAATAAATATTATTTATAATACCTTAGTTTATTATAAAATATTTACATCCTTTCTAAAAAGTAAAATTTGCGTTTGAAAAATCAATTTATCAAATTCCATCTCAATTAAACCTATATTTTATTAAGATTTTTTTTTCTTAAAATGGAATTTATGGAATAAAATTTTTATTTATACAAATTAATTACACTTTAAGTAACTAATCCATGAACACATAACTCCTTATTATACCCGTATACGCCCTAATAGTAAGGTGTGTGATGGTGGTAGTTTCGTGGGGTTACTCGGATAACATCGACTGAGTGGTAATATCCACTAACTTGAACTTCTCCCATAGGTGATTTCATTCAATCTTCACTTAATGAAGCCCATATTGGGATTGGTCAAGGGATAACCCTAGTGACGATACCTACCTCTCAAGTTCTGATAGAAGGGCTTCAAACGACACAAATATACTGGTTGACACCATCAATTCTTCTTTCAATATCAATAATATACTGTCATTATTACTTATAATCACTTAATTATAATGGTAAAATTATTACCAAGAGTATAGTTTCCAATATTTATGTTTACCAACGGTCATATTTGACCAATGGTTATATGATGATCAAATCCTAATGGTCACATTTCCCTTTATACTATATAAATACCGCTTCATTATTAAAGAGATATGGTTTTGTTTTGTATAATATAATTTAACACACGTTTTTAAGAAAAAAATATCATTTAAAAATTCTGGGTCGTTACATTCTCCCAAGTAAGGCCTGGGTGAGATAAAGGTACTTTTCCTAGGTAAGGCCTTGGTGAGCTCGAGGTTCTTTACACAGGGTGGACCTGGGCGAGCTAAAGGTGTTTCTTCTAGGTAATTATTGTGTTATATGAAGGTGATTGACCTAGGTAAGGCTTAGGAAAACTGAAGGTTCTTTTCCCAGGTAAGACCTGGGTGAGCTGAATGTTCTTCACCTAGGTAAGGGCCAGGTGAGCTAAAGGTTCTTTGTACAAGGTGGACCTGGGTGAGTTGGAGATTCATCTTGGATGATGAATAACCTAGGAAACATCACTTGTTAAAGGCATTTATATAAGTTCCAAGGGTATCCTCTGGTGTATTTAGATGATTGGAACTCAAGTTTCGAGCCATGGAAGGTCCCTTCACCCGAGTGATTTTGACTAGGGGGTATAACTCCTCTCAAGGTTCTTAGTACTCTAGACCTTGATGAACCTCAATCCATTGATCATTTCTAATTAATTCTTCTTTTTTAGGCTTAGGTCACTACCTAAGGGTTTGTAGGACATGGGCAAGAAGAGCTTTAAGTGGTCTCTTCATCTTCCACTCATCTCAAATGGAGAGCCCAAGGGTCCTTTTTATATTCAAACTTGGGACCTTGGGTGAAGAGGTATATTCATTAAAATTACTCATCTAGGTGGTTTATAAAAGTATTTCATGATGGTTAGACGTGTGTGGGTGCGCCGCGCAGGGGAGACCTACGTGGGGTGTCTGTCTGTGCAAGTGAACCACACAGACTAGACCTGTGCGGGATTGGCAAAGCTGTCCGAGAGACCAACTCCCAAAATCCATAAATTTTTATCTATAAGTATGTTTTTTCTCCATGAGTAGTCAAATTTAAGCTTGAGAAGCAAACTACACCACTAAATATGGTTTATACACACTATCAGTGTGTTTTATGATGCCGAAAGTTCATGAAATGCCCTCAAAACTACATTTTAAGTCATTAACACCTTTTTATCATTGATTTTATAAATCCAAGGCTTACTCTTAGAGGGAGTTTCTCACCACCACACCACTATATTGGGAAATGTTTTTGATGAATCTCTATCCCTCAGTGTGTGATCATTCTTATGAAACATGAAAATCCAATTTCTTCTTCTTATGGCTTGGAGACACATTTCTACTCAAACTCAACATGTGTTGTCTAAGTGAGAGGGTATGGAAACTTCCATTAGTACGAGGAATCATGAAACTCTGCATGGGGAAATTTTATCTGATCAACCATGTGAGGTAGGGAGCTAGGCTCCATCGATGAAGTAAATTCTAGGGAGGGGAAGTTCTAGTGTGTTGGGTCTTTGGGACTTCGAGCCATGTATTAGGAATTGTGAAACTAGGATTACATGCAATGTAATTTTCCCTCTCAACCCAATTAAAAGGGAATTATTCAAAAAATAAATAAAAATCTAAAGGTCTTCAGGCCATCCAAATCGACATGGAATGAATTTTTTGATGCCGAACCCCCTAGAATTGGATTCATTTGAAACAAAGAGAATCTAATTTTAATGTAAATGTAGGGAAATTTGACTCATTACTAAATCATCTAGTGGGATTTTGAGATATCTAAATAATGGTAGTATTATTTCCAAAAGGTGGATATCAACTCAAATATTTTGGATGTCATCAAGAGGATAATACCAACTCAATTAATTTAGGTAACCAAGAGGAATGATTTATTAAAGGAATTTGAGACTTTTAGATGACTAATCTCAAGTCAGGGCATAAATATCCTAAATTGAGAAAGCTATAAATTATAGGAACTGAATGGTGGTTGAATGAAAGTTTATTTTTGGATGGATCCAAGATAAGATATTTGGATTTCACTATATATCTTATGAGAGTAGTAATCAAGCCACATTTAGTTATATTTAAGGGGACTCCTATGTTGATCAAGCTCATACATAGAGGGATGGAATTTTCAACATAGATTCATTGATGAAGGAATCTACACTAAAATAACCTACATAGATCTATCTCATATATAGGAGAGGGGATATCATCCCTTTATCACAGATTTATGTACAGGGACCCATGTTTTTGTGGGGACGTTTCATGGATCTAACTCCCATGCCAAAATTTTAGGACACATGGGTTATGATTTGTTTAGGGTAATATAAGATAGAACACATGTCATACAATTTAAAGTCACATGAGGACTATTTATCCTCAAATGGGTCTTGGGGAAAAAGATGTGCTCTATTTTTTTCCCAGGTCGATGGACCTAACAAGCATAGCCTAATTTTTTCTAGGTCATAATTTTGGTCCCTACAAGATTTATATATTTTTATATCTCCCTAAATGTTTCCTAATATATTAATAGGGAGGCCTAAAGGGCATGTATTCGGTGTTTTAATTAGACCACCCTTTGTGGGTTTTCAACCTGGTAAGTTTTATTCATTTTTATTTTATCTCATATGCTCATATTTTTCCTAGGATGTGTGGGGTGCATGCCTAGAGATCTAAGTCTATACTTTTTCACAGGGTTCCCTTTACAAGTATTAAACCTAGAAAGTATTATGTCTCTTTACATTGGTAGTTTAAGGTCTTGTGATCTGAACCAATATAGGGATATAATTTAAGGTCATATAGATTTGACCAAATTTTATTGAGGTTTAAGGTCACACAACTTGGACTAATAATGGCGGGTGAGACATTCCATACTATAAGAACCATTAGGAAGTCATTATGAATGGAGATTTCAATGATAGTATAGATTATCTCATGGTTAAGTAAACATAGTTTAATTTCATAGTTCTAATACTAAGGTGTTCAGTTTATGATCATGATGTTTGGACCCTGGCTGAGTGTGAGTTTCCAAAAGGAGAAGATCAACTTAAGTCTTCAACATCTTGAAAGGAGAGGAACACCTAGATAGGAAGGGGAATAATAATATAGAGTCATAATATTTCTTTGAAAGTGGGAATGATGCATGAATGTGTAACATTGAGGGTACTTGAATATTCTCAAATAGTTGGGTTATGGAGTATGTAAATAATAACCTATGAACATCTAAATCAATTGGAACTAGAGACAGATGAGATTAGAATAACCATTAATAATGATTGAAAACTAATTTCACAATCAATCAATGGATGGTTCATGGGGTTCCTATGAACTTTTACTCTAAGGCCAAAACATCCACTAGGGGCTACTTTATAGGCTCAGTGGTAAACTGTTATATTCACCATCATTTCCTAATGGGGTCCCTTCATATCAATCAATATTTATAACCAAAGTTTCCACATAAGATAGAACTAAGAAGATTAATTGACTCAAGGTTGAGGGATTCCAAAAGGAGAACTCAAGTAAATAATTTATTCAAACATTAGAGATATAAAGTGGGTTTATAGAGAACATGAATATTCAAGAAGGGTTTGAACACCCTAAAGGTTATTTCATCATATATTGAAAAAAATCTCATGTAAAAAGGATAAAACCTCATATTATTTTGATTTTTAGTTTAAGTTCCTGAAACAAAGACCTTGAAGGGATACATTTTATGTTCATACAGCTTTGAACAAATGTTACTGAGGTTTAAGGTTTCCAAGATTGGCCCAAAAGGGTGAGAAATCCTACATAGAGAGGGAATGGTATATGCTAATGTGAATAACGATCCCAATTATAGAATGGATTGTCCCACAGGGCGAAACACATAGTTTATAGTCATAGTACTTGGACCAAATGTTGGTGGCTGGGTGAAGGATATGAAATCTCAGCATCACTACATATCTATCCAAAGTGAGAATAAAGACACATGTAGTTCTTAAAATGAAAAGTTCTCCTACAAATATCTTGTTCATATGTAGGGAAATATGAATTTTACTTTGAGGCATAGATGGTTTTTGTAGGAAGGAATTATACATGGATCAAGCTCTCATGCAGTGAAGAAGGAGTCCACAATAAATGGGAAACCCTGAGCAGTTTTGAGTCATGAGGTATGGACTTCTACCCCACATTTTAATATCATGCCACAGGGACTAAGTTCCCTATATTTGAATATAAATGAAACTCAATCGTGCTAGTAAAAGTGACTATCTAAGTCCTCTAAGCTCACATGAGTCATTCTCAATGTGAGAAAAAATGCAACTTGGGAAATCAGGACATGGAACATGTGGGAGAATTTTCATTTTAATTAGATTTCATGGAAGGGAATGGTTTAAATCAATGAAAATTTATGTCTAGGCCTAAAAATATAAGATCAATGCATCACTACATATCCCATGGTATAGAAATAAAGCCATATGTAGTTCTTTTTGAAATTTTACTTACAAAGATCTAACTCATATGAAAGTAAATGGGGAAATGCAGGTCATATTTTGGATGGACCATGGTATTACAGTTGGGTTTTATAGCCACAACTAATGGATCCTTGAGAGATGATGGTACCCCTATATAGATCAATATCTTACAAAGGGGAGGAGAATTTTGATATTTCATCCTGGTATGGGATTGGAATAATGTGAGTCTCCAAATACAGTACCCAAGATAAAAGAAATGAGTTTCCTTAAAAATGTAGAATTAAACCCTAATGTTAATTTGAAGATAAGGATCATACACCAGATAACTTTACATGGATCTAGCTCTCATATAGGTAATGGATCATATAAAATGGACCATGTGTCATGAAATTTAATTTCACACTATAAGGACTCATATGTTCTATAGTTTAGGGTCATGTGATGATGACCTTTATCTATAGTTTAACATTATGTATCTTAGATGAGTGCCATACAATTTAATATCATTGTGATAAGAAAATTAGCCACACAATTTAACATCATTTTGTGGGGAAGTATGATTTATATTATTTAAGGTTGCATAGTTTTACCAATTATTGTACCTTTTAAGTTCTTTCATCTAGTACCATTAGGGTTTTATGCCTAAGACCACAAGGAGATGATATTTAAGGTCATAAAACTTAGATAATAAGAAGATGAGATTGCTGGATAAGGAAAAAAAACTCGACATGAATATAGGGACCCAGGTGGATCCAATGCCAGCACAAACAAGCCCATCGATGGGGGAGTAGTTTATGACTGGGCCTAATACAGGAATAGAATTTTCAGATCATGATGGAATAAGACAAAGAAAAATTCTTGATCCCTTTGAACATAGGAAAATGGATAAATTAAACCTGTTTTGCAAATGTTTAAATTAGTATCAGAGACTAACGATAGTATAATAACCATTAGTAATGGTAGAAAAATAATTCCATGTACAATTGATGGAATTTAGTGGGAGTAGGATGGTCATTACCACACTCAATCTGGAAAAAATAATGGGGTTCAGGGGAAATTTTCCTTCAGGACCAAAATGTCCACTAGGGGTTACTTTATAGGCTCATTGAAAAACTGTGATATTCTCCATCATTTTCTAGTGGGGTCCCTTCGGGTCAATCAAACCTTATTACCAAAATTTCCATGCATGGGATAACCAAGAGGATTAAGTGAATCAAGGAATAGGACGATTCATCCATAAAAAGGTATGAAGTGGGTTGGGTGAATGAAGGGGTGTTCAAAAGGTTTTGGAAAATTCCATGGTTATACGATCGAGTTATAAACATGTTACTTGGATAGGAAGAATGGACCATGACTGAAAGGAAGGTTAATTTAAACCTCATAAAGAGTGGATATGGAACTCAAGATGTATGAGGGCATAATGGTTATTAATTAAGATCATTTTAAAGTGACCTACTTGAGTAGTTTATGGTCATGCAAGCTAGACCATGCCCCACATAGTTTAAAGGTTATGTGGACAAGACCAAATTTTGTGTAGTTTAACTTCATGTAATGAGGAAGAATGATCACTATAATTTAGGGTCACATAGATTTGAACAATGGTGAGGGGATAAGGTTTCTACAACTAGTTATAACAAAACCTGATGTGAATAGAGGCATTGGGGTCCAAATGATAGTGAACATAGTCTCATATGCAGGGAATAATTTTTTGGATTTTCTCAAGACATAGGGTCTAGGTGTCAATACATATCTTGTGAAATCAAGAATCAAGCTGTACATAGTGAAAAAAAGGTGTTTAGTTAGAGACTGATGCCATAGGTAGGTCCCATCAAGTGAGAACCAAAGCATCTGAAAGTTTTGATTCATATGATAGGGATGTGGACCATACAGTTTAACATATTATAGAAAGGATATTGGAAACATAGTTTAACATATTATAGTGAGGATGATGGATCATACAGTTTAACTTCACATGACAAGGAAATTATGCTAGGCAATTTAAATTCATGCAACCCAAACTATAGTGTCATTCAGTTTTGGGTCATATGACTAGGACCTTAGTGAATTACAGTTTAGGGTCTTATGACTAGGTCTAGTGGTGAGGGTTAGATGGATTTAGCAACTATTAACAATGAACCTGACGTGAATGAAGGCCTTATACGCTGAAAGAACTACTATAAAATAGGCTTTTAACATTACTGGTCTTTATTAGCTCTAAAAAAGCACTGATAAATTGTACCTTTTATCAGCACTTTATTTTTAGCGCTGATAAAGGTTAGAATAAAATGAAATAATTAAATAAATAATAAATAAAAAATGATTTTATTTAAAAAATTATTACAAATTTTATTAAATAAATAATTATTGATAAAAATGAATAAATTTATTATACTATATATAAATTATGAATACTAATAAATAGTATGTATTAAATATATAGATATATGAAAAATTAAAATTAAACAAATTAAAATTAAAAATAAGTAAATCGAGAAAAATATTAAACATTTTATTAATTAGATAATTATTGATAATGTTAATAAATAGTTTATATTAAATATATAGATATATATGAATGTATATAAATATGATTTATATAATAAAAAATATTTATGCTTTACATTAAAGTCATATATTTAGTGAATAATGGTTTATAAATAAAAATTAATATGAATTAAAAATACCGACTAATTGTATAGGCAATGGACATAATTGAATGTCATTTGATTTTTCAATTTAACATATATCAAACATGTGTTATATTTATTTCACATATATTTAATTAATGTATTTTTATATACAACACACACACACAAAACTTATCCATTTTTTCAATATTGTTAAAGTGTACTTATTTTTAATTTATTCAATTTCACCCATTTTTAACATACATGCACTTAAGATTATATATTCATTAAAAATGTTAAAAATATATTTGTAAAAAAATATTTATAAATAAACACATTTGTAAAAAAATATTTATAAATAAATATATTTGTAAAAAAATATTTATATATAAATATATTTATAAATATAGATTTACTATATTTATTCATTTATATATTTATAATTATAAATAAATAAATATTTTTAAAGGTATTTATATAATTATAAATAAATAAATATATATATATTTAAATAATTATTAAATTTATAATAAATTTATTTAAATAATGAATATATTTACTATATTTATATTTATATGTATTTATTAAATATATATATATATATATAATTATATAAATATATATAATGAGATAAATATTATTTTTTAAAAATATTTATATATATAAACAAATAATTATATATTTAAATAATTACAAAATTATAATAAATAGATTTAAATAAAAAATATATTTACTATATCTATATTTATATATATTTATTAAATATACATATATATTTACAATTATTTATTTATTTATAATTTTAATTATAAATCCTTTATCAGTGATTAAGTAATAAGTGTAGATAAAATGATTATTTATCAGCACTTTTTAGTGCTAAAAAAGATAGATATTTACCAACACTGATAAAATCCATCTTTATGAGTGCTAAAATTTTAGTGCTAATAAATAATCCTTTTATCAGTTCTTATTACTTAAGTGCTGATAAAAGTGTCCCGATATTTAAAAAACCCTAACCAGTTGCGAAACCGTCGCAATATCAGAAGCTTTCTGCAAAATCCACCCACTACCAGCGCTCCTCCTCAGTAAATTGAAGCTCAAATCAAGGCTCAAACAAATCTGAGGCTCAAACTATTTAAGGGTCAAATGAATCCAAGGATCAACTGTAAGTTTTTATTTACTTTCTTTTGAATGTAAGTCTTTCTATAATTTCTCTTGTGGAACTAGGGGTGTAAAACATCAATGGTTCTGACCGTGGTGGATGCTATTTTGCAACAATGAGTGTGGTGAGTTATCAATTTTGGAGATTTGGACATGGAGATCTTCCATTTTGATTATTGGAATTTTTAGAGTGTGAAACATCTATACTGTGAGCCTTCCCAGCTTTTCTCCCAGGCCATACGAGCATCTCCTTCCTTCTCAATTACAGCTGTGAATTAATGCAGGGTATTTTTGAGCGACACTTTTATTTATGTGAAGGTGTGGATGAATCATGATTTATTTTCATTGGATAAATAGTTTAATTAACCATATAGTAGAAGTCCCATCCCATTTTACATCTTCTATATAGTTTTTATGTATTAATTTCCACGATGGTAGTTGGGTATCCTATGAGACCGATTCTTGGTATATTAAAATGACTATTTATTTTTATATTTGTGTATTAGAGACTTTATATGGGGAGTTATGTTTTATAGATATGTTAATTTTCTAATTCCACCTAGATTTCTGACTGAAGTAAGGGCATTCCTCCTAGAAAATGTGACCTCATGGGAGTCATTATGTCTTATTAGAGGCTAGTGTGTATGGAATAGATGTTTTAAGGGTTGGAATGTTTTCTCCCTTATTTTTGATATACATTATTGATGTGTATTATTGATTTATGACAAATTATTTATGGACCTACCTAGAATATCAATGATATGGGTCAATGTGTATTATATGGCCTCCCTTCCTTTAGATGGGTAAATCTGAACCTTTAGATGGGTAAATTTGATGTGATGACCTCCCTAGAATCCTTGATATGGTTTGGTGTGGTGATATGACATCCCAATAGTCTTGATATGTTTTAAAATATTTGATATACCATTAATATTAAATGTAATAATTCCTTAGGTTATTACATCACTTGTTCCAAAAAATAGAATGGATCTGATCAAATTCTATATATTAGTAATTATTTTTAAGTATTCATCATTTTAGGTCTATATGTATTGGTTCCACCCCTAGGAATCTTTTATTACCATCCATGTATATGAAATAAATATTTATTTATTAAAATGTTTTATCAATACATTTTTATATCTTCTAATTGATTGAATAAGGTTTCATTATTCTTGTTTATCATATTTGAGTTTCTTATTACTCCTTAATTGCCTATATTATATTTTAATTTGTTTAGGGGATTTAATAAAGACTTGATGTGTGTTAAACAATTGTTTTTATTTCAATTTGTTTCTCGAGACTCATCCCCCATCTCTTTTATAAACATCTATCATCCTCATCAACTTCATATCTCGAATAGTTATTATTGAAATTTATTGCTCAAGACTCATCCTCCATCTCTTTTATGTTGCTTGTACTACTTTGAGAATCAGTCATCCCATGGATGACTACTACTTAGAGTATTTCAAGCAACATAGGTGCATGTCCACAAGAGATGGAGGATGTGTGTCAAATAAAAAAATGTAATGATAAATGTCTGGGAGAAGAGTTGATGAGGATGATAGTTGTCTATAACTATCACCTTTGAATGAATTAAGAGGAAAACACCAACCATAGTGGAGTAATTATTTTCTTAAATTCAATTACTCATTTTCTTCAAATCATACTAAAATTATTTGAAACAATCAAATGCTGGGTTTCCCTTATTAGAATTTTATATAACTTTCACCTTTTATAATGAATATCTTATGTGTATTTATTTATTTATTATACGAAATTAATATTTTATAAACCCAATAATATGGATATGAATTGAAAATGGATGTACACTAATCATTTGACAAAATAGTACGAAGATGGAGTTAAAGAGTTCATCAAGTTTTCAAGATAGCATGCATATGACCCTTCTTAATTCCTTTTTCCATGTTTATGTTGTTGTTATTCAAGAAAAAATATCCCAGAAGAGTTGGAAGAACATTTTATTTTTCATAGAATAGATCAGAGATATAAATATTGGACTAAACACAGTAAAAAACTGAATATGGACACCAACTGGGATAATACTGTAGTTTATGGATCATTTGATATGAATACTAGTGTAAATGATGATGGAGATCATATGGAAGAAATGAAAATGACAATTGAAGATGACCTTCATGATTTTCCAAAGTTGTTTGAGAATTTAAATAACTACTCCAAGAGACCAATGTATATTAGTTGTACTAAATACACAACATTGTCAGCTGTATTGAAGTTATATAATTTGAAATCTGGAAGCAAATGGAGTGACACCAACTTTATAGAACTACTTGGTCTCCTGAATGATATGATACCAGAAGAAAATGAACTACCATGTCAAACATATGATGCTAAACGAATGTTAAATTCAATGGGTATGATCTCTAAAAAAATACATGCTTGTCCAAATGATTTTATATTATTTTATAAGGATCGCGAATCACTCATAAAATTCCCTAAGTGTGGCGCAGATTGATACACGAAAAATAAATCAAGTCCTTTGAAATCTATATGGTAATTTCCTATCATTACATGGTTTAGAAGATTATATGGATGTCAGGAAATTTTAAGACAATTGACATGGAATGTAGATATAATAATTAAATATGGGAACCTACACCATTAATCATATTCTCTTCTATGGAAGAAAATTAATTACAAGTATCCTAAATTTGGAAATGAGCCAAGAAAATTTCATCTTGCTTTATCTACATATAAAATAAATCCTTTTGTCATATAGAGTAGTACTCACAGTACATATCCCATCATGTTGGTAAATTATAACTTTCCACCATGGTTATACATGAAGCGAAAATACATTATTTTGTCTCTTCTTATACCTAGACCAAAGAAACCCGATAATGATATTGATGTCTATTTGGATCTATTGATCAAAGATATGAAATTGATGTGGGATACATGTGTTACAATATATGATGCTCATAGAAGTGAAGAATTCACATTGAGGGCTATATTGTATGGGATGATAAATGGATTCCCCACTTATGGAAATTTATCAGGCTATAACATTAAAGGAATGTTGGGGTGTCCCATTTTTGAAAAACACAAATAATTAGTTCAGTTGAAACATTCCTCGAAGACTATGTTTTTCGGACATCATAGATTTTTACCACAAAAACATAAATACCAATCCTGAATGAAAACATTAGATGAGAATATCAAACAAGGTACAACATCGTCTCCAGTAACAGGTGATCAATTGTACAATAAAGTAAAAGACATTGACATTGTTTTTGGTAAACCATTTTAAGAAAACTTACAAAATCAGGTTGGAAGAAGAGATCAATTTTATTTGAATTACTATATTGGGATTGTTCGTATGTCAGTCATTTTATTGATGTCATACATGTAGAAAAAAATGTATTTGATAGTGTTATTGGAACATTGCAAAATTTTCCTGAAAAAATGAAAGATGTCATCAAGGATAGGTTGGAATTGATTAAAATGGGGATAAGGGAAGAGTTAGTACCAGTGAAGGTTCACAGGAGTAATTTTCTTCCTCCAACAACTTACAATCTATCTAGACAAGAAAAATTTCAATTTTTCCTTTCCTTTAATAGTTTAAAAAGTTCCATAGGGGTATTCATCAAATATCAGGAATGTTGTGTCAATGACTAATTTGAAGTTACAAGGACTAAAATCACAAAACTGTCATGTTTTGATGCAAGATATGATGCCTATTTCTTTCCATTGCATTATGACTCAAAATTTACGACATACATTAACCAGACTCTGCTTCTTTTTCAAATCCATATGCTGTAAAGTTATAGACCCGAAAAAGTTTCCCATTATGAATAAGGAGGTTGAAATCATATTATGTGAATTAGAGATGTTCTTCCCACCACAATTCTTTGATATAATGGTCCACCTTATTGTTCACTTAGTTAGAGAAGTTCATCTATGTGGTCCTGTCCATTATAGATGGATGTACCCCATTGAACGATATATGAAGATTTTGAAAGGGTATGTCAATAATCGAAGTTGTCCAGAAGGTTTTATTGTAGAATGATATATTGTTGAAGAAGCTAATGAATCCAGTACTTATTACCTATCTGCTGTTGAAAACATCAGTCTCCTAAAGTCTCTTCATAGAAAACGCCTTATGGGTGAAGGGATTTTCAGAAGAGATGCTATTACAATTACCTTAACAGAGTGGGAGAAAGCACACCTTTACATTTTATATAACAGTGAAGATGTTGATCCATACATTGAAGACACAAAGAAATTCTTATAGATTTGAATCCATCAAGGGCTGAAGAATGGATATCAAATACACATAATCAAAAGTTTATAGGATGGTTTTGAGATCAAATTTATAAAGAGTTATCTGAAAATTCAAATTGAATTTACTAATGAATTCAATGGATAGTCAGGGGAATAAATACAAATGTTATATATTACACTAGTTTTGTAATCAATGGTTATACACTCTATACAAAAGAACACGATGACTGCAGTATGATGCAAAATAGTGGTGTTATGCTTGTGGTTGAAGCGATGCACATATCTGGTTCCAAGTATAGAAATCCAATTTAGGAAAATATATCATATTTTGGCATTATTGAACATATATATGAGTTGAATTATACATAATTTCAAGTGCCAATTTTCCATTGTAAATGTGTTGACAATATTAGTGCAGTGAAAGTTGATGAAATGGGATTTATGAAGGTGAATTTTAGTGTGGAAGGAGAAAAAGATGAGCCGTTAATAATGGAATCACAAGTAGTGTAAGTATTTCATATCTCAAACCCAACAAACAAGAATTGGTCGATTATCATACTGGAGACTAAACATAATGTTGGGTTAGATGAAAATTCAAATGAGGATGACCCTTTAATTGAGAGATCACAATCCGTTCATGCCGGTCCCAATGTAGACAATGTCTTGTATGTTAGAGGGGACCACAAAGAGGGGATTTGGATTCTTGATAGAGGAATCAAATATCTAAAACCGTAAAAAAATAAAGAGAGTTCAATGGGAAGGTAAAAGTGTGTCTACTATGTTTTTCCTCATAATATTATATGTTCTCTACTACATTAACATAATATAAATTAAATGTTTGACTACTCATACAGAAAATGTCTTCTGTACACGATGATGTATCTAATCCTTTGTAAGAACAAACCATAACAAAGGAAACCCTTTAAAAATATTTAAAGGTAATGTTACAATATACTTTATCTATTTTACCAAAAAATTATATGATAGAAAGTTGATTTAATTTTCATTATTCCTTGTAGAGTTTTTTAATTTTATAATATTTATGTATATCTATCATGGCTTTGTAGGAAGAGGAATGACGCTGTCTCTGCTCAATCATAGAGGTAATCTTGATGTTTGCACAGTAAAATCATTGTCCTTAGAATTAATTTATTGTTTCATATTTATGTTTAATTTATTTATTTTTAGTATTACTCACATAATAATTGTTTTATTATAAAGGTATATTCTTTTGTTCATGTTTGGGTGGTTTGTCCACCTTTCACGCCTTTCCACACTAAAACTTCCACATATTTCTTCTCCCTAAAAATATTTTCACCCATGCAATGTTATATTTATCACTTTCCTTCAAGTTACCTCCACTTCCTTTATAGTAAGAGAAACAACACTAACTCTACTCAATCATAGAGTTAATATTGACGTTTTCATATTAAAATAATTTTCCATAGAATTAATTTATTGTTTCATATTTATATTTACTTTATTTGTTTTTAGTATTACTCATATAATATTTTTCTCTTAAACAAGTGGATTATTTTGTTCGATTTGGGATGGTCTATCCATATTTCATGTATTTCTGCACTAAAACTTCCATATAATTCTTCTCCGTCAAATTTTTTTCACCCCTGTAGTGTTAGAATTTATCACTTTCCTTCAAGTTACCTTTACCTCTCAATCACAGAGGTAATATTGATGTTTGAATAGTAAAATCATTGTCTATAGAATTAATGTATTGTTTCATATTTATTTTCTATTTATTTCTTTTTAGTATTACTCATATAATAATTTTTTTCTTATATAGGTGGATTCTTTTTTCAAATTGGGGTGGTTTGTTCGAAGCTTCTCATGCTTGTGAGAGATTAGACTTCGATCCTACAACTGAGATAATGAAAACAAGGAAATGTATTAAGAATGGATACAACCATCATGAAAATGTGAATCCCTACCAATTATTTAATTAATTTTGTCATTATTTTATCTACTATTTATAAGTAACTTCCTTATCATTTTTATCTAATATTTATTTAATTTTTTTCATAAATATTTTGGGAAGTCATATTGACTCGATGTTCTTATTATAAAAAAATTTCTCGTTGAAATACATAAGAGTACAAGAATCTTATGTAGTTATTTTTATGACTTCTCATGATATAATGGGCACATGATATTCCTATACTCTTTTGTATTTCAACAATGTGAAAGGTTTTTCAGCTAAGAATGTCAAGTCAATATAAAATGTTGGCAGTTTGAAAAAGAAAGGAAATGGAAATAATTATAACATTGTAATTTAGGATTTTTTGAGACTTTGTAATGTGTACAAATCATTCGTACCTCAATCCGATACATGGTGTTACCAGTATGACTCAAAGTGCTTATTTTTATTTAAAATTGAAATTAATTTTAGTAAAAAAGAAAACTAACAAACTCAAAACTGAGAAAACATGTTTATATTGTTTTGATACTTTACAAAAATGATCCATAAGTAATTTTTGATATGTAGGAATCATACACACATAAATCTAATACATGATGTTCCTGGTATGACTCAAAGTGTTTTTTATCAGTTTAAAGTAAATATTTTAGATCAAAACATTTAACTGATTGAAAACCAATAAAACACGCTTGAATTTTCTTGATAATATAGGAAAACAATTCATAAGTCATTTTTGACGTATAGGAATTAGACTCACATCAAACTAATACATGATGTGATCAGTATGAGTCAAAGTGAGTGTTTCTAGTTTAAAATGAACTTTTAGTAAAAAATACAAGTGACGTACTCAAAACTGATCAAACACATTTAGATTGTTTTTATACTTTATTAAAATGATCCATAAGTCATTTTAGACATGTATAAATTAGCCAAACCTCAATTCAATGCATGGTGTGACCAGTATGACCTCAAGTGTGTCTTTTTATTTAAATTTGAAATCAATTTTAGTAAAATGAAAAAAAGACCTTCTCAAAACTGATAAATTGAATTTTTATTATTTTTATACTTTAAGGAAATGATCTATAAGTCATTTGTGACATGTATGAATCATATGCATCTCAATATGATACACGATGTGCCCGATATGACTCAAAGTGTCCATTATCAGTTTAAAATGGACATTTTAGATAAAAAACTGCCACTCATTGAAAACTGATCAAACACACTTGGATTTTCTTGATAATTTAGGAAATAAATTCATAATTAATTTATGATTTTTGGGAATCAGTCTCACATAAAACCAATAAACAATGTGATCAGTATGAGTTAAAATGCATGTTTCTAGTTTAAAATGAAATTTTAGTAAGAAAGACAAGTGATGTACTCAAAAATGAGAAAAATCATTCATATTTTTTTGATAATTTAGGAAAATTATCCATAACTCATTTGAGACATGTAGTAATTGTATGAACCTCAATTTGATGAATGGTGTGACCGGTATGACCTCAAGTGAGTCTTTTTATTTAAAATTAACACAAATTTTAGTGAAATGGACAACTAACCTACTCAAAACTGAGAAGATAAATTAATATTGTTTTGATACTTTATATAAATAATCCTTAAGTAATTTTTGATGTGTAGGAATCAATCTCACCTCAATCTGAGATGTTCCGGTTTGACTCAAAGTGTCCATTATCAGTTTAAAAGTAACATTTTAGATAAAAAACTATCATTTAGTGAAAATGGATCAAACACAATAATATTTTATTGATAATTTAGAAAAATATCTGTAAGTAATTTTTTATGTGTAGGAATATTTCTCACATCAAACTGATACACGATGTGATTGGTATGAGTCAAAGTGCATGTTTCTAGTTTAAAATGACATTTTAGTAAAAAATAAAAGCAATGTACTCAAAACTATGAAAACACATTCATATTGTTTTTATACTTTAGGAAAATGATCTATAAGTCATTTTAGATGTGTAGTTTTTGGACTCACCTCAATCTAACACATGGTGTGACCGGTATAACCTCAAGTGTGTCTTTTTATTTGAAATTAATATCAATTTTAGTAAAATGAAAAACCGACCTACTCAAAATTAAGAAAAAACATTTATATTATTTTTATACTTTATGAAAATTATCCATAAATCATTTATGACATATAGGAATCATCTGTACCTAAATACAATACACGATGTGACTGGTATGACTCAAAGTGCCTGTTATCAGTTTAAAATCAATATTTTAGTTCAAAAAGAACCACTAATTGAAAACCAATCAAATGCAATCACATTTTATTTATAATTTATTAAAACGATTCATAATTCATTTTTAATGTGTATAAATTGTTCTCACATAAAACCGATACTTGATGTGATCAGTATGAGTCAAAGTGCATGTTTCCAGTTTAAAAAGACATTTTAGTAAAAAAGAAAAGTGATGCACTCAAAACTAAGAAAGTGAATTCAGATTATTTTGATACTTTTTTAAAATGTTCCATAAGTCATTTGATATGTGTAAGAATTTTTTCAAAACTAAATCCGATGCAAAGTGTGACTGATATGACTCCAAGTGCATCTTTTTATTTAAACTTGACATCAATTTTAGTAAAATGGACAAGTGGCCTACTCAAAATTGATCAAATGCATTCAGATAGTTTTGACACTTTAGGAACACTATTCATAAGTCATTTCAGATGTTTAGGAATTGTATTCAACTCAATACGATGCATATTGTAACCTATATGACTTCAAGTGCGTCTTTTTATTTAAAATTGACATCGATTTTAGAAAAATGGACAATTGGCCTACTCAAAACTGATCAAACACATTCATATTGTTTTTATACTTTATTAAAATGATTCATAAGTCATTTGATATGTGTAGTAATCGTCTGAATCTCAATATGAAGCATGGTGTGACCGGTATGACTTCAAGTGTGTCTTTTTTTAAATCGACATCAATTTTAGTAAAATGGACAACTGACCTACTCAAAACCAATAAAACACATTTAAATTGTTTTTATACTTTATTAAAATTATTCATAAGTAATTTTGAGATTTAATAATTAGCCTCACCTTAATTAGATACATGATGTGGTCAGTATGACTTAAAGTGTCCATTATCAGTTTAAAATCGACATTTTAGTTCAAAAAATGTCACTCATTGAAAACCAATAAAATGTGCTCTTATTTTCTTGATAAATTCCAAAAAATATTCATAAGTCATTTGTGATATATAATAATCAGTCTCACATAAAACTGATACATGATGTGATCGGTATGAGTCAAAGTGTACGTTTCTAGTTTAAAATTACATTTTAGTAAAAAAGACAAGTGACATACTCAAAACCAAGATAACACATTCATATTATTTTAATACTTTAGTAAAAAAATCCATTAGTCATTTGATACATCTAGGAATTGGACTCACCTCAATCCGATGAATGTTGTGACCCGTTGACTCCAAGTGTGTCTTTTTATTTAAAATTAACATCAATTTTAGTAAAATTGAAAACTGGACTACTCAAAATCAATCAAACACATTTGAATTGTTTTTATACTTTAGGAAAATTATCCATAAGTCATTTTACACATGTAGGAATTGGAATTATCTCAATATGATTCACAGTGCGACCGGTATGACTCTAAGTGCATCTTTTTTTTTAAAAATTGACATCAATTTTAGTAAAATGGACAACTAACCTACTCAAAACTAAGAAAAAACATTTTTATTGTTATGATACTTTAAAAAAATTATCCATAAGTCATTTTTGACATGTAGGAATCAGACTCACCTCAATCTGATACACGATGTGCCTGGTATGACTCAAAGTGTCCGTTATCAGTTTAAAATCGACATTTGAATTCAAAAAGTGTCACTCATGAAACCACTAGGCTATGCCTGTGGGGTTTTTTTCTTATACTTATTTAATTAATTTTTATAGAGATAATTATTTAATACAAAAAATAGTGTGACGTGTAATAATGAACCAAAACTCAATATGATACATAGTTTTCCTAGTATGACTGAAAGTTTAGTTTAAAATATCACTTTCTGTTAATTTATTTCCTTATATTATTACTAACATAAGATTTTTTTTTCTTATACAGGTGTGTTATTTTACTCGAGAAGGGATGGTTTTTTTGGAAATAACATGATTCAAGGTTAGGATCAAAAGACAAAGGAATATTGATATTTTTGAATGTATGTAATAATTTGTACTTATGTAATTGTATAAACCAATGTTTGAAATGTCTATAATATAGTGTTTTTTTCTTGAATTTTCATTGTAAATTTAATTTAATTTAAATTATGTATTGGTACTTGATTTTGTTGAAATATGGTGGTGTTTTTTATGCAGTGGTGTGCTGTTATAGCACATTGCACTGGTGCTGCAGTGAACTGTTACATCACACTGCAACATGACCCTTTATTAGCATTGATAAATGTGTAATTTATTAGTGCTTTTGGAAGTGATGATATATTCACACTTTATCATTATTTTTGAAAGGTATTATAAATGTTTCTTTTATTAGTGCTTTTAAAAATACTGATAAAGGTACTCTTTATCAATGCTAAATAAAAGTTCTGAAAAACGGGTCCTTTATCAGTGTTAAAAAAAGCACTGATAAAAGTAAAGGGATTTTAATATCACTCAGGTTGTCAGAAATTCTCAAGTACCGATAAAGTCCATTTTTAGTTCTATTAAATGCCTATTTTTTAGTAGTGAAGGTAGTGAAGATAGTATCACCTATCGGGAAGAACATACGACTGGGCTTGAGATCGAGGGTCTATGAATCACTATATCCCATGAAATGGGAATCAAGAAATATATAGTTCTTAAATGAGTCCCCCACACTAATTATGTTCTTATGTAAGGAGAGGAGAATTTTTTTGACCATGATTTTATAAATGGAATAAAAATCCATGCTTGAATTTTCCGTATAGATATGGATCGTACATAGAAGAGTGATGCCATTTTTTTTGTTTGTTTGATATTTGGGCCTAGGTTTGTGAATCCAAGAATCTCTATGTATCTCATCAAAGTGATAATCAAGCCAAAAATAGTTCTATGGTTGTCTTATACTTTAATATATCGCTACCAAGATGATTTTTTGAAACCTTGACATGAAAATAGGGCAAGAAATCTTATACCACACAAGCATATTCAAAGTGTTTTTTACCCATTTTAAGGATGTGATGTTCATAAAAAATTCCACAACCATGTAATAATTCCCCTTCCAATATTCCTAATCCCACTTGATCCATGCTGAGTGTGAGAAACAAGGAATGGTGAGGGTTCCTTCATTGCATGGAAGTGAGTACAATAAAATTGGTAGGATATAAGATAATAACACCTTATTTTAGAATTTCTGGATGGGATTAGATTGAAGAATCTAGGAATCACTACATATCCTATATAAATAAAAATCAAGCCATATGTAGTTCTGGAATATGGCATGGTATATGATCAACATCATAATGGAGGAATCCTCTCTGGTGAGGGCCTAAGTTATCATACAATTTTATGTCATGTGATGGGGATCTAAACCCTATGATTTTACATCATGTGGAAAGGGATTTGTCATATAGTTTAACGTCTTATGACCAGGATGATTCGTTTGTTCCTCTTAAGGTATTTCAATAAAGACCATGGGGTTTCAATTGTTTAAGGTCACAAATCCTTGACTAATATGAGGTGAAAAGATGTCTTTTATAGCCAATAAGAGAAAAACCCAATGTGATGAGAGGCCTCAAGGGATAAAGGTTTCTGAAAAAACTCTTATAAAGGGGTGGATTTGGGTCTAGGACTAATATAGAGTCCCTAAGAGTCACTACGTATCTCATCAAAGTAGGAATCAATCCATACGTAGTTCTGGACACAAATTCCTACATAGATCTGACTCATGTGCAGAGAGAGGGAATTTTATATAAGATGGGCCTACCAATGAAAGGACCTATGTTAGAGTCCCATGCATGGATATTATATATATATGTGTGTGTAGGAGAGTGGTGAATTTTCCTTACTTCACTACTAGACCCAGGGTAGAGGTCTGTGCGTTACTACATTTCTCATTGAAACTAGAATCAAGCCACACATAGTTCTATGAATATATAGGTTTGTGGTGTGGTAGGATATCAACATTGAGATTGGGTAGCTCTCAGGTGAGTAAAAAAGTTTTATCAACTTTTATGTCATGAAATAGGGATGTAAACCATGTATTTTTATGTTATATGGAGAGGATGTTGTCATAAAGTTCAACATCTTATGACTAGGACGTAGGGGTCATGCCTTTTAAGGTCTTATGACAAGGAACAATGGTTTCTATAGTTTAAGGTCACAAATATCTGACTGATATGGGGTAGAAAGATATATTTTCCAACCAACAAGTAACAAACCCAACATGAAGAGAGGCCTTAAGGGCCAAAGTTTAGCAAAAAAATCTTTTAATGAGGTGAATTTGGGGCTAGGCCTAAGAAAAAATACCTAGATGTCACTACATATCCTATATGTATAGGAATCAATATGCATGTAGTTCAGAAATATGGTGCCTGAGATGATCAATACCATAATGGAGGTATCCTATCTGGTGATGACCTAAGGTATTATGCAGTTTTATGTTGTGTGATGGGGATTTGAACCATAAAATTTTACGTCACATATAAAGGACTTTTGGATCATGACTTTTAAGGTCTTGTGATAAGGAACCATATGCAATTTATAGTCATACAAAAAGATATGCAGTGAATTGTAGTTTTGGGTCATAGGACTAGGACCATGGCGTCATACTATTTAAGTCTTTATGACTAAGACCATTGGTTACTATTCTTTATAGAAAATTACAAGAAATGTAAAGGTAATAACCCGACATGAAGAGGGGGATAATAAAGGCCCAATGTCACAAAAATTTCCAAGAAAATTACACATAGTGAGGGGAGGGAAAATAGGCCAAATGTTAAGAGCATTCACAGTTGGACCAGATATAGGATATCTAGGCATCACTACATATCTCATTGAAATAATAATCAAGCCACACATATTTATTCAAATAAGTTATTTGATGGTGTGGTAGGAGTCTGACACCAAGATTGGGGACCTCTCTGGTGAGGAATAAAGTATTACACAGTTTTAAATCATACAATAGGTATGTGGACCATGCAGTTTAATGCCATGCAGTGAGGAACTTTTCATACAGTTTAACATCTTATGACCAGGACAGGTCGATCATTCCTTTTAGGGTCATGCAACAAGGGCCTCAATGCAGTTTATAGTCATATAAGAAGAACTATGGTGTATTATATTTTTAGTTCATATGGTTAGGATCAAGACCATTAAATAAGGTTTATTACGATATTCCTAATCCCACATGAGTTATACTCGGTGTGAGAAACAAGGAATAATGAGTCTTCCTTCATTACATAGAATTGAGTAGAAGAAAATTGGCAGTATGGGAGACAATCACACCATAGTTTTAAATTTTCACATAGATCTAAGATTTGAGATTCTAGTGTTGCTATATATCCTATTTGGGAAGGAATAAAGTCATACATAGTTCTAATATGGTTGATATAGTTTAAGGCCTCAATTATTTGATTGTTGGTTGTGGAAAGATGGCTTTGTCGACCGGAAAAAAATATACATAATGTGAAGATAGGCCTCGAGGAAAAAAGGTTGATGAAAATGATCTTATAAAGGGGTGGATTTTTGGTTGGGCCTAAGGCAGGGGTCCTAGGAATCTCTACATATCCTTTTTGATCAGGAATCAAGCCACACATAGTTCTAGGATAAGGAGTGGTGAGAGACCAACATCAGGAGCATGCTATCTTATTTGATGAGGACTTAGGGAATCACATAGTTTAAAATCACATGATGAAGAATTAACCATAAAATTTAATTTCTTGTGTAAAAGATGTTGAACACATAGTTTATAGTCATATGGTAAAGACATTAATTTCCACCCAAAGGGTGGGACATATTCTTATTTTGTTTGCATGAGGTATCTATTCTTGATTCTTTGAGGCATTCTGTGTTCATTGGATGAGGCATTTCATCTTTCCATACAGGGAATCCTGCATTTATCATGTGAAGCATCCCATGTTTGTTAAATTGGGTATTGGGTACAATTTCGTATAGTTTTATGTCACGTGACTAGGACGTTGGGGATTTTTAGTTTAAAGTATTACAACTCAGACTGTGGTGCCTTGTAGTTTTAGGTCATATAACCAAGACTAATGTGTATTGTAGTTTAGGGAATGATGAATAGGACTTTGGTTGTAACTCATAAAGTATGGTGATATTTTAGTGGAGTAAGAATAACTCGCATTCATGTGGCATGAGTATTATGATTCTCTAACTCTAACAATCCTTTTTATACTTTCTTATGAAGCTAACCTTTAAAGAAAAATCATTCTTAAATTGTATGTCCCAAAACTATGTGGTAGGGAAAATAATTGGGATGATCTTTCATGACTGCCTCTATGGGTATCTTGATCCTCAGAAGCTCAAGAAGGTTTTTATCTAACGAGTATGTGAAGTATGCATCCACTTCATCAAACATAAAGGAATATACCTTACTATGACTATCCCTGAGAGATAGATGAACTTTGATACACTCAATGCATTCTAATCATTATTTTCACATGGATGATACTAAGATTCAGGTATCGATGGATCCAATATCCCCTCATATATTTTCATCTGAATCCAATTAAATGGTTTTGTTTTGGTCACTTTAAAATGATATGTGATTATTGAGTACTTAGGTGCAACAGAGTGGCTGACTAAGGTCGTCTCTCAAAGGAGGAAGTAAATTTAACAACATATTAAAGGTATTTTGAAAATAAAATAAAAGGAAATTAGAAAACTAATTAAACTTATGGGTTTTTTTACCATTTATAAATCTAGAAGAAGTTTTCTGGAAGAAGATTGTATTTTTTTGTTTTTATTTTTGAAATGAAGTTCGATTAAAAAGACCCAACAAGAAGATGTTTTTTTAGAAAATATTTTAAAGGCATAATCGATCTAAATATACCTCTTCAATCATTTATTAATAATTATAATTTAAATTAATATCCACTTAATTATTATCCCCTATTTTTTTAAATCCCAAACCCTATGAGAATTAACTTTACCGCAAAGATGAAGTGAATTTAACCCTAGGCTAACTTCAGAACATGAAATCACAAAACCCTACTTTGATTGATGTTATAAGGTTAGATTATATTCAGTGGTAAATTAAGGAACATTACCTATTTGTAAATTATAATTAATTGAGTTTAGGGTATATATTTGAACACTACAAATTGACCCCGTATGATTTTGTATTACCGATTAAGGTTGCACTCTCACAATTCACACAATTCCTGACCTCGTGTGTTTTGTGTTAATTATTAAATTTCTTTATAAGTTTGAATTAAATTAAAAACTCAATTAATATATCATATTATGTGAATTAAATTATAAAATTGATTCAAAATAAATTAATGAATAAGGATAGAGTTCAATAAATTACTAAAAAAACTACTCTTCTATGGGTGGTGTAGTCATCGTAGAAACGTTATGAAAGTGAAAAGGTTTAGAAAGGGTATAACAAAATATTTTTTCTACTATTGGATTCCAATACAAATAGTAATATTAATAGAAGACTAAAATTTAAAATAACAGAATAAATGGAAGAGAAACTAAGATTTTATTGAAAGCATAGCAACATTACAACAAAGAAGAGGAAAATAAGAACATTTTGGAGGAGATCCTAACTTGGTAGTTTCCCTCCTCCTATTGTAAATTGAAATGGTTTAGAACCACTTATCCTCTACTCCAAATCTCTTAATGCACGTCCCAAATCATCCAAATTATAAAAAAAACCAATTTATAGAGTAAATGGGAGGCTATGTTTAAAGAGGTTTCAAGTATGAATGGGGAAATTCGGCCAAATAAATTAATCCAACTTGCACCGAGTATTTGACCACCAAAATTCATGAATAAATGTCCTTACAGAAGGTTTATTTGTGCGAAAATGAGTCCTCGATCTCCTATAAAAATTTGAGACTAATAAAAGAACATATAAAGAATTTATGTCCCAAATACAGAACTAATTTCCAATATGGAGAGTCCATCCCAACTTTAACTTCATGACCCATTTGCACCAACCAAATGCATGATTTAACTCCAATGTCCTGAATTAAAGTTGTATCCCATTAAGTTAGGAATATATTTAAAAAAATTTAAGTTCAAATAATACATATCAAAATATTTATGTCTGAAATTTTACAGTGAATTTTAAAGGGTAAAACTAGAATTTTCATCAAATTTTCAAATGAATGATCGAATCCAAAATATTTTATAAATAAACATATTTAACATAATGTGATAAATTTTTTTCATTTATTATCAATAAAATATTCAAAAAAATGTGTTTTATCACCAGTATTTTAAGACAAATCACCTCTTGATTGTATGTCCTAACAATCAATGGTAGGGGTAGTATTGTTTTTTTGTTCTCTAAAATCTATCTCTTTTAGATTCTTTACTCATGGGGAAATGATCAAATATTTTTTCATGGAATAGGAAAAATACTTGGGGAATTTATCTTTTTGAAAGGAATAAAATTTCCTTTATCTTTCATCAAGTGATAAACAAAAACACCATTATCCATTCTATCACATATTAGTATGCCAAAATGGTTGAATTTGAGGCCTGGGAGGTAGTGACTTTATCTTGATAAATTTAGTGGTAGAATTTGAAGCATTGGAGGCCCTGGATGTCAATGATTTCAGCCATATATTGGTTAACTCTAACTATCTTGGAAACTTTGTGGCAACTTCCGAGGTCAAAAAATTTATAGAATGAACCTGATGACAAGGTGGAAAGTATGGTAATTCCATCATCTCTATGGGATGAGAGACATTAAAATATAAACCCCCCAACCTTGTGGGTTGGGTTGAGGTGGAACAAGGTCCATAATTCACCCTATGAAGGGCTAATTTTTTTAAAGTACTATCGACCTTGTGGGATGGGGTACTTCACTACAAGGAGGACCTCTATTAGAGGATTTTGATATTACATCATGGGTAAAATATCCATGAATCATTTTCATAATTAATTTGTGGAGATACTAATTTTATTTTTTCAAATGAGTGATCTATTATTTGAAAAAGATGGCCCTACCATCCTCAAGGGGATGAAAAGCAAAAGAATCATAGACAACCTTTCCTTTTAAAGGGTAGGATGATGGAAAATGATAGGAGTCTCAAATTAAACCCTAAATATTGGATCTACTATTGATATTGTCCACATTTTATATTAACATTACACTATGAATCATAATCAGGGTGAATAATGCTTTATTTAGAGGTAATCTAGGTATCATTGATCCCTTCTTTAACAATTATTGGAACAAAGAGTGGGAAAAACTACCAGGGCTTAGAGGATTTTATTAATTAACTATGATACTCATCAATAGAATTATTATCATATCCATGTGGAAAGTACTAATATTTAGTTGATACCATGTTGATGGATACATAGTTGAGCTGGTGCTCCTCTTCAGTTGAGTATCCCATTTAGTGGGTCGATTCCCTTTTGATCATATGGTGGGTTAGTTACTATTGGAAAATTTGGTGGGATTATTCCCATTTTCTTGTTTGGTGGGTTTACACCCATTTTATCATTTGGTGGATCAACACCCATTTGCTCATTTGGTGGGTTAGTGCCCATTTTCTCATTTAGTGGGTCTAATACCATTTTCTCATTTAGTGGGTTAGTGCCCATGAACATTATTTTCCTTCTTTAGGGAGATTTTTTGAATCATATTCCACATGTTTCATGATATTTTACATTCTAATTTGACCCTCTTTTATCATTTTTATAGAATATCTTTGATGATAAAGCATTCCCTGATCATGTGAGCCATCATAAGATGGTATGGTTAGTAATTTGGATGGTTATCCCACCCTTCTTCATCTTGATTCTTGATTTCTAGAAGCATGATAAGGTTTTCTTCTAGAGATAAGGTTAAGTACCATGGAATATGAAAGGAATAAATTTTATCCTTCCTCATTTCAAGGTAACACCACCTTATCCTTTTTTTCCCGAGGGTGATAGTAACTGCTCTATTTTTACCTAAGTTCCATTTCTTTGCAGGTATTATTTGATAATCGCTTTCCTTGTTCATGTGAATAGAATCATCTTTACATTGTTATATAGTAAAAAAATCTTAAAAATCACCAGGTTACTTCATAGGAATAAGAGTAGTTGACAACTCATCCCATATGTTTTCTACACAGATCTCTAGTAACTATTTCCATGGAATTTTTGTTTCCATGGAATATGAAAAACCCTTAAATATTGTAATGAAATACATTAATCTCTTATTTTTAGGCTTCTTACAATTATAGAGGTCAATTATTTTCATTTTCCTTAGTGTAGAGATGAATTGGTAGAGGAATTTCTGATGGAGATCTTCCCAGCTTGAGATAGACCTAGCTACAAGGTTACTATACCAAGCAAAGGCAGGGCCTTCCAAGGTCTGCACAAAGATTATGAGGTTGGAAGCCTCTTTTTATTATGGGGTTACCAATATTCATTAACACTTGGAAGATAAGTGGGTGAGATACTATTCTAGATCACCCACTCAATCAAATGTAGAGAATTTTGGGTTCCCAAAGTTCAGAGGGGGAGGAATCGAATCCACCCACTTAGGATACAACTTCATCCCTAGTTTTACTAGTGCATGCTATCTTTAAAGATAATATATTCAAGAAATTAGGGAATCTAATAATTATTTAAATATCCCAATATGAGCCAACCTTGGATTAGTTTTATGAACTATTTGCTGATGTCTTACCAGTGGTGGGATCACTTGGAAATCAATCAGAACTGAAGTAGAATGGGATGATTGATGTTATCTAAATTTTAGGTGATGGATAAATTATTCCATTATGGGTTAATATGCCTTATCAAATTGAATAGGTTTAGTTTAAGGCATAACATCTTCAATATGATGACTATAATCAAATCATTTTCTTCCCCCAATTAACTTAACATTGACCTGCTAATGTTCTACTACTCTTGCTTCGAGATGAGAAATATTATCTTTTTCTAAGGAAACTTCACCATGGTCAAGTGATGGGTGGGTAGTTAATGTGACCACATATAACTTATTATCGATAATATAATGGTTTTCATAATCATTCAGTCTAACAATGATGAAATTCACTGACGTGAAACATGTGAGAGGAAACATAGATTTTATTAGGGGAGGAATATCTATGATCTGGGTATATTTATACCCAATAGATGATACGGGAGATTAATCAAGGATAAAAATGCCCCCAAACATATGGGATGGGGTTTTTATTTGGATTCTACTATCACTGAGGATAGATGTGTATATGATTAAATATTCTTACTACCAGTAATCTAGAATCGACCCCAAATCGTTGTCAGGATACACCGATGGGCCTTAGAGGTGTTGGAGGTAGCAGTGACATTGACATGCACTAGAGTTTCAATGATTGGTTTCCCCTGATGAGATCTCATTTTGGATGCTTGAATCTACATGAATAGGATAAGAAATGTTTCTTATGCAGTTTCTTGTTGAATTGGTTTCACACATTGGTGACCATGATGATGACCACAGTGGATAAGAGCACTCCTAGGAAGATCTTGGTTGATTTCCTTAATGTGGTTGGAATCATCCTCTACCTATGCATGTTAGAGAAGGAATGGGTTTCTACCCTTAGGGGATAGGATCCCAAAAAAATTGTATGTGGCGATGGGCACCCCTTGCTTCCTCAGAACCCATTTTTGATATGAATACTTATGGGGTTTCATCATCTGGATACATTGATGAGTTGATTCTAGTATTGGGATGGATCCATCACAATGATACTGCTATACTAGTACATTCACCAACTGCCTCTAGTGGTTCTTCATTGATGAAAGTGTACATTAAGTCCATGAGTCTATGGTCTCCATGAACCTCGAGGTATATGTTTGGCATGCCCTATAGTTGTGTAAAAATTTCCTATAGATGTTACTATATTTTTTGATGATATTGGAATTCATTTGTGGATTTAGATACTCCATTGAAGTCTTGTTTTTTTTGAGTAGGAAAACAAAAAAATACACTCATCAGTGAAAAATAACATATAAGAGTTCACGGTCAATCAATTTATTTCATAATTAAATGTTTTATATTATTCCATTTTTTTCACATGATAATAGCATGATATTTGATTGTGAAAGTATAGCATAGTTGAAAGATTCACATTGGGTTCACCTGTTTTGTTTTATTTAGAAAGGTGATTCCAAAATGGTCAGACATGCGTGGACCTAATTTCTTTTGTAATCGCAAGGTTCAAGGTTGTGTTCACCATTTTTTACAACAAAAACTCTGATGAATTTCAAACTCTCACTCATTTCAAGTTAATATGGGCCTACTTTCCAAAGGCAGGCAGTCTCTGGGACTTTTCTTGTGACATATTAGAAAACACACTGGTTGAGAGGATGGTAGGTCAGGATCATCACACCCTTTTGGGTGAAATTATTTCCTACTATGGGGCTCTATTATAGATTTAAGATTTATTTTTGAATCCTTCTTAAAGCCTAGTTTGGGATTGGTTACCCCTATCCCAATGACATACCATCTTTCTGACGTAAACCTACAGAGGTTTCCCATCATTATTTTATTAAATTTATTATTCATTAGTTTAAAGCTGACTATTTATTCTATCTAGTGTTTATTTCCATCAAGGGGTGGTTAGTGTTGTCATGAACCGTCCTCGGGGCCTGTGCTGTGACTAACCCAAGCCCGCCTTCCATAGGCCAGTGGCTGGTGACTAGAACCAAAAGTGTAAATCCTGATAAAAAGGGAAGGCATTGCCTTTATAAAGTTAACAAACACCATAGAGTACACAAATCAAAGTAAACACTAAGTAAACTGAGTACAAAAGTAAGTGCTGAAAAGTAAATGGGCCAGAATACAAATTCAACTGAAAGTAAAGTACAACTGAAAGAAAGTACAGTAGCAGAAGAGTAAAGTAGCAACACCGAGCCGTCCATTGGAAATCCCACATGAAGGGTGGGTACAGATAGTCTCCTCAGCTCCTCAGCTCCAGCCGTCCGCTCCGTGTAAGTCCCGTCCAGTGATCCACCTCCAGGTATCATACAGATCCATGAGCCTCCACCTCGATCAGCGCTATCTGTCATCTGCATCCAACACAACGTAGTGCGGGCATAGCCCGTACAGGGGTGAGTATACGATACTCAGTAGGGACCCTGAGAATCCCGAAGGTCTCCCAGAATCCAAGAAGGATATACCACAAAGGAAAGATACAATCACGAAGTATCAACCAACTCTACTTAGGTATATTCCCATACATATACCTAAGTCATCAATTCCAATTCTGTTCCAACTCACGAGCCCAAGTTCAACCCAGTCCACATAGGAAAGCACAACCCAATCCACACTGGATAACAAGTCAATCATATCAAAGTTATTGATTGAAAATCAAGACTCATCTCACACAGGTATACACTTCGTAAGGTGATAGAGATGATCAGATGTAACCACTGATTCATCTAAGCTATTGGACCCACATAGGATACAAGACCAGCTAAGCTGTCGGACCCACAAAGGATACAAGACCCGCAAATCTGCCGGACCCACAAAGGATACAAGTACATAGTCAAATACCACCGGACCCACTTAGGATACAAGAACAGTAATCATCGCCGTCGAACCCATGGAGGATCCCAGTATGGTCGTCATCGCTGCCGAACCCACAGAGGATCCAAGTACAGTCGTCACCGTCGTCGCAGTCGCAGCCAGCTCTAGGGTTCCTGCACACAACACGCTCGATTCCAGGAGGGTCCGCTCCACGAGCCAAGGGGTTGATACATCAAATGTCATGAAGTCCAGAGTTGATGTATCACAAAGTTCCGTCTTGTCAAAAGGAACTCAACGTGACAGACGGCGCATCAATCAGATGCCCGGTCTGAGAGTTATTGGTGTTTTCGTCCCAGGGGCCCGGTTGAGTTTTAAGCTAAAACCAACCCGAACATACTCTAGCTACATCCAAACCTCGAGCAGAGTAAGCCAAAAGAACCGCCTCACTAAGAGGAAACCAACAAAGTCGACGACACGTAAATCGGACGTCCGGAGCTCGAGTTATAAGCATTTCCGCTCTGAGGGTTCGGTTAGTTTTGTGTTCGAACCAACCCGGCCATACTCAAAGTTCTCCTAAACCTTGAGTGTAATATAAAGAAACGAACTTCTCGATCCAAGGATCCCAACGCAACTGATGGTGCATCATTCGGAGGTCCGTAGCCCAAGTTATGGGCGTTTGAACAGATCTGTCCGAAAATAGGGGGCTTGGGCCCAGTCTGACCTGGACCAATACCCCCTGGGTCGGCCCGAACCGGGTCAACCCGAACCGGGTCCGGGTCTGGACCGTTTGGGCGTGGCCCGGCCCGGGTGGCGTGACCCTGCCCAGGAGGCGCGACCTGGCTAAACCGGCGCGGGCGGCCCGACCCGACGCGGGTGCCCGTGCGCTGAGCGGACATGGAAGGGGGGGGGGGGCGTCCCCCTGTTTTCCCAAAACGGCGGACCCGTGGGGTTAGCTACCGGGGGTTTCAAACCCCCAGTCTTCTTGGAAACGGCCGACCGTTTTGGCCGCCCAGTGAGCTACCGCGGGACCCCAGCGGGTCCCGCCTCCTGATGCACCGGCGGCCGGCGGAGTCCGGCCACCACCTTGCCGAACCGCTGCGGCCAAAGGACACGGTTCTTGCCCATCCGGCGCGGCGGGACAGCGCCGCGCCCCTCCGTCGCGGCCCGCCGTGGCCGCAACTCTTCATGGTGCTCTGGTGCAGTGTGAAGGCGCCGTTCCCCTCTGCGGCAGCCCGCTCTTGTCCGCGGCCTCCCTCGGCTTCACCGGCACGGCGCGACGGTGCCGTGATCCTTCTCCACGGCCCGCTCCGGCCACAGTTATCTCATTCTTGCACGGTGTAACGGCACCGTGTCGCCTCCGTTTCGAGCCACGAAGAAGATCAACAACAAAAAGGGGAGGAGGATCGGCCATGTTTGTGCGGTCTGACCTCCTCCTGTTATATCGATAGCAAGCGGCCAAACATTAATTAACTATGATCGTTAAATAATACACGAACGAAGAAACAACCCCTACCTCAAAAGAAGTTCGCAGAAGCTAGCGTCGCGGGGTGGGGTGGGGGGGGGGGGGTGGTTTCGATGACGACATTTACGTGCTCCCAAGGAGGGGATGGAGTCACACACCGGCTGTGAAGAGGAGAAGGAACGACACGTCGATCACTCCTGGCAGTGACGGCGTTCTTCGTCGAAGTCTTGATGTTCTTAAACGAAAGTGATGGCGTTATTCAAGAGTTAGTGTTCTCTCCTCAAATATCCTCACACAACAAAACCCCCAAAATAAAATAAGGCCTTCCTAATTTTATTAACACATGCCAAGCTTTTCAAAACTTCAAAAACTCAAACTCTTAATTAAATTAATTGAATAGCTTTAATCAATAAATTTAATGTGAGAGTTGACATGCAATAAAGAGGGGGAGTGGGTGAGTTACAAATTAATGGTGGGTTTCCAAAATTAAGAGGGGTTAGAAGAATTTGAAGGGGTGGGGGTCGTGTGGGCCCCACATCACTAATATCCTATCAAGAGGAGTTCAGGATCAGGTGGGTCCCACATCAACTCCCACACATGGGACTAAACCATCTAGAAAAGAGAAATAAAATTGTAACACAATTTTATTTCACCTAACACTTAATCCACATTTTTTTAAACAACTCTTCCCGAGTAAATGCAACTCCATGAAAAGTCTTCTTAAGCAATTACTGGCACTGCGGTTTCATCGGTGCCCTCAGATTTCTATTCCAAGCACCGGTTCAGAAGTTAGAAAAACCCGCTCGTTCGTTCACTGAATGTACCCGAGCTAAACTTTGGAAATTGATTTCGGGCACACTGGGCCTCGAAATCAGGTGCCGTAAAAAACTGTGTACTCTTAAAATCCTAAAGAAAATAAGAAAAAAAATTTCCTTGAAATTTATGGGTCTTTACATTACTCCCACCTCAGGGATTTACATCCCCGTAAAGATACAACATAAACTAGGGAAACAAATGAGGGTATTGAGCACCCATCTGAGCCTCCCGCTCCCATGTGCTCTCCTGGAGTTTCCCGTGCTGCCACCCGATGCACACTAGTGGTATCAACCGTCCATGTAGGACCCTCTCCTGTCGATCCTAGATCTCCACCAGGACCTCCGCAAAAGTCACCCCTTCATCAATGTCCAGATCCCTATGGTCGATGATATGCGTCGGGTCGTGCACGTATCTCCTCAGCTGAGATACATGGAAGACGTCGTGCACCCGGTGCAACTGAGGTGGAAGAGCTAGGTGATAAGCCACCTCTCCTATCCTGCTGAGACCCTAGAATGGTCCAATGAAGTGCGGAGACAACTTTCCACTCGGGCCAAATCTCCATAATCCACGTCGAGGTGAGACCCGCAAGAAAATGTGGTCACCATCCTCGAACTCTAGTGGTCTCTGCCTCCTGTCAGCATAATACTTCTGTCAGCTCTGAGCTGTCCTCATCCGCTCCTGGATGATCTGCACCTTCTCTGTCTTGGCCTGGACCATCTCTGGTCCAACAAGTGCTGACTCCCCAGGGTCTGTCCAACACAAATGTGATCTGCAAGGTTGGCTGTACAATGCCTCGTATGGTGCCATCCCGATGGTGGAGTGGTAGCTATTATTGTACGCAAACTCCACCAAGGGTAGGTGATCCTCCCAGCTGTGACAAAAGTCAAGGAAACATACACGAAGCATGTCCTTGAGAGTCTGAATGGTCCTCTCCATCTGACCTTCCGTCTATGGGTAAAAGGTAGTGCATAGGCGTAGCTGCGCCCCACATGCCTCTTGCAACCCTTCCAAAGCCGGGAAGTAAAGTGAGCATCTCGATCGGAGACGATAGTCGATGGCACACCATGAAGCCATACGATCTCCTGAACGTAGAGGCATCCCAAGCTCTCTACTGAGCCCTGCTCTCTGATGGGTAAGAAGTGGGCCGACTTGGTGAGCCGGTCGAAAATCACCCAAATGGAGTCGTGACCTCTGGAAGTATGTTTAATCCCTATAATGAAATCCATAGATATCCTATCCCACTTCTACTCTGGGACCTCCAAGGGCTGTACCAATCCCGCTGGTACCTGGTACTCCGCTTTCACCTGCTGACAGGTGAGGTACTGAGAAACGAACTCTGCTATAACCTTCTTCATACCTGGCCACCAGTGCTGTCATCTGAGATCCTGGTACATATTCGCTACTCTAGTATGTACCGCTAGAGGGGAAGTGTGAAACTCTCTCAGCAACTCCTCCTGTAATGTAGCTGGTACCATGGTACGTCCTCTGAAAAGGACTACGTGCTCTCCTCCTACAAAGAATCCATCAGGTGCCTGTCCTGAGGATATCTGTGCACATCGCATCTCACAGTCAACATCCCCTCGTTGTGCCTCTCTGACCCTCTAAAGAAGTGGAGGAGTGACTGTGAGCGACTAAAGAAAGACTTCCCCATCTCTATCCACGAAGGATATCTGTAAAGCATCTAACTGCTCCATCGCCTCTCCAAGTAGCTGAATGCCCGTCCTCCTGCTAAGGGAATCATCTACTACGTTCCCCTTTCCAGGAGTATAGACTATATCAAAGTCATAGTCCTGGAGGAACTCGATCCATCGTCACTATCTCTGGTTTAGGTCCTTCTTCAAGAAGATGTACCTGAGACTCTGGTGGTCATAGTAGACTGTAAAGCGCTCTCCCATCAAATAGTGTCACCACATCTTCAGAGCGAATACCACTGCTGCAACTCCAGGTCATGGGTAGCGTAGTTCTGCTCATGATACCTCAACTGTCGTGATCCATAGGCGATCACTACCCGCTCCTGAATCAGGACACACCCAAGTCTGGTTCCTAATGCATCACAGCAGACTACGTACCCTACTCCCTCCTCCGGTAGCCTCAAGACGGGTGCACTGGTCAATCTTTGTCTCAGCTTCTGGAAGCTCTGATGACATCTATCTGACCACACGAAGGGTTTCCCCTTCTTTATTAAAGCTGAGAGTGGTGCTACAATTCTGGAGAAGTCTGACACAAACCTCTGATAGTACCAAGCCAGACCTAGGAAACTCCGCACCTCCGTCACGCTCCTAGGTGGCTCCCAATCTAGCACTGCCTCGATATTCACAGGATCCACCGCAACTCCCACCTCAGAGATGACGTGCCCCAAGAATTGGACCTCACGTATCCAGAACTGACACTTCGAGAGCTTACCATAAAGCTGGTGCTCTTGTAGTGTATCCAGTACAACCCACAAGTGGTAGGAATACTCTTCCTCAGTAGTCGAGTAAATCAATATGTCATCGATGAAGACTACAACAAATCGGTCGAGGTAAGGATGGAAGATTTTGTTTATGAGACTCATGAACACTTCTAGAGCATTGGTTACACCGAAAGGCATAACCAAGAACTCATAGTGGAAATACCGACACCTGAAGGCCGTCTTATTCACATCCTCATCTCGAACTCTGAGCTGATGATAGTCTGACCTGAGGTCTATCTTTGAGAACCATCGTGCTCCCTTGAGCTAATAGAAGAGGTCATCAATCCTTGGTAGCGGATACTTGTTCTTCAAAGTTACCTGATTCAGGCGACGGTAGTCGACACACAGTCGCAAGCTCCCGTACGACTTCTTGGCGAACAAAATCGGGGAAGCCCTGGGTGAAACACTGGGTCAGATGAATCCCTTGCCCTTCAATTCCTCCAGCTGTACCCATAGCTCTCGAAGCTCAGAGGGATCCATTTGATATGCTGGAGTAGATATCGGGGCTGTCCTGGGGTACAGGTCAAGATAGAAGTCTACCGCTCTGTGAGGAGGTAGTCCTGGAACGTCATCAGGAAAAACGTCCGCATACTGATCCACCACAGCAGGAAAACTCGGACTCCTCACATCAACTGCTCCAAGGATAAGACTAGCCAAATGATGAGTGATTGGGTGTCCTCTCCTTTGCGTGAGTCCATCCTATGCTGCAAAGGCTCCCTTCTCGCCGGTAAAGGTGAACCTGCTCCCATATTTTCAGACACACCACACCTTGCACCTAATACAGTCGATCTGGGCATGGACTGTAGATAACCATTCCATACCCAAGATGATGTCGTAAGGACTCGATGCCACTACAAGAAGATCCCAGCCGAAGCTCTCGACTCCTAGAGTAATCTCACACTACCGACACCAGTGTGTAATCGTCGAGTCTGCTCCCGTAGGAGTATCTAGCCGTAAGGATCGAGCCAACGGCTCCGTCAGAATCTCCGAGCTCTGAACAAGGGAAAAAACAATGAAAGAATGACTCTCTCATGTGTCTATAAGAACTACAACAAAGGTGGAGTAGACACAGATAGTACCTAGAATCATCTCAAGTGCGCCGTGGTCATAAGCCTCCGTTGCCTGAAGCTAAGCCTACCTCTATCCGCCAGCTTCCTGTGGTTGTGGTGGACCTCCCGGTGGTGGTGGTAGAGACTCAAAACTTAGTCTGCCACCTGTCGCCCAGCCAGATCCTCTGCCTCGTCAGCCTTCTCCCTACAGACCGCCACGATCGAACCTTTACCTCTGACTGGGTGGTCCCTCAACCATCTGGTGCTCCTCTACATGGCGGGTCGGGTAGTCAAGAGCCATGTGGCCCTGCCCGCTGCATGCATAGCACTATCTTCTCCTCATAAGGCTGGTTCTGTGCCGTGTTCCCCACACCTCTGAGCCAATATCCTGAGGTCTCCCACCTGATGGTCTGGTCCGCTTGGACCCCTGTGACATCCGTCTACTACCAGCTGCAAAAGACTCCGCTACGTGCCGCCCTACGGTAGGTCTCACTGCTGGTATAGGATCAGCAAGAAATATCTCCACAAGAAGGGCTCGATCCAGTACTCCCTCCTGTATCGGAATGTTGAGGGAGATCATCGATGCCCTGATCTCATGCCTCAGTCCCTGCACGAAGGTCCAGGCCCGGAAGAATGGGTCCCGTACCATGTCCGTGGAGTAGCGTGAGAGGTCGGTAAATCTCGTTGAGTACTGGGCTACAGTCATGCTGCCCTGCCGCAGCTATAGTAGCTCATGAATGTGCACCACACAGAGGGTGGATGGAACGAACTCTGAGCAGAAGAGGCTCTTGAATTCCATCCAAAGAAGAGATGCCTCGTCGTTCACCTGGAGCATCAAGCTCTACCATCTACTTGCTGCCGCATGCAGGAGACTCGCCGCAAGGATCACCATGAGGTCTGCTGGTGTCCCTACCAACCTGAAGACTCAAACAACTGCCTCCATCCAATCCTCGGCTGCCTGAGGGTCCGTTTCCCCATGGAACCTGGGTGGTATTTGATGCTAAAACTCATGCAGTGCACTAAGGCGACGTGCACTCTCAGCTGCTGGGGATGGTGGCATCGGTGGATTGACGGGTAGAGGTACTGCCGGTGCCTCCACTGTAATGGGGCCCTGCACCGAGGCCTCGTTGCTCGGTGGGCTACCGTCTCGTACAAATCTTGGAACCCTAGCTGGATGCCGTCGTGGGGCCATCCTGAAAAGAGACAGGTGCACCACGGTCAATACAGTATACCTAGTGAGATGATACAAAGTAATCACAAAGAAAACTTTTGAAACACACATGCAATCAATGTTTTCATGCACTGAGTCGGAAATCAGAAGTCAGGGTCCTGGTGTATGGATACGTCGGCCGCCGCACCAATACTGGACTCCCTGGACTGATAACCACACTCAATACCCTTAACACTATTGCTTCACATAGAACAAAGATCAGAGTCCTGAGTTCTGCGGTAGAACCGAACTCCTCTGATACCAATTTGTCACGACCCATCCTCGGGGCCCGTGTCGTGACTACCCCAAGTCCACCTTCCATAGGCCAGGGGCTGGAGACTATCACCAAAGATGTAAATCCCGATAAAAAGGGAAGGAATTGCCATTATAAAGTAAAAAAACACCATAGAGTACACAAACTGAAGTAAACACTAAGTAAACTGAGAACAAAAGTAAGTGCTGGAAAGTAAATGGGCCAGAATAAAAACCCAACTGAAAGTAAAGTACAACTGAAAGAAATTACAACAAAAGAAGAGTAAAGCAGCAACACTGAGCCGTCCACTAAAAATCCCACCTGAAGGGTGGGTACAGATAGTCTCCTCAGCTCCTCGGCTCCAGCCGTCCGCTCTGTGTACGTCCCGTCCGGTGATCCACCTCCAGGTATCGTCCAGCTCCATGAGCCTCCACCTCGATCAACACTGTCCGTCGTTTTCATCCAACACAACGTAGTGCGGGCATAACCCGTGCAGGGGTGAGTATACGATACTCAGTAGGGACCCTGAGACTCCCGAAGGTCTACCAGAATCCATGAAGGATAAACCAAAAAGGAAAGATATAATCACAAAGTATCAACCAACTCTAATTAGGTATATGCCCATACATATACTCAAGTAATCAATTCCAGTTCTGTTCCAACTCATGAGCCCAAGTTCAACCCAGTCCACACAGGAAAGCACAACCTAATCCACATAGGATAGCAAGTCAATCATATCGAAGTTATTGATTGAAAATCAAGACTCATCTCACATAGGTATACACTTTGTAAGGTGATAGAGATGATCAGATGTAGCTACTGATTCATATAAGCTATCATACCCACATAGGATACAAGACCAGCTAAGCTGTCAGACCCACAAAGGATACAAGTCCAGCTACTCTGCCAGACCCACAAAGGATACAAGTACAGAGTCAAATACTGTCAGACCCACTTAGGAAACAAGAACAGTAATCATCGCCATCGAACTCACGGAGGATCCCAGTATGGTCGTCGTTGCTGCCAAACCCATGGAGGATCCAAGTACAGTCGTCACCATCGTCGCAGTCACAGCCAGCTCTAGGGTTCCCGCACATAGCACGCTCGATTCCAGGAGGGTCCGATCCATGAGACAAGGGGTCAATACATCAATTGTCATGAAGTCCAGATTTGATGTATCACAAAGTTCTGTCTCGTCAAAAGGAACTCAATGCAACAGACGGTGCGTCAATCGGACGCCCGGTCTGAGAGTTATTGGCCTTTTCGTCCTAGGGCCCCGGTTGGTTTTTAAGCTAAAACCAACCCGACCGTACTCTATATGCATCCAAACCTTGAGTGGAGTAAGCAAAAAGAACCATCTCACTAAGAGGAAACCAACAAAGTTGACGACACGTCAATCGGACGTCCAGAGCTTGACTTATAAGCGTTTCTGCTCCGTGGGCCCGGTTGGTTTCGTGTTCGAATCAAACCGGCCGTACTAAAAGTTCTCCTAAACCTTGAGTGTAATATACCGAAACGACTATCTCAATCCAAGGATCCCAATGTAACTGATGATGCATCATTCGGAGGTCCGTAGCCCAAGTTATGGGCGTTTGAATGGATCTGTCCGAAAATAGGGGGCTTGGGCCCGGTTCGACCCGACCCAATACCCCCTGGGTCGGCCCGAACTGGGTCGACCCGACCCGGGTCCAAGTCCGGCCCGTTTGGGCATGGCCCCGCCCGGGCGGCGCGGCTCGGCCCAGCTGGCGCGGCCCGGCCCGTTGCGGGGGTCCGGCCCAGCGCGGGCGGCCCGACCCGGTGCAGGCGGTCCCGCCCGGCGCAGGCGAACCGGCCCGGTGCGGGCGCCCGTGCGCTGAGCGGACGCGGAAGGGGGGGGGGGCTATTTTTCTGAAACGGCGGACCCGTGGGGCCCCCCCTAGTTGGCTTCCGGGGTTTTCAAACCCCTAGTCTTCTTAGAAACGGCCTGCCATTTTGGCCGGCTGGTAAGCTGCCACGGGACCCCCGTGGGTCCCGCCTCCTGATGCGTCGGTGGCCGGCAGAGTTTGGATGCCCCCTTTCCGAACCTCCACGGCCAAAGGCCGCGGCTCTTGCCCATCCAGCGTGGCGCGATAGCGCCGTGCCCCTCTGCCGCGACCCGCTCTTGACCGCGACCTCCCTTGGCTTCACCGGTGCGGCGCGACGGCGTCGCGCTCCTTCGACGTGGCCCGCTCAGGCCACGGTTCTCTCGTTCTTGCGCAGTGTAACAGCACCGCGTCGCCTCCATTTCGAGCCATGAAGAAGATCAACAACAAAAAGGGGAGGAGGATCAGCCATGTTTGTGCGGTCTGACCTCCTCCCGTTATATCGATAGCAAGCGGCCAAACATTAATTAACGATGATCGTTAAATAATACATGAACAAAGAAACAACCCCTACCTCAAAAGAAGTTCGCGGAAGCTAGCGTCACAGGGGGGGGGGGTGGTTTTGATGACAGATTTGACGTGCGCCCAAGGAGGGGATATCGTCACACACCGACTGCGAAGAGGAGAAGGAATGACAGATCGATCACTCCTGGCGGTGACGACGTTCTTCGTCAAAGTCTTGATATTCTTTAACGAAAGTGATGGCATTCTTCAAGAGTTAGTGCTCTCTCCCCAAATATCCTCACACACCAAAACCCACAAAATAAAATAAGGCCTTCCTTATTTTATTAACACATGCCAAGCTTTTCAAAACATCAAAAACTCAAACTCTTAATTAAATTAATTGAATAGCTTTAAGCAATCAATTTAATGTGAAAGTTGACATGCAATAAAGAGGGGGAGTGGGTGAGTTACAAATTAATGGGGGGTTGCCAAAATTAAGAGGGGTTAAAGGAATTTGAAGGGGTGGGGATCATGTGGGCCCCACCTCACTAATATCCTATCAAGAGGATTTTAGGATCATGTGGGTCCCACCTCAACTCCCACACATGGGACTAAACCATCTATAAAAGAGAAATAAAACTGTAACACAATTTTATTTCACCTAACACTTAATCCACATTTTTTTAAACAACTCTTCCTGAGCAAACACAACTCTAGGAAAAGTCTTCTTAAGCAATTACCGGCACTGTGGTTTCATCAGTGACCTCAGATTTCGATTCCGAGCACCGGTTCAGAATTTAGAAAAACCCGCTCGTTTGTTCACTGAACGTACCCGAGCTAAACTTTAGAAATTGATTCCGGTCACACCGGGCCTCAGAATTAGGTGCCGTCAGAAACTACGTACTTGTAAAATCCCAAAGAAAATAAAAAAAAATTCCTTGAAATTTATGGGTCTTTACAAGTGTTTTGGATTTGTGATTTAACAGCAAAGAGACATCCTTTGTATCTTGTGAAAATAGGAATCAAAACCCATATAGCTCGATAAAATGGGTAAAGGGGAAATTAAATTGGGTTTAGACCTCAAAGAGGCATCCTATGTATTTTATTAAAGATATGAATAAGATCCCATGTAGTTCAATATAATGGTTGGGTCTTACACCTCAATAATAGATTCCCATGATGAAGGAACTTTAATTATGTTAATTGGATGGCCATCATAGATCTTTAAGACCATGTGAGACATTATCAGTGCAAGAAACAAGAGACAATATAAGACCAGTCACATCACATGAGAGCGTACCATTTTTTTTGAAGGTTTGGTTAGGGCTTACACCTAGGAGGATTAACATGTTTTTAAAACAATTATAAGTATCTTGACTCATTTATATTTTAAGGTTTGGTGGGGGCTTACACCTAGGAGGATGTCCATGTTTTTAAAACCATGAGGAGTATCTCGATTCATGGAGATTTGAAGGTTGGGTTTGGAATTACCCTAGGATAACACCCATATGTCTAGAACCATGATGAGTATCTTAACTCATGGATAATTGAAAATTTTGTTTGGGATTTCACCTAGGAGGATTCCCATATTTTTTGATCCATGAGGAGTATCTCAAATCATGGAGATTTGAAGGTTTAGTTGGGGCTTACAATTAAGAGTATTCCCATGTTTCTGGAACCATGAGGAGTATCTCAACTCATGGTTATTTGTAGGTTTAGTTGGGGCATATACCTTATAGGATGCCCTTGTTTCTATAACCATGAGGAGGATCTAAACTCATGGTGATTTGGAGGTTTGGTTGGGGCTTACACTAAGGAGGATGCCTATATTTATGGAACCATGAGAAGGATCTCGAATTATGTTGATTTGAAGGTTTGTTTGGGTCTTACACCTAGGATTATTACCATGTTTCTAGAACCATAAGGAGGATGAATCATGGGGATTTATATGTTTAATTATGGATTATATCTTGGATATGACCATGTTTCTGGAACCACGAGGAGGATCTCAAATCATTGTGATTTTGAGGTTTGGTTGGGGATTACACTTAGGGGGATTCCCATATTTCTAGAACCATGAGGAGGATCTCTACTCACGATGATTTAGAGGTTTGGTTAGGGATTACACCTTGGATCATTCCCATGTTTCTGGAACCATGAAGAGGATCTCGACTCATGGTGATTTGTAGGTTTTTTTGGGGCTTACACCTAGGAGGATTCCCATGTTTCTGGAACCATGAGGTGGATCTCAACTCATAATAATTGAAGGTTTTGTTGGGGATTACACATAGGAGGATTCCCATGTTTTTGTAACCATGAGGATTATCTTGACTCATGATGATTTATAGGTTTTGTTGGGGATTACACCTTGGAGGATTCCCATGTTTATGTAACCATGAGGAGGATCTTAACTCATGGTGATTTGTAGGTTTTTTAGGTCTTACAACTAGTAGAATTACCATGTTTCTGGAACCATGAGTAGTATCTTGAATCATAGTGATTTAGAGGTTTGGTTGGGGCTTACACATAGGAGTATTACCATGTTTCTAAAACCATGAGGAGGATCTACACTCATTATGATTTGAGGGTTTTGTTGGGGCTTACACTTAGGAGGATGACCATGTTTCTAGAACCATCATAAGGATATCAACTCATGGTAATTGAAGTTTTTTTGGGGATTACACCTAGGAGGATAGCCATGATCTGGAACCATGGGAAGTATATTGACCCATGGTGATTTATAGGTTTGGTTGGAGATTTTACATAGGAGTATTCCCATGTTTCTAGACCTATGAGGAGAATATTGGATCACGTTGATTTGGAGGTTTTTTAGTTCTTACACCTATGAGGATTCCCATGTTTCTAGAATTATGAGGATTATATAATCTCATAGTAGCTAAAGGTTTTTTGGGGGTTTACACCAAGTAGGATTCCCAATTTTCTTTGTCCCTCCCATCTACTCAAAATATGAGTAAGGGAGATTATTAGTATTGGGGATTACACCAATTATGAGGCCCATGTGATGAGTATTTTATCATGATGATGAAAGGATCATCACTGACCTTTAATTCCATGTGATTCATGCTAGGTGTGAGAAATAATAGGAAGTGGAGGATCTTGAGACCTGTATGATCTCCTTTTTCCATTGGTGGATGAGGGTGAGGATATGGAAGGTGGGGGAATGCCTTGAAAGAAATAAAAGGGGATTACTCTTGGAGTTATGATCTAGGGTGACCCTTTCTTCATGTGATGAACCCTTTTATGGGTGGAGATAAAGACCAGAAATTAACCCTTATGTAAGGGAAAATAAAGTGCTACCCCCACTTATCAAAGTGAGGAGGTCCTCATTACTGAGATATTTCACAATTTTAATCATTATGAGAACCCTACCTATTTTATTGGATAAGTGTGGGAAATATTTTACTGAGGGAATTCATAATCTAATGGTATACATGTTGGTGTGTCTTTCACCATGATTGAGAAAATCTGGAGGCCTCAGTGGAATTTTTTATTTGGTCTCCCTCAGACGGGAGTCACAGGGAGAGTGGTTCTCTATCATCAATGGTGAAGGAGAGGGGTCAGAGGCTGGATTGTATAGGTGAGGCCTAAAAAAACTGAAGGTAGATCACATAGAGTGTATTGGGGAAATATGAAGGTGTCTCATGTAGGGTAGACCTAGGTGAGATGAAAGTGTCTCATGTAGGGTGTACCTAGAAAAGATGAATGTGCTTTTCCTAGGTAAGGCCTAGTAAATATGAAGGTGCGTCACTCAGGTAAGTCCTGGGTGAGCCAAACATGATTCACCTAGGTATGGACTAGGAAAGATAAAGGTTCTTCACCTAGGTAAGGCCTAGGAGATCCAAAGGTGCTTTACCCAGGAAAGGCCTAGGTGATTTGAAGGGGATTCACCCAAATAAGGATTGGGATAACTAAAGCTACTTCGCCTATGTAAGACCTAGTAGAGATAAAGGTTATTTTCCTAGGTAATCCCTAGGAGATATAGAGTCACTTCACACATGTTGGACCTGGGTGAGATGAATATGTTTCACCCAGGTAAGTCCTGGATGATATGAATGTTCTTTGTCTAGGTAAGTTCTGAAAAAACTAAAGGTTCTTTCCCCAGGTAAGGCCTGGGTGAGATGAAGGTGATTCTCCTAGGAAAGGATTGTGTGGGATGAAGGTAATTCATGTAGGGTGGACCTAGGTGAGTTGGATATGACTATTGGGTGATGAGAATCCTGGGAAAAAATGATTAGAAGAGGCCTTACTCTAAGCTCTTGGGGTCTCCTCAGGTGTATTTGGATGACTAATGCCCAGGTTTTGAGCCAGGGAAGGGCCCTTCACCCTAGTTATTTTTAATGGGGGGATTATTCCTCTCAAGTTTCTTCTTATTATAGACCTCCATTGATAGTTTCTAATTACCACTTATTTTGTAGGCTTAGGGAATTACTTGAGGGTTTAGAGGACCTGGTAGAGAGACTTGGATGAGCAGCGCTTTAAGTCATCTCTTCATCTTCCAATCATCTCAAATGAAGATCCCAAGGTCCTATTTATAGGAAAACATAGGACCTTGATCAAAGAGGTATCTTTTCACAATTCACTCAAATAGGTGGTTTATGAAAGTATTTTGTGATGGTTGTACATGCATGGGTGTTCCACGTAGGGGAGACCTGCACGGGGTGTTTGGCCAGGAAAGCAAACCACATAGACTAGACTTGTGCTGGATTGGCGAAGCTATGTGAGAGACAAACTTACTAAATACATAAATTTTGATCTATAATTATGTTTGGTCTCCATGAGTATTCAAATTGAATATTGTAAAGATAACTACACCCCATGACTGACATACCCTCAAAAATGCATTTTAAGGAAATAACACATTTTTATCATTGATCTTAGAAATCCATGGACTACTCTTGGAGGGAGGTTCTCACCACCACACAATTAGATTGAGAAATTTTTATGAGGATTCTCCATCCCTCTATGTGTGATCATTCTTATGACATATGAAAATCTAATCTGCTTCATCTTCTAACTTGGAGACACATTTCTACTCAAACTCGACATGTGTTGTCTAAGTGAGGATAGTATCATCAATTGTGTACAAAAGTTTATGGCATGAATTTTTCAATTCCAATAATTATATATGTTGTTCACAACATTCCTTGATAACATTGAAAATTTATATTCATACTTAGAAACATTTTCCTCTTCCATTTTCATAGACTCCAGAATTGTCTCTCATATCATATTTTTTTAATAATCCTTAGTGATTTTAATCAATTACCATCATTTATCTGTATCCCCCATGAGATAATAAATTGATATATATATGAAATATTATTATTCATATCGTTAGTCAGATGCCCCGATATAATTATAATTTGTTCAGTTCCAACTCCAACTTGAGCTCCGACTTCATTATCTTGACCAGGAGGGAAATCCCTATATAGATTGTGTTCATTGAAATATTTTCCATTCCTTACACTATACATCATTTCTAAACAATTTAATATACTAAATTAAATCATAACATTATGAATTGAAATTTATAATTTCAAAACTAGTGAAATAATTAACATATATTGAAAATTTATGCATAACTAATCTCAAAATTATAAGTTTGGTTTCTTAAGGATTATTATCAAAGAATATCATAGGGATATGTTACCTAATATATGTTTTACTAAATCTAATTACCAAGGTTTCTACTTAAATTTACTCTGATACCAACTATAAAGACCCCAACCCTTGAATTCCAGAGTTGGTGGTTACTTTATTACATTGGTGATCCTCTTTATTACATAGGTACTAGATACAAGTGATCACATCCCAAAGGACCAAATAGTTTAGAAGTCATAGTAAACTAGATATATTCTTGAATCCTAAATTATATACAACATGGTATTTTCTTTGAGAACATCATTATTCCCTCTAACATATACTTGTATATCAGTCATAATAAACTTCCCAGCATCCTGAGGAAAGGAAACATAATAATTGGTTGAGATCAGATGATCAGTAATGGAATTCATATAACAAAATCTATCATAGAATAAAATAAGGCATGCATAATATGGTAGGAATATATGATGATTAAATAATGCCTTATAAATAATCACATTAGATTAAAAATTATCCATGGATGACGTAACTATTTAAATAATCACATATACATTCATAAAAAATTTCATAATTATGGAATGAAAAATTTTATACATCTAAAACTTACCATATATGCCTCATGATAATACATCTTACATAAATGATTATGACCTTAGAAAAATACCCAACCCATTGTGTCTCATGAGACCTACCGATACATCGAGAGCTATGTGATTCTATGCCCCACCCTTCACTTAATAATTAAAAGGCATCAAATATATGAATAAATAATATAACTTAAAAAAATTCCTTAATAATCAAAATTTATCCTTATAGGAAGAAATAACATATATAATTTTAGTACTTTCCCTAGTCAAACTGATCATAAACTATGACGACCCTTGCCTTTATTACACATTAATTCAAAATTTATTATATAAGAATACACATAATACAACCTAGAAGATCATGAAGTGTTGTGTATTTGGGAATTAGGTACATATAATAATATTTTTAACATGAGATACAACAACATCATTAAAAAATCCCTTAACATGATCTTAGAAATCATCAGTTCTCAAAAACTGTATGGGATAACCTGGGGACGTACATAAGAAAGAGGCGAGTTATAAATCCTAGTAAGGGGATAAAAAAATAATAACATGAAGAAAGTATCAAATATTATAAAATATACATTTAAATGGGACATAAAATGGGTTAGAATCATAAAAATGAACAATAAGGCATGGTATAACACGTTAACATAAAGGCAACATGGGAAATATGAAAACAATTTTAAACACGACATCACAAACACAGGTCAAGCCTAAAATCTAAGACATAATAACATGGTGTAAAAAGTCACATGATGGATTAGGTTCAATCCATAATCTATTTCATGATGTCTCATAATACTAAAACATTACCCAATGCATTGGAGAACTTTATAATTCCGAGCGCACATGCTGCTTTCATATCATATACATGCATAAGTGTGCCGCATAGATTATTCAAAATATGATTATATTTTATAAAATTAAATTAAAAGATCAAGTAGTGTTGAATAAATACATGTAATTCACCAATAAAATAAGTTTAGGTATGTATAGGTGAATACCCTTGAGTGTAAATAATGATGGTATTCACAATACAAAGATTTGGCATGGAAAAACCGGAGTGAAATTTCGGCAGCATAATGACAGTACTTAAAGATTCATAAAATAATTTAATGAGAGTTAAATGGGTCTATAATAATTTGGGAATAAAATGGAATGTAATAGGTATGTGAAACAACATATACCAATAGTATTAATTTAAAATAAAAGTTATAAAATGAAGAAGATGCTTGAATAAAGAGGAGAAGGAAAGGATCCCTTACATTGAGAGGGTGATTCCAAAAGATTGAGAAGGGGTTATTGAGAGATTGGGGGAACCTTGGGAGGAATATAGAGAGTTTATTTTAGAGTAATAATTTTATCAAAGGTTTTTAGTGAATAGGAATGGTATATTGGGTGGGTTTATTTAGGGAAAGAGAAGGGAGTTCTTTATTATCTCTCAAACTTTGGTTTTGGACTCTATATAATAAAGTAATCAAAACCAAAAAACATACCATGGTTTTTCCCATTTTTTATACCAAATAGGATTTTTTTTATTAATTTTATAATTAAAAGGTCCTAACTCATTAAAATATCACCCTTGGTGTTGTGTAACTGAGTCATGTTCATAAAGAAATGATTTTAAAACCTTAAAATATAATATAGGTTTTGGGGGATTTATAAAGGCTTTATAAAATTGATAAAATAACCTAAAAATAACATTATTTTAACTTGTAAACAAATATTTGGACATTTATACCTTTTATATCATTTATTACATCACTTTTTCTTCATTATGATGTCATAATACACACTATATATTTATATCGTATTTAATTTTTACCTGAAAACTTGACCGTCTTAGAAAATTATGAAAAGTTAATTTTTGAATAATTTTGATGTTTTGATTCCAAAAATAATATTTATTTTATAAAAATTATTTTATAAATATTTTAATTTTCACTTTAAAAACAAGAGTAGACATTTATTTAAAAATACTAGTTTTTTCGGTAATAATAGATTTGAACCCTTATAAAAATTATTATTGACTTTGTAAAATTATATTATCAAATATACATAATAAATATTATTCAATAATAATATTTTATTAAAATATAATTTATTTCAAAAATTCATTAATTCATAAAAAGGAATTTCTTAATTGAAATCACGTATTACCCAAAAATACATTTTTTGTTTTATCATATCAAAATCAAAATAATTTATAAAGTAAAAATAATAAGAAGTAAATATAACCATTATTATGTTGAAAATAAAATAAAATATTTATATTATTATGGTCTTGATACATATCCCTTTATTACACTAGAAAAATCCCTATGGGTAATGTGTGTAAAGGTTAGGTTTTCATGAGGTGGTTTAAGGTACATGGTTTGAGACATGATCTCAAAGAGATTGAACTTATCTTGTAAATGGTTTTACTCATGATTTAGTTGTTGGATATAAGATTAGGATTGGTTATGAGAAAAGACTAGTGATTCTATCTCCCTTTGAATCTCTGATAAATGGGATTCATAGGGTATGATCCTACTGGTCGAGGCCATCACTTCATTTGTCTATATCAATTGTATTTATCAAAACACTATATTTATACTAATAATATGATCACTATTCAATGGATATATTATCAATGGTTATGATAATTAATGATATTTTAAATCAAATAGGATATAATAAACCAAATAATTTCTTATGTTTTCTATATAATACATAATAGGACATTTAATTCAATCATAAAGAGGATTTTATTTATAAAATTTCATGTCATTATAATATTCCCCCCATTATAAAATTTTCCCTCAAAATTTTCATTTCACACACTAAAATAGATGGGGGTAATTATGTTTTATCACCTCCTTCAGTTCCCACGTTGTTTCTTCAAAATTGTGGCTTCTCTATAACACTTTAACTATGTGCATTTTCTGATTTCATAGAACTCTATCTCTGTGATCTAATATCCTCACCAACTGATCTTCATATGAAAGATCATTCTCCAATGGTACAACCTATGGATTAATCACATTTAAGGGGTATAGTATGTACTTCATCTAGAGGGATACATGTAACACATCATGTACTTGAGATAGGTTAGGTGGGATTGATATTTGATAGGACACTATTACAATGTGATCAATGATCTCAAAGGAATCAATGTATCTCGGAATAATCTTTCCATTCTTACCAAACCTCATGAATTTATTACATGAAGATATATGGAGGAATACCATATCTCTAAACTCAAAATCTAGGTCTCATCAAATATTTTCATCATATCTATTCTATTGACTTTGAGTAGCCCAGATGTTCTACTTAATGGTCTTGAACTTTTCCACCATTTCCTCAACTATTTCCGGACCCAGTAGTTTTCATTCACCAACTTCATCCCATTATACAGGTGTTCTGCACCTCTTACCATAAAGGTATTCATAGGGATATGTTTGGATGCTTGATTGGATACTAATATTATATGATAACCATACCAGAGGAAGATGTTGATCCCATCCTCCTTTTAAGTCCATTGAGAATGCTCTCAATATTTCCTCAAGTGTCTGGATAATATTCTTATATTAGACATCAATTTGAGGGTGATAAGCTATGATTAAGTTCAACTTAGTATTTAGAGCATGTTGTAGACTCTTCCATAACCTGGAGGAAAATCTTGGATCTCAATCAGATAAAATTGATAATGGTGTTCTATACAACCTTACCACTTCTCTAATCTATATCCTGGTAAGTTGATCAAGTGATAAGTCCTATAGAATTGAAATGAAGTGAGAAATATTTATAAGATGATCCACCACAACCCATATATCATTATTCCCTCTTGATGTCTTCAGAAGACTAGTGAAAAAGTTCATGGTTATGTTTTCCCATTTCTATGTAGGTATGAGTAATGGTTGCATCATCCCCTTGGTTCTTTTCCTTTTAACCTTCAATTTCTGACATATAAGACACCTTGATATATATTCCATGATCACTTTCTTTATATTGTCCCACCAATAGGTATCTCAAAGATATAAATACATCTTTTTTATCCCTATATGGATGGAGAAGGTAGATATATGTGCATCATCCACAAAACCCTTCTTTAACTTAGGATTTGATGGTACACTTAGTCATGGCCCAAATCTTATACTCCTTGTTCATTAATTTTGAACTATGATGATTTCCCTTTTTTTTATAGCTTCCACCTTCTTCTAAATTTCAACACCATCTATTTGAGTATTTTTTATCTTCTCTAGAAGGGATGTTTGAGTAATAATTTGTGAAAAGATTTATAATGTTCTTTCCTCTATTATTCCCATGTCCATCCTTTTCAAGTCTAAGAAGACCATATCCTTCTCAATTATCATCAATGATAAAATTGATGGATCCTTTCTACTTAGAGAATCTACCACTTTATTTTATTTCCAAGGATGGTATTTGATTGAGTATTCATAGTCCTTAATTAGATCTAATAATCTTCACTAGTGTATATTTAGCACTTTCTATGTGAATATATACTTGAGGCTCTTATGATCTGTATATGTTTCACACTTCTCCCCAAAGAGATAATGTTGAAATATTTTCAATATGAAGATTACTATGACTAACTCTAGATCATGCGTTGGGTAGTTATATTCATGAAATATCAATTTAATTGAGGTATATGTTATCAATTTGTTATTCTACATTAGTACACAACCCTAGCCCTTCTTCAAAGCATTGCTGTATACCATGAAAAGTTCCACACTTTTGGGTATTGTAAGTATAGGTGCAGTGATAATATGCCTTTTCAACTCCTTTAATAAATCTTTACATTCATTATTCCAAACAAAATTTACTCCCTTATGAGTTAGTTTGGTTAGATATGTTTTAAAATATTGAGAAATTTCTCACAAATTGAAGATAATACCTAGCCATTCTAAAGAAACTTTAGATATCTGTCACAGATGTTGGCCTCAACCATCCTTCAATTGTTTCTATATTTGAAGAGCCCACATATATCCCATTTATTATGATAAGGTTACCAAATAATGATATTACTTCAACTAGAAATCACATTTTTTATAATTTTCATAAGTCTTATCCTTTCATAATGTTTTTAGCACAGTGCTTAGATGCTCCTCATGCTCATCCTTTCTTTTGAAGTATATTAGAATATCATCTATAAAGACTACTATTTTTTTGTAGTAATATCTAAAGTCTCTATTCATCATGTCCATAAAGATTTATGGATAATTATTGAGTATTAATGACATTACTATGAACTCATAGTGCCCGTATCTTGTATGGAAAGCAGTATTTGGGACATCCTCCTCTTTCAACCTTACTTGATAATACCCTTATTGAAGGTTTGCCTTGGAGAAGTATTGGGTTAATGTATGTAATTGAAAAAGTCATCAATCCATGGTAGATTATTCTTATTATTTATCATTATCTTTTTGATATCATGAAAATAAATGAAAAGGTACATTGAACCATCCTTCTTCTTGATAAAGAGGACTAGTGCACTCCATGGTGAAGCACTTGGGTGCTTGAAAACTTTATCCATATTCTGATATAGTTGTTTCTTATGCCCCTTATGTTCCAAAAAAACTATTATATATAGAGTCTTAGATATTTGAAAAGGAACAAGTATAAGCTCAATTGAAAATTCAACCTTTCATCTAGGAGGAATACTAGGAAATTCTACAAGAAACACATTAGCATATTCCCTCATAATGGGAATGTCTTCAAGGATGATATTTTACTTAGACTCAATAATTTGAGATAGATATGCTTTCTCATAGGGAAATAACATCCATGATTGAGATGTTGGTGCTAAATAAGATTCATCCTCATCTTTTCACTTGTATTGATCAGAGTACATTTCATGATACAGAGAGTGATTTACTTCTCACATCAATTTATGTTGGATCTATGTAAGGAAAGTAAATACATACCTAGAATTTCATCTAATTACACTAAAGGGAGTATCACAAGGTTCTATAGGAATTTCACCCATAAATTTTGATAAGGGAGGAGTTATATACTTGGGATAAAATATTTTCCCCATTTTGAATTTTTAATAACATCTCTACTTCCTTGTTTTGTGGTGGTTTTTGAATAGTTCTACTAAACTTGTGTTATATGAAGGAATGCATAGAATTATGGACGATAAACCTACCTTTCAATTTTTGATTCTGGTTCTAACCATTTACTTCATCCAGAATCTACTTAGGGATGATAATTTTAAAACTAATAAATACATAATGGAAAACCATGATTATTAATTGGATAACCCAAAAATAATATACATTCCTTAACATATGAATTTTTAGGTTTCATTCTATATTATCCATGATCTATTTCCTAACATAGACTCTTATAGGCATTTTTCCATCAATTATGGTTCGTAATGATCTTTTGAATTTTTTAAAGCATATCACCTAAGAGTGTCAAATCAGGTGTGCAACAAGGCCTGTTGTTGTGCACCAGTTCCCGATCGAGTCTAGCTCAATACAATGTTTTTGGGTGTTACCTCTAGGTACATATGTACCAGATCTATATAAACTTGTAGTATCCAGAAATATATGTATTTTCTTGGAAACCAATCACTCTACACTTTACCAAAATTTAGAATTTTATTCTTATGTTTAATCTTATCCCTAAGGATTTTGCTAGAATTTTCTAATCTTAATCCCAAAATAACTAAACTTTCCTCTGATACCAACTCTAACAAACCATCCTTATTACACATTAATTCATGATTATTACATAATAATACACATAATACAATAGAAAATCATTAATTATAGTGTATTTGGGAATTATGTACATATAAAACATCTTGAAAATGGGATACAACAACATTATTGAAAACTTATTTAACATTCTCTTAGAAATCATTGGTCCTAAAAAACTACATAGAATAACCTAGGGACGCACATAAGAAAGGGGTGAGATATAAATCCTAATAAGGGATTAAACAAATAATAAAATGAATAAAGTATTACATGTTAAACAATTGTAATTTCAATGGTAAATAAAATGGATTATAATCATAAACATGAACAATAAGTCATGGTATAACATGGTTACATAAAAAAAACATGGGAAATGTGGAAACAATTTTAAACATGACATCATAAACATAGGTCAAGGATAATATCCAAGACATCATACCATGGTGGAAAAAGTAACATGATGGATTGGGTTCACTAACTAATCCCTTTAATGATGTATCATGAGACTAAAACATTACCCAATGCATTATAGAGCTATATAATTCAGAGAAAACCCATCTCTTTTATATCATGTACATGAATAAGTGTGCCACATAGATAATTCAACATAGGATAAAAATTTGTCACATTTATTTCCATGATCAAGGAGTGAGAAATAATTACATAGAAGTACCTAATAAAATAAGTTTGGATATTTCTAAGTTAATACCCTTAAGTGGAAATAGCGATGGTATTCACAATACAAAGGTTTGGTATGGAAAAATCACAGTGAAACTTCAGAAGCATAATAATAGTGATTAAAGATTAATAAAATGTTTTAATGAGAGTGAAATGGGTCTATAATAAAATTTAAATAAAATTTATAGTAATTGAGATTTATAAAAACATATCCCAACATTAGGAATTGGAAATAAAAGGAAAAAAAATGAAGAAGATGCTTGAATAAAGAGGAGTAGGAAAGGATCCCTTACCTTGAGAGGGTGATTCAAAAAGATTGGGAGGGGATTCTTGAGAGCTTTATGGAACCTTGGGAGGACTATATAGAGGTCAGGGGAGAGAAATTATGTTATCCAAGGTTTTTGAGAGAAGAGAAAGGGGATATTGGGTGGGTTTATATAGGGAAAGAGAGGGGAGTTATTTATTATTTCTCAAACTTAGGTTTTGGACTCTATATAATAAAGTAATTAAAACCACAAAACTGACCAAAGTTTTTGACAAAAGTTTCTACCAAATAGGACTGTTTTCATTTATTTTATATGTATGAGGTCTAAAATCATTAAAATATTATCCTTGGTGATGTGGAAGTGAGTTATGGTCACAAATAAATGATTCAAAAACCTTAAAATATAACATAGGTTTTGGAGGATTAATAAAGGATTTAAAAAATTAAAAAAATAACCTAAAAATAACATTATTTTAAATGGTAAAAATATATTTGGTTGTTAATAAATTTTATTTAATTTATTACATCCCTTTTGGTTCATTATAATGTCATAATACACACCATATATTTATACTGTATTTAATTTTTACCTAAAAATTTGATTGCATAGAAAATTATAAAAAATTCACTGCTGGATAATTTTAATGTGACGTTTCAAAAAATAATATTAATTTTATCAAAATAAATTTCTAAATATGTGAATTTCACTTTTAAAACAAGAGTCAACATTTATTGAGAAATGTTGGTTTTTTCAACAATAATAGTTTTTCAAACCCTTATAAAAATTATTTTTTAATTCGTAAAATTATATTATCAACTATAATTAATAAATATTATTTAAAAATAATATTTTATTAAAATATAATTTATTTAAAAAATTCATTAATTCATCAAAATTAATGTTGTAATTGAAAATTCATATTACCCAAAAAATACAATTTGAGTTTTATCATATCAAAATCAAAATCATTTTTAAAGTAAAAAAATAATAAGTAAAAATAAAAATTATTATATTAAAAATATAATATAAATATTCATATTATTAGGGTCTTGATAGATATACCTTTATTACACCAGTAATCCCTAAGGTTAAGGTGCATGATGATGAGGTTTTCATGAGGTGGTTCGACGTACTTGGTCTGGGCTGTGATCTCGATGAGCTAGAACTTCTTATGTAAATGATTTTACTCATGCTTTAGTTATTGTATCTTGGATTGATATTGGTTAAGGGAAAATCCTAGTAATGATATCTCCCTCAGAAGATCTGATAAATGGGCTTCATAGGGTATGATCCTACTATTCAAATCCATCACTTCCTTTTTCTATGTTAATTAGATTTATCAAAACCCTATATTTATAATAATTATATAATCAATGTTAAATGACTATATTATAAATGGTTATTATGCTAAAAATATTTTAAATATGATAGGATATACTAAAAAAAATAATTTTATGTGTTTTTTGTAACCATAATATATAATAGAGTATTTAATTCAATCACACAGGTTTTTTTATTTATAAAAGTTCAGGTCACTACATAAATCATCCAAAAAAGAATAAGGATGGTATCATTAAAACATACCACCATTGTATCATATAAAAAATAAAGGGTTTTTTTCATTGATTAATAGGAATACAATAAAAAGGTCATTTAAAACATTCTTGAGGGAAATACCCATTTTAATATGAAAATAACTTTTAAAAACTATTTTTTTTTAAAATATTAGGAAAAATATTTTATTTAAAATGAACCATGGAAACTTGTAAAGTAAGCTTCAAATCATTTAGTGTTCATGATGGTGGGAAATTCCATTCATACTGAGTATATTAAAACAAATATTCCTTTCACATCTTTGGTAAAAAGTAAAAAAGTACCTCATTTGAAAAAAAAGAATATTCCTTTGATTTTCTATATAAATTAAAAAAGGGTAAAAATGAATTTAAAAAATCATTTTATAATATTAATTTTTTTGAAAATATTTTTTTGAAAATATGGACATAGAAGAAAAAGATTCCTGACCGAATAGAAAACAAAGTCGGTTTCCTTAAAAAAATTCTTTCAATATCTTGAGTACTTAAAAGAGGAAAATGAGAGGAAAAAATTTAATTTTTATAAATATATATATTATAATAAAATAAATTTCATTTAAGATAGAAATATCAAATAATTCACCCAATGGATACCGAGACATAAAAAATCCCAAATAATGATGAAATTGTGAAATAACCCTTAACTCAAGTATAAATTGATTTGTATGTGATTTTAACCTCATTTATAATAAATTTGATTTTTTATACTTATATACATACTTATAATATCATATATAATCCAATTATTACATTTCAAAACTAGTTTAGTAATAATTATTTATTAAAATCATCATTTTCGAGTGTTAACTGTCTCATTTTTCATGTAAGTTTCGGTTTAGAAGTTCGCATACTTATACTTTGATCATATTACCATCATATAAATAATGTTAATAATGATATAATTATAATAAATATTAATTATATATATATTTATAGTACTCTATAAATGGTAGAGATAGGAAAATGAATTACACCGTTCATGGAGACGGTAGGCCGTACGTATGCATTAACACTATTTTCACTTTTTTTTGGATGAAATAAAAGAATTGTAAATAATAATTAAACTTTATAGAATCATTATTATATTATATATATCATATATATTTATCAAATCTATCCTTATTATCATCAAACTAAATTGTAAATGAAAAAAATCACTTTGCTTTGTGGAGGTGGTAGTCCACACATACATATGAGCGACGTTATCATTTTATAATGAATGTGAAGGTAAGAAGGTAGATTTTGATATTATAATAAAATAAATAATTATTTCATAAATATAATATATAAACATTATATCTATTCAATTAACCATTCATGAAATATGGTGTTGGAAAATGAATTGTATCGCTACGTGGAGTTGGTGGTCCACACGTACACACAAATGATAATTTAACTTTCCATTTGATAGAAAAGAGGGTGAATAATTTTGGTTTCATAATCATAATAATATTTTAATATATATATATAACATAATATATTATTTTATTATTAATATCATCGATTTATAGGATGTAGAAGAAGAAATAAATTTAAATTAGCTGATTAAGAGTTGTACCACTTCATTGAGAAACCTCTTTTGGCTTACACCTTAATCCAAGAAAGGATGGTATTTTGGAAATAAAAAAAGTTATAGGATTTGGGTAAGGAAATTAGGAAGGTATTAGGATATGTTTTAGAATGATAAAAAGGTGTGTTCAAGAGAGGATAAGAGGCACCATTTATATTGAGTGTAGGGGAACTCTTGGAATTACCTAATCTATTAAATTAATATAAATTAATTTTAATGAAAAAATGATTTCAAATTGATATAATTATAATATAATATGTTTATGAGTGAAAATATTCTCATAAAATAAAATTTGGACAAAATTTGGTTATTTTTTCATCTTTATATCTTAGTTTTAACTATTATTAACCCTTTTGACAATTACCACAATATCAAAGTTTTCTGATCTTTAAGGATTAAGAATGTTATCATAAAAGATAAAGTGAACCATAAATGGAACATGGTTGAGATTTTCAACAATAAACCATTCAATTGGAATAAGATATGAGTTTTATGAATTTTAAATCATTTAATAAAATATTGTTTATTATAAAATATCATTAATTTCATCTATTGGAACTATTCATTTACTTTGCCTTTAAAGTCATCAATATAGTTATGTAATTTGAATATAAGAATTTAAAACATCCCTAATATGTTATGTTTATCTAAAAAATTAATGAAGTACAATAATTCATCCAAATTTTATTACTTTTAATATTTTTAAAATCATTTATTTTATTTTTCTATTAATTGAATAAATACTAGGTTGGGGTTGTGTAAGAATTTAAGGTAATTATTCAATCACTAAAAATTTAAAAAAGGTACCATGATAAAAAAATAAAATAATATTTTAAATAAACATTAAAAACTGAATATAACCTCTTTTATCCTTATGAAAAAATATTAGAGATATTAAAGTCAAGAGAGTGACATTTTGTTTTTATTCTTTTCTTAAAACAATATAAAGGTCAATAGCAAAGAAAAATGCCACCAAGTGGCCATATTTTGAGAATTGGATGAGAATTGATGAAATAAACTTATAAAATAGGATAAATTCAAGTTTTTGGAGAAATTTTAAATCCTTATCCTAAAGTTTTATCCATGTTTTACCTATTTTACCCTTACTAAGGTGATAAATATTTACCAAGGTTACCATTCATAATGACCAAAAGTAAAAGGTATATATTTACAAAATTTTATCATATTGATTCAAAATTTGGAGTCCATTTTTTCAAATTCAATTTACAAAAGTTTCATAATTTAATTTAAAATCAAACCTTTGAGATGTGTTGAAAAACGATTTTCTAGAAAAATGCCTTTTTAAGTATAAAATTTTTTTCATACCAAATTCAAGTATATTATTAATTTCAATAACATTTATTAAATTATTTTTAATCAAAATGAACTAATTAAATTTTAAACTAATAAAAAGTATAATGTTACTTTATAAGTACTTGAAAAGGAAATATAGTTTTCAATAAAAATCAGTACTTTCAATATTCATCGAAAAATCAATTTTTTTAAAATATTATCATTTTTTTAGAATAAATTTTACATGATAATTTTAAAAATTATATCTTTTTTTCAAATATAATTTCTAAAATTGGCAGAAATTAGTTATAATATTTTCTCACAATAAGCAATAAAAACTATTTTTGTTGAAAATGTATTTTTAAAGCATATAATGACATTGCTGAAAATATTTTTCAAATATGGTTATTACTATCCATACCATAAAATTAACAACTAGGATATAAATATATATCATATTATGGTTCATTTAGAATTAGGGTTTCATGTATCATAATTTATCAAAGAAATTAAATTTATTTGAAGAGAAATATGTCATAAAATCTCAGGGTGTCACATTCCCATTTAAAATCCATGAAGACTCAACAATTTTTTTCTTTCCCTTTATTCAAAAAAATACATATATATGAAAAAATTACACATATGCATGAAAAATTCATAAATAGTTGTGGTTCTCCCAGCTTCGCTGTGCAAAGAATATCTATGGATATTCTTTTCTTTTCTTCAGCTTGAATTATAGAACACACCTTGTGATATTTTTAATTTGAATGTGTGTCATAACATCATAAAATAAAATAAATCACTCATAAATGGATTAAAAATAAGTGGATCATTCATACTCAAACTCATACATAGATGACACATACATTCCATCCAAGTGACTCATCACAACATCATATGAAACTTACACAAACTGTAGGACTACTCATGTGGAATGGTGAAAATGACTCATAAGAATATTCAGATCACTCGTATGCATATAAAAAAATAGTCATATGTAGAATAAAAATAACTATTATGAACTTTTAAAATTCCCATCACCATGGAATGTTCTCATATAGACATTTATAATAGGTGAAGTTTTATCATACCAAAATATGCTTTGTGATGTATAGATCCTGATTTTGAACTTCCTATCCATTTACATCAAAGTATTAATATTTAAAATTCTTATGAAAATTCCCAGAGAGGATACAACATAGGATAAAAAAGCTCATATTTTTCAATAGATGAAACTCTTAGACAAAATGGCTTGTAAAACACCCATGTCTAGTATAGTTTGACATTTTGTCTTCCCATACTATCTCCATGCCTGTGTTTTATATTTCAAATTCTCTATGATCATCTAATATTTCTATTAGAAATCAAGATTTTGGTAGTCAAGTTATTTCTTAATTCAATGGTGGAACAAAACTTGGTAAATACAGGCATGGAATGTACTCAGTGTTTCATGAGGGGGATGAAATACACACTATCACTTTTACCTTGATATCACATGGATTTTAAATGAAGAATAGTATATGATATTTCATGATCCCACATTGAAATATTATTTAGTAATTCACTGGTTTATCTACTATCACACTCCATCATAACTTCAAAAAATCCCTTAGGTGACATCCAAAATAGAAGGGTATCCATGATACCCCACTCATGTTTCCTTTATTACTTGGTCCTACACTGACCCATGTAGGGTATTTTCCACCTAAATGATTTCTCTCTGACTTCTCATTTTTTTCTTCCACATTCAAGCTCATTCGAGTGTCCTTGTGATTCCTTTTTCACTTAGGTGGATGTGATGGATTAAGTTGGAAATATATTTTTTTTCTTAAACTACTTCATTTCCTTTGTCAAAATAAAAAAATATGAAGCTCAAGAATAAATTCCATCATTTTTCTACTTATACACTTCTTTTATTTTTAACTTTAAACAATCTTCCAATATGTGTTCTTTAATCTTTATTTACTCAATGTAAATTTACACAATACTTGGGATCTTTTTCTTCATAATGACTAGGTTGTAAACCTACTTCCAAGCTATTTTTTTTCACTCTAACTTCTTTACAAATATATTGATATAGATACTCCATGAATATTGGCATCCATTAACAATAAATACAATACACACAAATTGGGATCAATAATCTATCCCTTTATATTTATTGTCAATACCTTCAAATGAAATGTCAATTTATTCTCTCTTTATCTTTTTTTTCTCCCATAATTTATTATCAATATTTCATTTCATTTTACTCTCTCCCCTATATCAAAAATAAATACAAAGTGCATGATATTATAGTACCATTTCATTCTTAATAAATGTGTCATCAATCATTCCACTTTAAGTCTATATAATCCATGATTTGTGTATAAAACAATAAGGTTTGATTTAAGAATAAAATCCATCCATTATCAATTGAATTTGATACCAACTTAAATGAGACTCTCATTCCTTTTGTCAATATTTTTCAAACTATTTTAAGGATGAGATAATCAATTGATTCCAATTAAGATAAAATTTCTGGTGGATTTTTCAACATAAATTTCCTACACTCACTTCAACACATAAGTTAACAACATTCAAGTACCAATGAATAGTTTTAAACCATATAAAATAACCTTAAAGCTTATTAAAACTCCCACTTTCATGTCACTAATAAATCAATTTATCTCCCCTAATTTTAGGATCATATTTTTGTAACCAAGGATGAGAGAATAAAAAATTATACTTTTTTGAATGAAACCTCTTGAAGTACATTCTAGAATTTAGATTTGAATGAAGTAACACTTTTTACAACTGATTCATAATCTTATCTATTAGTCTCCTCCTTATTGTGAAACTATAAACAATATTCATTAAGGTGGATCTCTTAAAAAAATAGATTTCAAGATGTTACTTTTTGAGAATACATCAAAAATTTAACTTCTTCATTTACGCTGTCTAGATTTGATAGTTCACTTTAACTTTATCAAAGACAACCCTTTAATTAGATTTAATTTAGAATACCAATTATTGATCAATCTAGGATGGTCAGTTATTCAATTTTCTATCCAAAATTTAAAAATTATCCACTTTCTTAAGTTCTCCCCTCAAGACCATGCTTCACCATTATTTCCTTGCTTTATAAGCACAAATAAAACATATAAAGGTAACAAAATAAGGTGAATCTTCTTGCTCCTCACTATGAAAAATAATGTTGGGAGGTTTTTCTCAACTAAGTTTCTTTAACACATTATTTTTAGGTCTAATTTTACTTTGATCAACATGGATATACTCCCATCATTTTATTCTTTTTTTGGGATGTATGTTTTTTTATTAGCCTTTATATACAATATAACTTTAATCCTCATTAAGTCTTCTTATTATTCTGGTGGTATGGTTTAAAAACCTATTTCATTAGGTCCAACTTTTTTGTACCTCCCTCATAGTTCTTATAATCCTCTTGGGTTGTCATATGTTGGTAAATTCTTGTGAAATTTAGTTTCATCATGTGAAATCTATTATTTTACTTTAGAAAAATATTTCACTTTTACCTCTTTATTCTTTATTTCCTTCTCCAAATTTGCTGGACAAATAACTAAAAAATATTTGGGTACATTGGTATCTAGTTTAGGTTTACCAAATTTATTATTATAGATGAATTTATTCTCACAATCCATTTTAGATGAAGCAATAATCTTAAAATTATTGAAATTAAATTGGATCTAATATTTATTTTTCTTGTTTTCCAAGGTTGACTCATTATTCTCTTGAATATTCTTGGGAACAAATTCGATTGTAGATTCCTTTATTTTATATCCTAGGGAAATCTATTCTTTATTTACCAACTTATGTGGAATTATTCTCTCATTTACATGTAATATACATTGATATGAATATTCACCATTTTTATAACCACACTAATTGAAAACATCACATATATTATCAAGTTTTAAAAATTAGATTGAGATAAAATGGTTTTTTCTTAATATATGAATGTTACATATTCTTAGTCTTTATCCCCCATGAAACATGTATTATATGATCACATGATATTAATGTATTGTACTATAAATATAATTAATTGTTCCCAAACCTACTATATCACTAATAAATCCCTATAAATATTGATATTCTTTTTAAAACTGCATGTTATCTAGATTAGATATCATGTTATTTTTGGATTTCTCTACAACTAGTTAGGATCTTATTTGGGAGTCGACTTCCATAATAATTATTCTATACACAATTGACATAGTGGTGGTATTCTAAACATTTTTATTCATCCATATTTGTAGATATTTTTTATTTAAACCTGAATTTTTTATAAAAATAAATTTAGTACAAATATTTTTATTAAGTATGGATGATATATTATTCTTTAATAATGTTAAAAAAATATAATTAGATGATTTTTAATCTTATTTACATTGAGTAGAGGTATTTTGATACATAAATACTCCTCATATAAGTTTATGATAGTCCCAACTTTCTATTTTAATTGTAAAGACCCAATACATGTCATTTTTAGATTATCCAATTTGATTTCCAATTCGAAACACTCCATATTGAGAGTATTTTTATGTTTTTCAATAGTATTAAACTTTTCCTTATAGTCCTAAATTATTAAAACTTCATTATCCTGAATTCTATTATTTTCTTGAAGAATTAAGTCAATATCCTTGATTGTTTTGGATTTAAAATCTAGTTGTACATTCTTGATATCAATTCCATTTTTATGATTAGCTTCAGATGCATGGAAATTCTCCCCAAGAGTCTTATTATTTCATCATTTTTATGAACTTATTTGATCCATTAACATTAAAACTTTGAGAATATATCTTTAAGTTCAAAATTTATTGCTTTAATGGATCCAACCCATTTATAGAGATTTTTACATGTTTAAAATTTATTTTTCAAATATTTCTCCAATTATCTTGACTCTTCTTCAAGATGAGTGAATTCTTCCAATATACTTTCAAAGATTCTAAAAATAAAAGAAATTATATCTTGTAAAAAAATTAAAACATTTCCTTAATGCATCAACATAAATATCCATTGACACATGATCACTCCAACTGGTTCTTGCCTCTTCTTGAGGTAAAGTTTCACAATAATTTTCATATGAATCAAAATCAATTGAGTTTATTGAAACATTTATGGTATAAATTGTAAATACTAGACCCTTTAAAAAGTATGTATCCTTTAAATTTTTGTTGGAAAATGTGTAATTTAATAATATTTAAAGGCTTAAGGGTTCAAAGGTGGCTCAAGAATGTGTTTGAGAAGAACTAACAAGCCTGAAATTGAAAAACTATAGGCTATATCCTTTCATTACATGATAAGTTGTGTCATGTAATGAAACTTCCTGACCGAGGGGAGGATCCTCCTACCATAAAAACTCAGGGAATGAAGCATTGGTTAACATTGTGAGACCATCCACTATGTTTTTTAATTTTTTTTAATATAATTAATTTATTTTTGGGATTTATAAAATAAGATAAGGGTTCTTACTGGATAATGGAGTGTGAAAACCCCACTCCCTTGGCCTCTTCCTCTTAAAAGGGAGGATATACCTCTTTTCTCCATCGTTTCTCCCACCACCAGTTGTGTTTATAAGATTTAGGCAAGTCTATTAGTCCTCCCCCGTACTTTCTTCATTTCTTTCACAATTAAGAATGTTCTCACTATTTATGTGTATTTTTCCCTATTTCCAAGGTATTTTTCTACTTTTACAATTTATACCAGATTATCTTTAATAAAATGATGATATTGGATGGTTATAAATATATGAGTATAAGTAAGGTGGTTTGTGACATTTTACCTAAAAGTATCACCATTTTCTTTGTATGTATGATGTGCGGTCATGCTGACATACTATGAACTTGACCTAAATTAAATAATTAAATGTCATGTGACCAAAATCATGAAATGGAACCGTTGAAACTACTTAAGAATAAAAAAATATCATGAGGATCACTGTGTATATTTCAAAATCCCAAGATATGGTTTGAAGAGTTCAAGGAAAGTCAAAAACTCCAAAAGACCTGCATGGAAGAGCTACACGATAGACCTACGTGGTAGAGCTACATGACAAACTGGTGTGGCATAGATACATGATAGACCTGTGTGGCAGAACTTCATGGAATAATAATTTCTATGCCCCTAAGTGGAGTACCTGCGCAGAGGACCTGCACGGAGGACCTGCGCGGATGAAACTTTCTTCGACTAGGCCCATCCGTGCTTATAAATAGAGCCCTTGGGTTCCCCATTTCAAGTACTGAAAAAGTTAAAAGACTCTTTGAAGCTCCCATTTCATATCTCTTTTTCTTAGATCCCTTAAATTGTCTTAGGTAGCTCTCTAAAACCTGATAGAAGATATAGTTAAATGGGATAAGCATGTTTTAAAATTTTTTTTACAATTTTTACATAGGTTTGATTATCCTATGTGAAACACATTATTCATTCATCATTCACATTTGTGCGGCATACCTGCATGCCACATCTGCGTGGCATATCTACACGATCTACTTGCGCGACCTACCTATGTGGTATACCTGCGCTGTACATCAATGCGGGGTACCTATGTGGCATACTTGCATGAGGTACCTATGCGACAAAGCTTGGTATAAAGCCTACATACCAACTCAAGTACCCTCTTTAAAATCCATTCATGACAGGGTATATCTTTCCTTGGTTCCCTTATATGAAAGGGACTAAGTTTAATCCTCCACCAAAACCTCCTGACTTATCAAACCTTTGGGAAAGACACATCAGCGTGTCTCCTATTTGGGTTTGTATTTCCACAGTAATAGGTTTCCTATATTTATTTTATAAGGGAGTTAGGATACATGGAATGTCTGTGGGTTTGTATATCCAAATTCACATGGACCTTTCTCCCAAAAATAGTATTGGGAAGTTCTCGGTTTGGAGGATTATGGTTTGGGTTATGTCCTCCCCTTTTTGTCTCCAAAACCTGGAACCTCAGGTCACTGGTAGGGAAGGTACGATTCACACTTTCTTTTCCATGAAAGTAAAGGAGAAGTCTCCTTCCCCTACCAGGATCAATTTTAGGGAAACCATCCTAGAATAAGCCCCCATATTTTCTTACAGAAGGTAGCATCATCGATCCTCCTTTCTTCTTCGGTGCCAAAGACTAGGGGGAGATGGGCATAGGAACTCTTGTTACCATTTCCCTCTCCCGTTGCACTTTGTCTCCATGGGAAGCCATCATGGTGTAACCCCATAAGTTTCATTCTTTATTCCTTCCATTTGGACCCTTGTCCACTATGAAGAGAATAGAGGGAGGGCTTTTCACCTCGCCCTCTTCCCAGGTCACCTCGCCCTCTTCCTGGGTCTCCTCACCCTCTTCCATGGTTTATGGACCCTCTTCCACCAGAAGAGGAGGAAAAGTTTAAAAGTGTGAATTCCTTTGTTGAATCTTTGACATCCTATTGTTTCTCACACCGAGTATGACTCACATGGGTTTAGAGATCTGTCATGGTCACAACATTTGCAAAATGGAATAAACTACAAGAACTCTGATTCCCACCATAATTGGGATACGTAGGAAGCCTTCTTAGGGCCCGAGATCACTAGATATCCTCTTCAGATATCTAACCCTAATTCCCTTAATATGGGAATCCTCCTTAGGAATAATCCCTAAATTAAACTTTTAAGTCATCAAGGCATCCTTTTTAGGAAGTAAGCCTAAACTCATTTCTCTCAAAGGACTATACTATCCTATGAGACTAATTGAACTACATGGGATTTGATTCCCATTTATATGAGATACGTATGAATCCACCTTGAGATTCAAACTCAATACCTTAAATCAACCCTATTCTCCTTAGGCCATATTCCCAACAGGGTCTGATCCTACTTGGAAACCCATATCCTTTCCAAGTTCCTTAGGCTGCTTCAGCATAAGTCCCACACTATGTTTTGACTAAGAACCTTTTCACTTAGATTTTCATACCACATGACATTAAACTGTATGGATAGGTCCTTATCACATGACCTTAAAAGGTATGATGTGTCCCATTCAGTGTCACCAAACTATGAGGGTTCTGATTCCTTTTACAAGGATACGTAGGTAGCCCATTTTAGGGGCACGATCCCAAAATCAAACCAAACCTTCATCTCCTTAGATGAAAATAAATTTCAGAGTGCTCCACTAAGTGGATTAAAAACCAGTTTCATCACAACGATGATTAAAATAATCTCTAAGCAATATATTAGAGGATAACATTGATGGAAAACTTCAAATACATACAGATATTTCCATTAACGAAGAACCTTGAATGCATACTGATGATTCTAAATCTTAAACATGTCAATAAGTGATTGTAAATTACAAGGTAAACTTATGTTATTCTTGGTGAATTAATAAGGATTCATGAAAATATATTAAATTTACAAAGAGAGTCACATAGTAGACAATAATTCCCCCCAAAAGGGTGTGATGAGTCTGACTTCCCATCATCTCAACCAATGTACATTCCTAAGTATCATGAAGTTCAAACTTAATGAATGCTTGACTTTGGAAAGCAGGTCCTCTTTGGATAAAGAACTGTTGGAAGTTTTCGATTTCATAAATAAATCCAATGGAAACTGCCTAGAAGCAGTGATTCTTAAAACTAGAATACACATTTCAAGGACCTACGAAACAAAAATGGGGAACCCTAAACGAATCCTTAACCAAGTTAATAATGTTACCCACATATTAGGCCCCTATCAATTTATAAAGGAAGGCCAGACAAAGGAATAAATCACACATGTATTTATATAAAAAGATGTTGCTTTAATGAAGTTGGTTGTTGTCTCATTTTTTCTCAGAATTCCCTTCACTTCAAAATGGATTTCTTCAAGAGAACATTTGTGAACTTCCCGAATGATGCTAAAGCTAGATCCTCATCCAAAGGAAGAACGTAGTCACCATCCTAGTGTCTTGAACACTGGGTCTCTAATGTGATAATAAAGGAATATCACTTACATTGTACAATCCTAACTTTGGAAGCTGCTCGACAGGCCCTTCAGGTCAATAACAATCCTCGATCATCTGGTCAATGATGAACAATGATCAATAAGTAGACAGTTCCAACTACCATCTCCAACCGTTTTGGGTCCTTATCCCCAGAACTCAATAATCAATCCCTCCCATACTATAGGGAGGTAGAGAAAGAGGCCCCTCGAGGCCTCAATTCAAGAATGCAGGAGTCCTTCTTGAGGAATCCAACCAACAATCACCATCAGCAGAATCGCGCGGTAGTGAACCCACAACATGATGGGGGTGTTGTCTCTAGATGTTCGGCCCAAGTCTCTCAGACCTGGGTATGCATGATGAATCGTCGAGGACAACGTCCGGTCAACAGGGAGTAGGTTCTCATATCTACCTCCTCTAGAGAAGTCCATCAACTTAACTTGATGGAAAACAACGAGTGGACACATACACCCGTCCATCCTAAATTTTCCACTCAACAGACTCATCTAGAAGCAACCCACCAATCGTACTAGATAAATCTGATGGAGTACCATGAATAGGAACATACACATGCTTACAAGTTATCAGCTAGTCAGTAGGCTTGTCTGACTACATTTAAAGAATCCTGCCAATCTAATGTGGTGGAAACTGGTAAACAGGAACATACCAATTCTGTCAGCAGTCTAATCTACCAGTATTGAAGGAATTCTGTCAACCATACATGATGGGAAACAACCAGTAGGTACATACACCTTCTAATGTTCATCAAGTCTTCCAACAGTCTCATTTGGTAGCACCTAGAGAAGTCATTCGGAAAGCTCTGACAAAAAATTTGGGGCAGACCCAACTCTCCGCCCCCATGTATGAGTACTATCAATATCCATTGACATGAAAAAGAGGATAGGAGAAGGTACATACAACTACTCTAGATACGAAATGGGCGTGTATTCCCGTTCTGGCCACTGAAGTCACCAAACACATCTTATCAATGGTGAAAGGGAAGATGCAAATCCCTGCCCATATTCTAGAAGAATACCAGGACATTATAATAGCTACTTCAGTAGTACTAGGGGAATAAACACATAAACCTATCCCCACACATGGGATGACACATCGACATTCCATCCCGGAACAGATACACACCTCTATTCAAGTCTAGTAGGGTCACGAGGCATACTACTCTATATCATATAGAAAAAAAGATTGGGAACATACACCCTTTCCAATTGGAGGTAATCGGTCTATTCCGATAACCACTCTAAGGTAGGAACATACACTTTCCCATGATAACCACTTTTCCTAGAAAGTGGCCCCAACTAAGTATAAGATAACACCTAAGAAGAAGTCTCACCAAACACTATTGGAAAACCAAGAGTCAAGCTGCAATTTAGATCCTCTTAATGATGGATTTTTTGAAGCCCTCAGACATTTATCTATTGCAGCTCAAGATCCTGTCCAATCATTACCAAATTATGGGAGTGTTAGTAGTAATTATGAAGTTCCTCATTAGAAACTTCATCATGAAGTCTTGCATCATGAAAATTTGGTCAATCCAGAGTGCCTATCTATGGATGAGAGCCACGAAAACCCTCCATGTGTCCAGAAGACCAAGGAACAAGAAGATTCATCCCTTGTTGTAATCCACCATGGTGATCCTCCCCATGATAGAATTTGCTGAAAAAGTCCTCTCTGCAGTAGTATTTCACATTGTCAAGATAATTCTATAATTGACAATGTAGTGATGAGAAAGCCCTCTTATCTTGAGGCACTTTCAAACACAAGGATATTCATGTCTAATTCCTTGTCATTGATAAGTAAAAAACTTTCTCAACCAGAAGACATCTTAAAGGAACGATCATTCTCTAAGACTCCCTTGAGTAATTTGTCTTCTAATACAGAGCATCCACTTTGGTCAGACCAAGTGGATATACCTCTACTGAAATATGTTGAAGATGTTTTAAACATGAGGAAACAATTGACTAACGTAGAAGTACTAGTCATGTCATGGCCTTTGGATAATTCTCAGTATAACATTTCAGAATTGATTGCAGAAAACATGAGGAAACAATTGACTAAGGTAGAAGTACTAGTCATGTCATGGCCTTTAGAGAATTCTCAGTATAACATTCCATAATTGATTGCAGAATATTTCGTTCATGATATCTGCCTCAATTTATGGAAGACTCTTAGTCATTTGAAAACCAAATTATTACCATATGATGAATATCAAAATCATGTAAAGGTAATAGAAGGGTCGAAACACCAAATTGACTTGGCGTCTCTCTCAGTTTCCCAACATCCAAAGGTTGAAAGACAGTAGAGAATCCTTCATCATGCATGCCTCAATGGTCTAAAGATGCTACACCAGTTAATTTATGATTCCCCATATAGTTTTTGTATTATAGGATGGGGTGCACATGGAGCATTTCATTTCACTGCACTCCAAAATCAACAAAGTCTTCCAAAAGTGGTCTCATGCAATGTTATTTCCCATGGTCAGCCACAATAAATAGATTTTGTATGTAATTGAATGTACGCTCAAGAACAGGCCTCAACCATCTCTCATCAGAGTTAGGACCAAAGAAAAGAAGTTGTTGAGTTACTTTTACATCAAGCATATGAGAATCTTGAGCAGGCGTCCTGCTTAGAGGATGTCAGGCTTCAGAGAATGAAAATGTCTGAAATAGCAAAGTGATCTTATGAAACAAGTGATTTGAGTGGTTGTTAGATAATTCACCCAACTAATGTCTGAACCAAAATTCACAAAATTAAAAGAGCATTTTCCTGAATTTCAGCCATAGAAGTTCAAGAATTACCCCAACTTTCAAGGCTAGGGGTTCATTTAATTCAGCCTTCAAATTCATTAAACAATGTTCAGAGATTTGAAGATGGAGAACAGGAACAACCCCATCCTGCAGGACTGGGGGCTTTTTCATATATGCAATCCCCTCCTCAATGGAAGTCAGTTTTCTCCCAATTAAGGAAGAAGCCACAAGGAAAGCGTACAACTAAATTATTCAAGGATTCCCTTTGGGTTACTGTTCGCCAAACAATTCCCAAGAATTCATCATATAGGAGAACAAAATCTCATGGAAGATACAAATGGAGATGATCTTATAAAAATACTGACAGAATTACATCAATGCATCATGCATTAGTGAATTTCATTAACACCACTGAAGAAGATCTTCTAGAAAATGAGTATAGTTCAGGGGAATCATAGGATGAAGTTCTTGTCCATAATATGGTATACACCTAGGCAAATGAAGAAGATGTGCATACCCAAAATCAAAGGCTTACCCCGAATCTAGGTTTGCTTTCAAATAACCAACTCCCATCCCTCCGAAAGACATCTAACAAGGGGAAAGACAAAAGTCCGATTGCATCTCACTTTTCCACTGGAGAAGGTCAATATCTTTCACTTGAAGAGAGATTTGTACAATAAGAAGAGTAAATGAAGGAGTTGAATAGACTTAATACAGAGTTACTTCGAAGTATCATTTCTGTTAGAGGTACTCCCCACTTAGGTCCTCAACTTGCACATCCTGTAGGAGCTCCTCAACAAAGAGGATTTGTAGTAACTACAGATGTAGATAATGAATTCCCCCCAATAGGTACACAATCAAGGCAGGATCAGATACATCCTGATAGGCCTGTTCATGTGGGTTATCCAAGGAAAATATCAGCATCACCATCATTGGTTTTTTCAGTCATTACACTATCTTAAGCTCCTGTTACTATACCTGCACAGGTTGCAGCTCACCCGGATGTTCCCCAAATTCTTATGAACACAATTAAGGCATTAACGACTTGATTGGAATCTATGGAGGAATGACATGCACCAGTTCAACTAGAAAAGATAGCTTACCTTGAATGGGTGGATGTAATTCCTCCCCCACCAAATTTTGTGAATACCACATTCCCAATCTTCAATGGTTCGGGAGATCTGGAAAAACACTTAACACATTTTGTTTCTCGTTGTGATCCCATGATGGGAAATCCTCAACAACAAGAAGTATCAAAGCTTAGGTTTTTGTACAGTCATTATAGGGACCATCTTTTGTCTAGTATACAAGTTTACAATCTTGATCAATTACTAAATGGGAAGATCTCTGTCAGAAATTCATTCTTCAATTTAGCTCAATGCTACCAAATATGACAGTTTTTGATCTTACCAATTGTAAACAAAGGGATAATGAAAGAGTTTCAGATTTCATTGCATGATGGAAAGGATTAACATATTTATTAAGTCTAGAACTCCCTCAAGAAGAGTTGCTGCCAATCTATGTGGAAAATATGCATGATGAGTTACACACACCATTGATCCCTGTGAAATACATAGGATGGTTTAGAGACCTTACTTCAATCACTCAATAGATATAAGACTCTATTATAGAAACTAAGGCTAAAACTCATGTAAATCCATCAACTCTTCGGAGGAGAATAAGAAAAGTAGAAGCTACTATAGTTACACTCAAGCAGGCACCTGTACCTGCTTCTACTTCAAGACTGTCATCATACCGAAGGTCTCTACCTCTTGAGCAACAATATTAATGATCATCTCCTCAAAATGATTAAATAGATCCAAGATAGAAACAGTTTTAGGAATTAAAGAATAAAGTTTATTCTTTCCAGAATGAAAAAGTTCCTGGTTACTTCATCTCAACTCTGGAAAACAATTTGGTTCAGTTGCCAAGGCCGAAGAAACCAAATAAAGAAGGAGATTAAGTTCTTTCGAATTATTACCCATTTCACCAAATATTAGGACATCCCATCTAGGAATGTTTTGTTTTCAAGGACCTCTTGCAAAAGATGGTAGATTCTGGACAAGTGAAACTGAAAAGTTCATCAGCTCAAGTATCATGTGTTACTGCTACTGATCCAGAGGAAGAAGGCGAATGACAAGAAATAAAAAGTAAAATGTGAAGAAATATAATGATTAGATGATTAGTAAAGCTATCAACAAGAATCATGCCATTTTAAAAACACAGTTGAAACAACCAATTGTATCTTCCACCACTTCCACCACAGAAAAACCACCTTCATAAAAAGGTCATTCCTAAAATAAGAAAAGTAATCATAAGGACAAAGAGTAGTTAGAATAAGATGATCTCACACTAAGTCCAAAGTTTTCCTTAACCCTAGCAGACTTCATGCCATATGTTTCAAAAGTATGGGCACCGCCCCGCCAAATGGAACAACCAGAATTAACCCATCAAGAAGAATCTTCATCAGATGAAGAGTTGATCTTTGGTTTCGTCAACATCATCCACTTAACAGATCCTTATACTGATGGTGATTCTGATTATAATGACCAAGAATTTTTTATACCTAATTGGGGAACTAGAGGAATAGGACAGGGTCGAGGATACATGGGAAGACATGGGAATTCTAAAAACCATCATTTTAACTCTACCCCTTCTCAAACCATATATGCGGTAGAAACTCGTGGAATAACTCTTTAGTGGGATCAATAGGAACAAGGAGTTTCTTCCATAAAAGACAGGTTCAGTTCTGACACAATTATTTTGGAATACTGATTAGAAGTCACACTGTCTTCCTATCAGTAAATTAATAGACCTAGTTAGTCTAATCTACCAAATCTAGGAGTATTTCCAGCTTCTACTCTAATATAGGATACAACTACATTAGAAGAATAAACTTCCAAAACAAATGAAAAACCACATCTCCATGCTAAGAAATGCAGACCTTTGGACCAAAAGTATGATGTATTGAAACAATTGGCCTAAGTACCAGCAAATATGTCAATTTTGGATGCTTTGAATCTGTCAAAAGACCTTCGAGAAGCACTTATTGAGGATTTGTCAAGTCCTTAAGAGTTTGAAACCAAAGTTTCTATTGCTGAGGTTTACCATACAGAGAATGATCCTACAGAATGTCATGTAATCATATCTTTTATAGATGAGGATGAAGATGATGTTGTACATGGACATATTAGACCATTGTATTTGTCTAGAAAGGTCAATGAAATAGACATATAACGATCCATCATTGATAATGGATCTAGATTCAACCTCATTCCTATTCATACACTTTGTTTATTGGGCCTAATTGAATCTGACTCATCTCCTTCAACTTTAATGTTTCAAGCTTATGATAAGAATGAGAAAAAACTTCTGGGAGAGATTACACTCAAAACTCAATTTGGAGATCTTGTGTCTAATTCATATTTTATAGTTGTTTATGAGGACATGACCTTCAATATTCTCATTGGAAGGCCTTAGATGCATCAACATTCAGCCATACCTTCGTCATACCACCAATGTATTAAGTACTATTTCATTGGTCAAATAGTGAAATTTTATAGTGACAAGGATCTATTTAAAACATGTGAATCTCAATACATTGAGGCAGAGTTTTATCACACAAAAGGAACAAATTCCATAACAAAAGAAATAACCAGAGTTAATGCTCTCAATAGACTAGAAAAGATCCCAGAAAATCCATTCATAAATTTGAATACAAATTATGTGTTACCTATTAATAAAATTGAAAAGGTAAACCCAAATACAAGCATTTGTCAAATAACTTCTATAATGTCAATTGCGGCAATTGAGCCTAGCAACATGGGATAAACTGTTGATCCACCAAAAAATGATGGATGTTTAAATAGAGATGCCTTCATTTCATCCACTGAACTACAAAAATCCTTTACTTCATCCACCAGAGTAGAATAGATTGTAAAAATGCTATAGGAAGGCAAAGATATTGATTCTCAATCCATCATTCCCTCTTTATTATCACAAGAATACCCTTCGTCATCAGTAGGGTCAGATATGGTGGCCTCTTCTTCAGGATGTTCAAATACTGACTTCCCCTTTAACTCTAGAAGTTTTTCCTCTCCATCTACTATACAAGTGGAAACATAGGAGGTAGCACATAACGAAGAAGAAGAGGAAAATCTTGGGGATGCTCCTCCAGCATTTGAGGAAGGTGTATCTGCCACCATGGATGAGCTCAGAGAAATAAATCTGGGTACATAAGAAGATCCACGCCCCACTCTAATTAGTGCGACCATGACCTCTAAAGATCAAGAGGTGTATAATTCATTTCTAAAGAAACATCAAGATATATTTTCTTGGAATTATACAGAAATGCCAGAACTTAATCCTGATGTATCCACCCATCATTTGGATTTTCTAGAAGAATATCATGGATTCAAGAAAGTAGCAAGAAGAACACACCCAACTCATGCCTCTAAAATTTAAGTTAATGTTGATAAGCTTATAAAGGATAACTTTGTCAGAGAAGTTCAATATCCCAAATGGCTGGCCAAAATTTTTCCAATGAAAAAGAAGAATGGGAAAATTAGAGTTTGCATTGATTTCAGAGATCTTAACCAGCATTGTCCTAAAGATGATTTTATAGTTCTGATTACAAAGCTTTTAATTGATGCAATGACCAGATATGAAGCTCTTTCCTTCATGGATGGCTACTCTGGGTATAATCAAATCCGTATGGCCCTAGATGATGAAGATTCTACAACCTTTAAATCCCCTCAGGGTGTGTTTTGCTATCAGGTAATGCCCTTTGGCTTAAAGAATGGACTCAAAACATACCAATGTGCCATGCACCATATCTTCAAAACCTTCTCAGGGAAGTTTGTTGAATGTTATGTGGATGATTTGGTGGTAAAATCCAGACAATGTTCTAATCACTTGGTTGATTTGGAGACCATATTCCATAAAATCTAGCAACACAGTTTGAAGATAAACCCCTTGAAATGTGCTTTTGGGGTAACCTCAGGAAAGTTCCTTGGCTTTATTGTATGCCATCGTGGTATCGAAGTTGATCCTGAGAAAAAAAAATTAATCCTTAGTATGTCACCTCCTCAAAATTTGAAATAATTAAGAGGAATACAAGGACACTTGGCCTATATTCAGAACTTTATCGCCAATTTTGCAGACAAGTGTTTTACCTTCACCAGATTAATGAAGAAGGGAGTCACCTATAAATGTACTGAAGACTGCCAAGAAGCATTTGATACCCTCAAGAAATATCTCTTGAGTCCATCAATATTAATGCCACCTGTTGAAGTAGGACCACTTATCCTCTATGTGATAGCTTTAGAGTGATCACTAGGTGCCTTCCTTGCCCAAAAGAATGATGCTGGGAATGAAAATAGTCTTTACTATCTCAGTCAAACTATGCTTGATGTCAAAACGCGGTATTCAAGTATTGAAAAGTGCTGCCTAGAATTAATCTTTGCAGTTCAGAAATTGAGGCACTACCTGAAACATCATGAGGTCCAATTTATATCTTGCAATAACCCTCTCAAATTTATCCTCTGTCTTCTGATGCTTATAGGGCGTCTGGCACGGTGGGCAGTTATTTTGCAATAGTTTTATATCTAGTTTGTGCCTCAAATGGTAATAAATGGACAAGATCTGGAAAAATTCCTTACTAAGCATCCATCTACAGAAGATACATAATTAAATACTGAGCTTCCTTATGAATAAGTCTTCTCTATTAAGGATAATTCCCAGACATGGGAAATTTACTTTGATGGTGCTTCCAGAATTCCTACAGGGAAGAGAATGGAAAACCCTAAACTCAACAAAGTTGGGTTAGGAATTGTCCTTATTTTCCCAGAAAAGGCAGTGTTTCCTTATTCGTTCCTATTGTCGGAAGGTGGTACCAACAATGAGGTATAATATCAAGCTCTCATTGCAGGTTTGGAATTGGCACTTCAGGTGTAAGTAAATCACTTAAAAGTGAAAGGTGATTCAGAATTGGTAATAAAGAAAATCAATGGAGAATATTTTATCAAAAAATAAGAATTAATTCCTTTGTGTGATTACATCATAGGGTTAATTTCTGAATTTCTCTTAGAGACGACATTGTATTATGTCCCGCAATCACAAAATTCCCAAGAAGATGCATTGGATAATGCAGCTACAACCTTGGAAAATCCAAATCAGGATGAGAAATTCATTAGCATAGATCATCGTCGTGTGGTATCACATTTTTTTGAAACTAGAATGGAGGAAATTAATGAAATTAGACTTATTTCTAAGACATATAGTCATACCATGGGATGGAGAACATCTATCATTAAATATCTTCAAAATGGAGTACTTCCACCAAATAGGGTTGAAAAAGAATAGATCCGGTGATGAGCAACCAATTTTACTCTTTATGATAATCCATACCACCAAAAGATCCTCTAAAAGAGAGGCTTTGATGGAATCCTCTTTAGATGTATTGATGGATAAGAGACTATAACTTTCATGAAAGAAGTACATTCAAGAGCTTGTGGTGCCCACCAGTCTAGGCACAAACTCTCTGATTTGATCCGAAGGCTTGGATACTTTTAGCCTTCAATGAAAAAGGATTGCATAGATTTCACTAAGAAATGTAATCCCTACCAAGTTCACGCCAAATTCATTCATCAACCCCCAAAGTTTCTACATACAACTAAATACTCTTGGCCATTTGCCACATGGGGAATGGATATAGTAGAGCCTTATCCTCCAGCTACAACTAAGCATTTCAAGTATATCCTTACTGCTACTGACTTCTTTTTTAAATGGGATGAGATAATACCTCTCAAAGAATTTGGAGCCAAAAGCATTGTTAGTTTTGCCAAAACTAACATCATCACCAGATTTGGTGTCCCACATACTATTTTGATGGACAATGGCACAAATTTCTGTTTGATTGAGGTAAATAAGTTATATTAGGTGCATAATATCAAATCCAACCATTCATCTTGGTATCATGCAACGACCAATGGATAGATAAAGGCTTTCAACAATACCCTATCAAATATACTCCAGAAGATGGTGGATAAAGATAAGAAATTATGGCCTGATAAACTTATGAATGCTTTATGGGATTATCAGACCACTACCCGTACTGCCACCCAAGCAACTCCTTATTCATTGGTATATGGAACTGAAGTATTTTTTCCAATTGAAATAAAATTTCCTTCAATCAGAGTTGCAATATGTGATCAGTTGTCTACAGATGAGAGGTCTTAGAAATGGTTCAATGATCTGGAATGATTAGACAAAAAAAGATTGCATACTTTTCATCATTTAGAAGTCTATTAGAATAGAATAGTGTGATCTTTTAACAAGAAATTTTGCCTCCATTCATTTCTTTAAGGATAATTGGTATTGGTCCTAAGGACTCCAATGATACTAGGGAAGAAACCTCCAAAGCATTAGCCAAAGTGGGAAGGACCTTATTCCATACATAAGGTCTATTGAAATGGAGCTTATTCCTTAATCTCAATGGATGGAGAGCTTATTACAACTCCAACCAATACTGAATTCTTAAAGAAATACTTTGTGTAATTGTGCACCCCATCACCCTTGCTACAAGACTAAAAACTACACATCCCCCATTGTCCTTGTTGAAAGACTTAAAATTGCACAGTACAACGTCCTGGCTACAAGACTAAAAACTGCACAACACCCATGGTCCTAGCTGTAAGACTAAAAACTACACAACACCCATGGTCCTAACTGCAAGACTGAAAACTGAAAAATACAACGTCCTAGTTGAAAGACATTAAACTACATAACAACCATAATATTCCCTTATGCATGATGTTAAAATTCTTAGTATCTTCATCCTTGGCGCATGACATTAAACTGCACGACATCATTTGTCCTTATTGCATGACATTAAACTGTACGATTAACGTTTTAACTTTTTGACACTAGAAGCTTCCACAAGAAAACATTAATGACATCATCGCTACTCCTTAGTAGCACATGAGTCCCTTTCTTTCCTATGTATGAGTTAGATCTTCATAGAGACCTTATTTCAATAACTATATATGGCTTGATTCTCATTTTTAATGAGATACGTAGAGATGCCTAAATTTCCAATTTTGGGCCCAACCGTAATCACAAAATCTTCTTATTTTCTTTTTTCTTATTGTATATGAATCAGATCTATATAGAGTGTTTCCTTAAGATATATGATTTGGTCCTTATACCATTTTATGTCTTAAGATTTACCATTCTTTCAGAATGTATTAAAAGACCCCATTCTTTATGTCAAACTTGATTGGTGTGAGAAATGATTGTTTCAAGAACTACATATGGATTGATTCTAATTTTCAATGAGATATGTATAGATGCCTAGATCTCTAATATTGGGCCCATCCATGATAAAAAAACCCTTTATTCTTCCCTGTATAAGAATCAAACCTGCATAGGTAATGTTGTAATAACTATGTATGACTTGATTCTTTCCTTCAGCAAGACACATAGTGACACTTGGGTTTTATCCCTAGTATAGTTACAATATGTCTTTATTTTTCACATTGATTCATATTCGTCCTTACTGCATGATGTTAAACTACATGGAAATATTACACCCCCATTCTTCATTAGTGCCACCTTTGTATTATAGAAGAAACCCTTACTACTCCTGGTTTCTCACACCAATCATAGATAAAATGGGCTTAGGAATTGAGTAAAAGGATTATTTATATAAGTGAGGTGTTTAAATTCCTTATGGGGCTACAAATGTCATCACCACATGACTTAAAACTGTACATCATAATATTAATTCAGAGGAAACAAAGAAAGTAATCATTTTACATATGAGTCATATCTATGTAAAAGGATGTCAAACTTATGGACAATATTGGTTCAAATATTTCTCATATGTATTGGGCATAAACCCCTCATATATTTCACACTATTAATCTTGAATATTTCTAAATATTCATAATCTATCTTACGGTTCCTGGTGACAGAGTTTCTAATATTTAAGAACTCTTTTGCCTGACTATACAACACGTGCCCTTACAACATATGCCCCAGTTGGCCCTGCATAACACAACCCCCATAATGGGTTTGTCAAATAATGGTAACTTCATTCTTGGTTATAGTATCTTTGTTCCATTTAAGCTTTGATGACAATATATGAGAATTTTTATTTTAAAATAGTCATTCAAGTATACTTGTCCCATTATCTTTCTCCCAATATGAATTTCTTCAAGACCATAGTTTACGCATTTCCCTTACCATGTGTTCAATGAAATATAAAATAACTTTGGAACCACTTGGCCACATATCACATACTGTTTCCTTTTCCGGTCTTAGCCGTATGACCTAAAACTACAGACACCATTCCTCAAACGTTTGGGTCAGACCTTCGTAAGAGTCCTATTCCTCCGATTCTTTGGACATCTTGGTTGGAAGTACCCTTTACATATTCAGGTAACTTTCTCTATAAACCAAACTCTATGATTCAGAAAGTCTGAATCTCCATAAACTTTCTTCAGATTTTAGAATTAGGATGTCATATTTTTGAGATCTATTTTGTTTGAACTTGCAGCACATGCCCTTAGGTGGCCTTACATAAGTTACCTACATAACAGGTTTGTTAGTAAAAAGATACCACTATTTGGCTATGCAGCATATGGCCCTATTGGAACTACATAACACAACCCTCATAATGGGTTTGTCAAATAATGGTAAATTCATTCTTGGAAAAGGATTCCTCTAATGCTTTTTTATCCCTTTTCCCATATCATCCTTTTGATTAAAAAATTCTCAAATTATAGTTTTCCATTTTCCCTTCCATACCTAAATATGATAGTATGTTTCCAAACAAATTATCAAGAAATTGGAAGAGTATCATACCTTTGGTCAGATCTAAAGACCTTAAATTAAATCCACACAATGTCCTCACTGCATGACTTAAAATTGCATAGTACCAATGTCCTCACTGCATGACTTAAAACTACACAGTACCAATGTCATCACTGCATGACTTAAAACTAAATAGTACCAATGTATTCACTGCATGACTTAAAACTACACAATACCAATGTCTTCACTGCATGACTTAAAACTGTATAGTACCAATTTCCTCAATGCATGACTTAAAACTACACAGTACTCATACACCAAATTTGTATAGAGATGGTTTTCTATTCATGAAATATACCAGCATAAAATATCCCTTTCATTCTTAAAATTAATTTCCTTGGAAAAACCACCCACTGTGGTCTTGATTCACCCAAATATTATTTTCCTCTGTCTATCAGTAGTAAAATGTTAAACTTCAAAGAGATATTTTTCTTGGATATGAAGCACATTCCCTTAGGTGGCCTTGCATAAGTTGCCTACAAAACGGGCCTGTCAGCCAAAAGATGCCACTATTTTTCTATGCAACATATGCCCCAGTTGTGCCTACATAACACAACCCCCATAACTAGTTTGTCAAATAACGGTAACTTAGTTCTTTTAAGAGAATCCCCTTATATTGATACAGGTTTTAAATTTGGTATCCATAAAAATCATGGCTCAAGATTCCCCTTGGAAATATTTAAAGAATATTAAATAAATTCTTAGCTGTAGAGTTTTGTTTAGGAACTAATTTCAAAATTTATGGTCAAAGCTATGCAACCCTAAATATTATCCCTCTATAGTACAACATGCATGACTCTAAGCTACAAACAAAAAAAGACTTGGTACTGATTAGAATGAGAACCTGAAAAGGGCACTCTAAACAAAAGTCGAGTCCCAGCTCACTAAACATACATTTTTTGCATGATTTAGGTAATATTGAGAAATAAAAAGTCAAAAGATATGAAATTTGTGGGGTTCTCCATATAACCCTAGAAAAAAATAAAATTATGCTCATTAGGTCTATTTAGCTTAATAAAAAATTTATGAACACTCCATTCTTTTCATTGTAATCATGGATGTCTAACATGAAGTTTTAATGATTTAAAAAAAAGTCATCATCATCATTACCTTTAATTTTTAAATTATGGAAAATAGGAATGAATATGTATATGATTAGAGATAAGAAATACATTTCATTTATATAGAATCATAGGGACATCCACAGAACAGAGACTCTCTATCATGAATCAAAATAAACTCTCACCATGACTCTTAATTTGTTTAACAACTTCATAAGATTTATCAGCTGCCTATTGAAGTTGAGATAACTAAGCAACTCCAGCCTCCTCGGCCTGATGAAGTGTTTCCTTAGCAGTTGAAATGGCAGTTAACCATTTTAATTGGGTTTCTCCTAATGTCTAATTCAATTTATCAAGTTTTTTATAACATCTAGTTTCTATTGAAGATATAATGACTCCTTCACAGCTTCTCTGATTTATTGGCTAATTTTGATCGATTTCATGTTGTGATTTTCCTCCACCTCAGCTATTTCATCTTGAAATACCTCAATATTGATAAGACATTTGGCCTCTTCCAAATATTTTCACAGCTTATGCTCCTGCTCTCATCGGAGAATGATTTACTTCATAGCATCATGGACTGGTTGATAATTAAATCCACTAAATCCTAACATGCAAAATAATGCTGGGAGTTTGAAAAAATTGGATAGTAGTTCATCTAAAAGTTTCTTAGAAATTATTCTCAAGATATTCCACCATGTCTTCTTATGTTCCATGACAAGGGCATATTGCATCTCTAAGTATGAATCTGAGTCACTACCATGAGGTAAAATGTACTCCGAAAACAAATCACTTAAAGAGCTACCTTGTTCTACTTCTATCGGAACAGTAGAAGCTTCACCTTCTAATCTGGGAGCTGATAGCCCTAAATGATAAATCAATGTAATTGTCAGTTTCAAATGGAAGAAACATATATGATTCAGACAGCTAATTACATTTACCCAATAATAATTTAGTTACTTGATTGGATTTATCCCTTGTAGTCTCATCTTTAGTGATTTGAGCAGATGTTTCTTGAGAAGGGGCATTTCCCTAAGTTTGCTCAGTTATTATATTTGAAGACTCTGTAGCATATCTTAATGGAGGATTCTCTATAGGTATTTATCCAACTCCAACAGAAGGATAGAGTGGAATACCCCATTCCTTAAGACCCTTTTCAACATTTTATGTAGATAAAGATGAATAAAGTGAACTTTGATGTAAAGAATCAAGTAAAGAAGAACAATTGTGTATGGAAAATGCAAGAATAAGGACTCACATCCTTGAAATTCCTCATGAAAATCCCCAAAATCCTTTATGGAACTTGAAATATCAATATTTGGATTAAGGGATTCCATAATTTCAGTTTATGTGGCTTGGAATGTTATAGAATCCTCACCATTTAAGGTATCCAACAAATGTTGGTTGATGTCCAAATTGGCTCTACTGACATTTTGTTCCATTGGTTCTTCAATTGGTATAGTAGCATCAGGTCTTTCTAGGTTTGGGCCAACATCAGTATTTATCTCAGATTTCCCTGGGTCCTCATTCCTTTCTTCTAGAATAATAGGAATATTAGTATTGATTATTTCAGGATCTGCTAATGAAAGCAACCAAGGAATGTATTTAATCTTACCGTGGCTTTCCTCTATCTCAGTAGAGCTAGGAGAGGGTATAGATGAATCTTATGATGATTATCTACTAAGATAGATGATTAATCAACATGGACTTGGGTTCCTCCTAGGGTTTCCTTCTCTGGTCTAGAAGAATCAACTCTTAGTACATTGAGAGAAGTGAGAGACATAGATTCTGCAAGAGGAAACATGATTACTCGAGTGTGTTAAGAAAATTACATGCCCTAAGGATAATATAAATACTTAATCCTTCAGTGAACACTTCAGATCAATCTCATTGATCTCTGAAGTTTCTTTTCAAAATCTTGGGGAGAAATTGAAACACTCCTCTTAGTAGGAGAAACTTGAGGTAATGTTTGAGTATTATCTGTTTCCATTACCCCAATCATAATTCTCTCTCCTAGAGAAAGTTCTAGAGACCTGGGAGGATCATTCATTACATCAATCAGAGATCCTACATGCCTATACTTTGGTGATTCAAGAACTGGTCCAGATCTTCCTTCCCTATATTCTAGCTATAAAAATACATTTTCATCAAGATTAATGACGATGAATGGTAATTCAGAGTTGAGACAAAAGAAAAAGGAAAAACATTCTTAGAATTAACATAAATATCCCACTCCTCCTCAGAGTCAATAATTACCCCTTCATGTACTATTGAGTCCATTATATGAGATACTTGTTTAGAGGCTAGGATTTGTTTATCAGTTGCATATATAAAATCCTCTAGCTCTGTAATATACTTTTTTACTTTAGCCAGGTTATTATACGGATTTCAATCAGAAGGTGCCTTAATGTCACCAATATCTGGTATTCTAATGCCATGCTGGAGGAATGCCCATGCATCCCTAAGATCATGTTTAACACTCTCCCAATGATGAATGGATAAAGTTCACACGTAATTCAATCTTGGTATGGTTTATTGTGGAGTAGATTTGACACCTTCTGACTGGTGAGCCTCTTCAGGCCTCCTTTCTTCTTCATAAAGTTAAACAGATGGAATAGAAACCTCTGTTTGATGGAGGCGATTGGATCACCTGGGCATTGAAGGTATTTCTTCTCTATCCCTGGTCTTCCTAGTATACCTCCTATGAAGATGTTTTGAGGGATCTGAAACCTATGAAACTTCTTTATCATCTCTGGACTTGGACTTCTTACCACAATTTCCATGTTCAACAGTTTTTGTAGCTACCACTCGATATATTTCTTTTGTCAAAGCCCCTTGAGGATATGAAGAAGCCCAAGCTTTGGAATATCCAGCTTCTAATCCGATTGATGCATCTAATGGAGGAAATGTAATCAACAATTTGGATTCCTCTAAAGCCGTTAGAATCCATAATTGTTTCTCTACCATTGGGTGCTTCTCATGTCTAACATATGTAGGTGGAAAAGTGTTTGATTGTTGAAGACATATGAACTGATGATCAAAATTGTAAGGGATGTAAGCCTCACAGATAATTTCACCATCAATATTGGTTGATAATATATCATCCTTGAATGACATCATATAAGATCTCATCTCATAATTCTTTTCTTTACCATCATCAATAAATGTTACAATTAGTGGGTTACCAGAAAAGAAGAAGCTGAATTCTCCTGATACATTCAATACCTTTAGCACCACATCAGGTCTCAAGTTTGGAGACTGAATACCAGAAACTTTCTATAAAAATGGGGTGAATCGACCATTGGGAACTCTAACTGAATTTAACACCAAGTATGAAGAAAAATGTGCTGCAATCCAACCCCACAACACTTGGAATGGCCCTGTATCCCTAAATGGAGCCTTCCCATTGTATAAATGCAGTAGAAGATGGTAAATTATTTCCAATACACGAGTTTCTAAACCAATATAATTCTCTTTTACCAATTTAGCTACAATGACAAAAGTCCCTGATCTTACACTACCTCTGGATTCACAGACTGGAAGCAAATAAATGCTTAGCCACATAGAAAGGAAGGCAGCTAATCATACCTTTGCATCTATATTGGGTTTTACTATATATCCCCAGTTCTTATAGTCACCTCTTTCAAGTGTAGGCCAATATGTGCCTAAAATTCCCCTATTATCTGCATAAGGATGAATAGTAGGATATCCACAGGTTGGACCTTTCACTTTTGTTGGTTCTAAGAAGGCTTCCATCCACACTTTGGAATGAATATATTTCTTATATTTGGGTGAATTCTTCACTATTTTAAATAATTAATGGACAGCGGTGGTGTTCTGGTAGCATCACCCCATGTTGTAGCAGGTGGAATTAATTCGTCATACATTTCCCCAAGAATGGGAATTACAACTATTTGGTAAATATCCTAGAGACTAATACCAACTTCACCATGTGTCAAATAGAAGGAATTCATTTGTGGACTCCATCGACTCAGTAATTTAGGAATGAAATCGTTTTTATAAACATAAGTTTGCCCCATCCAGATAGATTCATAAATATGAACGTCTGATAACTCTTTCTTGAATTTTGCACAAGTCCGACGCAACCAGAATGCCCACATCCACTCTGGCATAACACATCCTCCAGAACAAAGATCCCAATATTCATTCCAACCATTAGATTTATCTATTTGAGAAGCCCAAAAAGTGAAATCATATCAATGTGGTCTTGGATCTACAATATGATCCTTCATATTGGGAGTGAAACCACTATGATGAAGGATGCAACCAATAGGTACCGTTTCTTCTTGTACTGGAACCCCCTTGAACTAATATTCATGTAGTTATAGTTGGAGTATTGAAGAAACCAATTATTTGGAAAGTACTTCTTAACAGATGGAACATGGGTGTCTTGCAAAAGACCATGCCCGTACAGGGGTAAGTAAGGACTTTGTGGATAATAACGTTGGTATGGAATTAAACCCTTACATAGCCTAGGAAGAGTACTTTCAACAATATCATAATAGTCTGGTCCGACGATCTTCATCATTTCATTTTGACAAGCCTTAGCTTATTCAGTATGGGTCATCAATTGATTCATTTTTCCTGCAAAATAATTACCAAACTTTCTCTATTAGGTTGGAATTTTAATGAGGAAAATCAAAAAATTTGGCAAATGACACTGTTCGCATAGGTCCTTCGACGAGGTCCGCCACGTAGGTCCTTTGATAAGGTCCATCATATAGGTCCTTCGACAAGGATCATAGTGAAACTACTTCAATGAAGTCCTTTGTCATAGCTCCATTGCTTAAATAATTTTACTTTAAAGAAATTTCAAGAGAATTATACAAGAGAACAATGCAATGGGGCTGGGTGAATGAGCTGCGCAATGAGAGCCGTAAAATTTTGAAGACACCGGTGGAGAAAATCGTTGAGGATCAAACCTATTTATAGCCTACCAAAGATCTACATGACATGCCTGCGCGACATACCTGTGTGATAGCACTTTGCGCCATACCTCTGCGAAATAGCTCTGTGGAAAACCTATGATATCCAATAATGTACTCATGGTCTTTTCCTCCCAACACTACCTCAGGACTCGACCCTATTTCTAATCAGATCCAATCCTGAGGGGGGGGGGATTTTGTTGACACTACTTAATAATACAAAAATATCACAAGGATATCTATGGATATTTAAAAATCCAAAGACAAGGTTTGAAGAGTTCAAGGAAAGTCAAAAACTCTAAAAGACCTGTGCAATAGAGCTACGTGACATACCTGCGTGACAGAGCTACGCGACAGACCTACAAGACAGAGCTCCACGACAGAATAATTTTTATGCCCCTATGTGGAGTACCTGCATGGATGACCTACGTAGATGAAACTTTCTTCGACCAGGCCCATCCATGAGTATAAATATAGCCCTTGGGTTCCCCATTTCTAGGACTGAAAAATTTGAAAGACTCTTTGAAGCTCCCATTGCGTAGCTCTTTTGCTTAGATCCCTCAAATTGTCTCAAGTAGCTCTCTAAAACCCGATAGAAGAGATAATTAAACAGGATAAGCATGTTTTGAAAGTATTTTTTACAATTTTTACATAGGTTTGGTTCTCCTATGTGAAACACATTCTTCATTAATCATTCACATATGTGCAACATAACTATGCACCACATCTACGCGACATATCTGTGTGATCTACCTCAGCGACCTACATACGCGGTATACCTACGCAGTACATCAACGCGAGGTACCTACACGACATAATTGCATGAGGTACCTACATGACCAAGCTTGGTATAAAGCCTACATACCAACTCAAGTACCCTCTTTAAAAGTCATTCATGGAAGGGTATCTCCTTCCTTGGTTCTCTTATCTGAAAGGGACTAAGTTGAAGCCTCCACCAAAACCTCCTGACTTATCAAACCTTTAGGAAAGGCACATCAGCGTGTCTCCTATTTGGGTTTGTATTTCCACAGTCTGAGGTTTTTCACATTTTTTTATATGGGATTTAGGATACATGGAATGTATATGGGTTTGTATATCCACAATCACATGGACATTTCTTATAGAAATAGTGTTGGGAAGTTCCTGGTTTGTAGGATTAGGGTTTGAGTTCTGTCCTCCCATTTTTATCTCTAAAACCTGGAACCTCAGGTCATTGGTAGGGAAGGTACGATTCACACTTGATTTTCCATGTATGTTAAAGAGAAGTCTCCTTCCCCTACTAGGATCAATTTTAGGGAAACCATCCTGGCATAATCCCCTATCTTTTCTTGGAGGAAGTCACATCGTCGCTCCTCCTTTCTTCTTTGGTGCCAAAGAACAAGGGGGAGATGGGAATAGGGACTCTTGTTACCCTTTCCCTCTCCCGTTGCACTTTGTGTCTATGGGAATCTATCCTGGTGTAAGCCCCTAACTTTCATTATTTCTTCCTTCCATTTGGACCCTTGTACAATGTGAAGAGAACAGAGGGAGGTCTTGTCTCCTCTCCCTCTTCCTGGGTTGCCTCTCCCTCTTCCCGGGTCACCTCACCCTCTTCCATGGTCGATGTTCCCTCTTCCACCAATGGAGGAAGAAAAATTTGAAAGGTGAATGCCTTTATTGAATATTTTAAATCCTCTTATTTCTCACACCGAGCATGAATCACGTGGGATTAGAGATCTGTCATAGTCACAACATTTTCACAATGGAATGAACTATGAGAACTCTGATTCCCACCATAATTGGGATACGTAGGAAGCCTTCTTAGGTCCTGAGCTCACTGAATACCCTCTTTAGAGATCCAACCCCAATTCCCTTAATCTAGGAATCCTCCTTAAAAATAATCCCCAAATTAAACCTTCAATTCATCAAGGCATCCTTTTTACGAAGTAAGCCTAAAGTCATTTCTCTTAAAGGACTATACTCTCCTATGAGACTAATCAAACTACGTGGGCTTTGATTCCCATTTATATAGGATACATAGGAAGCCTCCTTGAGGTTCAAACCCAATACCTTAAATCAACCATTTTCTCCTTATGAATATTCCCAACAGGGTCTGATCCTACTTGAAAACCCATATCCTTTCCAAGTTCCGTGGGCTGCTTCAGCATAAGTCCCACACTGTGTTTTGACTAAGCACCTTTTCTATTAGATGTCCATACCACATGACATTAAACTTTATGGCTAGGTCCTTATCACATGAACTTAAAAGGTATGATGTGTCCCATCCAGTGGAACCAAACTATGAGGGTTCTGATTCCTTTTACAAGGATACGTAGGTAGCCCATTTTATGGGCAGGATCTCAAAATCAAACCAAACCTTCATCTCCCTAGATGAAAATAAATTCCAGAGTGCCCCACTAAGTGTCTTAAAAACCTGTATCATTACAACGAAGATTAAAAGAATCTCTAAGAAATATATTAGAGGATACCATTGATGGAAAACCTCAAATACATATGGATATTTCTATTAATGAAGAACCTTGAATTCATAATGATGATTCTAAATTTTACACATGTTAATAAGTGATTGTAAATTCCAAGGGAAACTTATGTTATGCTTGGTTAATTAATAAGGATTCACGAAAATATCTTAAATTTACAAATATATTTCCAGATTAGACAATAATTCCTCCCCAAAAGGGTGGGATGAGTCCGACCTCCCATCCTCTTGACCAATGTACATTCCTAAGTATCATGAAGTTCAAACTTAATGAATGCCTGCCTTTAGAAAGAAGGTTCTATTTGGATAAAGAAATGTTGTAAGTTTCCAATTCCATAAATAAATCCAATGGAAACTAACTGGAAGCAGTGATTCTTAAAACTAGAATACACGTTTCAAGGACCTACGGAACATGAACCTTACCACAATCCATGAACAACACGTTGGTGAGATTAGTCTATGACATTGGCTACTCATAGGGTGTGACTAACCTTGGGGAATGAGAGAATGACTATGAGTAAATGATTTGGAATGAATATATCACACTCTAGGTTTTGGGGTGAATGGTTATTACATGAGAATTGATGAAAAAAATTAAATAAATTTAATAATGAATTTCCTATGCATCTTAAATTATTAATAAATATTGAAAATTTCTTAGGGTGATCCCCCTTGGATTCAACAATGACACTTTCTACATTATAATACCTTGGGGTAATCCCACTTGGGTTCCTGATGACTCTATATGTTGAATGAATTGGGGAATTACACCTTGAAATAATTATTACATTGATTTGGAGTGCCTTGGTGAAGTACCCCTTGGATTCATGATGAAACTAATTTGGAATGACTTGGGGAAGCCCCCCTTGGATTCCTGATGATACTGGTTTGGAATACCATGGGGAAACCCCCCTGGATTCATATTAATACTGACTTGGCATTCCTTAGGGGAATTCCCCTTAGATTCATGATGATACTAGTTTTGAATGAATTGGGGAAGTACTCCTTAGATTCATTATGATTTTTGATTTAGAATGTCATGGATTTGCTCCATATATTTATTTGGGCCTATTTAAGATATTTATTTATACTTACATGAATTTGATCCTAGGAGCTTTGATGACTACCAGTTTGGGATGCCGAGGACTTGTCCCATGGATCTGGTTATTCCTTTATGGTTTATATGCATAGAGACATTTTTTTAGACCAAAGCATGTATGGTCAATCCTAGGATTCACCATATAACCCTAGGATCGACAGTGGTTCATTTATTTATGTTGTGACTTTATTTATTATGCACATCACCATGCACCTTATTTCTCTGACTGTATATTCTTATAGATGCCTTTGGTGGTGGCCTACTAGGTTGTGCTCACACCCTACTTGGGATGACATTTGGTACCCAAGAAGACCTTATGATTATAGGGAATGATAAAGGAAAGTTCTATATAGTTGTTTCATGTTTGGGCTGTTAGGATAGAGCATGGGTGTTGGGATTAGGCTAGGACCCAAGACTATTTTGATATATTTCCTAGTTTTCATCTTTTGGTCTTTTGGGTTTTTTAGTATATGATCTACCACTGATGTATGACTTCTTTATGTGTATTATATGGTCTGATTTTGACATATCATGGGTTATGTTTGATTATTTATTATCACTTACATGGATATATATTTACTTCTTATCTAGATGTATCTAATTTTCATTATTTACACTATTTTTACTCAGATATGCGGGTATAATCTCCCCACCATATCACTATAGATTAACACTACCATTTAACAGCCTCTGGAATATGGGGATGTGTTATTGACATCCCATTGGATCTCCTCCTTTATTTAGGTCACAAATTAGTGATCATGAATTGGGGGAAGGGTGTCATAAACTGGGGGGGTGTGACTAAGGTCCCGTGGCTCTCCACCAATGGTCCAAGAACTACTCAGTGGTTATAAACCATGGGAAAGGTGTCACAAAGTGGTATCGGATCTATTTATTTTGTTTGAATATTTGGGTAAGGTATACAAAAGTTAGGGTGTTGTCCAAACACAATATTGAACTTGTGCTTAGGAGTGTCCACCCCACCTATGTGGTAAGTATGCATTTCTAGGGATGGGATTGATGTTTATGCCTTTTGATTTTAATTTTTACTTATTTAAACTTGTTTGATACAAATTATTATGAGGTTATTGATTTATAGTATTTTATCTCTTGGACGATATGGAAAGAGCATGTATGTTCATTCATTATATCAATTATATAGGATTCAGTTGTCATTTGCATGATTTTTAGTGATTTTTCACTCATACTATGGAACATTTTAGTTATTTAAAGTGTCTGGAAGAATTTATATGGTGTTTTCCTATATAAGTTTATGGAGGAATATTAGTAAACCAATCCTATAAATGGAAAAACACATTTTATGTGATCAATATTCTTGATTATTACATGGAATAATCTAAATAAAATTCCAATTACAACTTATAAATCATTTTCCTCTATAACTTATAGTAGACATTTTATTTAACTAAACCTTAATTGTGAAAAGATATAGTTAAAATAAATGATTAAAAGTTTATTATGTGATCACTTATCTTGATTATTATTTAGAACCAATTAAATAAAATTCCAATTAAAACTTATGAATACTTTTCCTTTATAACTTGGAATTGAATTTTCATTTAACTAATCCTTGTTTATGAAAAATTATGGTTAAAGTAAAATGAGAATGTGCGATATTGTGAATCATATATATATGATTTAGAACTTGTGTGTATATTATTTTCCCCTGTGAATGGGTAGTTAAGGCTAGTGAAATCACCCATGTTATGATAATCATATGATATAAGATGCAGGGAATGATGTGATGTGTGCCTATTTTCACTTTCCATAAAACATGATGCTATTTTTTTGATACAAATGTGTTTTGATATGGGTAATAATTGTGTATGACATGATATTGAGAATGGGTAAATGGGTAAAATGATATATCTTATGGGTGTGATACCTATATTATGTGGGGTGTATAGGATAGTGGGATTCTATAAATATTATAACTTTGGTTTAAATAACAGCTTTAAAAATATATGATATGTTGTGAATGTCTATAACCCTTTTGGGTTTATGTTTGACCAAATAGTAGGTAGGGTAGGATATATTCAATCCTATATTTAAAATTCATATATTATAGGGATTTCATGGAGTGATGATACATGTAGCTTGTCATTGCCTTTATTCTGTTGTGTATGAAAATGAGTTGAATATAACCCTAGAGTGGGTGTTTGGATTAAGTGTGGGATACTGATATATATACATGTGAATTAGAACCCTATAACAGGTAAAATAATTGTGAGTTACCTTACAATGTTGAGATACATCTCAAGATATTGGTGATATGAGCACTGTAGTCTGAGTAAGAGGGCATTTTTCTTACTGTTGTCGGAAATAGATGTGATATATAAGGGTAACCCAAGAGAGGGGTTATCCTATCCCTATGTATTCATAAGGGATAAAAATAATGGCATATGAATTAAATTAAGATTTATTCATGTAATTGATTAAAATATTTGGATAGACATGTAGGTGAATTGTGTGTTTCGGGTTTAGATGCCAAGCCTTGATGTTGTGGGATGTGTATAGATTTTGAAGGGAAGAATTAGTTGGATCCTTGAACCTTATCATTAAATGATCCAAGAAATATGAATCTATAATATGTAGATCATTTTTAGAAACTTCTATTTTTATGACGATTCTTAAGGTTTTTCGTGATCGTGTAGGTTACCTTGGCCCGAGTGAATTTTCATGGGATTACTAGAAAGAAAGCATCAAGTGAGATGCTTTCTGATTGACGAGTTGACATGAAATGAGAATATTCAGTTGGGTTATTAAGAGAATGATCCTAAGACTTATGGGACATTAATCTAGATAGTTGATTCATATAGTGTAGCAGACCGACATTGGGATATATTCTTATTGGGTATACTTGGTTGGAAACCTGAGTTTTTGAGAAACATTGAGAGAGGCTAAATGAGATCCTCCTTTACCATGTATAAAGTTAGTGGATTTTGTTTAACCTATATGGAAGGTGGGTTTATATAGACTAATATTATCCTTATATAGGTAAGATTTATGTTTTAATTGATGTGGCTAGCCTTAGATGGAATGTGAGTCATATCGATGGGTGATTTTTTTTGGAAATATTTAGGATATGGAGTTTGATTTGAGAAATTTACATGACATTTGAGGTTAGGTTACAATAACAAATGAAAATTCATGGTGGTTTAATTTTATTATATTAGTGTATAAACCATTTTGGGATATATGTGTTTGATCCTAGAGACCCATTGTGTTTAAGAACTTATGAGGTGCGAGTATGCTTTGCTGGGGTCTATGACTCCTTAGTTCTCCCTGATTGTGTGAATTTAGTTCTTAGGTTACTGATGGGATCAGTGGATGATATATTTAAAATATGACTAACAATTATGAGATACCTTGTTTGAGTAAAAAGAGGAAGAGGGTATAGACCCTTGAGGCTATGATGTGTGTTGGTGAAAACATGATTTTCTCTAGGGTATGAACAAGTGTATATTATCATGGATAATGAATGCATCAGGATATGAATGATGTGTGAGATGAAATATACATATGTGATGATAAAATTATCATGGGGTCATGTGGACCTTGTTGATACAGAGATAGTCATATCAAGTGAGGGTTGAGTTATGAAATTTTGGGAAAATCACAAGCTGTAGTGTGATGACCATTGGATTTTTTGAAATAATAAGTGGATCAACATATTGGTGAAAGGATCAAAGAGTTCCTCAACTATAAAAAGTTGAAAACAAATATGAATGTGAGTTTCTAGTGGGTCTAGGTAGGTTTTATAACAAAATAAAATGTGATATTCACAAGATGATGAACAAGGTAGTGGAATTTATGTTAGATCATACAGGACTAGGTGTACGATGGTAGTTTGTCTATGAGGTTTTAGAGCATAGAGTGGTGAAACACACTATTAATAAAGTATCGAGAATGGATTGAGTTAAATTATTATTCAAGTAACATGAGTGAGGCTCAAGGATTCCATTTTTTGGATGGCAGATGATGTCGGGTTGGATTATGATCTTAGACTGGTGATAAGGAAGTCCTATGGTGGGGAGAATTCCATGGATAGTTTGAGCATGTGATGATATTATTGAGTATTTTTAGTAAAATTTGTAAGGAATGTTTTGATAAATCAACACATAAGTAGTTTTTGTGTCATGATGTAGATTTGGAATACGTGGCTGAGTTAGATATAGAAAATTGAAGGTACCCAAATATGGGTGTCTGCTGGTGAAATTTTGGTGAAGTTAGCGTGATTTTATATTTGAAAATAGTTATATATAGGATAAGGATCAGGTGGTATGAGTGGGTGTGAATATTAGGAATCAAGTTAATTGGTTGAATTGGTCGATGAGACTCTTTTTCTTTGAGGTAACAAGTTGATATATTTATTAAAAAAATGACTTGTGTTATAATCCATCTTAGGAGTGAGATTTTTGGGTTCAGATGTGGGTATTCGGGTGAGAAATGGACTGGTATAGACCATTGGAATCAACCAGTGAGGTGTGATGTTAGTTATTTTGGAATTAATGAATTATAATAGGAGTGAGGCATCATAGTGGAGTTGATTAAAATAATCGGTTCCGTGATGCATGGGTTGGTGAGAATTTGAGTGGTAGAGATGGTATAGTTGTAGTGTTTTCATGATCATAACTGATGAGAGGTGTATATTTGGGTTCATACATCAGGTCTTGGTGACCATGAAAATTATATCATACTATTCAAATCATAGAGAACACTCTGAGAACATTCATCCTAAATTTGAATGGTTATTGGGAGAATCAATTGGATTTATTAGACTTTAACCATGGATTGGTTTGAGTATAGTGAATTAGTAATGATTAGGCCGAGTTTAATACATGAGACTTTATTGTGTGTTCGTTTAACCCAGAAGTGAATCGTGATGGCTAGAATAGTTTATGACATGATTCAGGGAGTGAACCCGTTTCATCACTTGATTCAAGGTGTGAACCTATTTCATTACTTAATTCAATATGTGAACTCATTTCATTATTTGATTCAGTGTGTGAACCCATTTCATCACTTGATTTAGGGTGTGATCCATTTTTTCACTTGATTCAGTGGTTGAAACCCCATTTTGTCGCATGATTTAGGGGGTGAATCATGTGAAGAAATGCGATGAAGGTGTCATTTGGGGCATCAAAATTTGAGAAGCAAATGGAGTTGGTTATCTGGATCATGAGTATGAGAAAGACCTTTCATGTGTTAATTAGTAGATATTGATATCAAGGATAATTAATCCTTTAAGGAGATTCTAGTTGGTATAGTTGATCATAGTGAAGGGGATCTCTATGAAAAGATAATTCCTCTAGTATGTGTGTTGTGGAAAAAAATATATATCCATAAGGATACTTGAGAGTAGGATTCAGTTGTGTGGGATCAATGACCAGTGTTGTTTTCCACTAATTCCTAGTGTTATTTGAGAGAGAATCTCGAGGATAAATTTATTTAATATAGAGATTTTGTAAAACCCTAACCCTTTCTAAAGTAAAAATAATTTAATTTTTTTAACACATGTTATTTAATTATATTTTAAGGTTTAAGTGTTCAGGGGTGGCTCAATAATGTGTTTGGGAAGTAAAGGTGGTACTATAGTTGAAAAAATGTAGGATGTATCCTTTCAAAACATGAAATTTTTTGCTATGTTGTGAAACTAGAAGACATAGGGTAGGAGCCCCTTGCTATGAAAACTCATGGAATAAATCAGTGCTTCACATCGTTAAAACTTTCAGTGTGTTTTTAAAAGTTTTATTGTAATTCATTTATTTTAGGGGTTTTTAAAATAATAGGAGGTTTCCTACTAGGTAATGGAGTGAAGTTGAAACCAACTTCCCTTGGTATCTTCCTCTTTAAATGGAAGATCTCCCTTTTTATCCATTATTTCACCAACCATCAGTTTCATTTGGAATCTTGAGGTAATTATTTTATTCTAACTCCTTACTTTCTTCATTTATTTTACTATCAAGCATGTTCTCATCATTTATGTGGATTTTATCTATATCTATAGTATTCTTATTCTTTTCAAATTTCTACCAGATTAACTTGAATCAAAGGTGTCTATTGGATGAGTGCACATCTACTAGTATAAGGTAGGCTATTTTTAATATTTTACCTTAAAGTTTCACTGTTCATATTGTGTGTATGATGTGTGGTCATGTCAAAATACCATGAAATTGAACTAAATTAAATAATTAAATGATATATGACCAACATCATGGAATTAAACTTACCCACATGACATGAATAGCCATTTTATGAGATTAGACTATGACCTTGGCCACCAATAGGGTGAGATTAACCTTGGGGAATGAGATAATGACCATGGATGAATGGTTTGGGATACCTTGATCATTATCTAGGATATAGGGTGAATAGTTGTTATGTAAGACTCAATGAAAAATTATTAAATTAATTGAATAATGAATTTCTCATGTACCTTAAATTATTAATAACTACTGAGAATACTTTGGGGAGATCCCCCTTGGATTCAGCGATGGAACTTGATACCTTGTAATTCCTTGGGTAAATACCCCTTAGATTCTTAATAACACTCAGTTTGGTATGCCTTGGGTTATCCCCCATTATATTCATTATGAAGCTATTTTAGAAGTCCTTGGTTCATCCCCCTTGGATTCATGATGAAACTAATTTGGAATTACTTAGGGTAAAACCCCTTAGATTCATGATGACATTGGTTTGGAATTACTTGGGGAAATACCCCTTAGATTTTCATTGATACTAATTTAGAATCCTGAGGGGAAACCCCCTTGGATTTGTGATGATACCAGTTTAGAATTACTTGGGGAATTCCCCCTTGTATTAATTATGATTTATAATTTGGAATGTCATGGATATGCTCTCCAAATTTTTTAGGCCTACTTATGATACAATTTTGGGATGACTTGTAGTTGATCCTTAGAGCTGGGATGACTACTACTTTGTGATACTCTGGAATTTTCCTGTGGATCTAGTTACACCTTTATGGGTTTTATGGAAAGAGACATACACCTTAGGTTGAAGCAGGTATGGTCGATCCTGAGTGTCACCATAGAACCTAATGATCAATGAAGGTTCATTTATTTATGTTTTACCTTTATTTATTATTCACATAAACATGCACCTTATTTATTAGACTGTACATGATTATAGACACCATTAGTGGTGGACTAATGAGTTTTAATCACACCCTTCTTAGGCCACAATTTGGTACCCAATAAGTCCTTATGATTTTAGGATAGGAAAAGGTCCAGTGGCCTGTGGCTGATGTGTGTTTAGGTAGCTTGGATAAAATAAGGGTGTTGAGACTAGTCTAGGACTCAGGAATGATTTGGGGGATTTTCCATTTTATATATTTTAGAATTTTTGGTTTTGTTTTATAAGATATTTTTCTCATGTATGACCACCTAACATGTATTTTATGGTCTCAATTTGATATATCATGAGGTTTTTTGATTATTTACTGGCACTTTCTTGAATGTCAATTCACTACTTATTTGGAGGTATCTAATTTTTATTATTTATACTATTGTTTTTTACTCTGATATGTGAGTATATTCTCCCCACCATACCACCTTAGACCCACTCTGATAGTCAAAATCCTCCATCACATGGGAAGGTTATCCTAAGGTCCCAAAGGATCTCCTCCTCCTATATTATGGGCATCACATAGTGGCCATATCCTGAGAAAATGGAATCAAAGAAAGGATCTCCATTACCTTAGTAGTATATTGAACTACCATTCCATTTTTATTCTAATATAGATCTATATTCTTTATCATTATGGCATGGAGACACTAAAAATTCTTCCACCTGACATGAGAGGGATTCCTTGTTCAACTATCTCTTCTCCTTCTTTCTCCTATTCATCATTGTATCGGTAGAGATAAAATTATACTCAATAATAAATGTATCTTCACCAAAACTAAACTACATTATCAATTTAACAAGAGAATCAAATCTTTAAATAATATAACAACATAAAAATATGAGATTCCAATTAGAGATGGACCATGATCTAATATAAATTTAAAGGAATGCTTAGGGTTTTATTCCACACTGGGGGTGGGGAATTAGTGTGGGTGGACTTTTATCCAATTTAAACCATTTAATCCCTTTTCTATTTAACATTTTCACTTTTAGGTGAATTTTTTCTCACATTCTCTATTCCCAACCTCATTATATCATTAAACACATACAAATACATACATAAAGAGGGATATGATTTATAGTGTTCATCTTTTAATTAGAAAGGGCAATCCTTGGTGAAAATGAGAAAAACCCATTATTACACTAATCAACATTAATAGACCTATGCTATATAATTTCTAGGGAATATTATTGTACTTGAAATGAACTTTAGTCTTCCAGATATTTTATGGTGCATCCCACATCTCTATAGTATCCCATTAGGTCTTTATACCGCTTACCAACAATGTACACTCAGTATTCTACTTGGGAATTATTATTCTCCACTAAATTTCATGATAACATGTAAGACCTTATCCTTCATATATATTCACAACAATTTACACAAACTCTTCTTATGCTTCGTAGCTGTAAGAACCCAGTTCTTACTTTGAGGTACGAGTTTCTTCATTCCCTTTCCTTTAAGTTGTTTATGAGAAAACAATGGAAAACTGGAAAAGTACTGGAATTAGAGGTTACACACCATGTAATCCTACGCACACGTTGTGTATTATGGTCATGTATGAAGGGAATACATGGCATGTGGGAATTTCATCCAGAAAAAGAGGAAAAACCAACTACACACTGTGTATTCTTAGTACACGCCGTATAGTCATGTCGGCAGGTCTTGAAAAGTAAGTTGGTGCAAAAAAGCCACCAAATGAATAGTAAAATGATATAAAAACCATGTATATAGTATTAAAAACTGTGTATATTTTTTTCTCACTTAAAATGGATAGAAGCCCCTCCTTTCAGTATAACGGATAGAGGGATCACTAGGTTGAAGAACAAGAACTGCCAGAACTTCAACCTTCTATCAAATCTTCATCCAGACTCTGATTCGATCACCGTTTGTTGCATTTGAACTATATCAATAAGCTCTTGATTAATCTTGATAAGTTATTCCTAATTCATGTTATATATACTTCATTCTTGCTCGAATTGGAGATCGAGGCTAGACGAGGAGAGTCGTACTACGAAGAGGTAGGTGGTCTCATGCTAATTGTTCATTGTTAAGTTGCTTATATGTGCCGTTGTTCTGTGTTCCCATGTTTAGGGTTTCTCTTGATTGATAATTTGACCTGTGTTAATACCTAATGGCTTTGAGGTAATTGTGTAAATTAATTGAAGCATGATTAAGCTTATTTGGATGGATTAAGGGCCAACCCATGGGTGTGTTTACCTTGGATGACCATTATTTAGATATTTTTCATAGGATGCCAATGGAAATTCTTTTGTTTTCTATTTTAAGGGTTGTTTAAAATGAAATTGGTTAATTAAATGTTTTCCCGGTGAATGTGTTTGTTAAAAATTTGTGATAGTTTAATTCACATGTTAGTCTTGTTATATAAATTTTTCCATGTGATTTGATTGTTGAAAAACATGTAATATCACAGATTACATGTGTTTTTTATTATGTGAATTTCCCACATGATATGTTTTTGTTAACCTTGTAATAGTGTAATTTACATGTGATTCTTACTATGCTGAAGTGATGATACACCGGGCTTGGCCATGAAATATGATGAAATGCTTATACACTGGGTTTTACCCTAAAATATACTGAAATGATGATACATTGGGCTTGTTCCTGACTTTAATATGCTGAAATGACGATACACTAGGCTTGAAACTGATTTGGATATGCTAAAATGCTTATACATCAGGCTTGGCCCTAATACATTTTGAAATGGAATAAATTATGATGCGTCTTCCAAGCCAAAACATAAGATTGGATTTGGTATTCAATTATTGTGATTAGATAGGCTGTTGAGGTATCTATTATATTTACTTTATATTGGGGATTGACAAGTTTAGGCTGGCCCCTGTGAATTATATAATTCACTGAATTTTAATTGATTAAAGAACATTAAATGAATGTAAATGAATTTCAATAGTGGTAGGACTGGTTATTCTTGAGTACTTTTTATTTTACTGAATTTTTACTATTGTACACTACTGTTGCATATAATCACTAACAGATTGGAATAGACCTTCAGTGGTTACCTACTAGGATTTATTTCTCACACCCTATTTGGGTTATGTTTTTGGGCCCAAAAAGAATATATTACTGTAGGTGTTGATAAGGGAAATGCCCCCTTTTTAGGTACTTGATTGTTGATTAGGAGCAGGAGAGCATGGGACCAAGCCACTGCTTTTGATGATGTTAAGTTTCATTTTGTGTTACTGTAACTTGGTATTGTATTGTACTTGATTTCAGTGTATCTTGTTTCGATGTTTTCTTAGAACATGTGACATGCTGCATCATTTTGATATTACATGCCTTATGGTTATCTTTATCTTTTAGTCTTCGGTTGTTTACTTCAGTTGCATGATGTTTACTGCTTCCGATATTATTATTATTTATTCTGTTGTATTACACTATACCAATGAGGGCATAGTTTCCCCAATATCACAACCTAGGCACTCATTGCTAGTCGGCAACCTCTGGCATTTTTGGAAATGTGTTTGAGGCCATGTGGCCCACAAGTTACATGACACCTTTTTAGTGGCATTCAGATTCGGGACATTACAAAGTGGTATCAGAGGATTTCCGATCTGGTTTTATTTAAAATTTGGTGACAATATAAAGGATATTGAATTTGGTAATTATCTGTGCCTGGGAGTAGCTACCCCATGTACATGAAAAATCCAAATTACCTCAAATTAAATTGTGCTTTTGGATTTTGAGCTATTACAATTGATTTTATTTCACTGTTGGGTAAAACACTTGATTTTTTCTATTAATATTGATGCAATTGTATGTTCTATTTCAGTTGAAACCTAATGAGATAAGGGTATTCCATCTCATGAATCATATAGAAACTTTTTATAATCACATTCCATGCATTGTGCTATGCCATCTAGGATGAATTAGATATTGCATGCTGTTGTGATAGACTTCTTGCTAGAGATGCCTGTTTCTGTGATAGTACCTTGATAGATATGGTCGATGTTGTGATAGGTTTATTGGTATGTGATATGGTTCAAATTTAATGGATTCCAAACTTTGATCTCTGAGGTGTATGGGCCCTCTTGGATTGGAATTTGGTGGATCATAATTCCACCATTTGTAAAGAATTCTGTTATGATATGCTCTGATTGGGTGAAAAACTTTGATTCATGGGGAGTATGGTCCATCACAAATTGGAATTTGGCTTCCCACTGGTTATTTTTTCTAAAGAACAAGGGTTTTCTGGGAAATCTATAGGTTCTTTCCTGAAAAACCTCATATACACGACATGTAGTTTATCCTAACATGTTGTGTGTTCTTCCTGTTCGGGGAATAAGGTGTTCCATGTTTTAAGATGTATATTCCATTTAACATGTGTACACGCCGTGTAGTATCTGACCGTGTAATGATCCATGTGAGAGAAAACATGAGCCATAGAGTTTGGATTAGAACACGTCGTGTGCCTTCGGTGCATTCCATATAGTCTACCCAGGCAGAACTTGTGTAGTCCTGGCCATGTGGGAGTACAGGGCTGGGAGGACGGGCCTGTGTACATGTTGTGTGCATGTAGAACATGCCATGTACCTAGAGTTGATACATGCCCAGGGCAGTATCAGGACATGAACTTGTGAATTCATAAGGGTACACGCCGTGTATTCTTTATACATGTCATGTAAACCCTTTTTTTCTAATTTTGAGGATCTTTTCTTGTTTTTCTCTTAGAACTTTTGAATGGAAAACCTTAAAAATAAGTTTGAACTAAGGCATGTTCTTGACCTTATAGAGTCATGCTACCGTGATGACCACGAGATGTACGCTAGGAGAGTGGAAATGATCATACTCCAATAATACTAGGCCATGTGCTACTGATGAATCCTCCAGTTGTGTCATCTATGGAACTATCTATTATAACGGACGCAGACGCAGATGTACAGTTCCATGAAGGTTTTGTGAGGTTCATGCAGAACTTTCAAGGAGAACCACAGGCTTCCATATCTATGGCAGAGTTTATGTATATATTTCAGTAGAAAAATATGCCTACTTTTACAGGGGTTGAAGGATGTGGAATCATGGCTGGAATTAGTGATGACTATCTTTAAACATCTGGAGACTCCTCTTAAGATGAGGGTCAAGCTTACGACATATATGCTGCGTAATTCTACCAAGAGATGGTGGGATGTTATCACTCAGGTAAGGAATCATTGGGATATGACATGGGAAGACTTTCATGCATCCTTCTATGATTATTATTTTCCTAAGACGCTGAGGGCCGACTGAGCCTGGGAGTTCATGCATATGGAGCAGAGCACACTGTCAGTTATGGACTATTATTCCTAGTTTACTAAGATTCAGCGATTCATACCTATTCTGATGGGTGATTAAGTATTGAAATCTATACGATTCAAGGATGGTCTTAGGTTTGACATTCGATCAATAGTGAATGTCTTTAGGTTTCCTTCTATCTCTTCTATTGTGAATTAGGCGCTGATTACCAAGTGCAACCTATGGGAATCTATGGGTGCGAGACATGGTGGTTCGACACTGAGATATGGTACTATCTCTATTGGAAGAAAAAAGCATTGTATGGAGCTCTCTTTCGGGGATAGAAGCAGTCAGAACCTCTCTTACAGTAGCTAGGTGAGGTGATACCATTGCGGAAGGATTGGGCATACTAAACCACAGTGCACGATGGACTAGGTTGAATGATGAGCTTGTGGAAATATGGGCCATTTATAGTGGTTCTACAGGACGTTTCCCCCATCATCTAGTGAGATAGGGTCTGCACTAACTCCACATTCAGGAGTGGGGTCAGTAGCTTCTCACCAGTTAGTGAACTAGAATACGTCAGGTTGTTTGGGCCGAGGGGGTGGTCATGGACATGGTAGCCAGACCCCAAGATCTCAATAATAGTAGGGTGGGTTAGCTCAGGGTATCCAAGAAGTGTCTTAGGGATATAGTATAGGTCATAATTATGTATTGCAACGGACCCATAAGGAACAGGATCTCAGACCTTCTACGATTAAAGGTACTATTCTAGTTGCCCCTATTTTATCTTCTGCACTTTTTGATACTGGTGCTACACAATGTTTTATATCTATAGCCATTGTGGAAAGCCTTAGGCTCTGTTTTTGTGCTACTTCTGATGTTATGACGTTAGACACTCCATTATGAATTATAACGGAAGGTGTGTGTCAGTGTAAGGAGTTACCCCTTGATATTGGTGGGTGTCACTTTCTATGGAACCTCTATTTCTTAGAGATGACGAGCATTGATGTCATTCTCAGAATGGATTGGTTGGTTTATTTTCAATCCTTTTTTGATTTCTTTCATCATAGGGTGAGTTTAAAAACACAAGATGGTAGATAGTTTCTACATAAGGGTGAATGGGATGTTCAGGAGAGCTGAGGTGGACCCGAACATCGTGGGATGGGCAAAATGACAGCCTAGATTTCAAGTTTATATCTGGATGATCAGGGAACATTTCTAGAAGTTTTCCCTCTAGTGGTTGATCATTTTAGGGATGTTTTCCCATATGACTTCTCTGGCTTACCTCTGGTCAGAGAGGTGGAGTTCACTATTGAGCTAGTGCTAAGAGCTTCATCAGTATCAATTCCTCCTTACAGGATGTATACAACAGAGTTTCAAGAGATCAAGAGGTAGTTGGAATATATGGAAGCTAAGGGTTTTATCTAAACTAGTACTTCACCTTGGGGTTCACTGTTACTTTTCATGAAAAAGGCAGACGGTACCCTTAGGCTATGCATGGACTATCACAAATTGAACTAGTTGATGGTTAAAAATGACATCCCTTTCCACTGATAGATGACATGTTTGGTCAGCTTTGAGGAGCTCGAGTGTTCTCGAAGATTGAATTGAGGTCAAGATATCATCAAGTACATGTTCGAACTATAAACATAATTCGTACAACCTTTCATAGTAGGTATGGATTATATGAGTACTTGGTTATGCTGTTTGGTCTCACGAATGCGCTAATATTTTTCATGGTGCTGATAAACTGAGTTTCCCATCCTTACCTAGATTCTTTTGTGGTGTTTTTTGCGAATGATATCTTGGTGTATTATCACAATTGACACGACCATGAAAAACATCTTGATATTGTTTTTAATGCATTTATAGGGCATCAGTTATATGTTAAGATCACAAAATAACACTTCTGGATGGATCAGATTCACCTCTTGGGTCACGTCATCTCAAAGACTAGAGTATCAGTGGACCCAGAGAAGGTGAAAGTAATAGTTACCTGGGAGCATCCCAAGAATATTTTTTAGGTGCATAGTTTCTTGGGGATAGCTGGTTACTAAAAGTGTTTTATATAGGACTTCTCATGCTTAGCAGCGTCGATGAAAAGCTTGAGTAAGAAAGTTGTGAATTTTGAGTGGTAAGATTTTTGTGATACAACCTTTCAAGAGTTGATTGGACGTTTAACTTCAGCGCTGATACTGATATTTCTAGAGCCAGGAAAGAGTTACACTATGTACTGTGATGCATTAGGTATCGGGCTAGGAGCAGTGCTTATGCAGGGGAATCGAGTTGTTGCATATGGGTCTCAGTAGTTGAGGAAACATGAGAGGAACTACCCGACGCATGATCTCAAGTTGGATGTGGCTATTCATACTTTTCACTGTTGGAGACATTATTTATTGGGAGAAAATTTTGTGGTGTACAAAGACCAAAAAAGTTTCAAATACATATTTACTCATCATGATTTGAATCTGAGACAATGAAGGCAGGTGGAATACCCTCAGTCGTTCAATTTTGAGATTTCCTATATGCCTGGAAAAGGCAATATAGTGACTGACACACTGAGTAGGAGGAATCAGATATAGGTAGTGTAGGAGGCCAGTAGTGAGTGGCATCTTATGGTGTTGTTCTCTAAGATGCATTTATAGGTTCACGATAGTCAGGGACAAAATTATATTTTATCTTTGGCTATTACCTCTACCCTACTGGACAAAGTGAGGATGAGGAAGCTATCAAATTCTGAAGGCCTAGTCCTATAGGAGAGTGTGGTATGTGAGGAACATCCTCTAGGGTGGATGATAGACAAGGATGAAGTTCTACATATCCATGGATGTTTGTGGGTTCCAAGTGATATATGCGAAGAGATGATGTGAGAGTTTCATGCTTCAACTTGGGTAGTGCATCCCAGAGTCACCAAGATGTACTGTTACTAATTCCATTAGTAATGGTGGCCAGGCATGAAGTGAGAAGTAGCTGGTTTTGTTATGAGGTGTTCCACCTGTCAGGAGGTGAAGGTTGAATATCAACGACTGACTGGGCTTTTACAATAATAACTTATTCCAGATTGGAAATGGGATGATGTCATTATGGATTGCATGACGGGGTTACCGAGGTCGCCTAGAGGAAATTATGCTTTGTGGTTCATAGTTGACAGGCTTATGAAGGTCACTCACTTCTTGCCGATAAAGAAGACCTTCGGTGTTGATTATATTAGAAAGATGTATATCTGAGAGGTGGTATAGCTTCATGGGGTTCCTAATTCTACTGCTTCATATAGGGAAACATGCTTTACGGCTTTTTTCTAGTAGAGTTTTCATAGGGTGCTGGGTATATAGGTTCTTCTGAGCATATCATATCACCCTCATACTGATGGCTAGTCAGAGTGTATGATACAGGTTCTAGAGGACATGTTGCGTGCAAGTTTCTAAGACTCTGGGTAATCTTAGGAGAGGAATATACCCTTGGTTGAGTTTACCTATAATAATAGCTTCCAAGCTACTATTCAGATGGTTCCATATGAGGCTTTATAAGAGAGGCCATGCCGATCACCCCTATGTTGGATGGATCCAGGAGAGGCAACTATGCTGGGAGCTCATCTTATCTAGGAGTCTAATGAGCAGGTCCACTTGATTCAGAAGCAGATGGATACTACATAGTCTCATCAAAAATCATACACTGATTGCTGTAGACGACCTTTGGAGTTTGAGGTTGGGAACCAAGTTTTCCTACGTGTCGTACCGAGGTCGGGACACAAGAGGATCAGGAGATAGGGTAAAATTGCACCGAGATATGTTGGACTATTTGAGATTCTAGAGCAAGTCAGGTCGGTTTCCTATCAGTTACAATTACCTCAGAGGTACCGAGCCATGTATTACATCTTCCATGTATCTCAACTACGCCACTATCACTCAAATCTGTCTCACATTTTTCAGCCTAAGGAGGTTGATCTTTAGGTTTATGAATCCTTTGAGGAGCATCTGATTCTTATAGTTGACAAGGGAAAGAAAGTTCTTCGAGGCCGGTCAGTTCCTCTTGTATGGGTGCTATGGTAGCACAAACAAGTATAGAACGAGACTTGGGAGAGGTAGGCCGATGTACGTGCTCAGTGGCCAGATTTATTCTCAAATTTTTATTCACCACCCTTAGAAGGAAAATTCAGGTATGAATTTCTTTAAGGGGGGAAGTTTGAAAGAACCCGGTTCTTACTTTGAGGTACATGTTTCTTCTTTCCTTTTCTTTTAAGTTGTTTTTGATAAAACAAGGGAAAACTAGAAATGTTCTACAATCCGAGGTTACATTCCATGTAATCCTAAAGAAAACACTGTGTAGTATGACCGTGTATGAAGGGAATACATGGAATGTGGGCATATCTGCTAGAAAAAGAGGAAAAACCAACTACACACCATGTATTCTTATTACAAACCATGTAGTTATGTCGGAAGGTCCTAGAAAGTAAGTCAGTGGAAAAAAACTACCAAATGAACCTTAAAATGATATAAACTCCATGTATATGGTATTAAACACCGTGTATATGTGTTTTCTCACTTAAAATGGGTAGAATCCCCTCTTTTAGGCAGAATGGACAGAGGGCTCGCTGGGTTAAAGAACAAGCACCACTAAAACATTAACCTTCTCCCAAATCTTCATCCAGACTCCGATTCCTTTTAAGTTAATAGTTTTACTATTTATAAGGTTATAAAATTAAGTATTATTATCTTTAACTTTCTTATTCATGTCATTGATGGATTAATGAAAAAACACGTTAAAAATGAATATAATATATAATGTGGTGATGATACTAAAGAGAAACCAAATGATATTTAAACCATTGTTGAAAATATTGTGATAATCCTCACCCAACTATATCTAGTTAATATTAAAAAAATGAGTCTTGAAAAACTCTTGAATACACAAAATAATAGAAGGATGGATTCTCATGGAAGTTCAGGAGATAAAGATGATGAAGTAAAGAAGATTCAATTTACTTTGTGTAAAAAATGTAGGAATATTTCCCTAAGGGAATGTCTCAATAGAATAATAAAATGTTTCAAATGTGGAATGGTTGGACATCAAGCTCATTATTATTAAATAGAGATGAATAAGACAACCAATACAATGGAAGTTATTAGAGTCCTAACTAAAACACCATCTAAAAATCAATACTTCAACAACAAGGATTTTGGGAATTATGAAATTAGATTCCCCATTATAAGGTATAATAAGGATTATAGGTATCAAAAACCTCATAGACCATGGGAATAAAGAAAATCCTATGATAATATTTCTATTAAAGTGGATAGTGATAATTAAGTGGTTCTAGGTGTTCTCTACTATAGATTTAAAAATGTTTTAAATCATGAAAGTTTTCAAAAACTATTAGTTTTTTAATTATAAATAAAAGACTCATGGTGGTATCATTATTATATCCATGGTGTATTAATATCCTTCAAGGTTTATGGGATAATGATACATATAAGTCCTAATAATTCTTCCTTTAGATTAATTTTTTATCTTCACATAGTTATTTTATTAATTACCAAGATAGGGAAATCACATTTCAAACCAACCTATAATAATCTACTAGATAATGGATTACTATGATATATCTTGGAAAAATAATTTTATTATAAATGTCATGATACCCAATCATGAGGGATGTTTAACAAAATTTTTTTGGAGAGAAACTCAATTTCAAGATTGATATATTTTAAGGGGAAAAATATATTTCCTAAGTTTTTGGATATCACTTTAAAAATTATATTATGAGTTAGGTATATCCCTCAGATACCCTTAGTTAGTTTAACTATTAAGTAATAATTAAAAATTGCAAGTACATAATTTATTTAAGGGATGTAGAATGTAACGACCTAAGGTTTTACTATATGTTCTCCTTGAATAAATCAATATTAAATTACGTGTTTTACATGCAATATTGTAGACGCCGGAAAAGTCCGTTGTTCCCAAACGAAGCTCCGGATGCGGAAAGTGAAGTGATATTTGGAGTCAGAGGCACGTTCCGGAGGGCCCGGAGGACTTGCGCGAAATTTCAGAGGCTCGCGCGCAAAGTTGAGTCGCGGCGCGCAATCCTCCCGGGATGCGCGCAATGCGCTGGGCCGGCGCGCTATTTTGCGCGCCCGCGGCCTGCGCGGCGCCCTTTGCGCGCTGGGTCCTGATTCCGCGCCCGCGAACCGAATTGCGCGCCCGAGACCGGATTCCGCGCCCGGGGTTGCCTATAAATATAAGGCGACCCCCGACGTTTTGAAGGTTGCCAGAATCCGAAGCGTCGCTCGTTCGCGCAATCCAACCCCTTCCGCGCGCAATGCCGATCTTCAGGTAACCTCCTTTCTTTCGCGCAAAAGAGCCTTGGGGTTCGCCTTCGCGCGCAATCCCCTTGGCTCCTTTCCTTTGAATAAATTTCAACCCGAAGGCCTTTGCGCACAAAAGAAGACTCTTGCACGCAATTGCCCCCGGGTGCGCGCAATCCGACCCGATTGCGTGCACCCCCCATTTTCAAAGTGGCCATTCGTTAGAGAATGAGCCGTTGCCCCCCGCGCGCTATCCGAAGCCCGGTGCGCGCAATCTCAATCATCCGCACGCGAAGCGCTGGCCCAATTGCGCGCCAGCCCGCCATTTTGCGCGCCGACCCGTGGTTTTGCGCGCAAAGCTCCTCTTTTGCGCGCAACCCGCCAGGGTCGCCTCCCGTGACCCCCTGAGGGTACCCGCCTGCGTGGCGCCCGATGATCCTCATCCTGGGTGCCCGCACCGTGCGTTGTCTTCCCGTGCGGACCTCCAGGCTTGCGCGAAGTGACACGCACGTATGTCCAGCATGACGTTAAACTGCATATTCGTCCAGCATGACGTTAAACTGCATATACGTCCTGCACGACGTTAAACTGTACCTCGTCCGAGCTACAAGACGTTAAACTGTTCAGCATACGTCCAAGCTGCATGACGCTAAACTGCCTAGCCCCCATCGTCCGCGCTGCAAGACGTTAAACTGCCAAGTGTTTCGTCCTCAACACACGACGTTAAACTGTACTTCGTCCGGCAAGACGTTAAACCGCCCGCTTCGTCCTCAACACACGACGTTAAACTGTACTTCGTCTGGCAAGACGCTAAACCGTCCGCATCATTCGATCCCGTGCCTCGCACGCAGGGTCTCCCCCGGTTTGGATGTGGCCCCCACCCGCTCGTCTCTGCAGGGATGTCGGGATTGTCCCCCTTTTGGGACGATTTAATGGGAGTGGCTTTTCCCTACGGGGGCAGGGTATTACAAACCCCTAGTTTCTCGTGGGAGGCTGCACATGTGTATCTCCATTGCGCCTCCCTACTGCCGAAGCCAGTAGAGGGTATGACTGGGATCGAGGTGTCTTCTGCTTTCGGTCCAAGTCCCTTCCAACTGAGTTTCGCCGCATCCGGGCTGCCCCAAGTGCGTAAGTCCTGACGGAATGAACTACGTGGACTTTGATCCCTGTCTTCTATACAGGGTACGTAGGAAGCCTCCCTGAGGTTCAAGCCCACCACCTGGTCGTCCCGGTCGTATTTATGTCAGTTCGTCCATCAGTGGACCCCTCCAGGGTTCACGCTTGCGTCGATTCACCTATGAATCCGCCCCTGTGGGAGACTGCTCGTGTGTATCTCCACGGTGCCTCCCCACAGCCCCCCCTTTTCCATTTCTCCTTTTATCGTCCAGCATGACGTGAAACTGTGATCCACCCGGCCGTTCCATCCCCCTCTGTGCGAGGTGGTTCGGTTCAATCCTCCGCCCGGCGGCCTAGACCTCTTCGTGAGTCGGCTTGCCGACGTCCAACATGACGTTAAACTGTATACCCGAACTACGTTGACTTTGATCCGTGCTAACGCGCGGTACGTAGGAAGCCCCTCCGGGGTCCAAGCTCTTCACTCCATCATCCATCCTGATCCTTACCCCGCCACATCCCGGTGGGGTCATGCCACTTCACTCCACTCCACGTTACTTGGGAAGCCGCCCGTGTGCTGGCCCCAGCGTCGGAGGTTCCCCGCAAGGGGTTCTGTCATCTGATCCACTTTTCGTGTTGATCGGTCCGATGCCGTCCCCGCTGGACGTTAAACTCGCGGCATACCCCGTGTTAAACATGGGAAGCTGAGGAAAACCTCAGGTGACACAGTTCCCCGCACCCAGTACGGGATGCCTCAGGCCATCATGCCTTCGAGAAGCCCTATTAGGGACGGAAGACAGACGTGCAGAGCCGCAGTGTTACGACACGCCCCCAGCACCCAGAGCCACCCGGCCTTCTCACCGCAGGTTGCTGCCCCGACCAGACTCCTTGGAGCGTCCGGGCGGAAGCAGCGTAATTAACCGGTGTCCATGAAGATATGGCGCCGGGAACGAGATTCACGAACATTCTTAAGTCTATGAGGGAGACCCGGATTAGGCGACGAGTTCCGAGGAGACGTCCAAGGAAGGAGGAGCCAACATCCCATCATCCCGATTTCGATCAAGGAGCAGACGCCCCTGAATAAGGGACGGATGCCGCCCGCCCTTGGAAAGAGGGACTGCGGGACCACAAGCCGCGCGCCCATCCCCTCAGGTTGACGGGTGCACGCGCGAACGCGTCCTGGCGGAACAGCGTAACCCGACGCACATCCGCACCGAAACAGAAAAAATGGTGAACCCGACGTGAATCTCTTCTCCTCGATACAAAGACCGATGGCTTTCAGAGGTGTTGGAAGACCGGCATGTTGCCCGGCCAAGCGTTCAGTCTTACCCGCCAGGGGCTGGGGAAGTGAAATCGGGCACTCCGTCTCGCAACGTCGAGGGCCTGGGTTCCCCCCACGGAAGGCGTCGTGGCGCTAATGGTTGGTTGACGATTCCTTTTTCCTGTCAGTGTTAATGGGTCCTTCTCCCTGCTTTCAGAAATCAGGTCGCCCAATCTAGTGCCCGATCGCCACCCCGCCCACTGGCGCAGGGGTAGGGGAAACACCGACGCGGCTACTCCGCGCGGTCCCGCCCGTTCCACAGTCGTCCCAGCAGCCGCAATTGCGGGACGACCACGCCCTCTCTCCCCCTCGGAGGTCATCCAGAGAAGGGTGATCAACACCCTGGTGCGGAGATACGAGGAAGAGGGAGTCATCCCCACTAGGGAAATGGCTCGCCTAGACCTTGAGGAGGCTGCGCCTCGCCACCACCCGCCGCCCCCGAGGGCCGCGCAGGGAGGCACCGCTGCCTACCTCAACGTCCAATCGCTTCGGGAGTTTATCCCCGGAGCGCTCTGACAGTTCCCTTCCCTATGCGGATGAGGTGGAAGATGCCCGGGATCACCCTATCCGGGATTCGCTCCAGGGGATCTACGGTAAGGACTCCCGCCAGGCCATGGCGACACCGCCGCCAGGCCTCTCCAGTCGAAGAGCGGGCTCTCCACCTGCCCGCGCCGCTCATTCTGACTCGTCTGTCTCGACGCCAACGTCGGGCACGAGCGGAAGAGGATGCCCACCTCGGGGCTCTAGCAACAGCGGCCGCATTGGCCCAAGCCACTGCTGGCTCCAGTCGCCAGGCCTCTGTGCATCCTGAGCAGGGGAACTCCTATGCCTGACCTGGATCGAGGCCCCGACCGCCCCAAAGGCAGGTTGGGTCGGCTCTCCCGGTTGCTGGCACTGGCAGTAGCCACCGCGGACCACCTCGCGGTAGCGCTATTCACCGGCAGGATCTACTCTGGGTGGCCGATCCAGGAGGCATGGGTCATCCCACCTTCCAATCCCGGCCCGGAGGCCTGCCCGGAATCATCTCTCCCCGCGTCCCCTTTGATATCTGTCCCGGTGCCCCTCGCACCTTGGTTCCCAGTCCTCTTGGCCCCAGCACCAGTGCGGCCGGAGGACGCCAGGACAGAGATCAGCCCTGCCCCGAAGAACCACCCAGGGGCAGGAAGGCAAGGCGTCGACGCCGAGGGAAGAATGTTACGGAATTCCGGACAGAGATCCGACCGGTTTGCTTCTCTGACTCAGAGGCGGAGTACGATTCGGCGACAGAGCCCCTTCCCCAATCCCGCCAGTCAAGGGCAGGGGTAGGAATGCGGCACGTCAGCCTCGTGCTCCCCGAGAGCGAGATCGATGCGATCCCCGCTTCTCTCCGAAGGTATATCCGGAGTAACGAGGGCCTGATAGACCCCCAAGGATCATACTTGCGGTTGGTACCCGGCCCCTCCGGAAGTGCCTTCCGTCTCGATCGGAGAAGCCGGAGACTTTTTCTGGGGACCGACGGTCGAACCACGATCTGGTGCGCCCTCGGAGAGCACCGATGCTACGGCAGGATGTTCGCTCGCCGGCCCGTCCTATCGTGATGTGGTAGCCAGGGCACCGCCACCCTCAGAGGGAGGCCCGGGATATGGAGGCCAATCGGCCTGTTCGCCGTATTCATCGCCGGCCAGCCCGTCGGCCCGGCGGCCCGCCTCGGCACCACTACCAGTTTCCCGTCCGTTCCCAGCCATGGAAGAGGACCAAGGAGATCTGGGTCCCGAGTTTGAGTCGTGGAGCTTCTGGACCGTCCTTGCAGAGGGCCACTTCCCTGAGAAGTTTTGGCCAGTCGCAGGGCCGGGCTTTGATGCACCCGAATCGCTCACCCCGGATGAGTTCGAATGCTTTCGCCGAACTCTCCGGGAGACTCGCTCCTGTCTTCACCGCCTACAAATGCCATACCCCGGGAGTCAAGCGCACCTGGAGGATATTGGTGAGCAGTGCCATCAAATTGACTTGGCCATGCTCCCCGCGGCTCGGCACCCCGGGTCATTGGGGCACCACAAGGCCCTCCAACAACGATGCGTCGAGTGTTTTCGAGTACTCCGCAAAGTTATCGAGGAAGCCACTCCCCACGTGTATATCCGTGGATGGGGGCAGTACGCTTCCCTACGCTTCAGTGTGATCCGCCGACAGCCCGATTCGCTGGGTGGCCCTGAGGGTATATCCCCAGGGACAGGAACAGTCAATATGGCTGACCTGTCGGGAGAAGGGAACGACTTGGAACTTCTCGACGGGGGCTTCCCCCCCGAAGACAAGCCGTCGTCAGATCCATCGGTGAGAGTTACTCGTCATCAGAGGAACCTCCTGGGGCTCCCCGCACCCACTGAAGCACTGACGTTGAGCCGAAACGTCAGCAAAGGAAAAGAGCACAGCGAGGCTATAAGGCCCGCCGACCCATCTGCCTCCATGCAGAGGGCAGAGGAGGATCCCGAGAAGGCTACGCTACGTCAGCAGCTCGCCGAACAGAAGAAGCTGGTTGACCAGCTCCTCGCTGAGCACGCTGCAGAACGGCGGCCTGACTACGGTGATCCCAGGCCAGGGACAGCAGGGACCGGAACAACCGCTCCTCGATGAGACTCTCCCGGGCAACCGTGATTACGCCGTGTTCGCCGACAGGAGAGAGGCCATTGCCTATGGCAAGAGGGCGCGGTATGTTTCACCACACCCTCCCGAGCGGCGTGACTACTTGAGAGATCCCGCTCGGATTCCTCCCGCTGCCCCAAGGGCCGCTCCGCCCGCCATCCCACGAGCTGCCGAGTTCGACGACCCGGTCGACGACCCAATTGAAGGGCCATGCAATGCGCTCGTGGTTAGAGATCCTCGCCAGGACTGGAACCCATGTCCGGACGATCCGATGGCGGCACTCATTGCCCGTTTGGAGGCCTTGGAGACTCGGCAGGTGGCGATCCCACCGGACGGCAAGCCCTACCCAGCATGGGTGGATGACATGCCGGCGCCTCCGGGATTCGGGAATACCACTTTCGCCCCCTTCAACGGAACTGGAGATCCGCCACAGCATTTAGCCCACTTCAACTCGAGGTGCGGGCCTATGTTGGGGACTCCGACGCAGCAGGAGGCCGCTAAGCTTCGCTGCTTTGTTCAGACACTGGAAGGGCCAGCATTTGTCTGGTACAGCCAGCTCCCCGTCGGGTCGGTAACCAGCTGGGAGGACCTCCGTAGACAGTTCCTCTACCAGTTCAGTTCCACGACCCGGAAGACAAGTATCGCAGACCTCTTCAAGTGCAAGCAGAGGCCTGATGAGCGAGTCGCGGACTTCGTCGCCCGATGGAAGGGTCTCACGTATTCCCTTGACATGCCATTGACTCAGGAGCAGTTGCTGACAATGTGCGTCGGGAACGTCAAGACCGAGCTGGTCCCTTCCCTGATCACTCAGAATTACCCCGGAGGGTTCAGGGACTTCTCAGACAAAGCTCAACGTCTTGAGGAAGCCCTGCAACAGGCCAGCCAGGCACACCCGCTGCCTCCTATGGTTCCTGCAAGGAGAGTTAGTAGGGCTGAGCCCGCTGCTGTTTCCCAGATAGAGGCCCCCAGGCCGTTGGAGCTGCTGCCGGTGAGGCCAGCTCCACAGCCTCACAGGAATCCACCTCCACGGGCTCAGTTCCCGGCCCAGCAGCGGCAGCCCCAGAACCGGCCGGCCCCTCCGCGTAATGTACCGCCGCAACCCAGGCGAGATAATCAGGGTCCACCTCCTCGGCCGGCCCCTCCAGCCCCTCGTCAAGACCACGCTCCCAGAGGCCCGCGACACCTGACTTACTCATTCCACGAGGATCAGGTCCCCGGTTACTTCCGGAGCGCCCTGGAGCAGAGGATTGTGCGACTGCCTGAGTGTTGGAGGCCAGAGGAGGCACATCTTATGAATAACCCCCGCTACTGCCCCTACCATCGGGCCTTGGGGCACACCATCTAGCGGTGCTATGTGTTTAAGGACTGGCTCCAAGACCAGATTAACAACAATGTGATCAGGTTGGGCCCAGCTCCAGCACAAGTGGCAGGCGTGTTTGTGGGATCAGATGACGATAGTGGCAACGAGGACGAATGGCAGCTGGTCCCCAACCGCGGATCCCAGAAGTACAATAACTGGATGGCCCGCAAGACGACCATTCGCGCCCATGGAATCATCCGTGCGCGCTTGAATCATCCTGAGCCCCCAGAACCTGCGGGTGCTGCTTCGGCATCGTCGTCCCAGCCTGCCTCTTCCAAGAGGAGCAAACGGCGGCAGCGCAAGAAGGAAGAGCGCGCCCCGCCAGTTCCGCCACTATCCCGTACTCTCGGCGATTTCATGCCCCCGGAGATGGGGGTCCCTCCTCGGATCCGCTCGGTGATGGATGATTCGTCCGATGACGGTATTGGGTACGCTTCGGTTAACACCGTCGAGATGGTAAATCCCTTTTCGGTTCCTGACGTTGAAGAACACCAGGTGGACCTCCCTAGTGTCTCCGGTCGTCGCTACCGTCGGAAGAACCGTAGTAACAGGAGTCGCCGGGGCATAGCCGTTGGTACCTCCAGCCAGGCCGTGCACGCCACTGAGACTAGGCAGCAGGCTCAAAACCGAGCTCAGCGCGCGCAGCCCCCCCATCCGGGGATGACGGATTCGCCTCCGCTACTGTTTGTGGTGTGGGACCAGGCAGAACCACCTCAGCCGCGTCGCGACCAGCTCCGCCCTGCCACGAGTCCATCCCGGCCTCCTGACTCCAGTACGGTGACCATTTCCCGGACTGCGACCAGTGAACAGCGAGATGCGCCAAGTACCAGTCGGCCGCCGATCCAACCGGCAAGGCCCGTCATGCCACCAACCGCAGAGCAACCTCCTGCAACCAGGGGATCGCGCTTGGCCAAAAAGTATGATGTCCTGAAGCACTTGGCCGACATCCCAGCAAGGCTCTCCATCCTTGAGGCTCTGCGCATGTCATCTGAGATGCGCGAGGCACTCGCTGAAGCCCTGAAAAGCCCCCTCCAGTTTGAGACAGAGGTTGCGGCTGCAGAGGCCTTTCACGCCGAAACGATCGAGGACGCCGAATGTCAGGCAGTTATCTCGTTCTCTGGTAAGGATGAGGACCCTCCTATACAGGGACACATTCGTCTGCTGTATGTCACTGGCCAGTTCAATGGCCTTGAAGTCCGGCGCTGTCTTGTCGACACGGGGTCCGGGATCAACCTGATTCCAACTCGGACGCTCCGGAGATTGGGGTTGTCTGAGGATGACTTGATTCCCTCCGACCTCAGGATCCAGGGGTACGACCGCACCGAGCAAACCCCGGTCGGCAAGATACGTTTGAAGACCCAGTTCGGTGACTTGGTTGCCAACACGGAATTCATGGTAGTCTCTCAGGACACTGCGTACAACGCATTGATGGGCAGGCCATGGCTCCACCTTCACGCGGCGGTTCCCTCGTCATACCACCAATGCCTCAAATACTCCCTTAATGGTCGAGTAGGCGTGCTTCAAGGAGATGCCTCTCCTTTTGCCTCGTGTGAAGCCCGCTATCTGGACGCGGACTATTACAAGAGAAAGGATAAGCAGATCCTGGCAGGTGAGGTTGAGCCTGTCGCTGTTGCAAGCGATCCCTGGGAAAGTCTGGATGACGCTTACGTCCTCCCGATTCACCGGTTGGACGTCGCCATGGTCTTGACGGTCCGCGAGTCTCCTGATGAGATGGCTGCGACCGCCCGCGCCAGCACCAGTGGTCCAGCAGGATCTGGTAGCCCCAATGCAGTTGCCAACGCAGTCTCTCCCGTGGACGATCCCTCCCCGAGCGGAGAGGATATGGAAGACGCACCCCCAGCCTTTGAGGAGGGCGTCCCCGCCACGGTCGATGAGTTAATATAGGTGAACCTTGGAACCGAGGCCGATCCAAGACCCACATTGGTTAGTGCCGCCATGCCCTCTGAGGAGCGGCAGCAGTACGTGGACTTTCTCAGGCAGCACCGTGATGTGTTCGCTTGGGGCTATGACGAGATGCCGGGGCTAGATCCTCAGGTAGCCGTCCACCGCCTTGGTCTCCCGGCGAACCATCGCGGGTTCAAGCAGCCTCCCAGGAAGATGCACCCATCCCACGGTGCCATGGTTGAGGCCGAAGTTGACAAACTTATCAAAGCCAACTTCGTGAGGGAAGTTCAGTACCCCAAATGGCTGGCCAACATTGTGCCGGTCAGGAAGAAGAACGGGCAGATTAGAGTCTGCATCGACTTCCGCGATCTCAACCACCACTGTCCGAAGGATGATTTTCCCCTTCCAGTGACAGAGCTGTTGATTGATGCCACGGCAGGGTTCCAAGCCCTCTCCTTCATGGATGGATACTCCGGATACAACCAAATTCGGATGGCCCCTGAGGATGAGGAGTTCACTGCCTTCAGGGCCCCCCAAGGTACCTTTTGCTACCGGGTCATGCCCTTCGGCCTGAAGAATGCAGGTGCCACCTATCAACGGGCGATGCACCGCATATTCAAGCCAATCCTCGGCACGCTAGTGGAATGCTACGTCGACGACTTGGTTGTCAAATCGCGCCAGCGTCAGGACCATCTCAAAGATCTTGAGAAAGTGTTCAGCTTCCTCCGGTCTCGCTGCCTGAAGATGAACCCGTTGAAGTGTGCCTTTGGGGTCACCTCCGGAAAGTTCCTTGGATTTGTGGTAAGATACCGGGGTATTGAGATCGACCCAGAGAAAATCAGGGCGATTAGCCAGATGCCTCCCCCGGGTACCGTCCGGGAACTGCAAGGGTTGCAAGGCCACTTAGCCTATATACGCCGATTCATCGCGAATCTGGCCGGAAAGTGTAAGCCCTTTTCTCGGCTCATGAAGAAAGGTTCCACCTATGTATGGGATAAAGAGTGTCAGACCGCTTTCGAGGAAATCAAGCAGTACCTGCTTCAACCTCCGGTCCTGATGCCGCCCGTATCCGGAAAGCCGCTGGTCCTTTATGTGACTGCCCTGGAACGGTCCCTGGGTGCCCTTCTCGCCCAGAAGAACAACGAGGGAACATAGAATAGCCTCTATTACCTCAGTCGCATGCTCCTCGATGCGGAAGTTAGGTATTCCCCCATCGAGAAGAGCTGCCTGGCGCTCGTATTTGCCGTACAGAAATTACGGCACTACTTGCAGCACCATGAGGTACAGTTGGTTTCTCGGGTAGACCCGTTGAAATATATCCTGAGCCGGCCTATGTTGACTGGCCGCCTAGCGCGGTGGGCTGTGATTCTCCAGCAGTTCGACATCAGGTATGTGTCTCAGAAGGCCATCAAAGGGCAAGCGTTGGCAGACTTTCTGGCCGCTCACCCGACCTCCGCGGATCAGCCGCTGGATCTAGGCTTTCCTGATGAGACCATTCTCTCGGTTGATCGAGCCGATCCATGCTGGAAGATGCACTTTGACGGTGCCTCCCGGAGCCCCACCGGTAGAAGACTCGATAATCCTAAGCTCAACAGAGTGGGCTTGGGCATCGTCTTCATTACCCCGGAGCGAGCCGTGCTGCCATACTCTTTCCTGTTGTCAGATGGCTGTACCAACAATGAGGCGGAATACCATGCCCTCATCACCGGCCTCGAGTTGGCTCTCGAGATCGACGTGCCCCGTCTGTGCGTGAAAGGGGACTCCGAGCTGGTCGTTAAGCAGATAAATGGCGACTACGTTGTCAGGAAGCCGGAGCTTGTGCCATTGTTGGAGTGCACCCTCCTTCTGATGGCCCGGTTCCCTTCTCGGCCGGAAATTGTCCATATTCCCCGGTCGCAGAACTGTCGAGCAGATGCTTTGGCCAGCCTTGCTGCCTCACTTGCGGAGCCTGATCAGGACAACCTGATCGTCCGCGTGACGCGCCGCAGGCTCATCGCTCCTGTTATCCCGGAAGAAGATCGCGGCCCGTTGGTAAGTAATCTCACCACGGTTGCCCCTATGCCCGGAGCCCCGAGTACCCCAGATATGACAGTCGGATCAGCCCCTGATTGGAGGACGCCTTTGGTTGAGTACCTCCAACATGGCATTCTTCCATCGGATCGGGCCGAGCGCGAGCGAGTTCGACGCCGCGCATCGCAGTTCGTCCTCCAGAGCAGTCCCGGCCTGGAGCAGGTCCTCTACAAACGCGGATTTGATGGTGTTCTCCTCCGTTGCCTTCAGGGAGTTGAGATCCCACGAGTCATGCAAGAGGTTCATGCTGGTTCATGTGGCGCCCACCAGACTGGGCCGAAGCTGTCCCACCAGATTCGGAGGTTGGGATACTTCTGGCCCTCTATGATCCATGACTGCATCGAGTATGCCAGGAGGTGCCATGCGTGCCAGGTTCATGCGAACTTTGTGCATCGGCCGCCGGAGCCTCTCCATACCACAAGGTATTCCTGGCCCTTTGCAGTCTGGGGACTGGATGTTGTGGGACCTTACCCACCGGCGACAGCTCGCCAGTGCCGGTTCATTCTGACCGCCACGGACTTCTTCTCCAAATGGGCAGAAGCGATTCCGCTCAGAGAGGTCAAATCATGTTTGATCGCTGACTTCGTGACCTCCAACATCATCTATCGATTTGGAGTGCCTCACGCTATCCTCACGGATAACGGAACCAATTTCCGAGCAGCCGAGTTGAAGAAGTTGTACGCCAAGTATAACATTCGCTCGAACCATACATCTCGCTATCATGCGCAGGCGAATGGACAGATCGAGGCGTTTAACAAAACCCTCTCTAACATTCTGCAAAAGATGGTTGGTCAGAACAAGAAGAGTTGGCCGGACAAGCTCCCCAACGCCCTCTGGGCTTATCGGACGACGACTCGCAATTCCACCCAGATGACCCCTTATTCCCTGGTGTATGGAGCTGAGGCCGTCCTGCCCATCGAGATCCAGTTGCCGTCCTTGCGCACTGCGGTCTACGACCAGCAAGCGCCGGACAGAGTCGCTAAAGCCCGTCTAGTCGAGTTGGAAGCACTGGATGAGAATAGACTTCGCGCTTTGCACAACTTGGAGAGGCATCAAAGCAGAATGGCTCGAGCTTTCAATAAGAAGGTTCGCCTCCGCTCCTTCCTGCAGGGTGATCTAGTGCTAGCCCTAAGAGCGCCAATGATCCCCGGCAGGAAGCCGCCCAAGTTGGAGCCCAAGTGGGAGGGACCTTTTGTTGTCCACAAGGTCTATCCCAATGGCGCGTACTCCCTAGCGACTATGGATGGTGAGCGTGTCACTCCTCCCACAAACGCTAGGTTCCTCAAGCAGTACTTTGTCTGAGTGTGCCCACGTCCTGCACGACGTTAAACTGCATTCGTCCAGGCTACAAGACGTTAAACTGTTCAGCATTCGTCCGCGCTGCAAGACGTTAAACTGCCAAGTGCTTCGTCCTGCATGACGCTAAACTGCACTACGTCCGAGCTACAAGACGTTAAACTGTTCAGCATTCGTCCTGCATGACGTAAAACTGCCCTTCCAGAACTACATATGGCTTGATTCCCATCCTTATGGGATACGTAGGACCACCTGGACATTCATGTTTCAGGCCCAGCCCCATTTCCCGGGAATCTCTATCCCGTGTCGGCCCTCTGGCCCAAGTTCCCCTTTTTTTTGTGCGAGGCGTATCGCGTGAGCGGGGGATTATGTCCTCATTCACGTCGGTCTACTGGCCGCGCCGTACGCCTCCCCCGTGTGTGGGACTACCTCACACCCCTCATCGTCCTGCATGACGTAAAACTGCCTCTCCAGAACTACGTATGGCTTTATTCCCATCCTTATGGGATACGTAGGACCGCCTGGACGCTTATGTTTCAGGTCCAGCCCCGTCTCTTGGTTGATCATGGGGATCTGTCCTCTTTTGGTTGCTCTCAGGGTGAGTCCTCCGACCCTTCCCGGTGACCCGTTAACATGTTTTGGGTACTTCGGTCTATGACTCGTAGTGTCAGATTCAATCCCGACAAGTCCTGTGTTGCTTGTCAGGCCTCGCGCTTCCTCTTGTTCGAGCCTTCACTCAAAGGGATCCTCGTTAAAGGTTTGGGTACGATGCCTCAGTGCTCTCCCACCGCTCCGGGTCGATTTACCGGCGGGTCTTGGGCCGCAAATCGATATGAATCCTGCGATTGAGCGGTTGATGCTCGTTTGCTTGCCCCGTCTTAGGCTGACGCGATCGGATGTTGTGTTGCGAATGCGTCAGCAACATCCTTGATCGCCATGTCGGCTCTTTCAGGCTCTGAACATTGGATTGCGCAGTCCTCATCACACTCCTCCTTTGTGCGTTGTAGTGGAATCTCGACACTCCCTTCATACTGACCTCCAGTACACCTCTACACGTTAGGCAAACCAACCAGGGTAATGATGTCGTTCGAGACTCCCATGATCTGAGCACCAAGGATATATGCGGATATCCTCCCTAAGGGCCATGCGTAGCTGGACCCTCGTCCCCATAAGGAGGAGGGAGTCGCCCGAACAATTGCGTTCTGGGCCCAGTATATCTGGAGGCTAGCATCTCTGCCCCTCGGGTGATGGACATACGCAGACCCCTATCCCAAGACTCTTCTCCTGGAATCGTGCGTGACCGCAGGGCTGGGTGTGTTACCACCTCCGCCGTGTCTGCCGTACCGCGATAAGCGGATTCCTCCATGGTCCTAACCACACGACCTTAAACTGTGTTGTCTGGTCCTACCACACGACCGTAAACTGTGATCGTCTTGGCCGCCCGACGAGAAACGGCACTGCATCGTGATGTCCTCCTCAGGGGACACTCATGTTGGGCGCTGGTTAATGACCACGCCATTCATCAATGCCTTCCATGGCTTGATTATTGTGGCGACGCTAGAGATTTCTCAATCACAGGCATGTCGCCGCACAAAGAAAAACCATTCATCTTTAAGGACAAACAAGAAATATCAAATGCCGCTCCTTCTGTGTGCGAGGGTCAGACCCGCACTCTTCCCCGCGCTGGTGCCCGATTGTGTTGCGCCGCGCTTCAAGAACTACGTGCGGCTTGATTCCCATCCTTATGGGATACGTAGGAACGCCCGGATGTTTGAAACTTCGGGTCCAGCCCCCCACCTCTTAGAGATTCCCCCTTCTCTGGGGAATCCGCCGCCTTCAGGTCACCCTCAAGGCGTGTCCCTCGACCCCTTGCAGTGGTCCACCGGTGTCAAGAGTAATCTGGTTTATTGCCAGGAGTGTCAGGTTCAGCTTGGTCAGGTTCCTTCCGCTTTTCAGGCTTCGTGCTCCCTTTCATTCGGACCCATCGTCTACGCCCTGGGTGGAGCCCCCGTGAACGGTTCGGACACAATGCCTCAGTGCTCTCCCACCGACTCGGGCCGGTACCCCCAATGGCCTCGGGCAGCAAATCGATATGAATCCTGCGATTGAGCGGTCGATGCTCGTTTGCTGCCTCATTCCACCAACGGTTAGTGCGATATTGATGCTGCTTTTCCGCCACGGTCGGCAGTACTCCCATATCGTTACTCCGGTGCCTCCAGTCCTCGAGTGAATGGCCGCATGATTCACATTTTCCACCTCCCATTCTGACCAGGCGAAACCTCGACACTCTTGACACTATCCCTCAGTGCATCTTCGCATATCCAGGGGATACGACCACGATGCGGCGTACTTTGAGGTTCTTATGGTCCGAGCTCTAAGACCTTAAACTAAGATCTCTCCTTATGGTCCGAGCTCTAAGACCTTAAACTAAGATCTCTCCTCATGGTCCGAGCTCTAAGACCTTAAACTAAGATCTAGACCCATGGTCCGAGCTCTAAGACCTTAAACTAAGATCCACCCTTATGGTCCGAGCTCTAAGACCTTAAACTAAGATCTAGCCCTTATGGTCCGAGCTCTAAGACCTTAAACTAAGATCTACCCCTATGGTCCGAGCTCTACGACCCTAAACTAAGATCTCCCCAAACGGGATTCTACGTCCTGCATGACGTTAAACTGCACTCTCAGAACTACGTGTGGCTTGATCTCCAGCCTGATGGAGTACGTAGGAACGCCCGAGCATTCCAACTCGGGTCCAGCCTCAGGGATCGTTAAGTCCCGCCCCTCCTCGTCGCCGGCCGTCTGGCCTGACTTCGGGTAGAGTGGTGCAGTTGTGATATTCTCCCCGATTCAGCTCGGGATGCCCCATCGCAATGATGGGAAGCGACGGTTTCCTCGTCAAAGAGGTGCTGTCTGAGGATTGAGGTGATTCACGACCAGATTAGTGCATCCGCCTAATACGCTTTCCCCACGGTGGCGCAATTTTGAGAGCGTTGGATTCTGTCCGAACAAACCGTCACTTCGCCCCACGCTTCGCATGCCCTGTTGATCTGGATTTTCCACCCTTGTGTCTGAAGGAACCCCAAAGCGGTATTCATGATGACATGTGGTCCGCCTCCTGCAATATGAATGATGACCTTTTTCGGTCCGTCTATTGCAGTTGTTATGGTCGATCCACTATCCGCCTACCGTCTTGGGCATTTCCTGGAAGGCCGACCGTTGTGGATGTCTGGATTCGGGACACGCGATTCACCCTTTCTCATTTCCCTATGTTCGGATGAAATCTCAACGCCCCTAGCATTGTCCCGCTCATGTGTTGGAACAAGTTGGGGGGATGATACATTGATTAGGCTTGAGGTCTCCTTTCCTAGGAATGACCTCCCTCTTTTCTCCAGCAATCCAGGCCCAATTATGGATGCCTGATGCTTGGTTAACACTCCCGCAAGACAACGAATTGTGGTTGAGCATGTTAAACCAAAAGATGCAGATAAATATATTGATTCATACAGATGGATCAAAGTAGCGGAAGCAAATGTTTTGGGAATGGAAAAACAAAGCCCTTAGGGATTAGCGTGCTGAATGAGTCTTTCTAATGCCGCTACCCTTTGGCTGGTGGCCTCCAGAGCTGCTTCTCGCTCTCTGCGTGCTCTCTCTTCGTCGGCGGTCGCGGCGCGCAGTTCGTCGATTCTGGCCTGTGCACGCTCCCGCTCGACCTGAATTGTGACCATCTGTTGGCCCGCCTCCGTCAGCTGTACCTGAGCATCAACCAGCTGGGCTGCTAGTTGCTCCACAAGCTCGGTACACGTTGCGACGAAGGCCTCCTTCTCTGCCGCCTGCCCTTCGAGGCGCCAGACTTCCTGCTCCGCCGCGAGGAGCGCCCACGTGCTCTCCGACATGTCCCGACTTTGTGTGACGTCGGCACGCCGGCAGCTCTCGCGCATCTTTTCGGCCATGAAATCACGGACCGTTAGATGGAGGCGTTGAGCATCAGCTCCCCCGGCACACAGGAAGCGCAGCCAGGTTTGAAGTGATCCCATGCGCCCCAGCCACTCCGACGGGTCTCGCTTGAGGAAGCGCTGGATGCACTTCCACCCCCTACGGCGCGTTATCCGGCTCTCCTCGACCGCCTCCTTGTCTGAGTCGTCCATCTCCTCGGGATCGGCAGGCCGGTAGGCAGGGAAGGCAGCCAGTAGGTCTGCTGCAGGGTCCGCCCCTGGGAGGTCCTCACGAGGGATAGGTTCCCCAACATCTGGGCGACCTTCTTCTCTCTCCCCAGCGGCGCTGACACCCTCGTCAGCCCCCAACCTCTCTCCGGTGGCAGCACCGCCGACGTCCGTAGCCCCTTGATCAGCAGTTGGTGGGGCCGGCTCGGTTTGGGAAGCCTGTTCCGGAGCAGGCGACATGTCCACCACTGGTCCACTCGTAGATGGCCCGGGTTCGGCAACCCGACGAGCCTCCAGTGTTGAGATCACTGCGTAGGGCATGCCATGGTTAGTCACGGATCGTCAACGGCAAGCACCAGCAGTAAAGTAGGGAGACTTACGGGAGTTCGGAGCGTCATCTTCCGCTATCCCGGTCGCCGCAGGAACAGTTGCAGCAGGGGACCCCTTAGCGCTTGTCAGTTCGATAATGGGTGCCTGGCCCCCGCCTTGTCCTGCTGGCGCCTCTCCTACTCCTGTTGAGGACGCCTGACCGACATCCGTGTGCTCCTGAGAAGGATGGAGAAACGGGTTAGAAGCTGCATAAGAGAATGGATGAAGAAGGTTGAGTAGGGATAGAAGCGGACCTCGAGGAGCTCAGTGACATCAACGTTGTCAGAGCCGGCCACCTCGCCGCTCTCCCGTGGGCTCCCCCGATGGGACCTTCCCTCGGAGCCTTCATCCTCCCCCGTCTCCTCCTCCTCCTCGGAGTCGTTACTGTCATCTTCTTCCGGCGGCATCTGTTCCGGAGCGGGCTTGAGACCGAGCATCACCTTCACCAGAAGGTATGGCTCCGCGCGCTGACCACGTTGGCGCGCGTACTCGTCCATGGCCGTCAGATACGCATACTGCCGGTTGAAGTCCACTCTGTCGGCAATCTGGAGGCGCCCGACCTCTGGCAGATAGATTCCTTCTCTGAGTATCTTTCGCCAGATGGCGTCGGTCCCCAGTGACTGCCGCAGAGTCATCCAGGCCGACCACAGCGCTGGGAAGACCGCATCATGGGAAGGTTCGAGCAGACGTCTCACCTGCTTCCCGGGCCGCTCGTCGACCACCGCACGTGCCCCCTCTCTGGGCGCTGAGGTCGTGGCGGCAGCTCGCGATGTGCCCGCCGCCGAAGTCCCTGCCCGCGCCGGCTCCGCTGCTTGGCGCGCCTCCGTTCTCCCCCGTGTGGCGGCGCCTTGCCTCCTTCCTTGACGCCCGGTCTCCACACGGGTAACCTCGAGCCGCCGAACTAGCTTCCGCAAAAGCCCCTCGGGGTACGCGATGGCCCAGTGTTCGGCGTACTCGGTTGCCAAGCCTGCGTCAACTCCGGTAGGAGGGAGAGTGATGACGTCGCCAGAGCCAAAAGCGGCAAACATCAGCCACATCTGGCGAAGGACGCCAGGGTTCGTCTCCTCCCGGACAGCAGTGAATACCCTCTTCGGCATCCGTTGAAGGCACCCGAACTGCCTGGCAAACCGGGTCGGCACGTAAGGCTCGCAGATCACCTTCCCGTCGATCCGAGCCACGAGCACCCCGCCCCGCATGTTCAGGAAGTACTCATGCTGCTCCAGCGGACCCTGCCCATTGTCGATCATCTGGCCGACGGGAGTGGGGAACGGACTGAAGTTGAAGTTGGCATGATTGCCAATCCGGATCCGCACGCCCTCCTCACTTAGGGTCATCGGAGCGACCCCCGCGATGCTCAGCAGGGAGGGTCGCAGGCCGTTGCCCGGAGGAATGATGGCGTTCGGAAACGTGTACCCACCGAGGTGAGCAACCACCCAGCCGTGGAAGAACGGAAAGGGCCCACAGATCCTTCGTGGCGACCCCCCTCGTGAGATTCGTCCCAGGATGGCATACAGCCTCGCCAGCACTGGGACCCCGAGGTTGTATCTCTTGTTTGCGGCCATAGCGCCTGCCATCGCCAGTGTCGCCGGGCGAACGCCCATTCTCGCGTCCCGCACCGGCAGGAGCCACCCACTCAGAAAGGTGGCCAGGAACGCCGCGTACCGGACGTTTGGGTCCCGGGCCTCGATGACGCGGTACCCCCATGAGCGGTAGTCACCCGTCTCCAGGACCCGCCAGTACGACCCGTTCCGACTCCTCTGAGCTGCGGTCGGGCACCGCTTCCCCCTGCCTGGCATCTTGACCGCCGGGTCATGCTCCAAGAACTGGCCGAACCATTCCTTGTAGTCTATGTCCTTCTGGAAGTCTTTGATCCCGAGCCGCTGCGTAGCCAGGTCAAGCAGATGCCAGGTCAGGATGGGAGTCCGTGACCTGTCCTCCCAGGTGTTCTTCGGTGGCAGGAACTCATCGTATTGGTAGCCCTCCAGCGGGATACCTCCGATGCAGTGGATGTCCCAGAGACCGATGCCGACCTCCCCATGGTGAAGATGGAAGGTGTTGGTATCCGGAGACCATCGGGTGAACAGCTCCGGCCCGAGCTCGGACTGCTGGTAGAAGTGGAACTGCGACGTCCACACCGCCTCGAACAGGCCGATGTACCGCAGCTCCTCTGCGAAGTGATCGCAAGTGTGGCGTACCCAGAACGCCCAGGCCCACTCACTGGTGAAGTTGCCCCCAGACCGCAAGTCCCAGTCCTTCAGCCAGCCCTTGGTGTCGTCCGTGACGCTCTGGCGATATATGCTCGAGTAGAGGGCTGGAGAATTCTCCGCAGTAGGCTCACCCCCATCAATGGTTCGCGTCCTCGGGTTCAGGACATAGACATCCAAGTGTCTGGTCTCCCTGGCAGGATGCCCATTGTTGGTGATGTTATAGCGGAGAAGCTCGTCCTCCCGGGTCACCCAGGTCCGCGGCGCATCAATCTCGAACCCTGGCACCAGAACCTCATCTAGGATGCCGAAGTTCCAGAGCGGCAGGTTGTCCGACAGGGGATATGTCTTCTGGGCCGACGTCAGTAAGTCGAACAAGGATTGATTGTTGGAAACAATCTCCTTGGCTCCGTAAACCTCCTCGTTCGTCGCCATCTCAGCCCTGCGAGTGGCGGCATCCCCCTCATTTCCTCTGTGCGCGGCCATCTCAGAAGTTTCGGGAGTCGTGCGGGTTAAGGGATGAAGCGTGCGGGATCGGACGAGGCTGGTAGAGAAGTTTGAAGGCTGGCGCGCAATCCAAGTGGACGGCGCACAATTGGGAAGACTGTCGCGCAAAGTTTCGGGTTTTCGCGCAAAAACAGGCGAAATCCGGATGGTTTTGCGCGCCGATCGGGCGAATTTCGCGACCGGAAGAGGCAATTTCGCGCACGAGAGCTTTGGAGCTTATCGCGCGGAAGGCCGGAGTACGGAACACGGGACCCAGGGCCCCTATTTATAGGCGAGGCCGGGGTCCGCGCTGCACGGAAAGAGCTTTGCGCGACCGCAGCGGCGAATTTCGCGCCCGGCGCCCCTTTTTGCGCGCCTAAGTCCCGCGCAGCCCAGGATTTCGGCATTCCGGCGTCTCCCTCGGAACCCGATCGTTGCGACCTCTCGCCGATCAGATTCCGAGGGGGGGCTTTTGTAGACGCCGGAAAAGTCCATTGTTCCCAAACGAAGCTCCGGATGCGGAAAGCGAAGTGATATTTGGAGTCAGAGGCACGTTCCAGAGGGCCCGGAGGACTTGCGCGAAATTTCAGAGGCTCGCGCGCAAAGTTGAGTCGCGGCGCGCAATCCTCCCGGGATGCGCGCAATGCGCTGGGCCGGCGCGCTATTTTGCGCGCCCGCGGCCTGCGCGGCGCCCTTTGCGCGCTGGGTCCTGATTCCGCACCCGCGAACCGAATTGCGCGCCCGAGACCGGATTCCGCGCCCGGGGTTGCCTATAAATATAAGGCGACCCCCGACGTTTTGAAGGTTGCCAGAATCTGAAGCGTCGCTCGTTCGCGCAATCCAACCCCTTCCGCGCGCAATGCCGATCTTCAGGTAACCTCCTTTCTTTCGCGCAAAAGAGCCTTGGGGTTCGCCTTCGCGCGCAATCCCCTTGGCTCCTTTCCTTTGAATAAATTTCAACCCGAAGGCCTTTGCACGCGCAAGAAGCCTCTTGCGCGCAATTGCCCCCGGGTGCGCGCAATCCGACCCGATTGCGCGCACCCCCCATTTTCAAAGTGGCCATTCGTTAGAGAATGAGCCGTTGCCCCCGCGCGCTATCCGAAGCCCGGTGCGCGCAATCTCAATCATCCGCGCGCGAAGCGCTGGCCCAATTGCGCGCCAGCCCGCCATTTTGCGCGCCGACCCGCGGTTTTGCGCGCAAAGCTCTTCTTTTGCGCGCAACCCGCCAGGGTCGCCTCCCGTGACCCCCTGAGGGTACCCGCCTGCGTGGCGCCCGATGATCCTCATCCTAGGTGCCCGCACCGTGCGTTGTCTTCCCGTGCGGCCCTCCAGGCTTGCGCGAAGTGACACGCACGTATGTCCAGCATGACGTTAAACTGCATATTCGTCCAGCATGACGTTAAACTGCATATACGTCCTGCACGACGTTAAACTGTACCTCGTCTGAGCTACAAGACGTTAAACTGTTCAGCATACGTCCAAGCTGCACGATGCTAAACTGCCTAGACCCCATCGTCCGCGCTGCAAGACGTTAAACTGCCAAGTGTTTCGTCCTCAACACACGACGTTAAACTGTACTTCGTCCGGCAAGACGTTAAACCGCCCGCTTCGTCCTCAACACACGACGTTAAACTGTACTTCGTCTGGCAAGACGCTAAACCGTCCGCATCATTCGATCCCGTGCCTCGCACGCAGGGTCTCCCCCGGTTTGGATGTGGCCCCCACCCGCTCGTCTCTGCAGGGATGTCGGGATTGTCCCCCTTTTGGGACGATTTAATGGGAGTGGCTTTTCCCTACGGGGGCAGGGTATTACAAACCCCTAGTTTCTCGTGGGAGGCTGCACATGTGTATCTCCATTGCGCCTCCCCACTGCCGAAGCCAGTAGAGGGTATGAATGGGATCGAGGTGTCTTCTGCTTTCAGTCCAAGTCCCTTCCAACTGAGTTTCTCCGCATCCGGGCTGCCCCAAGTGCGTAAGTCCTGACGGAATGAACTACGTGGACTTTGATCCCTGTCTTCTATACAGGGTACGTAGGAAGCCTCCCTGAGGTTCAAGCCCACCACCTGGTCGTCCCGGTCGTATTTACGTCGGTTCGTCCATCAGTGGACCCCTCCAGGGTTCACGCTTGCGTCGATTCACCTATGAATCCGCCCCTGTGGGAGACTGCTCGTGTGTATCTCCACGGTGCCTCCCCACAGCCCCCCCTTTTCCATTTCTCCTTTTATCGTCCAGCATGACGTGAAACTGTGATCCACCCGGCCGTTCCATCCCCCTCTGTGCGAGGTGGTTCGGTTCAATCCTCCGCCCGGCGGCCTAGACCTCTTCGTGAGTCGGCTTGCCGACGTCCAGCATGACGTTAAACTGTATACCCGAACTACGTTGACTTTGATCCGTGCTAACGCGCGGTACGTAGGAAGCCCCTCCGGGGTCCAAGCTCTTCACTCCATCATCCATCCTGATCCTTACCCGGGCCGCCACATCCCGGTGGGGTCATGCCACTTCACTCCACTCCACGTTACTTGGGAAGCCGCCCGTGTGCTGGCCCCAGCGTCGGAGGTTCCCCACAAGGGGTTCTGTCATCTGATCCACTTTTCGTGTTGATCGGTCCGATGCCGTCCCCGCTGGACGTTAAACTCGCGGCATACCCCGTGTTAAACATGGGAAGCTGAGGAAAACCTCAGGTGACACAGTTCCCCGCACCCAGTACGGGATGCCTCAGGCCATCATGCCTTCGAGAAGCCCTATTAGGGACGGAAGACAGACGTGCAGAGCCGCAGTGTTACGACACGCCCCCAGCACCCAGAGCCACCCGGCCTTCTCACCGCAGGTTGCTGCCCCGACCAGACTCCTTGGAGCGTCCGGGCGGAAGCAGCGTAATTAACCGGTGTCCATGAAGATATGGCGCCGGGAACGAGATTCACGAACATTCTTAAGTCTATGAGGGAGACCCGGATTAGGCGACGAGTTCCGAGGAGAAGTCCAAGGAAGGAGGAGCCGACATCCCATCATCCCGGTTTCGATCAAGGAGCAGACGCCCCTGAATAAGGGACGGATGCCGCCCGCCCTTGGAAAGCGAGACTGCGGGACCACAAGCCGCGCGCCCATCCCCTCGGGTTGACGGGTGCACGCGCGAACGCGTCCTGGCGGAACAGCGTAACCCGACGCACATCCGCACCGAAACAAATATCAAACTAAAAAAACCATGATATATTTTATTTTGATAAAAATAAAACCATTAAAAACTAATCCATAAAATTAGTGAGAAGTAACTAAATTAATATACATATATATATATAAAGTTAATTTTTATACAAACTTACTTAGTTCATTTTGTATTTAAGAATATAATGTTACTAAAAGTTTTCATTTTATGTGATGCACATTTTTTTAAAGAAAACTAATTATGCTGATTTTAGATGATGATATTAGTAAAATATAACATTTAATTATTATTTATAGTTTTAATAGTGATTTATAGTAATTAAGTATATGGAAAACTAGTATTTTAAAAATTTATTATAAAAAATAGTTTCTCATTATATTTTATGACTTTATTTAAAAGTTAAATTCCAAAATTTGAGAACATTAATTTAAAAAAATGGAAATAATTTCCATATTTATCATTAATACATTAGATTAGGATAGATTATATATATTTTTTCTAAAATAATTAATTTTTAAGTGAATAGTGAAAAGTATAAATTTTACCAAAATTATTAATTTTATGAATTTATCGATATATAAGAAAAACCTATAAGTTTATAAAACCTTTTAATTGATTAAATATTTATTTAAGGATTAAAAATATTTATTTTAAAATATTATTTTGAACTTATAAAACCTATTTTTATTTTTTAGATCTTAATTAACATTTTATTCCAATTTAAAAACAATTTTCGATCATTTCATTTAATTAAACATTTTCATGGTAAAATTCGGTTTTGGATTAATTTGAAATAAAAAAAAACTTTTATTTTTTTTATAATAAACCAATTTATGTTATTTAAGTTAATAAAATTAAATTTTTTTACCTACACATAAATTTTAATTTTAAAAACACACTTTTTCTAAAAACTGTTTTTACACGTTATGTGCGTTTATTCTAAAATTAAGATTTATCACCCTTATAAGTTTTATTTGATAAAGTTATTTTAAATTTTGAAATAATAATTTTAAAATCATGTAATAATATCATTTTTAAATTTTTTCATTAAAATTAATTTCCATGATCAATAATTTATTACCAAGGTAAAAGTACATTAGGGTAAAAGTAAAAAAGTAAACAAAAATCATTAAATCACTCCAAGTTGTCTCCAAAATGAGTATTATGGAGGATTATAGAACTAATAACTATATAAATTTTATATTTCCAACTTTTTTATCCTTTTACCCTTGAAAATTTTCATTCCATTATTGTAAAGTAATGGGTATTCCCAAAATTAAGCTTCACTTCACTTATAAAAGGGGAACAATTATACCATTTAATTCCACCCTTATTCCATTTAATTTTATTATTAAATCTATATTTTTTCTCCCCCTATAATAATATATCAATTTAAAAATCCTATGGTCTTAATTATATATCCTAAGGTCTCGGTTTGCAAGGATATTTCCAAGAGAATTCTAAAGTTCTCAACATGAGTATTTCTTACTCCTTAGCCTTTTCTTCTTAATATTTATATTAAAAATTTATTATAGAAAGAATAATATAATGAAAATATTTTTATTAATATATATTAATTCTATTATATTAATTTAACAATCATCATTCAATCATTTTCATCCACTAATAAAAATAAAAAAATATTGATTATGTGTACGTGTGGACTACCGCCTCTGTGAAATGATGTGGTTAATTTATCATAACCACCTCTAATGAATGGTTAAATGGATGGATTTTATGAATTAATATATTTATAATGTTATAATTATAAATTTGAAATGTAAATTTATCGTATACCTTTATTCTGTCCCATATGTTGAGAAATGGAATCGTTAATCGTTCGTATGTGCGGACTACCACCTCTACAAAGGATAAATTTCTTTTGTCATCACCACCCTTAATATATGGTTATAAGAATGAATTTAATAAATTTAATTTATATTAATGACATATTTAAGATTATATAAAATTTATATTAACTTTATATAAAAACATGTCATTACTCATTAAATCATTATAATAGTCCCCTATTTGGGTCTGTTTTACCACCTATGAGAACAATGTAATATTATTTATTTTATTAATTATTAAGGAATATTATATAATGATAATATAATTTAATAAAAAATAATTTAATATTTTTTAATTATTATATAAATTTCTTATGGATATTTAATATATTTATTAATATATGACCTTTCAATCATTAAACATGTAGAAACTAGTTCTCCACAATTTCCTTTCTTACAAACCATACCTTTATCATTCACCAAATAAAAATGGTATATGATTAATAATTTAAAAAACTAAATTCTATTATCTTGTATTATTTTTTAATGATTAAATGTGATCTAGTAATTACGAATTGACTCCATCACTATGGTACTTACTTGAAACAAAAAATTAAATTTCTTAAGTCCCGATGATAGAAATAAACAATAATTGAGTAATATATTTGTAATAGATGGTTATAAAATAAGTGTATAAAAGGATATATATATATATATATATATATATGAAAATTTTTATAAATTATGCGATTAATATAGTTATGTTTATTATATATGTGGTTAGTTCATGTTCATCTAAGCGAGAATACTTGGTAATGAGTTTTTTTTGTCTCAAATTTAATTTCTTGAGACATATTTATTACTGTGTACCATGAAATATTTGATATGGTGTTATTACTTACTAATGAATTTATTTTATAATATTAATGTAATTTATTAATTTTTAAAATACATATTGCGTTATTTATTTAAATAGATTTTGATTAAAAGGACACTAAGGTTATAATGATATTTTTTTAACACAAATCCCTTCATTTAATTAGAATACCTATTCATAAAATCCTTTATTAAAAGTTTTTTTGATTACACTATAGGATTTTATTTTATGTTAATTTATATTCCTCTATGAGTAGAATTAATTTTTAATTATAATATTTTACCTTGATGATTTTTTTCTTAAAAAAGTAGATCATTGTTGAGAATAATTCCTACACTCTTTAACGTTGATTTCCCCTACCTATCCATATATTACGTTCCAAACATGTTCCTATTTTTAATTGGAAATTTAATTATTTTTTATCTCATGTAAACATTATAATTATATTCCCCACTTTTTAAAAGGAATTTTCCACACTTTTTTTATGATATGGGTTTTCAACAATGATATTTCAAAATATTAATTTTTTTTTCATCCTTTGAAAATAAATAATTTTATCTTTCACTCACCATTTATTTTGATAACCATTATGTATTTTCAAGGATCTATTATTGAGGTTTATTTTTAAAATTTATTTTTTTTAAAGTTTTTACACCACCTTTTTTAAACCTTTAGGGATTTTTCTTGGCTCTTTTTTTAAATATTATTTTTAAAAAAGTAATAGTTTTCAAAAATGTTTTTATATCATCTTTTAATTTTTTTTCAAGTATTAAGTATAGAAATTTATTTCCAAATATTGATTTAAAAAATTTATTCTTTTCAATTTCTTAAAAGTTACCTTTCCAAAAACAACCTTTTAAAGTGACCCGTAACTTCATCGCTTATGCCAAAGTGAAATGCTTTATTTAAAAACTATTTTTCGAATTCAATACCATTTTCCTATTTATATATAAAGGATTTATTAATTTTGTAATTATTTTTCATGAATAAAATTCTAAATGTTCTTATGATATACAATATTGGGTGATTTAATCATTGGTATCAACCAATCTAATTTTTATATCATATTATGTGATACCATTTAAAAAGGACATGAAACCCATTTTCTTTCCACAGGTTCTTCTAGTTATTATATTGGATCAGTTTTTGTGTGGAACAAATGTGAATATATCATTATTAGTAGATAGTTTATTTCTAATAAATCTATAAAAAGGTTTGGTTCCTATAAATCCATCAGATGGTTTCAGACCGATAAAGTATTGAGATGGTTTTAGTTTCATAATTCCCTAAGATGATTTTGGTAAGATAAATCCCTAAGATGGCATGAGTCTAATAAATATCTAAAATGAGTTGGGTCCATTAAATCCATCCAATACATTTGGTACTGCATTAAATCTCATGAGGTAATAATGGTAAATGAGTAGTGATGCTCAATATACTCCAGGAGATGGGTTGTGATAACTGATCCACTATGTTATGATATCTATGCTTAATTTTGTGTGAATTTTCCATATTATATGCCTATGATTATATTATATGGACCATGATTATTATATCACCACATTATTTCATGGTAAATGTTTGTTTATATGATATTACATGTCCTAGTATCATGACTTATAGACAATTATTATTGTTCTAGGTTCTTTTAATAAGATATTTATCATATACACATTTTTTCTCACATGATTATAATCTAACCATTGATGAAATGTTGTTAAGTTTTTCCCCTACCAATCATTTTTTCTCAAACCTTTATTATGTTTTTATTCCACAGATTAATAAGATAAGTATAACTTATGATAATTCTATAAGGGGGTATAATATGTTTTTTATTGATAAATGTTCACAATTATCATAAAATAAGTTTCTTATACAACTGATCCTCAAAGGAACTAAATCTTATATTCTTGTAATTGTATGATTATTTGTGAAAATTAAATTCTATATTTTTTTAAAATAAATATATCTTCATCTTACTTTATATCAAATATAGTGTTTATAGAATTTTTTTATCATCATATTTAAGAGTACGGGTCTAGGGAACTTCAAGTTAAATCAAGATGAGTAGTCTCAAGTACAACTGGTTTAGTTCGAATCCTTTAAGGAAAACTATATTCAATTAATTCACAATATATAGTTTCATAATAATTTTTTTAACATTAAACAATAATTTTTTCCACTATTAATTCTTCTAAGTTGATTTGGTGTTGGCCTTAAGGGTACCAATTATAATAGGAAGAAAAATACTGAATTTACAACCTAAGTAGGAAGGCCCCTTCATAATCCACAAGGTTTAATCTAATGGTGAATAATTATTGATAATTATGGGTGGGGATTATATATATCCAGACTTTTTATACATAAATAATATATCTTATTAGAGTAAAATTCATTACATATCAATATGATCCACACTGAAACAACAAATGTTTAGTTCCTTTGAAAACTTGGATACATAAAAAACAGGTAAATTAAAGATCTATGTAGTCTCCCACTTAGTTATTCATAAATATCAACCTTACTAGACATATCATACATAAAAAACTTATTTATATCCTATGAAAAATGAAACATAATAAAGGGTGAGATCAGATGCTCAGTAACGGTAAATAAAAGGGATATCAATTAATGATCACATGTAATCATATCATGAGATAATGGTATGATGAAAAGATCTTAACATTTGAAAATCAAAACCATAAATTCATATATCATAATCATGAATCCTAAAATGAAGTTTTATCTATAAAATAACACAATACATAATATTATGGAATCATTAATAGTTAATCCTAATCTATGATAACATATCAAAAGAATAATACATAAGTTTGTGGAATTCACATAAGTATAAAAAATCACTTCTTTAGTCAAGGTTCACTCCCAATATTATCATTGTAAAAAATTCCCAAAATGAAATTCCTACCTGACCATTACCAACATTATCTTAGGAGTAACTTCTATCCAGTTAACTCCATCATCTCTTAGGAGTTTATTAACTCAGTTGTCTCTTAGAAATTTCTATACTCTTTCATCATTACCTAATGCATTGGAAGACTATGATAGAACCACCCACCCTTGGATTATAATGTAACCACCCATCATTGTTTTGTAATGGAACCACCCATCCATAGTTTATAATGGAACCACCATCACATAATCACAATCCATTCATATGTATACCACAAGATCATGAAAACATTTATCATTACATCAAAACGTAAACCATGGAAAATAAAATATGTTTCATAAATATTTCATAATAATAATAATAATAAACCATCCATATAAAGAATAATTAAGGGAAAATTTTATTATATTCTTAGTAAATCATAATAAACCTCAAAGGATTTTTATATATTTGAAAATATTCTTAAAATATCGCTAGAAAATTTATTAGAGAAAATACCATTTTTATTTTAAAATTACTTAATCAAATTCTAAAAATTTAAAAAATATCAAGGAAAAAGTTTTATTTGAAAATAAACATGGACATATATTAAGTAATATTAAAATTAAATAGTAGTTATGATGGAGGGAAAATCCATTCATGTGGTGAACATTAAAACAAAAATTCGTTTCACATTTTCTGTAATAACTCAAAAGAACAATGTTTATAAAATGAAAAGAATATTCATTTTATACATTTTTATAGAAATTAAAACACGGGTAAAAATTAATTTAATAAAACTTTATAGAATACTAAAATAATTCTTTAAAATATTTTATAAATCATGGATATGGAAGAAAAAATATTTTTGACCTAAGAGATAAATAATGTTGGTTTTCCTTAAAAAATTATTTTTCTCTCTTGAGTACTTGAAGAGAGGAAAATAAAATTTAAACATGTAATATAAAAAACATACAATTATAAAATAAATAATATTTGGGATAGGTAGATCATATAATTTCATCATTATAAATTAAGCATAAATAATACTGGTGAAAATGAGATTTTTACATAAAACCCTCACTACTTTGGTAACTTTTGATTCAAGACCCCCATGAAAGAAATAACATAAAATTAAACTATAAATACCATTAAAATAAGTAAATTCATGTTATAACATTTCAAATGGTCATTATATATACCTAATAAAATAATATTGGTACATAACATAACATATATCCCAAATAAGACAATTTGAGATGATAAACCCTTACCAATTTGGTAAATTTTGAATTAAATACCCTTGGATGAAATAATTTTAATTATAATTTTATATACCATGAATTAATATGAATAAAATTTATAAAATTTTATAGGATCAGTATATACACCACATAAACATAAATATGTTCATGACATCAAACATGTATTGAGAAAATAAAATTGAGATAAGAAACCCTTACGATATTAGTAATTTTTGAATCTATAGTAATTATAAGATTGAAAATAATATTATTCTATAAAAACATTTTATTAAATCATTTAGTATGAAAAAATAAATTTTTGAGCAACATATACATCATATAAATAAAAAAATTGATGCATAACAATGAAGAGAAATTGAGATGAAACCCTTATCTCAAGTCTATATTACTTCATAAGCTCTATAAACCCTTGTATAATAAAATTTAGATTTATTATAATTATATTAATTAAATATAATAATAAATATAATACCATTCATGTTTAACTTATAACATATTATCACCCATTCATTATAATTTTTTTATTATCATCATCATTTAGGGTGTTAATCGCTTAGTTTTTCATGTATGTTTTAGTTCAGTAGTTATGGTCCTTGAACTTTGAACATGGTTACATCATATAAAGAATGTTAATAATGGTATAAATATCACATATATTCATTATATACATATTTGTGACCATTCATATAAATTAGTAATGAAAAATGAATTTCATCACTACGTGGAGATGATAATTTGTACATACACACAAGTTTTGTTTCCATTTTTTTACGAATAAAATGAAACATAGATAAATAATAATTCGACATTAAAAAAAATTAATATATCATAAATATAATATATATATATATATTAAATCTAATATAATAACCAACCATGTTTTTAAGTGAATGAAAATGAGATTTTTATTTGCGAAGGTGGTAATCTGCACAACACATGAATCACATTTTAATTTTTATTAATAGAGAAGGGGAGTGTGGTTAATTGTTGTAAAATAATTATAATAACATACTTGTACAATAATTATACTGATTTTATCATTTTAATATGGTGAAATAAAATTTTAGGAAAAAGGAAAGTTTCTTTAATAAATAGAAGAAAATAAAGAGAGGTTAAGAACTTCTACCTCACTTCTTTGATTATATCCATTTCCAAGGGGATTAAACCTTATAGAGATGGTATTTAGAGAATAACATAACCTAATTAAGAAGTATAAATGTTTTTAGTAGTTTTTAGGTTATATTTTGGGGTAAAATTAATAGATTTTTGTGTCAAGGTATGTGAGGAGAGGAGTGACCCTTTTATAAGTGAAATGGAGTGGTATTTTTATAAATACCTAAAGTTTTTCAATAAAGGGAAGTCAATATCAAGGAAAGTCACTCCAAAATTGAAATATAATAGGTTGGAGAATATATAAGGTCAATAATAACTTCCAAAATTCAAATATAAATAATTTTTAAACTTGTTATACCCTTTACCTCTATGGTTACTCACTTTTTCAATTTTAGTTTTCACCACGGTAACACGTTTTTTACCTTTTTAATTTATCCTTAAAGACCAAAAAATAAAATGGTACTTATTATATTATTTGTACCTAATGATACAAAATTTTAAATACAATTTGTTTTATTTTATTTTTCAAAGTGGTAAAAATTAATTTTAAAGTAGAAAAAGCATAATGTATTAATTTTTTTTTTGAAAAATATAACTTGAATTCTAAAATGAAAAATATGGGTTTATAAATTAAAAAAAATATTATTAAAATTATATATTCACTTATAAAATAAATATTTGTCCTTATAAAGGCTTAATAAATTTCTAATTCATACTTATATGATGACAATGACATAAAGTTAGGTTTATTCGTAAAAGTAAATTTTTTATCTATTCACCTAAAATCAATATTTTTAGAAAAATATAAAAAAATTATCTTAAGATAATAGTGAAATACTAATTTAAAAATTAATATTCATTTCCTAAAATAATAAAGCATGTAAAAAATTAATTATAATATTGTCATGAAGAATACAATAAAAACCACTTTTAAAGAAAGAATATTTTTGAAGAATAAAATAACTACTGAAAATTGAGTACTTATTTATTATGAATCAAGAAATAAATTTTCACAATTTAAAACATTTAAAAATATTTTTCATAATGTGAAAATAACTATTCATACCTACCAAATTAATGGCTAGGCTATAACAGTTTACTATATCACAATGCATATAGACTTGGTGTTGCATGTAAGGAAAGCTATTGAATAAATCAAGTTTATTTAAAAGGGAAAACATATAAAATCATAGAGTGTTATAGGGAGAATATAACACCACTCACCAATGAAAGGTTCCTAAATAAGTACCATGCATAGACCTTATGAGGATCATATTTTCTACTTGATGCTAAACTGTTTGGGAAACATTCTTACTTAATGATGTTAAACTGTATGAGACATGTAATCACCAAAAGACATTAAACTAGACATATATTTACCAATAAAATGATGGTAAATTAAATAATTTTTTGTTACTATCTATATAACATTAAAAACCATATGACTATGATTTTTATACATTATATTTAAACTGTAGAATTTTGTTGGGGTCCTCTCCTGAGAGGAAGCCACCTTTCTTCTATTATTTGTATCCAACCTCACCTTCCCTTTATTATAGTGTTGGTTAGTTATCACACCACCCTAGAAGAAAAACATGTGGACTGATTCCTATTATATATGATACATAGTCGTTCAAAAATATCCTATCTTGGTATCATCTATAAATTTCAATTCCACACTCCCTCTTATCATTTTTATCCTTTCCAATATATGTTGAGTTTTCTATAATAACCCAGTACTAGGAAAAGGATAATTTAGTTCTTCTATCATATAAAATAGATATCCACATGTAGTTCTCTTCAAAACTAGGTATAAATTGATTTATATCATTATAGGATACACAATGATACAAAAATCTCTAATATTGGGGTCAATCACAAATTCCAAATTTTCCAAACCCCTCTCCCAAAGTATGATCCTACAAATTCATGTTGGGTCTTCCTATATTTGAGTCCATGTTGGGATGAAAATTTATGTCTAGAAGAACTATTTATATCTTTATTCCTATTATAAAGGATATTTAATTAATCATATATCTCATATTCCAAGACTATTGATGAATATTTACTTTCTCCCATTTTATCTTGGTGCTTGGGGACCTTAATTTAACATTGGGGTACCACCACATGCCTAACACAAAGGATTCGTACTCTTCATGAAGATGATGTGTGATTTATGACCCTAAACTAGGAGTCTCCCATTTTTTCAAAGTTGTATAACCCTAAACATCAGTCATGTTACTCATTCATTTAAAGCTATATGACCTTAAACAATACAACTTCATGGACCAAACCAGTCCATTACAATTCATGATTGAGTCCTTTCTATCAAGTAACTTATTGGGTTGGAATTTGTATCCTATATAAAATTTAATTATCCATAACACCCCCTAATTTATTCTAGTTCAACTCATAAATATTCTCAATGAATGACAATATAACCCCCAAAGTTCTCATAATCTCCTTGACCATCTTCCTTTATCTTGAATGCACACTTTTCTTTTATTGATTTTGAATAATCATCCCAATCATTTACTTATAAATGGTCTCCCCTCGGTTATGATAATATAACATGTACCCAAATATTTGTATGGAAATACATGTAATAAACTGACCCCAATACCCCCTCAAACTCGAACCTGACCTGACCCATCAAATACCCAAAGGGTGTTCCAAATCCCCACGGGCTGGCGAATAACACCCGAGCATAAAACAAAAACTAGAGGAAATGATTTTTTCCAACCTAAAGAAATAACATGGAATATATATACAATTGGAAAAATAGAGGAATATATATATATATATTCCATAAATGAAAGTAGAATGTGGAAACCAAATATTGCAGGTGTAGAAAAAATCTCTAAGATCAAGTCCTACCATAAAGGATTACCCAAACAAAAAGAGAAACCATTACATGTGATAGTGTGGGAAGACTCCCACTATATCTCCACCAGCTACACAACTCAGATAACATAAACCCTCTCCACCTCACTACGGTGAATTTCCTTTCCCTGCATCAAAAGTCATAACTAGGTCTATGAATCACTGAAGGGTACACAGGGTGTGATCTAACCAGCTTAGTAGGGTCCCACATAGTGTTCCATAACAAGTATTTTTACAAATAACTGAAGTATACTCATTTCAAATAAAACATGTAATGATAATTAGTAAATTATTTTAATCAAAGCATGGTAAATATTCCCCTTTTTCTAATAATCCCAAAACAAAGATAGATATATCAATTTATAGCATAGTTTTCATTATCATTTATCAAAATACAAGCATAGATGTAAAATAAAAAATAATAAAAATACAATCATAGGTAAATCATGATAATGAACTCAATAGGTCAAGTTAGTAGAATAATCAAACCAAAATAAATAACTAGTATACAAAAATTCTCTAGAACACATGCCTAAGGAGTAGAGGAACACCCCATGAGTGAATCACCAATCAATTTAAAGATCATGTCCATAGAATAACAGGCATAGGGAGAAGATAAAATCCCCACAAGAAAACCTCCCAATGTTTATATAGATTATGAACCTAAGATAAACCTTACACCTATGTAACCAAGGATTCCCATGTGTTTTATTTCATAAAACATTTTAATGGTTTGAAAATACCCTTTTTCCATTTACCAAAAACCATGGAAAATCAAATTTTATCACAAATCCATTTACACCCACAAAAATCATGCTATATTTATTTATATGTAAATTTTTAAAAATAGAAGAAATATAGTTTATCCAACACATTCTAGAGATGGGAAAACCTACCTCAAACTCGAGGTCACAGATGCCTACAAAGGATCCTTCAACAAGAATATCACAAAAACAAAAACAAAGGCCCTAGAACTAATCTACAAATCATATAATTGATTAAATTTAAAAAAGGGTTAGAAGAGAAGAGTAAATGACACATATCTCATGAACTAACACCTTTTGTACCACAATAAACAAATGAAATGGACTCCAGAACAAGTTCACATAATGGATCTAGAGAGAAACAAAAAGAAATATCACAATATATCAATGGATCTAATAATGCAATGTAACAGTGAAACCACAATAAAATAATTGAAAAAGAAGAAATAATTACTCACTCAGGGAGAAGAAAACCAACTAAAACATTGATAAATCACCAAATAGATCAATACTGATCTAATAGGGACTCCCAAAATATTTTTAGAAGAGATCTAGGCCGAGAAACAAAGGATCCATGGAAGAATGAAATAAATTTTTTTCCGAGCGGCACCCTAAAAAGGAAACATCAATATTTTTACACAATGTGTAATCCCTTTACAAGTCATGTAATCCTTATGAATTGAATACACTAAAAAAACTATCAACATTTATCAAAAACTGACATTTTAACAGTATATGACATGTAATCGACTCGTGTTGTGTACAAGGTTCATGGAATATTCCTCGTATAACTTAAACATCATGCACTCCCACTACATGGTGTGTATTTATCCTATAGTATACAAAAATTGTAGATTCCTTCATGAAAACACAGAAAACCTCATATATTTTTCAAACTTGGGGATAAACCCGAAAATAAATTAACAAATTTATATCCAAATTCCATTAATTAAAAAAAATACATCCCTATACTTTAAGTCATTTTACCCAAAAAATAATCTCCATCACTGGGAGTCCCATGATGTACTTAATTAAAGAGTAAAACAAGTAAAGGGAAGGGAATTGCCTGAAAGTGGGTAACATAATATTTCAAACTCCCAACCATAATACTTTCCATCCATGGGAAGTCATATAAAAGAATTAATTCTAATAAATAGGTGAGGCCATTGATACCTCATCAACAACCTTCATCATCAAGTCGCATGAGAATATGATCCATGTATCCATAACAATATTACCAAAGGAATATAATTCTCATGCAATACTTTTAATCAAGAGTCCATGATCTATACTAGATGCTCTAAAACAGAAAAATACATCACTAACTCAATCTCTTACTAACTTAGAATGTGAGAGGGGTTAATATTATATTTCTTAAGCTATGATATGTGGAAAAAATCATGAATTATCATCAAATGAACCAACAATTCAAACCAATAAGTAACCCACCCATGTTTCTTAATGAAATCAAATGGTCCAACATATATAAGAGCCAAATTTCACTATTTTTCAAGCCTACAGAAACCCAATAGAGGGGAAAATTTCAAGAAAACTTGGTCATTTATGGAAAAACCCAAATGACTACACCACTAATACACATAATATTTCTTATGACTCTATGTTGTAACTAGACACCAATGTATATCCTAAATCCTCATAGAAATCTCCACAACCAAACTTGATCCCACAAAATAAGATTCTCTCAACTCTGCCCATCAAAGAGGTGAATTGCACATGAGACCATACAAATCCTCAAAAAGGTATATTCTAATTGATTAATGATAACTGTTATTATAAGAAAACTCAATAAATAAAAGATGGATATCCAACAACCCACCAAAATACATGATACAAACACAAATAATATCCTTCAGGATCTGAATAACACACTCCATCTGACCATATGTTTGTGGATGATAGGCTATACTTAGTCTGACATGAGTCCCTATAACCTATTGGATACTATTATAGAACCTTGAAGTAAAACTAAGATCCCTTTATAAAAAAACAACTAAAGGAACCCTATATAACCTCACAATTTTTTTGCACATATAGCTTACCCAGATCTTTAACTTTTGTGGTGTTCTTGATTTAAATGTGCTGATCTGAATTTTTCAACTAATAAATCACCAACCAGATAGAATTACTCTCTCGGTGAGTCCATGGTAATCTGAAAAAAATTACATGGATACTTCATCCCATTTCTATATATGTTACTCTAAGAGGATGGAGAAAACTAAAATATTTCAAATGCTTCATCTTTATCTATTGGCAAGTGTAATAGTGGGACACATAATCAGCAATGTCATGCTTCATACCTACACACCGGAATCATCGTTTCATGTCATAATACATCTTCATAGTTCCCAAATCAATGAACCATAAAGAACTATGACAATAAAACAAAACTAAGTTCCTTAATGGTGTTGGTACAACAAATCAATCCCCAAAATAGATTAAACCATCTAAAGAGAGAGACCAACCTGAAATAGTATCCCCACTATATAATGTTTCTTGAATTCATATAAACTCAACATCATTTTACCAACTCATAAGAATATATTCAAGGATAGATGGTAATAATTTAAATCTTATCAAAACCATTCCCAAAACATCCTCCCGACCATCCAGATGTTACTGAGAAAAAATCATCTTAAGGTTCTACTCTTCCTTCAATTCCAAAACATATTTTGATGGTACCTTCATTTTAAGAGCATTTTCAATGACATTCCCATTACCTAGGGTGTTAATTATATCAAATTCAAATGTGTAAAGGTATTCCCCCAATAATTTCTATATAAGAAACAAGTATTTATAAGAAAATATATAACTCAAACTCTTATGCTCAGAAATGACTGTGAACCTTTCCCCGAAAAGATAATTGTTCCAATACTTATGCGCATTCATAACTACAAAAATATCTAAATAATGAGTGGGTTAATTATTCTCATGACATTGAAGATGAAGAGAATCGTAATCCACCACATGATCATCCTGCATGAGGACACAACCCAAACTAGTTCCATAATAATCATAAAATCCACATACCTGTTATCCTTCTTAGGTAAGATCAAAATAAGAGCCGATGTCAAAATTATTTTTTAGATCATCTAAATAAGATTGAATATTTGAATCCAATATGAATTTTTACCATTTCATGATAAGATAATTCAAAGGTGATGCCAACTTTGAGAAATACTTGACAAACCATTGATAGTAATCACCAAGACCTAGGAATCTATGAATCTAAAATACATTCTATGGATCTTCCCATGAAAAAAACTTTCACCTTTGTAGTATCAACTGATAAGACATGCTTAGAAATAAAGTTCCCTAAGAACTTAATTTATTTAATCCAGAAATTTAATTTCAAAATCTTTCCATACAAATAGTGATTTCTTAGGACTTCCAAAATAAACCTCAAATGGTGAACATACTTACACTCAGATCTTGAGTAAACCAGAATTTCATTTATGAACACTATTAATAATGTGCCAAGATACTGATGGAATATCTAATTCATCAAATTCATGAAAACATCAGGATTGTTGTTTAGAAAAAATGACATAATAAGATATTAATAATGGTCATAATTACTTTTGAAATCTATCATTAGTATAAAACACTCCTAAATTCTGAGATAATGATAACCCGACCAAAGATCAATCTTCAAAAAATAATTTTACCCCATTCACTAGTCAAAAAAATCATCAACATGAGGAAAATAATACTTGTTTTTAACTATTACCCAATTCAAATTCAGATTATCCATGCATAATCAGAGCGAAGCATATTCCTTCTTGGTAAAGAGCATTGCGGCTACCCAAGGAGAAATACTAGGGCGTACAAAACCTTTTTCCACCAGATCATCCAACTGAATCTTGAGTTATTTTAGATCTACTGGAGCCATATGATAAGAATGTATTGATATCGGTTGTGTCCCTAACATAAGGTCAATCAAAAACTCTACTTCCCTCTCCAGATGAATCCCTAAGAAATTTTCTGTAAAAACATCAGGAAAAAGAGAAACAAAGGAGGGAAGATCAACAATAGAGGAAACATCATCAGTCTTAGCTTCAATAGTAAACAAAAAACTCTTGAGCTCTAGGTAGGAATACCCTGCATGGATAGACCTCAGATCCCAATCTCCCTAAAACACCCATGATCTCCCATAGGTCACAATAAATGAGACATGATGAATATAACAATCAATCTCACCATGATGATCAATTATGCAATCCATCCTGATGATGATGTCAAACAGATATAGACCGAGAACAATAAAATCTGAAACTAGCTCCATGTCAGCTATCGATAGTGTAAAAGAAGGACACTGAAACCCCTGCTCTTTCCTCTTCTAAAGAGGTGTCACTAACTCCATAAAAAATGGAATGATTTCCATCATAAGGTTAATCATATCAACAAAATGACAATATATAAATGTGTGGGAAGAACTAATATCAAATAAAGAAACTACTATAAAAGATGCAATAAATATGGTACCTCTGACTGTCACAGGACCCACGTATACCTAAACTGAAAACTCATCTACCGTGTAAAGGTGCTTCACTCCTGAGGCATTTGGCTAGTTCCCTATAGTCTTTGAAGCATCTGACTCTACCATAGTAGCCTTTAGAGTCTATGATCATTGAACATATCAATGAGTAGAAACGGCCTGATAGAAATGCTGTAGATGACCATAATGACCACAACTATTACACATAATTGTAGGTGAAGGACATGAATACCTAGTGTATACATCCTTACCAAACTGATATAAATTCAGAGTCACACAGCTATAACCGGAGGTGCCAAAGAGGTCTTCTGTAGAGAACCACTTCCACCACTCCTGTGATGATCCTCCCACTTCTTCTTTTTCCCTAGTGCGCAACTAAAGCTTCCAGTAGGTGGAAGAAATGGTGAAAAATATCCAAATTTTCCTACTATATTCATTTCTGACATCATATCCTTATCCACTATCTCCACATAGGTTGAAATATTTATCATAAATACCTACAAAATGATATCTGGTCGCAAACCCTATTGGTACTTCTAGTATTTCAGATGATCATTTTTCACAACCTCTAAAAAAATGAACCCGTTCAAAAAAAACCAATTAGTGTACACTAACAGTAAATGACCTACCTGCTATAAAGAGAGTAACTTTAGAGACTTCTCCATCATCAGTGAATCTAGATAAAACCACTAGAATAAGAGAGTCTTGAAACTAGTCCAGTCCAATCCCACATGCTTATCAGCCTGTACCATGGAATCCCACCACCTTTTACTGGGAAAATCAAGTTGAAATACCACACACATCAATTTGATACTCTCAGTTGTATTCAGAAAGTCAAAGATCTTATCAATCTTGTCCATCTAGTCCTTTTCCTCTTGACATTCATTAATACCCTTAAAGGATAGTGTCTTATCACCTAAGAACTCCCATTATCTATCCCTATCTCCTACTAATCATGGATGTACCTTAATGTCTACATTATAAACTTGTGGAACATTATGATCAACAACACAAACTACTCACATGATAGAATCGATAATGTTCTGATCCATCATAGGATTTCATTAAGGATAATGCGCTACACCCTCTTAAGGAACTAGAAAAACACATATTGAATACATATTGCTACACCCTGAAACAAAATAAATGACCATACAATAGAAAAATCTCAATTAAAATCAAAAAAACCATAAGAAAAAACTGATATTAGCATCAATAACTCAAAACATGAGACACACATCCCAATATGGTAACTTTTGTCTCATAATGGAAAGAGATGTCTAGGAACTCATCATAATATACCTCTCAAAATCCCAATAATCCTATCTCCAGTATACCAACCATCCCAAGACAAGGAATCTCGAGGGAAGACCCCCTATGATACCAAAATATAATTAACCGACCCGAATACCCTCTTAAACTGGTATCCTACCCAACCTTTCAGATACCAAAAGGGCATTCTCGATCACCATAGGCTAGAAACTAGCACTTAGGTATCAAAAAAAACTAAAGGGAATGATTTATCCTAACCTAAAGAAACAACATGGAACACATATATAAAATAGGATAAATATTGGAAAATATAAATATATTCCATAACTGAAAGAAGACAACATAAACCAAACAACACAAGATTATAAATAATATATATATGGAATTCCAAGAAAAAAGGACTACCAAAATAGGAAAACCAACTAATCCATGTGATAGCTTAGGTAGACTCCCACCATCTAACCACCAGCTACTCAACTCAGCTGATAGAGAACTTATCCACCTCACTACGATGTCTTGCCTTTCCTAGCATCGAAAGACCTAACCAGGTCTACACACCACCAAAGGGGTGCACAAGTTCTGAGCTAATATGCTTAGTAGTATCCCACACAGGTATTCCATAACAAGTCTCTATATAAATAACTCAAGTATACTCATTTAAAATAAATCATGGAATGATAAGTAGTAAAGCATTTTTATAAAAGCATAGTAAATATTTCCATTTTTACAACAATTCCAAAAAAGGTATGTATATCAATTTCAAACATAATTTCTATTATTATTTATCAAAAGAAAAGAATTCAAATAAAATCCAAAACATTATAAAGATAATCACATATAAATAATGCTAATGAACTCAATAGGTCTAGCTAAAAGACTACTTGTACCATAATAAATGACTAGTGCACAAGTCCCTATATCACATGCCTAAGGAGAAGAGGAACACCCCATCAGTGACCCCCCTAAATGTCAAGAGAATTTCCATAGAACAACATGCCTAGGGAGTAGAGAAAATATCATGACAAAACCTCCTGACGATAATATGGATGATGGACCAAAGCTAAACCTTCCACCAATGTACTGAAGGCTTACCATGTGTTGCATTACATAAATCATTTAAATTCTTTGAAAATGACCCCTTTTCAATTTACTAAAATACATGGAAAACAACATTTTATCACAAATCCATTTACAAACACAAAAAAATCATTCTAAATTTATTTATAATTCCATTTATAAAAACTAGATCAATAAAATTCATCCTACATAGTATAGAGATGGGACTATATACCTCAAACTCAGGGTTGTACACACCCACAAAGGATACCCCAACAAGAATATCGCAAAAAAAATAATGAAAAAGTCCCTAGAACAAATCTACACAACTTATAATTGATTCAATTTAATAAAGGTTTTATAGAGAATAGGAAGTAACACATACCACATGAACTCACACCCGCCACACCACAACCAACAAAGTAAATAGACCCTGGAACAAGATCGCACCGTGGATCTAGAGAGAAAAAAAATAAACATCACTATAGATCAACAGATTTGATAACCCAATAAAACAACTCTACCATGATCAAATCAATGAAGAAGAAGAAATACATACTCAACTAGAGAGATGAAAAACAACTGCAACAATGATTAATCACTGAACGAATCAATCCAGATTGAACGAACACTCACAAAATTTTTGAAGAATGGATCTTGGACAAGATCCAAAGGATCTATAGAAGAGTGAAATAAAATTTTATCCAAATAGAACTATAAAAATCTATCATTATGATATTTACATGGCATGTAATCCCTTTACAAGTTGTTTAATCCTCAAGACTTAGATACACTAAAAAGACCATTTAATTTTTATTAAAAAATGACCTTTTAACATTACACAACATGTAATATTTTTAAAACATGTAATACATTAAAACTGTATACCAGGTTCATGATATTTTTCCTTTAGAACTTATACATCATTTACTCCCATTAAAGAGTGTGTATTTATCCTGCAGTTTGAAAAAACTATAGATTCTTACACAAAAACTCAAAACACCTCAGGGATCATCCAAACTTGGGGATAACCCTAAAAAACCATTAATAGATTTATACCTAGACTCTATTAATTAAAAAAACATAAATCCCTAAAGATTAATTCATCTTCCACAAAAAATTCTATCCACACTTGAGAGTCCAAAGTTTCACCCAATTAAAGAGGAAAACAAGTAAAGGGAAAGAAATTACCTTAAAGTGGGTAATGGGATATTACAATACATGTCTGGTTAAATATCTTGGAGGAATAATGCTTGGTAAAAAATTTATTGGAAATAATGTTTATAATATATTTAATTATCATACTTAACTTGTTTCCCCTTTCTTGACGATAGGATATAGGAACCCATATTTCAAACATGTGGTTAGTGGTGATCCTTAACCTATTTATCACCATCACTTCACTCCTCAATTTATTATATTTAAAACATAATTTGAATCTTCCTCACATATCATAAGTTGAATTAGAGTTTAAAAACCCTTGGTGTTACACCCCAATTCACTTGTGTATATTTATGTGGGTGAATTCATTTTTTGGAATCACAGCTAGCCTAGTTCCCCATTTTCCTTATGATGTTTTATATTGATTAACTCAACATTATGACCTAAACATATTCAACCTTGTTTCTCACCCATACATAATGTGAGTTATCATATATTTCCTCTTTTTTCTCACATCAATCATGAATCATATGGGATTAGGGATTTTAGTTTATTGTTTCATTTACGTGATTGAGATGCATCAAGATTTGAAATAGGGTATTTGAAGAAATAAATTTTCATTAATTGATAAAACATAGGTGGATCATTGAAAGTCCCAAATGGAATAATTATTTCCCTCAGGTCTAATAAAAAATAATTTTATTTCATCCCAAACAACACTAACTATAAAGGAATAGTAAAGTGGGATTATGAGGTCGAACACACAAAGAGTGGGGAACACGATAGAAAATTCGTAACCAAAGGTTGAATCACTCCAATTTTAGTTGATTTTATTAAACTAATTAACTTATATAAAATGTAGTTAAAAGAGAAATAAAATAAGGTATTAGGGTTAATTTTAGGGCATAATAAAAAGATAATCCTAAATGTAACTTGGGATAATCCTATGGATTATGATATGTAGCGGTGCAAGGGTCACCAATTTGTTTTGGCCAAACCAATTGGATCTACCTATGATAAAACTATCCCTTGGTCTGGGTATAGCTAAAAAAATAGATGAATTACACTTAGATTATATGAAGAAAGAATCACAGGCTAATGTTCAAAGCCTTCTCAACTCCAATTTGGATATTTTCATTCAATTGCACCTCCCATGGCCAAGGTTGTTTAACAGAATGTGATGAAAAATTATTTTTAACCTAATTACTATACATAGGGTTACCAAGGTTCAATCTATAGATTCATTAGGTTCAAAAACAAACATACACTTATAATCTAACCCAAAGAGGATTATCTTCAAATAAAATAATTAATTAAGGGAATATAAATAAATGGAATATTTTATATAACAATTAAAAAAAATCAAAACAAGGTAATCCACAATTAAAATAATGAAAAATCAATTAAAAACTAACTTAAAAAAAGAAACAATGAAGAATGAAGCAATGGTATAATGAATGTGAAAGGGAATGAAGAAATAAAATATATTGGAATAAAACTAAAGAGCATTCAATCATTACATTAAGGAAAGAAAAAAAATAGAAACCTATCTATGTAGAACTCCGGGTCAGAACCCTACAACAGCCTCCCTGTGATTGCACTTCAAGCTTGGAATGAAATAAACAATATCTTGTCCAAAACCCATTTTTACAATCCATGATATCATTAATGGGATTCCACATGTAAAATATAGTCTTTAATGGCTGTTCAAGTTGTAAAGGATAAAAAATACCATAAAATATATGCTGGAAATCATCATTTTTTCTACTGTATCTGACACTTACACATTGTGCAAATATTACATGGAATGTAATATATGGTCTTGTTTTCTTCTTCTCAGGACTTGTAAATGGTTCATGCATTGTACATTTACATATATTATATAAATTACATGATTTTTATCTTTAATTTCCATCCCTGTAACCTATTTTTCATCCTGCTTATTCAGTTTTGTGCCTGAGGAACCTCTCTTGTTCTCTTTGTCTTTAATCATTGACCTCGAATTCTTTATCATTTTTCTTTTTCAGCCTGCACCCAAAAGAGACGCACTGTGAATTGTCTTAATGTTCCTCAATTTCCACATTTTCATTCATATTTTACCAAATGTTGGTCGTATATAAGAATACATAATACATCAATATCTTTCCTAAAATTCAACTTTAATCAATTATTATTCATTTAGTTCACATATAAAAACCCATCAATATATAAAATAGAAAAAATTAATCAATAATACAAAAGTTTTAGTACCTTTATCTATATGAAATTATAGGTTAATATAGTTCCTTGAATATTAACCATTTGAGCTCAATCATACTTTATTAGAATGACTTGGAAGCCTATCCTAAACTAGTTAGTTCTTCAATCTTAGTCTTCTCTTGTGGGAAAAGTTGGTCAAATTTCACTTAGAATTGATCTTGCTGAGCCTTATAATCTTCCAAATATGTGTTTTTTTATAGATTAACCTCAGAATATATTATTTGAGTCCTTAGGAGACTCAACATCCCTTACTTTACCAAGGAAAGAACCTATAATTGGTGCTCCTTCTCTTACTATTATGAAATATCATATTGAATCACCTGTAAGGATTCCATGCCACAAGAATAAAACTATGACATAGTGAAATAAAATTAACTTTCCCCTACTATATCTCACCTGAATAGGATGTTTTTGATCATGGAATGAAGGGAAATATTGTTTACCCTTCAATTCCCCATGTTTTTTTATCCATTGGTGCAAGTGAACCATTCGACCACCCATCATATCCAAATGAATATGGGTAATCAGAAATTTGATGTTCTATCATGTGCTTAACCAGTCTACCTAGTTTTCTAAATACATGTCTATTCCTAATTCAGATTACTCCCAAGGGGTAGGATCATATTCTATACGTTTCTCAGTTATTAATGTGGGGTAGTAAACTGCATACCTTACATGACCTAGTTCTGTAGTGATAGGAAGACTTGACTCAGTTAGAAAAACTAGTGTAGGCACAGAAATAAAAAGTGAGTTTCAGTCATTGTAATATTTAAACATATATTCTTAGTAATTTACCATCACCATTGATACTAGTATTCTCTATAAAAGAAGTAATAGTTGGATCTACACCTGATAAAGGTGAATACTTCATTATAAATTGATCCCCCAACCTAGGGTTGTAGTTGTGACATGTTCTTCCTCTAGGATGATTATCAGCTTAGGATAAAGAAACCTTATGATATTACTCTGGTGTAGTAGAGGGATACACCTCCAACATATACGACAATGTCGTTTTGTATTACTCATTTTCCCTTTGCTCAACTTTGTGGGTGATGACATGCTTCTCCTCATGGATGAGAGGCCCCCATGGTTCTTACTCATTAGGGTCAAGGACTACTATAATGAGATAAAAGTTAATCCAAGAGATGATATTAAATATAATAATGAAACATGGATATGTATCCTTACCATCTTACAAGGTAGTGGAAATCTCATCCCTGTCCTCCACTATGAAGATGACATCTTCATACCCAGGGGTGACCATTGTTTGGTGAAGTTTGGTCACTAAATCCAACAATAGGTTGAGACCCAAGGAACTAGATGTTAAATCAATGTAAATATTCCACTAATGTTATAAAAACTAAGGTAACCACGTAAGGATCCTCTACATGTTATGTTAAGTATTTAATGGTAGAATAAGAATTGTTAGTATAAATTTTCCACAATAATGTTCAAAGATAGAAGGTATTTCAACATACCAAGAAAGTCACATCATAGGTTGATTTTTAATATATTTGGATGCTCTAAACACTTTGTTTCATGGGAGGGTAGTGGTCTAGGTGAATATATAGGAGGAAACACTCTACAGATCACCAGAAAGTACATGGAATCTTGAGATCCTTCCATTTCATACCACTTGATCCATAAACATCCTCCTCCCCCTATATAATATAGAGATTGATTGGGGTTAGATTCATCTGGTTACTCTAACATGGATGATAGAATGAACAACTAGTATAGTTCTATGTGAATCCACGTGATAACTATTAATTTATAGTTACCTCATTTTCATCGATCTCACTTTATTCTTTGACAGACTCAGTTTTATCACTACTACTGAACCACTCATCCTCCTTATAATATTCCACATCTCTAGTCATATTTACATTTATCATGACTTATTTGGGTCTATAGACAATATTTTTTAATATGAAAATGGTGTTGTCTCCCTCTTATCCCTAGGAATATACAAGATCCTCCAATTCTTTAAGGCATTCCCTAACATCATAACACTAGGCCTTATAGGCGATATCGACCAGAACGTTGATGAACTTGATCTCAGAAAGATACAAGCCTACCACCTGAAGATTCCCCCAAAATATCTTTCAAGTAAGGATTATATATATTAAATCCCATTCAAATTAGGTCTCTATAAAATTTATCATCTGCTGATACCTCTATGTATGCCTTGTGGTTCCTTCCCAAAGGGACTAATCAAAACACTGTACAGATCATTGAGGCTTTTCCTTGGTGAAAAATATGCTTCCCAAGTAAGCCCGTATCAATATCTATGCCAACCCCTACATCCTAAACATTATATTTTCTAAAAGTATATAAAATTTTCTTAGTAGATGTAGCCTCAATATGTGCTTCTCACTTTGAATGATGGGTTTCCTTGGTGGCTGGCTATCCTTTACCCTGCCTCCCAGGCCCGAGCAGCCTTCTCTACCGACAACACCAGATCTTTCAGCATGCCACTTGGTTATGTTATTTTCAAGTAACAAGCATATTTAGTAATTAATATAATTGGGGAACCCACTAGTGTCACTTTTATTTGATATTGGGTTCCCTCTTGGTCTGATATAAACTAGAACCGATGGATTATCATTAGGTATTGATCACATATAGCACTGGTGCATACTCATGAGGTGACCCATTTGATATAATGAATCTAGAATGAAAAAATATGGGGAATATGGATAAAAAATAACCAATTCATCAATTCTTTCAGAAATTAACCCATCCTTGAAAGGCACCAAATAAGATATCTCTTCATAATAGTTTCCATCACTGATGATGATGATCCTTATTGGAGTGTCAAATGATGTGAGGGTAAATATTCTATATAATCCATGATGGAAGTATGACCAAACCTTTCTATTTCCATCAACCATACACCAACAATAATAACTTTTATTATCCAAAAAACTATTCTTAGAGAGTGATGGGGTTCTGATACTTATATCCCTTAAAGTTTGAAACAACCCATCCATATAAAAACTAGAATGGATTGCATATGTATAAGGGAACTTCACCTTGAATCACATTCCATATCCAATTTTATATATTCACATGGAATTTTAAATACCCCTACCCTAGAATCCTAGATTTAGTGGTTACTTTATTACATTAGTACTAGTTATAAGTGATCACATCCCAAAAGGCTGAATAGTTTAGTAGTTTTGGTAAACTAGAAACATGTTTGAATCCCAAATTACATACAAGATGATATTTTCTTAAAGAAAATCATTATTAACTCAGTAATATCCTTGAATATCAATTATAATAAATCTTATATCATATTGGGGAAAGAAAATATAATAATGGGGTGAGCTTAGATTCCTGTTAAGGAAAATGCATAAAAAAAGCTATCATAGAATAAAATAAGGAATGAATAATATTATAGTAATATATGATGATAAAATAATTGCATATAAATGACCACATGTGACTGAAATATATACATGGGTGAAATAACTATTCAAATAATCACATGGACATTAATAATTTATTTTAAAATGATGGAATTTATAATTCCAAACATCTAAAATTTACCATTGAGGCCTCATGCCAATACATATTACCTAAATAAGAAATACCTTATCCAAATAACCAACCTATTTTGTATCATTAGACCTAATGATGCATCAAGGGGATATGCAATTATCGGACCCACACATAAATTAATAAGTCCAATTAATTCATCATATTAATAAAAAATACAACTTAATCAAAATACCTTAATAATAAAAAAACTGACCATAAAGGAAGAACTAACCTAAGAAATGTATACACTTTACTTAGTTAAACTGACCATATACCATCTAGAGAAATAATAATAATTGTATCAATAAAATATATCCCCATTGTATCATAATTAAAATAATGGGCTATTTTCATTAATGAATATGAATTCCATGGAAATTTTATTTAAAACATTCCTGATGAAAATACCCTTTTCACTTCGATCATCACTTCTAAATACTAAAATTGTAAAAAAAATATTAGGAAAATAATTTCTTTGAAAATAAATAAGATAAAATTTAAATTAATATTTAATTAATTAAGTGGTCATGATGATGGTAAATTCCTTTTATGTCAAGTATGTTAAAACAATGATTTGTTTTCACATTTTTGGTAAAAAGTCAAAAAATACCTCATTCAAAAAATGACAATAGGATTACTTTGATTTTTTATTGAAAATAAAACATGGTAATAAATGAATTTATAAAATCATATTATAATATTAAAAATATTATTTAAATAATTTTAATGAAAATATTGACTTGGAAGAATAATATTCTCTATCGAATAGAAAATAATGTCGATTTCCCATAAAATAATTATTTCAGTATCTTGAGTACTTAAAAGAGTAAAATGAAAGAATTTTTTTTAATTTTTATAAATAACCATAGTATAATAAAATATATTAGTTTTAAGATGAAAATTTCAAATAATCCCCCTAAAAAATACAAATACATAAATAATCCTAAATAATGATGAGATTGTTAAGTAAACCCTTATCTCATGTCTAAATTTATTTGTATGTGATTTAAACTACCATATAATAAATTTAAATTTATTATAATTCTATAATAGAAATATATAAATAATTATAATATCATATATGTTCCAATTATTATTTTTAAATTCCCATTTATCAATAATTATTTATTAAAATCATTATTTCTGAGTGTTAGCTACCTCATTGTTAATGTATGTTTTGGTTTATCAGTTCTGATAATTGTAATTTTATTATGGTATCATAATCTAAAATTTTTTATTCATGATAAAATTATCATATATATTCATTATATATATATAGATTCATCCAAAAAAGGTAAATATAGAAAAATGAATTACACCGTTATTGGAGAGACTTGGTCATACGTACGCATGAACGTTGTTTTTAATTTTCAATGGATGAAATGAAAGAAAGGTAAATAATAATTCATATTTAAAGAATCATTATTATATCATTTATATAATATATATATTTTAAATCTATTCTTATTACTTTCCAAGTAAATCTTAAATGAAAAAGAAATCACATCGCTTCATGGAGGTGGTAGTCCAGATGTATGCATGATCGACGATATCATTTTATAATGGATGGAAAGGTAAGAAGGTAGATTTTATATTATAAATAAAAAAGAATAATTGTTTCATAAATATCATATAAAAAAATTATACTCATCCTATTAAACTTTCATGAAATATGGTGATGGAAAATGAATTGTATCTCCATGTATAGATGGTAGTCCACACACATGCATGTAAGATACTTTAACTTCCTATTTGATAGAAAATAGGGTGAATAATGGTGGTTTCATAATTATAATAACATATTATTATATTTAGGAAACTTAATTTATTATTTAATTATGAATAAAATATATTTATCAGAGGTATAATTATAAATAAATTGAATATACTTGGTTAAGAGTTGTACCCCTTCAGTGAGAAACCTCTTTTGGATTACACCTTAATCCTTAAAAGGATGGTATTTTAGAAATAAAAAAATCTCTATGATATGGTAAAGGAATATATAAAGGTATTATTTTATGGATTTCATAATCTAGAAGGATAAAAATTTGTGATCAATAGAGGATAAGAGGTTCCCTTTTATAAGTGTGTGTGGGGGGGGGACTCTTGAAATTACTTAAAGTATTAAGTTAATATAAATTAATTTTTGTGAAAAAATGAATAAAAATTGATATAATTAGAATATAATTTGGGTATGAGTTTAAATACTCTCATAAAATTAAATTTGGACAAGTTTTGGTTATTTTTTCACCCTTAACTATTAGTTTTAACCTCCATTAACCCTTTTTGACAACTGTCATAATATCACAATTCTCTAATCTTCAAGGGTCATGAATGTTACCATAAAAGTAAAATTAACCCATAAATATACCCTAGTTGATATGTTCAACCATATCCTATTCAATCACTCGATGAATAAGTTTTTATTAATTTTAAATCATTTAATAAAATATTATTTATATTAAAATATCATTAATGTTGTTTTGGGAACTTTTTATTTACTTTGAATTTAAATCCATTAAAATAGTTATGGAATTCAAATATAAAAATTTAAAAAATCCCCAATATGTTATATTTATATAAAAAATTAATGTACCATAATAACTTATCCAAATTGTATTACTTTTAATATTTTTAAAATCATTTATTTTATTTTTCTATTAAGTGAATAAATATTGTCTCAGCATTGTGTAAACATTTAAGGTAATTATTCAATAACTAAAAATAAAAATTAATTACCATGATAAAAAAATTAATTCATATTTAAAATAAAAATTTAAAACTGAACATAAAATATTTTTATCCTTATGAAAAAATATTAGATATCTTAAAGTCAATAGAGTGACATTTTTTTTATTTTCTTAAGTCAATATTGAAGAAAAATAAAACCAAGGGGCCATATTTTTGAGGCTTGCATGATAATGGTATAACTAAAATCATACAATAGGATAAATTATAGTGTTATAGAAATTTTAAAATCTTATTTAAAAGTTTTAATCATGTTTTACCAGTTTTACGCTTACAAAGGTGATAAATATTTATCATGGTTTCTATTCATAATAAACAAAAGTAAAAGGGAAATATTTACCAATTTTGATTATATATATTCTAAATATGGATTCTGTTTTATCAAATTCATTTTATATAAGTGGAATAATTTAATTTAAAATTAAACTCCCGAGATTCAACAAAAAAATATTTTCCAGAAAATTGAATTTTTAAGTATAAAAATTATTTTATAAAAAATTGAATTATAATGTCAATTATATTTTTTTATTGAATTATGATTAATAGAAAGGAACCAATGAAATTTTAAAACTAAACTAAAATATAAGTTTAATTTTTAAGTAGTTGAAAGAAAGGAATTTTTTTAATGAAAATCAGTTTTTTACACTATTAATTGAAAATTAAATATTTTCAAAAAATTATAAAAAAATCATTATAATATAATTTTGAAATTTTAATTTAAAAAATGATATAATTTTTATAAAATAAATTTTAAAATTGGTACAACTTAATTGTAAAATATTCTCACAACAAGCAATAAAAATATTTTTTATATAAAATGTATTTTAAAGCATATAATGACTTTACTAAAAAATATTTTTCAAAATGTGTCATTCTTAGTCATACCAAAAAATTAATAGATAGGTTACAAAAATATACCATATAACAATTCCTTTAGACTTGGGGCTATGTGTATCAAAAGTTATTGAAGAAATTAAATTTATTTAAAGATAAATATATTATAAAATTTGAGGGTGTTACATTATATCCATATTAAAATGAATTTAACCCTCAAAATTCCGTCACTAAAATAAAACAAATTAGGTTAACATTTTTTTATTACATAATTAAGTTCCTAAATATCTTCTTCTGATTTCTTATTCCTCCATATAACTTTAACAAGTTGAGTAGTCTTGTTCTGTAGCACTTTATCTCTATGATCCATGATTTCCACCAATTGTTATTCATGGGAAAGATCATGCTTTAACAGTACAACCTTTGAGTTTCATACATGTGATGGATCCGGTAATTACATACTTATGAGTGATACATGGAACACATCATGAACTTGAGAGTGGTTTGGTGGAAGTGACCAGGGATAAGCTACCCTCCCTACTCAATCAAGAATCTCAAAGGGGATAATAAACCTAGGGCTTCATTTTCCCTTATTTTTCAAATTTCATAACCTTATTACATGGATAAATTTATAAGAATGCATTCTCACAAACTTCTAAATCTAAATTTCATCGACTATTATCAGCATAACTATTCTAGTAACCCTGAGTTTCCAAGATATGTTGCTGAATGGATCTAAATTTCTTTTCCATTTCCTCAGCTTCTCTAGTTCCAATAGTTTTCTTTAGCCAAATTAATCCTAGAACATTGTAGTTTTACACATACTTCTCTATAGGGTTTCATAAGGATCCTTTTGAATTTTCTAGTGAGAGTTATTATTTTAAGAAAAATTGATTATAGGAAGGGGTTGTCCCCAAAAAACCTTTGAAATCTATAGAATAATATCTCAACATATCCTCTAGGGTTTGAATGGTTCTATCAGACAGAACATCTATCTGAGGATGATATGTAGTGATGAAACACAAATATGAATATAGATCTTGCTAAAGACTTTTCCATAACTTCTAGGTAAACCTTGGATCCCAATTAGATATAATAGAATATGGTACTCTATGAAAACTTACCACTTTCTTAATGTGTATTATAGCAAGATGATAAAGAGATAAATATTATATGGTAATAATGAAGTGTGCTGAATTTATAATATGATTAACCAAAACGCAAATAACATTATGGTCTTTAGATGTTTTGGGGAGTCCTTTGACAAAATCTATAGTGATGTTTTCCCATTTCCATTCTGGTATGGGTAATGGTTATAACATCACATTAGAATTATATCTCTCAACCATAACTTATTGACATACTAAGCACTAATATACAAAATTTTCAATATCTTTTTTCATGTTATCCCACTTGAAATAATATAGCATCCCACATTTTTATAACATAAACTTTCATTACATTATACCAAACCGAGGATCTTTAAGGTTTAGTGTCTTGGAAACCAGGAACTCAAAACATGAAAACATAAAACATTCTTCTTAAACACTTGAAAGGATTATCCTTATGTTCATCCTAGGTTCATTACTGCATCTCATAACCTGGGGACATACATCAAAGGAAAGGGTGAGCAGAAGGCCCAGTAAGGGAAACAAGGGAAACATTTAACATGTGAACTTGAGATACATCAATAAAGTCATGAAAAAGAACTTTAAGGCATGACAAAGAAATCATGAGGCATATCATAATAAAAATAATGTATTTCATAACTTGAAGATGTGGCTACAACATTTAACATAGAAAATAATTTCCGTTTCACCAAGGTCCATCCCCAAGGTGTCATTAAGAATTACCAAGGTTATTCACCAAGGCGTCGTTAAAAATGGTCATCTCTAGAGATTAAGTCTTTACCTAATGTATTGGAGCGCTATCAGGGCGCACCCTTAAATTTGTCTTTGTTATCATGTGAGACACATATATCATCATAAAATATTTCATAAACAACCCATATAGCATAAAATAAATGGGTTTCATTTCATAGTCATCACATTTTAAAAACTGATTTAAAGACGTGATCTTTATGTCACTTTAAACCCACAGAAAAAGAAAACAGGGTCTCATGTATGTAAATACCAGAATTAAAATATAACATTTTGATATATATATGTGAATACCCATATAGAAGAAAGATATTTGAGTATTAACTTAATAAAATAAGAGAAATAAATTTTGATATGAAAATTATGCAGCATAACGGCTATGTTTCGGGGTTTTAGAAAACATTGAAAAGAGAGGGGACATGGGTCACCCACTCATAAATGATCCATAAAATAGTAGAGGGACAGAATATAATGAATATAAGAACATGGTAATGAAATTTGAAAGATATACCATATAAAATGAAGAACATGAAAGGAAGAAAAAAAATAAGATTTCTCTTATGAAAATTCGGCAGCCTAATGACGTCACTTAAACTTCAAAAAAATGAATTGATGAGATAAAATAGGGTCTCTAATCATATGAACATAAAAGATAAGTATGATAGATATAGATATCATACCCCATGGTATTTTCACATGGTATTGGCCACTTAGGACACCTCATACCTTATCTTACTATTCATAAGTCGACCATATTGATTACATACTTAATACATCATTTAATGATGTCATTAAACACCCGTAACTTAAAAACTGTATTTTCACTATTCATCGAAAATTCAACTTTCTCAGAAAAATCCCCAAAAATTACCTTAACATAATATAGATGCTTTAAGTTCAAAAATAAAATCCATTTTATAAAAATAATTTTCTAAATATTTTTAATTTAATTTTTAATTAAACACACTATTCACCCGAAAAAACTAATACTTGACTAATAATTTCTGAAACAGTTATTTACCCATTTTATTGATTCACATTACTTAATAAAGGTGACTAGATTATATTAATACTTTATTTAAGTGAGATTACTAATCCATTTGGTCACATTACTAATCCTAAGCATAAAATCACTATTCATAATTTACTATTCATCAAAAATTAAGTTGATCTTATTAGACTCTAAATTTCATAATGAACATAATTGTAGAAGACCATTTTTTGAAAATCATTACAAATTTTTAATTATTTAAGGTTTACATCAACATTTTTAAAAATATCATTTCTCTAAAATTCATCAAAAATAAGCATACTATATTTATCCGGACATTTGAAAATTCACAAACTTCATCATAAGAAGAAATCACAATTTTGATTTAAGTCAAAGGATTACACAAGGCTGTTACGGTCTCATTACATATCCCCTTATAACACCAGCATAGAATCTAAGAGTAAGGTGTTCTAGGGTGATAGAATCTTGGGGCGGCTCGGCCAACATTGCACGAGTAGTAATTTCTATCAGTTTGAACTTCTCGTGAAGGAGAGTCTGTTCTAGCTTCACACGATGAAGTTCGGCTTGGGTTTGGTCCAGAGCAAATCCCAGTGGTGCTACCTCCTTCCCAAGTTCCGTTATATGGGCTTCGATTGTCCCGAGACTACTGGATAAGGCCATCGAATCTTCTTTCTATATTAATTAACCAATATCACTTGTATTTAGAGACAATAATCGAAACATTTAGTTTCTAGTGGTCATATTGACCAACGATCATATAATAGTCGAAACCCAACGGTCTCATTTTAATTATACTCATGTTGTCAAATGAAACAGTTTCGTTGAGTATGAAATAAAATAACACCCAAAATTAGGAAACAAGATTTATTCAAAATTTCGGGTCATTACAAATAATCTTTCAGATATCTATGCATCTTTATAATCCAGAATGAATAGAGAATTATAAACTATGAGCTTAATACAACAAATCCTTCAGATCTGGTATTTATGGGACACATACTCAGTTCTTGAACCTTATCATTCCAAAATGGTCATGGTTGAACTTAGAAAAATTCCTCAACTTATTCTATAATACCATATATTAATTCTGTGCCTTTTGAATCCTCTTATGGATGGATGGTTGAATATTAAAATAAGAAAGATAAAATCTATCCCTTTTTCTCATAATTGCAAGATCTATCTTCATAAAATCCATAAATATTAGATATCTTTCAATCCTCATCATGGAAAAACTAGCATGATATTTCTGTATCAGAGAACCAAACACCTTGTCTGCTTTTCTGGGTTAGTAATGCATTGAGAAATCAAAATATTTTACCAACTCCATAAATATTATTTGGAACATATTCAACTCTTTATATGTAAATATATACATTAATATTTTATAATAATTATATATATATCACACCTTTCACTATATTTATAATGCCTCCATATCTTCAATGAAAAAAGTACCACCTTCAACTCTAAATCACGAGCTAAGTAATTTTTCTAATGATTTTTAATTACTAAGAGCCATATTCTATCACCATGTCATTCTATATAAGTAAGAATACTGATCCATTTTTGATGCATTACTATAGATCACAAACCTTTCTCCACTGCAAGGTAGTGTAAGCACAAGTGCATCAACCAACCTTTAATTCAGTTCTTTAAAATTATCTCCACATTCAACTATCCATTAGAACTTATCCTCATTCTAAGTCAAATTGTTGAGTAGATTAGATAGTCATGAGAAATATATCACAAAACATTGGTAATATCATGAAACCCAAAGGAAACTATAGATCTTGGTTACCATATTCATTCAAGGCCATTTCTCAATAACTTTGATCTTTGAAGAATCCACTGATATACCCTCACATGAGATTATATAATCCAATAATGAATCTTTTTGAGGCCAAAATTCATGCTAGTTAAATTTAGAAAACAAATTATCCTTCCTCAGGGTCTTAAAAACCATTCTCAAATGTTATTCATTATCTTTATTTTTCTTGGAATATATAAGAATTCCATTTATAAAGATTCCAAAAAACTAATCAAGGTAATATCTACAAACTATATTCATTAAATCCATGAATATAAAATGAATATTGGTAAGTACAAATGGAATTACTATAAATTTATAATAACCATACCTCGTATAAAATGATATCTTCGGTGTATAATCATTATTTATACTTATATAATGATATCTAAATCAAATATAAATCTTATAAAAATATATATCTTCTTGTAATTGATAAAAAAAATCATTGATATGTGGTAGAGGATATATTTTATTAATAGTGGTCATGTTAAGTTCTTGATAATAAATGAAAAACACATGAAATCATATATATTATTAACAAAAAGAATAAGAGAAACCCATAGAGAAGCACTAGTAAAAATTAATCCCTTGTCTAGATTATCTTGGAGTTGATTAAACAATTCTTGAAACTAAATTGGGGCCATTCTATCTGGATTCTTTGAAACATGTATTACTCCTGGTACGAGTTATATTGAAAAATAAACTTCATGATTTGAGGGGAGACTAGGCCTGACTTTAGGAAATATATCAGTATATTCCTGAAAAATTGGAAAAATTTTAATGTTGAGTTTCTACCCAATAATTTGATTTAAATATAGCCCATAAATAGGTAGAAATCCCATATGATGTAAGTAACTCCCATTGGGTGTTAAAGTTTATCCCCACACTAATATATGGTTGAAGGTTTAATAGTAAAATCGAATTTCACTTCCCTTTCTCAATAATTGATATGGGATATATAATGATAGGGACAATCAATACCCAAAATCACATTATATTACATTAGATGAAGAATAAAAATATTTTTAGGAAGCACATTCCTGCAAACATATTTCAATGAGAAGCTATATACTTGAGGCATATTCATCCTACTATTATGAATTTTCACCACCAACTCAACGTATAATCTTTTAGGTTGTGGTTTTATAACCTTATAAAAATATTCAAATATACAATAGTGGGTAGAACCAAAATCAAATAAAACATTTATAATCATGGTGCTGGTGATAGATTTCCATTTCACCATTTCTCTAGAAACAACCACTTTGGCTGTAGTATTTACAAAACTTTGGAATTTTCCCCTTGGATTATTTTGTGGTAAGTTATCTTGAATTTTGGGTAATTGGTTGGAACAGTTACACACATATTTATAGTTAAATTACTATTCTTTACTGGCTTCTCCCTTACCCTTTCATTTGTGAATATGATGGACTTTTTCTATACAATCAAAACAAACTTATTTTCATTTTAAGCATGTACCAAGGTGTTTTCTTCCACAAGTATCACATGTTAGAAAACCCACCTTTCTATTCTTCCACTTATCCATTTTTTCCTCAACCATCCTCTTCTTATCTTTTTTTCCTTTTAATCCATAAGAATGAGAGAATTATTTCTTTATCTTGATAACACATGATACTATATCCTTATACGATGAGAATATTTGGGAGAATAGTTTTATTCAAAGGATTGGCTTGATACCATCAAATAAATAGTCAATATTACTCTTTGGATTACCTACATAGTCCAAAACATGACTTGATAACCTTTTTAAGTTAGTTTCATACTTAGTAACATTTTTATTTTCATTTTTTCATAAACTCAAGAATTTTGTCTATATATTAGCTCATTATTCACAATGAACATATTTTTTTATAAGAAAAGTACCTTAAAATCATTCTACTCTATAATTAATATTTCATAAACATCCATAGTTTTTTTAATAAATGACCACCATTGATCCTCATCTCCCATTAGATGATAAACTTTAACTAAAACCTTATCCCTTTCATTACTTATGAAATCAAGAAATATATTTTATAATGAACTTATTCTTTTATAAACTAAAAATGGAATTATTGTTCCATTAAATTATGGAGGTTTTTATAACATAAAATGGTATAACATTATTAAACTTCCTTGCACATCAGTAGGATAGTACATATATTCAAGGTTATTGGTCATATCCTGAGTCAACTAACCTAATATAGTAATAATTTGTTCAGGTTTAGATCTACCTCCAACTCCAGTTTCATTATCTTTCCTAGGAGGGATATATATATATATATATATTACATACATTTATACAATTTCTATTCCTTACAGTTGGAACTATTTCTAAATAATAAAATATACAAAATTATATCATAAAATTATGAATTATAACATATAATTTTAAAACTAATGAAGCACTTAACATGAATTGAATATTTATGCATAAATAATCTAAAAACTACAAGATTTATTTATTTGGTAATATTCTAAAGTCTGTCATAGGGTTATGTTCCTTAATATTGTTTTATTGAATCTAGTTCACATTGTTTATACTAAAATTTCCTATAATACCAACTATAAAGACCCTGAACCAAGAATCCAAGAGTTGGTAGTTTATTTATTATACTGGTTCTAGATACAAGTGATTATATCCCAAATAATTGAATAATTTAGCATTCTTGGTAAATTAGATACATTATTGATTCCCAAAATTACATACAATATTCATTAAAAAATGAAAATTCATTCTAGAATATCTTTTAATGTAAATCATAATAAAATTCACATAATTATGGGGAAAGGAAAGATAAGAATTGGGTAATCTCTATACCAAGTAAGGGAATATGTATAGTAGAATATATCAAATAATAAAATAATGAATTAATAAAATGGAAAGAATATTATAAAGATAAAATAACACCATATAAAAAATAACATGAGCTTGAAACTTATCCATGGATTAAATAGTTATTAAAATAATCACATGGAAATCGTTAAATAATTTTATAATGTTGGAATTCATAATTCTAGACATCTATAGATTACTGTCGAGGACTCAACCCAATATATTTAAATAAATGGTTAAGGCCTTATCTAAATACCCAACCTATTTTAGCTCATGAGACCTAACGATACATAGAGGGGTTATGTAATTCTAGTCCCCACTCTTCAATTAATAAGTTCAATGTATTGATCATATGTATAAAACATAAAAATTAATCCACATGCCTTAATAATAAAAAACTATATGTATTGGAAAAACCAGGACACGTAATGCCAACACATTCCACCAGTCAAATCGATCATAAACCATATTGATAAAGAATAAGGATGATATGATTATAACATGTAACCAATGGATCATAAGTAAATTTTTTTTTTGTGATTAATGAATAGGAATACCATAAAAAGGCCATTTAAAATATTTTTTAGGAAACTACCCCTTTCAATTTGAAAATAAATTTTAAAAACTAAAAATTTACTAAATATTAGAAAAAAATATTTTCTTGAAAAGAAAAATGGAAACTTGTAAATAAATCTTTAAAGCATTGAGTGGTCATGAATATGGTAAATTATATTCATGTAAAGTATATTAAACAAATATTCCTTTTATATTTTTCGTAAAATATCCAAAAGTACCTCATTTAGATGATGATAAGAATATTCCTTTGAATTTTTTCTATAGAAAGTACTTTTTTTTATAAAAATGGATTTAAAAAATAATTTTAGAATAGTGAAAATATTCTTGAATTTTTTTAAGGAAAATATGGACATAAAAGAGAAAAATTTCCAATCGAACAGAATACAAAGTTAGTTTTCTTTAAAAACATTCTTTTAGTCTCCTTAGTACTGAAAAGAGGAAAAATAAAAGGAAAAATTATAATTTTCAGAAATAAATAGAGTATAATAAAATATATTGGGTTTAATATAGAAATATCAAATAATTCCCCTAATTTATATTAAGACATAAACAATTCTAAATAATTATGAGATTATGAAATAAACCCTTACCTCAAGTCTGACTTGCTTAGTATGTAATTTTAACCAATTTTATAATATATTTAAATCTATTATAATTTTATCCCAAAAACATATACTTACTTTTAGTATCATATATGATCCAAATATTACAGTTTAATACCATTTATTAATAATTATTTATTTAAATCATTGTTTTTGGGTGTTAACCGTCTCGTTTTTCATTATGTTTCGGTTCATCAGTTCTAATAATTTTACTTTGATCATGGTCACATAATATATAGAATGATTATTATGATATAATTATCATATATATTAATTATATATATATATATTTACCCTTAAAATTAATAGATATAAAAATGTATTAAACCATTCATGGAGACGGTACACTATGCACACACATAAACACTATTCTCACTTTTAGATGGATAGAATGAAAGAAAGTTAAATAATAATTCGAATTTATAGAATCATTTTTATATCATATATATCATATACATTTATTAAATCCATCCTTATTACTATCCAAGTAAATTGTAAACAAAAAAACAAATCACAACGCTTTGTGGAGGTGATAGTCCACACGTACGCACGAGCAACGTTATCATTTTCAAATGGATGGGAAGGTAAGAAGGTGTGTTGATATTATAATTAAAAAATCATAATTATTTTTTAAATATAATATATAAACATTATACCCATCCTATTAACAATTCATCAAATATGGTGATGGAAAATGAATTTTATCGCTACGTGGAGGTGGTAGTCCACACATATGAAAAATATACTTTCACTTCAAATTTATGGAAAAGAGTGTTGGATAATGGTGGTTTAATAGTCATAATAACATTAAGTTATATGGATAAAACTTAAATTATTATTTTATTTGGAATAAAATATATTTATATGAGTTATAAAAAGAAATAAATTGAATGTACTCGACTAAGAGTTATACCTCTTGGTTGAGAAACCACTTTTGACTTACACCTTAAGCCTTGAAATAATGGTATTATGGAAATAACAGAAGCTCTAAGATAGGGGTAATGAATATAAGAAGGTATTATGGAAGGTATTTTATGATTTATAAGTCCCAAAATCTGTTATGAAGAGAGTATAATAGGTTCCCTTTTATAAGTGAGTAGAGTGGTACTCTGGGAATTACATAAAGTATAAACTAATATAAAATGATTTTCCATGAAAATGACTAAAAATTGATATAATTAGAATATAATATGGTTATGAGTCTATATAATCTCATAAAAAAAGAGTTTTACAAGTTTTGAATAATTTTTTTACCCTTATCTTTTTGTTTTAACCCATGTTAACCCTTTTGACAATTAACACAATATAACAGTTTTCTAATATTTAAGGGTTAAGAATGTTTTCATAAAAGGGAAAGTGACCCATAAATGAAACATTTTTGATATTTTTAACCATATACCATTAAATTGGATGAATATAATATTTTTATAAATTTCAAATAATTTAATAAAATATTATATATTACAAAATATCATTTATATCATTTTTAGAACAATTCATTTACTTTGAATTTATATTAAAAAATATTATTATGAAATTAGAATATAAATCTTTAAAACATCCCTAATATTTTATATTTATATTTAAAATTCATGTAAAATAATAAATCATCCAAATTTCATTACTTGTAATATTTTTAAAATCATATATTTCATTTTTCTATTATATGAATAAATACCATGTCAGCATCGTGTAATCATTTAAGGTAATTATTCAATCAATAGAAATTAAAAATAAAATAAAATGTTAAAAAAATTAATTCATATTTAAAATAAAAATTTAAAATTTAACATAATGAATTTTGACACTTATGAAAAAATATTAGAGATATTAAATTCAAGAGAGTGACATTTTGGTTGTATTCTTTTCTTAAAATAATATAAAGGTCAATATCAAAGAAAAATGGAAAAAAGTGGAAATAGTTTAAATAATTGGATGATAATGGTCAAAATGAACTCACAAAATACTATAAAGGAAAGTTTTATAGAAATTTTAAAGCCTTATCCAAAAGTTTTAACCATATTTTACCTATTTTACCCTTACCGAGGTGAAAAATATTTAACAATTTTTCCATTCATAATGACCAAAGCTATAAGGGAACTATTTACCAAATTTGATCCTATTTATTACAAATTTGAGTCATCTTTTTTCAAATTAATTTTATATAAGTGGTATAACTTAATATAAAATTAAATATGCGAGATGCGATAAAATTTAATTTTCCAGATGCACGTCTTTTAAGTATAGAAAAGTTTTTATAGAAAATTGAAGCATAATATTGATTCCAATGAAATTTATTAGATTATATTTAATAAAAATAAAATAATTAAATTTTAAAATTAATACAAAATATAATGTGACTTTGTAAGTAGTTGAAAGGGAAAGAAAATTTTGAATAAAAAGCAATTTGTTTACTATTCATCAAAAAAGAAATCTTTTTTGAAAATTACCAAAATTCATTATAAGATAATTTTGATATGATGATTTCAAAAATTTCAAAATTTTTATTAAATAAATTTCTAAAAGTTATAGAATTTAATTATAATATTTTCTCACAACAAGCAATAAAAATAATTTTTTATAGAAAATGAATTTATAAAGTATATAACGACTTTACTAAAAATATTTTTCAAAATGAGGTTATTAATATTAATACCACAAAATTAATAGCTAGGTTAAAATGGTATATCATATTATGGTTATTTTAGACTTGGGGTTGCATGTATCATAAGATATTGATGAAATTACATTTATTAAAAGATAAATATATCATAAAATCTCAGTGTGTTTTAAGACTGGTACGAAAAGATTAATATAGCATCTATGTGCCAACTGCATGAAAATGATGAAGGTTATAGTACTCAACATCGTTTAGGCATACCAAACCATAAATAACCATCCACTCAGGAGGATGTAAGAAATTCTTTCAGCCTCAAGTTGTGGGTATGTCCTTTCTTCACTCAGAATCCCCACTCCATATATCAGCTTTTCTCAAGGATAAACCAACATGAATTTAAATTTCATCATGAAAATCATGTTGTTAATTAATACAGACACCATACTATATTATATTAAATCATCTTTTATAAGATCTTAAACTATGTCTTGAAGGGGATGTCTATGTGTAGTTGAGGTTCCCTTTACTACTTCATCCTTACCTTATGGAGTAGTACCTTAGCTAGTAAGTGTATGTGTGTGTGTGTGTGTGTGGGCGGGGGGGATTCTTGGAGTTGTTTGAAAAATTCATCACCAATATAAATTTTTCATACATCTCACTAAGAATTATGATCACTTCGATCATATAGAGGTCTTACAAGATGACCCCAACCTCTCTGCAGTGTAGGTATAAAGTGTTGGTATCTAAAGAGAATCTTCTCAGAAGTTCTGGGAGGTGGTTTTTATAGAAGTAGCTGTAGAACCATGAATCCCAAATTTTCTTATAGATTCTGAATTCATAGAGTTTATCTTTAAACACTATACATGTAAATCCTACTTAGAAGGCCCACAACCACCCATCTATGAAATTTACCATTGGAATAAATCCTATATATTAATCTAACCTTACTGTATATCAGAGATGCTAGTTTGGTAAATTATTGAAAAATGTAGAGGTAAGAGATTAATGGTGGGTTCTATATTTTTCACCATCTTATTGAAATTGTATAATGTGTAAATTAGAGTTATTATAGGTTCCCTCATGACATGGCCATTTGTGGAATTGTTAATATGCACATATCTATGAGATAATCAAAACCAGTGTTATGAATCATTGAAGTTTGATGTAGGGAGTAAAAAATATTCCAATAGAACAAAAATATAAAATGACATAATTTTTAAGAGTGGTTAGTCACACTGATATTTACTAATAAAATTAGGTTACATTTAATAATCTGGTAAAATTTGGTAGCTGAAGATTACCTCAATCTTCTCATCCATAACCTCCCTTATCACAGAAGGTTGGTTATAGTTGGTCATGCAAAGTTGGTGGGAATTGTTATAGATTTATGGTGGGTTTGTGATGAAATTAATCAAATGATATCTACTTAAAAACAAAATAATTGTTTATGTAAAGGTTTTCCATCATGAAAATTCATGTTTGTGAAATAATTTAGTCGTATAAAGTTTTAGCCTCAAAGAAGTGTGTTCGTATAACAAATTATGTTATGCAAAGGCCAAATAGTCATCTCATAAGACCATTGATGTTATTAATATTTTAATGACTTATTATATACTCACTTTACTGATTTTATATGAAATGTGCATAATTTGTGTGAAATATTAATGTTTTAATACTAAGCATAATTTTTGAGCCTTTTTAGAAGTAGTCCAATTGAGCCAGTTTACTATTTTATTTATAAATATCCCCCTACTGATAAAAATTGTGTTTTTATTATTTTTTAGGATTCTTAATTCAATATAAAACATTTAATTAGTAGGTATCATGGGCCAGTTATTCCATTTGAAGGCCCATATGGACCACACAAGAAGTCCAACAGAATCTGTGAAGAAACTGGACAAACCATGAATATTTAATTGCTGGGCTCAATTAGGAAGTCCAAATTCCTTTATTATCCTCCAAAATTCAGCGGAGAATGTAAGGAGTCTTGGATAAAATTTTCAAGTACCTAATCCAAATAAAAGGGGCCCAAACGATTCATTTAAACTCATCCCACCATTCTGGTCGGGAATTAAAATTAGTACAATATTCATGACATGTCTCCTAATATAATTATCAAATCAAGCTGTGATTTTTCAGTGAAAAATAGGAGATATAGTCAGAAGACGTTTTTGAATAACATATTCCCATTTGAAGGCATCTTACTATTCCAAAATCCATTCCCATTTTGGCCATCGAAAAATCATGGATAGAAATGGATAGTTTAACATTATTTATTGAAACCGCCATAACATTGGATCCATAAGTCCAAATGCCTCCAAATTTTAAGAGTATTCAGAAAACATTATTAGATACAACTTTTAAGTATAATATATCTCGATATTCGGTTTTCTGGGTGTCCAAATCATCGAGACAAGTGGAGGGACAGATTGGGAATGCAAAAAATCCACTTCATTGGGTTATAAATACATCCCCCTACTCTCCTTCAAAGGGGTTGTCATTTCAGAATAGGGGAGAACATATTGGAACGACCAAATACTTTCCAAGGGATTGGGAGGACCTTCCATACTCAAGTTTTCACTTTATAGATCTTTCCTCCTCTCATTTTTTCCTTTCACTTTTGTGTTATTCATTATTGTATTCTTGTAAGTTTTTTTTGTAATAATGTTTTAATGCAAGTTTCTTCTTCAATATATCTTATTCTCATCCACCTTCTGTAGTTTAATATTAATGTTCTTAAAATAGTTTAAATATAGTTTAATCCCCTTCTTTTCTTTTTCTTTCTCAATCAATCTAAAGTTCATTTTTAATTATCATCATCATTTGTGTGTGTGTTCGATGCACCACTCTTTTCTTATCCATTTATTTTTCTTATATTCTTAATTTATCATCATAATCATTATAACCAGATTTATAATCATTTCAATGGATGAGTAAATCTCTCATTGGGGTGAGTTGTGATTTAGGGGTGTTAAACGATTTAGAGATTTTTCTCGATGAGTATTCTTTGAATTAACATTGTGTATGTTGGACTTAACATGCAATACCACAAAACTTAGCAAGGCAGGTGCCTGCCTTTATCAGCGCTAATGGAAAAGCGCTGATAAAGGGGTAGGGCTTTATCAGTGCTAAAAAAAGCACTGATAAATGTACCCTTTATCATCATTAAAACAAGCATTGATAAAGGTGTACCCTTTATCAACACTTTTTTAGCGCTGATAAAGGGTACATTTATCAGCACTTTAAATATCCCTTTATCAGCGCTTTTCTTAGTGCTGATAAAGGTTACATTTATCAGCGCTTTTCTTAGCACTGATAATGTTTATTTTATACATTAAATAAAAAACACATGTTATAACTATATATATATAATTAAATAATTATAAGATTAATAATAAATATATTTATTATATTTATATGATTAATTAGATTTATTAATTCATTATATTTATTATATTTATTAATTCATTATATTTAATACATATATTTATTATATTTATTTATATTTAGTGTATTTGTTTTATTTATAAATATATAATACTTTTTAATATATATGTATAATTAAAATTATTCAATATATATGTGTTTTCTAATGAATTGGGGTCAATGAATATATATATCATATATGCGTATATATATGTGCATGACTAATGTTTATTTATAGATTATAATTACATATCACGTTGATGTGTTGTTGATTTATAATTCATTATTTTACCCATATAATATATATGTTCTAAAAAATATACACTTATAATTAAAATTAAATTATATTTAAAAAATAAATATATATTTTATTATATTTTCAATGATATATATATATAAATATACCTTTCAAATAATTTTATAAGTATAAATAAATATATATTTATTTTGAGTTATAATTATTAATAAATAAATATATATTTATCATAAATATCATTTTAAATAAATATATAATAATATAAACAAATTATTAAATTTATAATTTTATCCATGCTTTTATTAGCGCTGATAAAGTATGTATTTATCAGCGCTATAAGAGCGCTGATAAAGAGGGTCTTTATCAGCGCTAAAATGAAAAGCGTTGATAAAGTCACCCTTTATCAGTGCTAAAAAAGTGCTGATAAAGTTCAACCTTTATCAATGCTAAAAAAGTGCTGATAAAGGGGGTCTTTATCAGTGCTTTTCATTTTAGTGCTGATAAAGACCCCCTTTATCAGTGCTTTTTACGAGCGCTGATAAAGGTCCACATGGGATTCATAAAATTTACCAGGTCCTCCTCCTCCTCCCCACACCTTGTCAAGCTTTCATGGAAGCCCTACCTCGCGCCACTGCCTCCTCTCCGTCGCTGCCTCCTCTCCGCCGCGACCACCGCCTCCTTCTCCTCCTCCTCCGCCGCGGCCGCCGCCTCCTCCTCCTCCTCCTTTTTCATCAGGACATGATAATACAACATGCTTATAAGGCGACGTTTCTCTATTTAAGTGGGTTCATATTCTAGGGGATAATAGTGATCTATGTTCCCCTTATATGTATAGTACAGTCATAGATTATACCAATGGTGACCATTGTATTAGTATATTAGGGGTATAGACTTGATTCATAGCTATAATGGTATTGGTATGTTTGGGTCACAAACTAGATCCATGGTTCCCAATGTTGTGGTATGTTAGAAGACAAGAAAGGATCCATAGTGACTGAGGTGTCTGGATTTTAGGTGTCTAGATAAGATCCATGGTCCTCAAGGTATGGGTTTTTAGATTCCTAAATAGGATCCATGGTTCATGTGTATCAGTTTCTTATCAGCCCATATGAGATGCAGAGTTCCCAAGGTTTGGGTATGTTTGGGTTTCAGAAAATATCTATGATGTATGTGGTATGGTTTTATTAGGAGATAAGATTGTTTTTTGGAACCCATGGTTTAATGTATTGATTATCACTGAATATAGTGTTATTTTTTTTGTTTTATTAGTTACCATACAACAATCTTACTTTATTTCTTTCATAATGTGTGTTGTATATTTATTTGCATTCATATAGATAAACCTAGTATATTATGATTTATTTTAGGTTCCCCATTATTGGTGTCCTACTAATATTTTATCATTCAACCTACACAAGATCATTAGTGTATGTATGGACCTTATATTAGGTTCCCCATTGTTGGTATCCTACTCATCACACACACCATGACTCTTATATATCCTTAAGAGGGTGTTCACCGTCATACGTGATATATAAAACTATATTATCCATCTTCTTTAGGCCTAAGACTCTAATACCTACTCAAATAGCCTTAGAAAACCTAACTGGGCTATAAAATTCTCATACCAAACCTGATCCTCTCATAAACACAACTAGAAACCTCACCTCAATGGAGAAATAATCTCTGGATGATAACAAAATCACAAACATTCAATTGAACCCTCACTCTATCTCGTGGTGGATCAAAAAAACCCTATTTATTTACCTAGGTTGCTCTTGATTTCTATCCCTTTCAATAGAACACATATACTCATGCATGAATGCACAATCATGCACAAATTGGAACATGGTTTTCTATTATAGGGTCCACCTACCTCAAAAAATAGAGTAACCCCATCACCAAGATCAACTCATCCTCAACCAAGACTATACACGCCTTATCTAATCTTGTATCAATGATTGAGACCCAATCTCAAGGCACAATTCCCAAATAATTAATTATAGAAACTTATAATTAATTATTCACCTTAATATAATTAGTAATAATATTTTAAAAACTCACTAGGAAACACAAAACCACCTAAACCACACAAAACATGGTGCATTTATCATACAAGGATAACCTCTATCCAATACAAACAAAATCTACATCATCTGAATTGATTTGAAGATGATATAGTGAAATCATCACACAAATCCTAGTTAAAATCATCCCAAATCATTGGGAAATAAAGGATAATAGTAATAGAGGAAGTAAGAGGGAATAAATCACTAACGCACTATAAAAAACTCCCAAGAACCACCCCTTATCAGGGGATCGAAGAGAGGAAGAGAATGGATGAATCCCAAGAACCATCCAAGATTTTCTATTAATGAGCACGCCCCCACCATTTTTGAAGTATCTAGTTTTTTTATCTAAATTATACTCATATTACTTCTACCCTAACCTATATACTCATCCTTTGTATTTCAAATAGGATGAATATAAATAAATAATGGATGAATGCCAATCAGTTGAAAAAAGAGTATTAAGAAGGCGTGAAAGAGTTTATCAAGTTTGAAAAAGATCATGTATATGACCCTTCTCAAATCCTTTTTCCATGTTTACGTTGTTGTTATTCAAAAAAAAATTATTCCAGAGGAGTTGGAAGAACACTTGATCTGTCACGGAATAGATCCGAGTTATACATGTTGGAATAAACACGGGGAAACAATGAATGCAGGTAGTGTATGGGATAACACTGCATTTTATGGATCATCTGATATGATTACAGGTATGAACAATGAAGATGACTGTATGGAGGATGTGATTATATATGTGAATGATAATGAAGATCGTATTGAGAAAATGACAAGGACCATCGAAGATGAACTTTGTAATTTCCCAGAATTGTTTGAGAAGTTAAAAAGTTGTGCAAAGACGCCATTGTATGCTGGTTGCACTAAATATATAGAACTATCATCTGTACTGAAGATGTATAATTTGAAAGAAGACTATGGGTGGAGTGACTCCAGTTTTACAGAAATACTTGCTCTCTTGAATGACATGATCCCAGAAGATAATGAGCTCCCGAGCTGAACATACGACGCCAAAAAAATGCTACGCTCGATGGGTATGATCTCTGAAAGAATACATGCCTGCCTAAATGACTGTATACTGTTTCATAAGGACCAAAAATCACTTAAAGAATTCCCAAAGTGTGGTGATTCTTGATACAAGAAAGATGAATCCAGTCTTACTAAAGTTGTATAGTACTTTACAATTATTCAAAGGTTTAGGCACCTATATGAAAGTGAGAAGACTGCAGGACAATTGACATGGAATGAAAATACAAGAATTAAATATGGGATACTACGTCACCCGACAAACTCTCCTCAGTGGAAGAGAATTGATCATGAGTATCCTGAATTTGGAAACGAGTCGAGAAACCTTCATCTTTCATTATCTACATATGGAGTGAATTCTTTTGGTTTTCAAACCAACATTCACAGTACATGGACGGTTATGTTGGTAAATTATAACTTACCACCGTGGTTATGCATGAAACAAAAATACATCATTTTATCTATGCTTATATCAGGACCAAAACAACCGGGTAATGATATTGATGTTTATTTAGCTCCATTGATCGAAAATTTGAAATAATTGTGGGATTCAGGTGTTACATTGTATGATACCTACAAAAAGGAAGATTTCACTTTGAGATCTATGTTGTACGGGACAATAAATGACTTCCATGCTTATGGAAATTTGTCAGGATATAGAATTAAAGGAACTCAAGGGTGTCCCATTTGCGAACAAGGTACACAATCAATTAGGTTTAAACATTCATCAAAAACTGTGTTTCTAAGACATCACAGATTTCTACAACAACGACATAAGTACCTATCTTGGACGACATCATTCAATGGAATTTTAAAAGAATGTACAACACCATATCCACTAACTGGCGATCAATTGTTTGAGAAAGTTAAAAATGTGGACACTGCTTTTGGTAAACCGGCTTCAAAAAACCTTACTAAAATTGGTTGGAAAAAGAGATTAGTTTTTTTGAATTACCATACTGGAATTGTCTGTATGTCAGACATTTTATTGATGTTATGCATGTAGAAAAAAATGTATTTGATTGTGTCATCGGCACATTGCTAAATACACCTGGAAAAGAAAAATATGGAATTAAGGATAGGTTGGTCATGGTTGATATGAGAATACAAGAAGAGTTGGCACCAGTGAAGGGTGAAAAATGAACATTTCTTCCTCCTGATGCTTACACTCTTTCCAAGCAAAAGAGATATCAGTTTTTCAACTTCTTGAATGACATAATGATTCTAGAGGGGTATTCTTCAAATATCAGGAACCTTGTGTCAATGAGTGATTTGAAGTTAAAAGGTCTGAAATCACATGACTGCCATGTTTGGATGAAAGATCTCATTCCTATTTCTTTATGTTGTATTTTTCCCAAGAATGTCTGCCATACATTAACGAAACCGTGTTTTTTCTTCAAAGATATATGCAGAAAAGTTATAGACCCGACAAAATTGTCAAATATGGAAAGAGAAATTTCAGTCATATTATGTGATTTAGAAATGTTATTCCCGCCTTCATTTTTTGATATGATGGTTCATTTGATGGACTACTTGGTGAGAGAGATTCAACTATGTGGTCCTGTACATTACAGATGGATGTACCCCATTGAACGGTATATGAAGATTTTGAAAGGGTATGTTAAAAATCAAAGTCGGATATAGGGTTGTATTGTAGAGCAATATATTGTTGAGGAAGCCATTGAATTCTATACCGAATACCTGTCTGGTGTGGAAAGCATTGGCCTACCGAAATCTCGTCACACTGGGTGGCTTGAGGGTGAAGGAATTTCTAGAATACAGGTTGTCACAATCAATATTACAGATCGGAAGTAGGCCCAACTTTATGTTTTGCATAACAATTTTGACGTTGACCCATATGTTGAAACCCACAAATAAATTCTTAGGCATTTGAATCCATCTAGGGATGAAAAATGGATATCAGATACACATAATAGACAGTTTATAGGATGGTTTTGGGACCATATTTTTAAGAAGTCAGAAGAAAATCCAGAGTCAATTTCAGACCGACTTCGATGGCTAGCCAGAGGACCAAGTGTGTGTGTATTATCTTACAATTCTTATGTAGTTAATGGTTATAAATTTTATACTAATGAACATGATGAAGATAGTACCATGTAGAATAGTGGGGTTACACTTGTGGCTGAAGCGATGCATGTTTTCGGTGCTAAGGACATAAATCCAATTTATGCGAATATGTCATACTTTGGCATCATCAAACAACTATGGGAGTTGGATTATATAGAATTCCAAGTTCCAATTTTTCAATGCAAGTGGGTTTATAATAGGAGTTATGTTAAAATAGATGAATTGGGATTTATGAAAGTTGATTTCAGTAAGGAAGGGGAGAAATATGAACTATTTATAATGGCATCATAGGCAGTACAAGTATTTTATGTTCCAGATCCCGCAAACTAAAACTGGTCAATTGTTCTGTTATCGACCAAAAAAACTAAAGGGTCTGATGAAAATTCAATGGAGAATAAACCTTTCATTGAGACTTCACAATCATTTCAAAGTGGTCCCAATGTAGATTACATTTTTTATGTCAAAGGAGATCACAATGAAGGGATATAGATAGTCGATAGAGGGGTCAAATCCCTTCAGCCTTTAAAAAAAGAGAGTTCAATAATCAGGTTATTTTTTTATTATAATATAGATTGTGTTACATTATGTTATTATCTATTCTCTTCTGATTTTCGGTGATCTAAATTAAATGTTAAACCACTTCTGCAAATAATGACATCTTCACCTTATGATGCACCCAATCTCGAGACACAACAGGTTTCTCTACCTGTTGCAGATGGTCCCACTGCTAAGGTACAACAGGTCTCTCAACCAGTTGCAGCCAGTCCCACTGCTGAGGTACAACAGTTTTCTCAACCTGTTGTTGCTGGTCCCATTGCTGAGGTACAACAGGTTTCTCAACATGTTGTTGCTGGTCCTAGTGCTGATGCTAGCGCTTCAGTGGAATATAATTATGATGCAGAAACCGAGGAAATAGTAGGCAATGAAACCCCCACGGCACAAAAAAAATAGGTGCGCCGTAGTTTGAAAATTTTAGCCAAAATCCTTAAGGAAAAATCAAAAGGCATGAAATATGAGGTGGGATGGAATAAGCAAGGCCAACATGTAAACACTAACAAAGCCATGTTTAATAGCTACATTGGAATTGTCACTCGGCAATGTGTGCCGATTGATATAGAGTCGTGGAACCATGTTGTCAGTGGGTTGAAAAAATTAATGTGGGAAGAGATTATGGTAACATTATGATATCATTTATTTAATTTATTAAAATAAAATAAAATAAAATACTGAAATATTGACTAACTCTACATCATCTCTTGTAGAGTGCATTTATAGTAGGTGTCTCGCACAAAGAATATGTATTAAGACTAGAAGGAAGGGTTCATAGATGCTTTCACACCATTTTAATGAAATGTCATCTGAAAGATGCTGAAGGGAAAATCAAACCGCACCCACCTCCTCTTTATGCACACTTGATATCCCAAGGAGTGTGGGATGCATTTTGCAACCGTCGTGTAGAGCAGAATTTTCAGGTACACTGTGTTTGGTAACACGTTGTTTAACATTGGTTGTAATCATCACTTTGATTGATAGTTTTTTATTTATGAAATAGCAACTGAGTGTTGAAAATAAAGAATGGGTAGCAAAACCAACATACCCCTACCGTAAAGCAAGGCTGGGGTATGCTTCAATTGAAAAACAATTGGTACGTATTTTAAAAGTACTGTAATACTTTTATGTGACATAAAACAACACTGTAACCATGTTTCTCTGTTTATATGCAGATTGATGAATCTAAATCCCAAGCCACTTCCATCCCACGCCATGTTCTATGGAAGGAGGCTCGTATTAATAAAGAGGAGAAACTGGTAGATGAAAACACACAAAAAGTGTGGAAAACATGTGTAAGTATGACATAATATAAATTTGTTTTGCTTTAAATAACTATTACATCACGATGATTACTTATTTTCCCATATTTTCTATTTGAAATAGTCATATGAATCAACAACACCCACACCAGATGCATACATACTTTCAGCATCCTTGAAACAGCCAGAATAGTATAGCCGCGTCAGAGGTGCGGGTTTTGGGGTGACACCCCGGGCATATTTTCAGAAAAAACAAGAGGAGGAAAAAAATAAAGAAATGAAAGCGATGAGAGTTAGACTAGCTACCCTTGAAGAAAAATTCCAAAGTCAGGGAGAGTTTCTAGAAACATTGATGGGGGAGAGGCAAAGAGAAGAAACAACTCAAGAACAACCCACCCCACCCCCACTAGCTTTGAGGTGAGCCATTCCCCTCAAATAACTGAATTAACCAAGGTAATAAATGTTCTAATATTTGTTTTTGTGAAATGTGAATCACATAGACACTAATACCTTTCTTGTAATGGTATTCTACAGGGTGAAAATGACTGTGATTTATATCTGTCAACTCCCACCCATCGCCTTGTAGCGAGGGCTATGCTGTTCAATATGCAGAATGACACACTACACTCTAGACCACTTACAAACGGTCATGTCAAAGTTTCTATTAACGTAGGTCATGAGCCGAGCGCCGAGTTACCCATGCCAAATGACAATGATGACATTCATACGGAGGAAAAATGCGTTGGAACATTCGTTGCATGGCCGTCGAATCTTGTAAAAAAACATTTCGACCAGGAGGTATTCATTTCCAATTCATTTTTGAAGCAGAACCTTTAACATTTAATTAGAAAATGGTTGAAACAATTAATGTTATTACAGAAGGACAAAAGGAAGGAGCTAAAATGAAATAACGGCTCAAAAGGATCAACCAACCGATGAAAATGATCTATTAAGGGCACCTTCACCCCACTAATTCTATATCCACATTTAATATCATTTCAAGATCATGTAGATACGAAAATGAAAGGTGGAAATAATCACACAATTTTTTGTGAAAAAGATATGTATTAAGAGGAAACATTAGATTCCGTTAGTGCTGACACTGTAGCTGAAATCATCACATACGACTGGCTAGGCGCCTCAGTTATAAATGTATACATGAGGTATGTTTTCATGATTTGATTTTATAGAAGTTGATATACAATGATAATTATGGCTAAATACATTTCATATTTTTCACAAGCGTATATATGAAAAACAATTGAAGGTATTTTCCCGTGAATAAAAATTTGGACTTGTTATTCCTCACACCGAGTCTACACAACAACAAGAAATAGATTCCAATTTTCAGGCTGAATTAATGTCAAACCTGCTCATAACATTTCAATGAAAAATTACAAATGACAGACTCTTTTTAATACCAACTTTTCAGGGGTAAAAATCTACATTTTAATAATATCAATTATATTTTCATTTCTATCATTACTTATTCCTTTTTGTTATTTTAGGAAGTATTGGATGCTCATTGCAGTCAATTTGGATACTCCAAAGATTTATTTTCTGGATTCACTTCATGGATATCCAACAAACCGACCACACATAATGGCGATTTTCAATTTTTAATACACTAGATCCAACATTTTAGAACTACATATCTAGTTACATAATTTATATTATCTTTTAATGAGGATTCTATTATGATAGGGCGGTGTATGAATATCATTTAAAGGATGGAATGAATCCAAGGTCTAAGGACGACAAGGCGCACGAGATCTAAAAATGGAAAAGTATCAGGGTATATATAATTATACTGAACTATCCAAATACATATCAAAACAAATTACTTATTTTTCTTGATGTTTCTGCAGTGTCGGAAACAAACAAATGGAAAGGACTGCAGTTATTATGTTTGTAAATTTATGAAAGAGATCATATTTCATGAACAAACTATCATCCCTAAAGAGGTATTTTTGAAAATAATTACTAGTTAATTTAAAATATTTATTAATCCTTTGTGTATTTATATTTTTTCAGTACTGCTATGACTGTCACAAAAACTCATATTCACAAGATGATATAGATGTGTTTAGAAACAAATGGTTAGCGTACCTGATAGAAGAATGTAAACAAATAGAACAATGAAGGAGAATTCCTACTACTTATGTTATCTTTATATAATCATTGATATCTCCCTTATTTACACTTATTAAGCATCTATGATCACCCTTTCTTATGTTTCATATACTTAGATTATGAAAAATGGTTTTAGAAATGATTTGTGTTTCTTGTAAAGAATAAATTAATAAGAGACTCTTATAAACTACTAACATACAGAAAACTGAGCAAACACATTCGGATTGTTTTGTTACTTTAGGAAAATGATCCATGAGTCATTTCTGACATGTACGAATTGACCACACCTCAATCCGATGCACGGTGTGATCGGTATGGCTAAAAGTGTCTGATATCAGATTGAAATAGACATTAACTTTAGAAAACAACACAAGTGACATATGAGAAATCAAGAAAACACGTTAGGATTGTTTTTATACTTTAGGAAAATGATCCATGATTCATTTTTGATGTGTAAAAATCAACCGAAACACAATTAGATGCACGGTGTGACCAATATGGCTAAAAGTGTCTGATATCAGTTTCAAATTGGCATAAACTTTAGAAAACAACACTACTGACATACGGAATACTGAGAAAATGCGTTCAAATTATTTTGATAATTTAGGAAAACGATCCATGAGTCATTTGTGACGTGTACGAATTGACCGAACCTCAATCTAACACACAATGTGACTGGTATGGCTAAAAGTGTCTGATATCAGTTTCAAATTGACATAAAATTTAGAAAACAACACTAATGACATATAGAATACCAAGAAAACACATTCAGATTGTTTTGATACTTTAGGAAAATGATCCATGAGTCATTTGTGACGTGTACGAATCGACCGCACCTTAATCCGATGCATGGTGTGACCGGTATGGCTAAAAGTGTCTGATATCAGTTTAAAATTGATATAAACTTTAGAAAACAACAAAAGTGACATACAGAAAAAATGAGAAAACATGTTTGGATTGTTTTGATACTTAATTAAAACGATCCATGAGTCATTTTTGACGTATAATAATCAACCGCACCTCAATCTGACACATGATGTAAACGATATGGATAAAAGTGTATAATATCTGTTTGAAATTGAAATTAACTTTAGAAAACAACACTACTGACATACAGAATACCAAGAAAACACATTCAGATTGTTTTGATACTTTAGGAAAAAAATTCATTAGTCATTTTTTATGTGTACAAATCAACCACACCTCAATCCGATGCACGGTATGACCGGTATGGCTAAAAGTGTCTGATATCAGTTTCAAATTAACATAAACATTAGAAAACAACACTACTGACATACAAAATACTGACCAAATGTGTTAGTATTGTTTTGATACTTTAGGAAAACGATCTATGAGTCATTTGAGATGTGTACGAATTGATCGCACCTCAATCTGATGCACAGTGTGACTGGTATGGCTAAAAGCGTCTAATATCAGTTTGAAATTGACGTTAACTTTAGAAAAGAACACAAGTGACATAAAGAATACTGATCAAACACATTCGTATTGTTTTGATACTTTATTAAAATTATTCATGAGTCATTTTTGAGGTGTACGAATCGACCACACCTCAATCTGACGCATAGTGTGACCAGTGTGGCTAAAAGTGTCTGATATCAGTTTCAAATTGACATTAACTTTAGAAAACAACACAAGTGACATATGGAAAACAAAGAAAACACATTCAGATTGTTTTTTTACTTTAGTAAAACGATCCATGAGTCATTTGTGACCTGTAAGAATCAACCACATATTAATCCGACACACGATGTGACCGGTATGACTAAAAGTGTCTGATATCAGTTTGAAATTGACATTAACTTTAGAAAACAACACAAGTGACATACAGAAAACTGAGAAAACACATTTTGATTGTTTCGATACTTTAGGAAAGTGATCCATGAGTCATTTTTGACATGTACGAATCAACCTCACCTCAATCCGACGCATGATGTGACTGGTATGGCTAAAAGTGTCTGATATCTGTTTCAAATTGACATAAACTTTAGAAAACAACACAAGTGACATACGGAAAACTGAGAAAATGCATTAATATTGTTTTGATACTTTAGGAAAATGATCCATGAGTCATTTGTGATGTGTACGAATTAACTTCACCTTAATCCGACACACTGTGTGACCGGTATAGCTAAAAGTGTCTGATATCAGTTTGAAATTGACATTAACTTTAGGAAAAAAAACTACTGACATATAGAATACCAAGAAAACATGTTTTGATTGTTTTGATACTTTAGGGAAACGATCCATGATTCATTTGTGACATGTATGAATCAACCAAATCTCAATATGATGCACGGTGTGATGGTATATCTAAAAGTGTTTGATATCAGTTTCAAATTGACATAAACTTTAGAAAACAACACTACTGACATATAAAACACCAATCAAACACATTCGTATTGTTTTTATACTTTAGGAAAATGATACATGAGTCATTTGTGATGTGTAAGAATTGACCACACCTCAATCCGACACACGGTGTGACTGGTATGGCTAAAAGTGTCTGATATCAGTTTCAAATTGACATAAACTTTATAAAACAACACAAGTGACATACGGAAAACCAAGAAAGCACGTTCGGATTATTTTGATACTTTAAGACAATGATCCATGAGTCATTTTTAACATGTATTAATTGAACACACCTCAATCCGACGCACAGTGTGACCAGTATGGCTAAAAGTGTCTGATATAAGTTTGAAATTGACATTAACTTTAGAAAACAACATAAGTGACATATGGAATACCGAGAAAACACATTCAGATTGTTTTGATACTTTAGGACAACAATCCATGAGTCATTTGTGACGTGTACGAATCAACCACACCTCAATACAACTCACGGTGTGATCGGTATGGATAATAGTGTCTGATATCAGTTTCAACTTGACATTAACTTTAGAAAACAACACAAGTGACATAAAGAAATCCAAGAAAACAAGTTCATATTGTTTTGATACTTTAGTACAATGATCCATGAGTCATTTTTGATGTGTACGAATCAACCGTACCTTAATCTGACACATAGTGTGACCGGTATGGCTAAAAGTGTCTGATATCAGTTTCAAATTGATATAAACTTTAGAAAACAACACAAGTGACATACAAAAAACTGAGAAAACACGTTTGTATTGTTTTGATACTTTAGGACAACGATCCATGAGTCATTTTTGACGTGTATAAATCAACCTCACCTCAATCCGACGCACGGTGTGATAGGTAAATCTTTTCATTAGATAAAGAATCAGTATTTATTAAATGAGATAAATCATCCAAAAACATATTGATTTTACATTATTCCCTTTATTTTTATTAGAATAAAAACATTTGAGTTTTTTATTTCCATATTTTAGTTTCAAATTTCCATATTAATGTATTCTTTCATATTAATGTTTTAATTTATTTCATTATTCTATTACCAACATAATATTTGTTTTCCTATATAGGTGAATTTTTTTCCTTGAGTTCAGATGCTTTGTTTGGTAATAAATACTGTGGGTGACACTTTTTGAGAGCGGATCACAGATATCAAAGGATGAAACATTAATGTTTATAACTATTTTTGGATAATTGTAATTGTAACCATGTAAAACATTGTTTGAAATGTATATAGTAGTGTGTTTTTTGTATTAATGATGTTAAGTAAATGTATATAGCATTGTTTGTCAAAATATTGTGTGCAGGTGTGCAGGTGCTATTTTGTGTAGGTGTGCTGGTTTGTGTAGGTGTACAGGTGTGCTGGTGCTGGTTGTGTAGGTACAGGGGAAGGTGCCTTTATCAGCACTTTTTTGAGCGCTGATAAAGGACACCTTTAACAGTGCTATAAGAGCACTGATAAAGGGCCCTATTATCAGCGATCAAGGTAGCGCTGATAAAGTCACCCCTTTATCAGTTCTAGAAAAGCGCTTTTAATACCGACGTAGATAAAGGGGGGGGGGTCCCCTTTATCAGTGCTCTGAAAAGCTCTAATAAAGTCTACCTTTATCAGCGCTAAAAAAATCACTGATAAAGTACCCCCTTTATCAGCACTTTTCGGAGCGCTAATAAAGGGGACCCCCCTTTATCTACGTCGGCATTAACATCGCTTTTCTATCACTGTTAATGTCAGTTTTAAGCGCTGATAAAAGGCCAAGTTGTAGTAGTGATGTCATGGATTAATGACTTGTTTTGTTTAATGAGTGGTTTCAATGGATTATGGGAACCATAAATACACTACCATAAACAAGATATGATTAAGATTAGAACCCTAAGTTATGTTAAGGCTTGGATTAAAGCCTTAACACTTGGGAATTCCAATCAACGTCAACTTGTGACATGGGTGTTAATTTAATGTAATATAAAGAAAAGCTCAAGGATATCACAAGCTTAACTACCTAATGATGAACTCACCCCAATCTTTATTAAATTGTTAAATCGATCAATCATTTCAATTAAGCTCTGCAAACAAACCCCCCTAATCAAAATACAATCAATTAAAAACAAAAGACTATTAAAATGTATCATCACCAAGGATTCGACCCAAGTGATGCTATACACATTAGGGGAGCTTTAGAACTTTGACCGGTCGGTAGGCGACAATCGGCCGCACTTTCAAATGGCGCCTTTGCTGAGGATGGTTATTTATATAGTCATTAGTTTCTAGTTATTGTAAAAAAAGAAAAAAAAACAAAATTTAAAAAAAATTGAAAAAAAACACAAAGAGAAACCCACCTTCCTCATAAAAATCATAAATGGAAAACAGAAAAAGAAAAACCCATCTTCCTCTTTCTTCCAACATCTCTTTGAATGCCCCGTAGCCTCTCAAACAATCCCTTAGATTTTTTTGACCCTAAAATTGAGCGAACACTTTTCCAACTTAAGAGGAACATTAGGGATAATCAAATAATTCAAGAACCAATCCTTGTTCAACCAATTGAATTATATATGGACAATCCTAGGGAACAAACACTTAAAGAACTCGCTGTCCCTGATATGAATTACCAACCTCTTGGTATTCAATATCCAAACATAGACGCTAGCTTCAAACTCAAATCAGGTTTGATTCATCTTCTCCCTCATTTCCACGGGCTAGCTGGTGAGGATCCACATCTTCATCTTAAAGAGTTCCAAGTGCTGTGCTCTACCATGAATCCTCAAGGGATTTCTGTAGGACCCCGGGATATCCTGAGAGGGGAGGGGTGAATCAGGGTTTCAACTTTTTCTTTTAAAAACAAGGATCTTATTCCCACATTGGTAGGAACTAGTTAAAACTGTATGATGGATTTTATCAGTAATGAAACATTCACATGGAAAGAGGTGACACAACAATTTTTACTTGGTTCACCACTAAGGGATATGTCCAAGGAGCATACGCCGAAAATTTTTCGGTCGTACCAAATTCCACTAATCTTCACTAGCTGTGGATTACAAAGGTTCGGGAATAGTCACTCTGTCCCAGGATCACTACCTTTACAAAAGTTCAGGGATATCTCACTGCGTCCCTCAGGTCACTCCCGTTGACTCCCCCTGGCTCACTGCCTTTGGTGAAGTCCCACTCAGTTTATAGACGTGAAGGTATCTTCAATAGATTTGCATTGATGTCTTTGCCTCTGCTTAGCACGAGACTCTGCTTGCATCGAAGACCGGTAATGATGCACTTGAATGCACTAAACCACTGAACCGGATAATCAGAAAATGAAAATAGGATACAGAGATGATTTCATGCAGTAAAAACCCTTTGCACGCAATTTCACACTTTGCACCGAAGGTATCGGGCAATCTTCCAGCTTTCGTGTAGCTCCAAAAAGATCGGCGAGCTTCAGCAATACCTGGCGCGCTTCCCCAAGCCCGGCGCACAAGTCTCTTGATGGAACGCAAGTCCAAACTGGCACGCAAGTTCACCTCAACCACTTACATGACACACACTCCTTCAACTTCAAACTTGCGTGACCCAATCCCTTTCTCGCCCAAAACACCTTGGACGCGGATCAAACAACTGTCGCGCAACTTACACTTGCGTGACCTACACAACACTTGCGCGACCAGCACACATGCGCGACGAGAGATCTGATTTTCTCTAAGTGTTGAGATCATGCAGAATGAGGAGGGTTTGACCTATATTTATAGGTTGTTGGACACTCTATGTGATGGCATGCAAGTCTCCCCTCGGCGCGCAAGTTTCGGCTCACAACTCCAACCGCCCTAGTCTCTATCGTGCTACTCACTTGTGCGACCAAACAAATACTTGCGCGACCCTATTTCCTTTTCCATATTTTGAAGTTCTGATCTTGAAAAACATATGGTGCACAACTTTCCAATCCTCCTAGGTAGCAACACACATGTCCTTTCTTGGTGCACAAGTCTCGCCACCCTATCCTACCGCCCTTGTCTCTGTCATGCTAGTCACTTACACGACCCTTATCCCTTTGCCATATTTTGGTGTTTTGATCTTGAAAAACATATGGCGCACAAGTTTCAAAACCTCCAAGACCTCGGCGCGATAGTCCCTTTTCCAAAAACACTTTTCTCCATTTGTCAATTTTGAGGCCCAAAAATTTGGCAATCACTGGAAAACGGCGCCACCTTGTATCTGCTCTTTTTGTTCCACCTACAGCTCATCCATTACTTTATCGACGTTCTTGAATCAAACATAGATCGTTAACCACAACCCTTGAACTCGAAATGACACCATCAAATCCTCTTTGTCAACAAATTTGTATTCCATTGTTTTCTTTGTCAATAATCACAACATAGATGTCCACTTTGTCAACAAACACAACTCAAAAATGCTTCTTTTCTGTGATTTTCCATCTTCAACAACTCTTATTCTTTCATCACAAACTCCACTATTGTGATATATATACTTTGATAGATCAGATTTAGCATCATCATATTTTGATACAATGGGAAGTGCATGGCCATCTCATAATTCCATTCCCTTGCACATTGTCTTCTTCTTCAACCATCATTCTCTACTTCATGAAAATCATATGATTCTATTCTTCAAGAAGTCTCTTTCATGGTTCTCGTGCAATCATGAAGAATTTCATGGTCTTCATAAAATCCCCCATTCTTCTTCAATCATCCTCAGATGGATTATACCTCACCATTCTTCACTGTTGTAAATAATGTGTCACCTTTGACACATGTTCTTTGAACTTATAACCAGTACAAAAATCATCTAAATTTCCATTCCTCCATTTCATTGGAGTACTTCTTGATCTCCTTAATTTTTATCTTCATTGAAAACTATTGAAAAAAATACAACCTTATACATAAAGTGGTCCCAACAATCTCCCCCTTTGGATTTTGTTGTCAATACCTTACATATCTTCTAAAATGAATTCGTCAATTTCAAAATAAAAATCTTATCTCCAATCAACTTTTCTTTTCAAACTCTCATTTCACTTTCTCTCACCCTTATTGAAAATAAATACAAAGATCATGGTAGGGAGGGTATTAATCTATACTTAAGCAATGTTTGATTAATCATTTCACTCTAAGTCTACTTGAGCAATGCTCGATGTAGAAAACAAGAATATTTGATTTAGACAAAAAGGATGTCCATTATTCACAGATCATGATACCACATGAGATGAGCACAAATGTATTTTGTCTTCAAGGGTTTACCAATTTCATTTTAGGCTAAAGAAATCAAATGTGATAAGGAATAATCAACCTGAAACTCCTGCACTCACATGAGAAAACAGATCAAAAACCTTCAAGTGCAATTGACATGATAAGTGGCCTTGGGGTACTTCCATTCTTCTTATGTAACTAATCAATTTAGTTAATCCCCCTTTGTAGAATGATCTTTGTTCTGACTAACCATGTTTGAGAGATTGAGAAATGACATACCTTCTCCAATGACATATTCTTCAAGAAATTAATAGAGTAATTTCATTTAATACTAGCTGGAGTTGATACTGATTGAAATAATGATTTTGGAAGCTTCTTCATTTTCCCCCCAAGGAAAACACTCCTCATCATCTTCATCAAGAGTGATCTTAAATAATCTTAATCTTTGAATATCAATTGAAGAATCTTCCAAGGATGGAAACTTATTCAGATTAACTATCAAGAGTTTACAATATTCACTACTTCTCAGGTTCTCCCCCTGAGATCATGCTTCACCTTCAATTCCCTGCATTATTAGCACAAATACAATACCCAAATGATTAAGGAAATAAAGTGGTTCCTCCTTACTTCATCAACATGAGCTGCATGGTTGAGGTTATTTTCTCAACAAAGTTCCTCTATTCACTCCAGTCTTCATGCCAAAATATTTGAACATATGTTCTGATATGTGTTGATGTGGCATGGTTCCCTTCACATTTTCTTCTGTGTGGTATGGAGAATTATTCTGCTTAATAACCATTTTGAATGATGAATTATTACTCCTTTTGAGGACTACTTCTTTCTCTGGTATTAAGGTTAGACAACCTTTTTCAATGTGACCAGATTTATTGCATCTCTCACACAAAACTTCTTTGACACGTGTGTTTCTCTTGGTTTTAAATCTCTCATGCACTCTGTCTTCATCACATGAAAGTTCTTCTTTTCCTTTATCACCAGCCTTTGCCTTTTCATCTTTAAGTTTCCTCATTCTTTTTAAATCTTCTGGACAGATGACCAATATATCATTTGGAACTATTGCAGCTAGTTTGGATCTTCCACATGGGCTTATCTGAGTTTCATCCCACTTAGTTTTTATTTTGGATGAATGACCCTTCAATTTCACGGATCTAAAATTATGGGTCTTCTCAGCTTACCTACTTGAGATATTCTTGGGGAAATGTGTGTTCACAATATTTTCTGATTTCTTCCCAAGGTACTTGCTTCATACTTAGACGACATCAGTGGTCTTCTTTTCTTATCAACAGTGAAAGCATGTTGAGATGGGCATGTACCTACCTTGTGAACACTGCCGTTACATACATCACAGATGTTATAAATAATTCCAAATCTGTTTTCTATAAACAGATGCTTCTGGACCTACACAAGTTGCTTCTTCTTATCTGGATTTCTTCCCTTTGATACACGCATACTCTGTGCTTTTTCATTTAAGGGATTGTACCAACAATCCAGTAAGGAATTCCCAAATCTATTGCAGCACCAACATTGACCCACAAATATTTTCTTCTTTATATATTCTATAAGAGGTTGTTGGGCCTTCTTCTTAATTTTTTGTGCTCTATTTGAGGAACCATCTTCTTCATTTTCCTTCCCATCCAACCTAGCCAAAGTGGAAGGTTTATTATCCTCATATTTCCTCATCCATAATAGCTTATAATTTTTCTTCCAACCTACAATTTTTTAAGGAACATATTTAGAAACAATAGTACAGGTTTGTATGGATGTTACCTTCACTTTGATAGCTACTTGTGATAGATCAATTAGTGAAGTCATGATCTTCTTATCACATGTTGAAGGTCTTTTGATAGCAGAATCCTCCAGTGAGCATTGAGTACCAGGAGCAACTGATTCTTGATATGGATAATCAAGATATTTCATAATCTTCTTGTCACATATTGGAGGTATTTTAGATTTAGAATCCTCCAATGAACATTGAATACAAGCGTCACCTATTTCATTCTTTTGTGAAGTCTCAATATGTGTCTTCTCAAGATTTGTCAATTGGGATTCCAATTTTTGACCTTCAATATTGAGGATGATCTTCTGATCTTCAATCATGACCATCTTATCTTCACAAGTCTTCTTAAATATTTCATCCTCTTCTTCATGCATCTTAAGTTTGTTTTGTAACAAAGAGTCAAGTTCCTTGAATCTCTTGGAAGTTTATTCCAAATAAAAACTCTCAACATCAGTGCTATTTTTCAGATCAACTTCAAGCGCATTGATCTTTTCATTTAGATACTTATTGACTCTCTCTTCTACTTCAAATACTTTAATCTGTTTGGTGAGCTTTAAGAATTCCAGAACTTTTACTTCCAAGCCTTTTCCACATTATCAGCTTCCCTTTCCAATCAGTTGATATCAACCTGTATGTATTGAAATATTCTAAAAATATGAGAAACACTTTCTTTAGGAATGTCACGCAGATATATTATCAATTTCCCCTGATCACTTGTGATAAAAGTGTCTTCCAATCTTATGGTAGAATCACGAGCCACCTGCTCGATGATTTCCAAGCCTGATATTACTTCATTATTAGAAGGGCATGAAGAACCAGACACTGTATATTCTTTGGATACGAGGGAATTATTCAACTACTTCTTCTCTTTCTTTTTCCTGTTTGTAATGGTCTTCCTGGATGAAGGCTTCTGCTCAGAAATGTCTGAATCTTCATCAAGACTGCACTTCATTTTTGACTTTAGGAAAGAAACTCAAATCCTTTTCTGAATAGAATTATTGTAGAGTATCCAACATACGTGAACCTTTGCCTCTGATACCACTTTTAGGACCCCAGGACAGCCTGAGAGGGGAGGGGTGAATCAGGGTGTCAAATTTTTCTTTTAAAAACAAGGATCTTGTTCCCACATTGGTAGGAACTAGTTAAACCTGTATGATGGATATGATATGTAATGAAACATTCACATGCAAAGAGGTGACACAACAATTTTTACTTGGTTCACTACTAAGGTCTACGTCCAAGGAGCATATGCCGACAAGTTTCCGATCATACAAAATTCCACTAATCTTCACTAGCGGTGGATTAAAAAGGTTCGAGAATAGTCACTATGTCCTAGGCTCACTGCCTTTACAAAAGTTCAGGGATAGCTCACTGCGTCCCTCGGGTCACTCCCGTTGACTCCCCCTGGCTCACTGCCTTTGGTGAAGTCCCATTCAGTTTATAGACATGAAGGTCTCTTCAATAGATTTTCATTGAAGTCTTTGCCTCTGCTTAAAATGAGACTCTTCTTGCATCAAAGACTGGTAATGATGCACTTGAACGCACTGAACCACTGAACTGGATAATCAGAAAATAAAAACAGGATACATAGATTATTTCTCATAGAAACAACCCTTTGCACACAATTTCACACTTTTCACTGAAGGTATCGGGCAATATTCCAACTTTTGTGCATGTCCAAAAATATCGGCGAGATTCAGCAGTACCTGGCGTGCTTCTCTAAGCCCGGCACGCAAGTCTCTTGACGGCGCGCAAGTCTCAGTGCGCAAGTCCAAACCAGCATGAAAGTTCACCTCAACCACTTGTACGAAACTCACTCCTTCAACTTCAAACTCGAAATACCCAATCCCTTTCTCGCCCAAAACACCTTGGACATGTAGGAAACAACTATCTTGCAACTTACACTTGGGTGACCTACACACCACTTGCACGACCATCACACCTGCGCGACGGGAGCTCTGATTTTCTCTAAGTGTTGAGCTCATGCATAATGAGGAGGGGTCAAAATGTATTTATAGGTAGTTGGACACCCTGTGCGACGGCGCACAAGTCTCCCCTCAGCGTGCAAGTTTCGGTATGCAACTCCAACCACCCAAGTCTCTGTCGCGCTACTCACTTGTACGACCACACCAATACTTGCGCGACCCTCTTTACTTTGACATATTTTTAAGTTATGATCTTGAAAAACATATGGTGCACATCTTTCCAATCCTCCTAGGCACCAGCGTGCATGTCCTTTCTTGGCGCGCAAGTCTCTCCACCCTAGTCCTGCCGCCCTAGTCTCTGTCGTGCTAGTCACTTGCATGACCAAACCCAAAACTTGCGCGAACCTTATCCCTTTTCCATATTTTGATGTTTTGATCTTGAAAAACATATGGCGTGAAAGTTTCCAAACCTCCAAGACCTCGGCACGCAAGTCCCTTCGATAAAAACACTTTTCTCCATTTTTCAGTTTTGAGGCCCAAAAATTTGGCAAACACTGGAAAACAACGCCACCTTGTATTTTCTCTTTTTGTTCCGCCTCCAGCTCATCCATTCCTTTATCGAAGTTCTTGAATCAAACATAGATCATTAACCACAACCCTTGAACTCGACATGCCACCATGAAATCACCTTTTTCAACAAATTTGTATGACATTGTTTTCTTTGTCAACAATCACAACACAGATGTCCACTTTGTCAACAAACACAACTAAAAAATGCTTCTTTTTTGTGATTTTCCATCTTCAGCAACTTTTCTTCTTTCATCACAAACTCCACTATTGTGATATATATCCTTTGGTAGATCAGGTTTAGCATCATCATATTTTGATACAATGGGAAGTGCATGGCCATCTCAGAATTCCAATCCCTTGCTCATTGTCTTCTTCTTCAACCGTCATTCTCTACTTCATAAAAATAATATGATTCTATCCTTCAAGAAGTCTCTTTCATGGTTCTCATGAAATCATAAAGAATTACATGGTCTTCATCAAATCCCCGTTCTTCTTCAATCATCCTCAGATGGATTATACCCCACCATTCTTCACTGTTGTAAACAATGTGTCACCTTTGACACATGTTCTTTGATCTTATGATCAGTAGAAAAATCATCTAAATTTATATTCCTCCATTTCATTGGAGTACTTCTTGATCTCCTTCATTTTTATCTTCATTTACAACTATTGAAAACAAATACAACCTTATACACAAATTGGTCCCTGGGTTCCGTATCGTGACTACCCCAAGCTCGCCTTCCATAGGCCAGGGGATAGCGACTAGCACCAAAGGCGTAAATACCTAGTACCGGGAAGGCATTGCCTTTATAACTGAAAACAAACACAACCAGAGTACAAGAGGAAGAAAACACTAAGTGAAAAACTCTATAAAAAGAGTACTAAAAGTAAAGGATCCATTTATCAAAGAGATTACCAGGGCCACTGATGGTTCGTCAAACAGAGGTCCGGTGCCAAAGATATGTCCAAAGTAAGCGATGGGTCATTAGTTGCCCCAAGTCCGATCTGACCCAGTTGGACCGACTCGGCCCAACCTAGTCTGGGTCAACCCGGTCAGATATGCTGGGTCTGACTCGGACCGTTGGGCGGGTCAGCCCGCTAAATTTGGCCCAGACCGCTGGGCCCAACCCAGTGGACTGTGTGGACAGTTCGGGAAGAAGTCTCCATGTGGGTGACTTGGACCTAAGGCTAGTGGCAGGTTCGGCCGGTGCCGCGAGGGGCGCGGCTCGGGCAGCTCAGGCCGAGAGTCCAACGACGGGCCATTCGGGTCACGGGTAGTCCGTGGGCGTGCTGGGAAGGGCATGGGGCGCACGGGGCAGCCGGCCTGGGCGCCGGGCAGGTGGCCGGGGCACTGGGGGGGCACTGGGAAGGTAGCCTGGGAGCCGGGAGGGCGGCCTGGGCACCAGTCCGGTGCCGAACAAATAAAACTTCGAACATTCCCTTTCTCCCTAGCTGACTTTGCAGAGTCATGGATTTACTACCTCACTCCTGGTTCCATAACCACATGGAATGACATGAAGTGAATCTTCTTAGAGAAATTATTTCCTGCTTCTCGTACTGCTTCTATACAAAAGGAAATAAGTGGTATTCATCAATTCCCATGTGAATCACTCCATGAATATTGGGAGAGGTTCAAAAATATTGTCGCAACCTACCCACATAACCAAATCCATGACTAACTCTTGATCTAATACTTCTATGAGGGGTTATTTTCTATGGAGAGAACTCTCATTGATGCAGAAAGTGGCAGTTATCTTGTTGATAAAACTCTTTCAACTGCAAGATTTCTCATAAGTAACATGGATAAAAACACACAACAATTCCATACTCGAGCACATGCTCAAGTAAAACAAGTTCAAGACAATAAATAAATAGATCCAAACAAGATGACTAAGTGGATGAGTGAACTTACAGGTCTTGTGCGACAACTATCTATGGAATTTAAATCCCCAACATCATCTTCTCCACAATCATTGTTTCTTGGACCTATAAAAAACTATGGAATCTGCAACTCACCAACTCATCCAATAGACACCTGAACACAAATTCAAGATGATCCATTTGATTTATCTGGACTAATAGAGATTAATGCAACCTATACTCAGTATAACACCAACCCTCAACTATCAGGTCAATTTGTTAGAAAATTCAACCAACCTCACTCTGAGCCCGTCCCTTCTTCCTATAACCAAGAACCGAGGTATGTTAATCATGCATCTCATCCCCCTAAATTCCATACTCAAATCTCAAACTAGTTTCAATATGGTCAAGGTGTTGGTAACTTGCAATAGCCTTATACTTTTGTTCCTCAACAACAAAGGAGAAATCCTCCTCTTTCTCCTCTAGGATTCCACTATCCTAGAGATCCTTCTCAATTCCCAAACTAATACAATCACTTTCCCAAGAACCAAAATCAAGGCAATATCAATCCTGGACATGAATCTTCATCCAAGCAACCATGGGAAAGTGCAGTTGAAGATCTTTCCTCCACTCATTCTAGCCTTAAAAACATCGAAACCCAAATTGGTCAACTTGCATCCCACCTTATTCAACAACAACCATCCAATTCTTCCTAACTCATAGCTCAACCATTACCCAACACCAGGGGTAATGTAAGTGAAATTGCACTTAGATCGGGAAAACAAATTGCTATGCCTCAAGATAATTCCTCCAACCCTCCTTTGAATGTTGACCTAGAAAATGAAAAGAAAAAGAAACTTGAAAAGGAATATAAATCCAATCCCTCACCTCCTTCCATTCCACTTAGAAACCCAATTCCTTTTCCTCAGGACATTTCTAAGCCAAAGAAGTCCTTTGAACCCAAACCTGAAATGCTTGACATGTTTAGATGTGTTGAAGTGAAAATTCCTCTATTATATTCCATTAAACAAATCCCTAAGTATTCCAAGTTTCTTAAGGAATTGTTCACCCACAAGAGGAAACTTAGGACCTTCGAAAATGTTTCCACCCAGTAGTTTATTCCCATAAAGTGAAAAGATCTAGGGAATTTTATAGTTCCATGCCAAATTGGAAGTTCAAACATTGATTATGCACTCATAGATCTAGAAGCCTCAATTAATGCCATGCCCAAATCCATCTTCTCTAACCTTGGTCTAGGTCCCTTTCACCCAACATGTGTTTTTATTCAATTTTCCAATCGAAGCACTACTAGTACTGAGGGTATAATTGAGGATGTCCTTGTCTGAGTCAATGATCTTATCTTCCCAGCTGACTTCTATGTACTTGATATGGAAGGTGAGACAACTTATTGTCAATCTCCTCTGACTTTAGGAAGACCTTTCCTTATTAAATATAAAACCAAAATTGATGTCCATGCTAGCATCTTATCCATGGAATTTGGTGACCAAATGGTCAAGTTCAGTATTTTTCAATCCATGCGATACCCATCAATGAATCAATCTATATTCTCTATCCATACTTCTGAAAGTCTCTCTGAGAGTGTCTTGAATCCAAATCCATCATGTTATTCCCGTTCTACTAATAGAGGAGTTTGTAAATATTGAATCCTCATTAACCAAGTCATAAATGGAGAAGTTAATGTTAACATTAAAAATCCAAACTCCATTGATCTAAAGGATCTTGTAAACTCTTTTGAATCCCATCTCACCTCTGGCCTCTACTGCTTCAACTTGGATGATAACAGGGAAAATGAACAAGCATGTTCATTTTTTGATTTAAATATGATTATCCAACATTCATCATTTCCTATCCCTAATTCTGAAAATTTTGTTATATGTGAGGTGAACCCTGGACCAATGTGTTTATATTATCCTGATGGGAGTGAAGGTTGTGAGATTTGTTCCATAATTAATAACGTGATCCCTAGTGATATTGAAATTGACCATTATTTGGTGAACAACATTGATATAAAGGATATTGAAAAATTTATTCAGTCTTATGACTCTACTAATCCTAATTACTATACATCGGTAAGTGATGAAATAAATGAGTCGAAAACAATTAGGATCTCATACTCTGGTTTCATGTTATCTGAATCGTACATAAATGAACCATCATAATTGAGACGTCTTTTTGAATTTACAATCATATAAAACCATCACTTTGTGGATAAAATCATTCCTCACATTAAAGACCAAAGGGAGGATATTCATACTCTCTTTCCAACCCCGTTGAATTGCAAGAGAAACAACAAGGAAGAGATGAAATTATCCAATAAATCATCGAGCCTACCAAAGGAAAAGTTTTTCTGGAAGCACACTGGAGTTGAGAAGATACAATAGACACCGTCAAACTATGGGTAGTCCACTGCAACTTTCCAGCTGTAGAAAAATAAATGCAGTGCTTCTTGGGAGGCAACCCATGTTTTCTTTTACGTTTCTGAAATTTTAATTTCTTTTTAGTTTTTTGTTAGATGAATAATGATTTTTATTTTTCAAGTAACATCCCATAATCCTGGAACCACATCAACTTCCATCAAATCCTCAAATTCTATAGTTGACCCACCATTGGATGGAGATGAAAACCCACTAAATCCAAACCAGGGGCACCTATTTCCCTTTAAATTCTCTCTCTCTCTCTCTCTGTCTCTTCCTCTCTAATTTTCATTTTTTTACCACTTTCCTCATCACAATTTTTTATTTACTCTTTATCTTTTGTGTGGGTGTGTCTTTATAAAAAACTAAAAAGAAACTAAAAAAAACCATTTAAAAAAATATAGGAAAAATAAAGAGTCATAATTTCTCACCTTTAAATTTTCAAATTTTGTCCAACCATTTTGGGGAGTCAAAAGACATGGTTTCATCTCAAAAATTTTGTGGTTTATTTGTAAATTTGGATAAAGAATATTGTTTCAAAACCAACTAAGTTTGAATAGTCAATTTTTGATTTGTAAAATGATTTTCCCAAACTATGAGGAAAACAATTATCTTTCATTCCAAGGAAAACTATATCCATCTATTAAAAATGTGTTTTTTTCACCCCCATTTGTGAGGCTTGAGTTTTTGGACCTTTGAGCTAAATTTCCTACTTTAGTGTGCATTAATATGATAGAGGCATTTTTTGAGCCACATGAGAATTTTAATAGCCAAATAGCCTCTCATTAACCATACATTAATCATCCTTTTGAAAGCCCCTTCGAGCCTATGAAAACCTTTTATTTGATAGCCACATTACAAGCCCAATACCTTATCTCACTCAATATCAACATGTATTTTCATTGCATAATTTTTTGAGATTTACATGCTGGGGGAATGGATTTCATTGTTTGGGTTCCCTTTTATTGATTTTCAACGAGTTATCATATGCTTTAGGGATAGAATCAATTTTAGTGTGGGGGATAGGTTGTACTTCAGTGGGGTTTGGGAATGTATATATGCTTATGAGATATTGTTCAAATTTTAATGACAAGTGTTCAAAAAAAAAAATTAATTAAAAACAATTAAAAAAATAAAAAAAAATAAAAAAAATAAAATAAAAAACTCAAAAAGGGTTGTGTCTTGGGTAGGTCAAAAATAACTATTTCTCATACTTTGATCTTGTTATAACTATTACAATTAGTGTCGTGAGTAGATCAATCATGGGTTGGGATATGAGTGTGAGATATGTTTCAAGTTCAACTTTCAAAAAATAAGAGAAAAAAGAACACTTACATTATATTCTTATGTCATTAGGAGAAGTTTTGTGTTTTGTAAATATTCCGTCTTCTCATTTTCTTAATATTTTCTTATACTTTTTGAGTCTTATTTCACATTTTCATTCCCTCATAGATATGTGTTTCCATTTCCTTTCATGTCTCATTACAAAAAAAGTGCATTGCTTTTTCCATGTTGGTGTTTTACCCCTCTTCTTATCTCTCTTGGACATTATATTCCTACCATCCCATAGCCATAAAAAAACCAATTCAAATTACCTCTTGATTCTTGTGCACTCTGGATAGGGAGTGGAAGCTGATATCTCTTTCAAACTCTAAGATTTTCACTTTTGGTTGATGAATGAGTGAAGCTCCATAAATTAATTTTATCATTTTGAGAGAAGTAAGTTTTGCGTGCCACTATTTTCTATTTCTAAATTTGAGCATGAAAAAAATGAGTTGTTTTGGAACATTTTTTCTGTAACAACTTGTGGTGAAATTCAATATTGATGAGTGATATTGTCTAAACCTCCCTGATTGGGGAAAACAAAATTTTAATATTTGATGGTGAGTGAAAATGATTTTTGTCATGTTTTTATATTTTTTGCACATGAGGACATTCACAAGACTAAGTATGGGGGGAGTTGATTTTATTAATATTTTTATGACTTATTATATACCCCCTTTACTGATTCTATATGAAATTTTCATAATTTGTGTGAAATATTAATATTTTAATACTAAGTATAATTTTTGAGCATTTTTAGAAGTAGTCCAATTGATTCAGTTTACTATTTTATTTATAACTCTCCCCTAGTAATCAAAATAGTGTTGTTATTATTTTTTAGGGTTCCTAATTCAATATAAAACATTTAATTAGAAGGGATCATGGGCCAATTCTTCCATTTTAAGGCCCATATGGACCACACATGAAGGACAATAGAATCTGTGATGAAACTGGACCATCCATGAATATTTAATTTCTGGGTTTAATCAGGAATTCCAAATTCATTTATTATCCTTAAACGTTTTTCTTACAATTTAAGGAGTCTTGGATAAAATTTTCAAGGCCCAAATCCAAATACAATGGGCCCAAATGATTCATTGAAACTCATCCCACCATTCTGGACGAGAATTTAAATCAATATAGTATTCATGACATGTCTCCTCGTATATTCATCAAATCAAGATGATATTTTGCAGTGCGAAAGAGGAGATATAGGCGGCCTACTTTGTTGAAGAACACATTCGAATTTTAAGGCATATTACTATTCCAAAATCCATTCACATTTTGGCCATAAAAAAATCATGGATAAAAATGGACAGTTTAACATTGTTTATTAAAAATACCATAAAATTGGATCCATAAGTCTAAATGCCTCCAAATTTTGAGAGTAGTCGGCCAACATTATTATATAAAACTTTTAAGAATGAGATATCTCGAGATTCAGCTGTCTCGGTGTCCAAATCGTCGATCCAAGTGGAGGGACATATTGGGAATGAAAACAGTCCACTTCCTTGGGATATAAATACATCCCCCTCCTCTCTTTCAAAGGGTTTGGAATTTCAGAATAGAGGAGAACATATTGGCACAAACAAATCCTTTCCAAGGTATTGGTAGGACTTACCATACTCAAGTTTTCACTTTAGAGATCGTTCTTCCTCTCTTTGTTTCCTTTTACTTTTGCATTCTTCATTTTTGTAATCTTGTACGTTTTTTTGTAATTCTGTTTTAATGCTAGTTTATTATTCAATATCTCTTATTATCATACAACTTATATAGTTTAATATCAATGTTCTTAAAATAGTTTAAATACAGTTGAATCCCCTTCTTTTATTTTTCTTTCTCAATCAATGTAATGTTCATTTTTAATTATCATCATCATTTGTGTGTGTGTGTTTGATGCACCACTCTTTTCTTATCCATTTATTTTTATTATATTCTTAATTTATCATCATAATCATCATAACCAGATTACTAATAATTTTAATGGATGAGTAAATCTCTCATTGTTGTGAGTTGCGATTTAGGGATGTTAAGCAATTGAGAGATTTTGCTCGATGAGTATTCTTTGAATTAACATCGTGTATGTTGGACTTAACATGTCATGGATTAATGACTTGTTTTGTTTAACGAGTGGTTTCTATGGATTATTGGAACCATAAATACACTACCATAAACAAGATATGATTAATATTATAACCCTAAGTTAATTTAAGGCTTGGATTAAATCCTTAACACTTGGGAATTTCAATCAACGTCAACTTGTGACATGGGCGTTAATTTAATGCAATATAAAGAAAAGCTCAAGGATATCACAAGCTTAACTACCTAATGATGAATGCACCCCGATATTTATTAAATTTTTAAATTTATCAATCATTTCAATTAATCTCTTCAAAAAAACCCCCTAATAAAAATACAATCAACTAAAAACAAAAGACTATTAAAAAGTATCATCACCGAGGATTAGAACCGAGTGCTGCTATACATATTAGGAGAGCTTCAGAACTTTGACCAGTCGATAGGCGACAAGCGACCACACTTTCAACCATTCAAGAAAAGGTGGAGTTTCATGTATAGAGAGTATCAAATCTATTAATGTAAATGTCCATGTTCCCTTATAATCCATACCCCCTATATATAGAGGTTAAATCCAAACTTTCACCTACACAGTTTCATCAAAATATAGGATAAAATCACCAAGGACCACTAATTTCCTCATAATTTTATCTTCCTTTCCTAAATTTACTAAAATAAGGAAGGAGAGGGGGAATCTTTTGACACTAAAAATCATATCCCAAATAGATCAATGTGAAAAAATTTCAAAGGAAAAATTTCATAGCCAAAGTCCAGTTTCTCACACAACCTATGAGTTCATCTAAATTAAACATTAAAACCCAATGTTGCATGAGAGTGAAACTATAATTTTCACTAACATAATGAAATTATAGTTTTATAAGACAAAGTTCTATAAGTACCCCTAATATCTCTATTTAGAGTATTTTTTTAGAGAATTGAATGAGGATGAATCCCATTACACATAACTCAAACTTCTGCGAACCATGAAAACCTATGAAGACTCATGGACTCTTTTAGGTGGGAGATTTTTCGAAAATAATATTTCATTATCTTTTTAATGCATTGGATAATTATTTATAATGGATCGTGTAATCCCCTTCCTTGATAAACACATTTCTAATATTTGACATTACCTATATGAAAATAGATATCTCATGAACCCCATGGTTTTCATGAGAAAAATTTTTGTGCACCTATTTGATTCCCCCTCTTTAGATACAAACATCCATGAGAGTTATTTATTTTGGGAACTTAATTAATAAAACAATGAATAATCCTCAAAAACCTTTTTATATGCTCCAAACTACAAAATTTTATCTGGTGTCCCTTTTCATTAGACATGGGCCAAGAATTATACATGTAATCCCCCCATATATAATTTCTCTTTATGGGTAGCTCTTGTGTAATCCCCACTCATACCCTTATTTCACCCCTTTTGAAACACAATAATCCTTACTATATTATGTTAAACTACATGGACTTATCCAGTTTCATGACTTGAAGTTGTGTAACTTGAAATATGTGGGTCTATTTCTAATAGGATACATGGGATGCCTCTACAAGGATTAATCCCAATGATGATTCCAATATCACTATCCTCAATAGGGAAAAAAAAATACTGGATGGACCACCTATGGGACTTCAATACATTTAGTGTCCTCATTAGACTCTAAACTGTGTGTGTCCACACTAGAATCTAAACCCTGAGTGTCCCCACTAGGCTATAAACCATGAGTGTCCCCACTATAGTCTAAATTGAAATTGTACCCAATGGACTCTCAACCTTTAGTGTCCCCACTATACTTTAAACTACGAGTTCCCCCATTGGGATCTAAACTATTATCACCTATTTATATGGATTTAAATTTCATAGTTCTATCCTTAATAACTTTAAATTACAAACCCAAACCACTTTTATTATAAATACAATATTTCCTTATACTCTAAAATTAGATAGAGGTAGAAACATTCACCAAGTGTAGCTCACTCATCCCTTCAACTAAATGTTTCCCTATCAAGGTATCAAATAATGTAATTAACTGATATCTACAAGGATGGAATTAGGAAGAGATTCATGAATATGTGTTGAATATATTATAGCTTATTAGAAAATGAAATAAGATCCTAAATGAGATTAGATGACCTCCAATAATCTCACCCAATTAAAGGATCCATTAACATCTTCCCGATGGTGAGAGGCCTCTTACCTTTGGAAAATAAGAGTGGGACTGGATCACACCATTATTCCACCCCAATAGAAAATATTCAGAAACTGGCATCATGGAGCCCTATTAATTTATGATAAATAGAATTAATTACTTGAATATCTATCTATATTAGTGTGTATCCTCATTTTTTCTATCACACCACATACTTTTAATGTGATATAGCATAACCATTATTAGAAACATAATCAATGTTATCTTATTGGCACCTTCTTGGAATTTTTCATATATAGTGTTGGATGCTGGCAATGTATGAAGTTGGAACACAAATAAAGTTTTCATTATTTCACTTTTCATGATAATTAATTGAATTACAAAAATACCTTTGATATTAATTCTATCCATGTCTCAAAAAGATTCAATTATTCTTCAATAAATTAAAATATTACATTTAAGTTTGGTCATAATCATTAATTCAAAACAAATCAAATAATCAATGAATTTCACTATATTATAATAATATCAACATTAATATTTACAAATTACAAAATTCCACCAACTAAATATATTTTTATTTGAATTAAATGGGTTTAAGGTGTTTTTTCATTGATTTAACTATAAAAATAAAGACACATTTCTTCTAATCCCATACCTTCACACTTGAACTGTTTTACTTATGGGAAATCATAAATGAATTCAAATGAAATTTATATACCCAAGTTTAGTATTAATTATAAAATTTAATAATTATAGTTTTTTAAATCATAGTAATTTTCACTCTTATCAAGTCTCCTATATGATCTCAACTCCATGATTTTTAATTTTTCCCATTAAAGTTATTTCTAACCTACAATTTCTACCCATGCTCACTTGAAACTACCTTCATAGATATGTTTTCCCTCATAAATTATTTTTTAAAGTTATTATAATTATCAAAATCATCCATGTATAAACCAAGGGTTACTAATTTTCATGTTCATTTACTAAAAAAGAAAATATCTTTCTCAATCTTGAGGTCTTATAAACATTGTTCTACAGGTGTAGGTAAGCGGTAACGATGTGAAAATGGAAGAACAAATATTCTAAACTTTAAGGATAATTCATGATTCAAAAGACTTACTATAAGGAATCGACCTTAAAAATAAATTATTCTAGTGAATTTTTACTAGAATTTATTTTCATTCACTCCCAAAGATCTTTTAGGTCTAGATTTTTAGATAATTAGGACAAAATATTACATAAACTTTCAATATCACAAAGAATATAAGTCTATACACCATACATTGTTTTTCATAAAAAAACTATTAAAATGAAACATTGTTTATTTTCAAGAAAAATCTTAAAATACTTTAATTATAGCATCTAATTTGTCCATACCAATCTTAAGACTTGTGAAAGACATTTAAAAATTGGAATGAGTACAAAAATCTCAGTAATTAAAAATAATGGAAATAATTTACATGTGATCTTGAGAGATATAAATAAGAACACAAGGACTTTCATAAAGGCATGAGAAAGGGGAATATCACAACAATAAGAACTTGGATCATAACTTTAAAATGTGGATACAAAATTTAATTTAGATATTAATAATTATATCACTGAGGTCCATCCCCAAGGTTTCATATCACCATGTTCCATCCCCAAGGTGTCATAAAAATTACCAATGTTATTCACCAAGATATCGTAAAACTTGTCATCTCTAGAGATTATTTATTTACCAAATTAATTGGAGTAATATCAGGGAAAAAAATTAATATGTATTTATTTTCATGTGATCCACATAGATCACAATAAAACAATTTATAAAAACCCAATGAGAATAAAATAAATGGGTTTCATATCAAAATTGTGATGTTTTAAAAAAGTACTGAAAAACAAGATAATTTTGTCATTTATAAACTACGGAAAGGGAATTAGGGTTTTATATATGTAAATTTAAAAATAAAATATATAATTTATATTTTTTTTAATAACCTTGGAAATGAAATTGTTTTGGGTATTCACATAAATTAAATAAGATAATTTCTCGAGAAAAAGGGTGAGAATTTGAGACAAAATTCTACAGCATAACAGCTATGAAAAATGGTTTTATAAAACATTAAAAAAAGAGGGGAAATGGGTATAACATTCCTAAATGACTCATAATACAGTATAGAGACATAATAAAATGAATAAAAGAACATTTTATGGAAATTTTAAATACATACCACATAAAAGAGAACTTGAAAGGAAAAGAGAAGTTTGAGAATTCCCATACCACATAAGAAACACTTGAATACATATCATTAAGGAATTACATTATAGTTTTTTTTAAAATATAATTATAATATAATAATTCATTATATAATTATTCAAAGGGTTTTATATAAAACATATAGGAAAATAAAGGTGTATAACATCAAGATATTCCCTAAAGAAAGGAGATTGAGACGAAGTCCCTTACCTTGAGTCTGACTTATCTCATTAATTATTTATCTTCTTGAATAATAAACTTAAGTTAATTTTTAATTTTTTTAGAACCTTTTTCATTTATTTTTTTCCTTTCATATCACTTATTAACATGTTATAAAAATTACTTAATTATTTAAGTTCATATCAGACGTTTTGTCGATATTCGGTACTTGAGTAAAAAATGAACTTGTAATGATTACAAATTTTCCATTTGGTCATAAGTCCATAATCTCCAGAATGATATTAATGAATTAAATAAAATAAAAATATCATATATATATATATATTTATAATAATACATTATATTTGGAGATAAGAAATGAAATGCACCATTCTAGGAGACGGTAGGCTGTATGTATGCATGAACGCTGCCTTCATTTATTTTTCATATTAAAAGAATGAAAACTAATTTATACATATATATATATATATATTATATAAATAAATTATAATATATATGTTATTTAGGTTACATATTTTAATTAAATCTATACTTTATACATTCCATGTATATCATGAACGAGTCATATCACTTTGAGGGGGCAGTAGTCCACGCTTCCTCAAATGAAATTATCATATTTATAGAACATGAAAAGCATAAAGGTATACTCTAAATGAAAATTAAAGAATAATAGAGATAATATAAATATCATATATATCATAAATAAATAAAGTTTCATCATAATGGACACCATGAGAGGTGGGAGGAGAAAATTGAACAATCATCATTTCGTGAGGCAGTAGTTTTCCGTACATAGAAATAATATATTCTAAATCCATTCGATGGAGGTGTGTGTAAATGTAGGTATACATATTATCATAAAAAATCCTAGTATATTGAGGATAATGGTTTGGTTATAAAATAATTGAATAAATAGAGGTTAGGGTTTGGAGAAGAAAAATAAAGGAAAAGAGTTTGAGAGAATACTTTACCTCTAAATCGGGTAACTCCTTTTGATTTGAACCAAAAGGCTTTATTGAGTTGACTTATTCCCAAGTTAAGGATCATAGGAGGAATAGAGGGATGTATTGATCTTATTTGAGTATAATTCAGATGAGAAAAAGGGATTTAGAGGTGTGAGTATGTGGGTTGAGGTGGTGGCCTTTTATGAGAGGGAGGATGGGCACTTTAGAAAAGTCTTGAAATATTATTTTATTATAAATTTATTTTCGAATTATAATAGCTCAAACAAGATATATTTATAGGATAATATTAGGATTTTTTTAAATCCTAACAAACAATTGGATTTATATAAGCTTATGTTACAAAATTAACCTTATCTATTAGTTTTAACCCTTAGTTAAAAACAATAACTCTTACCATGTTTTCTTGATTTTTTAAATTATATGGTTAATAAACTTACTATAAAATTATAATAGAAACTAAAGTGGATAATTAATAAAAAATTTAACATTCTATAAGTCAGTTTTCAAAATATTTGATTTTTAGGTCTATTATATCATTTAATAAAATAGTATTTGTTTTAAAAACTCATTTATGTCAATTTTGACACTATTTAGAAATTTTTTTTGTTAAGGTTATAAAAAATTGATTTCTTCGAACCAAAAACATTAAATCAAAGATAATATTTCATATTCATCAATAAAATTCTTGTATGACATCAAAATTTCAAATTACATTTATTTTAATATTTATAATATCATTTATTAGAATATTTCATTAATAAGGTAATCATTGCATCATCATTGTGTCATAAATTAATTAATTTATTTAATGTATAAAAATTATAAATAAAATACCATGATATAGTAAATATTTTTATATTTCTAATTACTATTTATAGTTGAATATATCATTTATATAAACCAAATTAAAATTTTTTTAGTCAGGAGATACATGTTTATGTTATATTTCCCTTTTCTTTAAAATAAAAGTTATAAAAGGTTATAATCAGACCCAAGTGGATCCATGGGGTACTAAATTCTACCCAAGGATGATAATGTCCCGAAATATCTCATATAATAGTATTAGGACATGTGTTAGGTTAGTTTTATATTATTATAATATTATTTTTTACCCTTATTTACTTTATTTACCCTTTAACCATGGTAAATAAAAATAATTACTAAAGTTATTATTCATAATTTCTCAAAATAAAAGGTTTCTATTTTCAAAATTTGGAACTCATAATTCAAAATATGGAAAATATTTTTTTAAATTCAAAAAAAATAAATTTTAGTAATTAATTTAAAATTAATTCTCATTGTCAAAACCAGAAAGCAGGTTTTTGAGAAGTAAAAACTTTCAAAAGATTAACATGTGTTTATGTCCGATTTAAATGTAAAATTACTTCCAATGACCAAAATTGGATTAAATTATTAAAACATAATCAAATTACACATTAAAACCAATTAAAAAGATAACCTAACTATATAAATAAATTAGACGAAAAGGCAGTTCTGAATTAAAATGCATTATTTTTCACTATTCATTAAAAAATGATTTTTATCATAAAAATACCAAAATTAAACCAAAGTAAAATTTGATGTCCCTCTTCTATAGAATAATTTTATTTTTTCAACTATAAAATATTAAATTGAGAAAAACTATATTTAAAAAGGGTTCTCCATCAAAAGGCGGTAAAATGACCCTTTAAAAAAAATATTAGAATATTTTATGCTTAAAATTGGATTCATTCTCATTTTATGCCTCTAAAATTTATTGGATAAAAGTAAAAACATTTAAAAAATTTTTTTAATTAAATTTTAGTTAGTTCTATTCATTCTTTCTAATACAACAGTTAGGCGTTAAATACCATTTAAAATAATAATAATAATAATATATTATTTTTCAGTATAACTTAGTGTTGTGTGCAATGTAAGATATCGAAGAAACCCATTGTTGCATATTGAGTATGCTATCAGAAAAAGAATCCTCTTTAACATAAAATTAATATATTATTCCTAAATATTAATATATACGAAAATGTATTATTCTATAAATACCTAGGATGTTATATCCTTCCCCCTTTTGGAAATTGTGTCCTCACAATTTTAAAATTGGTCTTCGTAACTTCATTGAAAATCCCACATCAAAAAAATAATTAAAAAAACTACCACTTTAAAATAATTAAAGAGAAATAAAAATTTCACCCTAGATAATACGTACTAGGATTCCATATAGGAAAACATGGATATGGAAGAAAAACTAAAACTCTTGTTCTGATGGAGAGGGATAGAAAACATGATCAGTAGAAAGTTAACAATTAGAAAACCAAAACATTATGATGGGTTAAATGGTCTTTGATTTCCCAGTAGGAAAAGTAAATGGAAACCATTTTTGTTTTAAGATCCTTTTCATATAGTATAGGAATTTATTTATGTGCATGACTAAGAACATAAGGAAACATACTTACTTGTCAAGTGTGTTTCATCCTTTAATAAATTTCTACCACAAACTCATCTTTTCTCCAAATAATGAGTATTCAAATGACTTGGTCACACTAGAAGCACTATAATCAACTTCTATATAATCACAAAAACCACAAAATATTAACTATATATTCATCCCATCTTGAAACATTAACTAATTCCAAAACAGTTATTAAAATATCATATAACCCCAAAAAATATCCTTTATAAGGAGAATGAATACTTTTAATATCTAAAATTCAACTGTAATACCCAAGTTCTACATAGACCATTTAGCAAACAAATGTCTTGAAAATTCCTCAAAATTAAACAAACTATGACTTGAAACCCAAAATTCATAAGGATTTGATCACATTGTCTTATAAGATAAATCTTAACATTTATCTCCAAATAACATCAACTAATCTTAAAGTATCATACTGAAAAGTAATTAACCTAATCAAATATTTGTCAAAATAGGTTAATCACATCCATAAATGACTTGAATCACCATAACTACAAAATAAAAACATATATTATTCCAAAATAAAATCCAACCATTACTCCTCAAATGAAATCCCATAGTATTATATTTCCCTTAATCATATAGTGTTACCGAAAGAGTGAATATCTTCCAAAATAAAATTTATCACTTAATCAACAAATCATTTTACAATACTAAGGATATCCATTTGATAAAACAAAAGTTTCCAAAATCAAATTATTCTTAATCCATAAAATCATTTAACTAAAAAGAATAAGTTATACTAACTAGAGACTTCACATAGGCTAGTGGTAGGCGATGTGCCCTTATCACCCTTCAATTGAGGGTTTGATTCCCGTGGCCTTGTCGGACGGGATAGGTTGTCACCCATACTACTGGTTATCCTTTTTCTAAAACTATATAATTATTATAACACTTCCAACATGATATAAAATCATCAAAAATAACTCTAAAATATTTATACCAAATGTTATTCTATACCTTTCATTTTTCATCCCTAAAAGGACTAACCCATAACTACCTCAAAAATACATATCTTTAAAAATAATGTTAATTTTCTTGAAATTTCATAACATAAGACTCAAAATGGGTTTCTATGAAATTGAAATTATGATAAAAATTAAAATTATAAACCCATGATGATATCTATAACTCTTAATAGAATATCCTAATCTCCAAAGTTGTCTAAACCCTGCTCTGATACCAACTATAAGGACCCAACCTTAAACACAATGTATTATAGTGAATTTTGACTAGAATTTATTTTCATTCATTCAAAAATATCTTTTATGTCTAGAGTTTTAGATAATTAGTACAAAATATTACATAAACTTTCAATATTACAAAGTAGATAAGTCTATACGCCATCTATTTTCTTTATAAAACAAAAATTATTTAATTTAAACATGTTTTATTTTCAATAAAAATCATCAAATATTTTAATCATAGAATATTATTCATCCTTACCAATCTTAGGACCTATAAAAACATTTAAAAAATTGGGATGAGCACAAAAATCTCAGTATGGAAAAACAAGGGAAATAGTTTACATGTGATCTTGAGGGATATAAATAAGAACACAAGGACTTTCCTAAAGACATGAGAAAGGGGAATATCATAAAAATAAAAAATTGGATCATAAAGTGAAAATGTGGCTACAAAATTTAATTTATACATTCATAAGAATATCACCAAGGCCCATACCTAGGGTTTCACATCACCAAGGTCCGTCCCCAAGGTGTTATAAAAATCACTAAGGTTATTCACCAAGGTATCATAAAACTTATCATCTCTAGATATGAATTTATTTACCCAATGCATTGGAGATATATCAGGGCACACCCTTAATATTTATTTATTTTCATGTGATACACATATATCATAATCAAACAATTCCTAAAAACCCAATGAGAATAAAATAAATTGGTTTCATATCAAAATCATGATGTTTTAAAAAAGTTCTTAAAGACATGATCATTTTGTCATTTATAACACACAAAAAGGGAATGAGGGTTTCATGTATGAAAATTTCAGAATAAAATATATATTTTTTATTTCTCTATGAATATCAATATAAATGAAATAGGTTTGTGTATTCACATAAATGAAATAAGAGAATTTTTGTGAAAAGGAGAGAGATTTTGAGATGAAAATTATGCAGCATAACAACTATTAAACATGGTTTTAGAAAGAATTAAAAAGAGATAGGACAAGGATATAAAATTCCTAAATGACGCATAATACAGTATAGGGACATAATAAAATGAAAATAAGGACATGGTATGGAAATTTGAAAGATGTACCACATAAAAGCGGATCTGAAAGGAAAAGAGAAGTTGGAGAATTCCCTTACCACCTAAGAAACACTTGAATACATATCATTAAGTAATTAAATTATAAAAGATTTTAAATATAATTATAATATAATAATTCATGATATAACTAGTAAAAGGTTTTTATATACACCTTATAGGAAAATAATGGTGCATAACATCAAGATATGCCCTAAATCCCTTACCCTAAGTCTGACTAATCTTGTTCATTCTTTATCTTCCTGAATAATAAAATTAAGTTAATTTATACTTGTTTTAGATTAGTTTTCATGTTTTTATTCCTTTTATATCAGTTATTACCATGTTATAACAACTATTTAATGATTTAAGTTTATATCAGATGCTTTGTCAATATTCGGTACTTGAGTCAAAAATGAACTTGTTATGATTGAAAATTGTCTATATGGTCATAAGTCTATAATATCCAGAAATATATTCATGATTTAAATAAAATATAAATAAAATATATATATTTATTTATAATAATCCATAATATTTTGAGATAAGAAATAAAATGCACCATTTATGGAGACGGCAGGCTGTGCATACGCATGAACACTACTTTCATTTATTTGTCCTGTTAAAAGAATGAAAACTAATTGATACATATGTATATTATAATTAAATTATAATATATATTTTATTTAGGTTACATAGTTTCATTAAATATATCCTTTATAAATTCCATGTATAGCAAGAACGAGTCACATCACTTTGAGGGGGCGACAATCCACACTTCCTCAAATGAAAGTATCATTTTTATACAAAATTAAAAGAATAAATGTATTATATAAATTAAAATTAAAGAATAATATAGATATTATAAATATAATATATTTAATATATAAACACTTTTCTATCATAATGGACACCATGAGAGGTGGTAGGAGAAAATTGAACAATCATTGTTTCGTGAGGCAGTAGTTCACCATACACAGAAATAATATGTTCTAAATCCATTAGATGGAGGTGTGTGTAAGTGTTGGTAGAAATATTAGAATAAGAACATACTAGTATATTTATCATACTAGTTTTTTATAAAATAAATCAATAAAGAGAGATTAGTGTGTTGTATAAGTAAAATAAAGTAAATGACCTTGAGAGAAGACAATACCTCTATATCGGGTAACTCCTTTTGATTTGAGCCAAAATGATTCATTGAGTTACCTTATTCCAAAGGTAAATCTTATTGGATTAAGGGTGGTATTTTGGGAGCTTATTTGAGTATAATTTGGATGATCCAAAGGGATTTAGATGTGTGAGTAATTAGGTAGAGGTGGTGGGCTTTAATAAGAGGGGGGAGGGGCACTTTAGGAAAGTCTTGAAATATTATTTTATTATAAATTTATTTTAGAATTTTAATAGCTAAAAGATGATATATTTCTAGTATAACACGAGTATGGGTCTAAATCCACTCATAAAATATAATTTATACAATTTTAGTTCACAAAATTAACCTTATCTTTTACCTTTAACCCTTAGTTAAAAATATTAACTCTTACCATGTCGTCTTGAATCTTTACACTATATGGTTAATATAATTACTATAAAATGCCAATAGAACCTCAAGTAGATAATTAATTATTTTTTTAACATTATATAATATCATTGGATGAATATTTTATTTTTAGGACTATTATATCATTTAATTAAATAGTGTTTGTTTTAAAAACCCATTTATGTCAATTTTGACAGTATTTAGAAATTGATTTTTGTTAAAGTCATAAAAACTTGATTCCTTTGAACCAAAAGAGTTAAGTCAAAGATAATATGTCATAGTATCACATAAAATTCTTATATGGAATTAAAATTTAAAATTAAATTTATTTTAATATTTATAATATCATTTATTTGAATATTTGATTAATAAGGTAATAATTGCATCATCATTGTGTCATAAATTTATTTATTTATTTAATGTCTAAAAACTAAAAATAAAATACCATGATGTATGAAATATTTTTATATTTCTAATGAATATTTAGAGTCGAAGATATCATTTAAATAAACCAAATTAAAATTTTATAAGTTAGGATATACATGTTTATGTTATCATTTTCTTTAAAATAAATATTATATGTAACGACCCAAAGTTTCATTAATGGAAAATGCCTCTTGATCCAGTTAAATGTTTCTTTATGAAAAATGTTTTTATAAGATATCAACTTTTTTAGTTTTAATTTAAGATTTGTGACCGTTACTTTTATAGCCGTTGAACAGTGATCATCTGAGTAGTATAAATATAAGGCTTTAACGAAACCATTTCTACTCAGACAAAGGAAGCGATGGCCTCATCCAGTAGAATTGACCCTTACGAAGCCCATTTTTCAGAGCTCGGAAAAGAGGTGGCGTCTTTGGGCTTTGCCCTTGACCAAGCCCAAGCTGAGCTTCATCAAGTCAAGCTCGAACGTGATCGTCTACAGGAAAAATGGAAGTTGATAGAGATTACCACTCGAGCGATGTTATCCGAGCAACCCCAAGAGTCTGTCACCATCGCACACCTTACCCTTAGGTCTTATGCGGCTATTTTAAGGGGTTATGTAACAAATAAGTAGCACCATGTTCATGTACATTATTTCTTTTGTATATAATAATGAATATAATTTCTATTTATTTTTGATACATTGTAATTAGTTTTTAAAGTACAAATGGTGTTTTTAGTTATTATTTAATTAAGAATTATATTTTATTAAATTAAAGGATTTTTGAATTAAATAATATTTTAATAAAATATTATTATTAATATTAAATTAATTTTTATTAAATATAAATGATCTTATAATTTTATGAATGCAATTAAAAATTTTATTAAGGTTTGAAAGCCATTTCTGTCAAAACCCGTGAATTTTTTATAAATGTCGGTTTTTATTTTAAAAGTGAAAATTCACATATTTAGAAAATTATTTAGATAAAATAAATATTATTTTTGGAATCAGGACGTCGAAATTATCCAACGGTGAATTTTTCATAATTTTCTGAGACAGTCAAATTTTTGGGTAAAAATTAAATACCATTTAAATAATAATGTGTTTTATGACATCATAATGACCCAATGGTGATGTAATAAAATACCATAATCCTTATGTTCGGCCAATATATGTTTTACCATTAAAATAATGAGGTTTTGGGTTTGTTTGACTCACTTTTCAAAGCATTAATGGAGCCCTCAAGACTTACTCAACACTTTGCCTTTTTAAATTAATTTCCATGGGAGTGTGACTCACCTCCACATAAGTAAACCTAATTTTTTAATAAGTTAGGACCTTGGACTTGTAAAATATTTTTTTCCTCTTTCCTTTTCCAGAAACCATGGGCAAATACCATGGGATGGTTTGTGGTTTGGATTATTTTAATATAAGGGGTCCCAAACCTAAATAATAAAGAATTCTCTCACCTTTCCTATATAAACCCACCCAAGATTCCACTTCCTCCTCACTAAAAGCTCTTGAAGTTCGTCCAACCTCTGCCCTACTCTCTCTAGAGTCCTCTCAAGGTTCCCCAAGCTCCCAATAAGCCTATCACAAGCCTCTCTCTAGCCTTTGGAAGCACACTTCCAAGTAAGGGGTTTTCTTCCTTTCTCTTTTTTTTGTCAATTTTATTTAAGTTGTATTTACCTTTTTATTTCAATTATGAATGTTGGGGTATGGTTTCTCACCTCCCCTATACTGCCATATTATTGTTTGAATGATGGGAGAACCATTTATCTCTCATTAAATGCCTCCCATGTACACCCGTTACTATGCCGAAATTCTGAAAGGAACTTCTCTCTCTTCTTTTACATTCAAGCAATACTTTTGTATCATGAATCTAAATTCCATTTTTATTGTTGGTACATGTATATATATGATCTCCTTACTGTCCATTACATGTAAATATGATGAGGAAACCCTTTCTCTCTCATCAACCTTTTTTATGAATTCTTATGTCACGCCGTTACGCTGCCGAAATCGCACCGATTTTCTAAGCCAATGTCTTTGTGTAGTGAATACCATGCCCATTTCTCCATCAAGGGTATTCACCTTTATGCACATTTACATATTGATTATAAATTTTCATGTATGAATTCCACTTTCCTTTATCGTGGAAGAAATTATTATGTTTTATGAATCCATGTTTTATGATCCATGTGGCACACTTATGCATGAAATGAAATGTTTAAGAAGGGTGCGCCCTTTATAGCGCTCCAATGCATTGGGTAAAGTATAGTATCATGATACATCATGTGCAATGAGTGTTGACTCATGCTAATTCAAGTGCAACGAGGGTTTACTCGTGCTTCAAGTGCAATGAGGGTTTACTCATGCTCCATGTGCAATGAGCCTTGGCTCATGCTAATTCAATGTTAAGTGTTGTTGCCACATTTCCATGTTATGATTATCATGCTTTATCATGCCTTTATGTTCATGTTTCTATTATGCTCTATTGATATGCCTATTGCCTAACATGTATTTCACCCCTCATGTTATTCATTGTTTACTCCCTTACTGGGATTTATAGCTCACCCTTTTCTTATGCATGTCCTCAGGTTATCCCATGCAATGCTAAGTACGAAGGAATGTAGTGGTCATGTAAAGGAAGTTTTCAATAAAGATGTTGTATTTCAAGTTTAAAGTTTTTATGTAATGATCCTAAGCCCCAAAGACACTAAACCTCTCGATATTCTTTGTTGGATCAAGTGAAGTTTTATGTAATAAAGCATGTTTAAGTTGTAATAAAAAGTAGGGTTTTCATAGTTGGTATCAGAGGATAGGTTTAGTTATTTTTGGGATTAAGAAACCCTAGTAAATCCTTAGATACAAGACTAAGCATAATAAAAACATCCCTAAGTTTGGGTAAATACTAAGTAAGTGGTTTATCAAACAAATACATCCCTGTCTGGATACGAGCAGGTAGAGGCGGCTCTGGCACAGATGTATCCTAGGGGTAAAACCCGAAAACACCGCTTTGAGCTAGACTCAAACGGGAACTGGTGCACGACAACGGGCCTTGCTGCACTCTTGGTTACGACACTCCTGGGGGATATGTTTTGATAAATTCACAATCTTAGTATGAACCCTTATTAAGGGAAAAAATGCCCCTAAGAATTTATGTTAGAAGGTAGATCATGAAAAGCCTGGATTGAATCCTATAGACTCATGAGTTAAAGAGATTAAAGTTTATTTATAAGTAATCAACTTTTGTCTTTGGATTAACCTTTATGTGTTACCCCTAACTTTCCTTTTATTCCAGCCAATGGCCGGTAATAGGAGAACTTGGGCTAACAACCGTTGTGAAGATCAGTGTGATGATTGTACTTATGAGATGCCCAATCCAATGGGAGCGGGAATCGCGAACTTTGTCACGCTTCTCTCTCAGCCAACTCAAGTTTTGAATAGAAACACTGGTCAAGAGGAACGTTCAACCCCCCCTAAGAAAGAACAAGTCGCTATTGAAAGCTTCATGAGACAAAGGCATCCTAATTTTAGTGGATCATCCGATCCCACGATTGCTGAACAATGGATCAACTCCATTGAAAAGATATTCTCCATCCTCCAATGCTCTGAAAAAGAGAGGGTTCTCCTGGCGGCTTATCGTATGGAGGGTGAAGCCGATCAATGGTGGACATTGATCAAAAATACGAAGCCTGAGGAGGAGATCGAGGCTTTGGAATGGAAGGTATTCCGGAAGATGTTTTTCGATAAATATTTTCCACGCACCCTCCATCTTAAGATGGAAAGGGACTTCCTTTACCTCAAACAGAAAGATGAAGAATCTGTGGGAGCGTACGAGGAAAACTTCACAAGGCTTGCACGATACGCTTCCGGCTTTGTCGTTACCCCCGAATGCAAGGTTGACCGCTTCTTTGGTGGGCTGAAGCCTAGCTTGCGGAAAGCATTAGCGATCCGTGACTTCGACAGCTATGAGGAAATTGTCCGATGTGCCCTCAAGGTTGAAATGGAGATCGGAGAATCACAGGGGTATCATGGGGACAAGAAGCGGAAGGTGGACTTCAATGCTGGTGGTCCGATGGATAAATCCAACGGCGCTAAGAAATTCCAGCACCCCACTTGCCAAAAGTGTGGAAAGAAGCACCCTGGAAATTTCCTTAGGGGGACAAGAAAATGCTTCAAGTGTGGAAGAGAAGGGCACCTAGCTGTTAACTGTCAGTAAGAAGGACCCGCAGGTACGACAGAGGAGAGGAACGCTCCGTTCGAACCTCAACGCGTTGTTCAATGCTTCAAATTCAAATAACCGGGTCATTTTGCGAATCAGTGCCCTAATCCAAGGGTTATCGGAGGCAACCAGCAACCTCCAAGACAGCAAGGAAGAACTTTTGCCATCACTTCTACCGAAGTGAACCCCGACAAAGAAGTGGTGACAGGTACGCTGGTTATTCATTCAAGAATAGCGAACGTACTTTTTGATTCAGGTTCTACGCATTCTTTTATATCTCAAAATTTTAGTAGAACAATCCCTGCACCACCACAAATCATGGAAGTAAAGATGTCGGTGAGTACGACAAATGGGGAAATCATTGCATCCCATGAGTATAAGTCCTCCCCTGTTATAATCTGTGGATTTAATTTCCCGGCGAACCTCGTCATACTCCCTTTGGTGGAATTTGATGCAATTCTTGGCATGGATTGGATTTCCTTATATAGAGCCAACATAAATTGTCGGGAGAAGGAAATCACACTCCATATGGAGAATCGACCCCCGATTATTTACAAGTGTCAGGAGGAAGATGAATCTCCTTTAGCTCCATCATCTCAAGCATGGATATTACTGCCTTATGAGCATGCATATCTGGCTCAGATGATTGAGTCCAAGGAAGAAACCACCCTTGAAGAAATGCCTATTGTGAGGGAATTCACTGAAGTATTTCCCGAGGAACTTCCTGGTCTTCCTCCAAGAAGAGATGTTGAGTTCTCAATTGAACTTATACCTGGGGAGCTACCAATATCCAAGACTCCATATAGAATGGCTGTTGTTGAGCTTGAAGAGCTGAAGAAACAACTACAGGAGAATCTGGATAAAGGGTTTATACGCCCAAGTGCATCACCATGGGGTGCACCAGTCCTCTTCGTCAAGAAGAAGGATGGGTCAATGCGGCTTTGCATCGATTATCGTGAACTTAACAAAATCACGATAAAGAACAAGTATCCTCTCCCAAGAATCGATGACTTGTTTGATCAGCTGCGTGGAGCACAATACTTCTCCAAGGTCGACTTGCGGTCGGGATATTATCAAGTAAGGGTGAAGAAGGAAGATATCCCCAAGACTGCTTTTCGTACAAGGTACGGGCACTATGAATTCATAGTAATGCCTTTCAGACTCACCAATGCTCTAGAAATATTCATGGACTTGATGAATAGAGTCTTTAGAGATTACCTAGACAAATTTGTGGTAGTCTTTATAGATGATATTCTAATATACTCCAAAACCAAGGAGGACCATGAGGAGCATTTAAGAACTGTACTGGAGACTTTGCGCAAGGAGAAGCTCTATGCCAAGTACAACAAGTGTGAGTTCTGGTTGAAGGAGGTCTCATTCTTGGGCCATATCATCACAAGCAATAGGATATCTATGGACCCCTCCAAAACAGATGCAATTGAGGGATGGCTGAGGCCAACATCGGTAACTGATATCCGTAGCTTCTTGGGGTTAGCTGGATATTATCGACGATTTGTGAGAAATTTCTCACGATTGTCCAACCCTCTTACTAAGCTAACTCGAAAGGGAGTAAAGTTTTCTTGGAGTGATGAATACGAAGAAAGCTTCAAGGAGTTGAAAAGGAGGCTTATCACTGCACCCGTGCTCACTTTACCCACAAGTGGGGAACTTTTTGTGGTATTCAGTGATGCTTCGAAGAAGGGATTAGGATGTGTGCTGATGCAGAATGATAAAGTGATATCCTATGCCTCAAGGCAGTTGAAAATCCATGAGCGAAACTATCCAACGCATGATCTGGAGTTGGCGGCGGTGATCTTTGCCTTGAAAATCTGGCGGTATTATCTCTATGGAGAGAAATGTGAGATATATACTGACCACAAGAGTCTTAAATATATATTCAAACAGAAAGAGCTTAATATGCGCCAGAGAAGATGGATAGAGATCATCAAGGATTATGACTGTTCAATACATTACCACCTTGGGAAGGCGAACAAGGTGGCGGATGCCCTAAGTAGAAAGGATCCAGTAATTCTATCAATGATGAGAATTGAGAAGGATCCAATCTTCTTAGACTTGATGAAGATGGACGTGGGAATCATAAAGAAGGGAACATCATCAATCCTTTCACAAATGATTGCTCAACCATCTGTTTTGGAAAGGTTAAAGGATGCTCAAAAGGATGATGCGGGAATCCAAGAAAAAGTGGAAGCTATCAAAAAGGGAAAATCCTCAGAGTTTAATGTTAATGAAGAAGGAATTGTGCGGTTTGGGAAAAGACTATGTGTTCCATCAAGTTCGGAGCTGAAGAAGGAACTTTTGGATGATGCACATAGTTCAAATTTCTCTATTCACCCAGGGAGCACAAAGATGTATCGAGATCTCCGAGAAAACTTTTGGTGGGATAATATGAAGAAGGAGATCACTGAATATACATCAAAGTTCCTGGTGTGTCAGCAAGTGAAGGCAGAGAGGCAGAAGTCTAAGGGGATGATGCAACCATTGCCCATACCAAAATGGAAATGGGAGAACATCACCATGGACTTTGTCACCGGACTTCCAAGTACATCCAAAGGCAACAATGCAATCTGGGTTGTTGTGGATCGTCTTACAAAGACTGCACACTTCATTGCTATTCGAGAGGATTTCTCTTTGGATCAACTGGCACGGATATATATCAAGGAAGTGGTACGGTTGCATGGAGTACCACTATCTATTGTGTCTGACCGAGATCCAAGATTTACCTCTAAGTTTTGGAAGAGTCTTCAACATGCTCTGAATACTGAACTAAACTTCAGTACGGCCTATCATCCTCAAACTGATGGCCAATCCGAGCGGACTATCCAAACACTTGAGGATATGTTGAGAGCATGCTCAATGGATTTTAAAGGAGGATGGGATCAACATATTCCTCTGGTTGAGTTCTCTTATAATAATAGTTTCCACTCGAGCATCCAAATGGCACCATATGAAGACCTGTATGGGAAAAGGTGTAGAACACCGGCATGTTGGGATGAGGTCGGTGAACGTAAGCTGCTTGGACCAGAAATGGTCGAAGAAATGGTGGAGAAGGTGAAAACCATTCAGCAGCATATCAAGGCAGCCCAAAGTCGACAGAAGAGTTATGCAGATAATCGTCGACGAGACCTTGAGTTTAAAGTCGGAGACATGGTGTTTTTACGCATATCTCTGTGGAAGAAGGTCATGAGGTTTGGAAAGAAAGGGAAGTTAAGTCCAAGGTACATCGGCCCCTTCGAGATTCTTGATCGTGTTGGGGCTGTGGCCTATCGACTAGCACTTCCACCTACTATGGCCAAGGTGCATGATGTCTTCCATGTATCCCTCTTAAGGAAGTACATACCAGACCCTTCACATGTACTCTCTTCCAAGGTGGTACAATTAGAAGACGATCTTTTTTATGAGGAGCAACCAGTGAAGATCTTAGATCATAGAGAAAAAGTTCTACGAAATAAGACAATGCCCCTCGTCAAGGTGTTGTGGAGAAACCACAAGTTTGAAGAAGCAACTTGGGAGTCAGAGGATATGATGAAGCTAAGTTACCCACATTTGTTTTAGTGTGGGAAAAGGAAAATTTCGAGGGCGAAATTTCTTAAGGGGGAATGTTGTAACGACCCAAAGTTTCATTAATGGAAAATCCCTCTTGATCCAGTTAAATGTTTCTTTATGAAAAATGTTTTTATAAGATATCAACTTTTTTAGTTTTACTTTAAGATTTGTGACCGTTACTTTTATAGCCGTTGAACAGTGATCATCTGAGTAGTATAAATATAAGGCTTTAACGAAACCATTTCTACTCAGACAAAGGAAGCGATGGCCTCATCCAGTAGAATTGCCCCTTACGAAGCCCATTTGTCAGAGCTCAGAAAAGAGGTGGCGTCTTTGGGATTTTCCCTTGACCAAGCCCAAGCTGAGCTTCATCAAGTCAAGCTTGAACGTGATCGTCTACGGGAAAAATGGAAGTTGATAGAGATTACCACTCGAGCGATGTTATCCGAGCAACCCCAAGAGTCTGTCACCATCGCACACCGTACCCTTAGGTCTTATGCGGCTATTTTAAGGGGTTATGTAACAAATAAGTAGCACCATGTTCATGTACATTATTATTTTTTGTATATAATAATGAATATAATTTCTAGTCATTTTTGATACATTGTAATTAGTTTTTAAAGTACAAATGGTGTTTTTAGTTATTATTTAATTAAGAATTATATTTTATTAAATTAAAGGATTTTTGAATTAAATAATATTTTAATAAAATATTATTATTAATATTAAATTAATTTTTATTAAATATAAATGATCTTATAATTTTATGAATGCAATTAAAATTTTTATTATGGTTTGAAAGCCATTTCTGTCAAAACCCGTGAATTTTTTATAAATGTCGGTTTTTATTTTAAAAGTAAAAATTCACATATTTAGAAAATTATTTAGATAAAATAAATATTATTTTTGGAATCAGGACGTCGAAATTATCCAACGGTGAATTTTTCATAATTTTCTGAGACAGTCAAATTTTTGGGTAAAAATTAAATACCATTTAAATATATAATGTGTTTTATGACATCATATTGACCCAATGGTGATGTAATAAAATACCATAATCATTATTTTCGGCCAATATATGTTTTATCATTAAAATAATGAGGTTTTGGGTTTGTTTGACTCACTTTTCAAAGCATTAATGGAGCCCACAAGACTTATTCAACACTTTTCCTTTTTAAATTAATTTCCATGGGAGTGTGACTCACCTCCACATAACCAACCCTAATTTTTTAATAAGTTCGGACCTTGGACTTGTAAAATATTGTTTTCCTCTTTCCTTTTCCAGAAACCATGGGCAAATACCATGGGATGGTTTGTGGTTTGGATTATTTTAATATAAGGGGTCCCAAACCTAAATAATAAAGAATTCTCTCACCTTTCCTATATAAACCCACCCAAGATTCCACTTCCTCCTCACTGCCCTTGAAGTTCGTCCAACCTCTGCCCTACTCTCTCTAGAGTCCTCTCAAGGTGCCCCAAGCTCCCAAGAAGCCTCTCACAAGCCTCTCTCTAGCCTTTGGAAGCACACTTCCAAGTAAGGGGTTTTCTTCCTTTCTCATTTTTTTGTCAATTTTCTTTAAGTTGTATTTCCCTTTTTATTTCAATTATGAATGTTGGGGTATGGTTTCGCACCTCTCCTATACTGACCTATTATTGTTTGAATGATGGGAGAACCCTTTCTCTCTCATTAAATGCCTCCCATGTACACCCGTTACTATGCCGAAATTCCGAAAGGAACTTCTCTCTCTTCTTTTACATTCAAGCAATACTTTTGTATCATGAATCTAAATTCCATTTTTATTGTTGGGACATGTATATATATGATCTCCTTACTGTCCATTACATGTAAATATGATGAGGAACCCCTTTCTCTCTCATCAACCTTTTTTATGAATTCTTATGTCACGCCGCTATGTTGCCGAAATCGCACCGATTTTCTAAGCCAATGTCTTTGTGTAGTGAATACCATGCCCATTTCTCCATCAAGGGTATTCACCTTTATGCACATTTACATATTGATTATAAAGTTTCATGTATGAATTCCACTTTCCTTTATCGTGGAAGAAATGATTATGTTTTATGAATCCATGTTTTATGATCCATGTGGCACACTTATGCATGAAATGAAATGTTTAAGAAGGGTGAACCCTTTATAGCACTCCAATGCATTGGGTAAAGTATAGTATCATGATACGTCATGTGAAATGAGTGTTGACTCATTCTAATTCAAGTGCAACGAGGGTTTACTCGTGGTTCAAGTGCAATGAGGGTTTACTCATGCTCCATGTGCAATGAGCCTTGGCTCATGCTAATTCAATGTTAAGTGTTGTTGCCACATTTCCATGTTATGATTATCATGCTTTATCATGCCTTTATGTTCATGTTTCTATTATGCTCTATTGATATTCCTATTTCCTAACATGTATTTCACTCCTCATGTTATTCATTGTTTACTCCCTTACTGGGCTTTATAGCTCACCCTTTTCTTATGCATGTCCTCAGGTTATCCCATGCAATGCTAAGTACGAAGGAATGTAGTGGTCATGTAAAGGAAGTTTTCAATAAAGATATTGTATTTCAAGTTTAAAGTTTTTATGTAATGATCCTAAGCCCCAAAGACACTAAACCTCTCGATCTTGTTTGTTGGATCAAGTGAAGTTTTATGTAATAAAGCATGTTTAAGTTGTAATAAAAAGTAGGGTTGTCATATTATAAAAGGTCATTATCACACCCAAGTGCCTCCATGGGATCCTAAATTCAACTGAATGATGCTCATGGTCTGAAATATCTCATACAATAGGATTAGGAAATGTGTTAGGGTAGTTTTATACTATCATATTATTATTTTTTACCCTGATTTTTCTGATTTACCCTTTAACCATGATAAATAAAAATAATTTCTGAAGTTACTATTCATAATTTCCAAAAATAAAAGGCACCTATTTACAAAATTTTTAAATTATGATTACAAATATGGAATCAATTTTCCAAATTCAAATCACATAAATTATAGTAATTAATTTAAAATTAATTCCCATTGTCAAAACAAGAAATATGGGTTTTAAGAAGTAAAAACTATCAAAAGGCTGACATATGTTTATATCATATTTAAATGTAAAATTACTTACAATGACCAAAATTTTATTAAATTATACAACAATAATCAAATTACACTAAAATTTAAAAATATAACCTAACTATATAAATAAATTTTATGAAAAGGCAGTTTTGCATTAAAATGCAATATTTTTAACTATTTATTAAAAAACGAATTTTATCATAAAAATACCAAAATTAACCCAAATTAAATATTTATGTGGTTCTTCTATATAATAATTTTATTTTTTCATATAGAATACCTAAAAGTGACAAAAACAGATTTTAAAAAGGTTCTCCATCAAAAAGGCGGTAAAATGACCCTTTAAAAAAATTGTTAGGACCAATAGGGGCCTATATACTCTAAGGGGGGGGGGGTGTGAATTAAGGTATGGATATTCTTTTTCAAATTTTTTCCTACCCCATTTTATCTTGACCTCTTTATTACAAGGGACATTTTTTTGCACTTGTGTGTTTATTATGACCACTTCTTTTCTTCTTTATTTGATGATGATGCTTTAAATGCAATGCAGGGAAGTAAGCAGGCAGACACATAGATTTTTACTTGGTTCACCCTTACTGGGCTATGTCTAAGGAGAATACAACGATGATGTGCTGCTTTACCAAATCCACTAAAGCTCACTGCCAATTTACAATGTTCGGGCTAGATCACTTCTATGCCCAGGCTCACTGCCTTTATAATGTTTAGGGTCAGCTCACTGCTTTGACAAGGGTCACTCCCTGTTTCTCTCTCTCTGGATCACTATCGGTGGAGAGGATCACCTTCTTCCTCTTCTATTGCTCACTTCTCTGGAAAGGATCCACTCACAGTTTATAGACCTGTAGGTCTCTTCATTATCACTAATGAATACATCCTATTTTGTATGTGGATGCTCTGTTGAAGTCCAAATTTCACCCATAGATGAATCTCACTTTGCACCAAAGGTATCGGGAAATCTTCCAGATTTCATGCAGCCCTGAATCACTGCCGTGAATCAACCTTACCTGGCACCCTTATCTAATCCGGTGTGCAAGTATCGGCGCACAAGTTATAACTAGCGCGCAATTCCACCTCAATAACTTGCGCGACCTAATCTTCTGTAACTCCAAACTTGTGCGACTCACACCCTTATGCGTCCAAACCAATATTGGCATGCAACCACCCACTTTCGTTCTTCTTCAAAACTTGGTGCGCAAGTGTCACCAAACCACTTGTGCGACACCTCCTTATTCAACTCAAAACTTGGGCGATACCCTTCCTTTCTCGCCCAAACCCCTCTGGACGCACAACAAACAACTGGTGCGTAACTTCTACTTACGCGACCCACCACCACTTGCGCGACCACCACACCTGCGCGACGGGAGCTCTAATTTTCTCTAAGTGTTGAACTTGTACAGAATGAGGAGGGTTCGACCTGTATTTATAGGAATTTGGACACCCTATGCGACGACGCGAAAGTCTCCCCTCAGCGTGCAAGTTTCAGCGCGCAAGTCTCAGCACGCAGGTCTCGGCGCACAAGACACTTGCACGACCAACCTTAAAACTTGGGAGACCTTCTCCCTTTGCCATATTTTTATGTTCTGATATTTAAAAACATTAGGCATGCAAGTTTCCTCTCCTTAAACTACATGATTCTCAAGTCCCTTTTCCAAAACCACTTTTCTTCATTTGTCGATTTTCAGGCCCAAAAATTTGGCAAACATTGGAAAACGACGTCACCTTATATATGCTATTTTTGTACCGCCTCCATATCATCCATTCATTTGTCGACGTTCTTGAATCAAACATGGATCATTAACCACATCCCTTGAACTCGACATGCAACCATGAAATCCCCTTTGTTAACAAATTTGTATGTCATGGTTTGCTTTGTCAACAATCACAACATAGATGTCCACTTTGTCAATAAACACAATCACATCAAAAATGATTCAATTATACCTTGAGGGATTTTTCCCAACAATATCCCCCTTTGGGTTTGTTGACAACTCTTCCATAAAAAGATACATCATTAATTCTTCAGCCACCATTCTCCTATTATGATTCTGATAGCGATCAAGGATTTAATTAACACATACTGTAAGCTCACATGAGCAATGCTCGACATGAGAAACAAGAGTAAATGAAAAGTTCATCAATGAATCACTTCATATCTGACACCCACTGTTGAAACTAAACTGATACCAATTTTTGGAAATATTTTTACCGCATTCCAACACTACTCTTCTGCTTTTATCATGATCCTCAGCTGTCATGATATCTATTCTTTGATCGATCACTTCTAGCATCATCAAATTTAATTTTTCCCCCTATATCATTGCTCTACCCCTATCTCGCTACTCCACCTGTCAGATTCTCCCCATATCAATCATGATATATCAAATTGCCACACTATCTTCCCCTTGGACAATCACTATTTTATCCCCCTTTTTCAACGAACCCAAAGGTCACTCCTTTGCAGACTATAACAGAGTAAAGAAGACATATTAGCATATTAGGGAAAACACATCATACCTCGGGGAGAGGGGGATTTCCACACACTATTTTAAGTGAGGGGAGTCGATTGAACTCCCAGAGCCAGTCTATGTCTCTCAAAATCTTCCTTGGGTATGGCCATTGTCAGAATGTCTGCAACCTATAGCTCTGTAGGCACATACTCTAACTTCACAATTCCCTGCTCAACCTTATCCTTGATAAAATGATACTTTATCTCAATATGCATTTTCCTTGAATGATGGACATGATTTTTTCTAAGATTGATAGCACTTGAGTTATCACACTAGATTCCGATCAAAGACTTCACTTCAACTCCCATATCTTCAAGTAGCTGCTTCATCCACAATAACTGTGTGCATGCTTGAGTGGCCACAATATACTCAGTTTCCGCGGTGCTCAATGAAATGAAATCTTACTTCTTTGTTAGCCAAGAAATACGAAATCCACAAAGATAGAACGCACCACCTGATGTTAATTTTCTGTCATCTGCTGATCTGACCCAGTCTGCATCAGTATATCCTAAGAACTCTGTCTGAGATTTGTCATTATATGCCAAGATGAAAACCACCATTCCCTTGATATACCTAAGTATTCTTTTTCACTGCAAGAATTTATCTTTCCTTGGTATTACTCTGATATCTCACTGCTTGGAATGTGGAGAAAACAATATCAGGACTTGTTGCGGTCAAGTACAACAAACTTCCAATAATTTTCCAATATTCTGTGATATTAACTTCCTTACCATCCTCATCTTTGGAAAGTTTTATCCAGCTAGCAACTGGAGTCTTCATCTCCTTGGAATATTCCATTCCAAATCTTTTCAAAACCTCCTTGGAATATTTGGATTGAGAAATGAATGTTCCATTACTTCCTTGTGTCACCTGTAGACCAAGAAAAAACGTTAGCTCTCCAATCATTGACATTTCAAACTCAGTTTTCATAAAATCGAAAAACTATCTGCACTGAGCTTCATCTGATCTACCAAATATTATGTCATTGACATAAACCAATACCATCATCCTTTGATTACTATCGTTGCTGAAATAGAGATTGTAATCAACTCCCCTACGCGGGAAACCAAGCTTCTTCAAGTACTTATCAAGCCTTGAGTACCATGCTCTTGGTGTTTGTTTTAGCCCATACAATGCCGTCTTCTGTCTACAAACCTTGTTCTCATCCTCATGAATAAGAAAACCATCTGGCTACTCAATATACACCTCCTCTTCCATAACTCCATTCAAGAATGAAGATTTGACATCCATCTGGAACACTTTGAACTTCTGTTGCACTACAATGGCTAGGAATAGTTTGATTGTCTCCAGCCTTGCAACCAGTGAAAATGTCGCATAAAAATATATTACCTCTTTCTGGGAGTATCCCTTGCACACTAGTCATGCATTATTTAGAACCACTGTTCCATCTTCGTTCATCTTATTGTGATAGACCCATTTAGTCCCAATGACATTCTTATCTGCTGGTCTCAAAACAATATCCTACTTCAGGTTATTTTCAATCTGATCAAGTTCTTCATTCATAGCATGAACCCAATTTTCATCTTCAACTGCATCAACAAACAATTTTGGCTCTACTTGAGATAAGAAAGATGTCTACTGCAGTGAATTCATTCTTCTTGTCCGAACTGGAGCTGTCTGATCACCAATGATATTCTGCCTATCAATTTCAGCTCGACTCATTGGATTCCTTGTAGACACAGACTTGGAACTTTCTTGTTCATCATCAGTGTCTTCTTTTAAGTCAGCATCTTCCTCTTATACTCCCCCTAAGTCTCTTACCACATCCTTACTTTCAACAGAAAACTTGTCCCTATGTCATTGTTCAATGAAGTAATTTCTTTCAACTACTTTTCTGATCTTCTTGTTAAAACATTTTTGACACTATCTCGTAGCTTCTTGGTATCCTAAAAACAGTTAGCTGATACCACATTGTTAGAAAAAAATAGATAAGTATGAGATGCATGATTTTTTTGCCACTTCTCCGAAAATATGTCTTCTCTCGATAGACAATATCTAAGCTAGGCCATCCAATCATTTCTTTGATAGATCTTGCATTTGATTATGATAATGAATTCTCTTCCAATGTTATGCAACACTTCCTAGGATTAGGCCCACCTTTTAGACCCATAAACATTCTTCTTCTCCCACATCATCTATTCTCATCTTCCACTCATAATTGAGCCATTAAAAAAATATCTAAGCCTACTGAGTTGAAACTCGATGTAGGAAACAAGAGATAAAGTTAATAACAAAATCACTTCATATTGTGCTTTGTTACTCACTTTCTTCTTCAGCTTTGGTACCCGATTTGAGTCAATAGAAACTCTGAAGCATATCTCCTTTCCACTTTGCATCTTTAGATTCCACTTCCCCTTGGATCGTATCTCCCTAAAACCCGAAACATTTGAATCATCAGTTAATATAATTTATATACATAGGGAGAGGGGTGGCCCTTATGGAATCCTCATGATGATGATTGCGGTTGATCCTAATGGGTCAACCCTTTGATTCTTTTCTGCAGAGCATAACACTCCTTCCTGGATTCTTCTAGCTGCCTAGCCAACTTCAACTGCTCTAGCCATACGACTAAGCATTCATCACCTGTATGCTGAGTCTTTTTCTGATATGATGATTCTGCAGGCCCGTCCTTTCTCACCATTTTAGGTTTAAACCCACTAGTACACATTTTCGTCTTTGATGTTCCACCAAAATTCCATTTCCATTGATTTCTTCTATGAGTAGGAATATCTCTTCTTGTAATCATCCCTGGATCCTTCCTCCATTGTAGGGATCTTCCTCTTTCCTCCACTTCTTGCTGCAGAACACTACATGTGAATTTTTCAATGCATTCTTTGTTCATCTTTCTTTTATCAGATATCTGAGTCACCACACTATTTTTCATTGGTGGTAGGTCCTCCACTGAACGTACATTCTTCTTACTCATAGCTGTAGCATTTCCTCCCTTTTTCATCCAGATTTGTTCATGTTCTTTCTTAGAGAGCGGTTGTGAGTGTGACAAAGGAGGTGATTGATACACCTTTCATTCAGCTCCAAGTGATTCCCCTGAGGCTCTAAACCTATTATACAATTTACCACTTTGTCTTTCAGTGTATGATTTCTTATTATACACCACTGGAGTCATGAATCTCCTTTCAAGTTCCTTTCCCTTTCCTGCTTTCTTCTTGCTGCAATGTCTTGCTAAATTCCCATAATCAAAACATATAAAAAATTTTCCATCAAAGGCATACCTCATTTCATCATTTCTCTGTTGAGATGTTGATACATCTTGAGTTCTTCCTCTAACATTGATCTCCTGAGCTTCCTGACACATACTCACGGTGTGTCCCATTCTTCCACAGTAATAACATATAATAAATTCTTTCCTCTAAGTGAATCTTCTTTTAGATTTCTCATAACACTTATTCTTATTCTCAGATTTTATAATGTCTCTATTTTAAAAGCCCAAAATGTATTCATGAGCCTCTGAACAAAATCTTGATGTGTGTCCATCAATCCCGCAGAAATAGCACATGTCATCACTACTTTCTGTAACTTTCCTCTTTAGCATATCTCCAGCACCTATAGGATTTTTTTTCACATCTGGAACTGTTCACAGCTCTCTTTCTATCATGCATGGGAGGTGATTCATCAGATCTGATACCAGTTGTTCCCAAACTGTATGGTATTTGAGCTGAGAAAATTTGTTCTTGCCTCTTTTCAGAAATAGCAAATTTTCTTTTCATTTTATCATCACCTGCCGAAGGATAATCAAACAGCAAGTGCAAGGCATCCTTCATTTTAGGCTTCCCTTTAGCATTGGATTTATCTAATTCTTTCTTTAATGATTCTAGATCTTCTTCCAACTTTTTAATCTTCATATCCCTTGATTCAATTTGGGAGTAAATTCTTTTATTAATAAGCTTCCCTCTACTCATCTCATCTTCCAATTCATGTGTCATCTTATCCACCATGCCACCTTGCTCATTTACTTTCAATTTTTCCTGAGCAGCAGATTCAAAGAAGGATGCATTCTCTTGTTGTAGCCTTTGATTCTTCTAAACTAGCTCAAATAGTTGTATAGAAAGATCATCATTTCTAGATTTCAGATTCTGAATTTCATTTGTGTCCAGATTCTTTCACTTAACTTTAGCTTTGAGTTTTTCACTCTTTATAGACAGCTTTTGCAGTTCATCAGCTTGAGAATCATTCTTCTCCCTTAGATCAGTGGCCACATCAATAAGTCTTTGATTTAATCCTCTTAGCTTGTTAACTTAAATTTCCATTGCTTGGATCCTAATTTCTTTAGACTTCATCTCTTCATCCAATTTCTGATCCAATTCATTTCCCTTGTGTACAACTTCCACTTTTCGACTTCTTGGCATTTCTTCATCATCAGTGGTTACAACATCACTTGGAATATCAGGTTCTTCACTCATTCCTTCAGCATCATTGAATGAGTAAGTATTTTCATAGTATGATTCATCCAAACCATTCTTCTGTTCACTACATGATTCCTTTAACCGAATCACACTCTTTCCATTGACACTTCCACAGTGGGTAATTTCACCAGACTTCTACTTCTTCTTAGAAGTTCTTCCCTTTGCCATGACACAATATGAAAAGAGAAGACTGAATATTTAACCTGCGCAATTGAATAAAACAAGTCAGAGAAAACAAATCTGATAAAAGAAACCTATCATTTGATACCAATTGTTAGGACCAATAGGGGACTATATACCCTGAGAGGGGGGGTGAATCAGGGTATGGATATTATTTTTCAAAATTTTTCCTACCCCACTAGATCTTGACCTCTTTATTACAAGGGTCACTTTGTTTGCACTTGTGTGTTTATTATGACCACTTATTTTCTTCTTTATCTGATGATGATGCTTTAAATGCAATGCAGGGAAGTAAGTTGGTAGACATAGAGATTTTTACTTGGTTCACCCTCACTGGGCTACATCGAAGGAGCATACAACGGCGATGTGCCGCTGTACCAAATCCACTAAAGATCACTACCAATTTACAATGTTTGGTATAGATCACTTCTATGCCTAGGATCACCACCTTTACAATGTTTAGGGTTAGCTCACTACTTTCCCAAGGGTCACTCCCTGTTTCTCTCTTTCTGGCTCACTGCCGGTGGAGAGGATCACCTTCTTCCTCTTCCTTTGCTCACTACTCTGGAAAGGATCCACTCACATTTTATAGACCTATATGTATCTTCATTATCACTAATAAATACATCCTCTGTTGTATGTGTATGATCTATTGAAGTCCAACTTTTACTAGTAGATGAATATCACTTTGCACTGAAGGTATCAGGCAATCTTCCATCTTTCACGCAGCCCTGAATCACTACCGCAAATCTACCTTACCTGTTTACCTTATCTAAGCCAGTGTGAAAGTATCGGCACCCATGTTATAACTGGCACACAATTCCACCTCAACCACTTGCGCGAAACAATCTTCTATAACTCCAAACTTATGCGTCTCACACCCTTTTACGCCCAAACCAATATTGGCACGTAACCACCAACTTTCCCACTTCTTCAAAACTTGGCACCCAAGTGTCACCAAACCACTTGAGAGACACCTCCTTATTCTAATAAAAACTTGGGAGACTCCCTTCCTTTCTCACCCAAACCCCTCTGGCTTCACAAAAAACAGCTGGCAGACAACTTCTACTTGTGCGATCCCCCACCACTTGAACAACCACCACACCTGCACGATGAGAGCTCTGATTTTCTCTATGTGTTGAACTCGTATAGAATGAGGAGGGGTCGACCTGTATTTATAGGCATTTAGACACCCTGCGTGACGACACACAAGTATCCCCTCTACGTGAAAGTTTCGGCATGCAAGTCTCGGTGTGCAGGTCTTAGCACGCAAGCCACTTGTGTGACCAACCATAAAACTTGGGCGCCCTTCTCCCTTTGAAATATTTTGATGTTATGATCTTGAAAAACATTAGGCACGCAAGTTTACTCTCCTTCAAGTACACGACACACAATTCCCTTTACCAAAAAACACTTTTCTTCATTTGTCGATTTTCAGGCCCAAAAATTTGGCAGACACTGGAAAACAACGTCACCTTATATATTCTCTTTTTGTAAAGCCTCTAGATCATCCATTCCTTTGTCGATGTTATTGAATCAAACATGGATCATTAACCACAACCCTTGAACTCAACATGTAACCATGAAATCCCCTTTGTCAACAAATTTGTATGTCATGATTTTCTTTGTCAACAATCACAACACAAATGTCCACTTTGTCAACAAACACACTCACCTCAAAAATGATTCAATGATGCCTTGGGAGATTTTTTCCCAACATAAATATTAGAATATTTTATTCTTAAGTTGTATTCATTATCATTTTAAGCCTCTAAAATTTATTGGATAAAATTAAAAAAATTTACCAACCATTTTTAATCATATTGTTGTTAGTTTTATTCATTCTCGCCAATATAATGACTAGGCATTAACTACCATTTAAAATAATAATAATAATATTGTATTTTTTTGGTATAACTCAGTGCTATGTGTAATTTAAGATATCAAATAAACCCATTGTTGTGTGTCGAGTATGCTTCCAGACAAAACTTCCCCTTTAATGTAAAATTAATATCTTATTCCTAAATATTAATAGATATAAAAATGTATTTTTCTATAAATACCTGAGATGTTACACTTCCACTCACTAATTATAAATTAATCATTCAAATTACATATTATGCTACCATCACTATACTTCACTTTTGTCATGTAGCTTCACATATTGATGAATATAATGAATTATTCATCCATTATTCTTCAATTATCATTTTCTTTTAGTTTTGAACAAATTTTTGTCTTATTTTTCTTAGAGAAATAGGGGGAAATTTTAATTACAATTAATGAGGTGAACTTATACTACCCAACATATGTTGGCACACTTTTATATAATTCCAAACAAGAGTAAATACTACAATGAATCCCAATAAACAGTCATTCCCCCAACACTTTTTTTAATGATAACCATAAAAATGATTATACGTAGGGTGGGTGAGGATAATATAATTATAATATGGAAACCTAATATGTATTTAATGGATTATATGGTCTTATTATAGAGTTAAAATGGAAGGAAAATATTAATATAATGAAATCATAAAATGAATTTTCAAAGTAGTGGCTTAATCATTTTGACATAGACTCTCAAAGTTTCATTTTTTTTAAATATATTAACAAAAAATTCTAGATATCATGACATAAATTATATTCTATTAATATATAGAGAAATGAAAAAATATTTCAAGAATTTTTATAAACCTATTTTTTATTTTATGATTTTTTTACTGATAGTGTTTATTTCATGGATTTATATATTAATTGAAAATCAATTTTTTTCCTTATGAATTGAATTATACAATGAAATCATATAAAACATTATCTGAGTGTTGGATGTTAAATCTAAATAAATAAATTAAAATTCAAAAAATAATAAAATAGGGTTTTTATTTCATTATGATCAATATTTTTTTATTTTTAGTTTTTTAAAAACACTCTAAAACTGAAAAAAAGAAAAACAAATACACAATTTTATATAAAGTAAGTACCGATCTACCACACTTATTTGTTCATATCCTTTAATGATGTTTAAGAATGAAGGACTCAAGATAAGTATAATAACTAAATAAATATAAAGGATTGATACAAATTTATTATTATATAGTGGAAGTATGTGTTATGATCTTATCTAATTTCTTATACAAACTACAAAGAAAAAAAATATAATGAAAAATCATATTAAAATAAAAAAAATGAGGGGAAAGGTGAAAGAAGTATAGGGTTAAACCGCAAAGAGGTGTTGTATTTTTTCTTTCTATAACCAAATAGTAGAAGCAGGTCATCGAAAATCTAACACTGGATGTGGTTTTTGTGACTGAAGCCACTATATATTTTTCCTTCTAGTTCCCTTATAACTGGAACAGATGTTGAGGTACCCTTATACCTTATTTAATGTGTCCACCCCTATTTAGTGAAAAATAACTTGCAATGTGGGTGTGGAGGAAGGCATGATTCCACATTATTATTAGTTTGAGGATACATGAGGACCACTGACTTCCATTTTTCCAAACTAAAGAGTGACTTATATTAATGGTATTGGGAAGTAGATTCTATATGGGATTCTACATTTATTCCATTTTTTTTCACGTGTGTTATTGAGTAACATAAATATCTCATCAATTATTTATTTGTATCTAGTTACCTCTCTTAATCTTTCTTCATCTAAATCCTTTTATAAAAGAAATCGAACTACTGAATATATAATTTCATTATAGGGGGGATTATTAGACAATTTTTTTCAATTAATTTTAATAAAATGAATTCATAGTAGAATTTCAACCTCATATGATTTAATAGGAAGTTGCTCCTCAAATTGTAGTGGCTCTAGGAGTTTATAATTTATAGAATTATGTAGTGGAAAGTAATCATACAATTCCCTCTTAATTTCCACATCATATTTATCCAAATAGGAATAGAAAACTTCAATCATCAGAAAATTTGTTATCCTAGGTTATTATGTTTTCCATTAGACAACCACTTCCAATTTTTCATTCAACTTGTCTTTATATTACTTTATCTCTTTCAAATTATTTTAGGTTAGGTTAGTTTAGTGTTATAGTAATCAAATTATTATTCTTATTCATGATATATTGGCTACCTCCATTCTTGAATTCAAAAATCCCAAGGATAAATTCTAGATCTAATAAAGAAAACATAAAATAATAAATAAAATTTACCACTATTTTTTAATTTTAATCAGTGTGATTGAAATGAATTAATATTATGAAAAATAGAAAAAATATAGTCACTATGTGACTATTTTAGAACCCTAGACAATAGTTCTAAAAAGTGATTAGTGAAATCTCTTTAATGGGATTAACTATATTTTAAAATTTAAAAATATCTAAAATATATCATAGTGGATAACCTTAGGGTCATCATTCATGGAGAAAACAACACACACTATGATCCTCAATTTTCAATTTGTTATATTTTTTGATTTTTTATTTTTAATAAATAATGGGAAACAAGGGTTGTGTGTTGAATGGAATAAAATAAAAATTTATGTGATTTCGATGAAGATGAATTAAATTAGAAATAATTATGTCTTAGTTCTAATGAGATTAGTAACTTAATTTTATCATTGTTCTAAATAAATTTCTATATTTTATCTCTCCTTGATAGAATATTGTTATAATGCCCCCTCTACTATTCTATTATCAGAATCAATGTACTAATTTCACTAGAACACTAGTCTCATCTTCCTACGTAAACTGGTTAACAAATCTCAATGGATGTCTAATGGTACCATGGATTTAATCACTCAATACATCTATTTTCATGGTTTGTATCCTTTAAGTGACAAATTACTAGGTAATTCACCATGACCTACATTACCATTATCATGCACTACTGCATCCATAGAAACTAATTTTACCACTTTTATATTTGATAACTAATGTGGGGGAAGCTTGATTGAGTAAATGTCATAATGAATGAATCTTAGTGAAGTGAAATGATATGAAACTATCACAAACCCCATCACACAACAACTTCAATATTCATAATATGAAAATATAATGAGAATAAATAGAAATATACTTATTTAAATTCAATAAATACATTGGAATTATCATAAAAACTATCAAAAATTGGTTATCTATACCTAGGAATAGAGTTATGTATATAGAAGAGAAAAATATAATAGATACAAAATGAAATGAAAATTTAGAGAGAAGGAAATACCTAACTACTCTTGGTTCAATCCTCTAGGTGGGTACCCCCTTTCCCCCACCCCATTATTCCTTTTATAAGCATAAATATCAAAATTCTGTCGGGGATATCATTTATATATATACTTGGGTTGTTCTTTGGGATATTTTCACATGGAAAGTAAATACTTAGGGAATATTCATCACCAAGCCTCATACAAGTTGGAAATGATGCCCAAAATACTCCTCCTCCTCCTTCCATGATCAATTTACATGTCACATATTATTAAGAATTTACCTAATTCAATTAGGAGATTTAGATAGCGAATATTTAATGAAACCTTAAGGCTATTAATTCTCTCAATGTGGTTATCTTATTCTTTAAAACCATAATTTATTAGCCTATCATCATCTCTAACTCTTCATTGAAATAGAAAATGAGTTTTTGGGGATGATATATATTTCAGTGGGTAAATAATTATTAGTAGCATGTTATAAGATGTATAGACCATGCTGGTAGTATTTTAAAATGGATGTTGTGTGCGTTGAAGTCTTATATAGTGTTGGAGGTGTTACACTAGATATGTTATCCATGTATAAAGTATTTAATTATTCACTTCATGTATTGGTGTGTCAATTCATCTCCCTAAAAATATTTTATCTCAATAATGATTATGGTGGGTGATGTTTTCTTTGTTCATTGAGGATGCAGGTAGTATTGGAGTGTCACAATTTTCCTAGATATTTGATGTAAAAAACATCCTTATTGATACTTCATGGAGTATGGATATAATTAAATGTCAGCAATCTGGAACCCTCTTATGTTGTGACATAAAATTGAACTTTTTTTAGTGTTATTTTCATTGACATGTATCCTTAATGTTTTACTCCCACTATATCTTCTAAAAATGAGCAATCATAGCTAGAATTGGAAACACATATGTCATCCTCTTATTAAAAATTTATTGGGATTTGGTGTATGAAAAATTTGATATTGAAACTATATGAGGTTGGTATGTAGGTGGTGTTTCCATTATTTCACTACCTATGGTAGTTAATTAAATTCCAATAACCCATATGATATTCCTTATATTCATAGTTTAATAAGTTTCAATTCTATTTTAAGAAATAAAAATTTTACATTAAAGTTCAATCGAAATAATTATTTCAAAAATAATAAAATAGTTAGTGAACTTTACCATATTAGACCACATTCAACATGTATGCTTAAAAATTCTAAAATTTCACTATATAAATATAATTTACCAAGAATTAGAGTATTTTAGGGTGTTTTTTCATTGATTTACCATTGAAAAATAATGAAATTTTTCCTCAAGTCACCAATCCTTATTACTGGCCATATCGTCTCACTAAGTACAACCTAAAACACACTGATGTGGATATTTTTCAATGCACTTTACCACATCATTTTTCACTTTTTATTATTATAATAATATATTTTAGTTAATAATTATTAATTTATATATTATATGTATCAAATTGTAAAAAATATGTTTATGTGTTAAAATTCTGTTTTAGTGTTTATTTTTATTGTTTTTGAATAATAAAATTAATTTATTCATTCTATTTTTTACCATCATTTTTTATTATTTTAATTTTATAATAAATTTTCATCTTTCATTCTTTTAATTATTTTATTTTTTTTAATTAGTTTTTACCATTATTTTATTGTCACTAATTTTAGATTTATTCATAAACTTATTTAATTTAATATTTTTATTTTTAAATAAATATATTAAAATTATGTTTTTGAAACTTTAAATAATTAAATATAGTTTAAAAATTTAATTCTTTTATATAATACATAGTAATATTTTTTTAATTTAATTACTTGATTTTATTAATTATTTTAATTAATTAATTAGTTAATTAATTTCAGCAAACTAACAAGAAATATTTGTTTTAAATTAATTTATTTGTTAAAATAATTTAATATATATTAATTATTTTTTGAGTATTTTATAATTAAAATTATTTTGTTTTTAGGAACGTTTAAATTTGAATTAGTTTTTTAAATTTATTTGTTTTTATATCTAATTGATTAATTTATCATTTTCTTTTATTTTTTTTCAAGCACTGCCTCACCCACCACCAACATTTCTTTTTTTTCTCACCACAAGATACCCCAATGGTGAATCAAATGATTCACCACCAGTATCTTCAAAGGCGACTCCTTGAGTCACTGTCAACTCTTTCTACCTTTTCCAAAAAAATCACACCCACCATTACGCCTCCACCTTATAGTGCGTTGTTACCTACTGTCATCCTTCTCAAATGAAAAATTCCCAACTCACTGTTTTCCAATGCTAATGGTGAATGGCCTCTCAACTTTCCTTCACCCACAATTGACTACTCCTCACCCATTCACTCACCGCTGCACCCACTTTGGTGACTCAACCCAGTCACTTTGCATCTCCCAACCTTCCTCCAGCCATATCCTCCATAAAAACCCACCATCTATAGCCTTCTTCTCTTCATTACTCACCATTTCACCCCAAAGGTTACTCAAATGCGTCACCATTATATATTAACCCTCCCCCACCCTCCACTAGTAACCCACCTTCAGAAAAAATCCAGTTCACCCTTGACCACTATAGTGGAACCACCCAAAAGAAGAAAACACACACAAAAGAAGAATAACTCATAAAAACACTAATTTTTCTAGATATTGGACAACTCCACCCATATCTATTGTAGAAAAACTTATAGAACTCATAAATGATGAAGAATCAAAATGGAATACTCAATTTAGAAAAAATTAAACCCATTCCTATTTTAATACTCAAGTCTCACCCTCTCCTGAAGCCACCACCACTGCTTAGATCTAGAAAACCCACCATTATTTCCATTATTGGAGGTCTAAGATCATACACTGAGTGAATCCGAGGACATTGAAGCACCAAGAACAATTGTAAACCCTTCTGGTGCTTGAGCCATTACCCACCTGGACCAAAGATGCCCCTCTCCAAACCTCCGAGATCTTCGGACACCTCCGCTTGAAGTCATTGGAGCTTACCTACAGTGCCATTATTGAATCAAAATAAGGTCGATCCCTCCCCTATGCCTCTCAAAAATTGACCCCCACACTCCCCTTATGATCGATAAACCCACCTCTCTTCTCATATTATTTTTATTTTCTTTATTATAATTATAATATAATATATAATATTAACAATATAAATAATAACATAATAAGAATAATATGTATAATAACTAATTCATGTATTTATATTAGTTAATATGAATAAATAAATATAATTGTAATTATTTATATGCGTATTTATCTAATCATTTTAATCATAATAACAGGTATATATTAATAATATATTGATAATATTAAAATCTCTTTTTAAATATTTCATGCATGTTAATAAAAAATAAATATAATAAGTAATTATATTTTATAATAGTTTTAATAATAATAGGTTTATATAAGTATAAATTTAACTATTTTTTCTTCATTTTTATACATTTGTATTTTATTTCTTCTTTTGAAGCAGGGGGAGTGATTATGCTGCATGACACAAGATTAGTCATTTGGAGGGAGTTTTTTATTTAGTGATCTTCAGTAATGAAAAAACAATTAAACATGTCAAACGGAGGTAAGAGAGAGATTCACGAAGTGCAGATAGAAACTAGTAAGGTGGATTCTAATAATCTAGATGTAGAAGATCATTTTTCCAATCCACATGCCATATATTACTGAACCACTTACATGGGAAGTGGGAACATATAACACTTCTGAATGCCATTTCACATTCCCTATTCTGTTCCACTTCACCAATCCAAGGGTGGGATATTAGAATAGAACTATAATCCATTTTGTGCACCATTGTAGTAGGAGAAGAGGACATCAGAGACTTATGGATATCAAGTAGGGAGAAAAAACACTCTTCTCCCTATTCTTATATTACCTTCTTTTCTAAAACATGAACTCATTTTTTTATATCTATTAATCTGTTTAACTTAATAATAATGATGGGATAATATACTTCAGGGGGAATAAGATATGATGGTTTTTAATCTGATGTTCCCTGGTTTACACATTTGTCTTCTACTAGATGCCCCTCTCTCTCACTCACTCTCCAGTCAGTCATTATTTTCAAAACATCAAGTACCAGTGAAAATAGATCTATATTGGATTTTAATTTTAACTATTTTTAATCTAAGGAATTCTAATGAAAAGTGAATCAAGATCAAGAGAGTGACACACACTGTTTTCAACCAAAAATTTGTACTCAATGATTTTTTTTTTATTTTTATCACTTGGGGATGGAATAATTTCTACAGTTGATAAAATATAGGAGTATTTTTTCATAGGTTGATGACATGAAAAATCTGGTCACCTGCTTTCAATTAGATTCAAATGTGTAAATTCTAATGCATGAAAAATGGAATGTTAGTTTAGAAATTGGCCAGTCTATTTCCCCTTCTCATCAATTGATTTTTTCACTATCTTGTGGTTATCCTGCATGTCTTGCTAGTATGAACCCTTGCAATCGCTTTCAGAGTCAAAATTTCATTCAATTCACAATTTCATCACCCACTATTGCTGTTATTTTTTTAATTTTTTACTTTATTTTTAGTCTCTAGCACAACTAAACCCTTCCATGTGGTTTGATACCCACATTAACATTAAACTAGTATTAATTAGGTTTTATAAATTTAATTTGTACATGCTCAATGACCATGTTATCAAATTTTGGCTCCATTGCTGGGGAAGGGATATACGACCAAATAAAAAAAAATCATACATCAAAAAAAAAAAAATCGGTGAAAAAACATAAAACATAAAAAATTAGAAAAAAGAAAGAAAAAAATTGAGAAAAAACAAAAAAAATTTAGAAATAAAAAAACTTTAAAAAAATTAAGGAAAAAAACTTTATAAAAAACTATCATAAATAAGTTATCTATGAAAACTCAAAAAACATTGGTGAAGCTACTGTATAAAAAAAGGTCTAAATCAGAGACCTTAGAACCTACTATTCCTAAAATTGAGAAACAACTCAAAGAGTTAAAAATGAACTCAAAGGAAATAAAAAAGAATATTAAAAAAGAGTTTGAGAATGATAACATAAAAAACCCACCACTTGGAAATGTAAATCCACCTAGCAATGAGATGGTTGAAAGGCATAGTCTGAGAGAGTTCCTACTACCTATGTATTTAGTAACCTATCTTGCATTAAGCTCTCAACTAGGTCCCAAAATTATAAAATCAAATAATCTATGCTATCTCAACTACCAACCTTCAAAGGAATTTCTAGTGAATAATCCTTGGACTTCATTAGGTACTTCTATTATAGTGTCCAATAGCTACCACTGTGAGGCTTGAGTGAGGAAGAAATGAGATTTTCCCTTCTACCTCAATGGAAATTCCAGGTCTTGGTTTCAAAATATAGAAGAAGAAATCTTTTTCAACTGGGTTAGAGTTTACAAAACCTTCACAATGAAATTATATCCTAGGAGAATGACATATGTGATTAGACACAAAATCACCAGTTTCTTTCAAGATTTGGGGGATCTATTCCATGAATCATGAGATAAATTCTGAGTATTACTAAGACAATATCCAAATCTTTAATTCACTCCCTAATTTACCATGCATAATTTTTACAACAGCCTCACCCCTTACCACCAAACCTTGGTGGATCAATATGCTGGAGGAGATTTTAATGATAGAACTACAAAAGAGTAGAAACATATTTTTAACATAGTAACACGAAACTCTCAGAACAAATTCTCTAGGAGAATAACCATAGTAAAGAATAAAACAAAAAATATTCCACAAGCTAAATCCAAAGTTTATGGGATTTTCAATGACAACACTCAAAATACTCTTAAGGAGAAATCCCACCATTGTGTCATGTTTGTGCACAGAAAGAACTGATCTCAAAATTTTGATATGTCTACCCAAGATCCCGAGAATGCAGACTTTGATGGTTATAGTCCTAAGATGTAGTATAAGGAATATCCTTTTTAATCATCTACAAGCAGGGGTATTGAAACCACAAAACCTTTCTAGAGGGAACAATGAGTAATTTGACCCACTGATCCTCCTAGTTTCTAGTAGCCACCTAGGAACCAGCTTCAACCCCAACCTAAGGACGAGTCATCCAATTTACTTGATTTTGTGAGAGGAATGTTTCAATATTTAATAGTAATATTTAATGAACAAAAGACTAAAAGTGATTTTGATAAATTACAGATGGAATCAAGAATGAAAATTTATAATTCAAATAGGTAATTTGGCTAGGGAGGTTAGAAGTAAAGACAAATGAAAGATCCCATGTACTACTAAAGACAACCCAAGAGAAGATTCCATGTTTACAACCCCCATAAGTGGTTTACAAACCTATAAATAGCCTATGAAAGAACCCAAAACTGTGAAAAATAAAAACTATTTAAATTAGAAAATTCAAATCTAGAAAATGATCAATCTGGAAAATTGGAAAGTAGCTCTAGAAATAATCTGGAACCTTATTTTCCAACTGAAAATAGAAAATAATATGAATTTAAAAACCATGAAAATAAAGGAAATAAGAAGCTTAAAGAATAATTTTAAGGGATGACCAAAAGTTTTAGAAACTTTTCTCCTTTAATCCCTTTTCCACAAATAATGAAAAAATATACCCATGATTCTAAGTTGTTAAAATTTATTAAGGTGGTTAAAAAGATAAATATTGAAATCCCATTTTTATAAGCCTTGATTCAAAGACCATTCTATCTAAAATATATCAAGAAAATTTTCTCAAACAAAAATACCTAGTAATAATTTTCCTCTTATAGTCTAACATAAGAGTGTAGTGTTTCGTTATAGACTAAGACACCTCCAAATATTTAGGACACATAGAGTTTTGTTATCCCTTACACCTTTGGAGATAGAGGTGGTAAGTTTAACTATATGTGTGATTTTGGGATCTAGCACCAACTTGATTCATCTATATCTATCTGAACACTTGAGATTAAGAGTACCCCAACCCACCACTGTTGTGTTACAAATTTCTAATTGATCAACCACTCATCCAATACATAGGGTATATTATTTTCTAGTGGTAGTAGGAAGACAATTTCATCCTAAAATTTTTTGATTCTGGATATGGAGTGTGAACAAGAGGTAACCATCATCCCTGGTAGGCCCTTCTTATCTATAGGGGGATATATCATAGATGTATTAAAGGGTAAATTAATTTTCAACTTGGGGAAAAATAATTCAATGTGTTTAAGAAAATTATAGAACCCACCCACCCAATATTTCTAAGATATGAGCAATTAGTAGCTGAAGATTCTATTGATGAGGAGGAAGAGAAGTTTTTCAGGATGCTGGAGGAGAGTAATGGTGAACATGAGAACCCCACTACAAATTTCAGAGGGATTAGCACTAGGAAGGAGAAGGAGTCTATTTATATGTTTGAGTGAGAGTTCTTAGAAAATTGGATGCGTTTTCTATGCAATATATTCAAACCCCAAAAGAAGATTATTTGTTTGAGGGAAATTTTTCTAGAAACAATAGTGACTAGGAGGAAGCCTTTTACAATCCACTCCTTAAAAAGAATCATGAAAACCTTGGTCCAACCATGACCAAGTTTATTCCCTCAATCCAACTACCAACTATTCTATATCTCAAACCCCCCTACCCATCTGAAATATTCTTTTTTTAGGAGAGAGTTCCACACTACCTGTTATCATTTCATCCAAGTTGGAGTAACGTGAAGAAGACAAAATTATTACTATTTTGAAGAAATAAAAGTCTGTCATTAGTTGGAAAATTACTACCGTGAAGTGGATAAGTCCATTTTATATATGTATAAAATCCAAAAATAACCTGAGTATAAACCAAGCATGGAATCCCAAATTAGACTTAACCCAAACATGAAATAAGTGGTTAGAGAATAAGTGATAAGATTTCTGGATGCTGGGATTTTTTTTTTCAATTTCTGAAAGTCCTTGGGTAAGTCTTGTCTAGGTAGTCCCGAGGAAGAGTGGAGTGAACGTGGTAACAAGTGATAATAATTAGAAAATCTAAACAAGGTCAGTGGATAAATGGATGGATTGTATTGATTATAGAAAACCTAATGTTTCCACAAGAAAAGATCATTTTTCTATTCCATTCTTGGGCCAAATATTAGAGAGGCTGTCTAACAATGAGCTTTTATTTTTTCTTTATGGATATTCAAGCTATCCCTAAATTTTCATTTCTTATGAGGATCAAGATAAGACCACATTCACTTTTCCATTTGGGATATTCACCTATTGTAATATACCCTTTTTCTTGTGTGGTTTTCCAGCCACATTTCAGAGATGCATGATGAAAATTTTCTCAGATATGATTGAAAGAATAATTTAAGTTTTCATGGATTATTTTTTAGTTGTGGGAAGAAATTTTGAAAACTATCTTGAAAAGTTAAAAATTGTGTTAGAGACAATCCAAGATAAAAATATGGTCTTAAATTGGGAAAAGTGCCAATTCCGGTCTGCTAAGGGAATTGTGTTGGGTCATAGAGTGTCTAAGAAGGGGATTGAGGTTGAAAATTCCAAGGTTTAGGTTATTCAAAATTTTCCCACAACTGAAAATGTTAAGGTGATTATAACTTTATTGGGTCATGTTGACTTTTAAAGGAGGTTCATTAAGTATTTTTCTAAGATCACAAGGCCACTTTTCTCACTACTGGTTAAGGACATGCCCTTTTTTAATGATAAATTTCTAGAGTCCTTTAATCTTCTCAAGAAGAAACTAACCAATTCACCTATGATCACTTCGCCAAATTGGAATCTCCCATTTGAGGAAATGTTTGATGAAAGTGATTTAGAAGTAGGTGATATTTAGGGGAAGAGGAAATATAGGAAGATTCATGTAATTTACTATGCTATAAATCTTATTGATGATGCATAAAAGAACTTTTATACCATTAAAAAGGAGTCGGATGCTGTGATGTTTTCACCTGAATTTTTTTGATAGTACTTGATTGGGTATAAGGTTATCATTTTTACTGACCATGCAACCCTCAAGTACTTTATAGATAAGAAGGACTCAAAACCTAGACTCATGAGGTGGACACTTTAAATTCAAGAGTTTTATTTGGCTATAAAGGATAAGAAGGGGGTAGAAAATGTTTTTTCAGAACACTTTTTTGGTCTACCCTACACACAAAGTGAGGAACCAAGAGAGAAAAATACCTCATTTCTAGATGAACAGTTATTTTCTGCTTCTATGATGTAGTCTTATTGGTGTTTAGACTATGATAATTTTATAGCCCTTGGTTTCATTCCCAAATACCTCTCATAGAACCAAATAAAGAGGTTTATATCTGAGTTGAAATATTATTTCTGGGATGATCCTCTTCTATATAGTAGATGTGATGATTGAATTTTAAGAAAATGAGTTTCTAATGATAAAATGATACCCATACTTGAGAGCTTCCATTCATCACCTTGGATTTTCTACCATAGAGGAGAGATGACTAATTATAAGGTTCTACATATAGGTTTCTACTTTACTACTTTGTTCAAAGATGCTTGTAGTTTGGTCATTGGCTGTAATAAGTGTCATATGCTTGTTAATGTAGGAAAAATGAATAAGCTACCTCAAAAAGGAATTTTTGATGTTGAAGTTTTTGATTTATGGGGCTCGGATTTCATGGGACCCTTCCAATCCTCTTATAGCAATGAATATATTTTTGGTTTTTGTAAACTATATGTCCAAGTGGGTTGAGGTAGTAGATCTGCCCAATTCTTTTTCTTCTAGTGTGATGAAGTTTATCAAGAAAAATATTTTTTCCATGTTTGGAGTGTCTAGAGTTTTTATCACAAATAATTTAACTCACTTCAAGAATTAAAATTTCAAGAACTTAATTGAGGTGTATTGATGATCTCAAAGAATACGTACCAACTACCACACATAGTACAGTGTGTAGGATGAGGTGTCAAACATGGAAATTAATTTTTTTTAGAGAATACAATTTCTAGCTCTAGGAAATATTGGTCAGTGAACCTAGAGGATGATTTGTGGGCCTATGAAACTTCTTACAAGAATCCCATAAGGACATCACCATATAAGAAATTCTTTGGTAAAACTTGTCATCTACCTGTGGAATTGCATCAAAAGTCTTATTAGGCAGTGAATTCTTTGAACTTTGAATTCAAGTCTTCTAGTGAGAGAAGGTTGTTAGAGTTTGGTGAGTTGGAGGAAATTAGGAGGGAATCCTATTAGAATGATGAAATTTAAAAATAAATAACAAAATATTTTCATGACTCAATAATTTTGAACAGATATTTAAAGGTTGGTCAGAGGGTCCTTTTTCTCAATTCTAGATTGAAACTTTTTCCAGATAAGTTGAAGACCAAGTGGTCAGTACCCTTCAGTATCCTTAGAGTTCCTATTAATAGAGCTGTGTAACTAGTTTTAGAAGAAAAAAGACCACTCTTGGTTAAGGGTAAAAGGATCAAAAATTTCTTTGAAGGGAAACCAAAGGGATTGTCTTTCATTTCTCTTCTTGAAGAATCAAGTTATCCCAAGTCTAACTAAGGACTATAAACTCAATATTTTATGGTAACCAACCCATGATTTCTGTTATATTTTATTTTTTTATTTCAGGATTTCAATAAATATTACTTCTGCTACTTGATCCACTAGTATATTATCTTTCCATTTAGTTGGTGTCACATGACTTTCTACTACTAGAGAGCTACTGATATGAGAATCCTGGTAAAGGAAAACAGTGAGAACAATCCACTACATCATATAGATAGCATCTCTCCCACTCAATCATTGGTCTAATTCCTTTTTAACATTAAATTCTTGAATCTTATGCTCATTTTTTTAACTTGTATGAAATAGAGAGGAAAAAACATAGCACTTCACTTAGTACTGTAAAAGAGGATCTTTTAAATTCACATCAATGGTCAAATATCCCATATTCAGGGAAGTATTGTTATGATTTTTACAATTTTATTTTATGATCATATTTTTCTTCCTACCACAAGTTTCTAAGTGTGGTGGAGTCTACTATTTTGTTTTAAAATTGTGAAAATGTTTTCCTACTTGGGTTTTAGCTACTAGAATTTAGTGAGTTGAAAATTTATTTGAACTGAATTGTGAAACCTACTTCACCCATTGCATTCAATTTAATTTTCATAATGATGTACTATATTGGTCACCATGTTTCTATTTTAACTGACTTGAAAAATCTTTTATCTTATTATAAAACATAAAAGAATGAATTTCTAAAAAAACATAATTTTTTTCACTTGTTTACTGATAGTGGATGATGATGTTTCTTTTGTTTTTTTATTTTTTTTCCTTAATTTTTGTGTGGTAAGTGATTTTTTAACTTTAATGTAATCCCCATTCACAAGCCTATAATTACTGAATTTACCATCTATTTTGAACTTAGTTGTATCCCACCTTGAGAGTCAACATTGAGCACAATTTTGAGTTTTATGTGTGGGGGCGAGGGGTCTTTCTATGTCGCTGTTCTAAAATTCGGGTCACATCAATTCTCCAATTGTTTTTTTTAAAAAAATGGATTTTTTATAAAAATTGTTTCAACAAATGTTAACATATTTCATAAATTGAGTGTCCTTTGGATTCAATTTACACATTAATTCAGTCATACTTAGTAGATAACTAGTTCTGGTTGTTGAGGGATGCAACGAGTCTTAAACTAATGAGGATGTATGATTTCTAAGTAGAGTGGAATACTATCTATATGGATTGTCTATTTCAAAACTGAGGAGGGGAGTGAGATAGGTTAGTTATTTTTGGAATTATGATCATGACTTTATAAAACTAGATAGTTGAACTTGAGCCTAGGGGAATCATCTATTTAATAAAAAAACCACTTTAGGGATCCCACTCAAATGGCAATCTTATAAGTCCTTTGAAACTAGAGTAAAGTAGGTAAATGAGATCCCATGGTGAACATTTGAGACTATAGGAACTGATTGTGTGTGTAATCCCAATATAAATTTCAATAAGTGTATATTTATTGTTACTTTCACGTACATGTATTGGAAAATTTTAAAAAAAATCTAAAAAAAATGTAAAAATGAAAATAAAAGCAATAAATTGCCTAGTGGTAAAAAATGAGTTCATTAAGGTGATCAAAATTTTGAACCCAGATGAAGAAGGGGAAAATTTATTTTTATTAAAATCATTTGAGTTTTATCAATAAAGGGATTTAAAAAAATTAGACTTTTATTTTTTTAGAACCTAAGAGAAAGTGAAAATTGAAGGTTCCTTTTGTTAAGGATTTAATTCCACTTGAACTATCCTATATCCACTCTTAGAGTCATAACTTGAATTAGAAATGAAGTAGGGAAGTAATTGATTATATATAATAGGTATGAAATCTTTAAAAGTGAATGAATTTTTGTTCCCTTGATTTCCAAAGGGTGATTGAATTTAGGCAGGACACTTTTAAGCATTATTTGAAAATCTTGACCTAGTTCTGTGCCTCTTTTATTAAAATATAAACACGCTAAGTTTTTTTATCTCACTATAAAATCATTCCTTATTTTTTATAAATACAAAAACACTATTTTTTTTAAGGACACATAAATATTTAAGTGTCAGGGAATCTAATGCGGTTGTTTTTCAATGCACTTTGCCACATCATTACTAATTTTTTTCTATTTTTATTATTCAAATAATGTATTTTAGTTTATAATTATCAATTGTTTTATTCTACGTATCAAATTTTTAAAAATATGTTTATGTGTTAAAACTATGTTCTTAGTGTTTTTTTGTTGTTTTTGAATAATAAAATTAATTTATTCATTCTGTTTTTTACGACTATTTTTATTATTATTTTTTTATAATAATTATTCATATTTAATTATTTTAATTCTCTTATTTTTTCTATAATTATTTTTTTCCTTTATTTTGTTTTCATTACTTTTATATCTATTCTTTAATTTATTTAATTTATTATTTTTATTTATAAATAAATGAATTACAATTTTTTTCTAAAAATTTAAATAATAAAATCTAGTTTAACAATTTAATTATTTTCTATAATACTTAGTAATATTTTCTTTTATTTTAATTATTTTATTTTATGAATTAATTTGATTAATTAATTTAAGAAAAATAAAATAAAATATTTATTTTAAAATAATTTATTTTTTAACAAATTTTAATATTTATTAATTATTTACTGAATATTTTGTAATTAAAATTCATTGTTTTTAACAATGTTTTAATTTTAATTAGATGTTTAAATTCATTTTTTTAACTAATTGATTAATTTATCATTTTGTTTTTGTTTTCTTTTCTTTTTAGGTACTCCCTCACCCACTACTAGAATTCCTTTTTACTCACTGCCAGATACCACAATGGTGACTCAAATGAGTCACTACTAGTATCTTCAACAATGATTCCCTGAGTTACTGTCTAATTTTCCCCCTTTTTCCAAAAAAATCATAACCACCTTTTCACCTCCACCAAAAAATGGGTTCTTACCTACTAACATCCTTTTCAAATGGAAAACTCCCAATACACCATTGGAAACTGCCAATTGTGACTATCCTCTGCACCTTTCTTCACCCACAATTAACACCTAATCACCCATTCACTCACCATTACACCCGCAATGCTGACTCAACCCAGTCACAAGTACATGTCCTGATCTTCCACTAACCATCACCCCCATAGGAACCCACCATCACCAGCCTTATCATCTTCTCCACTCACTATTTCATCTCCAACGATGACTCAACTGAGTCACCGCTGCATCTCCACCCTTCCCAACCTCTACCAGCAACCCACCATCGGCAAAATCCACTTCCCTCATAGCCAACACTGTGAAACATGCCAGAAGAAGGAAAAACATAGAAGAAGTAGAACTTTCAAAAAAACTCTGATTTTTTCAGATACAGGACAACTCTAACTAGATCCATTGCAATACAAATGAACAAAACCCACAACATATGAAAATAAAAATGGAAATCCCAATTATTAAAAATCAAACCCATTATTATCGCAATACTCGAGCGTCACCCTCACTTAATCCCACCATTGATGCTCAGATCTAATATACCCATCATTATTTCCACTATTGAAAGATGAATATCTTCCACTGAGTGAATTTGATGCCATAGAAGTATCGAGAACTGTTACACACCCTTCCTATGCTCGAGATGGTACCCACCTGGACTAAAGCCACCCCTCTCCAGACCTCTGAGTCCCCTGGACACCACTACTCAAAGCCATCAGACCTCACCTATAACACCGCCGCTGAATCCAAAAAAGGATGAGCCCTCCCCTCTACCTCTTGTGAATCAACCCCCACACACCCCTTCTTATCACCAGACCCCCTCTCTCATAATCTTATTTTTATTATATATTATAATTATAAAATAATACATAATAATAATAATATAAATTAAAAATAATAGTAATAATATGTATAATAATTAATTAATGTATTTATAATAGTTAATATGAATAAATAAATATAATGGTATTTATTTATATGTGTATTTATCAAATAATTTTAAACATAACAACATGTATATATTAATAATATACATTGATATTATCAACATCCATTTTTAAATATTTTATGTATGTTAATAATAAAAAAATATAATAATTAATTATATTTTATAATAGTATCAATAATAATAAGATTATGAAAATATATATTTAACTATTTTTGTTTCATTTTTAGTTATTTCTTCTTATGAAGAAGGGGGAGGGATCATGCTGCATGACGTTGGATCATTCAGTTGGAGGGATTTTTTTGCCCTAGTGACCATTAAGGAGTAAGAACCACATGAACGTGCCACTCGGAGGTAAGAGAGAGATTCCAAAAGTGGTGAAAGGAGATAAAGAGGTGGATTCAAAGAATCTAGAAGCATCAAATAATTTTAACAATTCAATTATGACATATTAGAGAACCACTTCTAGGGGAAGTAGGAACATATGAAACTTCTAAAACCCATTTCACACTTCCCATTCAACTCCACTTCACTAATCCTAATGTGGGAGATCAGAAGAGAAACATACACCATTCCATACACCATTTCAGTAGGAGAAGAGGACATCAGAGACTTTTGGAGATCAAGTAGGAATACCAAACACTCTCTCCCATTTTCTTATATTTTATTCTTTTTTACAACATAAACCCAAATATTTTTATATATGTTAATCTGTTGAACTTAATCATAATGCTTAGTTAATTTATTTTGGGGGGAATAAGATGAGTTGTTTTTTAATCTGATATTCCTTGGTTTATTCATTTATCTTCTACCAGATGCATATATATCCCAATCTCCAGACAATCATTCCTCACAAAACATCATGTATTAGTGAGAAATGATCTTGTTTAGATTTTAATTTTAATTTTTTTCAATCTGAGGAATTCTACTAAAAAGTGAATCAAGCTCAAGAGAGAGGCACACTGACTTCAACCAACAATTTCAACTCAATGATTTCTGATTTTTCTAACTTAGTGATGGAATTATTTCTATAGTTGATAAATTGGAGGGGTTATTTTTTCATAGGTTGACTAGATGAGAAATATGGTCAGCTAATTTCAATTAGATCCAGATGTGTAAATTCTAATGTATGAACTAAATAAAGCTAGTTTAAAAATAGGTTAGCTGAATTACACCTCTCATAAATTTATTTATTTTTCACTATTTTGATATTATCCTATATTTCATGCCTGTCTTCACACTCTAAATCACTTTATAAATCACACTTTAATTCACTTCACAATTTCATCACCATCATCCACTTTTGCTATTTTTTTTGATTGTTTTAATTTTTTTATTTGGTTTTAGTCATTAGCACACCTTAGTCCTTATATATTGTTCAATACCCTTCTTTACATTGAAATAGTAGTAATTTGGTTTTATAAATTTAAATTTGCGTGCTCTCAATGACTGTGCCATCACACAACCTAAAATCTATCTAATAAAACCATATAACTTTACCAATTCCAACCAAAGAAAAAGAAAATAACCTATAAATTTAAAATTCTTTTGTCGATCAAAGAGAATTAATACCATTTGGAAATAATTATTGAAGAAATTAATAATTTTTTTTATATGAACAAAGAAAAGTACCAGGACCCTTGTTAAATCAAAAGGATGAATCCTGACAACATTATCCTTGATAGCTAAAAAATCACCAAAATCCCTAAAAAACACAAAAATTACTGACTATATGGATTATGAAGTTAGTAGATGGACAATTAAAAAATAAAAAAAATAACATTTAAAAATTTTATGGTATCCCTGAAGAATACAAAAAACAGAAAAAATACTATAAAAAATGAATTCTCAAAACCAGTAAAAGAAAATAATAAACTATTAAACTACCTTGTCATTAAATAAAGACACATCCAAAAAATATCCTCAATGAAATGATCATCCATGGTTAAGAAAAATAGAAATATAGAAGAGAACTCCAAAATCTCTTGTAATATTTGTTTTTTTCTATAGATGTATTTAATCCAACACCCTCAAACCACCTATATAAACCTCCTCAATTATTCCAATTAGATCCACTTTATTGAAATAATTGAAAAAATTGTTCAATATCAAAGTGAATTATGGAAGAGTAAACAACCGGTCATGGTGAGAGGTCTCAGATCCATTTTAATAATATTCTAATCATAGTGTTGCACCTACAAAACCACTCACTTCCCCATAATAAAGAGACCTAGTCATGACCCATGGAATAGTTACACTGAACCAGCCTATTCACCCGATGCTTTAAAATTTTGAAATTCATAACACATAATAATAAGAACTCTAAAACTAGTAGAAAAACATGTACCTAAATAAATATTTCTTATTCAATAATCATAGAGGCATTGAAAATCAACCTCTATAGAACCCCATTAAAAAATATAGATATAAATAACTCAAAATCAATGAAGAAATGGATAGAAATTTAGAGCTTTAGTCTATGTTCTATTGAAATTATGATCGTTAAATTTAGTTGGAAATAAAAAATTACTTTTAAAGGAAAATGGATATCGGTGGATAAAATATACAATCTAAGTGACTCATTTTTAAAAAAATAAGTACTTTTCTATCTTTCAAGACCTTATAAATTTCTATAGAAATCGAACTCCAACAGAAGATATGAAAAATAAAATCTAAACCCAGATGTTTAATTATAAAAAATCTATAATAGTAACCCCACCTTTAATAATTATTTTCATCTTGAGTCCCATGCATAAGATAATTTTATGCCTCTCTATCACAATAAAGTGTGATCCCCATTAAAAATACACATTCATTATGCTCTGAGTCTCTAACTGATTCTTATATGACTTGTCTCATTCTAAGAATTACTTTCCCGTGGTCTTATTTTGGGGATACCAGATTTTTTATTTCAATTAAATATTCTCTAACATGTTTCAATTCCTCATTTGTTCTCATACTGAATAACACCAATGAAATAGTTGAATTTTTTTCTACCCTTAATTTTTTAAAATTAAGGTTTTTTATAATTAAAACTTTTTGATTTGACTAAGTAGGTTAATAATTAATCCAAGAGTTTCATGACTATATAAAGGAGTGTTTTTATATCATTGATCACTCCTCTTAGAACTTAAAAAAGAAATTATATGTTTAAATTGAGGAATTTAACACCATTCCATATGGTTTGATCCAGGGTGAGTCACGTTTGATAACCACCATTTTTTTGGGAAATGATCAGGATTAAATACTATTTACACTAAATTTTGTTTCATATAATGTGGTAAAAAACAAAACATATGATATATAGAGTAAGTGAATTCACAAAATATATTTCCTAATGATTCGATGTTGTGATGTATATATTAACCATATAAATATTATTAATTATGATCTAATTAACCAACATGTTTGTTTATTGGTTATCCTAATGTAATAAGAGATTATTACTTTTATAATTCATTTGAATACAAATTTTATGTGGATAAATATGTATTTTTTTGAAAAGTATTTCATTTCCATGAAAATTACTTAGAGGAAATTAGATCTTCATGTTATTCTAGCTCAAAAAACGACTTTGTGCCTAAGAATGATGAGTTTATTTTACAAGATATTGTGTAAGAATTACCCTCTAAATAAACACATGAACCAACAAAGTTGATTAATATTTTCATTATATCAAGTGACATGTAATTGTCATGGAAAATTATAATGATGTTATGGAAATAAATGATAATCAAAACACCTGAAATAGTCTATTATAATTTCATATTTCAAGAAATGTATTAGATCAAGAAAGCATTGGATGAAATCTACAAACACAAATCACATTTTTAATTTTATTTTTTTACCTAATTAGCTAATAGTTTTAGGGTTAACATTCCCATTAAATAGTAGGAATAATATAATTTATATGGTATTTATATTTTAAAATTATTGGTAGTGAAATGTTTCAAGAATGTTTACTGAATTGATAATGAAGAATTATTCTCACTTATTTTGATGCATAAATCCAGAAAATTATTCCATAAATTATAATATTAAAAAATTATGAGCTATATAAAATGGATTTGAAAACTATATTATTATTTATAACTTACTCAAGGATGTGAATAGTTCATATTAAGAGGGTTTCACTAAAACATAGAATTTTACACTAGGGTGTAAGATGCAATGGCCTATTTATCAACTAAAGAAATCTTTTCAACATTTTAATATTTTATTTAATGAGGAAATTGTGTAATTTAGATTAATTATTAATTAATATTATTCTCATATATAAAAAAATTATAATAATTGTGATTGTTTATCTAATGTGATATTTTGATTCCATGTTACTCATTTGAAATGACATTCTAAGTCTACAAACCATATAGGATTGACTTAGGAAAATATTATGGATGAAATAGTAGGGGGAGTCCTCATAACTTTTAGCTATGAATATTTAAATAGATATATTGAAGAGTTATATCAAAATATTTTAGGTTACACACAATTATATAATATCAAATTAATTTTAGTTAAATAATTCTATGATATAATATATGTAAATGGTATATTTAAAGAGTGCTTCAAATGATTAATTTCATTATTTTTAAGAAGAAAACAACCAAATGAATATAATAAATTATTCCTTAAAAATAAAATCCATCATTAATTTAATGTTTTTTACTCCTCCTGATGTATTTTATACTTTGATAATGACATATAGAATCAAATAAAATCAGGGTGAAAATTATAACATCCCAGGTTTTACTTTAGAATGAATTAGCCTATAATTGTAATTTTTTTCCCATTTAGATTATTTATGATTCATTAGTTCTATAAATTTAAATTATTTTTTATTATATTTTAATTATACTAAATAATAAGTCTGGATCAAAAATATTTTTTTATGTGAACAACGCACCCTAATAGAAAAAATTAAAATATTATATAAACGAGACTTCAGATCAATATTATGTTAGTGTAGTATTTATAGGGGAATAATTTTTTATTTAGTTATCACATATTTTTTTTGTCAATTTCCAGGATTTTTATGGGGATAATTTCAATATTTTTGAATAAATATATAATATAAAACCTATAATCCACATTTTAAACAAAATTTAAGGATGCGAGGAAAAGAAGGGAGATCATTTTAAAAAACATTAAGTGGATGGAAAATAGTAGGATTTATGAGCCTTATTCACCTATTCACTTAATTTATTTCAATCATTAAATGTGATTTATTTAATATAGTTGATTTAATATTAATTTATTATAAATTATTAAAATTTTATATTTTTTTAATAGTTGAAATTTACTGTTTATCAGTCATGGTTGGTTGATCTTCTTCACCAACTATACCAAATTAGTCATGAATATGAAATCCCTTCAAATTTTCTATGACCACAGTTAGTCAGGCCAACTAAAATCTATGGATCCATGAGCATTAATGGGATAAACTCATTATTAATTCACTTCAATGGTTTTGGATATGAAGACCCAATATTTTTTCACATTTTATTACATGTTTTTAATCAAAACATACAATAAATAAAACCAACAGATCAATAGACCTAGTGTCTTTATAGGACTGGGTTTATAGAACATAAACATAATAATAAAATAAAATATCTATTTTAATCTCTATAACAAGCTCCTAGATCCCTTAAATATCCTAAAACTACATGGAATAAACTAGGGAATACATAGACAAAAGGGTTGAGCTAAAAATCCTAGTAAGGAGATAAACATGATAACAAATCATTGCTTATACATTAGAAGGCATAACATGAAATCATAAAAGTGAAGTATACTGATTAATAATACGCAAGTATAACATAAATAACATGGAATAATAAGATAATGGTTAAATAAAAATGTTTCAGAAATAAAAAACATGGCATAAGCATAAGTTAAGGATAATCTCCAATATAACATGACAAGGTGAATATTATCCCATCATAGATTAGGTTTATTCCTTAATCCCATACATACCGTATCATGAGAAAACAATTACACAGTGTATTTGAGCACAATGTGGGCACACCCATCATAACATGTACATGTTCATGTGTACCATAAAGATGAAATCAATTATAAGGTATAATCATAATAATTATCTATGGAAAGAAATGGGTTACATAATATTACCTTATATCATTATAAAAGGAAATTTCAAAAAGATTCCAAAGGGATGAAGTAATTAAATATTATCGATGTTCATATTTTAGAATATAATCATAGTTCTCAAAAAATGGAGATCATTTGTTAAAAAACATCATGATAAATAATAGATAATTGGGCATGGAAATGAACTTTTAAAATAGTGTTTTAAGGAATCAGTTAAAGAATTTTTGAGAAAAAATAAGTATGAAATTTTCTTGGAATACTAGTGGTAAAATAAAATAGTTATACCTAAAATATTCCTTTATTTAATAAAATCATGAATGGGAAAAAATAATTTAAATTTTAATTACATAAAAGGATTAAGGTATAAAAAAGTTCCTCTTAATCATGTTTTATTTTAAAGAAGTAATTTGAGAAATGAACATAAGTCACGTGTTACCCCATAAAAGGATGGGAGAATAGGATAGGTATATATGTAAGATAAATATATAAAAAATATAAAAAAATTAAATATAATAAAATAGAGAGATAAATTTAATTGGGGAGATAAATTTCACAACTTTAAGGAAAATGATAGTTTAGAGAGATCCCTTACCTTATGTTCTCGAATCATGCTGTACTTGCACTTAAAATCCTAGATAATAAAATTAGATTCACTAATTAATTAATTATGAACCTTTTAAATATATATTTTATTTACTATAATTTTATTATGTTCATTTATAACCATTTCAATAAGATATAATGTTTAATTTCATTGTTATGAGAGCATTCATTTCGTGGTTCCATGGTCAGATCACTTATGGATAAATATTTATGTTCCTATAAAATATGAAAAAACTGTATAAGTAAATTAAAATTATACTCATGTACTTATATAAATTTAAATGTTCCCAAATATCCATTTGTGTTTTGATATAGGTATGATTCATTTATTAAAAGCATTAATGTTATACAGTTAGTTCATTTACACTGTTTTACCAACCTTCACAAACTAAGTTTGTGTTATTTAATTATATGATCATTAAAGTATTATATAACTTGAAATAAGTTATATTATACTTATTATCATCATATTTTACCATAATAAATTTTTTATAACTATCCTTATAGGTAGTAGAGATAAACTAATTGTGTTGTTCATAGAGGTAGAAAATCAACCATACTGTAAAAAATATTTTCATTTTAGAAATGAAAGAAGGGAGGGTATAAGATGGATATTACATAATAATAATAACATATCAGTATATTTAGGAAACTTATTTTACTATTTATAGGTTTATAGAAAACATAATGGGGTATTAGAAGAATAATAAAATTAAAAGAGGTTATTAAAATATTCTTCTTTTTCATTTGGTTGTCTCCTCATAGGATACCTCTTAAGGCTACATAAAATGGTCTTTGTATGAGACTAGAATAAATAGGACATGGAGTAGAGTATTAGAAAGAAACTTGGGATGAAAATTTTCAAGATTAATGGCTTAGAAGTTGTGAGGATATGAGGTGATGAGGGGTAGTATTTATAATGGGAGGAGAGAGGTGTTTTCGAATATCATATTCATTAGTTTATTATTTTTGTTCAAGACTATCAACAATATATATTCACGTGACTATATAAAGTAAATGGTGCATGTCAGTTTTAAATAATATGTGATTACATCATACATGACTAAAAAATTCATGTATTTATCTTATAAGGTTAAATACCATATTTTTCAATATTTTACTATTAAAAAAAATTCAATTATTTTATAAAAATACCAAAAATTTAACCTAAATTGTTTTTAATATGTAGATTAAAAGAATGAAATATATTTTATGAATATGATTTTATAAAAATGATAAATTTTCTTTTTAAATAAATTCACCATGTATTTAAAAAATATCAATTTTAATATTATGATAAATTTTCTTACACTTTGAAAAATTACTTATGTTCTCATAAAATTGTAGTGTAAATACAATTTAATATTAATTTATAAAACCATTATATGAATATAAACTATATTTTAAATATTTATATTTTTTATAAAAATGTAAATAAAACATTTATGTTTTCTAAAAATTTAAATGCTTAATTTGTCATTTTTAAAACATTTATTTACATTTACCATAAGATAAATATATAATATTTTAATTTTATAAGATACTTAAATATTATTTTACACTTCCATAGGTGAAAATACCATTCTATGATCTCAATTTCTATTCCTAATGGTTATATTACTTTTTTAATGGTTGGGTTACTATTCCAGTAGCCAGGTTACTATTCTAATAGTTAGATTTGTAATGGTTATATGGGTACCCAACTTTCTATAAATATGTCATATTCTATTAATTATTCATTAACTTATATTTTCTATCAAGGTTATATATTTTCATTTTCAAAATTCATATTTCATTACTAATAGTCTTCTTCCTTTCTGTAGTGTTGTTCATGGGTATGCTTATTTTAGTGGATCAAGGAGAACCAAAATTTTCTATTATTGTTATCTTATTTAATATTTTTTTCACAGTGTAAAACTTTTAATTATTATTTTCCTATTTATTATCTAAATATAGTGTTCAAATTAATATAATAAAATTTTGTTGGTTTCATCTTATTGGTCATGTGAATTATATAATATTATATTACTATATATGACACAATTATATATTTAGAAGGGAAATTCCATTCATAAAATTATGGGTCATTACATTCTTCACCCTTAATAAAATTCTCACTTGATTTTTCTTACATACTAAGGTGAAAATAGTTGTGGGTACTTATACATCATGTCTTCCTCCAATTCCCATGTCGTCTCCATATTCTTATGGTTTTACTATAGTACTTTGACTAGGGGAGTAATATTGTTATATAGAATTTTATCTCCATGGTCCAAGATCTTCACTGAATTCTCCTCATAAGTAAGATCATTTTATAGCTGTATGAAATATGAATTTAGTACATGTAAGGGATATTTTATATAATTCCTCAATAAAAATATGTAGAATATTCCATATACTTAATAAAGGGTTGGTGGGAGTGCTAGTCGATAGGACACATATCTAATATGATCAGGAAGCTCAAAGGGGAAAATGTACCTGGGAATTACATTCCCTTATTACCAAATATCATGACTCTCCTCTATAGTGATATTCATAGGAAGAATTTACCTCTACCCTCAAACTCTAGGTCTCATAAAAAATCGTCATTATAGCTATTCTGTTGACTTTGAGTAGCCCTTATGTGCTACTAAATGGTATTGAATGTTTCTACCATTTATTAAACTATTTTAGAACCCATCATCTTGTTTTCAAAAAATTCATAAAAAAACATAGGTGAAACTATTCCCATATATGGATTCATATAGATCCATTTGAATGATTGATTGGAAATAATCATTGTTTGAGAAATCAACCAAAGGAATATATTGATCCCTCCATCCTTTTAAGTCCATTGAGCACACATTCAATATGTATTCCAATTTCTGGATAGTCTACTCAGATTGAAAATAAGTTTGGGGGTGATAATCTGTATTTAAGTTCAACTCAGTGTTTATATCACATTAGATAATTTTCGAAAACTTATAGTTAAACCTTGGATATAGATCAAATAAATCCAATAGTGGTGTTCTATAATGCCTCAACGCTTCCTTGATGTATATCCTTGAAATTTGATTGAGTGAAAAGTCCTCTCAAATTGTAATTAAGTGTGAAATATTTATGATAAGATCCACTACAACCCATATAACATTATTTTCTCATGTTGTATTGGGAATACTAGTGACAAAGTCTTTGTTTATGATTTCCCACTTCCTTATGGGTATGGATAGTAGATGCATCATCCCTTTGTAATTTTTTATTTCAGCCTTTACCTATTGAAATACCAATAACTTTGATGTATATTTTGTGATATATTTTGTATATTGTAACACCAATAGTTCAATAATAGATCCTAATATATCTTCATGCTCACAGGATGTATGGATAAGGTCAAGCTACATGCATCATTCAATAAATCCTTCCTTATATCAATATGTGATGGTACACATAGTCATGAACCAAATCTTACAACTCACTATTCATCAATTTTGAAATATGTGTATTTCCCTTTTCCTATAGCTTCTATCTTTGTATATATTTCCACACAATCACTTTTATCATACTTTATATTCTCTAAAAGGGATGGTTTATCAATCATTTGATAAAGGATAGATGATATTCCTTCATTTATGATCCCCATGTCCATCATTTTCAAGTCTAAGAAGATTATATCCTTATCAATTTTCATCATCGATAAGGTTTCCAGATCCTTTATTCTTAAAGCATATTCCACTATATTTTCTTTTCTAGGATGGTAGTGGATTGAGCAGTCATAGTCCTTATTTAGCTCTAACCATATTTACTAAAATATATTAAGATCATTTTGTGTGAATATATATTTGAGGCTATTATCATCCATATATATTTCACACTTTTCCCCATACAAATAATTCCACCACATTCTAAACATGAATATTATTACAACCAACTCTAGATTATGAATTGGGATGTTTTTTTAATAGAATTTGAACTTAATTGAAGAGTTTACTATCCCTTTATCATTATCCATTAGTACACACTTCTCACCCTTAATTGAAACATTACTGTATACCATTAAAAGTTCCCCACATGAGGGTAATGTGAGGACTAGTGATGTGATAAAACTATTTTTAAATTCCTTGAATATATGTTCAAATTTATTGGTCTATAAAATCTTTAATCCCTTCCGAGTTATCTTGTTTATAGAATTTAACAATCATGAGAAGTTTTCACAAATCATCAGTAATACCTCGTTAGTTTATGGAAACTACAGATCTCTATTAAAATTTTTTGTATTGGAAACTACTTAATTACCTTTGTCTTATAAGGGACCAAAAATACCCCTTTTATTGTGTTAACATTCCCTAAGAATGATACTTACTATATCTATAAATCACATTTACTATAATTTTCATATAGATTCTCCTTTTACAATGTCTTTAACATAGTATTCAAATGATCCTCATAATCCTCCTTTATTTTAGAGTATATCAAAACATCATCTATGAAGAATATAAAAAATTGATTGAGGTAATAAATAAAGAATCTATTCATTAATTCCATCAATATTTCTGGATCATTAATGAATCTGAATGGCATCACTATGAACTCATAGTTTCTATACATCATTCAAAAGGTGGTCTTGTGAATATCTTCCTTCTTCACATTTAATTGGTTATATTGTGATTTAAGTTCCACATTAGAGAAATATTGGGACCAATATAATTGATCAAACAAGTAATTAATTTGTGGTCAAGGAAATTTTTTCTTTATCATGATTTTTTCAGTTCACAATTATAATGTCTTCTGTTTTTGGACCGCTTTAATTCTCAAATGAATTTGAGTTTTTTGTTTGGTGGATGGGATAAAACTTAAATTAAACCCTAGAATGTATATATAAGTGTTGGAAAACTTGAATGTGTTGTTTTTTTGATGTTCATAAAGGTACAAGAGGTGTATCAAATGTTTGGATGAGTTTTAGGAGCATCAGGATACAAAATATTGCTTTTTGGAATAAATAGGCAGGGCTCACAGTTTGTTTAAACTGTGTGGCCCCTCATGAGAAACAATGTGGCCCCATAAAGGTGTGACACATAATTTATTAAAATTTTCAAGGAGAGGTGCACGAACATGAAAGATCTCTATAGTTTATTATAGAGGTGAACCATACGACTTGTGCACAGTTTATCTATCCATGTGCCTAGCCCGTGTGGGGTGTGAAGTTGAACAATGCCATGTGTATGGTTGGTGGATAATTTTCTTGACCTTGTAGTCAAACCATATATGGTGTTTCTCTTAGACAGTTATGGATACTTAGTAAGTGCATAGTTACCCAAATTGTGCGGTCTAATCATTTTCCTCATTTAAAGGGAGAAAATGACCATTTTATCCTCCTCCCATAAATGGGTTTTCTCCATTTCTCATCCATTTCATGACCAATATCCCCCCCACATGCTATCCCTTTCCCCCCTCATCCATGGGAGGATATTCTCCTTATAATCATGGAATTAGGTTCCATAGGGTTCATTGGAACCATATCAATAATATCTTGACTCCCCATGCTTCATTTCATCAGTTATCTTGCTATAAAGAATGCTAAATCAATGTGAGCTAATTCAAACTATTTTTAGGGTGTTTGATGATTTATCTAATTTCTCCTATTTCATATCGAATCAATTCCAAATATTGTATTATTGGACCATCCTAGTCATGAGTTAGGTGGTATAGTTTTATTTACCTAAAGTTTCATTCATTTATAAATATTTTCTATTGTTCCATGCATTGGTTTTAGTTGATATTTTCCCCTAAAACCAAATTTAATTAAAATATTTGTTTAATTTGGATATAAATACCCTATTTGACACCTTTATTATGGTTGAAGGTCAAAGAAATCAACTTAATCCACCCCTTGGGTGTTCCATGCTTATGTATATCTGCCCATTTACCCTTTATTAACTGAAACACCCATTGGTGTGTTTGGTTCGACTTGGTCAAATGATTTATTAATTTAAATGTTTGAATTGGAACCTTATAATGGGGAAGGAATTTTTCCCTTGAGTCTCATCATTTGAAATGGAATGTTAACAAGTATGAAACCTCCCTTTAATCTTTTCATATACAAATGAAAGGAAATGGCTTAAATTATTTTGTACGATGTCATAAATGTCATGGAACCTTATATAGCCCATTTTTATTACTGATTGAAAAGGTAGAGAGTTGAATTAAATAAATTGAATGAATTGATATAATTTATTGGAATGATATCAACTATTGTACCTTGTCACTTGTTAATGAAAGGGTAACAATTTTGGAACTTTTAATTTTTAGGAGTGGTGATACTTTGGCATGGTTATTGTATGTCTAAGAGTATTTTTGAAATGAAAGGTTCCTATTAATACTATTTTAGACATTTTTCATTTTTAAGAGTGGTCAAACTTGATCAAACCTTGGATTCTTGAGGGAATTCATTGAGAAATCAAAGGATGCCACCCAATTAATTGGACCTATTGGAAAGGGAGATAACCAACTTGGAACTTTTTCAATGTCTTATATATGAATGAATTAGTGTGTTCTCAAATATTAAATAATTCTCCCTATTTTCGAACATAAGAATGGCTTGGATACACTCTATGGATTATTCTTCATGTTATTAGACATGCGATGCCTAGGGTTACCTCCTTGGGCTCTAAATCATGTAAGCCCATGATTACTTGGGACATGAATCTCCAGACGCAGTTATAAATTTTTATGGTGGAATGATAAGGATTTATCCAATAGATCACACTGAGACCCATACATCCAGACTGCATGAGTTGTTACTATGAGTTTCTTTGAACCTATGGGATCAAGGATACCTTGGTTACACTTTGGATCCCTACTTATCATCATATTTACATATACTATATTCCCTCATTATATATGATTCATATAGGAATTCTACCCTTAATTTTAAATGTGAAACTCATGATATTAACCCTATATGGGTGCCTTGTGTACTAAATAATGGGTTCATGCTGATTTATGTATATATGTGTATATTTTTTTATTTAAATATATATATACATGATGGTAGGTGTGAAAATAAATTTTGGATTAGGTTGAAGCATGTATGGTCATCTGGGTGTCTTTGAAGAACCTATTCCCAACATGTTATTATTTACTGTTTATTGCTTCATTTTGATATACCACCACACTACTTATTTTATATTCACAGAATGAATAGTCTTAGAAGCCATTGGTGTTGGCAATATGAGTATACATCACACCTTTTTTGGGCCTCCGTTATACTGGGTTTTTTAAACAGACATCTTGGTTGCAGGTTCACATTCACAATCACGTTTTAGTTAGAGATCTTGATTACCATAGAGATAGCCCTTGATGATTTTTTATTTACTTATATAATTTTATCTAAACTTTTTATTTATGTTTTTTAAATTATAGCATATTAATGCATGATTAATCTTTTTTAATTATTATCTATTTTTTTTATTTCACTACCTCTATTTATTATTTTGTCCACTGTATTTATTATTGATGTAGAGGGTATAATATCCCCAATATACCTCCATCAGACCCTCACTGTTAATCATTAGCCGCTGGTATACGAGGAGGCTCTCTTGAGTTCATATATCCTAGTATATTATGGAAACATTTTAGTGGAACTCAATTAAGGACTTTACAACAATAATCAATGAAGATTCGCAATAACCTATCCTTCTTCTTGATTAATAGGATTGGAAAACCCTATGATAAAGCCCTCAGACATATAAAATCATTGTCAAAATTCTATTATAACCACTTATTCACAACTTTCAACTCCATAGTGTCCTTTATATAATGAGTCTTTGATATGGGAAGAGATCAATATATATGTTCAATTGAGAACTCAACCTCTCAATAAATAGAAAAACCATGTAGCTCCTTATGGGATACATCAATATAATCCCTCATAATGGGAATGTATTCCAAAATGATTCTATCATTTTTCTTATTCATTTGGTCCAGATATTATTTCCTATAAGAAAATTATATCCACACTTGAGATGAAGGTTCCATAATAGATTCATCCACCTCTTTGCACTTGTACAGAATCAGAGGATTAATTAGGATATGAAGAGTGATCTCCCTCTCTTAAAAGTTGATGTTGTATTTATATAAGGAAAACCAATATATGCCTACTATAACATTAAAAACTACTAAAGTAATTAATATAATATTTTATGGGAGGTTAATTCCACAAAAAATTGACCAGGGAAGAGTTATATACTTTGTATGCAATAATTGATCCATTTTCTATTCTCACAAGTAGCTCAAACCCATGTTTTAAGGTGGTGTTTAAATAGTTTTTCTATGCTTTTAGGATATGAAAGAATTCATAGAACTATAATCAAATATTACATCCACTCTTATGAAATGAATAATGAAAATACCTATCACCACATCAGTATCAGTATCCACCTCATCAGTAGTGGTATCATTTTCCCTTCCTTGCTAGATAGGCCTTGGAGGTTGTTGTCATTGATTGTATCTAACAACCATTGATTTATCACATGGGATTTAATAATTCCCATGTTATTTGTATTTGAAATAATGTACCACATTTTGAGTGTCGATCTAAAACTTCTTTTCCTCTATCACATTAGTGTGATTCTTCATATCCCTTCCATATTGATCAACCGATGCCCCTCTTTTCTACACTTAAAGCATCTACTCGTTCCCTAGAGATAGTTTTTGGGATACTTCTTCCCACATTTTGACATGTGGGTTGTTAGGGTTTCTTTCCTCCATTATATTTTTCTATAGGTACTCCCAAATATAACATTATTTTATGTTTTTTATCACTAGGCACATGAGGCACTTGAGAATATAAAACCTCCATCTCAACCTTAAGGGAACAATAAAAATTCTCTTCATAGTTTTAAAAGTCTTAAATTGATAAATATTTTCATAAAATTATATTTAACTAAATAAAGAAACATCCCACCATACTTTTGGTATTTTTGACAAAACCAAAGGTGTATTGTACTAGCCTTGTGAAGTTTACTTCATATTCCCCGATTGACTCATATTCATTTTTATTTAATCTAAGAAACTACCTATCTACTTTAAGATGAATATTTTAGGAAAAATATTTATGGAAAATATTTTATTGAATCATTCCCATTCCATGGAATCAATTTCCTATTTGGACTTAATGTTCTTGATCAGTGTCCACTATCAATCGACTTCCCCTTCAAGACAATAGTAAACCAACATGAATTTCTCATGTTTTGAGAATTATATTTCATAAATTGTATTATAAATGTAGTTAATTAATTATTCCATTATTATGGGATCAAATATCCATTAAAGTTAGGTTTACTTGATCACATAAAGTTCTCATCCACAAATTTATATTTATTAGGAGAAGAAGGTTATTTCATATGATTTAATTTATTATTCATAGAATTATTCTACCGAGATAGCACTACCCTAAAGTTACTAGCTCTCATTACTTTAAGGTTAAGAATATCATTAGGTAAATAATTTCATTTCCTATCATGATGGTTTTTATAACAACTCCTCCTATTTTTATCCATTAATAAAAATAAAAAAGGGACGATAATACTCAAAATAAAAATTATGTAAAAAGTGAAACTATGAACATAAAGGGAATAAATTATAAATAAAAACTACATAATAACTTATGAGTCTATAGGTTTCAATATAGGTTATCCATATTAATGTTTCTTATTAGGTTTTCTAGCCTAATAATATAATAAATTACATTATAATGGTTTGTAAAGAGTTTGTGAATTTCTTAAGAATATCCCTTAGGATTTTCAAGACACATGTGCAACATGACCACTTTATCGTGCACTAGGTAATGATTGAGTTAATACAAAATGCACTAATTTTTCAGTTATTACACTTGGGTATAACTATTTTAGATCCATATCCACATGTAGTATCCAAACGGGGATATAATTTCATGGAAACCACTCACTATATCACCCCCAGTTTGAGATATGTGGCCTTTGTTTATACATATTTATGTGTTTAAAGTGCATGGGATAAGTTGGGAAGAGGTTGGGAGAGTTTTGAATGATTTTGGATGAGTTTGGAGGCTTTCAAAGGGGTGCACGGTTTGAGCACGGTTAGTGGAAACCGTGCGGCTTATCCATGAAACCCTACAGGGGAGACAGTAGGCTTTGCATAGCTTACGCACGGTTTTCCAAACTGTGCAAGGCAAACCGTGTGTAGGCCGTGCGAAGCCTACTGTCTCCCCTGCACGGTTTCCTGGAGAAGCCGCACAGTTTCCACTAACCGCGCTCAAACTGTGCACCCCTTTAAAATCCTCCAAACTCATCCAAAACCATTCTAAACTCTCCCAACCTCTTCCCAACTTATCACATGAACTTTAAACACATAAAAATGCATAAATAAATGCCACATGCCTCAAACTAGGTGTGCTACATTATCCCCACCATTGGAATTTCCGAGAGCGGGTTCTCTAGGAAACCATGCAGGGAGACAGTAGGCTTCACACGGCCTATGCACGGTTTGCCAAAACCTGCAAGGAAACCATGAAAACCCTTGCTCCCAAGGTAGTATAGTGCATACGGTTAGCGCATGGTTTGAAAAACCATGTGGGCTAACCATGCTTCCACTTAAAACTAGGGTTAAAAAACCCTGGCTCACTCGGGATTGCCTCATTTCACTCCAATCCTCCTCCCACTCGAGCCTCACTTGGGATTTTTTATTCCCAGGGGTTAAGGGTGCTCTCCCACTCGTTTTAGAAGCATTTAAAAGTGGTTTCAAGGTGGTTTGAAGGTGGTTTCTCCCGGGTAAGTCTCTCCTCTGGTTTATCTTATGTTTTCCTCTAGATCTGATCTTCCCTCTTTCTTGGTTTTCTAGATCTACACTTATTATGTGCAGATATAGGGTTGTGGTTTCCTTGAATGATGATTTTAAGGCTTGTAAATTATAGGGAATGGGATCTAGAGAGGTTTTTGTGGTGCGTTCTCCAGATTTGAGGCGCGGTTGTTCATGGGTCGATTTCTTGGGAACCATAAAGGTAGGTGGATTCTCTATTGAATCCACTTGGTTAGAGCTAATGGTTTTGGTTACAATTAATTTATTGTGCTTGAAATTAATTGTGTTTTGATGTGCGAAATTGGTTGAAAATCCCTTGGGTGATGTTTTGGGGATTTTTGGGAAAAAGAGGGTTTTGTGGTGAAATGCTATTGTTGTGGATTTTAAAATGAAGATTTTAAAATTGGATGATATGGTGGATTTTTGAAAATTATTGATGTAAAGGTTTTTCAATAAAAGGTTTGTTTTATTGAAATGTGGTTTGGAATGGAAAATGGTTTTCAATAAATTGGTGATTTATTGAAATGGATTGATATGCAATGGAATTTGTTGATTGCATGTTGTTGTGACCTTGGTGGGTTTATGCTTGGTTTGGTTTGATTGAAATGTTGTATGGTAGTGGGTGGGAAGTCTCACTATAAAAAGGGGATGGATAGTGGTTGGAAGAACCACCATATGGTAGTTGTCAGGAAGTACCGCTAGTTATGAATGGGTGAATAGGTTGGGCAGAAGACCCACCGTTTTGGTTATTTTGGTGTGCATGGGTGAATGGGTTGGGAGAAAGTCCCACTGTTTGGTTGTTCATTGTGCATTTCTTTGAAAGTTGGAACTTGTTGTACTAGTGTCTAATTGATGAAATGGATTGTGGCATGCTGGGTTGGATTTCCTTTGGTTTCTTGGTTTGGGTGTGATGGCTTGGTAAGAGCATTGTTGGATTATGGTAATGGTTTCACTGGTGATCATTTTATATAAATTGTTTTATATAAACGTGCTAACGGTTTTATCCTAGTGGCATATGTAGGGAAGTAATTTGGGGAAATCCTACTGAGTTTTAGTAATCACCCCCTACTTTGGCACTGTGATGTCTTTGCAGATGTCATGTACTGTGGCGTGGTAAAAGTTAAGGAATCACCCTCCTTTCGTAGAGAATTGTAATCCCTTGGTGGATCTTGGAGCTTGGAACTTGGCGTGGAGCTGTGGTGGTGTCATGGCTTGTGGTGTTTGGTTGTTTGGTTTCCGTAGTGTACTCTGATGTTGTGTGGACATGTCTCATAGTATTGGTTTTGAGTTGTGTTGTGGAACAATTTGGTTGTCTTTTGGGAATACATGGTTGGGTAATGGAATTGATGCACATTATATAGTGGTTGTTAGTGGATGGTTTGGTTGGTTTTGTCTTAAGGGAAAATCATTCCCCAACTTGATCTTGAAGCCCTCGACATTTATTTCCAGCCTTTGGCACCTTGTGAACATCGCTTAAGGCCAATTAGCCCTCACCGACTCCTCAAGCCAATGAGGTAGGGGCGGGGTGTTACACTCACTCTATACTTCACCAAAATTTTATGATATTATCCTATACTTAGATTTATCCCAAGAGTTCATTATCAATTATTCAATTCATACTACCTGAAAAATAACTAGACCATCTTGTGATACCAACTATAGTGACCAAATCATATGAAATATATTATTGCATTATTTTTACAATAAATTTGTAATAAATAAAACCAAAGGATCGAGAGGCTTAGTGTCTTTGGAAGAACAAGTACATAAAACATCAATATTAAAATAAATAAAACATATTTATTATAATCTTCATATTGAGATCTAAAATCCATTTGATATTTTAAAAATGCATAGGATAACTTATGGAATGCATAGGCCAAAGGGGTAAGCTAAAAATCCTAGTAAGGGAATATACCTAATAATGAAGCGTTGATTGTGAGTCACAAGGAATAACATGATATCATAAAAGAAAAGTCTCATGAATTATCATATAGAGGAATAAAATAATGAACATGGAATCATAAGATCAAATTAACATAGGAATGTGGAAACAACATAAAACATGATGTAAGTATAAGCCAAGGATAATTGCCAAGACAACATCACATAGTGTACTTAGTCCCATCATGGATTTGGTTTACTCACTAATCCTATACATATCATATTAGGTGATAAAAATGTTACCCAATGCATTAGAGGGATATATAGGTTCACCCATTATAACATGTACATGATTATGCGTGCCAAAAAAATGAAATCAATCATAAGTCATAAACATAATAATTGCCCATGAAAGAAATGGGTTTCATAATATTTCCTCATATCATAATTAAAGGAAATTTCATAAATATTTCAAATATAAGAAGGAATTAAATATTTTGTATCCTCATATATGAGTACATAATTATAGGTATCAAAATATGCTGATCATTTATAAAAAAAATCATGAGAAATGATTGAGAATTTGGTATAAATTTGAAATTTTGAAATGGTGAATTAAGTAATCAGTTAAATTATTTTGGAGAAAGAATAAGTATGGAATTTTATTTAAATAATATAGGTAAACCAAAGTGTTTATGAATAAAATATTACTTCATTTAATTAAATCATAAATGGAAATAGAAAATTTAAATTACCGTTACATAAAATGATTAAGGGATGAAAAATTTATCCTTAATAAGGTTTGATTTTAAATAAGGCATTTAAGAAATTAACATATGGCTTGTATTACACCATTAGAGGAAGGGATAATAATATAGGTATATATACAATAAACATATATAAAAAATTTATAAGAATTAAATATCATAAAATAGATTGATAAAGTGAGATATATAGGGAAAGTTCATAACCTAAAATAAAAGGTTGGTTCAGAGAGATCCCATACCTTATATTCCAGAATTTCCCCACACTTTCATTTGAAATTTTGGATAATCAAATTGGATTCATTAATTATTTAACAAAAAGTATTTTCCATATATATTTAATATATTATAATTTTATTGTGTTCATTTATTACTATTTTAATGTGTTATAACATTTATATTTTTTGTTCAGAGAGTATTCATTTCACGGTTCCATGGTTGGATCACTTGTGGATAATTGTTGATGTTTATATAAAATGGGAATAAAATTAAAAAAGTGAAATTAAATGGAATTAAAATACTTCTATAAATTTAAGTGGTCCCAAATATCCTTTTTTTCTCTAACATATAGATGATTAATCTAGTAAAAACATTAACATTTTATGGTTAGTTTATTTTGGCTGTTTTTCTAACCATCATGAACTAGATTCTTTTTATTTAATTAAAAAAACATTAAAAGATTATAGAACTTTAAATAAGTTATATTATAGTTATTATCATTATATTTTACTATAATAACATTTTTATAACCTATATTGAAGGTGATGGAGAAAAATTAAGTGAATTTTTCATTGAGGCGGTGAACCAACCATATTGTTAACAACATTTTCATTTTATAAATGAAATAATGGAGGGAATAAGAAGGATATTAATCCATAATAATAGCATTTAAATATATTTAAGATATTGAGTTTACTATTTATAGGTGGATGTAAAATATAAGGGGTGGTGGAATAATAATAAAATTAAAAGTGGTTAGTCTAGAATTTTACCTCTTCCTTTGGTTATCTCCTTTTAGGATTCCCTATAGGGCTCATTGAAGTGGTATTTGGATGAAAATATAAGTACTAGGACATGGGGTATAAGATTAGGGAGATATTTGGGAATAAATTTGGAAATATCCTAGGCTTATAAGTTGTGAGAAGAAGAGGTGATATTTATAAGGGGATGAGAGAGGTGTTTTTGAAAATTAAATTCATTAGTTTATTATTTTGGAAGAAGAACATAAATAGTATTTATTCTAGTGAATATATATAGTAAATGGTTCATGTGATTTAGAAATACTGGATTCTTACATCAGTGATGTCTAAAAAATTCATGTATTTAGCTTACAATATAAAATATCATATTTTCCTATATTTCACTATTCACAAAAAATTCTACTATTTTAGAAATAGTCTAAAAATTCACCCCGACCATTTTTTAGTGTATATATTATAAAAATGAAATAAATTTTATGAAAATTATTTTATAACAAGATAAATTTAATTTTTAAATAAAATCTTTATTTATTTCAAAAATATCAATTTTAATATTATGATCAATTTTTCATACCCTTTGAAAAATTACTTATGGTATCATAAAATTATATTATCAATATAAATTAATATTAATTTATATACTAATTTTATGAAAATAAAATTTCTTTTAAATATTTATTTCTATTATAAAAATGAAAATAACACATTTATGTCTTACAAAAGTAGAAACACTTAATTAATCATTTTTAAAACATTTATTTACTTGTACCATAGTATAAATATATCATATTTTTATATTATAAGATTATTAAATATTATTTCACAATTAAATAGATGAATATAATATTATAATAGTCAGGAAACTATTCCTAATGGTTATATTACTATTCCAACAGTCAGGTTACTATTCTAATGGAAATATCACTATTCCAACAGTTAGTTTTGTAACAGTAATATGTGTAACACCCCGACCCCAAAATAAATAAGATGATGTATTATTTTATTTCATTTTCATTATTACAAGGAATAAAATCCCAAAAAAGTAATCAGGTTTGTAGTTTTGGAAATCCAAATTACATACATGATACCCATAATACTTTGGAAAAATGAAATAAAAAACATGACACATAATAATATGAAATAAACTGTATCCTTTAAATATTAATAAAATATTTCTTCTTCATAACCAATAGAAATGAAACATAATAAGTTTGAGCTAAAATGATCAGTAATGGTAATTAAATAGGAAGAAATAATGAATCAATGAGAATAAATTAACATGGTAAGGTAAATAATTGATAACACCTACCATTCAAATAACTTAATAAGGAAAAATCAACATGGAAAGATATGAAACCGAAACACATGTCATTTAATCAATGAACTAAAACGAAATATATCCATAGATACATTGATAAAAAATCTCAAAGATGAATAATAACTGAATCTAAATGAGGGAAATTCTTTCTTAATGGATGTCATGTATAAGGTACATGAAAACCTATACCATCAAGACCATTCACAAGATAGTTTAAAACCATAGATAGAAACCCATTTAATTTGGTCAAATTATTTATCTCATGAGAACCTGTTGATGCATCAAGGAGCTATATAAAGTTCCATATCCACCCATCATTTCCAGTCCAAATAATTCTTTATATTGAATAATAATAAAAAATATTCCTTATCAAATATCTTTATTGAATAAAAAATAAAAAATTATAAATATTTCCCAGTTTAATCAAATAAATGTCAAAGTGAACACCATTTGTAAAAATGATATACAGTTTAGGAAATATTAATATACAATGTATAATAACACGGATATTCAAGTAAATTTATAAAGAAAAATGATTAAAATAAATTTATTATTTCAAGATAAAGTTAAAAATCATAAAAGGAAGTGAGATTTCAAAGATAACCATTAAGAGCATTATTTAGGAGAATAATATTTAAACATTCCAAAGTGTCCCACACCTATTTGAAACATTTAAATCCTAATCCCCATTGCTTGTGGATATTAAAATAGATGTATCTGGGAAGCAATCCTTTAACTACTCAAATAGCTGGCACCAGGCCGAAGGTTTCATGTAGTTGCTGAAACTCTCATGGGGCCATGAGGAGAATGGGAGATTATAGAGTGACCTTGTCTACCATCTAAAACATCTTAAAAATGATATTCAAGGCTGGTTGTCCAATATTCTAAACAATAGTTCAGGTGTGGATAGTGTTTAGGAGGACATCGAAAAGATGGAGGAGGGTCTACAGAATAGTTGGGATGACAATAGATTTACTTTACTATGTGATAAAAACATGCATCTTACTGATAATATGTTAGATATTGAGACATAATACAACAAGAGGTCCCGGTTGGGATGGATAAAGGAGGGGGATCACAATAGTGGATTCTTCCATGCATGTTTTAAAGAGAAAAGTAGCATGAGGCTCTATATTAACCTTGGTATTGGAGTCTTCACTTCTGATGTGGATGTCATGGGTCAGTTGGAATATTTTTTCCATGGGGTTTTCCTCTAGATATGAGGATATAAAGGGTGATGAAGTGGATGCGACCTTCTTTAGGTGAATTCCCCACATGGTGGACAACCCTAATAATGAGTTTTTGATGGCTATTCCATGTGAGGAGGAGATTAAGGGTACAATTCTTATGATGTTTCATGACAGTGAACCAAGGAAATATTATTTCTTGGGTGCTTTTTATGTGGCCTGTTGGAATATCATTGGACCTTAGGCATTTGAGGCGATGTGAGAATTTTTTTCATTGAGGTTCTCTCAATAGGGGTGTGTCTGCCTCTAGGGGGTGCTCATCCTAAAGGTTAAGGATCCCACCAGTCTCAACCAAGAAATTCCCATTTTCCAATGTTATGTATCCTATAAAATCATGGTGAGTCTTATTGTGATAGGAATGAGTAGGGTAATCCCAAGGATGGTGTCTAGAGAACAACATAGATTTTTTAAAGGCCTAAGCATCCAAGGGGTGGTGGCGATTTCTAGTGAGTTGGTTTATGACCTTAATACAAGATCAGTTGGATCAAAAGTTAACTTCTAGGTTGATATGGATAAGGATTATGATAAGGTGGAATAGAGTTTCATTATCTATGTGATGCGGCCGTTTGGGTTCCATGAATGATTTTTTGACCTTTTTTAGGTTATATTATTCTCAATAAATTATAATATCTCTTAAGGGGAAATGATTTGATTTTATTAAATCTATTTGTCGAGTTTGACATGGTGATCCCCTATCTCCAAGTATTATTATCTTAGATCAAGATGATTTATCACGGAATCTGCATATAGTTATGGAGGGAAGAAGGTTGTTCCCATACCTCAGTAGGAATGGAATGGAAGGCATGTCTCATTTTATGTTTGCTAATGAAATTATGATCTTCATTAATGGAAGGTGTTGATACTTATGGGGTTTCATGGAGATTTTTTCAATTTAAAGATGCTTGATCGGGAAGAGTATCAACACTAGGAAGAGTTAGGTTTTTATTTTCAATATACTTTTGAGAATTCGATGTAGGGATATCCAAGGCATGTTTGGTTTCCAAAGGAAAAAGTTGCTTATGCTTTACCTTATTTCTCCCCTTTAGTGTGACCACATTAGGAAGAACTTATTTGATGATATTATCAACTGGGTGATGAGGCATATTTTTAACTGGAAGAACAAGCTCCTCTTGTTTAGAGGGTGGGTGTCTCTGATAAACAATGTTCTTACTTCCATCCCTATACATGTCTTCTTGATCATCAGACCACAAAAAAAGACCATTGAGAGGATGGATAAAATTCCTAATACATTCCCGTGGGATGCTTATTATACAAGCCACTACCATTGGGAATCCTAGGGTCACCTAGAGAAACCTATTTGGGGGGGGGGAGTTAGGTTACTTGATATTACTGAATCCATGTAGGACATGAAATCGTGACTAGTGTGGGATATTCTTGTAGGGGATTCCTTGTGGGATTCATTCTTCAGGGTGTGGTATGCGAAGCAATGAGAGGATAATGATACCCGTAGGCCATGCTTATCAGGTCTTGCGAGGTGAATGTTCTCACATATAGAGGAACTTCATGGGTCACCTCAATGTATCATTGGGAAAGGTGACATCAGTTTCTAAAAGGAAACTGGGTGGGAAAGCAGATGTTCTTCCTAGGATTCCCCACCCAAATGTTTACTTTAAAGAAGAAAGTAGGCATCCTATCTTGATTTATCCAGTGCTTGATCAGGATCATAGGAAGGTATATGAGGATATTATCATGAATTCTGAGGATGGAATATTCTTCTTTATGGGATCGATCTTAGGAAAGTTTTCTACTCAGAAGTACAGGAAGATGATACACGCAGAGAATGTTCTGGACGAGTGGGCTAATAATATTTGGTGTAAGGAGTTACCCATGAAAATTAACCTCATTGTATGGTTTATTAAGAAAAAAAATTTAATGATTAATGATAATATTTAAATTAAGGGCATCCACTTAGATTCACGGTGAGTTTTCTGTGAGAGTCTATAGAATGAGTCTACAATGCATCTCTTTTTTCAGAGTGACTAGGAAGCTTATCTTTGGTCTCACCTCACTCCTCAGATGCATCCCAATATCGACCCAATATCCTTTCAAGGATTACTGGGAGACTGTTTTCAAGGGTAATATAGAAGGGTTATAGAAATAAAGGTTAGATCTGTTATCCTCTCCTCCATTTTCTGGGTCATTTGGGAGGCTCAAAACCTGACAAGGTTGGGCGACAGGTGCTCTTTGTTATGTCTCTGTTTAAGGTTAAAGTAAATCATTTTTGAGTTTGACTCACTACTAAAAGGGGCCCAAAACTTTCTCTCACTTTTTAATATTCTCAACAAACCTTATGTGCATGGAAGTCTGGGAGGTTTATGGATCTAATGGAGTCCACCTCTCAGAAGTTTGAAGCTTAATGTGGATGGATCGCTCATGAACAGGGTCATGAGAGGTGGAGGGGTGCTATGTGATTCGTATGGATCGATCTTGGTGGTGTTCAGTTCATTTTAAAGTCTGGGAAATTCTTTGGGTGTGGAGCCATGAGTACTATACACATGACTCATGGTTTTCAGGAGGCCCGACTTTGAAGTGGCCGAGGTGGAGTCAGATTCTGAAGTCCTGGTTAGAACGGTATAGGGGGTTTATGATCCACCTTGGGATCTCATTTATGTGATTAGGAAATGTACACTTGAGGTTTATTATGGGAAAATAATTCTTCATAGTTAAAGGGAGGCTAATTTTACTACAGATTCACTTGAACATATGGGATGGATGGAGGAGGATCTTATAATCCATGATATTTCAGGTTCTCTTCCCTTGGAGTGTAAGGTAGTTGTACAAGGGGATGACCTTGGTTTGCATCATTTTAGACCTCCTTGAGGGATCTTTGGTTTGGTGGTGGATTTAGGGCACCCCATTTTTATAATAATAAATTAATTTTCAGTCAAATAAAAGTGAATTGGTGCATAATAACATACAAGTCTCATTGAAATGTAAATTATGATTAAATTACCTTAACTTAACCTTTCTTTTGTTATGTGTTATTTATCCTTCTATAGAGTGGTTTAAAATATGTTACTAACTTATACCAAAACCATTATCATGTTTATAGTATCATATGTTAACTCTTTACAATATTTTATTACCTATCTATGAACGCTCTTTCATTAATTTCACTATTTCGGGTGTTAATTGCCTGGTTTGCTTGTGTAAGTTTTAACTTGTTATTTGTTGTTATTATAAATTATATCTTGGTATCATAATATATAGAATTTAATACATGAATTATTTATCATATATAATTAGTATATATGTATTTATAGTAGTCTGTAATATTTGGCGATTAGAAATAAAGTGCATCATTCATGGAGACGGTAGGTTGTACGTACACATGAACTCTACATTTATTCATTTATTATATTAAAATAATGAAAAATAAATGATACAAATGTATATTATAATTATAGTATCATATCTATGTTATATATGTTACATTGTTTTATTAAAACCATCCTTTATACATTCCATGAATAGAAAGAACGAGTTATATCGCTTTGAGGGGGCGGTAGTCCATACTTCCTCAAACAAAATTATCATATTTACAAAAAATGGAAAGAAAAAAGGTATGTTATAAATAAAAATTAAAAAGTATAAAGATATTATAAATAAAATATATAACATATATAAACATATTTTCAATCATAATATCCACCATGAGATGTGGTAAAGGAAAAATTAACAATCATCATTTTGTGAGGCAGTAATTCCCCATATACAGAAACACTATGTTCGTTATCCATTAGATGGAGGTGTGTGTAAGTTTTGGAAAAAATATTAACATAAAATAATCCTAGTATATTGAGTATACTATTGTTGTTATGTAATAATAGAATAAGAAGAGTATAGGGAGTGGATAATGGAAATGAAACTAAAAAACTTGAGAGAAGACGTTACCTCTTAATCAGGTAACTTCTTTTGGTTTATACCAAAAGGTTTCATTAGGAGTATTTCTACCTAATAAGAGGCTTAAAGGTCTATAAGAGTAATTTTTGGAATCTATTTGGGAATAATTTTTCTGAACCTAATAGGTTTTAGTGATGTGAAGAAGTGGGAGAGGTGGTGGCCTTTTATAGTGAAGGAAAATGACTCACTTGGAATATTTTGAAACATGTTAGGTGTACACATGTTATTACCTAAAAAATAATCACAAACCAAAAAATATAAATAATTTAAGGATTATGGATAAGATATTTACATCCAATGGGGTTTGGATAAGTTTCTAGGCCATTTGGGCCCTTAAGGTAAATTTTTAGTCCTTTATTAAGCTTATTTTTTCCTTAATATTTGTAATTAATTTTAATTACATTCACTAATATTTTAGGTAAAAAACTATGTTGAAATTATTATAAATTATAAATTATTTTTATTCCACATATTTAATACATTATTCCAAATTAAAATCATAGAAGTGAAAAAAATTAATTAAAAATTCATCCTTTAAACAGGATGACAATGTGGGTTTCTAAAGTAAAAATATCCAAACATTTTCTATGTATTTATAGATAATTTAAAAGTAAAATAGATTCTAATAACCTAAATTTTATTATTTGATAAAAATATTATCTAATTAACTTTAAAACCAATATAAAAATAATTTAACCTTATAAATAAATCATATGAAAAGACAGTTTTGAACTAAAATGCAGTATTTTTAACTATTCATTAAAAAATGACATGTTTATGAAAACTATCAAAAATTAACCACAACCTAATTATAATGTTTCTATTTAAAATATGAACATTATTTTGACATATTAAATCAATTAAAGTTTCAAAATTCATATTCAAGATGATTCCTCCATTAAAAGGCAATAAAATTGCCTTTATAAAAATATAGGTTTTATGTGTTAAATAGGGTTTTTTCTCATCTTATGCATATAAAAAATAATGGATGAATATAAAAAATATTTTATTGAATATTTAATATATATATTTCATTAAAATCATTCACTAATTGTAATTAAATATTTTTATTAAGACAAAACTCCTTTGGAAGCATATAAATAGTAATATTTCTTTTTATATGCAATTGGTTCTTATTTTTCTTTCCCATTATTTTGTAACCAATGGATTCATTTTATATTTATATAGACCATAAATTTTCATAATTTAATTAATACTATTCATAATTACTAACATAACAGCTAAGATATATCAAATTATATTAAATAATAATGTTTTAATAATACATTGTTATTTATTGAAACTCTGTCTTGCATGTAACAAAAGCTATTGAGGATAGTCACTTTTGTGTGAAACACAAGATAACCTGGTGTTTCAGTCATTACAAGATATATTATGTATTGAATATATTTAAAATATTGAATATATAGTAAAGTCTCGGGATATTATATTCCTTTATGTGCTTGGTGATGTATGTCATGCACGCTATCAAATTCGAATTTGTATATTAGAATTTTGGGGTGTTACATTCACTCCACCTTAATTAAATTGAATACTCACAATTTAAACCCGAACTCAGTAATCTAGGAATTGAAAATAAATTATTGTTGAAATACCCACACTATAAAAAGATTTAATATCATATCTTCTTAATAAGATAGAAATAAAAGTACAATGGTAACATAACTATATTCCCTTATAAGGGAACATAGGTTGGAAATGAAATAATGGATATAGAAGAAAAATATACCAGTCATGTTCGGATAGAGAGTGCTAGATAACATGGTTAGGATAAAGTTAACAATTATAAATTCCAAAATCTGCAATGATCTAAGGGATATTTGATTAATTGGAAACATAGGTATTGGGACCTATTTTTTTATTTCAAGATCATTTTTCCTTGAGTTGAGTAATTCTCTTACTCTATAATAATATAAGTGTTGGCCCATAGGATTTTGTTGGACCATAGGATATTTTTGGACCCTCTTTGGTTTTAATAATAAAAAATCATGTCAAAATCATGTCTAATCATTTCAATCATGTTTATTTAAGTTTAAATATGTTTAATTATTATTATCTATGATCAACTATGTATTTAACACATTCTATGTACACTCATGTTGTAAGATAGTTAAAGTATAAAATTGGCTAAGTATGAGTCACTAACATTGACAGAATAAATGAGACACCGATAGAGTAAATGTCTCACTGATAGAGTAATTGTGAAACTGACAGAACAACGGAGACACCAACAGATTAAATGTCTCACTGATAGAGTAATTGTGACACCAACAGTTCAACTGAGACATCGACAGAAGGAATGTCCCACTGACCAAATGAATGTATCATCGATAATAAAAACTAACTCACCGATAGACGGATCACCGATAGTACAAATGAGACATAGATAAAAGGAATGACTCACCGATAGAACAAAATGAGTTACCGATGAATTGTGTCACTGATGCATGGAGATACCAACAAGATGACTCACCAATAAAATGAGTCACTGATACCAACTAAATGACTCACTGGAAGAATGTTTAAATTTTATTCTATTTTAAATTATCTCTAATGATCATATTTTAGTGTTTTAATTCTACTAATTGAATTATTTATTTTTACAAAAAATATTAATTGGGATTTTAGAAGTGTGAGGTACAAAACCTACACAAAATCATGCTTATTGTTGGGTTACAGAATATAAAATAGAAAATCATGAGAGATGAAATAGATATAGAAATATATTAGGGGACTCACCCGAGAACCCATACATAACCTATGAACAAAAGGAATAAAAACACACGAGGCATTCTCATTCTTGATGAATGAACATAATAGAGAACTTGATGTGCACCAAATTTCTAACACCTCTGTAGAAAACAAAATAGAACTAAAGGAACATAACTTCATCTCCCAGGAAAACCAGGACATAAAGCTTCACGACACTCTATTTCAGTGTTTGTTTCCAAAAGAGGACTCAATTTTCACATCTGTTACATCCAAGGAGTCCCAAGTTACATTTCACAACACAAACATCCTTCTAAACTCTATCTCTCTATTTCCTTCTCTATTGTGTGCATTTCAACTAAATTTTGAGAAATGTTGGCATCTATCTATTACACACACCCACACCCACACACACTATCTCCAGTGTTGAACTGAAGGATACAAGATAAACTCTCACAAAAATCTTTTTAAACCTATTATATCCCACATAGAACTGTGGTATATGTCCTGTGTGACCTGGGTATTTTAGTTCCCACCTATAACTGTGGTAGAGGTCTTGTGACCCGGACAATTTGTATACTATTATATAAACCATGATCCAGGGTGCATATCAAAGATTTATATTTATATATTTCTTGGTGGTAGGTGATAACCAAGTAGAGTTGATTAAGTCTCAGCTTGATATTGAACCACTTGTTTTAATCTGCGGTATTTTTTAAATTTAGTTTACTCTATTTTAACTCATATTTCAGAAAACTAAGTTCCACATTATTATTCAGTCTGGGATAGTATTTGTAACTATTTTGGTTTATTAATTTGATTTATAAAGTTATTTCAATCTCTTAGATTGATATAACTGAGAAGTAATCAATCCCTTGAAAAATTAATTGAACATTAAAAATATTATACATTTTCTACTTTGATTAACTGGAATGTTTTGTTTTAAAATTTGGGGATTTTCAAATAAATATTTTAACAAAAAAATTTCTAGGAACTCAATTCACCCACCTCTTGAGTGTCCTACTCTAACTAACATTTGGTATCAAAGTATTGTTTTTAAACTGCTATTTTCAAATCTTTTCAACTGTGATTTTAGTTGTGTTTTAAATATCTATAAATTTTTGTAAGTTCTAAATTTTTAGATCTTTAAAAACATATTATTTATTCTTTTTATGGATAATATATTGGAAGTGATGATACCAACAAAACCACCCTTTTCAATGGTACAAATTATATCCATTGGAAAATTAAGATGAAAATGCACTTAGAAAGTATGGTTTTTGAAAATTAGTCTTTCATTGCAGATGAATATAAAATTACTACTACTACCAGAAATACCTGGGATGAACCAACCAAGACTGCTTATAATAATAACTACAAATCTTAGAATGCCTTATATTTTTATTTAGGATATGAATAATTTAATAGGATTTATGCATGTAAAACAACCTATGAAATTTGGGATACCTTAGCTATTTCACACGAAGGAACCACTAATGTCAAATAAATGATACTTGATACCTATACTATTAAATATTATAACTTTAAGATAAATCATGATGAGATAATTTCTGATATGTATCTCATTCTTAATGAAATAGTCAATACAATGAGATCTCTTGGAAATAAAATGGATGCTAAAGAACAAATCATGAAACTACTTTGATGTCTACCCAAAAGGTAGAGAGGAACCTTAGTATCAATTAGATAATTTTGTGATATCAGCAAGTTTCTAGTTAAGGAGTTAATAGGAAAACTAATGTTTAATGAGGAAGAATTAAAGGTCAATAAAGAGGAGGAAGATGAACCAAATATAATGTTAGTGGCTTTCAAAACCATTAATTCCAAACATAAATAAAAGGAAAGTATTAAAACTCATTATGATAGTACAAGTAATGAATATTCCTCATATGACAATAAGGAGAAAATGGATTAATTATCTATAAGGTTTAAGAAGTTTTATAGGATGAATAAATTATTAAAGAATCCCAACTAAAAAGGTAAGTATGATAATAAGGTAAATTGAAAAAAAGATTGTAAAAGGAATGATAATTCGAGTGAAATAGTTTTTTTATGAATATAAGAGGAGAGGAAATGTAAAGGTTTAATTTCATAATTTAAAATGTAAGAAGAAAAATGAGGACAAAGATAAAAGATACAAGAAGAAAATGAAGTCCACCTGTAGTGCTTATGAGGATAGATCAAGTGAGCCTGAATCATCACATGATGAAAAAGGTGACAAGGAAAACATGTGTTTCAAGAGAAACACATCTCAGGTAACCCTTGAGTCTTCTATACAAAATTCTTATTATTCTGAAGATAAAAGTGATTATTAAAATATGAATAATGAAGAAATATTTGAATACTTCCAAATGATTCAAGATACGTTAAATTAATTGAAAGATAAATATAAATCTTTAAAGAAACAACATGCTCTTAGATATACTATTAAATTTGAGCTTACCATAGAAAAAGAAAATAATTCTCAATTGGTTAAAGAAAACAATGAGCTTAAATTTTCCAATGATCAATTGAAAAAATATTTAGAGAATTTTACCAATGGAAAAGATCTCTTGGTTCAAATTCTTAGTAAACAAGTTTCACCCAGATACACTAGTGGTCTTGGCTATCAACCTAGTAAAAGAAAATTTGTCAAAACCAATTTTTTATTTAAATGTGGAAAATTTAGTTTTATTATTAGTTCTAGAAAATTTTATGAAAGTTCAAGCTATGAAAAATCTTCTACTGTTTCAAGTTTTTCTAGGCCAAATAAAGTATATTTTTCCAATACTTTACAAATTTTGTATAGGAAGCCCATGAAACAAATGTGGGTTCCTAAATCTTTTATTACTATTGTTATTAGACCCAAACAAATCTGGGTACCAAAATATTTTATTGTATCATCTACTTTTGTAGGACAAATACTTGAAGAGATCCTATAGAAGTCTATGGTACTTGGACAATGGATTTTCAAGACACATGACATGAGATTATTCATGCTTCAAGAATATGATAAAGATTGATAGTGGTCCTGTCACTTTTAGTGATAATATTAAAAGGAAAATCATTGGACTTGGACATATTGATAATTCTAATTCAGTTTCAATTTTCAAAGTACTTTTTATTAATATATTAAAGTAAAATCTTCTTAGTATCTCTCAGCTATGTGATGATGGTTTTAATGTTAAATTTGATAATGATGCATAAAATATTTTTAATTCTAAAAATGATTTAGTATTTACTATATTTAGAAATGAAAATGTTGATGCTATAAAATTAGATTCCTTAGTTTCTAAATTTTTTTCTTGCTTAAGTTCCTTTCATTAAGAGTTTTGTATTTGGAATAAGAGATTATGACATTGTAATATTCATTCACTTAGAAAGCATACTAGAAAATGACTAGTCAAGGATCTATAAAAGATTGAGTTTCCAAATGGAAAAGTCTGTAATCCTTGTCAAGAGGGTAAACACCATAAAATATCTTTCAAAGAAAATAAATAAGTTTCTACTTCCCAACCTCTTGATTTGGTTCACATGGATTTGTCTGGAACATCTAGAGTTTCAAGTCTGAATGGGAATAAATATTTCTATATTCTTGTAGATGACTATTCTAGATATACTTGGACTTTATTTCTTGATCACAAAAGTGAATCCTATTCTAATTTCACTAAGCATGCTATAATATTTGAAAACATAAGATGTCTTAGAATTAAATCTTTAATAAGTGACCATATCCATGGGTTTGAAAATCAAGAGTTTGAATATTTTTTCTCAAAAAATGAATATATTCACAAATTATTTTCTTCTAGGACACCTCGACAGAATGGTGTAATAAAAAGATGAAATATAACCTTATAAGAGATATTCCAAACTATGCTTAATGAATATGACTTATCTGTCTTGTTATATAATTAATAGAGTCTTAATCAGGACAATCCTTAAAAAACCACCTATGAGATGTGGAACAATAAGAAACCCACAGTTAATTATTTCAATGTATTTGGTTGCAAGGTTTTTATGCGTAATTAAAAGTAAAAACTTGAAAAATCTGCATCTAGAAGTGATGAAGTAATCATTCTAGGTTATTCAATATCTAGTAAAGCCTATAGAGTATTTAATAAAAGAACTAAGTGTGTATATAAATCTTTACATGTTAAATTTGATGAAACAGATCCACATGAACCTAAGACCTCCCTAGAAAATCTTGAGGATGATCTATCAAATCTAGACATAAATGAAAAATTTATTGACCCTACTATTAAACAATATGTTAAATATTCCAATTCTGAAAATTCTCCTGACTCTAGTCATGATGAACCCGTGTAGCAACCCACAAACCCCGGGTGCTTAATGAGACATGATATACTTAACATTTCATTACATCATTACAAATTAAATATCATGTCCCATTACTATAGAAGATCGCGAGGCTCAGGATTCTGGGAAACCAGTTGCTTCTGATTAACGTCATTAGTACCAACCATGCCTGAAAATTTTTAAACAAAAACGTAGGGTGAGAAAATATGCCCAGTAAGGGGTTTTAAAAACGTTTTAAGAAAACTTTTTCTCAAAACAGACCTTTTGAAGAGAATAAAACACTTTGCTAAAAAAGAAACATTATCTTTTCTTAAAAACATGAAATCTGACATTTTTGAAGACTACTTGCACAGAGACTTGAAATAAAATATAAAGTAAACATGATCAGAGAGCGCAACATAAGAAAAATAAACAATGAATAATATTCAAACAGGGTTACTTAAATTCTAAAAAGTATTCTGTGGATAAGCAGGGAAAACGTTCACAACATGGTTCATGAGAATATACAGTTCATCTAATAGTTTACCACATGAAAAACAGTTCTTGACACATAAATTAAATTTTCATAGTCATGGGAGCTTTCAACTAGGGGTTGTCCTGTTAGTTGAACTAACCCCTGGTTGACCTTTATCATTACATGTAGAGGGAATTTATAATACTGGACTTTGTCAAGACCTTTCGTCAAGACCATATAACATACTTAACAGGTCAAGGCTAACTGGCAATCCTGTTTCCATGGTAGCACAAGCCAAGGCTAACTGCCAAGACCGTCGCACATAACGTCTCATGAGACTCTTGCTTTACCCAATGCATTGGAGCGCTGTATAATTCCGGGCGCACCCATCACATCATTCTTATTGCGCTATATAATTCCAGGCGCACCCGTCACATGTAGGTCCTATACATCCCTCACATATCTTGACATGGTCATTCATTCATAGGGTTTCATGCATTCTTAATCAACCCCCTTTTCACTTACATATTCATAACTTGAAGACAGTTCAATCAGAAATAAACTGAGACATGCATGCTAAATTCGTACACATAAGAAAATATCTTAACAATTGAAACATGGGTTTTAAGGAAATAACTGTAACAGCCCAAGATTTTATAAAAAATATTCTTTTTAATTAATGTCTTGTGTTGTACGCTACACCAAAAGGAGCTTGCACAACACGCATCCTTGTCTTGCCTTGCATTACACGCAATCGCGACCTTCCTCGATAGCGTGTGTAATACGCAATACCGAGTTTCACTAAACAACGATGTGCTATTAAAATATTATTAAAACTAGCCGTTATGAATAGTAATAACCACTTTTTAAAATTCTGTAAATCTTATTTTTCAAAATGAACTTCATTCTTGGATTCGGAGTATCGAATTTAGCCTAAGCTGAAATTTTGGTACTTTTCGGATAACTTTCATATTCTGATGAATAGTGAAAAATTACTAAATTATAATTAAAAACAACTTTTTTAATCGAAATAATTAATAGTGATAAATTATTAATTTGAGTGGTTTTAAAGTATATTTAGAATATATTTTTACAATTTAATACAATGTTGGTCATTGGTTGTAATTTCACATTTAAACCAGACATAATCAAGTGTCAATCTTTTGATATATATTGTTTCCTAAAAACACGTTATTTATTTTAACAGTGGGATTTAATTATAAAATTAATTAATGAAACTTCTATGTTATGAATTTGGTAAAATAGATTTCATTTTTGAATTCGGAATATGAAATATAGCTTAGGATGAAATTTTGGCATTGTTCTGAAAAACATCAATTTTTGATGAATAGTGAAACTACTAAGTGGTAGTTAAAAAAACTGAATTTTTCATAAAACTTAATTTTGCCGCTTCTGTGAATGGAATTTCGAAAATCCGAGAGACACGGTTAATATCAAGGACTAAAATGTGGTTCAATGAGATGAAAATAATTTTTTGGTGAATAGTAACTTTTTATTTTTTTTACCGCGGTTAATAGTAAATAGGGTAACTAAAGGTAAATATGATATTAATATTACCCTAACACATGTCCTAATTCTATTGGACAAGTGTAATTCGACCAAAAACAAACTTAGGAATAAAATATGACCATTTAGGCCCACTTGGATTAGATTAGGACATTTATTATTAATTTATTTAAAGAAGGGTTAAAATAGTTAAAATCAAAGTTTAATAAGTAAATCATTTTTCATATGGGGTTATACATAAGATAAATTCGATTGTAAATATTCATTAGAAATATAAAAAGATTTCCTACATGATGGTATTTTATTTGTAATTTTTAGACATAAAATAATTTAATTTATTTATGACACAACGATGATGCAGTAATTATCTTATTAATGAAATATTGACATAATTGATGTTATAAACACCAAACTAAATGTAATTTGAGATTTTTTATGAATTCCACTAATTTTCTAGGTTACTATGATATATTAATGTTGATTTAATCAACTTGGTTCGAATATTTAATTCTGTTATGACTTTCACAAAAATCATATATCAAATAGTGTCAAAATTGACACAAAATAATTTTTAAATCAAATATTATATTATTAATTGTTATTGTATTCCTAAAAATCTAAGGTTCGGCCAAATGACTTAGATAAGGATATATATATTAATAATAAACAATTTGGGGTTAGTTTGGCATGTTATAGTAAGTGTATTAACCATATAGTGAAAGAAAACAAAAAGACATGGTAAAAGTTAAATTATTTAACTTAGAGTTAAATCTAATTGATAAGGTTAAAATAATATCCTAAACTTGTCTAAATTATATTGGTTGATAGGATTTAGACCCATCCCCACTTTAGCTTCGAAATAAGACCCTTTGGAACCATTATAAACCGATTTTGACTTTAATATAAAATAATATTTTGAGATATTCCTAAGGTGCCCCTCTCCTCCCTTATAAAAGGACACCTCCTCCCCCTTCCTCCTCACACCAATTTGAGCACTCAAGCTCGGCCAAACCCTGCCGAAATCTCTTCTCCACTTCCCTAGAAACATCCTAGAGGTTCTGGTCTTCCTCAAAGACCAATTCTAGTGCCCTAAGAGGAGGTCTCAAAGAGGCGCTTCAAAGAAGAGGTAATTACCGTTACCAATTCTTTTATCTTTATTTCTTCTTCCACTTCTTCTTAGGTTGTTTCATTATGAAGTAATAACATCAGTATCACTCATATACTGATATGTTATTATAAGTATGAAACAACCATATTTCACTATCTATCCATCCTATGGAAAAAGAAATCACCGCGCGTGCGTACGTACGGAATACCGTCTCCACGACGCGATGAGATTCATTCTCCATGTTAACCATTTAAGAATGATTATAATGTATATATAAGAAATAATAATGAAATATATGACATTATAAAGCTACTGGATTTATGTATATATACATATGTATGTCATCTACTTACTTCCATTTCAAGACAATAAGGAAAGTAAAACAGCGTTCATGCGTACGTACGGACTACCGTCTCCATGAACGGTGTTTTTCATTTTATTTATCTATCTATTATATATATATATATACTGAATATATATGATATATAAATCATATTTTATATTCTTGAAGTAAGTAAATCATGATATAAGTAATAATGATGTCAAGAACAACAAGTCAAAACACATACGATAAATGAAACGATTTTACCCAAAACGCTTCTTTAACATGGAATTTACAAAAGAACGGGTAATATAATGTCATAAGTGAACCATATATGATATCATAACAATGAATATGATTCTGTAATAAGTCAATAACATGATTTAAATCATTATACAGGAGGTTCGGACACTTACAAAGCAAGTCGGACTTAAGGTAAGGGAAATATCACAATCTCATTTTTATCCGAGATTGTTTATACTTTGGTATTTACTGGGGTGTATTTTATCATCCACATCCATGTTTGTTCAATATTTAATATTATTTCCATCCACCTAAAATTGTTTAAATCCAATTTTACCCTTCGGTGAGTTTTTAGTAAAAGATATGAAAGGAATCTTTTGTCGTTTTTTATACGAGGTACTTTTTGACTTTTCCGACAAAAGTACGAAGAATGTTTTTTTTAACTTATATGGCACGAACATATTTATACTGTTTTATAAAGCCTTATTTTCATGAAGCTCCCTCTAAAAGATTTCATGACTATTTTCAATAAAATCTCTTTCTTTTAAAATTGCATGATGTTTTGTGAAAAGAAATTGATTTTGAAGAAGAAAGGATATTTTCCTCAAGAATTCAATTCAAGTGTTTTATCAAAATTATTTTCCATATAAGATAATAAAGGGTTCTGTTTCTATCCATATTTTTACATTTATTTGACTATGTTGTGATGGAATTATGTTTATGAATTCCTTTATCTTATATGAATGGTTTTATGATGTCATGTTGTTTAAGAATCCCATTTTTATTACATGGGTTATGCAATGATGTATGATTTATGATTTTGTGGCACACATAAGAAAGGATTCATTAAGAGATGGGTGGGACCTATATCTCCCTCCAATGCATTGGGTAAAGATTTTATATCTCATGAGATAGACATGGCTGGAATGGTAGGTTATACCGGTTCAGTGAAACAGGACTGAAACGAGGATTACTCGATTCAGAAAGGGACTTTGTCCACTAAGATAGTCTTGGCAATGAGTCTTGACTAACAAGAAATGATTCTCTATGATTATGTGTGTATGCCACAATGAGTAATGTTTTAAGTTATGGTTTCATTTTCACTACTATGATTTATCCCATGTTATGAAATTATGCTCTCTTTTGCAGGTTAAGATTTCCAAAAATGTTATGTTCTTATGAAAATTATGTGATTGATATTTCTTTTGTTTACCCTTACTGAGCATTTGAGCTCACCCTTTTATGTTTTCTTTTCCCCAGGATATAAAGAAAGGTTTTAGGTAAAAAAAAAGGAAGATATTTATGGGAGATTTTGAAGATCTTTCACCAGGATTAGAAGATTACGTTCCGAGTTTCCAAAGACACTAAACTATTACGATCCTTGTGTGTGTATTTTTGTTATGTATTAAGTAATCCACAAAAGTAATGTAATGTTCATGTACGTCAAGCTTCGGGTCTCTACAGTTGGTATCAGAGGAAAGGTTTAGTCAACCTTTGGAAACTAGGATGCGAAAACGTTAGTGAGATCCCTAGAGATATTTCTAAGGTATGTCTAGGGATGTCTCTAAGGTTAAGTATACGTATAGGTTATAGTCCTAGAATTGCGCTAACGATCTTCGAATTTAACCTAAGATGTTAGATATTGAGGGTACTACCCCTTTATTATGTTGTTTTCACTAGCATGATTTTTGCCTCTCATACAATTCTTTTGGGGTTTTAGACGATGGCTGGAACCCGAAGGAACCGTGTTAATGCGGAATGTGATGGGCAATGCAATGATTGTCCCCCTGAGCAACCAAACGATATGGGAGCTGGAATGAAAAATCTTGTAGCCATGCTCACACAACTTTCTCAAGCTATGAATCATGCAGGACTTCCAAACGAGAAAAGGAAGGAGCAACATTCTGTTGAATCCTTCATAAGGCAGCGTCCACCTTCTTTCAGTGGGTCTACTGATCCATTAGTTGCTGAACAATGGATTAGTACTACTGAAAAGATATTTTCAGTTCTTCAATGTTCTGAACATGATAAAGTCATCCTAGCAGTGTATCGTTTGGAAGGAGATGCTGATCAATGGTGGAATCTTATTAAGAATACAAGGCAAAGGGATGAAATTGAGTCTATGGAATGGGACGAGTTCAAGAACTTATTTTTCAATAAGTACTTCCCTCGTATTCTTCGAACAAAGATGGAGAAAGAGTTTCTTGAACTGAAGCAAAGGGACGATGAATCTGTTGGTACCTATGAAGCAAATTTTACAAGACTTGCAAGGTATGCTTCTGGAATTATCATCCAACCTGAAAGTAAAGTTGATCGATTTTTCAGTGGCTTAAAACCAAGTCTTCGAAGGGCATTAGCTATAAGAGACTTCAGTAGCTATGAAGAAATTGTGCGTTGTGCTATCAAGGTAGAAATGGAAGTTGGTGTTACATATCCATCTCATGGTTTTGACAAGAAACGAAAGATGGAGTTCAAGGAGAAATCTCAGAATAATGGTGAAAAGAAGATGAATGTTTCCTTATGCACAAAGTGTGGAAAGAAGCATGGTGGAGATTGTCTAAAAGGGACTAGAAAATGTTTTAAGTGTGGAAAAGAAGGTCATCGAGCAGCTGAGTGTCGAAGTAATGGAAAAAGGGTTTCTAATGATAAAGCAAACACTGCAGAGAACGCACCGCCAACACTTCAATGCTTCAAGTGCAAGGAAATGGGGCATTATGCTAATAATTGCCCTAATCCAAGGGTTAGTGATGATCGACATGAGCAACCGCTTAAGGCAAAGGACAAAGGGAAGTCACATGCGATCACTATTGGCAATGTTGAATATGAAAACGATGTGGTGGAATGATTAAGTGTTTATGTAATGGGATTCCAAAATAATGTTGTATCTTGGAATATTGGAATATTTATGTATTGGTCTAATGTGGTATTCAAAGTGATTGAGATATTATGCGCATAATGAAGGGAAAACGAGAAAATGAAATGTTTAACAGTATTCATGAGCTCATGATTGATATAAGGACTAAGTGATATCATGGTTTGAGTATATAGAATTTTGAGGATTTTGGTATGTGGAAAGTGTTAACTTTTAACTGCACTCATGTTTTCACTAAGGTATTAAAGAGAATACATGATTAAGGACTTTGAATGTTCGGAATGTGACCAACAAGACATATCTTATGATATGTGGGGATCAATGACAGTATTAAATCTCTGGTAATCGTTGTCACTATATTATGAGAGTGGACTGCAGTATTATGTATAAGCCTAAAGATTAGACTGGATTATGTTGGACATAAGTTAGTATTGTTTAAGGATAGAAGATTTTCGATATTATTGATGGGATGTTATAGTAACGTAGTTTTAGAAAAAGGGACAACCTGCAGGACGGGCGACAGCCCATCGCTTCGGACAAGGCTGTAGGAATCGAACCCACAACCGAAGTGCGACTGGCCTTTATCGCCTACCACTGGCCTACAGGAAGTCCCTGTTTAGTAGAAACTAATTTTATTATATTAAGAAATATGATATATGAAGTATAAGCCCATTTTAGGAACTATATATGATTAATCTCACTATAGATCGACTTATGTATATAATTTTTGCTAACCTTTTGTTTGAGACAGATGGAATGACCCGTCATTCTATCACATGATCTGCTAACACTTCACGAATAACAAATTCAACTTCATTTATTTAAGAGATGAAGTGAAAATTGTTCTAGGCACGAACAATAGTGAGATTGTACCAAAATAAAGAAAGTATTTATTCCAATTCAAATTTTCAACTTTAGGGAAATGATCTTGAAAACCAAAAATGTTGTCCTAGTGATCTTATACCTGATGAATCAGATGGTACCTTAGATCGTCACAAATTTATGGATTTTTGATTATTGGCTTTTCCATAGCCATGTTCTCTACCACTCTCCATCAGAACATGATGGTTAGATTTCTCTTCCATATCCATATTTTCACCTATGTGGAAACCCAATGATTAGTTTATTTGGGTAACCGTTACGTTTCATACTTTTGTTTTTAAAGATTGGTTTTGATATTCCTTTTTACGATGTGGGTTTCTATTAAAGAAACTTTCAAATAGTAAACCATTTATAACCCCAACGAATTTCGAGGGCGAAATTCATTTTAAGGGGGGTAGAATGTAACAGCCCAAGATTTTATAAAAAATATTCTTTTTAATTAATGTCTTGTGTTGTACGCTACACCAAAAGGAGCTTGCACAACACGCATCCTTGTCTTGCCTTTCATTACACGCAATCGCGACCTTCCTCGATAGCGTGTGTAATACGCAATACCGAGTTTCACTAAACAACGATGTGCTATTAAAATATTATTAAAACTAGCCGTTATGAATAGTAATAACCACTTTTTAAAATTCTGTAAATCTTATTTTTCAAAATGAACTTCATTCTTGGATTCGGAGTATCGAATTTAGCCTAAGGTGAAATTTTGGTACTTTTCGGATAACTTTCATATTCTGATGAATAGTGAAAAAGTTACTAAATTATAATTAAAAACAACTTTTTTAATCAAAATAATTAATAGTGATAAATTATTAATTTGAGTGGTTTTAAAGTATATTTAGAATATATTTTTACAATTTAATACAATGTTGGTCATTGGTTGTAATTTCACATTTAAACCAGACATAATCAAGTTTCAATCTTTTGATATATATTGTTTCCTAAAAACACGTTATTTATTTTAACAGCGGGATTTAATTATAAAATTAATTAATGCAACTTCTATGTTATGAATTTGGTAAAATAGATTTCATTTTTGAATTCGGAATATGAAATATAGCTTAGGATGAAATTTTGGCATTGTTCTGAAAAACATCAATTTTTGATGAATAGTGAAACTACTAAGTGGTAGTTAAAAAAACTGAATTTTTCATAAAACTTAATTTTTCCGCTTCTGTGAATGGAATTTCGAAAATCCGAGAGACACGGTTAATATCAAGGACTAAAATGTGGTTCAATGAGATGAAAATAATTTTTTGGTGAATAGTAACTTTTTATTTTTTTTACCGCGGTTAATAGTAAATAGGGTAACTAAGGGTAAATATGATATTAATATTACCCTAACACATGTCCTAATTCTATTGGATAAGTGTAATTCGACCAAAAACAAACTTAGGAATAAAATATGACCATTTAGGCCCACTTGGATTAGATTAGGACATTTATTATTAATTTATTTAAAGAAGGGTTAAAATAGTTAAAATCAAAGTTTAATAAGTAAATAATTTTTCATATGGGGTTATACATAAGATAAATTCGATTGTAAATATTCATTAGAAATATAAAAAGATTTCCTACATGATGGTATTTTATTTGTAATTTTTAGACATAAAATAATTTAATTTATTTATGACACAACGATGATGCAGTAATTATCTTATTAATGAAATATTGACATAATTGATGTTATAAACACCAAACTAAATGTAATTTGAGATTTTTTATGAATTCCACTAATTTTCTAGGTTACTATGATATATTAATGTTGATTTAATCAACTTGGTTCAAACATTTAATTCTGTTATGACTTTCACAAAAATCATATATCAAATAGTGTCAAAATTGACACAAAATAATTTTTAAATCAAATATTATATTATTAATTGTTATTGTATTCCTAAAAATCTAAGGTTCGGGCAAATGACTTAGATAAGGATATATATATTAATAATAAACAATTTGGGGTTAGTTTGGCATGTTATAGTAAGTGTATTAACCATATAGTGAAAGAAAACAAAAATACATGGTAAAAGTTAAATTATTTAACTTAGAGTTAAATCTAATTGATAAGGTTAAAATAATATCCTAAACTTGTCTAAATTCTATTGGTTGATAGGATTTCGACCCATCCCCACTTTAGCTTCGAAATAAGACCCTTTGGAACCATTATAAACCGATTTTGACTTTAATATAAAATAATATTTTGAGATATTCCTAAGGTGCCCCTCTCCTCCCTTATAAAAGGACACCTCCTCCCCCTTCCTCCTCACACCAATTTGAGCACTCAAGCTCGGCCAACCCCTGCCGAAATCTCTTCTCCACTTCCCTAGCAACATCCTAGAGGTTCTGGTCTTCCTCAAAGTCCAATTCTAGTGCCCTAAGAGGAGGTCTCAAAGAGGCGCTTCAAAGAAGAGGTAATTACCGTTACCAATTCTTTTATCTTTATTTCTTCTTCCACTTCTTCTTAGGTTGTTTCATTATGAAGTAATAACATCAGTATCACTCATATACTGATATGTTATTATAAGTATGAAACAACCATATTTCACTAACTATCCATCCTACGGAAAAAGAAATCACCGCGCGTGCGTACGTACGGAATACCGTCTCCACGACGCGATGAGATTCATTCTCCATGTTAACCATTTAAGAATGATTATAATGTATATATAAGAAATAATAATGAAATATATGACATTATAAAGCTACTGGATTTATGTATATATACATATGTATGTCATCTACTTACTTCCATTTCAAGACAATAAGGAAAGTAAAACAGCGTTCATGCGTACGTACGGACTACCGTCTCCATGAACGGTGTTTTTCATTTTATTTATCTATCTATTATATATATATATATATACTGAATATATATGATATATAAATCATATTTTATATTCTGGAAGTAAGTAAATCATGATATAAGTAATAATGATGTCAAGAACAACAAGTCAAAACACATACGATAAATGAAACGATTTTACCCAAAACGCTTCTTTAACATGGAATTTACAAAAGAACGGGTAATATAATGTCATAAGTGAACCATATATGATATCATAACAATGAATATGATTCTGTAATAAGTCAATAACATGATTTAAATCATTATACAGGAGGTTCGGACACTTACAAAGCAAGTCGGACCTAAGGTAAGGGAAATATCACAATCTCATTTTTATCCGAGATTGTTTATACTTTGGTATTTACTGGGGTGTATTTTATCATCCACATCCATGTTTGTTCAATATTTAATATTATTTCCATCCACCTAAAATTGTTTAAATCCAATTTTACCCTTCGGTGAGTTTTTAGTAAAAGATATGAAAGGAATCTTTTGTCGTTTTTTATACGAGGTACTTTTTGACTTTTCCGACAAAAGTACGAAGAATGTTTTTTTTAACTTATACGGCACGAACGGATTTATACTGTTTTATAAAGCCTTATTTTCATGAAGCTTCCTCTAAAAGATTTCATGACTATTTTCAATAAAATCTCTTTCTTTTAAAATTGCATGATGTTTTGTGAAAAGAAATTGATTTTGAAGAAGAAAGGATATTTTCCTCAAGAATTCAATTCAAGTGTTTTATCAAAATTATTTTCCATATAAGATAATAAAGGGTTCTGTTTCTATCCATATTTTTACATTGATTTGACTATGTTGTGATGGAATTATGTTTATGAATTCCTTTATCTTATATGAATGGTTTTATGATGTCATGTTGTTTAAGAATCCCATTTTTATTACATGGGTTATGCAATGATGTATGATTTATGATTTTGTGGCACACATAAGAAAGGATTCATTAAGAGATGGGTGGGACCTATATCTCCCTCCAATGCATTGGGTAAAGATTTTATATCTCATGAGATAGACATGGCTGGAATGGTAGGTTATACCGGTTCAGTGAAACAGTACTGAAACGAGGATTACTCGATTCAGAAAGGGACTTTGTCCACTAAGATAGTCTTGGCAATGAGTCTTGACTAACAAGAAATGATTCTCTATGATTATGTGTGTATGCCACAATGAGTAATGTTTTAAGTTATGGTTTCATTTTCACTACTATGATTTATCCCATGTTATGAAATTATGCTCTCTTTTGCAGGTTAAGATTTCCAAAAATGTTATGTTCTTATGAAAATTATGTGATTGATATTTCTTTTGTTTACCCTTACTGAGCATTTGAGCTCACCCTTTTATGTTTTCTTTTCCCCAGGATATAAAGAAAGGTTTTAGGTAAAAAAAAAGGAAGATATTTATGGGAGATTTTGAAGATATTTCACCAGGATTAGAAGATTACGTTCCGAGTTTCCAAAGACACTAAACTATTACGATCCTTGTGTGTGTATTTTTGTTATGTATTAAGTATTCCGCAAAATTAATGTAATGTTCATGTACGTCAGGCTTCGGGTCTCTACAATAACCACAAACACTTAACATTCCATAACATCATAATACCCAATTAAAGCATGGTCGTTCATAACTTACACATATGATGATAAATGGTTATTGTGGGTGTTTAATTAAAACTGTGTAAACATACATGTAGTTAGGGATACAATGTGCGTAACCAGGTCCATATTGGGGAGAATCATGTATATAATTTTGTAAAAACTCTTATTAGCACTTTAAAAAACATGACCCCTTTTCTTTATAAAGTTTGTAAACATCATAAAAGAACTTGTAATTGCAGACAACATAATGATATATATACCTACACATATGCATGGGTTTACCACATTAAACCATACTCAAAAATATTTCCCATGTTATACATTAAACAAAAATAATGTTTGGAAAACCGAGTGGGGTTCCTTTATATATAAAAGAAATGAACTTAACCTTTATAAAACCCTTATTGGCATAAAATCAATCTTGCATGCAACATGGTAGATCCATAATCATGTGTACATATACATGAATTCATGTATATAAGAGTTTAAATAATTCTTACCATTTTCTCAAAACCAAAATCCTGATTTATCAAGAATGTTGATAAATAAAAATTTTCAATTGAAAGAACTATTTTGATATCAAACCTACCATTAAACTTCATAATACATATAAATACATATACAAATAGATTTTGGGACATCACTTGAAACAATAATAATCTTTAAAGGGTAGATATAATTTTAATAGATCTTTATGTTATACTGTGGTAAATTTTAAAAGAAATAAATAAGCTTGTCTTCCTAGTCGCACATAGATGTACATGTAACCTTATATCATCACATGTAAATGCATATCTATATGTTTCATATATCTTCATAATCCCATAAGTTTATAAAATTTCCCGCAAACTCCATTTTTCATAGGGTGGAATTTAAAAAAAAACAGGGGTTAAATACAGGTGAAAGGAAGGTGTACAAATGCATGTATTGTTGTATATATGTATGAAAACATTTATATATCTACACACAAGGTGTGTATCATTAAAACTGAATTAGAATAAACCCCAAAATGAAAAAAAACTTCCTTTAACCCGATTGAATTCTGGAAAAGAAGAACAGTGTTAGCCGATTCTTAAAATCTTTATATATATTTATATAAAATGGAATATAAAGTATATATATAACTAGGGATATCCACCAAAATAGGATAAAATTAAAAACGAGACCTTACCTTCGTTCGCCTCTCAAAACAGAAAGAGTGCATGGTGAGATACAAATTTTTTGACCTTATATAATTTTATATATACTCATATATACGTAAAGCGTATATGAACTAAAGTATCAAAACTGGAGAAAACGAAATAGAAGCAAGGATTTTCCCTTACCTGTTTGAAGAGGTGGAGAAGGAAGACAATGAAGCAGCGAAGAGGCCATTGGTCGCAGAGATCAAAGAAGTCGGGTGAAAAACTTCCGACCTTCGGTGCAACTTGGGGTTAAAAAAAAAACATAGAACTCAACACGAAGACATCGACCCGGGGTATCCGAGGTTAATTCGGTGTCAACCTTTGGAAAAGAGGGGAAAATCGAGTCCACTCATTGACCTAAATGAAGAAAACGAGCCGCCCTAGTCTACTGGTACAACGACGCAACTAAGAAGAAGAAGCGGACACGAGGGAAGAAGAAGCCGCGGGGAGAGAGATGCGAAAAACAGTGGACGACCGGGATTAAACTGGAGAGATCAGATGGCCTGGAACTGGCACGACATTAAAAAGGATGGACGACTACGATCGGAGGGGGCTGGATCAGACGGTCCCTGGTTAAACCGGTGAAAAAAAAGAAAACAGCACGCGGGTCTTCGGTTTTTTTAAAAAAAATTGTTTTATTAATATCTTCATTAATTTATTAAATCAATGTTTTTATTATATAAAAAAAATTCAATTATTCAACTAAATTTTATTATTTTAAAAAAAGAAGGTCATTGGTCAATAAAAATATATTTATTCAATCAAAACATATTATTATATAAATATATGTATACATATATATTTTATTTTTAAAACACCAATAATTTTTATTAACCTTATTATATTACTATTATTATCATTAAACCATAATTATTAATTACTTAATATTACATTATGAAGATCAATGGTTAAAAAAATTGATTAAACAAAACATATCACATATATATATATATACATTTTAATTTCCTTTATTAGCTAATTACCTTAATTTTTCTTATTTAAAGATTAATATTAATTAAACATTAAACGTAACTACATCCAATCACACATAAGAGTGCGTTGACCTAAATATCATCACCATGAAACACATAAGTAAAAGAAATCATAGTTTGACGTAGTTTCCAAAACTGTTTATCCCCGTTATAAACATTTTCATTAACATTAGCCCTTATATTTAATTTAGAGAAAAATAATTATTTAATTTGATGCAATATATATATATATATAACTCAAGGGCCAGTACATATTTAGGCAAAATAAAAACCCATCAGCTTTAATATAATTACAACATAAAAATTTAATTGCTCAAATTAAGAAAATAAGTGTAGTGAATAATAATATTAATTTTCATAAAACATAATTCGCATTTTTGGGAAAACAAGAAATAAATTAAGTTATCATTGATGTCATTAAGGAAAATTACATAGTTAATTTTCCGAACCTTCCATGGGTAAGCCATTCTTATTTCCAACGGTCAAAAAAAAACTTAGAGGATAGGAGAAACCAATGGTCATATTTATAGCCGTTTGGGTTCAACGGTCGGATTTGTGTGCTTATAAAGGGTCTGGTCTCAGGGTGTCCCTCACTCCAGGTGACTGAAGGAGAAATGAGAAGATGATTCGTATGATTCCCCTGGTGCTCAGCACGGTTGTAGTGGCTTCGGCCATCCTCATGTTCATTATGATGGATTCCAGAAACCCCTACCGCATTCTTGGGCTCTTGGTGGTTTTAAGAAGTCTCCCTATTATTGTAATCTGGTTCTTAGTTGAGATTTTTGGTTAATTTATCTTCTTGTTCGGTCAGTGGAGGTTGTAGCCGATATGTTACTTATTTGAATAAAATGAGTTTTCATTCATTTGATGCATTTTTTCTATTTTATTATTATTTTTACCTTATAAGTTGATTGTTGGTTCACTTAATGGGTGTCATTGAAAAGAAAACTTGTCAAAAATAAAAACATGGTTTTCTCGGGTCATTACATTACTTCCCACTTCAAAGAATTTCACCCTCGCAATTCTATCATAAAAAGAAAAAACTGAAACCCCAAACATAGAACACTAACGAAACTTTGGATCTGGCTTGGTTAACGGGATACCAAGGTTGGAACATAGCTCTTCCGTTTCCCTATCCAAGATACACTTCGAACAGTATGTTCTGAACTCCTGTTCGTGCGTACTGCACACGGGCTTCCAAAGGTAGGCTCGTGCCGTGCAATGCTCGGAAACGTCCGAGTAGATAAACTACTTGATAACTCTTCTGGAAACATCATGCTCGAGGTAGTCGAGAGGGATGATGCGGTTGAGGAGACTGAGATTCAAGACATGGAATTTGTAGGCTGCACTGAGCTGGCCATTCTGAGTAGCCACGAGGAAGCACACTCTGGCAGAAAAGTTCTGTGCCAGAGTAAAACACTGGAACAAGCCCTCATGGTACCTTCCCCTTCGCCTATAGCAGGGGAGTTGAGCAGTGGCAATGAGGTGAAAGACACGATCATCCTCTTGACATAAGCGAAGGATATCTGGACCGTTTTCTAGATCAAGCAGACGCTGACAAGACCCTCACAGGTTGAGAAAGGATGGATAATCCACCGTGCATGCCTTGATCAAGATGACCTCTACTAGCTCTTCGGGTAGTGATGAGAAGTTCGTTTGACCAGCCATCTGAAAACAAACATTGAAAGGAAACTCTTAACAACATTGATAAGGTAGATCCATGAAAGGAAACAAGAGACTTCCATTTATGCAAAAGTTTACATGGCAAAGCCTGAGTTTACAAGACGTACGCCACAAAGAGTGGAAAAACTTCCTAACTCTTCAAACCACACACAGGCTGAATAGACAGGACTAAACTCATGGGAACATTTATAACGCCTCCTGAGTTTAGCGTGAGGGGTATGGAGTTGGGAAACATCGGTATACACTTCTTGCCTAAGAGACAATCGGGTGGACTCATTATCAAACACTCCAAAGTCCATTAACTGGCCCCAGAAGATGTAGTGCAAAATCTGGCACAGGTAAGCCGCTCGGAGGTCTCCGAAAGCAGCAGCTTCTTGAAAAGGGTTATCAAGAATTGTGCCAAATTCCTCGCCAGTTGTGAACACTCGGAAGAGTCCTTCATGATACTTTCCCCGACGTGCATAAGAGGGAAATTGGGTCATCATCATTAGGAGATAATCCATCCCCAATCCCCGGTGAAGACTAAGCACCCTAGGTGAGTTTGACACGTCATACAGGTGCTTACACGTCATGAGAATTTGGGCATAATTCAGAATGTTCTCATGGCTGGCTAGAGATACAATGTTCTCTAGAGCCTCAGTGGGAAGTGACAAAAGGTCGGTAGGTACATCAACCATCTGAAAGTTATAACATTTTTATTTATTCAGTCATAGTAATACATTTATACCACCTGGTTTTCAAGAGTTTCCTGAACCCATCCTCTGATACCAACTGTAGCAACCCCCAAACCCAGGGTGCTTAATGAGACATGATATACTTAACATTTCATTACATCATTACAAATTAAATATCATGTCCCATTAATACAGAAGATCACGAGGCTCAAGATTCTGGGAAACCAACTACTTATGATTAACGTCATTAGTACCAACCATGCCTGAAAAATTTTAAACAAAAACGTAGGGTGAGAAAATATGCCCAGTAAGGGGTTTTAAAAACGTTTTAAGAAAACTTTTTCTAAAAACAGTCCTTTTGAAGAGAATAAAACACTTTGCTAAAAATGAAACATTATCTTTTCTTAAAAACATGAAATCCGACATTTTTGAAAACCACTTGCACAGAGACTTGAAATAAAATCTAAAGTAAACATGATTAGAGAGCGTAACATAAGAAAAATAAACAATGCATAATATTCAAACAAGGTTACTTAAATTCTAAAAAGTATTCTGTGGCTAAGTAGGGAAAACTTTCATAACATGGTTCATGATAATATACAGTTCATCTAACAGTTTAACACATGAAAAACAGTTCTTGACACATAAATTACATTTTCATAGTCATGGGAGCTTTCAACTAGGGGTTGTCCTGTTAGTTGAACTAACCCCTGGTTGACCTTTATCATTACATGCATAGGGAATATATAATACTGGACTTTATCAAGACCTTTCGTCAAGACTGTATAACATACTTAACGGGTCAAGGCTAACTTCCAATCCCGTTTCCATGGTAGCACAAGCCAAGGCTAACTGCCAAGACCGTCGCACATAACATCTCATGAGACTCTTGCTTTACCCAATGCATTGGAGCACTGTATAATTCCGGGCACACCCGGCACATCATTCTTATTGCGCTATATAATTCCTGGCGCACCCGTCACATGTAAGTCCTATACATCCCTCACATATCTTGACATGGTCATTCATTCACAGGGTTTCATGCATTCTTAATCAACCCCCTTTTACTTACATATTCATAACTTGAAGACAGTTCAATCAGAAATAAACTGAGACATGCATGCTAAATTTGTACACATAAGAAAATATCTTAACAATTGAAACATGGGTTTTAAGGAAATAACCACAAACACTTAACATTCCATAACATCATAATACCCAATTAAAGCATGGTCGTTCATAACTTACACATATGATGATAAATGGGTATTGTGGGTGTTTAATTAAAACTGTGTAAACATACATGTAGTTAGGGATACAGTGTGCGTAACCAGGTCCATATTGGGGAAAATCATGTATATAATTGTGTAAAAACTCTTATTAGCACTTTAAAAAACATGACCCCTTTTCTTTATAAATTTTGCAAACATCATAAAAGAACTTGTAATTGCAGACAACATAATGATATATATACCTACACATATGCATGGGTTTACCACATTAAACCATACTCAAAAATATTTCCCAAGTTATACATTAAACAAAAATAATGTTTGGAAAACCGAGTGGGGTTCCTTTATATATAAAAGAAATGAACTTAACGTTCATAAAACCCTTATTGGCATAAAATCAATCTTGCATGCAGCATGGTCGATCCATAATCATGTGTACATATACATGAATGCATGTATATAAGAGTTTAAATAATTATTACCATTTTCTCAAAACCAAAATTCTGATTTATCAAGAATGTTGATAAATAAAAATTTTCAATTGAAAGAACTATTTTGATATCAAACCTACCCTTAAAATTCATCATACATATAAATACGTATACAAATAGTTTTTGGGACTTCACTTGAAACTATAATAATCTTTAAAGGGTAGATATAATTTTAATGGATCTTTAAGTTATACTGTGGTAAATTTTAAAAGAAATAAATAAGCTTGTCCTCCTAGTCACACATAGATGTACATGTAACCTTATATCATCACATGTACATGCATATATATGTTTCATATATCTGCATAATCCCATAAGTTTATAAAATTTCCCGCAAACTCTATTTTTCATAGGGTGGAATGAAAAAAAACAGGGGTTAAGTACAGGTGAAATGAAGGTGTACACATGCATGTATCGTTTTATATATGTATGAATACACTTATATATCTACACACAAGGTGTGTATCATTAAAACCGAATTAGAATAAACCCCAAAAAGAAAAAAACTTCCTTTAACCCGGTTGAATTCTAGAAAAGAAGAACAGTGTTAGCCGATTCTTAAAATCTTTATATATATTTATATAAACTGGCATATGAAGTATATATATAACCAGGGATATCCACCAAACTAGGAGAAAATTAAAAACGAGACCTTACCTTCGTTCGCCTCTCAAAACAGAAAGATTACATTGGTGAGATACAAATTTTTCGACCTTATATACTTTTATATATACTCATATATACGTAAAGCGTATATGAAGTAAAGTATCAAAATTGGAGAAAACGAAACAGAAGAAAGGATTTTCCCTTACCTGTTCGAAGAGGTGGAGAAGGAAGACAATGAAGTAGCAATGAGGCCGTTGGTCAGAGAGATCAAAGAAGTCGGGTGAAAAACTTCCGACCTTCGGTGAAACTTGGGGTTTAAAAAAAAACATAGAACTCAACATGAAGACGTCGACCCGGGGTATCCGAGGCGAATTCAGTGTCAACCTATGGAAAAGAGGGGAAAATAGGGTCAACTCACTGGCCTAAACGAGGAAAACGATCCGCCCTAGTCTACTGGTACAGCGACGCAATGAAGAAGAAGAAGCGGACGTGGGGGAAGAAGGAGCCATGAGGAGAGAGATGCGAAAAATAGTGGACGACTGGGATTAAACCGGAGAGATCGGACGACCTAGAACTGGCGCAACATTAAAAAGGATGGACGGCTGCGATCAGAGGGGGCTGGATCGGACGGTTCCCGGTTGAAGCGGTGAAAAAAAAAGAAAACAGCACACGGGTCTTCGAATTTTTTAAAAAAAAATTGTTTTATTAATATCTTCATTAATTTATTAAATCATTGTTTTTATTATATAAAAAAAATTCAATTATTAAACTAAATTTTATTATTTTAAAAAAAGAAGGTCATTGGTCAATAAAAATATATGTATTCAATCAAAACATATTATTATATAAATATATGTATATATATATATATTTTATTTTTAAAACACCAATAATTTTTATTAACCTTATTATATTACTATTATTATCATTAAAGCATAATTATTAATTACTTAATATTACATTATAAAGATCAATGGTTAAAAACATTGATTAAAAAAAACATATCACATATATATATACATTTTAATTTCCTTTATTAGCTAATTACCTTAATTTTTCTTATTTAAAGATTAATATTAATTAAACATTAAACGTAACTACATCCAATCACACATAAGAGTGCGTTGACATAAATATCATCAACATGAAACAGATAAGTAAAAGAAATCATAGTTTGACGTAGTTTCCAAAACTGTTTATCCCCGTTATAAACATTTGCATTAACATTAGCCCTTATATTTAATTTAGAGAAAAAGAATTATTTAATTTGATGCAATATATATATATATATATATATATAACTAAAGGGTCAGCACATATTTATAAAAAATAAAAACCCATCAGCTTTAATATAATTACAACATAAAATTTTAATTGCTCAAATTAAGAAAATAAGTGTAGTGAATAATAATATTAATTTTCATAAAACATAATTCGCATTTTTGGGAAAACAAGAAATAAATTAAGTTATCATTGATTTCATTAAGGCAAATTACATAGTTAATTTTCCGAACCTTCCATGGGTAAGCCATTCTTATTTCCAACGGTAAAAAACAAAACTTAGAGGATAGGAGAAACCAACGGTCATATGTATAGCCGTTTGGGTTCAATGGTCGGATTGGTGTGCTTATAAAGGGCCTGGTCTCGGGGTGTCCCTCACTCCAGGTGACTGAAGGAGAAAGGAGAAGATGGTTCGTATGATTCCCCTGGTGCTCAGAACTGTTTCAGTGGCTTCGGCCATCCTCATGTTCATTATGATGGATGCCAGAAACCCCTACCGCATTCTTGGGCTGTTGGTGGTTTTAATCGATCTCCCCATTATTGCAATCAGGTTCTTAGTTGGGATTTTTGGATAATTTATCTTCTTGTTCGGTCAGTGGAGGTTGTAGCCGATATGTTACTTATTTGAATAAAAGGAGTTTTCATTCATTTGATGCATTTTTTCTATTTTTTTATTATTTTTACCTTATAAGTTGATTGTTGGTTCACTTAATGGGTGTCATTGAAAAGCAAACTTGTCAAAAATCAAAACATGGTTTTCTCGGGTCGTTACAACCCGAACTTTTTGAAGAAGCTAAAATCACTAGCCACTATTTTCCTAGATCTGTTGGAACTCTTAAGAACCATCATTTAGATGCTGTAGTTGGAGACCTAGAAAAAGAAACAAAGACTAGAGTTTCTATAAGAAATTTGGTTGAACATCAAGACTTTTTGTCACATCTTTAACCTAATGACATCAATGATTCTATCAATGATGAATTTTGGGTAATTGATTTGCAAGAATAATTAAATAAGTTTGAAAGAAATAAAGTTTGGAAACTTTTAGACAAACCTAAAGGCATCATGACAATAGAAACTAAATAGGTATTTAGAAATAAAGTAGATGAAGTTGGTAATATTGTAATAAATAAAGCTAGATTTTTTGTATAAGTTTATAGTTAATAATAAGGGATTGACTATGAAGAAAATTTTTCACCAGTTTCGAGACTTGAAGGCATTATAATTTTATTTTAATATGAAGTACATCGAAATTTCAAGCTATATCAAATGGATGTTAATAGCGCATTCCTAAATGGATATATAGTTGAGGATGTTTTCATTGAAAACCCATTGGTTTGACAAACCCTCACTTTAAAAATCATGTTTTTAAATTAACAAAAGATTTATATGGTTTAAAGTAAGATCTATGGGCTTGGTATGATAGACTAAGTAGTTTTCTTATTTCCAAAGGTTTTACAAAAAAGTATAGCTGATCCTACTCTCTATATAAAATTAATTTATAATTATGTTTTATTAGTTAAAATTTATGTATATGATATTATTTTTTGATCTTATAAATATTATTTATGTGTTGGTTTTTCAAAAATGATACAAAGTGAATTTGAAATGAGTTTAATGGGGGAAATTAAATTCTTTCTTGGATTTCAAATCTTTCAAAATAAAGAAGGTATTATTTTAAATCAAAGGAAATATACTAAATATATTTTAAAAAGGTTTGGATTTGATAGTAAAAAATGTTATGATATTCCAATAAGTACCACCCGTAAGTTGGATCTTGATAAAAATGGTAAAGCTATTGATCAAACCACTTATAGAGGAATGATTGGGAATTTACTCTACTTAACTTCTAGCAGTCCTGGAATTATGTTTAGTGTGTTTATGTGTGCCCATTTTCAAGATAACCCTAAGGAATATCACCTAAATTCTATTAAAATAATTTTTGAATAACTCAAATATACTACTAACTTATAAATATTATACCATATAAGAAAAACTTTTGATTTTGTGAGTTATTCTAAAAATGATTTTGGTGGTTGTAAGTAAGATAGAAAGAGAACCTCTGGAATGTGTCACTTTTTGGGAAAGTCTCTAGTTTCATGGTTTAGTAAAAAGAAAATTTTTGTTGCATTATCTACTACCAAGGATTAATACATAGCTACTGGTAGTTATTGTGCTCAGATTTTTTGGATGAAACACACTTTACTAGACTATGGATATCAATTCAGACATTTACCTATAAACTGTGATAATACAAGTGATATTGATATATCTAAAAAACATGATTCTCATTCTAGAACAGAGTATATTTATCTAAGAAATCATTTTTGGAGAGATCATTATAAAAAATGTGACATAACATAAGAGTTTATTGGTACTGAACATCAACTTGCTAACATATTTACAAATCCATTGCACTCTGAAAGAATTAATTACATCAAACATGAATTAGGGATAATTAATTTATAAGGATATTATGTTGATAACTCTCTATAAGAAATGCATGTAGTTTTCACACCGTTAGGATAAACAGACTGGTGATGTATCACTAACACTTTGTCACGCCGACACACTTGTCATGCCGAAACCGATAGTGTTTTGAAAAAACTATCTTTCCGAAACCGATGACTCACTGTTTTATTTGTCTTATATTTTTAAATAAAATAAAGCTGTTTCATTTATTTCTTTGTACCCAGTTCATGATTTGGTGATATCCAATTACCTAAATGATATAAATTAGAGTCGATCCAATCCAACACTTACCCTATCACTTAAACCCTTACACTCGTTACATTGCTTTATACTCTCGACCTTTCACCTTCTAACATTCAAAAGAACAATAAAAAATGGCAAGGATGAAGCACACACTTGAAGAAGGATCTGGAGACGATTCTCAACCTTCTAAGAAGAAAAAAGAAGGATTGAGTAAGTCTAAGCCTATCAATCCCAACCTTGCGAACCATGTGCTAACTCTAGAGAATTATTTTCTTACTGAATGGTTTCTAGAGAGTAAGTATCTTCTGTTGAGGGTTCTACAAACCCAAGGTTGGCTATATTGGATTTTAGATAATGAGAGACCTTAATACATGAATCTTGTTAATTATTTTTACATAAATTTTGATTTTCTTTTCAAAGGTAGCGAGGTATGATGGATCAAATCTATAGTTAAAGGAAGGATAATATCATTTTATTTTAGGAATTGAAAATAATTCCTTAAGGTACCTCATGAGGGAATCTATGATGAATACAGAGGGAATTATCCACCTATAAGTGACCTGTTTTTCTTTTGGAAAGGAGGAGCATAGGAGGCCTATTACTACAAAGCAAGATGGTGAAAGTAAGCAACTATTTAAGTTCATTCAACACTAGCTTTGTCCCATGAAAGGGTACTTTACATCATTAAAGTATTAAGATGTATACTTGTTATATTTTCTAAATAAATGGGAAAAAGTTAACCTTTAAAGATATTTGATATTGAATATATATTAAATTATTAAAACCTACTATAAGACCAACTCTCTATTCTACCCAAGGATTATCTCAGCCTTGGTGCAAGTTAAAGGATGTGTGGATGAAGGTGAAGAAATGGTTTTAGCTTAGAGTGGAATCTATTTGAGTAATTATATTTTGAAAAAGAATAAAAATCCATTAGACCCCATGAAAGAAGTAATAGGTTTGTGATGGGGCTAAAATTTATGAAAAATTCAATCCAGTGGACCGTCCTATTAGTCCGAGAGATTTAGTGGATCCTGGTCTGGTACCTAAAGATACTGAGCCTATTTATTCCGACGAGGAAGAGCTTGTTACTCTTGATAGATATCAAGGGTCTCTTATTGATGATAAAATTGACCTTGACACTACAGAAGCTCTAAGAAGAATGTCATATGGACCTCATAGCCTACCTCTTCCCTTAAAATCAGATGAACCAAGTCTTGCCGACAATGGTGATGAGGAGATATAAGTGTCTAGAAGTATTGATTATGAGATAAAGTCTAGTGGTTCTAAATAGGATTAAGAAGAAGAAGAATAAGGAGATAATGAAGAAAAATAATTAGCAAGAGAAAGTGGCTTAGGAAGTGAAGAAGAAGAAAAAATCAGTGGATCAGGTATTAAGGAAGAAGAGGAAGAAATAAATAAATCTGGTGAAGAAAGTGAAATTAGTAATGATAGTGATCATCCTGATGATGATTAGGATATAAATATTGATCCGGTTGAGGCTGTAGTTCAAGAAAAGCTTGTAGAATCTTCAAAAGTTGCTACTATAAGTAAGGTAGTGGTTGATGTTCCACGAGAAGTAGATTCTCCTATTGGAGAAGATCAATCAGTTGCTGTTGATGGTGCAGTGGATGATAAGATAGTCTCTACACCATAGCTGGTTTATGCTAGAAGAAGACCTCAAGTTAAGGGGGAGCCTAATCTAAGGAGATATCAATATGAGGGGGAGCATCAAGTTGGAAGAGTGAGACTTGAAACTCTCACCCCTTTAGATGATGATGTTATGTATAGAGGGGAAAGGAATCATGGATATGAATCTCTTTGTTTGAACTATGAATATTTAGATGATGAGGTGTTTTTACCTATTACAAGAGAATTAGTGGATGAAACCCTTCATAATGATAATGCCACTAAGGTTGACTTTGAAAGGTTTAAGGAAGAAATGTGTTCAACTGTCAGAGAATCTGTTCAAGATCAAGTTATGCCCATTCTTACACTAAGTGATAAGGTAATATAATTCAAGGATTTAATATAAGATATGAAGAAGTCTATTCAAGTTGATCCAATGCCAATTTAGATAGTTTGTGTGAATGAGGCTGATGTAGTTAAAGTTTCAGAGGAAGTTTTAGTTTAGATTCATCCAAATTTAATTTCATTAGCTGTTTTTTTGGAAAACAATACCAATATTGAGAATGATATGAGAAAAATAGTTTCTTCCACAAATGGGTTAACCTATCAGTATAAAGGTTGATTGGAGATAGTTCTTAAAGATCTTAAGGAACACACCTCATATCCTTCTGTTCCTTCTACCTCTAATCATACATCTCAGACCTTAGACATTGAGGTAGTTTGAACTATTATTAAAGAAGTGCTTCAAGCCTTATTTGATGCCTCTAGTTTAGAAAGTCTTTCTAAAATCAAGAAGAACACTAATTGTGTGCATGATATTATTAGATTTTATACCAAGGAAGAATCTTCCACTCAAGAAGAGCTTATAAATATGATTAATTGATATTTCTCAAAGTTTTACACCAAATAGCAGCTCACAAGTCACTTTAAGTATTTAGAAGAGAATTTGACATTACCCCTAGTTATTAGAACTTTCAAAGAACAAGTTAAGAAATTGAAATACTTAACACCTCTTCTTGACATGTTTATGGAGAACAAATATGATTTTAAAATGGTAATGAAATATATTGGTGAAATAATTGATGATTTAATAAAGCTATTAAAGGCATATCTCCGTGTTTTGAGTGAAGCTATCATGGTTCTAGATGTTGCACCTCTCAGACCCTCTACTACCTCTCCTTCTACATCCTTACCTACTTAGCCACAGTCCATGTCTGTCTCTCAGGCACTCATCCACATTCGACCATTTATTTCATATTAGACTCAACCTCGTGTTTTGTCACAATAGAAACCCATCCTTACACCATATTTTCTTAAAGGAACATGTCTTCCTCCTCTCTAGATTCATTCAGACCCTCCAGTATCTCAGACTCCATCCACTGAACCTACCATTGATCCTTATGACAAAGGAAAGGAAAAAATAGATCCCAAGGAGTAATTTGGATCAATTTTTTGATAAGGCTGATCGACTATACTTTTGTTATATTCCACTGTCTGTACTTTACATTATTTATGAAATCCACTAATATTGTAATTCTATCTATGTTTTATGAATTTTTCTTTCTTGATCTATATTCTTTCCTATCTTTAAAATTTTTGATAATCCCAAAAGGGGGCGAAAAAGCAAGGCATTATTTATTTTACCTTTGAGCCTTATCTTTATTTTGAGCTATTTAATTTTTAAGAACATTTGTAATGGGATATAATAAGTGGAATGATTATATTAATCATCAAATAATTGTACTTGATAATGTCATGATTTCTGATCATCAAAAAGGGTGAGATTGTCGACCTATAAGAGATTGTTGGACCATAAGATATTGTTGGCCCCTATCTAGTTTTAATAATAAAAAATCATGTAAAAATCAAGTCTAATAATTTAAATAATGTTTATTTAAGTTTAAATATGTTTATTATGATTATATATGATCAACTATGTATTTAACACGTTCTATGTATAATCATGTTTTAAGATAGTTAAAACAAAAAATTGGATAAGTATGAGTCACTAACATCGACAGAACAACTGATACACCAACATAGTAAATGTATCATCAATAGAGTAATTGTGACACTGACAGAACAACTGAGACACCAAGAGAGTGAATTTCTCACCAATTGAGTAATTGTGACACCGAAAGTTCAACTAAGACACCAAATAAAGAAATATCTCACCGACAAAACAAATGTCTCATCGATAGTACAAACTAACTCACCAAGAGATGACTCACCGATAGTAAAAATGAGACACTAACAGAAGGAATGACTCACCGAAAAAACAAAATGATTCACTGATGCATGTATATACCAACATGATGACTCACAAATATAATGAGTCACCGATACCAGCAGAATGAATCACCAATAGAGGATTCACTGACAGACTATTTAAATTTTCTTTTATTTAAAATTATCTCCAACTATCATATTTGAGTGTGTTAATGCTACTGATTAAATTAATGCTTTTTGCAGACAATATTAATTGGGATGTAAAAAGTATGAGGTACACAACCTTCCCCAAATCATGCTTATTTTCGGTTTGCAGAATATAAAAGAGAAAAGCATAAAATCTGAAAGTGATATAAACATATATTAGAGGACTCACATGATCACCCATACTAAACCTGTGAACAAAAGGAGGAAGAACACATGAGGAATTATCATTCTTGTAGATAAAACACGAAAGAGAACTTGTAGTGAACCAAATTTCCAACACCTATTCAAAAAAAAAAACAGAATCAAAGGAACACAACTTTATCTTCTTGGAAAACTAGAACACAAAGCTTCACAACACTTTATTTTAGTTTCTGTTTCCAGAATATGACTCAATATTCACATCTTCTATATCCAAAGAGTCTAAAGATGTATTTCACAATACATAGATCCTTCTAAACTCTATCTCTCTATTTCCTGCTATGTTGTGTTCATTTATACTACATTTCAAGCAGTGTGTGCATATTTATTTTACACACACACTATCTCCTATGATGGACTTAAAGATAAAATATATCCTCTCACAAAAATCTTTTTACACATGTTATATCTGATATAGAATTGTGGTAGAGGTCCTATGTGACCTGGCTATTTTAGTTCCCACGTATAATTATGGTAGAGGTCTTGGGACCTGGATGGTTTGTATACTATTATGTAAACCCTGATCCAGGGTGTGGATCAAAGATTTGTATATATATTTCTTGGTGGTAGGTTATCACTAAGTGTAGTGGATTATGTGTCATCTTGATACTGAAAAACTTGTTTTAATCTGCTGTGTTTTCATATCTAGTTTACTATGTTTTAACTCATATTTTAGAAAACTAGGTTTGACTTTGATAGTTAGTCTTGGATAGTATTTTTTAACTATTTTGGATTAGTAAATTGGTTTTGAATGTTATTTCAATCTACCAGGTTGATATAACTAATATGTAATCAATATCTTGATAAATTAACTCGACAATCAAACTATTATAAATTTACTATTTTAATTAACATGATTTTTTTCTTTTTAAATTGGGGTATTTTTAAATAAAGTTTTTAACAAAATTTTTTATAGGAACTCAATTCAACCCATTTTGAGTGTCATACTCCAACCAACAACAAGTAAATATACATTTCTATAAACATAATATTTTCCTTTTCTTACAACTTGAACTATTTATTATTCATCTCTTAGAACATGATGCATCATATGGTGAAGGAATACATTAAACTCTAAAATCTCATCCAATGATCATTTTAAACCATTTTATAAATGGTTTTATTTTCTGACCTATTATGATCCAATCACTTCTAAAGGAGAGTCACTGAATTTACAAAATGAACTTATCATAACCATTTAATAAATATGAAGTAGCTCTAAATTTTCACATTCCAAACATGTTAATAACTTCATCATGTATCCTCTTAAAATATGGTAATAACTTGAATCCTTATATAAACTTATAAGAAACATGCATTCATACTTATTCCTTAAGTAAGACACATGTTATTGGATATGATAGTTAAATCCAAATGTGTTGTAAACCCAATAAATAATAGCATAGACCACTTTTCAACACGTCATTAATCAATTCCAAGGTATTCAACACTTTTCTATATTAATCATTTCTTAACCATTGTCTAAACATCAGGAACATATTAAGGGTTTCCATTCCCTCAATCACATGTTTTCTGAAAATGTTAACATTTTTATGAATAATGTTTCTTGGTAGCACTCAACATATGATCTAAAATAATTATTGAAAAAGTACTAAAATACAATCCTTACATATATTATAAATCATATGATCAAAATATGTATTTTAAAAACACATTTATTAGATTAAAATATTGAAGTACATTAATCATTACACTTAGGTTATTTCAATAACATATACTTGACCTTGATCCCTTAGCTTATTATGAGGTATGTTCTCTTGATTATTGGAGAATTTGTTTGTGTAGTTACGCATCTCCTTACAGTTATAACAACGAATAAAATTTTTTTACTCCTTTCATTTGCATTATTTTTCCTAGTGAACATTTTTACCACAGTTATAAAAAACTCACAATCCTTTAAAGCATTTACTAGGGTGATTCTTTCCACAGTTATCACATGTTGTAAAATCCTTCTTTCCCTTTATCTTATTTGACACATTCTCCTTTTTGTGGTTCTTAGATGGCCTCTTCTTGTCTTTTTTTCCTTCAAATCCATAGGAATTGGAGAATTATTTACCCATCTCATTGTAACATGATACTATATCCTTAAAAGATGAGAATGTTTGGGAGACTATTTACCATTGAAATATAGGCTAAAGACCATAAAGGATTTTACCCTTCTTAATCTTTGGATCATGTGCCTCAGTGAGGTTCACATTCCTCCTACTAGATTCCATTTCTAAATAATGGAATATAATGGATTATATTATAAAGTTATGAACATTTTATAAATATAAATATGGTATAGAACATAACAAACATTTATGAAACATAAATCCTAGAATCATAAACTTTGGTTACTTAGAGGGTATTTAAATTCTAAATCCTTTATATTGGTAGGTAAATAGAATTCATATTATCCTATGTGTATCCCACAAGAGTGTCAAACCAGGTGCACAGTAAGGCCCATTGTCATATACCAGTTTACCCCAAGTCAGGACCGAAACACCTAGTCCGAGTTGTTACTTTTAGGTACATCTGTGCCAGAACCACATCAACTTATAGTATCTAGACAGGGATGTATTGTGAGGAATAACCACATAATACATACCATAAAACAATTCTAGGATGTTATTGTATACTTATCATCAAAGTATATCTTAGGGGTTTTCTCCCTAATCTACATTTTGTAAATGTATTTTCCAAGGTTGATGCTAAACTTACTTTGATACCAATGGTAACCTCTTGACCCTAGAAGCCCAGATCTAGTGAATTATTTTATTACATTATCATGATTAAAAGGAATCAAATCCCGAAGAATTGATGAGTTTTTAAGTTTTGGAAAGCCATATTACATACACGATACCCATAATATATTGAGAAATAGAAATTACAGACATGATAAATAATAAAATGAAATAAACTGTACCCTTTAAAGCTTAATTAATGATTTCTTCTTCATAACCCGGAGAAATGAAACATAATAAGGGTGAGGTCAAATGCTTAGTAAGGGTAAGTAAATCATAAGAAATAATGAATCAATGAGAATAAATTAAAATGGAAAGGTGAATAACTGATAACATATGCCATTAAAATAACTAGATAAGGAAAAATCAACATGGAAAGGTAATAAACTAAAACACATGACATTTAATCAATGAACTGAAATGAAATGTATTCGTAGATATATCAACACAAAATCTCAAGGATGAATAATAACTTAAACTAAATGAGGGAAATTATTTCTTAATGGACGTCATGTATTAGTCACATGAAAACCTATACCATCAAGACTTTTTATAAGACAGTTTAAAACCATTGATAGAAAACCATTTAATTTAGAAAAATTATTTGTCTCATGAGAACCTGTTGATGCATCAAGGAGATATATAAAGTACAGGATACACCCTTCATTTACAGACAATAATAATTCCTCATATTTAATAATATAAATAAATAATATTCCTTATCAAATATACATATTGAATAAAGAATAGAGAATTATCTATATTTCCCCAGTTAATCAAATAACTGTCAAAGTGAACACTGTATGTAAAAATGATATATGGTTTTGGAAATATTAATATATATTGTTTAATAATAAAAATATTCAAGTAAATTTCCAATGAAAAATGATTAAAATAGAGTGAAAATTTCAAGATAAAGTTAAAAATCTCAAAAGGAAGTGATATTTAAAAGATAATCATTAAGAAGATTATTTAGGAGAAAAATATTTAAACATTCCAAAGTGTCCCATACCACTTTGAAACATTTAAATCATAATCCCCATGATGGAATAATATTTAATGAAACTTATAATATCATTAGTTAAAGTATATTCATGATATAACATATTAAAAGGAATTATATACACCAAATAAAATTGAATTGGTACATAATAATAAATAAGTCTCAATGGAATGTAATTTGAGATAAAATTCCCTTACCTTAACATTACATTTTGTGTGTGGTATTTATCCTCCGGTATAGTGGTTTAAAATATGTTACTAACTTATACCAGAACCATATGTTTATAATATCATATATTAATTCCATATAATATTTTATTACCCTTTTGTGAACACTCTTTCATATATTTTACTATTTCAGCTGTTAATTACCTAATTTGCTCGAGTATGTTTTAACTTGTTATTTATTATTATCATTAATTAGATTGTTGTATCAAAATCCCAAAAATGTAATAAATTACTTAATTATCATTTATAATCAATATAGTTGTATTTATATTAGTCTATAATATTTGGGTATTAGAAATGAAGTGCACCATTCATGGAGACGGCAGGCCGTACGCACGCATGAATGATACTTTCATTTCATTATTGTATTAAAAGAATGAAAATTAAATGATACATATGGTTTTTATAATTTAAGTATCATATATATGTTATATATTTTACATATTTTTATTAAAACCATCCTTAATATGTTCTATGTATGGAAAGAAGGAGTCATATCACTTTGAGGGGGCAGTAGTGCACACTTCCTCAAAAGAAATTATCGTATTTATAGAAGACAAAAAACATAAAGGTATGTTAGAAATAAAAATTAATGAATTATAAATATATTAAAAATATCATATATAAAAAATATAAAGAGCGTTTCCATCATAATGGCCTCCATGGTTGTTGGTAATGGAAAAATGAACAATCATCATTTCATGAGGCAATAATTCACTGTACACAGAAACAATATGTTCGTTTTCTATTAGATGAAGGTGTGTGTAAGTTTAGGTAGAAATATTGACATAAAATCATCATAGTATATTTAGTATACTGTTTTTGTTATGTAATCATAGAATAAGAAGATTATAGTGAGCGAATAATGTAAATAAAACTACAAAACTTGAGAGAAGATATTACCTCTTAATCGGGTAAATTCTTTTGTTTTATACCAAAAGGATTACTTGGTAGGATTAATTCCCAAAATGGAGGCTTAAAGACCAATTGGATGGATTTTGGGAAGCTATTTTGGTAGTTATTGGTTAGTCTAAGTTATTTTAGAGGTCTTAACAAGTGGGAAAGGTGGTGGCCTTTTATAGGGAAGGAAAATGACTCACTTGGAATTTTTGGAAACAAGTTATGTGTACAGATGTTCTTAATTACAAAAAGTCAAAAAAAACCAAAAAACTCAATAATAGAAGGTTTATGTCTAATAAATGTCCAGGAAATGGGTTTTGGATAAGTGGATAGGTCATTTGGTCCCTTAAGTTAAAGGTTTAGTCCTTTATTAAGCTTCATTTAGCCTTAATAATTATAATTACTTTTAATTAAATTCACTAATAGTTTGGGTAAAAATTGAAGTTGAAATTATTAGACATTATAAATTATGATAATTAAAAAAAAATTAATATGTTTTTACAAATTTAGATCACATAAGTGGTAAAAATTAATGGAAAATTCACCCCGTAAGCGGGATGACAACACGAGTTTTTAAAGTAAAAGCGTCCAAAAGTTTGATATGTTTTTATAGCCAATTCCAAAGTGAAATTAATTATAATAACCTAAATTGTATTAATTTATAAAAATATTATCTAATTAAACATTAAAACCAATATAAAACATAATTTAACATTATAAATAAATCAGACGAAAAAGCATTTTTGAACTAAAATGCAGTATTTTAACTATTCATTAAAAAATGACATGTTTTTGGAAACTATATGAAATTTACCATAAGATAATTATTATGTTTTTATTTCAAAGATGAAATTTACTTTGACATATTAAATCAATTAATTTTTCAAAATTCAGATTTAAAATGCGTTTTCCTTTAAAAGGCAGTAAAATTTTCTTTTATATAAAATATAGGTTTTTATGTGTAAAATAGGGTTGTTTTTATATTATGCATATGAAACATAATTTTTGAATATAAAAAAATATTTTATTGAATATATAACATATATATTTCATTATAATCATTCACTAATTATAATTAACTATGTTTATTAAGAAAAAACTCCTTTGGAAGCATATAAAGAATAATATATCTTTTTATATCCAATTGGTCCTTATTTTCTTTTCTCATTAGTTGGTAACCAATGAATTCATTTTATATTTATATAAACTATAAATTTTTATAAGTTAGTAAATACTATTCATAACTTCTAACATATCATATATAATAAATCATATCATATTAAATAATAATGTTTTAATTATATATTGTTATTTGGTGAAACTCAGTCTTACATGAAAACACAAGCTTTCAAGGAAGGTCACTCTAGTGTGAAATGAAAGCTAAATCAATGTTTAATTAATTAAAAGATATATCGTGTATTGAATATATTTAAAATATTAAATATATAGTAGAGTCTTGGGATATTATATTCCCTTACATGCTTGGTGATGCATGTCATGCACTCTATCGAATTCAAAGTTATACATTAGAATTTTGGGGTTTTATAATATGAGATACCAAGTTTATATAAATACCTCATATTCCATTCAATTCTATTTTTTATCAAGGTTATATATTTTCATTTTCAAAAATTATATTGTAGTACTGATATTTTTCTTCATTTCTACAGTATTGTTCATGAGTGTGATTATTCTAGGGGATATAGGAGATCCCAATTTTCCTATTATTGTTATTTTATTTTCTACTTTTTTCTTTTGTAATAATTTTAATACTTATGGACAAATTTATTATCAAAATTCCATGTTAAAATTAATATAATATTCTTTTTGGTTTCATATTATTGTGCGTGCACATAATATACTATTATATTATGAAATATGACATAATTATTTATTTAAAAGGGAAATTACGATGATAAAATTATCTATTGTTGTAGTGGAAGTCGAAACTCAATCTAAGTAAAGGAGTTCTCTAAATGGTATATTTATTTTTCTATTGGGAATCCTAATAGGAATCCATATTAGGAGATAGTATGTCATAAGATGGTGGTGGATATTAAGTTGATGGTGGTTGTCTCCTATGGTTTTATAATGGGCACTCTTCATTGTGTAACATATATATTCCTTCAGAATAATGATTTTGGTTGATATATTTTTTAATAAATTATATAAAATTATTTTTTTTGAAAACTAACCCACCATTAATGGTTAGGGATTATTTTCATTCACGATCCCGAATAAATGGACCACTATAGTGGGATAAGGTAGCTCTGACATGGTTTAGATGGTTAAGGATTGGTTGACCTTGATCTTGTAGATTATAGTTGGTACCAAATTAATAACCCCACTAAAGGCTAAGTAATGAAATTTTAGGGATGAACTTGTGGGCCTATATATGAGAATGAGGAAGTTTAGTAATTATTGATTAATATTTGAGGCCCAAACACTATGTTTACATAGTGGGTGCATGCGCATGCTCACCACATGACCTATTCCACCGACTGAATACATGCCACATGTTTCACATAATGATACCACACGACCCCATTTCAACCAAATAGTTAAGGAAAATATAAATGTTTCCCTCAATTTCCATTTTTAAATTATATTTGGTTTGTATTACCTTTTTTATTTAGACCATTATAATGAAGTTTTAGATGTGGTTAGAGAGTATTTTAATATTTTTTTGTATTTAAAATAATTATACATTAAAATTGATGATAAATTAATCCAAGAAATATATAAGATAACTATTTTTATTGTTTTCATGCATATAACACAATTTTTTCTTTCTTTGAGTCATTTAGAGATCTTAAGATAAATTTTTTACTAAAATAAATTTTTAGATGTAAATGAAAACATGGGAAGTCAGATGATTTTTTTTGAAAACTATAGAATATAAGAATCATATGGTGGGATCCCATGATTTGTGTATTAAACTAAATATTCATTTATATTAGTTTTTTAACTTAGCATGAGGTTTTGATGCTAATATTGATAACTATGAATAGTGATTAATCCATATTGTGTTTATCAATCTACAATTCATTATTAAGGGTAAAAATTTAGAGATTGATCATTATGAACATCAAAGTTAGGCATTGTTATTTTTTGTGTAATTTGGTATATTAGTTTGAAATTAAATGTAATATTAGATTTTAGGATTCTCACATATCCTTTGTTATTTGATATAAGTATTTCGTGTTATATTTAGTTTATTATACACTAAGTAAGAGTCATACAAAGGTCCTATAAACACTATGATGAGATAATAAAATTGTGAATGACATTTAAAAATATTTAATTTAGTTAAACCAATTGATTGATATTAGGAATTGACATTGTAATTATGATTTCTAAAGATATTTCTTGTGATGGTGAGTTGACTTACTTATTAGTTATGTGACATGTGTTTTGATACCCATGGAATTATTTCAAAGACAATAACATGATGAATATGTGGTTTGATACCATAGGATAGAGACAATAGGAGAGGATTATATGAGATTTTACCTTTTGTTTATAACTTTAATAATGAGTTATTGTAGTATTTTTGATGATTATTAGTTACTTCAACAATAATGTTTTCATAGACCATCGCTTATAAATTAATTATCAACATAAACCTAACACTAAGATACTTTTCTGAGTGGCCATTGGCTTGGATTTGGGTAGATATATTGCGTATTTTACTCCATCGATTGTTCTCATTTTTGAAAATTCATAAGTTATCCTTGTTAGGTATAGGGTTATTTACTCCCTTAGTTGACACTATCATCAATATACTATAGGTCCTTCATACAAGACATGTGGTAAGGAACATAATTGGTCAAAACTATCATTGAAAAGGAAAGATCCTCCCATAAGATGAGTTTGATCAATCCCCCAACAGATTCTAATTTCACAATGGGGTGTTAATCCCCCATAAATGAGTTAGGTACTCCCTTGATCGATGTATACTCTTTGATGAGTGTGGGTCCTAGATTATGAATGAGTACCTCGAGCCAGAGTTTTAGAATTCATGATGATTGATCAATTCCGATGGATAAGGGAATGTTCAATTTTCCCCATGTTTTTGTGTGTTTATCATTAGGAAAGTTTTATTTATGGACCAATACATGTAGTGAGCATTATAAAAATATTTAATAATGAGTTATATTTTCTAATAACAACTTCTTAGATATTTAGGAATGATATAGACTCTTATATAGTATCTTGTGAACATTGAGGATGATATAGTATCATAAATTATGTTTGAACAAGATTATGCCTAGGAGCTATTGAGTTACGAGGTCATGAATAGATATAATTACTTTTTATTCTTTGATTATTTTGAATACATGATCTCAAATTTGGTGATTCTCAACATTTGGGATATTATACTAGATCATTGTACTCATCCTTATACCGACACTATTATAGTTATATACTTTTGATTATAAATTTTTTTCATTTTTTTCAGAAGTATATAATGATGTAGAGATAGTGGTGTCAGTATATAGAGGTGTTTCAATACTTTTTTTTGTTGTTACTATTTTGAGAGAGGACCCTATAACTATTTTTTGATGCGTTCCTTTGGGTTTTCATATATAGACAGGGCAATTACATACCGAGGAACTATATTTCATACATAATTATATGAAAATGATTATATATTTTTTATATACTTGAATATTGAGATGTCATAAATTATTCAATTCATTTCAGTTTACTTATGGTTTTTCATTGTATTTTTAGATTTCTAATTGGGTTTTAGTGAGCTTTTGTTAAAGGTTTCCACTGAGAATTATGAAAACCATTCTATTCTTTATTACATATTAATTCAAGTTTTATTATATAAAATTACAAATAATACAACCCAAAATACCTATAATTATATTTTATTAGGGAATTAGGTATATATAATAACATCTTGAACATGTGATAAAATAACAGTATTAAAAACATCATTAACATGCTTCTAAAATTCCACGAATTTTAAAAATTCATGAAATAACCTAGGGACATAAATAAGAAAGGGGTGATATATAAAGCACAATATGTAAATAAACATGAAATAAAGTTATACATGTTATAAAATAAGAATATAAATTAGGAATGAAAGGTGTGAGAATCATAAACATGAATAATAAGGCATGATATAGCATGATAATCATAACATGGGAAATGTGGAAACAACTTAAAATACTACATCATAAATATAGTTCAAGGATAACATCCAAGATATCATGATATAAAAATTCCCACAAAGGAATAATATTCACTCCCTATCCCAAAATGACATCTCATGAGACTAAATATTACCCAATGAATCAGAGCACTATATAATTCTAGATGTACTTGTCACATTCATTTCATTCTCATACTTAAGTGTGCCATATAGATCATAAAATATTGATTAATTCATAATAATACATTATTACATGATCAAGGAGTGTGGAATAAATGCATGTAATTCCCATTTAAATGAATTATAAGTGTATAAAGGTGGAAAACCTTGATAAGAAATGGGTATGGTATTCACAACACAATTGTTTTGGCATGGAAAATATCACAGTGAAATTTCCACAGCAAAACATCACATAAAAATTCATAAAATTGTTTTATGAGGGATAAAGGGGTATATAATAATTTTTAAATAAAATGAGAAGTAATAGGGACATTTAAATACATATCCCAACATTATAAATTGGAAATAGATGGCATAAGATAGTAAAGAAACCTAGATAATGAAGAGATGGTGAGGATCACTTACATGAGTGTGTGACTCCAAATGCTTGGTAGAATCTTCTCAAGGGTTTGGGGGAATCTTGGGAGGAATATATAAAAGGGATATAATAGTAATTATTTGATCCAATGATTTTGAGTGAAGAGAAATGGAGGCTTGGGTGGGTTTATATAGTAAAAGAGTGGGAATTTCTTTCATATTTCTCAAAATTATGTTTTAAAATATATAAAATAAAATAACCAATGGAACAAAAAATCCCATGGTTTATAAAAAATGGGAGTGGTTTTCATTATTTTATTTGTCCAAGGGAATAAATTAATAAAATAATACCTTTTATAATATGTAAGTGAGTCATACTTTTAAGAAATGATTTTAAAACCTTAAATTATATTAATGGGTTTGAAGGATTCATAAAGGAATTATAAAAATAAAAAAATAAAAAAATCACAATATTTTAACGGTAAAACATATATTTGATTTTATATACCATTAATAGTATTTATTACATCACTTCTGGGCCATTATGATTTCTTAATACACAAAGTATATTTATAAGGTATTTAATTTTTACCTGAAAATCCGACTGTCATAGATATTTATAAAAATTTCACCATTGGATAATTTTGACATTATCATTCCAAAAATAATATTAATTTTATCTAATTAATTATCTCAATATGTTAATGTTCACTTTTAAAATAATAACCGAAATTTATTGAAATTGATGGGTTTTCTGACAATAACAATTTTGGAACCCTTATAAAAATTACATTTGATTTCATAAAAATTATAGGATAATTTTTATTTCATAAAAATTATATGATAATTTATATTTCATAAAAATTAGTTAATAATAATATTTTATTAAAATATTAATTATTTCAAAAACCTATGAATTTCTCAAAATAAAGTTCTTAATTGAATTTGAATATTACCCAAAAATACTATTAGTGTTTTATTGTATCAAAATAAAATAATTTATAAAGTAAAACTAATATAATGAAAATATATTCATTATTCCATAAAAATTAATGCACATACTCATATTTCTAGGGTATTAATACATATCTATTTAATACAACAATTGACTACCAAAGTGTAAGGTTTGCTACAGTGATATTTTTATGAGGTGGTTCTATGAACACGGTTTGGGTTGTGATCTTGATGAGCATAAAATTCTACCATAAACGGTTTCCATCATTCTTAAGTTATTGGATATCATCTTAGGATTGGTCAAGGAGAAGTCCCAGTGATTCTATCTCCCTCTAAGGATCCGATAAATGGGATTCATATTGTATAATCCTACTGGTTGATGGCATCACTTCCTTTGTTTGTGTCAATTGTATTTGTTAAAACCCTATATTTATACTAATCATATGATAACTCTTTAATGAATATATTATCAATGATAATTATACTTAAGGGTATTTTAAATATGATCGTATATAATAAAACCAAATAATTTCATGTGTTTTCTGTAACCATAATACATAATAATAAATTTAATTAAATCAAAAGGAAAATTTTATTTATAATAGTTCAGGTCATTAAAATTCCCCCCCTTAAGAAATTTCCTCTTTAAATTTTCATTTACCACACTAAAATAGATAAGGGAAAATCTATTTAATCACCTCCTATGGTTCCCACATCACTTACTCCAACTTTTGTTTCTCAACAACACTTTGACTAGGTGAATTTTATTATCTCGTAGGAATTTGTATATATAATCTAAGATCTTCACCGAATGCTCTTCATATGAGAGATCATTCTACAATGTTACCAGCTCTAGATTGAGCACATGTGATGGGTTTGGTATGTACTTTCTCAATAGGGATACATGGAATACATCTTTTACTTGAGATAGGTTAGGTTGGAGTGGTAGTTGGTAGGACACTACTATGATGTGATTAAGGATGTCAAATGGGCCAATGTATCTTGGACTATGCTTTATCTTCATCACAAATCACATCCATTTCTTCTATGGAGATATGTTTAGGAATACCATGTCTCCAAAATCAAACTCAAGGTCTCATAGATGAGTTTCAACATAATTTTATGTCAACTCTAAGCAACCTTGATGTGATGCTGAATGGTCTTATCCTTTCCCACCATTTCCTCGAACATTTCATAACATATCAGTTTTTGTTCCCCAAATTCATCCCAACATGCTGGTGTTCTACACCTCTTCCCATATAGGGCTTCATAGAGATCCATTTGGATGCTTGAGTGGAATGTTTTATTGTATAATAACATGACCAGAGGTAGATGTTGGTACCATCCTCCTTTGAAATCAATTTATCATGATATCAACATGTCTTTAAGTGTCTGGATAGTCCACCCAGACTAGCCATCAGTTTGGGGGTGATAAGCTATTATGAAGTTCAACTCAATGTTTAGAGAATGTTGGAGACCTTTCTAGAACATAGAGGTTAATCTTAGATCATGATTGGTTACAATTGATAGTGGTAATACATACAACCTCATTACTTCTCTAATGGATATATGTGCATGTTGATCCAGTGATAAATCCTCTCGAATCACAATGAACTATGTAGTCTTTGTAAGACGATCCACCAAAACCCATATAGCATTATTCCCTCTTGATTTCTTCATAAGTTCAGTGAAAAAGTCCATGGTTATGTTTTCCCATTTCCATGTTGGTATGGGTAATGGTTGCATCATCCCCTTATTTTTTTTCTTCCCACTTTCACTTACAGACATACAAGACATCTTGGTGTATACTCTATAATCTCCTTCTTCATGTTTTCTTACCAATAGTGCTATCATAGATCTCGATACATCATTGTGCTTCTAGGATGAATAGAAAATGTAAAAAATTGTAAAACATCGAAAAAATACTTCTTCAACTTATAATTTGATGGTACACATAGCCATGACCCAAATATTACAAATACTTCTTCATTAACACTGAACTCCGAGGATTTACCTTTTATTATAGTGTTGAATTTCTTTTGATCTCCCACATCATCTCTTTGATAATCCTTTAGCCTCTCTAGAAGGGATTTTTGAATAATAATTTATGAAAGGATGGATAATTTTCTGTCCTTTATGATTCACATATAATCCTTTCCAAATATAAGAAGATCAAATCCCTCTAAATTATCATAAATGATAGAATTGATGGATCAAGTCTACTTAGAGTATCTAATAATTTATTCCATTTCCCTATATGGTAGTGAACTGGAACTCATAGTCCTTGATCATCTTTAACTGTCTTCATTGACGCATATTAAAATATTTTATTGTGAATATATACATGAGGATTTTTGATACATATATATGTCACACTCATCCCCAAATAGATAATTATTCTATATTTTTGAAGAGAAGATAACCGCACCTAACTCCATATCACATGTTGGGTAGTTCTATTCATGAACTTTCAACTTCCTTGAAGTATAGGTTATCACTTTTCCAATCTGCATTAACACACAACCCAATCCCTTATTCAAAGAATAATTGAATACTATGAAAATTTATCCACTTATGGGTAGTGTGAGCACATGGAAAATGATAAAACTCCTTGAAACTCTCTTCACATTCATTATTCCAAGAAAATACATTTTCCTTCTAAGTTAGCTTGGTTAGAGGGTTTGTTAATCATGAGAAATATCTCACAAATCGATGAAGGTACCCATCTAATCGAATGAAACTATGGATATCTATCACAGATGTTGGCCTTGGCCATCCTTTTGTGGATACTATATTTTAAGTGTCCACATATATCTCATTGATTGTAATGATGTGCCCAAGAATGAGACTTCCTTCAACCTGAACTCATATTTTCTATACTTTTCATAAATATTATTCTTTCATAAGGTCTTTAGCACAGTAATCAGATGATCCTCATGCTTCTCCTTAGTTATATAGAATTTTAGAATATCATCTATAAATACTACCATAAATTTTTCGAGGTGATATCTAAAGAATCTATTCATCAAGTCCATGAATATTTATAGATAATTAGTGAGTCTTAATGGAATTACTAGGAAACCATAGTTCCCATACCTTGTACAAAAATAAATCTTGGGGATATTCTTTTTATTCACACTAACTTTGTAATATACCAAACGCAGATCTAACTTGGATAAGTATTGTTTTCTACATAGTTTATCAAACAAGTCATCAATCCATGGTAGACGATACTTGTTCTTTATTATTATCTTGTTGATCTCATGATAATCAATGAAAAGGAATATTGAACCATCATTCTTCTTGATGAAGATGATCAGTTTACCCCATGGCGAAGCACTTGGGTGTATGAAATATTTATCTAGATTCTCTTGTAGTTATTTCTTTAGATCCTCAAGCTATAAAACATCCATTCTATATATATCCTTTGATAATGGTAATGACCTAGGTATAATCACTATTGAAAATTCAACCTCTCGGCTAGGAGGAAGTCCATATAATTCCTCAAGAAACACTTCAACATATTCCCTCACAATAAGCATGTATTTGAAGAAGATTATTCAATAGACTCAATCACTTAAGCTAGATATGCTTGCTCATAGTGTAATAATATCCATTCTTGTTATGTTTTTAAGAAATAAGATTTATTCTCCTCCTTGCACTTCTACATAATTGGGGGTCGATTCATGATATGGATATTGATTTCCTTCTCAAGAAAATTTATGATGGCTCTATATAGGGAAAGCCAATCCATACCAGGAATTGCATCAAATTCCACTAAAGGGAGTATGAAAAGGTTCTATAGGAAGTTTATTCCACAAACATTGATAGAGGAGGATTTATATACTTGGGATGCAATAATTTCCCCATTTTTTATTTTCCCTGATTGATCTACATCCATGATTTTTGGTGGTGTTTGAATAGTTATACTAAACTTTTGTGATATAAAGAAATGTGTTGAACCAGAATCAAAAAGTAAATTCTATATTATTTAATGAATAACTAGCATACCTTTCACCACTTCATTTTAGGGATCCACCATATTGGTTATGTTGGAAAAATCTTTCCATTTCTTCCTTGGTGGTTGTTGGTTGTCTCTGAACTCCTTTGTCTTGGTGTATTAGTTTGTAAAGTTCCCTAGATCCTTCTAGTTGAAACAATGAAAAATTCACCAAGGGTTGACTAGAGAATTCCTTTCCTCCACTTCATTAAAGGGTTTTTCATCATAGAAATAATTATCTATATTTTCTTCCACCCCATACCTAAAGAATTTCATCATTCACATCAGGAAATTTATAGGGTTCTTATCTACAAAACTTTTCAAGTGGGATATTGAAATTTATTGGCACTGTTATATTTCTCCATTGATCTGTATGAATTAAACTCCAATTTCCAATTATTATACCCATGATAACCTTGAGATTATACAATATCCATTTCAAATTTAAGGGAACACCAGACAATTTCTTCATAGATATCAAAGTCTCAGATCGCTAGGGATTTTTGTAGACTAGGTTTTAGCCCACTAAAGAAGCTTTCAACCTTGTATTTGGGGGTAACGACATATCTGGAGACCTATCATGAATGTTTTGTGAAGTTTTCCTCACACTCACCAATAGATGCTTCACCATTTTTCTTGAGGTAATGGAAATCCACTTCCATTTTAAGTTGGAGAGTGCAAGGAAAATATTTATCAAAAATCATTTTCCGTAATTCCTTCCACCCCATCTCTTAGATATCTTCTACAGATTCATATTCCTGATCAATGTACACCACTGATCATCTTATATATCCATATGATAAATATTCTATGGAAACTTATATTTCATAGAACATTAAAGGATGTATAAGATCTTCTCAATGGAGTTTATATTTTTTTCCATGATTAAGGGATTAGATGATCCATTGAAATTCAGAGGCCTTTGTCACATAAAGCTATCAATTACAGCTTGTTCTCTCTTAGGGGGATTTTTAATCTCCTCCTGATCCATGTTTCTATTCATAACCCAAGTCATCTAAGAGAGTATCATCATAATGTTTTCAATTCTCGCTCTCATCAGGTTGAGTATCTCATTAGGAAAGTCATCATAGTTCCATTCACATTGGTTGTTTACACGATTCCTCCTATTTCTGTCCACTGTCTAGAATAAAAGGGAAATTAGGGGTGATTATTTTTAAACTATTAAACACATAAATAGGGGATCCAATTACATTAAAGGGATAAATTATAAATTAAATTTATTTCTTAACTTATGAATTTTTATTCTTCAATCTATGTTATCCATGATATATTTCTTAAAATATATTCTTATAGGTATTTTTACCTTGATAATGGTTCAAAATGAGATTATAAATTTACCAATGAATATACCCTAGGAGTGTCAAACCAACTATGCAGAAAATCCCATTTTCATGTACCATTTATCAGTCAAGTCTAGCTCAACACAATGTTTTCATGTTTTACCCCTATGTACATCTATGCCAGAGCTAGATCCATTTTTAGTATCTAAAAATGGATATATTTTCTTGATATGTAACTTAATATATATTTACTAATATTTAGGGATTTTTTATAATAATTATTCTTATCTCTAAGGATTTCACTAGCTTTTTTAATCATAATCCCAAAAATAACTAAATGTTTCCTCTAATACTAACTATAAAAACACTTATGTTATTTATTAAATATTAATTCAATATTTGTTACATAAAAGTACAAATAATACAACCAAAAATATTGATAAGTCTAGTGTATTTTGGAATTAGGTACATAGGATAATATCTTGAACATGGATACAACAACATTATTGAAAAATTCATTAATATGCTTCCAAAATTCCTTGGCTTTTAAAACTGCATGGGATAACCTGGGGATATACATAAGAAAGGGTCAAGATATAAAACCCAGTAAGGGAATAAACATTAAATAAGGTGATAAATATAAAACAATAGTATTATAAATTGGTAATTAAATTCTCGATAATCATAAATGTGAATAATAAGACATAATATAACATGATAATAATAACATGGGAAATGTGGAAGCAACTTAAAACACTACATCATAAACCCAATTTAATACTAAATAATAAGAAATCATGAGAGAAAAATACCCATAAAGGAATAAAGTTCACTAACTATCCCAACATGACATCTCATGAGACTAAATATTACCCAATGCATTGTAGCACTATATAATTATGGGAACACCCATCACTTTCATTTCATTCTCATGCTTAAGTGTTCTACATAGATCATACAACATGGGTTCATTAATCATCATATTTTATTAAATGATCAAGGAGTTTAGAATAAATACATGTAATTATCATGTAAAATAAGTATAAGTATATAAAGGGGAACACTATTTATAGTAAATGGGTATGATATTCACTACATAATTGTTTTTGCATGGAAAAAAGCACGGTGAAATTTCGACAACATAACATTGGCACATAAAAATTAATTAAATGGGTTGATGAGAGTGAAAGGTTTGTCTCATAATTTGGACATGAAATGGGTAGTAAGAGGGAAATTTAAATACATATCCCAACATTAGGAATTGGAAATATAAGGCAAAAAATAATAAAGAAACTTGAATAAAGAATAGAAGGTGAGGATCCCTTACTTGAGTGTGTGATTCTAAATGCTCATGAGGAGATTATTGAGAGATTGGATTCACCTTGGGCGGACTATAGATACGGGAGGGGAGAGTGATGTCATGATCCAAGGATTTTTAATGAAGAGAAATGGGATCATGGGTGGGTTTATATAGGAAAAAGGTGGGGATTTCTTTAATATTTCTCAAACTTTGATTTTGGACTCTATATAATAAAATAACCAAAAACGTCAAACCCCACCATGGTTTTTGACCATGGTTTCTATATAATGGAATTTATTTTTATTATATTATATGTCTAATGTTGAAAATTAATAAACTAATACCCTTTATTATGTGAAAGTGATTCATACTTATAAAGAAATGATTTTAAAACCTCCAAATATATATGGTTTTGGAGGATTCATAAAGGATTTATAAATTAACCAAAAAAATAAAATAAAATAATTTTAAATTTAAAACATATATTAAGATGTTTATCCAATTTATAGTATTTATTACATCATGTTTGGGTCATTATGATGCCATAATACACAAAGTATATTTATACGGTATTAATGTTTTAGCTGAAAATTTGACTATTTGAGAAAATTTTGAAAAATTAACCATTGGATAATTTATAAATTATGATTCTAAAAATAATATTCATTTTATCAAAATAAATATCTAAATATGTGAATATTCACTTTAAAATAATAACTGATATTTATTAAAAAAGATATATTTTTTGACAATAACAGTTTTTGAACCCTTATAAAAATTACATTTGAATTAATAAAAATTATATAATAATTTATATTTAATAAAAATTATATAATAATAATATTTTATCAAAATTTTATTTATTTAAAAAATACATTAATTCATCAAAATAAATTCCTTAATTGAATTTGAATATTACCGAAAAAATAATATTTGTGTTTTATTGTCTCAAAATAAAAAACATTTATAAAGTAACAATAATAGGATGAAAATATTTTCATTATTATTTAAAAAATAATATAAATACTCATATTTCTATGATTTTGATACATATACCTTTAATACACCAGTGAAATCCCTAAGAGTAAGGCGTGTGATTGTGATATTTTCATGGGGTGGTTTGACAAACATGGGTTAGGCCGTGATCTCGATGAGATTGAATTTGTCCTATAAATGGTTTTTCTCATTCTTATGTTGTTGGATATAAGATTGGGATTGGTCAAGGTAAAATACCAGTGATTCTATCTCCCTTGTAAGCTCTGATAAATGGGCTTCATAAGGTACAATCCTTCTAGTTGAGGCCACCACTTCCTTTGTCTATGTCAATTGGATTTTTAAAACCTTATATTTATAATAATTATGTGATCAATATTCAATGAATATATAATCAATGGTAATGATTCTTAATAGTCTTTTAAATCCAATAGTATATAATAAAACCAAAGAAGAGCATGTGTTTTCTATAACCATAAAACATAATAAAAAATTTAATTAAATTAAGTGGAGAATTTTATTTATAATAGTTCGGGTAATTATAATAATAATAAACAAATTGTGCATATACCCTCTTAAGTATAGTAATTGAAACCTATTTTATTGGTGGTATGCATGAGGAGGCACTCTTGGCCTTTTCATTGACCTGGATGGGGTCCTAATGGGTTGGTTCATGTTATATAATTCCATATCATCATCAAATATATCTTAATGTACATCTAAAAGACTAAAGATATTCTTGGTATATGGGGGTAAAGAAAAAATTATTACACAAGGTTACAATGAAGAAATATTTAAAATAAATAATAAATATTTCAAATTAAATATTTGTTATTATCATAAAACACAGTTATATTTGTTAGTGACTATCCAATAAAAAACAACAGTGATTATAAAATCCCATGAATTTTAGTATAAATTTATTTTAAATAAATGTTTCTTAATATATTACTTAAAATAATATAAGATATAATTTAATATAAATATTATTTAAAAAAATTAAATTATTTTATAAAAACATAGTAATTTTGGGAATAATTTAACTAAAAAAATTCATGTTATAAAAATACTACTTTAAATATATTTGTATTATTTTGTAATAAATAATATTGATATATTTTTATTATACATAAAGTAACATTTAATATGTTAGAATTTTAAAATTTATACTTAACTATATATATTTTTGTTTTGAAATCAAAAGGAAATTTTTTAACTTATAGGTAATATGTTTAATAAAGAATTAGAACATATCAAATGAAATTGAATTAATAAATATAATTTTTGATATTATTTATAGAAAATAAATAAATTATGTGTAAATAGAATATAAAAATTATAATATTTTATATTTTAAAACATTAAATTTATAAAATTGAATTGATTAAATATTATTATTTATATAAAATGGATTTTGTGTAAAGGTAATAAGGGGAATTGATAACTATGTGAGGGTAACACTGGATGTATAAAGGTAAAGCCTGTATGTGTAATGGTTGGATGATTCTCATGTAATGGTATGATGAAGATCATGTAAGGGTATTAGTGTGTTTTCAATACTCACACAAGGGTATTCCTTCCCATGTGTATGGATAAGGGTTATTCCCATGAGATGTGTAAAGATCCTACAATACTCACATAAGGGTAAGAAGGAATTGTGTAAGGGTCAACTACCACTCATGTAAAGATACTCATAGAATTTTATAAGGGTATACCTTATCACATAAAGTTAGACCCACCAATGAACTTCCCATATAGAGGTAACCTTGAATTATTTAAAGGTTAGTTGTAATGCTACATAATGGTATGGTATATGTTTGGAATTCCACATAAGGGTACAAAAATCCTTATGTAAAGGTAATAAAATAGAAAAATAGGTTATGTAAGGGTGGTATACCTAAATCTAAGCTCACATAAGGGCACAGATATCCATACATAAATTTAATTTCAAGCCACATAAAGGTAAGAACAAATAACATAAAGGTAATAACCATGTAACATAAAATTAAATCCATGTAAAGGTAAACAAACATTCTCATAATTAAAGCTTCTATGTTTTAATCTTCCTCAAGTGAAAAAATTTAGATAAACTCATAGAATATATATGTCATTATCATACATATTTTGTTGAATAATAATATCAAATTAATTCAACATGAAAACAATAATAAACATCACCTTTTATAAAACACTATTTTTATCTCTATATGAACTTGAAAAGTCTTTTCCTTATATAGTAAGCCTAAAAGAACTCAATGATTCATATTTGGATCTTGTAAATTACTAAATGGTTAGAATGATTTGAAGTTTTTATTTTTATAACTGTATTCAAGTAGGATAATAATATAAATTATATTTTATAAAAATATCACTGTAAATGAGAATTTATCAAATATTCCCAATTAAAAGGACGAGGTACTGAAATATTCATTTACCTAATATATATATATATATATTGATAGCTATTAAATTAGAACGTTTCCTTTAGAGTGAATATTATCTAATTTTTGGGTAGTTGTATCCTTATAGTATCGAGTGAGAAAGAGAAAGTAAGGAAGAAGTAAAGTTTCATAAGAGAATCCATAGGGTTACACTGAAGTGATCATTAGGAAATAATACAATATTAACATCCTACTATAAGGTAAGGGAGAAATGTTTTAAATTAAATTTCATTTTTCCAAAACCATTTTGTAAAGAAAATAAATCTTTTTTCTAAACTTATATTTTAAGGTTTTTCAAAACCCTCATTTGTATTGGATCATTTTAAAATATCTATTTTAAAATATAAAAATAAAGATATTTATTAAAAAAATATACTTTTAAAACCCATTTTAGAAGGGAATTTTATTTTAAATGACATCTGAATTCATGGTTTATTTTAATAATTTTAAAAGATTTTTTTTTCTGTGTAAAATGTTATTTTAAATTATATGGATGTCATTCATGATTAAATAAATAATATGTCCATACTCTATAGCTAAAAGGTTAGGGAAAAGTTCTTTTATTAAGGAAGAAAGAAAATACAAAAATTATAAGGATGGATACATGAAAGCATTCATGGCCTCATGCCAATAAAAACAAAAAGTAAATCAAAAATCATACTCATGCTAATAGGAATAATCATAGTCACCATACTAGCCGAAATCAAATTCAATAGGACCATGAGACCTGGTAACCATAGTCGGATTTAGTTAGGACTAATCTTTCCTACGTCTCACTTTCCTGGGAGGAACGGGTTGAAAAACTGCATCATCTACAACAACATTTTTCCCTTTGAAAAATACCTAACTGTATGATGCTTTTTTGGGGAAACCATACTCAATATCATCCCATCTTTCATGAATGCCTTGTATTTCCCTTAATTTATTTATTTCCTCTTGAATCCATGAATGATTCCCATCATCACTTAGATTTTATTGGCCCTCAAATGTAGGAGCAGACCCTGGTCTGAGGTCTCCCTCAGTTGCTTCTGGCACTAACATAAGGGTTATGTCCCCAGACCCATGGGTCTCCTAGGAAAATTCCTTATCCAAAAATGATGAACTGACTCTAACATGCACATTTCCTTTGTCAAGAGTGGGTTTTCCATCACCAGATGAGACTGTATTGGTTTGTGTAGTTTGCTTCCTCAGTTTCTTTCTACTAGAAGATTTATGATGCCCTTTTAAAGAACAAAAGGATCAAATCATATTCCTGTGACATTAATCTTTAACATGACCAATAAATTAAAACTTTGGGAAATAGTTAGGAAGTCTTTAATACTACACTTTTAAAGGAATATCATCATCTAGTGCTGAAAAAACAATATTATGCATCAAGCTAGAGCTCAAATCAACCTCCACCAGTATCCTATCAAAATGACCAAATTTGGAAATTTCAGTATTCTTATCCATTTTGATCGGAATTCCTACAGTAGAGGCAATATAAAATAAGATCTTTGTATGCCAAAAAATACAATTAAGGCCAATAAGTTTGATCCAAACTTGAAATATAGTATTTTTTTATGGAAAAAGGATTAAATCGAAAATCCCACTCCTAAAAGAATATCATACTTGGTTTTATGGCGATTGAACTGATCCCTCATGCCCTTCACTTTAGATTCTCAAATGGGAAAATGATGTGAAAAAACCACGACCCAGAGGGATACATATCCAACCCAAAAAACTCCATATAGAGACCAAATTTTGAACTAAGTCATCAAATTTCTAAGACTTTCCTCTGACAGGAAGCACAAGCCTAGTGATTATAGAGTATTCACATATTTTAAATCTATCAAGAATCACTACTCGGTTAGCAGTCACCCGAGTGGTGTCACATTTCTTGATCGTTCTCTCTAGTGTGATGTCATTTACCTGTGAAAAATACCTCTGATTAAGAATTCTAGATTGAGACTTGTTGGTCTTCAGATTTCCTGATTTTATAGCTTCAATTGAAAAATCAAATGGGTGCATCACCGCATCTCCAACAGCTGCTACACTAGGAGGAGAGTCATCAACCAAAGCTGGTCGCTCATGCTCCAATTTCCCTACAAGAATATCAATCAATTTTCCATCCATTGAAGCATGCTCTACAGTATTACACGTGCCATACACACCGATCAACACTGGTTAAGGACGCGTACCACCCACACCAATCTCTGCCACTGCAGTAGTCACACCCACTGCTTTTGAGAAACAAATATTGTTTGTTCTGGTAAGCATCTCATCCACCGCATTAGGACTGATCACACCACCTATGCCGCCCGCATCAGCCTAAAACACCATAGATCTTCTCACTCGGCTCACTCTGCTTGCACCACCCGCACCATTATCCACTGGCAGGAGTCTATCTACACGACTCACTCTGTCCACATCAGTCAACACCGTCCTGCTCGGCCCATCAACGATCACCATCGTAGCACCACCAACATTGGTCAACGACACCACAATCACATCAGACATCACCATCACAGATCTTCTATCCACACCAGTCTCCGTCGTCATGGATCTACGATCCACATTTGATCCGAGCAACACCATTTGGTCACCCTACAAGAATCGAAGTCCCTGTTTATGCCATCTCGATAACCATAAAATCGTCCACGAGGGAGATCAATTATGCGCGCCATAAAACCCTAATCTATGATGGAAACATGAGAGATAAAGTCACGCTCAGCCCCCTTCACATGAAATATCTCCATACTCTATACTTATTATTAACATTATATATGTGTTATGAAAATTATTTTCAATTTCTAAGAATTATTTATAGGTGTTTCAAATGAATTTTGGAATACTTATACTCCTTATGAAAGAATAATTTTTTATTTAATTTTGATGCTTATTAGATATGTAATTATTTTCCCATTTGATAATAAATTACATAGATGTGAATACTTTGAAATGTTATTTTTAATAGACTTATATTGATAATGGAAAGCTTTCAAAAATATTTTATTTAAATTTTTTCACTTGGGTATTGGTTATGATGATGAGGAATATGGAGTGAATCGATAAAATCAAGGGTAATTTTTCTTAAAATCATGTTTAGATATTCAATATTCCTAGTAGCCACATGGATTACTTAATTTTTTTTGTATCATTATATTCCATAAAGAGATATTATTTTACAATGTAAAGTTTTGTAGTTTTTAAAGGAGAAATATCGATTTAATTCAATGAATATTATGTTTTGAAAATAAATAATTTTTTTTAAAATAAATCATCTTCAATTTTTTTGTAAAAGTATCTCTTATTATAGATTTGAAAACACATAAAATGTTATTTAGGGAAAAATATGTGTTTTATCAAATTTTTTATTTTATTTAAAATATTTTATATCAAAGGAAAGGTTTTCAAATTTTTTTGGAATTTTAAAAGATAAATAATTTTACATCACATTTTAAGACCCCTTACTAAGTAATTTTGTGCCAAACTAATGTTTTAAAACGATTTTCATAGGTATAGTGATGAACATAATATTAATGGAAAAAAACCTTGAATTAAGAGTCAAGATCAATTGAATCTAGATAAAAGTTCATAGAGTTTTATATAAACCCTGATATGTATTAAAGTTTCTTAATATTACAAAACTCTATAAATAAAAATCACTTTGGCATGTAAGTGATCCACTTACCAGTTTGATGTTATATGATTTGAAGTGTTGAAATTAGGTCACATTTATCGGTATCAAAGAAAATATCATGTTTCTAGCACCAGACCTAGGAGTGTGGGTTCAAGGATATTTTATTTAGAATTAGAGGATTTTTTTTAAAATTTAGATATTTAGATGATACTAGTTAATGATCGTTTTCATATCTTCTAATTTTATAAATATAGCTTTGAGAAACTAATGACATATTTTGTTAATGAGAGATATAGTGATCCTAGTTTTCATAATTTTGGGAGACAATTATGGAAATATGCCCCTTAGGTTTAATACGTGTTTTAGAGAAGAGTTTATATAAAAAATAATGTTTATTATTTTATGGTCATTTTTTAAATATATTAATAAACTTTAGGGTTTATATGATCTTTGATGTCGAAGTTATTGAGGTTAATTAAGAAATTTAAAATTTATTTGGATAATTAAAATTACAAGGATTCAATTCCCCTAAGGGGTCAAGTAGAATATCCAAATAATTTTATTATAAATTTATTTTAAATATCTTTTTATCAAATATATTTTTCTAAAACTAAAATATATATTTTAATATAAATATTATTTTATAAAATTAAATGCTTTTCCAAAAAACAATATAAATTTTAGAATAAATTAATTTAAATAATTCAAGTTATAAAAATACTACTTTAAATATATTTTTATTATTTTACAAGAAATAATATGAATATATTTTGATTAAATATGAAGTCACATTTAATAAGTTAGCATTTCAGAATTTATACTTAACCATATTCGTTTTTATTTTGAAATCAAATTGAGAATTGTTAACAAATGGGAAATATATTGATTAATTAATTAGAACTTATTTACTGATATTGAATTAATAAATAAAGATTTTAATAATGAATATTAAAAGAATATTAATTATGAGTATATAGAATATAAGAATTATAATATTTTATATTTTAAAAGATTAAATTTACAAAATTTAGTAGTTGAAATCTTATTCTGTATAAAAAATGGATTTTTTATAATGGTAATAAGGAGATTTGACAACTACATAAGGGTAATGATAACTATGTAAAGGTAAATACTATATGCATAGGGGTAGGATGACACTCACATAAAGGTTTGATGAAGATCACTTAAGGGTATTTGTGAGTTTTAAATACATGTGTAATGGTAGTCCTCACTATGCGTAAGGGTAGGGGTTTTTTCCCATGTATTACATAAAGGTCTTTCTATACTCTTGTAAGGGTAAGAAGCCATTTTATAAGGGTCATATTCCACTCATGTAAAGGTACCCCCTGAATAGAATAAGGGTAAACCCACTCATGTATGGGTAGTATCACTAGTTCACTTCCCACATCAAGGTAACCATGACTTACAAAAAGGTAGGTTGTAAATGTAACACCCCAAAATTTAATGGTATGCCTCTTTTAAATCTAATATCTTAAATAATTTATGCTTCAAACAACACCAAATTTAAAAGCATAATATACTATTAAATATGACCATAGTAAAAATAATATGGCCAATAGAATAATAAAGTCTCATATGAAGGTATAAAAGAATTTATGTATGTTATGAATGAGAATATAATACATTTATATCGTGGAATAAGTAAATTAATGTTTTAAAAATAATAAATTAAGTATTGGTATTTTTTATGAAACATAATTTTTTATTCACAATTTTATAATTAAAATAATTATTTAAAATAAAATTTATTTTCATTTTGTTTTCTTATGATTATAAAATAATTTTATGAGATCTTAATTAATTTATGAAAGTATCATAAAATCTTTCATAATATTAAAATTGATATTTTTCGAGAAAATGATGATTTAATTAAATATTAAATTTAATATATTTAGAAAATTATTTTGATAAAATGGAGTCCGTTTTTTAATTCTACACATAAAAAATATGGTTATGGTTAAAATTTTGTATTTTTTTAAAATAGTTGATTTTTTGGTGAATAGTGAAATATAGTAATTTATGGTGTTAGCTAAATACATGAATTATTGAGTCATAGATTATGTTTGGATGATTTAAGAACCATTATTTCTAAATCATAAGAACTCCTTACTTTATTTAGTTATAATAATCAAAGTTATTCACATTCTTGAGAGAAACTTATAAAAAAACGAATAAAATATTCAAAAAACACCCCACTCCTCCACTATAAATACCACCCCTTCTAATCACACATATGAAGCCATAAAGGTTAATTATATTTAGCCAATTTACTATCCCAAAAATCTCCCCTACATTATGGTCTTTATGGTCTCACCAAAATACCATTTCAAAGTTCCTTATGGAGGTTCTTATGGAGAAGAATTCAAGAGGTAAATCCCTATTAATTCTTTTAATTTTCTTTCAATTTATTTTCTTTTATTATCATTTCATTACCTCCTCTATCCAAAAATTCATGATTACTCTTGTATATTATATATAAATTAATTTTATTATGATAATGGGATATCCTCCATAAATTATTTTCTCTTAGCTTTTTTACTTTAAAAAGGAAAACATTATCCATGAGGTGTTGTTTTACCACCTTCGTGGATAGCGAGTTTTCATTTTTCAATTATGCCTTCAAGTCTGGTAATAAAACCATTTTTATGGTTAAAATAGACTATAATATTTGTATCAAAACTTATTTAACATTATGTAACTAGTATATATACATGATATTAATTAATAAAACAAAACTAGTGCGTGATGATTGGAAAAATGCCAAAATAATCCAAATGGTTATCATTAACGTTTTATCTAATGAATCATCCTAATATCTAGAAAAAAAATGATATATAATAACATTAAATGTTATATAAGTTCATTAATAACATATAATCTCCATTCTGTATAACTATTCCCATTTAACATTATCTTTCATACATGTATATAAGTGAACCAATCATGAAAAAAACAAACACTTCCGAATGACAAAATTGAATCTTATAACTCATCAAAAAGACCATAAACGAACATAATAAAATTATGAAAAATAAAATACATGTTGAGAATGTATTTAATTAAATAATTAATTAATATAATTTCATTATCCAGGATGTTAAGTATAAGTGCATGACACCTTCAGACATAAGGTAAGGGATTATACCTGAATCTCCATTTTTTCCCTTTGGGTTAAAATTTCTCCCTATTTACCCCAATGTAATTATTATTTAATTTTATATAATTATTATAAATTATTTTTATAAGTTCCAAAATCATGTATCTAGATCATTTCATCTTTTTTGATGGGAAATACATGATTTTACAAGGTTCCCTGCCTAATTCAACCAATAAGCTAACCCAATTTAAGGGAACTTCCTAGTTTTGTAACCATTTTCAAGTGAAATACATAATATATTTTTAGACATAATTATTTTTAAAAAATAATTTTTTTTATCCTGAAAAAATATCTTTTTTCATTTCTAGTTTTATAAAAAAAATTATTCCTTTGTCTTTTTTAAGGCTCTTTTGTATTAACCCTTAAACTGAACTAAAGTGTATTATTTCTGAAGTTTCTTAAATGACATTTTTATATGTTTTCACATTAGTTGGAAATAAGTTATTACTGAAATATAATTTCATTTTACCTCCCTTTTATATTATGGGATACACATATTACACTTTTTTTATGAAAAATACAAATGATTTTCCAAAAGAACTGTTCTTTCCAAAGTAAAGGGGTATTTATCTCAAGAATTCATCGATGATTTTATTAAGACATTTTCATCAATTTAAACACACTCTATTGAATATTTTTCTTCATTTGGATTGATATTTTATGATATAATCTACCATATTTTATTAAATGGTTTATGATCAGTTTGAGTGTGGATGTGCTATCTTGATACCGTTCACCATATTAATCAGAATGGTAAGTGATTATATTTAATGATTGGGGAAATTTATTTACGTTTCATATTTATATGTGTTTTTGTTTCAACCAATTCATATGAGGAATACATTGGTTTTATTAAGTTATGTTAAGGGCCTTCTATAGCCCCTCGATGCATCAGTAGGTCTCATGAGACAAAATAATGGATTTTACTGAGGCCTTAACCATTTATTTTTAGATGTATTGGAAGAGGCCTAAATGTTATGTTTCAGTTGCCTAGAATTATGAATTCCCTCATTATGATATTATTAATTTATAAATCATGTGATTATTCAAGTAGAAGAATATCCATGGTTAAGTTTCATGTGATTATTTTCATGGCATTATCTTTTATGCTCTTATTCCTTCTATATTATGAAAGATTATGTTTTAAATGCATATGATTTTAGTGATTCACCTTAAATTATTATTTATGTTTATATTTGACTCCACTTTATTACTTATCCATACTGAGCATCTAATATCACCCCTTTATTTTGTTTTATTTTTCCCCATAATGTGAAGATGTATATTATGAATGAATTTTAGGGATAATTTAGGAATTTATGGGCGTTTCTAATTTAGTATCTATTTTGTATTTCTTTCAATTTTTCAATGTAACAATTATGTTTATATATTTCTTTCCAAATATACTAAACCATTCAGTACTTTTGGATGTGAATGCTTGTTATTAGTAATAATGCATTTATGAAAGGAACTGGATCTGGGATACTGGGGTCAGGGTCTTTACAGTTGGTATCAAAGAAATTTTAGTGGAATCCTTGGAAACAAGATTTTGAAAATGTAGATTAGGGAACCTAACCCTAAGATAGACATTGAGTATAATCATAGAAGAAAATCCTAGAATTTTGGTAAGGTATAGATTTTGTGGGTTTTCCTAGAAATACATCCCTCTCTGGATACTAGAATTGTATATGGTTCTAGAATAGATGTACCTAAGGTTAACAACTCTGACAAGGTGCATTGGGCTAGTCACGACGTAACCTGGTATAAAACAACAGGCCTTATTAAACACCTATTTTAAAAATACTATGGGATATGCTTAGGAAAATTCATATTTTCTTTATAAACCATTATTAATGATTTAAAAGTCAATATGTCCCTAAAGAAACCATGTTGATGATTAAGAGATTAACTATGCACAAAATTTTCAATTTATGCTAAGTGTTATGATAGTTTGAAGTTATGAATTATTATTCATAACCACATTTAGTGTATTAAATTGTTTATAAACGGAACCTATTAGGAGTAATTGAAACCGTATAAACATGTGTATTCCTTGTAGGTATTTTTTTCATATACAAGATAATGATGTTAGAGAAGGATATGCAACTGGAGTTGAGAAACTTATAACTATACTTGAAAAAATGAATCATGTTATTAATAATAACCTTACCCATATTTAAAATCCTAGTCCTTGATGTGGAAGAACAATGTTAGACCGCTTGATGAGACAACAACCTCTATCATTCAATATGACTAAGAAACCATTTATATATGATTAGAGGATAAGTTACTTAGAGAAGAAATTCCTTACTTTGGGAAGTAATGAAAGGGATAAGGTTATCATGCAAGTTTATCATCTATTGGGTGATTCAGATCAATAGTGATCATTAATTAAAAACACAAAGGAGGAGGAAGAAATTGAAAATATGAAATGGAAGGATTTTAAGGAAATTTTCATGGATAAATATTTACCTCAATAACAACAATTGGATATAGAGAGGCAATTCTTATGTCTGAGACCAAAAGAGGCTGAAAACATTTCCAATTGTGAGGCCAACTTTATAAGTCTAGTAATGAATTCCACATACTATATACATAATCTAGGGAGCAATATTGACTGATTATTTTATGGTTTAAAATCATTCCATTGAAGGGAACTGGATTCCTAAAATTTCTGATCATACTAAGATATAGTCTCGTGTGATATCAAGATAGAGAAATAATTCTATAAGTCTTATGATTTTAAGGGAAAAAAGAGAAGTAGTGGGTGGAGTAACAATGAATTGATAAATGGAAAAATAAAAAAGGTAATTTTACAATGTGTGATACTTTTGGAAGGAAATAACCCCTTGCCTTCTTAAAAGGAAAAGGAGTTTGTTACAAGTGTGGAGAAAAATGACACCAAGATCATGATTGAAAGGGAAATAAATATTCTACCAATGTTCACTACTACAATTATAAAGAGATGGGACATTATGAAAATGAATGTCTTAAGGGTCAAGAAAACATTCTCCAGAAAAGGCCAAGGGAATAAGACCAAGCTTATATAATCACAACTATTTTGGTTGAAGTTACCAATGATGTGGAGTAATGTACTTTAATTATATACTCAAATTTATATAAAGCTTTATTTTATTATGGATCATCTCATTCCTCTATATCTTCACAATTTTATTTGAAAACTAAATATTTCTAATTCACCTTAAAAATGGATTTTTCAATAAATAATCCTAATGGAAACCTTATTACAACAAATGTGCGTTGAGTAGTTCCTATTATGACACATAAATGTGCTCTAATTGCTGATTTTATCATCACACATATGGTTGATTTTGATATAATCCTTGGTATGGAATGACTTCCAAAATATAATGTAAAAAATTATTACAAAGAGAATGAAATTATGATTTGTGATAAAGATATGGAATTTATTATCTTTAGAGGTGAGTCCTCATCATATGATTCATATTTGGATCCACCTCCGGTAGCTCTTCAAAATGAAATTCTTGGGGTGGAAGAGAAAAAATCATCAATGAATGAGGAAAGAAATCTTAAAATTGAGTATGTACCTATTGTAAAATAATATATTGATATATTTCTATGTGATTTACCTATAAATCCTCCAGAGTGGCAGGTTCAGTTCTCTATTGATTTAATTCTTGATGAACGACTTATATCAAAGAATCCTTATTGAATGGCCACTATGGAATTAGTGGAGCTGATGAAATAACAATAGGAATTGAGTGTATGGGATTTATTCACCCTAGTGTTTCTCTATAAGGAGACCATATTCTATTTTTCAAGATGAAAGTTGGATCCATGATCCAATGCATTGACTATAGAGAAATGAATACTATTATAATAAAGAAAAAGTACCCTCTACATCACATTACTGGTTTATTTTATTAACTTCACAGTGCTCAATATTTTTTAAAGATTAACTTTCGATCTGGATATCATCAATTGCATGCGAGGAAGGAATATATTCCAAAGATAGTATTTTGAACTAGGTATAGACATTAAAAGTTTATAGTAATTCCATTTCTACTGACTAATGTACCCTCTTTTTTTATGGATAGTATGAACAAAGTTTTCAAGGAATTTATTGAATTTGTTATGGTATTTATTGATGATATATTGATATATTCTAAACGTTATGAGGACCATGATATCCACTTTCAGGTTGTTTTGTAAACTCATAGAAGAAAATAGTTATATGGGTTGTTTAGAAAGTTTGAATTTTGGATTAAAATAGTTTTTTTCCTGGACATATTGTCTCTATGGATGGAATATCAATTGATCCTATGAAGAAAAAGGTAGTTCAAGAATGATCTGCACAATCAAAAATAACTGAGGTATGTAGTTTCATTGGTTTTTTAGGTTACTATCAACATTTTGTTTATAATTTTTCCTGATTAGCTAACCCATTAACCAAGATTACTAGTAAAAGGGCTAAGTTTGTATGGAAAAAATAATGTGAATAATGTTTTGAAGAATTTAAGAGGAGACTAGTGAATGCTCCATTCTTGAATCTACTATCATGAAATGGTTCATTTTTTATTTATAGCAATTCATAAAAGAAAGGACTTGGATGTGTTAGTATGAATAATGATAGAGTCACTACATATACATCATGGAAGTTAAAAACTAATAAACATAACTATCCAACTCATGATCTTGATTTAGTGGCTGTAATCGTTTTTATGAAGATATGGAGACACTATCTCTATAGTAAAAAATGTGAGTTATATACAGATCACAATATATTGAAATATATATTCTCACAAAAATAAATCAATATAAGGAAAAGGTGATGAATTTAACTACTCAAGGATTATGATTTTTCAATACACTATCACCAAGGAAAGGAAAATAATGTAGTTGATGCATTGAGTAGGACAAATCATGGAGTTCTGAAAAAATGGGGACTGACAAGGATCCAATGTACATGGATCTAGTAAAGATAGATATAAGAATTATTAATGAGTGTAAAATCTCACTACTTTTTCAAATGATTTCCAAACAATATTTATAGGAAAGGATTAAAATTTATCAGTCTGATGATGAAAATTTTCAAAAGAAAATTAGTGCTGTGAATGATTTGAAATTGTTAGGCTTTATATAGGAAGATATAATCTTGAAATTTTGGAAGAGTATTTGTGTTCCTGCTATAACCAAGATAAATAGGGAATTATTGGATGATTTCCATAGATCAAATTTCTCTATAAATCATGGAATCACTAAGATGTATATATTTTTGAAGGAACATTTCAAGTTGGATAATATGATGAGTGAAATTATTGATTATGTATCAAGATGTTTAGTCTGTCAACACGTGAAGGCTGAAAGAAAACATCCTAGAGGATTGATGAAACCTCTGACTAATACAACATGAAAATGGGATAAAATTACTATGTATTTTTTCACTTTATTACCAAGTAATCTAAGAAAGAATGATTCAATATGGGTAATTATTGATAGAATTACAAAATATGCATATTTACTTGTAATAATGGAATATTTTCCACTAGATCAACTTGCACGACTCTATAATAATGAAGTTGTAATACTTCATGGAGCACCTCTTTCAATTGTGTCTGATCATAAGCCATTATTTACATTGAAATTATAGAAACGTATTCAGAAATATTTGAATAATGAGTTTCATTTGAGAATTTCATTATCACCCCCAAACTAATGGGAATTCTAAAAGGACCATTCAAACATTAGAAGATATGTTGAGATCATGATCACTTGACTTTTGAGGTATATGAGATTAGTATTTAACTTTGGTTGAGTTTTCTCAAAATAACAGTTCCTATTAAAGTATTCAAATGTCCCCATATGAAACACATCAAGGAAAGAGATTCCTTACACCAACTTGTTGGGATGAAGTTGGTGAAAGAAAGCTTGTAGGCCCAAAACATGCAGAGGAAACAGTAATAAAGGTAAATACTATTCAAATTCATATCAAAGTATCTTAATGTAGGAAAAATATATATACCAATAATTAAAGGAAGGATTTTTAATTTCAAGTGGGAGATCTTGTTTTATTTAAAGTATCTCCCTGGAAGGGTGTTATAAGATTGGAAAAGAAAGGGAAACTATGCTCCAGGTACATTGGTCCTTTTGAAATACTGGAGAGAATTGGACCTATGGATTATTGTTTGGCAATTTCACCCAGCCTTTTTAAAGTATAAAATGTTTTCGACATATATTTGTTAAGGATGTACATACCAAACCCAATGCAAGTTATCACTTCTGAAGAAATATAACTAGAACATGGTTTATCTTAATGCGAAGAACATATCTAGATTCTAGACACTTAAAAAAATAGGTTTTGAGGGATTATATGACTTAGTTGGTAATGGTACTTTGTAAAAATCCTAAAATTAAAGAGGTGATATGAGAACCATAGGATATTATGATGATGAACTACCCAAATATTTTTATGAGGTGACATTCTGGAAATTTCAAGGATGAAATTTTTTTGAAGGAGTGGAGAATATAACACCACAAGATTTTATGATATGTCTATTTTAAATTTAATACCATCGATAGTTTATAATTCACATAACACCAAGTTTAAAACCATAATATACTGTTAAATATGAATTTAGTAATAGTAATATGTCCAATATAATAATAACCTCCCTTATGAAATAAAAAAATTTAATGTATCTTATGAATGAAAGTGTAATATATTTATATCCTGGAATAAGTAAATAATTTATTTAAAAATGATAAATTAAGTATTGGTATTTTTGTGAAACATAAATATTTATTCAAAATTTTATAATTAAAATTATTATTAAAAAGAAAATTTATTTTAATTTTGTTTCCTTATGATTATAAGATAATTTTATGATCCATTAATTAATTTATGAAAGTATCATAAAATTTTTTATAATATAAAAAATAATATTTTTCACGTAAATGATGTTTTAATTTATAAATTAAATATAATATATATTTAGAAAATTATTTTGATATAATGGAGTACATTTTTTAATTCTAAACATTGAAAAAAAATTTGGTGATTTTTTGGTATTTTTCTAAAATAGTTGAATTTTTGGTGAATAATCTGAAAATTAGAATTTTTATTGATTAAAAACCAATACAAAAAATATCATCAAGGTGGTCTAAAGTACTGCAATCCCAGAGCATCATTGACAACAAACTTCATCCCCTCACCAGGAAACAACCCCAAATTAGAGAAAGAAAACATACTGCATTCAGGAGTTGCCAGAGAGGCCAAAAAATCAGCCACCATATTTCCCACCCTCCAGGTGTGAGAGACCTCCATGTGAGGCCCAATTAGCATTTTTCATCTTTTAACAGTGTAAGAAATAGTCTAAGGAACCCTGCCTTTGCCAAGCGACACATTGCACAAAAGAATGGATTCTGTCTCCACCGTTGTCAGAAAGATCCTCCTTTGAGAACACATATCCAAAACTACAGCCAAGGCTTGTGTCTCTGCCAGTAGCGAGTCTCCCCTCCCAGGCGTTCCAGTGAACACAACAGTCACATATCCCATTGGGTATCTCATGACACCCCCTCACATCTACCCCATGATCATCAATATGTTCGTGTTAAGTTTTAATCCCTAGCTTGGAGGCCTCCAGCGAACCCACCGTCCCTGCCAAGAGGTGACGACCTATTGATCGGAGAAAATGTTGGAGGTGATGGAGCTTACCGATGGAGAAAAATGGAAATCAGGGCACAGCCTGACCAGGTACAAAAAAGAGTTCTTCATTTCGAAAATAATACCAACCTGAGTTCCGAAGAATTTATTATGACAACTATCATTCCTTTCCTTTTAAATTTTCCAGCACCTTGCAATTAGAATGACAGTCCAAGATTTTCTTTTAGCCCCCTGATTCCTAATGCCTCTAAACCAAGAATTGAGGAAGTTACCTTGCGCCCCGTCATACCCGTCCCAACAGAAGAAGGATCCGAAAGTCTGCCATATATTTTTGGCCCATTCACTATCATAGAAGAGGTTCCCCACTGTTTCCTGGTTGAAAGACCTACAACAGCAATATCTTGAATCTATGTTGACTTCCATACACTGCAAGCTGTCGTCTGTCTGAAGTGCCTAGTTCCACATATGCCACAATATAAAATTAAAGTTGGAAGTAATCTCCTTGCACCACAAGGCCTATCCCCATAGATCATTATTAAACATATTCGTCATCACCCGATCATAATCCTTGATGGAAAAGGCACCCGATGTAGAACTAGTGAAAATTAGCCTATCATGCTCATCACTAACAACTATGTTGTTTATTGATTCCATTTGGATTTCATCAAGGATGAAATAAAGAAAAAGGGGGTGGATGCTAGCCTATTTTAAGGATAAATCCAGGAAGAGACAGCTCAGGAACCACAACCTTCCCACCCCCAATCAAGCTTCCAAAAGCTGATATTTCCTCTTCCCACTATCCATCAAGAATGATGATGTAAGACCTCCATGTATGGATGAATCAGATTCCATATCCTATAATAACGCGTCCTCTGAACATTTTCATTCAAGCCATATAAGGCTTGAATTATTCTACCACAAAGAGACCGGCCTTCCAAGGACTCCCATGCAAGCCTATAATGAATCCCTTGCATGGTTGTAGAAACAATTCTCAGATTGATGCCCCCTTCAGATAGAGGTTTTTCTAGCTATTTCCCCAAAGCTCAATGATGTCTTCCTTCCTTCTGCCCATCCCATATGAATGATACCATAATCCTTTTTAAGTTGAAGACCACTCTCTCAGGAACCTTTAGAGTGGAAAGGATGTGCATGGTAATGGATACTAGGACACTGTTCACCAGAGTAATGCAGCCTCCAAAGGATAGAAATCCGTTCATCCAATTATAGATGTGCCCCATAATTTTACTAATAAGTTTATCAAAATGATTCACCCAAAGGGAAGAGGGACTGACCAGTTCCCCAAGTTATTCCATGAAAAAAACCCTTTCCCATATTCAGACTGGCCCCCAAGACCTTCTCCCTCCTCACATTAATTTTCTTGGAAGTAAAGAATAGTCTTTTCTCTTTGTTCACCACCTGCCCACTCCACTTGCAATATTCCCCTAGAATTCCATTCAGCCCCTGCACTGAACTTATACTACCATTGATAAAAATGATTGTATCATCTACAAACATCAAGTGAGTGATACCCCTTGTGGAATTCCTATTATGATAAGGACAAATTTTACCCGAGTAGAGGCCTTGATTAATGTAACAACTCAGATCATTTTGAGCAAGAATGAAAAGAGTAGGGGATAGAGGATCCACCTTCTTGAGACCATAAAAATCCTTGGAAAAGACAAATTGTTTACCCATGAACGAAGTAGAGATCCGCACCGAGCTGAAGCATCGGAAAATAAGTCACTGGTCCAATTGGAGAACCCCATGCAAGCCAGGACTTTTATGACAAACCCACATTCCAACCTATCATAGGCCTTGGTCATGTCTAATTTAACTAAAAAATCTCCCCCAATGTACTTATTATTGATACCAATTACCATTTCTTGGGCCAATCTAATCGCACCCTGGATTGATCTCCCTTTAATGAATCCATGCTACTCAGGGTTCTTCCAAGAATCCAGGTGAACGACCAGTCTCTTGTTGAGTATGCTAGCCAAGACCTTGTACGGAAAGTTACACATGCTGATGGGCCGGTATTTCTCAATGGACTGAGGATTTTTCACCTTAGGAATAAGAAACATTTTGGTTTCACTTGAAATTCTAGGCAAATCCCCTCCCTGAAAGAAATCATGGACAACATGTACAAGATCCCCTTTAATAATTTTCCAAGTCGACTGTAAAAAGAACCAAGGAACCCATCAGGACCTGGTGCACTATCCGGGTTCAAAGACCACACAAAATCATACACCTCATCCTCATCTAGAGTTTTCCTGACACCCACATCAATGCTCTCTGAAATAGTGTTTTCAATACTGTCAAAAATCTCATCCCCACCCCTCGGGTATCCCCCTTCCCAAACAGGATTGGGAGCAGCTAGTAAAGACTGTAAAGCTCCATCAGCCATGAGCCCTACCTCCTCTCAGTTATTGGGAAAGGATCCATCATCCATATTAATTTTGGTCTTTTGAACACGCTGACGTTCTTTGATGCAAGCATGAAAGTATCTCAAATTCCGATCCCCCTCAAGAATCCATTTCACCCGTGCTCCTTCTCTGGAAATCCTCTCCTGCCTCCGAAGACTATCAGATAACTAATCCTTTTTAATTCTCAATTCAGAAAACATAGAATCATCCCAATCCTTCTCCAAACAATTATCCAGGCGTTCAACCACCACACTGATCTCAGACAAATCCTGATCACGACCCAATATCGAACTTCTCCAGACACGAAGAAGAGTATTTAACTGCCTTAGCTTATTGTGAAAAGAAATCCATGGATTCCCCTAATGTTGTAGGTCCCAAGCTTCCCTCACCACCAAGAAGAAACCAGGTTCCTCCATCCATGATTTTGAGAAATGAGCATGCTCCTCCCTCATCGAACCTGCACCAAGAGATATACGGAGTGGAGAGTGATCAAAGAGACATCTTGGAAAATGAACTACTTTGGAATCCGAGAATATGGAAAAGGCAACATTATTCATGAGGCACCGGTCGAGCCGGCTGTATGAATGTCTCCCCCCGCATTGATTATTGCACCAAGTAAATGTAATACCCTCATACCCAGAATCCAAAAGGCCATTCCTTGCCATGAATGAAACAAAATCTTGGCTAGAATTCCTGGGAAAATCCCCACCTCATTTCTTCTCCTCAGGATTGGCAACGATGTTGAAATCACCACCAACAAGCCACATATCTTTATCTGGATTAAAGACCTCAAATTCACTCCATAATGAATCCCTTCCCTGGGTGGTACACTTCTCATAAATGAAGGAGAAAAAGAACACATGGATCCCTACTGTAATATTAGTATTTATAACTTGATCTGACACACTCAAAAGATCAACATAAACATGATCCTTCCAAAAAATCCATATATGTGAATTGAGGGGATCCACATTCAAGAAACCACAAACCTTTAGCCTTTGATAATAATCTTTAATTCTGTTAAAATATTTCTTTGGTTACAAGATACCCACCAAAGGGACTTTCCTATTTTTTATTTCGTTGGAAATGAAATCATACTTGACCCTGGCTCCCAGGCCCCGATCATTCCAGATTAGGACACTAAACATTGATCTGATCTCGCCTAGTTTTGGACCCAGACTCCTGGACCTTATCATATTGCATTGAGAGTACAATTACAGAAACATATAGTTTAGATTTTGAGCGAGTGCAGACACCAGAATACACCTGTGAGGAAAAACCACTGGAGAAGCCCTGTTGCTAGCCCACGCCCTACAAGGAACTTCTGGAGAGAAAAAACATCTTCCCCCCTTCCTACTCTGATATGACATCAAGTGCACTGGGGGGGACATAGAGGAGAAGAAGATGTAGCTGTCAAGGATGGGGGTGAGGACACCACTTCACTGTTGTCCCAAGACAAAAGAGGGGCCCCCCCTAGGCGAGGAAGGCTCAGATACCTCGATATCACTCGAGTCTGAATCTAGTAAGGTGATGTCTGTGATGAATACTTGTGAGGGATCCAAATTAGATAAAACCATCTACCACAGACTTATCAAACTACTGAAGATAATTCTTCTAAGAGGTAGGCATTCCTTTGAAAACTGCACCAGAGAATCCCCACCCATGCCTCAGAGAACAGGAACCAAGTCACGATTAGGAGTCACACTCCCAACACTTCCAGAGTTGGACGAGGACACCTCCAAACCCTATACAGGTAAAATATAAGAACCACATTCTCCTTAGATGTTACCTTCAGTATCTTAGTGATGTGCACAGGGGATTTGATCATAGGACCTCGGAGAATCCTAGCGTAAGACACCCATAATACGAACTTTACAACATACCTGCAAGGTATGCCCCAAAATATGGAAATGGGAACATAACTTGGGATAGGTGGGATAAATTAGGGGTTGATGGCGATCTTTCATCCCTTCAATTCTGATCAAAAGATATTGCTGAAGTGGCCAAGATAGATCCATCTCAACACAAATCCTTGCTACCGAAGCCTCCAACAAACAAATAGTACGATCATCCGTGCACAGGAAACTCCCCAACAAATCTCCAATAACCTTGAGGAACAATTCATTCATGAGAGGAAGGGGCAACCCCATAAGTGAAATCCAAACCACCGCACTGGAGCTTTCTTTGACATATTGATCATCTATCGACCACCGAGAGAGGGAGAACCTCCAACGCCCAACAGAACGCACCCTCTTGCACCAAGCAGTAACAAAATCTACCTTAAAGGCCAAGATGATGTAAAAGGATTTACGATCTAGAATAGACACTGAATCCGGCAGATCTAGACCTCAACATCTAACGAGGGGAGGCTTGTCCGATCCAAATCTCGCAACAAGAGTCTACTAAATATCCAAGGCCACCACCGCAAAGGATGCTGCTGAATCCTTGAGCACCAGGACACCTTTCTCCAAAAAATAAGAAGCGGCCTCAGGGCCCGCCGATGAGCTATTATAAACCCCATCAAAAAATGGGAGGATGCCGCAGTAGAGATTCCTTGAAAAAGAGTCCAGGATGGCGAGTTGAGCCATTTCCGATCGCCGGAGATCCGAGCACTGCAGAAGAGAGACCCCCAGAGGCACCAGAGCAATGGGAAGGAGAGAATTTAAATCCACTTTCTGTGGTTGGGTCCGTTCATTTTGGTGAATAGTGAAATACAGTAATTTATAGTATTAGCTAAATACAAGAATTATTGATTCATAGATGATTAATGGATGATCTAGGCACCATTAGTTCAAAATCACATGCACTCGTTACTATATTTAGTCAGAAGATCTTCTACTATTCAGAGTCTTGATTCAAAACAATAAAAAAATGAATAAAATATTCAGAAAACACCCCTCTCCTCTACTATAAATACCACCCTCACCAACTCTTCTACTCACACCTTTAAAGACTTAAATCTTTCTTATATTTTGTCTATTTACTCTAACAAACTTATAATCAATGTTTGTTTCTTTCTAGTACCACCAAAAGACCATTTTAGAGTTCCTTAAGAAGGTTATCATGGAGAAAAATTCAAAAGGTAAATCCCCTTTCATTATTTTAAATTTCATTCAATTTATTTTCTCTTTTCCTTTTTATTCTAAAAATGAAAACATTGTTCATGTGGTGACGATTTACCGCCTTCAGGGATAATGAGTTTTTTTTTCAATTACGCCTTAAATAATGGTCATAAAACCATTTTTATTTTTAAAAAAGATTATAATATATATATTAAAACATATTTAGTGTTTTTAAACTAGTATATATACAATATATTAATTAATATAACAAAACTAGTGCGTGATGATTGAAAACAAGCCAAAATAGTCCAAATGGTTTTCATTAACATTTTATGTAATTAATAATTTGTATATATAGAAAAAATCATATATAAGACCATTAAACATTTGATAAGTTCATTAATAACATATAATTTCAATTCTAGATAACAATTCCCATTTCATATGATCGTTTTTACATGTATACAAGTGAACCAATCATGAAAACAATTAAAATGAACACTTCCGAACGACTAAATTTAATCTTATAACTCATATAAAAGACCATAAATGAACTTAAAAAAATTATAATAAATAAAATACCTATGGAAAAGTTTCTTAATTAAATTATTATTTAATATAATTTCGTTATCCAAGAAATTAAGTACATGTACAAAACACTTTCGTACATAAGGTATGGGATTCTACCCGAATCTCCATTTTTTCCTTCGTGTTATACATTCTCTCTCTTTACCACAATGTAATTCGTATTTAATTTTATATAGTTATTATAAATTAAATTTATAAGTTCAAAAATCATGTATCCATACCATTCTATCTTTATTTTATGGTAAATACATGATTTTGTATGGTTTCCTTCTCAATTCTTCTCGATAAGCAAGCCCAATTTAAGGTAATTTCCTAGTTTCTTACTAATTTTCAAGTGCACTACATAATATATTTTATGAAACCATTATTTTTATAAAATAACTCATTTTATCATGAAAAAATAACTTTTTTCATTTTTTTTATAAAAAAATTATTCCTTAGTTTTTTTAAAGACTATTTAGTATTATCCCATAAACTGGACTAAAGTGGCTCATTTCAAAAGTTTATTAAGTGATATTTTTATATGTTTTCACTTAAATTGAAAATAAATTATGCATAAAATATAAATTCATTATCACTATTTCTTTTATGGTATATACATGTTAAAATATGATTTTATGATAAATACAAATGATTTTACAAAATAACTCTTCTTTTTAAAGTAAAAAAGGGATTTTCTCTCAAGAATTCCTCGATGATTTTGTTAGGGAATTTACAAATATTTCATCACCAAATGTTTAATAATATTATTAATTATTATTGAACTTTATGATATCATATACCATATTTTATTAAATGGTTTATGATGAGTTTGACTATGAATGTTCTATCTTGATACCATTCACCATATTACCTAGAATGGTTAGTGATTATGTTTACTGATTGGGGAAATTTATTTAACTTTTGTATGTATATGCTGTTTTTGTTTGACCCCATTCATACGTGAAATGAATTGGACATAGATTGTTATATGAGGGGCCCTCTATTGACCCTCTATGCATCAATATGTCTAATGAGACAAAAAAGATATGGATTTGGATGAGGCCTTAACTATTTTTTATATGTCTTGGTCAAGGCCTTAATGAAATGTTTTTGATGTTTATCATTATGAATTCCATAATTTTGATATTTTTAATTGATAAATCATGTGATTATTCAACTATTAGAATATCCATGGTTATGTTTCATTTGATTATATACATGAAATTATCTATTTAGCTTTTATTCCTACCATATTATGAAAGATTATGTTTTAATGGAATGTGATTTTAGTGATTCAACTTTCCTTATTTTTTATGTTTATATGAGCTTCCACTATATTACATAACATTACTATGCATATGATCTAACTCCTTTATTATGTTTTATTTTCTTTCAGGATGAAAATTTTTATATTACGAATGACTTTCTAGGATATTATATGAGTTTATGGGTGTTTCCAATGGAGTTCCTATGTAGTTTTTTTTTCTATCAAAGTTATAATGTAACAATTATGTTTGTATCTAGTTTTCCAAAGATACTAAACTATTCGGTCCCTTGACATTCAAAATATTGTTCTTAGTACCAATGAATTAAGTAAGGCATAAGATCCAGGATACTGGGGTCAAGGTCTTTATAATAATTCTATGTAAGGGTAACGTAGAAGTTTAGATGTCTACAAATGGGAACCCAACATATTTCATTAAGTTAATCAAAGAAATGAATAAGATACACAAGGTTAGTCTAGCTAAATCAAATCTCATGTAAGGGTCCACATATCCCTGTGTAAAAGTAATTTCAAGCCACATAATGGTAAGACAACCTCATATAAAAGTAATAAAAATATCATATTAAAGTAAATCCATGTAAATCTAAATAGAAACTCTCATATTTAAACCTGATATGTCGTCTTCTTCCTCACATGAAAACCAAAAGATAAAATTAGAGGATATATGTCATTATCATACAATTTATTTAACAACTAAGATAAAATTAATGGAACACGACACTAATAATAAACATCAACATTGTAAAACCTTGTTTTTATCTTCATATGTACTAAAAATTATCTAAATTGAATTGTAATCCAACATGAACATAAATCTTCATGATTAGAGTCTTATGAATTATTAAATCAATAGAATGGTCTAGATTGTTGAGTTGTTTGGATGTATACAATTAGGATAATAATATAAATTATATTTTATATAAAAATCATTGTAAATGAGATTATATCAAATCTCATAAATTAAGTGGATGAGGTGTTAGAACCTTCATACAAATAATATTTAAATATAAATAAATAATAGGTATGGATATTTAAAGGGATCCATTCCTTCAACATTCACATTTTCTAAGTGCCTTATAGTTGAATCATTATATTATAGAATAGGAAAGAGAAAGTGAGGAAGAATAAAAGTTTAATAAGAGAAGCCCTAGTGTTCCACCAAAGTGATCCTTATGAAATAATTTAATATTATAAGCCTATTATAAAGTAATGGAAAATGTTTTAATTAAACTTATATTCTTATAAAATTCTTTTATAGGAAAAAGAAACCTATTTACAAAACATTTATTTTAATGTTTCCAAACCCCCTATTTGTAAAGGATCATTTTAAAATATCTATTTTAAAGTTTATTACTAACACTAGATTTTTGTTATGAAAAGTATTTTAAATTTACATGAATCAATTATAAGTGTTTCCTCTAAATTTTGGATTACTTATAATCCTTATGAAATGATAAATCTTCTTTTAAGGGAAATTTTTTATGTTTATTATATATTTAATTATTTTCCTCTTTGAAAACTATTTTCATAAAAGTGAATCCTTCAAAAGTTTATTTTTAATGTATTTATAATGAGAATGTAAATGATTAAAAAAATGTTTTATTTAAAATTTTGCACCTTCGTATTGGTTATGATGATGAGGAATGAGGATTGAACCCACAACCTCAAGGGGAATTTGTCATAAAGTGATTTTTATATCTTCAATATCCCTAATGTTCACATGGGTTTCTTTCCATTTTCTGATTACCATTATATTCCATAAAGAGATATTATATTGAAAAGTTAAGTTTTGTAGTTTTCAAAGGAGAAAGAAAAATTTACTTGAAAGAATATTTTGTTTTGAAAAAAAATGGGTTTTCAAAATAATACAACTTTTAAATTGTTTTGATAAGTATGTATTATTCTGGATTTTTGTAACGCCCCGAACCTAGTTACCCAGAGTCGGTACATTATTACATAACATTGGCATGATCACAAGAAAGATCAAATCTTGAAAGACCGATTGGTTTATTAGCCTTGGAAACACTAGATATATTCATAAGTTTTACATTACATCATAAAGTGAAAAACTACTACAACAACATAATGTCTCCATAGTCCACACTATTATCCCCTCATAATATCCCTGCAAGTCATTCATAACTTACTTCTTCACATCCTGGGAAAAATAAAACATAGAAAAGGGGTGAGCTCAAATGCCCAGTAAGGATAACAATATAGCGGAACATTCAAAAATAAGCACAAACATTTAAGGCAATGCATTACTAAAACAAAAGCCTTTTAAACGTGAACTTCAACATAGTATGACAAAAGTAAAACGAAATAATTCCATTTACTTATTCACATGTTTATTCTACTAATCGAATAATCACATGAAATATCAATAACCACTTTCATAATGTTGGAATGCATAATGCTAAACTTTAATTTCTTTGTCAAGGCCTCGTCCCAAGACCTTGGGGCTAATTGTAACCGGAACCCAACCCGGAGTACCTCTAATAACCGGACACCAACCCGGAGTGCCTATAATAACCGGACACCAACCCGGAGTTCCTCTAATAACCGGAGACCAAACCGGAGTTCCTCTAATAATCGGAGACCAAACCGGAGGGATTACTTTTACCGGTCCCCAACCCGGAACATACTTGTCTAACACATTCATCCGAATGAAAGGTTGAAATATAACATAAACATTCGGATTAAAAATAACTTATAAAAAGTCAATACTTTAAACAAAAACCATGAGTGACATAAGAATAACTTATCCACAGTCAAAAATATCACAAAACCTTCAATAAAATAGGGATGTTTTGTAACATAATAAATCAACTTCAAATAAGCTTAAAATCCATCAAAGGATGTTGACATATATGAAATCAAAACTATTTTAGAGAAATATCTCTTTTTTTAAATCATTTTAAAAGTAACATAATTATAAAATAATACATTCAATTTGAAAATATTCTTATAATCTTGTAAGGGAAGCTTCGACGATTTTATAACGGCGGAAAATAACCGCACCCATCGTATAAGTTAAAAAAACATTCTTACCTTAATTCTGTCGAAAAGGTTAAAAAGCAACTTGTTTGGAAAACGACGGAAAGATTCCTTTATAAAACACTTATAAAAAGTCAAATAAGGGTATAAATGACTTTAACCCATATCCTTGTAAATAGTAAAAATGTTTTGAAATACATTTTGAAGAAACATGGATGTGGATGATAAAGAGATCCCAGTAGATTATTATGTATAAACAACCTCAGATAATGAAGAGATTGTGAAATAACCTTTACCAATTTGGTAATTTATGAAACATACAATCCCATGAAAGAGGTATCATACAATGAATATGTAAATATACATAAATTAAAGTGTATTACACAAAGAATATAATTATGGGCAGTACATACACCACACAAAAGGTAATGGTGGCAATATGGCATGAATCTCACGGGATAAGGAGTGAGAAGAAAACCCCTTACCTTGTACTTTTCCTTGGTTGGGGTAGGTTAACCTCCTGTATAATGGTGAAATAATTGTTATTAAATTATACAATAATCATATACATTAATATGATATCATATATGATCTTTTAATATTGATTTGATAATAATATCTTAGTATTATCGTTGTTTCGGGTGTTAACTTACTTGTTTTCTTTTATATGTTTTGTTAAGTAAGCCATGTTTGTAATGGATAGGTTGTATATTATTCATATCCAGAATTATATCAAGTCCTTAAACATAATTTTTAAATCATCAAATGATAATTATACTTGAATGGATACGATGGAGAATGAATCTCATCGCGTTCGTGGAGACGGTAGTCCGTACGTACGCACGAGCGACAATATCATTCTTTTGATTTTAAAATAATATATAAATGGTTGTTATATCATATATAAAAAACCATTAACATGTTATATTTATTATTTACATGAGTTACATATCATTATTATACCCATCCAAATAATAATATATTGAATAACAATTATACCACGACGTGGAGACGGTAAGCCGTACGTACGCACGTATGGTGACATGTTATTCAAAGGGTGGATAGAATACTGAATATGGTTGTACCATATTTATAATAAAATCACAGTATATATATTATACTGGAGTTATTATTTTAGAATGGTAATAACAAAGGAAGAAGAAGTGGAAGAAGAAAGGAACTTGAAAAAGGGTGGTGAAATCATTACCTCTTCTTCGAGTTCTTCCTTTTGATTTGATCAAAAGGGATCCTTAGGTTGGATTTATGATCAAACTAAGGCCTCTAGGTTGTAGTGAGGGAATTTGGGAGAGTATTTGTGCAGAGTTTTTCCGAACCAAAAGGTTTTGAAGGTGTGAAGAAATGAGAAGGAGGAGTGCCCTTTTATAAGAGGGGTGAGGGGCACCTTTGGAAAAGCTAGAAATATTAGTTTATAATAAATTCATATTCGGTTTCTAATGGCTCAAAAGTTGATTATTTAAATTTTAAGGAGGGTATGGGTCGAAAAAAACTCAACCAATATAATTTAGACAGGTTTGGGTACTTATATTAACCTTATCTTTAAGTATTAACTCTAAGTTAATTAGTTTCACTTTTACAATGTCTCTTTGTATTTTTATATAATATGGTTGATAAAATTACTATATAAATCTAACCGACCCCCAAGTGGTCCATTAATGATGAACCTATAATGATATAAGTCTCTTGGCCGAACCTTAGATTTTTAGGAATTTAATATCAATTAATAATATAATATTTGTTTTAAGAACTCTTTTATGTCAATTTTGACACTATTCAATAGTTTATTTTTGTGAAACTCATAACAGATTGATTACTTCGAAAAAAGTAACTTATATCAATACTAATATATCATATTATCCTAGAAAATTAGTTTAATTCTTTAAAAGTTTCATATTATATTTATTTTGGTATTTATAATATCAATTATTTTAATTGTTTACTATTATAGTAATTAATTCATCATCTTTGTGTCATAAATAAATTAAATTATTTAATGTCTAAAAATTATAAATAAAATATAATTATGTATTAAATCTTTATATATTTCTAATGAATATTTATAATCTAAAATCCAACATATATAACCCTATGTAAAAATTGTTTTGCTAAAAGATATATGCTTGTGTCATTTTTGTATTCATTTTAACTTAATTAAAATAAAGTGTCCCTATCACCTACAAGTGGCACCATGGGGTCCCAAAATCGACCCAAAGATGACTATGGTTGAACATGTATCAACCAATAATTCTAGGGCACGTTTTAGGGTAATTTAGTATTATTATAATATTATTTTTTAACCCTTATTTACCGGATTTACCCTTAACCATGGTAAATAAAATATTTACCGCAGTAATTATTCAAAATGTCTAAAAATAAAAGTTACCTATTTACACAATTTGAACATCCTGATTCCAAATATGGAATCCATTTTTCTAAATTCAAAACACAGAAGTGGCAGAAATTAATTTAAAATTAATTCCCGCTGTCAAAACAGAAAGCGTGTTTTTAAGAGATAATAACTATCAAAAGATTGACTCTTGTTTATGTTCGGTTTAATTGTAAAATTATGTCCAATGACCAAAATTATATTAAATGGTAAAAATATATTCTAAATATACTTTAAAACCACTCAAATTCATAATTTATCACTATTAATTATTTGATGAAAAAAGTTGTTTTTAATTAAAATTTAGTAATTTTCACTATTCATCAAAATATGAAAGTTATTCGAAAAGTACCAAAATTTCACCTTAGGCCAAATTCGATATTATGAATCCAAAAATGAATTCCATTTTGAAATATAAAATATATATAATTTCAAAAAGTAGGTATTACTATTCATAACGGCTAGTTTGATTGGTTGTGGTGTGTGTTAAAACTCAAAGTTGCGTACAACACACGCTACTGTATTATTCAAAGAAAGAATACCGTGGAATCTTGGGATGTTTCATTTTAAATTTTTGATGTTCCCATTTAGTCAAAAAGTTTAAAATATTTGTATTTAAAAATGTTCACTATTAAATGTTGATAAAAGTGCAATATTAAAAATGAATTTGATCTTGCATTATGTCTAAGATACTCATAATATGGATTCTAAAATTATAAGGATTATATAAAGTTTAAAATTTAGTTAATACTATTCATAACCTCTTTTGAATGACTTTTTGGTAAGTCATGGTGCAATTGAACTCAGTGTTGCGTGTAGTGAAAGTTATTGAATTATTTTGAAGAAATAACACACTATGAATTCTTGGGGTGTTACATTCTCCCCTCCTTCAATAAATTGCGTCCTCATAATTTGAAATTGTTCTTCGAAAATAAAAGGTTGAAAATAGAAAATATATTTATGGGAAAACCCACATCGGAAATTGGGTTACTAAAATTTAGTCTTAATATGAGGAAAAGAGAAATCAAAGAGTCACCACCAAATTATGATCTCGATTAGGAGAACATTGGTGGCAATTAGAGACATATAATTGGAGGAAAAACGTAAATATTTATAGGTAGTGATTTAGGTCATCAATCACAAACAAGTGTAAAATTGAGGTCCTTAAATTCATCAATCTATGATGATTTGAAATACCATCGGTTCAACAAAACATTGGGTATTAGGATAAAACATTTTTTGACGTTTCAAAATATCTTAGTTGAAATCCCACATAGAAAAATGAATTAATGAGGCCTCTATTTAAAATAAAGAGTGGAAAGTATGAAGATTACCGAAAATAACACATACTAGGGTTTCATGTAGGAAAATATGGATATGGAAGAAAAATATAACCATCAATTATCTGATGGAGAGTGGTAGAGAACATGGCTATGAAAAGTCCAACAATCCCAAAGCCATAAATTAGTGATGATTTAAGGTACCATCTAGGACAACATTTTTGTTCTAAGTTCCTTTTCTTAATGTTGAGGAATTTATTTATGAGATTGGATAAGATCATAAGGAGATATACTTACTTTATAATTAGAGTTTTATCCATTAATAAATTTCTACCACAAAATCATCTTTCACTCTAAAAGATAATAGAACGTAAAAAATTCTATTTACACTATTCGTATAGGGTTCTAAAATAAACGAATTTATAATTCATCTACAAGATCTTTTAATAAAAACTACATTATTTAATCCAGGACATCTCGTGGTCCAGTGGTAGGTGATACACCCTTGTCGCCCTTCAGTTGTGGGTTCAAGTCTCGCGGCCTTGCCGGACGCGACGGGTTGCCGCCCGACCTCCGGGATGTCCTTTTATGGCAATCCAAAATAATCCAAACTAGAACTATCCAAAATACTTCAGTCCAAAATTTATAAGGAAGGTAAACATAATTTAGATCCTTTTTACCCCGTAATAGCATATTAATACCTTCATCATGTATTCTTTTAAAACACCGAAACATCCTGAATTACCATAATACTTATTGATTACATTCATGCTCCCTTATTCCATATAGAATGCTAGATATACTTCATCAATCAAAAAATGTTTTAAACCCCAATAATGATGGAATATACAAATTATTAATCAGTTTCAAGGTAGTCAAGAATATCCAATATAATTTATCCAAATCAATCATGTATTATTCCAAAATCACTACCTCGGTATCAGAACTATATTATGGTTTATCATTCTCTCAACCATATATTTTCCAAAAATTTATCCTGCTATTGAGTCACTTTTCTTTGTTCCACACAATCTCAAGTCCTTAATGAAATAGTACTGCAGTACAATCCTTATATACTCCATAATTATTATAACAAGTACATTGTTGATACAACACTCAATTGACATAATCAACATAAGAACTCTAATCATTCCTCTTCATCTATGGTAGTATCATAACTTGATTATTATCCAATAGCATCATTTGCGGCATAGTCTGATGACTGGGACATAGGTTCACATAGTGTCTAAACTCCTTGCAAATGAAGCATTGTTCATTTGAAGCCATTTTCTTACCCTTGCAGTCATGTACTTTGTGCCCTTTTCTTCCACACTTATAACAAACTCCCATTCCTTTCAGGAAAGTTCCAGGGTGTTTCTTCCCACAGTTATCACATATGGGAAAATTCTTATTTTCCCTCATCCCTTTATCCATCATTCTCTATTCCATCCTTTTCTTCTCTAGCTTCCCTTCAAAGCCATAGGACTCAGTAAAATCTTTACTTATCTTATCAACACATGATATTATTTCTTCATATGATGATAATACATGGGAGACTATTTCTCTTATAAATTCTGGCTTAAGACCATGAAATATATGATCCTTCTTTCTCTTTGGATCATGTGCATTGCTGGAGTTCTCATTCCTTCTACTGGGCGCCATTTCTAAACAATGGCATACACTAGATTAGTTTATGAATAACAATACCTAATCCCAAACTTGTAAGCCACATAACATAAATTAAATAGTTTATGGATATAATCCATAATCATAAAAATTTCTCCCTTGAGGAAGTAAATCCATATAAACCCATCATAATGGTTTGTAAAGAAAATGAGAATTATCCTAAGCATATCCCTCGGGAGTGTCGTAACCAAGAGTGCAGCAAGGCCCGTTGTCGTGCACCAGTTCACGTTCGAGTCTAGCTCAAAGCGGTGTTTTCGGGTTTTACCCCTAGGTACATCTGTGCCAGAGCCGCCCTTACCTGCTCGTATCTAGACAGGGATGTATTGCTCAGAAAACTCAAAAAATCTCTACAATACCAAAATTCTAGGAAGTTCTTCTATACTAATCTTCAAAGTCCATCTTAAATCTATGTGCTCTAATCAGAGTTTATCTAAATCTAGCTTCCAAGGTTTGTACTAAACTTCCTCTAATACCAACTGTAACGCCCCGAACCTAGATACCCAGAGTCGGTGCATTATTACATAACATTGGCATGATCACAAGAAAGATCAAATCTCGAAAGACCGATTGGTTTAGTAGCCTTGGAAACACTAGATATATTCATAAGTTTTACATTACATCATAAAGTGAAAAACTACTACAACAACATAATGTCTCCATAGTCCACACTATTATCCCCTTATAATATCCCTGCAAGTCATTCATAACTTACTTCTTCACATCCTGGGAAAAATAAAACATGGAAAAGGGGTGAGCTCAAATGCCCAGTAAGGATAACAATATAGCGGAACATTCAAAAATAAGCACAAACATTTAAGTCAATGCATTACTAAAAAAAAGCCTTTTAAACGTGAACTTCAACATAGTATGGCAAAAGTAAAATGAAATAATGCCATTTACTTATTCACATGTTTATTCTAATAATCGAATAATCACATGAAATATCAATAACCACTTTCATAATGTTGGAATGCATAATTCTGAACTTTAATTTCTTTGTCAAGGCCTCGTCCCAAGACCTTGGGGCTAATTGTAACTGGAACCCAACCCGGAGTACCTCTAATAACCGGACACCAACCCGGAGTGCCTCTAATAATTGGACACAAACCCGGAGTTCCTCTAATAACCGGAGACCAAACCGGAGTTCCTCTAATAACCGGAGACCAAATCGGAGGGATTACTTTTACCGGTCCCCAAACCGGAACGTACTTGTCTAACACATTCATCTGAATGAAAGGTTGAAATATAACATAAATATTCGGGTTAAAAATAACTTATAAAATGTCAATAATTTAAACAAAAACCATGAGTGACATAAGAATAACTTATCCACAGTCAAAAATATCACAAAACCTTCAATAAAATAGGGATTTTTTGTAACATAATTAATCAACTTCAAATAAGCTTAAAATCCATCAAAGGATGTTGACATAGATGGAATCAAAACTATTTTAGAGAAATATCTCTTTTTTTTAAATCATTTTAAAAGTAAAATAATTATAAAATAATACATTAAATTTGAAAATATTCTTATAATCTTGTAAGGGAAGCTTCGATGATTTTATAATGGCGGAAAATAACCGCACCCGTCGTATAAGTTAAAAAAACATTCTTACCTTAATTCTGTCTAAAAGGTTAAAAAGCAACTTGTTTGGAAAACGACGGAAAGATTCCTTTATAAACCACTTATAAAAAGTCAAATAAGGGTATAAATGACTTTAACCCATATCCTTGTAAATAGTAAAAATGTTTTGAAATACATTTTGAAGAAACATGGATGTGGATGATAAAGAGATCCCAGTAGATTATTATGTATAAACAACCTCGGATAATGAAGAGATTGTGAAATAACCCTTACCAATTTGGTAATTTATGAAACATACAATCCCATGAAAGAGGTATCATACAATGAATATGTAAATACACATAAATTAAAGTGTATTACACAAAGAATATAATTATGGGCAGTACATACACCACACAAAAGGTAATGGTGGCAATATGGCATGAATCTCACGGGATAAGGAGTGAGAAGAAAACCCCTTACCTTGTACTTTTCCTTGGTTGGGGTAAGTTAACCTCCTGTATAATGGTGAAATAATTGTTATTAAATTATAAAATAATCATATACATTAATATGATATCATATATGATCTTTTAATATTGATTTGATAATAATATCTTAGTATTATCGTTGTTTCGGGTGTTAACTTACTTGTTTTCTTTTATATGTTTTGTTAAGTAAGCCATGTTAGTAATGGATAGGTTGTATATTATTCATATCCATAATTATATCAAGTCCTTAAACATCATTTTTAAATCATCAAATGATAATTATACTTGAATGGATACGATGGAGAATGAATCTCATCGCGTTCGTGGAGACGGTAGTCCGTACGTACGCACGAGCGACAATATCATTCTTTTGATATTAAAATAATATATAAATGGTTGTTATATCATATATAAAGAATCATTAACATGTTATATTTATTATTTACATGAGTTACATATCATTATTATACCCATCCAAATAATAATATATTGAATAACAATTACACCACGACGTGGAGACGGTAAGCCGTACGTACGCACGTATGGTGACATGTTATTCAAAGGGTGGATAGAATACTAAATATGGTTGTACCATATTTATAATAACATCATAGTATATATATTATACTGGATTTATTATTTTGTAATGGTAATAACAAAGGAAGAAGAAGTGGAAGAAGAAAGGAACTTGAAAAAGGGTGGTGAAATCATTACCTCTTCTTCAAGTTCTTCCTTTTGATTTGATCAAAAGGGATCCTTAGGTTGGCTTTCTGATCAAACTAAGGCCTCTAGGTTTTATTGAGGGAATTTGGGAGAATATTTGTGCAGAGTTTTGCCGAACCAAAAGGTTTTGAAGGTGTGAAGAAATGAGAAGGAGGAGTGCGCTTTTATAAGAGGGGTGAGGGGTACCTTTGGAAAAGCTAGAAATATTAGTTTATAATAAATTCATATTCGGTTTCTAATGGCTCAAAAGTTGATTATTTAAATTTTAAGGTGGGGATGGGTCGAAAACAACTCAACCAATAGAATTTAGACAGGTTTGAGTGCTTATATTAACCTTATCTTTAAGTATTAACTCTAAGTTAATTATTTTCACTTTTACAATGTCTCTTTGTATTTTTATATAATATGGTTAATAAACTTACTATATACATCCAACCGACCCCCAAGTGGTCCATTAATGATGAAACTATAATGATATAAGTCTCTTGGCCGAACCTTAGATTTTTAGAAATTTAATATCAATTAATAATATAATATTTGTTTTAAGAACTCTTTTATGTCAATTTTGACACTATTCAATAGTCGATTTTTTTGAAACTCATAACAGATTGATTACTTCGAAAAAGTCACTTAAATAAATCCTAATATATCATACTATCCTATAAAATTAGTTTAATTCATTAAAAGTTTCATATTATATTTATTTGGGTATTTATAATATCAATTAGTTTAATTTTTTACTATTATAGTAATTAATTCATCATCTTTGTGTCATAAATAAATTAAATTATTTAATGTCTAAAAATTATAAATAAAATATCATTATGTTGGAAAGCTTTTTATATCTCTAATGAATATTTATAATCTAAAATACAACATATATAACCCTATGTAAAAATTGTTTTTCTAAAAGATATATGCTTGTGTCATTTTTGTATTCATTTTAACTTAATTAAAATAAAGTGTCCCTATCACCTACAAGTGGCACCATGGGTCCCAAAATCGACCCAAAGATGCATATGGTCGAACATGTATCAACAAATAAGGCTAGGACACGTTTTAGGGTAATTTAGTATTATTATAATATTATTGTTTAACCCTTATTTACCGGATTTACCCTTAACCATGGTAAATAAAATATTTACCGCAGTAATTTTTCAAAATGTCTAAAAATAAAAGTTACCTATTTAAAAAATTTGAAAATCCTGATTCCAAATATGGAATCCATTTTTCTAAATTCAAAACACAGAAGTGGCAGAAATTAATTTAAAATTAATTCCCGCTGTCAAAACAAAAAGCGTGTTTTTAAGAGATAATAACTATCAAAAGATTGACACTTGTTTATGTTCGGTTTAATTGTAAAATTATGTCCAATGACCAACATTATATTAAATGGTAAAAATATATTCTAAATATACTTTAAAACCACTCAAATTAATAATTTATCACTATAAATTATTTGATTAAAAAAGTTGTTTTTAATTAAAATTTAGTAATTTTCACTATTCATCAAAACATGAAAGTTATTCGAAAAGTACCAAAATTTCACCTTAGGCCAAATTTGATATTCCGAATCCAAAAATGAAGTCCATTTTGAAATATAAAATATATATAATTTCAAAAAGTAGGTATTAGTATTCATAACGGCTAGTTTGATTGGTTGTGGTGTGTGTTAAAACTCAAAGTTGCGTACAACACACGCTACTATATTATTCAAAGAAAGCGTACCGTGGAAGCTTGGGATGTTTCATTTTAAATTTTTGATGTCCCCATTTAGTCAGAAAGTTTAAAATATTTGTATTTAAAAAGGGTTCACTATTAAATGTTGATAAAAGTGCAATACTGAAAATGAATTTGATCTTGCATTATGTCTAAGATACTCATAATATGGATTCTAAAATTATAAGGATTATATAAAGTTTAAAATTTAGTTAATACTATTCATAACCTATTTTGAATGGCTTTTTGGTAAGTCATGGTGCAATTGAACTCGGTGTTGCGTGTAGTGCAAGTTATTGAATTATTTTGAAGAAATAACACACTATGAATTCTTGGGGTGTTACAATTTTGAAAACCCCAAATTGTTGTTTAGGTAAAATAATGTGTTTTATAAAATATTTTATTTGACTCAAAATATTTGATATATATAGAAAAGTTTTTGAATGATTTTTTACAGAATGTTAAAAGATAAATGATTTTACCTCATGTTTTAAAACACCTTACAAGGAAATTTTGTTCTCAATCCAAGTATAAAATGAATTTCATAGGTATAGTTATGAGTTGAAGATCAATGGTGAATAACATCAAATTAAGAGTCTAACTCTAGTTAATATAGAAAAAAGTTTATTGAATTTTTTATAAACTCTGATATGAATTAAGGTTTCCTAACCCTATAAAATTATAGACCTAAAATTTCCTTTAGAATATAAGTAATATGATAACCAGTTTGATGTTACATGTTTTGAGGGGTTAAAATTGGGTAACATTTATTAGTATAAAATAAAATATTATGTTTTTAGTATTGGATCAAGGAGTAAGGGTTTGATGATATTATACTAATTACACAACCAAATTAGATTGAATTATAAATAATTAAGAATAAGGGAGGTTAATTAGATTAAAAATTTGGCTTATGAACATGAGGTTATATCAAATAATATGTTTCCAGCTAAGATATTTTTTTGACTTAAATAAGAAAATCATATAAGCTATGTAACATAAATATCACTAAAAATCCAAAACAATACTTTGAAAATATCATCTAATTCATGGGATTATAAATTTCGGTGATATAAAAAATATGAATTATTGAAATATATAACAATTTATTAGATACTATTACCAAAAAACTAATGATTTAGAAACATGAGGTACTTGTATGATATCACCTTTTTCAAAAAATATATATTATTTATTCTAAACTTAGTAATAAATTAAAATGAACCATGATAAACCCAAAGATATAGGGAATAAACTACAGGTCCCAAAAACAAAATACAACTAAAAAATCTCCACACATAAACATTACACAAAGTTCTCAATTGTGATACAAATGATATTTATTAAGAGAAATGTGAATCAACTTTAAAAACATCAAAATAATCATTCCATTGATAAATTTGGTGTATATTTAGTGGGATAATAGTTTTTTTCTTTTGACCAATTGTTTCAAGATATACTTTCCATTAGAACTTTAATTCATTGGCATTAATACTACATTTTTCAATATGTTTTACTAAAAAATGTTTTGTATATATGTTTTTATCATTGGTCGGTGATGTGGTTTTATTTTATACTTGTTTGATACATAATTTTCATAAAATTTCTGATGTTTTATTCTTAAAGTCTATTTAAAATGATATATTATTCATTTATGGTCATTATTTTTTTAAAGTTATATTCTTTGAATACTTATGTGAATATGAATTTTTTTAGTGATAAATCAATGATTGTTCAATTTTTAATTTTTTGCTATATTTTTAAACAACTATTTTGAATATTTTAAGTGATATTTTAATTAAAATGTTATTTTTATGTTATCTAAATTTTTATGGTCTATATAATTAACTTTATTATGTTTTTATTGTATTTCTCATAAATAAATTCTTTTATAATTATTATAATTTAATTTATTTAGGTTTGAGAATGAATTTTGAATCTGAATAATTATTGAAAATATTATGTATTGATTTTTTTAGATATTAATTTTTTATTTTGTACTTTATAGAATGTTTCATAGGTTTTTTTGTTTTTTTAGGCTGATTCATTTAAGATTTACTAGGCACCGCTGATGATATGTAATGTTAATTTTTTCTAGAATTGAAGATACACATGTTTTTTTCTAGTAGATAATACTGATATGTAATATATTCATCTTGATACAGAACTTTTTTGAGACTCCAAGAGGATACATAATATCTATTTTTTTTGAAAAATTAGATAAATTTATACTGGAGCTTATTGTGTAAGAAATTTAAGGCCATTAATGTATTATTTTTTATATATTCAAAATAATTAATGAAATTTTTAAAGTAAAATTTAAGTCAAGATATCTAGTTGAGATTGGATATAGGGACTAGAGATCAGGCTTTAGTGAACTAAAGATGGTGCCTATTGAGAACTTAGTATTTATTTGGTTCAAATTAGCTAAACCCATTTTGGTGATTTATGCACTAAATGAGTTAATCAAAGTGTTGATGAAGTTGTTGAAGGTTTAAGTAAACTAACGATGCTTGGTTATTTTCAACTCACTAAGATGTATGTTGTGATGTGAAGTAAACTATAGAAGAGGAACAATTCAATTGACCCAATAATAAATCTTGAGAAATAATGAATTGAGACTTGAGTTGAAGAAAAGTTATAGATCTAAGAACCATTGAAGAAGGAACATCAGACTTATAGAATTATTATTTTTGTTAATAATTAATGTGGTCAAATTTAGTTTAATCTAATGATGAATATTAGAGAATATTTGAAGAATGTTGTTCCCTTATTTTTTTAATGTTTTAATTTTATGTAATTTAAGGTGTAAGGGAGCTTAAGGATAAATGTATACCAGTATTCCCATGAGGTTTTTGAAAATAAAATCAATGGAGTCTTTACTAATTGAGGAGGAACATAGAATATCAACTCTGAATGATGTAATTGAGTTGGTGATTCTTTGATCAACTAGATATTTGATGAAATTTAGATAAACTTTTATCAGACATATTGGGTGATTGATTATATTGAGACCAAGAAAAAACAATCTATACATACCAAACAAAAAAATTTTTTGAAGGTGGAGTTGATGAATTTAGGACTTGGTGATGATGATAAGTGTTATAGATATAGAAGGTATCCCAGTCAAGTGTGGGGATATTAAACTCGATATTCATGAATAAGATAATCTCATAATAATAAGGAAAATTATAAATTAAAATTTAGGAAAATAATAAAGGGAAGAAAATGGAGAATATTTGATAGGATTATAAAGAAAATATAGAAATAGGGAAAATTGAGGAAACTAGCTAGAGGTAATGGGATTTATGAACTGAGTCAATGAGAATTCCTAATTATACGGAAAACACTTTAGGTTGGTTTTCTAAGTCTATGTTAAAAGGATAATAAAAGGGGAAACATGAAATTTTTTTGGGGGACTTTTGAAAGAATTAAAATACATATATTTTAGACATGGGATAAGTAGAAAAATTTGGGCAGCAGGTTTAGAGGGAGTGTAAGATATAGAGAGAGAGGGAGAGATCCAATTGATATATAAGATTCATTTTCTTCTTAATATTTCTTTCCTTAGTTTCATCTTTCTTTTCAACTAAAATTCACTCTTGATTTATCTATATCAAATATATTATATGGACAAAAACTTTTATGAAAATAAATATTTTTTTATCATATCTTTTAATATTAATTCATGTTTTATTTTTATAATTAGACCAGTTCTCTTCTAGGATAGGAAGGAAGATGGTAGAGAAAAGGGAGTCTGGTGAATGCCCTTAATATGGCAGTGATGAAGATCCTGAAAAATAAAATTCATTTTTTCTTTCAGAGATACCACTGGATGATCATGTTGGTCATCAAGAGTTGTTTTATTATTTCTCTAAGAAACCATCTATGGAGGACCGGGAAACAGACAAGGGGGTTGGAACATAGAAGAACTTTAAAAAGGTGGTAAAATTGGATTCTAACCCCCCATTCACTAACATTTATCTTCCTTATATTGGAAGGATCATCCACATGGGAAGGACAAATCATGTGGCTGTGAATCAGGAGGCAATGGAGGAACATGTCAATCTTTGCAGGTATTTGATAATTTTAAGGGTTCTGGTCCAAAAGGTTGAAAACCCTATAAATTCCATGATATCACATGTAGGATTGATAAGATATTGGGTTTTGGGGATTGGAAGATGAATGTAATAGGAATGGGATATTACCACATTGTTTTACCTTCTGATGAGATTAAGCGGTCATCCTAGTGTCTTGGATCACTTTCCTTATTACATGGATTCCTAAGAATATAGAAGTTGGATAAGAACTTTGAACCTGAAATAATAAATTACACACATGTGAATGTATGGATCCATATATGCAAGCTTAATTGGCTTTATTGACACCCACACATTTTATGGGATATTTCTTCGACTATGGGGAATATGATTTGAATGGATAGAAAAACTGATAACCCAAGGATTTGGAATTGTGGAAGAATTATTGTTGAAGTTGACATGTCCATCATGTTGGTGGAGGAGGTTTTCTTGAATATGATGGATGAAAGTATCAACCTATTGATCCATTATGGAAGGAAACTGACGTTCTTCATGAATTGATTCTTCTTTGGTCATACCTCTTCTGATTTCAATAGGGATAAGGAGTTTTCCTTCTGTAACATAAAGTGTCATGATATATCTAACTATAAAAGGAGGAAATGAAAGGATATTATAGTTCAAGATCATAATAATATGACAATTTTAGGCCAATCTAATGTGGAGAACACATGAGGAACCTCTAAGATGGAAACTGGGAAACCCACTTCTGATGAAAGGTCTGAGTTACAAGGGGAAAAAATCACACTGGTTAGTGATAAGGAAATGAAATCACATAAGGGTGGTCCCTCTATTGATACTCCACCTTCTGATGACATTCATGATTCATGAAAGGAAATACTGGACTCACATCTAAACACTGACTCAGTAGGCATTCCTCATGTTGTGAATAAGGCTCTAAACCTGCCTCTAAATGAAAAGGTTGGAGAAGTCAAAATCAATGGTAAGATTTTTGGTGATGTTTAGTAGACTAGAACGAACTAGACTACAGAATAAAATCATGATAAAATGGTTAATTCCAATCCCACTAATTCTAAGTAAGGGAAAATAAGTCTAGGAAGGACAGTAGAATGATACTCAGGTTGTACAGCTTTCAGGAGACAAAAATATTCACAAAGAGTCATGTAGACAACTTTCTATAGAAGAGGAGCCTAAAATACCCTATACAATAAGGATATAAATTAATGGAAAATAGCTTGATGTTCATGTTTTATAACTTTCAGAAGACATTAATAGGATAAAACATTTCTTATGGGTCCCTAGCACAAAAATTTCTAGGAGACAGAAACCTTTTGTAGGGAAGTCTAGACCTATAAAATCCAGAAATATGTTTACCCCATTGTGTGGAAAATATTGGGATAATGATGATGAGGATTAGAAAGTACATTTTCTATATGGAAAAGAACACGCAATAGAAGTTAGGATTGGTGAGGACCTAAAAGTAGATGTTGACATGAAAGGAGTAAAGAAATGAGACAGGAAGAACAAAATGGAAAGCCATAACAAGAGGGAACAAAATAAAGGGCCTTTTACTAGGGGTAGGGACCCAAAATGATGAAGAAACGTTTTTGTAATTTCCAAAGGCTAGAGAATCCCCTAACAACTAAGGATCTAAGGAACTTCATTATGAAAAAAACCCATTCTTATTGGGATTTCTGAACCAAAAACGACTTTTGATAAATGAAATCATTTCAAATAGACTTATTTGGGGTATCTTTTTGTTTCCCATAATCTTCATGATGGTGGCATGGATCATATATGGATGCTCATACATGAGAGCATTTAACTGGTCACATGTAGCCTGAAATAGTAAAGCATCACTACTAATATTTTTATTTTAGGACACATGGGGAATGTTACCTTGGTGTATGCGTGCAACTATAACATTAGGAGGGAAATACAGATAGATATAGGGGTAATATATGAGAATACAACTCAAAAGTGGGAGGTGATGGGTGATTTAAACACGGTCCTTTATCCTGATGAAAAGGCTAGGTTAAGCTTTAATTAGACAACTACTAATGACATCTCACAATGAATAAATCATTGAAATCTCATTGAGGTTACAATTTCTAGAGAAAATTTCAATTGGAACAAGTTCACTTGGAATGGAAGACAAGCAAGTAAACTTGAGAGATACTTTTTTGAATTGGGGGATGGAAGTGTTGCCAATGGAATCTCGAGATTTATGCTTCCCAAGAATCATTCTGAACATAAAACTGTTGTTGTGGAATTTCACAGCACCTCAAGGTTAGTCCCGCTCCCATTTCATTTCAATAATGGTTGGGTCACTGTCCGTGGATGTAGGGAAATTGTATCAGAGGCTTGGAAACTTACACTAAATGGAAGACCACCTCAAAGGCTCCTGGAGAAGCTAAATCACAAAAAAGAGTCTCTTAAGGGAGTTTATTTAAAACTCATTTTATATGTTTCATACTAATATTCAACTTGTAAATAGTAGCTTGTAGACATCTAAAATAAAAAGAATAATCTATGAATCCCTTGTAGAGAATAATTATAGGATCGCACAAAGATTGATGACCTATTAATCATTAAAGAGTGGCTGGAGAGGAGCCATTTAAATGTGAAATGGATAAAGGAAGGTGACCAAAATTCCAAATTTTTTCAGAGAATTAATATGGAGAAAAGAGGAAAGGCAGGTAATTATGCCATTATAATAAATGGAAAGCTAAAAAACTCTAAAAATGACATCTCAATAGTAGTGGTTGTTTACTTTAGCATCCTTTATACTAATTATGGACTGGACAGTACATCAAATATTATTTGTCACACTATTCCATGTATTGATGATAATAAAATAAATATCTTTTGAGGGAACTAGATATAAATGAGACTTGGAAGAAACTTTTTTACCTTAACATGGAGAGTGCTTCTGGGGTTGATGGAATTAAAAATAATTTCTTTCTGTATTATTGGGAAATTATTCATGAATAATTGATTAATGCTATCGAAGAATTATTTTCTCATGCTTTTCAACCTTACGGAATTAACTCAAAATTTATTGCGTTAATACCAAAGGAGAGTGCAGTTGATATCAAAGACTATAGACTTGTGGATCCTGATAATACTATTACTAAAATTATCCGTAATATTCTCATATACATGATTGGAGAAATTGTTAAGGATTACATTAACCCAAACCAATTTGGGTTTGTTTTTAGGATATGTATTTAGAAATTTATTTTCACATTCTCAGAGAATATCAATATTCTACAAAAGAGGGAAACAGAGGGGAACTTTGATCTCAATGTTGAAATCCTTAAATCCTTTGACACCATCAAATAGAGCTTTTTTCTTAGTTTCCTCAATTGGCATATCTTTTCAAGTACTTTTATGCGACTAATCAGATGCATTCTGTCACAAGAAAGGATGTCTATTATGATTAATGGGATCACAATAGGATACTTTCCATGTACTAGGGGAGTAAGATAAGGTGACCCCTTCTCTAGACTTCTCTTTGCTATTTCTAAATATTATTTGAGTAGGTTCATTAATAATACCACTCATCTTGGAATTTTCAAGAAGATGGAACTTGGGAGGAATTTTTTCCCATCTCACTTTCGTTATACTAATGACATTCCTCTTTTTTGGACAAGTGGAAAAGAGAACCATATATAAAATTTAGGATGTATTTCTTCATTACGAGGAAGTTTATGGTTAGACCATCAATTGGGAGAAGTATTATATTGTTTTTGGTGATGGACCATCTATTGGAAAGAAGAACAGAGTGGTAAGGAAACTTAGAGTGAGGAGGGGCTCACTTACTTTCAATTATTTGGGTGTTCCATTTTTTTGGGAAAAAATGAAGAGCCAATATCTTAGGGGGATCAAGAATAGAATCATCAATCAACTTTCTAACTAGAAAAGAAAGTCCATGTATTAGGTATGAAGATTTTTTCTTGTGAACTCAGTCATCAACTCAAAGTTTGTGTATTCTTTCTCCCTATATAGGTGGCCCAAAGGACTCCTAAAGGAACTACAAGGTATGATAAAAAACTTGTTATGGACTGGATCTGTTCATGAGAGGAAACTAATCACTGTATCATGGAAAGACTACATCAAACCTATTAAAATTGGGGGGTTTGGAATCAAATATTTTAAAGTATTCAATGATGGAATAATTACTAAGTTCACATGGAATATACTTACCACCAATGAAACCTCTTGTGATTTCGTAGTTAATAGGTTATAGGCAAAAATTTTGGATGGATATTTATATTACTTTGGATATTTGGTTTGGCCCTCAATAAAGTTATTTTTCCAGGACATTATAAAAAATTCTAAATGGCCCGTGAGGAGGAATTATGATCTCACTTATAGGAATATATGCTGGCTTGAGAAATACCTTAGGAATAGGATGAGTGTTCACATTGATCATTTGCACATGACCATTTCTGATTTTTATCACACTATAACACACTTGAGTTGGTTCATTCACAAGTTCCACTAGAGTTTCAGAGCTATATATTTATGGATGCCGACACTCTTGTATGGATACCTTGTAACAATGGTCACTTCACTCCAAAGTAATACTACAAGATGATGAATTAGAGATCTAACAGGACTCCAGAATGGATTGATCAATTTAAAGCATGATTCATACAATCATCCCAGTTTCTGCTCATGTGGAGGCTTTGGTGAAACAGGTTACCCCCATGTGAGCAGATGCAATGAGATATGAAATACATTTATTCAACATTCCCACTCTAACATCATGTTAGTGAGGATATCGATCACCTAATCATTGATTCTAGTTTTTCTAATCACTGTGGAAGAATATAGGGTGCATCTTTAGGATTAATATTCATACAAGGGGGACCGTTGAGGAGCTGCTTATCTTTATCTAAAATGCTAGGATGAGAACGTAGTTGTATCACCAACTATTAGTGGATGAAACATCCATTATCACTACAATTTGGAGGCCACAGAACGTTAAAATGGTTGAGGACTAGGATCCATCTACTCATTATTCCATGTTGTTGATGCATATGGACATCCATGATGCTTTAAAAATCCAGAATATTGAAATGAATTGTGGTAAGGAGGATATAAATATCCTTAGGCACTTGGGTGTTGTAGTTAATCCCAAACAAACCATTTTACTAAAATCTATGAGATGGACACCACTCATTGGAGGGTGGATCAAGGTGACTGTTGATGGTGTGGCCTCGGGTGCACCGGGTCCATCCGGCTGTGGTGGCATCTTATAAACATATCAAGGTTTTTTCAAAGGGTGATTTCATAATTATAAAGGGATAAAAACTGCATATGAAGCTGATATGTGGGCTATGATGTTTCCCATAATGTATTCTATCCATCATAAATGAAATTATCTTTGGATTGAATCTAACTCTAAGAATGTTGTAATATATTTAAAGTTAATAATGAGGAGTGTGTCAAGGATGATTTGACCTCATTGGGTTGAATGTATGAATCAGGATACTCAGATCAACCTGATTGTCACACATACATATAGAGAAGTAAACATGGTGGTAGATCCCATATCAAATAGGGACATCCTTAATGAAATATCAATATGAGCCTTTCAAGAACCTAACTGTTGTATCACTTTGGTGAATGATGACATGCATGGGGTGGTCTACTCCTGGGTGTGAAAAAATCCTTGTACCATCTAATCTTTTCCCATGTAATTTTTCCTTTTAATAAATCATTTTGAGTATCATGCTTGTCCGGATCCTGGACACTCTTGGTAGATCAGTGATCTTATATAATTTATTCTTTCTAAAAATTCATTCTTAAATTTTTAAGATTCAATGAAAATTGATCATGGTCATTAATTGATCTGTCCAGGAATGTATTTTTCTTATAAAAATATTTTTACAAAATAATTTGGATTAAATGGGAGTAGAAAGTCAAGAAAAATTGACAAATATATCTTTATGAATACGTTCATCACTTATTTTTCATTCCCTATATTAATTTTATAAATGAAAAATCGAAAATGAAAGCTTAAATAAGTTGTATTCTTGAATGAGTTTTTTGAAATTATTTTTATGATAGTTGTTCCATTTCAATATTTTCTTCAATAATAATGAATAATAATCTCATGGTCATACAATCTTAATTCCCATTGTTCATAAACTAATTCTCTCTTACTTATCTAACTAATCTGGTGATTTAATTCCTTAATTTCACTACACATTTTCATTAATGTTTTCCATTATTTCACTCTCTTTTTTACTTCACATCACCAATTTTAGTTTATTTCATATGCTTCTATATATAGTTTTTTTGGTTTTTTATCTTTTGAATGAAACTATATTTCTTTCTCTATATAGTTGAACATTCAATACTATAATAGGTAATTTATAGATATAAATAATATATTTTTAGCCTTTAATAGTGAGTTCATTTAAAAATTTGACACTGTTACTTGGGAAGGTAATGTGTGTGCAAGATAAATTTTAAATTCAAAAAGAAAACATAAAAATTAAAAAAAAACAAAGCATTTTTCAAACCCCCACTAAAATATTCTCACTTATACTATTTTTTTCTTGATAAACCATATTTTTCAGTCATTGTTGGTGAGATAAATATTCTAAAAACTATTAAATTTAAATTAATTTGTTTGTGATGTTATTTAAGTTTGTTTTAGAAATTTAGATATTTTTAGTTTCAAACATAATGTAGAATTTTTAAAAATTATTATGTTTTTTGATAATATTTCCCCCTATTTGGTATGAAAATCATTAAATTTATTAGTTTATTTACACTAGACAAAAATTTTAAAATTCCACACAATTAATTCCAAAAATAAACAAATATTACAGTGCACTAAAAAAAGAAAAATAAAAGAAATATGAAATAGAAAAATTTCGCAACATAACTACTAGAAAAAATGAACAAAATTATCAAGAAAATCATGGGAATGTAGTAATTGAGAGGAAAATAATGAGGTATTACAAAATCCTTATTATTTCAGGAAATCAATCATAAATTATGTTTATCTAAATATCTAGAAACTATGGCTTGAAATAGGCTTATTTTTTATTATTACCATCATTCAATGGGTTTCTTAATAAGAAATAATTAGTTTTCATTAAAGTATTTTAAATTGTAGTGTAGAAGAATCCACTTCCTGGACTATATGTGGATGATTTGAAAATAAGGGGTTTTTCATTTTTGTTTTAAGGGGATTGATATTAACTGAATCCTCAAATTATATAAGAATATTTTTGACACCTGAAATAAATTTTATAACTCATTTATCATAAAGTTTTACCCAAATTTTTAAATATAGTTCTTAGTAATAGAATTCTAATATTTTTTTAACAGCATATAGAGTGTATTTCAAGAATTCTAGGATATATTTTTTTTTGGAAAAAATTGGTAGTGTTCTCATCACCAACTCCTCTACCATTTATTGATGAATTATTTCTCTGTGGGTTTTTCCTTATTATTATAATTTGGTAAAATAGTATTCTTGAGGTAATAAAATAGATAATAAATATGATTAATTATAAAAAATCTATAATTCTATTTCTATAAATCCTCAACACAATTCATCTTGGAGAGGAAAAGTCAATATAGTTGAAAATAGAACTAATTCCATGACATAAATGAACTCACAACATGATGAAATAAAGAAATATATTCTATATTTAATGAATTAGAATGTAAATGAAATTAAAAATCATGTTCCTTGTTAAAATTAGGATAAAAAATTAGAGAATAATGTGTTCACTGTAGAATGTATAGTCATTCTAAAAAACATACATCCAAAATTTGATGTGCCCATACAACCTGACGAAAATTTTAAATTTATTTGTTTTTATTGATTCCACTTAATAGAAGTGGTATTGTTTTTCAAAGTGTTATAAATATATATTGAAATAAGTTATTTTAAATCTTATAGGTTGTTATATAATTCATGTATATTAATGAAGATTCTTGAATTTTGAATGATTAAAAACCCAAACTTGGAGTAGAAAATGATCCTTAGTATTGTGTATCTTTATTGAGTGCTTGATGATTACATGAAACATGTCTCATAAGTTTAGTTTAAAATAATATGGAATCTTGCATAAGGGTATGGAAGCTTATGTAATGGTACATGTAGCTTGTTTAAGGGTAGCATGCCCAAAGCGTAATGGTAACTAAAGTTGGGTGACTTACATAAGGGTATCCCATGAGTGTAAAGGAAACAAAAGTCTTATATAATGGTTAATTGGTAAAGCATAAAGGTAACCAATTCCGTCAATCTGGGTACATTCCAGGTTCTTTAAGGGTATTCAACACATCTAGAAGCCCACATAAGGGTATCCAACACATTTGGAGGCTTGTGTATGCCAACACATTTGGAAGCTTGTGGAAAGGTATCTGATGACCTGTATAAGGGTAAGAGTAACATAAATGTAAGGATATAAGTTCATGTAAGGGAATCTAGGAAACCCATATAATTTTAAATATACCTATGTATGGGTAACCCATGTGAGGATCATGATTCGTGTAAAGGTAAGAAGAAAAGGATATGACACTAAAGAAAATATCATGACACAACCTTTGTGAAATGGTGGAACATTATTCTAGTGTTACTTATTTGAATAAAAGATGAATAATATGAAAAATGGTAGTGGAATAAAATTTATTCTCATTGAAGGAACATACTACACATTCCATACATGTGATACTCGTACATACTATCTTGCATAAACATGAATAAGGGCATGTCATGTTCAATTTTACATGAAAGTATGAATTATGGAAAGTCATGTAGATGATTTTGTGAATAATAATTTGGATACATGATTGGAAAATATATTTGAATGGTCACATAGATGAATTAAATATCTGAATAGTCAAATATAAAATATACATAGATTAATGGTCATGTAAACAATCTATATAACCAAATGATCATGTAGGCCATTCATATTGCTGAAAGTTCATAGAGATGATTCACGAATCTGAATGGTCCATGGAGGTGGTTCCTTCTATAGAGGTGATTTGATTTATCTCAATGTTTGATAAATGTATACATTCCAATATGTGATATAGGTTAGTGAAAAAGGAAATTTCATGGTTATTTAAAATAAAATGAAGAAATATAAGGAAGAATACATGAGTCCTTGGGTTATTTAAATGATGAATTTTTGGATGAATTAATCATAAAAATGAACCTAATTTGATACTCAAATAAATATAAAAATCATATATAGATCATGATTCGTAATGAAGTTGTTAAGAATAATTTTGGGATATTATATTGAAAACAATATCCATAATTTATGAGAAGATAATTCAGGATAACATTATAACCAAATTAAAAGGAAAATAACTAATTTTGGATGCATGTAGTTATGAAGAATAAATTATGAAGGAAAATATGAAAGTTTCTTCTCATGGATTTTTTTATGATGATTAGATCTAGTGTTTTTGGGGGTTTGAATAAAAATATATTTACAAACTATCATAAATATTTAAATTAATATTAAATATAAAAGAAGATACCAATTCTATTATTATTATTATTATTATTATATAGGTATATTGAATGTTGTTGAAGATGTGGTTGATGTTACTTCGACTGATGATCCGATATTGAATCTAAAGGAAATATCTATTGGTATCAAAGAGGAATAGAGAGATCATGACTATTATTATTCAGATACATTTTAATGATTAAAAGAAATAAAATAAGATCTAGTAAAATCTCTTATACACTGAATAAGAAAGAGGGAAGAAGAGAAGAATAGTAGAGTTTAATGTTCATATTGATTTTCATACTAAGAAGAAGTTGAATAATATAAGGATGAAGAAAGACTTGTGCAATCCTATTTTCATAGAAGAAAAATGATAAAACAATAATAGAGAATTATAAGAATATTTATGTATAAGAATAATAAGTATCAAATTATTTTTTTACAGTGAAGGGAAGAAGAAGAGGTTGTGTGTAATACTGTTCGTACAAAAAGAAGAATAGATATGCTACTATGAATGGGAAGTAGAAAAAAGTTCATATCATCAATAATAAGTAAACATTATATGTTGGGGATAGAATATATTATTTCACCTTAAATTAAATTTTAAATGTACAAAATGTACATGAGTATGTAATATAACAATCAAGTGTGTTAGATACCCACTATGCACTGTCAGGAGACAATAGTCTAAGTCACATAGGGATTTTCTAGTGTGATGTGTGACTATGGGTTTTACTAGATTATACCAAGTATTTTACTTCACATACTAATAGGTGAACCATGTAAAGTATTATTCCTCTTTTGTGTATGTATGTTTGGTTATGCTCCAAGAAAGAAAGATAAGTGAGGAGAAAGCTAAGTAGAGAATAAATTCACCTTAACCAGTAAAAGAGAGAAAATAAATGAGATAAAGGGATTAAAGTATAAATTAGTTTTTTAAAATAGACTAATGTTGATTCACCCTCCTCTTAGTATCAATTATATCTCTCCTTGAATCCTATAATGGTATCAAATGGAGTTTCACCTTTTTTTGGATTCTCTATATTGAAGTTGTTCTTGAGTTTCTTTCTTAAATTATAATTAAGTGAAGTTATAGAGAATTAATTTCTATTTTTGATCATAATTCAGTTTATACCAGTAATTTTATGAATAGTAATAATAAATATAAGAATTTGAAGATGAATAAGTTTCCCCTCTTATCAAAAGATGAAAAATATTCATGTTCTCCCAGAAAGGAAGTCATATCTTGTATGGAATGAGAAGAACCTAAAATTCAATGCACCATAAAATATTTGAATAAAATTTCTACCACAAAGTGATCAAGGGATTTATTTAATATTAATGCATACCAAAATTAGGATTTAAACTTATTAAAAGAAGAAGAATCAAGTGAGTGTGATCACATGTCAATATATTTATCTATTAAAGCTATAAAATATATGATGTATTATTTTCCACACATAATAGTTTCTTTTATTTATGGACTTTTTTAAAGATAATAAAAATATATCACTAAAATTGAAGGTTATATTGATAATTTGGAGGTCTCTTTAAGATAAATAGCACTCATTTTCATTAAGATCTAAAAAAAAGTTACCATAAAAGATGACGAATATGAGAAGATTATGGTGAAATGATCCAAATTTTAAGAATTTTGGATTATCACAATCTAAGAGAATGATGAGTCCGCTAATGATTATGAGAATAATATCTATGCATTGGAAGAAAAAATGAAAAATATAATCGATGACTAGAATTTTCAATTGGATATGAAATCCAATATAATAAAAGATCTTGAATCATTGTTATAAGAAATGGATTCATTACATGATGTGGGTTTTGAGAAAATGAGGAAGGGTTCTGGAGATGGAATGGAATTAAATGAAGATCCAAATAATTCCCTTAGTATGAGATGTTTAAAAAAAAATCAGATTGGTTAATCTTGAAGAGACCCATGTTGAGACTTCACAGTCAAATAATTATGTAACAGATTCAATATAGATTCTTTGGGAAGAATATACTTACAAAATACCACCATTATATGAAATAATTTCATTACATCACTTGATGATTTCTCTCAAGAATATGTAAAGAAATATATACCATACCTATATCAATTTAGTAATTTTATAAATGTGTTTCTTCAAAATGTACATGTCTAAATAAATATTTTTCTCAATTATGTATAAATAAAAATGGTGAGAAACCTACCACCATGTCCATAGTGGATAAAATAAAATTTTTGGAAGTTGGTTCCCCTATAAGATCCTAATAAGTGGTGAAAATGAACAAAAAATAATATCTTGATGATGATGGAATTTATAGATAGTATATAAAAGGTAAAAATAAGATCAACGTTTATGGGTCAATGTTAGTGCTATAATATATTTAGGCATTTAGAATTGGATTTTTGTTACAATCCACTAAATGAAAAATAACAAAGGATTTCCATGTTAAGGGGGAAAAATCTATAGAATAAGAATAAAAATTCAAAAAAATAGAAATAGTTTTTCTACATAATACATATTTGTTACACTGAATGATTTATGTGATGTTAATAGAGCCACCAGTCTTGAAAGTGATTCATACACATATCAGTATGTCTTAAATGAAAAATAAAAATAGAATACCACATGATAAGAAAGAATTTCCATTCATTGAAAATAAGTTGATGGGAACTACAAATATATTACTCCTAATAAAATTAAAAAGAAGCATGATGGTTCATTCTTGGATAATAAATCCAAGAATATCTTCAGTAGGAGTGATACATCTCAGAATAAATACACTCATGAGAACCCATACAGAAACTCCAAAAAAAGATTCCTATGTACCTGAAGACATTATTATAGTTTGGATAGTAAAATCATAGAGATAAATAATGTTAGAAGAATCACAATCAAAGGATAGTGAAAAATGTAAACATAATATTCCACATTAAGTATAATAATTTCATGAGATTTTTTGAACAAATAAAAACACTTGGGTTATGGAAGTTATGTTTAAGAGATAAATTAAAGTTAGATGTGTTGCTGAAGGTTGTTTAACAACATTTCTTGCACTAGAAGAAGCCCTGATGGAAATTAATATTTCATTAGATTCATATGATTTTATGTATAAAGTGAGAAGAACTATCTCACATAAATAAATGAAAGGTCTGATGAGATCCATGATACATAAAGATAAATCAAAACTCAAGAACAAATGTGAAATAAAAAAGATTAGAGAAAGTGGAGAAACATGGTTAAGAAAACCATCTCAACCACGTTGTTCACATTGTGGAATATGAATACCTACCTTATTACCTTAATATTTTTTTTATTTGTTCTTATAATATAGGGAATTGAATATGTATTAGGTTCTACATGGATTAACCATGCAGTGAGTGTTGTTAATTCATGAGAGAATAGATGAAGAAGTCACCATCCTTGAATTATTTCTCAATTGGTATTGAAATAAAAATATGATAGAGGAACATAATTAATGAAGTTGAAAAGTTGGTTGTCATATCATATACATAAAGGATAAAAAAGATACCATCTTGGTTAGATATTAGATTTGATATCCTAAAGACCATGGATCAAATAAGATCATCATTGGAAAAGTTGTGAAAATGTTAAAATATGGGAAAAAAATTCGATTATCTATTTTAGTTTATTTACTATATTGACAAATCTTGAAATTTATTCTTTAAGAGATTCAATATTAATAATTTATTGGGGAGTGTTTCCCTTGAGGGGGAGTCAAGTGAAGAAGAAGCTGTTGAAATAGTGGGTGCCCTAGACCCAACTATGTAGTACATTTGATTACCGTATCATGTGTACAGTTAGATATGCATGATGATTTCTTACCATTATAGTGCAGAATTTTCTGCGTCCACTATAATAATGGTAATTACCAAAGGTTAGTTGTCATGTCGAGAGGTTATAACAGATCCCAGGTTATAATGAGAACCTCAAGATACAATGACATTGATCTTAAATATATATTCTATAGTCTAGATACATCTTACTGACTGGAAACAGTAGATGTTTGACTATCAGGTGCTGGGGGCTCATAAGCATTGAGACTTCTTCTCATGAAGTTCACACTTGGTGATCTCTAGTAGTGAGATCACGGGATAGACCTGCCAATAGGAACACCACATGTTTTAGGTGTCATTGGTTGTTCCTATCTACAAACATGTGTATTGGTCTCCTGACTTGAGACCATTACCAATGTATATCATTTAATTACGTACTTTGATGAAAGGCGAAAACCATGGAAGTAATGTCGTGGCGAGGTAGTTTTTGTCGGGTGCGTCATTAGTGGTATGACGTTGGTTGAAAGGTCAAGAAAGGATTTGTTGCTTCCAACTTTAGGAAGTTATGTATCTTAGGCCTGGTTGATCAGGATGGTGCCGCCTTCATAAGTCTTTGGCCAAAGTAGTAGAAAGGAGAAACCACCCGGATAGATCAACAAATAATAAAGCAAGATAAGGACGATGACACAAGAGTGCGTCCTGCTTTATGAGATATAAAATGACAAAGAGACTATAATACACAGTCATTGTTCGTAGGATGGTAGTCATTGCTATGAATATCCTTATCTATTTAGGGGCCATGACGGGTTGCTAGACCCCGCTCTTGGTCTGTGAATTTTATTCACTGCTATCGAGATAAGGGCCTAGAGGGTCACACACAACAATGTATTCAAGAATCCACACCTATTCAGTTGAATAGGAATATGGACATAGTGGGCCCCGCCACGGGCTCCGAGCGTTGTCCAAGTTGTCGATCACCAAAAGAATTAAATAAATTCACTAATATTCAAGTTTCAAATATTTGGGATTGAATTTATTTAATGTATTTACAAGTTCAGTAAATACTAGAAAATATTAATCGAACGAATATTATTATATTCAAGGTTCATTTAATATTAAGCGGGACAACGAGTCAAGTTAAATGGCTCGGATTTTATCAAGTAATATATTTTATATTTATTACAAGTATGTGATAAAATAATAAATAATATTTGCGCAGTTAAGTTCATCAAAATTATTTATGTGGACGTTGAAATATACGGGGGCCGGGGAACCCAACTGGGTATTTCTCAAAGTATCTATAAATAAGAGAGGAGGCTCTCTCTCTTGTATGTGCAATTCACTATTCACTCATTTTCATGGAATGAGAGTTGAGAGCCTCTCTGTCCTCCCGCTTCTTAGAGAGAGAAGCACTCGATCCAAGAGATCAGATCCAGTTTCTCCTCACGCAACGCAAGATCGATGATGCGGTGATCGTCTGGATGTTGAAGATATCGTTGAATCTCCGTGCTAGCACCCAGAGTTCGACGATCGGCATTCCTGTGGATTTTTGAGGCGCTTGTGGATGATCTAGAGGGATCCTGCTATGGATCCTTCGCACAACGATCTCCGTTGACAAGTAGCAGTCGACAATGGATTCAGATATGCAACGGGTATTTTTTCTTTTTATTTTTATGATCTAAATAATCTACGCAAGATCCTCAGACCTCTCCGGGGCTCGGATCGTCGGCGACGATAAGTTCCGTTGTTCCACCGACAAAAATTTTAAAATCTCCAGCCCACCAACTTCCGCTGCGGGTCTCAGATAACAACAGTGGTATCAGAGGGATCGTGTAGATTTTTTGAGCCGAATAAAATTAGTTTGCATGAAATTAAGTAGATGGTTCAAAATCGGTCACAACGGTTCAAACCGTGTGCCGATCCAATTTCAAATGGCCAAGATATGGGCATTCAAAATTTTAAGAAAGGATCGCGGGTATTATTTTACAACCGTTTCCGATCATCGTTCTTATTTTCGTTTTTCCTAAAACACAAACAAATATGATAATTATTATTATTTAATGATAATAATTATCATCATAAATTAATAATAATAATAATTGTTTTATAATTATTAAAATAATAATTATTTTATTATTATTATAATAATTATTAGTATAATAAAAATAATTATTATTAAAGGCTAATATATAGCCTTTTGAAAAATTAAATGGAGACTTGACTCTTTTTTTACAAAAAAAATATAAAAGGGAGTCAAATTTCTAAATGGGTAGAACCAAGACTTAAAATAAGTCTAAAAATATTAAAAAAAATAAATAATGAAAGGGGGCTGGTGGCTGCCGTGTGGAAGAGAAGAAAGCAAAAAAAAATCAGGGGCCTTGCGTGGAAACATCACGACAAAAAAAGGAAATCGAACAGGGGTTCCTATTGGAACCCATCTCTACCACGCAGTGCATGCAGTGCCACACCACTCCTCTCCGCCACTTGCGCCACCCCGGCGCACAGATGCAACAACCGCCTCCTGCACGGTGCGCAGAAGTGCCGCCGCACCCCTCTCACTGCAGTGCACAGTCGGCATGCTGCACAGGAAGGCGAGGTCGGCCGCCGCACCCCCTTCGGCCTCCTTCTAGGCTGCCGTAGGCCCACTCCTTCCAGCAGCCCGCTGGCCACCATGCAGTGCGCACTGCGCACTGCGCCTCGCCTCAGCCCGCCGTGCACCCTGCCGAGCACCCCGCGCCCCAGCTACCCAGTCCGGACGACCTCCACCTCCGCACCCTGCCCTCGCGAGAGCCCCGACCTGCATGCGGATCCGCTGCACAACCTCCTTCAGGGATTCACCATGCAGACCACACACAACAGATCTCCGAAACTCTCCTCCACTGGTCCCTGTGTCCCCATACCTACATGCAGCAGCAATGGTTCATGCAGCACCATGCCGCCACCACTGGACAGTCAGACCCCTTCCCCAAGCCGCTGTCCGTGCCTTCACGACTCCAACCAGATCAAGGTCGGACACCGCCATGGGCTTGTGCCATGCCTCTCGGCACTGGCCAGGCCGGGACACCGCCTTCATGCCACCCGGAAGCTACCCTCGAAGGCGCGCCGCCCCGGTTGCCCGCTGCACCGACATTCGGCCTCTCGTAGCGGCGTGACGTGGGTTCCACCCTTCTTTGTTTTCATCGGAAAACACTCGAGAGGTATCCTTTTGCCTGTAATTCCTTCCGTAGGGCAAAGGTTGGCCTCGAAGAGGTCCGATCGAACCTGCCCAACCTGGAACGGGTTTGGGTGGATTGGCCCGACCCATTTTAGCCAAGGCATGGCCATGCGCAGGTTTGGACCGACCCGCACAGGCCATGCAATTGTGTTTTCTGGGTTCGACCACATTTAATTAGTCAAGATTAATTAAATTAATTAATTTAATTTTAGTTTATAAATTAAATTAATTAAAATTAATTTTTGTTAGTAATTTTAATACCTGAATAAAATTAATTCAATTTAAGTATTAAATTTAATTAAGTCAAATAATTTAATTTTGGAATTAAAATTAAATTAATTGATGGACCCATATTTAATGAAATTATTTAATTCATTTAATTTAATTAAATAAACCCTCGTACTTAATTTATGTATTTTAATATTATCACGCTTTAATTTTACCCGTCGTTTGGTCTTGAGTATCGACCTTAGTATGTCTGATTTTAATTATTATTTTAATTAATTATTTAAATGCATGTGATTATTGTAATTAATTAAAGACGGTCTACGCATCATCTATTTTTTGGTTAAAATGTATAAGGGTCTGCATGCCCAATAATTATATGATGTACATTTATTCCCGAGTCCCCCTCGCCTGCGCGCGAGTACCTTTGTACTTCGGATGAAGACGGCGAGCGACATAGACCCCGCCAAGATGAGGCGATGTACGATGATGCAAGACGACGCGTGGATTCCACCAAGGCAAGGTGGTACTCTCAGACGTGACGTCAACCCCGCCAAGACATGGTGACACTATAGAGGACCAGCAAACATACAAGACAAGGGGAAAGCTGCATTTTGAGTCAAGCTTTGACTCATGTAAGATATGCTTAGGTAGTTTAGATGCTCAAGACCAGTCGAGTAGTGGTTTACCTTTATGCATTTATTTATTATTTTATGCATTTTAGAACAGGGGAAAAAATACATAAAATGATAAATAATAAAATGCATAAAGAAGCGACGTTTGATTTCTATTGAAGTTCAGTTGTGAGGGTGAAAACATAGATGAACAAGATTAATAGAAATGGATTACATTCATCGAGAGAAAAACATAAAACTCTCATAGAAAAATATTAAGTCACAAACAACCTTCCATCATTCATGTTTGAACAAAACCGAGTGTTCGAGGTGCCGGTTCATGCCTTAGCTGAGGGTGCCTCTTACTACCGGGGAGTTATTATTTGTGTGGTGGGTCGACTTAACTAAAATTTCAGCAAGGATATAGCCTTATCTTGTTTGTTGTAATTTTAGAGGCAAGTGTTGAGTAAATCAGTAAATGATTTTTGAAGCTGGGACTTCACTCAACAGATCAAGGAACCGCAAGCTAATGCGGTTGGCCAGCCTAAATCCTACCTTGGACCCTCCGAGTAGTGGCGTAGCCCTAGCTTGTAGACTATGATGGAGGATCAGGGATCCTTGCCACTAGAATACTCAAGAGTATTGCGATTCTAGTACATAGGGTTCCTATAATTCGAAAAAATTAATGGGAGACATTTAATGATTAAATAATCAGTAATGTCACATTAGGTAATCACATAAAAGTAAAATCTACTAAAGTATATTTGTAGATAATAATAATTAATACCCCAATAATACTGCGATAAATATTAGACAATGTTAATTTTTAAACTAAGAACAAATTTCCTAAATGTATTATAGGTGCTTGCACACATTACTACAACAATGAAAATTCAAGATGCTTATATCCCAACTTGTTAAGCCAACTCAGGAAGCAATGGTGTAAAACTGCTTTCAGGAGACTCATGAATAAAGCATATTATGGTTCTGTCATAATTATATCATCAAATTCTGATGTTAGTTGTGGTTGCTACATCATGACTTGGATGATGTTACATGTAGACTCATCTCCAAGAACCTTTCGAGGAGAAAGCAAAGCAATATTTAAATGTGATTATTGAACTCGGATCGTGTAAAGTGAAAGACAGTTCACAATCTTTCATGTCATCCCCTTGTTATACCTTTTACACCCAATTACTCTAGTTTTGTTTTAATGTACAAATGAACCATATAGAGTAATCGCTTCATTACCGTTAAGGTAACATTCACCAAGGAATAAGAATATTTGAGATAATTCCATTTTTTATTCTTATGGAGAATAAATTGAATGACAAGACGAAAAGGCCTATGTCAAGTTACACCAAAGGAACTTTTGTCATTCCCTTCAATGTAAAATGGTTGGTTATTTAACAAGAGGTTATTTTCATCACATAATGAATTCATGGAAGTTTAAAAACTGAAATACAAGAAGCAATTTCCCGATCCTTGTTCAGTTAATATTCATCAAATAAAAGTATTTTTTTCTCTCATACTTCTTGGGTATTAAAATACAATATGATTTTCACATATTTTTATTGAAATACAATAACCAAGTAAGTATAAAAACATTACAAGAAGTAAAGTGTCTTCTCCAAGTAGCTGAGAAAGGGTGATTCCTAAGTCAGCAGTGAGAAACACATAACTTCAATAATTTCCAAGTAATTGATTCAAATTGAAAAATTTGTGTAGTATAACCAAATTTTTTTTATCTCATGAGCCCTTTTGGACATGATGAGAAATTATTACATGTTTTGGAATGAATTTTGTTTGTGGTAATATACTCAACAAATAGTTCACTGCTATTTGAATCAATGGCAATACATGATGAATATAAAATGTAAGACCTACCCAGTTGTGGCAATGTGATTCTTTGTCAAGTAAAACTAAAATAGGACGTCAAATATATACCCAGTATGGTATTTAGGCTAGCACAACTAAACACCTATGGTATAATTGACATCTTTAGTTTAGACAAAGAAACCATTGCAAATAAAGGTACGCCACAAAGATTCCAAGGTAAGTTCAACATGAGAGTGTGAACTGTTCCAAAGAAAGATAGAGGTAAACATAATTCATAAGATTCCTTTAATTCATTAAGGAATGTACCAATGGCGTATAAGTTTGGTCAGAAGATATGAGTTTCTTCGGATCAGCAGGCCGAAGAATATCTTGACCAAACAATCATCGATCATGATAATGTAGCGTGGAGTAATTCCTAAATGAATGTTACCTTATCTAAATCACCGTATTGACATTCATAAGGAGGATCGATGATAAAGTCTTACATATTAGCATTGATCAACAAACATGTAGCGTGGAGAAATTTTTAAACACATATGTTATACATCAAAGTTATGATGTAAGTTGTATCAATGTTTCAACTTGCGGAAACTTCCATCATATTTCAAAATGTGATTTGAAAATAACAGCGTAATCACATAACCAATATGCCAACTAAAATGAAAAATGGATATCATATGAGTCATAGTATGATGAAAAAAACCATTATGTTATAGGACGTGTTTAGATGCAAAACGTTTGTTTGGATTTAAACAAACATGCATCAAGTTAAACACGTTGTGCATCTAAGGTAATTATCCTAACAGTTTCTTAAGATATTACCTAAATCCCTAAGATAGAAAAGATGTAGTCAAGTATTAGACTACATTTCTATACAAGGGTGCACATCTCTGTTAGAGATAGTGGGAGATGAATTGACTTGGACTTAGTCAATGCTCGAGATGCACAAATGGTTGGCATAGGGAACATGTTCCACAAGTACATGTGGAATAGGCATGTTACAGAGACACATACTGCGTAGGAGGAATGGAACCATGCTGATGGTTTTATATTCACCACGGCCGATGATAAATTATTCATTAAGAATAATAAATCCTACAAGTAAGCAGTATATGGAAACGAGCTAAGATTGACAAGATCAACTAAAATTCAATAATGGATTCCATGTATCAAATTGCAAATGGGGCTTATAAATTGAATACTGTGGTGGGTATTCAAATGAAATGATACATGGATGGTACAAGTATGGTACCAATAAGGATTGATTGGTTATACCAAGTCAGTACGCCTAAATCTATTAGAAATTTACTTGTCATATCAAAAATTCTATGATCCTATTATTGTTCATTCGATGTCAAGTTCATCTTTCGTGGAAGGTGTCTATACGTCGCAACCAGAAAGAGATGATGACATCAAATGATGCCAATACGGGTTGAAAGTTACTGAAATCCAATTCTGGATTAAAGTAAGAAAAAAGATCTTAGAGCATTCATTATAAATGAATCATTTCCTTGTGTCTACCAAATGTTAGTGGGATCACCAATGTTTTTCGAGTGATATATGTTCGACAACATATGGAAAACAGATTTTGATCTTACAGATAAATAAGATCAGGTTAAAAACAATTCTCTAATGATTGACTTCAAGTAGAAACCTAAATTATAGGGAACTGGATCCACTCAGGTAGATCTAAAGGTTTCTTGGTCCTAGTCAATCGTACATATAGTGACATTTTATTGAATAAATACAATTTGGAACAATTCATGTTCAGGATTTTTTCTTATATCACATGGCTTACTCTCTCCAGTTTAACATGTTCGGAGAATATGTAGAGATTAAAGTTGTGAATTAATACCATATGCTTTAGTGATGGATCAATCACATATTCCATATTATGTACAATAATTGATACTGCTAGGAAATAATTTATTATAGGAAGATATCAATTATTTTCAGGAGCACTGCAAGTGATGCAGTCAGAACTATCATCTTGTACTTCGGTGAGTACAAATGATATGTACCTGGAATATAAAGGAAGGTATACTAGTTGTGGTGGGATACATACCAGTAGTCCTTAGAACAATTTGAGCTGGTATCACAGTTAGGAAAAGGAGATGAGCGAGTCAAGCTCATAAAAGATTGTGGTAGCCATACCTAAAAATACCGAGTACATTGTAGCTTCTAAGGCAGCTAAGAAGCAGTTATAAATCACAACGATTTGTCCCAGTTCTAGGATTCACACCTAGTGATAAAGGTATTATCATAATGAGAATTATGATATTCTTACTAGCCAAGTTGTCAAGTTATGACAATGGACAAAAAATATATACTCAGAGATACCCTATCTTGAGAAGTTTTACTCAAGTCGATGAGGTTTCATATAGCAGATATGCCACATAGAGAAAATGTGGCAAGCCCAACAGTTAAAGCCATTACTTAGAAGAAGAATGGTATTTATCTTGTGAGTAGATAACATGTTCAGTTAGCAAGTTGGCTCTAGTGCAAGTGGGAGTGTTCAAATAGTGGGTGCCCTAGACCCAACTATGTAGTACTTTTGATTACCGTATCATGTGTATAGTTAGATATGCATGATGATTTCGTACCATTGTAGTGCAGAATTTTCCGCGTCCTCTATAATAATGGTAATGTCCAAAGGTTAGTTGTTGTGTCGAGAGGTTATAGAAGATCCCAGGCTATAATGAGAACCACAAGATAAAATGACATTGATCTTAAATATATGTTCTATAGTCTAGATACATCTTACTGACTGGACACAGTAGATGTCTGTCCATCAGGTGCTGGGGGCTCATAAGCATTGAGACTTCCTCTCATGAAGTTCGCACTTGGTGATCTCTAGTGGTGAGATCCTGAGGACAGACCCGCCAATAGGAACACCACATGTTTTGGGTGTCATTGGTTGTTCCTATATACGGACATGTGTATTGGTCTCCTGACTTGAAACCATTACCAATGTATATAATTTAATTATGTACTTTGATGCAAGGTGAAAACCATGGCAGTAATGTCATGGTGAGGTAGTTTGTGTCGACTGCATCATTAGTGGTATGATGTTGGTTGAATGGTCAAGAAAGGATTTGTTGCTTCCAAGTTTAGGAAGTTATGTATCTCGGGCCTGGTTGATCAGGATAGTGCCGCCTTCATAAGTCTTTGGCCAAAGCAGTAGAAAGGAGAATCCATCCGGACAGATCAACAAATAATAAAGTAAGATAAGGACGATGACATAAGAGTGCATCCTGCTTTATGAGATATCAAATGACAAAGAGACTATAGTACAAATTCTGTGTTTGTAGGATGGTAGTCGTTGTTATGACTATCCTTATCTCTTTAGGGGCCATGATGGGTTCCTAGACCCAGCTCTTGGTCTGTGAATTGTATTCACTGCTATCAAGATAGGGTCCTAGAGGGTCACACACAACAACGTATTAAAGAATCCGCACCTATTCAGTGGAATAGGAATATGGACATAGTGGGACCCGCCATGGAGTCCGAGCGTTGTCCAAGTTTTCGATCACCAAAAAAATTAAATAAATTCATTAATATTCAAGTTATGAATATTTGGGATTGAATTTATTTAATGTATTTAGAAGTTCAGTAAATACGATAAAATATTAATCGAACGAATATTATTATATTAAAGGTTTGTTTAATATTAAGCAGGACAACGAGTCGAGTTAAATAGCTCGAATTTTATCACGTAATATATTTTATATATATATTACATGTATGTGATAAAATAATAAATAATATTGGCATAGTTAAGTTCATCAAAATTATTTATGTGGACGTTGAAATATACGGGGGCCAGGGAACCCAACTGGGTATTTCTCAACGTATCTATAAATAAGAGAGGAGGCTCTCTCTCTTGTATGTGCAATTCACAATTCACTCATTTGCATAGAATGAGAGTTGAAAACCTCTCTCTCCTCCCGCTTCTTAGAGAGAGAAGCACTCAATCCAAGAGCTCGGATCCAGTTTCTCCTCATGCATCACAAGATCGACAATGCAGTGATCGTCGGGACATTGAAGATATCGTTGAATCGCCACGCTAGCACCCGGAGTTCGACGATTGGAATTCCCGCGGATTTTTGAGGTGCGTGTGGACGATCTAGAGGGATCCTGCTATGGATCCTTCAGGAAACGATCGCTGTCGAAAAGTAGTGGTCAACAACAGCTTCAGATATGCAACAGGTATGTTTTATTTTTATTTTTGTGCTCTTAATAATCTACACGAGATCCTCAGACCTCTCCGGGGCTCTGATCGTCGGCAACAACAAGTTCCATTGTTCCGCCGATGAAAATTTTAAAATCCCCGGCCCACCGGCTTCCGCTGCGGGCCCCATATAACAACAGAAGCTACCAAAATTATTTGTCTTATACTATTATAAATATTCTGGAAGGTTATTTCTTGGAAAATGTCATTAAAGAGGTATGTATTCCTTATATATCAACCTTGGTAAAAAAATATAATTTTAAATAAAATGGGGTAAAATTTATTTCTATCAGTGACTTGAAAAATAAGTAACAAGGAAGATGTAAAATCCTTCAATTTATACTTGAATGTTTTTTATCTATTTATTAAAGTGAGTGAATGAGTTTCAGGTTGATATTTTCATATTTAAATTGGTATCTATCATTTTTATTTTCTTATAATACATTTGTATAGTATTTGAATAAGATAGAATGATCTAAATTTATTTAGTATCATTATATTCTCATAGGGGACATATTTTTTTCTAGATTAAACCCTCTTCTTTTCTAAACCAATCATGACTCATATATACATAGAGTGGAATGGTTTACAACACTACGCTAAGTATGAATTAATACCAATTTTCCCAATAAATTTATCTTTATTTTCAATAATATGGAGAGAAAATTAAATTAGTGTTTTATAAGAAATAGATAGATAAGGCCTTAAATATATTAACACATCGTTTTTATACAAGTATTGACCAAAAAATACAAATCATGATATTATTGAGTCTACTTTGTGGGATTTTGATTTAATATCAAATTGATGTAAATATATGTTGAAATATGTTGTTGAAATTATTATAGGTTGTTGGATATACTAAGCATATTGAAAAATAATCTAGAATGATTAATGGAGAATAACCTAATCTTGGAGTAGAAAATGATCCTAAGTATTGCGTCTCTTTATTTTATGCTTGCTAATTAAATGACATATGTATTAGAAGTTAAATTTGAATGTATATGGAACATTATATAAGAGTATGAAAGCTAAAATAAGGTCATAGGTATCTTGAAAAAGGTATAATGCTCAAAGAGTAAAGGTAACTAATGTTGGGTGACCTACGTAAGGGTAGCCTATGAGCGTAAAGCTACACGAGGACTTATGTAAGGGTAATTGGGTATGGTGTAAAAGTAACCAATTCCTTATGGAAGGTTATAATCCAATATGTGTAATCACATCCAACACATAAATAAGCTCTCTTAAGGGCAGCCAACACATCTAGAAGTTTTCATAAGGTCTACCAACACATCTGGAAGCTTTTGTAAGGGTATATGGGGACCTATTCAAGGGTAAGAATGGATTAACGGTAAGGATATTAGTTTGAATAAGGGAATAAGGGAGAACATTTTAAAGGTAAAGTGACCTGTATAAAGATAACCCATGAAAAGATCACATTTATTGTAATGTTAAGAATAAAAAGATATAGTGTTGAAGTACATATCATGACATAACCCGTGTAAAATGATAGACCATGATTGTAGTGTTACTTGCATGCATGAAATGTGACTGAGATGAAAAAATGAAGTGTCATTCAATTTCTTCTCATTTAAGGAAAAAACTATTTATTCCATATACGGGATACTCATGCATACATTCTATCATAAACATGAAGAAGGGTATGTTATGTACAATGTTGTGTGAATGTATGACTACTCAAAAGTCATGTAATTGATCTTGTGAATGGGAATTTGGATATGTAACAAGAACATATATGTGAATGGTTATGTAGGTTAATTACATAATCAAATGATCATGTAGGTGATATACATAGCTGAATGGTCATATAGGCAGTCCATGTAGCTCAATGGTCACATATGAAATCCATGTATCCAAATGGGCATAAAGGTGATTCATGTATCCAAATGTGCCATGTTTGTGATTCCTAATACACAAGATATTTTATGTATCTAAATATTTTATAAATGTATATATATTGGAATGAGATACAGGTTAATGAATAATGAAATTATGAAATTATTACACACCGTGTGAAGAAATAGAAGGAAGAACACCTGAGTACTTAGGGTATTTAAATGAGGATGTTTTGGAAGAATTAACCATGATATCTAGATCATGATTCATGTTTCAATTATAACGAATAATTATTGGATATTATATAGGAACTAATCTCCAGAATTAATGAGAAAATAATATTCATTACATTCTAGAAAAATTAAAAGAAATAATAACTGATTTTGGCTATATGTAGTTTTCAATAAGAAATCCCAAAGGAAAATATTTTAGTCATTTACCATAAAGGTTTTTATGATGACCAGTTCCAATGTTTTGGGGTCTGAATTGAAATATATTTAAGCTCTATAATAAAATTTAAATTAATATGAAAGAGAAAATAAGTAAATGATGCTGCAATTATTATTATTATATATACATTTCAGGTTGTTGAAGTTATGGTTGTGGTCACTTGAAATTATGATCCGACACAGAATCTAATGGAAATTTCTACTTGTATCAAAGAAAAATAGAGAGATATTGACCATGATTATCCATATATATTATAATTATTTGAATAAATAAAAGAAATATTATGTAGTATGTCATGCACTAAATAAGAAAGAGGGAAGAATAAAATAAGAGAAAAGTGTATGGTGAACATATTATTGCATATAATGAAGAAAAAGAAGAACAAGAAGAATAATAAAGATAAGAACACAGATCTATGAACACTTTTTTAACATAAGAAGAAGATGAAAGGGAGAAGTGAGAAGTAGTAGTAGAAGAATTAATATATTAGTTTTCTATTGTGAAGATAAGAATAAGAGGTTGTGTGAAGTTCTATTAATACAAATAAAAGAAGATATTATCTACAATGTAAGGGAAGAAGAAGAAGGAGAAACACATCAACAATAAGAAAATATTCTATATTGGTGTCAAAATATATTATTGTTTCCCCTTAATTAAATTGTAAATGGATGATATGTACCTATGTGGGGGATACACCAAATAGGTGTGTGAGATAAACTCCCTATATTGTTAGGAGACAGTGGTGTAACACTCATAGGATTTTACTAGTGGATTTTGTGACAATGTGTTTCAATGAATCACACAAAGGATTAGTGTAACGACCCAAAATTTTGAATAAATCTTGTTTCCTAATTTTGTGTGTTATTTTGTTTTTTTTATACTCAACAAAAATGTTTCATTTGATAACATGAGTATAATTAAAATGAGACCGTTGGGTTTTTGACTGTTATATTACCATTGGTCAATATGACCACTGGAAACTAAACGTTTTGATTATTGTCTCTAAATACAAGTAATCTTGGTTAATTAATATAGAAAGAAGATTCGATGGCATCACCCAGTAGTCTTGGACCAATCGAAGCCCATCTAACAGAACTTGGGAAGGAGGTAGCACCACTGGGCTTTGCTCTGGACCAAACCCAAGCTGAACTTCATTGTGTGAAGTTAGAACGGAATCGCCTTCGTGAGAAGTTCAAACTGATAGAAATTACTACTTGTGCGATGTTGGTCGAGCCTCCCTCAGATTCTCTCACCTTATCACACCTTACACTTAGGTCCTATGCTGGTGTGATAAGGGGATATGTAAGGAGACCGTAACTGCCTTGTGTAATACCTTTTTTTAAAGAAAATTTTTATTTCTTATTATAATGAAGTTTATGAATTTTCAAATGACCGGATAAATATAGTATGTATATTTTTGATGAATTTTAGAAAAAGGATATTTTAAAAATGTTTATGTAAACCTTAAATAATTAAAAATGTGTAATGATTTTCAAAAAATGGTCTTCTACAATTATGTTCAGTATGAAATTTAGAGTCTAATAAGATCAACTTAATTTTTGATGAATAGTAAATTATGAATAGTGATTTTTTGCTTAGGATTAGTAATGTGACCAAATGGATTAGTAATTTCACTTAAAGAAAGTATTAATATAATCTAGACACCTTGATTAAGTAATGTGATTCAATAAAATGGTTAAATAATGGTTTCATATATTATTATTCAAGTATTAGTTTTTTCATGTGAATAGTGTTTTTTAATTAAAAATTTCATTAAAAATATTTAGAAAATAATTTTTATAAAATGGATTTCTTTTTTGAACTCAGAGCATCGATATTATGTTATGGTAATTTTTGGGGATTTTTCTGAAAATATGAATTTTCGGTGAATAGTGTACTTATTTAAAAATTAAATTAAAAATATTTAGAAAATTATTTTTATAAAACGGAGTTCATTTTTGTAATTAGAGCATCGATATTTGGTTAAGGTGAAATTTTGGGATTTTTCTGAGAAAGTTGAATTTTCAGTGAATAGTAAAAATACAGTTTGAGGGTTTCAGTATGTTTAATGACATCATAACTGTGTCATGATGATGTCATGAGATATTTTATGGGTTGGCCGACCAAAGGTGATGAATTATTGTATTGGGGGCCCCATTTGGGCTAACTTCATGGGAAATATATTGGGAGAGCACATGATTTTGAGAAACCCACTTATGAGGTGTCCCTTTGCCATTAATGCCTTGTCCCCTCACTTTCCCTATAAATACCAAACCATTCTCTCATACTTTGGACTCCAAAATCATTCTCAACTAAGTTCTGGTCTCCTTACCTCCCAATTAGTACTCCCAAGGTTCCCCCAAGCCCTCAAGGTCCAAACCTTTGAGTTTTAAGAGTTACGTTTTAAGGTAAGGGATCTGACCCCTCTCTTTCTTTTCAAGTGATCTCTTTTATGTAATTTCTTTTATGATCCATGTTATTATGTTGGTGGATGTTATTTTATATTAATTATACTATCCTTTTTATGTTAATATGATGAGAGACCCCATCTTACTCTAATAATTTCATTTTAGGAAAGTTTAAGTGGCGCCGTTAGGCTGCTGAAATTTTGTAACGGATTCTTTCACCTTTCTAATTTTCAAGTTATATTTTTTTGTCAAGTCTTTCAAGTTCCTTTTTGTTATGTTGGGGTATGATCTCTATATATATCATACTGATATTTTATGATAATATTATGAGAGACCCCATTTGATCTCTTCAATTCAGTATTTTGATGTTTTATGTGGCGTCGTTAGGCTGCCGAATTTTTAAGTCGTTCTTTCACCTTTCTCCTTTTTCAAAGTTCTAATTCCATGTCAAGTCTTGGAAGTTCCTTTTTATTATGTTGGGTTATGATATCTATATCTATAATAATGATCTTTTATGATCATATGATAAGAGACCACATTTTATCTCTTCAATTCAGTATTTTGAAGTTTTAAGTGGCGCCGTTGGGCTGCCAAATTTTTAAGGGGATTCTTTCACCCTTCTCATTCTTTTCAAAGTTCTACTTTCATGTCAAGTCTTTCAAGTTCCTTTTTAATTATGTTGGGGAATGATCTCTATATCTATCATACTTAACTCTTATTTTCACATGATGAGAGACCCTATTTGATCTTTTCAAATCATTTTTGTTGATGTTTAAGTAACGCCGTTAGGCTGCCGAACTTTCATAAGAGAAATCTAATTTTTTTCTTCCTTCCATATTTTTCATTTCAAATGGTATTTCATTAAAATTTCATTACCATGTTCATATATACTTATTATTCTTTCCCTATACTGTTTTATGGATCATTTATGAATGTTTGACCCATGTCCCCTCTCTTTTTAAAGTTTTCTAAAAACCCGAAACTTAGATGTTATGCTGCAGAATTTTCGTCTCAAAATGCCTCTCTCTTTTCTCAAAATTATTTTATGTTATAAAGTGAATAATCAAAGCTCTTATTTCTACAGGGGTATTCACATATATATCAAAATGTTATATTTTAAATTCTGGTATTTATATACATTAGACCTGCTCTCCCCTTCTGTGGGTTTAAAGTGACGTAAAGATCATGTCTTTAAAGCAGTTTTGTTTTTAAAACGTTATGATTATGAAATGAAACCCATTTATTTTATGCTATATGGGTATTTATGAAATTTTTGATGATGATATATGTGGCTCACATGATAATAAAGGCAAATTTAAGGGTTCACCCTGATAGCGCTCCAATGCATTGGGTAATTATGTAACCACTAGAGATTACAATTTTCACGATATCTTGGTGAATAACCTTGGTAATTTTAAAATGACACCTTGGGGATGGGCCTTGGTGATATGTTCATGATTTTCTTTGTTAAATGATGTAGTCACATCTTAAAGTTATGAAAAATGTTATTTTTATTATGATATTCCACATGATTTCTTTCTCATTCCTTAAAGTTCTTTTTCATGACATAGTTGATGTATCTCAAGTTCACATGTTAAATGTTTCTCTTGTTCCCTTACTGGGCCTTCTGCTCACCCTTTATTTTGATGTATGTTTCCAGGTTATGAGATGCAGTAATGAACCTAGGATAAACTTAAGGAGAAGCCTTTCAAGTGTTTAATAAGAATGTTTTATGTTTTTTTCATGTATTATGTTCCTGGTTTCCAAGACACTAAACCTTAAAGAACCTCAGTTTTGTGTAATGTAATGAAAATTTATGTTATAAAAAAGAGGGATGCTATAGTTGGTATCAAAGGATGGTTTAGTTATTTGTGGAAATTAGGATATGAAAAATTTAGGAAGAAGCCTATAGAAATATTTATATATAGGAAATATTCCTGGTATTTTGGTGAGTATTGAGTAAGGGGTTACCAAGAAAATACATCCCTATCTGGATACGAGCAGGTAGAGGTGGCTCTAGCACAGATGTACATAGGGGTAAAACCTGAAAATCCCGCTTTGAGCTAGACTCGAATGAGAACTGGTACATGGCAACGGGCCTTGCTGCACTCTTGGTTATGACACTCCCAGGGGATATGCTTCGGTAAATTCATAAGCATAGTATGAACCATTATTAAAGGAACAAAGATAAAATAAAATAAATATTCACATAAGGATATATGATCATGGATAACCTAGTTTGAAACCTAGAGGATCACAAGTTAGGGTATACTTTTCTTCTACAAGTTATCCTTATATGATTTAAGTTCCTTTTCATGATTATTGGCTAAGTATCTAATCCCCTAATTATACTTTCTCTTCTTAGTTAATGGTGGGAAATGGAAAAACATGTCCCAACAACCAATGTGATAGAAAATGTGACGATTGACGTATTAATATGACAGATATTATTAGGGGATTAAAAGATGATTATTATTTTGGAAGACGTTCACTATTTTGGGAACCCTATTTGATCGAGGTAAATAGATTACTACAATATTTTCTTTGAGGAGTAAAGGTTGAATTATATTTTGATGAATCAAGGAATTTAAGGTGAACTTATGGTATTATAGGTTACTTATGGAAATGATTGACCTATCTTGGGAAAATATGTTTAGGTTATTTACTTTGGTTATAAGATGTTAGGAGTGGTTGATGTTGTTTGGAGATGAATGATAAAGTTTATCTTAGAAGACTATGTTATCAAGTCCTTCTTGTATTTGGGTTTCAATCTTAGTTTGGGTTATTTTGAGGAATTTTAAGGACAGTTACTTACGGAATGGTCTATGATGAACTCTGGGTAGTAACGTGGAACTTTGAAGATTTAAAAGTAGTTTCCCTTCCTATGGGAATCTTTCTTTTTGAAGAGTTGTTTTATCTTACCCTTTCTGTTTTTGGGATAAATGTTTAAAGATAGATAGTTTTTCTTTTGTGGAATACGTGATTCTCTAGAAGATTATTCTTGTGTTTTGATGAGACAAAGTAGTTTTGAATGCTCATCGTTTGGAGAAAAAATTAATTTTGGTAGAAACTTATTAAAGGATGAAACTCTACATGAAGGTAGGTATATTTCCTTATATTTTTGTTCTATGTAGTAAATGGATTCCTCAAAATTATGAAAAGAAATGTAAAACAAAATTGTTGTTGGTTTACGTTTCCTACTAGGTAATCAAAGACCGTTTACACACATCATAAGTTTGGGTATTTCTTTATGGTTAACTTTCTCCTAATCATGTTCTCTATCACTCTCCCTCAGAACTTGACCCTTTGTTTTCTCCTCCATATCTATGTTTTCCTACATAGAATCCTAGTGTGGGTTAACTTGGGTGACCTTTGTACTTCCCTTTCTTTCTTTTAAAGTAATAGTTTTACTGACTCCTTTTCTGATGTGGGACTTTCAATGAAATTTCAAAACCCAATTTTAAAAATTGCGAGGATGCAATTTTTTAAGGGGGGAAGATTGTAACGACCCGAAATTTTGAATAAATCTTGTTTCCTAATTTTGTGTGTTATTTTGTTTTTTTTATACTCAACATAAATGTTTCATCTGATAACTTGAGTATAATTAAAATGAGACCATTGGGTTTTTGACTGTTATATGACCATTGGTCAATATGACCGCTGGAAACTAAACGTTTTGATTATTGTCTCTAAATACAAGTAATATTGGTTAATTAATATAGAAAGAAGATTCGATGGCCTCACCCAGTAGTCTTGGACCAATCGAAGCCCATCTAACAGAACATGGGAAAGAGGTATCACCATTGGGCTTCGCTCTGGACCAAACTCAAGCTGAACTTCATCGTGTGAAGTTAGAATGGAATCGCCTTCGTGAGAAGTTCAAACTGATAGAAATTACTACTCGTACGATGTTGGCCGAGCCTCCCTCAGATTCTCTCACCTTAGCACACCTTACACTTAGGTCCTATGCTGGTGTGATAAGGGGCTATGTAAGGAGACCGTAACTGCCTTGTGTAATCCTCTTTTTTTAAATAAAAATTTCGATTTCTTCTTATGATGAAGTTTATGAATTTTCAAATGACCGGATAAATATAGTATGAATATTTTTGATGAAATTTAGAAAAAAGGATATTTTAGAAATGTTTATTTAAACCTTAAATAATTAAAAATGTGTAATGATTTTCAAAAAATGGTCTTCTATAATTATGTTCAGTATGAAATTTAGAGTCTAATAAGATCAACTTAATTTTTGATGAATAGTAAATTATGAATAGAGATTTTATGCTTAGGATTAGTAATGTGACCAAATGGATTAGTAATTTCACTTAAAGAAAGTATTAATATAATCTAGGCACCTTGATTAAGTAATGTGATTCAATAAAATGGCTAAATAACGGTTTCATATATTATTATTCAAGTATTAGTTTTTTTGGGTGAATAGTGTTTTTTAATTAAAAATTTAATTAAAAATATTTAGAAAACTATTTTTATAAAATGGATTTCTTTTTTGAACTCAGAGCATCGATATTATGTTATGGTAATTTTTGGGGATTTTTCTGAAAATATGAATTTTCGGTGAATAGTGTATTTATTTAAAAATTAAATTAAAAATATTTAGAAAATTATTTTTATAAAATGGAGTTCATTTTTTTAATCAGAGCATCGATATTTGGTTAAGGTGAAATTTTGGGATTTTTCTGAGAAAGTTGAATTTTCAGTGAATAGTAAAAATACAGTTTTAGGGTTTCGGTATGTTTAATGACATCATAACTGTGTCATGATGATGTCATGGGATATTTTATGGGTTGGACGACCAAAGGTGATGAATTATTGTATTGGGGGCCCATGTGTCCTAACATCATGGGAAATATCTTGGGAGAGCACATGGTTTTGAGAAACCCACTTATGAGGTGTCCCTTGGCCATTAATGCCTTGTCCCCTCACTTTCCCTATAAATACCAAGCCATTATCTCATCCTTTGGACTCCAAAATCATTCTCAACTAAGTTCTGGTCTACTTACCTCCCAAAGAGTCCTCCCAAGGTTCCCCCAAGCCCTAAAGGTCCAAACCTTTGAGTTTTAAGAGTTACGTTTTAAGGTAAGGGATCTGACCCCTCTCTTTCTTTTCAAGTGATCTCTTTTATGTAATTTCTTTTATGCTCCATGTTCTTATGTTGGTGGATGTTATTTTATATTAAATATACTGTCCTTTTTATGTTCATATGATGAGATACCCCCTCTTACTCTCATAATTTCATTTTAGGAAAGTTTAAGTGGCGCCGTTAGGCTGTCGAAATTTTTGTAACGGATTCTTTCACCCTTCTAATTTTCAAGTTCTATTTTTTTTCAAGTCTTTCAAGTTCCTTTTTATTATGTTGGGGTATGATCTCTATATCTATCATACTTATCTTTTATTATCATATTATGATAGACCCCATTTTATCTCTTCAATTCAGTATTTTGATGTTTTAAGTGGCGCCGTTAGGCTGCCGAATTTTTAAGTCGTTCTTTCACTTTTCTCCTTTTTCAAAGTTCTAATTCCATTTCAAGTCTTGAAAGTTCCTTTTTATTATGTTGGGGTATGATATCTATATCTATAATACTGATCTTTTATGATAATATGATGAGATACCCCATTTTATCTCTTCAATTCAGTATTTTGATGTTTTATGTGGCGCCGTTAGGCTGCCAAATTTTTAAGGGGATTATTTCACCCTTCTCATTCTTTTCAAAGTTCTACTTTCATGTCAAGTCTTTCAAGTTCCTTTTTAATTATGTTGGGTAATTATCTCTATATATATCATACTGAACTCTTATGTTCACATGATTAGATACCCTATTTCATCTTTTCAAATCATTTTTGTTGATGTTTATGTAACGCCGTTAGGCTGCCGAACTTTCATAAGAGAAATCTAATTTTTGTCTTCCTTCCATGTTTTTCATTTCAAATGGTATGTCCTTAAAATTTCATTACCATGTTCATATATCCTTCTTATTCTGTCCCTATACTGTTTTATGGGTCATTTATTAATGTTTTACCCATTTCCCCTCTCTTTTCAATGTTTTCTAAAAACCCGAAACATAGCCGTTATGCTGCAGAATTTTCGTCTCAAAATGCCTCTCTATTTTCTCAAAATTATTTTTTATGTTATAAAGTGAATACTCAAAGCTCTTATTTCTACAGGGGTATTCACATATATATCAAAATGTTCTATTTTAAATTCTGGGTTTTACATACATGAGACCCTCTCTCCCCTTCCGTGGGTTTAAAGTGACGTAAAGATCATGTCTTTAAAGCAGTTTTGTTTTCAAAACGTTATGATTATGAAATGAAACCCATTTATTTTATGATATATTGGTATTTATGAAATTTTTTATGATGATATATGTGGGTCACATGATAATAAAGGCAAATTTAAGGGTGTGCCCTGATAGCGCTCCAATGCATTGGGTAATGATGTAACCACTAGAGATTACAATTTTCACGATATCTTGGTGAATAACCTTGGTAATTTTCAAATGACACCTTGGGGATGGACCTTGGTGATATGTTAATGATTTTCTATGTTAAATGATGTAGCCACATCTTAAAGTTATGAAAAATGTTATTTTTATTATGATATTCCACATGATTTCTTTCTCATGCCTTAAAGTTCTTTTTCATGACATAGTTGATGTATCTCAAGTTCACATGTTAAATGTTTCTACTGTTCCCTTACTAGGCCTTCTACTCACCCTTTCTTTTGATGTATTTCCCCAGGTTATGAGATGCAGTAGTGAACCTAGGATGAACTTAAGGATAAGCCTTTCAAGTGTTTAAGAAGAATGTTTTATGTTTTTTTTCATGTATAATGTTCCTGGTTTCTAAGACACTAAACCTTAAAGATCCTCAGTTTTGTGTAATGTAATGAAAATTTATGTTATAAAAAAGCGGGATGCTATAATTAGTCTTCTAATACAAACATATAAAACTTGTAAATCACTGTACCTCTTATGTGTGCAAGTTTGGTTGTTTTATGAGAAATAAATAAATGAAAGGAGAAAGAAAAATATAGAATAAATTCACATTAAATAGTGAAAAAATTAAAATAAAGGAGATAAAAGGATAAAAGTATAAATTTTATTTTTTGGGAAGAACCAACACCTTTTCATCCCCCATATCAATATCAATCGTATCCATCCTTGTATTCTATAGGTTTGGTCCTATGTTTCAATTTAGTAACGATACATATTCATATAAAAACAACCATGAATGTAGAAAAAACCTCAATCTATCCTAGAAAGATCATGGTTTTATTAGGAAACCCTATATGTATAGTTTCAAAAATAATCCTATACCATAATATCAAAATAAAAATAGGGTTACTACCTATAATTCTCAATATATTTTAAATGGATGATGTAATAATATTTAAAACAACTAGATTAAAAAAAGGATAACCATGATTAAAAAATGCTGAAACAAGTTCTAGACATCAAAAACATGAAAACAATAATCCAAAATTATGGGTAAAAATATTGAAAGTTAGAAAATTTCTAATCTTCGACTTTAAAAATAAAAATTAAAGGCTTGAAATTGATAAATAGAAAATTTCAAGAGAAAGTTGATGAAGATCTTGGGGTTATGCCAAATATTTTGATAAAATTTTCCACACCAATTTCATTTCTTCAAATAATTTATCAAAATACCAATGAAATTGTGGTTCTCAAGTTACTTGCATTATTTAAAAAGATACAATCCAAAATTCCATTCATATATGGTTTGACTAAAATTCTATCAGTTTGGAAGTCATTAAAAAATATTATTTTGAATAAAAATAATTTAGAGGATTTTTCAAAATACTAACCAACTAAAGAGTGGATTTCATTCATATAGAATAAAATCCATTTTAAAATCCATGATCTTGAATTTTTTTCATTCCATATACCTTAAGAAATAGTTTATAATGGAATTTTTATGATACCTAGGTGTGAGAATAATATATATTACTTTATCATTATTAAAATAATTGAGTTTAAGAGATATTAACCCTGTAAGTATTTCTTTATTTCCAGATAAACACTCTATTACTCACTCCATCAGGAGAGTGTATGTGATCTTTTACGGGTTTTAACAATTTTTCCTATAAAATTTATCATATTTGATATAGAGTATGATAAAAAAGTCTCTATCATTATTGGTAGGCCTTTAATATCTATTGTAGGGGATGAAATTAGTGTGTCTGAAGGGAAATTAATCTTCATTTTTAATAAAAATATATATGAGTTCAATGTGTTTAAAAATTCAAGAGAATCCACACATGAAAAAAATGATCTGAAGTTGAACGTATTGAATTAGAGAATCATTTCGATGATCTTAATGAATAATTATTATAAATCATTAATGAACTTGATACTGAACTCAAATATGATATTTTTTTGGGAAAATGATTTATGTGAGGATAATCTGACCTTAAATTTTTTAATGTGTGTTTTTAGAACATATCAATTAGTTTTATAAGGAATCAGTTCTGTAACTATATCCCAAATATGTTTTTAGGTCCATTGTTAACTACAGTGAGGATGATTTTGTTTCTTTTTCATATTCCTTCTTTAAGAAATATATTGAGGACCTTAATCCACCTTGACCATAAGGTCTTCCTTCTTTTCAATAAAAACCTAAAGTAGAGTTAAAAACATCACTAAACACATAAAATAATTATTTTTAGGTGATGGTTCTACACTATATGTTATCATTTATACTATTTTAGAAAAGTGATAAAAATAGAGGTTTTTAGGGGTCTTAGGAGAGTTTAAAATTTCCATTGGTTGGACTATGGCTTACATTAGGGGGATTATTCTATATTTTTTTTGTATAGAATCACTATAAATCCCAATAATAAATACTCATTATGAATATGAAATTGGTCATTGGGGAAGTGGTTATTATGCTATTATATTATTGAATCATTCACCAAATATTAGAAAGTACTTAGGAGAGTCTAGTCTAGGTTATACCTAAATATGGGGGGGTCATAGTTGTATCTAAAGAGAAAAATGTTCGGATTTAGACTAGATTTATGAAAAAATAGAGAGTTTTTATAGATTATAGGAAGTTGACTTCCACTATTAAAAAAGATCATTTTTCTATTCCATTATTAAGAAAAATTCATGATAGGTTGGATGGTAATTTGTTTATTATTTTATGGAAGACTACTCTGGTTTTGACATGATTTTAATATCTCTTGAGGATCAATAAAAGACTAATTTCCCATGTCTTTTGGATCATTTTCCTACTATATAATCCCCTTTATATTATTTAGTGATCTAAAAACTTTTAAAATATGTATTATGGTTATAATTTTATATATTATTGATAATATTATTGATGCATTCATTAATGTTTTTTCTATTTTTCGGAGTACTTTTGAAAGGTTTTTAGAGAATTTGATGTCAATTTATCAAATATTTCAAGATTAAAACCCTATATTGGATTGGAAAATTTTCAATTTATGTTCACTGAAGGTATTGTACATAGAAATAAGGTTTTAGAGAGGAATATTCATATAAACTACCAAGATATAGGTGATTTTTATGTTTCCTCCACCTAAAAATGTGATGGGGGTTATAAGTTTTTTAAAGAATATCGTTTTTACTAGCTATTCATAAAAGACTTTATAAAAATCTCTAAAGCATTTCATTCATTAATGTTTAAGGAAACACCATTTAGATTTGATGAGAATTAGCATAAATCTTTCATTCTTCTTAATGAAAAAATGACTTCTTCACCCACTATAACTACCCATGATTGGAAAAATTATTTTAAGATCACATGTGATGCTAGTTACATGGATGTAGGTTCTTTTTTAGCATAAAGGAAAGATAGGAGGCTGCATGTAGTGAATTATGTTATAGGGATACTAGATGAGGGTCAAAGGAACACAAATACTATTGAGAATTCATTTTTAACCATTGTTTTTACTCTATAAAGGTTTATTAAATTTTTATTGGGTTTAAGGTGATAGTTTTCATTGATCACGCTTCTTTGAAATTCATTTTGGATAAGAAAGAGGGTAATACTTGACTTATTAATTAGATACTATTGTTAAAATATTTTTAATTATGAATATGTGACCAACTGGGGGCTAATAAATCAGTTTTTGTAAACTTATCATGGTTGTGAAACACTTTGAAGAGTGAACCTAAAGATATATATTCATATTTTTCAAATGAAAAAATTATCTCATTTTCATCAAAATATACTTATTGATTTTAAAATTTTGTCAACATTACATCTTCAGGGTTAATTAGTTGTTGTTTCACTCAAAATTTTGGGAATCAATTCGTCCCATATATTAAATACAGTTTTTAGATAATCATTTTCTATTTAGGAGGTGTGATGATTGTATTATGTAAATATGTGCGCCTGATAAGAAAATGGTTCCTATTTTTGAGAGTCTCCACTCTTAATCTTTGTGAGGACACCATGGGAGAGAGTGAAAAGCCTAAAATTGTTATAATTAGGATTATTTTTTTATCTCTCTTTAATGATGCTAAAAGGTTTTTGATTAGTTGTGATAGGTGACTAAGAATGAGAAATGTTAGCAGGAGGTAATAATGGTCTCAAAAGGAATATTATAGGTTAAAATATTTAATGTTTGGGGGATGTATTTTATAGAGCCATTAGAAAGTTATAATGTGAATGATTATATTCTTGTGTCTATAGACTATTTCTCAAAATAAGTTTAAGAAATGGAACTTCAAAATATTCTTGCTTTGGGTGTTGTAAAAAAAATTAAAAGGAATATTTTTTAATGATATCTATTGCCAAAATCTTTTATCACTGACAATGGTACTCACTTTAAGAACTTTAAATTTTAATATTTTATGGAGAAGTATGGATGCGACTATAAAAATAGAGACATATATCATCTACAGTCAAGTGGAAAAGATTACATTTCTAATAGATTTCTAAAAAAAAATTCAAATAAGACCGTTGGGAGTCCAAGTAAGGATTGGACCACTAAACTTTCAAAAATAATTCCATCTTCATTTTGAATTAAAACACTAGTATTCATGGGATGTGAAGGCTCTATGTTTTACTTTAAATCTACTAGTGAGTTTAGGTTGTTAGAATTGACTGATTTGGATGAAATTAGTAGATAATCATATAAAAATTCTAATACTTACAAATAGTGAAGAAAATATTTTCATGATTCAATCATTCAAAATATAAATTGTAAGTCTAGATAGAAAGCATATATTTTTCATCTCAGAGATAATGTTTTTTATATAAATATTAAATCTAATTGGGTTAATCATTTTACCATCATTAGCGTCTTGGTTAATGGTTGTTTTGAGTTAGTTGGAGAGGAGAATATTCTATTTTATATTAATAGATAAAAAACCAAACATTACATTGATGGGTAGTGAAAGAACTTGGAAGACACATTATTGATTCTAAACTAAATTATCTATATCTAGATAGAGTCTTAAAAACCAGAGCTTCATGGGAGTTAACCCACAATATTTATAATTTTTTTATTTTATTCTTTATTTTTAAATAAGAATAAAATATCTACTATGTTTACTGATATATAGTGTATATTTTTTATTGGTATATACAATGTTTCACCCATTTTATTAATTTTTTTTACAATTTTCACTATTTTTGGACTGTTGGGAAGAAAGATTTTAGTTCTCTAAGGATTTTATGAATAAATAGAACCTTCTATTTTTCTAATTGGTAGAGAAATTTAGATTAAAAATTCAATTGAACCTTATTTTATAGACTTTATTTTATTTTTATATGTCCTTAAACTTGTTAAATTTGAATTTTTTTATCTATTTTTTACTTATATAAAACATTGGAGTAATATCCCAATATGGTTTTCAAGGATAAGAGAAAGATATTGATGAGTATTTCTTGATTCAATTTCTAACCACATTACTCTAAAGTTACTTTTTAATTTCAACTATTATAATATAATTCTGTATTTTTTTATTTAATTGGAGGTAAAATGATGTAATTTATATGGATTCTACCATTGAAACAAGGGAAGTGTTTTTCCTAAACATAAAATATTAAAGATACAATATAAGGGGAGTTTTTGTTTATTTTTCACTTGATCATTCCAATTTATTGACTTAAACTTGTTTCATACTACATTAATGAATGGAAATGTTGAAAGTTATTTGAATGTGTTGTTTACATGATGAATTATTAAGAATATTCTGGTTAGTTACTGATTCTTGTTTCATGCTTTGTGTTCTTCACTAATTCCATTGCATGTTTTTTTGTTATTAAAGAATAATCTTTATTAACTTTAACTTTAAGCATGGATTTTTTATTTGTAAAAAATATTGGTTCATAGTAAAATTATATATTATAGTTGGTTGGAAATATTTATTTTAAAACTATTAAAGAGTTTTGTGGTAGTTTTTAATGGAAAACATGATGTTTTTAACCACATTGTGACCCTTAATACAAGTTTTTTATTTTGAATAGATAAATTGTTTTAAACATTAAGATATTTCAATGTTCCTTACACCTTAGATTACAACATCGGGGAAAATGTTGGGTTTTAAGTGAGGAGGATGGGTATTTATATATGATAATTTTTTTTAATGCAGTCCACATAAAAAACTCATTAAATATTATTAAAAATTGATTATCATTGAGTATTAGCTTTAATATCTGTTAAGTGTAATTTGTTTTCTAAATTATAAATTTCATCCAGCTAAATTGGGTTGATAATAATTTTTATTTGTGTATTGTGTTAACATGGAAAAATATTTTTTATTGATCTAATGAAAACACATTCTTTGTGGAATTATAGGAGAATGTATTTCATTTTCAATTGAATTTAAATTTATTGATTGGAGTTAAAATTATAAATTTTGGATTTAAATATTCATGAAAATGAAATCCTAATCCATTTTTGAGATCTGTGTGCTCAAATTTGATGGATGAGTTGGTTCAAATTCTACTAAGTTATTATTTATTAATTAAAATTACTTATCTATCATGTTTTTTGGTTTTATTTAATTAAATTTGTTTCTACTTAATTATGGTTTAATTATTGAGCTTTGTGTGTTTCTATTTGAACTTGGAGAAAAATATAATTTTAGAGGAAAACTTTAATGGAAAATGAGGTTTGTTAAATTACATTCAACAATTTCAAATTTGATTATAATTTTCAATACTAGAGACCATAATTTTTAAAATAATTTTCATTTTGTGAGAGAAATAACACGTTTTTATATAAATATTTCATAGGGTGAAATCATATAGAAAAGAAGTTCACTGTTAGAATTTTTACCCTTAACTTTTGGGTTGAATTTCCACTTATATGTATATTTTGAATTGGTTTCTTGGTGAAATAAAATAAAACATTTTTGAGGGAGTTTCATATGGTAATATTTTATTCATGAGATCTACATCAATTTTATACAAATTTAATTATTTTTTCCCTAAATCATGTTTTAAATTATGATTGTTCATTCTTGTTCATTATTTATTAAAAGTGATATTGTTTTAATATTTGTGAAAAAATATTAATTTTTAAAACTAATTTGATGATTATTCTTTGATTATAGTATTGATATATATTTTTTAAACAATTATTTTGAATGTTCATGTTGATATTTTGATTGAAATATTATTTTCAATGTTATTTGAATAGTTGTGTGCTTTGGAATAAAAATTTTCAATTATTCCTTGGTTTTTATTTGAAATATATTCAGTTGGAACAATTTTAATTTTATTAATGGATGTTTAAAAAAGAATTTTAAATTTGTTTAAGTATTGAAAATATTTCATATTGAATTTTACTAACTTTTTTTTATATTATGAATTTTCTAGAAAGTTTTATAAGTGTTTTCATTTTTCTGGTAGAGTTGGATAATATTTTCCAAACACCACTAATGATATGTAATATTAATTCATTTTAAAATTGGATATAATTTTTTTTATAGGGGATAATACTGATATCTAATACCACCAACTTTATTTGTAATATTTTTTTGGATTCCAAGTGGTTACAAAATATCTAGTAATTTGTGTAAATTTGAGAAATCAACACTATTATTGCTTGTATAAAAATATTTAGGCCAAAATATAAGATTGAGAGAAACCAAAAAATATGAAATTTATAAAATATATTAAAAAATATATCTTCATTTCCAAATATAACATTTTTTTAGATTCATAATAATTAATTAAATTTGAAAAGGAAAATATATGATAAAATATCCATTCATGCTTGAATATAGGTAGTCAAGACTGAGCTTTAATGAACACAGGATGGTTCCTATAAAGAATATAGTGCCGAGATGATTCAATTAAGGGTAATGTCATTTGGATATTTTCATGTTGAATGATATATTAAAAGTTACGATGAATAGACTTAAGGGTTTGGTGAAATGAAGATGTCAGGTTTTATTTATCTCACTAAGATATGTGTCATAATGTGAAGACATTGGTTAAAGAGGAATAACTAAACTGACTTGATAGTGAATTACGTGGGATCATGACTTGAGACCCAATTTTAAGAAGAGTTATATATCTAATAATCATGTATTAGGGACAATTTAACATGAAATATGATTTTTTTCCTAATCATTTATATCATTCAACTGTTGATTTAGAGACTCACTCAGATTTAGTTTAAGCCACTAATGAATTGTAGATATGAGAATAAGAATCTTTTTTATGAGTTTCTATCTTTATTTTGTCATATGATTAAATTATAGGGAATTTAAGGTGAAATGGATCTTATTACTAAATCTAAATTGGTATTATTATGGGGTGTTTGATGAAAATATTCAATGAAGTCTTTATTGATTAAACATGAACATTGAGAGACGACCTTAACTAATATAATTAAGCTAATGATGCTTTGATAAATAAAAATTTATGAAACCTTATGAAACATTGAATAAAAGTGATGGGTGCCTAATTTAATTTAGTTTATGCCAAGGGAATCTACGGATACTAAAAAAAACTTATGTTGAAGGTGCAGTTGACAAAGTTTGGACTTGGTGATGCTCAAGGATAATATTGATATGTAAGGCAGACCCTTCACATGTGGATTGATCTATCCTGAGTATTGTGAATAGGATAATACAGAGAGAAGAAGGAAAATATAAAAAATAAAAATATTAAAATATATAATTTTTTTAAAGAGACAAAATAAAAAATTAATAAAGGGAAGACGAAATATAATTGTTGAGAGGATAATAGAGACTAGCTGGGAAGAATGAAAGTTGAGAAAATCACATGAAGGCAATAATATTTCTTAATTGATTTTTTGGGAATTACTAATTCTATTATAGCTACTTTAGGCTAGCTATTTAAGTTAGTGATGGGAGGATAATAAAGGAAAATCAATTTTTTTTCAAAGGAATTATTTTAGAATTAAAACATAGAGATTTCATATATAAGAGACCCAACAAATATAGGGTTACAAATTTAGAGGGAGAAAAAGCTACAGAGAGATGTATATTGATTAATCAGATAAGAATCCTCTTATTTTAAAACTATTATTATTTTATTTTTTCCTATTTTTCAAATAAAATCATCTCTAAATTTTATTTTATTCAATATGTATAGTGACTAAACACTTGTAGGGTATTAAATATTAATGGGTAATATCTTTTAACCTCCATTCTTTCCATATTTTTTGAATTAGGCCAGTCCTCTTTTATAATTTATTCTTGAATGAAATTAATTATTAAGTTTTCATTAATAAATTATAGTTATTCTATATCCATGTTTAAACTATTTAATAACTAATTATTATTATAAATATCATTTAGTAAAATTAAATTATGTCAAAGGTTAGTATCAATACAATATTTACTCAATTTCTTTTGAATATAACCATCAATTTTTTTGTTACTGATCTTAATTAAATAATTGATAAATGAAATAATGAAATACTTAAAAGGTTGAATTTTCTATAGAGTTTCTTGAAATATTTTTTGAATGTTTTTATAGTACAATAAAATTTTCAATATATAAGAGTAATATTCTCATAATAAAACAATATGAATTATTCCAGTTTATAAACTTCTTATCTCTTGCCTATGAAACTACTATTATGACATACTTTATTAATTCTATTACAAATTTTCACTCACTTTTCTTTCCATTTCAATCTATATTTTACTTCACATCACCATTAAAAATATTTTTTTGTTTCTACATATAGTTGTTTTTCTGTTTCAATTTTTTGATTTCTTTTCAATCACACTATATTTACTTCCATGTAGAGATGAATATTAACGGTTATCCTAGGCAGGGTAAAGTGTAGATATATATAATATTTTATCTTCCTTTGATGATGATTTTAGTTTAGTGGGTCGTCACTCAAAGTATTATTAATATTTTTGTACATGTTATATGTGTCATTATCCTGATCCTTAATTGATTATACTAAGAAAATGCATAGTTATTACTAATAAATTAGTTTCAATATTATCTTTACCATATTCATTAATTTGAGAGATATATTATAGATGATAATTATAGGTTTTACACAATCTATTTCTCATTTTCATACTTTATGTAATGAAAAAAATGAACATGATTATGTATACACCCAAGTGATTATATAAAAGAAACCATTTATATTCAGTATTTCCTGATTATGAATTATATTTTTAACCAATAACAATATAATGTTTTATATAATGAACATAGATAAACTTTGAATCTTGGAATAAATAATGTAAGAGTTTTAGGAAATATGGGGATATGAAATCATTGGTAAATGTATAAATACCTTGATGGGGAGGGTCTCTAAACACAACTAATATAACTAAAAATAATTTATTTGATTCAATACAAGTATTGAAATAAAAAAATAAAATACATAAATAGGAAACCTATATAGGATAATATGATGATCTTTAAACTTCCATATTAAACTTTAATCCTCATTATAACCTTGAGATGACAGGAAAGATTTTCTAGGATCTGGGAGGGTGTGTTGTATGTTAGAACCTCTCCCTTTACAACCATGTTTCATAATGGTTCATTCATAGGAATACCATTTATAGGCCTTTAATATAATATTCTAGACCTTCCAAACTATTACATTGTGATAATTCAAGTGATTGAGGTGTCTGGAGGAAGTTATGAATAAATTTATCGAAACATGTGGGGTTGTAGCTGAAAAAATCAACTGAAAATGATTATGTGGCAGGAAGGATTGCATTATGCCATATCGGGTTTAGCCGTAGCATGGAATAGGTTAGCTATTATATAGAAGATCATGTTAGGGTAAATGGGTTATATGTAAGGGTCTATCCATTTTATCTTTACACATCATTAAAAATTTCCTTGATACCTTTATGCATAATTTTTGTGGAATTAGGGATTCAGTTTCACCGTAGATTGTGGTAGTTGCGGTGTGGAGATGTCATTTTTTGCATAGAGGCTCATAGGAGGAGTTTTTGTGCTTCTTAAAGTTTTGTAATTTCTTTGGTGTAGTTTTCTAGACACAAAATGGAGTCCCAAAGGGTTTGATTTTTAGGTTATATTGTTTTCAAGGAAGCTACAACCAAAGGGTGTGTTGTGGTGTAGCATTTTCTTGGAAGATGGCTTCTACGATATCGTGGTTTTGGTTTCCCCATTGTCTCTCTCTTGGTTTTTTGAATCTATGGTGAGAAACTCAGTATGCTTCTCATACATGGTTTTGAACAGACCTACTACAGTGTGGTCTATTTCCTTATGACATAACATTTTCCCTCTTTATTTGTTCTGTTGTTTGGTGTGGTTTGTTGTTCCATAGTCTTATGTTTTATAAAATTCATATAAAATTCTAAATCCCCATGAATTACATAATTATTCTAGATTTTTCTATTGGTTCATGGGTCACCCAAGCGAGTCTCTAAGAGGAATTTAAACCCCTTTTCATTACCTTTCAACCTCATCATTTAGAGATCAATTCTTGTTTGTTTTAGGTGAGTTATCCTCTTTACTTCTCCATATTTCCTCCCTATTATTCATCTAGAGAATGATACTATCAAGGTAACCATTGGTTCAGGTGATTTTATAGAAAGAGGATGATATGGAATTCTATGTTTTAGAATGATCAAGGTGTTCCCTCTCATTGTAGAGTTTTGTGAACACCTTCCTCTTGTTATAACCTTTCATAATATCTCATAAATATTTTTTTGAGGTAGGGAATCATTATTATTTCTTCTATTTTAACATGAAGGAGAGATCATGTAACTATTTTCCTTTGTATATGTATTATACACTGGAATAATGAAGATAACGAATCGATTTAATTGAAATTGAAGGGAAAGGCAAAGAAAATACATGTTTTACAACTTTTGATGTTATTTGTATTATACATGATTGATACCATTGATGAAAATCACAGCTATTGGGAGCCTTTCTCATTTTGTTATTGATATTACTATTGAACCTTATTGTGTGATTGTTTTATATCACCTTGAATGAAATTGGATAAGAATGTATATTTGGATAATGAATTGGTTGCCTATGGTAAATCTTGATTTATATGAGAATGAACTTAAAATTATATAAGTGAATGTAATAAAATCCCTTTTTGTTAAAATTAATTGAAATATGTGAATCAATTTTGCGTTAAGTTGTTGTGATGATATGTGGTGGTTGTGATGAGGAAGTGGTTGTGATGCAAAATGGTGGTAATGTGGGGCTCATTGGAATGATAAGGATGGGTTATTATATGTTGTGTTTATGTTGTGTTATTTTCCTAATAGTAATGAGGTAATTTGTTAATTATTAAAATTAAATAGTTTAGTTTGGAATGGGTAAATAAACTCTTGAATTAAAATAGAAATTTTCGTTAAATAAATTTTTATTCAGTATGAAATGAATGTGATGGATAAATGAAATTGGTTGAAAATGATAAAATATAGAATTGGATTAATTTAAAATGAAATTTGGAATATGGATTATGGATTATTATTTCTTTTATGGTGGTATGAATTTAGAGGTCGAAGAAAAAGTGGTAGAGACTATGATGATTTGTGTTGATATTGGGAGTAGGGAAACTACTCTTGTTGTGAAACCATTGATTGGTAGTGTGTGAGAAGTTATTATTATATATTTTATTTTAATTATAATTTCTATATGAAACCCACCCATATCAAGAACCATGTCTCAAAACCTAAATGTTGGGGGGGGGGTGTTTTTCCCAATATACAGATGGTGAGGAGATATGGATTGGGACCCCATATTCCCTAACACCTATTCTAAATGAGTTTGATATGAATGGGTTGTGATGGAAAAAAGTTAAAATTCCAACATTGGTTATGTTTTATGAGATTATGAGGGGGTTCATGTTACACCCCAAGATTCTACGATACGTTTCCCTTTAAATAATGCAATAGTATGTGTTGTACGCAACATCGAGTTCTAACACACACCACAACCGATCGAACTAGCCGTTATGAATAGTAATACCTACTTTTTAAAATTTTAGAAATTTTATCTCTGAAAATGGACTTCATTTTTGGATTCGGAGTATCGAATTTATCCTAAGGTGAAATTTTGTTACTTTTCGGATAACTCTAATATTTTGATGAATAGTGAAAATTACTAAATTTTAATTAAAAACAACATTTTTAATAAAAATTCTTAATAGTGATAAAATACGAATTTGAGTGGTTTTAAAGTATATTTAGAAAATAGTTTTACCATTTAATACAATTTTGGTCATTGGACATAATTTCACAATTAAACCGGACATAAACAAGTACCAATCTTTTGATAGTTATTATATCTTAAAAACACGCTTTTTGTTTTGATAGCAGGAATTAATTTTAAATTAATTTCTGCCACTTATGTGTTTTGAATTTGGAAAAATGGATTTCATATTTGGAATCAGGATGTCCAAATTGTGTAAATAGGTAACTTTTATTTTTAGACATTTTGAATAATTACTTCGGTAAATATTTTATTTACCAGGGTTAAAGGGTAAATCCGGTAAATAAGGGTTAACAAAAAATATTATAATAATACTAAATAACCCTAAAACATGTCCTAACATTATTGGTGGATACATTTCCAACAATGGGCATCTTTGGGTCGATTTTGGGACCCCATGGATCCACTTGTAGGTGATAGGGACACATTATTTTAATTAAGTTAAAATAAATACAAAAATGACAAAATCATATATCTTTTAGAAAATATTTTTTTACAAAGGGTTATATATGTTGGATTTTCGACTATAAATATTAATTATAAATATAAAAAGATTTTCTACAAAATGATATCTTATTTATAATTTTTAGACATTAAATAATTTAATTTATTTATGACACAATGATGATGTAGTAAGTACCATAATAGTGAAAAATTGAAATAATTGATATTATAAATACCCAAATAAATATAATTTGATACTTTTAATGAATTAAACTAATTTTATTGGATAATATGACATATTAGTATTGATTTAGTTGGCTTTTTTCGAAGTAATCATTCTATTATGATTTTCACAAAAATCAATTTTCCAAATAATGTCAAAATTGACATAAAAGAGTTTTTAAAAAATATATTATATTATTAATTGATATTAAATTCCTAAAAATATAAGGTTCAACCAAGATACTTATATCATGATAGGTGTATTATTAATGTACCACTTGGGTCTCTCTTGGACGTATATAGTATGTTTATTAACCATATAATATAAAAATACAAAGAGACATTGTAAAAGTGAAACTAATTAACTAAGAGTTAATACTTAAAGATAAGGTTAATATAGTAACCCAAACCTATCTAAATCCTAAATTTTGAGTGGTTTTATACCTATACCCACCTTAACCTTTAAATAATACACTTTGGAGACATTAGAAACCGAATATGAATTTATTATAAAATAATATTTCTAGCTTTTCCAAAGGTTCCTCTCACCCCTCTTATAAAAGGGAACTCCTACTTATCATTAATTCACACCTTCAAAGCCTTTTGGTTAGGCCAACCCCTAAACAAATACTCTATAAAATTCCCTTAATTCATCCTAGAGGCCTTAATTTAGTTAGAAAGCCAACCTAAAGAGCCCTTTTGATCAAATCAAAAGGAAGAACCTGAAGAAGAGGTAATAATTTCACCACCCTTTTTCAAGTTCCTTTCTTCTTCCACTTCTTATTTCTTTGTTATTCCCATTGTAAAGTAATGAATCCAGTATCTCCTATATACTGTAATATTATTGTAAATATGGTACAACCATATTCATTATTATATCCATCCTTTGAATGACATGTCACCATACGTGCGTACATACGGCTTACCGTCTCCACGTCGTGGTGTAATTGTTATTCAATATATTATTATTTGGATGGGTATAATAATGATTTGTAATTAATGTAAATAATAATATACCATGATAATGATTATGTATATATGATATACCATCCAATTACATATTATTTTAATATCAAAAGAATGATATTTTTGCTCGTGCGTACGTATGGAATACCGTCTCCACGAACGCGATGAGATTCATTCTCCATCGTATCCATTCAAGTATAATTATCATTTAATGATTTAAAAATAATTTTTAAGGACTTGATATCATTTTGGATATGAATAAGATACATCCTATCCATGAGAAACATGGCTTACATAACAAAACATATCAAAGAAAATGAGTAAGTTAACACCCGAAATGGCGATAATACTAAGATATTATTAACAAAGCAATGGTAAAAGATCATATATGATATCATATTAATATATATGATTCTTGTATAATTTAATAACAATTATTTCACCATTATACAGGAGCTTAACCTAGCCTCAAGCAAGGAGAAGTACAAGGTAAGGTTTTATTTCGCAATCTCTTCATTATCGGAGGTTGTTTATACGTAATAATCTACTGGGATTTCATTATCATCCACATCAATGTTTCTTAAAAATTGTATTTCAAAACATTTTTACTAATGACTAGAATATGGGTTAAAGTCATTTATACCCTTTTTGACTTTTATAAGTGGTTTATAAAGGAATATTTCCATCATTTTCCAAACAAGTTCCTTTTTAACCTTTTCGACAGAATTAAGGTAAGAATGTTTTTTTAACTTATACACCGGGTGCGGCTATTTTCTGCCGTTATAAAATCGTCGAAGCTTCCCTTACAAGATTATAAGAATATTTTCAAAGAAAATTTTTTATTTTATAAATATATGACTTTTAAATTATTTCAAAATAGAAAGATATATTTCTCTAAAAAAAGTTTGGATTTAATCTATGTGAACATCCTTTGATGGATTTTACGCTTATTTGAAGTTGATTTATTATGATACAAAACTTCTATATTGTATTGAATGTTTTGTGATATGTTTGACTGTGGATGTATTATTTTTATACAATTCATGGTTTATAGATGAAGTATTTACATTTCGTATTCTAGTTTTAATACGAATGTTTATTATCACGACCCGTCCTCGGGGCCCGTTCCGTGACTACCCCAAACCCGCCTTCCATAGCCCAGGGGATGGCGACTAGCACCAAGGTGTAAATACCGGTAAAAAGGGAAGGCATTGCCTTTGAAAAGTAAACCACAAACACCACAGAGCAAGAAAGAAGAAGTAAACACTAAGTAAAAACTGGTACAACAGTAAGTGAAGAAAAGTAAGTGGGCCAGTATACAAAGCCAAACTGAAAGTAAAGTACAACTGGAAAGGGAAAACAACAACTGAAAAGTAAAGCCACAACGTCGAGCTATCCACTGGATATACCACCTGAAGGGTGGGTACAGATAGTCTCCACTGCTCCTCGGGTCCAGCCGACCGCTCCGAGTACGTCCCGCCCAGTGGTCCACCTCCAGGTACCGTCCTGCTCCGCAAGCCTCCACCACGATCAGCGCTGTCCGTCGTCTGCAACCAACACAACGTAGTGTGGGTATAGCCCGTGCAGGGGTGAGTATAAGCTACTCAGTAGGGACCCTGAGACCCCCGAAGGTCTCCCAGAATCCACAAAGGATAAACCACAAAGGAAAGATACAATCACGAAGTAACATCCGACACAACTTAGGTATATGCCCATACATATACCTAGGTCATCAATTCTCGCTCAGCTCCAACATCTGAGCTCAAGTACAACCCATTCCACACAGGAAAGAAAGACGTAAATCCACACAGGATAGCACAACACAATCCACAAAGGGAAGAAAAATAGGGTTTCAGCTCACACAAGAATACTTCTTTGAATGACGATAAAGATGACTGGATATTGCCACTGATTCATCTAAGCCGTCAGACCCACAAAGGATCGATATGTATTAACCCCCGCAATGACCCACAAAGGATCTGACCCACAAAGGATCCATAGGTACTAACCCTCGCAATGAACCACAAAGGATCTGACCCACAAAGGATCGATAGGTAACTAACCCCCGCAAAGACCCACACAGGATCAGACCCACACAGGATCTGTAGGCGCTGACCCACACAGGACTACTGAGCGCTGACCCACACAGGATTAGACCCACACAGGATCGGTAGCACTGACCCACAAAGGATCGCTGAGTGCTGTAGTCATCGCCGTCGAATCCATTGAGGATCTCTGTACAGTCGTCGTCGTCACAGTAGCAGTCGCAACCAGCTCTAGGGTTCTCGCACACAACGAGCTCGTTTGGGAGGGTCCGCTCCACGAGCCGAGAGGATGATACATCAACTGACACATAGTCCAGAGTTGATGTATCCAAAAGTTCTGTATCGCCAACAGGAACTCAACGTCGCAGACAGCGCATCAATCGGACGCCCGGTCTGAGAGTTATTGGCTTTTTCGTCCCAGGGGCCCGGTTGATTTTTAAGTCAAAACCAACCCGGCCGTACTCTACCTGTGTCCAAACCTTGGGCGGAGTAAGCCAAAAGATCCGTCTCACTTAGAGGAAAACAACAAAGTCGACGGCACGTCAATCGGACGTCGGAAGCTCAAGATATGAGCGTTTCCGCTCCGAGGGCCCGGTTGGTTTCGTGAGCGAACCAACCCGGCCGAACCCAAAGTATTCCGAAACCTTGAGTGTTATATACCGAAACGACCGTGTCGATCCAAGGATCTCATCGCTGCTGACGGAGCATCGGTCGGAGGCTCGTAGCTCAAGTTATGAACAAAAGACCAAAAAGGTCCGGAAACGGGGGGTTTGGGCCCGGACCGACACGGCCCAACCCCCTCGGGTCGACCCGACCCGGGTCCAGGTCCGACACGGTTGGGCACGAACCTGCCTGGTCAGGGCGGCCCAGCCCGGCCTGGGCGCGACCCGGCCGGCGGGTCGGCGTGCCTCGGCTCGGCCGAGCAGCCGAGCAAGGGAAACCGCGGGGGGGCGTGCTGCCCCCGCGTGAAGAGAAGCCGCGACCCCGCGTGGGGCCGCCCTTGCTAGCGGACGCGGCCGGGCCGCCGCGTCCCGCTCCTCCGGTCGCCCGCGGTCGCGGGACCGCGCTGCTGCCGCCGCGGATGAAGCCGCTGCGGGTTTGTCCGGCAGCGCGCCGGCGACCCGCGCCGCCGGTGGAGTCTGCGGGCCACCGGAGTTGCTCCGGGGGTCCGATTTCATTTCCGTCTGTGCCGTAGCTCATCCCGGGTCCCGTTCTTCACTGCGGAATCAACAAAGCTTCTCTGTGGCCTTTTTTGTCGTTGTCCGCCGTTCCGGACACCAAGAACAAAAGGGCGGTGGGTTCAGACTTGTTCGTTGGTCCGCACCCACCGCGTTAGTGGTTTGAAACAACACCAAAAATTACCAGCAATTAATAAACCTCGACCCGCAATAAAAATCCGTAGACCAACTTGTTAATTGGTTGGTCTGCGTTCTTGCCTTGGAAGAAAACAAACATGGGTATTTTCATTTTCAAAATGACCCCTACCTCAATGTCGTCATCGGACGTGAGTTCGTCGCGGAATTGACCGTCGTGGAAGAAAAGGATCGTCGCGTCGCGGAAGGGCGTCGCTGTTGCGCGGCACTCGGCGTCGCGTAGACAAACTCAAGATGCCGATCGTAGATTGTTGCGGGGATGGATCGTCATGGAAGAAGCGTCGCAGAGGGAGAATCGTTGGCATCACGTCGTCGATCTCCGGGGGTCTGGCATTCTTCGTCGCCCTTCGTCGGAGGCCAGCGTTCTTCGCGTTCTTCGCGTTCTTCACGTTCTTCACGAAGGAGGATGAAGATCTTTAGAGATTCTCCAAAGGTTTAACACAACCTCCAAGAAGAAGGTGTGTTGGTCTTATTTTATTAACATGCCAACAAACTGAAAACGTGTTAAGAAACGAACAAAATTAATTCATAGAATTAATTTCAACGAATAAACTGCCCAATTAATAGGGGCGTTAAGAATCTAGAAAACACGTCAGTTGACTTCATTAAAAAGGGTTTTCGCGGGTGTGTTACTTAGCGGAAAAGAAACGGTGGGGCTCGTGCAGGCCCCACCTCACAAATATCCTACCAAGAGGGTAGGATATTTTGGGTTCCATCCTATTCGCTTCAACTCAGCTTAAGAAACTTTAAAGTGGCTTTAAGTGGCTTTAAGTGAAATAAAATAAAGTTGTCGCACCACTTTATTTTATTTTTTTTCACTTAATCCCAATAATTAAAAACCACCCATGAGCAAACGCAACTCCGGAAGAGGCGTTTCTAAGAAAATACTGGCGCTGTGATTCCATCGGTGCCCTCAGAATTCGATTCCGAGCACCGGTTCAAAAGTTAGCAAAACCCGCTCGTTCGTTCACTGAACGTACCCGAGCCAAACTTCGGAAAATGATTCTGGGCACACCGGGCCTCGGAATCAGGTTCCGTCAGAAACTGCGTTCTTGTAAAATTCCCAAGAAAATTAAGAAAAAAATTTCCTTGAATTTGAAGGGTCTTTACATCACTCCCACATCAGGGCTTTACGTCCCCGTAAAGATACATCATAAACTAGGGAAACAAATGTGGGTACTGAGCACGCATCTGAGCCTCCCGCTCCCAAGTGCTCTCCTGGAGGTTCCCGTGCTGCCATCTGATGCGCACAAGAGGAATTGATCATCCACGTAGGACCCACTTCTATCGATCCTTGATCTCCACCGGGACTTCCGCAAAAGTCGCCCCATCATCCACATCTAGCTCCCCATGGTCAATGATGTGCGTCAGGTCGTGCACGTATCTCCTTAGCTGAGATACGTGGAAGACGTCGTGCACCCGGTGCAACTGAGGTGGTAGAGTCAGGCGATAAGACACCTCTTCAATCCTTCTGAGGACCTGGAATGGTCCGATGAAGCATGGAGACAACTTGCCGCCTTGGATAAATCTCCGTAAACCACGTCGAGGTGAGACACGCAAGAAGACGTGGTCTCCATCCTTGAACTCAAGTGGCCTCCGCCTCCTGTCAGCATAAGACTTCTGCCGGCTCTAAGCTGTCCTCATCCGCTCCTGGATGACCTGGACCTTCTCTATCGTGGCCCGGACCATCTCTGGTCCCACAAGTGCTGACTCCCCAGGGTCTGTCCAGCACAAAGGATATCTGCAAGGTCTGCCGTACAACGCCTCGTATGGTGCCATCCCGATAGTGGAGTGGTAGCTATTGTTGTACGCAAACTCCACCAAGGGTAGGTGGTCCTCTCAGCTGCGACCAAATTTGAGGACACATGCGCGGAGCATGTCCTCGAGAGTCTTAATGGTCCTCTCTGTCTAACCATCCGTCTGAGGGTGAAAGGCGGTGCTCAGACGTAGCTGCGTCCCAAACGCCTCCTGCAACCCCTTCCAAAGCCGGGAAGTAAAGCGAGCATCTCGATCGGATACGATAGATGATGGAACACCGTGAAGCCATACAATCTCCTGAACGTAGAGACGTCTCAATATCTCCACTGAGCCCTGCTCTCTGATGTGTAAGAAGTGATCCGACTTGGTGAGTCGGTCGACAATCACCCAGATGGAGTCATGACCTCTAGAAGTGCGTGGAAGTCCAATCACTAAGTCCATAGATATCTCATCCCACTTCCACTCTGGGACCTCCAAGGGCTGTACCAAGCCTTCTGGTACCTGATGCTCTGCCTTCACCTGCTGGCAGGTGAGGCATCGTGAAACGAACTCTGCCACAACCTTCTTCATTCCTGGACAACAGTGCTGTCGTCTGAGGTCATGGTACATCTTCGCCACTCCAGGATGTACCTCCAAAGGAGAAGTGTGAAACTCTCTCAGCACCTCCTCCTGTAAAGCAATCGGTACCAAGGTACATCCTCTAAAAAGGATGCCATGCTCTGCTCCAAAGGAGAACCCATCAGGTGCTTGTCCTGAGGATATCTGTGCACGCCGTGCCTCACAGTCAGCGTCCCCACACTGTGACTCTTTGACTCGCTACAGTAGTAGAGGGGTGACTGTGAGAGACCGAAGTAAGGCTACTCCATCCCTATCCACAAAGGATATCTGCAAAGCGGCTAGCTGCTCTGTCACCTCCTCGAGTAGCTGAATGCCCGTCCTCCTGCTGAGAGCATCGGCTACTACATTCCCCTTCCCAGGAGTATAGACTATCTCAAAGTCGTAGTCCTGGAGGAACTCGAGCCATCGCCGCTGTCTTAGGTTCAGTTCCTTCTGATAGAAGATGTACCTGAGACTCTGATGGTCAGAAAAGACTATAAAGCGCTCTCCCATCAGATAGTGTCGCCATGTCTTCAGAGCGAAGACCACTGCTGCTAACTCCAGGTCATGGGTAGCATAGTTCTGCTCATGCGGCCTCAACTGATGTGATCCATAGGTGATCACGGCCTGCTCCTTCATCAGGACACATCCGAGTCCGGTCCATGATGCATCGTAGTAGGCTACTCACCCTACTCCCTCCTCAGGCAACCTCAAGATAGGTGCGCTGGTCAATCTCTGTCTCAGCTCCTGGAAGCTCTGCTGACATCTGTCTGACCAAAAAAAGGGTTTACCCTTCTTCTTCAAAGCTGAGAGTGGTGCCGCAACTCTGGCGAAGGATGTCACAAATCGCCGATAGTATCCAGCTAGTCCCAAGAAACTCCGCACCTCCGTCACACTCCTGGGTGGCTCCCAAGCTAGTACTGCCTCGATCATCGCAGGATCCACTGCAACTCCCGCCTTAGAGATGACATGTCCCAAGAAGTGGACCTCATATATCCAGAACTGACACTTAGAGAGCTTTCCATAAAGTTGGTGCTCTCGGAGTGTGTCTAGTACAACACGCAAGTGGTAGGCGTGCTCCTCCTCAGTCGTCGAGTATATCAAAATGTCGTCGATGAAGACTACGAAAAATCGATTGAGGTATGGATGAAATATCCTATTCATGAGGCCCATGAACACTGCCGGAGTATTGGTTACACCGAAAGGCATAACCAAGAACTCATAGTGGCCATAACGACATCTGAAGGCCATCTTTTGCACGTCCTCGTCCCGAACTCTGAGCTGATGATAGCATGACCTGAGGTCTATCTTTGAGAACCACTGTGCTCCCTTGAGATGATTGAAGAGGTCATAAATCCTCGGTAGCAGATACTTGTTCCTCACTGTCACCTAGTTCAGGCGATGATAGTCGACACAAAGTCGCAAGCTCCCGTCTGCCTTCTTGGCGAACAATATCGGGGAAGCCCAGGGTGAAACGCTGGGTCGGATGAATCCCTTGCCCTGCAAGTCCTCCAACTGTACCCGTAGCTCTTGAAGCTCAGCGGGGGACATCCGATATGATAGATTCGATTTCAGGGATATCCCTGGGTATAGGTCAATATGGAAGTCTACCTACTTGCGAGGAGGTAGTCCTGGAACGTCGTCGGGAAAGACCTCCGCGTACTGATCCACCACTGCAGGAAAACTAGGACTCCGCACGTCAACTGCTCCTAGGATGAGGCTAGACAACTGATGAGTGATGGGCTGTCCTCTCCTCTATGAGAGTCCATCTTGTGCTGCGAAGGATCCCTTCTCTCCGGTGAAGGTGAACCTACTCCCGTTAGTGCGTACACATCGAACCTTGCGCCTAATACAGTCGATCTTAGCATGGACGGTAGATAACCAATCCATGCCCAAGATAACGTCGTAAGGCCTCGACGCCGCTACAAGAAGATCCCAACCGAAGCTCCCTCCTCCAAGAGTAAGCTCACACTGCCGTCACCAGTGCGTAATCGCCGAGTCTGCAATCGTAGGAGTCTCTATCCGTAAGGATCAATCCAACGGCTCTGTTGGAATCTCCGAGCTCCGAACAAGGGAAGTGGCTATGAAAGAGTGACTCGCTCCTGTGTCTATAAGAACTGTAGAAAGAGTGGAATAGACACAGATCGTACCTCGAATCATCTCGGGCGTTCCATGGTCATAGGCCTCTACTGCCTGGAGCTGTTCCTGTCTCTGCCCGCCAGCTCCCTGTAGTCGGGGTGGACCTCCTGGTGGTGGTGGTGGTAGAGCCTCAAAGCGTCGCCCACCACCTACTGCTCGACCAGCTCCTCTGCCTCGTCCGCCTCCTCCCTGCAGACCGCCATGGTCGACCCTATGCCTTTTCCTGGGTGGCCCCTCAACCGTCTGCTGCTCCTCGGCACGGTGGGTCGGGCAGTCACGAGCCATGTGGCCCTACCCGCCGCATGTGTAGCACTGCCTGCCTCTCGAAAGACTGGCTCCATGATGTGTGCCCCGCACTGCTGAGCCAGTGTCCTGAGGTCGTCTGCATGATGGTCTAGTCTGCCTAGACCCCTGAGCCATCTGTCGACTACCTATTGCAGAAGACTCTGCTACGTGCTGCCCCGTGGTAGGTCTCGCTGCTGATGAAGGCTCAGCAAGGAAGCTCTCGATCAAAAGGGCTCGTACCAGTACTCCTGCCTGAGTCGGAATGCTGAGGGAGATCAGCAATGCCCTGATCTCGTGTCTCAATCCCTGCTCAAAGGTCCGGGCCCGGAAGAATGGGTCCCATACCATGTCGGTCGAGTAGCGAGAGAGATCGGTAAATCTTGCCGAGTACTGGGCGACCGTCAAGCTGCCCTGCCGCAGCTGAAGAAGCTCCTGGATGCGCACCGCATGGAGGGTGGCTGGGACGAACTCTGAGCGGAAGAGGCTCTCAAAGTCCGTCCAGAGAAGAGATGGCTCATCGTGCACCTGGAGCATCAAGCTCCACCATCGGCCCGCTACTGCGTGCAGTAGGCTCGCTGCGAGGATCACGATGAGGTCTGCTGGAGTCCTCACTAACCGGAAAACTCTCACCACTGCCTCCAGCCAGTCCTCGGCTGCCTTGGGGTCCATCTCCCCACGGAACCTCGGTGGTCGCTGGCGCTGGAACTCATGCAGTGCACTGAGGCGACGTGCATCATCAGCGGCTGGTTCTGGAAGCATCGGTGGCTCGGCGGGTAAAGGTACCGCCGGTGCCTCAGCTGTCAAAGGGCCCTGCACCAAGGCCTCGTCGCTCGGTGAGCTGTCGTCACGCTCAACTCTCGGAACCCTAGCTGGCTGCCGTCGTGGGGCCATCCTGAAAATGAATCATGTGCGCCATGGTCAGAACAGTATACCAGGTGAGTTGACACAAAGTAATCACAAAGAAAACTTGAAACACACACGCAATCAATGTTTTCGTTCATTAAGTCGGAAATCAGAAGTCAGGGTCCTGGTGTACGGATACGTCTGCCGCCGCACCAACACTGGACTCCCTGGACTGATAACCACACCCAATATGCTAAACACTATTGCTTCACATAGAAAAGATCAGTGTTCACGGTAGAACCGAACTCCTCTGATACCAATTTGTCACGACCCGTCCTCGGGGCCCGTGCCGTGACTACCCCAAGCCCGCCTTCCATATGCCAGGGGCTGGCGACTAGCACCAAGGCGTAAATCCCTGTAAAAAGGGAAGGCATTGCCTTTGTAAAGTAAACCAAAAACACCACAGAGCAAGCAAGAAGAAGTAAACACTAAGTAAAAACGGGTACAAAAGTAAGTGCAGAAAAGTAAGTGGGCCAATATACAAACCCAAACTGAAAGTAAAGTACAACTGGAAAGGGAAAACAACAACTGAAAAGTAAAGCCGCAAAGTCGAGCTGTCCACTTGATATCCCACCTGAAGGGTGGGAACAGATAGTCTCCACTGCTCCTCGGGTCCAACCGACCGCTCCAAGTACGTCCCGCCCAGTGGTCCACCTCCAGGTACCGTCCTGCTCCGCAAGCCTCCACCATGATCAGCGCTTTCCGTCATCTGCAACCAACACAACGTAGTGCATGCATAACCCATGCAGGGGTGAGTATAAGCTACTCAGTAGGGACCCCGAGACCCCAGAAGGTCTCCCAGAATCCACAAAGGATAAACCACAAAGGAAAGATACAATCACGAAGTAACATCCGACACGACTTAGCTATATGCCCATACATATACCTAAGTCATCAATTCTCACTCGGCTCCAAAATCCGAGCTCAAGTACAACCCAGTCCACACAGGAAAGTAGGATGTAAATCCACACAGGATAGCACAACACAATCCACAAAGGGAAGCAAAACAGGGTTTCAGCTCACACAGGAATACTTCTTTGAATGACGATAAAGATGACCAGATATTGCCACTGATTCATCTAAGCCGTCAGACCCACAAAGGATCGATAGGTACTAACCCCCGCAATGACCCACAAAGGATCTGACCCACAAAGGATCGATAGGTACTAACCCCCTCACAATGACCCACAAAGGATCTGACCCACAGAGGATCGATAGGTACTAACCCCCGTAATGACCCACAAAGGATCTGAACCACAAAGGATCGATAGGTAACTAACCCCCGCAAAGACCCACACAGGATCGGACCCACAGAGGATTTGTAGGCACTGGCCCACACAGGACTGCTGAGCGCTGACCCACACAAGATCAGACCTACACAGGATCGGTAGCACTGACCCACAAAGGATCGCAGAGTGCTGTAGTCATCACCGTCGAAGCCACTGAGGATCTCTGTACAGTCGTCGTCGTCATAGTAGCAGTCACAGCCAGCTCTAGGGTTCCCGCACACAGCAAGCTCATTCAGGAGGGTCCGCTCCACGAGCCGAGAGGCTGATACATCAACCAACACATAGTCCAGAGTTTATGTATCCAAAAGTTTCGTATCGCCAACAGGAACTCAACGTCGCAGACGGCACGTCAATCGGACGCCCGGTCTGAGAGTTATTGGCTTTTTTGTCCGAGGGGGCCCGGTTGGTTTTTAAGTCAAAACTAACCTGGCCATACACCACCTGTGTCCAAACCTCGGGTGGATTAAGCCAAAAGATCCGTCTCACTTAGAGGAAAACAACAAAGTCGACGGCACGTCAATCGGACGTCCGAAGCTCAAGATATGAGCGTTTCCGCTCCGAGGGCCCAGTTGGTTTCGTGTGCGAACCAACCCAGCCAAAGCCAAATATTCCAAAACCTTGATTGTGATATACCGAAACGACCGTCTCGATCCAAGGATCATATCGCCACTGACGGCACATCGTTCAGAGGCCCATAGCTCACGTTATGAGCAAAATACCCAAAAGGTCCGGAAACGGGGGGTTTGGGCCCAGACCGACCCGACCCAACCCCCCTGTGTCGGCCCGACCCGGTTGGGCGCGACCCGGCCCGGACTGGGCATGACCCGGCCGGCAGGTCGGCTTGGCTCAGCTCGGCCGAGCAGCCGAGCAAGGGAAACCGCGGGGGGGGGGGGGGGGGGGGTGCTGCCCCCTCGTGAAGAGAAGTTGTGGCCCCGCGTGGGGCTGCCCTCGCCAGCGGACGCGGCTGGGCCGCCGCGTCCCGCTCCTCCGGTCCCGCACGGTCGCGGGACCGCGCTGCTACCGCCACAGCTTCAGCCACGCTGCCTCCGGCCGCCGGCGCTGCCGCGCTGGCGACCCGCGCCGCCGGTGGAGTCCGCGGGCCACCGGAGTTGCTTCGGTGGTCCGATTTCATTTCTGTCTGCGCTGTAGCTCATCCCGGGTCCCGTTCTTCACTGCGGAATCAACAAATCGTCTCTGCGGCCCGTTTTTTCGTCGTCCACCATTCTGCACACCAAGAAAAAAAGGGCGGTGGGTTCGGACTTGTTCGTTGGTCCGCACCCACCGCGTTAGTAGTTTGAAACAACACAAAAAATTCCCAGCAATTAATAAACCTCGACTCGCAATAAAAATCCGCGGACCAACTTGTTAGTTGGTTGGTATGCATTCTTGCCTTGGAGGAAAACAAACATGGGTATTATCATTTTCAAAACGACCCCTACCTCAAAGTCTTCATCGGACGCGAGTTCGTCACGGAATTGACCGCCACAGAAGAAAAGGATCGACGCGTCGCGGAAGGGCGTCGCTATTGCGCGGCACTCGGCGTCGCGTAGACAAACTCAAGATGTCGATCTTAGATTGTTGCAGGGATGGATCGTCGTGGAAGAAGTGTCGCGGAGGGAGAATCGTCGACATCACATCGTCGATCTCCGGGGGTCTGGCGTTCTTCGTCGTCCTTTGTCGGAGGTCGGTGTTCTTCGCGTTCTTCGCATTCTTCGTGAAGGGGGATGAAGATCTTTAGAGATTCTCCAAAGGTTTAACAAAACCTCCAAGAAGAAGGTGTGTTGGTCTTATTTTGTTAACATGCCAACAAACAGAAAATGTGTTAAGAAACAAACAAAATTAATTCATAGAATTAATTTCAACGAATAAACCGACCAATTATAGGGGCGTTAAGAATCTAGAAAATGCGTTAGTTGACTTCATTAAAAAGGGTTTTCGTGGGTGCATTACTTAGCAGAAAAGAAACGGTGGGGCTCGTGCGGGCCCCACCTCACAAATATCCTACCAAGAGGGTAGGATATTTTGGGTTCCATCCTATCCGCTTCAACTCAGCTTAAGCAGCCTTAAAGTGGCTTTAAGTGGCTTTAAGTGAAATAAAATAAAGTTGTCGCACCACTTTATTTTATTTTCTTCACTTAATCCCAAAAATTAAAAACCACATCCGAGAAAACGCAACTCCGGAAGAGGTGTTTATAAGAAAGTACCGGTGCTGCGATTCCATCGGTGCCCTCAAAATTCGATTCCGAGCACCGGTTCAAAAGTTAGCAAAACCCGCTCATTCGTTCACTGAACGTACCCGAGCCAAACTTCGGAAAATGATTCTAGGCACACCGGGCCTCAGAATCAGGTGCCGTTAGAAACTGCGTTCTTGTAAAATTCCCAAGAAAATTAAGAAAAAAGTTTCCTTGAATTTTACGGGTCTTTACATTTATGTTATGTTCAAAACTTTTTATATGGGAATGCATTGGACTTAATATGTGATGGGTGGATCCCGCTATAGCTCCTCGATGCATCGGTAGGTCTCATGAGACAAACTAGTGTCTTGGCACAAGGCCTTGACAAAATCTTATTTGTAGTCTTGGCACAAGGCCTTGGCTATGTGGTTATGATAGTTTGGAATTATGCATTCCATTATTATGAAAGTGGTTCGATACTTCATGTGATTATTCGATTAGTAGAATATCCATGTGAATAAGTAAATGGAATTATTTCATTTTATTTTTTCCATACTATGTTGAAGTTCAAGTTTAAAAGGCTTTTGTTTTAGTTATACATTGCTTTAAATGTTTATTATTATTTATGAAAGTTTCCGCTATATTGTTATCCTTACTGGGCATTTGATCTCACCCCTTTTCTATGTTTTATTTTTCCCAGGATGTGAAGAAGTAATTTATGAATGACCTTCAAGGATAGTATGAGGGGATAAGAGTGTGGACTATGGAGACTATGTTGTTGTAGTGTTCATTTTTATGATGTAATGTTAAACTTTATTAATGTATTTAGTTATTCCAAGGCTACTAAACTAATCGGTATTTCAAGATTTGATCTTTCTTGTGATCATGCCAATGTTATGTAATAATGCACCGACTCTAGGTAACTGGAGTCGGGGCATTACAGTTCATGGGGGTTTATATATTTTTGGATTAGAGCACAAGGTTGATATCCTTTATGCTCATGATACCCAATTACTCTGGATATACAGTCATGGTTGATATGTAATGAGATTACCCAAGTGTCTTCATATGAGATGTGATGTGATGGAAAGTTCCACACAAGGTTATTAGAATGATGAAATTTCCTTGGAGTTTTTAGGTAGTATATATAGAATAAATTGGAGGACAAGTACATACAAAATTGGTGTTTGAGAGAAACAATTAGAGGGAAAGTGGTGTAGGACACCCATTTATTGATATGATTCTTATTATGATACTATACTTTGATTTGTTATTTAGTGAGTACACCAAAATGATGATGGGTTTAGTCAGTTGACCTACATAGGTTCTATTGGTTCTACTATTTTCTCATGGGGTTCATTGGTGTGACCCTTACACATGTTCATGAGAGACTTTGGGTATGATCCTCCTAAGTATACATTTCATACTCACCCCATGTATATATAACTATTTTCCTATTTCTTAGAGGAATATGGGGACCGATCAGAACATTATTATCCAAAAATTCAGTGTTCTTGCTGAGTCACTACATTTAAGACTTTATTTTTGGGTAATTATATAGAGGATCTTTTTATTTTTTTTAATATGTACATGAATTTTAGATGGGTTTTCCCTCGTTTATTTATTTCTGGAAGTTTATTTTTAGTTGACTATACTATCTATCGATCCTATATCATATTTTAGGGAAATTCCTTTCATATATGATATTTTTATACCCTCATTTGTAATTTTCAACCCTAAGACAAATAAATGTGGGAATTAGGGTCATTTCTTCTCTCTCTTCATTTCCTGCCTAAGAAGATTAACATTGAAGGGATGGTTATGAATGAATGTTATCATAGGAGAGGTTGAGATATAGGATAAATTTAGCCTATGGAAGTGTGATTTTTCATGGGTTTGTTGTGTAAAGTTTTTATTTGATGTTGGTTCATGATTTAAGGCATGGAAGGCTGCCTATGACACATGATTTTAGGACCCCAAATAATCTAACGCAAGGAATATGACCCTACCGAATGACCATGTAAGGTGGAACCACATGTATGGTAGAGACCTAATAGAGTAAATGTGTCATGATTTATTATGTTCTTATTTTATATTGGGTGATTTTTTGAAGATAAAATGAATTAAACGAACCTTAAAAAAATTATAAACTATTGGGATTTAGGAACCTTGATTTTCTCAATCATCTGTGGCTCATATATATCATCTATATAAGGTTTAGGATGGGAAGGTTGATTGGTATAATGAAATTTACTACTGTAGGGTCATCCTAGATGAGGAGGATGATCAGTGATAAAGTATGTTGGAAATGTTTTAGTGAAAAACATTACCAAATTATGAGTGAAACATATCTAATTTAGAGAAAGGGTACTGGTTAGAGGGGAATTAGATCACCTTCAGTCTTTGTTGGAATGATTGGGCCCATTTTAGTATGTCTGATGATAGGTGAAGTATGTTTTTTCATTATGTTTTTATCATGGTCGGTGATTCATGCACACTCTATATTTCCTTGAATTCCCACTTTCCAAAAGTGGGTGGCTGCCATCACTTTCATTGGTGATGTTAGTTCCATGGTCAAAACCGAATGATCGGTTGTTAGTTCCTCCTTCCTTGGATTCACCCTTGGATATCATTTCAAAGTCTGGGTCTCCCTCATAGATTAATTCATGTTCAGGAAACTCATCCCCAACACTATATCTAGGTGGACACTGGTAAATTATGCTGCTTATGTCTCAATAGGGTAGCAACATTTGGCCAGGGGAGGTAATAACATTACACATATTGGGAATGTATAGATGTTTGTTTGTTTAGGAACCTGAAAATTCTTCCTATTTTGAGGTAATCTCATGTATGAGGCAATTTGGAATGGAACCAAGGCATCTCACATCAATAATGTGGTAATTAACTCCCAGGGAATAAGTATTCTTAGGATTTTTTACCTTAGGAATCCCACATTTATTGCATGGGGTAGGTATTATGGACTAGGTAATTTGTTTAAAAACTTTTGGATATGGGAAGAAAGTTAAATTATTTTGGTATAATGATGGAATTATATTTAATGTCTTTCGAGGACTTTATAGATGCATTCGTAACATATAGTGAGGACATGATAGGTGTAGGTTTGACGTCTTACATGGATAAGATAAATGGATGAGTGTGTCCCTATGAGGGAAGATTTCACACTTGAATTATTTTGTTATTGAACCACAAGGAGGCATCCTATGTACCATATTTTATAGATAGGCATTTAAATCCATATAGTTTGATTCCACAATTTATGGTCTCATGACAGGACCCATCCACGATGTTTAACATCATGCGATAAGGATGCTCACATCATATAAGGAGTGTCGATACAAGATAGTGTGGGGATTATGCTTTGAAAATTCGTATGCAACACTTGGATTAGCAATGATGTGGTTGGGGCTTATGGGAAGAAGATTCTTAGTGTGTGAGTCACATCTAATGGTGGAAAAGTCTGTGTGAGGATTACACATGGAATCTACCTATTGTTGGGTTTCATACCTAGTGTTGGGGTTTGTTCCCATTTGAATGGTGGAGGTGACATCCCATGATGATTGTATATGGGGTATCCTATGTTCATCAAAAAGGGTAAGGATAAAGTTTAACAACATGTGCTAAGGACATTGTCATGAAGTTTAGCGTTGTATGACTAACTTGGAGCTAGATAGTTTTATATCTTCAAGATCAGACATGGATGAGTATTTTATCTCAAGGGGATATTGTGTCAAGGTGATAATATATTCTTCCTAGGGAATCCCTTAGGAGATGGGTACACATTTTCCCTCAAATATTCCAAAGGGGAGATTGATTAGTTCTCTAGTGCTCTAGTTTATAGTGTATGGGGTAATGTTTGCAATGTTACACATTCTTACCATATAGGATTGGGATATATATTAATGGAACAGAGGGTGGTGATCTCTTAAGATTCTGGGAAGTTATATCCCCATGGTAATAACAATTCAACCCATGGTCTAGACTTGAAATCAGTTGTTTTTTCACAGAATTTGTGATAAAATTACCTTATATGAGATTGTTTTGTGGTCTTCACCAATAATAAGAGTTTTATGTATGTCTTTTCACTATATGAACTAAATATGAGATAGTGAAGGTGGATGGAGTTTTTTTTTTCAGAACTATGACTTTGAGATCTCTTATACCTCGAGAAAGGGGAATTTCCTAGCTAATTCACTAAGTAGGAAGTCACATAAGGGTGTTGTTTGGGCGTTTGGATATTATAGATGGGAAATAGAGGATTTGGAATCCTAAAAAATATATGAAAGGGTGGATAATTACATATTTTTAATGTTTTATATGAATATGTAGTCTTATTTGATGTAAAATGTTTAAGCGTCTTAGTGGGGAGACTTAAAGGTAGAGGTGATTAATGACCGTTTTGGATATGGTGATGCTTTAGAGGTATGACCTGTGGATGGTCAGAACTAAATTTTGTTTTAGGGGAGGATATTTATTCAAGAGGAAATGATGAGGGAGTAATTTGTGAGGTTGATATCTCATCTTTGTTAGTACACCAAGGATTTTATAAGATGTCTCAATTTTGAGGATGATGTTTTGGTGTCCCAGGATAAAATGAGAAGTGGTAAAGTTTATATATTAGGGTCTGGTTTTCATAAAAGTAAAAGTAGAACACCATGTAATTTTCAGTTTGTTACATCCCTTGGATGTTACTAAGTAGAAGTGATATGATATCTCTATGGGAATTTTTATAGGGTTACCTTGATATTAGAGAGTTTATGATGCAATCTGGGTAATCATGGATCAATTTATGAAGTCAGCCTAGTTCCAAGAAATCTTGGAGTCGGGATCCATTGATGTTTTTTGAAAAGTGGTATTTGGATGATGTTTTATATATTTATAGAGTTTAAAAGTCCATTTTATTATATCAGGATTTTCATTTTACCGCTCACATCTAGGGAGGATTACAACATGCCTTTAGCACTCAATTACTCCATATCATAGCTTTACACCCTCAGAAAAATGAAAAAATGGAAAAATGGAGAGAACTATCCCAAGAGTGGATGATATGTTGTGGGAATATATCTTATACTTTTATGAATCCTGGAAAAAATGCATACTATTGGATTATTTCACCAATAAAAACAATTATCAGTCATCCATCAACATGAAGACATTTGAGTCTTTATACAGGTGATCATGTCATTTTCCATTATGGTGGTCCATGTTTGTAGAATTTTCAGTCCTCGATCTCGATGAATTAAAGATCATTATAAAGAAGTTTTAAGATGTTTATGATTTTATGAAGGTGTAAAAATAGTAAGATAAGTCTTATACTGATTATAGAAGTTGGTCTCTAGAGTTAGAGGTTGGAGACCACATGTTCTTAAAGGTTTCTCCTTGATGTGGGTAGTGGGGGTATGGATGGGAGTGTAATATTTATCCCTAGTTCATGGGACCTTTCATGGTTTTGGAGTGTGTTCACATAGAGGTGCATCATTTGAAACATCCACCATGGATGAACAAGATGCACACCATCATCCATGTTTTCAGGCTTCATCGGTATCTTCATGATAACTAACACATTATTTTTTTGGGGAGAGTTGGATATAAGGGATGATGAAACATCCCTGGAGTGACCGATATAGATTCAATTTCATTAGGAGAAGGTGTTACATGGATGTGACATTCCATTAGTTATTTTATTATGGTGGAATGATTATAGGAGAGTACTTGAGAGTGTGATTCACAGATTTTTTCCTAGTACCCAAAGTTGTTTTGATTTTTGTATTTATTTGTTTAATTTTGTGATGTGATGATTTAATATTGTTGGGTTATGAGATATTCCCTTTTCCTTGAATGATGATATGTTTTAAACCATAAAAAATTTTAACAGGGGAAACCCATTCCCAATGAAAACATGTTATATTATGAAACATTTTATAATTGTGTGATTGAGACAGTTCTATCCAAAGTGGATACTATCTTGATGCGTAAATATTTATTACTTGATTTGTGTTTTTAGGGCCTTGTGGTGGTTGTGAAAGTTATTTTTTTTGGATTTTGTATAGGTTTTAATGGTTGTGTGGATAGTTGTGTTATAAGGTGGTGGCTTGTGACTTGTCTAAATTGATGCAGATATGTGATTGTATAGGGTTTTTGGTAGATATTTTCATCTTTTCTTGGTGATTTTTTGGTGACCTTATTTCAGTTATAATTAGATCCCTAAGAGGCATGATGTTTTTTTGGAACCTTCCATTTATTTTATGCTTTGGGTTTGTTTTGATTCTTGAGGATAAGAATTTTTGATAGGTATCTGATGTAATGTCCTAAAAATTTTGACATGTTAATTTTGGTAATTTTTGTGGTGAAGTTTCCCATAGGAATATCCAAGTATTTTGGATGGAAAAGGAGTATTTGTAGATAAAAAATTCAGCTGATAAGGATTTGGTGGTATGGAGGATTATAATGCACCATATCTGGTGTAACTATACCATGGAGAAGGATGAATGTAGTGTAGGGGAGAAAAATAAGGGTAAATGTGTCTATGTAAGGGTCATTCCATTTTACATTTTCCTGGAACATGAAAATTCTTTGATACCTTTATGCATAAGGTTTGTGGTAAGGGGGCTTGAGCTATGCTGTGGAGGGGAGTAGTTGTGACATGGTGATGTCAACAGTGGAATAGAGGAATATAAAAGGATTTTATATGCTTATTTCATTATCAAAATGTCTATGGAATGGATTCCTATATGGGAGGAGTTTTTTTATGTTTTTTAGTGTATCTACATAGTAAGGATGGGCTACGGTGTATCCTTTTCTTGGATTATGGATTCTATGATATGTGGTTTCAATTGTGCCATAGTCCCTCTCTTAGTTTTTGAAATATATGGTGTGGAACTTGTTTTGTTTCTAATATATGGATTTTACCATCCATTCTATGGTGAGTTACTGTACCTTACACTATAAATGTTTCCTTTTTCATCTGTTCTGCACTATGGTGAGGTGTTCCACAACATGATCTTATGTTTTCTAGGATTTATATAAAATACTAAACCCCACAAAACCCAATCATTATTCCATATTTTCTATCAGTTGTTTGGTGAACCAAAATCATCCTAAGGAGGTATATCAGAACCCTTTTCATTGGATTTGAACCCTGTCATTGATAGATCGATCCTTAGTTTTTTACATGTGTTTTCCTCTTTCATTCTCCATGTTTCTTCCCTGTTCCTCATCCAGAGAATGCTGCTATCAAGGGAACCATTGGTTTGGGTGTTTGTTTGGAAATGGGATGACATGAGATGCTATGTTTTAGATTGATCAAGATTTTTTCTCTCATTATTGTGCTTGGTGGTCACCTTATTCTTATTAGAACCTTACAAAATGGATCAGAAATCATTGTTTGAGGTAGGGAATCCTTCTTCATTATTCTAGGTGTATATATGGGAGGGATAAGGATTTTGTTTCCTTTTTATAGGACATATACTACATAATAATGAATATAATGAATCATTTTAACTAAAATTGAAGTGTAAGGGTAAGGAAATACATGTTTTACCACATTTAATGTTATTTCTATTATACATTCATTATGACCTTACTAAAAATAATATCTATTTGGAGCCTTTCTTGTGTTGTTTTTGATATAATTATGGAACCTTATTGTGTGATTATTTTACATCACCTTGAATGAAATTTTATAAGAATGTATCTTCATATATTGAATTGGTTTCCCATGGAAAATATTAATTTATATAATAATGACCATGAAAGAAGTGAATGTGATGAAATAAATTTTTGTTAAACTAAATCGAAAGATGTGAAAAGTGGTTGTGTTTTGTGGTTGTGAGGATATGTGGCAGTTGTGATGAATAAATGGTTATGATATAAAATGATGGAAATGTGAGGCTTGTTGGCATGAGAAGGATGGATTTTTTGTGCATTTTTATGTTGTTTTAGTTACCTCGTATTGAAGGGTTCAATTAGTAATGATATAATTGAAATGTATTGGGTTGGAATGGGTAAATGAACTCTTGAATTAAAATGGGAATTGTGGTTAAATATGTATTTATTTAATATGAAATTAAGGGGTTAAAAAATTAAATCAGTTATTAATTTGAAAATATGAAATTTTTTAACATGAAAATAAAGGTTGAATGTGTCTTATGGATTTCTTGTGTATTGTTATGCACTTAAAAGTGATAGAGAAAGTGGTGGAGGTTGTGAGGTTTTTTGGTGATGTTAGGAGTTGGTATGGTGATCCTGTTGTGAACCTATAGTTTCAGATTATGTGTTCATATATTATTATATATTGTATTTTCGTTATTATTTTTATATGAAACCCACCCATGTAGATCACCATGTGTCAATATCCAAATGTGTGTGTGTGGAAGGGGGGGGGGGTGTTTTTCTCAATATCTGGATTTTGTGGATGAACGGTGGGATACATCATCTTCCATGATCTCTCTTCTAGGTTAGTTTGATATGCTCATGATGTGGTGGCTAGAAGATAAAAGTGTACTAGTGGTGTTTCTTGATAAGATGATAAGGTGGTTAATGGTGGGGGTCGTTCATAGTAGGAGGAGAAAATGAGGTTGAAGTCCTTTATGCTAATAATACCCGATTATTCTAGATATTTGAATATGGTTGAGATGTGATGTAATGGTCTAGGTTTCTTTATATGAGATGTGATGTGATGACCAATTTCTTGGGGGTTACATGGCATGATGTGATTGCAAAATTTTTTTAGCAAGGAAATACTTAAGATATGGGAGTACTACGATATATGATGTTGGGGTTTGTGAGTTGAAAATTAGTAAGAAAGTAGTGTGGGGTACCATTTTAATTATATTATTCTTATTATTCCACTATACATGGATGCATTATTTTTTAGCCTACCATGGTGAGAATTTTTCTGGTTAGTTGAACTAATTTGGTACTGTTGGTTCTACTATTTCCTCAAGGTTTCATTAGTATTCTCTTTTCACATATGTATGAGATACTTTGGGTATGATCCTGATGAGTATATTTGTTATGCTAACCTCACATATACAAAAACTATTTTTTGGTTTTTAAGAGGACTATGGGGACCGAGAAGGAAATTAATAGCTAGGGCTTTAGAGTTATTGCTAATTCATTATCTTTAGTACTTATTTTTGGGAATTTATTTCATGAATCTTTGTACATGAATTGTGGTATGGTCTTGGTTTCCATTTTAATTTATATCATGGAGTTTATTTGAGTATATTATCTTGTCTCTCGATCCTACATCATCCTTGAGGGAAATTCCTTCCATATATGATATTTTTATACCACTAGTGCTAGTCAGCAACTCAAAGCCTAAAAAAGGTAGTACCCAGAGATCATTATCACTCTCCCTTCAATGGTGGCCCTGTATGGATACCTTTAGAGGTAGAGGTCATGAAATTTAATAATTTATTACTTCTCCTTAGACCTTATTAATACTGCAATCTATCATCTTAATGGGATGTCAACACCCACATAAATAGGTGTAATTGAATGGAATATTATAATAATAATTATGGATTGTCATAGATTTTTTATAGTCTTATGAAATATTAACACTTCTAGCTCACATGTGATTTGGAGTAATGACCATATCTCTGATATTTTCATCATTATTTCTATTATAGACATCAACAAAAATTTTAGTATATTTTAACATTTATAACTATGATGTAATTATACTTGTTAATTGACGTTATAGACCTAAAATACCACAACCATTTATAGGATTTATATCATTTCCATTACTATATGAATGTTTACCTTCTTAATGGTGAATTAATGATAAATAAAATTATTCTTTTTATCTAATAAATAACAAAATATAGAAAATAGATTCTCATAAAATGGTAAAAAATTTATACACTAATTTATCCAACTCCCAGTGTGTGATCATCTCACTGGGGAAACTAAACAATTGTTTTTAAATCATGTTATAGATTTTTATTTAAAAGAAATTTGTTATATGACTTTTTTGGACTTTTCAATTTGGATAAGTATTTTTCTACTATTGTTTATCACTATTATGGGTCACATAAATTCATTCAAAAATAAATAAATTTCCATATTTAATGGGAAAATTTATCATATATGTAAATAGTGGATGATTCTATATTTATCATCCCAAATCTTGGATGTTCTTAATCATATGTATATTATAAATACATATGGTTTAAAGTGTTATAATGATGATCCCAGACATGATAGATATAAATTAAAATGTTAGATCCAAAATTAAATATTATATTCTCTTTTAGAAAGGATGAATTTTTACAAGGTGGTCCTACTATACACCATTATCGTGGTGGTGGTGGTGGGGGGGGGGGGTGAATTAGGGTGTCTTGAAATTTATTTTTTTCTTTGGATTAATCGTATCTAATAATTTCTTTGTAGAAAAGCACATGAATCTATTTCATAATTGAAATCATGTATAAAACAATAAAGAGAACGAACACATAATGTTTACTTGGTTTACCCATAAAATGCTATATATAAGGATTAATTATCAATTATGTTTTTATATGAAAATTAATTACTACTTCACTAGTATGTGATTACATGTTTAAAAAGAGATCAAAACTCCTCAAAGGTCTATCACCTCTTCTATCTTCTACATAGTTATTTAAACAGGTACACAAAGTAATAATTGACACACATTTTGAATTCATAAGGTTTGAATCAAAAAAATAAATACCAAATAGAAAGGATGTTACCCAAGTTCCTCTAGTCCCCACTTTTAGATATATAAATTATATTCATAATAGATTATGATTCCAAGAATGATATTCAATATAACTTATATTTATCACACTACAAAATAAAAATAATATATTCAATAAATCTCACTGTTGTTACTATAATTATAGATCTTCAAGTTTCAACTCTTTATTTTTTATGTGATCATTTATGTGTGATAATTTTCTTATGCACATCAGATTCTTTATATCTAGAGGATGTTTTATTTTAACATTTTAAATCTAAACAAAAGTAAACTTTAATTAATTCAAATCTAGACGGTGGATAAACTTCCATTAAATTTTAATCATTAAATGATAATAAGTAGTTATTATTTTCTCAAATAACCACACAACTATCATGAGAAAATCACATAATCACATCTATTTGAGAACTATACTTTCAATCAATCATGGAATGAAATTACAGTTTCTCCCTTAACTAATTCAAAATGGATAATGGGGACAAGATGTGATTTAATGCTTCACAACATGATTTTTATAATAATGGAAAAGAAAGATAAAACCCTAAAAAATTAACCTGTATCATTTTCATGGTTAGTGTTTGTGGTGTGAATTATTGAATAATATTTTATGATTCATATCGATCATGGTATGACACTCTTTACACAAAACATTATTATAAGAACAAATCCATTATAAAATCACCTGAAAACCTATGTTAAATGACTAATATATCACATCGGGACTTTTTTTTCAATTTTAATTGATAATCATCCATGTATCCTTTTCATATTGAAATCTATACCCTGATGTGTTTCTTAAAAACTCATAATTTGGAAAAGGATAGGAACAAACTTATGAAAATTTCTTTACTGAAGAAACCTATAAAATAATGGAATGAATGAACCATATGAAGTTCCAAATTATCCTTATGAATAACATCCCATGGTGTGATGCATGGCATGTGACATGAACTACCCTTTTCCAAAAACTTCTATAATTAAATCTAGATATCCCGATTTGTTCATAAATCTTCAAAAAAACATCTCATTGATATGAAATTCCATATTAAAAAATATGGTTATATCCACCCCCTTTGGGTTTTTTCAATCTCTAGGTATTGGAAATATAATTTAATCATGCTTCCCCTGAATATCATCTATAAATAAACAATCATTTTATCATGTATTGACTTTTATTTATCCTTTTGTTACTCTTACCCTTTTAAAATAAAATGAAAAAGGTTCTATTCTCTAGATATGGAAATTTAAAACATTCAATATTCTATAATAAGTAATAAAAAATCAAAAAATTATCCAATCATATGGTAGTCAAGGATCATTATAGGATATAAGATAAAAAGATAGGTAATTCTATGTTGTCCACTAACAAATCACATGCTTAATCTATAGAATATCATCCAAGTATCTATAAATAGTTTCTCCCCTATCTTATATCAACTAATAAATGATAATATTCATGTAGAAAATCCAAATATAACAATATAAATAATTGGAATTTGGGAATTTTAAACACTTTAGTTTGAGAAAATAGATTGAATTCCTAGGTTTGACAAATTCTTCTAAAATAAATATGAATTCAATATCTAGGGTTAGAGATATATACCAACTGATGTTGTGTCTCAAAAATTCTAGTTTTATAATATTTTTCTCCACCTTATCCTTTATGAAAGGATATCTAATTTCAATATACATTGAGTGAGAGTGATGAGGCAAATTCTTCATTAATTCAATTTATCTTTTATTGTATCACTAAATCAAAATTTACATTTTCCCTACTTCACTAATATCATATAGTTGTTTATTCATCCAAATAAGTTATGAATATTCCTTAAAGAATAAAATGTACTCTACTTTTGTAGTACTCAAACAAACATAATCTTATTTATTACATTATTAACTAGCATAGTTTTATCTAATATATTAATATTATCTACTTGTGGATTTTGATCCAAAATATCACTAACCTAATCAGTATTTGAATAATCTAAAAAATTATCATATTTTCCCACCTTTAATATAAAACCATAGTTTAGAGTTCCCTAAAAGTACCTTAAAATTATTCCAACTTCCACCAGATGTTCTTTGTTAGAAAAATTATAAAATTGTGTTGCTATGAACATAACATAGAAAATTTAAATCCTGATTACTATATGATACAATAAACTCCCAATTATTCTTCTATACATAGTTCAGTATACTTCTTCACTAACCTCATGATTTTTTATTTTGGTTCCAACTTCTATTAGAGTTGAAACATAATTATAATATTGAATTCTTAATTTCATCAATAGTTTACTTTTATATTAAGCAATTTATATGAATATAATAATTTCCATTATATGTATTTATAGCCTTAGAAAATAATTCAATTATATAATCAATGATTTTTAAATTATAAATTAATTAGTTGAGAAAAATTATTAACTAAATTCTAATTTTTGAATCTCAATATGATGTCATTTATATTCTACATCACCCTAAACAAAACATTTTTTGAATATTTTACATAGAGGTTATGATTAAACAAAAATCTCTTAATCTCTTACTTCCTTAGAAACATATAAATCCACACATACCAAGAATAACATTCATTATTTAAGACATATAAATCCATTTTCAATATAAACACTTTATAATCTTTTACTCTAATAATAGATCCAACTGGTTGTTCTATATATACCTCTTCATTAATAATTACATTAAAAATGCAATCTTCATATTCATTTAAAATACCCTAAACTTTATTTGAAAAAACACTACAAAGAAGAGTTTAATAGTATTTTTTATTTCCACTAGTGTGAATGTATCTTCCACAAAAATGTAATTAAACTATTCATATCCCTTACTGTTTCCGATGCTTTTGTCAGGGCGCGTGCGTCCATCTATGAGGACACATAGCTGTTACCCCACATTACCGCTTTCCAAAGGCAGGTGACATCCGTTACTTATTTAGGGACATTTGATCTTTAATCGAAATAGGATGATGGGATGTCGGTTCTTCCTTTCATGGATATCTCCTCGGAACTCATCACCTAGTCCAGGTCTCCCTTATAGATTAAGTCATGGTTCATGAATATCATTCCTGGTGCCATATCTTTGTGGAAACTAGTTAATTACACTACATTCGTCAGGACATTCCATGGGGTCTTAACATGGAAACAACCTTCGGTCAGAGTAGATGACAACATCAATCATGTCAGGGAATATCTGGATGCATGGACATTAGGGAACCTGTATTTTTCCTCATGAGAGGGCATCTCAAGGGTGAAGAACCCGATGCATCCCACGTTGAATGTGGGGAATTATATTCCATAGGCATGTATATGATGTTTTCCTCATATTCTCATGTTTAACACATGGTACACCACAAGTTTAACATATAGTAAAGACGATTACGCCAAAGGCGTGTCTTCTTAGGTTTTCCTCAGGCATCTCATGTTTATCACGATGTAGGCCACGAGTTTAACATCTTTTAGAGACGATATGAGGGTGATCATAACATCCCATATAGATGGATCAGATTAGTATATCCCTCATAGGAAACACGTGGAAGGTTTACCAGGTATATGGGTTAGAACACTCAATAAGAGAAGACCCCGAATGGTGTGTACCATAAAGGGAAGATGTCACACTATGAAGGATGATCTGGACACCACTGAGGGAGGATCAGAGAGAGTGCACCCCAAAGTGCGGGAACACCAAGTTTTACCTTTGGCTAGGATTGAACCTCATGGAGGTTTCCAACGTACCTTGTGTAGATGACATAGATCAAAACCCACGTAGTTTGAAGGGATGATGAAACAAGGTGTACACAGAGGACAAAAACCTGAATCATGCTGGGGATTACAGATGGATAGCGGCCCATGTGCTTCTAGGAGCAGCGAGGAGGTGGATGACAAGATCCCACCGGGATGTGGTCACCCAGGTAACACCCAAGATGGATGATTGAGAGTTGAATGAAGTGTAGGGTGAATGAGATGAAACCGATATGAGGATGGTGTTGATGTTGGTCTTGAGACTTGAAGAGACTTCCTACGTATCCCCATGACAGGGAATCAAAGTCCGCGTAGTTCGGTGGGATGATGGGACACCTGATGGGGTGGCCTGTGAGAATGGACGCATGGATGGAACCTAGAGGAAGAAGAACTTCTGGGTTGGGGCATGATCTTCCTGGAACACATGGTATTGAGGGATGGGTCCGAATGAGACCTGGGTGCTGGGCTTGAACCTCATGGAGGCATCCTATGTATTCCCATGGTAGGGAATCAAAGTTCACGTAGTTCACCTGACAATGACTTACCATCAATTGGGGGACTTTAATGGCTTACCACCGAATGAGGTTGACAATGGATTACTGTTGAATGGGGGATCAACGACTTACCACTGATTGAGGTCTATAGTTTAACGTCATGCAGGACGAGGGTGAACCGACATGAAAGGGGACCTAGTGCCTAGATAGATGGTCGGTTTGAACCTCAGGGAGGCTTCCTGCATACCTTGCCTTGGAAAGGATCAAATACCACACAGTTTAGGTGGTGTGGGAACCGACTTGAAGGGGGTCGAAACCAATGGGTGGTGGGCCTGAACATCAGGGAGGCTTCCTATGTACCTTGCCTTGACAAGGATCAAAGATCATGTAGTATAGGTATGGGTGTGGGGATTACAGTCTAGGATTCCCAGGGTGGTGGTGAACTAACGTGAATATTTTCGGGATGACCAAGTGGTGTGCTTGAACTTCATGGAGGCTTCCTACGTACCTTGCCTTTGAAAATATCAAAGACCTCGCAGTTCAGTTTGGTGTTTGGGGTTACACTCTAGGTTGCCCGAGGTGTTGGTGAATCGATGTGAAGGAGGTCGGAACGACCAGGGTTGTGGGATTGAACACCATGGAGGCTTCCTACGTACCCTACCTTGGAAAGGATCAAAGTCCATGTAGTTTAGGTTGGATTGGGGCTTACACTCTAGGTTTCCTGGGTGCGGCTATGGGGTGACAATATTGGATGGGGTTTATGAAAGGAAGCTACCCAGGTGCCACTATGGAGCGACAATAGTGGATGGGGTTTACACAATGAATCTTCCCAAGTGCCGCTCTGGAGTGGCAATGGTGGATGGGGATTACACAAGGAAGATTTACAGGTGCCGCTATGGAGCGACAATGGTGAGTGGGGCTTATGCAAGGAAGCTACCCGGGTGCCACTATGGAGCGACAATGGTGTCTGGGGCTTATGCAAGGAAGCTGTCTGGGTGCCGCTATGTAGAGGAAATAGTGGATGGGGATTACGCATGGAAGCTGACCGAGTGCCACTATGGAGCGACAATGGTGGGTGGGCTTATGCATGGAAGATGCCCGGGTTCCACTATGGAGTGACAATGGTTGATGGGGATTATGCAAGGAAGCTGCCCGGGTGCCACTATAGAGCGACAATGGTGGATGGATCTTATGCATGGAAGCTTCCAAAGGGCCGCTATGCAGCAGAAATGGTGGATGGGGCTTATGCAAGGAAGTTTCCCGGGTGTCTCTAAGGAGTGAGAATGGTGGATGGGGTTTACGCAAGGAATATGCCCAGGTGCTGCTATGGAGAGACAATGGTGGATGGGGCTTACGCAAGGAAGATGACCAGGTGACGCTACGGAGCAGCAATGATGGATAAGGATTATGCATGGAAGCTGCCCGGGTGCCGCTATGGAGTAGCAATGGTGACTGGGGTTTAAGTAAGGAAGCTGTCCAGGTGCCGCTATGGAGTGTCAATGGTGATTGGTTCTTATGCAAGGATGCTGCCCGGGTGCCGCTATGGAGTGGAAATGGTGAATGGGGCTTACTCAAGGAAGCTGCTTAGGTGCCGCTATAGAGTGACAAAGGTGAATGGGTATTACGTAGGGAAGCTGGATGGGTGCCGCTGTAGAGCAACAATAGTGGATGGGTCTTACGCGAGGAAGCTTTCCTAATGCTGCTCTGTAGCGACAATGGTGCATAGGGATTATGCAAGGAAGATGCCCAGGTTCCGCTATGGAGTGACAATGGTGCATGGGGTGTAGGATCAAAATAGTGATGTAGATGCTCAATATACAAGAGGGGGGGGGGGTGAATTGTACACTTTAAAAATTCCTTTGGAACCCTTAAAGTTAGTTAAGAATAACTATGTTTTCCTTAAAATAAGGAAAGGGCTAAGTTTAACAAAGTTAAACTAAGCAAATTCACAACACCTCTAACTCTAAACGCAAACTTGCAAAGAGATTCCGAATTTGGGTTCCGGAAATATGGTTCCGGAAATTGAACCTTAATAAAAGATTACAAGATGAGATTCTACCTTAAAGCGTATAGAATCTAAATGAAACAGAGTAAAAATAAGGAAGTATAAGAAAGTTATACTTTCCTTATAATACAGAATGCAACGGAAATTAAAAAAGTAGTTAAACTACAAGTAACAAGATAATAGTCTTTTAACCCAAAGAGAATGGTATCCAACAACCTTGGATAAAGATCCCTTGATTTATACTTTCAAGCAAGTCTGTCTTACCCACACCAGGGTAAGCCCTCGATACGAAGATCGGAGTCTCTGTCTTGCTATCCCCGCAAGCCCTCAACTTCAAGGTAGTTGGCAACCTCTGTCTTCCTTAGTAAGGAAGCCCTAGAACTTCAAGGTAGTCGGCACCTCTGTCTTCCTATCCCCGGAAGCCCTTGAATGTAATCACCAACATTCGGAGTCGCACGAAGCTTTGAGAGTTAATAAGAGCCTCTCTCTCTAGAAATCACTTCAAGCATGTAATCACATGAGTCGAAGATCTGTCAACCTTTCAGCAGCGAGCTCTTTCAAATGAGCTCCTATTTATAGGTAAGGTCGGCTCCTTCTCCAACGGTCATATTTTACTTAAGGATCGGAGGGACCTGTACACGTTTCACTTAGACAATGGTTAGTTTGTAACAAAATAGACGACATAGTTTTATAACAAAACAAGTGTAACAGAACGTATGACATCGTTTTAAAATCTAACATAAATGTTCGGAATGAAAGCTTCGGAGTGAAAATTAGGAGTGTAATGAAAATAATAGAGTAGACAGATTTATAGAAATGTAAGTAGAATAAAAGTTCGGAGTCTAACCAAAATATTTTTCGGAGTCTGAATTAATTCAGTGTGTATAAAACAGAGATGATCAGATTCTGTTTGATAGGAGAATTCGGAATGAGAATTCGGAATGAGAATTCATCATTATAATTCGTAATGAGAATTCATCATCAGAATTCGTAATGAGAATTCATCATTAGAATTCATAATGAGAATTCGTCATTGAACTTCATAAGAATTCGTTATCCTGAATCTGGAGTAGAACTTAATCAGAGTTCGTATCCGGAATTCGAAATGAAGCTTTATCACAGTTCTCATTCTGGATTTCAGAGTGAAACTTCATTACAGTTTTTGTCTAGAATTCGGATCCTAAAATAGAATACTTCACATCAAAGTTTCAAGTAATTCCGAGAAAAGAAAAGTGAATCCGAATCTCATACTTAAGAAAAATCTGGATGAAAAAATGATAAGAATAATTTTTCTTACAAAAGAGATTTTTCTTATAAAAGCAATTTTTCTTATAAAAGCAATTTTCCTTATAAAAGCAATTTTCCTTATAAAAGCAATTTTTCTTATAAAAGCAATTTTCCTAAAGATAAGGTGTTTGTGATTTTCAAAACAAGAAGTAATGGAAAAGTCATAAGGAAAACCTTATTGAGTCAACATGGGGCTTACGCAAGAAACTACCAGTGTGCCACTTTGGAGCGGAAATGGTGGATGAGGCTTATGCAAGGAAGCTGCTCGGGTGCCGCTATGGAGTGGAAATTATGAATGGGGCTTACACAAGGAAGATGCCCGGGTGTCGCTAAGGAGCAGTAATGGTGAATGGGGCCTATGAAAGGAAGTTACACGGGTGCCACAATGGAGCGACAATGGTGCATAGGGATTACGCAAGGAAGCTGCCCGGGTGCCGCTATGGAGCGGAAATGGTGCATGGGGCTTACATAAGGAAGCTACCCGGGTGCCGCTATGGAACGAAAATGGTGGATGGGGCTTATGCAAGGAAGATGCCCGGGTGCCACTATGGAGCGGAAATGGTGGATGGGGATTACGCAAGGAAGCTGCCCGGGTGCCGCTATGGAGTTGCAATGGTGGATGGGGCTTACACAAGGAAGCTTCCTGGGTGCCGCTATAGAGCGGAAATGGTGCATGGGGCTTATGCAAGGAAGCTTCCTGAGTGCCACTATGGAGCGACAATGTTGAAGGGGGATTACGCGAGGAATCTTCCTATGTTCCACTATGGAGCGACAATGGTGGATGGGGCTTACGCTAGGAAGCTGCCCGTGTGTCTTCCTCATGTCTGGCCATGAGGGCATCCCAACCCACTGGTGGGTTGAGGCCTTCACCCTTGCGCTAGTGAAAAACAGGGATAATGCTAAGTGTGTTAGAATCAGTCTGAACAAAAGGAGATGAAAAGTGTGAATCAAATGCCCAACATTCGAAATGCCATGAGGTTGTCATGGTGATGAAGGATAACTGTTGACCATGTTCAAAACCCAGCATCCATATCGCGTTATCCAGAAATGGGGACAAACAAATATGGGTTGACTATTGATCATGTTCGAAACATAGGACCTGACTCAAAGTTTCGTCCAAAGTCTTCTGGGGTGTTGGCCTAGGATGGTAGGTGAGCCGATACGGCATGGGACCACGCCGTTAGGGGGTACCTTTAGACATGGAAATGGATGAAGATCCGAATGAAGGACATTCAAAGCGTGAGGTGGAGTGATGGAATGTTTGAAAGGATTCCAATTCTCTTGAAATTACGCCAATATAATCATGGAATTAGGCATCTTATTCTTGTTATATAAGGCATATCTTATTTGGAACAAGAGGCATCCTATTATTGAATGATAGGGAAGCTACAATTTATAGTCATGTAGATAGGACTATTGGAATCTAATGCTTGGAGGATAAGGAATGTCTCATTTAGAGAAAAAGGAATCCTATATTTGAAACATAGGGAATACTATAGTTTATAGTCATATAGAGAGGAATGTTGGCATCTTATGCTTGGAGCATAAGACATCTCTTGTTTGGAGGAAGAGGCATCCTATGTTTGGAAAATAGGGTGCACTACAGTTTATAGTCATATAGAGAGGACTTTTGGCATCTAATTCTTGGAGCATGAGGCATCTATTATATTGAGTAAGAGGCATCCTATGTTTGGAACATAGAGAGTACTACAATGTATAGTCATGTAGAGAGGTCTATTAGGAATAAAGTGCCTATCAATGGTTGGTGTTGGGACTTAAGCAAGGGAGGCCCTTTCTGGTTCAACTTGGAATATGATCTAAGTGATGGGGTTTGTATGAGTTACTTGAGGAATGGTTCAACTTAATGTACTTAGGGAATTGATGATGAGAATCTCAACTGACGACATGGGAAACGAACCAAGAGGAATATGTCAACTCATGGTGTTTCAAGGTGTGTAGAGGAGTATCTCAAATCATGGTATTCCACAGGTGGAAGGTGGGTGCGCATAAGGGCGCAATGGAAAATCCCAACGTCGCGGAGCATGGGGTCTCACAGAGAATCTTTGCAAAGGAAAGGTTCTCGTAGAGCATGGACTCACGGAGGAGTTTTGCAAAGGTAGCTACTCGTAGAGCATGGACTCATGAATTATCTTCACAAAGGAAGATACTCATAGAGCATGGAATCACAAAGCCACTTTGAGAAGGAAGCTACTTGCGGAGCATGGACTTGCGGAGCCACTTCCTAAAGGAAGCTACTCGCAGAGCATGGACTCACGGAGCCGCCTCACAAAGGAAAGCAGAACTCTGTGAACTGGGAGATCGGCTGCCCAAGGGGTGGAGTGACCCCCTTCCAATGGGGGGGTGAGATGGGTATTTATAGGGGAGAGGAGTCGCGAAGAAGATCCCACTCAGCGTAAAGATAGAGCTTGCTCCGTGGCAGATCGTGAACGTCAAAGGGGTTCACAGAGCCATCCCGCCTCCTTGCTTTGTAGAGGGTTGCAAACATCAAAGGGGTTCGCGACGTCGTCCTTCCTCCTTTCTTCGTGGTGGGTTGCGAACGTCAAAGGGGTTCACAGAGCCATCCCTCCTCCTTGTATTGTGGCGGTTCGCGAACTTCAAAGGGGTTCTCGGAGCCGTCTCTCCTTCTTGCTTCATGGCAGGGCTCCACGATCATGGAGGGGGATTCACGAATGGTCTTTGAAAACCAATTTTCCAGCCCAACATCAAAGTCCATAACTCCTAATTTGTAACTCCGTTCAGGCCCTATGACATACCAAATCAAAGCTTGAGAAATGAGATTTGATATTGAATCATGTATGGAAGCATTTGTAAAGTTTTGGGAACACTTTTTCTAGTGCAAACACTTACATACCAACCATTACTTATTTCATTTTACTTTTCAATTTTCATGCATATTATTCTTAAAGATCCACTTAGTACTAATCATATTATGAATTTTTATTCTCTTTACATGCTCACGTGTTTTATTTTTATCAATCTAATTCATTTCCTCATTCTTGATTTTCAACCATGATTCCTCCTATGCCGTTTCCTAAAATTAAGTGAGTTCTCTATCAGATAATTGAGTAGTATGCTCTATTAATTTCATCCTTCATGTTAGTGATATAGTAGATTTGTCTCTAATGATATTTCTCATATCAACATGATCTATTTTCCTCCTTGACCGAGTCATAGGTTGACTCGATTATTCTCTTTTTTATTATATAGATTCAATGTCCCAATTTTATTTATTTTGAACATTTTTAGAATCTACCAAATGTTGATTTATTTCTTTATCTCATTAAAATACTTATTAATAGATAATGATTCTAGAAATTTATCCAGATTCATTATAAATTACTTTTACATCATAAATCTCAACAATCTCAGTAATTCATTTTTCATATGTTTTTCAAAACCTCTATTTTAAAATAGATAAGGAGAAACCACTTGAGTCCCTCAATTTATCTTTGATGGGGGAAAATACACATGAAATAATAATGTAAAATCATCTACCACAATCAACATAAATTATAAAATACTAAAAAATTCAAAAATTGAGGATCCATTGAAACTAGATCATGAGCATGATACCCTATTATGTCCACATAGTTAGGACCCTACAAATAACACCTCACCAAATAAGAGACCCATAATATGATATAGAAACATAACCATCCACACCATTTCTATCTATGAATCAATATAGGGCCACAAATGAATCATTGATGAATCTGGAACCACCAATAACCAATCACTCTATAGGTAGGGGGACCACTAATTTGTACTGGTGTAGAGGATCTATTATCATTGACACTGAGTGTTCTGATGATAGTCACCCATGTTTTCAAATTAGAAAATATTTCAAATATAATCTTCCCTACCATGTTTCTATATCCGATGAACCCACCACTCATTCTAAAAACTGAGAAACTAGAGGAAATAACAACTAAAAACTGAACCCAAATATAGCACTGTCATCACATAGCCCTTTGGAAAAATCCCAATCTATTAAAGGATCCCAAAAACCTGACCAATATGGGTCCATGTGTGATGGACTTGATATAAAAGAGATAGGGGATAATAGATTCACATTCCAATCCGTGTATCCCAACAGTAGACCACTAAAAATCCAAGACCCACCGATGACATGCCATCAAGGGAGGATGGATGATGGTGGAAGCATCACAATAAAAGCTTTGGGAATATGACATGAGGTTGCAGACACATAAGAAAATATATCCAAAACCACATGAAAATAGTTTTTTACTATATAAGAGTGTATGGATCAGGCTCAAAATAGATACACCATTAAAATATGACGAACATCAATGAACACTTCACCAATATAACTCCTGTGAAACAATGCATATACCATAAACCCATGAGGATGAGGCTGATAAACATTTAAATTCCATATTAAGAAAATGAAAACCACTATTATTAGATGAATAAATTCAAAAACATGGTGAAAAAACCAAACATGATGGAATCATACATTCTTATAAGCTAGAGGTTAGAGGTGTAAAAGTGACAAGGGGGATGAGATGAGTAATGAATCGATCAAGGAAGGGGAGAAGAAGAAAACCCTAGGAAAGGGAGTTTTTAATTATAGGGGTTCTTATTGCCAATTCTAAACAATATTTTTTATCCTTTTATTAAAATACTTGTATAACTTACTTTTGATAAGTAACCTAGGAAAATACCTTTATCTGTTACATAATCACATTTCACTAATTTCCTTATTTATTTTGGATAAAACATTTTCTTCCAAAACACTATAGATGATTAAAAAGGGTTTCCTTATATTCCATGTGCTATATGGTGTTTTTATACCCCTAGGTTGAGTACTACTCTATTTTGAGTATAAATATCAACTTTAATCTCTTATTTTTAATAGTGATGTGAGACTTTAGTATCTATCAACTCCATTTCTACATTTTTAAGCAAGAGATTTCTTATTTACATAACTTTATTATATTAGGAAGATCTCAAAAAAGATACATCCTATATAATAATATTTTTTAATATTTTTTTTCAACCTCATAATATTTTTACACTATTTAATTATCCAATCTAATAATTTTTATTATTATTCTAGTTTCATTTTTTTCTCTTCTTTGAAACAATTTTATTAAACCCAATACTTAATTATTTGATAATATAAAAATTGAACATACAATTATTCTATAATTATCCAAAAATAAGATGAAATACCTATCACTATAGGTTATATACTAACTAATTGTGTCACACCCATCGGTGTGAATGAAATTATGAAAATATAATTCTCTCTTATTCTTTGGAGATATATTTTTAAAACCATTTTTTCTTGTATACAAGATTAAAAAATATTTTCCCCATATATATTCAAGTAAAGAATATCCACTACATCTAAAATTTTTAATAAGTTCTCTACACTCTGCGGATTAACATGGCCTAACCTATGATGCCACAATCTTTTGTTTATTACACTATTATAATAGAATTATTTAATTTTCTATGAACTTGATATAGAGTTCTATTTTCCTTCGAACATTTCATTATATAGTTATTATAATTTATATTAATGTTTTATCCATTCCAACTAAATTTGGTAACTAAAAATAAGTTAAAAAGATAAATTACGCTTAAAAAATTATAAAAAATTCCATCAACATAAGGTACATTAGTATTCTTCAATTAACCACCATCGAGCCAAGTATTTCCTCTTCATTTTATCTTCAAAGGCATATAATTTACTAAGAACTTAGTTCCATCAACTATCCCATTTACATTAGTCAATATAATTATATTTTCTATCATATAATATAAAAACCCAATGTCCAGAATCCAAGTGGTACTATTCTTTGATTATTTCAAGGAAACTTCAAATGAATTTTACTTTTTAGGATTCTTACATTTATTTTAATAAATTAAAGAATGAGTTAGGGTTGTTTTTATTTCGTAAAATATTTCTTCATCATATGAAATCAGATCAAATTATCCTTATTTATAGGATAAAACCTATTTTTTAAAGGAATTGAATTGGGTTATCTTGTATCCATTTTCCTTTTACTCCCATAAGAAGATATAACTCTTCACTTCATCAAATATACTAGATTATTCCAAAAGGTTCAGAAATAAAAAGATTAATCATATAATAAATTTATATTTTGATAAGAAGAATACCTTTTAACTTCCCTTTAATATAACCCAAAAATATTTTCCTCTTAGTTAAATTTTAGACTCACTACAACAGGTTAAATTGTAGATAAAAATCCTAAAATAGATACTTCATCAATGTAAATATATTATTTCTACAATTTATCTATAAATCACATACTTTTGGTTACCTCATTTATTATTGGTATCTTCTTGATGGTTGGGAACTATCTTCATTCTTTAGTTTCCATATTCTCTTCATACATAATGGCATTACCTATGGTGTTTCACCATCCAAACAAAGACTAGTTTTACACATTGAATTTGGTCCTTGAGAAATAAAAATTTTCTTAAATGGTTTTTGGACTTAATATTTTGTTGCTTTCAAAACATCATATAAGAATTTTCCAAACTAAATATTCTTCATAGAACCACTTATTTTGAACCCTAAATTGATTTTCCTTCTCAAGTATATGAATTCCTCATTATGTGTTTCAATTTTATTAAGTTTTTCCTTGATAGACATATTAATATCATCAATGATCTTGGTTTGTTCCTCAATAATTAGTATGAAGTTCATATTTAATTTATATTTAACCTAAATATTCTACCATTATTAAACTATATATACAATAAAATCATCTTATTTATAAATTTTATCAAAATAACTCAAAGAATATTTTAAAAAACCATTAGTTTTTAAATTCATAATTATCTATAGATCTATCCCCCTAAGAGATCCTTCTAATTCAACTTAGAGGTATACAAATCCCTCTGGTTGATCATCATCTTTTTATTATTTGTTTTATATTTTTTCATAGTAGATTTCATGGAATATTCTAAATATGAGATAAGATGATTTTTAATACCTTCTGATAGATCTTTATTAATATCCTTTTTTTTTCTTTTCTGACCAAAAATTTTATCTAAAACTTATTTCTACTAGAATTTCCATAATTAAAATTCATCCTAGGAGAAAACTTATTCTATTTTTGTGAGAATTAAAAATCACGATGCTCTTAATTATTTATCTTTGGAAGCTAAAAAATGATGTGTCTATTCATTCCATAATAAAAACTAAAAAGTGATAGCATTACATCCAATATTCCTCTACCTCTATTAATCTTCTATGAAATTTAATATAATAAATCATTAATGATATCAAAATTAATTTAATCCTCCTAAACATCATCATTATAAACTACTATAAATTATATCTATTTAGGTGAATGTTTTAATAGCTCTATAATTTCACCTTAATATTTATACAACTAGGTTGTTATGTAATTCAACAAAAGGAAACTCACAATGTTTATCTTTTTATGTGAGGGAACCATTGAATTATATATAGGTGGTAATCTCTATATAATTTATTTCATAATATTGGAATATGTGTTCTCATAGAAAATTTATCATATAGAACCAAAAAATTTAGTAATAGCATTAAAGAGACAGTATGTATTTTCACTTGAATTCATCTCTGGATCATCAAATCTATTTTTTAAAACTTATATATTTTATCATTTCACTTTTATATCACCTTCAAAAAGTTTGGAAAGTCTATTCCATAACACCTTTTATTTATGAGAAAATCCACCAACATAATATAAATTTGTCTATATAGTGATCTTGATAAGGTATTTTGATCCTTATAATCATCATTCAACAAATTCTTATTAGATTATATCTTTGATATTAGAGCGGGATCATTTACTTATATCCTATGAACTACATTAGAGTATAAATCAAGTCTATTGGATCTTAAATGTGATCCTTTAATATTATTAAAAATATGGTAGTTTATCTATCAAATAAGGTTACTAAATTTATATTCATAATGTTTTCCTTGAAATAATATTTGTCTATAGAGATTAAAGAAATAACTAGTGGATTTGGTATCACATGTTGTATCTTTTGGTCATATTATACACAATAATGGGGGGGGGGGGGGGGTTGAATTAGGGTGCCTTGAATTTTTTGAATTTTTTTATATCAATTTAAAACTTTATTTTTATCAGAAATGACACCTTGAATATTTTTTTAATCACAATTATATGTAAAATTGTAATGATTATGGAAACATGATTTTTACTTTGTTTACCTACTGAAGGATACATCCAAGGAGAACATATCAATGATGTGTTGATAATACAATTAAAAACTAGTTCACTAGTATGTGATTACAATATTTATGAATTTATATTTACTCATACATGGTCTATATCCTCTTCCTCTCTTCAACACATTACTATCAAGAGGGATACAATTTAATAATAAATACATCGGTCAAACTCATATGTTTTCAATCAAAATAACTAACATAAAAAATGGGTATTCTCAATGTTTCTCTAGTAATCAAATATATATATATCAATGATATTAATATCATATTATACTTCTAATCCTGATATTTAAGGTAACATGGATTGATCATACTTCAATAAAAATATTAGAGATTACAAAATTCTCATAGATTTCCCATTGACTCCAAATATTTAAGCTATCACACTCTCTTTTCTTCTATGTGATCATGTATGTGTGATAATTCTTCTTATTAATTTCAAATAATCTATATCTAGAAAGTTCTTAAATTTAAAATATAAAATTCAAAGAATAAATAACTCCCATTAATTCAAATATATCTCTTTGATTATGTTATATAAAATATCCACCATGAAATTTGAATAAGTAGTTATTATTTTCTCAAATAAATACCTAACCATCATGAGAAAGAAACATCATTATTTCTATTTGAGATTTATAGATTTCAACAATCATGGTACAACATCCTACTACACGGTGTGACATGTCAGTTTCTTCCTTTATTAATTCAAAACCATCGAGGGGGTCATGGTGTGATATAATGTTTCATGGTTTAATATTTTTAATAGTGGAAAGTATCAAAAGAACCCAAAATCATGGACCTATAGAATTTTGATGGTGGGTTTTCATAGAATGAATTAAAAAAAATCATATTTTATGATTCATGTCCATAACGACATGATAATCCTTACATGATGTGATATTATTATATAGAACCATTGAGAAATCACCAGAAAACTTTCACAACATTACCAATCATAATATTGTGTGACTTATCATTACAATAGCACTAAAAATAATCCATGTATCCTTCATGTCACATCATATATGGAATGGAATGCAGTTTAAAAACACTAAATTTGATAAAAGAAAAGAATAACCTTATGAAAACATGATTCATGGTGTGACATTTTAATTAATGAAATTAATGAACTATAAAAAGTTTTTAACAATCCTTATGATTCATCTTTTCATTACATGAATCATAACACACAACTTGATGTTAATTTTTCCGAAAACATGTATAATTACCTCCAAATATCTTAAGATATTTTAAAAACATTCAAATAATTATTATTAAAAAAAATAAAATATTAAAAAATATGATTGGAAAATGTAAAATTAGGTTATGGGAATCAAGAAAACCGAAAGAATTTGTGACAAACAAAATAATATTTTAAAGTTACAAAAAGGTTATGGTAGAAAATGAATATTTATTGAGAAATATTTTAATTCATTCATATTCATGTATATAAGACAATAGATGAGTTATTGAAAAGATTAAATTAAATTTTAAGAAATATTAGGGGATCTAGAGAGAATATGTAATAATATAAAACTTTCAAGAGGATACATAAAATTTTTCAAGACATATATTATGAAAGTTTATATGCAACTAGAGATTGAGAGTTAAATTTATTTAATTTAGATGATTCTCATAAAACAATGAATTAATATGTAATGAAAATTTTTAAAACTTATAATAATAATGATAAAGTTGAAATAGATAGAATCTTTTAGGAAAAAAATTAATGTGAAAGAAATAAGAAAAATAAAATTATAAGAAATAATATGATTCTCATAAAGAAGTAGGTGTCTCCAAAATAGATAAGATGATGTCTCTTATTTTAGAACATGTTATTAAGGAAATATATAAATGACTTTTAAAACTAACTTTGAAGTGTTCCAATCGTGGTTCCATAAGAAACTATATGGAGAACTTCCCATTGTTATAAGAATATGTTAGGTAAGATATAAAGGATTCCTTATGAAACTTTATGAGAATGAAATAAAATAAATTTATAAACTAAAATTAATTTTATAAGTATAAATAGAAAGGTAATTTTATATGAAAAAGGATAATATATATATATATATTAAAATGGATTAAGATTTTTAAAAGGTGAATTTTATTCTTTAAGTGAACATGAAAAGAAGATATTGATTTCCCAAAATAAGTGAAGAAGATTTTAGAAGTGAAGATGATAGAACTAATAATGAAGATAAGAACGAAATAACGAATTAATTATTGTGGAAGCATGAATTGAATGTTTTCATACCAAAGATATCAAAATTGGAGGGAGACAAAAAATATTTAAAGAAACTATATCAAACATTGTGTAGAGATTATGTATCCACTATTAAAAATGAGTTTATATTTATAAATGAAATTAATAGAATTAAAATTTCTCTTATAGAACATTATTAAATGAATAAAGGAATGACTGATAAAATTTTAGAAAAGGAAAATGAACTTGAAATTACTAAGAAAAGTTTTATGTAATTGGAGAATCACATGAACAATTCCTAGTTCAATTTTTAAAATATAGTTAAGGAATTTTCAAAAAGTCCCAAGGTAAATGTTATATTTTTTGAGGTTTCTAAAATAATTAATAATTTTTTAATATTTTAAAACCCTTACCAAAGTTTTATAAAAGGTCTAATATTTATTGAAAAATGTTTTATATTCAAAACAAATATGAATTAAGTGTATTTTTTTCTTTATAAATACTTGAGGGATCATAGGAGCTCAGTAAAAATATAGATCTTCTAACATGACTATGGTTTTGGTCACCTTTATAAATATCTTTCCTAAATGTGGTGATGATGTTCCCTTATTCGATTTTTCCTTATATTTTATAATTTCATATTCTTTAATCCTCTTTTAGGACACTAGGGGTGATGAATCCCCTTATATCAGCTCTTTTGAGGAGAGATTCTCTCTTTCTCATCCCTTCTATAGATATTCAACTTTTATCATCATTATATTGAATAAATTCCCATTATAAAATTGTTTTTAATACGATTGTTTTCCAAATTTCATCAATTTTTTGGCATTTCTCCTCTATTATTCAACATTATTCATGAAAAAATGCCCCAAACTCACATTTAGAGGTATATATTCATGGAATGATAATTATATTCATCCTCTAAGATAATTATAGAATACCTACCATGTTTAAATTGAATTCCTTAACCATACAATAATTAAATATTATATTTCATTACGTTTTACATAAATTATATGATTTAAAATTCGTATTTTTATCTTTTTATGTTGTATCCATTTTTCAACCCTTTAGTACCATCTCATTCCCTTCTATGATGGTTTTCATTTAAAAAATTTAATAAAAAAATTCATCCCTAGTGGTTGAAAAATCCCTTTCATGGTGAATATTTATAAATGAATATATCCATTCAATTTTCTTTAGCTTGGCCACCTTCATAGATATTTTTTTCACTTCAATAATAAATTTACCTATTTCCCCACAAGTGTTGCACTCTCTTCCCATAAATAGCTCTATTATGATGAAAGATGTTGGTTGATTGGATCCCCTATTTTTGGGATTCATCTATTGACCTACAATATTATTTTTTCTCTTATTTTCCTATAATAAATAAAAAATGGGATTAAAATAATATAAATATCATAACTTTAATGAAGAAAATCCAAAAATATGTCTTATATAGAAATAAAAAATTTATGTAAAAATCACATCAAATGAATAATATAAAACTTTTAAAAAACCTTAATACTATGAATAAGGATAAGACTATAATATTTAATAATTTTTCAAAAATATGACTAATAAAGTGATAAAAAATACAAAATACATCATGGTATTGTATCATAAAAACTTATAGAGTTCAGAAATAGAATTTAATTTTAGTAGTATTATTGGTGTTTTTGTGAATTCGGGAATTTTAAATGGATATTTTAGTTCAATTTAATTCTATTTAAAATATATATAGTTTTAGAGTTGTAGTATGGGGGGGGGGTAAGAAATATCAAATATAAAAAATTTCAAAAATAAGATTAATATTCAAAAGTAAAGGTTGAAAATAAATATTATTTTTTAATAGTTTCATGGAAGATGTGAATAACTAGTTCATACAAATAAATATTACCTACAAATATATTTGGCCCAATCCAGATTGAATAGGAGTACTCGAATTGTTAATAGAATGACTAAAGGAAGAAAAAATTAAAATATTGATGAAATTTCATTGAAGTAAATAGAAAACGCCTATTTATAGATTTTGGATCATGTGTTTTTATCCTATATGAAATAATATATGAAGATATTTAAGGGTATAAAAAATTATGGAAGGATATTTTAAATTTGGTAATGATAACCCAAAAAATATAGAGGGAGTTAGATATAATAAAATATGTGATAAGATATTGAATATGAAGAACACATTATTTATTAAAGGGATACAGTATGATGTAATCACTATATTACAACATTACAATAAATGAAATTACATTATTTTTAGAAGAGATGGGTTTATTGTAAATCGAATGAGATATGGTCTTGTATTGAATTAATGTAAATAAAAAAATATAATCCCTTTTGAGTTGGAAGAGAAAAAATATTTGATCCGTGATTTTTTTATATGAATAGAATTTTTTATTTTTTTACCTACTTAATTTTTGGATTTATATTTTTTTATTTGTATTTTCAGTTAAGGATAAATCATGAGAATACCACTTTTTGTGTTAAACCCTATAATTATATTATCCCAATAATGATACATATGTAGTGTATTAATTCTAGTAATTTTGTAATAAAATGTCTACAACGTGATGTTGTATCCACAAGATATTTTTTTTGGGAAATATTTTTTCTTACTTTTTAATTTACATATTATTATGGCATGTGACCTTACTCTTGGAAGGATTTTAAGGATTTAAAAACACTTTTTTAATGTATAGTAAGACAATATAAACCACATTTTCAATATCACCTTGATATGAAAATATGAAACCATTTGTAAATAGAATGAAAAAATGTACCTTACACTGATGTTGGATGTTACAATAATTTTCAATAACAATAATTTGATGAAGATACATTAGGGGAAACCCACATGTTTCTCACTTTGTGGTATATCTAAAGGCTTGTTAAATTACTTAATAACTTGGTAAAGATTCTCAATTAGTCTCATGGCGTGATTTCACCCCCGGATTTCAAAGTAAGATGGAGGAAGACATGTTCAAAAGATTTTTATAGAGGATAATATCACATGGGAAACCATATCAATTGATCATGCATCCATATATATTCTTTGATACATTATATATCACTCCAAGTATTAGGTAATTAACCCTTTATTTATCTATTTTACATATATAAAGTTATTGGGTTAAGTTGAAGGAGGTTTGAAGGAATTTTGGAAATTTTTTTGGGGCATTTCTGGAGGATCATGGTTTGATATTGGTTAATAGAAACCAAGAAACACCTCCCATGATGTCGTGCAACTGAAATAGTGGGCACTCGGTAGGTGCACGGTTTGAGAAAACCGTATGTTCACCCAAGCGAAATCATGAATGTGTGAAAATATTGATTTAACATGGTTGGTGAATGATTTTTCCCACCATGTGAGCCAATTATGGAAGGGGTGTCTCCAAGTAGTGACTAACATATAATTAGTGCATGATTTTCCTAATTGTGAACCTAAACAATTCAGTGTTAAAAATAAGATCATGTTTTTTATATAATATGAATAACCATATAAACAAGTCATTTTTAATTTAATACTACCATAACTAGAATTCATATCCCTCACAAGACTATGAAGACCTTTCCAATTGATCTGGAAGTGCTCAGTTGTCAAATATTGGTTCATTTGAGGTCAGATTCCTTAATAAGTGGTCGTTTTGGGTGGTTTTATTTAGTTATATTGTTATTATCTCTCTTATATTCATGAATATAGTCCATTGGGGTAAAATTCATATTTTTTAATCCAAATAATTTTTATATATGGTTTATTTATTTAAGGGGAATAAGATCTAATGACATTTTAAGGAGTTTCAAGCCAGTTTGTTTAAGAATTTATGGTGTTCTTCATTTTCACCTATGATTGCGAGGTAGGAAGCTTCAAACTAAACTCCTATTATTTTAAACTGAAATTTTTAGCTCAAATTTATTGAATTTAATTCTGAAATTGAGGTGAAAGAATTAATTTAAACCCCATTTAGTAATTATTTGTGAAATTGTGGAAATTGGCTGGCTGTGTAAATTGAAATTGGTTACATGATTCTAGAATGAGGATTTAAAATTTGTTTTTGGGGTTAGATTTATTAAAATGGTTTATAGAAATGTTTTTAATAAAGGGATTATTTTTTTGAAAAGGTTTGGCACAATTGTTTTGGTATGGTGTTTGGCATAAATGGTTGGACTATGTTCATTTTCATTGACATGAACCCATGGAAGGGGTGTGTGCCATTATGGCACTTAGTATATAGTTACCTTATGATGACATAGTATATCGATGAGATACTACTCATGAGTATGGGAATATTACATGATCATGAACGTGTGTATCTGTGGAATGGAATGGGTTATTCCGAATTTATTGAGAAATGGTTTGAAACACTTATTTGGTTGCTTTACATAGAAAATTGTTTTTCTTAGAAATGGTTTTAGTTTTGATATAAACTATTTTAAATTGTTTGATATAAATGTGTGAACATGTTCTATAATATCGGTGTGATTAGAAATTTTATTGGGGAAATCCTAATATGTTTTATAATTACCCATTTCTTGGGAACTTTTGTGCATTTATAGATGTTGTATTTCAAGACACACATAAAGAAAAGGTATTCCAGTTCTTTATCAATTCATCATGATACCTTGGGAATATATTATTGAGTTGAATATTGGTTATTATTGAGAGTTAATTATATTTTTATTCTTTGGATTTGGGTTATTGGTTTCAGTTTCCTCTTTCTACTTTGATATGGTTCAGGGATGTATTTTGGTATTTTTAACAGATGGTTTTAATCTGAGTTGTACTGCATTTTAATCATGAATCAAATAATGGTTGTTTTGATTTTTTATATTATTTTAGTTGTTTTATTTTATAATGGGAAATGATCCCCAATTTTTATAAATCCATGGGAATTTATTTCTAACCTTTGTTGTCTTGCTGATTTCACATAAGGCCCAATAACATTCCTCCTCCTTTCGAAGCCAATGGTGAGGGGTGAGATGTTAAAAATGGTATCATTCTTAGTTAGTATAATATATTTTTGGGACAAATGGTATTAGTTATTTGGGTTTGGGAGTTTAAAATCATTCTATTTTTGTTCTTGAGTCATATTGGTAGCAAAGAGTAGGATTGTTGGAACTTGAATTGTAGATTATAAGGAGGCATACCTAACCAATTTATGCTGAACCCCAAGTTATGAGGGAAATGGGTGCAAGAGTGTTTTAAGGAACTCATAGGAGTCATAATCCCATTTTTATGGGTTTATATGATGATAATAGCATGACATGAATTGATATTAAGGACTTACCACTTGGATTTCATAATTCATTTTTAGTAATGATTTAAGATTTGGGTCAAAATTATTTATTTTTGAAAATAGTTGAAGATGGGTTCATTTTCATAGAGCATGATGTAATTTTAAAAAATGATTTTAAAGAGAAAAATTGTTAAATTTTGGAAAGCATTATTGTGATATGTGTGATATAGTAAATTTGAAATTGTTAATCCTTCAGTTTCTAGAGAGTAAGACTAAATAACATTTTATTTTTGTTATAGAGAATGTGACCTAGTAGGTGTCTTCTAAACCAACCAAAAGTGGCTTATGAAAATTTGGTTGAACCTAATAAAAATGTGAACAAAAAACTAGTTTATAGTATTGTCTAATATTTTCAATAATTGGATAGAGGGAAAAAAATATATGAACCAAGGAAATTGGATCATTTTGTTTAGTTACAAAAGAAAAAGTTTCCCATCTCATGAGGTGATTCAGATAAAAAAAAAGAAGTGTGGATAGAAAGGGAAAATAAAATATTAAATTTCTTAGGAACAATTTTGGAGTTTAAAGTCATGTTTTAAATTTACATGATGAAGGATCTAGCAAACCAGTGGCGGGATTTAACAATTCAGGATAAATTTGATCAAGCCATTACATGGGATGATTTTGAAGAATTGTTTAACAATATTTTTTTTATCCGGAAACATTTAACATTACTAGAATGAAATAATATTTCATCTTGAATAATTATAACCTAAAAGTGATAGAGAATGTGACCAAATTTATGAAATTTTATTGTTTTGTACCAGAAGGTTTTGGATGTGAATCCTTAAAGGAACACATTTTTGAATCAGGGATGAGGGTAGAGATTCACTCAATGATTTCTATGATTTCTAAAAAGGATTATATGGAGTTTTTAAATAGATAAATGATGGAAGAAATAGACATATTAGGATTTATGGGTAGGGGAATCATATTGATATCTATGGGAAATGGTGGAAATTCTAATGCTGGAAATAAGCTGAAGAAGGAACCAATTTACAAGGTATTGGAGTCACTCATAATCAGAAGAATAGATCAATGAATATTCCTCCTAAAATCAAGAGTAGGATGAGTTGTTTTAAGTATGGTTATTTTTTCCACATGAAGGGATATTGTCCATCACTAGCTAGAGCATGTTATAATTGTAATCATATGGGAATATTGATATTGTTATAGTACTCTAAGGTCAGGTGATGGAGAAATATATCATGTTTTTTTAGATTTAATATGATTCGATGGGATGAGGGAACAACATAATTCTCATCAGTAGAATCAGTATAGCCATGATTATTCTAGGAATACCATGAACCCTTAATAAGTGCAATCTCGATATGGTAATAAAGAACAATGTGCATTAGGTAAGAAATTTTATGGAGCTAAGAAAGTGACTGTGGATGATCAATATAGAATGTCGATGGTGCGAGGTAGTAATATTTTAATTCTAAACTTAAGAAATCATTTTTTATATGGGTTAATTCCATTCATTTATTTCCTCTCATGCTGTTAATATTCTGGGTTTTCGTTTTGAGCTGATTCATTCTATTTTGAAACTTTAAACACCTCTTGGTCAAAGATAATGTTGAAGCGTTATATGAGAATAATGTTCTATAACTATCTATGGAGTTTAATTAATTTGTGATTTATTTTTGCTTGAATGAATTTCTATGACATAATCCTAGTTTTGGATTGGTTGACAATGTTAAAATATCACATCGACTATTATACCCGAAATGTTAGTTTTACAATAGATGATGGAATCAATCATCTATTTAGAGGATATAAAAATGTAAAGGTATGTGAAATAGTCTTATTAGCACTAGTAGTTGGAACTATTTCATACCAATTGATATTTTTGACCTTGGAATCGATAGATGAGATTGAGGATAACAGTTTTTTTAGAAATATTTTATTAGTTTCCATATGTATTTCCTAAAAAGTTCTCAGGATTTCCTCCCACAAGAGAATTAGAGTTTACAATTTAGCTCTTAACAGGGACCAATACTATCTCACTTCAATTTTATAAAATAGAACCAATATAATTATGGTAATTGAAATTCCATTTAAAAGAGTTGGAATGAAAAGGGTTCATTCAGCCTTGTACATCTTCATGGGAAACAATGGTCTTGTTTATGAAAATAGCCAATGAAACTATAAATATTTTCATGGATTATCATAATATTAGAGATGTTATGATAAATAACCAGTATCCTCTTACATAAATTGATGATATGTTTTATCAATTTAGGGGAGCCTATTAGTTATCTAAAATCACCTTATTTTCAGGATATCTCCAACTATGGGTTTGAAATTAGGATATTTTAAAGACACCTTTCAGGAGTAGATATGTCCATTAAGAGTATGTGGTTATGACTTTTGGTCTTATAAATGCACCATAAGTCTTTATGGGATTGGTGAATATAATATTTCAAATGCATATAGATTATTTTGTGTTGGTGTTTTTTGATAACATATTGGTGTATTCTTGGACAAAGGCTGAGAATGAACAACACTTAAAGACATCGTCAGATATCTTGTGGGATCATCATATATGTTCCAAATTCTCAAACTGTGTTTTTTAGATATAATTGTCATGATTACTTATCCATATAATCTCTAAAAATGTGTTTCTATGATCTATAAATGATATATTCTATGATATTTTGGAAACTTCCAAAGAATATCTTTTAAATACATAGTTTCCTTGGATTAACTTGTTATTACCATAATTTTAAGTGTTTTTTCATGACTAGATTCACCAATGATAGCCTTAATAAGGAAAAATGCTCCATTACCATGGGATGATGAATGATAATTTTTTTTCAAGAGATTAAAGTTTTCCATAAATTGACACTGATCTTGATAATATTGGTATCAAGAAAAGGTTATGTGGTAAATTTTAATTCTTTGAGATCAAGGTTGGAATGTGTTCTCATGAACAAATATCATGTTTTTGATTTTGGATCATGAAAATTATGGTTTCATGAGAATAAGTACCCAAAAAATTATTTTTAATTATATATTTTAGTTCTTTCTTTGAATACATGGTGTCATTACCAATTTGGTGAGAAATTTACGGTGTTTGTGGATCATAAGACCTTGAAATGCATTTATCACAAAGTGGTTTGAATCTGAGACAAATTAGATAGATGGAGTATCTCTAAATGTTTGACTTTGATTTGATGTATACAATGGGTAAATGAAATTTTGTGGTAGATTCATTATGAATAATTTCATATATTTAGTTGGATAAAGAGGTTTTAGATAAGTGGAATGTGATGTTTATGATAGATGACATGCACTAGGATTGTGAAGACTGAGATAATGTTGAAGTTTTATTTCTAGTTTTTTTTAATTTTTTTGAGAAGGTTAAAGTGTAAAAATAAATCCAATTATGGATGTTATTCTATGAGGTGGAAACTCAATGTAAGGGATACCATTGAGAGATATTAGTTGGAAATGATTTTAGTTTTTTGGTTTCCATATCGGATGGTCATACTTATGGCTTGTTAGGAGAAACCCTTCTCTCTTACCACTATTTATGATGGGATATTCATATTAAAATAAAATGTTATAAGGAATTGAAAGAATAATTTAGGTGGGTTTTAATGAAAAGAAAATTATCAAAGTTTGTTATCAGATGCCTCGCCTATCAGCTGGTTAAGAAAGAGCACCATCATCGAGAGGGTATGTTGCAACCTTTACATATTCTTATTTTTAAATGAGAGTAGATATCCATGAATTTTTTTACATATCTCCCAAGGATGGTTTATAAATATGATTCCATATGGTTGATATTGGATCCAATCTCCATGTTGAATGATTTCATCCCTATTCACGAATCTCATAAAATAAAGTACCTGGATAATATATATATAAGAAGTATTAAAGAGTAATGGTGTAATAGTCACTATTGCATCAGATCGAGATTCAAGGATTACATCACATTTTTGGAAATACATAACAGAAAACCATTGGGACTAAGTTGACTATATTCACAGTGTATTATCCAAAAATGGATGGAAAATCTGAAAGGATGATAAAAATGATGGAAGTAAATCCTCAGGCTTGTGTAATGGATTTTGGTGGCTCATGGGAGGAGGACATATCATCATCAGAGATCTTATATAATAAAACTTATCAGGATTCGATACATACAACTCCATATGAAGTATTTTATGGGTGTTCTTATCATTCTACATTTTTTTTAGTGGATTCAAGTGAGACATCATTAGTTTCACTGAGATTTTTTCAAGAGATGATGAAGATTATTCATTTGATCAGGAATAGAATGGAGATGGCTCATTGTTGTCAGAAATCTTATGGGAATCATCCTCAACATCCACCATCATTCAAGGTGGGTGATCATGTGTTCTTGAGAATCTATTCAATGCTTGGGAGTAATCATTTTGGGTATCAGGGATCTTCCCAATACATAGGCCATTTTGACATACATGAACGTCTTGGTGAGGTGATATATCGCTTGTATTTTCCATTATGGTTCAGTTCATTACATAATGTGTTTCATGTATCTTAACTGAAGAAGTATTAGCCTGATCCTATCCATGTGATTCCATGGGAATACATTGACTGAGAGATGGATGATATTTTGGTTCATGTTCTTTTGTAGATTCTGCATAGGCAAGAGAAAGTCATTCATAGGAAAAACATAATTCTAGTGCATGTTTCATGAAAAAATGGTTAGATTTAGGAAGAAATGTGGGAGCATGAGAAATAAATGTTCGAGTTATGTCCAAAACACTTTTAGGCCAATTGTGATTTTCATCTTTTTAGGGGTGGAATGACCTATGGTGGGTGGATTATAGTACCCATCGTTTGAGGTACTTAACCTTTTTTTATTTAATTTAATTATATAAAGTTTTTTGGATATGTTTCTAGATGTTTTGTATTGTTTTGGAATATTTTTCAGGGATTTTATAGAGGTGAACTATTTTAACATGATTAATATATTCCATTCAACACTTCCTAGGAAACCATGTAACTAAAATAGTAGCATTGGGTAGGTGCATAGTTAGGTACACCGTTTGGAAAAACCTTATGGCCACTTAAGAGAAACTGTGAATGTTTGAAGAGAGGTATTTAGAATGGTTGGAACTCTGTTTTTATGATATTATGAGCCAACCATGTGAAGGGTGTTTAGAGGTAGTGGCTAACACACGGTTAGTGTGCAGTTTTCTAAACTATGCACCCTAACCATGCATAATTAAAAACAGGATCCCAATTTTGAGGATCTAATATAAATAACCACATAAAAAACTAGGTTTTACCTTAATCCAACCCTAAATAGAATTACTATCCCTCCCAAGGATATGTAGACCGTTCCCTTCGATTCAGAAGAAATCAATTAGAAAATATTAGTATGTTGGAGGTCATATTCCTTGGTAAGTTCCTGTTCTTTGTGGGTTTACTTAGTTTTATTCTTCTTCCCTATTTTTGATTCATTAATCTATTCTATTAAGGAAATATTAATTTTGTTTTACTCTAATCATGTTGAGATATTATTGATTTGTTTAAGTAGAACAAGATCTAAATATGTTTTAAGGTGTTTCAATATGGTTTTTTGAAGTTTCTTCTAAGTTTTCAAGGTAGGTGGATTCAATCTCGACTCCTATTATTATAAACTAAAGGATTTATTTCAAATTTATTGAATTTAATGAATTGAATTATTAAATTTAGGTGAAAATCTTGATAGAAACTCTCTTTAGTGATGGGTTTTGAAATTATGAAAAGTGTTTTTTTGTGGAAAGTACAATTAGTTACATGGTTTTTAAATGATGCTTTTAAAATGGTTATTTTGTTTTTATTTATGAATAATTTTTTTAAAATTGTTTTCGTAAAGGAAAATTTTTATTGAAAAGGTTTGGCACAATTTTTTTGGCATGGTATTTGGTATAAATGGTTGGCGTGCATTCATTTTCAATGATGTGACCCTGTGGAAGGGGCATATTCCATTAGGGAACTTGGTATGTAGTTACATTTTGATGAAATTTATTATTGATGAAGCGACACTCATGAGTATGGAACTATGACATTATTAAGCATGCATGAATGTGTGGAATGGAATGGATTATACCAAGGGTATTGAGAAATGGTTTTGAAGGATTTCTTGGTTTCTTTCCATGAAAAAATGTTTGTCTTTGAAATTGTTTTGGTTTTAATATAAAATAGTTTAATTGTTTTATATAAATTGATTTGTATAAATGTTTTAACTTGTTCAATCCTAGTGTAATGAGTTGGGAAGTCATTTGTGAAATCCTATTTGGTTTTATACTCACCCCTACTTGGGAACTTTTGTGTGTTTTTATATGTTCTATATCAAGACATAGGTAAAGGAATTGTGTCATAGTTCATTAGTGATGCATCATGATACCATGGGAATGAATTGTTGAGTTATAGCTTGGATCTTATTGTGAGTTGCTACTGGATGTCTTGTTTTTCCTTAGAATGTTGGTTTTTTTCCTCTTGGTACTCTAATATGCTTCGTGGTTGTAGTTTTTATTATTATCAGTTGGTTTTAATTTGAGTTGTTTTATATTATACTCATACATCATATAGTAGTTGTTTGTAAATGGTTATATTGGTTTGGTTGTTTTATTTTATAAGGTAAAATAGTCCCCCAAATATTATGAAGCCCTTAGAATTTATTTCTAGACTTTGGTGTCATAGGGATGTAACCTAAGCCCTTGTAATGTTCCTACACCTTTCCAATCCAATGATGATGGAAAACATGTTACAAATTACTAAGACTTTAAATTCATTTAATCATATTTTAAAAAATACAGGAGTGGTTATAAAATCTTTTCCAGTCATTTGTTTATTCATTTCTCCCATATATTTCATCTTATGAAGCACTTATTAGTGATAATAATGTGGGATATATCCAAACTTTGACTTGATTTTTTTATACAATGTTTAACTGTAAGGTGTTAAAATAATTTTTTGATATAACTAATTTAATAAAATTTCCATATGAAAAGAACATTTTATAAAAAATGGCTTGTAAATGAGTAGCATGATATCATATATCAGGCCTTATGATTCACCCATACCATAACATACGATATATCCAAATATAGATAAAATTTATATGGATTTTAGGGCATATTTCTATCAATCTCTTACATGAACTAAAGCCTTATAAAAGATACTTCATTTGATCTTATATATATATATATATTATCTTTTGAAACTATATCCAAAACTCATTTGGGTATCTTCTAAAATTATTTTGAAAAGAATTAATAAAATTCACTATATGTCACATCATATACATAACTTGTGAATAATAATCCAAGAATACATTTTGGATAATCTCTAAAACACATTTAGATTATCCCACAAAATTTTATAAAAATAAATCCATATTTATTCAACTAAAATCTCCAACTCCTTGTTCAATTCTATCATTAAAAATAAATATGAATTCCTAAATTCATAAATTTATGAACAAGATACCTCTAGAAAAACATCAATGCTACTCTAGCTACAAAGGGACGAAATGTGATATCCATCAGACATATATATTTCTATACCTGTGTCCTCTATTTGTATCATATAAATGAAAAAAATTTCACATGATCTCATTGTCATGAAATTGAGTAAAAATGGGACAAAGAGCATACCAATCACATATAACCAACTTATATGTTCTCAATTATCTGATTATAGACTAACCAGTTCAATGAATACATAACTGTTATTCACCCTTATAGATGGTAATATCATATATCCCTCTTCAAAAAATAATCAAATCACATGTATTATCTAGGTATTAATGTATACTCACTGATTCTATCCTAATTAAGGGAATGAATTTAATAATCATCAAATGAGTAGAAAAATCCTTTCTTGGTTAAGCCTCAATTGATGACATAATCCACAATATACCCAACAACACCTTTATTAGATAAGTCTCAAGGATTTTTTAATACGATTATCAAAGTACGAAGGTTAATAGGATATATATTTTTCTAACATCGGGTATATATAAATTCAAATATGAAATATGCACCCTAGTTATACCAAATATCTAGAATATGACACTCTATGTTGTATTCTTAGTGGACAATTTATATAACAATTTGTACATTAATCTAACCTTAATTATGAATTTTAAAAAAGTGACTTAATTTATTTCTATTCCAATGATATTTTGGGTTTAGAGTTTTATAGACTTAGGAAAAATCTTACATATCAATCACTTATAATATAAAGTGGAAAATTCTACTCAATGTCAATTTTTCCCACAAATACAAGATTCTTAAATTTAAACTCCCTTTTTAATAAAGAATAATTCACTTATTTTAAAATGAATTATGATATTTGAAAGTTATATATCTATTTAGTTTATTAATAATATTTAATCCAAATTAAAAATATTTTAATATTTGGTATGGGAAAACATCTCTTTTTGGGATACAAAAAGAAACGAACTCAACAGTCTATTTTGAGAATCATGAAATTTTATAGAATTTTTTTAATTTTATATAATTAATCTTAATCCCAAAATAATAATTTTCTTACTCAATAAGTAAAATTCACTTCCGAATTTTTTTATAAAACATATCATAAGAAATATCTTTAAAAAAATTATATTCATGAGGGTTTCTTGTAAAACAAGAGTACGCATGAAATGTTTTTCTTAAAAACCAAACTTTTTCAACCTTAAAAGGGTCATAAATGTTACCTTCAACATAATATTAATTTATTACTGAATAAAATGATAAACAATTCATGAAAACTCATTATAATGTATATAAAAGTAATTTAGGTACCTTGGGACATCATTTTTATATCACTCTTACAATCAATTTTACAAATAGAATAACTTACTCGATTAATTCAACATATATTCTATGGAGAAAAAAATCACTACTCAAAGAATTAGAGATCTATATCAATTTCACCCATAATACCTAATAATGTATATGGAATATATAATACATAAAAAACAAATAATCATTCACGTTACATTATAAAATCTCAAAAAATATCATGTTTAACACATATATAGAATAACTTTTGAGCTTTATGTAAATTTGATGGAAAAAATAATTTATCCTTTGAAAACTATTAAATGTAAAGATCCTAGATGAATGAGAAATAAAATATTCTTTGAAAAAAACTGAAAAATTAAAGATAAATCTTCTGAAATAATAATAATCATGGAATCAAGAAACTCAATTTATTCCATATATGTAAAAAATATTTATTTCATATTTTTTCAAAAATATCCCATATAGAAAATCTTAAAAATATACCTTTATAAACAACTATAAGAAATGTAAAACATAGTTTAAAATGAATTTAAACAATAATTTCAGTATAATAATAAAAAACTTGAAACATTTTATCAAACACAGATATGGAGGAAAAAGTTTTGGAAATAAAACATTAAAATATTTTAAACAATGTTTTAATGAAAATACCTTACCTCGAGTCCAAATCACCACATATGTACTTTAAAATATTTATAATAAAGTTATATTAATTATTTAATTTCTTAAAAAAAATAAATATTGTTCCATTATTTTAACCCATTTATTTTATTTATTAACATGTATTATATAGTTACCAAATCAGATAGGTTCATGTTGGATGTTTTAAGGGCGTTTGATTCATAAAATAAAACTTCGGTAAGGTGAACATGGCCAAAGGGGTCATTAATGCATAATATATAGAATATTAATCATGAAATAATTATCATTTTCATACATAAAATAAAATTTTGTAACCATCCATTAATGGATGACATGAGAAATAAAACACATTGCTTCATTAAAGTGGTCATCCCCAAGTACGCACGAGCGATATTATAATTTTCCAAGAGATGGAAGAGTAAGAAGGTATGTATTATATTATAATTTTAGAATCATAATTATTTTATGAGCATCATATAAAATTATTAAAACAATCATAATAACTATCCATGTGGTGAAAAATGAAACACATCACTTTGTGGAGGTGGTAGTCCATTCATACAAACAAGTGATTTTTCCATTTCATATAAGATAAAAAAGGAGATTAAAAAGTGTTTTAACATAAAAAATAATTTCTTTATAATATTAAAGATAATTATATTACTATATCATCATATTTATGGTAGTTTTTAAGGATCTATAAGGATAAATAAACCTAAAAATACCGGTTAAGAGTTATACCCCTTCATTGAAAAACCTCCATTGACATACACATTAAGACTTTAAGGTTGGTCATTTGTTTAGAAAATAACCACTAGAACATGGGAATAAGTATTTAAGAGTTACTATGGTGGATTGTAATTTGGTAAATTTCTCAAGTGGCATAGAATAGTGAGGAGATGAGATGACCTTTTATTAGTGAGGGGAGTGACACTTTTGTAAATATCGTTGTCTTTTAAATATTAAAAATGTTTTACTCTTGGTAAAGAGGGCTGAAATAAATAAAATTTAAAATATCCATAATAATTATTGAAATATAATCTTCAAATAATAATTAATATAATATTTTATGACCTTATCACTTACTTTTTACCTTAATTAAAATGTTTTACCCATTTTTATGGTAATTAATTATAATCATGGTAACTATTATTTATGAAAAAATAAAATTGAACGCATTAAAAAATTTGAATTTCATAATTAAAAATATGAAATATATTTTAAATATTAATTTTTTAAGTGTTTGAAATCAATTCTAATTTATGAACACAAAGAACAATGGAAAATAGTTAAAAAAATGCATTTTAAACCTAAAAATAAATTTGTACCAAAATCAAGTATAATATTGATTCTTATGGAATTAATTAAATTATTTTTCTTAAAAAGGGAATTATATAACATTTAAACCAGTGCAAAATATAATTATACAATTAAAATATTTTAAAATATATGTGCTTTATAAAAAATCAGGTTTTAACTATTCACCAAAAAATAAATCTTTTCGAAAAAATATAAAAACTTTTCTATATTTTATATGATCACATAAATAATGAATTAAATTTTATCAATTGATAATTTTAAAATTTATATATGTTACTTTTAAATATAATACATGGAAAAAACATTAGTCCGAATAAAACTATTTCATTCTTATTTTAAAATATCATATAGAATTATTATAATGATGTGAATCCATAAAATCTAATCATGAATATTAATAAGAAATGAAATTTATTAATTATTAATATTACTAGGGTTTTTAAATTTTCTCATCCTTAAATAAAATAAATCTATATTATTTTATTCATCCCTTTAATTTGTAGGGATATTTTTCCCTCATAGCCATTTTAGGTTACCACGTTACTTCTTAAATTGTGTAGTTATTCCAAAAAACATTAACCAGGTGAGTTATATTATTACATAACACCTGATATTTGTGATAAATAATCTAAACCATATTTTATTCATAATAAATATTCTCTTCTAGCTATACCACCTTCGACATAAAAAAATGATATGTATCCAATATATATTTCCGATGAAACATAAAACACATTATGTACCTGAGATAAATTCAGAGGAAAATCTACTTGATAAGAAACTAATACAACTTTTTCCAAAATTTAATATTGTCAAATAAACCATGTACATAACTTTTCCATTTTACCAAATGACAAATGAATTTCTATAGTCATTTTAAGAAAGGCACGATTACCTACCTCAAATAAAATATCTTTCATATTATTATATATATATATCTCTTCTGCATGCTCTAACCCAAACTCTTATGATATTGAATCATATTCACCTTCTCAAACATTTCTTACATCATTACTGGTCACAATTTTTTTCACTTAATTCACCCCAACATACTCAAGTTCAACACCTCTTTTTATATAATGCCTCCAAAGGTTACATCTGTATACTAGAATGAAAACTATTAATATAATAAAATTAAACTAATGAAATATTTTGATCCTAACATCCTTGGTAATATAATGGGAAAAATTGAAGAATATACTACAAATTATGAATTTATTTCACATACTTTACATCATAATGAGAATTAAAATCCTTATTGAAATTTAATTTGATACCCATTACATTTGAAGTCCTTTAAAAAAAATAGAGATAAATCTGGGAACGTGAATGAACAAAATAGAGAGAGGTACTCAATGTAATCTAACTAATCATTATGGTAGAGTCTATAAATTTTAACCAAATAAAAAAAATATATAATAGGAATAAAATATAAACAATTAGTTAATTGATCAACAATTACCCAAACTTCATTATTTCCTCAAGATGTATTTGTTAATACCACCATGAAATCTATGGAAATATTCTTCTATTTCTATTCAATAATTATAAATGGATGAAGAAAACCATTAAGAAGTTGTCACATTGATTTAAACTATTGAAAAGTTTTACATATCCTGGTAAAATCATAAATATACTTCTTTATTTATTCCAACTAATAATTTTCATGAAGTTCACTTTAAAACTTTGTGGCACCAGGAAAAAAGAAGAAAAGAGCTATAAGATTCACTAAAAAATTAATTATTCAAATAAGATCACATGGAACACAAAAATATATTAATAATATTTTATGAATTCCCTTTTAATGTTAAATTAATATATCCTACGCTTCTTAAAAGACACTAATCTTTCTTGCAAATAATGATATTATTTATGAGCATAATTAATTTTTTCTGACAAAGATGAATGCACTGACACATTTTCCAAAATAGAGGGAGTTCCCACATGCAAAATTTTTAGGTGGGAATTAATTAAATCATTAACCAATGGTTTGTATTCTAAATGTATGAAATATAATATGCATTATCTATTCATTTAAAGTCATAAAATAACTTATTTACTTTATCTAGATGATAGAAAATCAGGAAATCATAATCTTTTATTAGTTTCAACTATAATCATCATGTTACATTTATCTATTTTTGAGTGAATATGTACTTTAAACTTTTATGGTCATTATATATTTCAAACTGCGCATCATATTAAATATTTCACTAATTTTTGAAAGAAAAAACCACTGATGAAAACTCAAGATCATGTGTTGGGTATTTCTTCCCATGAAGTTTCAATTGTTATGAAAAATATCCAATTAAATGGTCATCTTGCATAAAGACACAACCCAGTCCCATCAAACATATATCAATTTAAATAAAAAAATCACTATTTCGATATAGATCGGCCAACACTAGGATATTATCCAATATTCTTTTTCAATTCCTAAAAAATTCATCTTATTGCTTTATTTAGATGAATTTAACTCCTTTTCATGTTAACTTAGTTAGTTGGATAGATAATTGAGGATCTGTTTTGACAAACCATCAATATTAACTTAGTAATATAAGAAAGCATTTAATCTGAGTGACATTTATAAGTCATAGACACTATTCAACCACCTTAGTTTTAGTATGATAAATAGATATTCCATCTTTAGAAATAATAACTATAGTAAATAGGACCTATACAAATGGTTTAGCCAAAACCGTTGGTATAGGTTATGAATTTGGACCTATACTAATAGTTTGGCCAAAATCATTGGTATATGTCACTTTTATGGACCTATACCTATGATTTTCACCAAAACCGTGGGTATAGGTCCATTATAGTTACCCTACACCAATAGTTTTGGCCAAACCATTGGTATAGGTCCACCATATTCCAACAATTTCACCAAAACCATTGGTATAGCTCAAAAAATCAAAGAAACTATACCAACGGTTTTGAGAACCATTGGTATAGGTAGACAGAATATTTATGGAATCTTTTATAAAATAACATTAAATAAATAAAAAGATAAAATAATTATGTATATATATATATTTATGAAATTATGTTCATAAAAGTCATGTTAGGTTAGTGTTTGGGTCTTTGGATTATAAATGAGAGGTGTTATGATAAAAACCAAGCTAGTTTTTTTGAATTACCAATACCAAAGGTTTTATGAAACCATTGGTATGGTTTTTTCATTTGACCTGTACCAAAAATTTTCCCAAAACCATTGGTATAGACCTATCCCAATACAAATCTACCCCATAGTCCTCCAAACTATTAGTATATGCTCTACCGACAGTTTGGGGAGCTCTACCAGTAGTTCAAATTGTTGGTATATGGTATTTTTCAATTGGTGAATATTTCCAAGGAAAGTAATCTTACGTAACTAAAACTGACATTTAGAATAAACCACATTGTCATTAGTAAAGAAAACGATAAATTTACCCAAATACTCATAGAAAACTCGATTAATAAGATCCCTGAATATAATTCAAACACTAGACATCCTAAAAGTCATAAAAACTCATTATTCTCATACCTAGTTCAAAATTCCATCTTTATAATGTATTCATCTTTCTCTTTTAGCTCGTGAAATTTAGACATGTTATCTATTTTTGAAAAATATTGTGCTCCTTGAAGCTGTTCAAATAGGTTGTGTATAAAAAGAAAGAAATAAATGTTATTAACATAAATTTTATTTATTTATATACAATCAATGAAAATTATTATATATACATCCATTAAAAATACAAGATAACCCCAAGGTGAAGTGCTAGGACAAATGAAACCCGTATTAAGAGACCCTTGTTACTACATTTTAAATTCTAATAACTCAAATGTATCCATTTGTTAAGGGGGTTTTGAAATTAGATTAAGCTTGTATAACTTTGTTAATAGTGAATTAAACAACCTCATTATAAATAAACTAGGAAAATTATTGAGAAATACATCCATATATTCATTTACTGCTGGTGTATCAGTAATCTAAAAAACATCCCTATTTTTTGAAAATATAAGCATGATAAATTTCACCACCATATACAATAACATTCTTAGAATATTAATATTATATTATAGGAATGAAATAATTCTTATATAAAAAATTAAAAAATAACAATAAAAATTGAATATAATTTCCTTAACTCTATAATGAATATTAGCATGATAAACTAAAAGCGAATCCATGCCAAGAATAACATCAAACTAAACTATGGGAAAGTAAATAAGATTTTTAGTGAAAACCATTCAATATATAATCATAACAATATTATAATAAAGCATTGTTTCTTTAATACATCCCCAAATAGTATTTTTTAATTTATATCTCTATTTATTAAGGTAATATTTACATTTTAAATGAAAATTTCCTAGAAATAAAATAAAGGGTATTTACCGAATCATCCTAGACTTTGGAATAATTTGAGAAAAAAAAGTAATATACCTGTCACCACTTAATTTGATTGTCTTTAATTTCCTCAGGTAGTCATTAATGACTGTTACAAACCCTTCTTCTTATGGTCTTGATGATTCCCTTAATTCAGGACTTTCTCCAGACACACATCAACATAATTGAGAGTATCATTGTATTTAAAACACATCACAAAATTCTTATCATAATTGGTCTGAGTATTAAAACGATTTTTTATTTTTAATAATGAGACAAATTTTCTAACAATCCACATCGATGAAATTTTTTAGATTTCATAAGACACACCCAAATATTCTTCACACCATACATATCAGAAGAGGAAAATTTAGACCTCTTACCTTTATATTTATTTTATGGATGCTTTCCTATTTATTTCTACCCAGATTAATTCTTATCATTATTTTGAAAAATTAAAAAAGTACATCTAAAAAATCTCAGCACTCAATATGATGTTTTCATAGTTTATAAATTCATAAAAAGCCAATGATCTTTTTAAAATTTGTTTCAATGTTGAGTAAAACCTATCAATTTCACTATCATAGGCCTGAATAAGATTTTTTACATACCAGGACAATCTAGTAAATTTATCTTTATAAGTGGAAATAGATTCCCTATCCTTTAGCTTCTTCCCCAAAACATTCATTTCTATCATAAGTCAAACAACCTTAGAAAAATACTTCTTAAGAAAAATATCATTAAATCTCATCAACTCTATGGTATCAATCTCATCTTTTTTCCTTGTTAATCTTAACTGATAACCACCACCGATTGGATTCACTTTATAAATGATAAATGGAAATATTTAACTTTTTACATTCAAAATAACGCAAAACATCAAATATATTTTATTGATTATTATTACATCCATTGATTACCATTGGATTTAATGTTCTATTAAATTAAAGAGGGTTATGTTTCATGAAATTATTTATAGTATACATGTTATTCTATATAGAGTTTGATCACTCTCTATAATGGTTACCAACATTAATAACCAATTTTAACTGATTTGACATTGATACAAACTAATTTTTTCTAATTCTAATCATTCTAGGTTACTAATTCAGAATTTTATTATCCTCTTGATTCCATTTTGAATTATTCACACTCTTTCCTCTTTGGATAACCCTTTTGAAATACATATATTATATAATGTAACATTGAAAACAAAAAATATTTCTCATAATAATATAATCCATAGATTAATATAACTTAAATGTATTTTTTAATAATATTACAATCACTAAATTTATCAACTCCTTGCTCTAATACCTACTATAACAACCCACACAATAAAAAATCCATAATCATGAGCTAAATAAAAATGAATGAAATTTATTATATTCTCATGATCTTTTATAGTTATAGTTATATCTAATTAGAAAAAAATATTACATTTCAAAACCTTACAATAAAAAGTGTAAGATTACACTAAATCTTCATTTTTTCAATAAAAACACAATTCTTAAATTTAAACTCATATTTAAAACAAAACTCATTCTCTTATTTTAAGATTAATCCCTATAGAATAAATTTATACATTGATATAATTTACTAATCACCATTAAGACATATGAAAACCACTTGAAAACATCAGATAAACAGAAAATTCTCTTTAAGGTATACAAAAATAAATAACCTAATAGTCCAATTTGAAAATAATGAAATCTCATAAAATATTATCCCCTTTTATATAATTAACCTTGAGATCAAAAAAATAATTTAATGTCTAAATAAATGAACTTCATATCCCAGTTTGTTTCATAAAAAAATTATAAAAAATATTTATGTGAAATTATAAATCATGTGGTTTTATTTTTAATCGTGATTACTTATAGAATTTTTTTTTAAATACACAATTTTCACCCTTAAAAGGGTCATACAATTTCCCTTAAATGCAATATTATCATTTACCTTATGAAATAAATATACTTCCATGAAAAAACATTTTAAATCATATAAAATTCATATAGTTACTTTTTTAAATAATCTTGATATATCTCTTACAATCACTCTTGTAGCACTCTTACGAATAGACAAACCTACCCGTTAATTACAATTTATAATTCCTGGAGAATAAATTCAACACTCAATGGATTGGAAAAATATATTGTGATAATACATTGTCATAAATAATTTAGAAGGACCATAACATACCTAAAAAACATATAGTATTTCATTTTTATCATAAAATTTCATAAAACAATGAATTTAACACATATTAAGAAGCACTTCATGGGTTGATGTAAAAATAAGTATAAAAATACCTTTTCCATTCAAGAATTTTAAAATAAAAAACTCCCAAAATAAAAGGAAATGAAATATTCTTTGATAATTTATAAAAAATTATTGAGTAATATTCTTAAATAATAATGGTCATGATAGTTATAAATTACACTATTTCCACATACATTAAAAAAATATTCCATTCACACATTTTCAAAACTATCCTATATAGAAAATGTTAAAAAGATACCTTTTTTAAACCACTAAAATAAACAGAAAAGATAGTTTAAAATGAATTTAAAAAATAATTTTAATATTATAACAAAATTATGGAAACCTTTTAATAAATAACAATATGGAGGAAAAGTCTTCGAAGGAAAACTGTAGATCATTTTAAATAATTATTTAATGAAAATCTCTTACCTCGAGTCTGAATCTCCATGTATATACTTTAACTACTATGTAATAAAAATATATGAATTATCAACTTGATTAAGAAACATCTTCATATATTTTTTATATTATTTTCCTTATTATTTTATTTTTACCATTTATTATATAGTTACTAAATTAGTTTAGTTCATGTTTGATGTTTTGAGTACGTTCAATACATAATTGCAAAAAAGATTCGATTAATTGAACATGGTAAAATGGGTATTTATTACATAATATATAGAATATTAAGCATATAAAAATTATAATGTTTATATATTAAATATGCTTTTATAACTATCCATGAATGGAAAAAATAAAAAATGAATCACATCACTTCATGGAGGTGGTAGTCCACAGGCATGCACAAGCAACGTTTCCATTTTCTAATGGATTGAAGGGTAAGAATTTAAGTAATATAATTTATTTAAATAATAATAATTATGTCATTAATATTATCTATATTCATTAAACACATCATAATAACCTTCCATGTGATAAAAATATAACATATCGCTTCCTGAAGGGGGTAGACCATATGTATGCCCGAGTGATGTTTCCCTTTACCATATGATAGAAAAAGAGATAAAAAAGCAATATAAAATAAACATAATTATATTTAATTATATTTGAGATACTTATTTTATTATTTTCACTTGGTTATGATAGTTTTGAATATTTTAAATATGAAATAAACACGATGGTACTCCGGTTAGAGTTATACCACTTCTTTAGAAAACCTCTTTTAGCTTACAAATTATGCCCTATAGGTTGGTCTTTTGTCAAGACCAGAACCTATTAAACATGATGAATAAATGTGGGGATAGATTCTAGAAGTAACGTTTCAACATAAAGAGATCAAGTGGTTTAGAGAAGTGAGGAGAGGCAATTCCTTTTTATAAGTGAGGTGAGTGTATGTTTTATGAATATTCTTAACTTTTAAATACTATAAATGTATTACTCATGGTAAAGTGGAAATAAATTAATATAATTTAGATTATAGTATGATAAGGGTTGAAAATATCTTATACATTAAGAATTAATATAATTTTTTTTGTTCTTATCACTGAGTTTTTACTTTAATGAATATGTTTTATCTTCACCTTGGTAACTATTTTTTACCATGGTAACTATTCATTATTACCAAAAATGAAATTACAATAATTAATAAATTTAAAAAAACTAATTTAAAATATAAAATCAATTTTTAAATATTAAATTTGTATAAATGGTTGAAAGAAAATGAAATTTTATATTGAAAAATGCTATGAAGAATATGTTTTTTGAAAAATGAATTATTAATTCTAAAAATGAATTCATTCCAAAAAAAGTATAATGTAGATTAATTTAGAATTAACTGGATAATTTTTAGTAAAAGAGGACTAATTTTACTTTAATACCAGTCCAAAATATAAAGAAAATTTTTAAATACTTGAAAAGAAATGGATGCTAAAAAAACGATATTTTTCACTATTCACCCAAAAACCAATCTTTTCAGAAAAATACCAAAAACTTACCTGAATACAAAATTGATAAGATGACAAAATGTATGTTCATTTTATCTAAGTAAATTTTAAAACTTATAGAATTTAAATTTTAAATAGAAATATATAATAAATGAAAATCACTTTTGTTATAATAAAACTATTTATTTTTTTATTTGAAAAATCATATAAAATTATTATAATGAATGTTAATCCACAAAATATAATCACGAGTATTAATTATACATGAAATTTATTTATTCTTAACATTACTTGTGTTTTCAAATTCATCCCTACTTCAATAAATTACATCATCAAAATTTTACTCATCATTTAAACTAGTACGTATATTTTTCCATCCGAGCGTTTTTAGGTTCCTATGCCACTTCCTAATTCATATGGTTATTTTACAAGAATTTAGCAAGGTGAGTTAAATTATTCTCTTACACCTTTTCTCATAAATCTAGAATCCACAATCAATTTTCCTCATAGTAAATATTCCCTTTAAACCATACCACATCGAGGCTCAAAACATGAGACAAACAAGGTACACATTACCTTAAGAATGAAACATGAAACACATCATGTAATTTTGATAAAAATATAGGAAAATATACGATGTAAGAGACCAATACCGCCTTTTTTTGTATTTTATAGAATCCAATAAACTAAATAATTAACTTTCCCTTTTTTACCAAATCACATAACATAATTCCAATGATATATTTTAAAAAAAACATGACCAACTACCTCAAATGAAATTTATTTAGTCATATCATATATAAAAATATTATGAATTTATTTAGTTTCCATCATTTTATACTGAATCATATTTACCTTGTCATCCATTTATTATATTAGTTTTAGTCTCAACAAACTTTTTCACCTAATTAATCCCAACATGGTGGAGTTTAAAGGCATTTTATATATAATTAATTAAATGGTTCCATCTATATATAAGAACGAAAAAAATTTATTATATGAAAATTAAACAAATGAAAAATACTTATCCCAACATAATTGGTAATCTAATGAGCACGATGGAATCATACCCTCCAAAGGCTAAATCATTTGATCTGAATTTCTATCAAATTAATGATGAAGAACTTTAATTAAATTCAATTTTGACCCAAATGAATATTAATATCCTCTTTAAAAATTAAAGTTAAATATATGATCATGTAAAACATAATAGAGAAATAGTCTTTATGTAGTCTAACTATGATGTTAAATAAAGATTAAGAAAGACAATAAAAAGAAATACTATCTCAAATATGATGAAAATGTTTAGAATTAGTTAATCAATAAAAAATAATGTAAATTACATCATTTCCTGGAGAATTATATGGTAATTCTACCATGAAATATGTGGATATATTCTCCCATTTCCATTTAGGCACTGGAAAAGATTGAAGTATCCAATTCTATAGTTACCACACATCTTTAACTAGTTTAAAAGTAAAATATATCATGCTAAACTCAATAATATATATTTTTATTACTTAATACCCATATTATTCTTGAAGATCTATATTTATCATAGTAATACCAAGATAAATAAAGAATAGAGAGCTATAAGATTATCTCAATAATTGCTTCATGAATTGGGGATCACAAGGAAGTGAAAACCTCTTTCCAATTTTTATAACACATTTGTTTTTAATGTTAAATTCAGAAAACATACCCTTATTAACCAACTCTACTCTTTCTTGTAAACCACAATCTTCTCTATGAGTATTATTAACTCTGTATAAAAAATATGGTTGTACTAACACTTGAACCAAAAGAGATGGAGTTACTGCATGCAAATTTTCTAGGCTTACATCCATTAAATCATTAACCAAAGGATCATTTTCAAATTTTTTCATAGATAATGATGAATTATATTTTTGTCTGAAGGCATCCAATACCTTGTTTTATTTACCAGGATGATAGAAAATCATGAAATCATAATACCTTATGAGTTACAGCTATCTTCTCTACCTCATGCTTAACTCTTTTTGAGTGAATATATACTTTAAACTTTTATAGTTAGTATATATTTCAAAATTTACCCCATATAAAATATTCCTCTATGATTTTAAAATAAAAACCACCACTCCAACCTCAACATCAAGCATAGGGTAATAATTCTCATGGAGTTTCAACTATCATGAAGTATATGTATTTTCCTGATCATATTTTGTCAATACACAACCAAGTCCCTTCAAAGAAGAATCACTATATATAAAAAAATCACCATTCATAAATGTAAAGGATGAAACTAGATCATTAACCAATATTATTTTCAATTCCTGAGAAAATTCATCACATTAAATTGTTTACAAGAATTTATTTCATTTTCATGTTAACTTAGTTATAGTGATATATTACGAGGTTTTTTTCCATAAACTGTTAGTAGTAACATTATTATATATGAAAAATTCAAATCTTAGTGAAATTTTTAGGTATTTAATACTCTTCCAACACTTCAGTTTTAACTATATAAACAGGTATTACCTCATTAGAAACAATATAACTAGGGAAAAATATTATAGAATAAAAAGTCAAATGTAATGATTTTTTCATAAAAAATATTTTATTTTAAAATATTCAAAACAATTCTTATATATTTCTCATATTACCTAAACTATTTAGCAATAACCAAAATTTCATCAACAAGAACAACAAAAAATTTATCCAAATGCTCGGGGAAAACTATATTCATATGATCCATAAATATAGAGGTTAAATTAGTCAATATTAAAATTTATAAAAACAAACTCATGATTCCCATACATAGAATTAAAAAATATATTCATAAATTATTCCTCCTCTACTTTTAGCTAGTGATATCAAGATTTTATATCAATCTTTGAATAATATAGTTCATTTAGAAGCTAATCAAGAAATCCATCTATATGAGGCAACAAATATTTATTCATAAAAGGTAATGTTATTGAGTGATATATAATTAATGAAAATCCTTATAAAACCATACTTACTTTGAATAAAATATAGGATCACCCACGGTGAAGTGATAAGATAAATAAAACCCTTATTAAGAAAATCTTATAACGACTTTTTCAATTACAAGAAATCTAAGAAATTCATTCGACATGGGGGTTTTAAATTTTATTATAATATAGAACAATTTAAAAATTGAATTAAACCTCATAACTATGAATAACACCAGGAAAACCATCAGGAATTACATTAATATATTTATTTACTACTCATACATCTCTAATCTAAACAACTTACCTCTTTTAGACATTATGAGTTAGATAACTTTCACCTCCATCTTTAATCAGTTTATCAACTACTTGATCTGTTTTTATAAGTATGAACTATATGTTATATATATAAAAAATGATATAAAATTTTAATTTAACTTAATTATCTCTGTAATCAATATTATCACGATCAACTAAAATCCAATCCATTCCTAGAACAACATCAAATTCAACTATGGGAAAGAAAAACTGTTTTTTAGGAAAAATAATTCCACTGATAATAAAAATAATATTCCCAGTAATCTTATTTTCATTAATAATTTCTCTAGTAGTTTTTAGTAAAATTTAATTCTCTACTTCTTGTGGTAATTTTCCATTTTACCAAAAAATTTGAGAGAAATAAAATAATTTTTAGAACTTGAATCAAATAAGACTTTTACATAATTTAAGTAAATATGAAATGTACCTATAACTACTTTATTTAATGGTTTTACACTTACTTATATAGTCACGAATGGATTTGACACACCCTTTCTCTTATGGTATTGTTTATTATGAATATTCATGTTTTACATTGGACACACATCATCATAAGGGCCCATCTCATTTCATTTACAACATCTCACAACCTATTTTTAATAATTAGTATAACAATTACCATGATTATTTTATTCTTAGTTGTGAGCCAAAAGTATCAGTATACTACTACTACAACCCCAAACCCAAACTCCTTGATTCAATGATAAAATCATAAACATTACATTTTTGGATTTGATATTGAGAAATTTCGCTGAAATATTTCCCTCAAAACCATACATCATCAAAATGAAACATTGGATAAATTACATACCCAAAAGAATTTTAGGTTCAGAGTTTTAGATAATCTGGAAACCTCTTAAATAAACAATACTCATGACTTCAATAGAGTATTTTTACCACTATACCCAGCCTTTCATATTCCATATTAGGCCATAATTAATATCCACATGAAACTATTCTATAAATAATTCATTTAAAATCATTCTTCATAACCGAGAGAAAGGAAAACATAATAAGTGTAAACTCAAATTCTTAGTAATTATAAACATAATTATTAACATGTCACAACCCATCCTCAGGGCCCGTGATGTGACTACCCCGAGCCCGCCTTCCATAGGCTAGGTGATGGCGACTAGCCCCAAAGGTGTAAATCCCGATAGAAGGGAAGGAATTGCCGTTATATAAGAAAACAAACACCACAGAGTACCCAAGATGAAGTAAACACTAAGTAAACTGATTACAAAAGTAAGTGCTGAAAAGTAAATGGGACAGAATACAAACTCGACTAAAAGTACAGTACATCTGAAAGGAAATAAAATCAGAAGTAAAGTAAATCAGTAACCACCAAGTCATCCTCTAGAATTCCCACCTGAAGGGTTGGTACAGATAGTCTTGTCGACTCCTCGGGTCCTTTGGTCCGCTCCGTGTACATCCCGCCTGATAGTCCACCACCATGTACCATCCCGCTCCACAAGCCTCAACAACAATCAACGCTTTCCATCGTCTGCAACCAACACAACGTATTGTGGGCATAGCTCATGCAGGGGTGAGTATACAATACTCAGTAGGGACACCGAGACCCCCGACTGTATCCAAATCATTAAAGGATAAACTACAAAGGAAGGATACAAACAGGAAGTATCAACCAACTCTACTTAGGTATTTTCCCATACATATACCTAAGTCATCAATTACAGTTCATCTCCAACTCACGAAATCAAGTACAACCCAGTAAACATAGGAAAGCACAACCCACTCCACACAGGAAAGCATAACCCAATCCACACAGGAAACCACAACCCAATCTACACAGAAAAGAACACCCCAATCCACACAGGAAAGCAAGTCAATCATATCGATGATAATGACTGAAAATCAAGACTCAGCTCACACAGGTATACTACTCACGAAGAGGGGTGGAGATGATAGATGTAGCCTCTGAATCATCTCCCCTACCGAACCCATGTAGGATCCAAGTACAAAAGTTGTTGTTTACGAACCCACGTAAGATCCTAGTATAGTAACCATCACTACCAAACCCACATAGGATCCAAGTACAGTCGCCACCGTTGTCGCAGTCGCAGCCAGCTCTAGGGTTCCCGCACACAACATACTCGATTCCGGGAGGGTCCGCTCTTCGAGTCAAAGGGGTGGATACATCAATATTCACGAAGACCAGAGATGATGTATCCCATCGTTCCGTCCCAAGTCAAATGGGAAAACCAATCAAAACGTGCCCGAGTCACAGAAAACAATATGACCAAGCCATTTTCCAAAAGTACACGGCGAGTAGGTAAGCGATACATGCCGTGTCATCAGACACCGGGTACTGCCCGTGTGATACGTCCCGTGTTGCAAGGCTGGTCGTGTAGATAAGTAAATACACAACGTGTACTATGGTTACACATTGTGTCCAAACCTCTAGGGTCGGTTCCGTGTGCACTGGTCATGTCTGACCATGTGGCGGAACACATGCCCGTGTACTCCACCCCGTGTCTGTGTATTTTCGGAATACACGCTGTGCCTCTTGGACGTATGGTTCTGCCCGTGTCCGTGTATCACCCAGATTACACGCCAAGACTCGCGAAGCTGCTTCTACCATGGTGGTGGTAGTACACGCCGTGCCTCGTGGCCGTGTGGTTCTGCCTGTGTCCGTGTATCTCCTGGATTACACGCCGAGCCTCGCGAAGCCTCTTATGACTTTTAATGAAGATAATACACGCCGTGCCTCGTGTCCATGTATTTCTGTCTGTGTCCATGTACTTCCCTTGAATACACGCCATGTCCAATGAAGTCTCCTCTATCAAACTGTGTGGACAATACACGTCGTGTGACCGGTGTCACATGCTGTGTGTCACTTCTTCTAATGTCCAATACTTCTGCCACATAACTCTTGTACTACACGGCGTGTGCTTTGGAAGTACACGTCGTGTATTCTGGAATTTTCCAGAAATGATGCCTCTGGACAACACGCCTCTCAAGGCGTCCGACCTTTGTTCCAATGATCTTTTTTCTACAAAAACTCCCGTTCCTAGGTCGTCCTGATGTTTCGAGGCAGTTTCCATTGTTTTTGGGCCTCCGATCGGTTCTGAAAACTTACCTTGATTCACCGCTCAAGAACTATTGCAGAACACCATACAACAAGAATGGTGGAGGAATCAGACCGTGTTAGTTTGGTCCGGTTTCTTCCGCATTAGTTTGATAGAAAAAGGTTTAGATAGAACCAATAAAATGGAAAAGAAAACAACGTTTCTCATTCATAAACACACCCCTACCTCAATAAATGTTGACGTTTACCGGCGACGCGGAAGATGGAATCGCGTGTTAAGGTTTCGAAGACGGCGTTGGTGTGTGTCCTATGAGGGGACTGCGTCTCACCCTAGCTACGAAGAGATGAAGGAATGGTACGTCGTCTCTCCTTGTGGTGATGACGTTCTTCGCCTAAGGGTGTCATTCTTCGCAAGAGGATGAAGTTCTTACAAAGGGAAAAGAACTCTCTCCCCAAAATTCCCCATACAACAAAACTAACCAAATAAAATAAGGCCTCCCCTTATTTTATTATTTTTCCAAGCATTTCAAATTTCCAAAATTCAAACACATAATTCAATTAATTAAACAGGTTCAATTAATCAAATTAATGTGTGTTGGCATTATTAAAGTGGAAGAGGAGAAGTCACATAATTAAATACAAGGGGTTTTAATGGAGAGTTTAAGGAGTATTGGGGAATGTGAAGGGTTGGGGATCATACGGGCCCCACCTCACATTTATCCTCACATGGGTAGTTATGGTGCCAGTGGGTCCCACACTAACTTTCCCATGTAGGATAAAACCACATAGGTTGGGGATAAAATTTGTACCACAAATTTTATTCAATTCTTTATTAATACCCAAATATTAACAAATCCTCCCGAACAAAAGAACCACTGGTAAAGGTCCTCTTCAGCAATTACCGGTGCTGCGGTTCCATCGGTGCCCTCAGATTTCAATTTTGAGCACCAGTTCAAAAGATAGAAAAACCCGCTCGTTCGTTCACTGAATGTACCCAAGTTAAACTTTAGAAAATGATTCCGGGCACTCCGGGCCTCGAAATCAGGTGCCGTCAGAAACTGCCTACTCGTAAAATCCCATAGAATTTAAGAAAAACGTTTCCTTGAAATTTATGGGTCTTTAAATTACTCCCACCTCAGGGATTTACATCCCCGTAAAGCTACATCAGAGACTAGGGAAACAAATGAGGCTACTGTGCACGCATCTGAGCCTCCCACTCCCATGTGCTCTCCTGGAGGTTCCTGTGCTGCCACCTGATGTGCACTAGAGGAATCAACCATCCATGTAGGACCAAATCCTGTCGATCCTATATCTCCACTAGGACCTCTGCAAAAGTCTCCTCATTATTGATGTACAACTCCCCGTGACCAATGATTTGCATCGCGTCATGCACATATCTCCTCAGCTGAGATACGTTGAAAACATCATGCACCCGGTGCAACTGAGGTGGAAGAGCCAGGCGATAAGCCACCTCGCCTATCTTGCTAAGAACCTGGAATGGTCTGATGAAGCATAGAGATAACTTTCCGCCTCGGCCAAATCTACGTAATCCATGTCGAGGTGAGACCTGTAAGAAAACGTGGTCTCCATCCTCAAACTCTAGTGGTCCCCACCTCCTATCAGCATAGGACTTCTGTCATCTCTGAGCAGTCCTCATCCACTCCTGGATGATCTGAACCATCTCCGTTGTGGCCTGGACCATCTCTGGTCCTACAAGTGCTGACTCCCCAGGGTCTGTCCAACATCGAGGTGATATGTAAGGTTGGCTATACAATACCTCATATGGTACCATCCCAATGGTGGAGTGGTGGCTATTGTTGTATGAAAACTCCACCAAGTGTAGGTGATCCTCCCAGCTGTGACCAAAGTCAAGGACACATGCACAGAGCATGTCCTCGAGAGTTTGACTGGTCCTCTTCGTCTGACCATCCGTCTGAGGGTGAAAGTTGGTGCTCAGGCATAGCTGCCTCCCAAATTCCTCCTGAAACCCCTTCCAATGCCGGGAGGTAAAGCGAGCGTCTCGATCAGAGACGATATATGATGGTACACCATGAAGCCGTATAATCTCTTAAATGTAGAGGCATCCCAAGATCTCTACTAAGCCCTGCTCTCTGATGGATAAGAAGTGGGCTGACTTGGTGAGTGGGTCGACAATCACCCAGATGGAGTCGTGTCCTCTGGAAGTACATGGAATCCCTGTCACAAAGTCCATAGATATCCCATTCCACTTCCACTCTAGGACATATAAGGTCTGTACCAAGCCTGCTGGTACCTGGTGCTCCGCCTTCACCTACTGGTATATGAGGCATCGTGAAACAAACTCTGCCACAACCTTCTTCATACCCGGCCACCAGTGCTGTCGTCTAAGATCCTGGTACATCTTCGCTACTCCAGGATGTATCACAAAAGGGGAAGTGTAAAACTCCCTCATATCCTCCTCTTGTAATGAAACTAGTACCATGGTACGTCCCCTGAAGAGGATGTCGTGCTCTCCTCCTACAGAAAATCCATTAGGTGCCTCTCATGAGGATATCTATGCACATCACGTCTCACAGTAAACATCACCACACTGTGCCTCTCTGACCCTCTAAAGTATTGGATGAGTGACTATGAGCAACTGTAGAAATTATGCTCCATCTCTATCCACGAAGGATATCTGCAACGCGGCTAGTTGCTCTGTCACCTTTCTAAGTAGCTGAATGCTCGATCTCCTGCTGAGTGCATCAGCTATTACGTTCCCCTTCCCAGGAGTATAGACTATCTCAAAGTTATAGTCCTGGAGGAACTCGATTAATCGCCGCTCTCTCAGGTTCAGGTCCTTATTTGAGAAGATATACCTGAGACTCTGGTGGTCAGAGTAGATTGTAAAGTGCTCACCCATCAGATAGTGCCACCACATCTTCAAGGAGAAGACAACTGCTGATAAATCCAGGTCATGGGTAGAGTAGTTCTTCTCGTTCTGCCTCAACTGTTGTGATCCATAGGTGATCAATACCTGCTCCTGCATTAGGACACATCCGAGCCCGATCCCTGATGCATCTCAATAAACTACGTACCCTACGCCCTCCTCCGATAGCCTCAAGATGGGTGCACTGGTCAATCTGTGTCTCAACTCATGGAAGCTCTTCTGACATATATCTAACCACATGAAGGGTTTCCCCTTCTTCGTCAAAGCTTAAAGTGGTGCTAAAACTATGGAGAAGTCTGGCACAAATCTCCGATAGTACCCAGCCAGACCTAGGAAACTCCGCACCTCTATCATGCTCCCGGGTGGCTCCCAAGCTAGAAATTCCTCGATCTTCGTAGGATCCACCACAAATACCACCTCAGAGATGACATGCCCCATGAAGTGGACCTCTTGAATCTAGAACTGACACTTAGAGAGATTACCATAAAGATGGTGCTCTCAAAGTGTATCCAGTAAAACCCGCAAGTGGTAGGCGTGCTCCTCCTCAATAGTCGAGTAAATCAATATGTCACAGATGAAGACTACAACAAATCGATCGAGGTAAGGCCGGAAGATCCCATTCATGAGACTCATGAAAACTTCTGGAGCATTGGTTACACCGAAAGGCATAACCAAGAACTCATAGTGGCCATACAGACACATGAAGGCGGTCTTCTGCACATCCTTGTCTTGAACCCTGAGCTGATGATAGCCTGAACTGAGGTCTATCTTCAAGAACCATCATGCTCCCTTGAGCTGATTAAAGAGGTCATCAATCCTCGGGAGTGGATACTTTTTCTTTACGGTCACCTGATTCAGGCGACGGTAGTCGACACACAGTCGCAAGCTCCCGTCCGCCTTCTTGGTGAACAAAACCAGGGAAGCCCAGGGTGAAACACTGGGTCAGATGAATCCCTTGCCTTGCAAGTCCTCCAGCTGTACCCATAGCTCTTGAAGCTCAGTGGGAGCCATCCAATATGCTGGAGTAGATATCGAGGCTGTCACGGGGTAAAAATCAAAATATAAGTCTACCTATCTATGAGGAGGTAGTCATGGAATGTCGTCAGGAAAAAAGTCCGCATACTGATCCTCCACTACAGGAAAACTCGGACTCCACACATCAATAACTCCTAGGATAAGACTAGCCAACTGATGAGTGATAGGATGTACCCTCCTCGGTGTGAGTCCATCCTGCGCTGCAAAGGCTCCCTTCTCGCCGGTGAAGGTGAACCTACTCCCATCGGTGCGGACACACTACACCTTGCGCCTAATACAGTCGATTTGAGCATGGACCGTAGGTAACCAATCCATGCCCAAGATGACGTTGTAAGGCCTTGATGCTGCTACAAGAAGATCCCAGCCAAAGCTCTCACATACTAGAGTATGCTCACAATTCCTGAACCAGTGTGTAATCATCGAGTCTTCTCCTGTAGGAGTCTCTAGATGTAACTATCGAGCCAACGGTTCCATCGGAATCTCTGAGCTCTGAACAAGGGAAGAGGCAATGAAAGAATCACTTGATCCTCTATCTATATAAATTGAAGAAAGGGTGGAGTAGACACATATAGTACCTCAAATCATATCAGGTGCACCGCGGTCGTAGGTCTCCACTGCTAGAAGCTGAGACTGCCTCTATCTGCAAGCTCCTTGTGGTCGGTTTGGACCTCCTGGTGGTGGTGGTGGTAGAGCCTCAAAGCGTCACCCACCACCCGCTGCTCAGCTGGCTCCTCTTCCTCGTCTGCCTACTCCCTACGGACTGCCACGGTTGAACCTCTACCTCTATTTGGGTGGTCCCTCAATCTTCTGCTGCTCCTCTGCATGGCGGGTCAGGCAATCACGAGCCATGTGGCCCTGCCCGCCGCATGCATTGCACTGCCTACCTCTCGAATGACTGGCTCTGCTGCGTGTGACCCACACCTCCAAACCAGTATCCTAAGGTCTTCCACCTGATGGTCTGGTCCACTTAGACCTCTATGATATTTTTCTACTGTTAGCTGCAGAAGAATCCGCTACGTGCCGCCCTGTGGTAGGTCTCACTGCTGGTGTAGGCTCAGCAAGAAAGCTCTCCACAAGAAGGGCTCGCTCCAGTACTCCTACCTGCGTCGAAGTGCAGAGGGAGATCATCGATGCCTTGATCTCATGCATCAGTCCCTGCTCAAAGGTCTGGGCCTAGAAGAATGGGTCCCGTACCATGTCTGTGGAGTAGCGTGAGAGATCGGTAAACCTCGCTGAGTACTAGGCTACTGTCATGCTGCCCTACCGCAGCTATAACAACTCCTAAATGCGCACCACACAGAGGGTGGCTAGAACGAACTCTAAGTGAAAAAGGCTCTCGAAGTCTGACCAAAGAAGAGATTCCTCGTTGTTCACCTAGAGAATCAGGCTCCACCATCTACCTGCTACCGCATGTAGGAAACTCATCGCAAGGATCACCATAAGATCCGCTGGTGTCACTATCAATCTGAAGACTCGAACTATAGCCTCCAGCCAATCCTCGGCTACCTGAGGGTCCATATCTCCATGGAACCTGGGATGTATTTGATGCTGAAACTCATGCAGTGCACTCAGGTGATGTGTACTCTCAGCTGCTGGGGCTGGTGGCATCGGTGGCTCGATAGGTAGAGGTACCGCCGGTGCCTCGACTGTAATGGGCCCCTGCACCGAGGCGTTGTCCCTCGGTGGGCTGCCATCTCTCACAAAGCTCGGAACCCTAGCTGGCTGCCGTCATGTGGCCATCCTGAAAGAAATAGGTTCACCACAGTTAATACAGTATACCTGGTGAGCTGACACAAAGTAATCACAAAGAAAACTTTTGAAATACACATGCAATCAATGTTTTCATGCATTGTGTCAGAAATCAAGAGTTAGGGTCCTGGTGTATGGATACGTCAGCTGCCGCACCAACACTGGCCTCCCCGAACTGATAACCACACTCATTACCCTAAACACTATGGATTCACACATAAGAATTTATCAGAGTCCTAAGTTCTGTGGTAAAACTGACTCTTCGGATACCAATTTGTCATGACCTGTCCTCGGGGCCCATGCCGTGACTACCCCAATCCCGCCTTCCATAGGCCAGGGGCTGGAGACTATCACCAAAGGCGTAAATCTCGTTAAAAGGGAAAGCATTGACTTTATATAAGAAAACAAACACCACAGAGTTCACAAGCTGAAGTAAACACTAAGTAAACTGAGTACAAAAGTAAGTTCGGAAAATTAAATGGGCCAGAATACAAACCCAACTGAAAGTACAATACAACTGAAAAGAAAGAACAAAATAAGTAATGTAAATCAGAAACCACCAAGTTGTCCTATGAAATTCCCACCTGAAGGGTGGGTACATATAGTCTCGTCGACTCCTCGGGTTCGTCCGTCCACTCCGTGCACATCCCGCCTGATAGTCCACCTCCAGGTATCATCCCGCTCCACAAGCCTCAACAACGATCAGCACTGTCAGTCGTCTGCAACCAACACAATGTAGTGCGGGAATAACCCATGCATGAGTGAGTATACAATACTCAGTAGGGACCCCGAGACCCCCGAAGGTCTCTAGAATCCACAAAGGATAAACCACAAAGGAAGGATACAAACACGAAGTATCAACCAATTCTACTTAGGTATATTCCCATACATATACCTAAGTCATCAATTCCAGTTCAGCTCCAACTCATGAGATCAAGTACAACCTAGTCAACACCAGAAAGCACAACCCACTCCACACAGGAAAGAACAACCCAATCCACACAGGAAAGCACAACCCAATCCACACAGGAAAGCACAACCCAATACACACAGGAAATCAAGTCAATCATATCGATGATAATGACTGAAAATCAAGACTCATCTCACATAGTTATACTAATCATGAAGAGTGGTGGAGATGATAGATGTAGCCTCTGAATCATCTCCCCTACCGAACCCACGTAGGATCCAAGTACAGAAGTCGTCACTGCCGAACCCACGTAGGATCCTAGAATAGTAACCATCGCTGCCGAACCCACGTAGGATCCAAGGATAGTCTTCATCACTGCCAAACCCATGGAGGATCCAAGTAAATTCGTCCTCGCTGCCGAACCCATGTAGGATCCAAGTACATTTTCCACCATCTTCGTAGTCACTGCCAGCTATAGGGTTCCCGCACACAGCATACTCGATTCCGGGAGGGTCCGATCCTCATGCTAAAGGGGTGGATACATCAACCATCATTAAGACCAGAGATGATGAATCCCAACATTCCGTCCCACATCATAGGGTAAAATAAAGAAAAACGTGCCCGAGTCACAGAGAACAAGACGACCAAGACATTTTCCAAAAGTACACGACGTGCAGGTAAGCGATACATGCCGTTTCATCAGACACCGGGTACTGACCGTGTGATACGACCAGTGTCGCAGGGCTAGTCATGTAGACAAGTAAATACCCATCGTGTACTATGGTTACACGCCGTGTCCAAACCTCTAGGGTCGGTTCCATATATGCTAGCCATGTATGGCCATGTGGTGGAGTAAATGCCTGTGTACTCCACCCTGTGTCTGTGTATTTCCAGAATACATGCCATGAATCTTGGCCGTATGGTTTTTCCTGTGTCCGTGTATCACCCAGATTACATGCTGATCCTCGTGAAGCTGCTTCTTCCATGGTGGTGGTAGTACATGCCGTGCCTCGTGACCGTGTGGTTCTTCCCGTGTCCATGTATCTCCCGGATTACACGCCAAGCCTCATGAAGACACTTATTCCTTTCAATGAAGATAATACATGTCGTGCCTCGTGGCCATGTATTTCTGTCTGTGTCCGTGTATTTCCCTTAAATACATGCCATGTCCAACGAAGTCTCCTGTGTCAAACTGTGTGGACAGTACACACCATGTGACCAGTGTCACATGCCGTGTGCCACTTATTCTGATGTCTGATACTTCTTCCACTGAACGCTTATACTACATGACATGTGCTTTGGAAGTACACACCATGTATTCTGGAATTTTCCAAAAACGACGCCTCTGGCCAGCACACCTCCCGAGGCGTACGTCCTTTGTTCCGATGATACGTTTTCTACAAAACTCCCATTCCTAGGTTGTCCTGATGTTCCGAGGCCATTTTCGTTATTTTTAGGCCTTCGATCGGCTCCAAAAACATTCCTTGATTCGCCGCTCAAGAACGGTTAGAGAACACCATACAATAAGAACGATAGAGGAATCGAACCGTGTTAGTTTGGTCTGGTTCCTTCCGCATTAGTTTGATAACAAAATTTTTAGAGAGAACCAATAACATGGAAGGGAAAAAAACGTTGCTCATTCATAAACACACCCCTACCTCGATAAACGCTGACGTTTTCCGGCGACGCGGAAGATGGTGTCATGGGGTAAGGTTTTGAAGACGGCATTGGCGTGCGTCCAAGGAGGGGACAACATCTCACCCTAGTTGTGAAGAGACGAAGGAATGGCATGTTGTATCTCCTTGTGGTGATGGAATTCTTCATTGAAGGGTGTCATTATTCTCAAGAGGATGAAGTTATTCCTAAGAGAAAAGAAATCTCTCCCCAAAATTCCTCATATAACAAAAATAACCAAATAAAATAAGGCCTCCCCTTATTTTATTATTTTTCCAAGAATTTCAAATTTCCAAAATTCAAACACATAATTCAATTAAATAAAGAGGTTCAATTAATTAAATTAATGTGTGTTGGCATTATTAAAGTGGAAGAGGAGAAGTCACATAATTAAATACAAGGGGGTTTAATGGAGAGTTTAACGAGTTATAGGGAATGTGAAGGGTTGGGGCTCATGTGGGCCCCACCTCACATTTATCCTCACATGGGTAGTTAGGGTTCCAGTGGGTCCCACCCTAACTTCCCCATGTAGGATAAAACCACTTAGGTTAGGAATAAAATTTATACCACAAATTTTATTCAATTCTTTATTAATCCCAAAATTTTAACAACTCCTCCCGAGCAAACACACCTTTGGTAAAGGTCCTCTTAAGTAATTACTGGCGCTGCGGTTTCATCGGTGCCCTCAAATTTGAATTCCGAGAACTGGTTTAAAAGATAGAAAAACCTGCCCGTTCGTTCACTGAACGTACTCGAGCTAAACTTCAGAAACTAATTCCGGGCACTACGGGCCTCAGAATCAGGTGCCGTCAGAAACAACATACTCGTAAAATCCCATAGAATTTAAGAAAAAATTTTCCTTGAAATTTATGGGTCTTTACATAACAGTTGAATTTCACTCATGATAATTTGAAGAGAATAAGGCTATGATGATATAACAAATGTGCATGGTAATAAAATAAGATAACTCATACCAATAAAACCTAGATAAATAAACATATGGCCTAGAATAGAGATTTTAAAAAAGTTACAGTCCTGATAATCATCAATGATGAGCCATGTGATGTCAATCTTGATCAAAGGAAACATTTAAAACCCATATATAGTATAAATAAAAAATAATGGCACATTTGGACATCATCATAATAAAACCCTTTGAAATTACCATACATTAAACTACCAATATAATTATATAGAGAACATAATCATTACCCAATGAATTTGAGATCTATAATGGGGATCAACCCCTCATATAAGCTATATTTGGATCACCCGTGATCTATAATAAGGATCAAACATTTTTCTAATCTATAACGAGATCACCCATGATCTATAATGGGAATTATCCCTTTGTATAATATATATAGTTCTCACCTATGAGCTATAACAAGGATCAACCCTTTGTATAAATTGTATCAGGATAAAATGTTCATTATAAATAGTGTTTAAGTACAATTAATAAATGAAACATATAGAAGCCTTCACATTTCAACCATAACAATAATTGATTTTCTTTTCATATATCCATTAGCCTATGGAAATGAAATGGGTTACCTGATAATCTCATAATCTATCCATAGAATGAATGAGGATAGTATGAATACCATATATCCCTAACTGAGTGTAATAAACATCAAGGGTTTTAGATGTTGGTGAATGAAAATAACATTAAAAGAAAAACAAAACTCATTCTTGAAGAAAATAAACTTTTCACATTGATAATCACTTTAAAAAAATAAAAATTCAAAAAAGATTGTGAAAATAATTTTCTTTGAAAAAACCATGGAAACAGTTAAATGAATCTTTAAGGAAAATAATGGACATGAAAATGGGAAAAATAATTCTTGCTGTAAATGTTAAAACAAACATTCTTTTCAAACATTTAGGAAAGTGATCCAAAAGTAGACCATTGGGAAAATGATAATAAATTTTAATTTTTTAAAATATTTCAAAAGAATGAAAAATGTCATGTTAAATATATATAAGATTTTATTTATAAAGGGATATTTTTAGAAAACATTTTAGAAAAAATGGATATGGAAGAGAAAGATTCCTAAAATAAAATATGGTACAAGATTAGTATCAATTACATACTACATACTTGATATTTATTTAATTAATAAGTTAGAAAATTGAAATTCAAAATATAAAAAAATCGATAAGCAGAGTAAAATAAAATATATGTGGTTTAATAAAATAAGATCATATGATTTATTCCAAAGGAACCCTGAACATAAACAATCCTGAGAAGAATAGAGATTGTAGCATAAAGCATTTACCACTATAGTAACTTTTCAATCACAAGAAACTTGAAAAAATCACATAAAATGAAACTTTAAATATCCTGAAAATAATTATATTCATGATATAAATTTCATATGGGATGTATATACACCTTATAAAATATTATAGGTTCATATCATAGACATATCTCTCTAAAAAAGGAATTTTAAACTAATAACCCATAAAAAGATCATATCATTGAATTGAGAGATAATAAATGAATATATTTTGTATATAAAATGTAAATACACATAAAATAGTGAAAATAATACAAAAGATATTAAAAATTCACTACACACATAATCTTCTAATATCAAAGATAATGAAGAATTAATATCACCCGTTGAAAATAAATTGGTTTGTAAAATTCTTTACCACTTGGTAACTTTCAAATAAATTCAACTTGTATAAAATAATTCAAATCTAAAATAAAAACAAAATTATGCAAGAAGGATTAATTATTTTAAATGTAAAAGGGTATGTATATACACCATATAAAATAAATTAGGTTAATAACAATACAGTATTCCTTAATAAAGGAAAATTGAGATGAAGTCCCTTACTAAAAGTGTATACATTACTTTTATTTCTATTAAATCATTTATAATAAATATATAAAAATTATTTTATTTCTTAAGAAAATTTCCTAGGTTTAATAACTTATACTTAAATTATTTATTTTATTTCTTTTTATAGAACATTTAAAAATATAATTAGTTAAGACCATGTCCAATGTTTTGAGGACGTTTCGTTCATTGTTTCAAAATAGATTCAGTGTGTTGACCATTGTCAAGGAGGTAATTATTTAGAAATATACAAAAAATAACCATGAAATATATATAAAATTTATTTATCAGTTATACTCTTGTAAAAAAGCATGAAATATTGTTACGAAAAATGAACTCAGTTATAATTATAAAGACTGTGGGTTGTACATACACATAAATAATGTTTCCATTTTCAAATGTTAATTATGGAGTGAAGTAAAGTCATATTTTATATTTATATAATGATAATAATATAATAATATAATATTATTTATTTAAATATACTTATATATATATATCATCCATGTGATGTGGTGATGAAAAAATAATCATGTTTCTTCATGCAGGAAGTAGCCGACACATACACACAAAATATGTTATCATTTTTTTAGTGAGTGGAAATATAAGAAATAAAATGATATATTGACATTAAAAATGATAAATATGTCCTGAATATCATAATTATTTCATATATAAAACAAATATTTGTTAAATTTATCTTTATCAACTTCCAGGTAAACCATTATTGAAAAATTAATCACATCACTTCGTGAGGTAGTACTCTAATATATACATGAGAGATGTTATAATATCCCTCATGGTACAAAAAATAAAAATTTATTTGTGGTATAATAATTATATAAGTATAATTATGTTAAAAATATCATATATATACTTTAAATCCATATTTTTTATAAGACATAATAGGAGGTGATGGAAAATGAATTACATCACTTCGCGAGGTGGTAGTCTTTCGTACACACGAATTAAGGTTTCATTTAAAATTTTATGGAAGAGGATATGGATTTATTAAATTAAATTAACATAATAAAATATATTTATATTTTAGTTACTTTTTTTATTTTAATGGAGTGGAAGAAGAAATAAAATAAAATTTCTCGGTTAAACATGATACCTCTTCTTCAAACAACCTCTTTAGGTTAGAACCAAAATAATTATTATTTGTTTGAATTTATGATCAAACCAAAAGAGGTAGGTAGTGTTAATAGAATTAGTTTAGGTATTTTGTTATTTATTGGATGATAATAAGTTATTTGAAGGCATGAAATTAAGAAGATAGGGGGTGACCTTTTACAAGGGAGGTGAGTGGCACACTTGTAATTTTTGAAGAGAAAAAGGTGTACCAACATTTTTCACATGATAAAGGGATCCGAAATGGACCATTATCAAGACTCATACTTTATAATTTATAAATATTACTATAAAATATATTCTAGACATGTATTTAGGTCATTTTAACATTTATCATTTTTGTTTAACCCCCCATAAACCCATTTTCATCTAAACCACAACAATTGTTTATACTGTTTTCACTATTTATTATGATAAAAATTAAGTTTTAATTTTTTTATAATATAAATTATTATTATTGGAAATATATAATCCATTTTAAAAAACTTAATTCACATAAGTGGCATAATTAAATTTAAAATTAAACCCACAGACGTGATGAAAAATAGTTTTTCAAGAAATATATTTTTAAGCATAAGATAAGTTTATATTAACTCTAAAACTAGTAACCATAATTATATGAATTTAAATTAATATTTATTGATATATAATATAAAAATTTAATTCAAAAAATTCCTCAGTAGGGTTTTTTAATAATTAAAATGGAAAAAAATTATGCACTTTAAAATAGTATTTAGAAAAATGTGTTTTAAAACAAACAATTAACTTACACTAAAATCCAATATAAAGAAAATTTATATGTAATTACATGGATTAAATATAAATAAATAATAATTTTGTTAAATTAAAAATAATTAAAATAATAATGGGTCTTTTAAATTACTGATTTTATTTAAAATAAAGGACAATTTTACAAAAATCACAAATTTTGAGTATTCACTAAAGCATTAAGATTTTCTAAAAAATACAAAAATTTCACCATAAGTGAATTTTGATATTATCAGTTAAAAAATGAATTTATCCTATCAAGTATATTTTATAAAATATTTATAAATAATTTATAATATTTTATCATAAAATTAAATAAAAATCATGTTTAAAGAAAACATATTTTTGATAAATAAAATTACTTTACTTAAAATTGATCGATTATTTACGAAGAATTTACCAATAAATTTATATTGAATAGGATATATATACATATATATTTCATAAATTATATTCTGTTATTCATTCCCACCAATTTAATGACTATGTTATAATATTCATATTTAAAATAATATTATTTTATGGTTATTTTAAGCTCTAAGTTTCATGTCTTATATGATATTGAGCATAAATTTATTCTTTAAAATATCATTGTGTTACATCATCCTCCCATTAATAAATTACATCTTAAAATTTTTATATTTATCTCAATAATCAAAGGGTTACATTTGAAAATATTTTTGTTGAAAAACACATTATATAAAGGGTTAATAGAAACTCTACTTGAAGAGAGAGAGAGAGAGAGGTAAGTGAGAAGATTATCTAAAAAAATTCATAAATTAGTTTCTAAGTAGGAAAAAATTTCTAATTATTAGACATATTGACATGGGATGAAAACATAATAACAAAATAATGTTGTAGAGTGACAAAGATCATTGATCACTATAAAGTGAATGACCATGAGAAGATCCAAAACCAAAAGTCCATGAACCAAAGTGGTGTGAAAATGACCATCATCTAATTGGACAAAAACATAATATTATAATTTTTTTACTAAAGATAATTTTCCTAGATATTTGGAATTACATACCATATATAATAAGAAAATAAAGAAATATACTTACATGAAAAGTTTAATATCATCTTTTAATAATTTTTTAGTAAAATATCATCTTTTTCTCCAAATAATGAGTTTTCAAGAATATTTTTTAATGCCTAAAGCACTAAAAAAAATTCTAATGGATCACATAACCATAAAATGGATAATCAAGATATTATTGTCTTATTTAGACATTAAACAAAAATAAAATGGTTTTTACATGGAAAGATAATTTACAAAATGAATAGAATTTCATATGATGATATAATACACTAATCTCTAAAATTAAATAATAATACACAATGGTCAAACTAAAAAATTCCATAAATAAATAACCCTATATCCAAAATAATGTCAATATTATCAATATTAAGGTTACCTCATAACATTATGATTATATTTCCAAAAATATAGGGATATTCTTCTGAAATAACATTAATAAATTAGTCACTAAATTACATTTCAATATGATGGTTATCTATATAATAAAACATAAGTTCCCAAAATTAACTTAGTATCAAAGATCATATAGACCTAAAAGCTATAAATTTCTTAGAAAAATTCTCCAGAAAAATTATATTCATACTTCATATTAAACCAAAGCTTTAGATATAGTTCATCCTAATAAAACATCTCCTAAAATATCATTAATCAATTAAAGATCTCATCAATTATATCTTAAAAATAAGTTCCTAATACTTTGAACATATGATCAAACCCAAACCCATAAAATCATGATTTTTTCCATATATATTAATACAAATTCTCATAAAAAATTCCAAATCTCCTAAGTAATCTAAACCCCGCTCTGATACAAATATAATAACCCTAAACCTATACTCCTAGATCCAATGCTAAAGTAATAAACATTACATTTTTAGACTTTATACCCATAAATCTGACCAAAGTTTTTCCATCCAAACCTTACAACATCAATATGAAATTTTGAATAACTTACATACCCAAAGACCTTTTAGGTTTATATTTTTATAGAATTAGGAAAAACTCTTAGACAAATAACACTCATGAATTCAATAGAAAAATTTTCCACTATACTCAACTCTTTTTATTATATATTATGTAATAATCATCATCTATATGAAACCCTTCTAGGATTAATTCATTTATCATAATTCTTGTTAAATTTAGGAAAACGAAATATAATACGGGTGATCTCATATTCTTAGTAAGGGTAAACATAAAAATTAACAATTGAATTCCATGAGTGAACATAAGAAGAGAATAAGGGTATTATGGATATATCATTTTGCATTAGCATAACATAATAGAACACATACCCATCAATACTGGATAAATAAACATGTGGAATGGAATATAGATTTATCAAATTCATGAGTTATGAGAATAGATAATCACAATCTATGTGATATTAATCAAGATCAAACGAAACATTTAAAACCCATAGTTAGCATAAAGAAAAGGTGTTTATACCTTGGTACATCTTCATGATAAAATCCTTACAACAACATTATAAATGGAATAACCATATGACCAACATATAATATAATCATCCAATGAACATAGTCATTACCTAATTTATTAGAGAGATATAATGGGGATCAAACCCTTGTATAAGTTATATTGCGATCACCCATTTCCCATGACATATAATGGGGATAAACCCTTCATTTAAGCTATATCGGGCTCACCTGGGAGCTATAATGGGGCAAAAACCTTCTTATAAGCTATATCAGGCTCATTTATGAGCTATAATAGGGATTATCACTTTGTATAAGATTTTGCAGGCTCAATCATGAGATATAATGGGGATCATCAACTTTTTTAAGCTGTATCCAACTCATCCATTCATCATAAATAATATCCAAGTACCATTATAAATTAAAACATTTAGAATCTTTCACTTTTCAATCATAACAAAAATCAATGTTCTTTTCATTGACTGATTATCCAATGGAAAAGAAATCAGTTACATGAAAATCTCATAATATATAAAAATAAATAATAAGGATGGTGTAAATAAAATATATACCTAGCGGGGTGTAAGTAACATCAAGGTTTATTGATGTTGAAGAATTGAAATACCATTAAAAGATCATTAAAACCATTCTTGAGTAAAATAAACATTTCACTTTGAAAATAAAAATAAAAAAATAAAAATGCACAAAATATTGTGAATGTAATTTTATTTGAAAAAACCTTCTAAAAAAAATATAATGTCTATGGAAAATAATGGGTATGAACATGAGACAATCCATTTATTTTGTAAAAATTAAAATAAACAACCTTTTTAAATGTTTTGTAATTGAAGTCAAAAGTTTCTTGTGTGGAAGACATTAATAAATTTACTTTTTAAAAAAAAATTAAAAAATGAAAATATAATGTAAAAAATATTGGGGAAATATTTTATGTTTGTAAAATAACATTTTTTTGTTATCATTTTATAAAACATGGATATGGATAAGAAACTTTACAAATTTAAAAGAAGGTATAAGATCTATATCACTTACAGAAAACTTTAATTTTGTTTATTAAATCAATAAGGGACAAAATTAAAATTAAGCATGTAATACACAGACAAATATATATAAGAGAATAAATTATATGTGGGTCAATAAAATAATATCATATGATATCATCCAAAGGAATCTTCAATATAAATAGTCCTGAAATGATAGAATATTGAAGAATAAATAATTTACCACATTTGTAACTTTTCAATAATAATAACTATGAAATAATAAAATCAAATGAAAATTTAATTATGATAAAAATAATTATAATCAAGTTATACATGTAAAATTTTAATTATATACACCTAAAAAAATAATATATTTGCAAATAATAGAAAAATGTCCCAAATAAAGGGAATTTGAAATGAATAATCCTTAAAAGATCATATCTTTTAGTTGAAAGTTAATTTATGAATTGATTATGTATAAAAATGTCAATAAACATAAAACAACTATAATTATAATATAATATAATAACAAGTCATTACACACATAATCTTAGAATATAAAAGACAATGAATAAGTAAAATAACCTAATGAAAACAAATTGAGTTATGAAATTCTTTACAATTTAGAAACATTCAAGTCAAATACCCTTGGATGAAATAATTTAAATTAAAACTTAAAACAAAACGATTAATGAAGTATTAATGATATTACAAGTAAAGGAGGAAGTATATACACAATATAAAATAAATCAGATGCATACCATTTCAATATGCCTCAATAAAGGGAAATTGAGACAAAACCCCTTACCTCAAGTCTAGACTTTCCATGTGTGTCATTTAACTAATATATAATAAAATGTCATTAAATATTTGGATTATGAATAATTTTTTTATTTTTAATACCATATAATTAAATAATATTATTGAATTAATTTTAATTTAATATTAAAATACTTAATCAGTTAAGTCCACATCAGGTGTTTTGAGGATGTTTTGTTCATTACTTCAAAATGGATTTGGTGTGTTGAACACGGTCAAAGTGGTCATTATTTCAAAAACTACATAATAATAATCATGAAATAGTTATCATAATTATTCATCAATTATACTTTTAAAACCAATCATGAAATATGGATATGAAAAATGAACAACATTATAATCACAGAGATGGTAGGTCATACATATACCTGAGTAACATTTACATTTTTCAACGATCATTATGGAAAGAAGTTAAGGGTTATTTTAAATTTATATAATAATAATTATTTCGTAAATAAAATATTATTTATTTAATATAATTATATATATATATATATATATCATCCATGATATTTGGAAATGAAACAAATCACATCGCTACATGGATGCGGTAGCGCATAAGAATGCACGAACGACATTATAATTTTTTAGTGAGTGGAAAGGTAAGAAATAAATTGATATATTATATTTATTAATGATAAATGTTTCATTAATATCATATCTGAGTCATATATATCACATATATTCATTAAATTTATTCTTATTTCCTTACATTTAAAGCATTGGTTAAAAACGAAACACATCGCTTTGCAAGGTAGTAGTCCATCGTACACACGAGTGATGTAATATTATCCTCAAGGAATGAAAAGTAAGGAGGTATATATGATATCATAGTTCATGAAGTATAATTATGTTAAAAAATATAATATATATACTTTAAATACTTAATTATAGAAATCTATAATAGGAGGCGATAGAAAACAAATTACATCAGTTCGTGAGGTAGTAGTCTAACCTACACATGAATGTTTGTTTCTTTTCCCATTGGATAGAAGGTGAAAATGATTTTGGTTATAAAATTAACATAATAAAATCTCATAATATAGTTAGATATTGTTATTTTATAAATCATAAATAATTGAATTAAATTTTAAGGAGGTTAAAGAAAAAATAAAAAAAAAATGCTCGATTAAGCGTGATACCTCTTCTTCAGAAAATATCCATAGGTTAACACCAAAATCCTTCTTTGGATGGATTTACAGTCATGGTTCATTAAATATTGTTTTTTGATGTATTTTATGATATCAATCATAGATTCATTTTTAAAATGTTATAGCGTTACAACCACATAAATAAAACATTCTATATTTCATAATACAGTACCTAGGATTCCTCTAACCACACTTATCAGAAGAGGGACGTTTAAGCCTCTCACCTTTAAATTTATTTGAAGTATTCTTTCCCATTTCTTTCAACCTATATCTATTCATATATATATATATATATTTAAATTCAATAAAATCTATATTGACCTTATCAACACTCCATACATCTTTCCCATAGATTTTAAATTCACGATAGGTCAATAATATTTTTAAACCTGGATACAATCCTCAATAAAATATTTCAATTTTACAATCATGGTCCAAAATAGTCATGGATGCATACTTGGCCAATCTTGGAAAGTTATCTTCATAGGTAAAAAAATGATCCTCCTCTTATTTATTTAGTTCAAAAAATTTACCTTCAATTATAATTTTAATAACCATAGGAATATACTTCTCATAGAAATGGTCCTTAAATATCATCAAATCTATGGAATAAATCTCACCCTTTTCCTTGTTATTATTAACCAGTGACCACCACTGATCAACTTCACCTTCAAAATGATAAATTTAAATAATTAACTCTTCATGTTCATAACATAAGAAAAACTAAAATATATTTTATACATCATTAATTCATCCTTTGGCTACCAATAGATATTATGTTACTCTAAATACTAGAGGTTTCTATTTCTTGAAATTATTCACTAAATAATTTTTTATATATGGAAAGTTAAATCACTCTATTTCATGGTAAACTCTGTTAAAATCCCACGTAAATTGATTTAACATTTCTACAAACTAATTTACTGAAATTATAACCATTACAAGTCACAGATTATAAAGGATATTATCATCCTGATTCCTTTCCACTAAATTCACCATGTTTTCCCTATAGAGAACCATTCTGAATCAAACATATATTAGATGAAGAAACATGTAAACCCTAAATTGTTTCTCATCATAATATAATCCACATATTAACTTACCTTAAAATTATTTTATTAAAAATTTCAAATCATCTAATTTTATCTAATCATTTCCCTTTTAGAAACTATAAAAAATACCTCAATCAACCCTTAATTATGAGTTTGATAGAAAATATTGAGTTTTCTCACATTACCATGATATTTTATAGTTTTAGATAATTATAAAAAATCAATACCATACATTCTTTAATCAAAAAAAGTTCTTAAAAAGTCATTAGAAAGAATATAAAGTTCATATAGTTTCTTTGGATCATTATATTTGTATTAGTATTTAAATAACTCTCACAATAACCCTTTAAAATATAACAACATACTCAGTTAATTCCAAAAAATATTTCATAGAGAAAAAAATCATTACCTAATGCATTGATGAGATACATGAGGATCATTAATCATAAAAAATTACAAGGATCATAAGATATATAAAACACAAATAATCATCACTTTTAATTAAAAAATATTTTAAAATACTTTATTTCACATATATGTAGAAACAATTTCAGACTTCACGTAAAAATAAGGATAAGAATGTATTTTATTTTGAGAAATGTTAAAACAAAGAATTCATAGTAGAATTAGAAATAAAATATTCATTAAAAACCAAAAAAACAATATAGATTAATATTTATAAATAATAACTATCATAACAAAATAATTTTTTTAGGCTACATATGTTAAAATAAAATCCATTCAAACTTTTGAAAAAATAACATGTAAATAAATTGATAAAAATATACCCTTTAAAACCATTTTAAGAAATGGAAAACATAGTTTAAAATGAATATAAACAATAATTTGAGAGTAATAATAAAATTATAAAATAATTTTAAAAAATATGGATATAGAGGAATATGTTTCAGAAATAATATTTAAAAAATATTTAAAACAAGGTTTTAATGAAAATACATTACCTTCAGTCCTAATTTCTATATACATAACTTAAATATAGTATAATAAACATATATTAATTATTTAGATAATTAAAAACCATTTAATGTTTTATTACCTTATTATTATAAATTCTATTTCATTTATTACCATTTTTATATAGATACTAAATCAGTGACGCTCATGTTGGACACTTTGAGGATGTTCAATTCATTATCACAAATCAACTTCGGTCGGTCAACCATGGTCTAAGGTGTAATTATTACATCATATATATAATATTAATAATTAAATAATAATAATTTTTATACATTTAATATAATTTTTTCACTGTCTATGAAATGTAGTAATGAATAATGAATCACATCACCTCATGGCGGTGACAGTCCACACGTACACATGAGCGACATTATCATTTTCCAATGGATAGAACAGTAACAAGGTTAGTAATATCCTATATTTATAGAATCATAATTATAAAATTAATATAATATATATTAATTTAATCCATTGTAATATCTATCTATTTAAGTATATGATGAAAAAAACACATCACTTCATTGAGGTGGTAGTCCACACGTACACACAAGCGATGTTTCCATTTACCACAATATGGAAAATGAGTTTAAATAGATCTATAAAATAAACATAATAAATTTTAAGATTATTTTAGATAATTATTATACCTTATAAAACTTTTTATAATAGGTTTTAAGGAGTTATAGGAATAAATAATCATCAAGGAACATGGTTAATAATGATAATTTTTATTTGGAAAACATAATTTGGATTACAAACTAACCCTTATAGTTTCATCTTTTGGTTTGATAAGAACCTCTATAACATGAGGATTAATTTTTGGGAGGTATTTGGGTAGATCATTTTCAATATAAAGTTCTCATGTTGTGTTTATAAGTGATAATACAAGGGTCCCTTTTATAAGTGAGAGGAGTGAAACTCTGGTAAATTTCCTTAACTTCTAAATATTAGAAATGTATTTATCATGGAAAAGTGGCCCTAAATCAACTAATATTTTAAAATTAAATGAATATATTCTAAATAATATCATATTATAATAATAATGATAAGATTTTGGGACCTTATATCTTAGTTTTTCCCATAATTAACTGGTTTTACCCTTTAACGTGGTAACAATTTTTTCCATGTTTAATATTCATTATAATAAAAAATGAAATTTAAATATTCAATAAATTATAAAATAATAATTAAAAATATGAAATAAAAATTTAATGATTAAACAAGTATAATTTTCAGAAATTAATTTTTATATAAGAAAGAAAAACACAATAGAAGGTAATTTGTTTCTTAAAAATGCATTTTTAATCATACAAATTAATTTATTCCCAAATCAAGTATAATTATAATATTTATGAATTTAATTTAATTTTTTAGTAAAATGGGTCTAATTTTACTTAAAACCAATCCAAGGTAGTATTAGACTTTTTAAATGCTTTAAATTAAATGATAGTTTTTACAGAAATCAGTTTTTCACTATTCACCTAGAAAAACAATCCTTTATGAAAAATCCAAAAAAATCACCCTAAATCAATTTTGATATTCATATATAATAGTAAATTATATTTTAAAAAATTCATTTTCTAATATTTTTAAATTTTAATATTTAAGAAAAACATATAGTACTTGAAAAAAACATTAGTTAGAATAAAAATATTTATTATATGATTTGAAAAATCATATAAAATTATTTTAATGAATGATAATCCATAAAATATAATAACTAATATTATAAAGTCATAAAATTGGTTAATTATTAACATTACCTAGGTTTTCAGAATCTAGGACATAAAACTCTTATGCCTTATGATCATATTTCTTATCTTAATAGGAATTCATACTCATGATAACAATAATATTTCCCTATAACATATTGTATTCAATGGTAAAAATTGGTTTGGGTTAACTTCAAGGTATACATTTAGAGGCTAAATTTTATTTACATAAGGCAATATATATGTATCCATTGAGAAATTATGGAAAAATAGTGTTTGAATTATATATAAAATGATAAATTTCACAATCTTAATCTATTTAAGAATATTAAGAAAGCATACATAATAACCTATTTAATTATATCACATATTTTATAACACTAGAGAGGCCTTTTGTTTTAAAAACATTTAGGGATTTGTTAAAACTCATCACATTACTTTGTAATTCATTCAACATATACCCATGACTATATGATAAAACCATACCACTGAACTCTTTAAGGGGACACATATATAAAGAAATATATTTTTTATAATGTTGATACATAAAAATCATATTACTATTATTAAACTCTTTGAACATATTATTAAAATCATTTACTTTACAATATTCAATATTATAATGTTTTTATAAATCTTTCTAAGTGTACCATAATAACCATTTTTATAAAATTTCCATTATTTATCCTTGAGATCATTTTGGTAACTAATATTATTCATTATATAATATCTTTATTAATATATCCTAAACATAATTAGGATATAAAATTATTCTCACTTCATAAATATAACTAAATTCAAATCTTTACATTTCACTGTATCAACATACCCTATACTTTTTTAAAATATTAAGTGAAATTAACTTCAAATTTTCAATAGAATAATCCTTTAATTTTTAATATTTAATATTCACTAAGTAAAAACATATTCCCACTAGCCTCTTATAAGATATATTAATTTTTCAAAATAATTTTTAGATATCGAAACTCTTTTATATTTAGGAAATAACAATAACTTCCTTTAGTGGGAATATTTAGAAAAACTATTGTTTTCATATCAAATATGGAATATTAGGTGTTTGAAACATTATTATAAAATATTATTTAATTCTTTAAAATATTACATTGAAGGGTGGTGGGATCACATCCATCATCTTTTAAAAAATATCACATATAAAATCCATTACCCAGGATAAATAATTTTCTATCTAAGTCTCCTTTTAAATAATGTAATAGAAACTCAAGAATCACAAATAATGTGTATTAAATATATCATCTCATATTATCTATAAAAAAATCATTGTAAAAAAACAACTTCTCTTATAATATATTATAAATAAGCTGAAAATACACATTCTTTATATAGATCTATTTGAGATTGATATTTTCCTTTGTATTTGAGACCGTGATTTAGAAACCCTTTGGTTCAGTATAATAAAACAATCATTTTCTACAATACATTATTTCAAACCACAATATTCATCAATAATTTCATTTTTTTTGATTTTCTATAATTTAACAACATTTCTATAGTATAAATGTTTTATCATATACCCTTCAAAATCAATGAAATAAAATCAATAACATTTATACCTAACATGAACCCTCTACAGGGTTTCAGAAAACCCTTTAGGTATGAATGAAAATTAAATATCATATGGAAGCATTTCCCCTCATTTATGAAATATAATTTAGGGTTCAATGACAATGGTTAACTATTGGAATATTCAAACCTATAATAGCTTAAACCTTTAACCTTTTGCACTATCAACATATCTATGTATCCTTAAGATTACAAGACTAGTTCCTCTATCCTTAAAACTTATAGAAATTAGAGAAAAAATTGTAAATAAAGCATTAAAATTATCACAAAAATCCCAAATATGATTCCATAATAACTTCAATATCCTAATTAATCCTTAGAAGAAACCTTTAGTCTCTCAAAGACATAAACATAACTAATCATTTCAATTAAATGATAGGATAAAAAAGTTCAATCATTTAATATCTAATTCCTTTGAAACTTTATATGTGTCATTATATTCTTATCATAAGAATTTATATTCAAGTGTTAAAAAATTTCAACAATTGGTTTCTCTGGTATTTATTTTCTCTAACACATATAATTTGTCTATCTTAATCAAGAATAATTTTTATGTTTTACACTAGTCTATGAAGTTTCTCAAAGTAAATTCTTATTTCTCTAGAATTTTCCTCAAAGTTTGAAGATAATGATGAAATCTATCTAAAATATAAGCTATTATGAGAAGAATATCAGGCTATAACACCCCATGATTTTACTATGTATTTTTTTATTTTAAATAAAAAACTATGGAATATGTTGTTTCATAGGATACATTGAACTAAAACAAACAATGATACAATTTATTGAGATAAAATATTACAAATCAATATAAAAATTAATAATTTTTGGCAATGTAATATGAAAGAATATTAATAAAACAATAAGAATAGTAAAACCATAGGTAAATAATAATACCATGAACATAAAATCTCTATCCTAATGGTTTTATTGGAAGATAATCTCATTAATTACAATTATGGAAATAAGGAAAAGAATCCTAAATCTAATAGTAATTTTGAGATATAAGTAAATGAATAGGATGAATTAATCCTTTGTTTTATGGAAATATTTTTTTTTTCTTAATAGGATTTTTTATCAATTATTTATTACTATGTGAAAATAAATCATTATTTAAATATCCTTTGTGATGCATAAGTGAGTCATTTTTATAAAGAATTTATTTTAGACATTAAAATATTGGTTTTCAAGCATTCATTAAGAGTTTATAAAATCAATCAATTAAATTAAAAAACATTTTTTAATGTTGAAACATAATTTTGGCCATGTAAAATATTTATAGTATTTACTACATCACTTTTGGGCTTTATAATGTCTTAATACATATAAGATATTTATACTGTATTTGATTTTTACCCCAAAAGATGACAGTTAGAAAATTATGAAAAAATAACCATTGGATAATTTTACCTTGATGATTTAAAAAATAATATATATTTTTATCAAAATAATTTCCTAAATATAAAATTTACATTTTTATATAAAAATACCCTTTTATAAAAAAATGCTGGTTTTTATGACGATAATAGTTTCTAACCATTATAAGAATTACATTTGACTTCCAAAAATTATATTATCATTTATAAATAAATAAAAAATATTTTATAAGAATATATTACTAAAATAAAATACACTTCAAAAATTATTGAATTCATAAAAAACATTATCCTTATTGAAACTATACAATTTTAAAAAATATAATTTTGAGTTCCCTTAAATAAAAATATTTTTTTTTCAAACTTATTATTTAATCATTAATAAAGTAATGATAAAAACGATAAATATAATCATTATTTTTTAAAACAAAAAATATAAAAAATTATATTTTTAGAGTATAGATACAAAACCCCTTATTTGTACATAACAAGATATTATTTAATATATTTTTTAATTTCTTTGAGAGCATGGTTACACGTATCACTGAGTTTCAATGAACCGCAATATAATATTAAAATTTCATTTTTTGACAGTTATAACCTATAAATTGGATTTGAATGTATGAATATGACTAACTAAATTATTCAAAAACATATGGTTACATATTTATAAAACTAATCCATTTATTATTAATTAATTAGGAATGAAAATAAAAATCATTGGAAAATAAAAAAAGATTTTTTTCTTCCAAAAAACCCATTTTTATTTGTTCAATGATTTTTTATCTTGATAAATTAAATTAATCATTATTAGTGAATTATTTTAATGAAATATATTTATTATATATTCAATAAAAATTTTTAAAACTCATTTAATATTTTTCTAGGCATGATGTATGCATAAAAAAGTTTTATGCCTAGAATATATTTTTTCAAAAGAAGAGGTTTTCAACACATTTGAATTTATTATTTTAGAATTAATTTATGAATCTTATAGAAATTTAACCTAAAAATTTGATCCCATAATTGGAACTAGGGGGTCAGATTTTTCTAAATAGGTCCCTTTTATTTTTGGTTAATATGAATAGTAACCGATGTAAAATTTATCACCTTAGTAAATGGTAAATAAGGTTAATCTAGGTTAAAAATAAGTGACGAGACCATAAATTTTCATCCTAATTATTTTTGGATGAATGTAATTCATATTTGATCACCTTAGTCTCTAATTTAAATGTTTAATGGGTACTTTTCCATGAAAATAACGTATATAATATTAAAAACAAAGAAAGTTACTAAATTTCACTCTCTTAGTTTTAAATATCTCATATGTGTTCACATGAGAAAAAACATAGTTATGAATTAATATAAACAGTAATTTTTTTGTATAATGAAATTATATTCATGATGGTAATTTATTTATATCCTTTTAAGGATTAAATAATTCCCTAAAATTCGTGCACAACACAAAATCAATATTTATTAAAAAATAGTAAAATAAAATAAATGATTTAAAAAATACGAAAATTAATATAATTTTATTTATTTATCGTGTTCCATGAATTTTTAAGATAAATATAAAATATTAGTTATGTTTAAAAGGATTATATTAAAATTATAAATTTTTTAAATGTCTTTCTAGTCAAATAAAATGAATTGTTCCAAAATTGACTTTAATGAAATTTTATCAAAACAATATTTTAGGAAATAATATATAAATCATAAAGATATTTAAATATGAGAAATTGGATAAGATATGGTCTATTATGTCATAAATTATCCATTTATGAAACAATTTTTAACTTACATGCTAAATTATAACCCTTTAAGAGTGGAAAAAATATTACCACAATTGAGGTTAGAATATGAAAACTAAAGGGTTAAACAAAAATATAATGTTTAAAACACCAATTAAACATATAATTTTTTTATTTTTACTTGTATTTAAACTATTTATTATATTATTTCCAAATAAATATAAATTTTTCGGCATTTGGCCAAGATGATGACTTAATTATAATTTAATCTTTTAAGAAATTTTAAGCATGCCCCTCCGATAACTTATAAAAGGTTTTATCCCCTTTCTCTTATTCACACCACTTTGAGTGTTCTATATCTATAAAAACTTACCATGTCATATTATGCAATCCATTATCTATATTTTATAGTTGATGGTATTCTAAAAATACTAATCATGATGCCCTTTAGTATATATCTAATGGAGTTGTTTCACGGAAGAGGTAATTTCATTAACCAACCGAATCATTTTTAATTATTCATTTAAATCCACTTAATCTATGGTATTTTTAACCAAATAAAAACTTCTTCACTATAAATATACTTAAATTTTAATATTATTAATGAAACACCATTATCTACCATATTTCTAATCAAATGGGATGTGAAAGTTCCACTTGTGTGTATGTATGTCTTACCGTCTCCACCAAGAGATCCAATTTATTTTTCATCACCACATTTCATGGATGGTTATTATAATGGATTTAAAGTTTATATATTTTAATTATAAAATAATTATTCTTATGTTTTGATAATATTATAGATATATTATTACCTTCCAAATTATTAAAAAATGATAACGTCCCTCGTGCGTACATGTGGACTACCACCTCTATGAAGAAATTTGATTTATTTTCCATATCCGATTTACATGGATAGTATTAATTATATATTTGATGAAGATATATGATATATATGATAAAATTATGATTTTATAAAGGTGATTTTTCCTGTTATTTTATTCCATCTATAGAAAAGTGAAAACAACGTTCATGCATTCGTACGACCTACCATCTCCATAAATAAAATGATTAATTTTTCTATTTACATATTTTATGGATGAATCTAAATATATAATGTTGGTATAAGAGAGTATATAAATGGGGGGGGGGGGTTAATTGAGTTATTGTTTTTCAAAATGAATTAAAATATAGTCCCCAAATTGATTTAAAATTGGCCAAGTTAACCAAAACAAACGATCATTATAAACATCAATATTCCAAAAGATTATTCAAATTCTTGATTATGTATTAAGTAAATAATATACAATATTTATTAGTCCTTTTAAATCAATTTATTAATTAAAATATTTTAAGAACACTAATTGAGGTTAACTATCCATGTATTAATTTTGTTTATAGTTTAAAATAATTTTCTATTTTAAAGAATAGATTTAAAATAAATGAAAATAAAACATGCAATATAATTTTGAAAAGAATAAGTTTAGTCTCAAGTTGAGACATATTCCCCTCCACTCATTGATAAACATACAAATTATTTTTAAAAAAAATAAATATTTTCATCCACAGAATTGATCAGGTTTTCCAATAGTATACAACTGTCCGGACAATATAGGGCAGATTCTATAGTTTCTATGGGAAAAAATACAACAGGTCACATAAAAAATATACTATAGTTTTCCTAGGAAAAAATGAGAAATGGTTGATAAGATATCTATGTATCTTTTAGTTTAATGTAAGAGATAATATGCATATATAAAATAGAGTATAGAACACACTACTCATAATGTAAAGAATATAAAAAGACTAAAATGCTAAATGTTGTAAAGGGATAAAAATTATCAGTATGTTATTATTTGTAGCTCATGAATCTTAGAAAGTAATTAAAAATTAACCTTGAGTAATATTTCTTACAAATATTTAGAGAAGAGTATCATTGACTTATTTTATTCTTAACATCAGGAAGACACTATATGTGTATTGTTCTTTAGATTCCTTAGTCAGGCATAGTCATGTAAGTTTTGAAAAATGATCTATAACTCTTGTTTAATGTAATGATTTCAACATTTTACTTTTTTAGTGCATCATCTTTTTGTGAATCACTCACTTACACGAGGGATTATGCTTCTATTTTTATCAATATCGTGCATGAGTATGCTCATGATTATCCAGATATTATGCGTCCTCATACTCAGGGATCACACATCCTTTAATTAATTTTGTCGATCCATTATGAAAAAATCATTAAAATATGAATCGATATTAAATTAAACAATAAAACTATTAGATAAATTAATTGAAAATAAATTAAAATTGTGGAGGTGAGTCCTAGAATGGTGATATGACTCTATCAGTGATTCTTTTCAAAGGTGTCTCTCTATAGTGGTGTCTATATCTAGCAGAGAGACTTTGGAATAGTTTCACATTTCTGTTGGTGATTTATACTAATGGTGTGACATTTTATACCTTTTCACAATTCTTTGCTGGTAGTGAGTGAGTTGATAGTGAGTAATCCTTCCTGTGGTGACTCCTCTAATGGTAGGGCAGGATAACAGTGCCTCTTACTTTTTCAATTTTCCAATTCAGTGGTATGACACAACTGATGTTGAGTCATTCCATACTTTTAAAAATTTAAACTCTTATGGTATGACATCCATGATGGTGTCTTAAGAAAATGGTGATACATTATTTCCAGTGTCTTAACCTCTACAGTGTGTCATACTTATCCAAATTTATTCAATATGTGGTATAAAATAAAATGTTAACCGAAAACATTAAACTCATTTATATCATTAGAAACAATATTCTTTGATCATTAAAACAAGGAATTAAACATATATATAGTGGATATGTATTATATTTATATTATTATTAAAATTATGGAAAATATGTTTCCATGATCAATGTAAAAATACCAAGATCTCCACACCAAAACATGCATGAGAAAAAAGTAGTTATCAACCATAACAATGATTTTAATAAAAACATGTTAATAAAGAATGATAATAATTCATAAATAAATCATGAATGTTATGATATACATGAGTATGGTTCAAGAGAAAATTTATAATAAATATACATTTACAATAAATATTCATCTATTACACATGAGTTTTAAACATGAAAGAGGAAAGGTGAGACTTGAGGTAAGGTATTTATAATTCCATCCTATTTTAATAAAGATTATTTATAATTGAATTTATAATGAGGAAGTTATATGATACTTAACTGAAAAAATCCTTATACTTTTTATTCACGTTTGAATATTTATTTAAAATAAATTTTTTCCTCTCATTTTCCTTAACAAATGTACAAAAGAGACTAAAAAATACGTTTAAGGAAAAATGACCACGTTTTACTCTTCCATCAAAAATATATCCCCTTCATACCATTTTTTTCTAAAAATATTTTAAAGATTTTGTTTACTATTCACTTATTATTATTTAATTTCATTTTTACCCTTGTTTTAATTTTTAAAAAGTTGTTTAAAAGGAATCATATTTTCATTTTCCAAACATGGTATATTTTTAACTCTTTACCAAAAATGTGTAAAAAATGTTTCTTAACATATAAAACATGAAAACATTTCTATCTTCATGATTTTTTAATGATTTTAAACTTCCTTTAAATATTTCCATATTCAATTTCAAAGGACATTTTTTCCATAATTTTTTTTATTTTTTTTATTTTAAATAATTCGTTTCAAAATATAAAGGGTATTTTCCTCACGAATGTTTTTAATGATCTTTTTCTTCATCATTATCAATAACATTTTATGTTTCTTATGCTTTAATTAGGATATGAACCACCTATACCATCCTTATTTTTTCTCTATATGGGTTATTATTATGATGATGATATGTTTACGAAACCCATTTATTTTCTATTTTATATTATATGATTGATTTATGTAATGTTTGTGAAACTCATTTTCTTTATTAAGAAAATGATATAATGGTATGATGAATGTATTATGAACTAGTGGAAAACATATGTATGGTTTTTATTATGTTATGGGTTGGCCTATAATTATACCTAACATGAATTAATTGGAGAAGATATTATATTTTACAAGATAATTTTTGGAAACAAGTCGATGTGCTGGATCCGCTATGGGAAACAAGTCGATATGCTTGATTTTTTATGAGAAAAAAATCAATATAAATGATAATATATGGGAAATGAGTATTTGTGCATAAACAATTATTATTTTATGGACATGGTAGTTAACATTAAAATATTAAATAGTTTATATACTGAGGGTGGATCTATAAATATATGTCATGAACTTATAATTCATGATTGATTTTTGATGATTTCATACTCTTATGAATCATGTTTTTTAAATTAGAAGGTGTAACATCCCAAGTAAGTAAAGAATAATATATTTTCATATCAATATCTATTTATGAATTATATAGTGTTTTAGAGGCTTAAAATTAGAATAAATTCAATCTTAGGCATAAAATACTCTAATATTTTTAAAATATTGTTTTACCGCCTTTTGATGGAAAACCATTTTTAAATCTAACTTTTGAAAATTTTATAAGATCTATTTGTCAAAATAAATAATTTATTTATAATTGTGACATTGAAAATTACTTTGGATAAATTTTTGTTATTTTTCTGACAATGTTCATTTTTAATGAATAGTGAAAAATACTGCATTTTACTTCAAAACTGCGTTTTAATCTAATTTAATTATATGGTTATATTATCTTTTTAATTGTTTGTAAAGTGTAATTAGAATATATTTTTACCATTTAATTTAATGGTGCTCTTTTCAATTAATTTCACTTTGAAATTTGACATAAACAAGTGTTAATCTTTTCATAGATTTTGTTTCTTAAAAACACGCTATTTGTTTTGACAACGAGAATTATTTTTAAATTAATTAATGCAATTTCTGTGTTTGTAATTGTGTAAAAACATTCCATATTTGGAATAATAAGGTCCAAATTATTTAATTAAGACTCTTGTTTTTTGACATTATGAATAGTAACGACGGTAATTATCTTTAATTATCATGACAAATTAGTAATCAGGTAGTTAAGGGTAATAAAATAATATCATAATAATATAAAATAACCCCAACATGTTTCTAAATACTATTTTTTGTGTCATGGACGACCATGGAAAGATTGTTACAGAACTTGAGGTCCCATAGAGTCACATGGGTGTAATAGTAACATTTATGGAATTATTTTTTGAAAAAGATGAGAAATATAACAAAGGTTTGTATATCTTAAGTCAAATTTTTTTAATTTTGTTTACATTAATGATATCTTAGAATATAAATAATAATTTTTATGATAAAATTATTTCCTACATCATGGTATTTTATAATAATTTTTAGACATTAAATTAATAAATTTATTTTTGACACCATGATGATGCAGTGATTACCTCATTAATGAACGATTTAAATAAAATGAAAAGATAAGGTAAAATATAAGACATAAACTTGTTGAAAATCTATTTTATGTGTGGATTTAGAACCCTTATCACCTTATCCTCAAAATATATTTTTGTGGGACTTTTAAAATCCGAAAACCATTTTATAATAAAGTAACATTTCAAGACTTTCCAAAAGTGACCCTCCTCCCTCTTATAAAAGGCCCCCACCTCTACCCCCTTACCCACACCTCTAAAGCCCTAGACTCATCCAAACTCTACTCATATTATCTCTAAAAATCCCTATTTTACTCCTAGATTCCTCACTTTCAGTACAAGTCTTTTCAAGGAAGCCTTTGGCTCAAATAAAAAAGAGTTACCCGATTTAGAGGTAATGTCTTCTCATATGTTCTTTTGTTTTTTTTGCTTATATAACCCATTAAACTACTTTTATTTACATATTTTTTAATGAAACAGGTATCTTTAATATACTAGGATGTTTTTATAAGAATTATTAGAGCTAAAATTACACACACCTCCATCTAATGGATAAAGAACATACTGTTTCTATAGGTGGCGAATTACTGCCTCACGAAACGATGATTGTTCAATCTTCTTTTAACACCTTTCATGGTGGAAATTATGATGAAAATATATTTATATATGATATATATTATATTTATGTTCCCTATATTCTTCTTTATTTCATATTTAAAACATACAATTATGCTTTTCATGTTGTGAAAATGCGATAATTTCATATGAGGAAGTGCGGAAAACCGCCTCTCAAGTGATGTGACTCATTCATGCCAAACATGGAATCTATAAATAATGTAATTAATGAACTTATGTTACCTGTATAAAATATATATTATACTGTAATTATAATATATCTATTTCTCATTTAGTTTTAAAGTCCATTAATATGACAAAAAATGAAAGTAGCGTTCATGCGTACGTACGACCTACCGTCTCCATGAATGGTACATTTTATTTATTATCTCCAAAAATTATGGAATAATATTAAATAAATATATACTGGATATATATGATATTTAAATCATGAACACCATTCTGGAGATGATTTACTTATAACTAAATGGACAATTCTCTTCAAACAAGTTCAGTTTTGACTAGTGTACCGAACATCGACAAAATGTATGATACGAACTCACATAATTAACTAATTATTATAAAATGGTAATATGTGATATAAATTGAATAATAAACATTAATGAAATTAAATAATCAATTATAAATTGACCAAATTTTATTATTGAGGAATATAAAGACATGAACAAGACAGGTCAGAATTGAGGTAAGGGGATTTCTTATCTCACTTTTAATTCCGTGAGATTTCCATTGTTAGACAATTATTTAATTCATGTGGTGTATTGTGTACTGAAATTTGATATATATTATCATGATTATTTTTATATTCTGGGTATTCTGTGATTCATTTGGCTCTTATTATCTTTTGGTCATACAACTTTATTGATTTCAACGAGGTAAGTGGTTTTTATCTCACATTTTATTCCTGTGAAATTCATGCAATATTTTCCATTATATCCTTTGAGTGGTGTGTGTACTTTACATTATTCTACCCTTTATGTAATATAATTTTGGTCATGGGTATTTACATCAACATTGTATAGTTCTTGTTTCATGGGGTTTACTTTTCAAAAGTTACCAAAATTAATAAGGGAACCTTTCACCCTCCTCTTTTTAAAAGACATACTTTTGTTAGGTATTTTAATTTACATATTATTAATGTTGGGATATGTTCTTATATATCCTTACTGATGTAAATTTTATGTCCAAGTGATGAAATACCCTTTTTATCTCTCATCAACTCATTTTCTGAATTTCAAAGTGACGTCGTTAGGATGTCGAATTTCTGTAAGGGAACTTCTTAATCCAATTTCAATTATTTGGATTAAAACTCTAATTAAGGATTATGTCATGCCATGAAAATGTGTGGATGAACTATGATTGTTTTACACTTAATATCCACTTATATTGAGTGTATTTATATTTTTCACACATAATTATGTAATTGATTTATCCTTAATCTAAGGATACCGTCTTTGTACGGGACTTAGTCTCAATTTCCTTTTGTTGAGGAATAATTTACTTTATATACGAACTTCTTTTATTAGTTGTATAATAAACCCTTTTGACTTTTAATTTAATTCAAAATGAATCTTTTTACAGGAAGTGTTTTATTAAACAAAAAAAGAGAATTTTGTTTCTTACATATGCGGTGACAATGACTTCTCTGCCGCTATGACCATTATTTGAGTTTCGACTTCCTCTACAAGCCATAAATTTTTTTAAATAAAAAATAAATACCATGTTTTACGTTATTTTGGTATTGAAAATGGTTTTTATAATGTTTTGATTATATCAATGTGTTTTATTGATATATTTTGATTGAAATGTGGAAATGTTATGTCTTCTTTATGCATGTTTTATGTTATACGATTATGTTATGGTTATTGGGAATTATTTATGAAGACAAGTGGTTCCATGATAAACTAAGGGTTGGTGATCCTGAGATAGCTCTCTAATGCATTGGGTAACATGAAGAAGTTAAATTCTAATGTTTCTCTAAAGAGATTTAGGGAATATACAGTGATGGGTATTCAAAACGTAACCATGAGGGTTAATCCCTATGTAATAATGTTATGAATGCATCAAGTTACCTTTATGTCTTATGATTTCTATGAGTTATTCATAAATCCTATAATTTCATGAGGTATGTTAAAGTGATTATGTTTTATGAGTAAAGTATGATTTCATTGATTCTTATGTATACATGGACTAATGTTTTATTTCCAAAATTTTATATCCCTTACTGAGATTTTTATGCTCATCCCAAGTTTTTGAAATGTTTTTCACAGGACATAAAGTGGAATCAGGTCGAGGATGGGATCAAAGAAATATCATGCTATCTAAAACATGGAACTAGTTATGTTTCTTTTTTAAGAGTTTTTATTTTGTGAAAAAATGGAAACTGAGTAGATGTGTCTACTTTGTAATCATTGAGATGTAACAGTTATGTCCTAATTCTCTAAAACTCTATACCTAAAAAGATCCTCAATGTGAATTATTCATTTAATTCATGATTATGTAATGTTATAATGACGAATAATTATATAAGGTTTTATAATATGACTTTTTATTTATGATATTTGATATATTTTGTATTAATATTTATGTTATGGTCATGATCTCATAAACTTAGTCTTATCCTATGCTTTTCTAGGATCATTGAATGACTTCTCTTTTTTTTACCCTTACTGAGAATATAAGATCACCATTTTGTATGTTTCCTTTCCCTAGGTTTTGAAGAAAGGTTTTATGTATGGTTTTCTTATGAAGTGTACTAAATGATAATATCTTCGTGGGATATGTTGATGATCTATCACGAGATAATAATATTTTTTATCTAGTCTCCAAATACAATAAATCATTATGGTCCTCAGGTGTGTGTTGGTGAAATTTATTTAATTTTCATATAAAAATATGTAATATTTATGTATGAAAATTTTGAGCCTTTAAAGATGATACGAGAGTAAGGTTTAGTTAAACTTTGGAAACTAGGATGAGATAACATTAGTGAAAACCCTTGGGAAATGTCAATGTATATGATAAGATCCTACCATTTTGGTAATTATCATGGTTAACCTAGGTTAAACCTAATGTGTTATAGATTTATAATAATGTGTATTTATTTCGACATCCTATATTTGATTTTTCATGATTATGTGGTTTTAAACTATTGTTATTCACATTATTATTTTGGGTTTTAGTCAATTGCTGGAACCTGAAAGATTTTTGTTAATGATGACTTACAATAGAATGACTTTCATAATGATTAACCAAATAAAATGGCAGTTAGAATGAAAAACCTTATGATTATTCATAATGAACTGTACCGTTATAGGATTAAAAAACTCTCCATAGGCGAGTTTCTTAACACACATAATAATATAATGAATGTTTTTCATGACAACCATTTAGTAAGGTAAATCCAACTTCTTATATATTAAGAATTTGGGAAGGATCACTCAATCGAATGTCTCATAAAAATAAGAAGAATTTTTCTCGGGATGATAAATTCCATATCATCTAAAGCCTTCTCTAGTTACATGATTCTTAAGTACTAATATTTTATTGGGAAATTAATTCATTTCTTATTTTGGGACAATCGTGCACCTGACTGGTTCCCCCTTTGTTTGTATGATTTCCTTCCCCTTGTAGTGTTTTACAGGTTTATTGGCCTTGCAGTAGCACTATATGACCTCATTTGTGTATTCAGTGGTTTGATGACTTATGGGATGAATTTTACATTCTGATGTAGGTGACAGTGAGTAACTACTATGTTGGTTGAGTGCCTTGGGTTCCCATTTGAATCTTCACCCCATGGTGAATTTTTTCTTGTATTTGTAGTTGATGTTTTTTAGTTGATCATTGAGTATAAGGATACGGTATGGATGTTTTTAATGTTCTCACTTATCCTTTAAAAGTTATTTTATGAAAATAATAAAAAATAAGTATTTGAGATGAGTGGGGAATAAGGGAATTATCTAATACAATGCCCAAATACAAGGATTAAATCCTAGAACAAGGAAATATCTATACTATACCAATATTTTAAGTGAAAGGATTGATGTGTTTATCTATTGGGATTCAAGAATTATGTCAAAACATTTTTTGGATATAAGAATCATAAAACATAAAGAATTGTTCCATGATAGTTTTCTTTAAGGATTTGAAAACATATGTTCAATGGTACAAATAACCAAAATAAATTATAATGTTTAGTTGGGACAAAGAATTTTTTAACATTGATTGGATATTATTAATGTCCTTGAAATTGGTTAGTTATTTGATGATAATGCGATTTATGTCTTCTTGGATGAAGTTTACCATATTTTTGGAGTTATGGAATATATTCAATGGTATGTGATTTTATTTGATTAATAAGGATTGTATTAATTTTTGGAAGGTTATATGTTTTTATGTGATGTTAATAAAGGATTTATATATATAAATACTGGGTTATAGGTTTAAGGTTGATCTAAGTTCAATTGCTTATACACCCCTATTTGAGGTTTTATGTTAAGGGATGGTGATTTGAATATTTTATCAGGTTTAGAAAGAATAATCTATTGAGTTTTAAAAAATCATTTTCATTAGTTTATGATATGATGTTACGATAATTATGGCCTATTTAATAGCATGATATATATACTATTGAGGGTTAAAAAGTGATTAATTGATAAAGAGATACATTCAAATTTCTTTATGGTCAAACTAAGGATTATATTTAATGTTAGTATATAAACTTCATATATGATATTTTCGTGACATTCACTATATTAAAATATCATATAGTGATTTATCATGGTTATTAATGATATTTTTTCATTTTTTTCATTGGGTTCAGGTAAATTTAACCAATAGGTTTTACAAGTGATTTGACATGAAATGTTTTTTGGAAATAATAAAATTAAAATTTTGATGATACAAGTTGACATGTATGATATAGGCTTTGAGTTTTAAAAAATATTTAATGTTGAAGTTATTGAGGTAATTACAGATTTAGAGAATAATGTTGTATTTCTTTATAGGAAGGTTTATTCATTTAGGGAATTATATTACCCTTTTATATCTATTTTTAGTTTTGGTTAATATCTAGAGAAAGGATGAATGAATTTTCAATATTTTATATATATTATGATCCATTAAATGTTAATTTTAGTGCTTTAGGCATAAAAAATACATCTTTAGTATCCATTTTTTATTGAAAGAGATGATGTGAAAATTAATCAAAGAACAACCAAAGGATTAAATTGGTATTATGATATGGAAATAAATAATGTAAGAAAATTTTCTCATGTTATTTATCTTAGTAGTAAATGAATAAATTTATTTCAATAGAAGTTTATTTTAGAAAATTTATACTTCTACATTCTTTTTTTGATGAATCCATGTCCATTTCCCCATCATAGATTTCTTGTTTTTTCGTTGTTAACATTGTCATTAACATATTCTCTCTCTCTATTAGTCCCTGAGTGTTTGTTTTCTTTTTAATATTCATATTTTCACATACCACAAATGTTATCCGATTCAAAACCATTTTTTGTTTTATTTCATATGACCTTCATATTTCTCTTTCCCACATATGTAGAATAAGTTCCATTAACACTTTTTATGATGTAGGTTTTTCATAATGGAATTTTTAAATATCAAAACATTTATTACCTATAAAAAGTGGAAATTATGAGTATGAAATTTATGGGGGGGGGGATATATTGTAATATCATGATATTTTATTAAATATATTTTTTAATTTCATTAAAATCTGGGTTTATACGTCGCACGTAGTTTAACCGAACCAAAATATACCATTAAAATATAATTAGGTGACAGTTATATCAAAGCCATTGGATTGGAGGGTATGAATATAAAAACCAAATTAAAAAAAAAATCCATGGTTACATATGTATAAATTTAATTCAGCTGTTATAAATTAATTTGTAATAAGAAATCATTTAGAAATAAGAAAGATGTTTTATTTTGAAAAATTGATTTTATGAATACAATGTATTTTTTATCTTAATAAATTAAAATAATCAATATTGGTAAATTATATTAATGAAATTTATATATTACATATTCTATAAACTGTTTTAAAATTCATTTAATAATTTTCTATTTATGGGATAAGAATAAACTATGTTTTATACTTAAAATAAATTTTGTTTTCTAAAAAGTGGTTTTCATCACAATTTTTCAGACTTAATTTTTAATTTATTTAATGAGAATTTTAGAAATTTAATCATAAAAAATTAATTCTATATTTTTAATAAATAGGAACAAATATGTTAAATATAACCCTTTTACTTTTGGTTAATATGAATAGTAGTTATGATAAAATTTATCACAATGGTAAATGGTAAATCAGATTAGTGTATGTTAAAAATAAGCGATAAGGCTATAATATTTCCTAATAATTTTTAATAGATTAATTTAATTAAAAACATATCACCTTTTCCTTGAGTTTTTTTGTTTAGTGGATACATATACTTGAAAATACTCTATATAATAGTTAAAAAAAATGAAATTTACAAAGTGTCCCTCTCTTAGTTTTAAATATATATTTTGTTTTCAAATTGGAAAAAACCTAGTTATGAATGAATATTAATATTAATTTTTTTTTAATATTTAAATAATATTCATGATGGTAATTTATTTTTAATTTTTAGTTATTGAATAATTTACTTAAACGCTTGCACAATACAAATATAATACTTATTCAATTAATAGAATAATGAATCAAATAATTTTAACAATATTAAAAGTAATATAATTTGATTGAGTTATAGAGTTACTTTATTTTTCAGATAAATATAACATATTAATGATGTGTAAAATTATTATATTCAAATTTAAACCTTTTCATTTTTTTAATTCAAATTAAATCAATATTGTCAAAATTGACATTAATTTTATTTTATCAAAATAATATTTTATTAAACTATTTAAAAATAATATTTATTTTTAAAGATGATAGGGTTGATAAAATATGGTCTAAGATTAAACCTCTTGGACATTTATGATCTAATTACCACCATATAAGTTAAATTTTAACCCTTTAAGAGTGAAGAATATGTTACCTTAGTTAAGATTATAATAGGTTAACTAAAAAGTCAAACTAATAGATAATTTTTAAAACACCACTTACACATGGCCAAATTTTATTGGTTAATAGGATTTAAAATATATATTATCTAATACTATAATCCCTAGACATATAGAATCATTTTTGAAAAATAATTAATTTTTTATATTTTATTATTTTATGAAATTCAAAGAGTTCCCTCCCATAACTTATAAAATGTCACTACTCTTTTCACTTCGTCTAACCAATTTGAGACATATATCTCATCCAAAACCTACCAAGTTCTATTATCTACTCAATTATCCACATTATATATATTTATCTTCAATAAATAAAAACCCCAGGGTTATTAAGTGGAGATATAATGATGTTGTTTCTGAGGAGATGTAATCGCCTTAACAGATCACTTCCTTTATAATTCTTCTTTTACATCCTTTAAATATGTGGTATTTATCATAAAAAAACAAATTATGTATAATAAACATTTGAAAATTTTTATTATGTTTACAAAACTACCATTATACAATGGATTTCTCATAAAAAGGAATATTAAAATATCACTCGTGTATACGTATGACTTACCATCTCCACTTAGTGATACAATTAATTTTTCATCACCAAATTTCAGGGATAATTATTATGATGGATTTAAAGATTACATATTATTTTTATGAAATAATTATTCTTATATAATTGAAATATAATATATAAATTCTTACCTTATAAACCATTTGAAATGATAACATCGCTCGTGCATACCTGTGGACTACCACCTCCCCGAAGTAATGAGACTCATTTTTCATCTCTAATTTTCATGGATGATAAAAATAATGGACTTGGTGAATATATATGACTTATATGATATAATAATGATTTTATAAGGGTAATGTATTATTAAAATTTATTTGTTTTTATCCATCTAAAAGTGAAAACAATTTTCATGCATATGTTTGGCCTACCGCCACCATGAATAGTATAATTTATTTTTCTATATCTAAATTTTATGGATGAATATAAATAAATAAATAGATATAGATATTGAATATATAAAATATTTATATCATTATTAACATTACAGAAATAACGTAACCACATTTAAAGTATAAATACCAAGACTAGCAAACCAAAACATACATGAAAAATGAAGCAATTATTACAAACAACATTGATTTTAATAATTTTTTTAATAAATTGGTGATAATATATAATAAGTAAATCTACATGGTATGATAGATATGAGTGTGGTTCGGGAATACATGTATGATAAATCTATATTTATTATACAGGATGTTCTAATACGAACAAATAAAGGGGAGACTTGAGGTAAGATATTTATGTTTCAGTTCTATTTTAATAAGGATTGTTTATTATTGAATTTAAATTAAGAAAATTGTAAAATCCTTTAAAAATTAAATACCTTTAATTTTTCTTATCCTGTTGTTATTAATTTTTAATACATGTTTTCAATTCATTTTTCTCAATTTAAGTACACAAGACTCTGAAAACAAATGTTTTTAAGGAAAACCGGCCATGTTTTACTATTTGACCATGATTCTTTCTATTCAATGCCCCTTTTTTCTATTAATGTTTTCAAAAATGTTTTTAATATAATAAAATTACTATTTAAGCTCATATTTACCATTTTTTAGTTTTAATAAAATATTTAAAAGGAATCTTCTTGTTTTTTTCTAAATGATGTAATTTTTGACCATTTACCAAAAACTAGAGAGGGATGTTTTCTTTTAAATTATACAGAATGAACACAATTTCCCACTGTTATGATGAATCAATTATTTTAAGTTTCATTTAAAAATTTCTATTGTTATTTAGAAATTAAATTTTTTTCTATAATTTTTTTTTAATTTTTTATATTTTAAAAACTTCATTACAAAATGTAAAGGGTGTTTTACTCATAAATGCTTTTAATGATATTTTTATTCATAAATGAAAACAACCTTTGGTATTTCTTATATTTTACTTGGGATATGATAAAATGGTATCATATTTATTATATATATAAATGGTTTATAATTATTATTATGATATTTTTATGAATTCAATTTATTTTTCATGGATTGGTGAAATGTTTGTGAAAACTATTTTCTTTGAATTTGATAGTATATAATGATACGATGAATGTTTTATGATATTATGTCACACATATGAATATTTTTAATTTTGTGATGGGTGGGACCAAAATTATATATCTGTCCAATTCATTTGGTAAATTATTATATCTCATGATATAATTATGGGGAACAAGTTGATGTTCTTGATCTGCTATGGGAAGAAAGTTAATGTACTATATCCATTATGTGAAAAAAAGTCAATGTTCATTTTCTTTTATGGGAAATTGGTGTTAGTACATGATTCATTACGATTTTATGGTCTCAGTAGTTACCTTAACATAGGAAATGGTTTATATTGTTATGATGGAGCCACACTTTTCTGGCATTAAAATTTGGTTCACTATTAATATATGATGATTTATTACTCTTATAAACAATGTATTTTTAAATGATAAACATTTATGAAATGACTCATGTTTATGATGTTTGATAAATTAGGTATGAAATTTGTTTGTTATGATCATGATATCATTCACTTATTTTTATATTATAATTTTATATGTTCAATGATTGATTTCTCTCATATTTACCCATAATGAGCATATGAGCTCTGCCTCTATTATGTGTCATTTTCCCAGGTTATGAAGAAAGGGTTTATGTAGGATTTTTATATGAATAGTACTAAATGAGAAGATATTTGTGGGTGATGTTGAAGAAATTTCATGAGATAAGAAGATTTTGTGTCTAGTATCCATTGATACGAAACCTTTATATTCCTCTGGAATGTGTTTGTGAAATGTATTGAATATTCATTTAAAAATATGTAATATTTATTCATGAAAATATTTTTCTATTATATGTATTAAACAAGTGTACACCCTAAGATTTTGGTGTGTGATGGTGATACTTTATTAGGGTGGTTTATTAAACATAGTTTGGTCCATGATCTAGATAAAATTTAACTTCTCCAATAAATAGATTCAATAATGTTGTTGTTATTGAATAACAACCAGGTCTTGGTCAAGATAGAACCCTAGTTATTCTATATCCCTTGGAAGATCTGATAAATGGGATTCATAGGGTATAATCCTACCGACTAAGGCTGTTTCTTCTTTTGTCTGTGTCAATTAGATATATCCTAATGATTAACACATACTATTCATAATGATCACTATTTAAGTGTTATATAATCAATTATTATGATGATTAATAGTCTTCTAAATCTGATAGGATATTACTTACTATAAAAACCCTACATATTATTTCATATTTAAACATGATTTATTATATAAAATTGAACTTAATACAACTCAAAATATCTAGAGGTCTAGCGTCTTTGGGTATTAGGAACATTAAATAACATCTTAAAACATTAAATACACATATTTATTTAAATATTCTTTTATATGACCACAATATTCCTTCGTACATAGAATTGCATTGGATAACCTAAGGACACAGATAAGAAAAGGGTGAGCTATAAAGCCAAATAAGGGAATAAACATGGCATAGAATGGGGAAGATAGTACATGTAAGTAAATAGGAATATCAATAAAGCGTAAAAGAAACATTAACATAAATGAATGATATATCATGATATTCATAACATGGAAATGCAACAATAACATATAACATGATATTAGAATGAGCCAAGGCTCATTGCACATATATTTGCACGAGTAAACCCTCATTGCACAAGAATTAGAATGAGTAAAACTTCATTGAACATGAATTATCATGAGTAAACCCTCATTTTACATAGAGTATCATGATACTAAACATTACCCAATGCATTGGACCACTATCAGAGCTCACCTTTCATATTCATTTCATTTTCATGTATAAGTGTGCCTCATAGGTCTTACCACATGGATTCATTAAACATTATAATTTATTCCACAAATAAGGAATGTGGAGTACATACATGTAAGTCCCTAATCAATAAGTACATGAGTATAAAGGTTAATAAAATTTATAGAGAAATGGGTATGGTATTCAATACATGATGATTTTTGCATGGAAAATCATCGTGCAATTTAGGCTGCATAACGATGTCAAATAGAAATTCATAAAAATTTTTAATGAGAGAGAAAGGGGTATATCATAATTTAAAAATGATTTGGATAATAATAGGATCATTAAAAATAATATCCCAATATATAAAATGTAATTTATATTTATAATATAAAATAAATTCTTGAATGAAAATGAGAAGAGAGAAATCCATTACAGAATCCCAGCATAGTAACAGGTGGGATTAAGGGATCATAAGGGGGATTAATATGAGTGAAAGTAAGATACCATAATTTATAAATCATATGTCAAGTATGGAGGTATGAAATAAAATATCCCATATCAATCAAATGTAAATTAAGAGGCATGACATAAAAGAGGTGTTTCATAGAAAAGGAGAGGGAGATCCCTTACAAAATTTCAGCATAGTAATGTCTTAGGTAAGGGTATAAATTGGGGATTATAAATTATCCCTCATTTAAATAACATAATTTTCACAGTAAGGTAATTATTATAAATGAATTTCAATACAATAAATTGAAATTAAAATAACTACTCTCAAAGAAGTTTCTTGAATTTAAAGAGGAGAAGAGGGATCCCTTACTTGGATGTGTGATACCAAAGGCTTGAGAGAGGCTTCTTGGGATCTTGGGGGCACCTTGGGAGGACTGTATGGAGTATGTGGAATAGGGTGGTGGAACTTAAAATAGCTTGAGTGAAGATAAATTGTTGTTTGGGTGGGTTTATATAGGGAAGAAATGAGAGTTTTTAATTATTTTGGTTTTGGACACATAATAATAAAATAATCAAAACCAAAAACCATCTAGTGGTTTTTCCAATGGTTTCTATTAAAGGGGAGTGAAAACAAATTAATTTATAAGTCTAAGGGAAAAAAGTATTAATATATTTCCCTTTCTTATTTGGAGGTGGGTCACACTTTCAAGGAAATGTTTTTAAAATAATATAAAATTTTATATGTCTTGGAGGATTAATAGAGGCTTTATAAAATAAATCAAATAAACCTAAATTTACATTATTTTAAATGAAAAACATATATTTATCCTAATATACCTTTTATATTATTTTATTATATAAATATTAGTTCATTATGATATCAAAAAACACATAATATATTTATACGATATATAATTTTTCCCAAAAATTCAGTTGTCTCAGAAAATTATGTAAAATTAATCATTGGATAATATCAGCATCCGGATTCCAAATAAATATTCATTTTATATAAATAATTTTCTAAATATGTGAATTTTCACATTTAAAATAAAAATAAACATTTATTGATAATTGAAGGGTTTTGACAAAAATAGTTTTTAAACCGTAATAAAAAATATATTGGAATTAATAAAAAGTATATGATCATTTATATTTAATAAAATTAATATGATAATAATATCATATTAAAATATTATTTAATTCAATAATACATTAGTTCATAAAAATATATTTCTTAAATAAATTTTAATAATAACCAAAAATACAATTTGTGCTTTAAAAATCATCTACAAAGGAATAATAATAGAATTAAAGTATATTCATTATTCTATAAAAAAATAATGCATATAATAATAATGATATGGTCTTGTTACATATCCATTTAGTACACCATTATATTCCCTAAGAGTATAGTGTGTGATGGTGGGGCTTTCATGGGGCCGTTTAATGAACATGGTTTGGGCTGTGATCTCGATGAGCTTGAACTTCTCTTGAAGATGGTTTTTTCATTCTTAAGTTATTGGATATCGGATTGGGATCAGTGTAAGGAAAATCCTAAAAATTATATCTCCCATGGAAGAGATGATAAATGGGCTTCATAGGGTATGAGCCTACTAATTAATACCATCAATTCCTTTGTCTGTGCTAAAAGGATGTGTTAAAACCCTATATTTATACAAATCCTATGATCCCTGTTCAATGACAACATTATCAATGATAAAGATACTTAAAAATAATTTAAATTGAATTGGATAGAATAAAACAATAGAAGTGAATTCATTTTCTATGTCCATAAGACATTTAATTAAAATAAAGTGAATTTTATTCATAAATGTTCAGGTTGTTACACTTATACTCATCCAAAATAACTAAATAAATGCATGTGTTTTCTATAATAAAATTATTTAAAATTTTATTTATTCATTTGAAAAGGGAATTTAATTTATTAAAAATAATTCCATTACACATCCCCTAGAAGTGGCCAAACTTACTTACAATATAACTTCATAAAATGCTATAACAAGTTCTTTTATAAAAACTTTTATTTGAAGAATAAAATTTATTTTACAACAGATTATAATAGAATTAATTGGATTATTTTAAATCAAAAGAGGATAATTTTTATTTCAAACCAAGCCACAAATACCATAAAAATTTTATGGTAATGAATAAAATTACTAGACATCCAGAATATAGGCTCACTTAAGAACCATATCATTGATAATTGGATTTATAAGGTATAATATTATAATATGACTGTTTTTATTTAGATAATCTTATTAATAATAAAAAACTTGATATATTTGGAATAATAAATTCATGAATATATTATACTACCCAATTAATATATTTTTTAGAAACATTTTAGTATGTATGTTATCCATTGAAATATAGAGGATGCTATAAGTTTGACATCATGGAATAATAAAACTCTCCAAAAAAGTCTTGGGGTATTTAGAACCAAGGACAAATATTTTAATATACTGGAAAATGATATTATTGATTAGATTCCATTTTATTTCACTAAGATAATGGATGAGATGATTGGAATTCAGGAAATCCTGAAGAATTATATTTTGGTATAAAATATTTTATGATCCATGTCAATGAAATGAAATTACATGATGGAAAAAAATATGAAATTAATAATTTATTAACATATTTGATGCAGAAATTTACTGATTCTTTTTTATAATATTATCTCAAATTGAACAACATTCCCAACGATGAAAATAAAAATAAAAATAATTTTTCTTTTAAGTCATCTAAAATATTATCTACTCAATGTTATGATATTAGTTAATTATAGACGAGTGATGATGAAATACCCCATAAATATAAATGAATTAAGAATATTTTCAAGAAAAATAGTATTTTCCTAAAATTTTCATGATGAGATGATAAGTTAAAGGATAATTAAGGTCATATATTTTAATCCAATTTCATTTACTTTGATAGAAATTTCCATGAGTTTAATAAGAAAGGACACATTAAGCACAATTTTTAAAAAATAAAATAATAGAAAGAAATACATGAATTTAAATTGAAAAGAAGGAAAAAATGAAATATTAAGGGGTGTTATATGAATACAATTTCTCTAATGAATTATCTTCGTAAAATAAATAATTTTTATATTTTTCCCAAATACCAGGAGTAGATTATATTAGTTTTTTGATTCTTAATATGAACCTAAATATATATATATATTTATGAACTTAATGTCATTTATGGAAAAAACAAATAAGAATTAGATCATACCATTTAATTATAAAATAAGATAATGTAAATATATAAGAAATTAGTAGATGGAAATAACAATTTTAATAAATGGATTGAATTTATGAATATTTTTACCATTATCAACAAAAATCTTGAGGAATTTTAGATTTAAAATCTAAATAGAAAGATTAAAAGATTTAATGATTCCCTGACTTCGTTTTATAGCTTAATAGACAACCAAAATAAGTTTATTAATTTAAAAAATATTATAAATTTTTTGACTGATAGTGGTTACAATGAATAAAACTCAAAAGTATAAATAATTTTCATTATGGGAAGAACTATTAGAAGGGTTTCTACCATAAATTATTTTAATTATACCATGAGAGGAAATTCTACCACCAATTTTTCATTAAAATATCATTTATGACTAATAATATGTTTTATTGTGTAAAGGTGATCCACAATTTGTTTTATATTAAAGGTGGATTTTTTTGTTTAATATAAGATGAAGTGAATGTGATTAGAAGTGTTTGTGTTATATTTGGTTATCAAAATGGGAATCTAAAATCAGATAAAATAAATCATTTTAGATAAGATTAATGAGATTAATTAAACCTACACTCTTGATTCTATAGCTAGGAAACACACACTTTATATACCCTCATTTATTCGATGTGAGATAAACTAAAATTGTATATAATTCAATTAATTTTCTTAATTTAAACAATAACTATCACAAATAATTTTACAACCTCAAGAACCACATGTTTAGTATCTTTATATATTATATAAAAAAAATATTATTTCACATAATTTATTCAACATCTCCCACAATATCTTTACATAAGACATAATTGAACACAAAATCATGCATGTAATTACCTAGGGAAAATGGAAATAAAAAAAGTTGTGGGATGAAAAAATATATGAAATAATGTTATCAAATTTTCATTGATTTTATAGATCATAAGATTATGATAACACATGGAAAAATTTTGGAACAAAAAGGGTTGCCTATAAATCATGATAAAAGGACATGTAACCTCAAATGATCTAGAATATACCATGGACCATGATTTAGAAACACGAGATAATAAACATAATCCATGGAAGATAATAAAACCACAAGTTCATGATATAGTATTTTGGAACATTTATAAGAAAATAAGATCATAATATATTTAATGTATAACTTTAAAGAAAATTATATAATATTAGATTTGGTATCACTACCTATTTCCCATCACATAGTGGATCAATAATCATCACTTATTTCTCATAGTGGATTGAGCATAACAAATTATTTCTATGTAATATATCATAAGATATATTTTTTAACTAAATATATAGTAGTGTTATATTGGAATAAAACATCATATAATGATAATATATACACATTTTTACACATTAAATCATTCATACAATATATAATGAAAAATCCTAATGATAGAAAATTGTTTTCATATCAATTTTAAAAAGGTATTGAAAAAATGACACCAATAATTAGATCGGTTGATTCCAAAATTAAATCAATCAAAAGAAGTAATATTATAAGGAAATTGAGTGGGTTAATCATGAATCATAACTCCTTATGAGATAGATATTTTATAACTAAATATAAAAAATCATTTTAAATGTAATAAGAGTTTTTAGAAAACAAATCTCCACATTACTATAAAGATAATAATACACAAGTTATTTTAAAAAAGAACATTTTTATGGAAGTTGAGAAAAAAATTTCAAACATTATTTATAATTAAATAAAAATATAGGATCGTTTAAAAAGTAATAAATATTTTTAAGTGAAAATTTTAAGTGAAATATAAAATAAAAAATCATGAATAGAGAACTATTTTTTAATATTTTAAAATACATATATTGAAAACTCACAACCAAGAAAGGATAATAAAAGTTATTTTTGAAATTTTTTGAGGAGAAAAGTTATGATAAAATGATATAATAAATATTTGGGTTTCAAAATAAGGAAGTAAAACATTTTTGGAATGAAATAATTTGGACATAGAAGATAAAAATAATATCAGAGAGGATTAGAATTATTCTTGACAACAATATTTTTTTATTAGTGAATGAAATACACTAAATAAGTTATTTTTATGAGAAAAGTAAATTATATAGATAGAAACAGAAAGTAACATATAATATAAGTAAATGTTGAAATATAATAAAAATAGAATAACATATCCAATGGAGAATATTACAACTCAATGAAATGGAGGTTGTATCAACAAAACCCTTACCTTGAGTTGTTGTTTTGTCTGATACACTCTAACTGTTGTATGATAAATAGAACCAATGAAATTACTTATTTCATAGTCTTATTCAAATATATTTTCTTTTAAACTATTTAAAAATAATCATTCACTATACATTTATTAGTTAGTTATTGTTTATTTTAATCATCAGATGTTAGTGTTATTGATTGTTTCACACATGCTTTGTTATGTCTAGGTCGATACCCATACTTTGATATGAAGTTCATAATTCCTAGATTATTTAATGAACTAGTATATATTTTACATAGTTATTTATGAAGTTTTAATTTCATTCCATGATATTTTTAGTTATGATTCGTGAAGATGAAAATGGCGAAAAGGATGGTTGGGAAATTTTTATCAAAAAGATAGTATTGTATTAATAACGGGTTAGATGTTAATAGAATAACAAATTTATATTTATAAAATAATAATAATTTCATAAATATCATTATTATTCATTAAATTAATTATTATTACCATCTATGTATGTTGGTGGTGAAAAATGAAATATATTATTCATAAAGGCGGTAATATACACATAACACAGGTGGAATTTTCATTTCCAAATGGATGAGAGGGAGATAGATAATGGTTGTTCCATGAAATTAATAAAATATAAGTATACTATTTTTACAAATTTTATCATATGATCATGGTTAGAATAGTTTTTAGGAGTGTTATATTAGAAGTATAGATAAGAAAATATTACGGAGTGGATAATACTCATGTTGGGGTCATAAATATTTTCATTAAAGAAATATTTGAAATGGAGAAATTAGAACACTTGATTGTAACCCTAGGTTCGAAAACATGTAAAATGGATCTAAGGGAGGGAAAAAAGCTATGTTAAATGGAAAATATAATGATAAGTGTGCCTTGAAGTGGGCAGAGTTGAGCTCATTTTGTGAAAAAGTGGGACATTTCATTGGAAACTAAAGTAAGGTGAAGTGTAGAGATTGAATAATAGGGTAGTTAGGTGACTTAGGAGAAGAAAAGTTGCGGATTCCTGAGATATTGAATTTTATATCAAAACAATGTATTCTATAATGACTAAGTTTCAAGTTGATTTAGTGAAATTAGATCTATGGTAGATTACCTTCTTTTACCCATTAACCACGATTAAATATTTACTATAGAAATTATCTTTTTAAAAAAAATTATAAGATGGAAATCCTTATAACTTTTTTTATATTCTGATTTCGAATTTGGATTCCATTTAATCAAATTCAAATTTTAAATATGATAAAAGCATCTTTTAAATTAAAATATTATATATATAGAAAAATATTTATATAAAAAATTACTTCTTAAATAATATATTTTATTATTATTTCCTATAAATTAATCATGAAATGATATTTAATATATTATTTATATAAGAAATTAATTTTATTAAAATGATCATTTTACGAAAATATATTAAATTTCTTAAAATAACATACATAGTGTATAAAAAAATCTTTTTTAGTAAAATACATTTTATGTATAAAATGAATTTATTATTTTTTAGTTATATTAATTGAATAAATTTATATTAAAAATAAAATTTACTATTTTAAATGTAGAAATATTTAGTTTTATTAAAGAAAAAAATGTATAATTTAATAAAATATTTATTTATATAAATCTTATTAACTTATACATACAAAACCCATCAAGAACCTCATACAAGACCTAAGGATAAGATATATAGTGATTATTGTCATGCGTAGAGATTCCGTTAACATAGATATCATAGTGATTTCCAAAATATTAAACATTTATCAGTAATTATTTAATTCAATACACATTGTTTAGAGTTTATCTTGGTACTCTTTTAGGGAACACCCTGGTAAAGTTACCTCCCATCCAAGATTAGATAAATGAGTTGTATAAATAACACATCCAATACTTGATTATATTAATTATATTTTAATTAATAATTTTATAAGATAGTTAAATATATTTGTACCTACTAATTCAATGAATATTTTACAATATTTTTTGTTATAATATAGTTCATTTTCATTTATTTTTCATCTAAAATAAGCTATCATAAATTTGAGTTATTATAATTCCTATGTTGTTACATTATACCCACTTAATAGAAATTTTCCATCAAAATTATATTACTCAAATGAAAAAACAATGGTAAATTTTCACAATACATCTTCAAGACAGAATATAGCTTCCTCAAACTTATGAGTTTTCCATAAAACTTTGGCCAAGGGGGTGGTCTAGTCCTGTAAATCTGCATCACTTCTATTTAGGATCTCCATAGGGTTTTCTTCATAACAGAGAGCATATTCTAACTATACAACTTCTATGTTTAGTACATGTGATAGATCAGGTATGTAATTCACCAAAAGTGATACATAGAATAGATCATGCACCTATGAGAGATGTGGAGAAAGTGTTAAGCATTAATATAATACCTCTAAAGGATAAATAATATGTAAGGTACAAATATATATAGGAAACAATATCCCTTTCTCCCCAAATATCCTAACTAGGTTCTAGGGAGATATTTAAATGAAAAAATTATAATTAACTTCAAAATAATTTATTTTCTATGGTTATTACTATGAATATACAATATACATTTTTCTAATTTCATATGTTACTAAATTTTTTGATGATTTTCCATTATTTCTTGGATAAGATCAATTCATAATAACTTTATTTCTCTAAATTCATCCCAAAATGTTAGAGCCTAGAATCTACTCCCATAAAGAGCCTCATCTAGAACCACTTGGTTTCTAGAATGGAAGATATTTTTCTATATAAAATAGACCCATATAAGATATTGATGCCAACTTACTTTGATTACCATCAAGGAAAATCATAACATAAATTCCAATATCTTAATTGTCCATTTTAAATATTTAATCATCCAATGTATACAGTAAATTCCCATTTAATAATCCTCTATAATTGTTTTTCAACATTGGATGTTGATCAGATATAATTGAATGTTGTATACCATGAAATCATTCCTATTCCTTTATATATGACATAAAAATTTGATCGAGTGAGTGTTCTTCTAGAATAATAATGAATTTAATATTTTTTAATTTATATCCACCAGTATTTAAATGGAATTATAGTATTTAAAAAGAATAGGATGGTTGGTTATGAAATCCACAGCGTTGTAATCCCATTTCATGGATACGACTAGGTCATAATAACTTCTTTTCTCTAAATTCAACCGAACATGTTATACTCTTGAACCACCTCCCAAATTGGGCATCATATGAAACCATTTTTTTTCTATAGTGGAAGCTATTTTTTATGAACTAAACCAAACAAATATATTGATTCCAACTTCCTTTGAAACCCATGTTGGAAAATATTATCATATCATTCAATATTTGAGTACTCCATTTTTAAATCTTAACATCAACCAATATCTATATAAAATTCATATTGAAATATCATCCAAAATTTTGATGTGAACCTTGGATATAAATTAGATATAATTTAATGTTTTATACCATGAATTCATACATCTTCCTTTATATATAACATAATAATTTGATTGGGTGAGTAGTCTTCTTTAATAATAATGAACATTGAATAATTTTTAAATATATAAAACTCTTTATATATATGGAATTATTGTATTTAAATGTCATAGAAAGAATAGTGATATAATCTATGGTGTTTTTCTTCCATATCTATAATAGTATATGTAATGTTTGCTTCATCCTTTTAGATTTTTGATGACAATGTTTACATTCTTGCATATAAAGCATTGATATCCCCTCTCTATGTTTTCCCAATAGAATTGTCAGATGAGATATATATACATAATTCTTATTATAATAATAATAGATAAGGATGATCTATGTGTATCATCTAAAAAAATTATGGTATGGATAGGGGGCATATCCAGCTTCCAAATATCATAACTCTATCTCCACTAGGATTGAACTTTGAAATATTTCATATCTTTTTTGTATCCCCAGAGAAATTTTCTAGACCTCCTCCATCTTTAAATATATATATATATGGTTGATAAATCTTTTGGTAAATATAGGATTTCATCACTTGATTTATGATCTACATATCAATCCTTTGAATATGCATACTAGTTTGGAACCTTTAAAATCTCATCAAGGATATGGTAGCATAACCGTTTCTTCATAGATAATCCACCACATTGTTTTCCTTCCCAAGAGGGTAATATATTGAGGAATCATAGTACCTGATTAATTTAAACAATATCCTTTAGTATCTGTTCAGCTCCCAACGTGTGAATATATAATTTAATCTATTGTGGTCATTATATATATCATACTTTTCACTGTAGAGATAATTCCTCCAAATTTTCAATGAAAATACTATAGCTTCTTTATCCATATCATATATTGGGTAATGTTTCTCCTGAATCTTTAATTAATAAGAATCATATGCTTTTACATTGTAATTTTTTATAAGAAGGCATCATAAACCATTTAATAAAGCATCAATTGATATGAAACATTCTTCCCCTCTATATAGTAATATATATACAGGTTTAAGGACCTATCTTTTCTTATGTTCTCTAAAAATTTCCTCACATTCTTCTACCTATAAAAAATTTAATCCCTTACATGTAAACATTGTTAAAATATTAGAAAATATGGAGAGATTTCTTACAAATCTCATGTAGTGTCCAGCTAAACCAAGGAAATACTGGATTTGTATCATAGTGGTTTCTCTCATCCACTCTTTACTCACTTTGATATTTTATAAATATAATTATATACCCTATCGTCTAATTAAATTATCCATAAAATATATTTTTATAGATAAATTCAAATTTGCTGAACTTGGCATATAATTTCTTCTTTTATATGATATTTTATGACCCAAATTGTGTGGTGTTGTATTATTTTTTTAATATGTATTAATGAATATGATGGAATGTTTTATAATTTCAATATGTTTATGTTTTTTTCTTATATGTAATTTTAAGTTCCCAAGAAAGTAGGTGGTTCATTCTCTTATATAAATGTTTTTTTGAAGTGATGAGTGGGTTTAAAAAAGTACAAAATTTGTATTTTTATTTTTTATAGATGAAGTTATGGATGATTTAAACAGAATATTGTGAGTTTAAAATTTCCATCCTTATTATTATAATCTTGTATTGTGAGAAATTATATTGTAAATTAGTTGGATAAAGTTAATATTTACACAATAATGGTAAATTAGTTTGAATAGATTAAAATTTCCAATTATAGGCTGTTACATTGGTACCAATACATTTCAAAATCATTTTTTATTTTGTAAAATCCCTAATTTTACTTTATACCAAAACCATGTCATACTATTATATAGATCAATCATCCATGTAGAACGGAGATAATTGAAAATTGACCTAGATAAAAGAAAAGAGAAAAATGATAATGGCATAGTGGATCTATAACACCCTAATTAATTGACCTGAATATGAGGTGGGTGAATTTTTTAAGCATCCACACATGTGGGTCAACACAGCGTGTCATGAGAAATAAATTGAGCACAATAGACATCATTGAGCCACTAAAATACAACATTTAGAAATAAACTAGCATATCATCCTAGGGAGGTTTTGATGTGGGAATGAGTGAATGTGGTAAATTTTTGGCCCCTTAAAAATATATAGATAAATTTTAAGTAATATAAGATGGAATAGTCTCTTATTATCTTCATACTTGATCTTATTGGATTGAAAATGAGTACATTGATCCCGGAATTCAAGCCTTGTTTAACAATTGTGTGTATAACATGATCGACTCTAGCCACATGTATATGATTAAAAATGTGTGATAATTCCTATTTTTCCATTAAGGTTGAAAAAATATTGAACAACATTCATTTTTATAACCTAAATAAGGAATATATGAGAAAATGAAAATGAAATTGAATAATAATGTAAGAAGGGAGAGTAATAAATGTTGAAAATGATGATGCTACATTGATCTCTTCATGAAGAAAGCATCACAGTTCTTAAATACTATGATATAAGATCATATCGAAGCTCATATGATTTAAAATATTAATAGTGTGTGTTTTTTGAGAATGTGATTCACGCCATGAGGTAATGGTCCATGTAACAATGATTATTCATATGAGACGAGAAATTGAGAGCTTCATGAATGAATATAATGGATAAAAATGATGCACGCATGTACTGAATTATTGTATGATTATAAAGTGCATTAGAATTAATCTGAGGGATTTAGAAACTTGATATATGTAAACATAATCTATGTAAAAATGATATATATAATCATCATTTGTCTAAACATTATGTACATAAATATGATCTGCATAAACATCATAAAAGGGAACACATGAAGTCAATGTTTTATGAAGAATGAAATTTGGATTTTGTTGTTAAAAATATGATGAGAATTATAAGTATTTAAGGAATTTTAAAATAATTTAAAAATAATGAGATAAAATAAGTCCTAAGTTACAAAAATATTTAAATGGAGAGTATTTCATATGGCTTGAGAATATGAAAGTACAAGAAGATTAGTGATATTATGTTTTTGGAAATTATTATAGTTCTGGATCTTAAGGTGAGATTTTAGGAAGACTCAAAGTGTAAGATTTATGGAAGATTAAATTAATTAGAAATATAATGGAATATTGATGCTATAATTCTATAAATATAATTGATCTATAGTTCTAATAAAGGTGATCATATCTAACACATGAACCTTTTTGTGAACTTTATATAATGAAGAAAATATATAGATCCAAATATTTCAATTACTTGATGAAATTATATATAGTTGATGTAGACAAAGATAGACCTGATAGAAACATGTGTTACATAACCACATGTATAAAATATTGTTATACTAACAACGTTTTGAGTTCTTATTCATCATTTAATGTGGAATGAAGCAAAAGTTCCAATTATATATGAGTAATACACCCCCTCACACAAAATAAGAAGAAGGTGGAGGAGATGAGAATATAACCTAGTTCAATACCTATCACATTCTGGTTATTTTTTTTGAAGCACAAACAATACCATTATACTATAGAATCTTGAAGATATTTAGGAAACCCACTTAACTACAAAAAGGGAGGAAGAAGACCACCTGTGCTATCTAGGAGGGACATGAGATTCTAATTACTGAACTACACCAAATGGTGTAACAAAACACTTATATTTTGTAACGAGTTTAAAAATTTTATTTTAATAATTTATTTATGCTTGGTTAGTGATATGATAAATGAGTTCAATTCTATAACATTTCCCCTTATTTTATTTATAATAATAAGGAATATGGGTATATGGGTTAAAAATAAAATGTCCCAGGGTACATAGTAATCCTAAAGAAGGTAAATATCATAAAAAATCATTGTGTTCTTCCTCTAATGCTTTCTAATTTATATTTTTATACATTATGAACAAATGTTATATAAAGAGGAAGAGATATCCATTTACTGAACAAGTGAAAAGATTATGAGGGTTAAAAATTAAAATTTAAAAAATTCATACAAACATTGATTCACCACCCTCATTATTATACACACACCATTGTGATATTATCATTTAGTAAAATGATCAAAATACTCTTGATGTTCTTATTTTCTCTTAGAATATATGATAATATCACCTATAAAAACTTCCATGAAATTTTTATGGTTATATATAATTATTTTATTAATCAAATCCATAAATATATCCTGGTACATTTTATGTACAAATAAAATCAATATGAATTCATAGTTTCCATAACTTGTATGGAAAGAAGTATTGGGTATATCTTCAATATTTACCCTTAATTAATTGTATTCAGATATAGGATCAACATTTGAGAATTATTAATCTCATCTAAGTTGATCAAAAAATTAATAATATGGGATATAAGATACTTTTTTTGGGATCGTGATCTTGTTAAGATCATGATAATATATGATAGGATACATTGATTCATCCTTCTTATTGAATAAGAGGATCGAATCACACTATGATGAAGCACTATGGAATATAAGAAACATTTCCTAGATTCTACTGATGTTACCTATTCATTTTTTCAAATTTAGTGAGAACCATTATATAAAGACTCTTTGATACAGGAAAAAACTTGGTACGAGTTCAATCGAAAACTCAACATCACATTTTGAGGGATGTCAAAGTACTTCATCAGGAAATATATTTTTATTCTCTTATACAATTAGTATGCCTTCAATACGGGGTTATTCTCTAATAATTTGAGCCATTTATAATTCATTATTGTATATATAAACCTACATTATGGGGTTCTATACTAAATAGAGTTTATAATCATCCTTTTATTAATACTTGATCATTGGATGATTTAAGATATGAAATAATATTTACTTTATACGAAAACTGATATGAGATATATGAAGAGAAATAAAATACATACCTAATATCATATCAAATTATACTAAGTGATATATGGATATATCTAAAGTAAGAATCTTTACACAAAAGATAATCATATAAAATTTATATATCTTGTATGCAATCATCAATCCCCCAGATTCCTTCATTGATAATTAAATATCCATGGGTTTATGTGGTGTGTTCAATTTAATTGAAAACATACAAGATATTAAAGAATTATAAGAACTAAAATCAAATAAGAAAATATAAAACCTAAAGTGGATAATATATGCACCACCTATACATTATTATTATGATCCAATTCGACACTAGTTATAGAAAAGGATATTCCTTGTTCTCTTGGTGTTGGAGGTTATTGAAGTCCATTTTCCACAATATTCCTCATATTAGGGAATCATGTTTCATAATTAAGGTACTATTTACATTTTAAGTATTGATGTGTTGGTAGATAATTATTTTATACCTTATTTTATAATTCGATGTTAATCATCCAATTCCCATATTTTCAGTAATCTAATGCTTGATAGTTTGGTCTACCACATTTAAAATATCTTTCCAACCCTTTTAGAAAATTTATCTTGTGTTTCCTCCAACATTTATGGTATATAAGGTGTTGAAATTTATTTTTTCTATGATAATTTTCACATGAGATTCCATGAAACTCTATCTTACTTTTTTTCCTCTAGAATAATGATAGTCCTCATCTTTCATTTCCATTGTAAATTAATATCTATCAATCTATTCATATCTACCAATGTATCTTATAGCTAATTCATTTCAAAGAATTTTTTTATGTCATTAAAAAGTCATTCGATCTTAATTTTAGGATCATTAAAAAAAATGGAGACATACCCCAAGAGTCTCATAAATATTTATTCATAGTTACTAGTGAACTCATACTCCTTTTATTTCATGTCTAAAAAATCTCTCTATGTTTTTTGTTAAGAGTTTAAGGATAATATTTTTTGAATAATACTTTCATAGACTCCACCTATTCCATAGTATCTACATATTCATTTATAATTGAATTCTTAATGTGATTCCACTATTTTTCTTCCTAAATTTCTAAATTATAAACAACTAAAATGACATGGTCATGGTTTGAGCATTGGATAATGGAAAAAATCTTCTATATTTCCTTGATCCATTACTAGATAATTAGTGGGGTGGAATTAACACTAAATGAGGGTGAAAATCACCTCATGAAAGACTTAATATCATGTTTCCCCTTAATTTGTGCATTCAGAAGCTTAAAGTGGCTAAAGTTATTGTTTATATCTTGGTAAAGTTGAATGATAAACATAATAAGTATTTAGACTCTAACCCCTTTCTACTAAGGTTTCTTATTAGGAAAATATCTACATTATCCATCACAACCATTTTTAAAATGGACCCTCCACAATCAATCCAGTTATTTAAATAAATTAAAGATAAGGAATGGAAAAATTAATAAATGTATGAAAAGGAACTATAAACATAGAATACATTACTCACAAATAGAACACATAACCTAACTTATAAATCAATAAGTTTTAATCTAGGTTATCCATGGTTATATTTCTATTAGTTTCTCTAACATAACTAATTATATTTAAATAATTCATAATGGTTCGTAATGAATATGTGAACTCTCAAAGAATATCCCATGGGAGGGTCAAACTAGGTGGGTAGTTTGGCCAACTAATTTTTCACTGAGGGAATTTTGAGTTAATACTCAACCAACCTTTTTAGGGTTGTTACCCCTAGGTGTATCTAAGCTAGAGTCAATATCCACTTATTTTTATCTAGAAAGGGAGGCTGTTATTTCAATCCATACAGTCTCTAATTTAGTAAAATTTGAGGATAGTTTCATATATTTAGGCAAATCCCTAGGGTTTTCACTAATGTTTTATCAACATAATCCTCAACACTACTAAAACCTTCTATGATACCAAATGATAAACCTTGTACATTCAATATCAGGTCAAGTGCTAAAAACACATACATTATGTAGCAGTTTTTGTAGCAAGTGAGATGACCGAAACTAAATGTCTATTTATTTCACATCAATTTCATAATATAAACATTACATATCATAAATAATCACACAATCCCAAGAAAAAATTATTTAATGTATTTTAATATTAGCTATATAAAAAAATTATTTTATATAAATGATTCAATATCTCTAATAGTATATCTATATAGGACTTACCTCTACACATAATCTTATATGTAATTCGCTGTATAAATGTGAAATAGAAGGGGTTATCTGAAATTCTTTGTAACAAATAATATTATCAGAAATTATTTAAGAGTTTAGATCATAATAATTTGAGAAAACATGGTAGAAATATAAAACAATAAGATTTTTCTATAATTCATGATAAAATTACATTAACCCCCAACTGATCAAGCATATACCATAACATAGGAGTGTAGAAAAATTAGACAATAAAGATGATCCATGGATCAAAACATAAGCATAGGTTCATGGAATAATATTGTGGAACATGTATAAGTGTATAAAATCATATCATATACCATGGATAAACTTCCAAGATAGTTATATCATAGTATATCATGAATCAAAACCAATTTCCTATCCCACTAATGATATATCTTCTAGAGTTGAAGTGGAATATGATATAAAAAATGTAAAAAGTGTATTTAAAATAATTCTCAAAATCATTGTAAAGAGAGAAATGTATGTATCTCTTTCTAAATGATTTTTTGAGCTGTTGACATGAATAATTTTTCATAAATTATTTAGAAATAAATAAAAAACAGTGGAGGAATTAAAAATAAAGAAATATTATCTAGGTTAAATGTGTATTCTAAGATAAAATATATAACCATGAATGGAAAAGATTCTTAATATTTTAAAATACCTTTATCAAAAACCATATAATAAAAAGGATAATAAAATTTCTATGAAAAACTAGATAAAGTGAAAAATGAAGATCATGTGACATAATACATATATGAGTTTCAATATAATAAAGAAAAACATTTAAAGAAATGTAGAATATGGACATTTAAGACAATGAACTTATTCGATATGATGAGAATTATTCATAACAACATAATTTTTTATTAAAGAGATAAATATAGAAAAGAATAGATTTTAGTGGGAAAATGAAAATTCCAAAGAGAGAAATTGAATTCACCATTTGAATTAATGAAATAAAATTATATAATAACTACATAAGAACATATTTGAGAATGAAAATTGTGGTGCATGTTAAAGGAGGCTGCACCAACAAAACCCTTACCTTGGATTCATACTTGGTTGGATGCAATATAAATTACTACATGATATAATAAATATATTAATTAATTATTTTAGAACCATATTAAAATAGATTATATTTTATAATATTTAATTATAGAAATTTAATATATATTTATTAGTTAGTTGTTGTTTATTTTCATAATCATATGTTTGTGTTTTTAATTATTTCATACATGCTTTGAAATGTCGATGCCAATATCAATACATTGATACCATGATCATCATTACTAAATTATTTTAGGTAATAGAAAATATGTTCAATAATTATTCTTAATGTCCTAATTTCATTACTAGAGTGTTTTTATTTCTGATTTTTGATGATGTAATCTATGAAAAGTTTGTTTCTGTAAATTTTAACAAACAAAAGGTCATATATTAATAATTGGGTATACAGTAATAGAATACCTAATTTTTCTTCCTATATTATTCGTAATTTAATAAATAGTACGTTTATATATTTAATTCTTTCTTAGAACTATCTTTATAGTCCCATGGTGGAAAATATAATTCATCGTTAATAGAGGAGGTAGCCCCCACATAACGTGAGTGGAATTTTCATTTCTTTATAGATGAGAGATAGATATATAGTGGTTGTTTCATAAATTTAATAAAATATAAATGTACTCATGATACTAATATAATTATATTTTTTGTTTATAATAGATTTTGTGGAGTGGTGGATATAAAGGAGAGAGAAAAAAATGGTAGGGAGTGGATAATACTCACATTGAATACTTGAATATTCTCTTGGAATACCTAATTAAAATAGAGGAATTGAGACACTTTGTTATAAATAATGGTTTCCATATGTGGAATAAAAATACATGAGATATGAAAGTTAAAATTTTCAGGGGAATTTATAAAAATAATTATTTATTGTAATGGGTGAAAGTTAGATCATTTAATATCTAAGAAATATGAACATTTCCTTAAAAACTAATGTTATGTGAAGGGTAAAGATGGAATCACATGGAAGTTAGGTGAGTTAGTTGAATAAAAGTTGGCAATACAAGTGGAATTGACTTTGATATGTAGAGAATGTATTATATAATTTACAAGTGTCAGTTTAATTTTTTAAAATTAGAGTCATGGTATATTACCCCATTTTACCCTTTAACATTGATTAAATATTTACATTAGTAATGAACTTTTTTACATAAAATATAAGATGATTCTCCATAAAAAATTTTGAAATTCTAAATCCTATTTATGACTAAATTTAATCTAATTCAATTTTTAAATACAAAAAAATTATCTTCTATATTAAAAGGATAAATAGAAAAACTATTTTCTTAAGAAAAAGAATTTTTTTAAAAATTAACAGTTCCTCTTTTTATTTCCTATAAGTTACTAGTTAAATTTGTCTTAATAATTTATACATGTCAATAATATATTTTATTATAAAAATAATATAACCATAATATATTTATTTTCCCAAAATAAAATTCATATCTCATTGTGAAACTATGTTTTGTAGTAAAATAATATTTTTGGAGAAAATGATAATATTATGTTTTTAGCTACATTAATAGACTAAAATTGTATTAAAAATAACATTTATTTTTATTTAGAAGTATAAATTTGAATTTTTATACATTAAAAATGATAAATATATAATTTATTACATTGATAAATATATCTATATATCATCATAACTTATAAATATAAAACCCACAAAGATTATTATGTAATACCAATGGATAAGATGAGTAGTGTATTCATGGGTTGAAATCCCACTAGAATATATATTATAGTGATTTGAAAAATCTCAAATTTCTCTCAAAAATGATTTCCCTCAACACTGACTAGTTGGAGTAAATCTTGGTTTTATTCTAGGGAAAACATAGTGAAGATACCTCCCTACCAAGATAACACAAATAATCCTTAAAAGAAGTACTTTACAACTTGATTCAGATTTTATAGTCTTCTGTATGGATTTTATAGAATATTTAATTCTATTTTTACCTTCTAATTTAATAAATATGATAAAATGATAATTTTTAAATCATATAATAGTTCATTTTTTTAGTGTTTTGGGTAAACAAGGTATAATAAATTTAAAGTAATATAATTTATGATTTGTTACAATGAATTCCATTTAGGAAATTGATGTTTTTTAGAATAATCCTAGAGCTTAAAAGTGTATTTTAGAGGTATTGAAAGAGTATTTAGACACAAATTTTTTTTGGTGTAACCAAAAAATTACATGGTTTTTATACATTATAAAAAATGGAAAATAGTAACCAAAAAACTAGAATTTTAGAGGTTACATTTATTTTAATTTTTTTTTGAAAATTACATTCATTCCATGGAGAAACAAAATTATTCCTTGGTTTTTTTATCCTCATTATAATCTTTAATACATGAAGAAAACCCATAATAGAGTATCTAATTAATTATATGAATAGATCCTGGTATAAAGGATAAAATAGTCATATATTGGTTAAAGGTAAATTAAAAAATGGTATTGGTCATAGTTTTTGGTAGGGAAGAAAAACTATTAAGGTGCCATGCCATGGTTTAACCATAATAGTCATAGTTAGATAATGAGATCACAATGTTTCATCGAACCATGTAGAAGTGGTTATCATGGTTTTTTCTAGAATTCAAAAATTATGATGATTACACCATGGTACATTTAGAGTAGTTATGGTTTATAGAAGTTTCAATTTTTTTTATAGTGATAGAAACTTCTAGATTTCATGGTTTCACCACACTATGGCACGATTTATTTTGAAATATAAATGTGAGATCTTTTGATGGTGTGGTATTGTGGATGAATCATATACTACTAAAACACAACTAGTATTGTATGAAATGCATATCAAAATTGAAAATGATAGCTAGATTGATTTAATAGATCTTATTCAAGTGTAATATGTTTGATGTTTTGGTAGTTATTGAATTATTAATTTTAAATTTAAATGTTAATCAAAGTGATAAGGCTTTATATTATAAAAAATGTGAATACAATAATTTTACCACTAATATGATATGATAAGAAAAAGATACTCCTAGGATAATGTTTTTCTATTTTTTTTATCATTTGTTATTATAGGAATAATTATATAATTTTAAATATCAATGGTTTTATATTGAAGAAGATGGATTATAGTGGGGTTTCAATGTGTTATAAAATTTATTATTATTATTTGATAAAAATTTGATCCACAAACTTGGAAGTTTTGTTTTAGAAAAGGGAGTTTTTAGATTAACTAGAAGATGGTTTTGGTAACTAAATTTTAGATTTATAGTTATTTATGTAAAGAAAATGAGCTGATATTAAGTTGAAAATGAATTGGAGGATCTTTAATAATGATAAAAGATCCATGTTACTATTTTATTAAATATTTTTTTTTATTTTATATGGGATAAAATCATAGATATTTTAAAAAATTTATGTGAACCTGAGTTTTAATGATAAACTCGACTCGTTATAATATATTCATTGATTCTAGTGCATCATGTATAAATAGACGATGTCATTAAATTACTATGATGTATAAATTCAATTCAAATGGTGAAGCTTTTATATCATTGTATTCAGTTTGTATGTATGGATAATAAATAAAATAATTTAACTAAATTAATTAACATTAAAAGGGGTTCAGTGTTGCTGATTAATGTTGGTGAGAACTTGTTTTTTATCATCCTAATTGCTAATAATGGTAGATTTATGGTGTTCATAAAAAAAATATAATTCAATAATTCATTCCCTCTTAATGAATAATCATGTGGGACCTCACTTCTATTGGTAGTAGTTCATTTTAAAATGGGTATCAGATTAGTGACTTTCCTTTGAAGACATTAATGTTGTTTGATGTTAAAGGTGTGAAGTCATATTTGTTTTTCATTTTTTTGGTTAAAAATGCTTATTTATAACATGGATCATATTATTCCATTAAATAGGAAATGGGTTACGATATTTTAATGGAATAATTACAATGTTTTGAAGGAAATAAGGATTTTATACTCTCTATAGTGATGTATGGAAGTTTTCAACATTGTAACTGATGGTTTTACTCTAGTCACATAATGTGAACTGATGAATATTGATTATCAGAAGAATATTGATATTGGTAGACATATAAATTATTTTGTATTATCTGCACTTTTATAGATATATTTCCTAAAGTTTATAAGTATCAATAAATAAAAAATAACTTTGGAGAGTCTATAAAATACTTATGAGGGAAACTTCAGAGTAAAGGAAGTAAAAAATCAAATATGGAATAATTAATTTAAATAAATTTGTATTCTTAAAGGAGGGATGATATATGATTTAATTAGTAGAGTTAATGTGATTTTGATATCCATTATGGGTTTTATATAAAATATAGAGGATTAAATGATAGTAAATGTGTTTCTTCATATGTTTCTTGACCAATTTGATATTAATTTTTCATCTCATGAAGATCATGATTTGAGTGAATTTTTTCTTGATGATTTACACAACATGTTGGTGGGGTATTAATTGTTTAAAGGTAATTTTTTCTAGAATAAATCTAATGGAGAGAAATAAGTCTATTTCAATGAACTGAATAATGATATTATTTTTAAAAAGGATAAATAATAATGTAAATATTAAGATTTAGAATGAGATATTGATGTAATTTTTGATAATCTTGTGTCACTTATCTCAAGAAGTGTCCAAAATGGTAAAATTAGATACCATAGTGATGTATATTTCATGTATTTTATCTATTGGGGAGTTGAATATGTTTCTATAAATTCTTTATGTTTTAATGAAGATGAGTATAATAGTGAAGATATATCATCAAAGAAGTTTTCTATAAGGAATAACTCAAAATTATGTAAGTAGAAATCCTATTCTTAGGAAATGGGAAAATTTTATAAATTAAAAGAAGAAGAGTTATTTTTAAATATAGAGGAATAAGTATTAATTACATACCATGTATGATCTCCCTTCCTCCTGAGGGGGTGACCTGGTGAGAAGTGATGCACTTAGGCATCACCATTTTAGGCCTCTATAATTTTCTATTCTCCCAGTATTTCTTTTCTTTGGTTTTTATTATTCACATTATTAAATAAAAAATTAATAATGATGATGATGATTAATGTTAATAAAGAATATATTCTATAGTGAATTATATAATTTAAATGAAATATTAAATTAATTCTAAAGCATGAATTGTAGGGGTATCTAATGGAAATATCAGAACTATATAAAAAGAATAAGAATTTGGGTAATGTACATCAACTACCAAATGTGGTTGACAAAGACCAATGATAAAGAGAGATTTATTTGGTCAAATAAGTGAAAAGTATAAACATATCACTAATTGAACATAAAAATTCCAATGATACAACACATGAATAAATTAAAGTAAAATAAAAAACTTGTTCATTTCCAGCAAAAGGTCTTAGAGGATGAATATCATTTGAGGAATTTTATGTTTGATTTTTAAAAATATATACATAAAATTTGAGAAAATTTGAATAGTAGTGAACTATACATGAATGTTGGTGATCATCAAAATCATAAAAAACTTAATTCTATGGATAAAATAAATCATAATGTTAATGATGAAAAGGTCAAGGAATAAGAAAAGGGAAAATAATAGAAGAAATATATATTGTCCCGACCCATTTTACCCACACCAGTTCCCCATTTTGGTAAGTCAGATGTCCTCAAGTGCACCTCCACATATACCAGAGGCTTCCAACTAGCAGCGAGCGCCTAATAAATTAACACTGGGAGACTACAACCTCTTTATAAAAGTGGAAAAACAATAAAAAATAATCAATAAAAAACCAATAGATGATAACCAATAACAAAAATAATACAATAACCCGAACAAACTAGTAATACATGATGAATCAGAACCAAAGACAATATCTAAAACTAATATAGTTGATATGTCATGCCAAATAAGTTTTATGTGTCAAAAAGAGTACAAAAAAGTAATGACTCTGAAAACTCCCCCAAGTTGGTCCCAGCACCAAGTCTAGTTCTCTTATCCATACTCCATCTCGAACCGACCATATAATATAGGGACCTATAGTTTATTTTATCTAATAACCATGAAGTCTATTCAGGTACAGATCTGGTATCCCAAGTAGAGTGTGATTACAAATTAGTAGTCCATCACCAATGATGTATAAAATATTATACAGTCAATAATAATATATATATTTGTATGAAGAATAAAGTAAAATTCATAAAGTAAAAAATATATCACATTTCATTATTCCTTAAGTAACCAATTTAATTCCCCAGGTTCATTAAGGCACCAAACCCACCAATAATTACTTTGGCCCATGTCAGAGTGTGAACGATATCACATAGGTATTTCTATGTCATTATCACATGGCCTTATATTATCCATTTAATTTAATTCATAATATCGATAATTAGAACCATAGTATAATTAAAAAATTTGGGCTTAGAACACCATGACAAAGACCCTGTGGTTATTTGAATCATCAGTACATTTACCATAACCAATTCATCAATCAATCACATAAGTTGGATTTTGAAGCAGCATTCCATATCACACACTCATTATCACATGCATTATAAAAGTGGAATTTTGAAGAATCAGCCGGTCTCCGACAACCATTATCACATTCATTCCTTTTAGGTTTAGAATTACATGTATAAAAACCCATTATTTTTTGAATCATCAGTCTATGTCCCACAAATTTTTTTTCAAATAATAAAATATTTCACATATATCACATTTAAAAATGTTAATCATCATTAACTCTCCTATCAACATTTTACACCATGGAATACCATTTAAATTATCAAAAAAACAAGATGCATCACTTTAAATCACAAGGAATAATATGAATAACTATTAGACCATTTAACACCCTTTTATCATGGAGTTCATTAACCCTTCAAGGATAATGAAAAAATTCCTTAATTTCCAGTAATCAATCAATTTGTCATTTAATTAATCAATCAATCCCACATTACCATCAATTGGCCTATTACATAGTTACAATATTCTATAATTTCCATAATCACATCATTACAATAATTAGATAACCAATTAATTAATACAATACAACTAATTTTTAATTTCTACAAATTCAACCCATTAAATTATCACATGGAAATTTAATTTAATCTCAATAAATTATAGATACAATTTACCAATCAATGAAATTGAAATTGCACAATAACATACATGTAATTAATTCAATACTTTGTGATTTGAATTATAGGCCACCTACCTAATGATCATTGACAAACACTCACCAATTTAAATTAACAATTGAAGTGGAACAAACAAGATCACGATAAAGAATGTGATCTGGATCGAAAACATTGATCAAAGATCAAAAAAATTTGATCCATAAAAAGAAAGATCTATTTATATTTCCAATGGAGTAAAACTTAACTTTAAGGGATGATATAAATATGGGAGTGAGGAAGGAAACTAATCAAGATGATACCTCTTAGAAGGGGGAGGTGCATATTATTCAATCGTATCTTTGATTCATCAATAAAGAAGGTTATAATTCCTAGTAACTCATATGAGAGCCTCTAAAATTTTTAAGAATAATTTTTGGTATGTGTTTTAATGATTAAGGATTACTAAAAGGGGATTTAGGATTTTATTTTAATTTTTTGGGGTTTTTAAATTTGTATATGCATAGTTTCTTATAAGGGGTGAACAATTTTTCCTAATCATGCACCTATACACCGAGGGGTCACATAGTTACTACTAGGAGGGAACATTGTTTGGAAAACTATGTTACAAACAAAAAATACCCTCTATTTGGGTTCATAGGGTTTCTTGTATTGGGAACACAGTTTGAGAAGAACATGCACCAACTGTGTACTACCCATATTCCTTCCAAAATTCTCAAATTTAATCCCAAAACTCCCCAATGTAAAACCCAATAAAGATACACTAAAATAATAGAAAATGTTTTCCTGAAAATGATCTTGGTACATCTGAAGATAAAAGTTAGGGATCTTACAATATCCCATCCTTATAACAACATGTTCTTGAGCTGTGATCCCAAGAATATTCAAGATTCCCTTGTAAAAATATTGGGCCACTAAGACTACATATTCAATTCTATCTCCCATGTTTCCTCTTGTACACATCCATTATTACACAATATATCAACTATCGATATTGTATTATCATGCAATTCCTTTTCACTAGGATCCAAAAAATGTATTAGATTCTCCTCAGAAAGGACACATCAGTGTCAAGATCAACATCATCCACATTGATCACATGAGAATGGTTGGTTTATATTGTCAAATTTTTGATACAGTAAAAAACATCATACCTATCACTGCACCTATATGGAAGATCCAATCAGTATTCCATTGGCCTAATTATCTCCATAACCTAAAATAGTCCAATAAACCTAGGTTCCAACTTTTTCTATCTCCGAATCCAATGGTGACCCAACCTATGCAACAACTGAAAGAAAATCTGATCACCCCTGTAAACTCATGGGCTCATTGATGTCTATCAGAATATTATTTCCATATACTCTGAGCCATATCCAAACACATTTGAATAAAATGACACCATTCAAACATTTACTACATAATACCTAGTTTCAATAGCTTTAACTCACCTACCTCCATCAGGAATAGTGTTGATTTTCATGACCTCCCATAAGGAGCCCAATATGGTTCTATATGAATTGTTTTTAAATAACTATTTTTATACGAAAACTCAATGGGATATATGTGGTTCTTCCATGAACCACCAAATATTATTAAACATTCCCAAATAATATCATAAAGAACATGTATATTATGTTCTAATTACCCATTATTCTGTGGGTGGTATACTGTACTAAGTAAAAATTGTATACCAAGATCCTTCTGTGAAACCTGCCAGAAGTGGATTGCAAAATCCGAGTCAGAGACTGAAATTTTTCTCTATAGAACCCCATGCAGATGAACTATCTTCTGAATCTACATGTCTCCCAACTAATTCATCGAGAAAATTTCATGTATAGGTAAACAATATGCTATTTTTGTAAAACAGTACAAAATTAACCAAATAACATAATTCTTCCAAGGAATCCTCAAGAGACCGACCACAAATTCCATGGTAATATTTCCCCACTTCCATTATGGACTGAAAAACGACTATAGTACACCACCAGGGTATTGATTATTGGCCAGAACCTATTAATAGGTGTATCATCTTCTCACGAACCCCAAAATTTTCATCTTCATGCCTGACCACCAATACAATTGACATAGGTCATGATACACTTGGGTTAATCCTAGATATAAGGACATGACCTTATTACATACATAATCTTGGATTTAGTCATGAAAAAAAATCCTTTTACAATGAAGATATTTTCAAGTTTAGAGCTTTAGAGAATTAGGATAGTACATTCATGACATTACACATTATTACATAGTGGATACCATAAAAAATAGTTTCCATTTTTTTCAAAATATAAAAACATTAAAACATAAAACAAGACTCCTTGACAATTATTCAGCGTTTAATGTGTCTTCCTTCCTTGTATTACACATCCATTAACCTGTGAAAAATATTTTAAAAACTTGGGATGAGCACAAAATCTCAGTAAGGGATGGAAAAGAAGGAAAAATCATATTAGTCCATGAATACTCATAACATATGAAATCATTTTCAAAAGACATTCTTGTCACCCATATATACTTACTTTGTGTAACATGAAATTTATTGAAGATCCACACAAAACATGAGAACATAAATATAATCATAAAGGTATCTTAGGGTATTACTTACATAATCTAGTAACCATTCTTGAGTACCTTATAATTTGTAACCCTCATGACAACCTTACTTTGTGTAACCATCGTAGTTAAACTTCGAGTAACCATATGGCCGACCTCCAACATACTCATACCCAATGCATTGGAGGGAGATAGAGGTACCAACCTTCATCATAAATAATTCCCAAGAACAAATAAATAAACATAAAACATGAATAATTCCATAAAAACAAGACTTTGTAATTTCATAGAATCGAATTTAAAAAGAGGATTTTTAAAGAAAAGTCCCTTATAAATATCATACAATTGAAGAGAGACTTAATAGAGTGGATGGAGTATGTATATATACTATAAATACACATAATAAAACATAATATTATCAGAACCCATCTCACAAAAAATTTAAATAGAACATAAACAATGAAGTATAAGGTTAACCCAAAGAATGGAAATTGGGTTAATAATTCCCTTACCTCGGGTTTGTCTTACTTCCAACTTTGTTTAAACCTCCTCTTAATCTATTCTCCTTGAGATCCTCCTTAAGGGCTTTCGTTTTGGTCTTTTGGTGAGTCCAACAGCTCTAGGTCACAGGGAAGAATATTGAGGAGGGAATTCGACAGAAATTATACAATTCTCAAGGCTTGAGAGGTGTGGGAGGAAGAGGGGAGCGAGGGTGGAATTTATAGTGGAGGAGGGGAGGTATTTTATATTATTTTAATCATTATTATAATATTTTACTCAAGACTATGAATAATCTCAATTCTTGTGACCCCAAATAGTAGTAATGCCATGTGAATTCGAATCACGTGGGCTTACATCATCCTTGCATCACCTATGATGGAGTAAATCATGTATTTAGCATTTATCGTATTTTATGGTATTTTACTATTCATAAAAAATTCTTGAATTTTAGAAAAATCCCAAAAATCTACCCTAACCATTTTTTGATGTGTAGAATTCAAAAATAAATTCCATTTTTGAAAAATAATTTTCTAAATATATAAATTTAACTTTTAAATAAAAGCATACTTAATTCAAAAATTAACAGTTCTAATTCTATAACTACTTCTTTATCACAATGAAAAATTAACCAAGATGTTATTATCTTCTAGACATAAGAAAATAAAATAATAATAAAATTTACTATTCATTAGGTTCATATTACTACTCATATTACTATTCATAAGGGTATGTTTCTATTCACAAAAAAAAACAAGTTGGTTTCATCAAACCCCAAATAACATACTGTACATAGTTGTAGTTAACAGTTTCTTGAAATTCAAAACACTGTGGTAGTAAAGTTATTTTTAAAGGCTAGTTATAAATATCTACTTTAAACAAAGTTTCATGCGTTTCAATTTATTTTTAGAAAACCTTGGGGTGTTAAATTATCCCCACCATCTAGAAATTGAGTGCTCGCAATTTTATTTACTTATTAAACAAGTGAGGGTACCTCTCCCTCATAGCATTTTCAGACTCCCATGTTGCTTCTTCAACCATGTGGTTTCTCCACAAAATATGAACCTGGTAGATTACCTTATTCCGAAATACCTGTTCCCTTCGATCAAGAATATGAACTTGTTTATCATTATAAGAAAGGTTTTCTTCTAGTTGAACTACTTCTGTGCTCAAGACATGTGATGAATCTGGCACATACTTTCTTAACATTGAAACATGAAAAAAATTGTGTACCTGAAACAAACTTGGAGGCAAAGCTACGCGATATGAAACTGTTCCAACTTTTCCAAGATTTCAAAAGGACCGATGAACCGTGGACTTAGTTTCCCTCTCTTACCAAACCACATAACACTTTTCCAAGGAGAGATTTTAAGGAAAATATGGTCACCTACCTCAAAAGAGAAGTCTTTCCTTCTATTATCAGCATAACTTTTCTTCCTGATCTGATCTGTCCTCATGTACTGTTGGATCATCCTCACTTTCTCAGCCACTTCCTCAACTAATTCTGGCCCCATAAACTTTATTTCACCGACTTCATTCCAAAGCAATGGAGTCCGACACCACTTCCCATACAAGGCCTCAAAAGGTGCCATCTGAATACTGGAATGAAAACTGTTATTATAAGAAAACTCAACTAAAGAAAGATGTTGATCCCAACTTCAATGATAGTCCATTGAACAAGCTCTAAGCATATCCTACAATGTTTGAATTGTTCGTTCTGACTACCCATCTAATTGAGGATGAAAAGCTATACTATAAATCAACTCCGTGAACAGCAACTTTTGAAGTCCCTTACAAAAGTTAGAAGTGAACCTGGGATCTCGGTAAGTTATAATGGAAATAGGAACTCCATGTAACCTGACTATCTCCTTTAGTTACAATCGAGAAAGGTGATCCAAAGACATTTTATCTTGAATAGAAAGAAAATGTGCAGATTTTTTTAGCCTATCAACAATAACTCAAATAAAATTGTTACCTTAAGAATTCTTTGGTAGTCCCACCACGAAGTCCATGGATACATTCTCCCATTTCCACTCTGGCACTGACAAAGGCTAAAGCCTCCCCTTCAGTAATTTTCACTCTGCTTTAACCTGTCGACATGTCAAACATCTCATGGTAAAATCAACAATATCTCTTTTTATTCCATCCCACCAATAATACTCCCAAAGGTCTCTGTACATCTTTGTATTGCCAGGATGAATAGAAAATGGAGAACTATGAGCTTCAGAAAACAATTCTTTCTTCAACTGGGAATCACAAGGCACACACAACCTTTTTCCAAATCTTAAAACACAATCTTTCTCAAGATTAAATTCTTGAAGCTTACCCATTTTAACCAATTCTACCTTTTTCTGTAGCTCACGGTCTTCCTTCTACACTTGGTTGATTCTGTCTGACAAAGAAGACTGCACTGAAACCTGAAACAAAACAGATGTATTCCCTGCACCAAGAACTTCTAAGACAAAATTTGTCAAATCATTAATCAAGGGATCATGTTCAAAATGTATCATGGTTAAAGATGAATGATGTTTCTGACTTAAGGCATCTGCTACTTTGTCTTCTTTTATAGTATGGTAATTGATCATGTAGTCATAATCCTTTATCAGTTCTAGCCATATTCTCTGCCTCATGTTTAATTATTTCTTAGTGAATATATATGTTTGACTTTTATGATGAGAATATATTTGACATTTGGTTCCGTATAAATGATGCTTCCATATTTTCAAAGAAAAAACCACAACTTCCAATTCGAAATCATGTGTGGGATAATTTAGCTCATGAGGTTTATGTTGTCTCAAAGCATAGGAAATTACCTGATCATTCTGCATCAAAACACAACCAAGTCCCTTCAAAGAAGCATCACTGTAGATGATAAACTCACCATTCCGGGAAGGTAAGGCCAAAACTGGAGCATTCACTAATGCATTCTTCAGTTCCTGAAAACAAACATCACATTCCACTGTCCAAAAAAATTTAACCCCTTTCTGTGTTAGCTTAGTTATCAGGCTAGATAACCGTGAAAAGTTGTTAACAAACCGTCGGTAATAACTTTCTAAGCCTAGAAAACTATGAATCTCTGTAACATTTGTGTGTCTTGGCCATTCATCAACTAATTTTGTTTTGGAAAGTTCAACTATTATTCCATTATTACTTACAATGTTCCCAAGAAAAGAAATCTATTCCAACCAAAAATCACACTTGCTGAATTTTCTATATAGTTTCTTTTCTTTTAATGTTTGTAAAACAACCCTTAGATTTTATTCATGCTCCTCTTTTTTTAGAAAATACCAGAATGTCATCAATAAATACAACCAAAAACTTATCCAAGAACTCATGAAATACTCTATTCATAAGATTCATGAATACAACAGTAGAATTAGTTAATCCAAATGGAATAACAACAAATTCATAATGCCCATATCTAGTACGAAAGGCTATCTTCGAGATGTCACCCTCCTTCACCTTCAACTAATGGTATCCAAATATCAAGTCAATCTTGGAAAAGTACTGAGCTCCTTAGAGCTGATCAAACAAGTCATAAATATAAGGAAAAGGATACTTGTTTTTAACAGTGATGTTATTCAAAGCTCTATAATCAATGCAAAGTCTCATGGAACCATCTTTCTTCTTAAAAAAAAATAGGGGATCTCTATGGTGAAGTGCTAGGATGAATGAAGCCTTGGTCAAGCAAATAATGCAACTGATTTTTCAATTCAAGAAGTTCTATTGGAGCTATATGATATGGGGGTTTTGAAATTGTCTTAGCATCAGGAACTAAGTCAATTATGAATTCTAATTCTCAATCAGGTATGACACTGGGTAACTCATCATGAAAAACATCAAGGTATTCATTTACCACTGGAACATCATTAATTTGAATAGTTCCCTTGTTTTCAACAATATGAGCAAGATAAATTTCATTTCTATCTTTCAATAGTTTCCCAGCTTCCTGATATGTTATCAATTGTATGGGTTCATTCTTGTATACAAACTGAAACCCTTTCTGAAAAACAACTTCTTTAGCTATATAGTCAATCCTAGCATGATAATCAGAAAGCCAATCCATCCCCAAAATAACATCAAACTCGACTAAGGATAAAACAATGAGGTTTTTAGGTAAATTCTTTCCACATACCACAATAGAAAGATTCTTAAAATTCCTCTTTGCTATAACATTTCCCCATGGTGTTTTAACAAAATGTTCAGGTCTCATTTGTTGAGGTGATATTTCCAACTTACTCGAATCTTTCTCAGAGATGGAAGAATGTATAGACCCCGTATCAAACAAAACTTTAGAAAAATATGAGTGAACAAACAAAGTACCTGAAACAACTTCATTGGATAGCCTGACATTTGCTGATGTAGTCACAAAGGATCTCATTACACATTTCTTCTTGTAGTTAGGATTCTTTGCATTATTCAGATATCTCTTTGGGCAGGCATTTGAATAGTGACCCATTTCACCACATTTAAAACACTTTACAGTCTGCTTATCATGATTATTCTTAGGATCATTTTCATTACAATCCCGGGATAAATATCTAAACTTACCACATTTGAAACTCTTCCCAGATTTTCTAATACATTCCCTAGGGTGTTTCTTTCCACACTTTTCACAAACTGGGAATTGGATTTTCTTACAATCAGATTTCTTTAGTTTATTATTACCCATTTCTTGCCAACTGGTCCTCTTCTTCTCTTTGTATCCAAAATGCATGTGATCATCAGAAAACTCCATCTCTACCCTCTCATCACATCAGACAAGTTTCTCATAACTTTTAAATTCACTAGAGGATAATTCCCTTAGATACCTTGGATTCAATCCTGAGTAAAAGCAGTTGATTTTTCTATCAAGATCCATAATAAGATTTGGAGCATACCTCTCCAGTCAGGTGAAGTTAGGTTCATACACAGCCACTGAATCTTCCTCCTTCTGTTTCAATTCAAGGAATTGCTTCTCCATTCTTTGTCTCACCAAATTAGGAAAATATTTTTCAAGGAAAAGTATTTTAAATTCATCTCATCCAAAGGCATCAAAATTCTCTCTACCCCTGATATTCCTTACCATTGACCACCACTGATCAGCTTCCCCTTCAAAATGATAAATGGAAAGACTTACCTTTTGATTGTCTGAACATCCCATAACATTAAATATCTTTTCAAGTGCTTTGATCAATCCTTCAGCTACTACTGGGTCAGAAGATCCATTGAATGCATGAGGATTTTTTATCATAAAATGTTCCACTACTGTCATATTCCATTTTGGTACCTCTAATTGTTCTCTTTCTTGGATTCCACCACCGTTTATTTCCTGCGTTAGCTGAGCCATTACTGTCACAAACTACTCAGTTCAAATCCCTACCATTCTGGGCTGTAGTTCCGGAAGGATGTCATTCTGTTGGTGCCTCTCCTCTTCAGCATCCCCATTCCTTTTGCGTACAACCATTCTGAACAAGCATATCTTAGACGAAGAAACATGGTAATCTTTAAATTCTATAACAAATTAAACATAGAGTGAAATTCATTTATGGTATTCTATTAACATCACCATAACCCCTAATGTTATCTAAACCATCCTCTGATACCAACTATAAGGACCAAACCTTATTACATACATAATCTTGGATTTAGTCAAGAAAACACTTCCTTTTACATTGAATATATTTCCAAGTTTATAGCTTTAGAGAATTTGGACAGTACATTCCAGACATTACACATTATTACAGAGTGGATAACATAAAAAACAGTTTCCATTTTTTTCAAAATATAGAAACATTAAAACTTAAAACAAGACTCCTTGAAAATTCTTCAACATTTAACGTGTCTTCCTTCATTGTATTACAAATCCATTTACTTGTGAAAAATCATTTAAAAACATGGGATTAGCACAAAAGCCCAGTAAGGGATGGAAAATAAGGAAAAATAACATTAGTCCATGAATATTCATAACGTATGAAAGCATTTTCAAAAGATATTCTTATCACCCATATATACTTAGTTTGTGTAACATGAGATTTACACAAGATCCAAACAAAGCATGATAACATAAATAAAATCATAATGGTATCTTAGGGAATTACTTACATAATCTTCTAACCATTATTGGATACCTTATAATTTGTAACACTCATGGCTACCTTACTTTGTACAACCATCACAGTTACACTTAGAGTAACCATACTGCCGACCTCCAACATACTCATACCCAATGCATTGAAGGGAGATATAGGTCCCACCATTCATCATGAATAATTCCCAAGAACCAATACATAAACATAAAACATGAATAATTCCCTAAAAACATTACTTTGGAATTCTGTAAAACTGAATTTAAAAAAAGGATTTTTAAATAAAAGTCCCTTATAAATATCATATAATTGATGAGAGCCTTAATAGAGTTGATGGAGTATGTATATATACTATAAATACATATAATAAAACATAATATAAATAGAACCCATCTCACAAAAAATTTAAATAGCACATAAACAATGAAGTAGAAGGTTAACCTAAAGAATGGAAATCAGGTAAAGAATTCCCTTGCCTCGGGTTTGTCTTGCTTCCAACTTTGTTTAAACCTCCTATTGATCTCTTCTACTTGAGATCCTCCTTAAGGTCTTTGGTTTTGGTCTTTTGTTGATACCAGCAGCTCTAGGACGTGGGGAAGAAGATTGGGTAGGAAATATGGTAGAAATTAGACAATTCTCAAGGCTTGAGAGGTGTGGGAGGAAGAGGGGAGTGAGGGTGGTATTTATAGTAGAGGAGGGGAGGTAGTTTTGATTATTTTAATCATTATTATAATATTTTACTCAAGACTATGAATAATCTCAATTCTTGTGACCCCAAATAGTAATAATGTCATGTTAGTTCGAACCAAGTGCGCTTACATCATCCTTTCATCAACTATGATGCAGTAAATCAAGTTTTTAGCATTTATCATATTTTATCGTATTTTACTATTCAAAAAAAATTCTGGAATTTTAGAAAAATCCCAAAAAAATTCCTAACCATTTTTCGATGTGTAGAATTCAAAAATAAAGTTCGTTTTTGAAAAATAATTTTCAAAATATTATTAATTTAACTTTTAAATAAAATCATACTTAATTAAAAAATTAATAGTTTTAATTCTATAACTACTTCTTTATCATAATGAAAAATTAACCAAGATGTTATTATCTTCTAGACTTATTAAAATAAAATAATGATAAAATTTACTATTTATTAGGGTCATATTACTATTCAAATTAATATTCATAAGGGTATGTTACTATTCACAAAAAAAATTGGTTTCATCAGACCCCAAATAACATACTGAACACAGTTTTAGATGGTAGTTTCTTGAAATTCAAAACACTGTGGTAGTAAAGTAATTTTTAAAGGATAGTTATAAATTTCTACTTTAAACAAAGTTTCATGCACTTCAATTTATTTTTTGAAAACCTTGGGGTGTTACACTAGATGTAATTCCCACGTTGAGGAATGAAATCCTTGAAATATAACCTCTTTTATATAAGTAGGTATGACTACACATTCCTAGATATAGATTTTATTTTCCTTATCTATGGAGAAGGAGTTTTCTCAGATAAAGGACGATCAGAGGGCTCTAGAAATGGGGAAATCTATGGTCAAGCAGGTTGAGGAGACTACTTCATAGTCACAAAAGGAAATAGTGGTTTGGACAGGAGTGGTGGAGTTGTCTCAAACCTCTATAGACAAGTGTGATGCTTCTTCAGGGGGAACCAAGACACCAACATGGAAGAGTTTGATCTAGGATGGTGTTATGACATACAACTCCTTTGGCTATTTGGATGCCAATGAATCTGCTTAGGTTGGAGGGTATGGATAGATTGAGGGGGGTTTGGGAGTTGACAAGGCCCATGAGGAGGGGATGTTACTTAAGAAGAATAAAGGGGGAGAATGCAAGGACAACTCATTTTTACCGAAGCCGATGGTAACATGGTCAGTTAAAAAATATAAGCCAGGTGAGAAAGAAATTTCATCTTCCATGGTTGTCATACAGGAGGATTCTCAGGTTTTGGGCAAGGATAACAACAATGAAATGGGAAGATCTACTAAAATGGAAAAGAACATAAAATAGCCTATCATTTTCTCTAAGGAGGACATGGTAGACGAATTTTTGTAAGTTAACATCCCATAGAAAGAGGATGATATGATGGGAAGACCTATCAATGTACATGTCAATAGAGAGCAGGATAAGTGGATTGAAAAATAGCATTTGATCCTAATGTGAGCCTTCAATGATTGAAAAACCAGCAAATAAGAATATATCTGAACATGGGACAAAATGGAAGACCGTTTTGAAGGTGTTATTGGGGAAGATCCGGATGCTCAGGTATGACTAATGAATTGGAATCTGTATAGGGAGGAAAGCACTAATAGGCTAATGATATGCTTTGGTAACTTTTCATTTTCTTATGAGGCTTCACCTTCGGACTGATTGGGTTTGTTTCTCACATTGTTTTTAAAGTTGTTTGGTTGGACTTTTGGGTTGTCTGCGGGTCAGGGTGCTAATGGCATCAGGATATTATCATATTCATTCTAGTTTTATTTGACATCCTTGGGGGTATATCCTTGAGGTCCATTTCATCTCTCGAAGGCTGGGTGAATTCCTCTATAGTTTTCTAATAGAAGGATTTGGGTCGGTGTCGATGGTCGCGTTGGGGGACGCTCAAGGTAATCCTTGGTGGGTTTGGCTAGCCTTTCTGATGTTCTTGTGCCCTGTTTTCTGGTTTGTTGAACATGGTTTGTTGTTTTTGGTGTTCTTTCTTTTTGGTGAAAGTGGTTGTACTGGAATCATGTAGCAGGGTACCTAGAACCCATAAACCGGCTTTTGAAAATGAAAAAAAAATTGATTGGCTATGCTAAATTTTCCTTATTAGAGCATCAACAACATTGTTTCCCCTCTAGAGAAAATATACTAGCTCAAAATCAAATGAATTCATATAATCAACCCATATCTGTTACCGACTATCCGTGTATCATTTTGGAAAGATGTACTTTAGGCTCTTATGACTAGTATACATAGTAAAGTTTTTTCTAACAAATAAATTCACGAACAATTTAAATCATAAACCACTGCAGCTAATTTGAGGGTGTGTGTAGGGTTGTTCCAATCATGTGGACTCAACTACCATGACCCATATTCCACCACTCAATCCCCCATCATCAACAATACTCAATGTCCAATCCTAGATGCATTAGTAAACAATTTATACTCCTCCCATGGTTCGGGTAGGATCAAGATCGGTGATAAAGTTAAATTCTTCTTCAACTTCGAGAAAGTATTCTCTCATTCTATATTCCATTCAAACTTTACCACCTTCCTGGAAAATACTAAAAGTGGTTTTTCCAAATGGGACGAGTTATGGATAAACCTAAAATAATTTCCCACTATCCCTATAAGACTATAGATATAAAATAATTTTATTGGATTTCTACCAAGAAACCACAAACTTTATGTTCCATGTGTTGATTGAGACCCCTTTCTATGAGATTATCTAACCCAATAACTATACCATATAAATAAAAAATTGACACTTATATAGCTTGGAGTATAAAATATTTCCTCTAAGTGTACTGCAGACTATGTGAAGATGTTGGTCATTATCATCATGATTCTTAGAGTAGAAAAGATTTCATCCACAAAAAACAACCACAAAACATCCTTGTATGGGTGGAATTTTTTTCATCCAGGACATAAACACCATCAGAGTGTTCATTAAAATGAACGATATCACAATGAACTATTAAAGTATATAATTTCTTCTAAAACTAGTCTGAGGAATGATCGAAGGTCAAAATCTTAGATGATGATACCCTGATCTCAATTAAATTTTAGAAAAAACAAAATATCCTTTCAACTTGTTAAATAGGTCATCAATATATAGAATAGGAAACTAGTTCATCACAGTTATCCAGTTCAACATCCAGTAATCAACACAGAAGAACAAAGTCATATTATCCTTATTTTAAAACAAGACTAGAGAACCCCACAGTGACATACTTAGATGGATATATCCCTTATCAATAATTTATTCCAACTGAGTTTTGAGCTCTTTATGATTTGGAGGTTCTATTATTTAAGGTGGAATAGAGACCGAATCAATCCCTAGAAAGAGCTTCATCATAAACTTCATATATCTCTCAGATGGAAGCCTTGGAAAGTCTGTAAGAAACAAGTCTTGGAACCTATCCACTCTAGGTACAAAAACATGATTCTTTTAGCCTGCATTATACAGCAGTAGACTAGAATATGGGGTAGTGATCTCCCCTTGTTTTGGATGGACTGGCCTTGTATGACCAACTTGGATATCTAACCCTCCATGATAGACATATTTTTCACCTTTAGGAGATGTAAAATTCACTCTCATGTAATAACAGTCTATGTGGGATTAGTATTCCACTAACAAGTCTATACACATAATTATATCAAATATTAACCTATCCAGAATATAAATATCCCATATAAAATGATGCTACACAACCTCGAGATAATGCAACATGTATAAACATATTCCCCTTGACCATACTCCCAATAGTTTATCGATCATCGTAACCCCACTCACAAACTTCAATTCCAGAGTAACCCCATTCTCAAGTTGTACCAACAAAAAATATTGAGAGGAACATGTATCAAATAAGTCACTAAATAGCATAGAATCTATAAGAATAGTACATCTAACTATTGATGAGACTGCCTTAATATCCACAAGTGTAGGCTGAACAACATGAAACTATCCTACCCTCTTCCCTTTGATGATGTTTGAGTCCCCTTAGCTACACCATTCTACTGATATGAGTGATCTTTCAGAGAAGTACCTCATCCACTACCTCAATTTCCAAATCTAGTAGAACTCCTAATACTAGACTGATACGATTTAGAAGACCCACATATTATACTCTTGGTTATCCTACTTTCCACATAATGACCCACCTTTTGTGGGTTCCTGCAAAACCTCTATAGATATCTCATCCCACCAAAAGATCAGCACTCAACTAGTGGTTGGGGAAATTGTCTAAAAAAGTGAAATGGCCTACCATAATGGTGACATGTCACTTGGGTAACATCCAATGTGATTGAACCTTCCCCATATACACTCTTATTTTTATCACCCTAGATGTAATTATCATAGCGATTCTTCCTACACTGAGAATATGTACCTATTGATCATCTAGAAAAAACTACTGATCCTATGATGGAAGTCTCCTTCAGGTTCCCCTCAGAAATGAGTGCCTAATTGACCACATAATTAAACTTTTTTTTCAAATAAATTTATTCACTTGGGACATAATATCACATTTAATCCCTTCCTAAAATAGTTTCACCAAAGTTTCCTCATCTCCTGCCAATGACGAAGCAAAGCACTGTAAATCTATAAAGCATTCAAAATAGTCCCTCAAAGACATGATCCACTAAGTAAACCTCATAAATTCTATTTTCTCTCTTTCTTGATTGTATAAGGGTAAAATGGTTATAAGAAATTCTTCTAAAAGATGTTATACTTCATACCGAACAACTATCCATCCGATGTCTAGATATCCCAAAAATACATAGCATGACCACATAACATATAAGTATTTTTCTTTAATTTTTTCCCAATAAGAGTATCCATGTGGTCAATAATTGTATAGCTATACTCAATCCAGAACATAGTTGCCTTGGTACCACAATCTATAGTAAATTTTAGAGGGTGCTGCAACTGGAACTCCCACGTCAGGTCATAAAAATTATTCACAACCCACTCTAGGTCTCTCTCCATAAACTTCATGATGTGATAAAAGTTCTCATGAATTTTTCCTCCGATGCCTTCCCCCAACATTATCGGTTCCTCAGGTTCCACTACTGGAGGACCATTTCTGTCCATATCCTCCAATATTCCTATTAGAAAATGTCATCAATGAGGCATATATCTATAATTCCAAAAACACACCTTAGGGAATATTAGACAACATTAACACATTTACATAAGAGGGATTCATAATAATCCATAACAACTCATTCCCCCAAACCCTAACACATGGTTAAAGCTAAGGTTCTATCTATATCCTTAACCACCCTACATGGTCGTGATTAAAATGAGTATTTTTTTTTCACAATTTCATGTTTCACATTAGAAACCCATTCACCACTTTACAATTTTCAAATTTAGAAATTTTTTACTATTTTTAATTCCATATTTGGATAATTTTTCTATTCAATTACACAATCAAGGAGAACCATTTCAATTTCAATAAATCACCCAAAACATGATTTTCTTATTTATGTATAAAAATTATGCTGGTCACAATGATGCCCGATTTCCTAGAATGATGCATGAAAACTCATCTCTTGTTGTATTCTAATCCAGAATTCAAATATTAAAAAATATCAGAAACATGAGACACTTCACACAATATGTGTATCACTTGAGTTGAAGTAAAACCCAACAATAACAACAAAAATCAATTACAACAATCCCACCATGGGTACATGGATTTTACCCTTGCACATTATTTAGCTACTCCCATGAACAAGATCTTATCCAAGGCCTATGTCATCCAATTATCCTATATACCATTTCCAAATAGTTGGAAAAAAAGAAAAGAAAGAAACCTCCTACGGTACCACTTTGTAACATCCTGAACATGGTTCCACACACTGGTTCCCTGATCTGGTTGGTCATATGACCTCTAGAACTCCTCCCTATATTCTAGAGTCTATTGACTAGTAGTGAGGGTCTAATAAATCATTATGAGGAGATAATACCCTCTGTATCAATGTAGTATAACAAAAAAAACAAAAAACAAATAAATAAATGATAACCAACAATACAATAACCAGAATAGACCAGTAATACATGATAAATCTGAACAAAAGATAATTTCTGATTATAAAACAATAGATACCTCAGAAAAAATATGTTTTAAGTGTTAGAATTAAAACCAAAAAGTAAAGAATATGATAACTCCCCCATGATGGTACTGACAACAAGTTTGGCTCCCTCGTCATTACTCTATTACGACTCATCAATCTAACATAGGGCCATTGTCAATATACAATCATGAAACCATGAATTATATTCACATACTGATCAGGATGCCTGAGTAGGGTGTGCATACAACTCAATATTCCATCACCAATGATGTAAAAAACAATGTCTATTCAATAATAGTGTATGTAGTTGTATAAAGAATAAAGTACCATTCATAAAGTAAATAGTTATCACATTTCATTATTCTATAATTAGTAAAATTATTTCCCAAGGTTCACAAAGACACCCAACCCACCAATACCTACTTCATCCCACACTAGAGTCTGAATCATATCACATAGAGATTTAAAAATCATTATAACATGTCCAAAAATTATCCATTTAATTTCAATTCCTAACATGAATAATTGGAACCATAGTACAATTCCAACATTTTAGGCCTAGAATTCCATGGTTATGCCCCAAGGGTTTTTGAAGTAGATGTTCATGTACCATACCTCGTTCATCAATTAATCACACAAGTGAGATTTTTAATCCAATGTATGTGTCCCAAAATTTTTATCACATGCATCAAACAAGATGGATTTTGAAGTATCACTATGTCTCCAACACTCATTATCACATGCATATATTTTAGGTCTAGAACGCCATGTTTAGAACCCCGTGGGTATTTGAAGCATTAGTCCATGACTGAAAAGCCATTTATCAAATAATTACACATTTAAAATATACCACATTTAATAATGTTAATCATAATTAACTCTCATATTAGTATTTCACATCATGGAATTCCATTTGAATTATAAAAAACAACCAAGATTCATCACTTTAAATCAGAATTATAAATAATAAAAAATAACCGTTAAACTATTTATCCCCCTTTAATAATATAATTCATTATACCTTCCAGGATAAGCCAAAAATCCCTTAATTTATGTTAATCAATAAATTTGTCATTAAATCGATCAATAAGTTCCACAGTCCCATCAATTGACTAATTAAACAATTTTAATATTCCATAATTTCCATAATCATATCATTCCATTAAATAATTAACCAATTAATTAATCCAATTCAATTAATTTTCAATTTCCCCAAATTCAATGCATTAAATTACCACATGTAAATTCAATTTAATATCATTAAATTCCAAATGATTTTTCCCAATCATAAAATTCTGAATTTCATAATTAATACACATAATTTAATAAAGACTTTGGTAATTTAATAACAGAACACCGACCTCAAGACCGTTGATTTATTCTCACCAATGGAAATCCTCAATTAATGTAGAACAACCAAGATCAAGATGAAGAATGAGATCGAGATCTAAAACCTAGATCTAAAATCAAATTTATTAGTTCCATAAAAATCTATATCTAGATCCATTTATGATGGATGAAAACATCCCATCAAAGGATTAGAGAAATATGAGAGAGAGTAATGAAACTAATCAGGAAGAGATCTCTTTTCGGGGGAGGGGTAGATTCTTTAATCAGGTCTTTGATTTATTAAGAAAAGTGGTGGGAATGCCTTGGAACTTTTTTGGGAGCCTCCAAAATTCATATGAATCCATTTAGGTCTGAGTGGTGGTGATTAAGGATTAATACTAAGAGGTTCTAGATTTAATTTTAATTTTTTTGGGGTTTAAATTTCTATTTTCACAGTTTCCAATACTAGGTCTATAGTTTTCTATATTTTTTCACCTAACTATATGACTCCTCCCAAGGGGGTCCCATGATTAATACTTGGATGGAACAAAGTTTAAAAAATAGTTCTCCAACCATGTGAATTCTCTCTGTTTGAGTTCAAATGATTTTCTGTCTAGGGTCCACAATTTGGGAAAACGATTCCCCACTTGTGCATGACCCCTCTTCCTTCCAAAATTATAATATTTCATCCAAAAATATTCAAGTAAAACCCAAATAAGATACAATAAATCAGGTTAAATAGTGAAACTAAAAATGAGATTAAAACTTCTCTGTAAAAATAAACAGGATCTTATAAAAGTTTCCTTACAAAGTGAAATTTTGAATTTTCAAAAATATAGGAATGATAACTTGAATTTTATATATGATATTAATGGAAAGTAGAGAAATTATAGAAAATGTTTGAAATTTATGGAAATAGTTTTAGAACATAAAATATATTTAGATCATAAAAATAATGTAAAATAGTGCTTAGAATATTGAAGGAAGTCAACTATCATAGTTTATTCAAAAATACATTTTCAATAAAAGAATTTCATTTTTTAATGGATAAAATCTTTAGAAAGTGAATAGAAATTCATGAGTTTGTGTAAAGAATTTGTTTCATGTTCTGAATGGATAAAATGTTAGATTTAATTTTCTGGGTTATTTTTCTATGTAATGATCAAATAATTTTCAAGTGAAATTTAGCTTGAAAATTAATCAATCATTCTATATGTAAAATAAATAGGAAATGAAAAAACTATCATGGAATATTTTTATTTAAATGAATCTCAATATAATCACTCATAGATACTTAATAGGGGGTTTTTATTACATATGACTTGTTATTTGAGATTTATTAATGAATTTTATAAGTTTTAATAAGTACCTATCAAATTTAGTAATGATATATCAATACAAATTAAAGGAGATGGGTCGATGGTGATCTGAGAAGAGAAGTTGAAGTTGAAGTGTTCTCTATTTTTTGATAGTCTAAAACATAACCATCTAAGTGTTTTCCATCTATGTAAAATAGTAAATATAGATATACTTTTGAATTATATATTTTTGGTGAATAAAATGTTTTATGACTCATTGAAAGTGGATTAAATTCAACATATTTCAAGTAGGAGAGGATGAAAATTTATTTTATTTTTCATTGATGATAAGGAGTTATGGAATTTATTTCTTGGTCAAATTTTCCAAAATAGAATAAATTTTTTTAATTCAATAGAAAATTTTCTTTATATTCCAACACACAAGTTCGAGAATAAATGGGAGAGAAATTCAGATAAAAAGGGGAATATTTTGAGTAATATTTACAAAAGAGGAGCGACAGAAACAACTAACACCTTTAAATATATTTATACTAATGAGGTAGAAATCCATTAACAGTGTAAATATTTTATTTCATTTATTATTGACATTACATATGCCACATGAACCATTTTTATGAATAAAAACTATTAAGCATTAAAAATTTCAAAAAAGTAAAAGTGAAGTATAGAAAATAAATTTTGACATTCCTTAAAGAGGTTTCATTCAGTTAGTGTAACTGAATATCAAATAGAAAAATCTGTAGAGTAATTTGAGAATCTTATGATTCATCTTGAGTATAGTGTAACATATAATCCAAAGTAAAATAGTGTTTGTGAGAGAAATAATTTAATATTAAATGTCATAACTTGATCTATATTCGAAAACATGGTACTTTTTATTTATTTAGGATTTTTTTGGGATAATGTTACAATATTAGAATCAGTTTCTATATTTTTCAAATTAAAATATATATCATTATGAAATATTTCATAAGAATTCATAGATATTGAAGAATATAAGGATATCTTGATACCCTTATATCATTAAATATATGAGTTTAAATATGATCTTACTTTACCAAATAAGAGTTTGAGGGACAATACATAGATATAAACCAAATAAAAGGGGGTATCAATAATATAAAAAGAAATCTAAAAATATTATTAGTTTTTTTATGTGAAGGTTTTTGATTAATAATTTTATAGGCATAAATTTCAATAAATAATTTTTAATGATATTGAAGAAGACAACTAATTTATTTGAAAACAAGAATAAAATTCTAGAAGTATATAAGTTGGTAATGATGGGAATGAATAAGACACCAATTAAATTACTTCTAATGTTTAATATTAAATACATTCTTTTAATAAATGTTTTTGGAAATAATTGTATCTCTAATAGAACATTGTGGATAATGGAAAATTGGTACAATCTTCATGATTTTTGAGGAAAAAAACCAATACCTCATTGATTTGTTAATATAAATCAAGGAGTGTAGATTATTTATAAATGTATCAAGAGTAGATTCATAACATGAATGATTAATTAGATTAGTTTTATAAGAATAAATCTTGGGAGTTTGTTCTAATGTTCATGGACAATAGTTTTATAAGAATAGAGTTGGGGTTCTATTAGAATTTTAATGAGAAAAGAGAAGTAAGGAGGAATAAATAAAGGATTCTATGAAAATGATATTATTAGGATGGATTCATTGACCATGATGAGATAATACCTATTATTACTAAAATCTTGACCATTTATTCTCAAAGGAGATATAATATTTTATAAATAAATTCCAAATCACCATTTCTCAATGGAAAACTTGTTGGGGAGGTGTACATTCAACAACCCAATGGATTTTTCTCTAAGATTATTAATTGAATGTTTTTAAGATAATGAATGAACTATATGGATTAAAACTAAATTCAATAGAATATTATTTGATGGTTGAATAATTCTTTAATTCATTTTATATAAATAATGAAATATTAGAAAATAATTTTTTAATAAAATAATTTGAGAAGATATATCTTATAGTTATCAAAATTTTTAAAGATATTATATTCTCTATAAATAATGGGTTTTTTATAAATAATTTTCCTCTCAAATAAATGATTTGTTTGAGATGTCAATGTTAGGATTTATAAAGTAATTTTCGGGACATCAAATTTCTCACGAGAATGATCATATAATTAATTCTCAAGAGAATTATACTAAAGAATTATTAAAAAGTTTTTTCTGGTGAATGATGAGTTAGTTACTATAAAAATTTTATGACGAATAAAAATTTTAATAGAAGAAAATCAAAATGAGGTTAATCAAAAGGAGATAATTTTTTTATAGGTTTTTATATTTTATAACATTAACATTATATGTTTTATATTCTATTACATTTTTTGAAAGGTATCAAAATAATTCACAGGATTCTCACATCATAATAGTTAAAAGTATTTGAAGCTACATTAATGTCACTATAGACTATGTTTTTAAATTCAAATGTGAAGGAAATGTTAATGTATTTTGTTATGATAAGTAGATGAATATTTAAGTGGCGATGATTAGAAGTCCATGTCTCAAGATGTTTTTTATTAGGATAATGGTGTAATAAATGAAACATAAAGAAATAGAATTTTGTTACCCTAATTATACATGAAGTGACATATATTTTAACTACCCATGAAATAGGTCATATAATATGGATAAAAAAACAACATAAGGATTTAAAATTGAAAGTGAAGTTACCCTTATTAGTGTATTTTTTTTAATCAAGGTGCCATTAATATTTTTTGAAATCTATTTCATTATTTGTGATAAAATATTATTGATAAGTAGTAACATTTTATCAAGTAAAATGGGAAATAAGGATTTATAATGATGGATTATATTCCAAAAAAGGAATATGTTTCAGATGTTTTTACTATACCATTATATAAAATGCCTTTTAGTAGTTGAAGTTAATGATGAGAGTTCAACATCAACATTATCTGACCTAGGATACGGTGTCCTATCCCCTCTCTCACTTTTTATTTTGGATTTATTGGAAAATTTTAAGGAGGATATAAACATAAATCCTAATATATATATATATATTTATAATAGAGATAAATACCTTATCATGAAAGATTATATATTTTTGAGGAATGTGTCAAATGGAAATGGCGTGAGTTGAGCATTCACATGTGGTGTGTGTGTGGAAGTGATGTTGTGAATTTAGTAGTGTATATTGGTTGATGTATGAACTAATTTTACTTTTTAGTGATTATGTGTTAAATTAGTTTATTGGACACATGAAAATGAAGAATTTTGAGATAATGAGTCACGTTTTGAAAGTAGGAGTAGTTTTTGGGAAACAAATGTGAGTTACTATAATGGAAAACATTTACATTATTAATCACTATTACTACTTTATATAATGAGTTCCCTAAGATAAGATTATAATGATTAAATAATGATTTATTTATATGTTTTATGGTGATACATATTTGTTTGATTGATAAAAAATGTAAATAAAAATATTTATGTGACTAAGATTATGTTTGAGAATATAAAGATTCCCAAATGGTTTTTAATTTAAAAGGGAGATATTGTTTGTTGAAGATGAGATACAATAGATAGAATTAAAAGATTTGGTGTTGTATTTTGTTATCGACACATGAAAACTATTCAAAAAAAGATGTATTTATTTATTTTAGACTAGGTTAGGGACATTTATAATTGTTTGGAATAATATTTTAGTGAAATAGTTATTGTTACCCAATTTATTATTATAAAATAATTTATAATATATTAAATGATATTTTATAGATGGTTTACTAAGCCATTTTCGGTAAATGAGTACAATGGATTCCAAAAATTTTTATATTAAATATAATTTTTTTTTTATTTTATTGTCACAAGACAATTGATAAATTAAATTTTCTTTTAAATAGTTCCTTAGATGGTAAAACCGACACCATGATTGCATCTAGAATAATGGTTTTACTCTAGGATTTGAATAAAATTAGTTCGCATCTGGGCCCCCAAGCTTTTCCTATCTCAAGATTAATTATTTTATAAAAATAAAAAACATTTATAAAATAATATGTATATGATAGAAAAAGAATAAGTCTATATTTTTAATTCTTTATTAACTCATATAATTAGTGATAATGGTATATTATTCTCTATAAAACAAAATTAGAGAGACATAGATGAGGGCTTCAAGATCCATAAATGATGATCTTATTCTTTATAGAATCATTGAAAATAACTAAATAGAATGTGATTAATTCTAATTAAGGATCCAAAATTAAGTTAAGTCCTATTATTTTTTAATTACTCAACCTATTATTAGTGGTATATTTGACTTGACTTGAATTATTTATTTATCATTCAAAATATCATATCCCTAAAAAATTAATTTTTTATTTTATTTTAAAATATTGATGTATCCCCAGATTCATCATTATTGGTGAATCTATTACTAATGATAAGGGTATAGATGATCACACATGTAATCAAAGAATTTTATCCATATGTTTTTTTCTTATTCTTCCTTGTTATTCCCCTTTTCATCATGTATGTGATTTCTATAACGTCCCAGTTCCGGAAGTCACCCAGAGGCGCCCCATACCCGGTTGGTAACATGGACTCAAGCGCATTTCCTTGAATTCTAGAGGCTATCGACTAGCAGTTAGGGCCTTGGGTGTGATTTTCATGAAACTATGATCTTATTGGCAGAGTACACAACAGAGGTAAAAAAGTACATACAAGAGCAGAAGAAGTAATAATATCATACCAAAATAAACAGCAGAAAACTGATAGAAATAACTAGAGCACACACACACACACACATATATATATAATGATGCATGATACATATGTCTATAAAAGAAGAAAAACAAATCACAATGCTAAAATAGAGTACTGAACCATGTAAAAAAGAGAAATAGTAATCAGCTCTACAGCTTCGCAAGCCTAAGCTTGCTTTCGTGCTCTCCAACTCCACAACATGTCAAGTACCTGAAGTAGAAGGGAACTTTACCTTATCTATACCGCCAAAAATATAATCTGTTTGGACACAAAATAATGGACCAAATAGGGTGTGAGACTAATCCCAATAGGCAACAACCATGAGATCCATGCCTAATAGTCAATATGTATATGGAAGGTAAAAGTATAAAAAATAGTAAACATGAGAGTACTCAACAGTAAACAATCCACAGTTTCAATATCAAGAAACAACTAAATAAGAAGATAAACACAACAAGTAAACCTCTAGGAAGCACACTCAGTATAACCCCTCTGGTCCTACCTAACAGGTACAAGAAACCCTCTGGGTAGTACACTTAGTCTAACCCCTCTAGCTCAACTTAAGAAAAAACTCTCTGAGGAAGCACTCACCGTTAATTCCCCCTATAGTCTCATATCGTAAATAAAGGTGCTCTATGGAAGAACTTACATCACATTACCTCTATGTCCCATGTCAAGGAATTATAGACACTCTAAGGAAGCACTCAACGTCAATTCCACCCGTGGTCTCGCATCATAAAATTATAAAGACACTCTGGAGAAGCCCTCAACATCCATTCTCCCTATGATCTATACACCAGGTTCTCATGGCCTCGTGTAAGTCAAGTAAGTGTAGCAGTACGTATCGACCAAGGTAAATCTCAAGAACTACTTGGCTATCATTCTATAACATAACAGAAAAACAGAACAACAGTCACACAATCCTACCATACTAGGTATGGGAAAGTAAACAGCCTTTAATCAGGAAACTAGACCCAATGGTCAAAACAGGAAAAAAATACAAGGAAAACATAACCAAATCACATCAATTATCCATATTCACAATTAATTATCATTTACTCATGCATACAAGCATAGTAGGAAAAACATAGGGCAAAAACAGTAAACACGCAATACCCCATTCATGGGTACTGGGAAATTTTGCACATAAAAATCAAGGAATTTCAATAGAAAGGCACAAACCAACTACCTCGGCATTAAGAGATCGATATAAGTGAACCTCTAATCTTCAATATCCTTATAACATCATATATTTACAAAAAATTATAAAACATTCAACCCACAATATATCATGAGAGAAGAGAAATAAAAATATGGTGCTATAGGATAATAGGGAACCCACCGATGCGATTCCAATGCAATAGACGGTGTTTGATTCAGAGGACGGATGCATGCTCAGGGGTTCGTCGAAGATCCACATCCGTATGGAGATCTCGGTCGAATGAGACTTAAAAGAAGATGGTTTTGGCGATTAGACGTGACCCCAATGCATTTAATGAAAAAAAGAAAGTACACGACGTGTATTTTTGAAGTAGATGTCATGTACTCACCGTTTTCATACTCCGCTATAACTGGCCTCCAAGTCACTCCCACATGGTCGTGTGTGTGGCCACTACATAGCCAACACACGATCTCCTATGGAAAGGTAGCACATGGAATGCACTCATAATGTACACAACATGTACTTAGAAAATTTTGAGAAATTTATCTTTTTCCCAAAACATCCAGAAAATGAAAACATAACTGAAAATAAGATCTAGGTTCTTACAATTTCAATATTTTTCATGTCAGAAATTTCAATGAATTTTGGTTAAAATTTATAAATGGGGGGGAGATAGGTTTATAAAACTCATATTTGGTCACAACAATGGAGTACGATGTATGTGAAATATTTTTGAGGTGATATAGAATCATTAGATGGTATGAGGGAGTGAGTTTCTGAAGGGAAACAATGCGTGGGTCATTAAATATACATGTAAATCCACTCATGGTAGTTTATTTGAATTAATATTGAGAAAATAAAGAGTTATCAATTTTGTGGTCATATTAGATGAGCTTGTTGGTCATAATAAGGGAATGATCAAGGAGATATAATTTGAAATGGAATATTTTATGATTATTTTAATAATATAGGGTTGAAAACATGATCACATGATGTGTAATTATATGCTTCACATCATGTATGATGCAAGACGTTGTAGGTAGGGTTTTAGTCCAAGTAAAATACATTATTAGTTTCAGAATAGTTAGAAATAAATAAAAGTTATATGTCACATGACTTATTGTGTATCATAGTAAATCCCTGTGAGCCTATATAGACTCAAAAAACATGTGGTCCTGAGGTATATGATGTGTTTCTTGACCTATAAAATACTTGAAATGTTGAAATACCCATCAAGTACCCATATGGTTCTTACACACCCAGTAAAACATCATAAATTCCATGCATGTTGACCCAACATGGAAAGTAGATGGAAATACATGATGAGACTTATTCTAAAGGGTTACATGCCATGTTCCCCCATAGTACATGATGTGTATTTTTTCTAACCCTAGGGATTTTTATATCTTCTATCCTAGAACTCAGATTTGGGAACACTATTTTTCCATCTTGATCATTTTTCTATATAGAACATGTTGTTTTATCTCGATTCTGTGTCATAGGTGTAGAATAAATCTATTTAAGTAGCTTAGGTTTTTTTAGATCTATAGGGATAATGACTATGATCAAGTGAGATTATTAGATAATACAAGGAGTTAGGAATTTCCTAGATGAAATGACGATGGCTTGGAATTTGTCCCCACACTCTTCCTAGAGTTCTATATTTCCCCACTTACTTGAGGTATAAGTCCTCTATATTTGGTATGGGGTCAATACTTAATATAGACAAAAAGGTGTGATTACCAAAAAAGAAACAAATAGAGTTAAGAACACACCAACTTACATGGGGTGCAGGTCTACTAAAAATAGAGTTAGATACTCCCTTGTATGAGGTGGTTTACCTTAAAAGAAGTGGGTTCTCTACTAAGGTAAATTATTACCTTGACTAATTGTAATAGCCCAAGATTTTATAAAAAATATTCTTTTTAATTAATGTCTTGTGTTGTACGCTACACCAAAAGGAGCTTGCACAACACGCATCCTTGTCTTGCCTTGCATTACACGCAATCACGACCTTCCTCGATAGCGTGTGTAATACGCAATACCGAGTTTCACTAAACAACGATGTGCTATTAAAATATTATTAAAACTAGCTGTTATGAATAGTAATAACCACTTTTTAAAATTCTGTAAATCTTATTTTTCAAAATGAACTTCATTCTTGGATTCGGAGTATCGAATTTAGCCTAAGGTGAAATTTTGGTACTTTTCGGATAAATTTCATATTCTGATGAATAGTGAAAAATTACTAAATTATAATTAAAAACAACTTTTTTAATCGAAATAATTAATAGTGATAAATTATTAATTTGAGTGGTTTTAAAGTATATTTAGAATATATTTTTACAATTTAATACAATGTTGGTCATTGGTTGTAATTTCACATTTAAACCAGACATAATCAAGTGTCAATCTTTTGATATATATTGTTTCCTAAAAACACGTTATTTATTTTAACAGCGGGATTTAATTATAAAATTAATTAATGCAACTTCTCTGTTATGAATTTGGTAAAATAGATTTCATTTTTGAATTCGGAATATGAAATATAGCTTAGGATGAAATTTTGGCATTGTTCTGAAAAACATCAATTTTTGATGAATAGTGAAACTACTAAGTGGTAGTTAAAAAAACTGAATTTTTCATAAAACTTAATTTTGCCGCTTCTGTGAATGGAATTTCGAAAATCCGAGAGACACGGTTAATATCAAGGACTAAAATGTGGTTCAATGAGATGAAAATAATTTTTTGGTGAATAGTAACTTTTTATTTTTTTACCGCGGTTAATAGTAAATAGGGTAACTAAGGGTAAATATGATATTAATATTACCCTAACACATGTCCTAATTCTATTGGACAAGTGTAATTTGACCAAAAACAAACTTAGGAATAAAATATGACCATTTAGGCCCACTTGGATTAGATTAGGACATTTATTATTAATTTATTTAAAGAAGGGTTAAAATAGTTAAAATCAAAGTTTAATAAGTAAATCATTTTTCATATGGGGTTATACATAAGATAAATTCGATTGTAAATATTCATTAGAAAGCTAAAAAGATTTCCTACATGATGGTATTTTATTTGTAATTTTTATACATAAAATAATTTAATTTATTTATGACACAACGATGATGCAGTAATTATCTTATTAATGAAATATTGACATAATTGATGTTATAAACACCAAACTAAATGTAATTTGAGATTTTTTATGAATTCCACTAATTTTCTAGGTTACTATGGTATATTAATGTTTATTTAATCAACTTGGTTCGAACATTTAATTCTGTTATGACTTTCAAAAAAATCATATATCAAATAGTGTCAAAATTGACACAAAATAATTTTTAAATCAAATATTATATTATTAATTGTTATTGTATTCCTAAAAATCTAAGGTTCGGCCAAATGACTTAGATAAGGATATATATATTAATAATAAACAATTTGGGGTTAGTTTGGCATGTTATAGTAAGTGTATTAACCATATAGTGAAAGAAAACAAAAAGACATGGTAAAAGTTAAATTATTTAACTTAGAGTTAAATCTAATTGATAAGGTTAAAATAATATCCTAAACTTGTCTAAATTCTATTGGTTGATAGGATTTCGACCCATCCTCACTTTAGCTTCGAAATAAGACCCTTTGGAACCATTATAAACCGATTTTGACTTTAATATAAAATAATATTTTGAGATATTCCTAAGGTGCCCCTCTCCTCCCTTATAAAAGGACACCTCCTCCCCCTTCCTCCTCACACCAATTTGAGCACTCAAGCTCGGCCAACCCCTGCCGAAATCTCTTCTCCACTTCCCTAGAAACATCCTAGAGGTTCTGGTCTTCCTCAAAGACCAATTCTAGTGCCCTAAGAGGAGGTCTCAAAGAGGCGCTTCAAAGAAGAGGTAATTACCGTTACCAATTCTTTTATCTTTATTTCTTCTTCCACTTCTTCTTAGGTTGTTTCATTATGAAGTAATAACATCAGTATCACTCATATACTGATATGTTATTATAAGTATTAAAAACCCATATTTCACTATCTTTCCATCCTACGGAAAAAGAAATCACCGCGCGTGCGTACGTACGGAATACCGTCTCCACGACGCGATGAGATTCATTCTCCATGTTAACCATTTAAGAATGATTATAATGTATATATAAGAAATAATAATGAAATATATGACATTATAAAGCTACTGGATTTATGTATATATACATATGTATGTCATCTACTTACTTCCATTTCAAGACAATAAGGAAAGTAAAACAGCGTTCATGCGTACGTACGGACTACCGTCTCCATGAACGGTGTTTTTCATTTTATTTATCTATCTATTATATATATATATATACTGAATATATATGATATATAAATCATATTTTATATTCTGGAAGTAAGTAAATCATGATATAAGTAATAATGATGTCAATAACAACAAGTCAAAACACATACGATAAATGAAACGATTTTACCCAAAACGCTTCATTAACATGGAATTTACAAAAGAACGGGTAATATAATGTCATAAGTGAACCATATATGATATCATAACAATGAATATGATTCTGTAATAAGTCAATAACATGATTTAAATCATTATACAGGAGGTTCGGACACTTACAAAGCAAGTCGGACCTAAGGTAAGGGAAATATCACAATCTCATTTTTATCCGAGATTGTTTATACTTTGGTATTTACTGGGGTGTATTTTATCATCCACATCCATGTTTCTTCAATATTTAATATTATTTCCATCCACCTAAAATTGTTTAAATCCAATTTTACCCTTCGGTGAGTTTTTAGTAAAAGATATGAAAGGAATCTTTTGTCGTTTTTTATACGAGGTATTTTTTGAATTTTCCGACAAAAGTACGAAGAATGTTTTTTTTAACTTATACGGCACGAACGGATTTATACTTTTTTATAAAGCCTTATTTTCATGAAGCTTCCTTTAAAATATTTCATGACTATTTTCAATAAAATCTCTTTCTTTTAAAATGCATGATGTTTTGTGAAAAGAAATTGATTTTGAAGAAGAAAGGATATTTTCCTCAAGAATTCAATTCAAGTGTTTTATCAAAATTATTTTCCATATAAGATAATAAAGGGTTCTGTTTCTATCCATATTTTTACATTGATTTGACTATGTTGTGATGGAATTATGTTTATGAATTCCTTTATCTTATATGAATGGTTTTATGATGTCATGTTGTTTAAGAATCCCATTTTTATTACATGGGTTATGCAATGATGTATGATTTATGATTTTGTGGCACGCATAAGAAAGGATTCATTAAGAGATGGGTGGGACCTATATCTCCCTCCAATGCATTGGGTAAAGATTTTATATCTCATGAGATAGACATGGCTGGAATGGTAGGTTATACCGGTTCAGTGAAACAGGACTGAAACGAGGATTACTCGATTCAGAAAGGGACTTTGTCCACTAAGATAGTCTTGGCAATGAGTCTTGACTAACAAGAAATGATTCTCTATGATTATGTGTGTATGCCACAATGAGTAATGTTTTAAGTTATGGTTTCATTTTCACTACTATGATTTATCCCATGTTATGAAATTATGATCTCTTTTGCAGGTTAAGATTTCCAAAAATGTTATGTTCTTATGAAAATTATGTGATTGATATTTCTTTTGTTTACCCTTACTGAGCATTTGAGCTCACCCTTTTATGTTTTCTTTTCCCCAGGATATAAATAAAGGTTTTAGGTAAAAAAAGGGAAGATATTTATGGGAGATTTTGAAGATCTTTCACCAGGATTAGAAGATTACGTTCCGAGTTTCCAAAGACACTAAACTATTACGATCCTTGTGTGTGTATTTTTGTTATGTATTAAGTATTCCGCAAAAGTAATGTAATGTTCATGTACGTCAGGCTTCGGGTCTCTACAGTTGGTATCAGAGGAAAGGTTTAGTCAACCTTTGGAAACTAGGATGCAAAAACGTTAGTGAGATCCCTAGAGATATTTCTAAGGTATGTCTAGGGATGTCTCTAAGGTTAAGTATACGTATAGGTTATAGTCCTAGAATTGCGCTAACGATCTTCGAATTTAACCTAAGATGTTAGATATTGAGGGTACTACCCCTTTATTATGTTGTTTTCCCTAGCATGATTTTTGCCTCTCATACTATTCTTTTGGGGTTTTAGAGGATGGCTGGAACCCGAAGGAACCGTGTTAATGCAGAATGTGATGGGCAATGCAATGATTGTCCCCCTGAGCAACCAAACGATATGGGAGCTGGAATGCAAAATCTTGTAGCCATGCTCACACAACTTTCTCAAGCTATGAATCATGCAGGACTTCCAAACGAGCAAAGGAAGGAGCAACATTCTGTTGAATCCTTCATGAGGCAGCGTCCACCTTCTTTCAGTGGGTCTACTGATCCATTAGTTGCTGAACAATGGATTAGTACTACTGAAAAGATATTTTCAGTTCTTCAATGTTCTGAACATGATAAAGTCATCCTAGCAGTGTATCGTTTGGAAGGAGATGCTGATCAATGGTGGAATCTTATTAAGAATACAAGGCAAAGGGATGAAATTGAGTCTATGGAATGGGACGAGTTCAAGAACTTATTTTTCAATAAGTACTTCCCTCGAATTCTTCGAACAAAGATGGAGAAAGAGTTTCTTGAACTGAAGCAAAGGGACGATGAATCTGTTGGTACCTATGAAGCAAATTTTACAAGACTTGCAAGGTATGCTTCTGGAATTATCATCCAACCTGAAAGTAAAGTTGATCGATTTTTCAGTGGCTTAAAACCAAGTCTTCGAAGGGCATTAACTATAAGAGACTTCAGTAGCTATGAAGAAATTGTGCGTTGTGCTATCAAGGTAGAAATGGAAGTTGGTGTTACATATCCATCTCATGGTTTTGACAAGAAACGAAAGATGGAGTTCAAGGAGAAATCTCAGAATAATGGTGAAAAGAAGATGAATGTTTCCTTATGCACAAAGTGTGGAAAGAAGCATGGTGGAGATTGTCTAAAAGGGACTAGAAAATGTTTTAAGTGTGGAAAAGAAGGTCATCGAGCAGCTGAGTGTCGAAGTAATGGAAAAAGGGTTTCTAATGATAAAGCAAACACTGCAGAGAACGCACCACCAACACTTCAATGCTTCAAGTGCAAGGAAATGGGGCATTATGCTAATAATTGCCCTAATCCAAGGGTTAGTGATGATCGACATGAGCAACCGCTTAAGGAAAAGGACAAAGGGAAGTCACATGCGATCACTATTGGCAATGTTGAATATGAAAACGATGTGGTGGAATGATTAAGTGTTTATGTAATGGGATTCCAAAATAATGTTGTATCTTGGAATATTGGAATATTTATGTATTGGTCTAATGTGGTATTCAAAGTGATTGAGATATTATGCCCATAATGAAGGGAAAACGAGATAATGAAATGTTTAACAGTATTCATGAGCTCATGATTGATATAAGGACTAAGTGATATCATGGTTTGAGTATATAGAATTTTGAGGATTTTGGTATGTGGAAAGTGTTAACTTTTAACTGCACTCATGTTTTCACTAAGGTATTAAAGAGAATACATGATTAAGGACTTTGAATGTTCGGAATGTAACCAACAAGACATATCTTATGATATGTGGGGATCAATGACAGTATTAAATCTCTGGTAATCGTTGTCACTATATTATGAGAGTGGACTGCAGTATTATGTATAAGCCTAAAGATTAGACTGGATTATGTTGGACATAAGTTAGTATTGTTTAAGGATAGAAGATTTTCGATATTATTGATGGGATGTTATAGTAACGTAGTTTTAGAAAAAGGGACAACCTGCAGGACGGGCGACAACCCATCGCTTCGGACAAGGCTGTAGGAATCGAACCCACAACCGAAGTGCGACGGGCCTTTATCGCCTACCACTGGCCTACAGGAAGTCCCTGTTTAGTAGAAACTAATTTTATTATATTAAGCAATATGATATATGAAGTATAAGCCCATTTTAGGAACTATATATGATTAATCTCACTATAGATCGACTTATGTATATAATTTTTGCTAACCTTTTGTTTGAGACAGATGGAATGACCCGTCATTCTATCACATGATCTGCTAACACTTCACGAATAACAAATTCAACTTCATTTATTTAAGAGATGAAGTGCAAATTGTTCTAGGCACGAACAATAGTGAGATTGTACCAAAATAAAGAATGTATTTATTCCAATTCAAATTTTCAACTTTAGGGAAATGATCTTGAAAACCAAAAATGTTGTCCTAGTGATCTTATACCTGATAAATCGGATGGTACCTTAGATCGTCACAAATTTATGGATTTGTGATTATTGGCTTTTCCATAGCCATGTTCTCTACCACTCTCCATCAGAACATGATGGTTAGATTTCTCTTCCATATCCATATTTTCACCTATGTGGAAACCCAATGATTAGTTTATTTGGGTAACCGTTACGTTTCATACTTTTGTTTTTAAAGATTGGTTTTGATATTCCTTTTTACGATGTGGGTTTCTATTAAAGAAACTTTCAAATAGTAAACCATTTATAACCCCGACGAATTTCGAGGGCGAAATTCATTTTAAGGGGGGTAGAATGTAACAGCCCAAGATTTTATAAAAAATATTCTTTTTAATTAATGTCTTGTGTTGTACGCTACACCAAAAGGAGCTTGCACAACACGCATCCTTGTCTTGCCTTGCATTACACGCAATCGCGACCTTCCTCGATAGCGTGTGTAATACGCAATACCGAGTTTCACTAAACAACGATGTGCTATTAAAATATTATTAAAACTAGCCGTTATGAATAGTAATAACCACTTTTTAAAATTCTGTAAATCTTATTTTTCAAAATGAACATCATTCTTGGATTCGGAGTATCGAATTTAGCCTAAGGTGAAATTTTGGTACTTTTCGGATAACTTTCATATTCTGATGAATAGTGAAAAATTACTAAATTATAATTAAAAACAACTTTTTTAATCGAAATAATTAATAGTGATAAATTATTAATTTGAGTGGTTTTAAAGTATATTTAGAATATATTTTTACAATTTAATACAATGTTGGTCATTGGTTGTAATTTCACATTTAAACCAGACATAATCAAGTGTCAATCTTTTGATATATATTGTTTCCTAAAAACACGTTATTTATTTTAACAGCGGGATTTAATTATAAAATTAATTAATGCAACTTCTATGTTATTAATTTGGTAAAATAGATTTCATTTTTGAATTCGGAATATGAAATATAGCTTAGGATGAAATTTTGGCATTGTTCTGAAAAACATCAATTTTTGATGAATAGTGAAACTACTAAGTGGTAGTTAAAAAAACTGAATTTTTCATAAAACTTAATTTTGCCGCTTCTGTGAATGGAATTTCGAAAATCCGAGAGACACGGTTAATATCAAGGACTAAAATGTGGTTCAATGAGATGAAAATAATTTTTTGGTGAATAGTAACTTTTTATTTTTTTTACCGCGGTTAATAGTAAATAGGGTAACTAAGGGTAAATATGATATTAATATTACCCTAACACATGTCCTAATTCTATTGGACAAGTGTAATTCGACCAAAAACAAACTTAGGAATAACATATGACCATTTAGGCCCACTTGGATTAGATTAGGACATTTATTATTAATTTATTTAAAGAAGGGTTAAAATAGTTAAAATGAAAGTTTAATAAGTAAATAATTTTTCATATGGGGTTATACATAAGATAAATTCGATTGTAAATATTAATTAGAAATCTAAAAATATTTCCTACATGATGGTATTTTATTTGTAATTTTTAGACATAAAATAATTTAATTTATTTATGACACAACGATGATGCAGTAATTATCTTATTAATGAAATATTGACATAATTGATGTTATAAACACCAAAATAAATGTAATTTGAGATTTTTTATGAATTACACTAATTTTGTAGGTTACTATGATATATTAATGTTGATTTAATCAACTTGGTTCGAACATTTAATTCTGTTATGACTTTCACAAAAATCATATATCAAATAGTGTCAAAATTGACACAAAATAATTTTTAAATCAAATATTATATTATTAATTGTTATTGTATTCCTAAAAATCTATGGTTCGGCCAAATTACTTAGATAAGGATATATATATTAATAATAAACAATTTTGGGTTAGTTTGGCATGTTATAGTAAGTGTATTAACCATATAGTGAAAGAAAACAAAAAGACATGGTAAAAGTTAAATTATTTAACTTAGAGTTAAATCTAATTGATAAGGTTACAATAATATCCTAAACTTGTCTAAATTCTATTGGTTGATAGGATTTCGACCCATCCCCACTTTATCTTCGAAATAAGACCCTTTGGAACCATTATAAACCGATTTTGACTTTAATATAAAATAATATTTTGAGATATTCCTAAGGTGCCCCTCTCCTCCCTTATAAAAGGACACCTCCTCCCCCTTCCTCCTCACACCAATTTGATCACTCAAGATCGGCCAACCCCTGCCGAAATCTCTTCTCCACTTCACTAGCAACATCCTAGAGGTTCTGGTCTTCCTCAAAGACCTATTCTAGTGCCCTAAGAGGAGGTCTCAAAGAGGCGCTTCAAAGAAGAGGTAATTACCGTTACCAATTCTTTTATCTTTATTTCTTCTTCCACTTCTTCTTAGGTTGTTTCATTATGATGTAATAACATCAGTATCACTCATATACTGATATGTTATTATAAGTATGAAACAACCATATTTCACTATCTATCCATCCTACGGAAAAAGAAATCACCGCGCGTGCGTACGTACGGAATACCGTCTCCACGACGCGATGAGATTCATTCTCCATGTTAACCATTTAAGAATGATTATAATGTATATATAAGAAATAATAATGAAATATATGACATTATAAAGCTACTGGATTTATGTATATATACATATGTATGTCATCTACTTACTTCCATTTCAAGACAATAAGGAAAGTAAAACAGCGTTCATGCGTACGTACGGACTACCGTCTCCATGAACGGTGTTTTTCATTTTATTTATCTATCTATTATATATATATATATACTGAATATATATGATATATAAATCATATTTTATATTCTGGAAGTAAGTAAATCATGATATAAGTAATAATGATGTCAAGAACAACAAGTCAAAACACATACGATAAATGAAACGATTTTACCCAAAACGCTTCTTTAACATGGAATTTACAAAAGAACGAGTAATACAATGTCATAAGTGAACCATATATGATATCATAACAATGAATATGATTCTGTAATAAGTCAATAACATGATTTAAATCATTATACAGGAGGTTCGGACACTTACAAAGCAAGTCGGACCTAAGGTAAGGGAAATATCACAATCTCATTTTTATCCGAGATTGTTTATACTTTGGTATTTACTGGGGTGTATTTTATCATCCACATCCATGTTTCTTCAATATTTAATATTATTTCCATCCACCTAAAATTGTTTAAATCCAATTTTACCCTTCGGTGAGTTTTTAGTAAAAGATATGAAAGGAATCTTTTGTCGTTTTTTATACGAGGTACTTTTTGACTTTTCCGACAAAAGTACGAAGAATGTTTTTTTTAACTTATACGGCACGAACGGATTTATACTGTTTTATAAAGCCTTATTTTCATGAAGCATCCTCTAAAAGATTTCATGACTATTTTCAATAAAATCTCTTTCTTTTAAAATTGCATGATGTTTTGTGAAAAGAAATTGATTTTGAAGAAGAAAGGATATTTTCCTCAAGAATTCAATTCAAGTGTTTTATCAAAATTATTTTCCATATAAGATAATAAAGGGTTCTGTTTCTATCCATATTTTTACATTGATTTGACTATGTTGTGATGGAATTATGTTTATGAATTCCTTTATCTTATATGAATGGTTTTATGATGTCATGTTGTTTAAGAATCCCATTTTTATTACATGGGTTATGCAATGATGCATGATTTATGATTTTGTGGCACACATAAGAAAGGATTCATTAAGAGATGGGTGGGACCTATATCTCCCTCCAATGCATTGGGTAAAGATTTTGTATCTCATGAGATAGACATGGCTGGAATGGTAGGTTATACCGGTTCAGTGAAACAGGACTGAAACGAGGATTACTCGATTCAGAAAGGGACTTTGTCCACTAAGATAGTCTTGGCAATGAGTCTTGACTAACAAGAAATGATTCTCTATGATTATGTGTGTATACCACAATGAGTAATGTTTTAAGTTATGGTTTCATTTTCACTACTATGATTTATCCCATGTTATGAAATTATGCTCTCTTTTGCAGGTTAAGATTTCCAAAAATGTTATGTTCTTATGAAAATTATGTGATTGATATTTCTTTTGTTTACCCTTACTGAGCATTTGAGCTCACCCTTTTATGTTTTCTTTTCCCCAGGATATAAAGAAAGGTTTTAGGTAAAAAAAAGGAAGATATTTATGGGATATTTTGAAGATCTTTCACCAGGATTAGAAGATTACGTTCCGAGTTTCCAAAGACACTAAACTATTACGATCCTTGTGTGTGTATTTTTGTTATGTATTAAGTATTCCGCAAAAGTAATGTAATTTTCATGTACGTCAGGCTTCGGGTCTCTACACTAACACTAACCCTTTACTGATGTGTTATTCTTAGACTATAGTTCTGATTCTGTGAAATCTATTTTAAGAATGGAGGGTTGTATTATTAGGTTTATTTCCATGATTTTTATTAAATAGTTGGGTTGTGAAGAGTAGGAATTTACTAAATTTCTTGGGTTCCCTAAATGGGATTTATTTTTTCCATTTTATTTAAGATAACATGTCTCTCTTTTTATCCTTTTCAATTTTCAAGGTGTCCTAATGAGTATGTATATACTCACCACTACATGAATTTTTTACCCCCACATGTCATGTCTTACATAGATGATGAAAAATTCATAGATAATCTTAGTGGACATGGAATTAGGGGCGTTGGATATTAGTTGTACCTGGAGGTGATAAACATAGTATGAGTTCATAATTGGGAGATGTGAACATGGGAGTTATCACCTTTTCTAGTATTCATGACTGGTTTAGTTTTGAATTTTAGGTTTTATTTTTCTCCATTATTTATTGTTCATTCACTTTTCATACTCCATTGATAGTATGTATATGTCTCATGAATTTTATATATATTATATTTTGGGAGATTTTTGATCCTTTATTATTATATCCTTTTTGGAGTTTTGTCTTTCTCTATAAAAGGATTGGGAAAATCACTACCATGTTAAATAATATTAATACTCATTTAATGTAATTATCCCCTTACCTATTATTGGTGGGATTGAGGTGTCAAATTTTGTTTACTACTGTCCTAGTTGGTGTCTTAGTGGTTCTAGTTATGTTAGAGTCATATCAATGAGAGTTTCTCCTTAATAACTAATTTCATATTTTATGAATCATTTGAGATTGGTTTTGGAAGTGAATGGAATGGTTTAAATAAGTCTTGATTTTTTATTTAGGTCCAGGAACCTATTTTTTGGTGTGTTGATTGACATATCAATTCCTCAAGAATATGATAACATACCTGTTGACTTGGAACTCTACGGAATTTATTTTAGAGGACAAGTAAATTATAAATTAATCATTTAGAAAATGGTTATTGATATTCATGTCCATCTTGTGTTAACTATCTATATATATGAAATTGACTATAGTTTGTCATATAAAATGTAGGATAATACAACAAATATTTTCCACAAGTATTTTGAGTTGGGTTTGATTCTTTCCTTTTCCAGTGATTAAGCCTCATGTCATCAATCAATTGAGTGATGAGGCTTCCACCTCAGGACGAGATCATGATATGTTCCCATCAGGTGTATGGGCTGTAGATTCTCTACCCACGATATAATGAGTATACCCTCCACCCACAAAACATTTAGATGATCCTCTTCCCATAGATAAGTATACTATTCTAGTGGGGCATGATGTGGATTCACATTAGTTGAGTTGAATTCACAATTTTACCCAAAAGAGACCTCCTAGGATGAAAGGTTATCCTAAAACTCAGGTAGTAGAGGGCTGGATTGAGGTTGTGATCAATTATTCCACATGGTGTAAAAAACTTCTAATCAGATGGTAATGGTAGACTGCATTATTTTACTTGGTGTTTTGATTCATTTCTATACAATCATCATCTATCCACATTTTATGTGACTCTTCCATGGTAAAGGTTTTATTTATTATTTTATGAGTATTGCAACCTAAATTTATTTAGTTATTAATGAATTTAGGACTTATTAGAGAAGAGATAGGGTATCAAGTCTATTGTAGAGTTTGTGTCGAGGGTTACCAACCTCATGAGCTACCATCTTGTCAAGATTTTTGAGGGGTTCAATCATACATGGATGTTCAAGAATAATATCCAAAAAGAGATCTAATATAGATTTATTTCCCTATTAATTACACCTTATGTTGTAGTTTTGGAGAGAGATATAGTGATCAAGGGATTCCTAGAGTAGTGGATTCATGTAAAATGATTTAGCAGTGGATATTTAAGAGTAGGGTCATCAATTATAGTTATCCAATGATAGGCCCCATGTTTCTGATATTGGAGGCATATGAATTCTCAATCCTTGTCCAAATGATTTGTAGCATACATGTTACAAAAATGATCCTTATATCTAATAGATAAGATGGTAAATGCTTATGGTGGAAGAGATTATTTGGATCATGACCACATGACCCAACATATATCAGAGGCAATTCAAGGGAACATAGTAGATATACATATGTGTAAGTGGAAGTGAGATGATATGGGACCTACCCAAGGTATAAATAGTGGTATTTAGGGATATATAAATGAAAGGCATCCAGTTGTGAAATAAGAGGAGGTGTTTGAGAAGAATGTTACTATGATCTACTTTTACCACAACCATCCCTAGGACATTCATGCTAGCCTCACAAAGCTGGTTGTTATGGGTGCAATTTGTTAAAAATGATAGAGGGATATGAGCAGGCTATACCAAATGTGGTTTGAGGTACAATCTATGACTTAAGTAGACCAGAAACCATACTCATAGAAAATTAAAAAAGTGATTGCTTTATTTATATATCCATATAATTAGTGTAAAAAATATTGATGGATCCCCTAGTTTAAAATATGTGGCTGGAGTCTCCTATAAGAAGTGATCACATGCTCACCCACATTTCCCAATGATGCAATCTTTCACTTAGTAGAGATATGTTTTCATGGGACCTTATAGGGGATTTTGTAAATCCATATGATGACATCCTAGAAATGGAATGGATTTATTAAGTCAATTCCTAAATATATTTATACCATCAAAGAGTTGTTTGTTATCATGTTTACGGATTAATATTTTCCTTTGATGGTGAGTAGGTTACTCAATCAAGGTGGTCATGGACTATCCATGGGAAATTAATGTAGATTACTCATCAATTATCATGTGTGGGTATGTTCATTGTGGAAACATTATATGACTATATTCTAACACTCATAGAAGTGGATATAGACATTTTTACCTTGGATGATCCTATATTTACTTATCACTAAGAGATATAATTCTATATTTATCCACACCCTAAAAACACTCTAATATATTTTAATGATTATTTTTTGGACCGAGCTATGTTTATAGAGAAGATGATCAAGTTAGACAACCATATAAATAAATGTTTCATTAGACTATGTGTTTCCCCCTCAGAAGATTTGGTCATTTTTTCCAAGAAAGTGAATATATGGTTGATGCTTTGTATTGAATATTGTTGGTTAATTTAGGTGATAGTAATGAACAAATAGACTCTTTTAAGGGTTAAAAATCACTTTAACCAACATAAAGAATAAAATTGGTTCTAAATGGTTGATCATAAGCCTAATTATAACCATATTTAGATTACAAAGGGGGATATACAGAAGGATTTGTTTACCTATCACAATAGATTTTATTAGTTTCTAGTGGTTCCCTTTAGTGTGATGAATTCCCTAGTGATGTTTATTGGCCTCATGAACTAGATATTTCAGTAGTTCTTGGTATTATTCATGGTGATATTAATCTATGTCATCCCCATTTATTCAACATCAATGGATAATAACATTGATCATAATATAATTATTTTATGCATTTATATGGAGTACTATAAAAATGTTATGCTCTCAAAGTGTTGGTTTTTTTATTATGGAGGTCTATATCTTGGGGAATGTTATCATAGATTGTGAAGTAGTTATAGACACATTGATGATCAAAGAATAACTCTATAGGTATCCTACCAAGAGTGTGTTTTTCAGTGACATGATTTCTTGATTTGGAAGGATACTATGTAAGATTCCTTTAATGACTCATATTGTTACATGATATGAAATTAAAAAAAAGAATTTATAAGTCCTAGATTGGGAAAAAAATTTTAATTAAGATTTAGATGGTAAATTAACATGTTGGGACATCCCTAGAGATACTTTTATATGTTTTATTATTATCACATGGTAGAAAAATGTTTAGGAAAGGATTAAAAGAGGTTAGTGCTATGAAAAAAGGCTCTAAGCACTATTGAGTACTTGATGGGGGTGTCTTGGGTACTCGATAGGCACATGGAGGTCTTTGAATTACCACCAAACACCATTGGGGTTCTAGTTTCTAGAAAATAAGGACTTATTAATTTAGGGGTTGGTTTTTTATAATGGAAAGACTTACTATTTTATGGTTCACCCCCATTCCTTCTACTGAAGTTCCACTCAAGAGAGGGCATTTCAGAAGTAATATCCCCCTTTTCCCATAATATGATATCCTTGAATATCCATGGATTCATGGTTGATAGCTCATTGTTTTATAACACCATATCTTGGTAAAATCCTTCATATATTATTCATCATATTTTTATACACTCAAATCTTAGGTACCTCTAGTGATCCATTAATTATTCCATCCATGTATAGAGGAATCATCCCAATATGAAAGGGTTCATGCTATAGTGGATTTAGGAAACTTAAAGAGGAGAAATACCACTTGTTTATTGTTGTTTCATTGGGAATTCATTTATTTGGATTGGAATTGTTGATCATTAATGCATCATACGATAGAGATTTTGTGTGTATCTGGGTGAAAAGTATAAAACATACCATCAATTTTCTATTTTTCATGGATCTGGATCATGTATCTTCTTTGTGAGATTTTAATGATTGTGACCCTAGAAATTAAATTAAATAATTAATATAAATTTTTATAATTAATTTATTATGTTTTGTGTTGAGTGATATTAGGGCCTCAGAGTGTAGGAAGGCTTGGTCATAGCATAAATAATGGCAGTGATCTTAGTATGGGGATGAAAACACTATTTTATAGGTATGTGGTCCCTTTAATACTTATTCATATGCATTATTTCATGGTCATTGAATATGTGTGCCTCCCAGTGGGTTATAAATAATTTTATATTAGTAGACCTAGAATTGTGGGTTCAACATAGTTTAATATTTGAGAAGTGGTTTGAGTGTTCCATGCATGATTTAGGATTCAATAGATAATAATAAACTGTAGAGACCCAGACATGACGTACATAGAAATTGCATTACTTTTTCGGAATACTTAATACATAACAAAAAAAGACACAAAAGGACCGTAAAAGTTTAGTGCCTTTGGAAACATGGTACATAATCTTCTAATCATGGTGAAAGATCTTCAACATCTCCAATAAAGATCTTCCCCTTTTATTTTCTTACCTGAAACCTTTCTTTATATCCCGGGGAAAAGAAAACATATAAAGGGTGAGCTCAAATGCTCATTAAGTGTAAGAATGGATAAAATAAAACAAAACCATATATATTTGAACTTCAAAACATGAACATAATGTTTAAACATCAAAATCCCGAGCAATGACATAAAACATGGAAGTACGTAAGGCAATGATCATAATAGAACATCAATCATTATAAAATAGCATGGGAATAAATCATTTAATTGTGGAAAACCATTAAACACAAGATATTATTTCCATATTAGTGAAGGCATTACTGCCAAGACCATCTTAGTGGACAAAGTCCCTTTCTGAATCGAGTTCACTCCTCATTATAGTCCTGTAACACTGAACCAGATTAACTTACCATTCCAGCCATGTCTATATCATGAGATATAAATATTTAACCGATGCATTGGAGGGATATATATGACCCACCCATCTCATAATGAAATCATTTTTACTTGTGCCACAAAATAAAAAAGAAATCATTCAACATAACCCAAAGAATAAAATGGGTTTCATAAACATCATCCCATCATAACATAATACATATAAAATAAATGGATATCCTTTAATCATAAGAAAAGTGAAACCATGTAAATCATAGAGACATTATACTTGAAACATACACATATGAAATAATGTCATCTTACATGGAAAATGCTATTGATAAAACACTTGAAATGAATTTTTGAGGAAAATATCCTTTCTTCTTCAAAATCATTTTCCTTTCTCAAAATACCGTGCAATATTAAAAGAAAAAGATTTTTTTTTAAATAGTCATTAAATCTTGTGGAGGAAGCTTCATGAAAATAAGGCTTTGTGAAACCGTAAAAATCTATTCATTCCTTATAAGTTAAAAAAACATTCTCCTCGAACTGTTGGCGAAAAAGTCAAAAAGTTCCTCATATGGAAAAAAAGAAAGATTCTTTCCATAACACATTGTAAAATTCAAAGTGGGGTAAATATGACTTTAAAAATACATGGAAGAATATTAAACACTTTATGAGTAACATTTTTATGGACATGGATGAAAAATATAACCCCAGTAAATACTTACATATAAGCAATCTCAGATAAAAAATGAGATTTGCAAAATTATCCCTTACCTTATGTATGATATGCTTCATATGTATCTGGACCTCCTATATAATAATTTAAATAATGTCATTGACTTATAACAGAATCATATTAATTGTTATGATAACATATATGGTTCACTCATGACTTTATATTACCCGTTCTTTTGTAAATTCCATGTTAAAGCAACGTTTTGGGTAAAATCGTTTCATTTATCGTACGTGTTTGGACTTGTGGTTCTTGATATTAATATTACTTATATAATGATTTACTAACTTCCAGAATGTAAAAAATGATTTCTACATCATATATATTCAGTATATATATATATAATAGATAGATAAATGAAATGAAACACACCGTTCATGGAGACAGTAGGCCATACGTACGCTTGAACGCTGTTTTCCTTTCCTTATTGACTTTAATGGAAGTAAGTAAATAACATATACATAAATAAAGTAGCATTATTATGTTATATATACAATTATTATTCATTATATATAATTTATAATCATACTTGAATGGTTAACATGGAGATTGAATCTCATCGCGTTGTGGAGACGGTAATCCGTACGTAGGCACGAACGATGATATCATTCTCATAATTATTGAATGGAATTAGAGTGGATGATATAATATCTCAGAATTAATATCATGTTATAATAACCATATATATAGTTATTCTTTACACCATTATACCCATCCATGTTAGGTGGTGGTGGAAAACAGATTGCACCACAACGTGGAGATGGTATTCCGTACGTACGCACGCACGTTGATTTCGTTTTCTCTAGGATGGATAGACGGTGAAACGAGGTTGTTTAATATTTATAATAACGTATAAGTATATAAGTAATAATTATATTATTACTTTATAATGAAACAACTAAATAAGAATAAGTAGAAGAAGAAAGAAACTTGAAAGAGTCGGTTGAAGAGATTACCTCTTCCTCGACGCACCTCTTTTATGCTTCCTCTTAAGGAACTAGATTTGGTCTTTTGAGGAGACCAAAACATCTATAATGTTTCTAGGTAATTTGATAAGGTAAATGGGTAGGGTTTTTCCAAGCATGAAGGCTTAATGTGTTGTGAAGAGGAGAGGGAGGAGGTGCCCTTATATAGGAGAGGAGATGGGAACTTTTGGAAACCTTAAAAATATTAATTAATAATAAAATCAAAACCCACATAAAAACCTCCAAAAATAACTCAATTCTAAGATGAGATGATATAGGATTGTAATATCATAAACCAATAAAATTTAGCCATGTTTTATGTTTATTTTAATCCTTATAAACTTCATTTATCATTATTTAATCTATTTTATTTTATTTATGGTAATAAGATTCTAAATTTTAAATTGTTATAAATAATTACTTATGTATTGTTAATTATCCATAATTGGGTAACTTATGACATTTCAGACCATATAAATTTAAAATTATAATTTTTTAATATTTATGTTATTTTTAAACAATTTCATAATACGTTATTTTTATAAAATAATAATAGTGTTAATTTTGACACTATTTATTTATTTGAATTTAAACAAACTTCACACAGAGGAAATATTCTAAGAAAATGTTTAATAGACTAAAAAATGTCATATTAATCTATAAATGTTTTGGAGAACATTAATTAGTTCATATAATATTTATTTTAATATTTATAAAACCATTTATTTGATATTTCTCTTAATAAAACAATTACTACATCATTTTTTATAATCCTTTAATATACTTATTAGTTGAATAAAAATTAAAAATAAAATCTTATGATGAATATAAATATAATAAATTTCATAAAAATATTTTTACTCGAATTTATCATTTTAAAATAACAAAATTTAAATTTTTATATTTATTAAATTTTGAAGGTGACAACTTTGACATCATTTAAAATAAAATAATATAAGTGTCATAATCACTTTTATAAGTCTCTAAATTGTCAAATATTCTACCATTGGATGATTATGGTTTATATGTACATGACAATTAAGTTTTGGTCAGGTTTTTATGACTTTTATGGTTACTATTAGTTTAATAAATACTATATTATTGATTTTTCACTAAATAAACAATTTCTGCATCACTATTGTGTCAGCATTAATGAAAATTATATAATACCTAAAAATTATAAATAAGTTCACATGATGTAGATAATTTTACTATATTTCTGGAGAATATTCGTGTTCGAATTTTCATGAAGTTTATCACTAAATTAAAATTATTATACTTATAAGATTTAAGAGAGTGACATGTTGTCACTTTTTTTAGTTTTAATAATAATTAAATTATTTTCATGGTAAAAAGTCCATAAAATGAATCTAATATGTCCCTTAGGTGATACGGGTCGTCTTTTAGTCATCCAATTGAATTTTGGCATCATTTAGGGTAATTTTATAATCTTAGGTTTACCCATAATTACCCGATTTATCTTTAACTGAAGTAAATAAAAATTACCATAGTTACTATTCATAATATCAAAAAAATAAAATTAACATATTAACATAATTTGGACCCACTGAATCGAAATATGAAATCAATTTTTCATAATTCAAAACACATAAGTTGCAGTAATTAAATTAAAATTTATCCCAGTGTTAAGAAAATGGGTTTTAAAAGTTAAAATATTGCCATAGATTGAAATGTTTTTACATATGAATTCAATGTAAAATTAATGGTAATGAAATAAATTACATTAAATGGTAAAAGATGTATTCTATTTATACTTTAAAACCATTAAATATAATAATTTAACCATATAAATTATTGCAATGAAAAAAGTTGTTTTCGTTAAAATATAGCGAGTTTTTACTATTCATTAAAATATGAAAGTTATCAGAATAATATGAAAAATTTATCCAAAGTAATTTTTTTATCCTGATTCCATAGAAGAATTTTATTTAGTCAAATTTAACTTATAAAAATTTAAAAAACAAGATTTAATGTGGGTACGCCATCAAAAGGGGGCAAAACTTTATTTTTTGAAAAATACTTATTTTACCCGAAAAATTTATTTTGTTCTCATACCATGTTATAGAAAATGTTTAAGATGAATAATAATGTTATAAAATTAAAAGTATAGTTAATAATATTCATAATGGCTGTTCCATAATAATATTATAACAATATATCGTTGTTTAGTGAAACCCGACATTGCGTACTACACACGCTATCAAGGAAGGTCGCGATTGCATGTAATGCAAGCCAAGCCAGGGATGTGTGTAGTGAAAGGTCCCTGTGGTGTAGCATAAAACACAAGACATCAATGAAATTAAAAAGGATAATTCCCATAAAATCTCAGGTTGTTACATTCTACCCCCCTTAAAATGAATTTCGGCCTCAAAATTCGTCGGGGTTATAAATGGTTTACTACTTGAATGTTTTTTACAAAGAAACCCACATCATAAAAAAGAATACTAAAACTTAATTTTAAAAAGTGATGTATGAAACATATCAGTTACCAAAATTAACTCATCACTGGATTTCTAGATAGGATAACATAGGTGAAAATATGGATATGGAAGAGAAACCTAACCATCATGTTCTGATGGAGAGTGTTTGAGAACATGGCTATGAAAAAGCCAATAATCACAAAGCCATAAATTTTTGATGATCTAAGGTACTATCTGAATCATTGGATATAAGGGCACTAGGACAACATTTTTGGTTTTCAAGATGATTTCTTTAAAGTTGAAGAATTTTAATTACAAGAAATAATTAGTTTATTTCAGTACAATCTCACCGTTTTTCATTCCTTGAACAATTTCAACTTCATCTCTTAAAGAAATTAAGTTGAATTTGTCATTCGTGAAGTGTTAGCAGATCATGTGATAGAATGATGGGTCACTCCATCTGTCTCAAACAAAAGTTTATCAAAAGTTATAAAATATACATAAGTCCATCTACGGTGAGATTAATCATACATGATTCCAAAAATAGACTAATTATTCATCTATCATACCAATTAATAAAATATAACTAGATTCTACTAACCAGGGACTTCCAGTGGTAGGCAATAAAGTCCTGTCACACATCGATTGTGGGTTCAATTCCCGCAACCTTGTCTGATGCAATGTGTTGTCACCCGTCCTACATGTTTTCCTTTTTCTAAAACTATACTACTATAACATTCCAACAATAATATCGAAAAAAGTTCTATCCTTAAACAATACTAACTTATATCCAACATAATCCATTATAATCTTTAGTCTTATCTAAAATACTTCTGTCCAAGCTCATAGTATAAAGAAAACAATTACATGAAATGTCATCTACTAAGCATGTGAATACCATACTTTATCCCCCATATATCATATGATATATCTTGTTGGTCACATTACAAACATGTAAATACCTTAATAAAGTATTCTCTTGAAAAATGAATACCCATTGAACCTTAGTGAAAACATGAATGCTGTCAAAAGTTAACTCTTTCCACATATGGAAATCCCAAAATTTCTATATACTCAAACCATGATATCAGTCATGAGATCATTTAATTTTCTCTTTATCCCTTCATTATGAGCATATAATCTTCTTTTCAAAATATTTCAATCACTTTTCATGGTTACCGGTACCATATTCTTATGGAAAACCACAATGGACCAATACATTGATATTCAAATATACCATAAAAGTACCTCAACAACATTATTCTTGAATACCAATACATAAACACTTTAATCCATCCTCTTCAATGGTTGTTTTGGAATAAGTCCTTCCTTGATTTAGAAGTAACCTCTTAGGTCAGGGCATTGATTTGGGTAATTCCCACGTTATCCACAAATAATACATTGGACTCCATAACAGTCTATCACACAATGACCCTTTTCTACACATAGATAACATCTTCCCCTCCATTTGAGGTATTCCTCATGGTTCTTCTTCCCTTATTTAGAAATCTCAATATTCATTTCCCTATTCTCCTCACCATGCGAACATGCATAAAATTCCATCTTTCTCTTATTTGATGAATTAGGAATACAACTAAACTTTACCTGGTTAATCATATATCGAGATGACTGATTCGGCATAATCACAATATATTTCTCTCCATACGTTACACAATTTCATTGATCATAGTCACCAATTTTTCCATTGGAATCAATGTTAACTAAATTCCTTCTCATTAACTCCATTGACTAAGATCAGAAATCATAGTGTAAGAAACAATTAAAATAACGAGGAACCACATAATCAGAAAAAGTCACTTATGGGATGTCTAACTTATCACACATTCTTTAATCAATGACAACCTAGGTTCACCCTAGGTTATTAATGATCATTAACATAATTCGAGGACTGTAACCTATAGTTATACTAAACCTTAGGGACATCCCTAGACATACCTTTGAAATATCTCTAGGGATTTCACTAAATTTTTCGCATCCTAGTTTCCAAAGGTTGACTAAACCCCCCTATGATACCAACTGTAGAGACCCAAACTTGACGTACATAGAAATTTCATTACTTTTGAGGAATACTTAATACATAACAAAAATAGACACCAATGGACTGTAATATTTTATTTTCTTTGGAAACTGGAATATAATCTTCTAATCATGGTGAAAGATCTTCAACATCTCCCATAAAGATATTTCCTTTTGGTTTTACTACCTTAAACCTTTCCTTATATCCTGTGGAAAATAAAACATATAAAGGGTGAGCTCAAATTCTCAGTAAAGGTAAGCATGTATAAAAAAACAAAACCATACACATTTGAACTTAAAAACATGAAAATAATGTTTAAACATCAAAATCTTGAGCAATGATATAAAACATGGCAATACATAAGGCATAGATCACAATAGAACATGAATCATTATAAAATAGTATGAGAATATATCATGAAATTGTGGAAAACCATTAAGCACATGATATGATTTCCATATTATCCAATTCATTGATTCCAAGACTATCTTAGTGGACAAAGTCCCTTTCTGAATCGAGTTCACTCCTCGTTCCAGCCCTGTAACACTGAACCAGATTATCTTACCATTCCAGACATGTCTATTTCATGAGATATAAATCTTTACCCAATTAATTGGAGAGAGATATAGGTCCCAACCATCTCATAATGAAATCATTCTTACATGTGCCACAAGATAAACACAAATCATTCATCATAACCCAAAGAATAAAATGGGTTTCATAAACATCATCCCATCATAACATAATCCATATAAAACAAATGGATATCCTTTCATCATAAGAAAAGTGAAACCATGTAAATCATAGAGAAATTATACTTTAAATACACACATATGAAATAATTTCATCTTAGATGGAAAATGTTATTGATAAAATACTTGAAATGAATTCTTGAGGAAAATATCATTTCTTCTTCAAAATCATTTTATTTTCTGAAAATGCCATGCAATTTTAAAAGAAAAATATTTTTTATTGAAAATAGCAATTAAATCTTGTGGTGGAAGCTTCATGAAAATAAGGATTTATGAAACCGTAAAAATACGTTCATTTCGTATAAGTTAAACAAGACATTCTCCCCGTACTTTTGGTGGAAAAGTAAAAAGTTACTCGTATGGTAAACAAAAGAAAGATTCTTTCCATAACATAATGTAAAAGTAAAAGAGGGGTAAATATGAATTTAAAAAGACATGGAAGAATATTAAACACTTTATGAGAAACATTTTTGTGGACATGGATGAAAAATATAACCCTAGTAAATACTTACATATAAGCAATCTCGGATAAAAAATGAGGTTTTAAAAATTATCCCTTACCTTATGTCCGATATGCTTCGTATATATCCAAAACTCCTGTATAATGATTTAAATAATTCCATTGACTTATTATAGAATCATATTAATTGTTATGATATCACATCATGACTTTATATTACCCGTTCTTTTGTAAATTCCATGTTAAAGCAGCATTTTGGGTAAAATCTTTTCATTTATCGTACGTGTTTAGACTTGTGGTTACTGATATTATTATTACTTATATCATGATTTAATAACTTCAATAATGTAAAACATGATTTATATATCATATATATTTGGTATATATATATATATAATAGATATATAAATGAAATGAAACACACCGTTCATGGAGATAATAGGCCATACGTATGCATGAACGCTGTTTTCCTTTCCTTATTGAATTGAATGGAAGTAAGTAAATAGAATATACATAAATACAGTAGCGTTATTATGTTATATATACCATTATTATTCATCATATATACTTTATAATCATTCCTGAATGGTTAACATGGAGATTGAATCTCATCGCATCGTGGGGACGGTAATCCTTACGTACACACGAGCGATGATATCATTCCCATAATTATTGCATGGAATTAGAGTGGATAATATAATATCTCATAATTAATATCATGTTATAATAAATATATATATAGCTATTATTTACACCATTATACCCATCCATGTTAGGTGGTGGTGGAAGAACAGATTACACCACAGTGTGGAGACGGTATTCTGTATGTACGCACACACGTTGATTTCATTTTCTGAAGGATGGATAGAAGGTGAAATGAGGTTATTTCATATTTATAATATTATATCAGTATATAAGTAATAGTTATGTTATTACTTTATAATGAAAAAACTAAAAAACATGAAGTAGAAGAAGAAAGAAACTTGAAAGAGTCTGTAGAAGAGATTACCTTTTCCTCGACGCACCTCTTTTAAGCTTCCTCTTAAGGCACTAGAGTTGGTCTTTTGATGATACAAAAACCTCTATAATGTTTATATGGAAGTTTAGAAGGTTAATTGTCAGGGGTTTCCAATTTTGAAGGATAAATGTGTTGTGAAGAGTAGAGGCAGGAGGTTCCCTTATATAGGAGAGGAGAGGGGCACTTTTGGAAACCTCAAAAATATTAATTAATAATAAAATGAAACACCACTTAAAAACTTCCAAAAATGACTCAATTAGAAGATGATATGAGATAGGATTGTAATATAATCAACCAATAAAATTTATTCATGTTTTATGTTTATTTTAAACCTTATCAACTTGATTTATCATTATTTAATCTATTTAATTTTATTTGTGTTAATAAGATTCTAAATTTTAAATTGTTATAAATAATTACCTATGTGTTGTCAATTATACATAATTGGGTACTTTATGAAATTTTAGACCATATAAATTACAAATTATAATTTTTAAATATTTATGTGATTTTTAAAAAATTTAATAATATGTTATTTTTATAAAATAACAATAGTGTTAATTTTGACACTATTCATTTATTTGAATTTAAATAAAATCCACACAGAGGATATATTCGAAAAAAATGTTTAATATACTCTTTATATGTCATATTAATCTATAAAATTTGTGGAGAACATTAATTAGTTCATACAATATTTATCTTAATATTTATAAAACCATTTATTTTATATTTCTCTTAATAAAACAATTAATACATCATTTTTTATAATCCTTTAATATACTTATTAGTTGCATAAAAATTAAAAATAAAATCTTATTATGAATATAAATAGAATAAATTTTATAATAATATTTTTACTCTAATTTATCATCTTAAAATGACAACATGTAAATTTTTATATTTATTAAATTTTGATGGTGACAACTTTGACATCATTTAAAATAAAATAATACAAGTGTCATAATCTCTTTTTTAAGGATACAAATGGTAAAATATTAGACCATTTGATGATTATGGATTACATGTACATGACCAATAAATTTTTGTTAGGTTTTTGTGACTTTTATGGTCACTATTAGTTTAATAAAAACTATATTATTGATTTTTCACTAAATAAACACTTTATGCATCACTCTTGTGTCTACATTAATGACAATTATATAATCCCTAGAAATTATAAATAAATTCACATTATGTAGATAATTTTATTAAATTTCTGGAGACTATTCATGTTTGAAGTTTCATGAAGTTTATCACTAAATTAAAATTATTATACTTATAAGATTTAAGAGAGTGACATGTTGTCACTTTCTTTGGTTTTAATAATAATTAAGTTATTTTCATGGTCAAAATTCCATAAAATGAATATAATAAGTCCCTTAGGTGATATGGGTCTACTTTTAGTCATCCAATAGAATTTAGGCATGTGTTAGGGTAATTTTATAATCTTAGGTTTGCCCTTAATTACCTGATTTATCATTAACTGATGTAAATAAAAATTACCATGGTTACTATTCTTAAAATCAAAAAAATAAAAGTAAAATATTAACATAATTTGGACCCACTATATCCAAATATGGAATCCATTTTTAAAAATTGAAATCAAAGAAGTTTTAGTAATGAAATTAAAATTTATCCCGTTGTTAAGAAAACGGGTTTTAAAAGTTAAAATATTGCCAAAGATTGAAATATTTTTACCTATGAATTCAATGTAAAATTAATGATAATGACATAAATTACATTAAATAGAAAAAATATATTCTAGTTATACTTTAAAACCATTCAATGTTATAATTTACCCATATAAATTATTGTGATGAAAAAAGTTTTTTTAAATTAAAATATAGCGTGTTTTTACTATTCATTAAAATATGAAAGTTACCAGAATAATATGGAAAATTTATCCAAAGTAATGTTTTATATCCCGATTTCAAAGAAGAATTTTATTTTGTCAAATTGAACTTATAAACATGTAAAAAACTAGATTTAAAGTGGGTGCTCTATCAAAAGGTGGCAAAACTGTATTTTTTGAAAAATACTTATTTTACCTGAAAAATTTATTTTGTTCTCATACCATTTTATAGAAAATGTTTAAGATGAATAATAAAGTTTTAAAATTCAATATTTAGTTAATAATATTCATAACGGCTAGTCCATAATAATATTATAACAAAATATCGTTGTTTAGTGAAACCCTGTATTGCGTACTACACACGCTATCGAGGAAGGTCGCGATTGCGTGTAATGAAAGCCAAGTCTAGGATGCGTGTAGTGAAAGCTCCCTTTTGTGTAGCATACAACACAATACAAAAATAAAATTAAAAAGAATAATTCTCATAAAATCTCAGTTTGTTACATAAACTATGCTTCAATGGGGTGTAATTTTTATAATTGGTTAAGGGACCCTGAAGTGGTTTTGGCATGGGAAATGAATGGTTGAATATCTAGAGTGAGATCTAATGAATGGGTTATGGTTTTCCAATTTGTTTTCCTTTAAGGAAATAAAAAATTGGTATTAATCCTTGTGAATTTTAGGGAAAGAAAAAAAATTTCCTTGGAACCATGTGACTCTATGAGTGAGATGAGTGAGACGATGGAAATGAGTCTATTAGTGTAAGTAATCCGTTGGTCTTGGGATTTATGTGTTATCTGGTTATGGATGAGGGTAGTCACTTTGTTTGTATGTGACTATTGGAACGTAATTAATGTAAATATAAGACATGATCTCTCTTTGGTGTGAATATCACAAGGTATTGGGTTTGGAACATGATATGTGTGTGGATTAAGAATGGGGAGAGATGAGAGGATTTAATTATATTAATGAGGGTATAGAATTGGCGAACTTAGTGGTGTCTTTGGTAGTCCATGGTTTTAATTAGTGGAGGTAAGTGTTTGTATATATCACCAAATGTCAATAAATATTGATTTTTTGGTCATGTTCTAGTCATGTTCTAGGGTTTATAGTTGTGGTTGTCATGTTTTTCAAGAGTTCATATAATGCATTGAATGTTTTGAGTGGGAGTCTTAGCATTTCACATGTCTAGGTGAGACCTACATGATGGATCTGAGAGGTATGTATAACTTAGGACCCTTGTATTATTGGGAGCTTTTTCTAGAAATTAAACAAGATTATAGATGTGGTTGAAGAGGTTGGAAATGGTGGATATGTGAGGTTGTATGTTCTACCATCTAGTAAAGAACTATTTGGGGACATGCTTGTGGATAGATGGGGCTTGTGCTATAGGAATTGTCCACCTTTTTTTTCCTTATTATTTTTCTTAAACTATGTTGGGATGTATTGGATTTGATATTTTATACGATATATGACCTAACACCTCATCCTGAGAGAGAGGTTGATAGTATGTGACTAGATATGAGATTATGATATTTCATAGGACCATACCATGAATAAGATGGAAGAGTACAAGACTTAGTTTTTGGAACCCAATTCGAGTGACAATTTATGGGTTTAATTTTATATTATTAGATTAATTCTCTATCTATATTGGTCAAAGTAAGTTAGGTTAGGCATCATGGTGGTCTGATTAGCACACAATGACCTAAGACGATTTCTTACATGCTATATATTATTGTCTGATTTATTTTACAACACATGAATTAAAATATATGATTTTATATATGAGGAATAAAAAAAAAATATTTTCATACATGGATATTACATCCTTTTTTCAAAACATTTCATACAATATATGATCACATGCCCAAAGACTGTATTAGTTTAGTACCATTGGATATTGGAACAAAAAATTATAGTATGGTGAGTGATCATAAATGATTCCCACAAAGATCATTCCCTTTAGTAACCCTAATTAAAACCATTCCTTATAACCCGGGGAAAGTAAACATAAGAAAATGGTGAGAACATATGCTCAGAAAGGGTAAACAAGGAAGATATATAAGCATAAACATGAGAATAAATTGTGTGACAACTTTATCATAAAATTATAAGATCATACTCTTCATATTAAGGATTATAAAAATGAATCATGTAAAAAATATTGGTCATTCATAATAAATTAATCATAAGTTAATAAAAGGGAATAATACATAAAATCATAACATAATAATATTACATGGAATTTTTGGTAGACAAATAAACATATAATATCATTTCCTACAAGTCAAGGGGTATTCCCAAAAATTTATAGGCCACTTCATGGGGACTAAACCTATTGGGAGTGACACACCACTATCACTAGTTTCAACCCTTTACTTATATGGGATATGGTTTCCAAATATTCCCATTGTGGTTTGGTTTCCCCTATTCCCATAGTAGATCAGGTTTCCCCATCTTCCCATAGTGGAAGAAGCCTGCCGACTTGATTCCCATTATTATCTCAGGAAATATAAATCTTTACCTGAGGCATTAGAGTTAGATACATTTCCCACCCATAACAAAATTAAAACCATAAATATGTTTGACATAATAACAAAATTTACTCATCATATCAGAACCATTTGAATGAAATGGTTTTCATGAACATGAATCAATCATAACATAACCCATGGGATAAAAAGGGGTTTCATAAATATCATTGCATAATAACCATAAAAAATCATAGAAAGTAAAATAATGGTATCATTGAATCATATTCCCATTAAAACATAAGTAACATAAAATAATGTTATATGATATGGACAACAATTTTGAGAGATCACTTGAAAACAATTCTTGAGGAAAATATCATTTCATCTTTGAAAATGTTTTCTTTTCTCCAAATACTGATCAATTTTAAAAGACAACATTTTCATTGAAAATAACCTTGTAATCTTGTAAGGTAAGATTAAAATGACCAATGAGTCATGATGGTATAATTTGTTTTCATGTTGTATGAGTTAAAAAAACATTCCTTTGGTAATTTTATTAGAAACATCATAATGTACATCATTTTCAAAACGTCAAAAAGATTCATTTAAAACCATGTAGTAAAAAGTTAAAATGTATAAAAATGACATTAAACATACATAGGAAAATAGTTAACACATTTTTGAAAACATTTTTAGAAATATTTGGCATGGAAGATTAATATTCCCTAACAAAACGAAACAATCCCAAATATTGACAAGGTTGTGAAATAAATACTCATCACATTATAATAAGTAGAATTATATGGCCCATGAAAGAAATAAAATTATATATATTTGGAAATACCATAATATTTTGGATAATAATAATAAAATACATTCATGGGATGTATATACACCACATAGAAGAAACATGTATGGTATAAGTTAGGTGTCCTACAAAAATAAAAGTGAGAAAAAAATCCATTATTACTAGAGTAACATTTGAATTGTGATCCCCTTGAAGGAATAAGATCAATTAAAACATTTTACATAAATAATTAATAAAAATTCATGATATAAAATTTTAAAGGGAAATATATACACCAAAAAACATGAATAAGGGGTTATTATCGCATATATCTCGATAAATAAAGTGAGATGAGAAATCCATTACTTTATATCTGGAATCTCATTGCACTCATGAATAAAACTATATAATAAATATAAGAATATTATGATTCTATTTAACTAAAAATATTCTTATATAAAATACCATATATTATTTACTTATGACTTTATATTACCCTCTTATTAATAATTATAAGTTTAAGTTATGTTTTGGGTAATAACCACTTTTTTTCTTGTACATGTTTTAACTTTTTATTCATTGTCCTCATACTTAGATAGTGATATAATTATCTCCAAAATGGTAAACATGATATATATATATATTCAGAATATATTTATTCATGGTGATTCATTAAAGTTAGAGGTAGAAAGTAAAATACAATATTCATGGAGATAGTAGGATGTACGTACGCATAAATGCTGCTTTAATTTTCTTTTCATATTAAACGAAAGAAATTAATATGATATATTATAATTTAAGGAAAATTTTTATTTCATATATATAATATATATTCATAAAATTTATCCTTATTACATTTTATTTGAAATATATATTAAAAATGAATCACATCGCATCGTGGAGATGTTTTGATATACATTCACATGAGGGGTGTTATCATTTCTCAAAACATTAGATTTTAAAATGGGATATATGTTATTATCATTAACTAAGTATAATTACATCATAAATATCATATATATAATAAAAATATAGTTTCCATCATAATTTCCACCATGAGAGGTGGTAAAGGAAAAACAGAACAATCATTGTTTCACGAGGCAATAGTCTGCCTTACACATGAACTGTAAGTCTTCTACCAATTAGATAAAAGTGTAAAATTTTATGTAGACACATTATTAAAGTAAAATCTCAGTATATTTAGTATATTTATTTTATTATATAAAAAATAAATAAAAATAATTTATGGTGTTCATGGGATAAATAAAACAGAAACATTCTTTAATGAACGTTACCTCTTCTTTGCATATTTCATTCTGTTTTTTACAAAATGGAATTAATTGGTTGGAATTATACCAAAATTAATGCATATAGATCGAGTTTAAGTATTTTTATAGAATATTGATTTCATGTTTTTCAATTCCGAATGGATTTAGAGGTGTGAATAAATGTGAAGGAGAGGTTTCCTTTTAAAAGAGAGGGTAGGGGAACCTTTGGCAACTCCAAAAAATATTAATTTATAATAAACAAAAAATCAATAAAAATACCTTAAAATGTAATATATTCTAAAATAAAATTCTATATGTTATAAATATCATCATAAATAAATTTTAGATAGGTTTATATTTAATTTTTAATCTTATTTTTCTGATTAACCCTTAGTTAACCAATTTTAATATCAATTGTGGTAACAATGTTTTTTTATTAAGAGGTTGTAATGTTTACATATAAAGTGTTAATTAGATAATAAATGATCTATTTATGAACTTTTATACCATACTTTATAATATTCCTCCTAGTTTAGGATTTTTATTATTTTTAACTAATTTAATAAAATATTGTTTTCATAAAATATCATTAGTGCGAATTTTGACACTATTCATTACAAAGGCTTTAATAAAATCAATGAAGAAATATAAATTCAAAACAATTAATGAAATACACAAATAATATTTTATATTAACCTAAAATGTTTTTATCACATTTATTAGGAGATATTATATTTATTTTATTATTTATAATATTATTTAGTTGATTGCTTTATTAATTGTGTAATTACTGCATCATCAATTTGTAATTATTTAAGATTATTATTTATTCAGTAAAAATTAAAAATAAAATTCTATGATGTTGATAAAAATTTTATAATTATGAATAATATATATAGTTGAAAATATCTTCAATTTATCCCCATATTAAAATAGAATACATATTAAAAGTAAAAGTGCGACATTTTGTCACACCCTTTGAGTTTAATAACAGTCATTTTCATGAAAATAGTGCCCATAAAATTATTCAATTTATATAATCATATGTTAAAGGTCGAATTAAATTTATCCAATAACATTTGGGAAAGTTTTACAGTAGTTGTACAATATTTACAGTATTATTTCTTCCATTAATTACCTGATTTACCATTAATCATGGTAATAAAAATTACTAAAGTTACTATTAATATTGTCCCAAAATAAAAGTAATTTATTTAATAAATATTTTAAATTATTTTCCAAAATATGTAATAAATTTTTAATAATTCAAAAAACATAATTTGATAAAATTTATTTAAAATTAACGTCATTGACAGAGTGGGAAAATATGTTTTTAAAGTGAAAATATACAAAATATTGAAATGTTTTTATATCCAAAATCATTGTGAAATTTATTTCAATAACATAAATTGGACTAAATAATAAAATTTTATTTAATTATACTTAAAAAAATAAAATTTATAATTTAACACTATAAATTATTTTCATGCAAAAGTTGTTTTCAATTAAAATTCAGTATTTTTCACTATTCATCAAAACATGAAACTTATCAGAAAAATACCAGAAAATTAACAGAAGTAAATTTTTATATCCTAATTTAAAATAAAAAGTTTAGTTTTTTCATATTAAAATTATAAAAGTGTCCAAAAGTAAATTTAAAATTGGTTCACCATTAAAAGGTGGTAAAATTACCATTTTGAAAAATATATATTATTATTTATAAAATTGGATTTATTCTTTTCTTATGCCTATAAAATCTATTAGATCAATATAAAATATAATTTATTAAATACGTAACATATTTATTTCATTAACATCATTCAATAATTCTAATTAATTTAATGTATTAATAAAAATTGTCTTTGGGGGTATAAAAATAAAAATATTTCATTTATATTCAGTTGATATATATTTTCATTTCTAATTAATTGGTAACCAATGAATTCATCTTATAAAACATATATATTCAAAATTATATATAATAATATTCATAAACTCTAACTTAATAGCTAGGTTATATCTTATTATGTTAAATAATATTATTTTAATAATATATTATTTTTGGTAAAACTCCGTCTTGTATGTAACAAAGTCTATCAAGAGAACTCAACATTATGTTCAATAATAACCCAAACCCAACGTTATTTATACTAAAAGATAATAAAAGTGTTTCATGTAGCATGAACTTGATTCAATGTTGTGTATAAGTCCATAATAACATGGTTCTTTCATAAACCACAAGCTATATTCAGTGTTGTGTGAGATAAAAAAATACCTCAAAAAGAATAAATGAATTTGAAAAGATTATGTCAAAAAATCTCAGGGTGTTACATTATACCCCCCCTTAAAATTAATTTGTCCCTCTAAATTCTTCTTGGTTGTCAAAGGTTTAATACATTAATGTTACATTCATAGAAACCCCCAACCTAATAATGAATACTAAAACTTCATTTTAAAATTAGAAAGCCAGAAGCATAATTGTTACCCAAAGTAACTCATAAATAGGTATCCATAAAGTAGAGAATAGGTGGTAATTTAAATCATTGAAATTTAATATAATTCCAAAAATCATGTTATGATGGAGGGTGATAGTGAATATGATCATTATATGGGTAATGATCACAAAACCCTAGACCAAATTGATTTGAAAAAGGTCATTTCTATCATCATAAATGATGAAAAAATAGTAAAAATTTATTTTTAAAATAAATTGATAAGACATACATATTTTATTTCATCTCAAAAGTAAAATATCACTCTTTGGTTGTGGCTTGATCAATCTCTGATTCATTTCTTAATAAAAGAAATAAAGTTAAAATTGTAATACTAGAAGAACTAAGGAATTATATGATCCATAATAGGATGAAAATTCATTCCTTCTATCTATAGTTATAAAAAAATTTATATCACATGTTATACGATATAAATAAATCGAAACATTTACCTCAATAACCTCATCCAAATATCTATGTAAACAATTTCATAAATCGTTACCCTTATTAACCTTCCAAAATATTAAAATCCAAGACTTTTGAAAAAAGGTCACTAAACTTATCATTTATCCCTCAAAACATTATTAACTATTTAATTTTCACATACCGAACATGTGAAGGCCATTATAATGTATTCTTTTTTAATATGGTAATAACCTGAATTACCATAATATTTGAGTGAAAACATGAATGCTTTCAAAAATTAACTTTTTCCTCAAACTATAAATCCAAAAAAGCTATAAACTCTATCCATGATATCATAAACCATCTTGTAATATTATCAGTCACGATGCCATAAATACTATCCCATTTATAATGAAACATAAATTTATTTAATTATCCCATCATCATGCACATATTAAGGGTTATACTTCTATTAATCATGTTTTTCCTAAAAAATACCACCTTTACATTAAATTAGTTTTCTAGTACATCAAATCCATTCAAAATATTCTTATTAATCCTTATAAAAAAACATAAAGTGAGAAATACTTATATATTTCATAATTCATATAACATAATTTTTGAATTAAAATACATAAAGACATCAATTATTTCACTTCATCCTTAATCCATTAACAAGTCTACCTCATCTTATTAATTAACAACTATTTTAGTTTACAATTCACCTATAGTCTAACCATTATCAATAATATATCCATTACTTATACAACCTTTATGATTATATTCATGAGATTTAGACATAGGAAATCTATTTCTATAATTACAATTTTTTCATATTTGAAGCATTCATCAATTCATAGTACCATAGAAAGGCCAATATTTCCTTCCATTTTATTAACTAAGATTTTCATTTTCCCTTTTCAGTTACTTGATTTGTGTCATTCTTTTCCAAATTTGAAAAATATTATTGTTCCTATAAGACGTCTATTTGGGTGTTTCTTCCCACATTCTTAACACAAAATAAAACTGAATCATTTTTCCTTCATGGTATCCATTACCAGAATTCTTAACAAACTTTTTCCTTCTTTCTTAAGTGAGTATGGTGGTTGTTTACAATACACATTGTTAATCACATTACATGAAAATTGATTTGGAATGATCATAATATCTTTCTTTCCAGTAATCATCCCTTTTGAATAATCATCATCATATTGTTCATCAAATTCGACATTAATCATGTTCCTTCTGGTTCCCTCCATCGAAAAAAACCAAAAATAATAACATGAGAAACACTTATCATAGTAGAAAACCAGATAACAATGAAAAATCACCTATATGCTGTCAGAACTATGAAACCTAATTTAATCTATGAAAAATTAGTCTTATACATAGTGACATCCATAGACATAAACATTGAAATATCCATAGGTATATATCTTAATTTTTATCATAAGAGTTTCCAAAAGTTGACTAAAATTTTTCTTTAATACCAACAATAATGACTCAAGCTTTTCATACATGGATATTACATTCTTTTTGAATATCATTTCATACATTATATAATTACACACCCAAAGTCCTTATTATATAAGTTCATTTGGAAACTTGGGCCACAAAATCCTCTTCTAGTGGATGATATTCAATATTTCTCAAAAAGATCATTCCCTTTAGTACTATTACATGAAATCTTTCTTTATAAAATGGGGAAAGGAAACGTAAGAAAAGGATGAGTTCAGATGCTTATTAAGAATAAACAAGGAATATATGTAAGACTAAACACAATGATAAAGTGTATGATAATATGATCATAACATTCTACGAGAATAACCTCTATATAAAATATCATGAACATGAATAAAGGAATACATATTGGCAGTTTATAAGACCTGAATCATAAGGGAATCGAAGTACATAATCCATAAAATCAAAGAATAAGAATAGGATGTGGAATGTATGATAGACACATAAACATGTAATATCATTCCCTATAAGTCAAGGTTAATTTTAAAAACTTAACAAGGCACTTTAAGGGGACTACACTAACTAGTAAAGACACACCACCATCCCTAGACATAGTCTTTTCCTTGTAAGAGATTGGGTTTCCCCATCTTCCCATAGTGGATCAAGACCGTCAACATGATTCTCATCATTATATCATGAGATATAAATATTTATGAAATTAATTAGAGGGAGATATATGTCCAATACATCATGTATCTAAAACCATACATAATTTTTCCAAAAGAACATAAATCATTCCTTATATTAGAATTCGCAGAAAAAATCAGTTTCTTAAACATCAATCAATCATAACATAAACCGTGATAAATAAATGGGTTTGATAAATATCATTCCATAATAAAAATAAAACATCATTAGAAATAATAATAATGGTTTAATTAAATCATATCCATATGAAATCATATATGGAAAATAATTTTGGGAGGTCACTTGAAAACATTTCTTGAGGAAAATATCCTTTCTACATTGAAAAAAGTTTATTTTTTTTAAAATGATTTGAAATTTAAATAAAAAATCACTAAAAATAACCTCTTAGTCATTTTAGGGAATATTCAAATCATTATGAAGTCATGAAAGTATAAAATTCTATTCATTTATTATATGTTAAAAAAACATTCCTTTTGTACTTTTAGAGGAAAAGTCACAAAGTACATCAATTGGAAAATGAAAAAAGGACTCCTACAAAATTGTGTATTAAAATGAAAAAATTGGTAAAAATGAATTTAAAAATACATTGGAGAATAGTAAAATCATTTTTTAAAATTTTTTAAGAAAACATGGGTTTAGAAGATAAATATTCCCCAACAGAGACTTAAAACCAAACTATCCAAAATATTTATTAGATTGTGAAATAAATACTCATCACTCTATAATAAGTAGAATCATATGCCTCGTAAATGAAATAAAATTATATGAATATTATAATACTATAATATTTTGGATAATAATCCTAAAATACATTCATGGTCAGCATATAAACCATTTATAAGAAACTAGTAGTGTATAGGTTGGGTATCCCACAGAAATAAAAGTGAGACAAAAATCCCTTACGACTAAAGTAAAATTTCAATCATGGTCAGCATTAAAGAATAAAATCAATTTAAAAATTTAATTTCATGAATTAAAAAACTTCATGATATAAAATTTCACATGGAAATATATACACCATATAAGAAGAATAATTCATCATTATCGTATATATATCACAGAAATGAAGTGAGACAAGAAATCCATTTCCATATGTCTTGACTTTCATTGTAATCATGAAACCTCCTATATAATAAATATATGTTTATTATACAAATATTACATAACCATATTCACATATATAATACCATACATGGTTTACTTATTACTTTATATTACCCAATTATTAAAAATTACATGTTTAAATTATTTTTTGGGTAACAACCGCTTGGTTTTTCATACATGTTTTAACTTTTCATTCTTTATTGTCATACTTAGATCATGAATAAATTATTTAAATAATTAAAAAGATGATATATATATATATATAATATTTTTTCATTTTTATTTATAAAATCTCAATGTAGAATATAAAATACACCGTTCATGGAGACGGTAGGGCGTACGCACGCATAAACGGCTTTTTATTTTCTTGTCATGTTAAAAAAGAAACTCATATGATATATTATCTTTAAAGGAAATGGTTTTTATTATATCAATCATATATATCCTTAACATTTATCTTTATTACCATCTATGTGAAATATATATGAAAAACAAATCACATCGCATCATGAAGATAATAAACCATACGTATGAACAAGCGACATTATCATTTCCCAAAAGATTAGATTGTAAAAACCTAGAAATTTTATTACCATTTAATAATTATAGATATTTCATAAGTATCATATATATCATAAAAATTATATTTTGTATCATAATTCCACCATGATATGTGGTAAAAGAAAAATGAACGATCATTTTTTTGTAAGGTGACAATCCTCCTTACACATGGACAATATGTTCATTAACACTTAGATGTAAGTGTGTGAAAGTGTTGGTTGAAAGCATAATATAACAAAATATAAGAATATTTAGTATACTTATGTTATTATATAAAAATTAAATAAATATAATTTAAGGGTTTCAAGGAATAAACAAAACAATAACGTTTTTGATGAATGTTACCTCTTCTTTGAGAATCTTCTTTTGATTTGCACAAAAGGACATCATTTTATAGATTTATGAGAAAAGAAAGAACTATAGGATGAAGGTAATGATATTTGGAGGATATTTGGATGGTTTTTGGATGATAAAAATAGTTTTAGAGTTGTGAAAAAATGAGAAGGGGAGGTTCCCGTTTATAAGAGTGGGGTGGGTCACTTTTGGGAACTTCCAAAAATATTAATTTACAATAATAAAAAACTAAGATAAAATACCTCCAAAAGGACATATATTAGATGATAATGTGATATAATGTTTTAATATCATAATAAAATAAATTTTAGGTAGGTTTTAATGTAATTTAAAACCTTATCTTTTTCAATTAACCCATATTTAACCTCTTTTAATTTTAACTATGGTAACAAAGTTTCGAATATTAATAGGACGTAATTTTTACACATAAAGTCTCAATTTAACCTTAAATGGTCATATTATGATATTTTATTCAAAAATTTATCATAATTGTCCTTATTTATTATTTTTATCATTTTTAAATAATTTAATAAAATTATATCATCATAAAATATCATTAGTGTCAATTTTTGACACTATTTATTACTAAAGTTAATATTCATATTATGAAAAAATAAAAGATAATTATTTAATATATTTATACCTTATGATTAAAATTATAGAATCCATTTTTTATAACTCAAAACACATAATTTTATATTTTATTTAAAATTAATTCTATTGATGGAATGAGAAAACATGTTTTTAAAGTGAAAACATCCAAAAGATTGAAATATTTTATATGCAAATTCAATGTGAAATTGATTACAATGACCTAAATTAGACTAAATGATAAATTTTAAATCTAATTATAATTTAAAAGGAATTATATATATAATTTACCAATACAAATTATTTTTATAAAAAAACTATTTTCAATTGAAATTCAGTATTTTTTTATTATTCCTCAAAACATGAAACTTATTATGAAAATATAAAAAAATCAACCAAAGTGAAGTAAGATATCCATATTTCAAATAACAAGTTTATTTTTTCATATAAAAATTATAAAAGTTTCAAAAATTATATTTAATATTGGTTCACCATTAAAATAAGGTAAAATTACCCTTTTGAAAAATATTGCTCTTTATTCATAAAATTGGATTTATTCTTATATTATGCCTATAAAAACTATTGGATGAATATCAATAATATTTTATTGAATATATAACATATATATTTCATTAATATAATTCAATTATTGCAATTAATTTTTTGATTATCAAAAATTGACTTTTGGATCATAAAAATAAAAACATTTTTTTTAAATTAAATTGATATATATTTTCATATATAATTAATCGGTAACCAATGAATTCATATTATAAACCATATATTTTTATAAATTAATTTAATATTATTCATAAACTCTAATTTAATAGATATTTTATAACTTATTGTATTAAATAATAATATTTTAATAATATAACATTGTCCTGTAAAACAAGGTATTCCATGTAACACAAGCTATCAAAAGAACTCAAAATTGTGTGTTACACAAGCCAAACATATTATTTATTGTACTGAAAGATAATAAAATTGTTATGATTTGTGTAAAATTGACTCGGTGTTGCATATGAATCAATAATTACTTGGTAGTCTCGTATAACACAAGCTATATTCAGTGTTGTGTTAAATGAAAAAAATACAGAAAAGAATAAATTAATTCGAAATAAATATTTCAAAAAATCTCAGGGTTTTGCACGAGGAGAAAATTTTGTGACCAAACTATGTTATATGCTCACATGAGAACCCTGATGCATAGGTAGACCATATGTTTCACTTTTCAGTGATAGGTAACATAGGGGATTCAACTGGAGTGGATGGATGGATAGTGGGAGACTATTCTGTGGTGGGGGCATGGGTCTTATAGTTGATTATATCCTATATTTGTTTTCTATTATTTTTTATGGTTTGGTCTAATTGGTGTCTCATTATGTGTATATGTGTGTTTATCATGGGTAGCATTTATGTTATAATATGTTGATATTTACCTCTTATTAATGGTTAATCTTTAGCTATTTTTTCATGTGTTTAGTCTGATGTTATATGATGATTGTATTATTTTTCATTATTTTATTTGATCACATAAAGAGTTTGGTTTCACCATGGTGATTGTAGAATCTTTATGCCAGTTTATAGCCTCTGGAATATAACTTGATATTATTGAGTTTGAAATATATCTTCTCACAAAAATAACTCAACAGGAGGAAAATGTGATGGATCAAGCTACTAAAGGATTATTATTGTTCAATACACTACCACCTAGAGAAAGAGAATAAGGTAGTAAAATCATTGAGTAGGAAGGATCATGAATTTTTGAATAAAATAAGGATCTACTAGGATCCTATGTACATGGATATAGAAAATATGGATATGAGAATTATCAACAAAGGTGAAAAATCCTTACTCTTTCAATTGGTTTCCTGACCATCATTATTGTAAATGATTAAAGGTTATTATTTTGATGATGAGAATCTTCAAAAGATAATTAAACCTATGGATAATGAGGTGTTAGATGAATTTGTGTATAAATATAGATTTCTAAAATTTAGGAGGAAGTTATGTGTTCCCCCTATACCTAATATAAAGATGGAGTTATTGGATAATGGCTATAAATATAATTTCCATATAACACATTGTATAACTAAGATGTTTAGAGATATTAAGGAATATTTTTGGTGGGATAATATGATGTAAAAAATTGCTAATTATGTATCAAGGCGTTTCTTCTAACTGCAGGTGATGGCTGAAAGACAACATCCTAAAGTATTCATGCAAACTATTTCTATTCTTATATAGAAATGGGATGATATTACTATAGATATTTTTCATTGTATTTCAAATGAATCAAAGAAAGAATGATTCAATATGAGTAAATGTTGACCAAATTACCAAATATACAAATTTACTCATAGTAATAGAGGATTTCCCAATGGAGAATATTGAACGAATCAATATTAATGAAGTTGTAAGACATCATGGAGAACCTTTTTCAATTATGTATGATCACGAACCATGATTTATATCTAAATATTTGAAACATATTTAGAAATATTCAGATACTATGCTTCATTTGAGCATTGCTAATCACCCTCAAACTGGTGGGAAATTTGAAAGGGCCATTAAAACATTGGAATACATATTGATATCATGATCACTCAACTTTCAAGGTATGTGGGATAATTATTTTCCTTTGGTAGTTTTTTCCTACAACAATAGTTTCCATTAGAGTATTAAAATGGCACCACATTAAGCATTGTATGGAAAGAGATTTCATACACCAACTTGGGGGGGGGGGGTGAATTTGGTGAAAGAAATATTGTAGGCCCAGGTATTGATGAGGAATCAATGAAAAAGGTAAAGTCTATTCAAACACATATCAAAGAATCTCAAAGTTCACAAAAGGGATATGATGATAATTGAAGGAATGATTTGGAATTTCAGATGGGAGATAATGTTTCCTGAAAGTATCTCAATGGAAGGGTGTTATAATATTTGGGAAGAAAGGGTAATTGAGCCCTTGGTACATTCGTCCTTTTGAAATTCTTGAGAGAATAAGAGTTGTGGATTTTCATTTGGTTATGTCGCCTACCCTTCTTAAATTACACAATGAGTTCCACATCTCTTTGTTAATGAATTAAATTATATACACAATCAATGTCTTTACTTGTGAAGGAATAAATTTGGAACCCAATTTATCATACTTTAAAGAGCCTATCCGGATTATAGACACTAAAAATAGGTGTTAAGGAATTAGAGGACTTATATGGTAATCGTACTTTGTAAATATAGTAAAATATAAAAGAAAACAAGGGAACAAGAGTAATTTATGATGAAAAACTACCCAAATCATCTTATAAGGGGGAATTCTAGAAATATTGGGAATGAAATTTTTTAGTATGGGAGAATTTAATGAACTATAATTATATCAATTAAATTTAACTTCTTAAAATTATTTAATATAGTATAAATAAAATAAAATCACTTAAGGAACACAATGAAAACTTTAAAAATGAAGATTCAATAATTAAAGAGTATTTTTTGATGTTAAGGAACCTATACCGTTGAAATAGTAACTTTAATTTAGGAATATAAATATGAACCTTGTGAATAGTAAAAATGGCCAAATTAATATTAACCTCATCCATTAAAGTATAAATAAATTTTAGGTTTCTTATAAATGAAATTATGATATTATTATATCATAGTATAAGTTAATGAATATTATAGAAATTATTAATTAACTGTTGGTATTTTCATAAGTCATAAATATTTAATTAAAATTTTATAATTAATAAGATGATTTAAAAGAAACTATTTTCATAAAACGTATTGTTGAATTAATAATTTTTTCTTCTGATTTTAGTGTAATTTTATGAGACCTTAGTTAATTCTTCAGAGTGGTATAAAAACAGTTATAAATTTTAATTATGTATTTCACAAGTAAATGATTATTTTAATTAAAAATTAAATTTAATAAATATAGATTTTTTTTAAAATAATGTTTATTTTTGAATTCTAAACATCAAAATATGGTTGGGGTAATTCTTTGGGATTGTTCTAAAATACATGATTTTTTTGGTGAACAATAAAATATGAAAATTTACGATAAATGTTTAATACATTAACTATTGAGACATGTGTGATTTATGTATGATGTAAGACCTAATATCAAATTATAAATCATTATTTTAATATATTTAATGATAAATCAAAATTTATTCATAGTCTTGAGCCAAAATAAAAAACAAATGAATAAAATAATCCCAAAACACCCATCTCATCCACTATAAATACCACCTCTCACCACCCTTTCTCCTCAATACATAAAATATTTGGGAGTTATCAAATTTTCATCCAATACTCTTTAAAATCCCATACCCCACATCCAGGATCATTTAGTCTCAACAAAGGATAAAAACCATTCCCCTTAAAGAGGTTATCAATGAGGAGAATTCAAGAGGAAAGAATCTTGTTTCTTTTCTTCTATTTTCTAATCCTTATATCACCTCTAATGACTAAAAAGACATTATTACTTCCCTATAATTTATATATTTTAATTATGGAATGTTAATGGAAGATCTATACTTAAAATCTTTTCTCTCACCCTTTTATTCTAAAAATTGAAACGTCTTCTGTGAGGTGTTGTTTTATCACCTTCGAGGATGGAAAGTTTTCATTTTCCTACACCACATTTGATTATGGACATGAATCCAAGATTTTGGTTATAAAATATCTTATTATATATATATATATTATATGTTATTTTGTATTAGGGAACCATTATATATACATGATATTAATTAATCATACAAAACTATTTCATGATGATTGAAAAACTAACAAAATGATCTAAAAGATTATCATTAATGTTATATCCAAAAAATCATCCTCATATCTAAAAAAATAATATATAATACAGTTAAATATTAAAAATTTATATTAATAACATATAATTCCAATTATTGAGAATTATACCCATTTTATATTGGCTTTTGTACCCATATACAAGTAAATCGATCATGAAAACCAAGGAAATAAATGACCCCCAAACGATAAAAATATATCTTATAACTAATAAAAAATACCATAATTTAACTTAATAAAATTATAGTAAACTAAGTACATGTATACATAGTTCCAAATTAATTAATTAATGTATTTACTTTGATTATCTAGGAAATTAAGGTCAACAACATAACACTTTTAGACATAAGGTAAGGGTTTCTACCTAAACCTCCACTTTCATTCGAGTTATTCTCCTCCCTCTATACACCAATTTAAGTATTCATTATTTTTATATAATTATTATAAATTATGTTTTTAAATTCCAAAATCATGTTTCTAGATCATTTCATCCTTATTTTATAATAAATTCATGTTTTTTTCAAGGTTCCCTCCTAAATTCTTCCCAATACGCAATCCAAATTAAAGGGAACATCTCGATTTGTTACCCATTTTGAAGTACCATACATAATATGTTTTAAGAAACTATAATTTTTAAAAAATAATAATTTTTTTTTTCATAAAACAATATATTTGTTCATTTGTTTTTTTAACCAATAAATTATGAAAAATAAAAACTATTTTTCGAAAAGAAATCTTCATTGTAATTTTAAAAGGGAATTTATCTCAAGAATTTTTTGATGATTTTATTAGTGTATTTTATTATATTTCAAAACCACTATTGAATTTTATTATTTTTTGATATTTATATCTTATTATTATTATATAAAATATTTTATTAAATGGTTTATGATCCGTTTTATTATGGATGTGCTCTCTTGATACCATTCACCATACTACTTAGAATGGTTAGTGATTATGTTTATAGGTTGTAGAAATTTATTAACATTTCATATGTATATTATGTTTATGTTCAGAAAAATTCATATTAGGAATTAAATGGTATTATAGAGCGACGGTTATTTCCTCCTATATCCCCTCGATACATCGATAGGTCTCCTGAGATGAAATAGAAATAGATTTCAACTAAGGCCTTATCTATTTATTTTCAGATGTTTTGGTCGATGCCTTGATGATATGTATCAGATACCCATCATTATTACTTACATAATTATGATATTATTAATATATAAATCATGAGATTATTCTACTAGTATAATATCCATGGTTATTTTTCATGTGATTATTTATATGGAACTAATCATTTAACTTTTATTCCCACCATATTATGCTAAAGATTATGTTTTAAAGGAATGAATTATTTCAGTTATTCACCATACATTGTTATTTATGTTTATAATTTATTATATACCCCTAATGGTAATCTTATATCACCCATTTATATATTTCATTTCTTCATCAGGATGCATAGATTCACATTTTGGATGAATTGTAGGAATAATCTAGGAGTTTAGGGATATTTCTAATAGAGTTTAAATGTTGTTTTTCTTTTAAAATTGTTATGCAAAACTGATGATTTTATCTAGTTTTCAAAAAAATACTAAAGTATTTAAATCTTTTTGATGTGAATTCTTTATTTATTATACCAATGTAAATAAGTAAGGCATCAACTCTAAGAAACTGGTATTAGGGTCTTTACAATTTGACTCCCCAAAACATATGAATGGAACAATGCTATATGGGTTGTAGTTTTCCACCATATAAATTCACACACATAATCAATATTAGGGAAGATATATCTATGGATCTTTATTATTGAATATAAATTAATAATGTTTTAATATTTAATAGAGCACCACATTCAATATATATGATTTGGATCGAAAGATTACCTTGTTGTTTTAGAAATGCGTTCATCAAAATCTTGATACAGAGTTAGAGTTTCAATGATACATATCCTCCTTAAGTAGATGGTCAGTTAGTAAGAAAAATTCAAACCTTATAGGATATACTCAGATATTGTTCAATGGATTGCAATGGTAGTTGGTATAAACACCTTCCTCCAGTTGAGTTTTGTCAAAAAAAATAGTTTTCACTCAAGAATTCATACGGATCCTTATGAAAACATTTATAAAAATAAGTGTATAACACTACCATATTAAAATTAAGTTCAAAAAATAAGTCTATTAGGGATTAAGATACCTTATAAAATATAAGAAGGTTCAATATCGATTTAGAAACATGTATTCTTGAAATTTTTTGAAATAAATGTTTTGCTAATTTTTTTTAATGTAATATTAAAGTTTAAGTTGGAAAAAAGGTGTTTCAATGGATATATACCTAGAATAAAGATGTGAAAACTAAGCCTTAGGTATATCGGTCCACTTGTAATTATTGATCATATTGGGACTATAAATTTTAACTGAGAACTTAAACTTAACCTATATTAGGTTTATGATGTGTTACATGCATCTATCTAGAGTAAGTACATACTTGATCCATCACATGTAATAAATTCAGATGTCATACTGTTGGAACATGGTCTTTTTTGTAAGAAAAAACTGGCAGAAGTATATACAGAGAAATTTATATAAAATAAGAACACTCCCAAAATAATTTTTTTTGGTTGAACCATCTTCTTGAGTAAGTTACATGGGAACCGAAGGATTTAATGTGGTAAAATTATCATTAGTTGCTATTTCCAAAGTGTCAAATTTTGAGGCTGAAATTCATTTTAAGGAGGGTAAAATGTAACACACTAAGATTTTATGAAATATTTTTATTTCAAATAAATTTAATTTAATTTTTATATTTTTTGTTACATGAAACATTGTTTTTATTTTAAATTACACACAATGATGAGTTTCATGCATTACATGTGACACTATATTTAAATAATATATTACACACTATTAAATATTATTATTTAAAATGATTGTAATCACATATTCATTGGAATGGTGGATTTGGATAAAGTTAAGTAAATTATAAAATTTAAGGTTTAAACATGTATGTAAAATGAATTATTTGGTTCTAATTCAATATAAATGAAAATAAAAACTATTTGAAAATAAAGGATACTTTTTCTAAAAAGTATTTTTTTGTAGAAAAAACATTTTACATCAACAAATTAAATAAATCACCTATTTTTAATTATTTTGATGAAACTAATATATTAAATTTTAAATAAAATGTTTCACATTAATATTATATGTTTTCTATATAAGAGGAAATAAATGATCTAATTTTTTTCTTAATTTTTTTCCTAAAAAATTGTTTTGTCATGTTTTGCACAATTGTTTTGAAATTATTTTTTTGACACTTTTAGAATATTTATTTGAAAAAATATAATCAATTTTTTAAATAAAAATTTCAAAATTATAAATGAGATAATTGTTTTTTGAGATTTTTTTTTCAATGACATTGAAAATAATAGTTTTTATTGTAAACTGCCTTTTCTTTTAAACAAACTATATGAATAATTTTTTTTAAAATGAGTTTAATAGTAAAATTAGTAAAATTATATATATATTTTAGAAAAAATTATCATTGGTGTCATTTTCATATTGAATTTTGATATAAAAACTTTTTAAACCTTTGTATATTTTATTTTTGGAAAACCACTTTATCGTCGTGACCGTGTGTTTAGCTTTAAATTTAAAAATTACACTCTTTTGAAATAAAAGTTAAAAAAAGGATTCAATATTTTTAATCATAATAATATATATTATCTAAAAAGGTAAAATTAATTTTGGACCATAATGAATTATAAAAACAGTAGAAATTAGTTTATGTAGTTAAAGTTAAAATGGGTTTACTAGTGGGTTAAACTAAAATGATGAGTGTTAAAAATAAAAAAAACAAGTAAAAAATATATTTTATATAAAAATGTAGAATTTATCTCATATGGGATCTAAAATGGTCATTTTTTATCCTTTTTCTTGATAAAAATGTAGATACACCTTTTTCTTTTCAGAAATTAAAATTATGCCACTCAAATCACATATAAAAGGCCACCCCCTCTTCTGTCCTATTAAAAAATAAAAAACATATTGGATCATCCAATAACTAACCAAATAAATTAATTAATTCTATAATCACATTAAAAATTCCCTAGTTTGGTCATAAATTAAAACTAATAATCCATTTGGTTCAAACCAAAATATGTTTTCCAAAGAAGAGGTAACATCCCTAACCAATAATTTTATTTTATTTATTTCTCCACCTAATTAAATTATTTTTAAAACAGTATGATATTATAAAACCATTATATTACATATAATTATATTTTATTATATTAAAATAATAACCAAAAGTTTTATCATCCTCCATCAAATGGGATACAAATTCATCCCTCGTGTGAACAACGGACTACTGTCTAGAGAACCGATGTTATTCATTTTACCTCCCCACTTCTCACAACTGGATATAATGGTGGACATAAATTTTATATATGATATTTATGATGTTAATAAAATTATTTAATTGTAATACCACATTGAACATCTTAAATCCCAACCCATTGGAAAAAGTTTCCGTTTATGTGTAAAAGAGACTTCCGCCTCATAAACCAATGTGATGCGTTTTTCATTTCTATTTTACATAGATGGTTATAAGGATATCTTAAAATAATATATATGATATTTTTAACATAATTATACTTTTTAAATTATTATTAAACATACAAATCCTTTATTTGAATTTCTTGGGGGATATGATAATGTTGTTCCAGTGTATGGAGAACTACCGCCTCACGAAGTGATGTGATTTATTTTTCAGTAACACTTTGAATGGAAGGAAATATTGGTAAATTTAATCAATATATGAGATATATATTACATATAAATGATCTATTAATTGTTATATATTACTTAAATTTCTTTAATTTCATCCATTATGAAAATGGAAATATTGTTCATGTGTACGTACGACCTACAGTCTCTATGAACATTGGAATTCATTTTCTATCTCCAATTTTTATTATTTATTGAAATTACATATATAGAAAATATATTTTATATTTATGTCTTGTATAAAATTATTTATATTATATTACCATGATAAAATTAATTGGACCAAAAATTCCAAACGAAAATATACATGAAAAACAAAGGGGTCATTACCTGAAATATAATTTTAACAAGGAATTGTTAATAAATTGGTAATAAAAGGACATACGTAAATAATATATGGAATGTTATATATATTTATGGTTTTGTAATAGATTTATAATAACTTCAAATTTCTTTATATTAGGTTTTAATGTGTATGAATGACGTTAAGACTCATGGTAATGGATTTCTATCTCACTTTAATTTTTTGTGAGACACATGCCATATTCATGATTTCTTTGTTCTATATCGTCTATATAATTAACATTAATGTATTTTAGGATTATTATCATGATAATTATTAGTATTTACTCATCAATTTTATTATATATATTTTATAGTTTCTACATTTCAAATGTTACTAATGTGGTAAGATATTTGTGTCTCAATTTGCCTTCTTTGAGACATATGTTATGTTATGCACCTATATTATTTAATGTGGTGTATTTAAAAAACCATTGAAATTTAATTTCATGAATATAAATATTTTAATGATATTTACTCTTTAATTTGACCACAATCATTAATCATACTTATCATTTATATGATACTATTGTGGTAAAGATTTTATCTTAAAATATCATTGATTATTAAGATTGTTTATGATTATGATTCTGATGATGAAATCTTATGATCCACCTCTCAATAAACACATGAATTTTCTTCTACTATTTTTATTTCATGAAAATACATTTTCCATTAATTTTACTCTCTTTATTTACTCAAGGTATGAAAAATAATGTTCTTAATAAAAATCATCTTTATTTTTCTCTTCGACTAAAACCATTTTTTCTTTCAAAACCATTTTTTCTAGAAATGTTTTTAGAAATTATTATAAAATTATCTAAATTATTTGTCAAATAAATTTTTACCAAGGTTTTATTTTTTATAACACGAGGGTTCTTCATGTCATTTTCTAAACAATTACTTTTTGGATTTTACTAAAATGTTGAAAGGAATATTAGTTTTAGAATGTATAAAGAGAATAGTATTTTTCTCCATTAGGACTACTCATTGTTTTAATAATTAAATTATATGTTTCAAAGTGTTTTTTAGTTAATATTATTTCTAGTTTTTTATGAATTTTTAGTTTTAAAAAGTGATTTTCATAGAAAGTTTATTTTTCTGAAGAAAAGTTTCAAATGATTTTAAATATTCCTTTATAAGTTTTAATATAATTTTGAAAAAATAAACACATTTTTAATAAGTTTTATGATTTTCTAGTTTAAAAAATTAATTTTTAGAAGAATATTTTCTTCACGAAATGTTTTAAATGATTTTTAAAGATTTATTTATAAATATTAATGTTTATTTTTAGATGAAATAATTTCCAAAATGTTTTATTAATTTTTATTGATTAAATTTATTTTAAAATAAAGTATACTTTCTTAAATAAATTATTTAAATTATAATTAAATATTACTCTATATGTTTCCAATGTAATTTTCAATGAAAATAATTGTGATAAGTTTTTATGTTTAGAAAATTGTTTTTTCAAAGTGAAATTGTTATTTTCCTCAAGAAATATTTCAAATGGGTTTAAATAATTATTTATAAGATTACATGGTTATTTTCCAAGAAAATGATTTTGAGAATGTTTTATGTTTCAAAAAAATGTTTTTCAATGTGGGATGACTATTTTCCAAAAATATGTTCCTTGTGATTTTTCAAAATAATATTCCATCTTAAGATGCTATAATTTTATGTTACCTATTATGTATTAGGGATATGATCCAAAGATACTAATATCATTTTTTCCTTGGATGGTTTATGTTTATGACGAATATATGTTTATGAAAACTTTTTCTCTTCTCTATGTTAGGCATCGATGAAGGACTTATGAAGCCCATTTCTTTTCATGGGTTTTAATATAATAATTGTGTTATAAAGACCATTTATTTTTATTTTATTTGATATGATGAATCTTTTATGATTTTTTGGAACAAATAATTATGATTTTCATTATGCTATTGGTTGGACCCATATCTCCCTCCAATTAATTAGTTAAATATTGATATTTCATGAGATAAATAAGACTTGAATGGGGAGTAAATCCGGCTCAATAAGGGACTCTATACACCATGAAAGTATTGGGTGTGGACCTTGACAACTGTGATAGTTTGGGGAGTGAAACATACCACTTTGATAGTCTTTTAAAAGATCCTTCAACTACTTTGGATATGATTTTATATAATTATGTGTCTTCCATAATTCCATGTCTTATGACATTATTATACTCTCATGGATAATTTTATTTGATTCCCTTAGGATTAATGTGTTATGAACTAAAAATCATTATGCCATGAACCAAGATTATGGTCTTTTATATGAAGGATATAGTTTTCAAATGTTATGATCATGTTCTCATACCCTTATCATATTATTTTTATATATCTCCCTTTTTTATCCTTACTAAGAATTTGAGCTCACCATTTATTATGATTCTCTTCCCCAGGTTATGAATAAATGTATTATGCGTGATTTTTCTAATAAGGGTGCTAGTTGTGAAGAACATAGTGGGATATGATTTAGTTCACCTATAAATAAGTTATTTAGGTTTCTAACTTTCTAATGGAACTATACATTCACGATCCTTCAGAGTGTGTTTGTGTAATGTAATGATTGTCAATCAAAAAATGATGTAATATATATGTATGAAATGACTAAGTTGTTATATATAGAATACTCAAGGTAATATAATATAAGTTAAATAATGATATACGATGTCTCAAGGTCATTCATTGGAGTTTTAGGTATGATTCTCTTGAATGAAATCCATTACAAGTTTGTTTCATTTTTTATTGAATACAAGTTTTTAAGATAATAATGAGTTAAATATTAATATTACTATTTATTAACAAGAAAATACATTATTGATTTATTTACATAAAATATAACCTATAATTAATTTTTCATTGTCATCATGACAAAAATTTAGAGTACCAACCACACAGGTGATAAAACCAACACAAATAAGAACATTCCATAATCTTTAAATTAGTATAATTATGAGGTAATTTTGTAAGAATTTAAATATTAAAAAAGTATAATAATCACACACACACATATATATATATTTCATTAATGTGATAAAACTAATGTGTGTGTGTGTGTGTGTGGGGGGGGGGGGGGGGGTTATAATAAATACATTAATTAAAATGTAAGATTATATGTCTTTACTCATGAAGAAGAAATCATATCTTCTCGTAGAAGCCTTCTTTGTTTTGAATGATTGGGGAAATTTATATGGATAAAAAAATAAAAAAACATTATCTAAGATTATTAGGAAAGTAAATTGGGTATTGAATAAGGTGTAATTCTAATTTTGAATTTTTATAGGAAAGGGGTGGTGGAGGGGTCCATTTATAAGTGAAAGGAGTGAAATATTTGTAAAAACATTACAATTAGTAGAAAAATTATTCATTTTCAAGAAACTTTTATCCCAATTTGACAAATAATGGAGATAATTTTATGGGAGGTAAATAAATACATAAATAACTAATTTACATATACTTTTTTATGATATTTTAGGTATTTACCCCTTGATTTAACACTTTTACCTTATTTTAGCATTTACAATTTTATATTGGTAACATTGTTTTTGAAAAAAAGAAACGTAAATTTAACCATAATTTATACATGATGATTAAAATTTTAAATTATTTATTATATCCAATATATAAAATTAATAAAGAAAATTTAATGGTAAAATATTTATGACACAAAAATAGTTTTTAGAAAAATAATATTTAAGAGTTAAAATGTATTTTGGACAATGATTATGAATAAAATTTATTCACATTATATTAATTATTTTATGACTAAAAAAATAGTAACTTGACATTCAAATTAAGAAAAAACTAAATGAAATCTTGTGAACACTAAATTAAAGGAAAATGAAAATTATGTTTTTATTTGAAAAAAATATAACTCTCCTTCCAAAATGTAAGACATAGGTTTCTATGATGATATTATTATTTTTAAATACAATATTTTACTCTTTAAATATAAATATAAATGACAAAAAAATTTGAAAAAATATTTATGTAATTTTTATATAATGATCATTTCATAAGAGTTATAGTATTTATAAAATTGGTATTTTTTTACAATTCCCTAAAAATAATTATTTTTAGAAAATCCCAAAAAATCATCCTAAGATAACATAGACATGATAAATCTAGAAATGAAGTTAATTTAAAAAAAATAAAAAATAAAAAATAATAATATTACTTTTAAATATAAACAAATATATTATATAATAAAAAACCAAGATGATCCAAGACATGAGTTGGTCTCCTAACCAATACCCCTTATATATATATTAAATAAAATCAAATGTGAAATGAGAAAATGAGTTTTAATGATATCACACCATCTAGATTACGAGAGAAAGTATATATGTAAATGTAAATAATCACACATTAATGAAAAAACAAAATTAGTAATAGTGTGACATCTCAAAATTCTATCAAAACATAAATATATAATAAAATAATTCCCTTAATGATTGGAATATTGTATTTATGAATAATATTCCACTAATAAATTTTTATAATTCATCATACATTTAGTTTAGAGATTATTATTATCAAAATTTTAGGTTTTAAGTTGCACTATTTCAAGCATAGAATATCTCCAAAGCATCAAGAAAGACCAAAATGTTTCTCACACAAGTAACAATCTTCCAATTATATCAATATTCTATATTATCTATATGTCGGATCCTTAAATTCCTCAAAGTTATTATCTAGTTAATAAGGAAACAGATTTTCAAAAGGATATTCCCTATCAAGTCATCCCTATTCAATAACAACACAATAACGAAAACCCACTACATACCAACCCTAGTGGATACTATCTTTTTTTCAAGGAAACTTTGAAGATATAACTCATTTTAATAGGTCTAAAAAATGAACAAATTGATATAGTTATCTCTTTGAATTTCATCCAAACTATCCCATTTTCAAATCTTCTAAATAATCCAATAAAGGACCATCCATAAATACTATAATACTTCCAGAAACACAATATAAATATGGTAGAAACCAATAAAACCTTTGGACTCTTCATGTCCTAAGTGGTTATAAAATTTATTTCCAACATAAATATATCCAGGAAAAAAATCATTTAATATTAGATATTTAGGGTTTTAGTTTTCAAGATTGGCCTTATAAAAAATATTCCAGAAGTAACATAATTTTGAATCTTCAACCTCACATAATGTCAATTTCTATATTACCATGAAGTATCAGGAAAAAAGCATACATGAATAAAATTTAATCTTAATTGTCTATAATTTTGAAGATTTATTTATGATCATCGATATAATTACTCTAATATTGTATAATAAAATTTTAATGAGATGGAAAAACTTTTAATTAGAATATTATCTTTCATAGTAGTACAAAAAAATTCATTATTTTAAAAGTAAAACTAATATTAAATCTTGGATAGATATTAGAATGCATGTGAATTAAGAAATTAAAATATTGATCTATAAAAAATATTTAATTATGAGGTTTCAATAAATATACTCAAAAAATAAAAATATTATAATTATTTAGTTAGGGAAGCTTATTTAAGAATAAAATTCTATTTAATCAGTCATGCCTCAAAGAATATGTATCTTGAAAGTAACCCAAAACACACAACCCCCATAAGAATAAAAAAACTACTCCAAAATAAGGTTTTGGTAATCAAATTTGGGATTTTTGGGATTCAATTATATCAAGAATACATACTCTATTGTAAAGGTAATAATTGATAAACATCTCCCCCATTTTATATTTGTGAAAATCAAAAAAAAATATATTCATTAATAGTAGTATAAATTTCTTCCTTGAGACCCACATAAAAATAAGCGAATAATTATTGATATTTTTGAATCTTCACTAAAATCTTTATCATATAATGAAGAAGATGACTAGAAAGGGCTCTTAGTGTAACATCCTGAGATTTTAAAAGAAGAAAATTATTTTCGATAGTGTAAAAGACACACAAAAAAATATTATAAGAGAGTGTAACACCCCCATACATTAATATATTTTTATTTATGAATAAATTTAATCTCTATAATAGATTTTGGTAAATGAATCCTTGGGATTTTTAATCTTGATAACATACAAGACACGCGAAACTGAGTTAAAAAGAAATGTGAAATATAATAATAATAGTATTATTTAATATAATAGTTATAACCTAGCCATTGGAATGGTTGATATAAATAGTAATTATATAATTATGAAAATTATGTTTATATATTGATTAGAAATGAAATATGGATCATTTGAAATAAAAAGTAATGATTTCTGAAAAACTATATATTTTCTAAAAGATAGGATGGTCTCACCTTGCATATATAATTTCAAATTAATTTTGATCACTTTTAGAAAATATATTTTATAAAATAATTTTTCTTGAAATTTTAATTCCAAAAGTATCTTCCTTTGAGTTTTTGGGATTTTTCTGAAAAGTATCATTTTTTAATAGTAAAAAATAATTAATTTTAATTGAAAATTCTATTTTCCTTTAAATTATTTATAATGTTAAAATATATTTTGAAATTGTTTAAATATAAATTTATATCATTTATATATTAGTTAATCCAATATAGTTCATTGAATATATTTTTATATTGAAATTAGATAAGAAATTTGTTAAACTCTAGGATTTTTCTCTTTAAAAACATGCATTCCCATCATGCGTGGAGAGTTAATTTTAAATTAATATTATCCAATTCAATAAATTTAATTTTTAAAATGGATTCCATGTTTGTAATCAGAATAATTTATATTATATAGAATTTTTAACTTAATTTTTGACAAAATTATTAGTGAAAATAATTAAAATTAATTACTTCATTTAAGGTAAAAATAAGGTTTTTCATATTACATGTGTTTGTATTAAAATTATTATTACACAAACATAGGATTTTTATTTAACAAAATGGATTTAATATTTATAATATTTAGGTATAAATTATATAATAAATATTATTTTAATTTGAGTCTTAATTGATAAATTACCAAGGTAAAAAATATATACAAGTTACTGTGGTAAAAACTAAAAGTGTAAAAATGAGGAAACATAAATACTAAAGAATTAATTGATAAAAATATATTATTTTTTGTGCAGTGTTAGAGTTTATAGGAAAAATAAACCGTATCCTCCAATATTATTTTATTTTGGAATCACATGAGGTAAGGGAGACCTCCCAAGAGTGAATATGTTTTGGTATTTATAAGAATGTAACTCCTCTTCCATTATAAAAGGGAATTCACTCCCCTAAATTAATAAAAAATCTCAAGACATTTGGATAAAAAAACTATTATAATCACATAAAAAATTCCCTACCTTCATAAAATAATCCGTATTTTTAGAAAAATTCAACCAAGGAATGATGTTTATGAAAACTTAAGGAGGATCCAAGAAGAAGTTGTAATAGTCATAATAAATATTTTTTGTTTTATTTCTTTCTACACACCGTTAAATTATAGTTAAACTATGATTATATAATTAAATCAATATATTACATATACTGGGATGTTATTATGTTAATTTAATAAACTAAATTACTTCCCTTTTCCATCAAATTGGTTACAAAATCATCATTAATGTGTATAATGGACTACCATCTCACGAAACGATGTCATTCGCTTTTCCATTTCCACCTATCACAGTTGGGTATGATGATAGATATTAATAATAGATATTATATTTATAATATAATTTTACCAAATTATTCATTGTATCATATATAATTTTTTTATTTTCCATTCCTTAAGGGCTGTGATAACGTCGCTCATATGAAAATCAGACTACCGCCTTGCAAAGTAATATGACTTGTTTTTTAGTAACATGTTACATAGATGGTAATAACGGTAGTGATAATGAATATATGCGATTTAAATGAAATATTAATGACATATATTAAATATTTATCTTTCTGAAAATATAATATATTATTTTGTGTTACCTTTTTCACACACCAAAAAATGATATTGTCATTCATGGATGTGTTGACTACTGCCTCCGTGAAGCGATGTAGTTCCTTTTTTTCTTCCACAAACCCCAATAATGATAAATATAAGTATCTATAATTAAAAATTTTGTATTTATTAAATTTGTATCATTATTTAATGATAAAATATTACTTACCTTCTTTACATAATGATTATTGAAAAATGGAAACGTTACTCATGTGTACGTAAAACCTACTATCTCCATGATCATAACAATAGTTCATTTTTCATAAACATATTTCACGATTGGTTTGAAAGGTATAATTTGTATAAAAATTTTATAATTATTTCATGATTATTATTATGGATATGTTTAAATAATTAACACTTTGACCATATTCACTCAACCAAAGTCAATTTTGATACATGATCCAAATATGGTCAAAACATCCGACATAAGAATAATTGATTAAGTAATTGTATGAAACATTGTAATAAGGGAAATATAAGTAATAATAAACATGTAAAAGGTTCTTAAAAAAGTAGATAATTAACTTAGGATTATTATTCAAGAGGATAGAGACACACCTGATGAATCAAACACAAGGCAAATGACTTCATCTCACTTTTCTTTCATTGAGGAATATTTTGATGTTATACACCAATAATCATTTATTCAGGTATATATAAATTCCATTTTAAATTTTATATAATTAATTACTATATTATAATTTAATATATAGTTTTTTTATTGCTATTATTTTATGAGGATTTTTACATGAATATTTCCAAGTTGATAAGGGACTTTTCATTTAAAAAAAAATATTCTTTTAATGTTCTCCTTAAAACTATTCCAATTCCATGTCAATGTTTTAAAAATTATATTTTGTCAATTTTTATATTAAAAAGAATAAATTATAATTAAAATTTATTTTTTTTAATTTATTTCAACTTTTTTCAAAAGGAATAATTTTATGTCTTTTATATGGAATGTTTTGACAAATGACCAAAAGAATGTTCTATTCTTAACATACATGTCTATAAAGACTTTTACACAACCATGGTTATTATTTGATTTCTGGATTCCTTTGAATGCTTTCATATTTTCTTAAATGAAAAAACCAATTTGTTTTTTTGGATATTTTTATTTCAAAAATGAATTTCTAAAAGAAAATAATATTTTAATCAGAAATTGTTTTTTATATGGGTTCCAAAGAGTTTTTTCAAAGGGTTTTATCATGAAAGTGTTTTATTCATGATAAAGAACCTAATAATCACAAGAAACTAGTGAGACCGATAAAGCTTATACGAAAGCTTGCAACCCATTATAGCTCATGGTTGAGCCTGATATAGCTTATATGATGGTTTGATCCCCATTATAGCTGATGAGAAAAGGGTTATTCTGATAGAGAGTATATGAAAGGTGATACCCATTATAGCTCCCCAATGGAAAAGGTAATTATTTTATTAGTAGTAAGTCATATGGTTATTCCAATTGAAAGGTTTTAGGAATGGTTTTATGAATATAATGATCTAAGTCATAGAAATGTATTTTATATACATTATATGAATTTTTAAATAATTCTTTAAAAAAATATTTTTCTATCTCATGAAAATGTTTTACTTATTTTGATCAGAGAACATTGTTTTAAAGGAAATAATTTCATGACTTTTCATGTTTTTACTGAATAAATTATTTCATTTATTTTTATATGCCTTACTGAGATTTTGTGCTCATCCCATGTTTTTAAAATTTATTTCAAAGGGTTTAAGGATGGGTAAGGGAATGAAATAATTAAAGTTGAAAGTTTTGGAGATTTTCCATGAAAATAAATCATGATCTATTTTTAATGTTTTATATTATGGTAAAAATGTATAATAATAAGATGTGTGCACTTTGTGTTTCATGGTTTTTTATGTATGAGTTGTGACCTAATTCTTTAAAATACTACACCTAAAAGGATACTCAAATGTAAGAAAATAAATTATTTATATAAAACTAAATATTATGAAATATTTAGGGATGAATCCTTATAGTTTTTATCGTATTATGACTCCAAAAAATTTAGTGGTTGGGATAATATTAATAGCATGAACATAAAAAATTTTACTTCCTGATTAAGTAGAAATAATGAATCATTTTAATATTATCATGTTTCTTCATCTAAACTATGTGTTTTCATAATGTTTTTTCATATAGGAAAGATAAAATATATAATGGGAAGGAAATTAGAGGAAAATATTATTCTAAATTTGTATCCTGTGATGGTTGGAATTCGAATAGTTTAATTGTTTTGCAGTAATGGATTAGTTGATGTATGATTTAATTGGTGGTGGTATCCATTCAAGATTGGAAACAGATCTAACATGAAGGAACATATAAAAAGTAGAGCATTTTATGAGATAAACCCCCTTCATTTAGGGGTTTATATGATCGTATTATATAAATAGACAGTTCAATTCTCTGGAAAAGATATTTGAAGTCATGGGATGTTCAAAATTTCAAAATAAAACTCTTTCCATTTATCATTTTGATGGTGAAGATGATCAATGGTGGTATTTGGTTAAGAATACTAGGGAGAAAGATGATCTTACTAGTATGTAATGGGAAACATTTAATATTATTTTCCTCGATAAATATTTCACTAAGGTTTTTCAAGTTTGGATGGAGAAAAAATTCATGAAAAATAATGATGAATCCGTGTCCACATATGAAGTATAATTTACATGGTTGTCCATGTATGTACCCGATTTTTTATGTTACATTAATAGTAAAATTAATATATTTTATTTATGATTAAAATAAATAGTTTAAGAGCCTTGTAAACACAATAATTGAAAAGTTATGAAAAATTTGTTCATTTTGTTGAGAAAATTGAGATACAATTTTTTGGAACATATGTTGCACAATATGAAAAGTGTAATAAATTGTCAAAATGGTAGGAAATAATAAAGAAACAATCTAATATTCCCTAAGGTAAACAAAAAACATGTTCTAAGTGCTGTAAAATATATTTTTGAGAATTTATGTTAGGATATGAAAAGTGTTATCGATGTGGATGGTTTTTTCACAAGGATTGTGACTATAAATAAAAGAGTCCTGCACTTTCTAAGAATGAAATAACAAAAAACCAATCAACTCTGAGATGTTTTAGCTATAATGAGTTGGGAAATCATGCTAACATGTTTCCAAAGTTTCTTAGTTAGTGTGTAATTCAACATTATCAGAATTAGAAAGTTGTTCCAAAATAATTTTTTACCCCTACATTTAATGTTGGACTATCTGGTGAAGTGGTTAAAGCTATACAAAGTTCGGTATTTTTCTAAGATTGTTCATAAAATCAATGTATTATGCAACCCTATGTTGGAATTTAATATAATATAAATAATTTGGGAGACATTTTTTTAGTTTTTATAGATATATTATGTATATGTTTTAGTGTAATAGTAATTTTAGGAATAATGGATTTAAATTTTAGAGACATAAGTTTGACGGTATTGAAAACCTTTATGGTTAACATGGCTTTGTTTTTAGTTAAATTATTTCAAAAATTAATATTAATTATGAACTAGTATTGTTAAATTTGAGGTTTGGATATTCAATTTTTATATTAGATAACTTATGTTAACCATATTTGTTTTTAAAATAGTTAGATTTAGAAAAAATACATTTCACTCATTTATGGATCTTATGATCAATTAAAATTGAATTTTATTTCTTTAGGAAATAAAAAAAACCATTTTTTGGTATTCATTTAATTGAGTAATAGGTGAATCCGAATAAGATTAAAGCACATAAAAATGATGAAATTATTATTCTTTAATAGAAACATATGATATAAATATATTTTTATATATTCTTATATGGTAAAATAATTACTCAACATTAGGAAAATGATCTTGAAGAAATAATATTATCGAATTATATTCAGATATAATTAATGATATAGTATTTTAGATCATCATAGATTTATTGTCTTGAGGCTAGTACCTTTACATTGATCATTCAAATTATTTTGATCAATGACCTAAATCAATCTCTATGATTATTTACACTTTTCTTCAATGTACAAATACTCACTTCCCATAGATGTTCTTATATTTGGAAACCTAGTTATATGTTATTCCATATAAAAAATGTACTCCACTTTAAATATTATTAATAGAATTTTTTACTAAACAATTTTGTGATGTGGACTATTAAAAAATGGAATTAACATATTTCAAACTATTTATTACCAAAATAATTTTCAAATTGAGAGGTCATAATTTATTAAAGGGGGTGGGTGGTGGATGTAACACCCTGAGATTTTAAAAGAAGATAATTTTATTAGATGGTGTAAATGACATGTCAAAATTGAATACAAGATGATTAAACACTCAATTACATTAAATTATATTTATTTATCAATAAATTTAATCTCTTCAATATCTTTTGGTATATGAAACCATGATATTTCTATTATCGATAACATACAAGACACATAACACTGAGTCTAAACGAAAAATGAAATATTATAAAATACTAATATTTAATATTTTTTTTTGAAATACCTATTAAAATTATGGGTACATATAGTAATAACTAAACTATGGAAATTATCTTTATCTATTAATTAGAAATAAAATATGAATCACATAAAAAAGATATTTTTTATGAGAAATTGATTTTTTCTAAAAGACGGTTTAGTCGCGCCTTGCACACATAATTTAAAAATAAATTTCACCACTTATAGAATATTTATTTTGGAAAAATATAATTAATTTTTAAAATTATAATAACAAAATTATTTAAATGTTCATTTTTGTACTATTTTTTGGAAAATGTTTAGTTTTTGATGAATAATGAAAAATATTGAATTTTAATTGAACATTGCCTTTTCATTTAAATTATTTATAATTTTAAATTATATTTTGAATTAGTTTTGAAGTAAATTTAGATAAATTATATATATATTAATCTAATATATGTTATTTAAATCATTCTTATATTTAATTTAGATATGAAAACATTGTAAACTATTTGAATACTTTTCTCTTTAAAAAACCCTCTTTCTCGTCGCATGTAATGGATTAATGTTAAATTAATGTTTTTGACTTTTTTGAATTGAATTATTAAAAATGGATTCAATATTTTGAAAATTAATAAATTATATTATCTATAAATTCCAAATTAATTATTTAACATAATGATTAGTGAATAAAACTAAAATTAATTTCTGTGATTACTTTTAAAATCGGGTTTTGCGCATTACATGCTTTTTTATTAAAATTAATTTTAAACACACATAGTATTTAATTTAATAAATTAGATTAAATATATATATTTTGTGTGCTTAAATTATCTAATAATTCTAATTTCATTTTTATTCTTTAAGGATAAATTACATAGGTAAATAAAAAGATACAAGTTATCATGGTAAAAACAAAAAGAGTAAAATTGAGTAAACTTAAAGACTATGGAATAACATGATACATTTGTGTTAAGTTTTTTAATGTGGAGATATTTATCAATGTAATAAACTATCCCATAAATTTATATTTTATTTTTGAATCACATTAGGTGAGGGTGACTTCCGAATAGTGAACACTTTTGGGTACTTACAAGAATCCCACACCTCCTCCATTATAAAAGAGAATTCACTCTGATCACTTACCTACACCTCTCAAGACATTTGGATATAACAAACCTAGAAAAAATAACATCCAATAATACATTACAAGATTCTAAAATCCTTATTTTTTGAATAAATCTATCCTAGGAAGGAATTTGGTGCAAACCTAAGACGGATATGCGGAGAAGAGCAAACGTTCCTCAATGATCATTTTTTGTTTTATTTCATTATCAATCCCCTTTAACTATTCTTAAAACATGATTATATAATAACATAAGTATCATCCATATGATGTAATTTTTTAAGTTAATTTAATAACACAATTACTTTCAAATTTCTATTAATTGGGTTACAAAATGATAATTCTTCTTTAAGGAGGACTACCGCCTTATGAACATATGTCATTCATTTTTCTGTTACTACGTCTCACGGTTTGGTATGATGATGGATATAAAGTATATATATGATATTTTAAACACAATTATTCATAAAATTTAACTAGATCATATACAAATTATTTAATTTTCATTCCAAAAGGTATACAATAACGTCACTTGTGTGCATAACAGACTACCTCCTAAAGAAGCGATGTGATTCATTTATGAGTAACACATTACATGGAGGTTAATAAGGGTAAATAGAATGAATATATATGATAAAAATGAAATACTTATGATATTAATGAAATATTTATCCTTTTTTAATTATAATATATCATTTTATTTATTAAATTTTTTTTATCACTGAGAAATAATAATGTCTTTTGTGGACGCGGGGACTACTGTATCCACTAAGTGATGTGATTCATTTTTCATAACAACATCACAAGAATTATATATAAAAGTATATATAATAAAAAAATACGGTATTTATAAAATTATGACCATTCTAGAAGGATAAAATATTACTTAACTTCATTCCATAATGATCATTGAAATATAGAAATGCTACTCATTCATATTCACAACCTACCATATCCATGATCGTGATGTAAGATCATATTTCATAACCATCATTCAGGATTGGTTTTAAAATTAAAATTTATGTATAGATTTAGTAATTTTTTCATGATTATTAATTTGGATATGTTTAAATAATGACAAGTTTGACTATTTTTAACCAACCAAAGTCAATTTTGATACAGAATCCAAATATGGACAAAACATAAAATAAAAACATAATTTATTAGGTAATTCTATAAAAAATTGTAATAAGTATAACGAAAAGAAATAATAAACATGAAAAAGGATATAAAGAAAGTAAATAATTAAAATAAGTCTATTATTAATCAAGATAAAGTCACACATGATGAATCAGAATTTGTGTATGGGGGTTCATCTCAATTTCTTTTAGTGGAGACATATTTTAATGATATACACCTATAATCTTTTATGAGGTTTACATAAAACAAATTATTCATTTTCTATAATTAAATAATCATTTACAATGGAATTTAATTTTGTTAATGTTATAATTTTTTGTGGATATTGATTCAAATAATTCAAATATGATAAGGGACTTCTCATTAAAAAAATACCCCTTTAATGTTTTCCTTATAACTATTCATATTCCATGTCCATGTTTTTGAAACGTTTTTGTGAATGTTTCTATATATATATAAAATATTATATAATATTAATTTTATATATATTTTAATTTAATTCAATGGTTTTCATACAAAATCTTTTTATGTGCTTTATACGTATTTTTTTTGACAAATGAGAAAAGGAATATTCTGTTATTAACGTACAAGGGAAACAAATTTCCCTCCACCACGGTAATTATATGATTTCAAGATTTATTTTAATGATTTAATGTTTTATTCAATTAAAAAAATCTTTTTATTTTGTTATATATTTCAGAATTTAAAATGGGGTTTTAAAAGAAAATGGTATATTTTTTTCTGAAAGAGTTTTTCATAGGTTTTTAAAATAGTTTCTCAAAGGTTTTTATGATGAAAGTGTTTTATTCATGATAATTTACTTTCGAATTATATGTAAAATTTGAGCTATATACAAGTTATAAGAAGGGATCAGTTCCATTATAGCATAAAGGCGATCCTAATATAGCTTATATAATGGGGTGAGTCCCATTATAACTCATGAGAAACATGTGAGCCTGATATATCTTATATGAAGGGTGACCCCCATTATATCTCCCTAATGAATTGGGTAATTCTTATATTGTAATTTAGACAAATGGTTATTCCAAATAAAACTAGTTTTAAAGGGTTTATTAATATTATTCTCTAATTCACAAAAATGGTTTTTTAATTTCTTGATATGGATTTTATAGAATTTATTTTGGAAAAATGAGCCAGTGTCCTTATTATGATTTTTTTATTTATATTGATCAAATAAAATTAATTTAAAGGTAAATATTTCATGGGTTTTCATGTTTTTATTGAAATAGTATGTTCTTTTTCTTTTTATATCCCTTACTGAGATTTTCTATACATCCCATGTTTTTAAAATGATTTTGACATGGTTTAAGGATGTGAAATGGAAACGAAGTAGTCAACTTGAATTTTCCTAAATATTTTCCATTAAAATAAATCATTGATTATTTTAAAGGTTTTATATTTAGAGAAAAATGGACACTAATAAAATGTATCCACTTTTTATTTCACGGTAATGTTATGTATGAGATATGATGAAATTCTCTTAAACTCCAAACCTAAAAATATCCTTAACTATTAGAGAATGATTATTAACATAAAACTTAATATTATGTATTGTTTAAGTATAGGTCCTTATACTTAGGAACTAGATAATTATAAATAAATATTTTGATATCAATATTTATCCTTAAGGATCTTGTAGCAATTGTTCTCTCTAACTTAAAATAATCCATACGCTTCTTGATCATTTTATGGTGTGAGGTAGCAAAGACATCTGATTCCACCATTAGATTACTTTGTTTTTGAGAATAATAATGTAGATAATACCCTTAAATTTGATATTATTTCCCATTATCATCAAGTGTATATATTTACAATCATTTTCATCTACTTTATCACCCATTGGGGTGTGTGTCTCAACTTATGAAGAGATAATAGGAACACCAAAGGAATATTTTCTCTTGTTAGTGGATACCATCTCTAATGTTGGCACCCTTGTTTTAATAATAATAAAATCATGTTTTTATGTTGTTAATGAGTTTTTATTGTAAATTTTAAAATATAACGTAGTTTGTAGAAAATTTTATTAAGCATTGGGAACACTCACCACCAAATATATCTCGCTATTGAAGCTGAGTCACCGCTAGAGATGACTGACCATTGGAAATTTATTTTGGCTATGTATTGGAGTGATTGACTGCCAGTATTGAATATTAGCCAAGTATTGAGATGAAATACCTCCAAAGGTTGAATCACCATAAGAATGGGATATTTTAGAATGTTTTGTAATGACTAAGAACTAAGATAAGTGACTCTTGGCATGAATCACTACCATCCAAACTCATATCCACTACTGTGTCACTATTCAAAAGTTTCACAACTACTGTTTTTGATAATTTTTAATTAAATAATTCTAATAGTTATATTATTAAATTTAATGTCAATCGTTATTTTAATTATTTCTCTTAAACTTGTATAGTCATGCATTAAAGTATGTGTCAGCTATCTAGTACACAGAGTAAAGGATTCAAATGGTTCTTCCTACATACTAATATGAAAAAGAGAAGCAGACTCCCTTGTACATACATATATAGAGTATACATAAAGAGATAAACACATGTACACATGAAGTGAGCTAAAATCTTATCACATGAACTAGAAGAGGGACACATTATGAGATCTTAAACAAAGCATATTTACCTGTGATCAAGTGTAGAAGAAGTTAAGAACATTAAAAATAAAAACTACTTTCTAAAAACTCCCTAGAAACAGTTTATGACATGGTGTTCTACTGTGACTTTCTAAAACTTAACCCAACATTCATTTCAAGATACTTTCAAGTAGTCACAAGATAAATATCATATCAAATAGAGAAATACAACCTTTCTACATATTTTATTTACTCTTTCTATCTATTTTCATTACATTAAGAGAAGTATTGTTTACCCTATTTACTTAACCCACAATGAATCTTACACAACATCTGGAAGATAATATATATCATCTCAAACACTCTTCATATTTTTTTTACCTAAGGTTATTATTGAAGAGGTCCCTATGTGGATTATTATTTGTTTTATTCCTATAGGATTTTTATAAGAGGTCCTTATGTAGTTTGGAAACCTTTGCATTTTTATAACTGATCCAGGCTGTGGATCATAGTTTATTTTATATAATATTATTTGGAGTTGGTGACTTCCATGTACAGATAATCAAGTATCAGGTTGGGACTGAACGTCTTGTATTATTTCCTCTATGTGTTTTGTTTTGTTTTATTTCTATGCTTTAAAACTGAACTTGTTTTCAAAATATAAACAAAACAAGTTATTTGATAGTTAGTCCAAATTAGTGTTTATATAATGTTTTGATTAAGTAAATTAGTTTAAAAAGTCAAAGTCATTTTCATAATTTTTTTAACTGGGATTTTATAAATGTTTTAGAAATATTTTAAATGCTCAGATATTATATCGATATGCTATTTTGATTAACTTGAGATGTTTTAATTATTTGGGGGGATTTTACATAAACATGTTTTCGGGAAAAATCTAGGTACTAAATTCACCCCTTCTTGAGATACTCACTTTGAACAACATTTGGTATTAGATGATTTCAAAAATATTTTCAAATGTGATTTTAGTTATTTTAAAGATCTTAACTTTTTGTTATTTATAAATTTTATTTATTAAATATATAGTTTTCAAGAATGTTATTCTACCAAAAAACCTCTTTTTTTAATTGAAATAACTATTTTGAATGGAAAATAATTTTGAAAATTCATATTGAAAGTATGGGATTTAAAATTTGGTCTTTTATATAGGATAAATATGAATTACCTTAAACTTCTAGAGATACTTGGGAGGATCCCACAAAAAATTCTTATAATAATAATTTCAATGATATAAATGAACTTTAATATGCTTTTGGTGATGAATAATTCAACATGATATTTTAAAGGAAAATTGATTTTGATATTTTGGATACCATAAAAATTTCTCACGGAGGAAAAAACAACGTTAATGAAATGACGTTGAATACTTATACAATTAAACATGATACTTTTAAAATTAATACTTATGAGATACTATCTGATATGTATCTCAGGTTTAATGAAATAGTCAATTCAATTAGCTACTTGGGGAATCTGATTTCAGAAAAATAGAAAATCATGAGATAACAAAGATGTCTTCTATAGAGATGGAGAGGGATATATATTTCAATATGGTAATTTTACGACCTAAAAAAGACACATATCAAGTAGTTTATTGGGAAGTTGATGATGCATGAGTAAGATCTCACAGTTAATTGTGAAGAAGAAGATGAGCCAAAGAGGAATCCAATAGCCTTCAAGACTATTGATTCAAAATAGAAAGAGAAAGAAAAGGTACAAGTTGAATGTTATAGTGATGATCAGTCACCAATAGATTGTGATAAATAAATGACCAGTTTGGATAGAAGGTTTATGAAGTTTTACAGTAGGAATAAATTCTATAGGGAACTGTGTTATGAGTGAATGTATGAAAATATAGGAAATTATAAAAAGTAATTTAAAAGGGATGAAAAATCAAATGATATTACCGGTTACGATTGTAAGAGAATATCAAGTTTTATGGATAATAACAATAAGTTAAAATATAATAATAAGTATTTAGATAACGATTTAAAGTATAATATAGAAATGAAATCCAAATATAGTTACATTGAGGATAGATTTAGTGACTCAGATTCTAATCATAATGAAATGTATGATAGAGAGAACATGTGCTTCTTGAAGAAGACATCTGAGCTACATAATGCATATATATTACTTAATTTTGATCACTCTATAAATGAAAAAAGTGATGATGATATGTCAAAAGAATAAATGTTTGAGTACAATAATATGACTGAAGATACTTTTAATAGACTCAATGAAAAATATAAAGTTTTGAAGAAACAAAATTCTTTATTTTCTAGGGTCAGAAGTGATCTTGTTGTAAAGAAAAATAAAATGATCAATTATTAATGAAAAACACTAAACTGATATTGTTAAATGAGAAAATAAAGAAATATTTAAAAAGATTTAAAAATTGAAGAGAAACTCTAACTCAAATTCTATGAAAACAAAATTCACTTAAATATATTACTTTTCTAGGTTACTAACGTAGGAAAAGAAGAATTATTAAGATCAATTTTATTCCTTATTATAATTTTAGAAATTCTAATTCTCTTTTTTATTCAAGAGGGCCAAATGATGTTTTTATTTAGAAAAATTTATAGTCTTATTATAGGAAAACTATGAAGAAAATATGGGTATCTAAATCCCTAATCACTAACACATCTGGTCCCGAGAAAATATGGGTGCCAAAATCATTCCTAGTTTAATATTTTTTTATAGAATAACTTCTTAAAGAGATCCTATATAAAATTATTTTACATGGAAAATTGATATTCCAAGAATATTATATGAGATTACTCGATCTTCAAGAACCTGTAGTGATAATTATTTTTAAAATAAGTGGCCTTGGATAAATCAGAAACATTAATTCAATTTTAATTTCTAGTGTAATTTTTGGAGATGGTTAGAAATAAAATATTCATAGAGTATCACAATTATGTGATCATGTATTTAATATGATTTTTGAAAATAATTCTTGCTTGTTTTCAATTTTAAAAGTGATTTAGTGTTTAATTATTTGAGAAATGACAATGTGTATGTTGTTAATAATGGATCCTAGATTTCAAAAAATGATTCCTTATTTAGTTAATTTCAGAGAGACTCTTTGATTTGGAATAGGAGGCTATGCCACTGTAATATTCAATCATCTAGAAATATTACTAGGGCATGGATGGTTAGGGATCTACCCAAGCTTGAATTCCCAAATGAAAATGTATGTAACTGATGTCAAAAAGGGAAACAACACAAGATACATTTTAAATTAAAGATGGATGATTAAACTTCTCATCTTCTTTAGCTAGTTCACATGGAATTGTTTGGACTATATAGTGTTTCTATTTTAAATGGAATATACTATGTCTATGTATTTGTAAGTAAATGTTCTAGGTATATTTGGGTATTATTTTTGGATTAAAAAGTTTAATATTGTTCTTATTTTACTAAGTATTCTCGATCTATAGAGAACCTAAGTGAACTTAGAATTAAAAACATAAGAAATGAACATATCCATGGGTTTTAAAATCAAGACTTTGAATCTGTTTTATGACAAATGGATATAGTCATAAATTTTGTGCTCCAGGGACAACTTTAAAGATTTGGTTTATAAAAGGAATAAATAGAAAACTTTAATAGACAACCCAGACTATAACTAATGAATATGACTTACCTATGTACTTTTGGGAATAGGTTGTTAATACCAACACCTATAGAATCAAAAAAGTTTTAATCATACCTTTCTTAAAGAAAACCCATTATGAACTTTGGAATAGTAGAAATCTTATGGTTAATTACATTAGAGTTTCTTTTTTCAAGGTATTTAATCTTAATAGTAAGGATAATCTTGACATGTTTTACTCCAAAAGTGATGAAGGTATTTTCCTAGGTAATTATAATTCTAGTAAATCCTATTGATTTTCTAATAAAAGAATAAAGATTGTGGAAGTGTCATTCTATATCATGTATAATGAGATAAATTCATATAAACCTAAGAACCACGTAGAATATCATGATAATGATTTATCCACTTTGAACATAAATTCAAAACCATTTAATTTTTCTATAAATCATGAAAAAAACTCATTCGGTTCTAAGGAAAATCAAGATCCATAACCTAATCCTATAGAGGACCCTGAGGTGAACAAATATTCTTTTTTAAAGATTTTATAACTCTTAAATACCATTTTATATATGCTATTGTTGGAGACTTAAATAGAGGCACAAAAACTATATATTCTATATGAAAAAATGTTTAACATCAAGAATTATTATCACATATTAAACCTAATAACATTAATGATGCAATAAATAATGATATTTGGGAAATGTCTATGAAATAATAATATAATCAATTTAAAAGAAATAAATTTTGGGAATTTCTTGATAGACTCAAGGACACCATGATTATATGAACGAAATGAGTGTTTAAGAACAAGGATGATGAATCTGGCACAATAGTAAGGAATAAGGCTAGAAAAGTTTCACAAGGCCATAGTTAAGAAGTAGTTATATATTATTAACATATGTTTCCACCTATATCCATACTTGAAGCCATTAGAATATTGCTTTCCAATGTAGCATATCGAGGTTTTAAACTATATCACAAGGATTTCAAAAGTGAATTAATGAATGGGTATATAGTTGAGGATGTTTTTGTTGAACAACCCCATGGATTTCAAAATCCTCATTTTTGAAATATTTTTTTATGTTAACATATGATTTATATAGTTTAAAATATGATCCTAGATCATGGTATGATATGATAAACTCTTTTCTTATTTCGATAGGATTTTAAAAATGTATAGACGATACTTCACTATTCATAAAAACAATTTCAATTGATGTTTTAGTTTTTAAAATTTATGTAGATGATAATATTTTTGGATCTTCTAAAAACACATCATCTAATGATTTTTCAAAAATGATGCAAAACAAATTTTAAATGAGTATAATGTGTGAACATAAATTATATCTTGGTTTTCATAATTTTCAAAATAAAGAAGTAATTATTTTAAATAAAAGTAAATATACCCAAAAACATTTACAGAATTATAGTTTTTATGGAATTTAATAACATGGTAAATCCTACGAGTTCCACCTATAAATTTGATCTTGATGAATTTGGGAAATCATTGGATCAAACCGGTTATAGAGGTATGATTCGAAGTATTATCTATTTTATTTCTAGATAGCCTATCATTTTGTTTAGTGTGTGTATGTGTGTTAATTTTCAAGAAAATAAAAAAGAGTTACACTTAATTACTTTAAAAAGGATATTTAAATACCTCATGTATACTACCTATTTTGGACTGTTTTATCCTAGAGGACATGTATTTGAATTAGTTAGTTATTTAGATAATGATTTTTGTGGTTGTATGTTATATAGATAAAAATATATAAAACTTGTCATATTTTGGGAAAGTCTATAGTTTCCAGGTGTAGTAAGAAAAAAAATTCCTCTTTATTATCTACCACTGAAGCTGAATATATAGCTTTAGGTATTTAGTCTGCTAAAATTTTGTGGATGAATCACCCATTACTAGACTATGGATATCAATTTCGATATATCCCTATAAATTGTGATAATAAAACCACTATAAAAATTTCTAATATTTTAGTATCTCACTCTATAACAAAGTAAATTGATTGAAGACATAACTCTTTGAGAGAACATTCTCAAATTGTAGAGATAGTTCTTGAATGCATTGGTAAAAAACATCTGCTTGTTGATATTTTCACTAATCATTTGACGTATGAGAGATTGAACTACATCAAACCAAAATTAGGCATGATTAATTTAGGGTTAAGATTAATTTTTGGGGCTCATCATTGAGTTTTACCTGTGGTTGAGTTTTACTCACTATTGAGTTTTACCCACTATTGAGTTTACCAACCATTGATTTTTTCCCACTATTTAAATTACTCACTGTTTGAATCTATTTTCCTTTTTTTAATTTACTGATGTTTTTATATGTTTTTATTGCCATTTTATGTTTACAAGTTATTCATTTAATCAGTTTTAATTCAATTCAAGTATTACTTTTATTTTCATTTTATTAATCCCAAAAATCCCTAAATGATATAAATTAGGAGTTATTCTAATTATAATTCTCACCATTTCATGCCTTATTCTCAAGAATTATTATAACCATTTAGCTCTCAACCATTTTCCTTCCATATCCTTTTCCTAAACCTTATAAGACATTAACCATGATTATAGTGAAGTAAGTTTCATTTTATTCTCTATATGGGTCACATCCTTAAATGAATCAAAAAGGATAGCCAAGTCATCCTGCTGTAATTGATCTAGTGAATCCAGATATTGCTAATAGAGTCATGGTACCTAAAAAAAGTACATAATGAGTGGTAACTTTAAAGAAAGTAATTATTTCATATAGTTATTTAATATCAGGAAAGGATGAAATGGTTTTCGTATAATGAGAGACCTTTTGATCCTAGGTTAGTGCACCAGTTTTATCCTTTTGTTATGATCAACTTCTTGAAGAATGAATACTAGGTGAGAACTAGTATAGAAGACTGTAAAGTAGTTTTATATTCATGTTAGTGGGATTGATGTTTGAGAGTTCCTCATAAAGGTGCTTCAATATATTATCAAGGATAACAGTGATACTTTTTTTATAAATATTATTTAGTTGAGTTGAATGGTGATGTAGTAGCAAGAAGGCTAGTTGTTACTGAACAAGATGGTGAATGCTAGTTCCTCTCTTTGTTTATCCAGCATTTTCATTGTCCAAATAAATTATAATTTTCTACAATGATGTATCATGTTTTTATACTTTTATATCTTATGAAAATAATATAATAGATTGACCAAGGTAGATATCAGATGCTTCACATGATTGAGATGTCCAAGCCATCTTCGAGATCAAATTAAATAATCTATCCAATGTTTATATTGACTATGTTGGAGGCCAAATTTCTATTTGATGAAGCTGAAGAACTCATAGTTAGAAATATAAGCCATTTCATTATAATATTAATTTTCAAAAGGATGATGATTAGTTTGAATCATTAGAAGAAATAATGGGATAATGATAGTGAAATTATTTATGATTATTTCAATACATTCGATTATCCTTCTAATCGAAAAAATATTATGGATCATGGATTAGATCCAGATGGGTTGGTTGAGTGTTCTTTTAAAGAGGATGTAGAGGTTACTACCTCTAGTGTTATGGAAAATGAACTCTCTATTGAAAGAAGGAAGTGATGAAGATGAAACCAATGTTTTAGATAAAGAGAAGTTTAAGAGTTATTCCAAATCCTATGAAGAAAATGGAAACGGTAAAGGTTGTGAGAATAGTGAATAGGATGATGAACAAAAATAAGGTTAATATGAGGATGATTAAGAGGGAAATCTAAATTATAGTGATGGAGGTTCTTATGGACTTGGTGGATGCATTAGATATGAGTATTTTGAGATTACTTCGACCCTTATCTCTTCTCCACATTTGTCCACTTGTAGATCTAAATAGAGAACCATCAATGTTGAATAAGTTGATAGGTCATCTATAGAAGAGATAGAAGAATCATTTGTTGGTGATAAATCCACATGATAAGAAATTTACAATATTTTTGGTGTTCTTTTTGTGCCAAATTTTGATGATTAAATGGAAGCTAAGGAGAAAAATTCTGTGGATAATGTTGGAAAATAGAATTTTGCAATGCACATAGAAGTTTAACATGTTATTGTCAAGAAAATAGTTGATGTGTAGAGATATATTATATAAATTAGGGTTATCCCTGATGTTTTTGTGTATAAAGTTGCTGATTCTCAAAGGGAAAAATATCTTAGTATATCTTCTATCAGTTGGATGGATCCGATGTTTGATGAATGTGATATGTTTTCAGGTGAGTATAAAAGTCCACCAAATCATGGTGGGCATGATATTTGTGAATTAAGGGATCCCAAGGGGTCATTAGTTGGTCATTTTGATGTTGTTGCTGAGTTGTAGTGTATTAATTCTAAGAGAGTTATTGCACCTACCATTCCTTTAGTGCTAGTTGATGTAGTCACTAGAGTTGACTGGTATTCCTTTGGAGAAAATATTCTCTTAGATGTTGGATCTTCTTAAAATTCAATATCCCTTAGTTACCAAGATCAATGATAAATATAAAATGATTTTCTAGGGTTGTGATTCATAACATCCAACCCATGATGATTCTTTATATTCATGATGTAGAGGTGGAAAATAGGAGGATATGAAATGAGTTATAAGTTATGAGATCTATAGTAGAGAAGATGAGATATTATTTTTCAAATCCCATGACTTATTTTCTAGAAAGAATAGATAACCATACTTCCATCACATCTTCATGAAATGATCCTCCCCCAATTGATGTTGATTTTATCAAATCTGTTGTGAGAGAAGAGCTTTGTGTTAATATTTCTTCAGGTAATGTACCTAACATGCCTCTGGAATGTTTATCACAAATAATACATTACAATGAAAATTATCATATGATGGTTAGGGATTATATGAAGGATATGAAATATGACTAAGAAACCATTATAAATTATATAAAGAATTATCTTTCATGGATGTATACTAAGCATTCGATGAATTCTCATTTCACACATCTTGATTAGAATATGATGATTCATCAAGTGTCTCAAGCCATTAAAGAGAAAGTGTAACAATTAAAGGTCGTGACCCCGATGCTTAATCTCATCATTTAAGAGAAGAAGTATTTATTCAGTGATATGGAGAGGGTAGAAAAAAATTATGGATTTCAAAAATTTTATGAAACTATTTCTGTATGTTTCTACAACTATTATGGTGGATCATGATGAAATTCATGTAATTACCCATCTTACACATCTATTTTATGACCCATAGTTATTCAGTACTACTGTCACAAAAGATCCTAATGAACCCTTTCCATCTTATATCTGGCATTTTAGTTTTTCTCCTAGGGAAGTAGACCAACATCTTATGCATATAATTATCATAGAGCCTCGTTCTCAAATATATGTTCCTACATACATCCAGACAATTACTTCAGGCTATGCTGTTGATCCTTTAGATTTAGACAAAGTCATGGGAAAATAACCTTTGGTTCATTATACAATCCCTAAAATGCATTGATGATTAGATTTTTTTTATTTTAATGGGATGTTATTTATGTTTTTTATTTGAACTTTTTTTATATACTTCCATAGAATTTCGTAATGAGAATTCTCTTATTTATAGTATATTCCCATGAAATTACTATTTTATTTTTTCCTTTTTAATAATCCCAAAAGGGGTAGAAGGATCTACGAAATTTATTTATATAGTATGTTTACTTTGATTCCATATTAATATTCATTGCCATATGTGTTAAATTTTCTTTTTTGATACCATATTTTCTTTGATATCATGATCTATCAATTTTCATTTAATACCTTATGTATCTTATTTAATTTTTATTCCATGAATAGTGATCATTAAAAGGGAGGAGATTGTTGGAACCCCAGTTTTAGTTGTCAAAAATCATGTTTATTATGTTAATAATGAGTTTTATGTCTTATGGTAGAAATTTTCAATATAAAATGGTTTGCTGAAAATTTTACTATGTGTTGAAAAAACACCCATGAAACATGTCTCACCATTGAAAATGAGTCAGCAATAAATATGACTTACCATTGGAACATTTTTTTTGATAAGTATTAGAGAGACCCACCACCAAGATAGAAAATTGGTTAATGGTTGAGATGAACTATTGGCAGAGGTTTACATACCATCTGAATGGAAAATCTAACAAAGTGTCAGAATAACCTTCTGACAAGATGAGTCACCATTGGTATAACTCACTACCAGCCTAAGTCACCTCTAGTATTGTGTCTTTATTAGAAAGTGTCACATCTACTATTTTTTTTATTTCCAATTAAATAGTTATAATGGATATATTATAAAATTAAATGTGGAGAGTTATTTTAATGATTACTCTTAAAACATTGAAGGTATATATTAAAATATGTGTCAATCATCCAGTATGAAGAGCATATGATCTGCTTGATTCTTCCTAAACTATGTTGTTGAAATAATTAGATGAATCCCTTGTGTGTACATACATATAGAATAAACACAGACAAAAATAAACATACACCTGAAGTGAGTTGAAAACTTATTTCATGAAATAGAAGAGTGACACTTTCTTAGAGTTTACATGAAGCATATTAACCAATAATAAACTATATAATAAGTAAATAACATTGAACATCTAGACTATATTTTATAGACTCACTAAAAAGAGTTTACAATGCTCTATAATACTGATATTTTCAGAAACACAACTACAACTTCATTTCAAGCTTCTTTTAAGGAGTCACAAGCTAAAGTTCATATCAGACAGAGTAATAAAACCTTTCTACATATTTTATTTTCTATTTCTATATATCTTTATTAAATTATTATTTATGTGGTTTACCCGGTTTATTTAACACACACTAAATATTGTGTTATATCTAGAAGATATAGAATATCTTTTCAAACTCCCATTACGCTTGTTTACCTAAAGTAATTATGGAAGAGGTCCCTGCATGGCCTATGATAGGTTTTACTTCCACGAGTTTTGTCGAAGAGGTCCCTAAGTGGTCTAGAAATCTTTTCTATTAGGGACTTGATCTAGGTTACAGATCATAGATTATTTTATATAATCTTATTGGAAGTAGGTGATTTCTAAGTGGAGAGGAATAGGTCTCTAATTGATACTAAACCTCTTATATTCCATTTTTTGTTTTTTGTTTTCTTTTTATTCTTTATAAATGAAAATATTTTAAACTATAAACAAAACCAATAGTTTGATAGTTAATATCTAGTGGTTTCTATATAATTTTATGAATAATTAAATTGATTTCAAAAGTTAAATTAGTTTTCTTAATTGTTTCAAATGAGAATTATTCAATATTTTAGAATTATTTTAAAATAATAAAACTTATATGGATTTTCATTTTTGATAAACTTGTACTATTTTAATTATTTGAAGGATTTTACTTAAACCTGTTTTTGATAGAAATTTTTTTATCTTCTCAACTAACACCCTCCTGAGATACTATCCATGACCAACATCTAGGTTATTAGTGACTATCATTTTAGATATGGGTTAATCCTTGGAAAAAACATCGCCAAACCATAAAAAACCTTAATGAATGCTAGGTAAACTATAAATAATTAGAGTAATTCCCATTATAGATGCAAAATTATTTATAAAATTCTATTAATTTATTTTAAAAATGATTACATTAATTTCATCTAATAATCTCATTGATATAATAATTAAAAAAATTAACATTTTATAAAAATAATTCTTTGAAAATAAATGGTATTTTCATAAATTTATTTTTATCATTTTCTCTATATAGAAATAGTTTATTTTGTTCCAGATAAATTATTTTTAATGAAAATATAATAATTATATAGCTAAATAAACCTTATTTATATCAATAGTATGATGATAATTTCTATATGGAAATATTATACTTAGCGGTTTTATACTATTTTAATTTAATTCTTATATGTGCTATTTCCTTCTCAAGTAAAAATATTTTAGTAGATCATTTTTATAATTGATACAAATATGGTTCTAGGAATTTTATGTATCTTAAAACCTAATGTTTTTCATTTTACTCACTATAAAATAATATTAACCACCAAATTATTTTACTAAAAAAATAAATAATGGTATCCATAACATATGCAAGGCTCAAGATATAATTTTATGATTAAATACTAACCTCACTATCTTAGGTATGACTAGGAAACTCATAATTTTCCACATAATAGAAATACATCTACATTTTCATTTTTCATAATGATTTGTTCCAAATATACTTTGTTAATTGGTAATAATAATTAGAGATTATAGAGACATACCTTTCCCAACTTCATTTTCATGATCTTTTACACAATAAAATACTAAAACCACAATAGTTATGATAATAGTCAATATAAATATTAATATTTAAAATCAATAATAAGTTATTTTTCATAGAAAAAACTTTATTTTAACCCAAAATACATTTATTTCAACTATGAAATAGTTATATCAGAATATAACTCTTTCAGTTTAACTCATTCTACCTTATGTTTTATCAGTAACTGAATCCCTAAAAATAATTAGCCTAAAATTAACAAGATATTTATTACAATATTAAATTCTTATAAATAATGGAAACATATTATCCCATAATTAGACATAACCTATAATCTACAAACAATATAAAATTACATATTAATCAAAATTAACTTAATCATATATACTACAAAATATATGAATCTTTTCCCAAAATAACTTGATTCTCCTTATTAGAAAATCACATTTATCACCCAATGTTCTCTACACTACTCAACTTATATTACCAAAATTACTTTACCTATTGAAAAAAAACCCATAATTACCTCTAAAAAAATACCATACCAACTCAAAGGGTTATCTATTTCCCAATCTTGTACTTTTCTAAAAACAAAATAAAAATTTCCATAAATATCATTAATCACATTAAAATAAAACCTCATAAAACCTACAAATAATTTTTATTACATTTACTTATGGTATCCTGTAGACTTACTAACCCGTGATGGTACCTACAACTCATCAATTACCCTCAAATGATAACATATTAACCTATAATGTTATCTAAAATATAATTTTTTTGCGACTTAAATTCTAATGACCTGCACAACCAGATATATATCTAAAATAACATTTATATACTATCTTTGATAACGATTATAGTTAGCCAATGTTAACAATAAATAATTAAAATATCCATAACAAATATGATGTCACATATATGCCCATAGAGTTTAGGTTTTATGGTTTTAGATAATTAGGAAAATCCTTTAACTAACCAAACCCATATATTTCCCAGAAAATCTCTATTTTACCACTAAAAGAAGGATAGCTTAATTTACATCAATTCTTCAAAGTCTCCACCAAATTTACCAATTTTTTTTCTTATATAGGAATATTATACATAATATAATTATTACTAATATGGGAAGTATAAATACAAGAAAGGTGGGATAAAAAACTATTAATTATAGAGATAAGGGATAACAATCAAAGATCATATGGGAATGAGAACATAATCATGGTGAAATAACATAATGTAATAAAATAATACCTAGTATAACATGGATCATAAGTGATCCTATGTTAAAAATGTCACTGTGAGAATATAATCTATGTGAAATAACATATCATAATAGAATCATACCCAGCACAAAAGTGATCATAAGTCATGGGTCATGATATAATGTTTTTTATATAAATAAGAATGTATAATAAGATCATTGCATCATAAGAACATCGATATCACATAAAAGATGAAATAATAAGAATATGAAAAGGATCACTACAGAGACAATATAGCATAGTGGATAGAGTCCTATAATAGACCTAGTTTTCTATCTAGTACATTACATATAATATCATATGAAATAAAATATTACTGAATTCATTTGGGGGATAAATAATTATGGTACCACCTATCACATCATAATATGAACATGTATATGTGTTCCACTTAAGAAAATATTCACAATATCATTATAACATATTTGATGTGTGGGAAAGAAATAGTTTTTCATTATGGTTTCCACAAAACATGGTCATATTCCATCCAAAAGATGATGATAAATAATATCATTAGTACATATTCTCAGAAAATAATAATAAATATTGAGGTATTTTAATATATATTAAATACACTTTTATAATAATATGGATCACTTAACATTTTATGATGATATCACATAAGAAAAGTAAGTGAATTTTACTATTCAATACCATAAGTTAAATATCTAAAAATAAATATTTCATAATAGAATTCATAGGGTAAAATAGGAAGCATAACTTCAATGAAGATAAAAAAATTTTAGTTTTGGAGGAATAGAGGTGAGAAATAATATTCATAAATATTTTATTACATTGTTGTTAAAAATATCTTATAAGTAGCTTCAAATATATATTTTAAATGGGGAAAATAATACATTAAAAACAATAATTTTAAAAGAATTAAATACACCAAAACCATGAAAATAAATTACACAAAATATAAGGAATATGTATTAAGAGATAAAAGAATACATAAGTGGAATTACATCTCTTTATTTATTATTCGAAAACAATATTACTTATTTTTAAATTTAAAAATTAGAAAAATAATGGGATTTGAAAATAATTTAGTAAACCATGAAAACATAAAGGAATATTAAAACTCTAAAAAACAGTTATAATGTTTGGAAAATGTGTTCATGCAGAAAATGTTAAAAATGAGATTATGTTCACACTTTTGTAAAGAATATTAAAAATAACCACTCTAGAAAAAGGTAAGTTGATGTATTTTAAAATTTTGTATAAAAAATAAAATGTAAACTTGAAATGAAATTATCTAATCATTGAATTATATATATGAAAATTCATGAAACATTATATATAATATGGACATGGAGAATAAAGATTCCGAACCACAAAGAAGAGATAATATCATTTCTATCTATGAATATAGTTCCAAAAAAATTGTGAATAAAAGGGTTGTAAAATGTTAATAAGACCTACACACCTTATAAATAACAATAAGATAATAAAATATTTGTTTTTAATGGATAAAACACATTTAATTTCCCAAATATTGTCTTAATAAATGTCAATCTAAATTCTAAAGTGGGATTGGAAACAAAACCCTTAAAAATATTGAAAGGAATGAACTATAAATACAATAGTTGGAAGAGTTAAAATAAATTCACTATTAATGAAATAAAATAATTAATTAATTGATTTAATAAATTTAATATGAGTTATAAAATAGATAATTTGGAATTGACAGATAATAGTTTAAAATACTAGAGACTAAGAAAGGAAAACCTTACCAACAACGTAACATGTGAAGTAGGAATATATCAAGAAATATATTTGTATGATTGAAATGGAAATACATACAAAAAAAGTGTAATATAACATAAAAAAATCAGATGTTGTAATTAAAATATTCATAGAATAATGTTACTAATGAAGGATGTATATAACTAATTGAAAAAATTGAGTTAAGAACCCCCATATGTGTTTTGTATTACATAAATAAAAACAAGGGAAGTTTATCCTGAAATAGAATTTTATATCACATTAAAATGGTTATATATGATAAAATAAGACAATCTATATTAATTACATCATGTGAATGAATAATAGGTGCATTTTTAAATATGTGTCAAGGAATTGAAATTGAGAAAAAGAAACCTTACTATAGATTCCGACATGTTCGAACATAATTTAACTTCCTATATAAAAATATGAGACCCACTAATCATTTTTTCAATAAATTTATATGTCTATATAACTTTGATATTAATAATTTATATTCATTGGTTACAAATTTAATATTTATTTCTACTGTATATTGATCAGCATTTTATAATAGTTTTATCTTTTCATTGCATATTTTGTTATAACTATTACAGTATCATTCAATGTTCATGAGTTAATCATATAAAAAATATATAGGATACTATAATTTAAGTTTCAAAATGAGTTATATAGTTCATGATTTGTTCTATATAAATTTCGAGTACAGTTCGTGAAAATTAAATCCATAACACATTTGTTTCACTAAATTTTTAATGAGTAAAATATTGTACAATAATAACGATTTATCATAAAATTAGAAATTCATAAACAAAAAATATTACTTAATTATTAATATAATATTTTACTATAAATAATTTTTTTATAGTGATCCATGATATAAATTTATAATGTATTTTATGTTGGTCTTAATATTGACTCAAACAATAAAATTCTATAGTTAATGGATGAGTTTCATTAGGAAGTGTTTTTATTATTATATCATTGTTATAGATGTATAATAATAATATATAGACTTCATTAATGTGATGAACTATAATTGTGAAGAGGTAGAAGTATAACATAATAAAAACAGATGGATAAGAAGCCATTACTTACAAATATTGAATCACATATTCTCTTAGAAACCTTATTAGTTTTGAAGGATCTGAGAAATGTTTTTGGAAAAATATTTATAATGTGGGGTAGGATTATCAGGTAAAAATATATATTATATTACAAGTACGAAATCAAAATTTTAGTGTACATTGGAAGGGGTAGGGAGGTGTCCTTTTAGTATTGAGAAGAGTGACATTGTTGTAATTATTTTTAATTAATTTAAAAATAAAAGAAAATTTACTGGATATTATATCGAAATTTTAAAAATAAGGAAGTTAATATGAGAAGAGTTATATTAATCCATCATACACTTGAACAATGATAAAATGTTTTGGATACTTTTCATCATTAAACCTTGATTTAACACCTTTATTGTAGCACCCCCAGTTTCAAGTATGTAACCCGTTATTTAGACTTTTCAAGTATGTAAATTGTTTGGGTGAAGTTTGGGAGGGTTTGAGGGAATTTTGGAACATTTTTTTGGGATTTTATAATGGTTCACATATTGGAAATAGTTATAAGAAACCATGAAACTCTAATAGGAAACCGTGAAAACTGAAGCAGGGGCTTTTGGGTTGGTGCACGGTTCTGTTTTCACTCATTTTGAACTATAAGACCCTCTTTTTGAATTTTTTCAACCCTAACTCTATTTTTAGTCCTCCCATATTTAGTGAAGAAATTTCCCTTTTATCTGGAAGCGATCCTTCTGTAATTCATGCTGCATTGAAACTCGATTCCCTTAGATGGTCTCTGTTTTTGGTAGTTTTCCTTAGATCTTCTTCTATCCCCTATCTCGAATTAAATTATATGATCCATTGGGGATTTAAATATATGAAATATTATGTTAATAATTATAATATGTGGATATGTTTGTGTAAGGGACCAATCTATTGGGGGGGGGGGGGTTGGAGATTTGGCCCATCTATGTTGAAGAATTCAAGACATTTTTCATTTTCTCCATAATTGCCAAGGTAGATGGATTGAAACTTGAATCATATTATTGTAATATGAAAAATTAGTTTCATATTGATTTAATTTCATGAATTGTTTTTTTAAATTGTTCTAAAAATAATTTATATATCTTCTTTAGTGAATATTTCTGCAATAATAAAATTGTGGAATTGTTCTGCAAGGTTCATAGTTGAATGATTTTAAAATTGGGTTTTAAATGATTTATGGAAAAAATGATTTTTGGATATGTTTTAAAGAAGAATGGTGTTTTATTTAAATGGAATTAAATAGTTTTTTTGGCACGGTTCAGGCATATATAGTTTGGTGTGAGTTCATGATTTCGATGTGAGCCTAAATAAGGTTCGTGTACCATTGGGGTATAAAGGGATGTGACCATAGATAAGGGGAGTGTGTTGTTGTAGAACAAAGAGACAGGAAAATTTGTAATTATTTAGTGGATAGATGAGGAACCTATATTGAGTATATAAATTTCACTGAAGCTTTCATGTGTGGATTTTTATGTTTCGTTCACAGATTAGGTATGCCAAAAAGGAATAAAAAATGCTTTGAAAGACTTGTTTAGTTGTTTTCCATGAAAAGTATTATTTTTGGAAAATGGTTTGGTGTAAAATACTTAGTTTTGATATAAACAATTAAAATGTTTTAAAGTGTTTTGTATAATTGTTTATATAAATGTACGAACATTTTCTATCCTAGTGGAATGAGTAGGGAATACATTTAGGGAAACCTATTGAGTTTCATTACTCACCCATTATTTATAACTTGAGTGCTTTTGTAGACATTTTTTATTGATATATAGGTAAAGGGAAAGTATCACATTTCTTTAGTTGTGCATCAAGCTATATGAAATGTGTTGTGGAGTTGGAGCATGGATCATGTTTGGAGCTATAAAGTTATGTATCTAGAGTTTTTGAGTTTTGTTAGTTTTGTCTTCTTCTTTGTATTTGATATTGATCTTGGGTTTTTCATGGTAATATAATGTAGTTGGTTAGTTTTTATTCATTGAGTTGTGCTGATTTTTTTATCATGAAACATATATGTTTTTTTGTTTGTGTATACTTGGTTGTGGTGGTTTTTATTTTTAAATAGAAAAACGTCCCCCATTTATTAATGACGACCTTAGCATTTATTTCTAGCCTCTGGTATCTTTGGGATGTTTCCAAAGGATAAGTATAAATTCTAACATGACTTAATAAAATTTGGAGGGGAGGGAGATAAAAATTGGTATCAATATTGTTCAGTATAAATATCATTGTTGGATAACTGTCAGTCCATTACTTAGAAATGGTATCAGTTTGTTCGATCATTGGTTATCATTTCTGTTGATCTTGGAGATGAAATTCATCATGGTTTAGTTATTTATTTGAGATGGTAGAAAGGAGTAGGATTATCAAGACATGAAATTTAGAGTATAAATATATGTATCTAACCTATTTATTCTAGACTTAAAGTTACCTGGGAGTTGGGTAGAAAAGTGTTTTATAAACACTTATAAGATTTTTAATCTCATTATCATGGGTTTGGAAAATGATAATAGAATGACATATGTTATAAAAATGAATTACCATTAAGAGTGATTATTTAATTTTGAGTAAAGAATTATAATTCTATGAAACGATTTAGATTTTTAAAAATATTTGAAGTCGTTTTCAAATGTAAGAATTTGAACAAGGCACGATATGTGTATTTTAAATTTTGGTTGATTTTCAAAAGCATGGTGAAAATTTAAAAAATTATTGATATGAAAAATTTTGAATTTTGGGAAACACTTGTTGTGTTTTGTGTGATATGGTGGAATTTGAATTTGTAAACCTTCAGTTTCTAGAGAGTGAGAATTATGGTTCTTTTTTATAGAAAATAAGACCAATAAAGAATCATTGAAACTTACTGAATGTGGCTGCTGAGAATGTGATTCCACTAGAGCCACATGTGAACCAATAAGTAGTTCAGAGTATAGTCCAAGACATTTAGACTGGGGATAGAGGGGACCAGAGGAATGAACTAAGGAATGTAGATCACTATATTAAGTTCTAAAAGAAGATTCCACACATCTTTCAATATGACTCTGATACAGAAAAGGTAGAAGTGTGTATGAATAGGATGAATTGAGTCTTCTAATTCCTTGGCACACCAGTAGAGCTAAAATTCAAGATAGTGATGTATATTCTATAGGATTATGCATGCTAGTGTTGGGTTTTAGTGGTTCATGCAAAATTATACCAAGCCATTATATGAGAGGATTTTCATGAATTGTTTAATAATTAATTATATCCTCCCATGTTCAGGATTATAAGAATGAAATAATTTTTTAGATTGATGTAGGAGAACCTCTCATTGATAGATTATGATGCTATATTTATGAATTTATTCCACTTTTCACTCGAAGTTCCCGCTAGTACGTCCTTAAAGGCAGAAATATTTGTATTCGGGATGAGGTAGGAAATTCACTCAATGATACCAATGCCATATTTAAAAGATTATATATATATTATCAATAGATTGATTGTGGTAGAAAGAGAAATATCATGAGATATAGGTAGAGGGACCATATTTATACCTATTAGAAATGGTGGGAACTCTAGTGATGAGAACCAGAGAAAGATAGAAACCTATATCCAAGGTAGTGGGATGATTTAGAATCAAACGTTGGGATTGGTAAATCTCCCTCCAAGACCAAAGGGTAAATATAGTTGTTTCTAATGTGGTATCATTGACCACATAAGGAGAGAGTTAATGACACCCCCTGGAATAGTCCACAATTTCAATCATATGGGGAATCTTTAGCACTATTGTCACAGTGGTTCGAGGTGGGATGTTAGGGAAACATCTCATGTGTCATAGATGTTTCATTCTTCGACAAAATGAGGAAAGTGAAATACCTCTCTTTATTAGAACTATAATGGTCATTGTGATTAAAGGATTACGACGACTCCTCAGGAAGTACAATCTAAATAGGAAATTAAAAACAATGTACAATGAGTAAGAATATATAGGGAGCTTTGCATGTTATTTTGGATGATTAGTATAGAAACTTTACAGTGGCGGGTTTTATTCTTTTTATTTTTTCTCATATGAAAGCCTTGTTTGATATATGTGCTTCCCATTATTTTATTTCTTCTCATGCAATTTATTTTTTGGTTTAAATGTTTAGATGATTCTTTCTAATTTGAAACATCCAAATCCTATTGGTCAAAGAGAATGTCGAGGATTTATGTGTAAAGCATGTTCTATAACTATTGATGGAGTTGAGTTGATGTGTAATTTATCTATTCATGAGGTGGATGTCCATGAAATAATACTAGGTTGGGATTCTTTGACTATGTTCAATGCTCAGATCAACTATAATATATGAACGGATACTTTAAGGACTGGTGATGGCATCGAGTTTCTCTTTATTGGAGAAAGTAATGTAATGGTAGGGGCAATGGGCTTGATGGAACCATCAGTTAAAAATATTTTATACTACATGGAAGAATTTACTTTGGAGAGAATTGAATAGATCAAGATAAATATATTTTCCGAAGTTGTTGACTATTTTCTACAAGTTTTTCCAAAATATTTTTCATTGTTTTCACCCACAAGAGAAGTGGAGTTTATTATTGATCTCCTCCTAGGAACCAATCCTACCTCACTTTTACCTTATGGAATAAAACCAATATATCTAATCGAATTAAAAGTGAAATTGGAATAAATGTAAAGTAAAGGGTTTATTCATCAAAGAAAGTATTTGTGGGCATCACCGGCCTTGTTTTTCAAAAAGGAAGATATAAATCTTCGATTGTGTGCAGAAAATTGTAAGATTAAATAAGGTATGATAAAAAATAGGTACCCACATCTAGGAATTGATGATATATTTGATCAATTTTGGGGGGGTATTTTTTCTCTAATACTAACATGGGCTCATAATATCACATATTTTGGGTTCAGAAGGAGGATATTTCAAAGATAAATATTAGGTTTGGATATGGCCATTATGAGATTGTGGTTGTGCCTTTAGGTCTTATGAATAAACCACCTATCTTAAGGGAATTTATTAATTATATATTTTCAAGATATCTAGATTATTTTGTGGTAGTGTTTATGGATGACATATTAGTGTATTCAAGGACAAGGGATGGTGATAAAAAACACAACTTCTGAGCGGCATCTCATACTCCTCGCAGTTGGTAGGTTTTCTTCCTCAGCCTATCTCCCTTCCTCCTTCGGTGTGATTCGGTCTTGACATCTGCCCTCTGGATCATCTCAGATATGGTATAGCTTGGCATCGGTGTGGCTCGTGGGGCTATGATGTGGCTCAGTGTTGACTCGGGGTCCACGACGATGACGAGGACTTCTGTGGCTCTGGATTCTTCCTAGAATCGGTGTGGCATGGATTATCTTCTAAAAAAGTTGCTCAGTGTGGCTATGAAATTTCGGCTCAGTTCATTTTGGATGAAATTTCAGTCTCAACAATGTCGTGCCCTAGCATTGGTCTGCTTCTTGGCTTAAATCGTCATGGCTTGGCGACGTCTCCGGCATGTTTCTGGTGTGGTTGGCAACAGATCTAGAGTAGCTTGGAGGGGGGAGGTCCTGGATGTCTTCTATGAGTTTATTACTGGTTTCTTGTTTTATGATGTGCGGGATTTTCTAAATGGTGTTGAAAGATGGGTTATGCTCAGATGGTGATGGGATTGGTACTTATGATGGTTGGTGATGGGTTTTTGTGTATTGATGATTTCTTGCGGTGAATCTACTATGTGATTCTGATTGATTCTGCTTTGGTGGTGTGTTCTGCGGTGTGGTCAAAGGTACAGGGGTCTATGCTTCCATTTCTATTTCAGGGGTTGTTCCAGATGAGGTTTATAGCTAAGTTTTCATCATATCATGGCTATTTAGAATCATATATTTGAGAGGGTATGGTTTTTTCCATTTGTACCAGGACCGTGCATCACTGCACGGAGACAGCTAGCCAAGTAGTGATGAGAAGGTAGAAGATAGACTAATTGTTTTATTCTAGGTAGGGGGCTTCCCCTGTTTTTTGGATTTGGTTTTATGGATTTTGGTCCTTTGAGGCACAATTTAATGTCTTATGTCCTTGAAGTCATGTTAGGTACCCCTTCATCCTTAAAAGGGGTTTATGATATAATAAATAATAATAATTTTTAGTCAGTCAAGTACAAGGGATGGGCATGAGAAACACTTTGAGATGATGTTGAAAATTTTGAGAGATCACCATATGTATGGAAAATTATAAAAGTTTGATTTTAGGATACAAGAGGTATGTTTCCATGGCCATTTTATCTCTAAAAGATGTGTTTATATGGATCCATAAATGATAGAGTCTATTATATCATGGAAACTACAATGGAAAGGCATTGAGATACATAATTTCTATGGTTCATCTTGTTTTTACGGATGCATTATTCATGATTTTTCATGAATAGCTTCACATATGATAGCTTTAACAATGATTTTTTTTTCAATTTCAATGGAATGATGAATATCATAAGTCTTTTCAAGAGTTTATGGTTCACCTTAAATAAAAAATAATATTTTTATTATTGGAATCATGATAAAGGTACATGGCATATTGTGAGGCTTCAAGATTTGGGGTGGGGTGTATTATCATTTAGGGAGATCATGTTGTTCCATATGATTCATAATAGTTATAGTTTCATGAGAAGAACTACACAACACATGATTTGAATTTAGTTGTTGTAGTCCTTTCATTTAAGACTTAGAGTCACTACCTCTTTATTGATAATTTTATGGAGTTTACAGATCATAATAGTTTCAAACATATTTTGTCACAATTTGATTTATATTTTCAATAATGATGATGGATGTAGTGTCTCCAAATATTTGAATTCAAATAGATGTATACATTAGGTAAATGAAAATTGATGAAAGTTTCATTACACAAAAAGTCATATGATTATTTGGAAATAGAGGCATTGCATTAGTGGTAGTTAATGTTAGTGATAGATGACATGAATTTGGAATGTAAAGGCCAATGTGATATTGTTGTTTTATTTCAAGTTTATTTTTTTCCTGATTTGGTTGAAATAGTTAAGTAGGAATACACATATGATTCATAATTTGTTTCTATGAATTCAAAACATAATGGCGGGGAGGCAATTGAGGGATGGAGGATAGACGTGAGTTAATTTTTGTGGTGTCTAAAGGGGATGACAATTCCTATGTCTTGTTAGGAACAACTTCTTCATGATTACCACTATTCAATATGGTATGTTCATCCTCGAATATATAATATGTATAAGGGATTGAAATAATTGTTTTTTTGGTCGGTATAAAAATAAATGTGGAAGATATTTTTTTGAGATTCTTTATTTGTCAATATGTTAAATTAGCGTATCAAAAACCAGTTGGTATGCCACAATCTTTACCTATTTCTATTTGGAAATTGGATTAGATATCTAGGTATTTTTTTATAGGTATCCCATGAATTGTTTGGAAACATGATGCCATATGGGTGATAGTGGATTGACTCACAAAGGTATCCCATTTAATATTAATTCATAAACCCCTTACATTTAAGGACATGCCTAAAATCCATATCTGGGAATTGATAGAGGCATGGAAAAAAAATTCAATACTGTCAGATAAAGATTTGAGGATTACAAATTATTTCTAGAAATACTTACATCAAGAACTTAGGTCTCAGTTGACTATGAATATAGTGTATCATCCTTAATTAGATGGGAAATCCAAAAGTATGATTCAAGCATTGGAATACATGATGTAGGCTTGTGTAATTGATTTTTTTGGCTGATGGAAAGAGTCTATTAAATTAGTGGAGTTATCATAAAATATAAGTTATCAAGGTTCAAAAAAATTTGGATCCATTAGAACAATGTATGAACCTAATAAAGGTCATTAGAAGACAGTCCTCTGATGGCCCGTAGCCCTAAGATTTTTTTTATTATATGATAATCCCCCTTTTAAGGGAAGAAGGGGGAAACTCGAATAGTCTACAAGGACATAAAAAAAACATGACTTGAAGATCAAGAAAATAAAAGCCAGACATACACCTTTGATCAGAAACTCCTCAACATTTAAAACATGTTAAGGATCTCCACCATTGCAAGACTGTATGACTAGAAAGTGTCATGTGACAAAGCACAAGCCCGATCTGATGGTTGATGCTATACCCTCTCAAAAATTCCATTACATGCAGCCTGCAAAAGTGAACAGATTTCTCTATATCCACCTATGAGGCCTTCTCCTTGAGTTCAAGTCTGGATGAATCTTCAAAATCTGAGCATCGAAAAGAAACCCAACAAAATTCTGAAAAGATCCAAGAATACGTGATTCCTAACATCACCATCAACTTCCATCCTAGAAAACCCTGACACACTCCACAAGACACCCCATCCACCATAGCTGAAGTGGTCCGAAAGACAATCCAAAGGACGCGAATCCAATCTATCATCACCTAGGACTGGATAGACCAAGTCCACGCCAAGGGAAAGTCACCGATGAGAGAATCCTGGTCGTCCTGCAATAGAAACATCACTCTAGATGTGGGTCTACTCCAATCGGAACCAAGACTACACCCCAATCAGGTTCTGAAGCAAGCCGGTGGTCACGGGATAAATAGGAAGGGGAAGGGTTAAACCATCCGCAATAAACCAGAATCAAAATCATAAATTCATAGCATAATGACCAACCATGTATGAGTTTCCTTTTTCGTTCACTAGTTTATTGGGTGGAAACATGATAGATTTAACTAGTTAGGTCATTCCTTGTCCAAGAGACATTGGAGAAGAATCAGTTGATTACGAATGGGATAGAGATCATATATAGATCATTATTGACAACTACTATCATTATAGGTGTGTGATCATGTATTATTTAGAGTCCCTATAAGTCTTGGAAATTGTCATTTTAGAAATAAAGGAAGGTTATCTCTATGATAAATATTCCATTTTCATAGATTAGAATAGGTTGGTGAGGGAGTTTAGAAGTTGGATTTTCCCCCATGGTTCAATGTAGTGTATAATGTGTTTCATGTATCTTAATTGAAAAAGTACCATTCTAATACTGAACATGTTATTAGATGTGATCAAGTTGACCTAAAACTAGATATTTGTTGGTTCATATCCCAGTAAACATTTTAGATAAAAAAGATAATGTCTTGCATGGAAAAAGCATCGATCTAGTTTGTGTTTTGTGGAAACATTGTCAGATTCAGGGAGAAACCTGGGAATATGAGAAATAAATGGTCAAGAAATGGATAAAATATTTCTAGAATTTAGTGTTTTTATACATTTTTAGGATGGTAAGACCACTAATAAGGAGAATGTAGAAACCACAGTTTCAAGCAACCAACCATTTATTTATGCCTTTTATGTTTGTAATCTACCTTAGTGATGTTTGGGAGAGTTAGGGGGATTTTTGGAATGTTTTTGTGTGGAATTTATATAGGTATAAAATTTGTAAATTGTTAGTAGAAATCAGAATCTCTTATAAGAAACTGCGCAATGTGAAATAGGGGCTTCTAGGTAGATGCATAGTTAGGTGTACGATTTTTCCAAACTGTGTGGCCACTTATGAGTAACCACGAAAAGTGAAGTAGATGGATTATATATGTTTGTGAAATAGTTTTTATAACCATGTGATCCAACCATGAATAGTTCACCTTGAGGCAGAGGCATGCCCATGGATGGAATACATTTTATCTCACCATGTGATAAAACCATCATATGTTAAATTTCAAGATCCCAAAATGGGGGAAATCACTCATTTTAACCTACAAGGATCTCATTTATCACTATATTGACCTAAAATCATTTTTTACTCATCCCAATGGCTATAGATACTTTTCCCTTCGATCCAGAAGAGATCTGTTACAAATTCTTGGTGCGTTGAAGCCCGATTCGCTTAGAAAGTCATCGTTTTTTTGTAGATTTCCTATGATCCTATCCTCTCACCTATCTTGAATAAACATATATAATTTTTTGAGGATATATCTATGATATTGTAATCCAATAATGATAATATTGGGGTATTTTGGTATCATTTAATGAGATCTAAAGTGGGTTTATAGAGATTCTACCTAGTTTTGTTGATGAATTTTCAATGTTCATTATTTTTTGCATAATTCTTGATGTATATGTGTCCACTATCGACATATTATATTATAAATTGAAGGATTAGTTTCAAATTTATTTAATTACATGAAATAAATTGGTAAATATTTGTGAAAAACAAGGTAGAAACTTTCTTTAGTGATGGGTTGTATAATGATGAAATTTTGGAATTGTTGTGCAAGGTGCTCAGATGAAAGATTTCGAAATGATGATTTTAAAATTGACAGTTTGGTTTGATTTTTGGAAAAAGTTTTTTCCAAATAGTTTTCAATAAAAATGATATTTTACTGAAATTGAGTGAAAGGGATTTTTTTTCAGGGTTTTTGCATACATGGGTTTGTGTGAGTTCATGATTTCAATGTGACCAAGAACAAGGGACGTGTACCACTGGGGTATAAAGAGAAGTAACCCTAGATAAGGGTCATGTTTTATTTGGGCATATGGAGATTATACTCTTTATCATAAATTCATGTATGGATAAGGAAACACTTATGAGTATGGAACTGTTACCAGATCTTGCATGTATTGGTGTGTGAGTTTGGTTCACTGATTGGATGTTCCAAAAAGGAATGAGAAATGATTTGAATAAATTTTTCTTCATTTTCCATGAAAACTATTTTGGTTGGAAAATGGGTTGTTTTTAATTTATTATTTTTGATATAAATTGTTAAAATATTTTAATTTTTTTCTCCAAATTGTATTATACAAATGTGCTAACATGGTCTATCTTAGTGGCATGAGTAGGTAAGTCGTTTGGGGAAAATCTACTATGTTTCATTACTCACCCCCACTTTAGAATTTGGTGATTTTTCATATATTTTTTATCAATATATAGGTAAAGGGAAAGCATCACATTTATTTAGTAGTGTATCTTGATATATTGACTGTGTTGTGGAGTTGGAGCATGGGGTATGTCAGAGTTGTGTAGTTATATCTTTGGACTCTTTGAGTTGTTATTATTTTTTCTTTCTATTTGTAGTTAATGTTGATCTAGTATTATTCTTAGTACTCTGATATAATTAGTTGGTTATTATACATTGATTTGTATTAATTTGTTATGATGAATCATATAGTTGTTGTTTGGTTGGGTAAACTTGGTTGTGGTTATTTTTATTTTCCAATCGGAAAATCATACCCCATTTGTTAATGAAGAACTTCGAATTTTTTCCAACCTTTATAGCTTGGAGATTTAACCTATGTCAATGTGGCGATTATACCTGGACTCAAGAAATTAGGGATGAGTGAGATATTATATTTACTATATTTTATCATTTATGGTGATGAGTGAATTTAATATTTGTAACTTATTTTTATGACTCGAAATGAAATATAAAATTTTAAATTAATTAGACATAATGATTCAAAATATGAAATCCATTTTATTATATTCAACATTCAAATGTGATAAAGTATAATTCTAATGTAATAAATGTATAATGATGTTTTATAATAATATATTTTTAATATTATAATTGAATTTAGGCAAGAAATTATGAATATTATTGATTACCATGATATTAATTGTTTTATTATTGAAAAAATCACATTTTTGTGACTTTGAATATATGAAAATAGGGAACAGAATCTTTTAAATGATTAATTAAATGAAAAAAACTAAAAATAGTTTTTATCACAAAAAATGTAACTTAGATTTCAAAATGTCAATAATAGGTTCATAAGTACAAAATATTATTTTCAGTTAAATATTTTACTCCTTAAACACATATTCATTCTCCTAAGTTGTTTTATACAAGTTTAAGTCACACTTATATCATTATGATTTCATAAGAGTTACGGTATTTATAAAAACATATTTTATTCATTATTCACTAAAAAATAAACTTTTTTATTAAAATAAAAAAAGTTAATCCAAAGAAAACATTTAATATACTAATCCAAAAAATGAGGTTAATATAACAATATTAAAATTATACAATTTATGGATTTAACATTTAAATAAAAACTTATTTAATATTAAATAAAAAAATTAAAAAATAACTTAGGTTGGACTTGAATATTTGAATTAACATATTATAAATTTGTTTAATGATTTCTTAGATGTTATGAAATTATTTAAATATTAATTACTTTAATTTTATATATTTATTTTATTTATAATATTTTTCAAAAACAAAATGCATATTTATAAAAATAATTCTTTAGAATGAATCACACATTCAAAAATGAATTTTTATCTTTTTATCTACTATAAAATCACTTATTTTATTTCTGATAAATTATTTTCATTGAAAATATACTAATTTAATTTATAAATGTACTTTATTTTTATGAATAGTATGTTATAAATTGAAAAAGGAAAATATACCCATTTAATTTGATCCATATGTGATTAATTTTCTTCTAAAGTGAAAATATATTTATAGTACATATTTATAATTGATAGATATATGGTAGGACATATTTAATTTGTTATAAGACCTGGGGTGTCATATGTCACCCTAATAAAGTAGTTATTGATTAATGAACGAAATCCAAGGAGTAAACATATGATGAACTTATTGGTTTAGTTATATGATATGAATTGAATTTGAATAATATAAATTAATAAAAGATAACTGTAATGTAATTTATAACATTTATATATATATACATGTTGTTTGATATAAATTCTCTGATTATGATATATAAAGAATTTAAAGAGATATTGTAGCTTAAATTATTAAAAGAGTCTACAATGAAATCAATATTAAGAATGTTTCAAAAATTAAATTTAAAAACATTTATTAAAGAGATTATAACAAAGACAATAAGAGTAGTAGTTATAATTATAAATATAATACATCAAATATCACCTGTTATGAATTAAGAATTAAAGCTTATATAAAAAAAATCAATATCAACTACTAAGGAATTGAAGGTAGTAAAAGCCTTTCAAGATGAAAGAGATAATGTCATTATATTCATAATGAATTTACATTGTTGATTCTGAATCATGTAAAGAATCTTAAAAATGAGAAAATTTTTTCTAACTTGTGGTTTATGGAAACTAAAAACGAGGTTAGTTGTTCATGATTTTATTATGAATTCTATTTTTAATAATGAATCATATTATGACAAAGTTAATATTGATTTGTATAATGAAAATATTGAAATGTTAAAAAGAGACATTATTAGATTCTATGAGTTCTATAAGGAACATAAAATAAGTATTAAGAAATTTATTTAAAAAACGTTATTTCTCAAGAAAATAAGATTATGAACAACACCTCTACTTAAAAGAATGAAAATTATTATAATGATTTTGTGGTCATTCAAAAGGATAATGAAAAACTGAAAAAGATATCGAATCTTTGAAGGAAAGCCTAAAAAGTTTTTTTCCATAATGAAAAATTTATGATAAGATGTTATCAATGAAACTGATTATTGAGAAAAAACATGGAACTTGTTATAATAGGAAACTACATCTTATATACATGGACTTATTTGTAAAAATAATTAATTGTAACATCCATATAGCTGTTTATTTTATATTCTGGATGCATAGACACGATGCGCATGAATTCTCTCATGGATTTCATTATATTTGGGACACACTAAAGCATATATATATATAAATATTTATCTTGTGGGATTCTTTTTAATACTTTTTGAAATAATTTGTGGCTATGAAATAATAGATTAAGTAATATTATTAGACCTAAATTGGTAAGAATACCAAAACTATGAACTGTTTGGTTTGTTAGGAAATGTTCATTGATATGGATGCTACATTAAAATTATATGATCTCGGTATATGACTAGAGATACTTTAAACATCATTTTTATCCCAAATGTGAAAGGGGAACTATCACATTTAGAGGCAATTACAAGGGAATGGAAAGTATTTTTTTTTGAGGTTGGGATATCAAACTCAATTGATAATAACGCATAGTTTGCTGATAATTTAAAAAGTAATTTAATATCACTTCTTAATTATGTTATGATGAAATGTATTTTAAATTTCATGATGATAAATTTATTTTTATGAAAATTTATTTTATATTTTTTTGCTAACTCAGAGGATAATATTTACTATATAAACCTTGAATATCTAAAAGTGAAAAATATAAATTATTTAAATAAAATGAAAGTAGATAGTTATTAATCTCATTAGAGGATAGTTTATATAAACATCCCAATTATTTGTGGGATTTACAAGAATAATAGATTAAAAAAATTTAAAGAACTTAATGTGAAAAGGTATCATTTATATCATCAATGCAGGAAGGGAATATAACATAATTATATTTTTAGATTGATGAAGAAAGTGAACACAATAAGACCAATCAAGCTAGTTTACCTTGATTTGTATATACCTACTCAAACTAGTATTCTTTTATTATGAAAATACACATTTATTATTATGGATGACTATAATAGGTTTACTAGGGTAAATTTTCTTCTTTCAAAAGTGTGTAACGTTTTCCAACTTTTGTTCTTACAATACCTTAGTTTAGAATGTGAAATTGTTCATGTTAATTTTTTTAATAGTGTTTGATGAGGTAAATTTTAGGACCTAGAGTATAATAAATTATATAAAAATAATGGCTATTCTATTAAATTATCATCCCTTAAGACTCTATGGAAAAAGGGATTAATGGATAGATATAATTTAACACGTCAAAAAATAACAAGAACCATGCAATGCAAGTATGTATTACCTAGATATTATTGGGTATAAGATATATATATAATGTTTTATAATTGAAATTGAATTCTTACAAATTTATTCTAAAAAAGAGTCCCTATGATTTTTGTAAAGGCAAGAAACCACAGATTGGATATTTTAGGATTTTTCGATATAATGTATTTATAAAAAACACTAAGGTTATCAAGGATTATTTAATTCCAATTTATATGAAGGAAATTTTTATAAGATATTATAGTACTGGTAACATTTATAGAGTTTTTTATAAATGAACAGTGATAGTTAAAGAATTGGTTCATGTGAAATTTGATAAAAACGAGCCAAATGAAATACTATTGAAGAAGGTCATATTGATGACCAATTTAGGGAGTTAAATTTTTAATTTACACTGTCTATATAAGATCATACTCAAGTGTTATATGCACAAGTTGTGGGGGGGGGGGGTCATTAACTAGTTGGATAAAGGATTCTAAAAATACATCTTCATCACCCTATTGAAAGAGTATCCAGGGATATTGATTCAAGAGTTGAAACTAAACATTTGGTAAGGAATGATTGTGTGTTTTTTTATTTTATTTCATCATTTGTTACAAATGATTTCATCAATGAAATTAATGAAAGACCCACACTGGGATATGATTCAAGGAATGATTTTTGGGAATTGATAAAACAACATGAAGAATAGCTGGTTATTGGACCTTAATGGATTTTCATAAATAATCTAGATGATTACTGATTGAATATAAGGAACATGGATAGAATATTCACTCAATAATATATTCACGAGGAAGGAATCCACTATCGGGGAACCTTTTTACCAGTATAAAGAGTAGAATGAATTAAAATTTTATGATATTATGTTGTTCATCAAGGTTTAAGTGTATATAAAATCTATGGGAATAATGAATTTATTAATGATTTTTTAAAAAAATGTGTTATATAAATTATCTTCTATGATTTGAGAATGAGAAGAATAAATATCTAGTGTTTAATGTTTCTCTTTATCTTTATAGATTTAAATTGGAACCTAGAACTTGGTATGAGAGGCTATCATAGTTTCTTTTGAATAATGATTTTGTTAAAGGTAAAATTGATCATAATTTTATAATTAAAATTTATTTCAAGAATATTCTAATTATAAATATATATGTAATAGATATCAAATTTGATCATACAGAGAACTTCCTTGTGATTATTTTTAAGACATTATGAATAAAAAAATTTATATGAGTCTTATAGAAGAGATCACATTATTTTTAGGATTTCATATTTATCAATGACCAGATGGAATTATTTTCAATCAATGTATGAATGTTAAGGAATTGTTAATGTTGTTTTGATATGAGTCTTGGAAAAGTATGAAAACTATTATGAGCACTTAATGTCGAATGGATGGACATTATTTAAGTAAATCAATTTATCATAATACTTTCAGAGTTATGATTGGAAGTCTATTTTATTTAATATTTATTCAACATGATATGATATACAAACATTTCATGTGTGAAAGATTTCAGGTTAACCTAATGAAATTCCATTTAATTACAGTAAAGACAATTATTCAATATATGAATGATACTGTTAATATTATATTTTTCTTTTCATTGATATATTATTTGATTTAGTGATTTAATCATACTTAGAATTTGGAAGATGAAATAATGATAAAATGAGTACCAATGACATGTTTCATTTTCTAGGTAAAACATTGGTTTTAGGGATCTTAGAGATGGAATTTTTAGTATTAATATTAATGGTTTAGTTGAATATGTCATGACAGTGACATTATGTGGAAAAACAATATGGATTAGAATGATTTTTTATATTTTGATAATTACTTTGAATGTATATTGACTACACGTGACAATTCATCAAACATTTTTTTCAATGAAACCTATAAAAAATTCTAGAACAAAACATAATAATGTGAGGTATCACATTTTTAGTGATCATCTGTAGAAATTAAGTATCAGTTTAGAGTTTGTTCCTACTAAAGAAAAAATAACTGATATATTAAAAAATATTTTAGAAGTGACCAAGTTTCAAATGATTAAATATGAGTATAGAATGAAATAATAATGATAAAATTTTCTAGATTGTAATGAATTAAATTCATTTAAAATGTTTTTGAAATCATTGAATATTAATAACAGGTTTCTTATCTCCCTATTTTAAAAGTTTACTTATTTTTCAAGATTTATTGAAGTTATTATTTTAACTATTGGTATATTTATTTAGTATGGCGTGTGTTCTATAATTAATATTTTATTTCTATTGAATTATTCATGTTTAATTTTAATCCTTTACTCTCTAGTGGTTTAATATATTGTGAGATGATATATTTGTTATATATTTTATTTTGTTATGAAATAATAATTTTATTTAAAAATTACTCATAATTATTTTTTATCTTAAAAAAAGGGGAGAGTAATTTGGAGGGATTTGATTAACTGTTTGTATTCCCAACAATGAAAAATATTGAGTGTGTCCTTGACACTTTTTCTATGTTTTCTTAATTACAAATCCACCTCTTTTTTTCTTTTCTTTATATATTTTTATTTTGATAATTTATTATCCCTATATAAAATTATTTTTTATTTATTTGTTATTTATTTTTTTATTATTTTATTATTCTTATATATCATTTTAAAGGTATTAAAAGATTATATATTCACTATTTTAATCTTTGAATAATTATAGACGAAAAGAATGATGTTGACTCTATTGGGAGAATTTTGTAAGATACATACCCTAAAATATAATGGTTTGAATTTTCCAAATAAAAATGATTTGTGGAAGGACACCAAAATTATAAATCTATGGAATTTAATTATTGAAATTTTTTAATTACCATCAATTTATGTATTCTTAGGTATCAATTATCGACACTTACATATTAAAATTTTTACCATTAAATATAAATCAACAGTTAAATAACACTATAACATATTAGAAAACTTTCAAAGGCCTGACTATTGCATACTGAAAATTTAATCTAATTCATTATGGAGATTGTTAATTTTCAAAATATATCCTTACATGATTGAATAAGAGTTTCTTTTATGTTTTTATATTCCAATAAATAGATTAACTTTACATATTATATTGGATTCCAATATCACTATTACTTGTTTAGAGATTACTATTATATATTGATCAAATGTTAACTGTAAATGTTTTCTAAAGTTAAGTGTTTCAAAAGCTGTGATTCAAAGTGTTTTAAAATAAGGATTAAAAAGTTAAGGATATAAAATATATACTCATAAATATCATTAATAAACTGATTGATGATTTTTTTGTCACTATTTAGGTTAATATTATTAATAATATTCTATGATAAATAATATAAAGGATTACAATTATATTATGTTTGATGAAATATCTATATAGATTTATAAACAGCTTTAAATTAAGACACTTATTGATAAAAATATAGATATAGTTTTATTAATTTTTAAGAAAAACCAAAGATCAAAATAATATGAAGATCTTAAAGAGATATTTTTTTAACTCTAATGAAGTTTTTTTTGAAGGGTATGTTTCTGGAATGTTTGGAGTGGTATTTATGACTAATTTTTCAGAAAAGGCTATAAAAAAAAACCATAACTAATTAAAATAAAAATTTAATAAGATATATCTGCAAATAGGGATTGAAGAAAACTTAGAGTAAGAGGAACTTATAAACATTTTGATCACAATAAAAACATACCTTATTCTATAATTATTATAATAGATTAATTTTACTAATTTCATTTTTAATTGATTGAAGGAGATATAATTATTGAATCTATATTTATTTAACAATTGTTTTTTATTTTTCAGATTTTATTTTGTTTAATATTTTATTTGTGGTGTAATTTTAATTTTTTTATTCTTTTCCCCTATAAAATCATGTTATTTATTGGTTATAACTCAATAAATGTACATTTTTATAATCGGGTTTTAACTCCCTAATAAAAGTTTAGTTGTGTGTTAGTGGTGCTTTCCCTAGAAAATGTTCTTTGTAATTTGGTTTTCAATCCATTTAAAATTTTATATTTTTTGATACATATCATACCTCTCAAAAATTAAAGGGGTTTGAAAAGTAGATATATTATTTTTGTGATAAAAACTACTATAAAAATTACCAAATTTTCTATTTACTATATACATCTTATTTAATTTTATATTTGGATAAATTTACCCCCACATGAATGTTGACTATCTATTAATCTTGATTAACTATATGAAACCTTAAGTATATCTATTCCATTAGTGCACTCAGTTTAATTAAGTATATAATTGGAGACTAAAGATCCTTTGGTCAGTTTTGAATCTAATTCCTTCGAAACCAAATTTTGATAATTTTATGATTCTGATAGCCATATGGAATCTAGTTTTAAATAATTTCAATATTTTATTACTCAGGTAAGGGTTTGGTTTAATGTATAATTTTTTTCTCTCATACTTAAGAATTTTTATCATCTTTTTAACCAGTTTAAGAATTTTCATACATTAAGATCCTCTATTATCATTATTTTAGAACTTATCTCAAAGTAATGTTCTATGATGATGATGGAATTTACTTATTATATAATGTTTTAATAGACACACAAAATATTTTATAATAATTTAATAAGGAATTTTGTTAAATTTTCAAATTATAATAATTACATCTTCTAAACTAATTATATACATTTGTAGGATAAGATCCATATTTCACTAAGAATTTTCCATTATAGTTATTTCTCACATCACTAAGATATTATTTTGGCCATCATGTCAATGATATTATATAATTATCTTGGATATTTGAGTATAAAACTCCTTGTGGGTAATAGATTATCTCAATCAGGGAGTTTTGGGGAGTATACTGTAATACACTAAGATTTTAGTCTTAATATACCTTTAAATAAATAAAATATTGAATATCTCATTTCACATTAAATTATGAACAAGAAAAACCATTATATATTTTATACAGATAAAAATATTTCAATGAAATATTAGTTCATTATGATAATTCAATATGAGAAAAAATTAAGAAAAGTAAAAGTTGAATAAATGAGTTTGTAAATAAAAAAGAATGAAAATATAATTTTTTATCAAAATGAATTTTCTTCAGGATCACCACCCCATTAAAACTATGAAAGTAAGAAATATAATTAGTAATATAATATACTTGTTAGTAGATAATAAAATAAGATGAATAATTTTTGGTTATATAATGGAATGTAATATGACCATTATATATGGTCACACTGATTATATAGCTATTGAGATTATTTGACTGTTTAAACATATACATTTAATTTATAGGTATAAAAAAAATTAAACACATCATACAATATATTTAGAAAATATAAATAAACTACATTGAGTAGAAAAATTATTCCTTAAGAAGTTAATTTTTTCAAGCTTAGAAGGGAGGTAACTTCGCTATCATTTTCCGTAGGCAAAGCCTAAGATGAACTCTAACTAATGATACATGAGTAAAATTGTTTTTAAGAAATGTTCAAGTTTATAGAATAACCATGAGACCCATACTAGCTGAATCGAAACCCCTAACATTCACTACCACTTATTTTACCCTTAGATATTATCCAAGTATATTGGGGGGATTTATAAGTAGAATTTAAGATTTCCTTATCTTATAATTATTAATAAATTTTATATTATATTCATTATATCCATTTTATATATTTTATATTTAAATTAAATTATCTTTTAAATAATGCATTTAATTATATAATATATGCTTTATTTAAGATTTCTTTGATAATGATCTAGCTATTTTTCAAAAATTAATAAAACTTAAAGAGTTGAGAATAAAATAATTAAATGATAACGAATATTTAAAAAATATCATATATAGTGTAATTTTATATTAATAGACCAAATTGATTGAATAATTGAAAAATTAAAAATTATATATATATATATATAAATTTATTTTCATACAAATATTTTCACTTGGATTGGAATATGAATAAAGTCTTGTTATTCTAAAAAAATATATTTTCTCTGAACCCTATTTGTATGAGTTATGCACACTTATTTTAAAGATGAATTTTTATCAAAATGAAAAATTAATTATAATAAATTTTTTTCATATTTTGAATAAACATTAAAAAATTTTGTAATAAGGTCATTCTGATCTTTAACATAAAAATAATTTACTGAACCCAATATTAGTTACCAATGTTAAATAACTTTTTATCAAGGAATTATATTTTAAAAAATTAATTTTAAATTATTTTATATTTATGACTCTAATATGATATTATACATGTATGAAAATATAATGACACCCATTTTATTTGAAATTCATAAATAATAATAATAATTAAACTCAATGTATAAAAGATTATTTCTTTAGTTTTTTATATCTTATCCTTAAAGTTGAATACAAATTTTATAATATTGATAAATTTAATTTTATTAAATGGATTCAATTTTCAGAATAAAAGACACTTAATTTAGTTATAAGTCTTATATTATATTTTTCATAAAATAATTATTACTATGGTAAAAAATTTATGGCATATAAGTATAAAAATAGGTAACTTATTACAGCTTTAATTTTTATAAATTAACTTGAAACATAGATTTCCTATAAGAACTATTTTACATTGTAAATTCATGCTCAATTGTCTCAATAACCTTTCCTCCCTTAAATAACCTTACCCCTGTGGGATTCCATTAATACCCTTAACATAACTTTTATTTCTAAGGAAAAGTACATCTTTTTTAATTATAAAAGGAGATCACTTCGACCCCCTTCAAGACACACATCTACATTGAAATGTCCTTAAAACCCATAAAATATTTTATATGTTAGAATTATATTCTAAATTTTTAACCCCTTCATTAAAATAAAGTTACCCAAGTCTAGTATTTCTATGATGTCCTTCAAAAGTTTCAAGTTGTTAACAAAATTATTATCCACTACCAAACCTTTTTTTATATCCTTCTCCTGTAAAACTATCCTAAAAAAATATAATAACATAAATATAATTATTACTATTAAATTATGTATATTAATGGAATAAATCTTTTTCTATCATCATCTCATCCATTTGGAAATTGAAAACATAACTGGTGTTGCGTGCAAACATCCACCTCTATGAATAGTGTATTCTGTTTTTTGTCACATACTTTCATGGATGGTTATAAAAATATATTTAATGAATAAATATTATATAAATTACATTATTTAGATTCAAGAATGATTTATTTTACATTCTATTGGTCACTATAATTTTAAATACCTTAAACGAGCATACAAAGAGGAAAATGAATTATTTTTTGAAACTAACACCTTCTTGTATTAATTTATTCATATTAATATTCAAAATTATGATTTATATATTTTATAAAATTTAAATAATTTTATTATACTCATATTATTATGATATTATTATAAAATCACTTTTATTATAATCCACCGGTTATAACATGTTCATGTTTGGGTTGGTTTAACCACCTACATGAACGATGCTATAATTTTTTTTAACATTGATAGTTATAAAAATATAATTGATGGCATAATATTATAATTATATTTAAATAATGTTTTTATTATATAATGTTAACATTATTATTTAACTCATTAGTAAGATACCACCTTTAGTTCATTAAAAATTATCCGTACAAGCTCATCGAGGATTTTATCTTCATGCATTGTAAATAAAACATTCATGGAATGAAATTAAAAAATTTAAAATAATTATGAAAAATATATTCATGCACATTAAATAATTTTGGAATGATGAAGTAAGTGTCAAGTGATGGGGTTCAATATAGAAAATACAAAGTGTTTGAAAATAATCAAAACCAATGACATCTGATAATTAGAATAAACAATAACCGACTATGAAATGTAAAATAAATGATTCTAATTGAAGAGTATATAAGGTAATATATTTTAATAATATTATAAAATCAGTGATTAGGATATTTATGTCTATAATTCATATAAATACCCACCCTAATATCCATTGAACTGGTGCTCTAGGCCAGTGCGCCACCTGGCCTTAGGTGTGCTTTCTTGTACAACAGAGGTTTCCAAATAGAAAGTAGGGTCTGTGAGGTTACCATGGTGTGGCTATAACCTCATGTAATAATATTAAACTTCATAAATAATAAAAATAATAAAAATAATAAAAATAATAAAAATATGTTATGGAGACAAGATAGTGTAAGTTACAAAATTAACTATAGTATACAATGATATAAAATGTATAATTACACTCATGAAAAAACGGATCCTCCATGGTTGGATGACATACATGGTATATTAATGATAATAATAATAATAGAAATAAAACCCATACCCAATTAGTTTCTAGTTCTAAATAGTCATGACATCCATACTCTTCATAATCCATTCTAAACTAAAGAAATAAACAACACATGCACACACCCAAACCAGTCCTTTAAATGCATTAATAATAGCTCCTCGAGTACCCAAGTTCCATGGTGGATTGAGTAGGGTATATGTAAAACAAGATAGTCCACAAAAAATGAAATCTAAAAAATAACCTGCCCATTATAAAGTGCATTTAAGAGTGCTATAAATATCCATGTACATTGTTAAAAAAATTATCAGTTTAGAAATTATCAATTTTACAAATTTAAATATGAAGAAATAAATTTTTTTCTAATTCATGAGATCTGTGGTGACACATGACACTAGTTTATACCATATTCATCATAATCCAATGAGTCTCAAATCATGTCATATAACATGTCCCATCTAGTTACAAAGTTTTTCTCTAATGAAACTATAGTTGTGGCAAATAGATGGATATAAAGACCCTGATCTTTATTACATAGTTAAACATGTTTTATTACATTAAATTACACATAAGAAAAATATGAGGATCAAGAGGTCTAGTTTTTAGGGAAATTAGGTTCACTACATAAAGGATTCTAAAAAAACACAACATATTTATTGAAAACTTCCTTTGCATGCTGACAACATTTCATCATACATAGTATTGCATGGGATAACCTGAGGACATAAATGTCAAAAGGGTGAGCTATAAATCCTATCAAGGGAGTAAAAAAGGAATAACTTAAAGAATACTTTACATTATTGACAATAGGAATATCAATTGAGTATAAGAGATACATGAACATAAAGGCATGATATAGAATTATTATCATAAAATATAAATGCGGCATCAACATTTAACATGATATTAGCAAGATCCAAGGATTATTGCATCTGGAGAATGAGTAAACCCTCACTTAACCTGAAATATATTGATTAAATAGTCATTTCACTTGACATATCATGATAATAATCTTTACTAAAAGCTTTGGAGCGCTATCCGGGTGCACCCTTCTTAATGATTTCATTTAATGCATAAGTGTGACACATGGATCATCTAACATGGATTCATTAAACATCATCATTTATTACATGATAAAGGAATGTGTAATTCATAAATGAAAATATATAATCAATAATTAAATGTGCACAAAGGTTAATATCCTTGATAAATAAATGGGCATGGTATTCACAACATAATGATTTTTGTTTGGAAAATCACGGTGCAATTTCGACAGCATAACAACATGACAAAAGAATTCCTAAAATTTTTTTATTAGAGAGAAATGGGTGTCTCATAATAATTATATGAAATGGAAAAAATAAATTCATATAGATACATTTCCTGACATATGTAATGGAATTTAGATTCATAATACAGAAGAATTCATTGAATGTAAAATGAAAGAAGAGAAATCCCTTACAAAATTTTGTGATGGTACCAAGTGTACAATAAAGGAATGAGAGAGAAAGGGTCCCTAATAATTAAAACCTAATGAGGGAAGTATATAATAGGTTCTAAATCATACTCTAACATTTTTAAATGAAAATAAAATGTAAAACAACATAAATAAATTTGGACAAATATGAGAAAGGAAGAAATCCCTTACACGGAAGTGTGATCCCAAAGGCTTGAGAGAGGATTCTTGGGATATTGGGATGCCTTAATAGGGTTCTATATAGAGTAGGTCATAGGTTGGTTGAGCTCCAAAGGAAATGAGAGAAGAGGAAGTGGGAGCTTCAGTGGGTTTATAGAGAAAAAGAGAGGGAATTATTTATTATTTAGGTTTTGGACACCACACATTAAACTAATAAAAACCAAAAACCATCCCAAAGTTTTTGAAAAAGTGGAGTGTGAAAAATTATTTAATAAGGAAATTTTCCTAACTTCTTAAAATATTAGGCTTGCTTATGTTTAGGTGAGTCATACTCCCAAGGAAATCAATTTAAAAAGCTAAAATGTTTTATAAGTCTTGGAAGGTCCACTAAGTCACCATAAAATTAACCAAACTAATCTAAAATCACATTATTTTAAAGTTTAAACATTTATTTTCCAAAAAAACCTTTTATAGTGTCTTATTACATCAATATTGGGTCATTATAATGTCATAAAACACATTATATATTTAAACAGTATTTAATTTATACCAAAAAATTTGACTATCTCAGAAAATTTTAAAAAATTCACCATTAGATTATTTTGATTTTTTGAATCCAAAAATAATATTCATTTTATCTTAATAATTTTAAAAATATGTGAATTTTTAATTTTAATGTAAATACCAACATTTATAAAAAATTCTACCGTTTTTGAAAAAACCGGTTTCAAACCTTAAAAAGAATTACAATTGAATTCATAAAAATTATATGATCATTTATATTTCATAAAAAGTAATTTAGTATTAATATTTTATAAAAATAGTATTTAATTCAAAATTCCATTAATTCATCAAAATAGATGTCTTAATTTAATATTAACAAAAAATACTATTTGTGCATTAAAAAAATACAAAGTAATAATAAATAAATGAATATATATTATTTATTCTATACAAAAATAATGCACATAATCATAGTTATAGGTTATTGTTACATAAAACCTTATAAAACCATCATAATATTGAAGGGTAAGGTGTTCGATGGTGACATACTCTTGGGGAGGCTCAGATAACATTGCTTGGGTGGTAATATTAATTAACTTCCACTTCTCCCATAGATAGTTCTGTTCGAGGTTAACATGTTGAAGATCGGATTGGGATTGGTCAAGAGGGAAGCCCAATAAAACCACCTTCTTTCCAAGCTCCGAAAAATGGGCATCGTACGGAGAAATTCTACTGGATAAGGTCGTCTCTTCCTTTGTCTGAGTTAATTGGATTAGTTAAAGCCCTATATTTATACTAATCGTGTGATCACTATTCAAGGGATTTATTAGCCATGATAAAAATTCATAATCATATTTTAAAATCTAGAATCATTAAACCATGTAAGTGAATATTTTATATAAATATTTTACAGAATAATAAATTTAATTAGATCAATAGGAATTTCCAATAATAAATTTTTGGGTCATTAAAATCTTCCCCCCAAAGATATTTCTCCCTCGAAATTTCCTTTTCTCACACTAAAAAATATGAGGGTAACTCTGATTCGTCCCATCCTCTGATTCCCACACTGCTTCATCAAACTTGTGGTTTCTCCACAACACTTTTACAGGGGGCATTGTCTTCTTTCATAGAACTTTTTCCATAAGATCTAAGATCTTAATTGGTTTCTCTTTACAGGAGAGGCCATTCTCCAATGGTACCACCTCTGGATTGAGTACATGCAATGGGTCAGGTATGCACTTCCTCAATAGTGATACATGGAATATATCATGTACTTGAGATAGGTTTGGTGGGAGTTCTAGTCGATATGCCACAAGTCTAATGCGATAAAGGATCTTACAAGGAATGATGCACCTTGGAATAATTTTTCCATTCTTCCCAAATCTCATAGCTCTCTTCCATAGTCATATGCAGAAGAATACCATGTCTCTAGCATCAATCTCTAGGTCTCGTTAATGATTATCAGCATAGCTCTTTTTTCAACTATGAGAAGCTTTAATGTGATATTGGATGTCCTTAACCTTCTCCGTTATTTCTTCAACCATTTCTCGACCTAGGAGTTTCCACCCCCCAACTTCATTTTAACATACCAGTGTTCTGCAACTCTTCCCATATAGGGTATCATAAGAAGCCATTTGGATGCTTTAATGGAAACTATTATTGTAAGAGAACTCAATAAGAGGAAGATGTTGATCCCATCCTCTTTTGAAGTCCATCGAGAATGATCTAAACATGTCTTTAAGTGTTTGGATAGTCTGCTCAGATTGGCCATCAGTTTGGGGATTATAAGCCATACTAAATTTTAGCTCAATATTTAGAGAATGTTGAAGACTCTTCCATAACATAGAGGAGAATATTAAATCTCAATCGGATACAATAGATAGTGGTACTCCATGCATCCTGACCACTTCTATGATATATATATCCGTGTCAGTTTATCCAATGAAAAGTCCTCTCGAATTGCAATGAATAGAGAAGTATTTGTAAGATGATCCACAACAACCTATATGGCATTGTTTCCTTTGGATGTCTTTATAAGTCTGGTGAAAAAGTCTATGGTGATGTTATCCCATTTCCATGCTAGTATGGGTAATGGTTGCATCATCCCCTTAGAGTTCTACCTCTCATCCTTCACTTGCTGACATACCAGGAACTTTGATGTATACTCAACGATCTCATTCTTAATGTTATTCCACCAATAATAATCACAGAGATCTCGATACATCTTTTTGTTTCCTAGGTGAATGGAAAAATTTGAACTATATGCATCATCCAAAATTTCATTCTTTAACTCTGGATTTGATGGAATACATAGTATTGTCACAAATCTCACAATTCATTCTTCATTAACATTAAAATCCAAATATTTACCTAATCTGATAGTTTCCACATTCTTCTAAATTCCCACATCATCCTTTTGAGCAATTTTTATCTTTTCAAAAAGATACGGTTGAGCAATCATCTCTGGAATTATTTATGATGATCCCTTCTTTATGATTCTCATTTCCATCTTTGTCAAATCTGAGAATATTGGATCCTTTTCAATTCTCATCAATGATATAATTGTTGGGTCCTTTACACTTAGAGCATCTACCACCTTGTTCGCATTCCCACTGTGGCAATGGATTGAGTATCCGTAGTCTTTAACCACCTCTAACTATCTTCTTTGGAACATGTTCAACTCTTTTTATGTGAATATATACTTGAGGCGTTTCTGGTCCATGTATGTTTCACACTTCTCCCCAAAGAGGTAATGCCGCTAAATTTTTAAAACTAAGATTAATGAATCTAAATATAGATCAGGATTTTGATAGATTTTCTCATGAAATTTCAATTTCCATGAAGCATGGGAAATTACTTTTTAATTTTTCATCAACACACAACCCATTCCATTCTTCGAAGAATCACTAAATACTAGAAATTTTCTTCCACTTGTGGGTAGTGTGAGCACATGCATAGTGATAAGCATCTTTTTCAACTCCAAGAAGCTCTCTTTGCATTCAACACTAAAATAAAAAATTACTAACTTCAAAGTTATCTTGGTAAGAGGGTTGTATAATAGTGAGAAATTTCTCACAAATCAATGATAATGTGCAGCTAACTCCAGGAAGCTATGAATATCCATTACCGATATTGACCTCGTCCATTCTTCAATTGGAGATGTCTGGGAGGGATCCCCATATATCCCCTTACTTGAGATGATATGAACCAAGAATGAGACCTCCTTCAACCAGAACTCACACTTGTTGTACTTTTCATAGAGATTCTCCATTCACAAGGTCTCTAGTACAATTCTAAGATTCTCCTCATGCTTATCCTTGGTTTTGGAGTATATTAGAATATCATCTATAAATACTACCAAAAATGTTTCAAGGTAATATATAATGTCTCTATTCATCAAGTACATTAAAATTGTTGGAGCATTAGTGAGTTCTAAAGGCATTACTATGAATTCATAGTGGCCGTATCTTTTACGAAAAGCCTACTTGGGGATATCCTCCTTATTCACCATTACATGGTAATATCCTGATTGAAAATCCACCTTGGAGAAGCATTGTGCTCCACATAGCTGATCAAACATGTCATCAATTCTAAGAATAAGACACTTGTTCTTTATTGTGATTTTTTTGAGCTCACGATAATCAATGAAATGGTGCATTGGACTATCCTTCTTCATGATAAGGAGGACTGGTGCACCCCATGGTGAAAAACATGGGCGTATAAACCCTTAATCTAGATTCTCCTTTAGTTGTTTGTTCATCTCCTCAAGCCCCTCAAAAACCATCCTATACAGAGACATGGAAATTAGAAATTCCCCAAATATAAGATCAATTGATAATTCAACATTTCTTCTAAGAGGAATACTAGGAAATTACTCAGTAAACACTTTAGAGAATTCCCTCACAATTGGAATGTCTTCAAGGATGGTTTCTTCATTATAATCAATCATTTGAGCTAGATATGCATGCTCAAAGGGCAGTAATATCCATTCTTGAGATGATGGTGCTAAATAATATTCATCCTCCTCTATGAACTTGTACAAAATCAGGGGTCGATTAACAATATGGAGAGTGCTTTATCTCTTATGTTTTTTTGTTGGATCTATATAAGGAAATCCAATCTATGCCAATAATAGAATAAAATTCCACCAAAGGGAGTATGAAAAGGTTCTTTAGGATGTTCAATCCACATATTATGATAGTGGAGGAGTTATATTAGTGGGATTCATTGATTTACCCATTTTTTTCTCACCAAAAGCTTTACTTCCATGATTATTAGTGACATTGGGATAGTTATACTAAATATTTGGGATAAAAAATAATGTGTAGAACCATAATAAAAAAGTATGTTCGTAATTCTTTAATGAGTAACCAGCATACCTATCACCACATCATTTTCGGGGTTCACTTCAGTGTTGGTGATGGAAAGAGCTCCGCCTTGCTACCTTGGAGGTTGTGGGTTGCCTTTGAAAACCCTTGGATTAGAGAAATGGTTTGAAAAGTGACCTATTTATTTATAGTTGAATCAATGAACAAAGTGTTAATGGTCGAATAGAGCATTCCTATCCTCTTTCGTAGCCAAGGGTTTTTCATGTCGGCAATTAATGGATAGGTTCCCTTATCTTGCACACTTAAAGCATTTACTCTTACCCTTCAGGAAATTTATGGGGTGCTTCTTTCTGAACCCTTGGCAAGTGGGGTGATGGATTTTCTTATCACCATTGGATTTATCCATCAGGCCTACAGAATTAAAGTCCACCATATTCTTATTATCGCCATGTTTCCTCAAAGATTAACAGATATCCATTTCTTCTTTGAGGGAACATCGTACAATTTCCTCATAGCTCTTAATGTCACGGATCACTAGGGTTTTCTGTAGGCTAGGTTTTAGCCCACCAAAGAAGCGATCATCCTTGAATTTGGGGGCAATGACAAAGACTAAGTCATATCGTGCAAGCCTTGGGAAATTTTTATTGTACGCTTTGACAGATTCCTCGCATTTTTTTCTTGAAAGAATAGAAGTCCCTTTCCTTCTTAAGTCGGAGGATGTGAAGAAAATATTTATCTAAAAACATTTTTTGGAAATAATTCCATTCCAACGCATCGATATCTGCCTTAGGGTTCATATTTTTTTACCAATGTCCACCATTTATCACCTTCACCCTCCATACGACAGGAATCCAGAAGAACCTTCTCTTGTTCAGAACATTGAAGGATGGAGAAGATATTTTCAATAGAGTTGATCTATTATTCTGAAATTGAGGGATCAGATGATCCATTAAAAGTACGAGGCCTTTGTCTCATGAAGCTCTCAATTGTGACTTGTTCTATCTTGGGGGTGGGGGTTGAATGTTCCTCTTGACCCATGTTTCAATTCTAAACTTGAGTTAACTGAGAGAGTATCATGATAAAGTTTGAGATTCTCACTTACATTAGATTGGGCATCTCATTAGAATAATTATCACATTGATCTTTGCATCGGTTGTTATTATGAGTCCTCCTATTATTGGCCATTGGATGAAATAAAATCAAAGTTAGGGTTAACACATAAATGGTAATCCAATGACTAAAACAAATGAATTATAATTTACTTTTATTTCCATACCTTTTGAACTTATAGGATTCAATCTATGTTATTCATCATCTACATCCAAATGTATATTATTAGGGGAGTGTTTCCTTTAATAATGGTTCATACTAAGCTTATGAATTCACCAAATCATATACCCTAGGAGTGTCATAACCAAGAGTGTATAAATGCCCATTATCATGCACTAGTTCCCATTCGAGTCTAGCTCAAAGTAGTGTTTTCAGGTTTTACCTAAGATACATCTATGCTATAACCACCTCTACCCACTCGTATCCAGACATGGATGTATTTTTTTGATAAACCACTTACTAAATACTCACCAAAATTTAGGGATTCTTTTATTATACTTAGTATTATTCCTAAGGGTTTCACTAGGGTTTTCTAATCCTAATCCCAAAAATAACTAAACCTATCCTCTAATACCAACTATAACAACCCTGCTCTTTATTACACTCTTAAACATTATTTATTTCATAAAATATCCCTGAAGAAAAATTTGAGGATCAATAGGTCTAGTGTCTTGGGAAATTAGGAACATTACATAACAACTTAGAACATAAAACACAACATCTTTATTGAAAACATCATTTACAAGACCACAACATTCCCCCATACTTAGCATTTAATGAGATAACCTAAGGACATACATGTTAAAAGGGTGATCTATAAATCCCAATAAGAGAGTAAACAAGGAATAACATTGAAAATAAAATACATGTTAGGCAGTAGTCATATCAATAGAGCATAAGAGAAACATGAACATAAAAGAATAATATATCATGATTTTCATAACATGGAAATGTGGCATCAATATTTAACATGATATTAGCATGATCTAGGGATCATTGCACATGGATCATGATTAAAGCCTCACTTCACTTGAATTAGCATGAGTGAACCCTCATTTAACTTGATGTATCATGATATTAATCTTTACCCAATGCATTGGAGCGCTACCAGGGGACACCCTTCTTAATCATTTCATTTCATGCATAAGTGTGCCACATGGATCATATAACATGGATTCATTGAACATAATAATTTATTCCAAAATAATGAAATGTTGAATTAATACATTAAACTCTATAATAAATTAGTAAATGTGCATAAAGTTTAATACCCTTGATAAATAAATGGGCATGGTATTCACTACACAATGACTCCGGCTTGGAAAATTGCGGTGCAATTTAGGCAGCATAATGACGTGACATAAGTATTCATAAAAATGGTTGATGATAGAGAAAGGGGTGTTTTATCATATGTACATGAAATGAAAAGTAAGGGTATCATATACATACATTTCCCAAAAAATTTAATGGAATTTAGAATCATAATAAAAAAGAATTGCTTGAATTTAAATGAAATAAGAGAAATCCCTTACGGAATTTCGGCATGGTAATAGGTGTACATGAGAGGAATTAACGAGAGAGAACTGGGTCTATAATCATTATAACATAAGGAGGGAAGTATATTTGAGGTGATAAATCATACCCCAACAATTTTAATAGAAAATTAAAGTGCATAACAACATAAATAAATCTGGACAAAAATGAGAAAGGAATAAATCATTTACATTGAAGTGTGATCCCAAAGGCTTGATAGAGGCTTATTGGGAGGTTGGGGAACCCTCAGAGGATTCTAGAGAGATTATTTAATAGGTTGGTCGAGATCCAAAGGTTTTTAGTGAAGAGTAAGTGGGATCTTGGGTGGGATTATGTAGAAAAAGAAAGGAAATTAATTATTACTTAGGTTTTGGACACCACACATTAAACTAATCAAATCCAACCAACATATGGTTTTCTTCCCATGGATTTTCCAAAGGGGATTGGAAAAAATTATTTTATAATGAAAATGGTATAACTTCTTAAAATATTAGGCTTTTTTATATGGAGGTTGGTCATACTCTCAAGGACATCCATTTAAAAAGTTAAACTATTTTATATGTTTTGAAGGGTCCACTAAGGCACCATAAAATTATCCAAACAAATCTAAAATCACATGATTTTAAAGGTAAAAAATATAATGGTTGAAAAAACTCCTTATAGTATTTTATTACATTACTATCGGGTCATTATGATGTCATAAAACACATTATATATTTAAACAATATTTAATTTTTATCCAAAAATTCCACTGTCTCACAAAATTATGAAAAATTTACCTTTGTATAATTTCGACATCTTGATTAAAAAAATATTCATTTTATCTAAATAAATTACTAAATATGTGAATTTTTACTATTAAAATAAAAACTGACATTTATAAAAAATTAATGGGTTTTAGCAAAAAACGGGTTTCAAACCTTAATAAAAATTACAATTATATTCATAAAAATTATATGATCATTTATATTTAACAAAAAGTAATATAGTAATAATATTTTATTAAAATATTATTTAATTAAAAAATAAATTAATTGAATAAAATTTATTTCTTAAAAGAATATTAACTGAAAATACTATTTGTGCTTTAAAAACTATTTACAAAGTAACAATAATAAAATGAATGTATATTCTTTATTCTATAAAAAATAATGAACTTAGTCATAGTGATAGGGTCTTGTTACATAACCCCTTATAACACCTAGATAAGTCTAAAGGATAAGTTGTTCAATGGTGACATAATCTTGGGGAGACGCAGATAACATCACTCAGGTGGTAATCTCTATTAACATCTACTTCTTCTATAGGCGGTTCCATTCAAGCTTAACTTGTTGAAGATCAGCTTGGGATTGGTCAAGAGTGAAGCACAATGATTCCACCTCCTTTCAAAGCTCTGAAAAATGGGCTTCATATGGAGAAATTCTACTCTATGAGGTTATCACATCCTTTGTCTGAGTAAATTTGATTTGTTAAAGCCCTAAATTTATACTACTAATGTGATCATTGTACAACCACTATATTAGAAATTTTAATAATTCTTAACGGTATTTTGAAATACAAAAACATAAAATCAAGGAAATTATTATTTTATATAACCATTTTACATAATTATACATTTAATTATATCAATATGAATTTCCATTAGTAATAGATTGGGTTATTACAAGGGAACCGACACAGATTTGTTAGAATTCTCTCAATATAAAATCCATAGGAAAACCAAGGGAGGGGAATCCATTGGAATTATTACAATCTAATATTAATGTAGGAAATCAATGGAATAATCCATGACATTCACAATCACGACCTGATGAGAATCCACAACTTTCATCTGATGAATTACACCTAACATAACCAAGACAAATATGGGGAACTCTTCCAATGACATTCACCAAGGTACCTCATTAGAATATACAACATTAATCTATAACATTAAAATAATATATAAATTACATGAGTCAATGGGGAAACATCCATAAGTAATTTTTATTAATTAATATAAGTGTAGTCTAAGGGTTATATCAAGGTTTTATATATAATTGGGTTTCCATGAATCCAATGGTGGTATCATATCATGACATTTATTTTACTCCCCTTGTGGAATCCAAGACACACTCATGACATTCCTCAAAAATCGTGGTGCATAAAAACTCTAGGGAATTATACCAAATAATTTCTACTCATATTCATATCTAGATATACACATTTAAAAATTTTCCATTTATTATAAAATTATTCTTTAATAGGGAAAGCATTAAAATGAAATAAAATCACAAGGTTCCTTTCATGGACCATATCTTACAATATCTATAAGGATACAAGATATCTTGTAAATCCATTTTCAATAAAAATAGGATAACCATTTTCCCTTTTAAAAAATTATTAAAACATTACCCCTTGGGCCTAATAAATTTTAAAACTCATTTCTAATACATTAATGTTGCGGGAATTTTTCCAACAAATTTAACTATATTATGTACCAAATTACATTTACAACAATGATGTTTGTGAAATTTAATTTCGTAACCATCAAAGAAATACAAAGATCCCTTTGTAACCGTTTTAAAATAACGTTACCATTCATCCTATATTAATTACCATTTCACATTAATTTACCATCCAAATAGCTAATTCCAAGGTCCCACCCATTCCTAAGAGGTTCCACTAGAAATAGTCTATTCTATTGTTCATGAAATTTAACAATGGAAATTAACTAAGGATTTTTTTTCAAAATAATTTAATTATACTATGTTCAAGAAAAATATAAAATGATTTAACACACCAAAAATATACTCAATAAGTATGACATTGGGTTGAATGAATGGAACCATATACCCGGACATTAGAGAATACCACTCATCCAATATTGACTATTAGTTCGACCTGAAGAATAAAAAAATGAGAAACCAAACAAACACCCTAGAAAGCAGGTATAATAGACACAAATAATGATATATTAATAGAAATTGAATGGAATAGAAAAAATAAAAAATTAGAGAAGTCGCCTCACCTTAAGCTTTATAATGAAACAATTAGAGGAGAAAATAGACATTAGATGATAGAGATCCCACCATGGGAAGAAATAGATTAGAGGAAGGTGTGCTTAGGGATGATGTGTTGAAGTGGAGGGTAAAGGGTTAAAAAATAAAATTGGTAGAGGAAAGGAACAATAATTTTATACTTTTAAATGGGGAGATTGGTTTGGATACTTAGTTTTTAAACTGTTCACTAACAGTGCAGACCTCACAGTTTAACAAACTGTGCTGAGTAAATATGAAATTAATTGTAGAATTTTTCATTGTTCTTTAGAGGCCATCATAAATTTTAACCAAACCATGGTCTTATACACTAATCTGTATAGTTTGGGTGAATGGTTAGCACTAGCTATATGCAAACTATTTTCCCTGTGCGATTTCCTATGAAATTGATACTTCAAACCTCAAAACTCCTAATATTTATCCGAGAACATGTGAAAAATCTTTGGAATCAAAAAACATCCAAATAATATATTTAATATTTTATAAATCTCAAATTCCTAATATGACACAGTAATTTAAAAACTACCCATCCACAAATATCAAAATTTAAATTCCTCTTCAAATTAAAATGCCCATAAAATAAGGGCATTATAAAATCCCCACTATATGACTTCACTTCCCTAATAAGTCATTCTGGATATCCAATCACATAAAATGTCCCACACTAGTCATCAATTCAATGAAATAAATCCATGTTCTGTTCCTAAACAACCAACATGATTCCGTAATGCACTTCTAACATAATATACAAGGCCACCGATCCTAATCCAATTCTATGAGGTATCATCGAAACCTAGAGACGATGCTTCATAAAACCAATATATATAGAGACACACACCTCTCACCGTCCAAAATATTAACCATCCAACGATGCTCACCACTATAGGTATTAGCTCATAAATGTGTATTCTAATGTATGGTTCGTACCGCTGATAAAATTTATTTTCAAAACACGACACCCAACCACTCATGTGGATGCTAGTATAATAATGGTTATTGTTTTAATTATCAAATATGATCCAAAATGAATATCCTTCCACCATCTATGAAAAACTTAAAAATTTTATCTCTTATTAAAAAATCCTCAGATCACTTTATAAAATACCACATTGAATCAATAAAACACACCTAATTCATTCATAACACATGACAACCAATTATGAAAAAGAACAACAATTGTACGTCCTCCTACCAAGGTAACTCAAGAGATCATGAATTCTTCCAATAATGCACATTCAAATTACTTGATCATGATGTATTGATCATTGAAGGATTTCAATGGTTATCTCAACGTACTGAGGTCTAACATAACACTTGATGTGATTCCATAGTCAAACACCAACCACTAACCCTATTCACAGGGCTCTTCCTCGAGAACCAACGTGCCAAAAAATCTAACAAAGATAAGATCATCATTCTTTTCTAATCCTAAAACATCCACTTATATTACAATAATTATCATAAAGAAATATCCATTTTATTTACCAATGGAATCCATATTTCATCGGGACTACATACATACCTAAATTTGTTGTGATCATGACTATTGAAAGACTGACTTCACTCTTCAAAAACCATTCTCACATGAGGTTCACATTCTAATGATTTCCATGATGATCCCTAACATAATATTTTACATATATTCATTTCATTACGTCAAAAAATAGATCTTAGTGGACCACATCCCATCTATTTCTGAGAAAAATATTGGATGTATCCAACCTCACTCAAAATGTTGAACACAATCCTCATCACATTTCAAAACTCATTCAAGTGCGGTTTAAAACATCAAAGTAATTTTTTTTGATTTTATAACATATTTAATTCCTTGTACTGCTCCTCGAGCATAATCTTCAATGGGTCCTAGCATCGACACAAAATGTCGCTCTTCCTAATCTACGCTCATTGTCCAACCAATACCTGACTATGATCAATTTCTAAGATCCACCATGTAACAAAAACATGATCCAATAAAACATTTCCCCTCTTAACTAATGGTGTTTAACTTTTACAACTAAACCTTGGAAACTATACCCACATTTTCACATAAAGGTTTTTGACCTCCAACTAACACACAACAACACATATACCCAAAATTTAGTGGGAAATTTCCTTACCTACATACACTACTATGATACATCTAATCAGAATAGATTTAAAATCCCAAAGAACAAAAATACATAGTCCAAATCATGATTCAATGAGTCGCATCACTTTCAATCAAGCATAGCATGCTTATATCATAGACCATGCTGATGCACCTGTCAGTAATTTTTTTCCTAGAGTACCCTCAATACTACTCTTCTAAATTTGATACTTTACCTATTCCATGGTCCAAAACATGAATTTCTACCATTATAATTGTTTCAAAACCATAAGAAAAAATCTCAACTCTAACCCAACTACTGAAATCATATCTCAATCTGACTAGCCTAGGAACTTGAAATCTCATTCCCTATACCCCAAAATTGATACCAAAAAACCACACCCCAAGATCATTCACATTTAAAAGCATTCAAGGAATCACCATATCAACACCATAAACCCATTTTCATATACTATGTAACAATCCTATCTTGAAGCATCTCTTTAATATCCTCCTGAAAAGGTTGGTCACTCTTTCACCATATGATATCTGTGATCCCCAAGGGTTGCATGCTCCACTACAGCCACTTTACAATACCTGAATTATCCTCCCATGAGTTTATCAACACTAATACGAGGCTCACGTTTCTATCTAGGAAATGAACCATGCTATTGGAATGTATCTTCCACTGAATAGAGGTATCTACGATGATATATTACAATAGGCCTAACCCCTACGTGTATCATGACTATAAGAATGACTACCCTTCTTTCTTGGGGATCATTTATAGAATCCCAAACCACTTAAATACATCACCACTATATACGCAAAATCACATCCACAACTTTCAATGCAGGGCATCCGAAGGACCCTACCCATTAAACCTAGCCTATGCAAAAGGAACAAGCACCACATGTGCCTATCCAAAAACATAAAATCACTCCAAAACACTAAACATGAAGAATTTAGAAAATCCAAACAATCTACACATGATCTAACTCAACAAATATTTCTCAAGAATTGTATCAGCTCATCTCATGGGTTAAACTAAAAATTCCCAGGGAATTGAATCACTCAAACATAGAGTAACGTGTAAAAGGTTACTATCATCATCAACTGCGGTCATACTAAACCACAACTTACAAGATGACATTCACTATATTATTATGGTCACATTTCATCAAAAATTACAAGACACCACTATAGAGTCCTTACTCATAAATCTAGTCTAACTGACCCTACCCACATTTGGATCATACATAAGCTACAAGGGTCACCATATAACACTATTAAAAATAAAATAGGTTATTTAAAAACAATATATGTATCTATCCCAACCAACTTATATAGGTTAATTACTAACCATTGAAAATATCCCAAGATAAGGAATATTACAATTTGGGGACTCACAGTGGTCCCACTCCATATACATCAAGTGAATCCAACAGCATAAAACCTCTAAGTCACTTCATCCAACTATTTTACAATACTTTAAAAGAATAATTTTTTAGTTATTTACCATTTCATATAATTTACACATCCATTTTGGTTAAATAGAATTCAATTTTCTTGTTAGGAGGGAAAATGGTTGACACATTGTTTTCTGAAATTTTAAATAACCCATCCTTCTTCTCCATGAACTCATATTTTTCTAAGGGATTCCATTACCATAATCCATAATGTTCTTATTAAAAACTGGGTATAAATTATTTTAGAAATATTTTTTAAAAATATCCTTTACAAGGCTCATCAAAATTTTCATATTTTCAATGAATGAATAAATAAGGTTCCATTCACAAGCATAAATAAATACACTTTACATTTTTCATACTGGAATAGTATTTAACTAATACCATCATTTAGAAATTTATTTCAATTCTTGTTTAGGTGATAGTTTGATTATATTTAGCATCTTATATGTTTTGAATTTCCCATGTATTTATTAAATAAAGTTTCATTCACATTAAATGATGAAAAAACCTTATGAGATACTTTTGGAAACCTTATTGAATTATAAAATCATTTATACAATTATATCTTCCTATACATCAATATATTTTCCTATAAAATAACCATGTATGATTCCACCATATATGTATATGGAAAAAATCATTTATGATATTAAATTTCATTCAAATACTAATCCACTTGTTTCTAGAAAATATATAAACAAAAGGAAGACATGAACGAAAAATAATACAAAGTTAAATATAATCACAGGCTAACAAAAATCATAAACAACATGTAATTAGTATCTAAAACCCATGTACCTAGAATGATTATTTATAAGGGAATCCATACATTCCTATAATGATTAATGAATATAACCCCACTCTATTGTCATATAAGTCCAAGAGTATAAATCCAATTAACTAATTACATCACACACCACATGTATCACTCATGGTCAAAATAAAATAAAATTATAATAATTAATTCCACAAACAACAAGTCTCATCCCTTGAAACATTGATTTTCCCATGTATGGGGGTTAATCAATCCGGGGCATGAGATCATTACTAATTAAAAAAAAACTAATAATCTCTTATATAACATACCAAAACAATAATTAAAAATAAAAATATCTCTGATATAGTTTTTTAATTCCCTACCCCAGGAGCCACTGAATTTGTGCATTGGTACGACACAACAAATGGCTTCATGCCCATATCCAATATGCCAAAGGCTACTAACTAGCATTGATGACATATGAGGTTATCATGTGGAGTCTATGTCCAAATTCCAGTGTATCCAACAATATAAATAGTAATGATTATAAACAATTCCAAATATAATTTCAGATAATACAAGTTAATTGAAAAAAATTATCGTAGTTAAAAATGACACAAAAAATATATAATTCTATACATTCTAAAAGTGATCCCCTATAGGTGGATCACACTCATGGTATAAGTATAAAAAATAAAAATATAACTAAAACAGAATCCCCACTAGTCTCAATTCATTCGCAGTCTTGACATACACACTCCACATAATCCATGCCAAAGCCAAGAAATCAATAACAATTATAATCACACAAATGTTTCCTTATAATGAGGTTGTAATAGTGGCATAGAAACCAAATTTCATTTAAGGACTATGTTGGGTGTGAGGAAAATTCATTAGGCCACCACTAATGACATACCTAATATTACCAGTCCCTGATAGAGTGCATGACAGAGTGATATATATAGCCATTTACATAGTAAACTAATTTATCCTTTTAGTAGTTATCATATTTAAAAATTTAAATAAAAATAAATTTAACTTCCACTAAGGTATGATATATATAGTAACACTCAAAACCATTTTATATCTGATTCATCCCAAGAATGTGAGTCTCTAATGACGGTATATTTCATGTCCCAACTATTTACAAAGTATACTAATAAGGAAACCAAAGTCATAAAAACTACAAGGAAACCACATAGCTCCACCAGGAATTCCCTCTCTACAAAACACAGATGTAATCCAAGGGATGGGTACCTCATAGAATTATAATAGTAATAACAACTAGACTATACTCTAGGAATTGTCGTCTAACATACACCTAAAGAATTCCACTTAAAATAACATGGCCAAATATGGGGAGCTCATCCCTTAAAATTCACCAAGGAACCTCTATAAAATCCATGAAATTAATCTTTGGAATTTGAATAATATATATACTACAAAATTATACTATAGTCACCCAATATATTTACATAGATTAATACACGTTTCTTAAAATTAAATAACCATTAAAACAACACGTGGATCATAATGTACTAGTTTCATTGGAAGACTAGGTTCTTAATACATAAAATATGGAATCATTATTTTATTTTCCATTGTGAGATATTAAAATATATTCAATCTCTGTAATTAACTTGTGATAGCCTGGGAAATACATAAAGAAGGGGTGATCCAAAAAGACCAATATGTGAATAAACATGACATGGAATCATAGCATGTGATTCAAAGGTATAAATTATATCATAAAAGATAAGGTACATGAGTAATCATGTGTAAGAATAACATAAAGATCATGGTATTAAATGATCATGTAAAAATATGAATTTTGGAAAAAAATTATATAAAATTATATATTCTTGAGTCAAGGGTAGCTTCCAAGACAATATCACTTGGTGGAAAAGACCCATAATAGCTTAGTTTGATTCCTGAACCCCATACATTATGCCTCATGAGACTAAATATATACCCAATGTATTGGAGTTCAATATGAGTGCATCCAGTATAACATGATCATGATATATGTGTTATACATAAAATAAAATCAATCATAGGGAATAACATAAGAATTATTTATATAAATAAAATGGGTTTTATAATATTTCTTTAAATCACATTGAAATGAAATTTCATATTGAAGGAACTTGAGAAATCACCATAAGGAATGTATTACCCCATTAAAGGAAGGGAGAATAAACTATGTATATATGCGAGAGATATATATTCAATAAGTTACAAGTAATACATAACAAGAGAGGCTATTTACTTTGATGAAACTACTTTTATAAATTTGAAAAATATTCACGAGTAAAATAACATTTTCACATTAAATAAAATCAAAGGCTGTCATCTTAGATGGAAAGTTATTTTGAAAGATAACTATGAGAATTTATTGAGGAAAATATACATTCCATTTTGAAAACTATTATTTAAAATATAAAACATTATAAAACATTAAAGAAGTTTTTTTTGAAAATAACCTTTAATACATAAAAATAAATCTTTAAAACATAGTGGTCAGGATTGTGGAAGTGTTCTATTCATACAGAATACATTTAAAAAACAACAATTCCTTTCAATTTTTTTTAATAGAAGTAAAAAATTAGTTTTTTAAGAAATGAAATGAATAATAATTTTAATTTTTCTTTAAAAAAATCACATTTAAGGAAAAAATGTATTTATTAAATAATATTAAATAAATTTTGATTTTTTTTTCAAATATGGATTGAGAAGAATAACTATTTTGGATTGAAGAAAGAAACGAAGTTGGATTTTATTAAAAACATTTATAAATAATATGAAGTTAAATGTTGAGGAAAATATAAATATTACTTGAATAATTAATGAATAAAAATAGGAGAATAAAGTGGAAGATATTTTTTTAAAATGATTAAATAATTTCCCTCAATTATAATTCAAGAAATTTTAATCCCGATGAAAGTGAGATTGAAAAATAAAACCTTATCACTTTAGTAAATTTTGAGTCATAAATTACCATGAATGAAGTAGTTTAATTGTAAATTAAAATATCATAATGTATGAATTATTCATGGTATATTTTTTAATGAGGAGGTATATACAAAATCCAAAATAAATTAGCTGCATTAGAGAAAATGTGACTCAAAGAAAGAAGTTTGAGATGAAACCCTTACAAATGTCATATCATTGAAGAAAGAGTTAATCAATGGGATGATTATTCATAAAAAATGTAGTTACACAAAAAAATAGTGGATATAAAATATATTTTAATAAAAATTAATTTCATACATAATATTATTCAAATATAATCAACAAAGTAAACATATAACCCAATGAATGAAAATTTAGTTTGGAACCCATTACCTCACACTTAACTTTAGTTGATCACTCTTTAAAATAATGTATAGTGATTTTAAACATGTTATTAACTTAGAACAGAAAAATAATAATAATTTACATATCAAATATTATTCTTTTATAACATCATATTACTTGTTCATTAATAATTATATATTATCACTATTGTTTCAGGTGTTAATTACCTTGTTTTCTTCTGCATGTTTGATCATGAATGTTAAGAATGTTTAAAATAGAATATAGAAAATAATATCTATAATTATATTAATTTATAAATAAATTTTTTTATTAGAGACAATTTTAGAATAATTATTTTATTTTTAAGATGGAGAAGGAGTCATGTCACTTTGTGGAGATGGTAGACTATACAAACACGCAAGATACATTATCATTTATTTAATGGTTTTAAGGGTACAAAAGTGTATTATATATTAATTATAAATAAAAAATAAAATTTCATAAAAATAAAATCTATTCATTAAATATATCCTTTGTTACCTTTTATTTAATGAGTTAGTAAAAAATGAATCACATCACATCGCGTGGACGTAGTCTACCGTACACACAATTGATGCTATAATTTATTCAATGGATGGTAAGGTAAAAAATTATATGATATATTAATTTGAGACAATTATTTATATTTCATTTATATAATATATCAACATAAAATAAATCCTTATTTCTTTTCATGTAATGCGTAAGTTAATGAAGAATCAAATCACTTTGTGAGGTAGTAGTCCGTCGTAAGGACGAGTGACGTTATCATATTTCTTTTGGAAAGGAATGTAAGAAGATGTATTTGATATTAAAATTATCAATGTATAATTATATCCTATATATAATATATAAATTTTATATAAATAACAATATATATATGTGAGAAGCAGATTCATATAACATATTACGTAGGTTTGCGAGGCTATAGTCTGCCATACACATGATCAACAGTTTCATTTCCCTTTTGAGGGAGGAAGATATGGGTTCAGGTTATCCCATTAACATAAAAAAATATCAGTATTCTTAAGATACTTAGGTAATTATATCATCAAGTATTAGTGATATTTTAAGGATATTGTGGAAGAAATAAAATAAAATGATCGGTTAAATATGCATCCTCTTTTTCAGAAAACTTATTTTTCTTGCACCAAAGGCCTTCCAATGACATATTTATGACTAAAAAACTATTATATGATGATAAGTGGAAATTAATGAATATATTTAAGAATTTATTGGGTGAAAAAATTGGTTTTGGAAGTGTCTACAGGATAAAATATGGCCTAAACTTTAATTAGTTGGGGAAAGGATGCATGTTGAATTTTTGAAAAGAAAGAATTCCACTAATGTTTTCACATTCCAAAAGGCATAAAAATAGATTTCTGAAAAAAAATTAAAAAATTCATTTTCTAAATATGACTATATAATCTATGTTATACTAGTTTTGGACTGTTTTTAACTCTTATCGTTTTAGTTTACCCCCGATAAACCCTTTTTTACCTTTTGTGTGGTAAATAATTTTCATTATTTTCAATATTTATTATGGTCAAAAATAGAGTTGAAATTATTAGATAATATAAATTACGATGATTTATAATTTTTAATCCATTTTTTAAATTCATGACAAAATTTAATTCAAAATTGATCCCATAGATGTGTTAAAAAAGATTTTTTCCCAAAATGCATTTTTTAAAGAAAAGATGACATCCTAATAACTATATGAAAAGTAATCGAATTCAGATGAATTTAATATAATATATATATATATATAATATAAATTAAATTTAAAAAATTCCATAGTGGGGTTATTTTAATTATTTAAAAATTGATAATCATTAAACACTTTTAAAAAGTTCTCTTAAAAAATGTGATTTAATGTGTAGAAATAAAATAATACGAAAATATATTATATAGTTGATTTAAATATAATTAATAGGATTTAATATATATATAAAATAATTATGTTAATTTATAAATCAAATTAATATAATAATGGTACTTAATTTATTAATATTAAATTGAAAATTTTATAAAAAATATTATTTTTTAGAACTCGCTGAAAAAATTAATATTTTTGAAAAAAATACATAAATTTAAAAGTATGTTAATATAGATATTATGATTTAAAAAATCATATCTATTTTTAGAAATATTTTTTCTAATTTGTTTTTAAAATTAATTTTAAATAATGTCTGTAATGTGCAAATAAACTGACTTTTAGAAAAATTAGTTTCTCAGAAAACATTTTTTTTAATTGAATATGGTTGTTATTATATTTCAAATTTTTAGATGACTATTGAATTTACAGTAATTTTTTTATAATATAGTTATTACTATTCATACACCACCAAACATATTTCTATGTTATAATTTTTATGTTTATATAATAGAATTTTAATAGTGTATCATGTCTCATTTAAACCCAGTGTTGCATGCATCGAAATTAATCGAAGGGATTTGACTTATTTGAAAATAAAAACATAGTAATGAATTAATGGGTTACATTCTTCTCTAATCTTGGTGTTTCATGATATATATGATACTGAACATGATTTTAATTTTTTAAAATCTCACGGTGTTACATTCCACTCCCCATAAATAATATAAATCCTCATAATTAAGTCTTTATCTCGGTAATCAAGGGTGTGACAATTGAAAATACATATTTGGAAATCCACATCATAATAATGGTTAATAAGACTTCCTTTTGATATGAGATAATGTAATATATGAATTCCATCCAATATAACATATTATTAGGTTTCCATATAGGGTAACATTAGTGGGAAATGAAAACATTGACCCGAAAGAGAATAATAATAACTAAGTATTAATAGAGACTGATAAATATTACTGATCATAAGAAAGAGAATGATTAATACAACATTAAGGACCTTAAAACCATAAATCTATGCGGAGTTAAAATACCATTTTATTCATCAAAATAAATTTAATATGATAATATTTTGGTTTTAGGATCCTTTTCCTAGAGTTGAGGAATTTTTTTGCCACCTAGACTGAGAACATAAGATAATGGCATGACTTGATACATGTCTATTTAATAATAAAAATTTATTCCCTTGGATATTATTTTCTCAAATCCAAATTCATCAATTAGTCCATGAAATGAATATATAATAATAATTTTTTGTCCTGAATCACATAAATTAATATTTAACAGATCATTAAACCAATAAAACAATGACAAGTCATTCCGCACGTCTCTAGATATTTCTAAAGACCAAAATTTTTATAAAAAGTTATCCAACAACAAGAAATGTTCAAATAAATCCATTACATAAAAATTTAACTTTAATAATCATATAAAATATATCTATCAATATTCAAATTGAAAACATTTAGAAGGAAGGTCACTAAATTTCAAAAATGAACATAACATTAGATTTACTAGAAAACATAATGTATCTCTTAATGTCACATAAAAAATATGTGAATACCATAATTACCATAAAACCATAATGAAAACATGAATGCTTCAAATTTTTTTCCACATTACTCCTTAAATAAAAATACATATTATTTCATATATTACTTAAATAAAAAAATGATGCAAACGCTATAAATGATAATAGAAACCACATTATCCTTAAATAAATAATCGGTTATAAGGTTATCAATACTATATGATTTAATTTATCTCTATCAGACATATCTTTATCCATAATAAACCTTATTATCTCAACATAATGAAAATATTAAGGGTTATCTTTCCCTTAATCATGTTATTTCTAGAAAAACATCATCTTTCTATTAAATCACATTTCTAGTTCATCAATATAATTTAACATACTATCAGAAATAATTAATGAAAAACTTATATAGAATAACAGTTATATAAATAAAAATATTCAATTATTCACATAATTCTTAAATTCTAATATATAAAAATTTTTATCATTCCATTTCATTCATAAAACATTAACTATGGTTCATCATCTTATTACTTAATATATCCTAAATTTTATATTAAATGTGTAGTCTCTTCATCATAAACAATAAAAACTTTACTCATATGACCTTACCAATAATCTTCTCGATCTTTCCTCTTAGGAAATGTATTTTTATAACAAATATTCATTCCAAATTAAAAACATTGAACCAATTACGATTCCTTAGGGTGACCATTAATCTAATCCATTTCAATAACTAAAATTTCCATTTTTTATAAGAAAGTACTTACATTGTGCCTTCTTATCCACTCATTAAACATCATCTTATTCCTTTAAGACATTAAATTGATTTATTCATTCCACCTTATTGACATATAAGAAGAACAATAACCTTTATCCATGGTATCTACCATTTGAAATCTCAACAATCTCTATCCTTATTTTCTTTGGCGAGTCTATGATTTTGTTAATGTGATTGTTTTTAATCATATAACCTGATAACTAATTAGGAATAATCACAACATCCTTCAATCTAATCATCATATCATTTTTTCTCATCAAGACATTGTCTATCACAGTCAATGTTTACCTAGTTCCATCTAGTTCCCACAATTGAATAAATCATGAATCATTGTATGAACAAAATTAATTATAGTGACATGACATATAATCATGAGAAATAATTTATAGGATGTATAAATAATGAAATTTTCTTTTAAATATCTAAAACCAATGGATTATTCTTTTTAATTCAGGTCCATTATCTATTACAAAACTTTATAATTTTTTGTAAAGAGTATGTTATTTTCCAAATAATATCCCTCAGGATTGTCTAACTAGGTGTGCAGAAAGGCCCATTGTTATCAATATGTGATGATTGAGTCCATATCAATGCACCCATTTTAGGGTTATTACCCCTAACTACCACTTTTCTAGAGAAAAATCCAATTATAGTATATATAAATGGATGTAGTTTCTTTGAAACCACTCATTATATTCTTTACCAAGTTTCCAGACCAATTTTTTATTCTTAAAAATATTCTTAGACTTATCCCTATGGTTCTCAATAATGTTTTACCATATTAGTTCCAAAGGTTAACTAAACCTTCCTTTTATACAAAAAAATAGAACTAATCCTTCCACAAATATTATTTCATGATTCATAAACATAAATAACAATAATATAACGCAAGGACCATAAAGGTCAAGTGTATTTAGTTGACTATGTTCTTAATACAAAAAACATGGGATCCTTATTTTATTTTCAATAGTGTTCTCTTAAAAACCAATCAAGATTATAAATATGTGTGGGATAACCTAGGTAATACATAAATTAATGGGTGAGATAAAAATCCAATGGAATAAATAAGACAAGGAAGTATAACATGTGATCCATAGGTAAAACATGATATTATAAAAGATAATATACATCAGTAATCAAGTCAATGCATCATATAAAGAGCATGGTATAATAAATTCATAGAAATGTAGGAGATGTGGAAACAAAATATATCATGACATAAAAATGATTCAATGGAAACTGACTAGATAATGTTATATGGTGAAAAAATTCTAATAATGGATTAGGTTTTCTCTATAATACAATACATGATGCCTCATGAGAGTAAATCCTTAACCAATTCATTAGAGTACTATCTGCATAAACCCATCAAAACATGTTTATGATCTATGTGTACCACATAAAGTAATTAACTCATAGGCCATAACCTTGTAATTACCCTTGTAAAGAAAATGGGCTATATAACCATTATTTGTATCATATTTAAAATAAATTTAAAAATAAAGGCATTTTAGAAATGATCATAAGGCATGTATTACCCAGTCAATAGAATGGATAATAAATGAGGTATAATTGAAATATACACACATAAAATTATTTTTAAAAAATAAATAACATAAAAGGTAATTTTAATTAATGAGTATTATTTTAAAAATATTAAAAACATTTTGGAGTAGAATAATCTTTTCACTTCTAGTAACGACAATGGATGTCATATTATATGGAAAATGATTTTCAATGATCATTATGAACATTTTTTGAAAAAAAATATACTTTACATTTTCAAAATAATTATTTAAAATAATGAACATTATCAGACATAAAAAAATTAATTTTTTGAAAATAAACTTTTAAAATTAAAAATGAAGTGTTAAAATACTACGTTTTCATGATGGTCTAATTTCACCATTAATGATGAATACATTAAAAAGAAAGTAATCATTTCAAATTTTTTTTAATAAAAGATAAAACGTACCTTGTTCATAAAAACATAGTATTATTCCTTTAAACTTATTTATAAAAATATTATTTACGGTAAAAATTACATTAAAAAATCATAGTAAAACATTTTTAAAAACATTTTTAGAAAACATCGATTTGGAAAAAAAATGATTTTTGACGAAAGAGAAAAATGACGTTGGATTTTCTAAAACAAATTTCAATCATTTTAAGTATCAAAGAGAGGAAAAAGATACTATTACGTGAAAAACTCAGGAATAACCAAAGGAGATTAAAATATGACGGGTTTATTATAAAATTTTCAATTAATTTCTTTTAATGGAAATTCAGGCATATGTAATCCTGATTAAAGTGATATTGAAACATAAAATGTTATCCATTTGATAAGTTTTGTACCATAACTCCACATAAATGAAGTAGATGAATTGTAACATAAAATATAATAATCTGTTGATGATTAATAGTATAGTATATAAAGGGGTAGTATATACACTAATGAAAATAAATTAATTTTATAAAATAACATTTGTCTCAATGAAAGATGTTTCTGTCAAAACCCTTAAAAAGTTCATATCACTGAGGAAAGATTTAATCGATGGGGGTGAATCTGTGTAAATAATTTTTATACAAAAAATATAGTGGAGATACAAAATAAATATATGAAAAATCATTTTCAACATAATCTTGGCATAATATAATCAATGAAGTACACATATAACTTAATTAATAAAAATTGAGTTAAGAAATATCGTACGTTGCACATCTATTTTATAGAGAACTATTTAACATATCATATAGTGGATTTAAACATTTTTTTAACTATTAAAATATTTTTATTATTATCTATAAAATCATATTTGATCATTGTATAACATCTTATTACTTATTCGTTAATAATATGACATTAAAAGTATTTTTTGTGTGTTAATTATGTTGTTTGGTCCTACAGGTTTCCTCAAAAAATGTTCCAAATAATAAATATACTTCATAAATATATCATATATATAGTTATATTAATTTTATAAATATCATTTTTATTCACTAGATAAATCTTTAGAATAACTATTAAATTTTGTTTATGGAAGATGCATCACATGGCTTCGTGGAGACAGTAGGTCAAACGTACGTATAAAAAACATTATCATTTCCCCAATGGGTAAGGTTGTGGCTTGGGTTGTATTTTTAAATTATAAAAAAATTCATATATATCACATATATTCATTAAACATATCCTTAGGTATCTTCCATGTAAAAAGATAATGAAAAATAACCACATCACTTCATGAGGCGATAGTCCATCATACACATGAACAATGTTATAAATTATTAAAGGGATGTGAAGGAAATAAATTATATGTTATATTTATTTTATATAAAGATTAATATTTCATGAATACTATATATAAATATAAAATTAATCCTTATTACTTTTTATGTAAAGAGAAGTGAAAGATGAATCACATCGCTTTATGAGGTGGTAGTTCACCATACACATGAAAAACAACATTGTATTTCATATAGAATGGAAATTTGAAATGTATAATTATATCATATACAACCTATATAAACATTTGATACATTAATAAAATTAAATAATATAAGTGGTGGTGGAAAACGAATAACATCTGTTTGTGAGATGGTAGTTTTCTGAAAACATGATAAATGAGTTCTTTTGACTTTTGAGGGAGGATATGATGGTTATATGTTATGTCTATACCTAAAAACATCTTATAATATGTAATATACTAAAGCTATTAAATCATTATTCTTTAATAATATTTTAAGGATGTGTAGGAATAAATAAAATAAAACTTTCAGTTAAGGATGCTGCATCTTTTTTAGAAAACTTCTTTTGGTTTTCGACAAAAAGCCTTCCTAGGATGAATTTAGGACCCAAAAAAGGATTCTTTGTGAAGTGGAAAAATTTAGGTAATTTTTTTGGGAATTTTTTTTGATGCAATCGGTTTTTAATGTTTTTAAAGGAGAGGAGAGGTGGTACCCTTTTATAGTTGGGGGAAAGGACACACATGGAATTATTGAAAAGAAAGAATTCCACGTATGTTTTTATCATGAAAAAAGATAAAAAATAATATTTTTTGGAACCTTATAATATATAAGGTATAAATTTGACCATAAAATTTTAATTAGGCATTTTTGGTCATTTTAACCCTTACCCTTTTAGTTTAACTCCCCGGTAAATTGATTTTTACCTTAACTATGTTAAATAATTCATATTGTTTTCACTATTAACTATGGAAAGAAATTAAATTTACCTTATTAGGTAATATAAATTATATTTATTCAAAATATAGAATCCAATTTTCAAAATTAAATTCATAAAATTCATGGAATTTAATTTAAAATTGAACCCGTGGACATGCTGAAAAAATGTTTTTTTGCAAGGAATGTATTTTTTATGGAAAGATGATATCATATTAAATATATGAAAACTAAAAATAACTAAATTAATTTTTATTTTTATTTATATAAATATAATACATTCATTTAATTTAAATCATTCCCCATTATGAGTTATTTTATTTACTTAAAAATGTATAAAATTTATACACCTTAAAACAGGTTAAGGAAAAACTTGTTTCTAAAGTATAAAAATAAACTTAAACTAAAATGTAACATATAATTGATTTAAATGAAACTAATTTTACTTATTATAATTAATTAATACTTATATTTATTTGAAATAAAATTAAAATATTAATGGGACTTTATTTATTAAAAATAAATGACAATTTTATAAGAATCGATAGTTTTACTTTTCACTGAAAAATAAATATTTTCTGGAAAACCCCATATTTTCACCATATTTTAACACCAATATGATGATTTCTAAAATTATTTTTATTTTTTAAAATATATCTTTTAAGTTGTTAAAAATTAATTTTAAATTATGTGCATAAAGAGCAAAGAAACTGTCTTTTAAAAAATATATCTTTTTCTAGAAAACATTTATTATTCTTTCAAATTGTCTTTATTATATCTATGCTCAATAGATAACCATTTAATTTAACATATAATTATCAAAATATAGTTAGTCATATTCTTACCCTTCAAATTAATTACTAGAGTATAATGGCCATATTTAAATAACAATATTTTAATAGATGTCATGTTTTGTTTAAACCTAGTATTTCTTGCATCAAAAGCTATCAAATAGATTGAATTTATTTAAAAGTATATATACCATAATGTTATAGGGTGTTAAATTATCCTATATTATTGGTGTTACATGTCATATATGGTATTGAACATGATGTTTCTCTTTTAAAATATTCGGGTGTTACATCCAGGTTGATTCCCCAAGAGGAATTCCATGTATTGAATCTAAGAAAAATACAATGGATTTATCAAGGCTATCTAGGTAATTGGAGACAAATGAATCAATGGTTGTAATCACACCATGGAATTGTTGTGAGTCCACTAGTTAAATGCAAGGATCACTCAAGGCATTCCATACTTTTCAGGGTTCATATGGAATCTAAGGAATCATTCCACAAAATTCATACACATCATCATATCCAAATACATTTAACAATTCTCTAATTATCAAGAAAATACTTATTTAACCAGATAAGCATTAAAAAAATAAAAAATCCTATTGTCCCCTTGATAGAATGTATCTCACAATTATCACAGGGAATAAGGCCATCCAATTTACCCCATTTCATTAAAAAAAGTCTTACCCCCTTTCCTCTTTTGAATAACCACAAAAAATTATATCCCTATGCCAAATTAATTTTAAAACCCATTTATTAATTCATTAATAACCTAAGAAATTTACTAACATGTCCATCCATATTAACTATAAAAATATATTTACAAGATTTATTATTGTCAAATTTCATTTCCCAATCGTCAAAAAAATCTATAAATGTATTTTAACCATTTAAAACATAAGAATCCCTTTAACGTATTTCAATTACCGTTACATATAAACTTTAAATCTAACTAGACAATTAAATGACCTCACCCATTCCAAAGAGGATCTACTAGAGGTCATCAATTCTAATTTTAATGACATTAAAAATTGAAATTAAGCAAGGATAAATAATTTTAAAATAATTTAATTATACCATGGTTAAGCATAATATAGACAACCTGACTATACTGAGTATAGACATAAAAATAGAGTGTTATTATATGTTAAATTAAATGGGTCACCTACCCTCACCTTACTGAATCCCACTCATCCAATATAGGCAACTGGTTTGGCCTAAATTTATTAAAAATGTGAAACTAGAAAAATATCTTGAAAAATGACATACAAGACACAAACAACGAGGGCTTCCTAGAAACTAAAAGGAACGAGGAAAATATTTTTGAAGTGTAATAACCATATGTCATGGTCACCAGTGACATAAAGAGAATGGAAAAGTAATGTTGGATGATGGATTCCCCACCATTGTAGGTAAGGGTGGAGAGTAAGGTGCACATATGGATGCTGGGTTGAGACGATATAGAACTGGGTAACAAACAAAAAAGTGGATAAAGGGAAAATCGTAACTTTTTACTTTTATAATGAGGAACATACTTTGGAATAATTATTTTCTGAACCCTATGACAACTATGTAGACCTTACAATCTAGAACATTCCATTTCCCATAGGTAGACCACACAGTTTAAAAAATCGTGTACTAATAAAGTAGAATGGAATATCCAATTTATTATAGAGTTTATCATGTTTTATTGGAACACATCACATAGATTAATAAAATTTCATGCCTATAAAACAAATAAGCATATTTTGGGGAATATGTATCACTAATACTATGCTAACCATGTACCCTGGGATATTACCCCAAAACTTGAAACATCAAACCATGAATCTCATCAGTCTTATATGAGCACCCAAGGAACTTCTCATGCATTAAAAAACATTAAGACATCAATTTAATATTTCCAGAAATTCAAATTATAGATTCAAAACTCAATTTAAGAAATGTACGGTCGAATAATAACATATTTCAAATTTCACCTCAAAATAAAATTACTATAAAATAAGGGAACTATAATATGGGATCATAAATAGAATTCTTGTTAGTTGAGAGTAAATGTAAGAGTTTTTAATCTGAATTTCCATCCGTTGATAAATGATTTATATTGACCACATGTGTTATTATTTTTGAATTTATATACCTCACATGGATATATTTTAACAAAATTTTAATGAAATTAAATCAATTTATAAATCAATATCATGTTACAATTTTGAAGGTATTTTGATTCAACCTTACCAAAGCTTTATGGGTTTCATAAAAAGTTTCCTTAAATGATGAATGTCCTCATATTATACACATATTATTATTTTATATAGCATACATAATTACCATTTTTTCTACAAATATTATTAATAATGTTTCTATCATTGTATTTTCACATCTATTCTAGAATCACTTATTTATATTCCTTTTTATTCAAATGTTACCAAATTTGTATGGTTTTTTCATAAATCAATATCATTCTTTGAGTTATGAATATTTTGTTGAGACTAATTTTTATATGTGTGTATTTATCCACCCCATTTTTGTATTATATCTTATTTTCACATAATTTTATATAGATTTAATGTTTTTCCATTATGAAATCCCAACTCAGGTGGCACATACCGGCACCCTAAGCTAATTCATTATATGGTGTCGGGTGTGCCTCCACATACACCATAGCCTACCTACTAGTATTGATGGTCTTATATATCATGTGGAGAGACTATACCATCTTTATCAATGTGTTACCTAAGTGGTAAATAATATACAAAATAACCAAGTTAATATAATAAAAAATAAATAATATAACCCAAGCAACACATGATGAATCCCAAAATAGGGAAAATGACCAATAACCAAATTAATATATGTGAAATTCCATATAATTTTTTATAATCAAATAAGATCCCAAAATAAATACACATATATGACACCTAAGAGGGTCCTGAAATCATCTATAGTTCCACCATCCATGCTCTTTCCCAAATCCCAACTTATTCCTCTACCATAAGCCTCAATCCCTTATTTAGAAATGTTGAAATAAAATCTATTTGGGCACCAAATGATAGCGTGAGTAGGGTTTGCGTACAAATCAATAGGACACCAGAAAAAAATCTAAAGGAATATCCAATGTATAATAACATATGTAGTTATATAATGAATAAAATAAAAATGATAAAAGTAATCAGGGTTGACATTTATTATTATTTAATCAACCACATTAGCCTCATGTTCATAGTGACACCCAAACCAATCATACATACTTCAAACCATGCTAGATTATGAACCATACATCATAGGGATATCAAAATTATTCATTTATTGGATTTAATTATTCAGATTAATTTTTATCTCACTTATGTACCCTAGAGAATCGGTTAGAATACCATTATCAGGAATAATTTTGGAATAAGTCCAACATAATTATCTTAGGTACATATAAAATCATTCCAGCATCAATATCAGTGGTACTTATAGAATCATTATAGAACCAAAATCATGGGAACATAGATCATTAGTCTATCAATAATTCACATACAGGAATAATGGGCCTAGAACATCAGTTTGGTGCCCAATAGAAACTCAGAGAATCAGTCCATCACCACAAACTAATTGTTCACATTTTTATTTGGATATATTTATCAAGGTTCATCATCAGTGAACTTCTTATCAATCATTCAAAACATGGTGCACATTTTCATTTATCAAACACAACCATGGTTCATTACATTTATCATAAGGACCAACCTAAGAACTTTACCCATTAATCCATATATCATCAATTATTACACAACTCATTAACCCTTCACGATTAATAAAATCAACCCTTTAAATCCCATTATAAATCCATGAATAATGGATTTATTTCAATTACATTAACCTACTATTTACCATTTTTTTCATTCCATAAGTGATAATTTCAATGATATTGTCACACCCTATGGGTTTCCATAATTCATGGTCCCCTAATCTCAAATGGGTCAAATGGGATATGTGAAAGGTCTTTCAATTTCATGGGGATTCAATTTATTTGTGTAATTTATAATAAATATTATAATAAGGAAATAAAATGATATAACTAAAATACAATATGAATATCAATACTATGGGATTTAACATATATACCACATACTTTAGGGTTGTCGAGGAATGATCACCCAACCATAGACTTTAATTTGAAGTAGAATGACCGAATTCACAACGATGAAGAATATATAGGATCAAAACCTAGGACTAAGATCAAATTAAATAATATCGATTAAAACATAGTTCTATACCATCAATAATAGGAGTAATTAATCCCTCTCCAAATGGTGAGAATGAAAAGAGATAAAAGATCCTAAATAAGGAAGAGATCACTTATTGGATAGAAGTACATTTCTTACAAGAAATATTTGATTCACAAAGTAAGGGGTTTGATAATTCTAGGAATCATCTCGAGAGCCTCCTAGATTAGGGAATACTGTATTAGGCCTATTTTTGGAAATTAGCTATATAACTCAGGGGGTTTTTGAATTTTTGATCTAACATTATGGGGTTCAAATGTCTGTACACATGGTTTTTTGGAAGGCCCATATGGTTAGATAGACCTTACACCCTAACCATGAACCACAACTATCTAGGCTTAATGGTTTCTATAGGGTGGTAACAAAACTTGGTTAGCTTTGAACCAACCATGTTATCCACCTCTTTCCTATGTTGAATGGTTTCTGAGGGTGGGCACACAGTTGGGAAAACCATATGCTAACCATGAACTGCCCAAATACCCTATAAAAAAATCAACAACTCAACTAAACAAACCTGCGACAAGATGAAACTAAAAGGATATCAAAATAAGGGTAAAAAAATACATGGAACAAGTAATAGACATCTACATAAAGGTTTAGATATTAAAATCTACCCACTATATAACACGTCATCCTCGATCTACACTCCCAAGAATAACTAATCCTTTGAGGTGAAAAGGTTGTCCCACTGTGCCTATATATCTTCCTCCTGATCCAATGTTTCCTCTTGAAAAATGGACATACATACAAACCACCTAGACCAATGATATTGTATTTTTCACATAAATTTCTCACAATGGTCCATGAAATGAATCATATTATCCTCAATGGAAGCATCGAACTCAAGCTCAACATCATAATCATATATCACATGAGAAGGAACATGGTGATACAAAAAAATCTAAGACACATGAAAAATATAGTTCATAGAAATGTACCTTTAAGGAAGAACAAAATAGTATGAAACCATTATGATCCTCTCCAAAATCTCAAATGGTCCGAAAAACCTGGGCACCAACTTAAACAGATTTTGACTCCTACAGTGACCCAATCACGATGAAACACAAAGGAAAAAAATCACACAATATAAATTGATGATGTCAATGTTGAAGATCAACATAATAATTACATATAATCTACACCTTATCCCTAGTTTACTAAATTAACTAAACCTAGTCTGATGTCTCCTACTTGAGAGTCAGTCCCAATAACTCTAACTAACCTGACTCCATCCAATATTATGGTGATCTACGTGGCATACCATAAAGTGTATAATATGGTTCCATTTGAATATTTTCTCAATAAATATTGTTATAGGAGAAATCAACTAGCACTCTGTGTTTTTTCCATGATCCAAAAAGTCTTGGATACATGACTGTTGGATTTCCTCCTGCATAAAAATCGTACACTCTAATTGCTCATATGTTTACGGGTGAAACATTGTACTCAGAAACCCCTAGGTTCCCAAATCCTTCTGGAAGCCCTTCCATTACTATTTTGTGGAAAAAACATGATTTGAAACTATACTTCATGACAATATATGAAAAAAGACTATATCATAAACATACCTATCTCTCAACCGATCAACAATGAGACTCCCTTGAATTGAAAATAAATTGGACATTTTTTTCAACTAGTCCACAATAACCCATATTACATCATTTTCAAAGGAATAATCAAAATATCTACCACAAAGATCAGGGAAAAATTATCCCACTTCCATTCTATAATGGGTAATGAATATATAAAACCACATGGATGATGGCGCTCAGCCATCACGTACTGACATGTGTAATGTTATGTCAAAAACTAGCAACCACTTTTATCATTCCCAACAACCAATATTTCATACAAAGGTCATGGTACATTCAGAAAAAACATGATGCACTACCCATTTTGAGTCATGGAACTCACACATAATCTCTTCCCACATAAATGTAGGAACAAAAACATATCTATAGACATAGATGATATCATCCTCGTATATAGTCTATTCAAGAGGAGAATTCCCACCATATATGATTTACTCATGGCCAAAATCTCCAGTTACTCATACTATATCTCCTTAATCTCACTCAAATGTGAGTATTTAATGGATAAGGATATACAATTCATCTTTCACTATCCCTCATGAACCTCTATATCTGTCTTAGCCAACAAAGCCATCATCTTCCACTCATTTTTAGACTTCTACACAACATGATTCAATGAATTCTAAATCAAAGTGTTAGAAACACTATATATATTATTCAGTGTAAATTCTGGATCAATATCAAATGACTAAATGTACTCCACCCATATCCACTACCAAATATTCAAATCTCATTACGAAAAGGTTTACTTTAATGATCTGTTGTTGGTATACACAATGAATCTTTCACCCAATATGTAATTCCACAAAAAATCTATCTCATAAAACACCATAATCCAATAAATATCAGTCTTATGATAAATCATTCTATAAAACATCAGATATCATGATCCATATTCAATTAATTTCTCACTCTTCATCAACACATCCCTAATTCCAACCCCAGATGCATCACAAAACAATAATTAATCCCCTCTATGATTGGGTTGGTCCAAAACCGCTGATGATGTAAAATGCTTCTTCAAATATTAGAAGACATTATAACATGATCCATACCATTATAAATTGATATTAATTTTTTTGAGGCCAATAAGATATTATTTGGAGATAGAAAAGTACAAGATGAATATCCAATAAAAGCTTAATATACTCAAAATGATTTGGATATCAAAAAAATTATTAGGATTCTGGTAAGAAAAAACTTCCTAATCTTTATTTGGGTGCACTAACACACATTCGTAAAATATTATTGGGAGAAAGAAATATTCCTTTTCAATCCACAATTGATAGTTATATATATTGGCATACAGATTTATCTTTCTTAGTGTACTCAGAAATATGTAAAGATGTTTAACATGATCATCGTAAGTTTGGGAGTACACCAAGAATTCATTGTTGAAAAAAACCACAAAATGATCTTAGAATAGGTGGAATATTTGGTTCATCAAGGGAATAAATGTAAATTTAGAATTTTTCAATATAAATGGAATAAAAAACACTCATATAGGCCATACATACTCCTGAATTGAGTATGTGGTCTATCAAAAGTTCTCTCTTTCAACTGATGATACCCTAACCTCAAATTTATTATAGAGAACACACATGAACCCTCAATTGGTCAAAAATAATTTTGATACATAGAATAAGATACAAGTTCTTAATTTTAACATGGTTCAACTTATAATAATTAACACATAAAAGAAACTCCACTTCATCATTCTTAGAAATCATAACTAGAGAACCTAATAATGACATAACTGGAAGGATAAATCCCTTATAGATCAATTATTCTTATTGAGTCCTAATCTCTTGACTTTCTCTTGTATCTATTTAGAATGGCTGAATCGAAAATTCATTAACTCTAAGCATTAGATCTATTGTGAAATCAACATATCTTTCATATGGAAGCCCAAACAAGACATCATAAAAAGTGTCTTTAAATCAATCTAATACAGGTAAAAAGAAATTATGATTCAGACTCCCACCATATAATTTAATAATTTAAACATGAGAGGTGAGCTCCCCTAGTTGCTGATGAACTGGCCCTATATGATCTTCCTAGATATCCCCTTCTCCATGAGAAATATAATTTTTATTGTCATCATACATAAAGGTTACCATCCTTTGGTAATAATCAATGTGGGATCAGTATGATAAAAAATATTCCATTTCCAAAAATCATATCAAAACCATACCTAGAATGTATATAAAGATCCCAAAATAAACAATACTGACCCACCTTGGGGGAACGTCCATTGCATAGATAGATATCCTTTGACTATACACAAAAGGATGTGTTGAACATCATTAACCCACTCACAAACTCCACCATCAGAATCATTATGATTACATGGTGTGCTGTAAAAAAATAATGTGAGGATACTATATGAAAGAATGTTCTAGAAATTTTATAAGCTTCATGAATTGTATCTCTTACTGTCAACAACCTAACCTTGCTATCCACAAGTGCAAGTTGAGCTGCATGCAAATGACCTGTCTGAATGCCCTATTCTTCAGAATGAGTCCCATGCACCTTACTTCTATACTGATATAGATTCTCTTTTCTTGATGTACCATGTCTACCTCCCAAAACAACTCGGCGAGTGAAAATCTAATTTTTTGATTGGTATGGGGTACAAGACCCCCTTCCAGTACTTTGGTTTGGCTTAGCTACCCCATTACTAAAAATAAATTGAGGGTTTCTGCAACATCTCTATAAATTTTCCATCTCATAGAAAGATCATAACTCCATCGTTGGTTAGGGAAACTACCTTGGAGTACTTCCCAACATACCACACTAATGGAATAACACTCTATTATGGCCATTGGCAACTGCTCCATCCCCCTGTATACTCTATTTCCCACTAATATTGAGAATTCTCTCATACTGATGGTTTCTACCATCATAAGATGAACCTCCTCATCATCTAGTAAAAACCACATGTACTCCATTAGTGTCTTTTTATAGGTTCCCCTCATAAATGAGAGCATGATTCACTAAATCGAAAATATTATTCAATCAAAATATATTAACCAAGATATTAATCTCATATTTATGTCTATCTTTAAAATGTCTCACTAAAGATGAATATTCTCCCACCAGTTTTGGGAAATTTTAATTCATGTTAGTGAAGTGACCAACATTATCCATCACAAACATACTTCCCCTAGTCAATGACATAACATTTTCCACCCTCTCATTCCTAAGTGTGTCTAGGTAAAAGTAATCCAAAGAATTCTCTTGAGATTACTTCCATACAATTCTATCAAACTACTCATCTCGAGCCTAAATATCTCACCAATTATTCATTTTAGCTCATAAGATATAAGAATCCTACCTGAATCTTCTCTCATAAGGAGTCTTTAAATGGTCATGAATTTTTTAGATAAATCAATACAAAACTCAAATACCATAGGTAAACCCATTATGATGAACATCAAAGGGTGCTAAAATTATGAATCATAGGGTTAGATCATACATATTCCTCACATCACACCCTTGGACCCTTTTAAAAAATTGCACAAAGTGAGTAATGTTCTCAGAGAAATTCTTTAACATCCCTTCACCTAGAACTATCAGGGACTTGGTTTCCAATGATGGATGAACAATTACACCAATTTCATCCTAACTTCCCACTGATGATCTTCATCAGGGAGTCATGTATAAAAAATTTCAAGATCACTTATTAGGAAACATAACACATCATTAACACATTTTCATAAGACATGTTCACATAATTACTTAACATTCTTCTCACAAACACCACCCCATGGTCAAAACCGTGGAAGTACCATCATCCTCAAACTTCCCTAACTTTTTTCATGTCCAACATCAGGTAATGTTTTCTATATTTAAAATATTCTCATTAGTTTACCATTTTAAAGATTTCAAATTAATACCTTTAACATCATTAAAAAATTATTATTTTATAATAAGTCTCATTTTCATTTAGATTACTCAAATAAAGAAACGAATTATAATTTCACAAAACCGATTCATGGATTTCGTTTCTTTGTGTGTCTAATATAACACATGTCATATAAATTCCATAGTTTCTAGAATGATGAATTCATATAAAACTCTCATTCGATAGAGATCTATATGTAAAATAAAATAAAAATAATAGAATTATAAAAGAAGTGCTTCACCCAAGGTGACATAATATCCAACTGTAATAGAAAACATCAAGAAAAACAATCCCATCCAGGGTTACATGGGTTTTCCCCTATATATAGTTTACCTACAGTCATGCATGAGCTCATGACTATGTCCTCACTCATCATAGTCTCATTTATACCCTCCCAAACAATAAGAAAACTGAAAATAAATTCAAACTCCCTCTAATACGACATTATGAAATCTTGAACATTTTTCCACATTCCAATTCTCCAATGTAGTTCATTAAATGAACTTAGGCATGAATTCCCATACTCCTTAGGATATTTACTATTAGAGTAGCTCTAATAAGTCATGTTGGGAGACTATATCCACTTTATTGAAGTGTGTCCCAGATGGTAAACAACACAAAAAATAACAAACATAAACTAAAAATCACATGATGAATCCTAAAAAATTAAAAATAACAAATCACAAAAGTAGAAATTTCATTCCATATAGTTTCAAGAGTCAAATGAGGAACCAAAACAAAGAAACAATGACCACTTATAAGAGTCATCTGATATCATTTCTAATTCCATCATATGTGCTCCATCAAGGATCCTAGCTCCTCCATCTAACATATGGATCTTACCCTTTTCCTGAACTGAAAACAAGAACTCTATTCTAGTACAAATTTTCTAACTAAGTAGGGTGTGTATAAATGATAGCAGAAAAACATAAATAGTGTATAGATCAATATAAATAATATAATAGAGTTTGTAGTTGTATAAATAATAAAACAAATAATATAAAATTAAACATGGTTCCCATTTATTATTCTTAAATCAACCAGACTGGCCTCAGGTTCACAATGACACCCAAACTATTTGTACTTGCTTCGGATCATACAAGAGTTTGAACCATACATCATAGAAATATCAAAATTATTCATTTATGGGATTTAGTCATTAAAATTAATTCCAATTTGACTTTGGATCCGTATAGAATTATTACAGGTACCATTATAACATATACTTGGTAATTTAATCCGACATAATAATCTCAGGTACTTGGAGTTTCAGTCCAGCACCAATATGATGGGTATATAGAATATACATCAATAAAAAAATCATTGGTAATTGGAGATCAGTCTAATACCAATTCGCTTGAAGGTATTGGGGTCCTAAAGAATCAGTTCGACACCCCATGGGTACTCAGATAATCATTACATCACCTATAACTAATTTTTCTCATCATCACACAGAAAAACAAACAAACACACACACACACACAGACATATATCAAGGTTCATCATCAGTGACCTTCTTATCAATTATTCATAAAATAGTGTACCATTTCATTTATCAAACTCAACCATGATTTTTTATGTTTATCATAAGAAACAAAATAATAAATTCTAACATTAACTAACATATCATCAATTATTACACAAATAATTAACCCTTCAAGGTTAATCCGATCAACCCTTTAAATCCCACTATAAAACCATGTGACCTGAATTTAGTCCAATTCCATAGACCCACTATTTCTCTATTTAAATTCCATAAGTTCTCATTTTCGGGATATTTCATACCCCCTAGGTTTCCATAGAAATATTTATCATAATCGTAAATGGTTCTAACGAGATTCATGAATGGTATTTCAATTTCATAGGTATTCAATTCAATTATATTAATTTAAAATTAGTTTCCCAATATGGAAATGCAGTGATACCACTAAAGAACATGATCTGTATCATGTAAATGTGATTTTTCATTTAGAATACATAGATTAGGGTCGTTGAAAAATTATCACATTATCTTGTCCCTATAGTATTTGTAGAAAAAACTAATTAAAAAGGTCAAAGAATATCTAGGATAAAAAACATGGATCAAAATCCAACGAAAAAAGATCCATTGAAACCTATATCTATACAATAAAAAAGGATGAATTTATCCCTCTCCAAAGGCGTTGATGTAACACGACAAGAATTTAAATATAAATTTAAAATAATGAATCTTTGTTTTAAGTATATATTTATAACTATCCTTTAAATATAAATTTTCCACTACTATGATTTTAATTTCAAAAAAAATCCATTTACAGTTGTGATTAGTAAGTTATTCGATGTATGATAGAACCATCTGGTTTTTTTATGAATAGTAACATACCCTTATGAATAGTAATATGACCCTTATGAAGAGTAAATCATATTATTATTTTAATTTCTTAAGGTTATAATATAATAAGTTGTTGATTTATTTTTTAAGGTGTTTAAATATGAGTTATATATTTAAAATTGTTATTTTTGAATAAATTATGATTTTATTTAAAAATTTAATTAATAAAATTAAAAAAATAATTTTCTAAAATAGATTTAATTTTTGGATTATACTAGTCAAAAAATGGTTAGGGTGAACTTTTAGTATTTTTATGGAATTCTTGAATTTTTAATGAATAGTAAAATACGATAAATTACGATAAATGCTAAATACTTGTTTTACTGCATAATAAGTGATAAAATGACGATTTAAGCCCACTTGGTTCGAACTCACATGCAATTATTACTATTTTGGGTCACATTAATCAAGACTATTTGTAGTCTTGTCTAAAAATATTATAATAATGATTAAAATAATATAATATCCCTCCCCTCCTCTACTATAAATATCACCCTCATTACATGTTTCCTCTCACACCTCTCAAGACTTTATCATTTTCTAGTATCTAATAAATTCCATCCTCAAGGATCTTTCCCATGTCCTAGAGTGGTTGGTCTCACGAAAAGGAGAAAACCAATGGCCTTAAGGAGGATATCAATGAGAAGAGATCAAGAGGTAAGAATCCTCTTCTTTGTTATGTCTTTTCTTTCCAATTCCTTTATTTTAATATAATATATTTACCTCCACTTATCCAGGAGTTTTGAAATCTCTAATATTGTATATAATATTTATTTTACAATTTTCATTTTTAATATTCATCATCTTCCTTCCTCTCCTCTCCCTCTTGTTCTAAAAATAAAAACACCATCTACGATGTGCCGATTTACCAAAATCGTGGATGATGTGTTTTCAATATCCATTACATCCTTCAACTATGATCATAAAACCCTTTTAATGGTTGAAATAGAATTTAATGTGTATGTCTCATCCTATTTTATGTTCTTACATTAACTCTTATTCATGACATTAACTTATATAAGTAAACAAGTTCATCATTATCCGGGAACCGCAAAAAATGATCTAAAAAAATATCATTAATGTTTTATCTAAAGATAAATCATCATATATGATAACAAAATTATTTATGGTATAATTATATACTATGTAAACATATGAATACCATTTTATTCCAGTTATGGAATTTCATTTCCAAATGAAAAGAAAATCAATTACAAACCGGCCATGGAAATCATGTAAATAATGCACCCAAAAAATGGAAGGAACAAAATACTAATAATTAAAGGGTAAAATAATGTTACGAAATGATCATATAAGGTTTTATAAACATGAATACGTTTCTTTAAAATATTAATAACACTATTTTAACCTTTATACAATAGTTATAAATTAGTTTTAAGTAAGACCAACCGGAGGTAAAGGAATTCTTAACCTGATTTCCATTCTTTGGGTTAACATACTACATCATTATTTATGTGGTATTAATTTTTTTGTGAGATTTATTTTTTTTATATTTTGTTGCATTATTTTTATATTTTATGTATACATATTCAATCCACTCTTTTAAGTCTCACTTACAATATATGATATTTATAAGGGACTTTCCTTTTAAAAACTTCTTTGAAAATTCTGTGTTACAAAATTCAAAAGCACTATTTTTATGAAATTATTCATGTTGTATGATTATGTCAAGGTTTATGGTAATTTATTCTTATGAGTTATGAGAACTATATTTCCCTCCAATTAATTGGGTATGTGTATGTTGGAGGTCGGTTGTATGGTTACTCCTTGTGTAACTACGATCATTACACAATAAGGTATCCATGAGGGTTACGTTGTAAAGTAGTCGTGAGGGTCACAAATTAAATGGTAGCCAAGACGGTTAAAATACTATGTATATAATGACCAAATATGATTTTATGGTTATATTTATGTTCATTATGTTTTATGGGAATGTCATGTTTCACAAATTAAGTATATATGTGTGACAAGTATGTTTGTTCGGAAACGATTTCATGCATTTTCAATTATTCAAGGACTAATTTTTTCTTTCCATATTTTTATATCCATTAATGATATTTTTGTGGTCATACCACGTTTTTTAATTTTTTCCCAAGTTTTAATGATGTGAAAGACATATAAGGAAGCCATGTTAAATGTTATGAGGATTTGTCAAATAAATCACATCTTATTTTGAAAAGATATATTTTATAGAAGAATTGAATACTACTTATATTATATCCACTCTGTATTAATGTGGAATATTATGAATTTATTATATTCTAATTATATAAAACCCTAAACTTGAAAGGATCCTCTATACAAAAGGAGGTAATTTCTTGACAACAATTCATGATTATGCAATGTAATAAGGTCGGGTTCTTATAGTTGGTATCAGAGGATGGTTTAAATTACTTTAGGGGTTTGGATAATGTTAATAGAATACCATAAATGATTTTTTACTCTATGGTTAATTTTAAATGATATAGAATTTAGATATTACCATGTTTTTTTGAAAATGATATAATTGTTCAGAATGATTTTCCATAGAAGAAATAGGGATTTTGAAGAGGAGAGGCGCCAACATAATGATATCCTTCTAAATCTGTAGCCCAGAATGGTAGGGATTGGAACAAAGATGTTGTGATAGTATTGGCTCATCTAGAACAGGAAATAAATGTTAGTGGCATCCATGCAAGAGAATAACTATAGGTACCACAGAAGAACACGACGATAGTGGAGCATTTTAAGAGACAACACCCTGCGGATTTCAATGGATCCCCGGACCTAGTAGCATATGGATTAAAGATATTGAAAAGATATTCGATGTTATGATATTTACAGATAATCAAAATATTTATATTACCCTTTATCTTTTTAAAAGTGAATATGATCATTAGTGGTCAATGGTAAAAAATATCCGGGATAAAGAGAGGATTTATGCCTTAGAGTTGGATGGATTTAAAAGCCTTTTCCTTGAAAATTATTATCCTAAGGTGGTGAGACTTAGGATGGAGAATAAACCCGTTGAATTAAAGAAAAAAGAAGAAGATTTAGTGGATGTATATAATGAAAACTTCACCCAAAAGTCGAGGTATGCGCCAAATCTTATTATGGATCTTGATAACAAAATCAACCACTTTTACTCAAAATTAAATCCAATGTATTGAAGAGAATTGACCTCCCATGAATTAATAAGTCATTATAAACTTTTCTGATGTGATGAGAGGGTAGAGATGGAGTCTTTTAATGATCAAATACACTTTGAATTGAAGGAGAAAAAGTGGAACTGATTACTAGCGATGGGTAAGAATTTACCAAATAAATCTGATGGTATGAAATTATAGTTTTTAGTTTGTGAATAGTGTGGAAAAAAGAACCCTAGGGAATGACTTAACAAAACTATGAAGTGTTTTCGATTTGGTAATTTCGGACATATGACTTGAGATTGTAATTAAAATGATCCTATGATAAATCATGAGTAGAAAACTGATTTAAATGATGAGAGAAGGGTCATTATGAAAATGCATGCCCAAAGGGAGATCCTAATGATACAAAAAATCCAGATTATAACTAGAAAGTTATAGTGAGATCCTTTATGACTATGTTAGTAAATTTCAGGCTGTCCAATAATGTTGTATTATGTTCCTTATTTGTTTTCTTAGATTTTTATAATTTTTTATTTGATTCAAGGTCTACACATTCATTTATTTTTGAGGATTTTTTTGGTAAATTTGAAATATCACTTTAACAAATGAGACTGAATCATATTATTAAAAAACCTGGGGAAAATATTATAATAAAGTGGAATTATAAGAATCTTTCTATTATGATCTGTGGAAAAATTTACCTTAAAACCTTGTGTTTTTTCTCTTAGTAAAATTTGATGTCATTCTAGAAAGGGATTGAATTTTTGTTTATCACTCTAAGAATGACTGTAGAGCTAAAGCAGATTTATTTTCCAGAATGAGTATCAATTTGTATACAAGAATGATCCCATAAAATTGATAACATATTAGGTAGCTGAGAAACTATTGAAATATAGAAATGAAAGTTATCTTTCTCATATTATTGAAAATAATGGAACTACTCAGATTAATGATGTGCTAGTGGTAAATGAATTCCTTGATGTTTTTCCTGATGAGTTACCTAGTTCCATATGTGATCAGGAAGACTAATTCTCAATTGAATTTGTTAATAATGCTAAGACAATTCGAAAAACCTTATATCGAATGGTTCGAATAGAACCTCTCAAATTGAAAATTTATTTGTAGGATTATAATGATAAAGGCTTCATTCATCCAAGCACTTCACAATGGGGTTCTCCCATTTTGTTCATTAAAAAGAAGGATGGTTCCACTAGAATTTTCAGTGATTATAGATCTTTGAATAATATCATTATTAAAAACTAGTATCCTTTTCTTTATATTGATGAATTTTGTGATCAGATCCATGGATCTTAGTACTTTTCCAAGATTGACTTGATAGTCAGATACCATTAGTTGACGGTGGAGCAAGATGACATCCCAAAAATAGCTTTTCATACTAGATACGGGCATTGTGAATTTGTTTTTATATTTTTGGGTTAACTAATTATCCAATTTATTCATGGATACTATGAATATAATATTTCATGAGTACTTGGATAAGTTTTTTGTTGTGTTTATTAACTAAATTTGGGTATTTTTAAAGAGTAAAGAGGAGCATGAAAAACATTTGAAGGTTACTTTGAAAACCTTAATGGAAAAGAAACTGTATGGAAAATTCCGCAAGTCTGATTTTTAGTTTCAACTGATTTCTTTTCTTGGAAACATTATAAACAAGGATGGAATAACAGTTTATACTTCCAAAAAAACGTGGCTTGTGAATGGAAAAGACCTACACATGTAAAAGAGAGTCATAGTTTTATTGGATTGGCAGGTTATTACAGATGGGTTATTAAAAACATTTCTTGATTATATCGACGGATAACTAAATTAACATGGAAAGAGGTTAAATTTGTTTAGATAGAAGAATGTGATGTATTTTAAGAACTGTAGAAGATATTGGTGAATGCTCCAGTTTTGGCCTCACCTTCCCAAAATGGTGAGTTTGACATGTATAGTGATGCTTTATTGAAGGGTCTTTATTGTGTACTTATGCAGAATGATCAGGTAATTGCTTATTCTTCAAGAAAACTAAAACCTCATGAGTTAAATTATCCCTCACAATATTTGGAATTGGCAGCTATGATTTCTTTCTTTGAAAACTTGGAGGCATCGTTTATATGGATCCAAATGTAAAATATATACTAACCACAAAATTATAAGGTATATATTCAATGAGATGGAATTAAACATGAGGCTGCGAAGATGGATTGAATTGATAACGGATTATGAATGCATAATCAATTTCCACCTAGGAAAAGAAAACAATGAGGTAGATTCCCTAAGATGAAAACATCATACATCATTAACCATGTTATGTCTGGAACATGATCCCTTGACTAATGATTGGATGAATTTAGGCTTAGAGGTTGCAGTGAAATAAATACATCTATTTTGATTTATGTTTCAGTATAGTCATCATTAGCATATAGAATTAAGAAAGAACATAAGGAAGATCCTAAGATACAGAAAAAGGGAGAATTGGTTAAAATGGGAAATTTCAAGAATTTATCCTTGATAAAGATTATGTTTTAAGATTTGGTAAAATGTTGGGTGTTCCCTGTGATACCCAGTTAATGAAATATTTATTTTTTGAAGCTCATATTTCTCCATTTTTAATTCATCCTAGCTGTATAATGATGTATAGAGACCTTCAGGAGTATTACTGGTGGGATGGAATAAAAAGGGATATTGATTTTACTATGAAATACTTTACATGTCAATAGGTTAAATAAGAGCGGTAGTTATTGAAGGGGATGCTTCATCATCTTTCTAGCATCGGAGTAGAAATGGTATAATGTATCCATGGACTTTGTGGTGGGACTACCTAATACTTCAAGAGGTAAAAATGTACTTTGGGTTGTTGTTTATTGGTTGAAAAATTCTTCACATTTCCTTTATATTTGAGATTCAATGTCTTTGGATCAGCTTTCTTAGTTGAATCTCAATGAAATTATTAGGTTACATGAAGTTAATCCTTCCATTTATTCTAACTAGGATCCTAGGATCAATTATAACTTTTGGAAGGTCCTTCTGATGTCGTTTGGAATTGAATTAAATTTTACTACAATTAATCATTCTCAATTATATGGGAAGTCAGAACTAATGATTTAGACTTTGGAGAATATGATTCGTGCTTGTTCAATGGACTACCAGTGATATTGGGATCATTATATTTCTTTAGTTGAGTTTTCTTATAATAACAGTTTTAATTACAGTATAAAGATGGTACCTTTTGAGGCACTGTATGGGAAGCGGTGTAGAACTCCATCTTTTTGGAATGATATTTGGTAAAGAAGGTTGATGGGACTAGAATTTGTACATAAATTGGTTGAAAAAGTAAAGATGATCCAACAACATATGCGGACAGCTTAGATCAGATGAACACTTTTGAAGACAACAAGAGGAACGATTTTTCATTCAAGTTAGGTGATCATGTTTTTCCTAGAGTCACACCATGGAAGAGGGTTATGTGTTTTTGTATAAAAGGAGAGATAATCCCATGATTCATTGAACCATACGACATTATAGAGAAATATGGACAATTTTCTTATCAATTATCTTTTCCTCTAAGTCTATCCCAAGTACACATTGTTTTTCATGTTCCGATGCTGGGAATGTATGTTTTGGATTCATCTCATGTTTTGAGCCTAGAAGTAGTTCAACTGGAAGAGAACCATTCTTATGAAGAGAAACCTATTCAGAATATTGATTGAAGGAAACACGTATTTCATAATAATGTAATCCACCAGGTAAATGTGTTGTGGATAAACCATAGGGTTGAAGAAGCAACAAGTGAATCTAAAAATCTTATGAGGGAAAATCACCCAGTCCTATTTAATAAGTAAATTAAATTATGAGGACACAATTTCTAGAAGGTGGTGATAATTTAACACCCTATGTTTTTATATATAAATTTAAATTCATGAAACCTTGTTTTTATTAGATAGTTATAACTATCCTTGAAAAATAATATTTCTTCTTCTATTATTTGAATTTCAAACAACAATCATTTACGGTTGCAATAAGTAAGTTATTTAGAGTAAGATATAACCAACTTGATTTCGGTGAACAGTAGCATACCCTTATGAATAGTAATTTGACTCTTATGAATATTAAACCATATTATTATTTTATTTTCTTAATGTTATAAGATAATGAGATTTTGATTAATATTTTTAGGTGTAAAAAACTGAGTTATAGATTTAAAATTGTTACTTATAAATAAAAAATATGATTTTATTTGAAAATTAAATTAATAACATTTAAAAATTATTTTCAAAAAACAGTGTTCATTGTTGTATTATACAAATCAGAAAATATTTACGGTGATTTATTAGAATTTTTCTAAATTTCATCAATTTTTTTTATGAATAGTAAAATACGATAAATTATAGTAAATGATAACTACTTGTTTTACTGCATTATAGGTGATCGAAGGATGACTTAAGCCCACATGGTTCAAACTTGGATGAAATTATTAGTATTTTGGGTCACATGAATCATATATATTCCTAGTCTTGTGCAAAAATATTATAATAATGATTAAAATAATTAAATATCCCTCCCCTCCTCCACTATAAATACCACTCTCATTCCTCACTTCCTCTCACACCTCTCAGGGCTTGATAATTGTCTAGGTTCTGTCAAATTCCATCCAAAAGGATCTTACCCACGTCCTAGAGCTATTTTCCCACAAAAAGGCCAAAACCAAACGGGTCAAATAGGATCTCAAGGGGAAGGGATCAAGAGGTATGAATCCTCTTCCTTTTTCATGTGTTTCCTTTCCAATTCCTTTATTTTATTATACTCTATTTCCATCCACATATCCATGAGGTATGAAATATATAAAATCAAATATATTCTGTATATTACAATGTTCATATGTAATATTCATCATCTTCCATCATTTCCTCTCCCCCTTGTTCTAAAAATAAAAACACTTTCTATAATGTGTTGATTTACCAAAATCATGGACGATGCATTTTCAATATGCATTATATCTTACAATGCTAATCATAAAACCATTTTAATGGTTGAATTTTTTTTTAATGTTTTTGTTTTAACCTATGTTATGATCTATAATGAACTCTAATGCATGAAATTAAATTATATAATGAAACAAGGTCATCATTATTTAGGAATCGCAAAAAATTATTTAACAAATATCATTAATGTTTCAACTAAAGACTTATCATCATATATGCTAACAAAATTATTTAAGGTATCTTTATATATTCTGGAAATATTTTAATACCATTTAATTCCACTTCTATAATTTCATTTCAAAATTATAGGAAAATCAAATACAAACCGGCCATGAAAATCATGCAAAGAACACACCCAAAACAATCGAAGGAACAAAATACTAATAATTAAAGGGTGAAATGATACAATAAAATGATCAAATAAGTTGTTATAACCAATAATATGTTTATTTTAGTTTTTAATAACACTCTTTTATCCATTATAGAAGAGGTTTTAAATGAGTTATAAGTAGGAAAAACCCGAGGTAAGGGAATTCTTAACTTGATTTCCATTCTTTGGGTTAACCTTATACTTTATTATTTATGAGTTATAAAAAATATTTATGAGATAAATTTTGTTTATATCATGTTAAATTAAGTTTATTTATAGTTTATATACATATTACATCAACTATTTTAAGTGTCACTTCAATTATATGATATTTAAATGGACTTTCCTTTTAAAAAACTCTTAAAATTCTGTTTTACAAAATTCAAAAGCATTGTTTTTATGTAATTATTCATGTTGTATGATTATGTTATGGTTATTGGGAATTTATTATTATTATTTTTGGACCTATATTTTCCTTTAATTTATTCGGTATGTGTATGTCAGAGGTCAGCAATATGGTTACTCCAAGTGTAACTGTGATGGTTACACAATACGATAGTTGTGACAGTTACATTATAAGGTAGCCGTGAGGGATAGAAATTATAATGTTTCTGAGATGGTTAAAATATTATGTATGTTATGAAACATGATGCCTTTATTGTTATATTTATTTTCATTATGTTTTCTTTGGAATCTTGTGTTTCACAATGTAATTATATATGGGTGACAAGATTTTTTTTGAAATGATTTCATGTGTTTACAAGTATTTAGGGACTAATGTTTTGCTTTCATTCATTTTATATCCATTATTGAGATTTTTGTGCTCATACAAATTTTTTAAATTCTTTTCATAGGTTATAATTATGTGTTTGAAAAAGAAGTAATACAAGTTAAATTTTATGAATATTTTTCAAGGAAATCGTGTTTTATTTTGAAAAGTTTTATTTTCTGGAGGAATTGAATACTATTTTTTTAATATCCACTCTATATTACTGTGGAATGTTATGAATGTATTATTTCAAAATTATCTAAAACTATAAACTTGAAAATATAATCAATATAAAAATAAGTGATTTATTGACTAAAATTCAATATTATGTAATGTAATAAGGTCAAGTACTTATAGTAGAAGTATAGGAGGGAGAGTAACCTATGAATGGAAGATATCACTTACTCGAGAGAGGATATTTCCTTCCAAAGAATCATTGATACACAATGGAAGGTTTTTAAGATGAAATGGAAACCTATATGGAGCCTCCAAGAACTTGGAAAATCATATTATTACAATGGGGTGATTTGTCATATAAACCAGGGTTTCATGAGTTTTAAATCTTATTTTCATTGGTTTAAATTTCTGTGTCCATGGTTTCTTGGAAGGGTCACATGGTTAGACAAACCATGGTCTCTAAGTGTGAAAACCAACTATATGGGGGGCATAATTTGTCCTTGGATGGAAGACAGATTATTTAACCATGGTCTAATTTTGAAATATCCCTCTATCACATGGTGCACTATTTCTAAGAGTGGGCACATGGTTTGGAAACGTCATTCCCCAACCGTGCACTACCCAAAAACTCTTCAAAAATCTAAAAAACCCACCAGAGCCCAGCCAAGGAAAGATCAAAACAAAAATATTAAAATTGGGGTAAATAGATACCTCAAACACTTACGAGACATCTATATATATTTCATGATATTACAATATCATTAACACATTTTTAGTGGATTGTTATATCAATTAGTTTTCTTCAACTAACTTCTTTCTTTATAAAAATGGAATGTCATTAAGAATGATCTTCCTCCTCATTAATCACTATTAATACAATATATTTATATTCTTTAATTCAAAAATAAAACTAAATTTTATTTTGAATCCTGAAAATGTATTATCTCAGGTGATATTATCTTTTTATTTATTTATTTTCTTTAGAAGATATAATATTCTTTTTATGATGTGAGTTTCAATAAAGGCATTTCCAAATAATAAAAAGGAATCTCTTTTAACTTTTTATATTTTTTTCTTCGATTTTACATTTTTTGACTTCATCATTATTTCATTTCAAGGTTCCATTATTGGGGTATATTTTTAAATTATGGTCGAAAAATTATTCCTATCACATTCTTGAAGATTACTTCTAAATGAGGTCAGATTGTTTTTTATTTTAATGATAATGTTAAAAATATTTTAGGGAACCACCTTTTATTTTTTGTATTACATAATCATATGTATATCAAAAATAAATATCTCATATTGAGTCTTGTTTCATAAATAAACCTCTAAATTCCATTGTGAGAAACTCAATTGGTGTTATTTAATTTTTGGTATCAACCAACCAAACTTTTGATGTTATTTTACGTAACTCCATTTTAAAATGTTACCAAATCAATTTTCATTATATTTGTTCTTCATGATATGATATATCATTGATTTTCAATGGAACACTTATATGTGGATTATCATTATAAAATGGTATTGGTCTTATATATCACTCTAATTAATTAGTTATCATTTTAAATCTCATGACTTAATGATTTTATGCATGGACATAATTGTGGTATTAATACATTCACAAGACTATGTGTGGAAAAAAAAATTTAGTTAAGATATGTTTTTCATGACTCTGTGTGGAAACAACTATTGTTAATATATGTTTACAAGACAATGTATAGAAATTATTTATGATAATCAATGTTTACAATAATATTAATGAATATAATTATTTGTCGTCCTTATTTAGATGGATGTGTGTAGTCATAATTACGTTATTCTATGTGACCAATGGTATGATTTCCTATTCTTATTCTCATTCCACATTTATATGTTATATTCTTATGTTATTCTTCATGGACCATGATTATTTTCTAATTATTTAATACTCTTATTCCATGGTATATTTAGACCATATGTTATTACATGAACTTTTATCATGATATATGGATTATTGATCATATTTCTCCCTTTGAATTTGATCATACCACTTATTAGGTTTTTCACTACCCACTTTATTATGATGGGTATATGATATCATAAATTTATAATGTGGTATAGTATGGTTTAATTATAAATAAATATTCAAAATTATCTGAAATATTTTTTTTGTAGCCAATCTTCAATGTCTCTTAACCATTGGTCTCTTAAATTGTAATATTATTGTGAGATGTAATGTTTAATTAATGTGAGATATATAAAGGTATATCTTTATTAATATGACATGGTATTGAATACAGTTTAGAAAGTATGAATTTTTAGCATTGAAGTAAAGAGTGAAGGTCTGTAGTGTCTCTTATCTAAATTTAATAATATATTCCAATAAATGCATTTGGGCCCCTATGACATGTAATCCAAGTGTACATGTAATATACATTGTCCCATACAAGACTTAGGATGCATTATTACAGTGTTCATTCTACCATGGATCTTATATTCCATGTACCTCATCTCATACACCATATATGTTGAGCCCCACATTGAATGTATATGGAAGTACATTGAGATACTTCTTCCATAGAGAAAAATAATGTGTTTCCATATAGTACATGTTTTTTACTTTTTAAATCCTTGTGTATTTTTTGTATCTTCATTCTCAAAACTTATATTGGGGCTCATGAGTAGTCCATACTACTTATTTTTTTTATAAAAAACACAATGTTACCTACATTTTTGACATGGGAGGTGAGATATGAGGTAATTTGTGTAGATTTGTTTTCCTTGGCTCTATAAGGACAATGATTGGGATCATGAAATATGATTATATACAATGATTATGAATCCCCCTTGTGATGTACCAAGGATGGGGAATGGGTACCCTACATTATTCACAGATCTTCGTACTCACCAACATACTAAGGTCACAGGACATCTAGATTAGGCATGGAGTTAGTACTTCCACAGACCCAATGAGGCACTGGTCTCAAAAAAACTTACAGAGTTATATACTTCTCATTTTACTCGAGGTATGGGTCCTATAATTATTGTGTTGGGTTCACATTGTCTGATATCCATTACTATATGTGGCACTAGTCCTTCCCAAGGGGTTGATACTCCCTTTATTAAAACCTACCATTTAGAAAGGAAAGGGCCCGCAATGCAATTTAAGAGATCTATCAAGGGTTGGAATCCAAGTCATTTGGATTATTGGTGTTCATACTAGGGATTCATATATTTTTTTGGATTTGTAGTGTGAGACTTTCTTATAAGGCTAGGGTTCTCTAACATTAAATCATATATTCTTTACCTTTCTAAATATTTAGTTTTGATCTAATTGCCTTACTATTTATCCTTTTTGGTTTATTGGGAATCCTATTAGTTATGTATATACTCTTCTCGACATGAATGTTTCTATTATATGTGTAATTACTTATACAGAAAATAGATGGTTTGGAAATGATCTTAGTGGACATGATCCTAGGGGAGTTAGAGCTTAGTGGTACCAGAAGGTGGCAATAATTGATGGATTTTATATTCAAGAGATCTGTATCGAGGAGTCAATAAAATTTCTATTATTAAAGTATTTTACTGTGATATATTGATACTTGTTTCACTGGTTCTTTTAATATACATGAACTCTTCATACTATGTGGATGGTTTTCATTTATCACATATTTTTATATATATTATATTTTTTGTTATTTTCTATACTATATTATAATATCCTATTAGAGATTTTTTTTGTGTATAATTTCATTAGGTTAAGGACTCCATTTTATTTTATATGTATTTTTTGTCCTAGATACTAGTCTATAGAATATTTTATATGGGATTAGGTTTGTATACTCAAATTAATACTATCCCAGGTGGGGTCCTAGTGGGATAATTAATGTCAATTGTGATGTTTGTATTTATTTCAGGAGAACATGGAAAAATCATGGTGTAACTAAAACATTCCATTTTTTTTACTATTTTGGAAAAACATATCAATGTTAACCAAAAAATTATTATTTTTTTGTAATGTTTTTTATAATTTTATTGGAAAACAATATATAACATGTGGAATCTATAGTATGACATGATTTATTTAGTCCATTCATGGTATTTTTTAGATTAATAAATATGAAAACACATTAAACCACAGTTTTTGTAGAGTGATCATGATTTGAAGGCTATAATATTTAGGGAATAGTTTTTTTTGATTAAGAAATAGGTAAATGTCGTGGTTTTTGGTTGGGAAGGAAAACAAGAGAGGATACACATTTTAGTTTTGAAATCATGGTCATTGTTTGGAAATTATGTAATCATTATTCGTCAAACCAAATGGAAGTGTTTATAATTGTGTTTCTAAGAAGAAAACAAGGATTTTAAAACCATGGTTTATTCAGAGTGGATAATTTTTATTGAAGATTTAATATGGTTCAAAGAGGACGAGACTCTAACATTACCTTATTTATACTACTACACCAAGATTTATGAGAAAATCTAGATTCATGAAAATTTACTATGTGGATTTGTGGATAACAAATGGAATGATCCTAAATCTATAATTTCCCTATTGAATATCATAGGTGAAAAAGAAATATGAATTGATCCAACATTTCATATTAAATGAGTATTTTTTTGATGTTGTAATAGTTATTGAAATTTAAATTTGAACTTCAAATTTTATGGAATGTGAAACCTATTGTCTTTATGTGAGTTATAAGATGAATATGTGTGTATAGAATATGATATTTAGGGAAACACAATGTAATATTCATAGATATTTTTATCAATGGTTCTTTTTGGAGAAATCTAGGAATTCTGCATATAAATGGTGCTTCTTTAAAAGAGATTTACTACCGTATTGTTGCGATGAGTTTTCAAGTTTAATATTATTTTAGGATTATAATGAGTTCATATATATATATATATATATATATTTCTTAGTTAAATAATAATTTATTTGTTGGATTATTTAGAAGAAGGTTTCAGTTATTGAATTTAAAATTTTCAATTATTGAAGTGAAGAAAATGGGGTGATACTACACTGAGAGTGGATGTGGATATTCTTATAGATGTTATAAGATCATTATTTCTGTTTCGTTGATGTGTTATCTTAATTTTTTATAGTATCTCACCATAATTTTCACGATTCATTTTTATACAAATGAGTTTCAAATATAAACCAATATAGTTATAATGAATTTTGTGAATATAATTGATTGTATGGAAGTGTATGATACCATGAAATGATATATATATAAATTTATTTTGAATAGTGAACCTTATACACTGACAAGGTATCTTTGGTGGTGTGAATGTATAAATTATATCCCTAAAACAAATTTATAAAATTAAAAAAATGGTTCGATGTTTAAGAATAATGTTTATAGAAACATGTTTTATATCATCCTAACCATTAGATAATGATGATCCATAATGCGTCATAAAAGATTTACATTCACTTATTCACCCCAACTATAAATGAATACTATTTGGGGAAATCAAAACTATTATTCGATGTTCAATCTATAATATCCTCCTTATTTAAAATATGCTAATTTTTTTATTTTAAAATATTTATAATTTATGCTCCAATTTGTTTTTAAATATATATGGGTTCCAAAAAGATCTATAACTAATCAAATACTACCCAAAGTTGTGTGACTAAAAATTATATCCTATATTTTATAATCATAGAAGATATACTTTAGAAATTATAAAAATGAAAATTATTATATGGATAGTGGGTGTGATCGAAATGTGACATGGGATACGTCAATAATAACAATAATGAAATTTTTTAGGCCATATAATATTTAAAAATAATTCTAAAGGGAAGAAGGAATGTTTTATAGAGATATGATTATTCTATTATATAATATTATGTAAGGTAGTTTTGGTAATGATTTTTTGGGGTAATATTAATTGTATTTCACAGTTATGTGATAATGGCCTACTCATTATTTTTAGGAATGAATAATTAAGTTTTTTTAAAACATGATTTACTTTTCTTTACTACTTTTGTAAAAAAAATATTTACATTAATAATCTCAAATATCATTCCACATAGAAGTATAAATTTATAAATAATTTAAATATAAGTTATTCTTACTATTTTTAAAATATTGGGTCATTTTAAATTATGATCAATGTTTAAAATTCCATATAACAAGAATTGTTTTTAATTGACTGGTCTAAAAGTGGAAAAAACATATTTTGTGATTTTTACACATATTGTAAGAAACATAATGATTTATTTAAATTTATTTTTGAGGTAAATATGATTAAACCATTATATATTTTTCAGTTATACATTTTTTGGAAATATATGTAACTACTTTGGTTGGTATGGTTATTCCTTTCTCATAATTGATGACTTTACTCAATTTACATTCCTTTAATTCTTATATAATCAAAAGGAAATTCTTTAAAGTGTTCCACCAACTGAAATTTATTTAAAGGTGATAAATTTTTGAAGATATTTTATGAAGTTGTCATGGTGTATAAATTTATAAAATTAAATTTTAAATAGTCGATAATTAAAATGGTCATGACGATAACCTTTCTACTCTAAGGAACCCAAAAAAATAGAGTATTATAATGAAGAGATAACACTATAAAAGAGATTACCAATGTAATTATTAATGAGTATAAAATTTATATGTATTTTTATTCATAAGGAGTTAATATTATATGTTATCTTATGAAAATATTTTTTTCTAGGATTATTCTCGAGAATTCATATTATGAATCATAGAAATGAAAAAATCTTAAATTTGGATATTTTAGAGTGTTTTGATATAATGTATTTTTCTTCGACATGAATGAATATTAATATTAAATTGACATTAAGGCAGATGGAATATAGTATTTTGAATATTCTATAAATAATATGAAGAAAAATTATTAAAATAAGATTAATTTAGAAATAGAAGAATCAATTTATGTTAATTTTAATGAAGAAAATCCAATTTTATAAATCTATAACCTTGATCAAATTATTGAAGATTTTCTAGTGTTAAACAAGAATAATTATAATTTTATTGAGAGAACTAATAATAGAGTTTACTATGAAATCAAGGAAGATATTTAGTTATCTCAACCTTGAGAATAAATAAAATGGAAGGATCATTGTATTGATAGATCTATTACAGAAAAAACTATTGTATTATGATAAAGAAAATAACAGGTGACATGTGTGAGCATACTAACTTTATTTCAAAAATAGTTAAAAATGATATAACATATACATAAGAAAATTTTAGTTGGTTTATTTACATATATGAGGAGTTAAACTAGTTTTTAGGAACAATGTATTGGAATTAGTAATTCATGTATATACTGAAAAATATATTGGAATAAAATCAATCTTCAAGAATAAAAATATCAAATCTGGATAGATTGCAGGGAATAAATAATTAATGGTAACACAAGGATATGATGATGTAAAAATATTAAACTATATCGAAATTTTTCTCCATGTTTTTATATTATAGTCTATTGAAATTTTCTAATAGTATTTTGTTCAAATGAACCATTAACGTTTTCAAATATTGGTAAAAAATGATTTTTCAAAATAGAATAATTTTAATTTTTTTAAGACATCCTCATGAATTTAAAAAATGATATGTATTCTAATCATATATATAAATTAATAAATCACATTTATGGTTTGAAATTAGAACCTAAGTCTTGATATGAATGTTTATCAATTGTTATTTTACATATCTTTTTTATAATATAAAACATCATTCTACCTTTCTTAAAATGCTTTTTTTCAATGGATATTTTCATTTTACAAATATATATATATATATATATATAATTTTAATTTTTTTTGGTTCTAAAAAATGATATCTCTGTAATTATTTTTATCTTTTAGTGGAATAAAATTTTGAAATGTGTTTAATGGGTGGACTAAAATTTTTATTGGTTTTGAAATACATCAATGAAAAGATGAGATTTTTTTAAATAAAAGAAAATATTTCGAGGATCTATTTTGGTGATTTGGATTATATTTTAGAAAAGTAACGAATAATCCAATGAGTACTACTTGAAATATTGGTGATAACTTGGATGGAATGTGATTAGATCGATATATATATATTGTAATTATAGAATGTCTTCATTATATCCCTATTAAAAGAATAGATATATTGTTAAATATTTTCTTCAATACCATCATCATTTAAATTTTTATTCGAGAGAGATAAATCAAGACACACAGGGCTTGAAAAACAAGGTGGGGAAAAAAGTCTATGTGGTTCTAAAATGATGAAGACTAGGGGTGTCCCCTCTAATGATGTTAGTCCCCATCAGTTTTAGGCCAACAAGGTTATGAAAAAATAATCTCTCTCGGCCTGGAGTGTCAAGTAAGGCTAGATATTCCGCTGCCTTATTCCCCTCCCACCAGGTGTGAGACACTTTATTGTTGTTTTCAATGATACCACCACACTTACAGATGGTATAATAAATAGAACATGGGATAAATCTGAGACCATGGAGTGCTTTGTGAAACAGCATTAAGTCAGTTTCACCTTCCATGATATCCAACCCCCCTATCTACACACTATGAGACCTATCAGCATGGTCTTTACCTCTACTAGTAGGGACATACCCTGGCCCAACTAGATTAAAAATTCCATGATGAATGAGCTATAGCTATAAAAAATGATCACCCACCATGCATAACTATTGAGACACATGAGCCATCAGTGTTTATCTTTAACCCCTAAGGTGGAGGGTTCCATATGACCCATTTATCAGTGAAAATATTTATGCTAGAAGGAGAATCATGGAATGAATTTTAAAACCAACACAAAGTAGGATCTTCCATCTATGTCCTATGAACCCTGACCATATCAAAAAGAAGATATTTAATTCCACTAATGATTGAACGTCTGGATGAAACCACCCCGTTAGGAAACCACTTATTCCATGCCTTCCACAAACACCATAATCCTCCAAGCAATACTAAGGTGCACACACCTCTCTCTGTTCCCTCCTTCCCCAAGCCCTGGAACCAACGAACAAGAAAGTGCTACATGGCCATGAAATGTATGAAAAAATGTAGGGAAATCACTGAAAGACTACAAGTCATCCTTTTCCCATTCACTCTCAAATAATAGGTGACCCGATCATTCCTTCTTACGCCTCCTACAACAGACACTCCAAGACTCCATACTCACACTACACCTCTTAAAATTCTCTTTAGTGTGGAATACTTTGTTTTGAATTACCTAGGTGAGAAAGTTATATTATATTGGGATTCTCCTAGCCCATAGAAATTCTTTATAGTCCTTCCCTACAACCTGTGTGGATGAGACCCAATGATAGTCCATGGCCATGAAAGAGCCTAAGGGAGACGAGGTGGACACACATATATCTAGGGACACAGTTAGTTTGATAAGATGGAACATTTTTAGTTAGTCCCTATCCAAAACCGCATTGATGAACAATAGATAGAGACTAGCCACTATAAATGATATATCTGTGGATGGGCTTCTTGAGAATCCAATGGTCTCCCCACACCAATTATTGTGCCCGAATGATACAACATGAGTACCTTCAATCCAGCGAGTATGGGGTTTGAGGGAGGTGAGAATGGGACCTATCACACTCCCAAGGGGAGAGACCTGAACATCCATTAAGTTTCAATACTTGGTTTAGTAGTCTTGAATTGTCATCACCCATAAGGTATGTTTTTGTAGCAACTCCCATGCCAATTTCACATGCATTAAGGTAACAATATACTTAATACTCTAAACATTAATACCACCATTGCTGATAAGCTTCTCCAACTTATGCCAAGATTCCCAATGCCTTCTTCCATTGAATATTGGGTCCCATGTAAAACCTACAAGAAATCTATCCATATTTTAGATAAAACCTTTGGGGACCTTGATTGATGACAAATCATGAAATTGGGTGACCAATAGTACACTATTAACCAACACAATCCTCCAAAAAAAAGGATAGGTTCTAATTCCAAGAATTGAGATCCCTCTCTATGATTCTGTAGATGAGAGGGTCGAAATTAGGATTACACAACCTCTTTGATGATAGAGGGGCTTTCAGGTACACCATGGGGATATCACCTTTCTGCATGACTAGAGAGTGACTCGATTTAGAGACCCAGATGGAAGAGTATCTATTGGACATATTGAAGACAATATTTCTCTTATTGATAACATGGCTACTACAATAAATATTCTCCTCCAAGACTTTATTCAGGCCTCACACTATCATGCTTGATGCATTAGAGAAGATGAAAGAATCATCAGCGAACATAAGGTGTGATAAGGATGAGAATCAAAACATTTTATATTATGGGAATACCTCACCACTGCTAAAACTATATTGAATGAGGCATCTGAGCACATCCTGATCAATTATAAAAATGCTCGGAGAGATGGGATCCCCTTGCTAAAGACCTCACATTGCTTTGAGGAAGCTGAATGTTTTACCGAAGAATACAATTTTCGTATATGATGAGCTAAAATAGTGACAGAGAATATCAATATTCCAGGGGGAAATAACCATAAATGAAAGACGTTGTTGATGAATGTAACAGCCCAAGATTTTATAAAAAATATTCTTTTTAATTAATGTCTTGTGTTGTACGCTACACCAAAAGGAGCTTGCACAACACGTATCCTTGTCTTGCCTTGCATTACACGCAATCGCGACCTTCCTCGATAGCGTGTGTAATACGCAATACCGAGTTTCACTAAACAACGATGTGCTATTAAAATATTATTAAAACTAGCTGTTATGAATAGTAATAACCACTTTTTAAAATTCTGTAAATCTTATTTTTCAAAATGAACTTCATTCTTGGATTCGGAGTATCGAATTTAGCCTAAGGTGAAATTTTGGTACTTTTCGGATAACTTTCATATTCTGATGAATAGTGAAAAATTACTAAATTATAATTAAAAACAAATTTTTTAATCGAAATAATTAATAGTGATAAATTATTAATTTGAGTGGTTTTAAAGTATATTTAGAATATATTTTTACAATTTAATACAATGTTGGTCCTTGGTTGTACTTTCACATTTAAACCAGACATAATCAAGTGTCAATCTTTTGATATATATTGTTTCCTAAAAACACGTTATTTATTTTAACAGCGGGATTTAATTATAAAATTAATTAATGCAACTTCTATGTTATGAATTTGGTAAAATAGATTTCATTTTTGAATTCGGAATATGAAATATAGCTTAGGATGAAATTTTGGCATTGTTCTGAAAAACATCAATTTTTGATGAATAGTGAAACTACTAAGTGGTAGTTAAAAAAACTAAATTTTTCATAAAACTTAATTTTGCCGCTTCTGTGAATGGAATTTCGAAAATCCGAGAGACACGGTTAATATCAAGGACTAAAATGTGGTTCAATGAGATGAAAATAATTTTTTGGTGAATAGTAACTTTTTATTTTTTTTACCGCGGTTAATAGTAAATAGGGTAACTAAGGGTAAATATGATATTAATATTACCCTAACACATGTCCTAATTCTATTGGACAAGTGTAATTCGACCAAAAATAAACTTAGGAATAAAATATGACCATTTAGGCCCACTTGGATTAGATTAGGACATTTATTATTAATTTATTTAAAGAAGGGTTAAAATAGTTAAAATCAAAGTTTAATAAGTAAATCATTTTTCATATAGGGTTATACATAAGATAAATTCGATTGTAAATATTCATTAGAAATATAAAAAGATTTCCTACATGATGGTATTTTATTTGTAATTTTTAGACATAAAATAATTTAATTTATTTATGACACAACGATGATGCAGTAATTATCTTATTAATGAAATATTGACATAATTGATGTTATAAACACAAAACTAAATGTAATTTGAGATTTTTTATGAATTACACTAATTTTCTAGGTTACTATGATATATTAATGTTGATTTAATCAACTTGGTTCGGACATTTAATTCTGTTATGACTTTCACAAAAATCATATATCAAATAGTGTCAAAATTGACACAAAATAATTTTTAAATCAAATATTATATTATTAATTGTTATTGTATTCCTAAAAATCTAAGGTTCGGCCAAATGACTTAGATAAGGATATATATATTAATAATAAACAATTTGGGGTTAGTTTGGCATGTTATAGTAAGTGTATTAACCATATAGTGAAAGAAAACAAAAAGACATGGTAAAAGTTAAATTATTTAACTTAGAGTTAAATCTAATTGATAAGGTTCAAATAATATCCTAAACTTGTCTAAATTCTATTGGTTGATAGGATTTCGACCCATCCCCACTTTAGCTTCGAAATAAGACTCTTTGGAACCATTATAAACCGATTTTGACTTTAATATAAAATAATATTTTGAGATATTCCTAAGGTGCCCCTCTCCTCCCTTATAAAAGGACACCTCCTCCCCCTTCCTCCTCACACCAATTTGAGCACTCAATCTCGGCCAACCCCTGCCGAAATCTCTTCTCCACTTCCCTAGAAACATCCTAGAGGTTCTGGTCTTCCTCAAAGACCAATTCTAGTGCCCTAAGAGGAGGTCTCAAAGAGGCGCTTCAAAGAAGAGGTAATTACCGTTACCAATTCTTTTATCTTTATTTCTTCTTCCACTTCTTCTTAGGTTGTTTCATTATGAAGTAATAACATCAGTATCACTCATATAATGATATGTTATTATAAGTATGAAACAACCATATTTCACTATCTATCCATCCTACGGAAAAAGAAATCACCGCGCGTGCGTACGTACGGAATACCGTCTCCACGACGCGATGAGATTCATTCTCCATGTTAACCATTTAAGAATGATTATAATGTATATATAAGAAATAATAATGAAATATATGACATTATAAAGCTACTGGATTTATGTATATATACATATGTATGTCATCTACTTACTTCCATTTCAAGACAATAAGGAAAGTAAAACAGCGTTCATGTGTACGTACGGACTACCGTCTCCATGAACGGTGTTTTTCATTTTATTTATCTATCTATTATATATATATATATACTGAATATATATGATATATAAATCATATTTTATATTCTGGAAGTAAGTAAATCATGATTTAAGTAATAATGATGTCAAGAACAACAAGTCAAAACACATACGATAAATGAAACGATTTTACCCAAAACGCTTCTTTAACATGGAATTTACAAAAGAACGGGTAATATAATGTCATAAGTGAACCATATATGATATCATAACAATGAATATGATTCTGTAATAAGTCAATAACATGATTTAAATCATTATACAGGAGGTTCGGACACTTACAAAGCAAGTCGGACCTAAGGTAAGGGAAATATCACAATCTCATTTTTATCCGAGATTGTTTATACTTTGGTATTTACTGGGGTGTATTTTATCATCCACATCCATGTTTCTTCAATATTTAATATTATTTCCATCCACCTAAAATTTTTTAAATCCAATTTTACCCTTCGGTGAGTTTTTAGTAAAAGATATGAAAGGAATCTTTTGTCGTTTTTTATACGAGGTACTTTTTGACTTTTCCGACAAAAGTATGAAGAATGTTTTTTTTAACTTATACGGCACGAACGGATTTATACTGTTTTATAAAGACTTATTTTCATGAAGCTTCCTCTAAAATATTTCATGACTATTTTCAATAAAATCTCTTTCTTTTAAAATTGCATGATGTTTTGTGAAAAGAAATTGATTTTGAAGAAGAAAGGATATTTTCCTCAAGAATTCAATTCAAGTGTTTTATCAAAATTATTTTCCATATAAGATAATAAAGGGTTCGGTTTCTATCCATATTTTTACATTGATTTGAATATGTTGTGATGGAATTATGTTTATGAATTCCTTTATCTTATATGAATGGTTTTATGATGTCATGTTGTTTAAGAATCCCATTTTTATTACATGGGTTATGCAATGATGTATGATTTATGATTTTGTGGCACACATAAGAAAGGATTCATTAAGAGATGGGTGGGACCTATATCTCCCTCCAATGCATTGGGTAAAGATTTTATATCTCATGAGATAGACATGGCTGGAATGGTAGGTTATACCGGTTCAGTGAAACAGGACTGAAACGAGGATTACTCGATTCAGAAAGGGACTTTGTCCACTAAGATAGTCTTGGCAATGAGTCTTGACTAACAAGAAATGATTCTCTATGATTATGTGTGTATGCCATAATGAGTAATGTTTTAAGTTATGGTTTCATTTTCACTACTATGATTTATCCCATGTTATGAAATTATGCTCTCTTTTGCAGGTTAAGATTTCCAAAAATGTTATGTTCTTATGAAAATTATGTGATTGATATTTCTTTTGTTTACCCTTACTGAGCATTTGAGCTCACCCTTTTATGTTTTCTTTTCCCCAGGATATAAAGAAAGGTTTTAGGTAAAAAAAAGGAAGATATTTATGGGAGATTTTGAAGATCTTTCACCAGGATTAGAAGATTACGTTCCGAGTTTCCAAAGACACTAAACTATTACGATCCTTGTGTGTGTATTTTTTTTATGTATTAAGTATTCCGCAAAAGTAATGTAATGTTCATGTACGTCAGGCTTCGGGTCTCTACAGTTGGTATCAGAGGAAAGGTTTAGTCAACCTTTGGAAACTAGGATGCGAAAACGTTAGTGAGATCCTTAGAGATATTTCTAAGGTATGTCTAGGGATGTCTCTAAGGTTAAGTATACGTATAGGTTATAGTCCTAGAATTGCGCTAACGATCTTCGAATTTAACCTAAGATGTTAGATATTGAGGGTACTACCCCTTTATTATGTTGTTTTCCCTAGCATGATTTTTGCCTCTCATACTATTCTTTTGGGGTTTTAGACGATGGCTGGAACCCGAAGGAACCGTGTTAATGCGGAATGTGATGGGCAATGCAATGATTGTCCCCCTGAGCAACCAAACGATATGGGAGCTGGAATGCAAAATCTTGTAGCCATGCTCACACAACTTTCTCAAGCTATGAATCATGCAGGACTTCCAAACGAGCAAAGGAAGGAGAAACATTCTGTTGAATCCTTCATGAGGCAGCGTCCACCTTCTTTCAGTGGGTTTATTGATCCATTAATTGCTGAACAATGGATTAGTACTACTGAAAAGATATTTTCAGTTCTTCAATGTTCTGAACATGATAAAGTCATCCTAGCAGTGTATCGTTTGGAAGGAGATGCTGATCAATGGTGGAATCTTATTAAGAATACAAGGCAAAGGGATGAAATTGAGTCTATGGAATGGGACGAGTTCAAGAACTTATTTTTCAATAAGTACTTCCCTCGTATTCGTCGAACAAAGATGGAGAAAGAGTTTCTTGAACTGAAGCAAAGGGACGATGAATCTGTTGGTACCTATGAAGCAAATTTTACAAGACTTGCAAGGTATGCTTCTGGAATTATCATCCAACCTGAAAGTAAAGTTGATCGATTTTTCAGTGGCTTAAAACCAAGTCTTCGAAGGGAATTAGCTATAAGAGACTTCAGTAGCTATGAAGAAATTGTGCGTTGTGCTATCAAGGTAGAAATGGAAGTTGGTGTTACATATCCATCTCATGGTTTTGACAAGAAACGAAAGATGGAGTTCAAGGAGAAATCTCAGAATAATGGTGGAAAGAAGATGAATGTTTCCTTATGCACAAAGTGTGGAAAGAAGCATGGTGGAGATTGTCTAAAAGGGACTAGAAAATGTTTTAAGTGTGGAAAAGAAGGTCATCGAGCAGCTGAGTGTCGAAGTAATGGAAAAAGGGTTTCTAATGATAAAGCAAACACTACAGAGAACGCACCGCCAACACTTCAATGCTTCAAGTGCAAGGAAATGGGGCATTATGCTAATAATTTCCCTAATACAAGGGTTAGTGATGATCGACATGAGAAACCGCTTAAGGCAAAGGACAAAGGGAAGTCACATGCGATCACTATTGGCAATGTTGAATATGAAAACGATGTGGTGGAATGATTAAGTGTTTATGTAATGGGATTCCAAAATAATGTTGTATCTTGGAATATTGGAATATTTATGTATTGGTCTAATGTGGTATTCAAAGTGATTGAGATATTATGCGCATAATGAAGGGAAAACGAGAAAATGAAATGTTTAACAGTATTCATGAGCTCATGATTGATATAAGGACTAAGTGATATCATGGTTTGAGTATATAGAATTTTGAGGATTTTGGTATGTGGAAAGTGTTAACTTTTAACTGCACTCATGTTTTCACTAAGGTATTAAATAGAATACATGATTAAGGACTTTGAATGTTCGGAATGTGACCAACAAGACATATCTTATGATATGTGGGGATCAATGACAGTATTAAATCTCTGGTAATCGTTGTCACTATATTATGAGAGTGGACTGCAGTATTATGTATAAGCCTAAAGATTAGACTGGATTATGTTGGACATAAGTTAGTATTGTTTAAGGATAGAAGATTTTCGATTTTATTGATGGGATGTTATAGTAACGTAGTTTTAGAAAAAGGGACAACCTGCAGGACGGGCGACAGCCCATCGCTTCGGACAAGGCTGTAGGAATCGAACCCACAACCGAAGTGCGACTGGCCTTTATCGCCTACCACTGGCCTACAGGAAGTCCCTGTTTAGTAGAAACTAATTTTATTATATTAAGCAATATGATATATGAAGTATAAGCCCATTTTAGGAACTATATATGATTAATCTCACTATAGATCGACTTATGTATATAATATTTGCTAACCTTTTGTTTGAGATAGATGGAATGACCCGTCATTCTATCACATGATCTGCTAACACTTCACGAATAACAAACTCAACTTCATTTATTTAAGAGATGAAGTGCAAATTGTTCTAGGCACGAACAATAGTGAGATTGTACCAAAATAAAGAAAGTATTTATTCCAATTCAAATTTTCAACTTTAGGGAAATGATCTTGAAAACCAAAAATGTTGTCCTAGTGATCTTATACCTGATGAATCGGATGGTACCTTAGATCGTCACAAATTTATGGATTTGTGATTATTGGATTTTCCATAGCCATGTTCTCTACCACTCTCCATTAGAACATGATGGTTAGATTTCTCTTCCATATCCATATTTTCACCTATGTGGAAACCCAATGATTAGTTTATTTGGGTAACCGTTACGTTTCATACTTTTGTTTTTAAAGATTGGTTTTGATATTCCTTTTTACGATGTGGGTTTCTATTAAAGAAACTTTCAAATAGTAAACCATTTATAACCCTGACGAATTTCGAGGGCGAAATTCATTTTAAGGGGGGTAGAATGTAACAGCCCAAGATTTTATAAAAAATATTCTTTTTAATTAATGTCTTGTGTTGTACGCTACACCAAAAGGAGCTTGCACAACACGCATCCTTGTATTGCCTTGCATTACACGCAATCGCGACCTTCCTCGATAGCGTGTGTAATACGCAATACCGAGTTTCACTAAACAACGATGTGCTATTAAAATATTATTAAAACTAGCCGTTATGAATAGTAATAACCACTTTTTAAAATTCTGTAAATCTTATTTTTCAAAATGAACTTCATTCTTGGATTCGGAGTATCGAATTTAGCCTAAGGTGAAATTTTGGTACTTTTCGGATAACTTTCATATTCTGATGAATAGTGAAAAATTACTAAATTATAATTAAAAACAACTTTTTTAATCGAAATAATTAATAGTGATAAATTATTAATTTGAGTGGTTTTAAAGTATATTTAGAATATATTTTTACAATTTAATACAATGTTGTTCATTGGTTGTAATTTCACATTTAAACCAGACATAATCAAGTGTCAATCTTTTGATATATATTGTTTCCTAAAAACACGTTATTTATTTTAACAGCGGGATTTAATTATAAAATTAATTAATGCAACTTCTATGTTATGAATTTGGTAAAATAGATTTCATTTTTGAATTCGGAATATGAAATATAGCTTAGGATGAAATTTTGGCATTGTTCTGAAAAACATCAATTTTTGATGAATAGTGAAACTACTAAGTGGTAGTTAAAAAAACTGAATTTTTCATAAAACATAATTTTTCCGCTTCTGTGAATGGAATTTCGAAAATCCGAGAGACACGGTTAATATCAAGGACTAAAATGTGGTTCAATGAGATGAAAATAATTTTCTGGTGAATAGTAACTTTTTATTTTTTTTACCGCGGTTAATAGTAAATAGGGTAACTAAGGGTAAATATGATATTAATATTACCCTAACACATGTCCTAATTCTATTGGACAAGTGTAATTCGACCAAAAACAAACTTAGGAATAAAATATGACCATTTAGGCCCACTTGGATTAGATTAGGACATTTATTATTAATTTATTTAAAGAAGGGTTAAAATAGTTAAAATCAAAGTTTAATAAGTAAATCATTTTTCATATGGGGTTATACATAAGATAAATTCGATTTTAAATATTCATTAGAAAGATAAAACGATTTCCTACATGATGGTATTTTATTTGTAATTTTTAGACATAAAATAATTTAATTTATTTATGACACAACGATGATGCAGTAATTATCTTATTAATGAAATATTGACATAATTGATGTTATAAACACCAAACTAAATGTAATTTGAGATTTTTTATGAATTCCACTAATTTTCTAGGTTACTATGATATATTAATGTTGATTTAATAAACATGGTTCGAACATTTAATTCTGTTATGACTTTCACAAAAATCATATATCAAATAGTGTCAAAATTGACACAAAATAATTTTTAAATCAAATATTATATTATTAATTGTTATTGTGTTCCTAAAAATCTAAGGTTCGGCCAAATGACTTAGATAAGGATATATATATTAATAATAAACAATTTGGGGTTAGTTTGGCATGTTATAGTAAGTGTATTAACCATATAGTGAAAGAAAACAAAAAGACATGGTAAAAGTTAAATTATTTAACTTAGAGTTAAATCTAATTGATAAGGTTAAAATAATATCCTAAACTTGTCTAAACTCTATTGGTTGATAGGATTTCGACCCATCCCCACTTTAGCTTCGAAATAAGACCCTTTGGAACCATTATAAACCGATTTTGACTTTAATATAAAATAATATTTTGAGATATTCCTAAGGTGCCCCTCTCCTCCCTTATAAAAGGACACCTCCTCCCCCTTCATCCTCACACCAATTTGAGCACTCAAGCTCGGCCAACCCCTGCCGAAATCTCTTCTCCACTTCCCTAGAAACATCCTAGAGGTTCTGGTCTTCCTCAAAGACCAATTCTAGTGCCCTAAGAGGAGGTCTCAAAGAGGCGCTTCAAAGAAGAGGTAATTACCGTTACCAATTCTTTTATCTTTATTTCTTCTTCCACTTCTTCTTAGGTTGTTTCATTATGAAGTAATAACATCAGTATCACTCATATACTGATATGTTATTATAAGTATGAAAAAACCATATTTCACTATCTATCCATCATACGGAAAAATAAATCACCGCGCGTGCGTACGTACGGAATACCGTCTCCACGACGCGATGAGATTCATTCTCCATGTTAACCATTTAAGAATGATTATAATGTATATATAAGAAATAATAATGAAATATATGACATTATAAAGCTACTGGATTTATGTATATATACATATGTATGTCATCTACTTACTTCCATTTCAAGACAATAAGGAAAGTAAAACAGCGTTCATGCGTACGTACGGACTACCGTCTCCATGAACGGTGTTTTTCATTTTATTTATCTATCTATTATATATATATATATATATACTGAATATATATGATATATAAATCATATTTTATATTCTGGAAGTAAGTAAATCATGATATAAGTAATAATGATGTCAAGAACAACAAGTCAAAACACATACGATAAATGAAACGATTTTACCCAAAACGCTTCTTTAACATGGAATTTACAAAAGAACGGGTAATATAATGTCATAAGTGAACCATATATGATATCATAACAATGAATATGATTCTGTAATAAGTCAATAACATGATTTAAATCATTATACAGGAGGTTCGGACACTTACAAAGCAAGTCGGACCTAAGGTAAGGGAAATATCACAATCTCATTTTTATCCGAGATTGTTTATACTTTGGTATTTACTGGGGTGTATTTTATCATCCACATCCATGTTTCTTCAATATTTAATATTATTTCCATCCACCTAAAATTGTTTAAATCCAATTTTACCCTTCGGTGAGTTTTTAGTAAAAGATATGAAAGGAATCTTTTGTCGTTTTTTATACGAGGTACTTTTTGACTTTTCCGACAAAAGTACGAAGAATGTTTTTTTAACTTATACGGCACGAACGGATTTATACTGTTTTATAAAGCCTTATTTTCATGAAGCTTCCTCTAAAAGATTTCATGACTATTTTCAATAAAATCTCTTTCTTTTAAAATTGCATGATGTTTTGTGAAAAGAAATTGATTTTGAAGAAGAAAGGATATTTTCCTCAAGAATTCAATTTGAGTGTTTTATCAAAATTATTTTCCATATAAGATAATAAAGGGTTCTGTTTCTATCCATATTTTTACATTTATTTGACTATGTTGTGATGGAATTATGTTTATGAATTCCTTTATCTTATATGAATGGTTTTATGATGTCATGTTGTTTAAGAATCCCATTTTTATTACATGGGTTATGCAATAATGTATGATTTATGATTTTGTGGCACACATAAGAAAGGATTCATTAAGAGATGGGTGGGACCTATATCTCCCTCCAATTAATTGGGTAAAGATTTTATATCTCATGAGATAGACATGGCTGGAATGGTAGGTTATACCGGTTCAGTGAAACAGGACTAAAACGAGGATTACTCGATTCAGAAAGGGACTTTGTCCACTAAGATAGTCTTGGCAATGAGTCTTGACTAACAAGAAATGATTCTCTATGATTATGTGTGTATGCCACAATGAGTAATGTTTTAAGTTATGGTTTCATTTTCACTACTATGATTTATCCCATGTTATGAAATTATGCTCTCTTTTGCAGGTTAAGATTTCCAAAAATGTTATGTTCTTATGAAAATTATGTGATTGATATTTCTTTTGTTTACCCTTACTGAGCATTTGAGCTCACCCTTTTATGTTTTCTTTTCCCCAGGATATAAAGAAAGGTTTTAGGTAAAAAAATGGAAGATATTTATGGGAGATTTTGAAGATCTTTCACCAGGATTAGAAGATTACGTTCCGAGTTTCCAAAGACACTAAACTATTACGATCCTTGTGTGTGTATTTTTGTTATGTATTAAGTATTCCGCAAAAGTAATGTAATGTTCATGTACGTCAGGCTTCGGGTCTCTACAATGAAGCTCTATTCAAATCAGTCATAGGAATTTCTCATATCAAGCTTGATCGCCAGATTTGAGCCTTGTGTTTTGAAGTTGTTATCTATGATGACTTCCTGGGCCAAAGTAATTTCCCCCTGGTAGGAGTGCCCCCACACGAATCCATGCCATTTCATGGAGATCCATTTGGGATGATGAATGGATAGCTGATTATTAATAATACAAGAAATAATATTATAAGAGATGTTACACATGCCTATCAGATGAATTTTCTCAATATACGTAGGAGACCCAAACCTGGGAATAAGTACAACCATGGTAGCACATGTAAATATTGGTAATAGACCACCCTAAAAGAAATCTTATATAGTAGAAATTAAATAAAAATTCATTATCTCCCATGAATCTTTGTAAAAGGCTCAAGGGAACCCATTCGAACATGCAACACAGTTGAGATTCAGATTCAGCATGGAATTTTGAATATCTTCCTCTTGAGAAATGTATCCTAGGACTATGTTTTCCCAAGTAGAAAAACTTGATTGGATAACATACAAAATCCCTACATCTCCTCACGGGTTCCAGTTTTATAAGTTGGTTCTAGGATTAATAGGAATTTCACGAAAATTGGAGCTAGACAACTCCTCTACCACATACCTATCATCTATATAAGCCCTATCTTCTAGCTCATTTTTTGTTTAACCCATATTTTCCTTTACTTAATACTTACATCAATGTACACTGTATTCATATCACCATCCATTATCCACTTAATCCTTTCATCCTTCATATCCTTACACGCTTGTCTCAGTATCATGTTATCCTGAAGATCATTCCTACTAGAGGGTTCTTCAAAGAGAATTTGATCGCAGTCCTCTTTGAGACACATTTCAAGATAATCCACTTCTTGCATAGGTACTTCCAACTCTCTATCTGATATGAAAATGTCCAGAAGGAGACTCATTTTTTCATAGTTAAAATGACACTGATATACATTAATGTAAAAATAATATAAGTTTCTTTATCTTTGTATCACAAATTTAAATATTTTTAGTAATAATAATTCAACATTTAGAGGTTTTATGATTGATAGAGAGAATACTAATGGAATTTGTAAATGTTTAGAAAAATTAATTTTCTCATTGAGTTTAAAGAAGAATAATTTAGTTTGTCAATCTAATATCATGGAATAGTATGTTCTTTTTAAATACACTATACTCAATATCTTTATATAAGACTTACTATAAAATGTTTTTTGAATATTTTATCATAAATTTACAATTATCAATGATAATTCCTATACAATACATACATTTAAGAACTATCTATAACATTCATTGATGAATAATATATATGTGATCCATTAATTTATATGAGTCCATATAAAATGGGGGGATATCTCATTCATGTTTGTACATACAAATAATTAGTTAATATATATATATTAATGAAACCCATAGACCCAATAAAATTTTAAAGTATCTAATATAATATCATTCTGATGAGAACAGATTAGAAGTTCATTTTGTGATTTATAAAATTAAATCATTTAATGTTTATTATGGAATAATTAATATGTGTTTTTAATCAAAATTATGGTTGTAATATGTGGTTGTTGGATGCATTCACCATGGAATGATTAAATGAATTTTAAATTAGATACATCAAGAAAAATACTTACTTTCTATTTAATGAGATAATATACAAATACTACATCGACATCATCATGTTCAAAAATTGAGTGGGTGAACGTATTTATAAAATCATTATAACAGAGAAAACACCCTTTGAACGCTATGCATATAACACTTATAAAATCATGTTGTTTATGATTTAATAACTTGGCCATTTTAAAAGAATAATCATTATATTTCTATAGTGAATTGAAATTAATAGATTATTGTAATTAGTTTAATGTATTTGTATATTTTATAAACATTATAATTTATGTACGGGTGCATATTCAATTAAAATCATATGCATTATCTATATACTATTTTTATATATTAATAGTTATTATTTTTTAGAAAAATTTAATATTTATTTGAAACCCCAATTAATTTTTTGAAAAACATAATGGAATATTTTTTTATTCATATTATTATTTCCTAATTTATAGCAGGATTTATGTATATTAATGTCCATAGATTAAAATAACTTTTAGGCTTCATGGAAACTGTAAATTTCATTCTTTTGACATGTTTCATAATACATAGATTACCTCGTGGAAAGACAAATAGATACTGATTTGAGAAATAATATGAACCCCAGATAAGGATTCACCAACATAAATTTTTAGAAAATAATTCTATTTGATTTTGTATAAAACACTAGTGAAAAATAGGTCGTTAACTTTATTGTATTTTCCTTCTATTATTAAATAGCCACTTATTATTATGTGAGATTATAATGTTAAATAGGATAAAATATAATGATTTTTAGGGAAATAATTCATTTAAAATATATATCTAAAAGTAAATTTTAGCTTATCAATATTATATGATATGAGGAATATACTATAATTTTGAGATACATTAATAATGGGCTATTTTTTAAAATAGAATTCAGAGAATTTAAGGAAAAATTAATATATAATGTAATAGTGGTCATGGTTTTATATGATGAAGAGAAAATGGATTCGAGATTAAATTATATTTTATTGAGATTATCGACAAGGTTAAAATAGACTATATTAGTAACTATGGGGTGAAAACCAAATTCTATTCAAATAAAAATGATTTATTTTGTATTTGATTATGAAAATATTGTTTATATATACTTGAACTAATAGGATTATAATATTTCAACTAAATTATTAGCATATAATTACTAAGAAATTAATTTATCTAAGTATTTTACCTATAATTTAATTTTATAATAATATATTGAAATAGGATGTGTGTGGGATGGATTTTATCTTATTAAAGAATCCATTCAATTAGTTTAGAATTATATGGAGGATCATGATGTTCATATACACAATGTAGAGATGATCTAATATTCCCTTAGTGTATGGAATGTTTATATGTGGAATTATTTACATGTTGTGAATGCCAGTCAATAAGAATACTATGGAAAATAAAAATGATGAGAATTATGTTAGAGAAGGATTGATGATACTCATGCACATTTTATGGAAAATGTAGACAAAATAATTAATTTATGTGATCTGTTGAATTTTTATAAAATATTTCCCAAGAGATGACCTATAGCTCTTAAAGATGAAAAGATACAGGTTTTCCTTAACATACAAAGATAGAGAGATATCATTATACCAACCTCACCCATGTAAGAGAGTAAATATATGAATTATAGAAAATAGATAATAATTACATGAAAATTTACCTCAATGTTTATTTTTTAAAAAATACATAATATTTAAACATATCCCATTGAAAAAAGATTAATAAAATAAATATAGGATAATATGATTTGATTGGAAATATTAGAAATAATATGATATAGATATAGAGAAACAAATTTTTAACTTTAAATATAACCGAATAAAATAACTAAGATCAATATAAATTTTTTATTTAACAATTATGTAACTAATAAAATAGATTTTAAATTTTATTAATAAAAAATATTCAAAAATTTAGACTAGTTCCAATATCAAACCATTTAAAAAAAATAGGATTATAATTACAATGTATCCTACTTGATTACTAATTTTTAAGCACATGTAGATACTTCAACATAATATAAAGAGGCAAATTAATATAAAAATAAATATAGTTCATCATAATAAAAAAAATTAAAATTAAATATTTTTATATTTGTAAAAACTATTTCAAAATCAATGAAATAGTTAAAATATAATGAGAGCAAGATATTTTCAATAAAAAGGAAGAAAAATAAATCTATATACAGTACACAATTTGAGAATTGGTTGGGTAGAAATATGTTTTTACCTAGATTGAATCATTATATTAGAAAGAAGAGAATAATAGTTCCCATTATGAAATTTTATAAGAAGAATCCAGTCACTAAAAAAACCCATTCTAATGTATGTAGTCAGGCTCATATTTTTAATTTCACAATACATTAAATCTAAACTTAATATTATTGTTTGTATTATACTACCCTCAATAGAGTCAATTACAATAGTTATCAGGATTGGATAGTCTATATTCAATCTATATGAGAAAAAGGAAAAGGTAATGGTTGAAGGAAATTAAAATTTTCATGATCATTCTTATTTTTTTAAAAAGGATAGAGATTCATAGAAATAAATTGAGATAAATTGAACTTTGTTTCCTTGAACACTTATTGAATAATATTTTTCATAAATTTTTTATCTATCATTTTCTAAAATATATATAATATTATCAAATTCATGATTTCATATAATAATAAAAATAAATTTATTCCATTTTATTTTCAAAAATTCTAAAGTTAGTGAAAAATCCTTTATTTTGTGTATTTTTAAATAATTTCTAGTACTATTGTTTAATAATTTGTTTCTTGGTTTTTTTATTAAAATTTTAATTATTTTTTGTGTAACATTCATAGGTAGGATCCTATCATTTTTTATCATCTATAGGGATAAATAACGTAGGTATGCCTCACTGTATGACAAGGGAGATTAATTAGTGGATATGGTTTAACTATTTATTATAGGGAGACTAAGAAAATGTATGAACATATATACTAATAGTTAAATAAAAAAATCATTCATAATTGGGTATAAAATTAGAGTAAAATGGATTTAATTACAACATTCATCCATAAATAATCAAAATGATAAAGAATGCAATAATGAATAGATCCGTTCTATAAAAAACATGTAGGAAATCTTGAGATGGATTTCTTGGTGGGATGATTCTATGGAGTATATTTGTAAAATAAAAAATAAAATAATAAATATGACACTACAAATAGTCCTCTGCATAAATTTTTTTTCCTCCTCATTCTTTCTAAGATACCATATCTCACATTCCTGTGATATTCCCATTTTGCTGACTTGTATACCAACATAAGGACTTCACATTCATTGACATGCAGATACTAGGTGTGATCATGAATGTTATTAGGATAATACCAATGGGGCCCCTAATATAAACCATAATATATGTGAATGCAAATAAAAAAGTAATTGTAAGTAGTAATACCCATTATATATCCATATATTGAGTCATCAAGAACATATAATGTTTTCATAAAGAACAACCGTACCATATTCATCCATTGAAGCTATTTTGACTAAATAATCCTTTCCAAGTCATATATATGACAGGTTTCACAATGATATAGTAGAAAAAACTTGATCTAAGTTAGTTTGAATGTTTAATATAATTCTATTGATAGTTTGTTAGAAACACAACCCAATCTAAAATAATCAAGTCAAACTACTAGCTAGAAGAAAATTAAATCCACGAAATATTATGCCAGACCAATAAATGGAAATTTTCTATTTCAATTGAATGATATGAAACTCCACTAGATAGAGAAAATATAAGTCTAGGTAATGATATACCACACCCATAGTTTAAAAAATGTGTTTTCTGGGGAATAATTATTGAAATTATAGCTAGAAAAATTTCCATCTTGGAAAATATTATATTAAATCACTATATGATAATACAAATCATCTAGGGAGTGGTATTTCAAACTACCAGATAGATTAATTCTTTGTTTATGGAAATAATATATTGAACCACTAGTTAGAAACACTCCCAATCTAATTAATTATATATATTACCACTAGATTGAAACATGCCTACTCAAGGGCATCCTTTCTACATTATTATCAATATACAAATGCCCATATTGTTTTCAAATTTCAAATAGATTTATTTGTAAGATCATGTATCCCTCATACAATTAATCATCTCATGAATAATAAACTTCATCAACAATCATTAAAATCATAATCTTAAGTGATTCCTTGACTAGTCCTAAAAATTGGAATGTAACTCACCACAACTCACATGGATTATATCATGATATATCAGCATCTTATTACTTGGATAGTGTTTTCAATCATAATTAATTTATCTCATAACATGATATTATATTCATGAAGATTACTGATCCCATTATCAACCCCAAACTCCTATAAAATACCTCTTTGGTTACACTAGCCCTATGACCTTAACTCATATACTCATGTCCAATGTCATATTATAATCTTATTTGTATGTAACAATCTGAATTCTTTACCCTCTATTTGTAATATCACATTCAATCAGGATAAAACATTTATTATAAGTTATTCTCTCAGTCTAACTTATATGTCATCTCCCACATGGTGACATAGCTAATAAGGCTCATAACTGACTTATCCCATACATTATCACCTAAAGTGGAGCTACTTCTTAGTGATGAACTCGAAATTATACCTTTGGTCAAATATACCTTATAACCACACGAGGTCATATAAATCTCTATAAACAATTTATAGTGAAAGTTCATAGGTTTTCCATCTTGGTTAACCCATTTTTCAAATGGTTACCCTGGAAAACAATAACTTCACACTCCCATAATTAACTATTCTATATGAAAATTAATAACCCACTCTCTACAACCCTCTAGTTATTTATATCCAGAACTCAAGGATAATAAACCTTCATATGTTCCCTACCAAATTTAATTCCAAGATGAACAACTAAATATAATCATAGAGAGAATCAATTCCAAAGGGAATGTGTATCATATCACTATCACAAACCTAATCGGTCACCCCTATATTCACCTTTCATTTTTATCTATTTTATCTTTCTCCATGGTTGGTGTCACATTCTTACCCCCCATTTAAATACAATTTATAATGTATAATCTAATATAAATATGGTAAAACTAGGGACCACTTACTATATTTATGGAGTATTCCACTTTTGGACAATGATAATTCTATCCATAAAACTGTAGTCGATCATCATTGTAACCCAAAATATTATATATAAATATCACGTTTTATGTAATTAATTATAAAATATTTTCAATTAATTAAAATATAATTATTTTTAGAATAATCTAGTAGTGCTCATCGAGTGGTTATATAACGTCAAAAACCCATGAAACCAAGTGTGGAACACCCCTCATATAAATCTAAACATTCAATATGTAATGAACTCAAAATATTAACCTAACTCACCAATATATTTTACCCAAAATTGATGAAATACAAAGGGAAACTCACTGAATGACCAAAAATAAGTGAAATGGTGAGAAATTAGGTGTGTTACCTCTTCCTATAATCCTCAATAATACGCACATGAAATCACTATAAATATAAAGATATTCCACCATCCTAGAATGGAATCACGAATTAAGAGAAAAGATAAAATTCCATAAATCATAGAAGAATTAAAAATAATAAGAAATTATTAAGGGGGATAATTTACCTAAATCTATAATGATAAACACCTTTGAAATAACTTTTGATTGAAGAGGAACAAGTGACCATCTAAGGGGAGAGACATAGGGGGAAGAGATAGGTAAATAGTCTCCCCATATACATGTCTTAATTTAATAAAAAATTGTGTTATTATAAACATATGGTTCTACCCCATGAAGAGAATGGATTTTGTACCCAAGGGGTATCCTTTTGGCACCTACCAAGTATATAGTAGTGTCTACGCACCCGTTATAAACTCTTTGATCGACTAATGGATCACTGAGTGGGTTCTATCATCCACTATGTACTAACTGGGAACCTAGTGCCTATACACCAATTACCCAATGGTTTCTAATGATATTTTTGAGTAATACTGACCTCATGGACACCCATAAAGTCTAAATATCACTTAAAATTTTTCTAAACTCATCAAAATATTCTAAATTTGATACACACTCTACCAAATTTCAATTTGAAATTATAATTTTAGAATCACCCAAGATCCAGATATAATAGTGTTTGGATTTACTCTGGTTCAAAAATTATATTAGTTCACAGGTCATTAAAATATTCTTACCATACCCTTTCTCATAATAAATAACGTTCCCTATACATATCTGTTGATCCATGGTGGTTATTGATATTTTATACTTACTCATCATCATTGGACTTATTACAAGTTATGATCATGCAACTACCACAACAAAACCAGATTACACTACCCATAATTTAGTCACCAACATACCCATTCATTATTAATATAGGTTCTTCCTTGAATGGTACACAAGTTGAAATTCAACATCATGTCAACTATTAATTCATTAAAATCTCTTGTTTGTACCTCAGTACAATGAATTCTTTAAACTCCAATTCTAGTGAACCAATATTCTAACTAAATTTTATAACTCAATGATGATACTTTGATATAAGTCATATTTATATAATACCTAACCGTCGACATAATACTCCTTGGGAGTCCATTAATGGTCTGTGGTGGACAATTTTTAGATATGTGTAGCCCCTAATTACCTATTAATGATCCATAATAAGAACATATAGTTTTCCGTCCATGAAATTATCCATCGTATAAATCAAAAATTAATGTTACTTGTCATAATACACTTTTAAAAGAATTAAAATTAATAAATTTCATGAAAAACATAAGTCTTTTCATTTTAAATCATCCTTGTAAATTTTCAAATGAACTGACTCCATGTTAATGTCATTGATGTGAAATATCCACCACTACTAGTCAATGTTCTTCAATCATATCACCACTAATGTTATCCAAGAATATTTTCAAATGTGTGTCATACCCTTTAGCTAATAATGGTGTACTCACCACTATAGGATTTCCCCTATTATTTTATAATAAGTACCAACCTTCCCAGACTCCAACATCACCAAAAAACTATAAATATATATATATATATATAACATTTATATTATCATAGACCCATCTCATGAGACTTCCAATTGGGTCTATATCAACCATGGTGTTCAATGCTACCATTGCCTGATATAAAAAGTAATCTAATTCCATAACTCCGATGTTCAGATCGATGTAACCCAAGATCATAATTCTCACTCATTGATATGGAATCTGATGTTATAAATTTCCATAGACTCTATACTATCTCAAGATAAGTTCTAAAATGTATGTTGTCTCCAAATCACTATCATTAATTATTTCACCATGCTATCTATCCCATAGAGTTTCATTTAATTTATTGTTCATATCACTATATTAATATTCATTATAATGTGATATATTTCAATAATAAATGATGAAATACACAACATAACTATGGATATCATAACCCTTTGGTTATTTCACAACACATATATGTGGATTTTATCCCTTATACTTGTGTCTTATCACAGTCTACCAATTTTTACTAGACAGTCTACACTCATCTAGGCAAGAGAAGCCTATGGTGAAACTTATACACATCTCAGTATCGATGGTGTAATAACTCTTTCCACTTATTATTCCTAAAATTGTATTTCAACTTTCCATCAATATACCAAACCTGAAAATACCACTATGTTTTATGATTCATTGATGTCTCATAGGAATTCCATTAATTAAATTCATGATTTAGGGGAAGATAAGGATTTTTAGACTTTGTCAGGATAATTATTTTAATTATATTCTTTATTATCCTCTAATTAACATGTTACACTTACTATTTGAGTTCGATCATGCCTCAAAAATCCATATTTTCAATGTTATCAAGTCCAGATTATTTAATACCATCACACATGCCACATATGGAGTGTGAGTAGTTATTGGCTTTCACCCTTATAAAGTTAGAGTTTTAAGAACCATTATCATAATGTTTCTTGGTCATAGTTTTTACATAGAAAATCTAATCACAAGTAAGAATACATTATATAACTACATTACTATAACACCAAACTCATGTTATAATGAGTCATATCCAATTAGCCCTAGGATCACAAGGCTAATCTGTTGATCATGGATCCCATACACATTAATCACAACTATATGTAGAAACACATATTCATTAATTTATATACCTATTAAAGGAAATTCACATGACTATTCCCATCACCTAATAACACATCACCCATACGTATTACATGTCACATGAGGCATCTAATCATTCCATTACTCGACACAATATATCTAATGACCTGAACTAATACTCAAGGGGTTTTCCTATGTAGTAAAATTTATATCTTGTATAAATATGGATATCTCTATCCTACATAACTCATGCACTCCACTTACACCTCATTCAGTAATTTCCCACTAACACCAAATGCCCTTTCATTGTATATAGAATTATCACCCCACATAAGTTATAACTCATGGTAGAAAACCTATGATTTCATCTTAAAATATTTAAGGCATATATGGTGACCCAATCCTTTTATACACATTATTAATTTATTCTTATACATAAATATACATTAATATAATAAAAGGATCATAATGACCTAGCTTCCATGGGGGATTAGGCTTATAATATATAAAAGTAAACTTTAACATGGAATAATTATTTTAGTCTCCTTTGTGAGCTCCCAAAATCAATTTGAGATCTTAATAATTTTGTGGTCAACAATTATTTTTGTGGTGGACATATACTTGAGACAAGGATAACTTCCTAAAAAATATAACATGCTGTAAAAAGTACCATAACAGATTATGTTTCCTTCATAATCCCATACTATATGTTTCTGGATACCATAAAATTACTTAATGTATTGAAGTGCTATATGGGAACACCCACCATGGAATATTTATGATCTATGTGTATTACATAATATAAATCCATAATAATGAATAATATAATAATTATCCATGGATTTAAAATGGTTGAAATAATATTTCTTCATATCATATTCAAAATAATGTTCGTAGTCAAAGAATGTGAGAAATGATCATAAGGCATGTAATACGCCATCAAATAAAGGGCGCAAAATTTGGGTATTTGTGTGGGAGACATGTAAACATATATTACAATAAATCCACAATATAAAAGTTTTGTGTCACTGTGGAAAATAATTCTAAAAAACATTCTTGATGATAATATTATTTTCACAATGAGTAACCTAAAAGGATGTCATCTTAGTTCGAAAATGATTTTTAAAGATCACATTAAACATTACTTGAGGAAAACATCCATTCCATTTTGAAAACAATTATAAAAAATATAAAAAATTTTCAAACATTAAATTAAATTTTTTTTTGAAAATAACATTTGAAACATTAAATAGAATCTTTAAAACATTTACTATTTTTGATTGGGGAGGAGTTACGTTCTTGCTGAATATGTTAATAAAATAAAATCATTCATATTTTGGAAAGAAAAATAAAAAAGTATATTTTTTAGAAAAAAAAAGATGAATAGGTTTATCTTTTTGAAAACCAAAATATGGGTAAAAATGACTTTTCACAATCATATTAATTTGTTTTTTGATATTTTTTTTGGAAAATATGGATTTCAAAGAAGAAGGTTTTTCAAATAAAGAGAGAAATGAAGTGAAATATTTTTAATATCATTTAATCAATAATTTTAAGTAATAAAGAGGAGAGAATGGTATTATTACTTGAAATTTTCTAGAATAACCTGAGTAGTAGAAATTGAATGGTTTTTGTTAGATAATGATGAAATAATTTTCTTCAATGTAAATTCAAGAATAAGAAATCCCAATCACAATGAGATCAAGACCTAAATCCTTAATTCTTTAGTGTCTGTTGAATTACATCTTACTATGTATTAATTAAATGAATTTCTGCAAAAAATATCATGATTTTTGAAGGATTCCTGACATATTATGTAAAGGGATAGTATGTACTATATTGAAAATAAATTAGGTGTATAAAATAAAATGTTTCTCAAAGAAGAAAGTTTGTGGGGAAACCCTTAAAATGTTAAAATAATTGATGTGAGAGTTAATCAATGTGTAGATTATTTGTAAAAAATTTATATGCACACAATTACAAGTGGAAATAAAAAATTATGAATCCAAATTTTAGTCACTCTTAATTTTTTAATTATATAATTAGTGAAGTATTCATATAAACTAATGAATGGAAATTCAGATAAGAAACCGATTACACTGCGCTTACCTTATTTGAGAACTATTTAACCAAATGTATAGTGGATTAAAACAAGTTATTAAATTATTACATAACTATATTATTATTTTTAATATCATATATAATCTTTTTTATGATATATTATTACCCATTCATTAATAATATTTCAACGACACTATTATTTTGGGTGTAAATTGCCTTGTGTTCTCTTGCGTATTTCAATGTGAATGCCCTGAATATTGAACATTGGATAGAGTTACGTAATAAAATTCTTATAGTAATTTTATAAATATAATTTTTTCATTTGATACATCCTTATATTAATTATTTAATTTTTAACATGGATAATGAATGACATCTCTTCATGAAGGTGGTAGGTCGTATATATACACATGTGACAATATCATTTATTTAATGGGTGAAATGGTAAGGACATAGATGATATATTACATTTATAAAATTATTATTATGTTATTAATATATTATATAAACTTGATATTAATAATTTTTACCTTCCATGTAAATTATAAGAGAAACATAAATCACAATGCTACCCGAGGTAATAGTCAACCGTACACATAAATGATGTTATCTCATTCTATACGGAATGAAAAATAAGAATGTATATATGATATTATAATTAAATAATTATAATTATAAGATATATGATATAAGAAAATTATATACATAATTATATCCATACATGGGAAGAAGTAATTGAAAATGATTTATGTCGGCTCGTGAGGCGGTAGTCCTCCTTACACACAATAAATGGTTTGTTTTTCCATTTGAGGGATGAGTTAATGGTTTTAGGTAATTAAATGAACAGAAAAACTTTTTTCTATTTTTAAAATAATTTATTTGTTACATAATCATGGTTTAAAAAATTTTAATGTATGTCGAAGAACAATTAAAATAAAACAGTTGGTTAAGGATGCTACTTATTTTTCAAAGAACATATTTTAGTTGGTACCAAAATCCATGAGAATATGGATTTAAAAAACATATGGGATGAGGGTATGGAATTAAAGAAGTAATTTTTTAGGTATTTTATGAAATAATGAGTTTTTGAAGTGTGTAATTCAGAGGGGAAGGGATGACTTTTGTAGTGGGGGAGCGGAAACACTTCAAATTTTTGAAAAGAAAGAATTCTAATTTTTTTCCATGAATAAAGTCTCCCAAATGGAACCTTTTAGAACATTATAAGATATAGGTTCACATTATGACCATAAAATTTGAATTATATAGGTTTTGGGACATTTTAACACATATTGTTTTAACTTACCGTCCTGTAAACCAGATTTTATCTTAACCATGTTAAATATTTTTTCTTATTATTTTCACTTAATATTATGGAAAGAAAATAATTTTAATTTATTAGATAATATAAATTATTTTTTAAAAAATATTTATTCCATTATTACAAATTAAACTCACAAAATTGAAATAATTAACTTTAAAATTTAACCTGTAGATGCATTGAAAAAATGCATTTTCCAATGAAAAATATTCAAATTATAAATATGTTTTTATGTAATAATTAAATATGAAATTGATTCAAATGAAACAAAATTTGTTAAATTGAATATAATTGATCTAATTTTACACATAACCCAATTTAAGATATTGTTTATATTTGTAAATAATTAAAAAAAAATTCAATAAAAACGAGTGTTTTTCACTATTCATCATAAAATATATCTTTTCCAAATGTTCACAAAAAATCACCCAAAGAGTGTTTTGACACATATATTTAAAAAAATGTTTATTTTCAAATAAATTTTCTAAAATTGGTAAAAATTGATTTTAAATTATAGTCTCAAAGTGCCACTAGTCTACCTTGAAGAAAAATATTATTTGTCAAAAAACATTTCATTATCTTTAAAAAGTATCTTATTTTATTTATAATAAATAGATAACAATTTAATACATTTTACTACGGTATAAAACAAATGTTTCTTAATTTAGTTTTACATATACATACGTGACAATTTGAAAACTTTGTTATGACGGTCATGTTTAAATAATAATATTTTAATAGAATATCATGTTTCATTTAATCCTAGTGTTTCATGAATCAATATATATTAGAGATATTATTTAAATGTAAAAATATCATAAAGTATCAGGGTTTTATATTTTCTTCTTGTCATGGTGTTTCATTTCTTTTATGCTATCCAATATGATGTTCCATTTCATTTATGCAATCCAATATTATGTTTCAATTTTAAAATCACAGTATGTTACATTCTACTGCTTTAAAAATATTACATCATTGAAAGATAATATTGATCTTGGAAATCAAGCATTTGAAAATTTATTTGTGAAAAAAAACTCATCTTAAATAGGGTGAATAAAATTTAAATTTAAAAATATGGAACTTGAAATATATAGGTATTATTAGATAACACATAACTAGGGTTACAAGTTAGAGAACATTAGTGGCACGTAATGATATGGACATAGAATAAAAGAATTTTTTTGAAGAGTGGTAGAGATCAATGAACATACAAAATATATTGACAATGATATATTAAACAAGCACAAAACCATAAATATGTTATGAATTAATATGCCAATGATTAATCATATTTGAAGGTAATATGATACCATTTTTTAAAATTACATTCCCTAGAGTAATGGGTTTATTTTAAAATTAATATAAACAACACCATAAAATAAACATACTAGATATATATTTCTTCCATAAAAACTATTTCATCCTTTTCTTGTGCTTCAATTAGTTTCCACTTCATCTCTTACTCTTAGGAATAAATATCCAATATAAATTTTTTATCGGTGAAGTGTTAAAATTAAAATATAATAGATTAAAATATTCATAAAAGAGTAAGAATATACCCCAGATGTATATATTAAATCAAAAAATGGTTAATAAAGTTAATTTAATAGATGAAATAAATATCAATATATTAATATAGAAAATTTAAAACATTCAACATAGATTATTCCTTAAAAAATTAGTATATATCCCAAAAAAACTCAATTACCTCAAAATGAATATGTTTTTTTGCAACAAAGGTTATCTCATACCCTTTCAACTTATATATCTAGAAACATGACAAAATTCCACACAAATAATCATTTACGTTAAACCAAAAGGTTATATATAAAACAACCAGATAAAATTTATTTGGAAATATAAATAGTCCCTAAAAAATAAAATAAAATAATCATATAATATGTTTCCAAAAATAAATATATAATTTTACCTCAAAAAATCTATGTAAAAAAATGTTATACAAACTATTAAATAATGTAAGCCAGTGGTAGGCACTGCACCCCTATCTCAATTCTGTTGTGTGATTAAGCCCTACGACCTTTCCAGATTTCATAGATTATCATTCGACTTGTGTTTTTTCCTTTTTATAAAACTATTGAAAAACTTATGTGATGATCATATTCATAATTCTCTATGATCCTATAATAGTCTCAAGAATAGAATGATCATCTTCAAAAATAAAATTATTCATATAATCTCTTATTTCAACTTCCATCTCTTTTTATACAATACATTATTTTCCAAAAAATCAACTAATTACTTAAACATAAATCATGTATCTAAGATTATATTTTCCTAAATTATTTGTTTTTATATAGAGTATCACCTTTCCATTAACTATGAATTCTAGGACATTCAACATATTCCTGAGAATAATTAACACAAAAACTTCTACATAATAATCATGATATATATTTCATTATTTACATAATTTCATAAATTATATCAAATAAACATTTCCATCATCCCACATAATTATTTAGACCATTAATTAGGCATTATCATTTTATTATTTAATACATACTTAATTTCATATGTAATTTTTAGTATCTTCATCATTAACAAAAAAACCCTTACGCATAAAACCTTGTTGATCATATTATTTAGATTCCCATATATGAAATTTATTTTAATGATTCCCATTTCTTCCCATTATGAAACATCCAATCATTGATAATTCCTTATAAAAACTATTATTACTATCCATTATATTAACAAAACTTTTAATTTTTAAAAATCAATCAGTTACTCATTTCCCTTATTCTCTACACGTAAAAAATCTTTTCATTCTATTGTGAATTTTCCTTAGGTTATTCTTCCCTCATTCTATACATATGGAAAACTAAAACATTATTCCTCAATGGTCTAAAACAACTGTACTCCAAAAAAACTATATTCTAATCTTCAATGGCGAGTCCAAGAGTTGGTTAATGATAATGTTGTTAATCATATATCATGATTAATGATTTGAAATAATCTCAATATCTTTTAATTTAGTCATCATCCCATTTGGTTTCTCATCAACACAATGTCAATAAAATTTAATGTTATCTTAGTTCCTTTTTGTTCTATCCATTAACTAAACTAAATAAAAAATAGTGCGAGAAATAATATTCATATTGTAAAAAAACATAACCATGAAATATTATTAATATGACGTCTCAATCACTAAACCATAATTTCAATCTCAGACACTAAAGGATTAACCTAGGTCATTCATGATCCACATAAATTTAAATTGTTCATGATGGTTTGTAAAGAGTATGAAAATTTCCAAATAATATCCCTCAAGATAATCAAACTAGGTTTATAGTAGGTCTCATTGTCATGTACCAATTAATGATTGAGTCTAGACTGAAGAACCTTTTTCATAGTTATTAATACTAGGCACAACTATACTAGAGTCTCCCACTTGTATTATCTAGATAGCGATGTAATTTCTTCAAAACTACTCATTATATACTTCACCAAAATTCCGGGATATTTTTGTCTACTAAGTCTTATTCATAGACTTATCTCCATGGTTTTTTCATTTTTTCTCATCATAGTTCCTTTTGTTAACTAAAACATTCCTCTAATACCAACAATGGTGACCGATTTATTTCAAACATATTATTAAATGATTTTTAAATATAATTATCATTTAATACATAAAAAGGATCATAAAGGCCTAGTGTATTTGAGAGACTAGGATCATAATACATAAAATGAATCGTAAAAATTAAAATTTATTTTATTATCCATACTGATCTCTCTAAATATATTTGAGCCTATAAATCTACATCGAATAACCTAGGGAATACAAAAAGAAATGTGTGATATAAAAATCCTAGTAAGGGAATAATCATGAGAAGGAATGAAAACATGAGTTTCAAAGGTATAACATGATATCCTAATAGAGAAGGATCATGTGTAATTTCATGGAATCATATCATAAAAAACATGGTATCATAAGATCATGGAATCATATCAAATGTGGAAGAAACATATAGAATGAAATTAACACTAGTCAAGGATAATATTCTAGAAAATAACACATGGTGGGAAAAGTCCCATTAAGGATTATGGTTAATATCTAATCCCATACGTGATATATCATGAGACTATAACATTACCCAGTACATTAGAGAATTATCTTGGAACAACCATTATAACATGTTCGTGATTTATCTGTGAAAAATAATGGAAATAAATCATAATGAATAACATAAGAATTAACCATGGAAGGAAAATTAGTTGCATAATATTGATTCATATAATATTCTATTGAAATTTCCAAATGAATGAATTTGATAAATTGTCTTAATGCATGTATTAACCAATCAATGAAAAGGAGAATAACTAGGTATATATGTGAGAGACATATATACTTAATTGTGAAGAAATCCATTACATCAAAGGTTTTTTTTCATGAAAATAATTTAAAAATAGTTCTTGGGGTGAATAACCTTTCACATTCAGTAACATCAATGAATATAAACATAGATAGTAATTTATTTTGAAATATTACTTTAAATATTTCTTGTGGAAAATATCCTTTACATTTTGGAAAAAATTATTTAAAATATAAAACTTTTTGAAACATTAAATAAAACATTTTTTTTGAAAATAACCTTTGAAATGTGAAAGTTATGCTTTGAAACATTGAGTTGTCATGATAGAGGAAGAGTTCTATTCATGATGATATGTTAAAAAAACAAATAATCCATACACAATTTTATAAGAAAAGTCAAAAATTACTTTTTTTGGAAAATTATTGGAATATTACATTTATTGTTTTTTAAAAAATACAAATAAAGGTAAAAAAAATTTAAATAATCATAGTAAATAATTATTGAAAATTGTTTAATAAAATGTGTATTTGGAAGAAGAAGGATTTTCGACTGAAGAGATAAATGAAGGAAGATCTTCTTAAAAGACATTTCTTGATAATTTTAAGTTCCAAAGACAGGAAAATGAAAATATTACATGAAAAAATCAGTAATAACTAGATTTGAATAAAATTTGTGTGGTTTACTAGTAAATGATCAATATATTTTCTTCAATAAAAATTCAATCTTGAAAAATCTTTATTTAAATGTTATTAAAACATAAACCCTTACTACTTTGGTAAATTTTTAATTATATATTCCCATAAATAATGTGTGTTAATTATGACATAGAATTTAATTTTGTAGCTAGGGTTAATTATACTATTTGTAAAGTTCAATTCTATACACCATTCAAAACAAATTAGGTGTATAAAAGAACATGAGTTTCAATGATCGAAGTTTGAGATGAAACACTTACAAGGTTATTATAATTGAGGTGAGAGTTAATTAATGTAGTTATTAGGTGTAGAAAATTTATATCCACAAAAAGAAAAGTATAAATAGAATTTTTTGTTCAAAAGTACTTTCACCTATAATTTTGGCATAATATAATCAATAAATTATTCATTGAACCCAATGAATGAAAATTGAGTTTGGAAACCCCTTACCTGATGCATTCCATTTTAATTGAGCACAATTTAATATTCTGTATAGTGGATTTAATAATTTTATAACTTATAATAGAATCATATTATTATTTAAAATATCGTATATGATCCCTTTATAACACATTATTACCCATTCATTAATAATATTTCTTTATCAGTATCATTTTAGGTGTTAATTTTTTTCTTTTCCCCCACAATTTCTATCATGAAAGCTTTGGATATTTACTTTAGGCTATAATTAACTCATCATAAAAATTATATTAATGTTATAAATATAATTTTTATTAGATACATCTTTATAATCATTTTTTAATTTTATCATGGATAATTAATCACATCGCTTCGTGGGGATGGCCGATCATACACACACACGAATGACACTATCATCTCATTAACGAGTGAAAGGTTAAGGAAGTATATTTTATATTAATTTTATTCAATGATTAATATTTTATTAATATCATATTTAATGATCAAATTAATTTTTATTACCTTTATGTAATGTTTTTGTGGAAAACAAATCATATCACTTCTTGATGTGGTAGTCCATCTTACACATGAGCTACATTATTGAATTATTTACAAAATGGAATGTAAAAATGTATATTTGATATTATAGTTCAATAAGTATAATTATATCATAAATATATTTTATAAACATTATGTACATAGTTATATTAATCCATGAGAAACTTTGATGGAAAATGAATTATGTCGGTTCGTGAGGTAGTAGTCCATCGTACACACGAATAATATATTGATTTCCCATTTTAGGGGTGAGGAGATGGTTATAGGTCAAGAAAATAAAATAAAAAAAATCTAACTATATATAATATACGTAGGTTATTATATCCACATGGTGTAATAATATTTAAATGATGTTTAATAATAAATAAAATTAAATGATCAGTTAAAGACATTATAACTTTTTTTAGAAAAAATATATTAGTTTTCACAAAAAGCGTTAATAAGTTGAATTTCTGACAAAAAAATGACTATTGGATGAGTTTATGGAATAATGTATCTAATTAGGGTAGGTTTTATCTGAAAAAAGGGGTTTGTATGTGTTTAAATGATAGGAGAGGAGTGACCTTTTATAAGTGGAGGAGAGCACATGCTAGAACTTTTGATAAGAATGAATTTCTCTAAAACATTATTCATTCCAAAATGATAGAAAATCAAGAATTTTAGAAACAATGAATATATATGATCTAAATAGGGCCATATATAGTAACTAGACATGTTTTGGGTCTTTTTAACCATTATATTTTTATTTTAACCCCCGGTAACAATGTTTTTTAATTCAAGCATGATAAATAATTTTTAATTATTTTCACTATTCTTTTTGGTAATAAAATAAGTTGAAATTATTAGATAATATAAATAACAATGATTCAAAATAAGGAATCTATTTTCACAAATTCAACTCATATAAGTGGAAGAATTTAATTAAAAATTATGCTAGTATATGTGTCGAAAAAATAACATTCCAATAGAAAAAATTCAAAAGATTAAAAAGTCTTTATGTCAGAATTCAATATGAAATTGACTCCAATGAATAGAATTAGTTAAAATTCCATTTAAGTTAACTAATTTTACATTAAAATAAATTTAAAATTTAATTAATATTTGTAAATATTTTAAATGAAAATGAATATTTCAATAAAAATATCTTTTCTTTCACTATTAATCAAAAAATAATTCTTCTTAGAAAATTTTCAAAATTTATCCCAAAAATAAATCTGAAATGAAAATTTTAACAAATGAAGTTTATTTTTAAATTAAATTTTATAAAATTTTTAATAAATTAATTTAAATTATGTTTGTTAAGTGTGACTAATCTTCCTTTTAGAAAATTTAAGCATTAAAAAACTTCTTTAACTTTCAAATGGGTCTTAGTTTATTTATAATAAATAAAGAATATTTTATTTTATTTTATACCTGTATAAATCCATATATTATTAATTTTGTTATTCCTATTATTACCCACTAATTTTAAGTCAAGTTAATAATTTTAATTTTTAAATAATAACACTTAAAAGAGTGACATGTTTTGTTTATACCCATTTTTTGTTTATCACAAGCTATTGAAGTGATTGAATTTATTTAAAAATAGTTATATGTTAAAGTATTTGGTTGTTACCTTATATTATAATATATTTTTTTCGTTTCATATATTTTATCGAATGTGATTTTTCTATTTTAAAATCATGGGGTGTTACATCATATCAAAATCCTAAGTAACCAAATATGGAGACCTTATACTCATTCGGATATCAGCATACCCAACTACCAACTATAATATCATTATAAAATTCATGTTTTTATCATAATTTTATCTCTATTAGAATATTTTTATCAAAAAATTCTCTAAAACTATGTTTTTTTATATGATTAACCACTAAAAAGATATTTTGGTAAAGAAAAAATATGTTGGTGTTGAAAATTAAAATAAATGAAATGTATTTATGAAAAAATTTTAATCAATAACTTCCAAGAATACACAAGTCAATTAAACCCTTGTTCCATTAATGGTACATGTATTCAAACATCTTTAAACCCAATTTAATGATTAAATCCATAAATCATAACTCATTCAAATCATAATTTGATAAAATAACATACAATAATAATAAAAAGTAATAAACATGAACCAAAATCCTCATGAACTTAAATCTATGCCCATATTTATACTGAATATTTAAATATTGAATATAATCCTCATGTTATAACTACATTTATCTCAATCTAACATGTATAAAATCATAAAACTGTTAAAAAATTATCTAATAGAACTTATATATCATCCTTACCTAGAAAAAATATATACATCAACCCTAGAACTAGATTCCTTAAGAATACATCCTTTTTTATCGATATGTTAAAATAGGTAGTGAGGGTGTTACAATATCCCAAGGTAATACTATACCTATAACATCATTACATAAAAAAATAATATAAATATCCATAACCTGTTATATCATTAAAGTAAAATAGATAGAATTATTGTTGTAAAATAAATGTAATTAGTATCATACAATATGTAATAATTAATGAATCCATTCTATTATATATGAGTCATAAATCAAAAAATACCACCTAGTGTTCAATATTATAGAGTAAATAAATAAAAAGTTATTTAAGGATACAATTCTAAGAATCCTTAGTATTTCCCCAAAACATTCTCCCCATCCCAACAAAACTACTCCAACTTACTTAACTATCTCTATCTCTTACCATGACCTATATACAAATATAATTTTGTCACATACATTAAGTATTATGTGATATAACTGTTCATAAAATAAAATAATATAGTACCAATGTGATGCCTAATATAATAAACATATATTTGAATAAAATTACATTATGAAATTGATGTAATTTCATGTACCACATATTAAAATGTTATGTCAATATGCACTTACCAAGTCACCAAAATTATCTATCACACATTCTTTAGATAATACAAGTATTATTTTTTGGATAATCATTTCAATTTCTTTAAATATAAGGACTCTCTATAGATGTAGTGGTTCAACATCAATTATGGTTAGTACATGATGTTGAATATATATCTTCTAACAGTAGTTTGGCAAGGTGACCCATCCTAGATTATTTATGTTGAACCAATGGCATGAGAAAATACCGATATGGGGAATACTTTTTATGACTAGTGGATATAAAAATTCCCAATCTAAAGAATGATATCTAACACCACTAATAATAATAATACCAAGATTGGGGAATGATATGCCATGCTATTGGAGGTAATAAAACAAGTATAGGGAAAGATATGTTGACCTTATAGTTGGAAATATACCCAATCAATGAGAATAAATTTTTAAACCATTTTATTGAAACATTCCTAGTATATAAAATGATATATCAAACTATGAGATATAAACATGAGTGGTGTTAGAAAATAGTATATAAAACCACTCTATGGAAAGAAAACTTGTCAAAATAATAAAATATCAGATTACTGACTTTTAATAAGACATGTCCCTAGAATAAAATAAATAAAAACCTTAGTATATGCATTCCCATTAATATTAAGTATTCTAAATATAATTCCCCATATAATCATCCAAATATGATCCATTTAGTTCTCAAATTAATAAAAAAAACAATCCAGAATAATCATCATATGAATAATCATGCATGATGCCATACCCAGTCTATGTCCTTATCTAATAACTCTTCAAAAATCTTTCAGAACATTTACTAATATTGTAGTTTCTTAGCCTTTGATAACAATGAATGTAATACCTGGTTGAAGTGAATTCGTAGGTTTTTCTGTAAGTGGGCTGAATTAGTGAGAAAAATTATCCCTTATCTAATTTTATGAACCATTATTCATCCCTTTTTAATCAATTAGACTAGATTTTCCCCAGAATTGACTATTTATGTTATAATAGTAAACAAAATAAAGAATGTGAGACTAAATTATTTAATGGGTTTATTAATTATATATGAACAACTACATCATTTTAAAACATAGAAACACCCATGGAAACATTTATATTCAAAATATACATCATCCATAACAATTTAAATTATTAATTAAAAATAAAAAGTACATATTCAGTAATTACACGGATCTTTACAAAAAATGAGAGTTCATTACTCCCATCATGTCTATATCAACCACTAGTTTACAAAATTCCAGACTCCGAAAAGGGGAAGTTGTGCTAATCTTTGAGATTTACCAATTTTAAAATGAATATACTACTTGATTCCATTCCCTTTATACATACAAGACATTAAATGCAATGTGGTAGGATTCTCCATAGAACCTTCATTGTTCTTCCCATCAAGTATTTGACAACAATATCAGAGTCATATTCAACACATATTGACCTCCGATTATGGAAAGTGGCATTCTTGAAGTCTAAAAACATTTTTATGTGATATTTCAATTATTTAAGGTCTCATAAAAGACAAATCATTTATTAAAATGGTCTATGATCACATATTATTGAAAATATTTCCTTTTATTTACTCTCATCTTCCACATCTACAATTATAACTTTATATCATTTTTTAGAAAATTCCTCTTTTTAACATGGTTTATAGGGAACCCTTACATAGACCAAGGGCCTAGAATACATGGAGAAGAGGACTAGTTCCAAAAAATCTTGGGAAACAAGGCCAAATTATCTACACTAGAATAACCCATACACTTTCTTACTATCTGTCCACTCTATATAAAAAATATTATATCTTTTTTGTGGAGTTCCATCACTACGCTATATAGAGGTGTTTATTCCCTACATCCCAGTACATGCTTACAGCTCAATAGGCGGTCCTCTCCACATCCAATTTGACTTCACCAGTGACCACTATCTCACATTATTTCAATCAATTGTCTTGAATCTACTCTAGGGTAGAGCCTTGAAGGCCAAAATTTAGCAGAATGAAGTCCTAGTATCCCAAGGACCCAATAAAGGACCTAAAGGATCATGTTAAGTGAATAATATAACTATTATAGCACACCTAAACAATACCTTTTCCAATACCCACACTTATACATTGCTATATTACTACTAAAAAACCAAATTAATATTCTCCATTTTGGATTTGAATATGGGTTTCATGAAAAATTATTAGGTTACATTAGATATATTGTATTCCGCTAACTGTGAGTCTCATATGCCAAAATCATCAAATTTTTATAACCTAAATAAACCAATTTTACACAAAAATTAAAATCACCAAATAAAATAAAATTATTATTTCATCAAGAATAATAAATGTGATATATTAACTTCAAGAATATACCTTTCCCTTCCATATACCCTTCATTTGAATGAGTATATTCTCTATCTGTATCCTCTAATGTCTAATTCACATCACCCACTTTTATTCTCTTGAATTCTAAATCATTTTAAATAAATAAAATTATTTAAAAAAACATGGTTCTATGAATTTTTTTTAAGGAATTATAGTTACTATTACATAATAATTAAATTTCATTTCCTTGAGAACTGATAGTTAGTTATAATTCATTATATTAGACACATTTTCATCAGGGTGTAATGGATTCATTTCCTTTACTGTTCCATGTGAGTCTTTTATTAAACAAACCCCACAATGAATATTTTAACACCACTTTTAATTACACCATATATTTTGATGTTATAATATGAAAAAATTTAACATAACATGAATTGTGAAAAATTATAGCTTTTATTCACATCGCAACGGCCTTTTGATAAACTCTTGTGTAAACACTTATAACTCATGGGTTATGATTGTGGAATGAAAGGCACATCATAATGAAAAGTTTATAAATACAAAACTCCTCATATAGATATTAGAATAATAAATAACCATTTTGGAATGATATTAAATAAACTTATTTCTATATAAATTTTATATAAATTTGGTATTGGGGAATATAAATCTTGGTATGATATCATATACAGAACCCAAAATCATCAAACTCACATTCAATACTTGATATCAGTCTGTAAATTTCATATAACCTTCTCTATCTTGTTTATCAACCAATTTGACCTATTTATCCATTTTCTGAGTAAAAACAAAACAACACAATTTATGGATCTGTATTCAAGTTAAACAAAGACTTACAAGAACACACGAATCATTCATTCCTACAATAGCTCCCTCAAATGTGATAAGAAATGTCCATTAAAATCCTATCCATTTTATTTTTTGGAAACCAATAAATCAGATACAAATTACTGCTTAACATATTTAAAAAAATTATTATTTATTTAGTTAAATGATAAAAATAACATATGTAACTCTTTTATATAAATTTGATTTTCATAATATTAACTCTTGATAACAAATAAAAAATCTTCACCTTTATAACAAATAGTGATAATTAAAAAAAATTCTGATTATAAATAATGATATTTCCTTTTTCCAAATTTAATACTCTATAATAAAACATATCGTTGGGAAAAAAGAATAAAAAATAGTTCCAAAAATATCCAAAAATAAAAACTCACATCACCCACTATACCGGTCTCTATACTAATTGAATAACTTATAATAAAAACCAACTGATTCATTGATAATTATCACTATACGATGCAGTTCCATTTCACTATGATTATTAATAACTCCCAATGAATATGTGAATAATATATTTTTTAGCCACAGACTCAAAAACACATTTTAAAAGTTATTAATTCATTAATGCCGCAGTAAAATCATTACTTTACACACACACAGAAACATATAGACATATTTATATTTAAATCATAGCTTAATGAAAATTCCCCCAAAATACATTTTCCCCATTTGAGATAAAAACATTTCAATTTGGATCATTGTTATTGTCTCCCCATTTGTTTAATACAATATATATAGATTCTAATTCATGGTATTTTCACCACCATTACAAACATAAATATAGAATAAGAATCATTAAGAAATAACATGTACTTTAACTATGTAATTTAAGAGGTTTATCTTCCAAAATATACCATAAATTTTCAAAATAATCATTAGGAAACAAGTTTATAAAAAAATAAACTTTTATCCCTTAGAGAGTGAAACCCTATCACTAATTTTCCTTAATGAACCTTTTCATATATAAAGTTGTAAATTATGTTAATACGCATTGATCCATAGTATTGAATATAGTTTTTGGATATTTTAATAGCACTATTATTGTTTCATCATATTTTAAAATAAAACATGACCTTCACTATGATGTCTTCTAATCGATTATTCAAACACATGAAAAAAATTTATTTCTTGAGTCACAATAACATATTTCACTTTAAGAATAATCTTTGTAAAAAACTTATTCTCCTTCATTTACCAAGAATCACTTGTTTATTTTAATAAGGAAAATTTACTTGAAATTAAATTCTAATCATAAACAATTCTTTCCCAATCAATAATATTAAATTTTAAATGATCAATATTTCCTCTGTTGTTAAATTTTAACCCACTGTCCATAGTATAATTGACATTACTTATTATTTTCTATACTATAATAGGATGTAATTACAATGAACTACATGGATTTAATGAATACAATGATTCAACATAAACTATGTTTTGTCATAAAGAATTCATGTTTTGAATACTACTGATAAGTTTAAAAAATATTTTTATTAAATTATTTAACATCACCATATTTTAAAAATTTTATACACCCATATATTCGAGTAGAAAAAAACTGATATCCATTAATTCTAAATGTATTAAATAATTTTTTGATCATATTGATATAGATAAATAATAATATGATATTTTATTAGAGTGTTTTTAAACCTAATTAATATCTCCATTATCTTTGAATTGACATCATAATCTTTTTATTTTAGAGCGTATGAATATTATCAAAAACTATATCATTAATTTTATATAATATAATATCATAGTACTAAAAAATATATACAATTTATTTTGTAAAACTACATTATATAAATGCTTCTATCCACTTTAACTTTTCTAAATTCTAGAGACATCAATCTAGTATTAATCATTGAGAAGCATGTTCTTAGAGATTTCATAAAACTATATATAGCCTTATTTATCTAACATATATGTCCAATTTCATCCCTAAGTAGAAATCAATTATGTTGATAAATATAAATCACTTCTATGAGATCTCAATTCCACAGTGATGGCATAAGAACCATTTGAAATGTATTCTTTCTCTTTTGAGATAAAATATTTTGAAATATTCAAATGGTATCAATATAATATCCAGAATCATATATCTCAACAAACTTACCTCCTTAAACATAATAGTATCCCTTGAGAATGAGTCTTTTTATTTTTATTTACACCTAAAATTGTTTATAGATATTTTATAGAGAAATTACAATATTCCAATAACATTCGTATCAATTAGCTTATTAATGAACACCCATATGTTATTATTTGAAATAAAATATAAATAATCATTAATTAACTCAAATCACACATAATTATTTATCGCATACATAATAACTTTTTGTTTCATTTGAGAAATCAAAGAGTTATTAGACATTGACCTCAAATATCTATACGATTAAAACATCTCACATTGATCACCTATATTGTTTTGAGAATTCAATTTTTTTCTCCACCTAGGATAAATTTAATAATGTAACTTCACTTCACATACAATAGTTGTGTTATCTACCTCATAATAATATTCAAATCAAATTTTAGTAGCATATCATTTGTTTTATTTAAAAATTAGACTAATAACTTATTATTTATCATTAATTTTCATAATCCTATTTCTGAACATATCCTAATAGTGTCCAAACAACATCACATTAGTTATACGAATAAGTTTCCAAATATAATTTTTATAATAGTGGTAAAAAATATTCTTTGATGAATATTTGAAAAAACATAAATCAATTTCTTTTTCTACTTCTTTTATTTCATGTTAATTCCATTCAACTTGATTACATGAGAACTTTATAAAAACATTAGGTACAAAAAACTATGTTTTTTATAGTAATACATATCATAAAGAAACATGTCTAAATATGGATGATATAGACATCAATTATGAACTTGAATCAATTATCTAATCACATTCTTTTATAAATAATGATACATTCCATGTTTAATCAATATGGAATGTGTAACATCCAGTTACCTTGATCAGGTATATTTTTTCATCACTTTGAGTTAACTTTTGGTGTGGAGTTTATAAAGGTTTGTTTCTGGATTTTTTTCACTCTATAGAATATTTTCAAAATTTGTACCTAGGTTACATGATGTGTAGTGACTTGTAGTTTCATTCCATGAGAAGGGTTTACACCATGAAAGATAATACAACATGAAGACATTTTAAAAGTCATGAGTTAATTAATGATTATATTTTAATCCATGTCAATGGGTTTTTATGTGTATTAACATGTAATGGTATTAATCATCATGACATTTTCCTATAAGGGATTTAAGGGTACCATTTGGGTTTTGGTTCCATTTGGATATCAATATTCCTTTTCTCTCAACTGAGGATTCCACTCCCTCAATTTTTGGAGAATCCTTTTCTTCTCGATCGATCCATTCAAGGCTCGATATTCAATGCTATTGCGATGATTTTCTCTATCTGAAAAAATTGTTCTTATTTGTTTCCATTGACAATGGTATCTCCCTTGAGTTATTCTATCTGATTAATTGGTTTGAATTGGTTTCTATTCATTTCTTCTTTTAAATCATTTGTGCGACGTCGTTATATAGGCCATTCCTTTATTGGTTGTGGTGAGAAAATTTTTATTTTTTAGGTATGTTGTGTTTCCTCTTCTTTTAGGACCTTATTTCTCAATCATATCAACTATGAGATTTGTAGACTGGGTTCTAGGGCCTTCACCGACAACATTGTGTCTTTTTGTTATTGGATCCCATTACCGGAATGTGAAACCCGATATTTGATATAGGTTGTTGTGTCTCTAGCCTAAGATGATAAAAATTATTGTTTCTGATTTACAAAATTCTTTATAAATGGAATTTTAAAGACTAATTTGTGTCCATTGGAAATAATTTTTAATGAAAAATGGGTTTCCCTAGTTGTTGATAAATGGAAAGAAAATATGTATTTTCAAAGAAAATGTTTTTGACATGGTTTTGAAATCATTGAAATGAATTATAAAAAATGAGCATATGGGATTAATTAGATACTCAGGTGGAAGTTTTAGCATGAGGCCATCATCTATATTTTGGTGATTATCAAGAGGTTTTCTCATTGGTATTTCTTAGATTTTCTAAGCCCATTGTTATAGGGGACTAATATTGACATTGTTAGGGGGTTTTACTCATGAGGTATTCCTCTACATCTTTAGCCTGTGTTCTAGGAACTAGACTCTACACATGATTGATTATGGTACATGTACTATACAACTATGAAATATAGTGATCCTTGGACTTTATAGTAGTGATTATATTTGGGTTTCTATGGAATTTTTGTTTGAGCCTTGATATGTATGTTTATACTTGTAAAAGATGATATGGAAGTATTATTTGAAATTGATATACATTATTTTTTTCAAAACTAAGAAAATGGATTTGTTTACCATGTTTTTTATAAAACAGATTTATTGCTTATCATTTTATGTTTTTTTAAAATGAGCATACAAAAATTGTTATACAAAGACCTATAATGGAACACCTCGGTGGGATCCTATTGAGACTATTATCTCACACCCTTCACACATTTTCAATGTTGTGAAGTCCTATGTATGTCTTCCAATATATTGAAAGTCAAGGCACCGCAATGAGGTGGTGCAGTTTCATGTATTTTGAGTAGGGTACATGGTGGTGAGATTGTAGGAGTTTGTCCATGCCATCATATGGAGTAGCTTTTGGGTTTTGTCCCTTTCAGTTAGACTACTGTTTTGGATATTTGGGCTACATTTACAGTAGTTTTTTTTCACTATATTTTTACAGTTATGGTATATATTTTTAGAATTCAGTTGATCTTTCTCAGCCTGTGTATACATATTCCATGTGTTTGTTCAGGTGGGGTGAAATTACTCCCTTTGGATTTTCATTCACTCCCGAGGTTCTTGTCGTCATCCCATATGAATTAGGTACAACCTTCGGGGTATGTGACATAATGGGTCGAGTGCCTAGTTTGAGGGTATCCCAGGCCAGTTCATTATAAAATGGTATCAAAGGAGGTATGAAGCCATGAATCCTTGTCTTGGGACATCTTCTAGACTGGATATACAATTTTTGGGACTTGAGAGGTATGTTCTAATAAGTTTTAGGAAAGATATTGTCTATATGAGACTCAAGTTTCTATGGTATGTTGGGATATGTGTCTCTTGTGTTGGTGTTTCATAAATATCAGTTTTTACTAATGGATTTTATGGTTTGAAATGATAATTATTTTTTCTGTCCGATTAATCTTATGTTTTATTGTGTATCATTATTCCAATGAGACATCTTTCACGAGCTCCCCGGGATGGTGAAACTGATGCTCCTCAATGAAATCCTCCTATACATTAGATTATCATCAAGAATATAGTATGGGTAGTTTTTGTTGTATATCAAGTCATACCATGAGTTTAGAACACCATGGTAGATGTATAGCTAGGTTCTAGAGGAGAGAACTAGATCTTCTATAGGAATTATTCTCCGAGAAGACATTTTCCTTTAAAGGAATAAATTTACCTCATGAGTTAGAGGACTAGATCAATATGATCGATCAAAATATTCAACTATCTAGTGAAACATGATAATATCCAGGTAAAGTATATAGTGTTCGTGATTGACAATTTCAGTAAGTGATAGTGGGATTCCATAGTCTAGGAAAATAGACAGTTAAAATTGGATTAGAAGGGTTTCAAAACCCAGTTCTTCTAGATGTTTTTTTTCTGGAGTCCCTAATTTTGGAAAATTCTGCAATGTTTTTATCTTTATAGCAGGGAGAGAATTTGGTGTTGGCATATTCCAATCGTGTAATTCCCTGACCCCAGTTACCCAGAATCAGTGCATTATTACATAAAATTGGCATGATAACAAAAGATCATGTCTCGAAAGACCGATTAGTTTAGTAGCCTTGGAAACACTAGATACATTCATAAGTATTACATTACATCATAAATTGAAGAACTACAATAATTTAGTCTCCATATTCCACACTCATATCCCCTTAGACTATCCCTATAGGTCTGTCATAAAATAATTCTTCAAATCCTGGGAAAAATAAAACATAGAAAGGGGTGAGCTCAGATTCTCAGTAAGGATTACAGTATAGCAAAAACTTTCATAAATAATAATAAACATTTAAGGCAATGTATAACTAAAACAAAAGCCTTTTAAACTTGAACATCAGCATAATATGGAAAAAATAATATGCAATAATTCCATTTACTTATTCACATGGATATGCTACTAGTCGAATAATCACATGCAATATCAATAAACACTTTCATAATGAAGGAATGCATAATGCCAGAATATCATAACCACATATTCAAGGACTTGTGCGAAGAATACAAATAAGATTTTGTCAAGGCCTTGTGCCAAGACACTAGTTTGTCTCATGAGACCTACCGATGCATCGAGGAGCTATAACGGGCTCTAATCGTCACTTACTACGTCCAATGCATTCCTCATATGAATAGGTTTAAACATAATGTTGGACTCACTTGTTTTGATAATCCCAAATCATGTTTAAATATTGATCATAATATATTAAGTCAGTCATTAATCTTTTTAATCTACATATACAATTATCTTATTCTCAACAATGTATATTCTTAGGACTCATGACTTTGTTGCATCAGCTTATAGTCCATATTTATGTAAATATAAGCTCACTATTAAAGGATACGGGTAAGAGCCTTCTGTTCAAATTCACCATTATAGCTTACTATCACCTTAATTCAATGATGCTAGAAGACCACTGTTGAATATTTACAGTCACTTTTGGAAGCTACTGGTACACGATTACTGTTACAAAACTACTGATGATCTACATATCAAAGATCACAGACAAAGAGTTACTATCACAAGGTCACTGTTGTAACAAGGATTCTGTTAAAGGTTCACTATCAGACTCTTTCTCAAGTATTCTGTTAGGAACCTCACTGTTCAAGCTTACAGTTGGACAAGCATAGTAGAAGGCTACTGCTGGACAACTCCAACTGTCGAGAAAGACGACTGTTGCTCAAAGTATACTGATAATAATCTACTATTATAGAGAGTAAAATCTACTGTTACAAGAAATCCACTAACACAAAGTCCACCGTTACAAGCCTACAGTTGAAGAACCTACCATTGGAGCTCACAGCTGAATAGTCTACCGATGAAGTCCACAGTTGTAGAGATTAAAGTCTACCGAGTGACATGCATCTGCTACCAGTATAATGATATTCCATTCTTTTCTTTACCAATTTTTTATTAATACTATTATAACGACCATGTCTAGAAAAATTAATACATATAACATTATTTAATGATACTTGTAGATATATCGGGAAATAGTACGATGTACGAGGAAGACCACATGTGGTTGAAACATTTTTCCTGTCGGCCCCTGCTGAACCAAATGAGATAAAGAAGAACTGGAAAAGAGTATATATATAAGAGAGAGACATTCAGAGCAGAATATTTGGATATATACAAGAAATAAGAAAAGTGGTGTAGATATATTGAATATACACAGAACACTCATTAGAAAGACTCATACACAATATAAAGAAGAGATTTCAAGAACTCATTCAGAAAGCATAGAGCTCCACAAAGATCTATTGAAAGAACCTTTTCAAGCTGAAGTGGTGTGATTCAAGGAGCTTCAATCCCATGAATCTGCTCATATTTACATCTAGAAGTGAATATTGCGACACTCTGTTTTAGAGGCAACTTGTAGTGAAGGACCTAAACTTCATTTCATTCATTCCAATGAGTCCAGAGCTGATCTGCCAACACAGTAGACCATTCTAAATTTATCCCTACTATATTTGGCTCTACTGTGTTTTAATAATTTACATTTGTGAGCAGTGTGTATATGTTGCACACACTGACTCTTGTGCTTGAACTGAGGGATAATTAAAATCCCCATACCAAACTATCTTTACATTTTTTTCCCATTTATAACTGTGGAAGAATCTTAGTGTGTCTTGGTAGTTTATTTCTTTTCCACGTAGAACTGTGGTAGAGGTCTCAAAACCTGGACAGTTTGTGAAAGCTGTTGTAAAGCCTGATACAGGCTGTGTATCACTTATTAATATAACTGCTTGGTGGCAGGTGATCACCAAGTGGAGAGGACTAGGTCTTGAATTAATACCGAACCTCTTGTTTAATTGAATGGGTTGTTCAAATTTTGGGGACATTAATCCTAAAAGTTTTTAATAGAAATTTTAATTGGTACTCATTTCCCCCCCCCTCTTTAGTATCCACTCCGACCAACGCATAACATAAACATTCGTATTAAAACTAGCATAAAAAATGTCAATAAATTCTCCATAAACCATGAATGGTATAAAAATAACACATCCATAGTGAAATATATCACAAAACCCTCAATACAATATGGAAGTTTTGTATCATAATAAATCAACTTCAAATAATCTTATAATCAATCTAAGGATGTTAACATTAATGAAATAAAAACTATTTTAGAGAAATATCTCATTTTTAAAAACATTTAAATGTCACATAATTATAAAAGAAAACATTTATTTTGAAAATATTTTTATATGCTTGTAAGATAAGCTTTGACGATTTTTAAAATGGCGGAAAATAGCTGCACCCACTGTATAAGTTAAAAAAGAAATTATTACCATAATTTTGTCGAAAAGGATAAAAAGGAAATTGTTTAGAAAACGACGGAAAGATTCCTTTATAAAAATATTATAAAAAGTAAAAAGGGTATAAATTACTTTAACCCATTGTCTATAAAATATTATGAATTTTTTGAAATACATTTTTATGAAACATAGATGTGGATGATAAAGAGGTCCCAGTAGAGACTTACGTAAAAACAACCATAGATAATAAAGAGATTGTGAAATTAACCCTTACCTTGTACTTTTACTTGGTATAGGGTAGGATAAACTCCAATATAATGATGGAATACATTTTATTTAATTATAAAAGAATCATATACGTTAATATGATATCATATATGATCTTTTAACATTGTTTTGTTAATAATATCTTAGTATTATCGTTGTTTCGGGTGTTAATGGATTCGTTTTCCATTATATTGTTTGTTATGTGAGTCATATTTTTTATGGATGGGATGTATCTTATTCATATCCATAATGATATCAAGTCATTAAATATTATTTTTAATCATCTAATGAAAATTAGTCTTAAATGGATATGATGGGGAATGAATCTCATCACGTTCGTGGAAACGGTATTCCGTATGTACGCACGAGCAGCAATATAATTATTTTGTTATTAAAATAATATATAATTGGATGGTATATCATATATAAAAATAATTAACATGTTATAATAATTATTTTAATCAATTAAACATCATTATTATACCCATCCAAATAATAATTTATTTAATAACAATTACACCACGATGTGGAGACGGTAAGTCATACATACGCACGTATGGTGACATGTCTTTAAAAGGATGGATAGAATAATGAATTTTGTTGTAACATATTTATAATAACATAACATAATATATAATATATTGGATTTATTATTTTATAATGTAAAAAACAATGAAAAATGAAGTGGAAGAAGAAAGAAACTTAAAAGAGGTGATGAAATATTTACCTCTTCTTCGGGTACTTCATTTTAATTTGATCAAAAGGGATCCATAGGTTGGATTTCTGACTAAATGAGGGCCTCTAAGATGAAGATACTATAGTTTATAGGGCATTTGGTTAGGGTTTTTATGAGCTAAATTTCTTTGATGGTGTGAATTATAGAGAAGGGGTAGTACCCTTTTATAGGAGGGGTGAGGGGCACCTTAGGAAGAGCTAGAAATATATTTTATAATAAAATAATATTCTGTTTATAATGGATCCAAGATATATTATATAAATTATAAGGTGGTTATGGGATGAAAAAAACTCAACCAATAGGTTTTAGATTTGTTGGGGTCACTATATTAAGTTTATCTTTTAAATTTACCTCTTAGTGAAATAGTTTGACATTTACCAGGTCTCTTTGTATTTCTATATTATATGATTAATAAAATTACTATATACCTCCAACATAAACCCAAGTGGTTCATTATTGATACAACCAACATTATATAAGTCTTTTGACTGATCTTTAGATTTTTATGAATATTATATAAATTTACAATATAATATTTGTTTTAAAAATTCTTTTTTGTCAATTTTGACACTATTTAATAATGGATTTTTGTTAAAGTCCTAAAAAATTTATTAATTAGAAATAAATTCATTTAATCAATAATAACATGTCATATTAAGCTATTAAATTCGTGTATGAAATCAAAACTTTCAAATTGTATTTATTGTAACATTTATAATACCATTTATTTGATTCATTCATTAATAAGGAAAATACTGCATCATTATTATGTCAAAAATAAATTTTATTATTAAATGTCTAAAAATTATAAACAAAATACCATTTTGTAAGAAATATTTTTATATTTATAATGAATAATTATATTTTAAAGGATAACATATATAACCCTATGTAAAAATTGTTTTCTAAAAGATATATTCTATTGTTATTTTTGTATATACTTAACTTAAAATAAAGTGTCATTATCACTTAAAAGTGGCTCCATGGGGTCCCAAAATCGACCCAAAGATTCCCATGGTTGGAAATTTATCATCCAATAGGGATAGGACATGTTTTATGGAAATTTAATATTATTATAATTTTATTTTTTACCCTTATTTACCGGATTTACCCTTTAACCATGGTGAATAAAATATTTATCGAAATAATTATTCAAAATGTCTAAAACTAAAATTTACCTATTTACACAATTTGTACCTCATGATTATAAATATGTAATCCATTTTTCTAAATTTAAAACACAGAAGTGGCATAAATTAATTTAAATTTAATTCCTATTGTCAAAACAAAAAGCCTGTTTTTATGAAATATTAACTATTAAAAGATTGACACTTGTTTATATCCAGTTTAAATGTGAAATTGCGTCCAATGACCAAAATTGGATTAAATGGTAAAATTATAATATAATCATACTTTAAAACCACTCAATAGTATAATTTTTCACTATAAATTATTTTTATTAAAAAAGTGGGTTTTAATTAAAGTTTAGTATTTTTCACTATTCATAAAAAATAGGAAGTTTTCAGAAAAATACCAAAAATTTACCCTAAGCTAATTTAGATATTACAAATCCAAAAATGGAGTCCATTTTGAAATATAAAATTTATAAAATTTCAAAAAGTGTGTACTACTATTCGTAACGGCTAGTTTGATTGGTTGTGGTGTGTTAGAAATCGAAGTTGCATATAACACACGCTATTGTACTATTAAAAGAGAAGAGTACCATGGAAGCTTAGGGAATTACATTATCCCATTATTCAATAAATTTCATCCTCGCAATTTATTCTCGGTATTGGAATGTTTAGGTTGACATTTCAAAATATCATAGTTGAAATCCCACATCGTAAAATGGATTAATGAGGCCTCTATTTTAAAATAAAGAATGGTAAGTATGAAGGTTATCGAAAATAACACATACTAGGGTTCCATGTAGAAAATCATAGATATAGAAGAGAAAAATAATTGTCATGTTCTGATGGAGAGTGATTGAGAATATTATTAGAAGAATGTTAACGATATGAAAGCCATAAACTTGTGATGGGTTGGATGGTCTTTGATTACCTAGTAAGAAAAGAAAACAGACAATGTTTTTGTTCTAATTTCCTTTTCTTAATTTTATGTAATTTATTTATGAGATTGGATAAGATCATAAAGAGATATACTTACTTTATAATTAGAGATTTATCCATTAATAAATTTCTACCACAAACTCATCTTTCACTCCAAAACATAATAGAACTCAAAAATACTCTTTTTATCCTAATAGTATAGGGTTCCAAATATAAAAAAATATCATTTGGATGATGAAAAATATATTGTAACAACCAGGTACATCTTGTAGGCTAGTGGTTGGTAATAAAGTCCTGTCACACTATGATTGTGGGTTCGATTCCTGCAGCTTTTTCCGATGTGACGGGTTATCACCCGACCTGCAGGTTGTCCTTTTCCTAAGACTATAGTTTTATAATATTCCAAAAATAATCATAAGAAATGTTTTAACCTTAAACAATACTATCCAAATAACATCTTAATCCATTAAAATCATTATAGTTATCCAAAATACCTCTGTCCAGACTCTCTGTAAAAGCTATCTAAATTCCAAAATCAATTGTAAAATCAGATTCCCTAAACAGAGTAATGTTTCTCTTATTGTCACATACTGAAAATATGATTACCTTATCCATATTAAAACCTTAATAAAAACATCAATTACTGCAATACAATCCTAATATATATCACATTATTCTTATAACCAGAGTATAGTTCATGAATCAAAAGACACAAATACAATAATTAATAAATGTCAACTGTAGTAACAACATAAGCTTGGACTTGCTCCCTTGACCTTTTCTGAGGTAAGTTTCCTTGGTTCTTAGGACATTCCTTTGAATAATGTCCCATTTCTCTACAATTATATCATTCAACATTGACAACAACTTTTTTTCCTTTGCAATCATGAGCATGGTGGCCTTTTTCACCACACTTGTAACAGACGCCCATTCCTTTTAGGCAAGTACCAGGGTGTTTCTTCCCACAATTATCACATAATTAAAAATCCTTCTTTCCCTTTTTCCCATTACCCGTCTCTTTCTCCACCATTCTCTTCTTCTCCTTCTTTACTTTATTATCATAAGATTTAATGAATTCCTTTTCTGTCTTGATAGCACATGAGACAATATCTTCCTAGGACGAGAAGGACTGTGATACTAAAGCTCGACGGAGAAATGGTTTTAACCCATTAAATAAATGATCAATATTACTTCATGGGTTATTTATGTAATCTGTAGCAAGCCTTGCTAACCTTGTAAAGTTAGCCTCATACTTTTCAACATTATCATCCTCTTTTTGCCTCAGACTGAGAAATTGTCTTTTCATATCCACTCGATGGTCATGAGGAAAGTATTTTTCTAAGAAAATATATTTAAACTCCCTCTATTCCATACTTGATACTTCTTAATTCTCTTTTGTGTTTTGAATCAATGACGACCATTGATCAACATCTCTAGTGAGGCGATAAACTGCCATGGAAACTTTTTCCATTTCACTACTCCCCAAATCCTGAAATATTTTCTCTAGGGGACTTATCCATTGCTTTGCTACCGATGGATTTGTATTCCCATTGATTGTTGGTGGTTGTTTCTTCATGCAATGATCTAACATTGATCCTCTGCGTTCTGGATCAGGGTGCTCTATACGGGTAAGGTTATTGTTAATAACCTGAGTGAGTTGTCCCGGTATGGTGATAAGCTGATCAGCATCAATTGTATCACTTGATCCACTATAATTATCTTGGGTAGGACGGAATTCTATACATAGAGTACGTACATTGATACGATTTTCATTTTTTCCACTAGGTGCCATTTCTAAACAATGGCATAGACTAGAATAGTTTATGAATCGAAATACATAATTCCAAACTTGTAAAATACCTAATTTAAATTCAATAGTTTATGGATATAATCCATAATCATACAAATGTTTTCTTTGAGGAAGTATATACTCATAAACCATTCATATTGGTTTTTATTGAAAATGAGAATTATCCTAAGCATATCCCCCAGGAGTGTCGTAACCATGAGTGCGGCAAGGCCCATTGTTGTGCACCGGTTCTCATTCGAGTCTACATCAAAGTGGTGTTTTCAGGTTTTACCCCTAGGTACATCTTTTCCAGAGCCGCCTCTACCTTCTCGTATCCAGACAGGGATTTACTGCTCAGAAAACACAAAAAATATCTACAATACCAAAATTATAGGAAGTTCGTCTATACTAATCCACCAAGTCCATCTTAGGTATATGTGCTCTAATCAGAGTTTATCTAAATCTAGTTTCTATGTTTTTTACTAAACGTCCTCTGATACCAACTGTAACACCCTAACCCCAGTTACCCATAGTCGGTGCGTTATTACATAACATTGGCATGATCACAAAAGATCATGTTTTGAAAGACTGATTAGTTTAGTAGCCTTGGAAACACTAGATACATTTATAAGTCTTACATTAAATCATAATGTGAAAAACTACAACAAAATAGTCTACATAGTTCACACTCATATCTCCTCAGACTGTCCCTGCAGGTCAGTCATACAATACTTCTTCACATCCTGGGAAAAATAAAACATAGAAAGGGGTGAGCTCAGATGATCAGTAAGGATAACAATATAGTAGAAACATTCATAAATAATAATAAACATTTAAGGAAATGTATAACTAAAAAAAGTCTTTTAAACTTGAACTTAATCATAATATTGAAAAAATAAAATGAAATAATTCCATTTACTTATTCACATGGATATTCTACTAGTCGAATAATCACATGCAATATCAATAACCACTTTCATACTGAACGAATGCATAATGCCAGACTATCATAACCACATAGTCAAGGCCTTATTCCCAGACTACAAATAAGATTTTTTCAAGGCCTTTTTCCAAGACTCTAGTTTGTCTCATCATACCTACTGATGCATCGATGATCTATAGCGGGCTCCACCCATCACTTACTAAGTCCAATGCATTCCTCATATGAACAGGTTTAAACATAACATAAACATTTATATTAAAACTATCATACAAAACATCAATACATTCTCCATGAACCATGAATGGTATAAAAAAAACACATCCACAGTCAAACATATCACAAAACCTTCCATAAAATATAGAAGTTTTGTATCATACTAAATCAACTTCAAATAATCTTATAATCCATCAAAGGATGTTGACATAGATGAAATCAAAACTATTTGAGAGAAGTATCTATTTATTAAAATCATTTAAAAGTCACAAAATTATAAAAGAAAATATTTACTTTGAAAATATTCTTATAATAATGTAAGGCAAGCTTTGACGATTTTTATAACGGTGGAAAATTGCCGCACTCGCCGTATAAGTTAAAAAATAAATTCATTCCTTAATTTTGTCGAAAAGGTTAAAAGGACCTTGTTTGGAAAACAACGGAAAGATTCCTTCATAAACATCTTATAAAAAGTAAAAAAAGGGTATAAATGACTTTAACCCATAGTCTATAAAATAGTAAGAATTTTTTTAAATAAATTTTTAAGAAACATGGATGTGAATGACAAAGAGGTCCCAGTTGCTACATATGTAAAAACAACTTCAGATAATAAAGAGATTATGAAAGTAACCATTACCTTATACTTTTCCTTGTTTGAGGGTAGGTTAACAACCTGTATAATGGTGAAATAATTTTTATTAAATATAAAAGAATCATATACATTAATATTATATTATGTATTATCTTTTAACATTGCTTAATAATATCTTAGTATTATTGTTTTTTCGGGTGTTAAAAGATTCGTTTTCATTTATATTCTTTGTTATGTGAGTCATATTTGTTATATATGGGATGTATATTATTCATATCTAGAATGATATAATGTATTTAAAAATTATTTTTAATCATATAATGAAAACTATTATTAAATGGATACGATGGGGAATGAATCTCATCGCGTTTGTGGAGACGGTAATCCGTACGTATGCATGAGAGACAATATCATTCTTTTGTTATTAAAATAATATATAATTGGATGGTATATCATATATAAAAAATATTTATCATTTTATATTTATTATTTAAATCAATTACACATCATTATTATACCCATCCAAATAATAATGTATTGAATAACAATTACACCACGAAGTGGAGACGGTAAGTCGTACGTACGCACGTATGATGACATGTCATTCAAAGGATGGATAGAATAATGAATTTGGTTGTACCATATTTATAATAACATCACAGTATATAGAAGATACTGGTGTTATTATTTTATAATTTTAAAAAAAAAAGAAAAAGGAAGTGGAAGAAGAAAGAAACTTGAAAGAGGTGATGAAATATTTACCTCTTCTTCGGGTTCTTCCTTTTGATTTGATCTAAAGGGATCCTTAGGTTGTCTTTCTGACTAAAAGAGGGCATCTTGGATGAATAGAGGATAGTTTATAGGGTATTTTAGCAGGGTTTTTCTGAGCCAAATGGCTTTGAATTTGTTAATTAGAGAGAAGGGGGAGTGCCCTTTTATAAGAGGGGTGAGGGGAACCTTAGGAAAAGCTAGAAATATTATTTTATAATAAAAATATTTTTCGGTTTATAATGGATAAAAATGGATTATTTATAGTATAAGGTAGGTATGGGTCAAAAAACACTCAACCAATAGGTTTTATATAGGTCTGGGTCACTATGTTATGTTTATCATTTAGATTTAACTCTTAGATAAATAGTTTGACTTTTACCATGTCTCTTTGTATTTTTATATTATATAGTTAATAAACAAACAATATACCTCCAAGAGAACCCCAAGTGGTTCATTAATGATGCACCTATCATTATATAAGTCTTTTGAAAAAACCATAGTTTTTTATGATTATTATATAAATGAATAATATAATATTTGTTTTAAAAATTACTTTTTTTCAATTTTGACACTATTTAATAATTGATTTTTGTTAAAGTTCTAAATACTTTATTAATTATAAATAAATTAATTTAATCAATATAAACATGTCATAATAACCTAGAAAATTCTTGGATGGAATCAAAACATTCAAATTTTATTTATTGAAATTTATAATACCATTTATTTGATTATTTCATTAATAAGGAAAATACTACATCATTATTGTGTCATAAATACATTTAATTATTCAATGTCTTAAAATTATAAATAAAATACCATTATTTAGAAAATAATATTTTCTTTCTAATGAATATTTATAGTTGAATATATAACATATATAACCCTATTTAATAATTGTTTTTCTAAAAGATATATGCTTATGTCATTTCTGTATTTACTTTAACTTAATTAATATAAATTGTCATTATCACTAACAAGTGGCTCCATGGGGTCCCAAAATCACCCCAAAGATTCCCATGGTCGGATATTTATCATCCAATAAGGATAGGACACGTATTATGGTTATTTAATATTATTATTTTTATTTTTTACCCTTATTTGCCAGATTTACCCTTTAACCATGGTAAATAAAATATTTACCGAAGTAATTATTCAAAATGTCTAAAAATAAAAGTTACCTATTTAAAAACTTTATACCTCTTGATTATATATATGGAATAAATTTTTATTAATTCCAAACACAGAAATGGAATAAATTAATTTAAAATTAATTCTCATTGTCAAAACAAAAAGCGTTTTTTAAGAAATATTAACTATTAAAAGATTTATACTTTTTTATGTCCAGTTTAAATGTAAAATTGTGTCCAATGAACAACATTGGATTAAATGGTAAAAATAAAATCTAATTTTACTTTAAAACCACTAAATAATATAATTTTTCACTACAAATTATTTTTATTAAAAAAGTTGTTTTTAATTAGTTTAGTATTTTTCACTATTCATCAAAAATTGGGAGTCTTCAGAAAAATAAAAAAAATTTACCCTAAGTTAATTTTGATATTCTGAATCCAAAATTGAATTCCATTTTGTAGGGTAAAATTTATAAAATTTCAAAAAGTGGGTACTACTATTCATAATGGCTTGTTTGATTGGTTTTGGTGTGTTAGAACTCGAAGTTGTGTATAACACACGCTATTTTATTATTCTAAGAGAATTGTACCATGGAAGGCTGGGGTGTTACAAATTGTTTTTTATCTTTTCCATTTTTTTCTAGATAGGGTGAATAATGAGCACTTGAAGGCTCAGAAGTACCTATAGGGTTTACAACCAAATATCATATCACAAGTGATTATATTAAATCTTTCTACCTATGGGGAGAATATATACAATGTTTTGATGGAATAGACAAATAGGTAAGGCAAGGTTGGTTATTCCCCCTCTTCTCTTCCATCCCATAGTAATTTTAGTGGCTTATATGGAAGTATAGGAAGTGGAAAGATCATCACAAGAGTGGTGTAGGTGGGTCTAAATAATGATCCTTCCCTACACTAACCCCTATAACTAGAAATATGTCTTTAACTGGATATAATTTTGGAATGGTCAGACACAATAGAATTTATTGTCTTATTCCAGAATAGACATACAATATTTGTGGACGTGTTGGTCACTTATAGTTCCTTTTCATGCAATTACTATACCTTGTTATGATTAAGGTTCATCGACTCCCAAGACTACTAATATTTAGTCAGATGCTTGAAGGAGTAAAGGGCTCCATCTAAAGGCCATAGAAGTGAACTAATTTCATGCTATTGATGATTTTCTAGTGGATGTCTTTGTAGGTCTAGAAATAGTGATAGATACAATCTTTATTTTATAATCTATATAAATTTTTTTATTTGATATTGGTTTCTTCCACTCATTTATATCTGTTGATTTTTTTTGATACTCTAAAGCTTCTAACATAATTTATGTCCTTTTTATCGGAGTTAGTGATAACTCTCGTCAAGAGGAAATTTTAGGGGTTTGGGTGTACTTCTTGTTTGTCAATGATAGATGATACATAGTTGGTATGTTGTTTATCCTTCTTGATCTTGATCTATTTCTTTTCCTAATTAGTATGTATTGGATTGTCTCTTATCGAGCTTAGGATGATTATTATCATTAGCGTGTTTAATTTCGTGCTACCCATGGGTGATCTCAAGTGTTTTAAGGGGAGTGGGACCCAATGTCTGGTCCTGTTGTACCTTCTCACCTAGAGAATATTAGTTTGTCTTCTGTTTTTATGATTGAGGTCGATGATTTTTATTTTTCTGTTGATCTTCCAATTATTGTATTGGAATATTTAGACATTTTCCTAGAAATTTTTTCAGTCTTCTTCTATAGAGAGTGGTAGAGTTTAAAATTGACCTGATGCTAGGTTGGAAGCCAAGATCGATACCCTCTGATCATATGTCACCAGTAGACCTGAATGATTTAATATTAAGTTAGATAACCTATAGGAAAATGGTTTCATTCTACCAAGTGTTTCACGTTGGGTATCCCCTATGGTATTTTCCATGAAGGAAGATGGATAACTTCATTTGTGTGAGGACTATTAGAATTTTAAATGGGAAAAGCTAGGAACACAAATCATTTTCCACACATGGATAATTTGTTTGACTAGTTAAAGTGAGAAAAGTGGTTTTCAAAGACTGTTCTTCGGTGGGTTATCATTAGATCAATGTTTGAGTTTCCGATATATCGAAGATAGATTTTAGGGGCAGGTATAGTCATTTTGAATATCTTGTGTTACCTTTTAATCTAACTAACACCCCTATGTTTTTATGACAATTATGGTTCAGATATTATATCAATATCTTGACCCTTTTGTGATTGTCTTCATGGACAATATATTATTTTATTTGAAATTCGAGCATGGCCATGAGCATCATCTGAGTTGGGTTCTGGAAATCCTAAGAAGACACTATTAGTATAGAAGGATTTTGAAATATAGTTTCTAGATTCTGTAAGTGATTTTATTAGGGCATAATAATTCTGGGCATAGCTTATCAATTGATCCTAATATAGTCAAGGATATCTGGTCCGTAAAGGAACCCCAAAATATCTTTGAGATACGAAGCTTCCATAGCCATGTTGGATAATACAAATATTTTTTTAATATTTTCTCTAGGTTAGTGTCACCTTTAAATACTATTAATATTAAAGTAGTGAAATTCACATGGGATAGGAGGTGTAAATAATATTTTGATGAATTGAAATGGCTTCTAACATCGTCTCCAATTATGATATCACCTGATCATTATAAGGGGTACATGGGGTTTTTTATTGTTATGGTTTTGGTTTGGGTTGTGTACTTATGTAGAATGAGAATGTAGCAGATTATGGCTTTAATAATCTTTGGAAACATGAGAAAAATTACCCAACTCACGATTTAGAGCTTGATGTTGTTATACATTCACTTAATATTGTCGCCACTATCTTTCTGGGCAGAGGTTCATAGTTTTCTATGATCTTAAGAGTTTGAGTTATATATTTTCTCAGAAATAATTGAATCCTAAACATCGAAGTTGGGTAAAATAACTTCAGACGTTTCACATAGATAACACTTACACCCTGTGGATAGGGAATGTCATTGTAGACACTCTTAACAGGAATGTAACATGATAGAATGTTCTGGAATTGAAGGAAGAGTGGAAACATATCGGTCTTTTTTTCTCAATTTCACTTGGATAATCAAGAGGATATTTTAGTTATGGTTCCTAAACAGTGTTACCCTATCATCACCTCTCCTAGAGTTTATTTCCTAGATTCATCAACATAATTATGAGTTCCTTAAATTTCTAGAAAGCCTTTATTATAGGGAGAATATTTCTTCTTATTCACTATCCTTCGGCAGTGTGATCAAATTTTGGAAGTGATTTTTAATAGCAAAAGCATTGAGTATTTTGGTCTTGTTTATTTGTCAAAACTCTTCATGTAACATTCATCTAGGAACTGCAATGATGTATTATTACTTGGGATGATGATTCTAGTGGTCGAGTATGAAGTGTGACATTGAATATTATGTGTCCCTCAATTAAGATTTCCAATAGATGAAGGCATAACACTTGAAACCCTATGGTTTGATTTAGAATCTTATAGCGATGATATGGAAATTGGAGGAGGTATCGATGAATGTTTTTTATGGGATTACCACAGTCTCCCCAATGGAGGAATACTATATTGGTAGTTGTTGACTAGTTGATGAAGTATGCTCATTTCATTCTGACCAAGGATGCAACCATGGTTTAAGATTTGGGCATGATGTATGTGAAAGAAATTGTGAGGTTAAATGGGATTCCATCTGGTATTGTTTTGTATAGGGATCCTAGGTTTACCTCAAGGTTCTATAAGAGTATCCAAGAGGGTATGTGAACTCAAGTCTAGCTGAGGACAACATACCATCCATAGATAGATGGTCAAATGAAGCATGTGATTCAAATCTGAGAGGATATGATTCATGATTATGTCATAGATTTTAGTGGATAATGGGATAGCCATATAGAACTGGTAGAGTTAGTTTATAAAAAAAGTTATAAATCATCAATCAGAATGGATCCCTTTGAGGAATTGTGTGGTCTCTCGTATAGAGACCCTCTTTGTTGTGTTGATGTGTGTAGAGTATCTTTAGTTAGACCAATTTTGTTTTAGGATGCATTAATGAAGATTTAGGATATATGTTGACATTTGGTTAAAACCCAAATTCGATAGAAATCATATGTAGATCGAGAAAAACATTATTTGGAGATATCCATGGGTTACTAGATTTTGTTCAATGTTTCTCTTCAATTGGGTCACCATCTGCGTAGAAAATAAAGAAAGTTGGAACCAAGATATGTTGGGCCATTTGATGACATTGATATAATAGGGAAGGTTTCTTATCAATTATAGTATATGGGTATTCTTGATGTTTTTGACATATCTCAACTCTGGAAGTATCTTCCTTGTCCCACTTGAATTTTGAGTTGGGATGAAATTGAGTAAGAGCTAGATATTTCTACTTTGGAGATACCAATTTAGATCGATGAATCTAAAGTGAATGTATTATGTGGGAATTATATTACATTGATCATAGTTTTATGGAAACACAGATTAGATTCTTATGAGACTTGGAAATATGAGTTGTTGATGAGGGAGGAACGACCTCATATTTTTCGATTAATTACATCATCCACATGACTTGTAGGGGACAAAAAGGATTTATGGTGGGGAGTTTGTAAAATACTGCTACCTTGATCGGATATGGTTTCCCTATCTCTTAGTTTGCTTTTATCATTGAGTTTTTACATGTTGGTTTCTGTATTTTCTGTTGGTTATAGGATATTTTCACACTTGGTAACTATGTTATATGTTGTGTAATGATTTCTCGATGCATGCCATGATAAGGGTTCATACCAAAAAATGTTACACGATATTACAGGATTTTACACATCATGAGTTAATTAAATATCAGATTGTAATCCTAGGTGACATGTTTTTCAATGTATTTGAACATCATGGATTTCACAATGTGTAACAGTATTACACATCATGTAATTTCATTAATAGGGTTTTGTAAGGTACCATATGGGTTTGATTGCCCATTTGGATACCATTTTTCCTTTTTTCTCGACCAAGGACTCCACTCTAATGTTTTTGGAGACTTCATTTCTTCCCGATCGATCCATTCGGTGCTTGATCAATATTGTAGTTGCAGTGCATCTCTCTGAGTGATAGACTATTCTGCTTCTTAATTTCCTTTGATCATGGTTGCTCCCTTGATATTAATTATCATATTGTTTTGTTTGAATTGGTGTTTCTTCATTTCTTGTTCCAGATTTATTGTGAGATATTGTTTTAGAGGCCATTCAATTGTTGGTCGTGGTTCAACATGTGTTTGTTATTCTGGTATGTGCTGTTTCTTATTCTCCTCTAACCCTCATTCTCAATTAGATAAATTTTGTGATGTTTCGACTTGGTTCTAGGGACTTCATTGATTTTTTTGAGTATTTGTTATTAGAGGACCTCGTTGTGGGCATATGAGACTAGAGTTTCAATGCTGGTTGGAGTGTCTCTATCTAATGTTTATGAACCTTAATTTTCATGCTTTATAAATATATTTTTACATGTAATTGGAATGATTTATTTATGTGTGTTTAAAAGGGTTTTTAAAGAAAAAAGGTTTCCTTGGTTGTTGATAAATGAAATGAAAATTGGTATTTTCAAGTAATTGAAATGAATCATGAAATGGGTTTGAAATGATTTTCAATGAATTGAAATTAATTTTCAAAAAAAAAATCACCTGGGTAACCTTGGGTACATAAGTGGAAGGTTTATCTTGAGGCTGTCATATATATTTTATGTTTATCAGGAGGTTTTCTCATGGACATTTCCTTTGTCTATAAGGATCTTTGTTATAGGGGACTGATATTGAATTTTCTAGGGTGGGTTTAATCATGCAATATTACTCTACTTCTAAGGCCATTCTTATAAAAACCAGATTATGAACATTTTTTATTGTGGTACGAGTTTTCTAGTAGTCTAACCTATATTGATGGTTGGGATTAATACATGTGTTTCTATTTTTTCCTAGTATTTTTTATATTAGACTTGACATTCATGTTTATTCTTATAAATGATGATATGGAAAATGTGAATTGAAATTGATATACTTAGTTTTGTTTTAGAAATGTCAAAAAATGGAAATTTTTAAAATGTTTTCTATGAAAATTATTTACTACTTATTAGGCAATGTTTCATTTGAAATGAGCATACATGAATTGTTACATAGAGAACTATTATGGAACACCTTGTTGGGATCCTATTGAGCCTGTGAGGTCACTCCCTATGAACCTATTCAATGTATATACACCTATTAATGACATCCAATATAGGGACATACAAGGCTCCGTAGTGAGGAAAGAAGGTCTCATGTCAGATTAGTTAGGTAGCTGGTGGTGAGGTGGTTGGAGTTCATCCACAACATCACATGGAGTAGTTATTGGGTTTTATTACTTTGTAGATGGAGTTATCCCTTGGATACTTTTTTTAAAATTTTACAGTCGTTTAGTTTCAATTGTCTTATTACAGTTATAAAATATATTTATTATCATATCATTTTTCCTTCTTACTCTATGTATATATATTCCATGTGTTTGTTCAGGTTGGGATAAATTGTTTCTTTGGTTTTTTATCAATTCATGAGTGGTTTTCTCCAGCCTGTGGGGATTGAGAACACCCTTAGGTTATGTGATGGAATGGGTTGGGTGCCAGGTTTGAGTGTAACTTAGCTCCGTTCATTATATAATGAGCTTTATCCATAAAAATAATAATATTCCATTTAGAAACAGCATTTTTTAGTGTATATAATGAACTAGATTATTGTTAAATTATATTATTCTCTAAATATAATTTTATTTCTACACTCACTGACCACCCACAAGAAGTCTCTATGATACTCAAACCAACACAACTACAATGGCATAATACAATGAAATCATGATGTCAATCCAAAAAAGGATATTGTAAAGACCAATTATGTATTTCAAACTAATTTTAGACCTTAAAAATCATTCTTGGAATATAAATCAGATTAAAAATTGAATAACCTTAATATTTATTAGTGATATAATGTGTAAACTAAGAATGGGTATAATGAAGAAATGGAAATAAACTTTAAAGGATGTGTTTTATTTAACAAAAACAATATAATTCCACTAATGAGATAAATCAAATCCATAATTCTGTAATTGTAAATAAAACTTAAAACCAAATGATATATTTTCATTAGTAATACTTTAACATCTATACACTTAATCATCATATTAATCAAAATAATTAAGGCACATTATATTAGAAAAACATTAGTAAAAGAAGAATGTAGTTCCATTTTTATGAATTAATTATATGTAACATGTAAAGATTATTTCATTAATAAATATTCTAGATTTGGGATTTAATAAAAAATATGAAGCACCAATTTAGTAAAAAAGATACCATATAATAAGATCAACTCATGATTTAAGAAGAATAAAAAAAGTCACACACATCCCTTTCTATTGATCCCACTCCCTACAATGAGTTTAGCTTTCATAAAAAACTTTGGTTTTACAAACATGATATTTTATATATATTAAAATAGAGATCAAATCATGTTACCAGTCATTAGACGCTATAAAATATTTCATGAACATCGATGTATACATCTTTGGGAATTATTTAACCCATTAAATTATGTAATGAAAGTGTAATTTTATGCAATAATTTGGCATGACAACTCTTTATGGAAGAGATCAACTAATACAAAATATGTGGTTACATAAATTTGAAAACCCAAACATGTAATATGGGATAAAACATTAAAAATTAACTATAAATAAAGCCTAATATATATATAAAATATCCCAATCCTTATATAGATACACATTAATTATAGAATCGATATAAAACCTAAAATAAATCACTTTACATAAAACATTTAATTATTTTCTTTAAAAATACCCAAGCATATATTGTGAGGAAATTAATACCATATTTAAAATATATTTCATGTTTTATAGATAAAATAAGACTGTGATTTGTCTTAACCCTCTAAAAGTAAACTCATCTCATTATCATAAGTTTGACAAGAGTAATAACATTAATATAAAAAAAACATTTCTAATTATTTAGGTGTAGTAATTTTATTTATAAAAAGTGAAATAAATTGGCTAGTCTTATATGGAAATTTGACATTTATATATACTATAAAATATGGGTAACTGAGAAAATTACTAAATAAGATAAAAAACTTAGTAAATTAATACCATCATATTCTAAATTATATGTTTTCCCTGAAAACCTAATCTTTTCACTACCATTTTTTGCATACATCATTGAACCATAACCAAACACAAAAAAGTATATAACCATTAAAATGTGGATGTAGAATTTTATAGTAAAAGTAGGTGTAATTGAATTTTGACAATTGTGTAAAAATAAAAATAATGATTATTTTCATTTCTTATACATTGATAAATTAAATTAGTGTAGTTAAATAACTAATTAGCCTTATTTATAAATTAAAATACAACCTTTCTAAAAAGATAATTTTTCTTTATTTTTAAGAAACAATATATAATATTTAAAAAATTTATTAACTATATGTATAATATATGAACTTTAATTTGATTAGTAATTTATATTAAATAATAGGAATTGGTAATATTAATGTAAATAAAATTTCCAATGAAAATAATTTTGATTATATTTCCATTTTTTATTTAAAACATAAATTATAAAATTTTAGATATTAAATTTGAGATAGTAACATTAATTTTAGGAATCATCTTTTCAATATGATCATAATATTAATTTGTAGGTTTATTTGAAATTGTGGATTTTTAGGTGAATAGTAAAAATAATGTTTTTACCAAAATAAAAAATTTTATGACTTTATCATTATATATTTATGGAATTTATGTTTATAAAACAATTTAATGGATTAAATATGTGTCAAATGATACATAAAATTAATTTCTATGTATAATTATAAATTTATAAAACCTATGTTTATCAATTTATGAACATAATTAATATTTTACAATAAAAGAAATTGTTTTGGAATTTCATTTTAATTAGTTATTTAAGTGAAATTTTATTTTGACATTCTATGTAAGATCAAAAAAATATTTTTATTTTATAATAAATTTTTTTTTTCAATAAAATAAATTTTATTTATAATTTTACCCTACACATAATGTTTTATCATAAAAATATTTTTTTTTTCTAAAAATATGGTTTTACACATTACATGAGTTTATGTGAAAATATGATTTTATTTCATACATAAATTTCTTCAAATAAAATACAATTAAAATTTTAAATCACATGTTCTAAATTTTTTTATAGAAAATTATATTTTTAGGTATTAACCCTAAATTACATAAGAAAAAACCAGATACCACCCGAAAATTGAAAATGTAAAATAGAAAATACAACATCTAAAAGCCTTATAATTTTATTTAAATTTGTGTTAAAATGACTATATGTGGTATTATAACCCTTATTTCATACACCAATCCTTGATTTTACATTATGGAGTCTTATTTGCATGTGAAAAATGTGTTATCTTTATATAAATTAAAGAATTAAAAAAATTCCATTTTCACCACTTATAAAAGAAACTTATCAAAAATCCATCAAGACCACTCTATGAATTCAGGATATTTATGATAATATAATATTATTTAAATACCATTTAATCCATTACATTTTCCATTATCCTATTTTCACATGTTATTTTCTTAAGACCTTAATTTGAAGGAATATTCCAAGGAAAATGAAAAGATTTAAATTTTTTTTATCATGTTTACTGGCTCGTTTTCCTTTATATATTTCTTTTTCAATAATAATTTTATAATTTATAAATAATTAAATAATTATTTTGGTCATATTAATTTTTATTATGATAATATAATTAATATTAACCACCTTTGATCATTTTTATCAACAAGTATAAAACCTTCACTCGTACATTGTGAGGACTACTGCCTCCACACAACGACAACATTTATTTTTCACCACCACCACACACACTAGTGTTTATATGGATGAAATTAAAGAATAAACTCAAAACATGAAATATTATTATAATTATTATGTGAAAAATTATAATTCATTTTCCTTTCCCCTCATTCATCAAGAAAAGAAACTTATAACATGCATTGTGTGAATTACAACCTCAACAAAGTCCTATATCTCTTTTTTCAACTAGTTTTTTATTATCAATTAAACCCTTATAAGAAATAATTCAAAAACTAATTTTATCAAATATGATCATTATTATTCTATAAAAATGATATTATTCATAAAATAATCATCTTTTATAGTCATAATCATCCATTAATTATGGTATGCACATGTTTGTTTCGGTCTAACAACCAACTTTTACAATACAATTATATTTTATCATGGATGACTATAATAACTTAATTAGTGGTAATATATGTTATAAAAAATTAATTAAATATTTTATTTGGTTCCAAAATTTTAATCTTAATATTAAAATAATTAATTAAGATACCACCATTTGATTGTTAAAAATCACTCAGACATGCTCAACGTCAATTTCATCTTTATGAATTTTATGAAAAAATACAATATAAAAAAATAATAAAAAAATAATAAATATAAAATAGAAATTATAGTACCATGTATGTTGTTGTGATGATGAAAATTTTAATAATAATAAATAACTGCAATTATATTATGAAATAAATTGAACATTTTAATGATTAGTCACACCTGATATTAAAAATTGATAATAACAAACTAATATTAAATTAAAGAATAATAATAAATTAATGTTGTAAAAGGATATATATATATATATATAATTGTCTAAAATATGTGATTATTTTAGTTATGTTACTTATATAATATCTTATAGTTAAATCACCTAAGTGGTGAATAACATTTAGGTTTCTTATAAAAAAATTTCACCCCATGAGAAACATTTCTTATTATACACCATGATTTATTTTTTAGGGTTTATATTGTTCACCCTTAATAATTTTTTATCATTATCATATAAGTATTCATATTATATAATCTTTCATTTGATATAATATCCTTTAATTAATTTTTACTCAGATAATTCTAAGATTATAAGGGTTTCTGGCCTCAAATTGTGACTCTATAAAACATATTTCTTATTATACACCATGTTTTACATGGAATGGTGTATCTAAAACTAAATTAATATTTTTTATCATGTTGATCTCATTGTTTATGGTATTTAATTTTTCGTTTGAAATCATTTTCTCCATGGGGTTTTTACTTGATGGTTTCTGAAGTTGTAAGTGATTCTTATAATAATTTTTTTCCCTTTGAGGAAAAATTCTTTTTATACACCTTGATTTTTAAAAGGTATATCTACTGCCTATTTAATTTTTCTATCAATATACAATAATTATTTATTGTACTATATTTTTCATTTGAAATTATATCTTTGAAGGGGTTTTTACTTGAGTGTTTTTTAGATTATAAGTTTTTATTTGTTTAATTTTGAAATCCATGAGATATATTTAATATTGTGAACCATAATTTTTCTTATAAGTTGTAAAAATTAATTATTAATTTCATATATAATTAATATATTTCATTTATTTATATTTTATTTTCTTTTTACCCCAATCATTTTATTTTGATCCTTATTTTACCAGTACTTCATGAGTGATTGAATCTCAATTTTGCATCATGGAGATGTGATTCACATTCACCTCATGTTTCAGTTTTGTAGTGTATAAATTTTCCCTAGACTACACTCAAAATCTTCTAATACATTGGACCTATAGTGGTATTAAAATTCAGAAATCCATCAACATGTTTTTTATTTCAAAATAATCATTTTTTATGGGAATAATTTTCATCCAATGCCATTCCAATGTGAAGATGTTATATTTACTTGCTATAATTCAAGGTTGTTCACATTGATTCCAAGAATCCATTTATTGGGGAAATTATTGACAATTTTTATATTTGATATTTCAATATGGATGTATACTTATTACGTAAGCATGTTGGTTATTTATTTAACAGTTTATTTTTTCATATATATTTTTAAAAAATTAGATATAATTAGTAATTGGTGGGTCTTAGTAGGATAACATATATATGCATTGATAGGTCTCATCAGACTATCTTGGTTGGGAGTTTTGGTGTATGCTTACCTAGAAATTTTTTTCCAAAAACATGGCATAGAAAATAAGATCATGATGTCTACGGTCATAATGTCTTAGCTTAATGTATAGAATTATTTTTTCCACATTGTAAATTTTATCAGCATGGAACCCACTATTGTTATATATGAATTTATTTATTAATATATCAACCAAAAATATTTTATTATTTTATTTTCATTATATTATGACATTATTTTTGGTTATATATTCATTCCATATTATTTATGATTATCAAATTCTCAATTATGATATTTTATTGTTATAAATTATGTTTACACTTACTAATCATTTGAGCTTTCCCCTTCTTTAATTTTCATTTCCCTAGGTTATGATGAAATGTTTTACTCATGATATGTCTAAAAAAATAGATTGTTTGGAGAATTTGTGGTAGATATTAATGAATTATTATAGATTAAGTAGTTAAACATATAATAGAAGAAATGTCCATAAGGTGAGAATGAAATGGGATTTATTTGTTTATTATTTGTCTGAATTCTCTAAATATCTATTCCTAAATGATAATAAAAATAATGAAAATGAAATATTTTCTTCATTTTAGGTAATTAGTTGATAGTTTTGTCAGGGAATCTAGTTTTTGTATCAAAATTATTATGAAATTTATGTTTTTGAACACCAGATCTGGGAGTGTGGGTTTGAGGATATCATAAAGAAAAGATTTATTATAATCTACTATAAAAGTAACCATAATTTAAATATCATAGGTGTAATAAAATCAAAATCATCATGAAAGAACTTAGACTCTTTGGAGACAAACTGGGAAAAAACAAATCAGAATCCCTTTAATTGGTTCCTTGTTTGATTCATGTTCTTAGTGTTTGAATTTTCCTGACGTGGTCTAAGAGTGAGAAAAAATACTTTAATAATATTATAATCATGACATTGCAAAAATACCTATAGAATTATCAAAAACTGATTTATCACCTATACATTTATTTCCCACATAGGTACATATGGGCTAACATGATACGACATAGAGGTGAGTTACTAATATATAACCCAAAATATATATGTACATATAATCATAACACACCCAGATCTCAGATATTCCCACATCAGTGCATCCCATAATTCAAAAAATGACATAAAATAACATCATCCTCTATATGGGTTGAATTAATTTATTAAAAAAAATCCTCTTTAACTTTTAGTGTTTAAAAAACCCATGGGCTCACTTTAATGATGTAATTTAAAAATAATATCATCCTTATAATGTTCCAAATAGACCTTTTAAACATATTTAGAAAAATATATTTTTCATAACTATCTTTTAGAACCAAACCCTGAATATTTCCTTTAAATCATTTGAAAAAATCCATTTCATTTAAAATAAAATCTAATTATTTTTATGTGCATTGATCCCATTTTCATCATTAGAATACCTCAAAATATCAATGAAACATAAAGAAAATTTTAAAATAATCAAAACATACCCTTATACTGTAATCAATTCTTTGGAAATATAATTTATCTTATTTATAAACCTATTTATATCAAATGAATTCCATTTTCTAGTGAATTTAATCAAATGATCCTCTAAGGATCATTCAAAATTATATGTTTGTGTAATTTATATAAAATAAGTATTTCTGACATTCAAACATATGAAATCACTTTTATTCAAAATGATAATTGAATGGGAAAATAAATTATTTTGATAGGGAATAAATATATGTGCTTAAAAAATCATTTAAACCATTCAATAAATGGATTTAATTTTTTTAGAACTTATGTATTTATGTTTATATGATATTAATATAAAAACTAATCTCAATTAATTGATTTTATGAGCAATAATGTCAGTCCTACAAAAATGATGAAAGACTTCCTTATGAGACTATTAAGAATGCCAAATCTAGAAAAAATAAAATAAAAATTATGAAACATCAATCCCTAGGTCATCATTACCTTATTACAGATACAAATAAATGAGACAAGGATGAAGACGGAGGGATAAAGAGATTAGAGACAACTACTAGGATAAAAACTAAATATATGATAAATAAATACAAGATCCTTATCTATAAAAGAGTGAATAAGAAATGGGATGATGTCTTCGACCTGGAGATTTTCAGTGGGAGAAAATAGAATACTCCAAGATGAAAAATGGGAAATTTAGTAATTTTACAAATTTTAAAACTTGTAATCTCAATGATTTATTAGAGAGGTTTTGGAATCCATATACATTCCTAGAAACAATAACTATTTCTGAGATATTCTCCCCACATTACTTATAATGTACCTTTATCCATGGATAGATTGTGTTATTGTCATTAAATAATATAACATAAATATTATTAATAAGCATGGTTTACTCTAAACTATGTGACAACCATATATCTCTATAATATTTCCCATAGAATGATTTTACTAAGAATAAAGAGGGGTGTATTTAGATTTGGAAATTTTATTCTCTTAAAAAGTCATAGTTTTAGGGTATGAAAGCATCAAATATTTTTTATTATAATAAATTTTGAAACAAAAGTAGTAGGAAATATATAGAATATATGATATTTATAATAGTTTAGGGAATAAAAATACCCTTTTCCACTCCACCAATACACATCTATTAAAGATTGGTGATTTTACTAGAAATTGTACTTTACTTTGGGATTAACCGACAACATATAAGAAGATGTCACTTTATATAGGAGAAAGATATTTTTCTAGGATCTATCATGCCGTGAAAGAAACAATGAACTTCATCAATCAGTACATAATGTGCTCACTTATATTTGTAGGATGGAATATGAAATATTATAAATGAGTCACACAGTTTTAATATGCAACATACCATAAATAAACAAACATCCAAAGAAAAAGTGTTTCTTATAAAGGATGTTCTGGAGGTTCTTTGATTATTAATGATTATTGTAGAAAATGTTGATAAATCTTTGATTTTGTATCTTGTGTCGTATGTATCATATAATATCTATGTACATGTATATTTTTTTTGAATGCATAATTAAAATATTCTATTTATATATATCATATTCTGAATATAAACATAGAAACACTTGATAAAAATAATTTTAAAGTGGATAATCCTTATAAAAAACTAAAATAGTTTGATCTTAACTAGCATGTTTCCTTTTCAAGACATGTAATGATTGATAAGTGAGATGACATAGATCTTATTTTTCAGCTGTTTTCATTATTGGGATAGTGTTTCTTTTTCTAAATATATATTTCCTTATTTAGAAACATTATTTTCTAATACATGTAAAGAAATAATTTAACTAATAAAAACATTATTCCAATGGTTAGAATTATAATAATAATATTCCTCCAAATGATATTCGAACTTCGTAAGATCAGTTTCTGGAATCACTATTGTGGTAAGATAATTTACTATGCAACTTTAGAAGATAAAATAATTAATCAATTTATTAACTTTTAAGATAAGAAATCTATATTTATTATTGGAATCAGATAATTTTATCACCATTACTATGGTAAGATAAAATTCAACTATAAGAATATAAAATTTATCCATGTATTTCTTTACTTTTGGTATGAAAATTTATTTATGAAGGTCTATATCATGATATAAAATACATTTCTGATTTTCAATATAACTTAGAATACTAAACATGAATTATAGGAAAGAAAATTCATTTAATCCATAATATATTCATCTATTCTGAGCTTTCATAAAATAAATTCATTAAGAATATAATTTTAAATTGGTGTAATTATAAATTTTACTTTGTAAGAGAATTATTTTTCTTATTGAAAATATCAACATGTAAGATAAATGAGGTTGAAAAAAACCTATTTTTTTTAATTCAAGACGCTTAATTAATTATTCTTGAAAGATAAATTATATTGATTTATTATATGTATAATTCAAATTCATATCCACATAAGATAAATTCCTCTAGAACTATTTAATAAAAAACTCAATTTTTTTAATAATAGTTGGAAATAAAATCCTAAAACACATAATATAAACTTTTTTGTAAAGAAACATAGTTTTTGTGAATCATAAAAACATATAATGTTCTGAAATATGTTGCAATGAAATATATATATATATTTATTATATCTCCTTTCTTATGATCATGATACCCATATTCTAAAAAATAATAAAAGAATAGTTTATCAAAGAAATTTCAATGTAAAATTTGTGAATATTTTCTTCTCTTATACCATAAAAAACGTTAGAGAATTACTATCCCCCTTTTCATGACATAAAAATGAACGATGATATGAAAAAGAGTATATTAATTATCACATATGAAAAATTATAATCTATTAAAATTTGGAATTGACTCATAAAAAAAATAAAAAGTATAAATATAAAATTGGAGATAATGATTGAAAATGAAATAATCAGAAAATACACAGGGAAAAATTAATGAAAATAAATGAAATAACAAATATGTAAACATAATTTAATGATTTAACACATTCAATCCAATCGAAAATATATTGAGATGTGTATGGAAATATTCAAAAATATCAGTTTAACAACATAATTAAGATATAAGAGTTGTCCTTTGCCTTATGGTCCCTAAGACAATGATTATGAGAATGTTTCTTGAAGGATTGAGAGTAGACATGGTTTAAGGAAGAGTTAGTCATTGATGCATCAATGATTTCTTTACATATATCTCCCAATAGGGCTTGTATGCCAAAAGAAAATCCTAGTATAAGTCTATTAAAATGTTTTGTTCTTATTATATTTGATTGAATTATGAAATACTATTTCTGAACTCAGTTCAAATAAAAAAAAGACGTGATGAATAAATGTAACTTGATGGATACTATAGGAGTATGTATAAAGGTTTCAAAACTGAGATTTAAATTCTCCTTAGAGTAAATATTTTTACTTTCAATTATTTGTTTACACCTCTAGGGTGTGGTATGATGGAATTACTGAATGAAATTCTTGAGAGAAAGAGTTCCTCATAAGTGAAATAATGCTTCCACACAAATGTAAATCATTTTGAAAACATTATTAAATGTGGAGGAAAAGAATTTTTTAAAAAACATGCCATGATTTTTGTGAAAAGTTTAAAAAATATATTTTCATATCACCCTTATTTAAAGAAATGAGGAATAAATTCTTAAAAACATATAATTGGTTATACCAAAAACTCACTGAAATTTCCAACAGTGAAAAATAATCGGTGATCCAATAACATATTTACCATTAGAGGTATCTTGACACTACTTTTGTTCATAAAACCCATCTTCTTCTTCCAATGTAAAATACGATATCATTGAATGTGCAAACAATTAATGGAGGTGGCCAAAAATTTCATCTAAATATAAAAATTTTTTAGTTAAGGATAAAATCATTTTCTCAAGGTGTTTAATATTAAATCTTGCATCCTTATAACATTTATCTGAAGAATACATAATCACTATGAAATTATCTTTAATTATATTGTTTTTATCCTTCCAAGACAGATTCATACTGTTTATGGTAAATATCATAATGATTATAATACTACATATCTATATAAATAAATCACGATGATTATCTTTCAAGATATCAGGAAAAATATATTCACATTACACAGAAGTAATTCTAGATATATGTTTATCTATTATATGAGAGATTGTGTCTAGTATAGTTTCTATCACAATTTTATAAAAAAAATACTTTTTTAGTATTACCTAGTTGGATTTCTTGAATTTTTCCCCAAAAATATTGGATTTCTATTTTCAACGCTTAAATATAATTATTAGAATGAATATATGGATGTTTAGTGGGTATCTTTTTGATGTAATAAAACTGAATTATGAACATATATCATAGGGATCAACATAATCCTTTGACATTGGGTGTGATCTTAGAGATCAAGATTCTATAAAATACTCTAATATATATATTTTTAATAGATTAATTTTAGTTACCAGTCCATTATATTTGGAATGAACTCATTCATTATCCACATCACATTTTACTATCAAAATATCATAACTAAAATGACAAGCTTCTATAAAAGAATATGTCTACTTTATATAACATTAAGTCATCCAAATTTAAATTTCTCAATAAGATTTTGTATAATATTTCCAGCCAATGGAAAATAATCCCATCTAAAATAAGTTTTTTTTAAAAAAATCTTTCTATTAGGGGAACTATGGATTTAGGAATATTTTATATTCTGTAAATATTTTCATAGTAATTTTTTTTGAAGTCTCACTTTGGTGGATGTAGAATAGATAGAATAAGAACAACCAAAACTTCTAATTTCTTAGAATAATCATTAGTTTATTGATCTTATAAGAAAGAACACTCAATAGATCTATCCACTAATAATGCTAAATAAGTGGTGGCTAGAGGTTTTTGTGCTCAATTATTGTGGATGCAACACAGACTTAATAACTAATGAATGAGTTTTAATAAAACCAGAATACATTGTTAAAATAAAATGTCCAATTATTTATGTAGAAACTAAGAATATAAATCACATTCTAGGATCTTATATATAAGAAACTATTTCCTCCAGGATCACAAAAAAATGAGATATAATTTTATAATTCATCAGAACGCAAGATAAATATTTAGATTCTTCTAAAATATTCCTTATTTTTGATAGATTTTATTATATTAAAAAGAATCTAGGAATTGTCAATGATATTTTATCATTCATATCTACTTATGTTTCATCAATATCTTTATTTCAATATAGTACTTTCAATAGGGGAGTACATATATTTTTCAAAAACCATTACTTTTTCTTAATTTTCTCCAACATTAATTGATTTTCAAAATTCTTTGTATCATTATGAGTTCTCCAGACTCAATGTTTTATAAAAAATTCATTATGAGAAATTTTAAATTAATTTCTAGACCCACAAATTGTTATAAACATTCTAGACTCAAAAATTATCCGAAACTATTTTGGATACTCAAAATAATCATAATCAATTTACATTTTTTACTATTGTATTCTATTATATTTTTTACTACAGTGGTTAGTTTTCTTTTTAAAACTATCTTAGTAAGAATTTATTTCATAACTATTATAAAAATTTTATTTTACAAAAAATATGAACATGTTAATCAAACCAATAAATATTTGAACTCTAAAAGGTAATCTTATTTTATTTTTTTTCAATTATTCATTACTTTAGTTTATAATATTTGTGGTCATACATTATGTTTTAACAAAAATAATGATTTTTTTCAAATTATAAAAAAATATTATTAATAAGAATGATCCTCACATCGATAAAAGTTTTAAAATTTTTATAGTTTGAAAAAACATTAAAACATTATTTCTTTGGATCATGTGAATCATTTTAGAATGGTTTTAATATCAATTGTACGTTTTATTAAGAAGGGCTATCTTTCTCCCCAAGAACCAATATAAGGGTTGTTCACTCCATTTTTCCCACATAGGGTTTTAAGGATTTTTTTATAGAGCTTATTCACCATTAAATGTCATTATTTTTATTGTTTTTTCCTTTTCATCCAATAATTAGTCTCAATTGAAAACCCAATAAAATCTTGTAGTATGGTGGTTTTTAGGGAAAGGCTAATCAAAAGACCATGTTTGGATATCCTTGATTATACACTCAAAGGATTATCTCATATCAAGGATAAGAGGTTGTTTTTGTTGAATATTCTAATAAAGGTTTCAATATGTATTAATATACGGTTGTTTCAATGTTTAATTCATACATTCAATTTTCTAAAGATGAAGGTTAGGATAATGTTTCCTTCACCATGTTTGGATAAAGTTGCAATATTTCTTATAAAAGACTAGAAAACGGGTTGGTCTTCCTCCTAATATATAATATTACTTACCTTCTTAGATGTTACCAAATAAACATGGATCTTTTGACCAAAATAATGTCGATGATTCACTGTTATCTTTTTATGAGAATATAAGGAATGTATCACATCTCACACAAAACAATATAGCTATTAAAATGTGGATGCAAGGGTGAATTATCCCTAAAAGGTTATATGGATACTTCGAAGTGAATAGATGTTTTTGTTCTCAATTATTTAGTAAACAATAGAAATATTGATTTTAAAAAGTTTATCTTCATTACAGTGGATAATATAAAACCAACTTTAATCAAGTCAAAGATAATTATTCTTATGGAATTCATCAATAATACGATTATAAAGTGTATAGATATTACAAAATTGGATAACCAATCATTTCAATTTATAGATAAGACATCTTTCATTAGTGGAGAAACTATGTCAAGAATGAAGTTGATATTTGATTTGAAGAAAAATTTGTTTGTTAAATAGGTAGATGGTGCTACATGTGATTCCAAACTGTCAATTAATGTAGAGGAAGTTACAAAGAATAGAAATAATTAAACTTATCCTTAGAAAATAATATTAATTAAAATATAATGACCAATTATGAGTGTAAAAAGTTGATCAATTATAACACTAAAAAAATTATTGATTTAGAATTCAGTATTGATCCTCCTAAAGCTAATGAAATTTAAGATTCAGACAACATAACAATTAGAAGAAGAATAAAAAAGAATAAATCAATGGGGAATGGTTAATGAAACAAGAGTAATTTAGAGTTTGTTCCAAGATGTTGAGTGAAATTATGGGAATCTAGTCATTTTGATATCTCACATGGATCATGTAATTTTAGAATCTAGACTAGTTTTTGAAGAAACTTTAATTGTTTATAATGATCTCCCTTGAGTGGAATATAAGAGAAATAAAAAGTTAGTTGATAATGAATCAGTTCTAAATGTGCCTAAAAAAGAATCAAAACCTAACTCAGATAAAAAGATAGTTTTAGAGCAAGAAGATAGTTAGAGGAAGATCATGATAAGGAAGTTTCATAATAAATTGAAAAAGAAGAATTTTAAGAAGTGGTTGAAGTATAATTAGAAGAAGGAAGAGGATAAGAACATGAAGAAAAGTAAGTAGTTGATGGAGAATAATCCAAAACAGATAAAGATTCAAAATAAAAGAATTTATAATGAATATTCTTATATGCATCAATCATACCATTAAAATCTATTAAGAATGAAAATTTGAAAGGACTCAAAATGAAGGATATTTATCTGAAAACAAAGAAAAGAGAACTTCTAAAGAAGAATAATAAGATCAATATTCTAAAAAAAATATGATATAGATAATATCGACAAGGATATAGTCATTGTTGAAGTTTTAAATGATAAGAAAGTTTTAATGATGTTTGAATAGAAAGGAATTGAAGTTTTTATCTGAACAATCAGACCTACACTGCCCCATGTTAGGCCCAATGAATTAGATTCAAAAGCCTCAATTTACTAAAAGGGTTTTGATTTTATTTTATTTCCTCGAATATTTTGACTTATCATATTCCATATTTTCATAACATTAATTAAAGATGTAAGTTTCATCCGGAATCAATGAATGAAAAATCAGAGTCACTCATATTCTTTGATAACTCAGTGATTAAAATATAGGCCCATTTAATTGTTTTTCAAAAAAAAGTTTACAGGTCAATTTTTTTATTATAGTCATATTGTAAAGTGGTCCAACAAAATATATATCGATATTCATGATTATTAGTTTCTTAATGTCAAAAAAAATCTTGATAGAAACAACAATATCTTTAAAAATTTTATCTTTAGATATGGTATAAAGAGTAATGTATGTTAAACAATTCATAGGTACTAAAACAATCAGATAGAGGATGTTGTATGTCATGATAGAAAAGATGTGTGACATGAAGATTGAGATTAGAAGGATGAGGGAATTTGAAGGTGATGTCATCGTAAAAACGGAATATAATAAAGAGTTATCTGAGGATGTTAATGTCATCAAGGATGAATTCAAAAGTAGGATAATTTGGAATCAATGGTTGCAATGATGGGGAATGATTAACATGAGTACAAAAATATGAAGTAATTTTTGAAGACCTTGATAAAGAAAGAATGATTACATTTTTTTAACTCTCAATGTCTATTTTTATAAAACATTCAAATGGTTATTTATAATGAAATAATTTTCAACCAAATTATTTATTATCAAATGTTTTCAAATTATATTTGGTTATATGTTCTTTCATATAATTATTGGGTGATTTGTTATTAAATTAATTGTTTCATATGTTATATTTTATATTTTTTCTGGAGACATCATATTATTCCCCATTCCTTTTTGAAAATTAAAAATGGAGAGAATGTTTTCTTATGAGAGAGAATGATTTAACGTGGTGGATTATTTATAAAGGGGGATAATTTTGTTTAAAAAAAGAGATACTATTACAATGGGGATATGTATTCATAATTTAGTAAAGATTTATTTAAGGATTAATTATTCTAATACTTATAATCATATTAATAAGGTACTATAAACACTAGGTGAGTTCTAATAAATAACATATATTATCCTAAACATAACTAAGTGATGTAATTTTTTCAAAGATATACTATTGCATTTATGTGCTTGTGGTTCATTCATTCCAAAAAGTGGGAGATTATTGATTCATGAAAATTACATCTTATTTTTCTATTCCTTTAGTTTTGGAAATCACAAACACCCTCTAAGTTTTTTTACTATATTTTCATTATCCCAAGTATTTTGGTATGTTTTTAAAAAAACATTATTCTGTACCATATATATAAATGTTCTAATGTATTATTAATATAAACATTAAATTACAAAAAATACAATACACAAAAAAGAAGGTGAATTTTATTATGTAATGTTTTTTGTTTAGGACAATGGATAGAATAATGTCTTGTCTACCTGACCAAAAAAAGTACTAACCATCATACTGACCAAGGTACTGATACATTGGACTAACTTCTACTTAGTATATCATATTGTAAATCAATAAAGAAGTCTTTATGATTGATTTTCATTAATAATAAAAAGTACATAAGAATTGTTTCTATCATAAGGGATACTTTTGTAATTTTAATGGAGTTAAAACAAAATGATGTTGTAAATTTAGTTTTTCCATAGTACTGTGAGTTTTCAAGTGCTAGATGTCTGAGGTCATTGTAATGACTAAAAAATATGATTGTTAGAGTTTTTCCTATAAATAGATGGTTATTCGATGAGTTTGGTGCTGATCAGATTTTAAATTTAGTATGCATACGATTTTCTATGAGTTCACAACTCATTCTAATTTATTTTAATAAATTTGAGAGTTTTTGTTTTAAATATTCCTTGTCATTGTTATTTCGTAGATAAAAGTTTTTCATTTCAAATTTCATCCTATCATTGCTACAATCAAGCGATTTAGCGGATATAAAAATGGTGAATATGATCCATCTGATTAAGGGATTCCATGGCTAGTAAGATAAGTATTGATCATCGTATTATGTGATTAAGAGGACAGAAAGATATAGCTTATTCTGATCATTGTGTCTAGTAAATTCTTGGAAAGGGAAGATACACTTTATAGTTGGTATAAAAATGTGTATTCCTTTAGTCAAGTATGATGAATAACTTTACATTTTTGATTAAATATATTCAATCTTTTAATATATATTTTAATTAATTCATAATTTTCAAAAATATTGTATTACTTTTATTAGAATTTAATTCTATTATGCATGTAATAAAAAGTTATCCATCATAAATATCTTTTTACACTTTTTATTTTATCAAGGTAACCACGATTAAAATAAAATTAATATTTTATTTAATCAGATTAGTTGTGATTATCATTATCTTACATTGATCATTTGATGAATTATTCGTTAGATAATATTACATTAATATGTTTTGTATTTTTTTTGATTAAATAGTTAAACATTAATTCAACCCCTCTAGCTTGTATATCATTCTAAGATAATTTTATGATCCTAAAATTAATAGTATTATTCAATATGTGGTATATGTACCTTATAATATACCATTAAAATTTTACTCACTTCTCAATCAAATATTGTTACATCAACATAACATTTTGGAAAATAATTTTTTCAAACTCACCATTTCATTGAGAAATTTCTGACTGGATAAATTTTATAACTACCTTTCTTACTAGATCTAGTTCCGTCATAGCTTTCTATTCAATATCAAGAATTCTAAACATGTATTTCATGATATCTAGAGGGATGACCTCATCCAAATAAATTATTGAGGTATTGAAATCAAACTACTTTCATGTGTACATCTAAAAACATTATCTATCACTATTTAAAATATTAAAAATGTGTTCTGGATAGTGGTAGATGTCAAGTTTCATTAGAATTTGTTAATTAAAAATAGTGTTCTCTTAAAAGTCATGAGATTAATTTTTAAATAAATTATCTATTCACATATGAGCAATGAACTATACCCATCATTAAATATTAATATCCCTTTTTAGAAGCATACCTGTTCTATTAATGGAACTAAAATCAATTTCTTTATCACTGATCACATTCCCCACAATCATTGAATACATAATGATTCTTATCACTGGAATATCTAATAACCATTTCATTCCAAATATTATAGGAGGAAAGGATTGAGAGTATAATGGTTCTAAGGTAAAGATCATTGGAGAATTGAGGGAGAGAGATCTAAGTTTTGAAAAAGGTTTCATGCATTGGACCAATTATTCATCGTTATTTAGATATAAAAATGGGTCAAAAAGTGATGTAAAGCTAAATCATAATGATAATGGGATATACTAATACTATGATATGACTAAATATAAAAATGAAAATTTAAAATAAATTAAATAATGTATAAAAAATGAATTTATTGTGAAAAAAATCAATAAATTAAAATAATTAAAATTAACTAAAATAAAATAGTTTGAATTCAGATTTAAGAAAATAATATCTATTAGTAAGAATTGTATTTGTAAGAATTAATACTAATTAATTTTTAATAATAAAATTGAGATAAAAATCACTTTTTTACACATGATCTCTTAATAAATTATTCCTTAGATCCTTATTCTTTCTTTTGGAATTGGTTTTTTGAATATTTCTTGATAATTATAGCACTAGTGATATCTAATTTTATTGAAAAAGAATTTAAATTGAAACCAAACACCATTAAGGTTTGTTCCATCCATAGTACCTATGAACATCAACAACTAGAAACTATGTACTCTACATCTATAGTTGATAGTGACAATGAGTAATAAAAGAGATATAGTTCCTTTAAATAACTTAAAATTATTTTTGTGTCTTTTAAATGAGTCTCCATTGGGATTTCATGGAATATATCTCACAAGAATATGGAAAACATAATTTTTACTATACTATTAGTTAAATATAGTATACTCCAAATTATTATTCCTTATAACTTGTTGTCAACTTTCTTCCCCGATTCATCAAAATCATGTTTTGTATGAGAAATAAATACAGTTGAATGTACTATACCATTTTTATGTCCAAACCTCTTAATTTTGTTTAGTATATATTTTATTCGAATGAGTATATTCCCAAAGACTTTTTGAAAAATATTAAATCATATAATGAAATTTAACTCAACCATAATGATCAGTTCAAATACCCTTTTCATGAGTATTAAACAATTACATCATATTTAACTTTTAGAGAAGAAAAATGACATCATCAACATATATTTTACATAAAAACATATTATAAGATTATATTTTTCTTAAAAATAAAATGATATACCATTCCTATTGAAAATAAATTCGACAAAGGAAAATAAATAAAATTATTAAACCAAAAAACTGGTACTTATTTATGTCCCCAAATAGCTTTGTTAATTTTGAAAACTAATTTATAAAAAAGTGAAATTTAAAAATGAGTATGATGTTCAATATAAAATTCCTCCACATGAAAAAAAATTTAAATTGAAAATTTAAAATCCATTTGATAGGCTCCAAATCATTATCAATTCTATTTTTAAATAGAGCTTAATGTATAGTGTTTTTAAAATAATAACTTAATTAATAAAGTTGAGTAATTTTTTATTCAATAGAATAACATTAATCAAATTTCACAAGAGTTGATTCTTCAAAAATAATTTACTATTTTTTTAAATAGTACAGGTCGTAGAAGTATTAGAAAATCCAAGGTTGATTCCATAATTACCTTTTGGTTAAATTTACCATGATTACCCTTGGTGTTAAAAATGTAAAAATTGTTTCCAAACAACTTAAAGTATCCATACTTTTCATTTATATTATTCCATAGCACATTGGGTGTACTCTTAAAATTAGTCCTCATTAAAACACTATTTATAAATAACATAATGCATTGATATCTTCATCCCAAAAGTGATTGGGAATGTTATATTTATGTAATAAATTTCTAAAATTTTTCCTGAATGATATTCTTTCATTCAATAAAAAAGTTATGTTCATATTTATTAGGGGAAGGAAAAGGATGTTTAATATAATGACGTGAACAATAAAAATAAAACTTTTTGTTTTTAAATTCTCCTCTATGTGAACTTCTCAATGAAATAATGTAAATACCTTGAATCTAGTATACTAGAATTAGAGGTTACTTTAATACATTGGAATAAGATACATGTGATCAAATCAAAGAGGGCCGAATAGTTTAGTAGTATTTTTAAAACTAGATACATACTTAAATTTAACATCACATTTGAAAACATAAAATATAACATAGTATTTTATTTTATAAAAAAATTATAACCTTTTGAATTATCATATATACATAATAATACAATTCATAGAATCTTTGGAAAAGGAAACATAAGAAATGGGTGTTATTAAATTCTCAGTAAGGGTATATGTTTAATAAAAACTTATAAGGAATGAATAATATTATAAGAATAAATTATGATGAAATAACACCATATATATAATCAAATGACTAAGAATGTCTTCCATCTATATTATAAGAAATCATATAATAACATGAAAATAAATAACTTCTTTCATAACGAGGGAATTTACTATTTTGGATATTTGAAGCTTATCATCAAGGATTAATGCCAATACATCTTACATAAATAGGTAATGCATTAGCCAAATATGTAATCTAGTTTATCTTATGAGACCTAATGTTGTATCAAGGGGCTATGTATTTCTGAGCCACAACTGTCATGTAGTAATTCCAATATATTTATCTTATTAATATAAAATTCCAATTAATCAATAAACCTTAAAAATCAGTAACTTCCCATCTTATAATAACTATCATAAAAAATATCAATTCTTTCCCTAGCCAAACTAATAAAAAACCATAAAAAAATATAGTGGATTCTAACATTATATTATAATATTAGTAAAGAATAAGATTAAACAATGGATGTTTAAATAGAATAAAATTTTGTCAAAAGATCACGAAATTTGTTTTTAGGAAAATAGCCAATTGTTACTTTTATATCACTTATTTAAATTCTGAAATATTCTCAAATATTATGGAAAACAATACCCAAACCCATATGTTAATAAACATTAATTCTTGATTTATTTAATAAGGATACACTTAATATAAACCAAGGTGACTATTAGTCGTAGTTTCATTTGGGTAATAGGTATATAAAAATACACGTTGAAACATGGGTAAAAAATTATTTGAAAACTCCTAAACATGAAATTTAAATACATTAGTCTTCTAATACTTCCTAGGATAACTGGGAGATATAAACTAGAAAGGTGTGAGCTATAAATCCTAGTAAGGAAATAAAAAAATAATAATATGACAAATGTAATTATTTTGAAAAATGAGACGTATCAAGATGTAATAAAATCGAAGATTGTCCTAATCTTGAATAATATGGAAAGATATAACATGATAGCATCAAGGTCACACAGGAATGTGGAAATAATATATAACATTACATCATAAACATAACTCAAGGATATCCATAGATACATAATAGCATTGTGTGGTTGTGATAACCTCCCTTTCAAAATATATTAAATCTCTTGAGATTAAAACATTAATTAATCCATTAAAGGGTTATATATTATTGGGATCGATAATCATATTCATATCACACACATTCATAAGTGCACCACATAGATCATTCAACACAGGATAATATTTCATCACATTAAATTCCACAATTAAGGAATATAAGATACATATATGGAATTATATAATCAATTAATGAAAGTTAAATCTTGGTGAATACTATTGTGTGTAAATGGGTGTGCGAATTCCCTCTACAAATTATTTAACGGTAAAATCATAGTATATTTTTACAAGAATAATCGGTGTACATAAATATTCATGGAATTGATTCTTTAAGGGTCATATTATTTTTATATCATATGTAATGTAATATTGATGTCTATAAATTAATCAAAATATGTTTTATTGGGAATTAATCATCATAATATAAAGAATGTTCTTAAATAAAGAGGATAAGAAGAGTATCCAATTGATTGAGGTGGTGTTTCTTAAATATTGGTATGGTATTTTTAAGAGTTTTTGAGAACCGTCTAAGGGATATAAAGATATAATGGAATAATAAATTTTTTCTCAAAATGTTTTTAGTGAATATTAATTAGAGGTTGGGTAGGGTTTTATAGAAAAATTTAGGAGAAATCATTATTAATTTCCAAACATGGATTTTTGGAATCTATATGATAAATTAATCTAAAACACAAACCATTCCTTGTTTTCACTCTGTTTTATAATAAACGTTAGTGGATTTCATTATTTTATATGGTCGAGAACCAAAATCCAAAAAACAATACCCTAGGGGATGTAAAAGTGATTCATGTTTAAAAATAATTGATTTTAAATTACTAAAATATAATATAGTATTTGGGGGATTATTATGCATTCATAACATTTAAAAATTTTCCAAAAACTATTGTTATTAATTGTGATTCATTTTTTCAGTTGTGGTTATTATTTATTGTATTTATTGTATCACTTTTTGACTATTTTTATTTCATAATACATACTATATAACTATAAAATATTTTTATTTTACCCTAAAATTTGAATCTCTTATAAAATATTGAAAAAATAACAGTTAGAAAATTTTGATGTGTTGAATTAAAAAATAATATTTATTTTTTCAGAATAATAATCCAAATATAATTATTTACATTTTTTTTCAAATATACAAATTTATAAAAAATGGGTTTTTTTGATAGTAAAAATTTTATGACCCCTATGGAAATTACATTTTAATTTATATTTTCTAATAACAGTATTTTATAAAAATATCATTTATTTTATAAAATTATTGAATTCCTAAAATGTGTTCCTTTATTGAAACTATATAATTCCTAAAAACACACTTTTTGTTTCATCATATTAAATTATAATTTTTATCAACCATATTCATTAAAATTTATAAAGTAATAAAAGATAAATATAATAATTATTTTGTTAAATAAAAAAATATATAAATTCAAACTTTCTAGGTCTAGATACAAAACTCTTTATTGAACTAGTGACATTTTTTATGGTAATGTGTGTGATGGTGATATTTTATTGTGGTGGGTTTGAAAAAAAGGTTCAAGTTTTGATCTCAACGATCATGAAATTCAACCATAAATGGTTTAACAAATTCATTAGTTGTTTAATCTCATTTTTTGTGTTGTAAAAGGAAAATCCTAGTGATGTTATTACCCTTGTATTCTCAGATAAATTAGTTTCATAGGGTATGATCCTACTAGTCAAGGTTATCACTTATTTTTTATTTATCAAATGGATTTATCATAACCCTATTTATATACTAATCATATTATTAATATATAATTAATATACTATAAAGAGTTACACATTTAATAGGATTTTAATTCCTACAAGATAAACTATATATTTGTCCAAAATAAACATGTAGGTCATGTGTTTTCTATAATTTCATTTCATAATAATAAATTAAATTATTTTAAAAGGTAATTTCATTTATAAATGTTTGTTTCATATGATTAGTCCCCCGTTTAGATTTCTTTATTGAAATTTCATTCACACCATAAAAGATAAGAGGGTACTTACGTTTCATAACCTCTTCATTTTTCTATGTCACGTACTCAAACTTGTTATTCAAACACAAAACATTGATAAGGTTAGTTGACTTGTTTCATTTAACCTTTATTATATGATATAATGTCATCACATGGTACTCCTCACATGAATGATCATTATCCAAGGGTACTACCTTTTTATTCTATACATGTGAGGTGTATAGTATTTACTTCATAAATAGGTATACATAGAACACAAAATGTACTTGAGATATATAATTTTATAGTGATAATTGATCCAACAATACTCCGATGTGGCCAAAGATCTTGAATGGTCTTGTGTATATTTGAAAAATCATTCCCTACATCCCAAAACTCATAACTTTATTTTGATGATGATATAAAAAGAAACATTTTATATCTAACCTAAATATATTGGTCTTTTTAATGGTTGTATTCATAGAATTTATTTTGAAATTGATTGTATTTTATATGAATTTGAATACTTTAAACCTTCTTCTTTATCTATTGGACAAGAATAGATTCCATAATCCTATACTATCAAACATCATCTTAGAATATAGGTGATTAAAAACGCATCCCATATATATCCTCATAAATATCCATTTGAATTATAGAGTGGATATTATTGTTATATGGGAACTCGATTAGGGTAATTTGATGATCCCAAAATCTATGTAAATTCATTGAATAAGATATCATCATATCCTAAATATTTTGAATGGTTATTTACCATTAACCATCCATATGTGGGTAATAAGCTATGATGAAGCTCATTTGGATATCCAATTCCTACTGAAAGCTCTACCAAATCCATGAATAAAACGTCATATATTGATCATATACAATAGAAGGTGGAAATCCATGTATTCTTACATATTACGTAATATATATATTGGTGAGTCAGCCAAGACAGAAATCTTACTTTATTGCAAGGAAACATGATTAGTTGGTAAGGTGAATGACTACCACCATATTCGTGTTATTTAATTTATATGTCCTTGGGAGTCATATGATAAAATAATTGTTTTTTCCAATTTCCATACTATTATGGGTAATGGTTTCATCATACCATTGGACTTGTTTCATTTTATACTGCCTTGTTTTCTTACCAATAATTAAGATTCAAACTATTCAATATACCTATTAATATTACCCACCAGAATAATTGTTTTAGTTATCTATATATACTAGGTATTCCTGGATAAATATAAAACTATGTCCTATGTGATCTATTCAGATGTTACCTTTTCAGTTCTTATTTATATGGGACACATATCGAGGTTCCAAAACATATAACTCATTTTTTAGAAAATTTGAAGAATGAAATATTCACTACCATGTTCTATTGCACCACATAATCGTTTTCAGCATCCATGATCCTCTAAAGAAGTTATGGTTGAGAAGTTATTTTAGAAAGGTTGGATTGAGAACATTTTTTTATTCCCATTTATATCCTTTTTCATTTACAAGGTGACTTGATCTCTAAAAATCCTCAATATTGATAGGGTTTTAGGATCATTTTTACACATATCATCTTCTACCCTGTTCACCTTCCCACTATGGTAATGGATTGAACAATAATAATCCTTTATCATATATAACGACATTCATTTGTTGATATTGAGCTATTTTTTTGAATATATACTAGAGTATTTTATGATCTGTATATATGTTATACTTCTTTCTATTGGGTTAATATCACCAAATAATCAACCAAAATGTTAGTACAACCAATTATATATCATTTGTATTTAGGTATACACATGGATTTTTAATATTAAAGAGGAATAGGATATCACTCTTTCACTTGAATGTGTAAAGAACCCAAGATGTTTTTGGACATGTCACTGTAGTTTAAAAATTCTTCCCTAGTGGTGGTAAATGTGATAACATGTGTTGTGATTAGCCTCTTCTTTAGCAATTTAATAACTTTGTCATATTCATCATTATAAGAAAACATTATCCACTTATAATTTATAATAGTAAATGGGCATGAAAATCATTATAATATTTTAACAAATTGACTAAAGTTCCCACTTAATCCAAGGAAACTAAATATTTCCATCATAGAGGTTGTTTTGGGACATCATTATATTTTCTCTATTTTTGAAGGACCCACATATATACATTTACTTGTGATAACATGCCCAAGTAATCTTATATTCTCAATAAAAACTTCCTAATTATTACAATTTTCATATCACTTTTATTTCCTCTAGGTATTTAGTACAACATTTAAATACTCCCCATATCACTCCATTATTTTAGAGTATATAAGAATATTTTCTATAAATATAAAGAATAATTTTTCAAGTTAATCCCAAATGGAAGTAATCATTTTGTCCATGAATACCGGTGGATAATTAGTGAGTCTAAATAACATTACTACAAACTTTTAGACTCAAAACATTATATGAAAAAAATTCAAGGGGATATCCACCTTCTTCACCTTCACATTAAAATTCCCCAATAGAAGATCCACCTTTGATAAGACTAGATTCCATGTAGATGATCAAATTAGACAAAAATCCATGTAAGAGGAAATATTTTCTTTATCATTTTTTTGAGTTCGTCATAATCAACAGAAAGGCGCATTGACCCATCATTCTTCTTAATGAAGAGGACTAGTATACTGAATGAAGGAACACTTGGGCATATAAACCTTAAAACCATATTCTATTATAGTTTCTTATTCAAGACCTAAAATTAAAATATGTAAATTATATATGGATTATGGGATATTGTAAAATCATTAGGTATGATATTTATTGATAAATCAACCTTATATCTAGAGGGAATACCAGGAAATTATTTTGGGAACAAATTGTAAAATTCCCAAACTATAAGAATTAAATCAACGGTGATCTTTTCTTTAGTCATAATAATTTGTGAAATCCTCACTTTCTCACATTAAAATTATATCCATTCTTGAGATTATGATACAAAAGAATATTTATCCTCCCCATTGGACTTGTATAATATCATATGATAACTAGTTAAATAGAGGGTGATATATTTACCTCGACAATTTATCTTGGCTCTATATAAGGAAAGCCAATCAATACCCAAAATAGAATTAAATTTTACTAAAGACAGTGTAACAAGTTTTTCTAGGCAATTTAGAGCATAAATTTTGATATTGGAGGAGTTATAAAAATAGGATGAACTAACTGAGAAACTATCTATATTCCCTGATAACAGTACATCCATGTTTTACAGTGGTGTTTAAATAAGTCTACTCAAATTCTGTGATATAAAGGAACGTCTATAAACATGAATGAAGAGCTTAAATTTCAGCATTTGATTCTATTTTTACTCATTTACATAATCTAAAATAGACTTATCGATGAAAATTTTAAAACAATTATACGCATAAAAGGGAAACTATTAACAATAAATGGATTACTCATAACTAAAATATATTTATTAACACAAGAATTTGTAGGTTTCAATCTAAGTTATCCATGATCTAATAAAAAAATATTTTATGGTAATCCCCCCTTTAAGAATGGTTCATAATGAGATTATCAATTTACAAAATCATATTCCCTGTGATTTTCATGCAAGGTGTGTATCAGGGACCATTTTTGTGAAACATGTGATTATCTAGTCCATCACAATGAAACCTTTTATGGTTTATTACACATTGGTACAAATATTCTATATCCACATCCAATTTTCATATATATAAAAGGGAGGTATTTTTTTTGAAACAAATTAGTCTATAATTTAAAAAAATTGGGATGTTTTACTGGGCTTAGTCATATCCTTAAGGATTTATCTATAATTATTTAATCCCAACCCCCTGAAATAACTGGACATGGATCTGAATCCATCTATGGATATCCATATCATAAAAAATCCAAATACATGATTTATTACATAAGTATACACTTAATAGAAAAATAGATGATTAGGAGACAAATATACCTTGGAAAAATTAAGTATATATAACTATAACATGAATCAGCCATGGAAAAAAATCATTTAAAAACTCTAAAAATGTGCTTAAAATACATTGAACATCTAGTACATCATGGGATAAACTAAGGATGAATTTAAGAAAAGGGTGAGATATAAATCCTAGTAAATGTATAATAAATAAATAACATGATTAATGAAATAAATGTGAGTCATGAGAAATATCAATATGACATAAAAGGGATGAGAATCATAATCTTGTACAATATGTCATGATATAACATGATAATATCAAGGCCACCATGGAATGGGAAAGTAATATGAAACATTTCATAAAAAAATTAAAGGATAGCAATTGAGAAATCATAAAATAGGTTTCTTAGGATAACCAACCTTTCACCCAAAAAGTAACATCATTAGATAAAAACATTAACTAATTCATTAGAGGACTATATAATTATGGGTCTACCCATCACATTCATGCCATGTACAAGCATAAATGTGCCACATAGATCATTTAGAAAAGGATCTATTTTACCAAATTTATTCACACAATTAAGTAGTGTGGTTAAAATAAATTTATATCACCAGTAATGTACTTATTGTTACATCTAGGTGAATACCATTGAGTTGAAATGGGGATGGTTATTGAATAGAGAAGTTTTTTATATTGAAAAATGATAGGATAATTTTAGAAGCATAACCGGTGTATATAAGGATTTATGAAAGGTTTTGATGATAGTGAAATGGGTATATTATCACTTATAAATAATAAAATTAATATAAATTAGGTTTAAAAACATATTACAACTTGAAAATTTGGAAATCAAAATGAATAATATAATGAAAGTGCTTGATTAAAGAGGTGAAGGAGATGACCACTTACCTTGAGTGGGTGGTTTTTAAATCCAGCGATGAGATTATAAATATATTTGGAGATTATTTTTAGGGATATATAGATTTAATGTCATGTTAAATTATTTCCTAAATAGTTTTGATTGAATAATTATGGGGTTTTTGTGGTTTTTTTGTAGAAAAAGTGGGGAGAAATCATTATTAATTTTTAAATTAGGTTTATGAATCAAAATGATAAATTAATGTAAAAAAACCATGATATTTGTTTCCCATTATTACAACCAAAATGTATTAGATTTAATTATTCATTATATATAATAACCTAAACCCTTAAAATAAAATCCTCTATAATTTAGATGTTAGTAATGTTTATAAGGAATTTACTTTACAACTTAAGAATATAACATAGGTTTTCGAGGATTCATAAAGGGTTTATCATATTAATAAAATAAGTCTAAAACATATTTTTAAAATATAAATCAAGATATGGGTATTGTATACACTTTATAGTTTTTATTACATCACTTTTGGTCTTTTATGATTCCATAATACATAAGATATAATTATACCGTATTTATAATTTACCCTAAAATTTATCTCTTTGAGAAATTTTTGAAAAATTCTCCACAAGATAATTTCAATGTGATTAGTAAAGAAATATTATTTATTTTATCAAAATAATTTTTCAAATATGATAATATACAATTTTAAATAAAAAATCCCCATTTATTGACAAATACATGCTTTTTGACAATAATTATTTTCCAACAATTATGAAAATTACATTTGAATTCATAAAATAATTTTTTTATTTATGTTTGAAAATTAGTATATAATAATTAAATAGTATTTAATAATTAAATATTATTATAATATCATTTATTTAAAAAAATCTTGAATTCATCAAAAGAGTGTTTTGATTGAAACATTATATTATCCAAAAATACATTTTTTGATTCATCATATCAAAATATATATTTTATCAAAATAATTATTTAATAATTATAAAGTAAAAAAAATAAATATAAACATTATTTTGTTAAAAAAATATAAATTTAAACATTCATACTGTTATGGTTAAGGTACATAATATTTTATTACACTAGGTAATGCCCTATGGGTAAGGCATGCAATTGAAATTTTTTCTTCAGATGGTTTAATAAACATGGTTTTGGCCGTAAAATCGATGATCTTTAACATATCCTATTAATAACTTCTGTCATGATTTTTTTTAATATCATCTTCATCTTAGTAAAGGGGAAATCCTAGTTATTTTGTCTCCCTAAGAAGCTCCGATAAATAAGCTTCATATGGTACAATCCTACATGTCGAGACTATCACTTAATTTTTCTGGGATAAATTTTTTTATCATAACCCTATATATATACTAAAAATATTATAATTTTATAATAGCTATAGTATAAATGGTTCTAATTAATAATTATATTTTAAATATATCTTTTTATAAAAACCAAATTAGCACCTTCGTTTTCTGTACTTTTTTTATAAGGAATTTACTCATCTATAAAGAGATTTTATTTATAAATTTTGAGTTCATTAAAATAATTTTATTGTAAAATATATAAGTACACTTATATTTAATTATATGATAAATGAGTTGTAATGATGATGGTAAATTCCATTCAACCATACAAGTTATAAAAACATTCATTTCGGAATTTTGTTAAATGGTCAAAAAGTGCCTCATTCAAAAAATGATAAGAAGATTCATTCTAATCCATTTTGTAAAAATTAATACATGGGTAAAAATTTCTACTATAAATCATTTTAGAATGTTAAAAACATTATTTAATCCAACTTAATGAAACTTATACCTGGATGAGAAATAATATTGAAAGAGTAGAAAATACAATATCATTTTTCAAAAAAAACATTTTTCGGTATCATGAGTACATAAATAGAAGAAAATGAATGGAGAAAATATAATTTAAAAAAAATTAAAATTAGAATAAAATATATTTTGTTTAAGATAAACATATAAAGAAATTTCCCCAGTGGATACATAAACATAAATAATCCCAAATAATGGGGAGATTGTGAAATAAACCTTTACCTTTCATCTAAATTCATTATTTCATGTTTGAACCTCCTATTTTATACAATTTATTTATTATAAATATATTATATAACCATAATAATATATATAATAATATTATATGACTTAATTATAATCTTTTATCAGCAGTTTATTAACCATTAATTGTTAGAAGTTATGTTTGGTGTAATAATTGTTTCAGTTTTATTTAGGATTTGGTTCATTGGTTTTTTCCTGGTAGTTTGATCATGGTTAAATCATATATATAATTTTAATCATGATATAAATATCATACTTATTAAATATATTTTTATTTAGAGTAATCCATAATTGTTGTATATAGATAAATGAATTACACCATACATAGATAGGGTAGTGTGAACATATGCGTGAATGGTATTTTCTTCATTCAATGGATATAAAGAAAAAGGAGAAAATAATAATAAATACTTATAGAAAAATAATAATAAAATATAAATTATATATATTCATCAAATCCATATATATTTTCATTGTTTTAAAAATTTTAAAAAAAATTAATCACATCACTTTATAGAGATAGTAGTCTGCACATATAAACGAGTGACATTATCATTTTTCAACATATTGATAGGTAAGAAGTTATATGTAATTAAAAATAAAAAATTATAATTATGTAATAAATATAATATATATTCATTATAAATATCATTATATCCATTCATGATATTTTTTGATGTAAAATGAATTACATTGGTTTACAAAGCTAATGTCTGATGTACACACGATTAATGAGTTCATTTCCCATTTAATGGAGGAGGATACATATATAGGTTATGAAATTAACATAATTGAAACAATATATGTAGATGATAATTATTTTATTATTTCCTCCCAGTCATATATGATACTATGTTGGTGAAAAAAGAAATAAAACAAAAAAGATCTATTAAAAATGATACCTCTACTTTAGATAACCACTTTTCATGTGCACCAAATTAATTATTATGAGGGGTTTATAATCATACAAAAGAATATTGGATGAATTAATGGAATTAATTAATGGAATATATAAATGACTGAATGAACAAAAGGGCTCTTAATGTGGGGAGAGGAGAAGAGAGAATGTGTCCTTTTATAAGTGGGGGAGAGGCGCCACTTGGAAAATTTCTAAAATAATGAAAAATTATATATAAATTACCAAGAAAAATGATTCTAAATGTATATTTTAGAATTTGGGAGAGTATAAGTTATAAATATTTTTATATAATTGTATTTTGACATGTTTAATTGGAAAACATACCATTATATTTTCGTTTGACCTCAGAAAACCTATTTCATCCTTAAGGCGATAATTAATTTTTACTACCTATATTGCTCATTATAACAAAAAATTATGTTTAATTTATTATATAAAATGATTTATTATAATTAAAAATATTATATCTCTTATATTATTCAATTCAAATAATTGGTATGATTTAATTTAAATCCAAACTCGTAAATGTGACGATAATCAATTTTGTTAGGAAAACATTTTACTTATGGAAAAAACCTTCTCTATCAAACTTTTGAAAAAAAAATGGTTAAAATGACCTAAATTGAAATTATAATAATATAATTGAACTTATTTTGTAATATTGTTTTTTTTAAAATTAATCGTTGAAAATAATTTAAATGAAAGGACAATTTTTATTGTAAATCATTATTTCCATTATTCATAAAAAATTAATCTTTTTATACAATTTGAAAAAAAATCCACTCTAAGATAATTTTGATATTTTCATATAAAAAATGAAGTTCATTTTTACAAAAAAAAATCGACAATTTAAAGTAATTAATTTTAAAATAAATTTAAAAAATGAAATAAAACCATTTTTGAGAAAAATTCTGTTTAAAAAAAAACCTTACTTTTAATCTCAATTGAATTTTTATTTTCACCTATAATCGATTTATAACCTGTGAATTTATTTTATACATGTGAAAAACATATAATTAGTGTAATTTAGTTAGTCCATTTTTTACACGCTCATTTAACAATTAGGTGTTATTGGAATACTATATCACAATTCATTTTGACTTGGTGTTTCATGTATCAAAAACTATCAAAGAGATAGAATTTATTTAAAAATAAATATATCATAAAATCCTAGGGTGTTATTTTAAACCCCATTAAAATTATTTTCTCATGAAATTGCACTACTATGATAAAAAAATGAGGATCATTCTTTCTCATTAATTCCTTGGGTTCCTAGGTAGCTTCTTTAATTTATGATTCCTCTTAAAAATATTAAATAGCTGAGTTATCTTATTAAGTAAAAATTTATCTCTAAGATGAAAAATTTATAATAATGTATCTTTATAAAAATAATCATGTTATATAGATATTACATCTCTGTTGAGTACATGTAATGGATTAGGTATGTAATTCTTCTAGATAGATACATGGAACACATAATGGATGTGAGATAGGTTCAATGGATGTGGGATTCAATAAGCTACAATCCCAACCTGATCAATACTATATATGGGTCCAATATACCTACGTATCAGATTTCATTTCATCACAAATCTCATTAACATTTTCCATGTTAAAATTCACAATAAAACATTATCACCAACCTCAATCTCAAAATATCATTGATGATGATCCGTGCAATATTTCTATGCACTCTAATATAATACGATGTGTTTCTGAATGGTATTGAATTTATCCACTATTTTCTCAGCATTATCAGATCCTAAGAGATTTATTTTTAAGAAATTATATTAGTAATTTAACATTGTATAATTATTTCCATAGATGGATTCATAAAGATCCATCTAATTTCTCGAGTGAAAGATGTTGTTGTTAGAAAACATGGCTAAAGTATAGTGTTAATCACAACCACCATTGAATTATTTAGAATGAAGATCTCAATATATTCTCTAGGGGTTCAAAGGTTCTATTAGGATGAAAACATGTTTGAGGATTATATGTTGTAACAAAACTAAACTCCTAATCCTAAGGTGAATGAAGAATTTTCCAAAACATCAATGTAAACCTCAAATCCTGATTAGATACAATAAAATGTGGTACTAAATGAAACATTACCACTTAATAAATATAAATTTTGTAAATAAGATCAAGATAGAAATACTCTTTGATAAAATTTATGTATTCTAACATCATAATGTGATCAACTACAACCCATACATCTTTATGGAATTTTTATATTTTTGGGAGTCTGATGACAAAATTCTTGGTGATTTTTCCCATTTCAATTATGTTATAGGTAATGGATGAAACATACCATTAGATTTTATTCTCTCTTCCTTAATGTAATAAAATACTAGTCAAAAATATAGATACAAAAATATATATCTCTATATGTTATCCCACTAAAAATACTCTTTTTGATATCAATACATCTTCATACATGTAATATGAATTTAGAATAATGAACTATGAGATTTATCAAACATATACTTCACAAATATTGTATGAATGAAACAGATAAATGGTTTTTGAAACCTATCAATCAATAAAAATTATTTTTAACACAATATCATTTTTACCTTATTTTGTACCTCCACATCTTCTCTCTACACCTCTTTATTCTTCACTTGGTAAGAAATTTAAACCATCATTTTGAAAAAGATATGCTTTCCACCCTAATTCCATGATTCCAAGATCCATACATTTCAAATCCGAAATTATTGGATCTTCTATTATCCTCATTATAAATAATATATATAACATCACTAGACCAACACACTTGGATCCAATGTTGATTTCATGAAGTTTACATTCCCAACATTGATGATGATAATTATGACCCATTTTTTTCTTGTAACCATTACAAAAAAAACAAAAAAATTGGATCACATACAACCTAAAGGAAATTTTAGGATTACATATTTAAAACATTATGATAAAATCTTCCATAAATAATTTACATGACTTTAAATGAGAATTTCTATTATATAAGACATATTTAATTTTTCATATTAATACATAATAATCAATTTGAAATCCCATCTTTTCATAACTCATTCAACATAATTATTTAAAACATGGGAAATGGAAATGTTAGAAGGGTGAGCTCAAATATCCAATAATGGTAAAAATTAGCATAAGAAATTGAATTTCATCAATGAGAATAAGAAGTATACAAGGTTATGAAGACATTATTAGAGTGCATGAAAAATCATAAAACAAGTCATTCCCGTAAAAGCATGGATAATAAAACATGAAATCATTGAAAATTATAGAGTCATCATAATCAATAATAATGATCCATGTGATATCAATATTGATCATGATAAATATTATAAACCCATAAAAACAATTAAAGTTCTTTTTGGTAATATGGATCATCAAATTCATAAAACAGTTAAAACCCCTTTTAAATTATATTAAGCATAAGAATAACTTCAAATTTAATAATTACCCAATGCATTGGGGGTTCTATCTTGGGGTGAAAATTTTTAATGTTATAATAGGCTCACCCAGCACTATTTGGGTCACCCCATCATGTAACCGATAACGGTCTCACCCACCGCTATATGATATACACCATTTTACAATATGTCCATAAACTATAACACGAATAAAGTACATAGATCATTCATTATAAAAATCATAGAAATAATTATAATTATTTTATAACATGATTAACCAATATAAAATAAACCAGTTTAATAAAAATATCATTGAAAAATGGTTAACCTATATAAAATAAATGGGTTCTATGTCAATATTTTTGAATCCTGATTAACCAATGGAAAATAAATGGGTTCCCAAAAAATCTCAATGAAATAATACCAATCCATCTTTATAAATAATGAGGATGGTATAATTACAAAGTATCCCCATTGTAACTTATGTAACAATATGGGTTGTAAAAATGGGGGAATTAAAACATCATTAAAATATGATATATTGTTTCTTGAAAAAAAAAATACATTTTTCATTATGAAAATAACTTTTTAAAACATATTATTTTTTGAAAATCATTTCACTTAAAAATAACATTTAAATATTATAAAACAATAATAAAATTTTAATTTAATGTATTTATTGAGGAATATGTCCTCCTTGATTCGAGAAATAATTTTTTAAACATTTATTAAATATTTTTAGTAAAAAGGTTGTTGAAGAAAAAGTGTTTTTGATAAAAGAGATGGGTTTTCATAAAAATATTATTTTAAACTATTTAATACATAAAAAGAGGAAAATTGATGGAAAATATGTATTCTTATTACATAAATATAGGAGAATACAATTAATGAGAATTATTTATTGTTAGATCATATGATTTCTATATTAGATACTTAATCACAAATAATCTTAATAAATGATGAGATTGAAACATGATACTCTTACCAATTGAGTAACATTTAATTGTAAGCCCCATGAAAGGATAAAATTAAATGTAACTTGTAATATCATGAAAATAAAAATCTTCAATATATAATATGTAAAATTGGACATATATACCCCCACAAAATATTATAGGTTTATAACATAACAAACATCTCATAGATGTAATATCAGAACAAAAATCCCATACTGCAATGGTAACGTTGAAACTGTAAACCCCATAAAAGATGAATAATAATATGGATATCTAAATCCCAATAAATTGAAGTATAATATTCATAAAATACATTAATGGTTAGTATATACAACTCAAATCAAATATAAGTGGTGAATATAGAATACATCTCATGGAAATAAAAGTGACCCGAGAAAAACCCTTACCTTGAGTCATGTTTATTCTTTATATTCCTATGAAATTAACTCATATTAATTATTAAAATTATTCATAACATTTTTTAATGTTTATTATTACTTTTATTTCCACATATGACCATGAAATATATAATTACATGTCGATTAGCTTTAAGTAAAATGGTTTGACCGTGTTCGGCTTATGTGTTAAAAATGAAATTGGTTGGATGACTATGGTAAATGAAAGAATTATTTAATGATAACATAAATAATAATGAATAAATAATAATCATATTTATAAATAAATTATACTTTTTAAATCAATCATTATTTTTTATGAAAAATAAAATAACGTTACGATAACGGTTACCGTAGGCCATATGTATGAATGCATAAACTTTCCATTTTCCAATTATAATTATGGAAGGAAGGAAAGTAATATATTATATTTAAAAAAATTAAATATTTAATAAATAAAATGATAATTAATTATATATTTTTATATATTTATTTTTCTAAATGTAATAGTAATCACATCACTTCGAGGAGGCAATAGTCCACAAATTCATGAATGACGTAATCAATTTTGAGTGTATGAAAGGGTAATAAGTAAAATGATATATTATATTTAATGAAATATAATTATTTCATGAATATAATAATTATTTATGTTTTTTAATTTATGATCATTATCATTACCCTTATAATATTTCATATAACATGCTAGTGAAAAACAATTCGCATCTCTTTGCCAAGCGGATGTTCGCCATACACACGGGCAATGTGATCATATCCCTTATGGTATGGAATTTAAAAATGGTATATGGGAATAAAAATTTCTAATTATATAATAGATATCGTATTTAAACCTTATATATATCATTACACACATCCTTGAGTGGTGCTAATGGAAGAATGTATGACATCAGTTTGTGAGGCGGTAGTCTACTATACACAAGAACCATGATTTCACAGCCCATTTAATGAAAGTGTGTTTGTTTGTAGGTTCTAACCATATCATAGAAGAATATAAGTATATTTATTATTCTATTTTGATTATATAATAATTATATATGAATAATTTAATGTTATTTTAAAATATTTAAAACAAAAATGATTTTTGATGAACGTTACCCCATAATTTGTTAACTCGTGTTGGTTTGAACTAACTGCCTTCATTGGTTTGTTTTATTAATAAATTGTGGCTTCAAGGATGAAAGAATTGAATTTACGATGTTATTTTGTAAGAGTTTTTTAAAATCCAAATGCCTTTAGAGGTGTGAAAATGTGATGTGACTTAGTGCCCTTTTATAGTTTAGGAGGAGTAATATTCATGTAAAAACTCAAAAGTATTAACTATTGGGAGGTAGAAATTTTTTTAGGTGGATCCAGAATTTATAATTAATGTTTTTATGGATTATATAGTCGATAAACCCCCCCCCCCCCCAAAAAAAAAATATGAAACACAAGATTGAAATATTTATTCCTTTACACCTAAGATTATTATTTTTTAGTTTTTGATTTTCATTATGGTGACTACTTTTCAAATCTACGTAAATTATCCATTAATAATAAATTAAAGTGATAATAATTAGATTAATTATACCCACTTATCATATTTATTATATCCCACTTATCAAATAAAAATTATTTTTTAGATGACAATTTGTTTTAACATAGGCACAAATAATGTGAAAAACACATATTTAACCTTAACTATGCTAACATAGTTTTTTTAATTAGGGGTAAGATAAGTAAATTATACAAGGTACAATTTCTAAAGAGTAAAAAATAGTATATAATTACTAACATGAATCAATATATTGGTATAATATAATAATTTTATTAATTTTAAATAATATAATAAAATATCATTTATTATAAAATAACATTAAGGTCAATTATGAGATTATTTATTAAAATTGAATTTAGCAAATTCTATAAAATGATGGAATTTGAATATATTATGTCATAACTGGTTTAACGTTACATATTTATAAAAATAATAATTTTACACATTAATTCCCTCAATTTAATTAACTTTTAAAATTTTAATAACATTTAGTTTATTTAATTTCTAATTGAATACTTACTTCATAGGAATTTTTTAAGCATTCTATGTTATTATTTAATATAAAAAAATTAATGATTAAAAATCAGGACAAAAAATTATAATTTATCTTTTAAAGTAATATCTATAACAAAAAATATTTTATTTTTTCCATATACTATATCTTTGTATAATTTAAAAGGAAACAATTGGTCTTTTTTATATTTTTCTTTAATTAACTTATTATATGGGTAACTTTCATTGTATAGTGTCCCAAAAAATATAATAATCTATCCTAATGTCATTTATGATTTATATATACATAAAATGGGTTTTGGAAATGTTTTTATTTCATTGTTTCTTATATGTTTGAATTGTAATCTCTTAGTAAACTCACATTTACCTCAATCATTATAGTTAAATTTTTCAATTTTCGGTAATCAATTAGTTAAAAATTTATGTTTTTCTTATTTTAAACTATAAAATATTTTGATTCCAAAATTTTAATCCATTTTTACAAATAAAGTTCATAGAAGTTTAAAATTTTAATTTAATATTAATCCCACCAACCTGGTGTGACAACTAGTTTTTAATAATTACATTTTTTAGAAAAAGATGATTCTATCCTAACATAATGAGTAATAATGATCATTTCATAAAAATAAATTAATAATTAATAATATATAATTTATAATATATAAAATAAATTTTAAATAATTTATCATTAAGTATTATATTAATTTATAAAAAAATAGAAACAATATGAATTTTAAAACAGTTTTTAGAAAACCCATTTTAAACCAAAAAAACATATATGAAAAAACAGTATAATGTTGATTAAAATATATTTAGTGAATTATATATAACTAAATAATAATTAGGTTAATTTAAATATTATTCAATAGACATTGGTAAATTTGAAATAACTTATTTATTGAAAATAATACACTTTTTACAAATATCAGTATTTTTCTCTATTCATAGAAAAATAAATATTTTCAGAAAAATTCTAAAATTTCACCCAAATTAAATTTTTATAATTACAACTAAAAGAAGAATTTTATTTTATGAATTTAATTTTATAAAATTTCCAAAATTTTATTGAATTTTATTTTCTTGAAATGCAATAAATATAATATTTCAATAAAACCTATTTTTAATGAATAAAATCAGTAATAAAAATTAATTGATTATTAACAAAAAATTATTCAATACTTTATATTGAAAGAGAAATAAATAAATAATTATTTATTTATATTTCATAAAGTTATAATTCTATTCATATCTTGAAATTTAATAGCTAGGTTATAATGTTAACATATCACATTGGTCATTTAAGTTCTGTGTTGCGTTTTGAAGAAACAACAAAACATAAAAATATCAAGGTTGCGTGTAATAAAAGATAAATTGAGTGTTTCATGTAATGATAGGTAAAATTAGTGATTTTTGTCCTGTATTCTATTGGATATAATCTTATTCTTTCAAAATCTCAAGGTGCGATATCCTCCCCATTAATAAATTATGTCCTTGCAATTTGAACTTTATCCTGGTAATCAATGGTCGGAAATTGAGAATTAATTTTTTATAAACCCACATCAAAGAAATTATTCATAAAATATACTCTTAATTATATATAAAATTATTTATGAAGGTGATACAAAAGAAATAATAACATGGTTTTCAAATAGGAGAATACCGGTGGGAATAATGGAAAAGAATAAATAATTTTAGAGGGTGATTTGGGTCATTTATCAAAATATAGTGAATGATCAATGGAATGTTAAGAGCCTCAAAACCATAAATTCATGATAATTAAAAATTCCATCAGCTTATTACATTTTAAGGCACTATAATGATTTTTTTTCACGGTCATTTTTCTAGAGTTAAGTAATTATTTTACTAACTAGACTAAGAGATTATGGAAAAATACCCACTAGATGAGTAAAATATCATCCATTATTTAATTTTCAACAAAATCTCATATTTTTCTCCAATGATGTTCACTTAGGATGAATATTATTCGAAAAGATAAAAATAGTCTTTTAAAGGACAACATAATCCCTAAAAGCACAATAAGTTATTCCTCCTTTATTTAGAAAAAAAATAAAATGGTTAGAATAAGGTAATATAATTCTAAAAATAAATAAGCCATCATATTATAGATTAAACATTAAAATTAAACAGTGAAATCAATCATTCTAAAAAATCCAATAAAAATCTCAGCAAAAAAGCATTTCGTAACAACAAATGTTATCACATAACTTTAATTATTCAATCATAAAGATATATATATATCTTATTTTAAAATAAAATCAATCAATTAATCCCTAAATCGGTTTTAAATCATGATTTTATCTCAATAATAAAATTTGTGATACCATAATTAACTAAAAATCCAGGATTATAAAACCATAATGGTTATCAATACCTTAAAACATAAATATATTAATTTAAAGGAATACTTCACCTTAGAATTATTCTTTAAATATAATTAAAATCAATAAAACATCACCTAAAATGTCATTTATCAATTTAATATACCATCATATAAAAATTTTAATGGGTGTATAAGACTTTAAAATTTTGGTAAAAAATAATCCAATATCCAAATAAATGTATCCAAAAAAACATATCATAACATCACATGAAAGCATCCTGATATCAAAATGTATCTAAATCGACCTATCCTACCAACTATAACAGTTGATGAACTTCTCTCCCATATATATTTTTGTAATCACAGTATTCATGTTTCTATATTTGATGCCAATAATTGTGACACAATTTTTTCATCTAATCCTTAAAACATATGATGTAAAAAATTTAGATCAATTTCATTCTAGAGGGCCTTTTTGGTATAGTGTTTTATAAAATTGGGACTAACTCCTAAATAAAAGAGTCTCATAAATTTAAATGATAATTTTAACCACTTAACATAGATTTTATTTTTCACATTAATACTTCATCATCATCTATATAAAATACCTTACAAAAATAACTCAGCCAATATCAAGATTTAATACCTAGTAAAAAAGAAACATAAGAAGGGAGATCTCAAATTTTCAGTAAGGGTATACATAAGAATTTAAAATTGAATGTCATCAATGAGAATAAAATTTACATAATGTTATGATGATATAATAACAGTGCATGTGTGAATCCTAAAATAACTCATACCCATAATTACCTAGATCATTTGGTTTGAAAATATAGAAAAGGAAATAATCATTTGAATCGATAATCATGATCAATGTGATATCAATATTGATCATAAGAAACATTATGAATTCATAACAAGTAATTGAAACCATTTTTGGTAAAATGAAGCATCATATTCTTGAAACACTTTGAAAATACTTTTAATTGGAATAATAATATTTTTAATTATAATATTATCATTAGTAAATGCATTGGAGCACTATCTGGGAGAAACGATTATTTAAGATATAATGGGATCACCTGGTGATATCTATGCCACTCCATCATATAATCTATAACGATCTCACCTGAAACTATCTAGGTTTCCATATAATATAAACATTAATAGAAACACCTAGTTCTATCTAGGAAATATAATCATATAAGTTGTAATGGGATCACCTAACACTATCTGATATTCCCCATCATAGAAGATGTCTATGAACCACAACTTGAAAAATGTTCATATATCATTCATCATTAATCTAATATAAATAATCATTATTAATTTTATAACATTATTAACTCATATAAAATTATCTACATCCATAAAAATATATTTTAAACATTATTAAACCATGGAGAATAAATGGGTTCAATAACAATCTCTTTGAAACATGATTATCATATAAAAAGAACTGGGTTCCATAATAATCTCTTTGAAATAATATTAATCCATCTAGAGAAAGAGTGATCATGGTATCATTAAAAATAATACATAACGAATTTTATTTAACAACAAGTTTTTTTTTGAAATTGATGAATGTAAATAACATTTAAATATCATTAAAATCATTTTCAATAAAATAACATTTTCTTTAAGAAAATAACTTTTTAAAACATAAAAATTATAAAAATAATTTCTTTTAAAATACCCTTCAAAGATTATAAAGGAATATTTTAAAAATAATTTAAAATTTTTATTATGGAAAATATTGTCCCATATTTCTGAAAAACTATTAGAAATATTTTATAATTTTTTTAAAACTTTGTTTTTCAAGAAAAAATTTTTTGATTGGAAAGATTTTTTTTATAAAAAAAGATTTTTGAAATCTTGATTACATAAAGAGAGGAAAATTAAAGGAAAATTTTATTCTCAGGAAATAATCATTGTATAATAAAATCCATGATAATTTTTTTATTATTAAATCATAATATTTCAACACTGGTTTCTTAATCATAAACAATCTCTATAAACAATGAGATTTTCACATGAAAGTCTTACCACTTGGGTAACAATGAATCATATGCCCCCTGAATGTATAAAATTAAATAAAACATCTAATATCATGAAAATAATGATATTTGAGTTAAAAAATATAAAATGGGTAGTATATAAACCACATAAAATAATTTGGGTGTATAATATGAAAACTTTTCAAAGAATGCAAACAAAGACAAAAACCCTATACCCCTTTTCAGAATTTGAAACTCTACACCCTATGAAAGGAAGATAAAAAAAGGGATATGTAAATCCAAATAAATTTATGTATAATAGAGATAAAAATAAAATAATTGGAATTATATAAACCACATATTAAATATAAGGAGTGAATGTCTAATATATCTCACAAAATAAAACTTAGACCAGAAAAAACTTTACCTTGTGTCTGATTCATCCAGATTGCTCTTTAGATTCCTGAGTAATAAAAATATTTTTATTCATTTTAATCTTGAGAATTTTTTTCATTTTTTTATTAGTTTTCTTTCATTTTTAATCTTGTTATATACAAATACATAATCAATTTGGTTTATGTTGGTTTTTTGACCATCATCGGTTTATGTGTCAAAAATTAAGTTGGTAGGTATACTATGGTAAATGAGGTAATTATTTAAACATATAAAAAAATAATTAAATAAATAACATATTTTTATATCAATTATACTTTAAAAAATTCATTAATGATGGTTATGAAAAATGAACTAACATTACGATCACATAGATTGTAGGTCGTATGGACACATGAGTAATGCTTCAATTTTTCAATGACCATTACGAAATGGAAATATGTAATATTTTATCATTAAATTATTAAAATTAATTCATAAATACTAGTATATTTAATTATATATACGTTTATATATCATCTTTGTGATGTAAAATAATTCCCATCATTTTGAGGAGGCTGTAGTCCACACATCCACGAACGATGTTATCAATTTTTTAGTGTGTGAATAGTTAATAATGAAAAATTATATATAATATTTAAAGAAATTTAATTATGTTATTGATATAATAATAATTTCATGTGTGCTATATATTTTCATTATCTTTATCATTATTTCCATCTATTTAATGTGTTATTGAAAAACACGTCACTTCACTTCGCGAGATGGTAGTCCGCCGTGCACATGAGAGATGTTATCGTATCCCCAATTATATGGAATGTAAAAAATGTTATATTTTATTAAATAAGTATAATTATGATTTAAATATCATATATAAATGTTTTATCCTTCATTATTCTTATCCATTATAGGTGTTGATGGAAAAACAAACGACATCGGTTCGCAAGGCGGTAGTCATCCATACACACAAACCTTGATTGCAAAACCTATTTAATGGTAGTGTGGGTGGTTTAGGTCATAGCCAAATCCAAAAAAATATATTTATGATAATGTTTTTATTATATAATAATTGTATATGTATATTTTAATGGGGTGGATAAATAAATAAAAAAATGCTCACTGATGAACGTTAGCTATTCTTCATGTAAATCATTTTTTGTTTCAATCGAATCCCTTACATTGATTACATTATTAAAAAAGTGATTCTTACATGATGAGATTAATAAAGTTGGTAAGTAATTTTCATAGATTTTATAAGATCAAAATGTATTTAGGGGTGTGAATACGTGAGGGGTTGAGTGACCTTTTATAGTTGAGGTGGAGTTGCATTTTTGTAAATATTTAATAATATTTACTATTGGGAGGTAAAATTAAGAAAAACTAGATCCAAAATTTACAATTAAAGGTGTTTATGGATGATATTGTTTATATAAACATAAAACACACAATGAAAACCTATTTTAACAATTCTATCATTAAATTCAATGCTTCTTTATTTTTCTCATTTTGGTTTTCCATTAAGGTAACTAATTTTCTAACTATAATAATTTATCTATTTAGAAAAAATTAAAATGAGAATTATTATATAATTTATATATTATTATTATAAGTATTGAATCCTAGTAATCAAATAAAATTTATAATTTTATTGATAATTAGTTTTAACACAAGTACAATAAATGTACAAAAACACTGATTTAACCTTCATTATACTAAAAGAGTATTTACTAATTAAGGGTTTAATATATTCTTTATAAAAGGTAAATTAGCCTATAAATTAACCATATTTTATATTTATTAATATTTTAAAATAAAATCTCATAAGGAATTTTTTTAGTAAATTTACATCATTTAATTAAGTTTCATTTATTATTAAATAGCGTTAATTTTAATTATTGACATTATTCATTTAAATAAAATTTTAAAAATATCAATAAACTGATTTAATTTGAATATATTATGTTAAAATAAGTTTAAAATGAAATATGAATTTTAAAAAATAATTTAACACAATAATTAACTCAATTTACTTGACATTTAATATTTTTAGTATCATTTATTTCAATTAATTACTAACTAAATAATTACCGTGTTGTCAATTCTTAAGCATTATATGTACTTATTTCAGCTCTAAAAATTCAATATAATAAATTATTATATTAAAAAATATAATTAATATTACAAAATAATATCTATATCTGAACCTATGTAGTTTTTGGTCCAATACCAATCCTTTATTGCAATTAATAGTTAAAAGGTTCTTTTTTCCATTTTATTTACATAACTTATTATTGGGGTCAATTTTAAGGAATATTGTACCAAAAACATATATAAATATTTAATAAGGTTATAAGGGTCGAATTATTTCCATAAAATGGGTTATAGAAAATATTATTGGATATTTTGTTCTTAAGATAAATTTTTGATCTCTTAATAAACACATCTCTACCTAAATCGTTGAAATTAAATTTAATTGTTTCCAAAAATCAATTAGGTCAAAAAATTGAGTTCTCCCAATTAAAAATTAAAAATTATTATGATTCATAATATGGAATATGTTTTTCCTAATTAAATTTATAAAATTTTAAAAATTCAATTTCATATTAATCTCGATATCAAGGTGACAAAACGAGTTTTTAAAAATAATATTTTTTTAGAAACAAATGATTCTATATCAAATAAATGAATAATAAAATAATTTTTTAAAACTCAATTAAATATCAATTATATACTATATACAAAATTTCAATGAAATACTTATCAATTGAGAATTATTTTAATTAATAAAAATGATAAACATTGTGTATTTTAATTTTTTTAGGAAAACATATTTTAAACCCAAAAAAATATTTTAACAAAAACCAATATAATGTAGTTTAAAAAAAATGAAATATATTAAATATAGTTAAATAATACACAAGTTACTCAAAAACATATTTAATAGACATTGTGACTTTTAAATTAACATATTTATTGAAAAGGAAAGGCTTTTTACAAAATGGTTTTTTTCACTATTCATAAAAAATAAATATTTTCCTAAAAATGAATAATTTTCTCCCAAATTATATTTTGATATTCCAATTTCAAAAAATGAAGTTAATTTTATCACATATATTTATGGATATTCGAAAAATTGATTATAATATTTTGTCTTCATGATAATAAATAAAAATAGTTTTTGATGAAAATATATTTTTAATGAATAAATTCACTTTACTAAAAATATATTGATTATTCTAAAAAAATATTAAATAATTTATATTGAGTGATAAATATGAAAATAAATAAAAATATTTTCATGAACTATTTAATATAATTCATACATTCTAATTTAACGGTCAGGTTATAACAACAAAATATATTATGGGGTGTTTATGTTTGGTGATGAATGATGATTATGAAATCTGACATAAAAAAATCAGGGTTTTATGTAACATAAGATAATCTCATTGATTCATGTAACTCAATATAAAATAAGTATTTTTTTCCGTTATGCCATCGAATATAATTTTTTTATTTTCTCATCTCTAGGTGTTACAAACTTGGATGATCCTTCTAACATAGAGCATCATCTAGTTGGTCAACCTTTGTAGGGTTTAAATGTATTGAAAATTAATAATAATTGATCAAATTTGAAAATATTGTTTGATTAATACTCATATACTTATATGTAAATATATAATTCATTATTTTTTGATTATTATATATATAACACTTTTCACTATAAAGATAATGTATCATTATCTTCAAACCAAAAAATACTACTGCCAACACCAAATCATGAGTTGCAAAATTTTAGTCTTGAATTTTAATTATAATGAGGTATATTCCATAACCATGTGTTTATAGATGATGATTCACCATACTCTCATCCTCGATGAATCAATATATATTACAAACACTTCTCTACTATAGGGTAGTGTAACTATAGGTGTTGACCAACCTTCTCTTCTATTATTGGAATCCTTCTTTATATTTATCTATCCATTATAAATTAAACCCATTCTGAATCTACCTAGTAACTAGATTACATAGTCAAGAGAAATATCTCACTATACATTAGTAGTATCCATGCAACTCAGGAAAAAATGGATTTCAAATACCATGGTTGGTTTAGGCCAATATTCAATAATGTTTGTCATTGAAGGATCCACCGATATACCCTCACATGAGATTATATGAAGAAATAACTAATCATTATGAAACCAAAATTCACACTAGATCAATTGGGAATAATACTTATCCTTCCTAAGGTTCTTCATCCAAATTATGAAATATTAATTATGATCATCCTTGATATATGAATATATAAGAATATACTTTAGAAATAAAACCACAAAATGATCAAGGTAATCGAAAATTACACTATTTATTATATACATGATGACAACACGAGTATTGGTAAGTCGAAAGGGAATTACTAAAAATATATAGTGATCATACCTCATATTGAAGGGTGTATTTTGTATAACTTTATTATTGATCATTAAGTGATGATACCCAAACCAAATATTAATCATTGAAAAGTAAAGATATTATCATAATTATACAATTAGACTATCGATTAATTATAGATGACACATATTAATATTTATAATATTGTTAAACTCGTGATAATCAATGTAGAGGCACAATGACCCATACTTCATATTATTAGAACGAACATCTGGACATCATAGAGATGGACTAGACCAAATGATTCCCATATCTAAATTATCGAAGGGTTTATTCACTAATTTCAAAAAAAATAAGGACATTCTATATTTAGTCTCTAAAGTAGGCATAGAACTCGTTATAATTTGTATCAAAAAAATAAACTTCACAATTATGTGGAAGAATCTTCAAGTCCTTAAGAAAAACTTTATAATATTCCCAGACAATAGGTATATATTCAATGTTTAGTTTTTCCTCGACCATTTTAGATAATTCTCCCTCGTGAATAAGTTAAAAACTCATATAATGGAAGTAATTTCGAAGGTATTTTTTGGAAAGGGCTCACACTGATATAAAATTGATGGTTGATTGGGAATATCTAATATAAATTCCCTTCATCAATAATTAATATGAAATATATACTGGGAGATCTGATCTATACACAACAGTAAATCAAATTCAACTATTGAAAGAATGAAAATATTTAATGGAATAACCATCCCATAAAATTATATCAGAGATCAGTTGTATACTAGAGATACAATCATCATACAATTAAAATTTTTCACCACCAACCAAATATCAAATCACTAAGGTGGTAATGTGAAAATTTTAGAAAACTATTCAAATATCAAACTGTGTTTAGAACCAGAATGAAATAAATCATTCACAATTCTGGAGTGGAAGTGAACTGTACCTTTTACCATTTCACTAGGAACTTTAACCACATTTATTATAATTTCATAATACATACCTTCTCCCCTATGATTATTTTTTTGGTATGTTTTCTTAATGTTTTCTTCATTTGATGGAATCGTTCCCCATCTCCTCATAGTTAATGAATTGTAATTTTATGGATACACCCTTACTCATTCACTCATAATCAAGATATCATTTTTCCCAACACTTGGACCAAATAAATATTTATTTTAGGAATATACAATTGTGTTTCTTTCTATAAGAGTCAAATGATAGAAAATTTCCATTTATCTACATCCCCTAATCCATTTTTTTCTTCTCCATCCTATTCTTTTATTTATTTCCTTTAAAACCATACGACCTATAAAATTCGTTCTCCATCTTGATAGTAGATTCTATTATATACTCATATGACGATAATATTTTGGAGACTATTTCCCTTTGAAGGAATGTCTTTATCCCATTAAATAAAAGATAAATATTCGTATTTGTATTATGTTGGTAGTAGACATGATGAATCTCTATCCTTGTAAAGTTAGCTTCATAATTAGAAATATTTTACTCTTCCTTTTTTTATAGATTAAAGAATTTTATCTCCATGTTAGCTTGTTGTTAATAAGGAAAATATTACTCCAAGAAAAGTTCATTAATATAATTATGATTAATTTTCTCTATTTAACACTCATCCTTAGTGTCTCAAATTCATTACAACCAATGATTCACATCCCACGAGGTATGATGAACAACAAGTAGTACCTTATCAATTTCATTTCTTCCAAAAGAGAAAAATATTTTCTATAAGAATCTTATCCATTTCTCAACTACAAATGGATTTGTAGTCTAATTGGATGACAAGGGATGTAGACACATGAACCAGTATAACATTAAAATAATGATATGTATACCATTAAGGATGATCCAAAAAATAAATTTTATTGGGCATAAACGACAATAGCTACCTCAATATTTCAATAATTCATTCATATTCAAATGCAGCTCCAACACAAGCCTCGTTATCATTCCATTAATGGAAATCTCTACATGGATTACATGCATTGATATAGTTTTAATACCTTCCACTTTGGTAAATTGATAAACAATGGAATAAACTAGTTTATATCATTCAATTTTGTATCAGAATTTATAATTTAAAATCTAGTGAAACACTGACATAAATTTAATAATTTATGCATAATTAAAATAAAAATAATAAACTTGGATTCTTTTGGAATTTTTTTTTTTCAAATCCTTTATAATGGGTTGTAATGAAAATTTGAATTGACCCAATTATATCCCCCGGGATGGTCAAACATTGTGTGTGGTAATGGAACTAACATCATGAACAAGATTGATGGGTGAGATAGACTCAAACCAACACTATTTAGGGTTATTACATGCATCCACACAAAAAACGCATCCACATGTAGCATCCTATTGAGGATTACTTTCTAGGAAAACCATAAAATATAAACCTAAAAAAATTGTTTGATTTTATCTTATACATTTACATTAGCTTCAAAGATAATCCTAGGGTTATATTCCCTAATTTATTATTTCCTAAGTCTGATTCCCATGCTTCCTACTAAACATTCTCTTATATAAAAAATAAATACTCTAACCCTGGTGGCCCAAAATTAGTGGGTTCTTTATTAAATTAGTATTATATATAAGATATAATATAAAAAAGGAATTAATAGCTTAGTATTCTAAGAAAACAAGACACATAATTTAATTTCATATGATATTTGAAAATTTAAAATAAAACATAGCATATTATTAGTTAAAACCACTATTTCAGTTATAATAACCCTACATATCAATAATAATACTTTTCCTAGCATTCTAGGAAAAGGAAACCTAATAAAAGGGTTATCTAAAATTCTTAGGAAGGGTAAGAGTATAATGGAAGCTAAAAAAGAATGACTAATATAGAAATAATAAATGAGGACCAAAAAATACCATATAAATAATAATATAGTCTATAAATTTGTTCATTTATATGATACAAATAATAATAATCACTTAGATATCAATAACTTGTTTATTAATGATGGAATGCATAATTTCGTATATCTAAAACCGTCCGTCGAGGCCTCATTCCAAGAATTTTTAAATAAACAGGTAAGGCCTTATCCAAATACCCAATATGGATGTTCCCATGAGACCTACCAATACAAATAGCGGATATATAAATTTACACCCCACCCACCACTTAAAACGTCTAATGAATTCATCAAAGGAATAAATAAAAAAACATAATCTATAATCCTTAAACCTAAATAATTGTCTATTTTAGAAGAACATGAATAAGGAATATATATATTTCCCTCAGTAAGATTGATCATTAACCATATATAAAAATATTGTGTATGGTATCCTAATATCATATAATCAGAAAATAATAATATTCAACAAAGGATGTAGATATAAATTAAAATACATTAAATAGCCGAGTACAATATTTATTGAAGAAAATAACTTTTTCAAATGAAAATCACTTATTTATGATAAAAAAGTGTCAAAAATATTAATTTTTTTTAACATAATAATTTAAACATGTAAAAGAATCATAAAATTAATGATTGGTAATGAGGGTTTTAAATTACATAAATTTCATATAAGTTAAAAAACATTTCATTCACACTTTTGTAAAAAGGTAAAAAATAACTCGTTCAGAAAGAGATAATAAGATTCCTATTAAACCATTTTCTAAAGGTTAAACATGATATAAAATTTCTTTATTAACAATTGGTTAATTTTGAAAACATTATTTAATACATTATATGTAAAATATGTACATAATTGAGATATATTTCCATCATAGTAGAAAATACTATGTCTATTTTCCTCAAATTGTTTTGGGTATCTTGAGTTGTCAAAGAGAAGAAAATGAATGAAAAATTTTAATTTAAATAAATAAATTGAGTATATGATTATATATATATTTTTTTATATAATTATAAAATAATTTCCATGATGTAGACATAATTATAGACAATCCCCATTAATGATGAGATTTTGAAATAAACACATACCTCATGTCCGACCTCCATAATATGTGTTGTGAATTTATGAATAATAAATATTTATTTATTATAAACCGTTTATACAACCACAATAATATATATAGTATCATATATTTTTTATTTATACAATTTTATCAAACCTTTAGTGAGAATTCTTCGTTAAAATCTATCTTCAGGTAATAACTGTTTCATTTTTATTTATGTTTTGTTTCGGTAGTTTTAATCCTTAAAATTTGATGATGGTTATATTATATAATTTTTTCATGGTTCAAATAATATATATATCCATTATATATATATAGTAATCTTTAAAATATGGAATTAAAAAATTGAATTACACCATTCATGGAGATGGTAAGTGATACCTATGCATGAATGAAGTTTTCATTTTTGAAGGATGGAACATGAAAGGTAAATAATAATTCACCTTTAAAGAATCATTATTATATCATATAAATATAATATATTCATAAAATTATTTTTATTACTATCCATGTAAGAAAAATTAAAAATTTATATCTCTTTATGGAGGGGGTTGTCCTCATTTACGCACGAGCGACATTATCGTTTTCAAATGGATTGGATGTTAAGAAGAAAGATGTGATATTATAATTCCATAAGTATAATTGATTCATATATAATATATATAAATATTAATTAGATTCATAATTATATCCATATGTGAGAGTTCGTGATGTAAAATCAATTACCTTAGTTCACAAGGAGGCAGTCTTCTGTAGAAATGATAGTAAATTTCTTTTCCCATTTGATTAAGAGTAGGAAGATATAGGTTATAAAATCAACATAAAAAATATCACTATATGTAATAAAAAGTTCTTTTATTTACATATACTTGATGAATATTAAAGGATGAGGAAGAAAAAATAAAATATAAATGCTCAATTAAGAATGATACCTCTTCCTTGAACAATATCTTTATATTTTCACCAAAATATTTCGTAATATGGTAACTAATAAAAAAAATACATTGTGGAAAATATAAGGGATTTCTAAAATTTAATTTTCAAGTATTTTTCAAAAAAGATATATAAGTGTGGTTAATGATGAGAGGTTGTGTCATTTTACAATTAGGGGAGGGGGCCAGCTATGAGATTTTCTATAAGAATAAAAAATGATAAAGTCATTCCCAATACTAGTTTTCCAAATGGACCTTTATTCAATGAAATGATATGATAAGGTAAAAGTATGTATATAATGTGGGTTTTATACAAATTTAACTAGTAAATATTCCCTTATATTTTATTTTAACTCACAGTAAACCCATTTTAACCATAGAGAATATAGATAAATTTAATTTTTTTTCTATTCATTATGACAAAAAATAATGTTTAAATTGTAAAATAATATTAATTATATTGAATCAAAATATGGAATTAATTTTTTCAAATTAGAATCATATAATTTGATGAGTTTAATTTAATATTAATCCCAAAAATGAGATGAAAAATAGTTTTTTAATGAAAAATATTTCTTATGTACAAAACATTTATTTACAAAAATTTAACATAAAACCGATTCCAATGAATTAAAATGGATTAATTTCAATATAATTTAACTAAATTTAATTTTTAAAAAAATTTAAAACAAAATGATACATTGAAAATGGTTTAAATGAAAATAATTCTTTTATTAAAAATATGCCTTTGCTATATTCATCGAAAAGAATATATTTTTATAAAATTAGCAAAAAATATAACTAGGATAATTAGAAAAAGTTTATTTTATAAAATATGTTATCATTTTCAATTTTATTTCTTCTAAGTGGTTAAAATTTATTTTAAAATAATTTTCAAAACACGATAAAACTACTTTTTTGAAAAATAGTATTTTCAGAAAAAATTTCTTTTAATTTCAATTTATTTTTATTTAAAATTATAATTAAATGAAAACCAAAAAATTATTATTTTATAGGTATAAAAAATTTAATTTTCATAATTTTTTTATTCCAATTCATTCCAACCAATTTAATATCTACTTCATAAAAATATACTATTTTATAATTCTTCTAGACTTTGGGTTGTGTGTATCACAAAATATCGAAGTGACAAAATTTATTTAAAAATAAATATATCATAATATCTCATAGTGATATAAATAATTTATCAATTATTCTCTTTTCAAAAAATAATATATTAACTTATAAAAATTCAACAACTTTCACTTTTAACAATTAAAAACACCAATATAATTCTAGAAAAATCATCAAAAAACAAATAAAAAATATTTTACTCTTTGGATTACTATTCTAGATGATCCAGACTAATAAATTTGGATATATTCAAAATCCCTAGATTTAATATCATATTTAATTGATTTAAAATATGACCTTTTTTTTTCTTTCCCATTTGGCATTAATCACATAATTTTTTATTGAAATTTTACTATGATAAATATGAAATTATATTTCTTTTAGAATATTTTGTCAAATAATTGGCACTAAAATGTTCTATTATTTTATCCCAAATCCAAGATACATTTATTTCAATATTTCAATAATTTATTTTTTGTTTACAAAAAGAATTATGATAGAATGTATTGAAATTATTTGTTTTAGGAACCATAAATTTATCATTTTATCGTCAAAAATTAAACATGAATTATTTGAAAAATCAATAGAATAAAATTATTACAACATTTTGAAATACTTAACATATTGTTTTTTATTACTCACACATAAATAACATCATTGATGAGAATAAATCCTAGACTTCTGATTGATCAAACTACCATATTATTTCCTTTATCGTTGTCCCAACATATAACATAGACTCCATAAACGTTGGATAAAGAACCGAAATTTGAGAAATATACACTTGTAAGTGTTGAAATATTCTATACATATTCCATTTTTCAGTAATGATATTATTTATTTTACAAAAAAAATAGAAAAAAAATTATTTCGGTACTCATATTATCCGGGATCCAAAAAATGTTAACAGCCAATTATTTTAGAAAAGAAATCAGCTTTCTCTGTCTAAAAATTTAGGCACTAAATTGTAATAAATATTTTAATGTAAAAGAATGTATTAGAAAAAAATTATGGGTCTCTTGAAATTAATTTTTTTATAATGTATATTTTCCCCATAATGAGAAAAATCACTTTAGACATGTTTTTTATGGGAACTAAGATTAGAATAATTTTTCTACAGCTTGGATATTTAACCCTTTCATCCTATTCCAAATTTATCTTTATATAAATTATTATTAACAAGGATTTGGTTTATGTATTATTACACATTTTTTTAAAATATAAATATATTTAGGTTCTTGACCTTATTTTTATATGCCTATAATTTTTATTTTCTGATTGAATACAATATGCAATAATATTACATCATAACATTCAAATATATTATTTTTTGGTTAAAGTGAAATTGTTTACTTATATTAACATTATAATAAATTTTTATTTTTTATTATTTATGAAACATTTATTTATGATTTATAGCTTTGTAAAACATTTACTTATTTCTTAAAATAAATTATTTTTAGTTTTAGTTTAATATTTATAATTAGAAGAGTAAACCGAAGGTACCTCATATTAGTTTTTTGTAATGAAGGTGTTAGAATTTCGATTGGAGATATTATATTAGGAATTAAAAGATGTATTGTCACTAGAATATTCCTAAGAACACGAAGAGGACTTCATAAGTCTTTTGATATTCTTCTATAATTACAGCTTCCATTTGTACATCTTTTTAGATTCCTTTTTTATTGAGGTAATGGAATATTTTTTGTGACATGTCCAATATTATTTCACTCATAACACCTTACATATTTAGAAAACCCTTGAAATTTCTCTTATTAATTAATTTATTTATGTAATCCTCATCTATTTTTGTATAACATTTTAATATTTAATGAAAAAACAGCAAGATCACTATCTAAAGAATATATATTTGAAGTAAATTTATCTGATGATACAAATATTATTATGTCCTTTATATTCATTTAATATTCTAATGTAGAGAATATCATGGAAGATTATCCTTTTTAACCAAGATATGCTCACTAGATTCAATATTTATTTCATCCTCACACATCATGAGTGTTCTAGTGAGAGGTTTTATTTTAAAATCCTTTACATTAGTGGGTTTACTAATGGATGATGGGATTCCACTCCACATAGATGGTGGAATTATATGATCCTTTACACATTTATTTGGTTGTTGAATTTAATCTCCACTAGAAGATATATTAATCAAAATCTCTAAAACCATCCATTCATATGTGTTATGTTTTCTATATCAACCACCTATAATGTATACATCATCAACTTTGGTGTATTGAATCTGAGTGATTATACAATATTTGTTCCGTCAATTAACCTATTATAGATTCCCACATCTCATGGGTTATTGATCATTATAAATCTTTTTTGAACTCATCTGGAATGAGTCTACATATTATATCATTATTAAATTTTTATTTAAGATCATATTCCCCTTTTATAGCATCATACAATTTCTCTGGATATCCTTTAGGAATAGCATAAGTCTTAAATACTTTTAAATAATCCATTAGGCTATGTTTATTCTTGTAGATAAACACACATATCATCCAAAAACTCTAATTTTATTCATTAAAATAGGGAGAACATACTATAGAGATACCTTTACTATTGTTATCCTTATGATCCATTTGAGGATGGTCTTCGAAAATTAACGTTTGAGCATTGATAACTTAAGAGTCTTAACCTTTGATACCCATTTTTGGTTATAGAATTATTTTACTAAGACTTAACTAGGGGATTAGTATATTTCATGAAACAAAATATACATATAATCTCCATCTTTTAAAGTTAGAAAGACTCTAATCTTTTATTATCATAGAAAATAGATTAAATAACAAGAGTAAGAAAAAAAATCAAACATTAGAGATTTATAGTGGTTCGGGGAACAAAATATCATAGTCTATGTTACAAATACTCAATTGCTAGTGCATATTTATTTTACTATAACTAGTCCTTTTCCTAGGTACCACACTACTGAGTTCATGAATCCATCACATGGTACACAATAAGGTGATTTTACCGAGATCCTTCAAATATTGACATAGAAACTAGAATTCGTCACTTTGTTTTAGGAGTTCCCACTTATTAAAGCAGGAAAGAATATGAAGGATTAAAAATGAAGAACATATTTCTAATATGGAATTGATAGTATTTAGATAAACATCCAGCCATGATGAGTATCTTCTAAGAGTAGATCAAGATTTTCCTCCACTACAAAATATTTTATTAAATCTTATATTGAAAGATTTAATTTTTTATCACGTTTCATATGTATCATGTCTTATATATATATATATATTTCCAACATTTATGAATTAAAAAAATATTCTTATTAAATATACACTTTTGAATTTGAACTTAATAACACTTGACAAACCAGATAATTTAGTATATAATCCTTTTCAAAATTGAAAATGATAGGCCTTCAACTAGTGTTCTTCCTTTTTTTCCAAATATGTAATGAATTATAATAGTAGATATAGAAGAAATATTTTTATTTCATTTTTCCATTTTTAGGAGAAACATGGTTTTTAAAATTATTTTTAATTATTTAGACAACACCTTTTTTGATGCATGTAAAATCATAAGTCAACTGATTTATAAGTTACACCAATGGTAAGGATTATCATCATTATAATCCTCCATAAGATAACTTAATCTATTGAAGAAAAATGCATCGATTCAATATTATCCTAAGATAATTCAACTTGTATATTCATATGATAAAATATTATTAAAATAATTAAGACATAAGTTAACCAAACTGGATTTAATATTAGGGTAGGATAATTTTTTCTCAACAGTATTCTTAAGATAAATATTAAATGTCACGAGATAATAAAAAAAAATTATTTATTTAATATTCATAAGATAATTTATTTATAAAGTCTATTTTCTTATGATAATATATATTACTATGTTTCCATCTGGATTATCTTACTAAGCATGACTTCTATAAAATACAATGAATTTACTCTATAATATAATTTACTTATATATCAAGACAATATTTTATCATTATAATTCATAAGATAAAATCCATTATTGTGGGATGAGAGTTCCATGCTAGTATAGAATACAATCTTTAAAATAATTATTTTCATGTAAGAAAATATTGAAACGTAGGATAAGTTTCTATGAAAAAATAAAACCCCACAACATTAAAATTATTTTCTTTTTTCTTTCAGGATAAATGATATTGATGCACTACCCACACAAGATAAATTCATTTCCTCATAATATATATTCATTTATAATTTATTTGAAACAAACTCATGAATTTTAAGAATAGTTAGAAATAAAGTCCTCAAAAAATTAATATAAACTCATCAATGAATAAACATGGATTTTTTGAGATATAAAAATACATAAAGTATAGTGATATATTGTGAAATCGTATGTCTAATCAACTCATTAAACATGAAATATTTCTATATAGGATTCAATGAATTTTTTTTATACTAAACCTATTTTATAATTAATTCTAATGGTTTCCTATGTCCATATATTATTAAATCACATAGTTACTCCTAACCAAAAGCATATTGGACACCTTTCATTGAACTAAAATCTTAAATGTATTAATACATGGCATAATTTTTTTCAACCATTAAATAACCTTGTAAAAACCATGTTACGTAGAATAGTTACGAAAAATTGAAAATAAAAATAGGATACTTATAAAATTCCCCTAAAATCTATAAATAATTTAAAAAAATTGGAAAAGGTGATATCAATGTGTGATAATTCCCCCCACAATAACAATTTTTACCCTACAAAGTTCTTAGAAGAAAATCATTTATCAAATATAGGATTAGGTTTAACTTCATCATCAGATAATGAATTTGGAATATGGATAGACTAAATTATAGTTTCTAGGAAATTATATACTACTCTAAATAGAGAATTGTATAATATAGTTCCCTATAAAAATCGTTAAGAGAACATATTGAGTTGAAAGAAACAATCAGGTACGTATCCTCAAAGGATAAGATGAGGATAAAATCTAGTCTCTAAATTTTAATACATGGGTAATATCAAGAGTCTCTGAATCTATTTATCTAAAAATATAGAGAAATTATAAAAAATCAACTTAACATAGGGTAGGGATGGGTTAGGTAATTAAATAACCCACTCTATAGTATGATATTACTACCTTGCAAAGTAATCAAAGAAGGAAGAAAACAAAAGTAGAGAAAATCTAGGACTCCAAAAGATAAATGGATAACTATATGTAAGAATCCATTATGTAGCATCCTATTATTCAATTTTATGTTCTAATGCTAAGAATAATGATAAATATAAAACATAGTAATGGATTATCATGTGGTAGAATTCATATTCATAATGAATGATATTATTATAAAATAATGATCATTCTCAAATGGTAGTATGCCCACTATTTTAAGAATTGCACTAATACACTGACATTTAAAATATGTTTTCCACTCCCAAAGATAAAATATAAATAGTAGAGGCTTAGTGTATGCACCACTTAATGGCTTTTTCTATCACCTTTGTGAGAAACCACAAACACGATATTAATGACACTAATCGATCAAAAATAATATCAGACACGTTCCATTGTGGATTTAGAAATATGGTAAAGAGGTACCACAAAAAACAAATTTTAATCATTATAAAAAAATGTCCAATATATCCATTATAAATAAATAATTCCTAAATAAATCAATGATAACTTGAGAATACAATAAATTAAAATACAATACATTAAAGGAAGTAACCTCAAAAAATTGTTCATTCAGTATTAGGATTAACATGCTGAACATAGGGATCATTGAAATAAATATATTTAGCACCACAAATTTTACACAAAAATCATTTAAAACCCATAAATGATGGTCTAAATTATCATAATAATATGCGATTATATAACTTTAATTACAAGAATGTATCTTATGACCTATCCTACCACATTACTAACATAACAATGACTTACTTCCAATAGAATTTGATTAGAAGAAATATGATGGTTTCATGATATCACCTACCTTTTAACCATATCCTATAAAATTCCTCTTTCCACCATTAGAGTTTCATTCAATGGCCCAAGGAATAGAATAAATATTTAACACTTTATGAATTCTATCAATAACTAACTCAAATCTAATAGAATACATCATCACCTTAATGTTAGAGGTTAGACTAAAGAAATGAAATTCTAGACAATGTTTAGAATAAATATGTTATTAAAAAAATATTGATATTTTATAGAATAATCTAAATATAAGATATATTGGTAGTGTAGTATTTCAATTAAATGACAAACATAATCCAAAACTGGATGATCCCTCTACCTGAGGAAATAAAATTACATTAAATCAGATACATTTAGTATTTTATGGTAGTATTTTTGAATAATTAGTTCCTGGAAAACATTCCATGAATTATGTTTCTATTCCTTATTTTGAATGACATACATATACCAATTCTAACTCTACCTTCATGAGTAAATATAGAAAAACATAAGAAAATAAGACAATTATAGTACTATATGTTTGAATATCTTCTCAATATACCACAATCATGATTTTGGTTAAGGGGAATATTACTACCCATAGAATTGATGGGGGATTAACTTCTTGAACACAAGAACAAAGAATTTATGTTGACCTAGTAGAGGAAGAATACTATTCATCAAAATTGAATAATATGGGATAAATGGATCAGGTAGACTTTGATAGTCTAGAGGGCTCGCTTATAGAGAATGAACCATATAATCCAATTAATGTTCCCTAAATACATTGTAAGGTAATACTCTAAAATAAAAAGAAAAAATAGAAAATCAAATTAGTTCCCAAGAAACAAAAGATCAATAAAACCAATATAAATAACTTAATGAACCTTAATATTCTAAGAGAAATCAATTTACACTATAATAAGACCCAAGATTTAGTTTTGTAAATTAAACACATAAGAAAACCACAAAATTTTTCTTATGAAATCATTATAAATGAATTTTAATACATTAAAATATAAATATAAAAATTTGAAAACAGCTTCAAGTCAAACTCTTAATAAAGCATTAATATATCTTACAGAACTATATAGTAACATTTATATTGTTTTTATAGAACCTCTATTTTTAAGCAAGAACACGGAAATTTTGAAACCAATCCTCACATTAAATTCAAATAATATGATAAATTAAATTAAATTAAGAAATTAAAACCCTTTAAAGGATAATAAATAATAATTTCATTATTAAACACTAAATTAAATAAATCTAAATAAAATAGAAAATTTGGAAGTCATCTCATTTCCCCTTTGATTTTTAATATAACAGAATAAAAAAATATAGCATCCAAAATAGATAAAAGATAATTTTTTTAAATTTCCAAATGCAGAATGTTTACCCTTATAGTTTATGAAATCGTGTACTGACCATGTGATGTCCATTAGATGTTTCCTAGACCAGGTTGCACATTTTCTCACATGATTCTCTATATCATGAAAAATAATAGTACAAACCTAAATTTCACAACATTTTCCATTAAAATAATCAGGTCCCTCGAAATATTTTATAAATATTTATCACAAAATATAAATAATTAAATAAATATCGAACAACTCAAATGAAATCCAGAATAAATTATGAATTCCACATACAATTATCTTGAAAATCCATGGAAACTTAATGTTCAATAATAAAAGTGTCTTCTAAACACCTACTCATACCTACGACCAAATACTATATGGTATTGTCTCCCTTATACAATGAATTTATATAACAACAACCAAGCTATGATATCATTTTTTATATGAACCATCTTAGGATATCTTGACCCGATAGCTCAGTTGGCCCATGAGAGGGGTCGAAGCATGTTCTCGATCTACAGGTCCTAGAACTAGTTTCTAGGAATCAAAGTGTAAATATTTTGAATGTATTTCACATGATAAAGATAGAAATTTAATGAATTGTAAAGACCCATAATTTCCATGTAACTTGTTTATATTTAAATGGGAATTTTATGAGTCCACAGTTTCTGACGGCGCTTGATTCTGAGGCCCCGTGTGCCAAGAATCAATTTATGCAGTTTTGTTCAGGTCTGTTTAGTAAACATACATACGGGGTTTTATTAAATTTGAACTGGTGCTCGGAACTGAAATCCTAGGGCACCATTGAACTCGCAGGATTGGTAATTTCTTAGTGAGACCTTCACCGCAGTTGCGTTCTAACAATAGTTGATGTTAGATTCTTGAGGTTTTTAATTAAGTTAAATAAAAATAATGGTTAACTTATTTTTATTCCTTGGTGGTTATAACATCCAATAAGAGGTTAGTATGGGGCCCACTCACACATATCCTCCCTTGGGAGTATATAATTACGGTGGGACCCATACGGTCTTAACTCCCCTTTAACCCCTAAACCTCCCATTTAAGTGGGATGAAACCCTCTCTTCATTAATTTGTAACTCTCCACCTCCCCATTAATTAATTGGGAACCACTCTCCATTAATTAATTATAACTCCTCACCTTCCATTAATTTGAATTTGATCCAACCCTTTCCAATACTTATTTGATTTGTCTCATTTAATTAATAACAACCATTTCTGTTGTTGTGCCAAAGAAATAATAAAGAACTTCCTCTATTATTTTTGGTGGGTACTTTATCTTTGTGGAGAATTGGAAAACCTTTGGGAGAACTTCATTATTCCTATGAAGAACACGAAGAACATCTCTTCTGTCCCAAATACTTGAGCAAGAAAAGGGAAGAGCCATCCTTGACGAACGCCCATGACATCTCCAACGAACTTCATCCGTGTCAAAGGAGAAGACGTCTCCCCTGAAGAACGTCGCCAATGACGACATCACTTCATTCCGCCACCAATGTGCTAAAATCATGGTAGGGAGATTTGTGTTATTTTATATATGAGTATAAATCTCGTTATTTGTCAATCAAAGTTATGGTATGAGAATTGCTAATTTCTATCACCGTAACGAGGAGGGCTCGGGCCACACGAACAGGTCCGACCGTCCCCTTGTTTGTTCTTGTTCGATGAAGATGGCATGGAGAAGAAGTGATGACGATGAATACGGAAAACAAAGGTCGTGCTACTCATGGCCTTCGCGAACCGCACCGCCCCCATGGCACCCGGCGCACTACCCGCGCCCCTGCGCACTGCCCCGGCGCGCAACCCGTGCCCTGGCGCGCTACCACGTTGCGCTGCCCAGCGCCCCCAGTGGCCTATCCGGCACCTCGTCACGTAGTCCAGTGCCCCCAACGACCTACCCAAGTCCTACCGGCGGACTGCCCGACACCCTCGCACCCTACTGATGGCCTGCCCGGCAACCCGGCGCACTGCCGGTGCCCTCAGCGGCATGCCCGAACCCTACCGGCGGCCTGCCCAGCACCCCCACGCCGTGCCGGAGGCCTGCATGGCCCTTGACGGCGGCATGCCCAGCTCCCCGGCGGCCTGCCCGGAGCCCCCACGGCCCCCTGCCGCGGACTGCCCGGTGCCCCGATGTGTTGCCCGCGCCCAAGCGCGCTGCCCGGTGTGCTGCCCAGCGCGCTGCCCGGTGCACCCACAACCTGCCTGGTGCCCCGCCGGCCTGCCCGCGCCCCACGTGGCCTACCATTGGCCTCCTAGAATCCAACATCATGAGCCGCGCCCCTTGTGGTTTTGGTCGAACCGGCTCCGGCCTACTGGTCGAGCCGCCAGTGTGGAAGCATCCGGGCCGAACCCCCCTCGTAGTCCGCTAGGTCGGGCCCTGCGTACCGGGCCTAACTTAGCCGCATGACCCACCCAATGGGCTGGGTCAAACCCATGGAGTCTTTCTGTGTTTACCAAGACTAGTTCGGCTCATACTGGGTTGGGCCGAGGCGGTGTGACTGGGTCGGATCAGACCCGGGTCCACAACCGACCCTTTCCTTACTAGGGCCATATCTTTGGCATCGCACGTCTGTTTGACGAACCATCAGCGGCACTGGTAATATCAATGAGATAAGGTACCTTTTAGAATACCCCCACTAGAGTTTTGGGTATAGTTGAGATTCGGTCAGGTTGGTTTGTACACGAAACCAACCGGCCCCCCGAGACTAAAAGGCTAATATCTCACAGACCGGGCGTCCGATTGATGCACCGTCTGTTGCGTTGAGACCCCTATGTTGTGTCAGAACTTTGAGATACTTCACCATGGTACTTCGCGACAATTTTAGTATTTCTCAGTATTTTGTAGAGCGGAACCTCTCAGTGACGAGTAGACTGAGTGCAGAGACCAAGTAACAGACATACCTGACGACGGCTTGACCGATTTGACTCGAAGTGATTTGAATAGCCCATTGGGGAGCGCCTTTTACTTGGAGGTAGACCCATGATAGAGGAGCGCTTGGTATTTTGCGGCAGACCCACAACACCCGATAGTAGGAGTACCTCTGTAGGCTATTAGGGAGAGCGCCTAGTATTTGGCGGCAGACCCACAATGGAGGAGCACCTGGTATTTGTCGGCAGACCCACGATACTCAACAGGAGGATTACCTCAGTAGTCCAAGGTTAGTGAGAAGTGCCTTGGTGTCGCAAAATGACCACTATTCTCGAAAGAGGAGGAGTTATACCGTAGCCGTGCTTTCGATAATGAAAATCCTTGTTTGAGTTGAGTCAATAACCTTTGTGTTTTCCTCACGATTAAGATGGGTTACTAGATAACTTAGGTATATGTATGGGAATGTACCTAAGTAATGGTTATCCATTGATTCGTACTTTGTGGTTTATCCTTGTTGGATTTTGTGAGACTTTTAGGGTCTCGGGGTCCCTACTAAGTATCTTTATACTCACCCCTGCATTGGCTTTTCCCAAACCTCGTTGTGTTGGATGCAGATGACAGATAACGCTGATCGAGGCGGAGTGTACGAGGACGGGATGGTACCCGGAGGTGGACCTCACGACGAGTCGGTACCCAGAGGAGACAGACGGACGTAAAGCGTAGAGGAGGCAATCTCTACATACCCTTCAGGTAGGATCCATGGTAGATGATCCAGGAGCTGCTAGACACCTTCCAGTTATTTGTCCTTTTAGTTGTACATGTTTTTTCTTTTCCTTATACTTTACTATTGGGATGGTATTTTTGGCCCGTTTTACTTTCTAGGACATCTTTTGTATACAGTTTTTACAGTGTTTTGTTTCTTATTATGTAATATGTTGTATTTGTTTACTTTTATAAAGTTAATTCCTTCCCAGCTTATGGATTTAGGCCTTTGGTGCTAGTTGCCAGCCCCTGGCCTATGGAAGGCAGGATTGGGGTAGTCATGGCAAAGGCCCTGAGGATGGGTCGTGACAAATTGTTATCCGAGTAGTCGGTTCTACCGCAGAACTCAGGACACTGATCTTTCTTTTTTGTGAAGCAATAGTGTTTCGGGTACTAAGTGTGGTTTTATATTAGGAAGTCTAGTATTGGTGCGGGTGGCCGACGTATCCATATACTAGGACAACTGAGCAGGTATAATCTTTTGACCGTGTCACATCTGTTCAGGACGCCTTCATGTAGACAACCAGTTAGAGTTCTGAGAGAGTACACGATGACATCCCATTGAGCGACGGGGCTCCGGTGTAGGGACCTCTTGCTATGTTGGCACCTTCAGGTGGTGTACCAGCAGCACCACCACCCATTGGAAGTAGATACCACCAGGTGCACTAGCGGGCAGTGCACACTGACTGAGAGCGTTGTACGAGTTCCAGTAGTAGAGGATTTCGAGGTTACGAGGCGATACATATTCCCAGACAGTAGAGGACTAGCTGGAGGTTATTTCTAGATTTCTCCTCCTTATTAAGACACATGTAGAGCAAATAGTGATCTTAGATACTAGTGTTTTCCAGTGAGTGACCATGAGGTTGGTATGTATATTGATTAGACTTCAGTACGTTGACCATTACCCGAGATAGTATCTCCGGGTAGTGTGTCAGCTATATCAATACATGTTGGTCAGAAGTTGCAACCGGTGGTACCAGTAGAGGAAAATTGTAGGCTTAGTGATGTATACGTGTATCAACATCAGATACCCCTCAGGTTCCAATGTGAGCCTAACTCACAGGTGGTTGAGGAGAGGCTTGAGGAGGTGGCTGATAGTTCCCAAGAACTTCTACAGCTTCGATAGGATGACGTGTTGGTATCTGAGTATTCATCAAGGCATACCGATCTTTCTAGATACTCGATGAATATGGTACGATCAGTGCTTCAGGGCCCGAACATCTGAGCGAGGTGTGTTTAAAGGACATTTGAGCAAGCACAATTCCTCTACACATTCCTACTTATGTTAGGATGCTAGAGAGAACCTTTGTGGTTGAATGTTCTTTGGATGAGTGGATATAGCTAGTGAATGTTAGTAAGGGAAAAGCAGGAAACCGATTCCAGTCTCAGAGAGTTGAGCATGTAAAAATGTTTCAAGAAGAGGAAGTGTTACAGACAGATAAATCTACTGGGCAGCAGATGTGGAAGAAGATCTAGTAGAGCAGCATGAGGTGGTGTACATTTGGACATGTTACAACCACCCACCGTCGTAGTCCCTTCTAGGCTCAGGGAGTTGGTGGGAAAGGGAAGAGAGTAGCTACATGAGGACAAAGAGTGTGACCCAAGGTCTCTAGGAATGATTTGAGGTATGGTCGTTGTCTACTACTAGCATCTATATCAATGGACATTTGTACAAATCCTTCCTTCCTTCCAAGAATCTTTTCCAGGACCTAGAGTTTTAGGTTGAACCGTTGACTTGACCCTCATGTTTGAAGATACCTTTGGAAATAGACTTTATAATCACACTTATGCCGACGGTGTGGTCTGACCCTTGAGGTGAGAGTTTTGGTTGTAACCTCTTGGTGGCAGCGTCAAGGACTTACGACGTTAGTTTGGGTATGGACTGGGAAACCAGAGTTCATAGACAAATTCGCAATTTTAGAAAAAAGGTTGTGGTTTATCTACAATGTTGGGATGAGGTTTTCCTTAGTCGGAGAAAAGGGAAACCAAGGCAGCACATGTTAAATTCATGCATAGGAGGGTGCAACCGATCACTCTTGAGTCGGCTAGCCTTACCCTTGTGGCAGCAGGAGTTCTAAGTTTTCAGTTCCAAACAGGAGCGACAGAACATGGGAATATCTTTTCAAAAGATGTTTCCAGGATTACCCCAATGGGGGGAGGGACGTTTGATTTGGATGGATACTATCAGAGGTTAATTCCATACTTCTCTAGAGTTGCAGCCCCACATTCATCCTTGAGAAAGAAGGGGAAACCCTTTGTGTTGTTGGAGAGATGCCAGCAGAGATTTTAGGATCTGAGGAAGAGGCTGACTAGTGCCCCCATTTTGAGGCTTCCGGGTGAGGGCATAGGGTATGTAGTTTATTGCGATGCATCAGGGACGAGACTCAGGTGTGTCCTGATACAGGAGTGAGCAATGATCGTATATGGTTCTCGGTAGTAGAGGCAACACAAGCAGAACTACGCTACCCATGACTTGGAGTTAGCAGCAGTGGTCTTGGCCTTGAATATGTGGAGGCACTATCTGATGGGAGAACGCTTTACCATGTAGTCTAATCACAAGAGACTCGGGTATATCTTATCTCAGAAAGACCTGAATGTGAGACATCAGTGATGGCTTGAGTTCCACTAAGACTATGAATTCGAAATAGTCTATACTCCTGGAAGGGGAATGTTAATGCAGATTCTCTAAGAAGGAGATCTAGAATTCAGCTTCTAGGAGAGGCGACAGAGTAGCTAGATGCCTTGTCGATATCCTTTGTGGATAGGGATGGAGCAACCTATCTATAGTCTCTTACAGTCACTCCTCCACTTCTTCAGTGAGTCAGGGAGGCACAACGTGGGGATACTAACTACGAGACACGACATGCTCAGATATCCACAGGGCATGCGCCTGATGTATTTTCTGAAGGTGGGGAGCACGTCATCCTCTTTAGAGGACGTACCTTCATACCAGTTTCAATTCATGAGGAGGTGTTGTGGGAGTTCCATACTTCCCCTCTAGCAGTACACCCATAAGTGGTGAAGATGTACCAGGGCAATCGATGACAGCGCTTGTGGCTAGGTATGAAGAAGGTGGTAGCTGAGTTTGCCTCACGATGCCTCACTTTTCAACAAGTCAAGGAAGAACACCAAGTACTATAAGGCTTGGTTCAGCTTTGGGAGGTTCCAATGTGGAATTGGGATGTTATATCCATGGACATCGTGATGGGTCTTCCACGTACATCCATGTTTCATGATTCGATATGGGTGATCGTTGACCAACTCACCAAGTCGGTCCACTTTCTATAGATTAGTGAGTAGGGCTCAGTAGAGAGATTGGGACGCCTCTATGTGCAGGAGATAGTGCATTTTCATGGAGTAACTTCTTCTATAATCTCCGACCATGATGCACAGTTTACTTCTCGGCTATGGAAGGGGTTGCAGGACGATTTTAGGATGCGGCTTCGTCTGAGCACCGCCTTCCATCGTCAGACTAATGGTCAAATCAAGAGGAGTATACAGACCCTCTAGGTCATGCTCCGCACATGTATCCTAAAATTTGGTCGCAACTAAGAGAATGACCTACCTTTGGTGGAGTTTTCATACCACAAATGCTATTACTCCACTATGGGTATGGAACCTTTTTAGGCCTTGTATGGTCAACCTTTCAGATCGCCACTGTGCTAGACAAACACTGGGGCGTCAACACTATTGGGACCAGAGATGGTACGAGCTACCACTGAGATGGTGCAGATCATCCAGGAGCAGATTAAGACTGAACAGAGCTGGTATAAGTCATATGATGATATGAAATAGAGACCTCTGGAGTTTGATGATGGATATGAAATCTTTCTATGGATCTCACCTCGACGATGTCTATAGAGATTTGGACGAGGTGACAATTTGTCTCAACGATTGATCCTACCTTTCCAGGTCCTCATTATGGTTGGCAAGGTGGCTTACCGCTTATCTCTTCCACCTCAGTTGCATCGGGTTCATGACGTCTTCCAGGTATCTTAGCTGAGGATATACGTGCACGACCCATCCCACATCATTGACCATGGAGAGTTGGATGTCGATGATGGGGTGACTTTTATGGAGGTCCTAGTGGAGATCGAGGGTCGATAGTAGCGGGTCCTATGTGGATGGTCAATTCCTCGGGTGCACATTCGCTGGCAGCACGAGAACCTCCAGGATAACACATGGGAGGAGGAGGCTCAGATGTGTGCTCAGTACCGCCACTTGTTCCCTTAGTTGTGAGTTATGTCTTATGGGGACATAGATCCCTGAGGTGGGGAGAATGTAAAGACACATAATTTCCATGTAATTTTTTTATTTAAAAGTGAATTTAATGATTCCGCAGTTTCTGACAACGGCTGATTCCGAGGCCCGTTGTGCCCAGAATCAATTTCTGATGTTTGGTTCAGGTACGTTCATTAAAGGTATGTACAGGATTTTATAACATGTGAACCAGTGCTCAGAACTGAAATCCTAGGGCACCATTGAACTCACAGCTTCAGTTATTACTTAGTGAGACCATCACCGTAGCTGCATTCTAACAATAGTGGAAGTTAGATTCTTGAGGTTTTTCATTAATTTAAATAAAAATAAGGGTTAACTTATTTTTATTCCTTGGTGGTTAAAACCTCCAACAAGAGGTTAGTGTGGGTCCCACCTGCATATAACCTCCCTTGGGAGGATTTAATTATGGTGGGACACAGATGGGCTTAACTCCCTTTTAACCCCTAAACCTCCCATTTATGTGGGATGAAACCCTCTCTTCATCAATTTGTAACTCTCCACCTCCCAATTAATTAATTGGACACCTCTCCCCATTAATTAATTATAACTCCTCAACTCCCCTTAATTTGAATTGGAACCAACCCATCCCATTAATTATTTGAGTTGCCTCATTTAATTAATAACAACCATTTTTATTGTTGTGCCAATGAAAAAATAGAGAACTTCCTCTATTCTTTTTGGTGGGGACTTTCTCTTCGTGGATCTTTGGAGAACCTTTGGAAGAACTTCATTCTTCCCACGAAGAACACGAAGAACGTCTCTTCCTCCACCGAAGACCAGGGCAAGAAAAGGGAAGTGCCATCCTTGAAGAATTCCCACAACATCTCTAACGAACTTCATCCGCGTCAAAGGAGAAGACGCCGCCTGCGAGGAACGTCGCCAACGATGACGTCGCCTCCTTCTACCGCCAACGAGAGAAAATCGAGGTATGGAGATTTGTGTTATTTTATATATGAGTATAAATCTTGTTCTTCTTCAAACAAAGTTATGGTATGTGAATCGCCCATTTCTATCACCATAACGAGGAGGGCTCGGGCCGTAGGAACACAGTCCGACCCTCCCCCTTTTTCATCTTGTTTGATGACGACAACATGGTAAAGAAGCGACGACAACAAAGAAGTCAAAAAAATTCTGCACTACCCATAGCCTCTACGAACCGCGCCGCCCCCACAGTGCCAGGCGAGCTCCCCGCACCTGAGCGCCTTCCCCGGTGCGCTACCCGCACCCTCACCCGCTGCCCCTGCACGATGCCCAGTTCCCCCAGTGGCCTGCCCAGCCCCTGCTGGCGGCCTGCCTGGTGCCTCGCGCCCTGTCAACGGCCTACCTGGCCCACCGACGCAATTCCCAGATCCCCCAGCAGCATTCCCGACCCCTACCAGCGGCCTGCCCTGTGCCCCCGCACCCTTCCGGTGGCCTATCTGGATCCCCAGTGCGTTGCCTTGCGCCCCCTGCGGCTTGACCGGCCCCTGCCGGCTGCCTGCCCGACGCCCTCACACCCTACTAGAGGCTTGCCCAGCCCCTGCCGGAGGCCTTCCAGGCACCCTGACCCCCTGCCCGGTGCCCTTACGGTCCCCTACCGCGGTCTGCCCGATGCTACGGTGCGCTGCCCGCACCCAAGCATGCTACCTGTAACGCTGCCCGATCCCCTGCCCAGTGCACCCGGGGCATGACCAGGGTCCCGCTTGCCTGCCCGCGCCCCATGGGGCCTACCAATGGCCTATTGGCGGGCGACCTCCCAAGACATTCCTCTCGCATAGTTGGCCTAACTGGCTCTAGCCTTCTGGACGAGCCGCCTGCATGGCGACAACCGAGCTGAACCACCCCGTAGTCCACTGGGTCAGGTAAAACGAATCAGGCCTAACATAGTTGGATGACCCACCCAACAGGCTGGTTCAGGCCCATCAGGTCTATCTGAGTTGACCTGGACTGGGTCGTTTCAGACTATGTTGGACCGAGTCGGTCCGACTGGGTCAGATCGGAACAGGGTCCACTACCGACCCTTTGCTTACTTTGGCCATATCGTTGACACCAAACATTCATTTAAAAAACCGTCAGCGGTGATGGTAATATCGATGAGAGAAGGTATATTTGAGAATACCATACTAGAGTTTGGGGTATAGTTGAGATTCGGTAAGGTTGGTTCATACACAAAACCAACCGGGCCCCCAGGACTAAAAAGCTAAATACTCAAAGGCCATGCGTCCGATTGAGGTGTCGTCTGTTGCGTTGAGACCCATATGACATGGAGGACCTTCGAGATACTTCACCCTGGTACTTCGACACAGTTGTAGTATTTCCCAGTAGCTCGTAGAGCGTATTCTTCTAGTGATGATCTGAGAGAGTGAGGATACCTACTAGCAGACAGACCTGACGACTGCTTGACCGATTTGACTCGGAGTGATTCAACTTGCCTAGTGGGGAGTGCCTGGTACTTGGAGGCAGACTCATGGTGGAGGAGCACCTGGTATTTGGCCGCAGAGCCATGATACATGACAGGAGGAGTACCTGTGCAGGCTTTTAGGGGGAACACCTGGTATTTAGCGGGAGACCCACAAAGGAGGAGCGCCTGGTATTTGGCGGCAGACCCGTGGTACTCAACAGGAGGAGCACCTCAGATGTCCAAGTTAGTAAGAAGAACCTTGGTGTCATGACAGTCCCACTATTCTCGACAGAGGAGGAGTTCTCCATCAGCTGTGGTTTTGATAATGAAAATCCAAGTTTGAACAGAGTCAATAACCTCTATGTTTTCCTCATGATTGAGATGGGTTACTAGATATCTTAGGTATATGTATGGGCATATACCTATGTAATGTTTATCTTTTGATTCATACTTTTTAGTTTATCCTTGATAAATTTTGTGAGACATTGAGGGTATCAGGGTCCATACTGAGTATCTTTATACTCACCCCTACTCGGCTTTTCCATCATCTTGTTCCATTGGATGGAGACGACAGATAACACTGATTGAGGCGGAGTGTACAAGGACTAGATGGTACCTGGAGGTGAAACTCATGACGAGTCGGTACCCGGAGGAGACAGACAGATGTGGAGTGCTGAGGAGGCGATTTTTACCTACCCTTCAGGTAGGATCTGTGGTAGAAGATTCAAGAACTACTAGACACCTTCCAGCTGTTTGTACTTTTAGTTGTACCTGTTTTGTCTTTTTCTTGTACATTACTATTGGGCTTGAATTTCTGGCCCCTTTTACATTCCATCACATCTTTTGTATACAGTTTTTACTTAGTGTTTTGTTTCATGTTGGGTACTCTATTGTGTTTTTTTTCTTTTATAGAGGCAATTCCTTCAGTTCATAGGGATTTATGCCTTTGGTGCTAGTTGCCAGCCCCTGGCCTATGGAAGGAGAGAATGGGGTAGTCACGGCACGGGCCCCGAGGACGGGTCGTGACATGAATAATTTCACTCAAAAGACAGGAATTTACACTCAATATATTAAAAAACCACATAAATAAAATTAGTAGTTCAATAAAAGTGAAAAAATAAACAAGGAATATGGGAGGAAACCTATATTTTGACAGTTTTGAGCATAAAATTTTCATTATTAATCCTTAAAACACCTAATTTATAACCTTTAATAGAATGTTCATAAAATTAACATACTGATCTTTTTTATACCTAAACCAAACACCTATTCTAGATCATGGAAAGGCCTAAAGGGAACTTTTAATCCACGGGGAATGAAAACAAGAATATGGCCATGCATTTTATGAGGAAATATTTAGTCTATGTATAGGGATCCTTAGTGTGGTATGATTCAGACCACTATGATTGTGAGAAATTTCTAACAGAATTCCATTGTGTTAGAAATTTCAGAATATTGAATAGATGAATCATCAGCTTTTTCTTCAGGAGTAGGTTATTCTTTTTGATTATCACACATTTGATCATTAAGGGATGATGAATAATTCAATTTTTCTTGGTTTTCCCTATCTTAAATGTATCTTTGATTCCA